>OX371013.1:3380000-5880000 GCA_947308005.1 Yponomeuta malinellus
GTGGGGAACTGTGTGGAGATCATATTGCTGCATCCTGTACACAGAAAACTCATGTGAGGCTGTCACGGGTTTCACTGGAGACATGATAATGAAAATAGGGAGGGCAACCAAGAGGTAGTAGGGAAGGTACCCCTTAAAGAGCTCGGCGAAGCCGTCAGCCTCATCCAGCCACATTTTGACGAATGGTTATGGGTCCCAAAATGTAATTAGTAAGTTAAAACCGAGTATTAACAATTTAATCCCATTAGAAACCCTACGTGTTGAAACTCGGTCAATGACATGACATGCATGACAGACAGAACTAAACGGTGTTGCTAGCACAAAGCGATGATCCTCCCCGTGTCTGCAAAAAATATACTTCAGGTTTTTTCTCGTGCGTGAGGTCTCGTTGCGTTGACGCGTCTAAGAAATCAAAACTATCAAACTGATTGAAATTTATATTACATAAGTACATATATTACATTACATAAGCTCGCGCCTGCATCCCCGAGGGATAGGGAGACTTCTTTCACTTCATCAACATTTCATTTAAATTGAGCTTGGCAAGAAATAGTAGAAATTAAAAAGACTAATTTTGTCACAATTGAAGAGTAGAACATGTTGTTTTATTTTTTTTCTGTTATAAAATCTAAAGCCAATTCATAAAAAGGTTGTTTTATGCTTATATAAAGGAAGTAAATGATGTATTCTGATTTTCGGTAAAGAATTTTTTTTATTATTAAGTCTTCCAGTTTCTAAATTTCTTTTCCAAGCTCTAGATTAGATACTACTACTTTCATACTTATTTTAAGGGCCAGTTCTTCTATGACCTACACAAGACAGTTTTATTCAAACCCACTTTTAGACCCCCAACCCTTCGGTAAGATAAAATGAGCCTTATTTCTACACAAATACAATAAATAATAAAAATTAAAACTTTTTCTGACTACCTAACTCATATTTTCTTACGTAATAAATGGTCTTGTAATGGGTCCCCGACACAATCAAGTGCACTTAATAAGTCTCTCGTGATTGACAGTTTCACTTAATAGGGGACTTGACGCCTATATTGATTGATTGATTGATTGAAGATGCGCACGCCATAGTTGCCTACCGACCTGTGTACAAAAGTCGTCGCAGAAATGAAAGTTATTTCCAATGAAGATATGGCATTCTTTGCCATAACTCTAGCGGTATCTTTGAATTTTAACTTAAAATTCAATCTATTAAAAATAAAGAGAAAAAAAGAGATGGGGTAAATTGAGATATCGATTCACTCATGAACATTTGCAAAGAACACTGCCGGCCAATGAGCTGGACGATTATAAAAATTTTCTTCGAATGGACAACGATTCAACGATTGATCATGTCGGCGATTCTCGCCAAGGCCATGTCTAGGTCCTGTTCGTCTTCCACCATGTTTGATGTTGCGGCTGCAAATAAAAAAGCTTGTCAAGTCCCGTCAAGTCACGTCAAGCACAAGCACATCAAGTGCTGTCAATCAAAATGTATGTAGTAGCCGTAGAGTGACTTGTCGGTAGCGTGAAGTACGGTAAATGATCAATATTCACTTCAATCCCAACAACTTCAATCAACAAGTCAAGTGCACTTGATCGTTTCGGGAGCCAAACAACTGCGACAACTGCCGCAAAATTTTTCCTCAAACTTGGGAATATTTTTGTGCTGGCACTACGCAGCATGACGTCTTGTCTATGGATTTGCTGCGTTCCGTTTCAAGACTTCAAAAAAGAAACATAAAAGAGGTGGCTGAAGTGGAGCTGCTATGTCACTGACCTCCATGGTGACTAGTCGTAGGTTGGTACCTATGGAAGTCAGTGAGTCGATGTATGGAATCAGTACATACTCTGTGGATTAGATCAAACAGAGGATGGTACAGTCCACAGCAGGTCAACCTTTAGGTACATTTTTGTTGCAAAGTCATCCGTAACGTAACTGAGTAGAGTGCACGCGTGTAATGGTTGATGTGTTGTCGACTGTACATACAGTTGACAACAGATTGTATACGTACCATTTTAGGTAGCTACTTACATTTTAGTTGAAAAGTCATCCTTCTTATAACACGACTAGAGTCCAATGAGTAGTAGAGTGCATCTATGTCCTGTCTGTAAGGCCCCCTCTAAACGATGGCCCATGATGGACAATCACAGAATGGGCCATGATTGCCACCATGATTGCGCAGCCGTCTACACTGTGGGCTATGATGGACAATCACAGAATGGGCCATGATTGCCACTTGATTTTTCCACTGATATTTATTCTTTTTCTTATACTACTTACCCTGTGTTTATCTTCATGGAAGTTACTTTTCGGATTCCAAATTGTAGGCTCCTGTTGGTATGACTCAATAAATTGGAAGGTCTCATTTCAGCTCCGACATTGTAATGCGTAAAATCGTAGGTCTCAAAGGTAGGTAAATAGTTAGCTACATAATCATTCAAAATAGCACGCGACCTCAGCCGTCCGACTGATTGGTGGACGATTGTGTGGACACGAGCACGATCATCGGCACGCATTCCTTTGATGTACCGACAACTCACCGATTACTTACGATTGGAGGCGATGATGGCCACTCGCAGGCGATTAGGTATGCTCTCTACACAATCGTGCGTGGCTGTACTCGCCCATCATAAGCCATTGTGTAGAGGGGCCTTAAAGGTTGATGTCCTGCCGACTGCAAGGGCACTGGATAAGCGGCAGACCCAGACCTACATCCCTCTAGAAAAAATACCCCGGGCACTTCAGCGTCTGACTGATCATGTCACCCGTCTAGTAAAAACATAGACATATAGTCTATTCATCCTTACTTGTCCAATTTATTAAACAAGATTCTACCCGCAAAGTATGACTTTTTAGTCGAAAACTGCCATATTCCCATAAATGAAGTAACCTGGGACACCATTTTGGATAACACGCTGCTATGTTTATAAACAAAGTGCACGAACTTGCAAGAAAATATCTAGTTTCGGCATCAAATGTCAATTTTGAGGTTAGAATATTGTTTACTAAATTGGACAAGTAAGGATGAACAGACTGTAGAAATTTACATACAAGCACATACATTGCTTCTGGCCCCACACTAGGATACCCTGTGTAGTGGGAACCAGAAACAGCGACATCACTAACATGTAAACATTCAAGACCTGGGGTATCCTATGCAGGTTGGAGACTCATCTTATCTAATGATTTGATACGCGCAATATAGGAGCAAGCGGTGGTAACCTAGTGGGTAGAACATTGGACGCGGAAGCGGGAGATCCAGGTTCGATTCCCAGTGCGGGCATGGACTTTTCTTTCTAAATTATGTACATTTGTGGAGATATAGTAGCAATACCACTCGCTAAAGGTGAAGGAAAACATCGTGAGGAAACCTGGGTGTCTGAGCTATTCACATACCTCAGCGCTTGAAATCGCCAATCCGCGGTGGGCACGCGTGGTGATTAAGCCCATACTCTCTCTCTGAGAGAAGGCCTGTGCCCTACAGTGGGACGTATATAGGCTGCTTATGAAAATAGGAGAAGTGCAGTTGACTCTACACAGCGATAAGTCCGCCACCCACCTAACTATGCAATCAACATATTATGTAGAAATAAATAAAATGTTTGCATGTTAATTACTAGTTTTACATATTAATTCCTTATTAGTATCGAAACCTTAAACTAAAAATTATCATCAACTTAGTATTAGCTTACACCTTTAATGTAAATATACCTATAGATGACACTTTATTGCACACCAGTAATGTACAGAGATATAAGGTACCTAATACCTATCTAACATATAACACATCTAATCGCTCGTAGCCCCGGCTGCCTGAGTGATCTTAAACGATCACGAAGGTTAAGCAACACAGGGCGCGTTCAGTCGTCTATGCCTAACGCTAGTGGCATTTTTCCGAGCGGTTCCGTGCTTCGCAAGGCACGTTAAGCTGTTGGTGCCGGCTGCCGTCGATAGATGGCAGTCGTTAAGCCAAGTCAGAAGGCCTTAGGGCGGCTTGACAACTTCTGACGGTAGACGAGCCACTAGTCTACAAGCCGCCACCAATCCGGACTTGGCCCCCGTGGTGAAGTATGGCCTATACCTTCCTCAGGGAAGAGACCCGTGCCCCTCGGTGGGGACATAATGTCTTGATGATGATGATCGAGCATAAAGGGACAGTGCAGTGCAGTCGGCAACTCACCGACATTTAGTCGCTACAATATACATTCTTGGGTACTTACCGACGAGGTAACCTAGTTGCCGTCGATAGATGGCTTAACGATTGCCATCTATCGACGGCAGCCGTCACCAACAGCTTAACGTGCCTTGCGAAGCACGGAACCGCTCGGATAAATGCCACTAGCGTTAGGCATAGACGACTGAACGCGCCCTGTGTTGCTTTACCTTCGTGATCGTTTAAGATCACTCAGGCAGCCGGGGCTACGAGCGATTATGCTCGATACTTTTTTAAATTCCTTTTTTTAAGTAGCCTGTATTTCTACGTCCTACTGCAGGGCACAGGCCTGCCCTCACAGAGTGAGTATTGGCCTCAACACACGCCCCACCGCGGATTAGAAAGTTAAAACGCTGAGGTACCTATGTGAACACTTCTGACGCTCAGGTTTCTTCATTATGTTTTCGTTCACCGTTAGCGCATGGTATTGCTACTACAACTTCACAAATATACGTAGGTAACTTAGAAAACAAATTCATTGGTACATGCCGGGATTAGAACCCACGACAAAATATGAGGCCGGCGTTCTACCGCTACGCCACCACCGCTTGCTGGATACTAAAGCCAAGAAATAGAGTAGCTAGCGTGATATAACGACTCCCAGCCAACCTTTCCGTAAGCAAAGGAAACTGTCCATCAATCATCCGGGAAGACTTTTGTTGCGTGGCATTGACATTTTGCCACATGAAAACGTGTCCCCAACCACATTGATCTTAGATTGGAATAGATAGAGTATATAGTACCTACATTCGACAGCACAGCAACCTTTACATATCACATGACCACTCTAATCAGTTACGTTAAGGATGACTTAACAACAAAAATGTAAATATTGACCTGTTTTTGACTGCAGGTCAATATTTACATTTTTGTTGTTCTGAAGGAATTGTTCTTACCAAATAATATAACTACCTTCACGGTGTTGATTTGTAAAAATGTATTTACCTAATGTTATCCTATAATCGTATAATTTACTCTGCAAGTTTTATCCTATTACTCTCGCCTACGAAGAGTTTGTTTGATTTTTGACGTGAAACATCTTTCAGTTCGGTAGTAGGGGGTCACTTGCTAAAACCGCATGAAACGAAAATGTTTGGCACCCTTCGGATACCGAACCCTAAAACAGAATAAAATAAATATTTAAGGAGGGCTCCCATACAACAAACGTTGTCTAAAGACAGCGCTCGACATCTAGCAGCCATCTATGTAACTTTCACAGCGCCGATGTCATGTCGTTAAATTTGTTGTTAGCGCGGCAACAGAAATACATCATCCGTGAAAATTTCAACTGCCTAGCTATCACGGTTCATGAGATACACCCTGGTGACAGACTGACAGACAGAGAAACGAACAGACAGACAGACGGACAGTGAAGTCTTAGTAATAGGGTCCCGTTTGGCACCCTTCGGTCACAGAACCCTAAAAATGAGGGATAAATACGTAACATAAATTTTATACTTCTGTACAGATGGTTTTTTAATGAGTCGTTAAGAAATGAGTACCTACTTTAATAAAATAAGTGTAGGTATTCCACCGAAAAACTTATTGTAAGTGCTCATAATTCGATAAAGTACCTACCTACACAATTTTGCCTATAATTGCTGCGGCTGAATCTTCAGTATACAAAATTTGAGATGTCAGCGAGAAATCTAAGCAAACAAGTTTAACTGTCTGTATCTGAAATATATAGTTTGAATGCTGCTACGAACAGTGATGATGATAATGATTTCCTCTTATCCCTTATCAGGGACATAGGGCTCGTAGAAGGGATCTCCATTTCTCGCGGTCTTGTGCGGCAACTTCTAACTCGTTCCAATTGAGTCCCGTTGAAGCAGCCTCTTTCTCAACGGAACGCCTCCAGGTAGTACGAGGGCGGCCCGGCCGTCTCTTGCTACGAACAGTCGTCAGGCCAATTTCATCAGAAAGCAAAATGACCCGTAACGTAACTGAGTAAAGAGCACGAGTGTGTAGGCCACGTGTAGGCCAATGTGTTATCGACATACAATGTTCTTCTCTTGGGTACCAATGGATTTGTTGCAGTGCTTCCTAGCCTTTTATTGCCCAAGAATCACTTTGATTGGTTTGTTGTTATCTAGTGCTACAAAGTGTGAGGCTACGCACACATATCAGCAAAAGCTGTAAACTTTATTTTAAATATACCACAGGCTGAATCCATGTTTTTTTTTGTTTCCGTGTTGTGTATTTCGTTTTCATTCTGTTGTTGTTCAAATGAAGAAGAAGAAGAAAGACATTTATTATACCAACAAGATAATAATAAAAACACATCACAGAAACAAAATAAGCAGATAAGTAACATAATATGCACAACAACAGAAAGAAAACTAAATACACAACAGACAAAACGAATAACTAACATATCATGTCACTCATCTGTTTATTTTGTTTCTGTGATGTGTCTTGTTGATATAATAAATGTATTTTATTGAGTATTGAGTATTTATTTGCTAAAGCATTTCATCATCATCATCAGCCATTTGACGCCCACTGCAGGACATAGGCCTCCTTCGTGGTTTTCATAACCATGAGGGGTTTTGCTATAATCGCCACGCTTGGCAGGCTTATTTTATTTCTTTTCTTTAAATATTTTTAAATCTAATAATGACAGTCATTGCCATGCATGTGCCCATCGTGTTCAACGTACATAGCTTACTCTCTTATTTGCGCTGCTACATGGCCCTTCTGAGGCCTAAGCCCAAAGCTCTCACGGACCACCAGTGGTCCGCAGACCACAGTTTGGGAGCCACTGATTTATTGATAGGGCTCACTAGGCGGGCGGAAGACCGCGCCGATTCTCATAAATTGTCTTGAGAATCCGCTCTAAGAAGGGTTACCGCGAGCCTAAAAAAACTGAGGTTTTAGAGGTGGATCGGTGTTGTAGCAGGGTATTTTTTTGTTACAGGTGTTGAGTGTACTGTAGCGGTAAGTAAGTCAGGTTCTTCTATTTGCTTTCTCTTAATTCTGTACTCGCTGACTGCGAAGGAAAAGGTCGTGATGAAACTCGCAGCGTAATCGGCGCCATTTTGTACAATCGCGTCCGACAGTCCGACCCGCCCCATTTGAGTCATATCAAAGATACGTGTGTAAGCGGACACAGCATCGTTTAGAGGTACAATCATCGTTGATACAATGGATACAAAGTTATTTATAACTAAAATTGTAAATCGTCCCGTTACATGGGATAGCTGCACAGTAGTCGCTCTGTCCCAGTCGATTACTTGATAATGAATCCTCCCAGATTCGTCGTTGACTTGTATCTGCTTTCGTTTTCTGCGTCTTCGGAGTAACAAAGACAGAAATAGTGTTTCCTCGTCAGATCAATCCATTTCGCTACTGAGTGTCCAAAACGCGGCGAGCGCGCCGCGAGCTCGCCGCGACGGCGCAGCTTCGTCGCAGTATCGTCGCGGCGAGCTCGCCGCGCAATTCTACGCAATTGCGGCAAGCTCGCTGCGCAATCGCATCGCTTTCAAATCGCTTGTGTGATAGGGCTAATAATGTATACTTACATCTTGTTAAACATAACTTTATCTACATTCTTAGCACGTAAACTGTTGAGAAACCTAACTAATAAAGTTCAAAAAATACAATTAACTTCTACAATTTAGACATCTTGAAATCGAAAAAAAATTATAGCCGGCTGCCAGACTATAAAAAAAACCGTCGCCGATAAAACCACGAAAACTTCAGCGTGCATAAGAATAAAACGTCGCACATAAATGCAACTCTACCATCCAATCCCCGGCTGAGGCTGCCGTAAACTTTTACTCTAATTCAAAGGCATAAAACGGGAATCAAACCGAGATACTCGGGCTATAAAATTTCAATGACTAGGGGGGTGAAGTTTTCAGGGACCGTGAGCTCCAGGCTTGCGAATAGCAGACTCTCTATTCTCGATGCCATTGAAAAATAATAACAACCGTCTTTAGGGTTCCGTACCCAAAGGGTGCCTAACGGCTTCATTATTAAGACTTCACTATCTCATGAACCGTGATAGCTAGGCAGTTGAAATTTTCACAGATGATGTAACAAATACTAAAAATAGAATAAAATAAATATTTGAGGGGGGCTCCCATACAACAAACGTGATTTTTTGCCGTTTTTTTGCCCAATATTAATAACGGCAACAGGTAGACGCTTGAAATATTCCAATTTTGTATAGATACAAAATAGCGAAGAATTTTTGTCTACATAATTATTTTGTAAATCTTCCAGAAAGAAGTTGCGAGCGACAGTGATATTGGATCATGAGTTTTAGGAAAAGTTGTTTCCTTTAACCTTAAACGGTCGAAAACTTAGATTTTTATTGCGACCCCTTGCCTGACCTTTACAAATAAAATACATCTTAATTTCAGTTGCTCTATTAATAAAGTAAGTAACAGCTCTAATAACAACACATGTTTTATACTATAAATAAAAAAGTTGCTCTAAAATGTCTCGCTTAATTTCTCCGAAGTGTCATATCTGGATATCTCAGTGGTGTTGTGCCAAGATCCTGATTTTAAGGAAGAAGTTTTTTTAAGTTAAAATTAAATTTGTGTGGAAGGGTTCATCATCAGCCATCCGACGCCCACCGTCGTACACAGGCCTCCTTCATGGTTTTCACAACCATGAGGGGTTTTGCCATAATCGCCACGCTTGGCAGGCGGGTTGGCGATCGCAGTATACGCTTCGAATCTCAGGAAGACGCTGCTGACCGTCTCCTGGTAATTTATTTCCTAATGGAAGGGTTATTTATGGTTAATATCGGCAAATTTTTGGAGCAAATCATTCTTATAAAGTACGTAAGTTATAGTTGAAAACTTGTATGTTATGTTATTTTGAAATGGTATCCTAGTTTGGGACCAGGACAAAGTGATTGTGTTGTATATAAGAGTTCTGATTATCGGCCGGCCGCGCGCCTCTCCCTGCACCTTGTGGAGCCCCTCGTGCCCTCGCATTCGCGCGCTCGCCCGGCGTCGCTGAGTCACACACACACACACACACACACACACACACACACACACACACACACACACACACACACACACACACACACACGCACGCACATACACACACACACACACACACACACAGCCCTGGCCATTTTAATTATGCTTCGCGCGGGCCCGAAGATTACTTACTACCTTTTATTGTACTTGCAAATTAGCTCGATATATTTCGGTATCAAGTCCATGAAATAAGCTTAGGTACTAATGCGCACAGAACTCTCTACATAATTTATTATATTACCTTCTTCAAATTTCTGTTTTGTTTGGAAAATATCCACTAAATGGAGTAAACACATTTTAAATAAGTGCAATTAAAAATTTGAACCACTTTTTCTCTGTTGAGGCCATATTGACAACAGGAGTAAAGGCCAAGGAGAGCGTAAGGCCCCTTTACTCTTAATGGTAGGCAGACAGGCTAATATCACAGAGGCTAATATATAAAAATCTCGTGTGACAGTTTGTTACCGAACTCATCCGAAACAGATTCAGCGATTTTTATGAATTTTTGTGTACATTTGGTAGGTCTGAGAATAGGTCGCAGGCATAGCTAGCAATATAATATAACTAAGTATTAAGGTCAAGTGGGTACATAGGGCTATCGATCAACTCACGCATAATATTTAGTTTAATAAAATAAAAATTCCCACTTCTATGTATTTTATTTTAATTTATTGAGAGGAAGCAAACAATTGTTTAATACCGGCAAAAGTCAGGAAAATTTCATATACATAAATGAATTAAATTAAAGAATAATAAATAAGTAAGCGGTGGTAGCCTAGTGAAGCAGTGGTAGCATAGTGGGTAGAACATTGGACTTGGAAGCGGGAGACGCAGGTTCGATTCCCAGTGCGAACATGTACCTATGACTTTGTTTTCTAAGTTATGTACATTTGTGAAGTAATAGTAGCAATACCAGTCGCTAACGGTGAAGGAAAATATCGTGATGAAACCTGGGTGTCTGAGCTATTCACATACCTCAGCGCTTGAAATCGCCAATCCGCGGTGGGCACGCGTGGTGATTAAGCCCATACTCTCTCTCTCTCTCTCTCTCTCTCTCTCTCTCAGAGAAGGCCTGTGCCCTACAGTGGGAAGGGTATAGGCTGCTTATGAAATAATCTCAATTCAATTCAACAAAATGGTGAATAAAAAGAAAAAGTGGTGCTTTATCACCTATGGCTATTGAAGTCTCTGGCAACTCTCAACTGCCACAGCGAAAATCATAAAAAAATCATGGAACGAAAATGTTCACGAGTTACACCATTTTCGAAAGGACGCCACAATGTAAAAACAAATGACAGTCTCTCAGTAATATGTTCGAAGTGAGTTCCATTTTCAACATCCACAATTTTCTTTTGTTGTTGTTTTGTGTTTTTTTTTTATTTTTGTTTCTTAATTTTTTATCGTAAGTGGCCAGATCCAGAAACTTTCAGTATGCCCCACATAGTGTAATGCATGTATAGACCGACGGCCTTTTAGACCAAATAGGATCTTAACGAGAACCAAATAGGGTCGAGTAGGCAATCCCAGCAGCCGTATTTCGTTTGTTCAACATTCATTAGCGGCTAGAAAAGTACGACTAAAAAGGTGATCTTACACAAATTATTCTTTAAAATACTCTACTTCTTCTGTTAGCACAAATACCAGTCGACAACACGTCTTTTTTTACATGTTTACACACTATTGTACGTTACGGAAGACTGTACTGAAAACTTAAAGGTTGATCAGCTATTTATTACCAGCGGGCTCTACAATTATTATTATTTTTTTGTTTTTAATATTTGGTAAAATTGTATGAATTGTTTATTAATTTTATATACTTAATGAAACGTACTTTTAATGTGACATAACTTTTTATCGTAATTAAGAAATATGTTAATTACCTATGTTAATGTGCTCGATTTTCCTCTTTTTTCTGTGATGTTATTTTTATCTAACCTGCTTATTAGGTGGATAACCTGTAAGGGCGGGATCTGTTACGAAATAAATAAATAAAATAAATAAATACTCTACGGTACTACGACTCTGCCATTGAAACAGCACGCAGTTTGAAACCTCTTATTAGATTTGGAGAGCACTCCGTATTTCGGATTGCATTTGCCTACTTAACAATCAAAGGATGGCTAAATCGACACTCAGTGCGTAGCGAAATAAAGCACCTTAGCAGTCTTTAGAAAACACGAAATTTTACGAGTTCGTCTCTGGCGTCTTGGGCAACAATGGTCACCTAATTCGGAAACAGAAAAAAGCATATTATTTGCCTCAGGATGAGCCGCAACTGTCAACAGTGTGACACTATTGGAGCTTACACCACCTTACCAAACGTAAGATTAGTTAAAACTAGTTAAGTACTAGTTAGTTTCTAACTTAAATTAGAAACTAGAATTTGTAGAAGATACCGTTTTTCTAGGCATCACAATCGGTTCAAAATTACAATGGGGTCCTCATAGTGTAAAACTAGCACACAGGCTTAGTTCTGCAGCATATGCAGTCAAAAGAATTAGAGCTCACTGACGTTGCAACTGCTAGGCTTGTTTATTTTAGTTACTTCCATAGTATTATATCCTACGGCATACTACTGTTGGGTCGGGCAGTAGACATTGACACGATCTTCATCTTACAGAAGAGAGCAGTCCGATTTATTTACAAGCTAGGTAGTAGGGACTCGTGAAGGAATTTCTTCAAAGAAACTAACATCTTAAAAGTTGCAAGTCAATACATTTATGAAAATATAATGTATGTTAGAAAAAACATCAGCAATTTCGAAAATGTCGGCAGCCATCACAATATTGATACTAGGAATAAAATAAATTGTCATTTCCATGTTTTAGACTCGCAAAAGTTAATACATCCTTTATGGGGCACTGTATACGGTTCTACAATAAGATTCCTCAAGATATATTAGATTTACCACCGACGCGGTTTAAAAAATGTATTAAGCATACTTTGTGCAAAAAAGCCTATTATAACATTAAGGATTATTTGGAAGATAAGGATGTCTGGTATTTAAATAATGTTAACAGGAACGATTATATCCAGTGTAGTGTAACTTTAAGTTGAAAACTCTGTTAATTAAGCAAACCTGTTTTGAAAAGAATAAATGTGGAGTTTCTTTGTTAGCTTCTTCTTCGCATAATCTATTAATTGTGAAACTAACAGCTTTGACGTTCATTAAGTAAACATTTTGTTTTTATAGTGAATAAAATTTTTGCCTTTAACTTTGACTTTCTTTGACTCTGACACTAACCGCCGCGTCGGACGGCAGGGCACCATGTGCCGAGACCAGTCGCGGCGAGCTTCGGAATCGAATCGGCGAGGGCGGCGCGCGGCGGGGCGGCGCACTGCGGAGGCGTATCGAGCGTGGCGGCAGTGCGCCTCCGGCCGGCATGGGTGCCGCTCTGCTGCTCGCGCTGCTCGCCGCGGCGCGGGCCGGCGACCCCAACGCGACCGACATCACCGAGCCCGCGCCTACAGCACTCGTCGAGAAGACGCCGCTCTTCCCGCCCGACATCTTCACCGAGGAGCAGCGGCGGAGCGGCGCCGTCTTCCTCCACGTGCTCGGCATGGGCTACATGTTCGTCGCGCTGGCCATCGTCTGCGATGAGTTCTTCGTGCCCTCGCTGGACGTGATCATCGAGCGGCTCGCCATCAGGGACGACGTCGCCGGCGCCACGTTCATGGCGGCGGGCGGCTCTGCGCCCGAGCTCTTCACCTCCATCATCGGCGTGTTTGTGTCGTTCGACGACGTCGGCATCGGGACGATCGTGGGCTCGGCCGTGTTCAACATCCTGTTCGTGATCGGTGCCTGTGCTCTGTTCTCGCGCACGACGCTCACGCTCACCTGGTGGCCGCTGTTCCGGGACTGTACCTTCTACTCGGTCAGCTTAATGGTGCTGATCTACTGTTTTCGGGACAATCTGATCTACTGGCAGGAGGCGTTGGTATTGTTCTCGCTGTACTTCAGCTATGTGATGTTCATGAGGTGGAACCAGCCGGTGGAGCGCGCAGTGAAGAAGCTGATCTACAAGAACAAGGTGACACGGGTGAGGAGCACGGATCAGCTGATGCCGACGGTGAGCGCGCCCGCCTGTCGCCTTGCATGCTAGCACCCGCACGCTAACGTAATGTGAGCTTATTAATTATTCCACGGCCGTCCCACGTGTAGGATGGGCGGTTTATGTTAACGCTTGCATTTGAAAGGAAAAGTGGGGTCGATGTTTAATGCCTGTGCTAGTTCTCTAGGGTATTACAGTATACTAAGGAGATTATTGTCAAGAAAAACTTATAAAAGTAGTAAACAGTCCTTGGATGTGTTTCTATGTTTGTAGTGTTATCACAGCACTTGTGCTTGAATCCCCTGGGTTTCTATATGTAGTTTAAGATCAAGCCAACGTCATCAGCTAGCTAGATGCCCAAGCATCATACATTCTCCGAATCAACTCAATTAGAATTAGAAAAGAATAGGACTCATTTATAATTGAATTCGGCCCCGTTTTGCAGGATGTTCCGATAAGAACGGCTTGTACAGGAAATAAATCGCGTGTGTCTGGATGTTACATTTAGTTTTGTATACGTAATCGTAAGAATAAAATTTATAATAATTGACAAGAAGGAATGTCCCTAGAATCAATTGGAATAGATATACAAACGCGCTAGGCGTTTGTATATCTATTGTACTTACTCATCTGTTTGACTATAAAAAGTATAAAATAATTTCATCAAAAAATAAATTACAAAATGTGTCACTTATGCGCCATGACCACAGCTACAGAAATCAAGAGAGGGGAATATTCATGGACAGTGATAACTTTTGTGGACAAAGCGAAATTTTTTATGTCACGATACAATAATATACCAGTTGTATGGAACAGCTGGCATTTCGACCGCTTCTTACCCATAGTCCACCTCCTGAGACCACCTGGGTGAACCGCGGTATTTTTTTTTACAACGGTTCACCTCTCTGATAAAACTTTTAAAGGCTCTACTTTTTATTGTTGACAGTCCACCTCAGACTTTGAAGACAAGGTGTACGGTGGATTAAAATATTTCCCAAGGAATACCCAGGTGAACAAAGGTGGTCCGTTGTAAAAAAAATCCCATGGTTCACCCAGGTGGTCTCAGGAGGTGGACCGTGGGTAAGAAGGGAATTTGTTTCGGTTTCAAAGTTTTATCCACAATAAAAGTAGTTCGCATTGACCAACGGAACTACCCGCTTTCGGATGTACAGGTATGAGTATTTTGGTACACCCGGTATATTATGCTTGCCAATTTTTACTGGCCAAAATTTTCCTTCACTCATCCTATTGTAAATTCAGAGATTCAATTTGCGATTGGTCAACGCAGTGTTAACTGATCGCATGACCGATTCAGTGCCAAGAATTCCCGGGAACTAGGCTAACATAGGTCGACTCGGGAAAAAGCCTTTTGGCAAACAACAGGGGCTGTTACCAAAGGAAGATGTTAGCTCAGCTTATGCGATAGGTTTACCTAAAAATGCGCAATTCCTGATACATGAATCAGAAATAAAAAATTTATTCAACGTAAAGAATTTACATTCTGTTTGTTAACCCTTAAACGGCCATAGCTAGTATAAATTTTTCATTGGTTTTGGACTTTATCTCAAGGAGGTAAGGTTCAATTTAAGGTGGGAACTGTTATGGTCTTAAGGGTTAAATTAAAATTTATACAAAATGTTTGCCGCTGCCTTCGGCTCGATTTGTAGCGGAGTCAAAAGGCAGTGAAAAAAAGCTTCATTCTGACCATTTTTTCTCAGATAATCTTAAACATAATAGGTATATCAGTTTGCTACCTACATGATAAAAATTACATCATCATCAGCCATTTGACGCCCACTGCAGGACATAGGCCTCCCTCGTGGTTTTCCTAACCATGAAGGGTTTTGTCATAATCGCCACGCTCGGCAGGCGGGTTCGCGATCGCAGTATGCGGTTGGAATCTCAGGAAGACGCTGCTGCCCGTCTCCTGGTAATGTATTTCCTTAGTAGCCTTCTACGACATCCACGGAAGGAAATGGAGTGACGCTATTCTTAATACGGCGCCACACGGCCGAAAATTCCACGATTGCCATCAATCACTATAAATTCCATTTACATTTTGTCTCCTTTGCCACATCTTTTGTTCTACGACTCTTGAGATTATTTTGTTCAACTTAATATTTTTTTATATGTGTATTAAGTCATTTTACGGTGTTGTACTCCCGTCATTTGATAAATAATACTTAAAAAACATTCATCATAAGCAGCCTTACCTCCCACTGTAGGGCACAGGCCTTCTCTCAGGGAGAGAGTATGAGTGTATAATCACCACGCGTGCCCACCGCGGATTGGCGATTTCAAGCGCTGAAGTATGTGAATAGCTCAGACACTCAGGTTTCATCACGATATTTTCCTTCACCGTTAGCGACTGGTATTGCTACTATAACTTCACAAAATAAAATTTTCATAACTTATAAAACAGAGTCATGGATACATGCCCGCACTGGGAATCGAACCTGGGTCTCTCGCTTTCGAGACCAATGTTCTACCCACTAGGCTATAATCCAACTTGAAAAACCACTAACACATATAACGAAAAAACCACAAACTTGTTTGAAATGGGTAGATCACGTACCCTCACTAGAATAATTGATGGTACTTGCCACTTACCGGGATCACGGCAACTACAATATTGCCGAAACGTCTGTAATTAAGGTAATTAAGTTTACCTAATCATCATAATCATCATCAGCCATTTGACGCCCACTGCAGGACATGGGTGTCCTTCGTGGTTTTCATAACAATGAGAGGTTTTGCCATAATCGCCACGCTCGGCAGGCGGGTTGGCGATCGCAGTATGCTGTTGGAATCTCAGGAAGACGCTGCTGCCCGTCTCCTGGTTTATTTCCTTAGTCGCCTTCTACGACATCCACAAAGGAAAGGGAGTGACGCTATTTTTAATCCGGCGCCACGCGGTTACCTACTAAATAATCACAATTATACCCGTTAAATGTTTAGTTATTTAAGGGAAACATACCTACTACAAAGTACAGAATAGCGATCAATCACACAAATGCTTGTTTATTATGTTCTACCAATCATTATAATGAATCCGCAGTAATAAAGCATTCAACCACTAAAGATATACTATACCATTGCAAATTAACCACTCACCGCACATGGATATTTAAACGCGAGTACCGGCAATCGGATTTGCATAAATCTCGGAAGCTAACTACGATCACGATTGGAACGTTTCGCTTTATTGAACGTAAAGTATATATTCAATGAAAATTCGGAAGTTATACATGTACTAAGCTTTCGTAGTAGGTAATGACACTAACCAATGAGTAGGTATCACTTGGAATACTCGGTGAACTCAATACCCTCGTGTAAACTAGCCAAAAGGATAAGAATAAATATATGTAAACAAAAGGTTGACAGAATCTTTAAAAAGCGGAAAGCAATAATATTATTTGCCCTTCCTTGATCTTCATCTTTATCTCATTAATATTTCAAGAAATACTAACCCCTATTATAAATTTGACTGCCTCTTTGGTCTGGCGGTATCACGTCTGTTTACCCTGCCAGAGGTCATGGGTTCGATTCCCACTGGGGGCCGCCGTACAATTGTACAAATGGCGTCAGTCTGGGTGTATTTCTATGTTTGTAATGTCCTCGCCTAGTTACCACAGCACAGGGTGTCCTAGTTTGGAACCGGGACAGGTGTTGGTGTTGTGTGAAATTATTCTTATTATTTCTTCACTTTGACAGTATAAAAAAAATGTTCTAAATGTAAATGAAATGAAACACAATAAATACGTAAAGCTTGAAGAGCTGTTGGCTGAACATTCGATTTGGACCGTTGCTAGTCGTTTTCATTCATGACTTCCTGGGTCAGTCGGTCATATTTGCATAAGTTAACCGATTTAGAATTCTACGCGCTAGTGATTAAGGCCTATTTAGCACCAGCAAAGAGTGGGGTGGTTCGTAGGTGTTTTGCAATCAGTTGTTATGACGACTGCGTAGGCCTGCGATCTCGATTAGCTTTATATCACTGAGGGTTGTTCCTGTCTGGCTCAGTTACGTAAATGGATTGTCTTTCCTGAACCTTTATGGGAATGTCGCGTTCCTTTCACGTCGCGTTCTCCCTGCGCCGCGTTCTCTCTGCGCCGCGTTCTCTTAGCGTGGCGTTCTCTTTGCGCCGCGTTCTCGTAGCGTCGCGTTCTCTTAGCGTCGCGTCTCTACCTCATGTATTGGATCGTCATTATCATACACTTCACTAAATTCATGATTTTATGAAATTTTAGACTTTTTGTCATCAAAAGAAAGAAAAAAAAACCACTTGCTTTAGTATACATACCAAATAGAGTTGATTAGGCTTGTAATATAATGTAATGTATTGTAAAGCCTCGTGAGGAAACCTGAGTGCTTGAGGTTTTTACATACTTCAGCGCTTGAAATTGCCAATCCGAAGTTCTGTGCCCCGCAGTGAGACGGATATAAGCTACATAAGAAGAAGAGAAGGCTGTAAAGCCTCGTCTCCTGCTGGTGTTTTTCATGAAACATTAAGTAAAACAAGTCGTGTTCAATGGGCAAAGTGTTTATTTTTATTTTGTTCTAGCAAAGAAATACAATGCGCCATAACAACGTCATAGCGCGGCGGTTCATAAATTTCATTACTTTAGCGAACTGTTCGATAGCGACGATCCAATACGTGAGGTAGAGACGCGACGCTAAGAGAACGCGACGCTACGAGAACGCGGCGCTAAGAGAACGCAGCGTAGAAAGAACGCGGCGCAGAGAGAACGCGGCGCAGAAAGAACGCGGCGCAGAGAGAACGCGGCGCAGAGAGAACGCGGCGCATAGAGATCGCGGCGCATAGAGATCGCGGCGCAGAGAGAACGTGACGTAAAAGGAACGCGACATTCCCATAAAGGTGCAGAAAAAACAATCCATTTACATAACTGTGCCAAACAACCAGACAGGAACAACCCTTAGTGATATAAACCTAATCGAGATCGCAGGCCTACGCAGTCGTCATAACAACTGATGGAAAAGGGATTGTTTTTCTGTATAATGTTTTTTTGTAGTAGGCCATCTTTACAGTTTCGAACTAAGTATTTTTATAGGTCAGCGCATATACAAGAACTTCAGTGTCGACTAAAGACATGATAAGATATTTGTAAACGTGTTGTAGACAGGTACGATGCTAAGAACATAAATTGCCCCAAAAACATGTCGGCTGTCCCAAAAATAAACACAGTATGGGATCTTTTTTTTCAAAACCGAGATATTTACACTATTGGTTACTGGAACCAGCTAGTAATCAATCAATAAGAAATCAGAAATCAATAATTTATTTCCTCGCCTAGCGTGGCGATTATGGCAAAACCCCTCATGGTTATGAGGGAGGCCTATGTCCTGCAGTGGGCGTCAAATGGCTGATGACGATGATTTCAACGGAAAGAATTTACATTCTGTTTGCTGAATGTCAATGTACTATGTTACTATGTTAGCCGCTGTCTTCGGGCCGGGTTTATCTTAGTTTTGAAAAAAAATGTCCCTTACTGTATATTTTTGGGACAGCCGATGTGTATGCGCTCTTGTGCAGTACGATTTTTTCATTCCATTCACCCGCACCAACCTATCTGGGATACTGATGAATTGCCACAAAAAAACGTGTAAAAAACATCAGTTACGCTACGAGCTCGTGTTTCGGTCTACCTAGCGTTCCGTGATTGGCTCGCTCGCGCGCCGTGTTAGATTTTCAGATAAACACCACGATTCTACGATAGCCCCTGGAGGCCCAACGCCCGCAAACTAGGGCAAGCGGGCCTGCCGTTTGGGCCAATTAGACAGTTTTTAGGCCAAATTATAGACGCTGAAAAGGGCGTTTAGACGGCACGGTCGATCATTATTTATGAAGCATTAGCAAATTAGGCACAAATATATTTTTTTACTATGATCGTTGCGTCTCGTTTCCTCTCATAGGAAAAAAAGGAGAGAGCGCTCGGGCTCGATTTGATTATTTATAAGTAGTACTTGGATAACCGAGGTTTGCTCGGTACTTTTTTTTGGTTAATCGTGTTTTTTGGACATTATAATTAGATACGACGAAAAAAAAGGGGAAAATATCGAACTGGACAAAAATCTATCTGGACTCGAACCAGCGTCTTCTGATTTCGGGACAGCCCGATTTCCCACCTGAGCTATTACAACCTTGTAGACGGTGGCGAAATTCACCTTCGTATACTAATGACATTGTAGCAGTTTTTCATTGCCTGAAAACATGGATAAAATGACGTTTTCTAAAAATGAAACCTAGCTAGATCGATTTATCGCCCCCAAAACCCCCTGCATACTAAATTTCATGAAAATCGTTGGAGCCGTTTCCGAGATTCAGGTTTTATACATATATAATATCCTAGTTCTGAACTTCCACCGTACGATTTTTATTTTATTCACCCGGACCTACATTAGTGCATTCACTTTACTCAACCATGTATTTTCAAAAAGATTCACGCGGACGAAGTCGCAGGCAAAAAGTAAGACTAGAAAGAAAGAAAGAGGATATTTATTTAAAATCCAAACCTACTTTATTTAAAAAAAAAATTAAAAAAATCAAGAAAAACATGAACTAAAAAAAAAGCTTCCATGATTTATTTGTAGATCTCATCAACAGATCGCAACCAAATTTCTATGAGACTAGCCTTAAAGTAACCCTTTCAAACAAAACAATAATTAAATGAATCGAATAACGTGGTACCTAAGGAATAATTATAGCTGAACATACGCAGAATATATATTTACAAACGAATTGTGTAAAAATACATAAAAAAATAAACAGACAAATTGAAAACCTTCTTTTACCCGACTACGGCGAAGCCCAAAATGAGGGTAATGGGTTTGGCTTATATGTATGTAAGTATGTCTAATTTTATGTTCCCTCATAACTCCTTAGTCAGTGAAGAAACTTAGAAATCAATGATCAGATTTTGACAAATAAGATCTCAATCGACTCGTCGTATTTGCGCAAGTGTCAGAGGCTATAAATGAAATCAGCACAAATAAAAAATAACCAACAACCCGACTGCTAAGAATTAACTACTAAACAGGCACAGGTGGGACCCAAATTCAATATAGTGAGGTACCTAGGTTGGTCCCGCTTTCTTAGTAGTTAATGCTCAGCAGTTGGGTTGTTGGTTGTTTATTACTTCAGTTTTTCTTTAATATAAATGAAATCAGCATAAATAAAAAATAAACAACAACCCGGCTGTTAAGAATTAACTACTAAGCAGGCACAGGCGGGACCCAAATTCAATATAGTGAGGTACCTAGGTTGGTCCCGCCTTCTTAGTAGTTAATGCTCAGCAGTCGGGTTGTTGGTTGTTTATTACTTCAGTTTTTTTAATATAAATGAAATCAGCATTAATAAAAAATAACCAACAACCCGACTGTTAAGAATTAACTAAATTCAAAATTTGGTCCCGCCTTCTTAGTAGTTAAGACCGCAGTTGGGTTGTTCGTTGTTTATTACTTCGGTTTTTTATATTTAATAAAAATAAACTGAGTAAAACCGCTAACCGGAGTAACTGCTTACTAAGCTGATGGTAGCCGCGGTGGTAGCCTAGTGTGTAGAACATTGGACTCGGAAGCGAGAGACCCAGGTTCGATTCCCAGGACTCTGTATTCTAAATTATGTACATTTGTGAAGTTATAGTAGCAATACCACTCGCTAACTGTGAAGGAAAACATCGTGAGGAAACCTGAGTGTCTGAGCTCATAACTCATAACTTTTATTGGCATACGTATTTGTGCAAGCTGTTAAATAACAATCTAGTGTGTCAGTAGTTTGGTAAAATAAGAAATTCTATTCACATACCTCCGCGCTTGAAATCGCCAATCCGCGGTGGGCACGCGTGGTGATTAAGCCCATACTCTCTCTCCGAGAGAAGGCCTGTGCCCTACAGTGGGACGCAAATTGGCTGCTTATGATGAAGCTGATGCCAAGCAATTCTTCCCAGTTGTATATAATTTCAATCGCTTTGTCTGGTATTTGTTAACTGGAACCTATGTATACTTGTGTATTTAGCGTCATTAATTACCTGCTGTAGCCTGCAGGCTATTATGCCATAGAAAGCGATCGCTCACGTAGAAATGTGCTACGTCAATTAATAACATAATGATAGGTTTCATTACTGTAGGGACTGTCGTTCAATCAATTTATTATTTGAATTATTAAAGTAGAGTTTAACGTTGGTTTTCGCCGTTCTATACAGTGAACAATTACGTATACTCGCTTATTTTTATTAGAAACCGGTTGACTCGGTTGACTTCGTATCCCCTATATGTATCTACCTTTGTTTGTTGTCACCATTTAAACTATCCCTGGACTTCCACAAATATAAGAAAAAAATAATTTGGCAAATCGATCCAGCCGTTGTTGAGTTTGAGCGACACCAACGAACAGCAATTCATTTTTATATATAAGAAAAAGATAGAGAGAATAAAGGTAGATATTATTATTCGCTATATTATATACCAGTAGGAGCCTCTACACAATATCTTACGCATTGTAATTCATGATAACCTTCAGATTTTTACAGGATTTACTCAGAATTCAACCCATTTTGTTGTGTACTTCGTTTCCGTTCTGTTATTGTTCATATTATGTCACTTATCTGTCTATTTTGTTTCTGTGATCTGTCTTGTTGGTATAATAAATGTCTTTTTCTTTATTTCTTTCTTTCCATTAGCTGCAGTAACTTGCCTATTGACTATTAGCATATGTATGACAAACCATTTTCCAAATATGTTGTGGAAAAAAAATCGGTGGTTTTCTTTCTTTATTCATTTAATTCATCATCAACTACTTGACGCCTACTACAGGACATAGGCCTCTCTCATGGTTTTTAAAACCATGAGGGGTTTTGCCATAATCGCCACGCTTGGCAGGCGGGTCGGCGATCGCAGTATGCGGTTGGAATCTCAGGAAGACGCTGCTGCCCGTCTCCTGGTAATTTATTTCCTTAATAATTTATTTTCCATTTAATTCAATTTTCATTTAATTATTCAGAAACAATAAGCATTGTATTTGGAATATCACTTATAAATTTATTTACTTACATTATTTTTAATATTTGCATGGAAAAATGCATACTACTACTAATTGATTAATAACACAAACATTTTCGCTGCTGAAAAACCGACGCATTCCTATACATACACTGGCTGTCTCGGCAAACGTTGTGTTGCCATTCTGATAAGCCTTACGACCTATTCTCAGACCTACAAAATATACACAAAAATTTTCATAAGAATCGGTGAAGCTATTTTGGAGCAGTTCAATACGATTTTTTTAAATATCAGTCTCATTTATACATAAGAGAGCAAAATAAAGAATACAAATAGGCAAAAATACCGAGAGAACGCCACATAAAAATACAACTAGGCACTCTAAACAATAGCCCAGCCAAATGCCTACGGCGTAGGGGCGAAGGTATTCCGCTCGCTACGCTCGTAGCAACATTAGCGGCGTAGCACGCTACGAGTGTAGTCGGTTGTAGATTCTAGGAATTTAGTCGAGTAGCGTAAAGAAAAAGGTTGTACTGTCGTAATTTGCGTCATAATACGTTTATGTTAGTATTAAAAAACGTTTAAATAGCGTGTGTGAGCTTAAGAACGCGTTCACGTGTAGGTAGCTGGTAAAATATTGCATTGCTATATTTTATATTTTCACACTGATGTTACAAGTAATAACTTTTGCTTCATATAATTATATTTTTAACGCAACAACAACTTGGACTTTCTAAAAGCAGAACATGTTGCTGATTACTAATCCCATGAAATTTCGGTTCAAATACAACCCAGTCGTAGGTGTTTCCACAAATTCTATTTTAAAACAATAACGAAACTTTTCCTTTCCTATCCGAGCTTTATTTATTCAAATACAATCCCTACGGCCAATGTAATAAGTGCGGTGTTACGACACAGCGCCGCTTCTCTCCCTATATTTGCCTACACAAGAGTTTATTCAAATACCGTCCGTATAGATATAGCAATAAGTGCGGTAATACCTGCGCAGGTATGTATTGTTATTGAAACGGCGAGGCATTTTGGCCGCGCGCCAGGTGTCGGGAGGGTTACCTAGCTGTAGGGTGAGCAAGGCTTAAGGGCAGCTTGGGGAGGAACAGGAAATACTCCGTTATTTAACTGTATGTGTTGTAAATAAATAAACAAAATAAAAAAGGGTTTTATTAAAAATATAAAATTAGCCTCAGCATTAATGCTGTGTTTTAACCTCTGCCGAAAATTTCTACAGTCATGGCAAGTTGCAAATTCTGGTCGCTGCCTACCTTTCCAGGATACAGGCGTGAGTTTATGTATGTAATGTTTGCTACAATCAATGAAAACTATTTTCTTCAGTTTGATTAATCATTCTATCTGCTCATACTCATCCTCTGCTGGACATAAGCCTTCCCCAAGGCCCGCCACTTCCTTTTGTCCTCGGGCATTCCATCCAGCCTCTGCCAGCAATCTAGCTCAGATCGTCCTTTCAGCGATCTGTTTGACGTCCTTCGCGGCGTTTGCCATTTCGTGGTCTACACTCGAGAACCTTTACACCCTATCGGTTCTTCACCAATGTGTCCAGCCCACTGCCACTTCAGCTTGCTAATCTTAAAGGCTGTCAGTTACCTTACTTTTTTGGAGAATAATGTCATTTCTGATGGGATCCGCCAAATTTCATTGAATTTTTGCACCAAACACATTCAACAATTTTCTCTTTATTTTAATTTGATAGCTTGACCGGTTTCTGACATACGAAGAAATGGGTTAGATTTATTTCCTTTTAAGGTTCGGGTCTTCAAAAACTACGAATAACCACTGTGAAGTTAACTATTCATCTTTAAGTAGTCTGTTTATTCTTTATATAACTCGTACACGAACAAGATATGATTTTTAATATTTATTCTTAAGAATGCTTCCACGTCTAATCGACGCGGCCGCCAAAGACCGACCTAGCCCAATCGCCCCCACTCGCCGTCCCATTAAGTATTTCACCAGAATAACCTATTCTTCGGTGTTCCACCTATTCCACCTCACAAAAAGATGGAAAATTTTTATTTGATAAAATTCTTCTTCATTTGCTTCTTTAATGTGATAATTATGTCACTTATGAAGGCCTTCCTTTACGCGCGCAATTTTTTAATATCTATGCCCACGCTCTGGCTCGTATATCGAAAATTGAGAACGCTATTTCTTATTTTTTTATTGAAAAAAAAATGTGATAGACATTATTTTTTTCTTAAAACATAATGATATAATGAAACTTTAAATATAATTCAATTACTTTCTTATTCATTATTTTATCGACTCTCAGTCTTTTACAAAACAGGCTTCAGAATCTAGATTTTCTCCCTAGGAACTACCAAAACAGAACTAAAACATTTTTTCTGATAAAAAACTAAATTAAACTAGTGTCTTAAGCTGACTGCGGATCTGAGCCAGCCAAAGCATCATAATATTATGATATGAGCAAGATAATATTATGTTCAGGTTCACAGATTCACTGCTTCACAAACCAAATTGTTTGTGCGTTACATCGCTAGAGGGGCACTCTATGATCCATCACTCATCGGGCGCTGTATAGCCCTTCACTCTCGATGGAAATTTACTCAACTTGCGTGGCAATTGAGTGCATTTATTTAACAATGCATATAAAGATGATTTAATAAAAACTGAATTTGCACGGATATTTACTCGTTTATTTTTTCATTTTACAATTTTCTGACGTTTCTTTCCGAGGTCTCAGGACAGTAGACTGAGGTGACAGGCGTCTTTTTGAAAGCATTAACTGTTAGTTTACTAGCTTCAGCAAAAATTACAAAAAAATGTTAAGTTACTTTCCAAAATTATGTTGGCAATTTTTGTAATTTAAATTGGCAAACGATTATGTTATTTTATTTTATTTTTATTTATTTAGGACATCCAACAGGCAATACAACAAAACATTCGCAGAAGAAAAGAACACACATAACATAACTTAACTTCACTTTATACTTTATTGCACCCATAAAAGAAATACATGAAACACATGTACAAAAAATTTAAAAGTGTACGTGGCGAGTTTATTTCAGCAGAAATCTCCATATTTATCTATATATCTACATTTAATTGTTGCTCAATTTTTTACACAATATCGCCGAGAGTAGACGGGCTACACTCAAGAGGAGGTTATGACTGCAATTGATAACCCAACCATCATTGCAAAATTTTGGGCCTAAACCTTTTAGTGTCATCTGTATCGTTTGCCGTCTATAAAACAATGTACTTTTACATATATTACGTACGTATGTACGAAAAGATCCTACTGATACCACATTGCAACGTCACCCTACTGTAAACTAAACTGCAAGAGGCCCGCTATGTCCAAGATAGAAGTTCAAAAGAATGCACCCACAAAGTGCTTTAGCATGGCCTGAATTGGAGAGACGGCCATACAATATACAGCAAATTCCAAATAATTTCTTACGCCGCTTTGTATTGTACTAAATGAGTGTAATACCACTATAAAACGAGTCTAATACCATCCTTGTCTGGGGTTTTGTATACTTTGTCATTTCAAAGATTTGATGCTTCCATACGCGTGAACTTGAAACGGCAATGAAATAAAAACATGACATGTATCAGTTCATTGATAACGGTTTGTTGTACTTGTTCAAGTCAATTATCACTGCTTGCTTATTTTTCTTTAAAATTACAAGTCTTTCAATATACGAGTAACAGTTTGTGTTCTTTTGTAAGTAAGTACTTTTATTTGCAAAAAATAATATACATACTAATATTATTATAGTTAACGAAACCCGCAAAGGCTCCTCGTTCTAACCTAATATAATACTGCTACTGCGCCATAAAAATAGCGCAATACATTCCAATTCAATCTCAATCCTTATGTCCTGGGTGGCAAAAACTTTGAGACGCGTAAGCTGAAAATCCGATACCCTTTGACTCGCTTCGCGCCCGGCCTCGGACCAAATGAAGTTACATCCGCCCGAGCGTCTCCGAGTAAGCCCGAAGTGACCCGAATGGGTTCACTTATTCACAGCCTAGAACGGAGCCTTATCACACCGCTAAGGAGATCGCGCACTTGCCCGCACCGAACGATTGGAGAACTTGCACAATAAATGTATTAATCTCATTGGAGAGGTTTTTTTTTTATTTCGCCTATATGTTCCACTGCTAGGTACGGGCCTTCTCTCGAGAGAGTACTTAATTATTATTAGAGATGCATGCCCACCGTGGATTGGTGATCTCAAGCGCTGAGATATGTCAACACCTTAGGCACGCAGATTTCTTTACGATGTCTTCGAGACTATATTAAAAAAAAAATCGCGGTATTTTTTTTCCACGCCTGATACTTTTTATAATGTAACCTGTCTAAAAGTAATTTTAGTCATGTGGTATAAAAACGGGCGCAACCTATGACGTCACAAGGTACTCGTAACGCCCTAAAGTAAAGTATGAAGCGTCTATCAATATTTGTGTGATTTCGTAAAATAATGTTTTCATGACTCTACGCTTTTATAAAAAAAAACGGCCAACCGGTTCCGTAGAAAGATGGGGCTTTATCTGCTGTACAGAATGGACAACTTCATCAACGTAATTTTCAATGGATTTCGTACGAAGTTTTCGTTTTATTAGATACTCGCCTATTACTCTCTCATATTAACTTGTAAAGCCTACTTAGCCGTGATAGTTTTTCTTTAAAGTTCATTATATGTACTGAATTTTTTCATATTTCTACAATTACTGTCAACGAGCCAGGAGCGGGAAGGACGCCCTACTCGAACAAAAATTTTCTCTTTCAATTACTTAATATTTTGCAAACGGAACTCTAAATAACAAAAAGATCTTAAGATAAGATAAGAATATTCTTTATTGTACCAGGAAAAACACAAACATGAAATATTTACAAAAATATAGTACAATTGGCGGCCTTATTGCTTATAGCAATTTCTTCCAGGCAACCGACTATCTTCCTAAACCCACGATATTTTTAAACGTCCAATCCAATGATACTTAGGTTTTGGGTTTTTTATTTTTCAGAGTGTTTTATGTCTTTTATCGCTTAGAAACAATGTAACTCCAATCTAAGCTTGAGACAATTTTCCCATTGAACGCTCCAAATCATTGACAGCCTTCCAGATTTTCAAATTCCGAATTCTAAATTCGCTGGTCGCAGTGTGAGTTGATGCTGGAGGTCGCCGGTTCGATTAATTGTAAACACCCCATACAAAGAGGTGTTTAAAATTACCCGTTGTACAGGAACGTAATAAAAGTAAGTTTTTTATAGAGCGTTCCTCAGGTGTGACTAAATAGTCTTAGGTGTGCATCTTTCTTAAGTAATTTTGAAGTAGGTTTGATTACAGTTAATAACTGAGCAGAGTTAATTGAACGATACATAATTTTACAATTTATAAGGTTTCCGCGTAAAACGGCCGCTTTTGTAAAAAAAAACGCTGAAGATCTAGGTGGCGTTAGTTAACTCCCGGTAGCTTCCGAATCCCAGAACGAATGGCAGGAGCTCGCAGTTCGCCCCGCTCAGAAAATTTTTGCTAATCGCTAGTCTGCTAGGGCTCTAAGAAGCCTGGCTCAGAGCCAACTGCCGACTTGCACTGCATACTGATTGGATAATATCGACCTACCCTTAGCCTTCATCATGACTTTACTTTTGGTGAATATAGGCTGCGCCATGACCCGGTTTTGAACTGTACTGTCACAAAACTACAATGCATAGTTTATTATGACAACAAGATTTTCATTACGTAGCCGATTAACGAGCAGGAAGACTGGTTTTACTAATCGACGAAACAATGTACATTGAATTATCTGGTGATAGGAGATTCTTACGAAACTTCGAGGCCAATGTAAAACTGTTTTGAAAAACCGTGATGTAAAAGGGAGAAGACATTGAGAAGTTAAAAGTTTCGCTGGATTCACTGACGGAGTCAAAAAAAAAATTGAACAGGAGTTTCTAACTTCTGCTGATTTATTTAATACATATTTTTCAAATATATCTATAACGTAATAGTGACATAGAAATATCATCCGATCTGCAACTTCTCAGATACTGAATGAAATTTATTCATTTGTAATGAAAAATTACATCAATGAGGTCATAGCCGATATTATGGTTCATCTTATAAATTTATCAATAAATAGAATAAAAAAAAACTCACATCATACCACTGCACAAAGCTGACAGTCGGCTGGATGTTAAAAAATATCGTCCAATTGCGCTATTGCTGATTATATCAAAGATATATGAAAAGTTTCCGCAAACCGATCGGAAGCATGTTCAATTAAATTCAACGTTTTGTAACTTTGGCTTTCCAAAGGGCAAATCAACGGTGGATGCAGTCTTCGATATGATGGACTTTGTTTCTGAATCATTAAACAAGAAATCGCATGTAGTGGTCTTAGCTCTAATTCTTGTTCAGTATGGAATAAGAGGGGACAGCTTGAACTGGCTAAAATCTTATCTAACAAAAGGCACACAAAGTGTGATACTTTTTAGCGTTGACCCCAGGACAAAGTTGATATTAAACACTGAATCCGTAAGCACGGAGACAACATGTGGCGTACCATTTGCAGCATATTAGGCCCTTTGCTTTTTATCCTCTATTTAAATCACTTACCGGAACTCCTAGAAAACAAGGTTCCAATGTTTGCTGATGACGTGTCAGTTTTTTTCCTGTTTGAAAAAAAA
This sequence comes from Yponomeuta malinellus, assembly GCA_947308005.1. Taxonomy (NCBI): domain Eukaryota; kingdom Metazoa; phylum Arthropoda; class Insecta; order Lepidoptera; family Yponomeutidae; genus Yponomeuta; species Yponomeuta malinellus. The sequence continues at coordinate 3,408,981 of OX371013.1, forward strand.
ATACGCCACTTTATTATCGGACAATATATGCAAATCAATAAAAAATGGTAACGAATGGTAAATGGCTTTAGGACTAAACACAAATTGAAACAAATTCATTTCCGAAATTACAAGACTCCAAGAGCTACACTAGATGTTAAAATATGTAGTGCACAATTGAGCTCGCAAAGACGAAGAAGAAGACGCAAAGTTTTTGGGTACATTCACGGACGAATTCGTCCCAGAGGGGTTGACAGAGACCAGGGACTGCTACTTGCCATGATCCTGACAGATCACTTTCGCTTCCTCAGCATTAATTAGTCGTTGCATGCACGCGCGCCAGTTTCGGGTACTTTTTATCTGGCCCTTTGCTATCCCCTATTTTTTCGAAGTATGTCCACCTGGGAGGTACCTTACCGGCCCTTCCACCCACATTCGCTCGATATGTTAAAAATGATACTGCCAAAAGAAATGTCGAGATTTTGACTAAAAATTCTTTTTCGAGCACTTTTCAACTTTTTTATTTAGATGATGATGATGATGACGATTCGATTCGTAGAACCTTCTATGCGCCCCCCTCCAGCTCACCTCAATGACGTCAGTACTTTTAGTAAGTTCTCTCCCCAAGCTTTCTGAGTTTCCAAAGGAATTCCTAAGGTCCCGAATTACAAACTCTACACCTTGTTTATTGACGCTCGCAAAATAATTGTACTTTTCTGCCAAAGTTTTGTTTCGGGAGCTAAAGTAGTGGGCCGTCCGATGACCTACTTTCAGCAAAATACTTCGTATTTTTGTTAACCTCCGACGCTGTCAGCCATACATTATTCGTAACTGGGGTCCTTGGAGTCTCTTTGAGACACCATAATGGATACGAGATAGTCTTCATTGGACCGCCCCGTGGGAGATAGAAAAATAAATGTGGTTGTAATGGCGAAATCAGACGGTTTACTTTTATAAGAAAAAAAAAGAAAATACATTAATTATACCAACAACACACATTGCAGAAACAAAATAAATAGATAGGTGATATAATATGAACAATGGAGGACTTGCACAAAAATAGTTTTAATATAATAATAATAATAACATCCACACAATACAATCACTCAACCTGGTCCCAAACTAGGATACCCTGTGCTGTGGTAACCAGGCAAGGACGTCACAAACATGAAAATAGACACAGACTGAGGCCATTTGTACAAGTGTACGACGGCCCCCAGTGAGAATCAAACCCACGACCTCTGCTTTGATAGCTAAGCCTTAACGGTTAGACCAACGAGGCAGTCGATAGGAGAGTATATGAGAATAGAAGAGGGCAATGTTCAAAGATAAAGAAACGTGGTAAAATTTCTTCTCTACGACTAATCGTCTTCTATGGTTTAAAAGCAATGTCTCTAATATCTAAGTAAGACGGAAGTTATATACTTATACTTACTTATAATAACGGAAAGAAGACGTAAGACGAAAGACCGAAACAAAAAAAAAACCAGCCAAGTGCAAGTCGGACTCGTACCATTATCCTTACAACGTTTGAATATTTCAAGCGACTACCTGTTGCCGTTATTAATTTCGAGCAAAAAACGGCAAAAAAATCACGTTTTTTTTATGGGAGCCCCCCTTAAATATTTATTTTATTTTGTTTTTAGTATTTTTTGTTATAGATATGTGTTTGTAACAGAAATACATCATCTGTGAAAATTTCACCTGTCTAACTATCACGGTTCATGACATACAGCCTGGTGACAGACGGACGGACGGACGGACGGACAGCAGCGTCTTAGTAATAGGGTCCCTTACCCTTTGAGTACGGAACCCTAAAGCATAGATGTAGCCTGTGGTGTGTCAGTTGTGCTGAGGGAGTGAGCTGTCAGCGCTGATTTTCAGTCAGTGCCTACAGCCTCCTTGGTCTAGCGGTATCACGTCTGGTTACCATGCCGGAGGTCGTGGGATAAATTTTTACAAAAGGCCTCGGTCTGGGTGTATGTGATGTCCTTGCCTGGTTTACACAGCACAGGGTATCATAGTTGGGGACCAGGTCAAGTGATTGTGTTGTGTGGAAGTTATTATTTTATTATTAGTTATACAACACATTAATTTTTTACTATGAAGCTTATTTTATAAAACCAGTTATTTTCGAGGCTAACCGGATAAACCCCGCTAAATACAAGAAGAACTAGCGCACAGGTTTTTCCGTACCATCATACGATAAGCTGGTATAATGGTTCAGATTATAGCTCAATTAGCTGCTGAACGAATATATTATACCTAGAAGGCTTATTACAAGCCACAACATTTTCGCTTAGAATGGAGAGTCAAGAAAATATCCGGCTATATCCTATTAACCACTCGTCTGCCGCGACACAGATCTGTGTCCAACTTAGTATGGGCCACCTATACGTTGCGTTCCGCGAGGGCAGTTGAGGAGTTAATATTATAAACTAGCTGTTGCCCGCGACTTCGTTCGCGTGGTAATTTTGATGTGTATTTTTCCGGAATAAAAAATAGCCTATATGCTAATCCAGACTATAATCTATATCTGTGCTGTAATTTCATCCGGATCCGTTCAGCCGTTTTCGCGTGAAAGAGTAACAAACATCAATCCATACATACAAACTTGCGCGTTTATAATATTAGTAAGGATGTGAAAGTTTGTGAAGATGTTTGGATTTTTGGATGTTTGGACGTTTGTCCATTTCAGTTTCAGTCAGTTCAGCCATTTTTGCGTGATTGAGTAAATCACGCAAAAACGGCTGAACTGATTTAGATGAAATTTTGTATGAAGATAGTTTGAGTCCCGGGGTAGGACATAGGATACTTTCATCCCGGAAATTACTCATTCTTATAATTAGCTAACCAATGCGGATAACGAGAGGAGGTGGACATTTTGCTTTGCAAGAGCAAAATTATTTGCTGAAAGGAATTGGCAACTATTATCATTTAAAGCTATTGATTTTTAGTGCCAATATCTTGAGTTATTTAGTTTTTTTTTATCGAAAGCTCCCTTATAATCGGCTTGCATACACCAGACACTATACCCATTCATATTTAACAAAACACTAGATACATATGTTTCTTATTCTTATATTTCTGAGGTTAACACGAGCAATAGATATAACAAAACTGAATATATATTCTTACATTTATGTAGACATTCATGTAAGTTAAACATCATCAACCCATTATGTCCCCACCGAGGGGCACGGGTCTCTTCCCTGAGGAAGGTATAGGCCATACTCCACCACGGGGGCCAAGTCCGGATTGGTGGAGGCTTGTAGACTAGTGGCTCGTCTACTGTCAGAAGTTGTCAAGCCGCCCTAAGGCCTCTGACTTGGCTTAACGACTGCCATCTATCGACGGCAGCCGGCACCAACAGCTTAACGTGCCTTGCGAAGCACGGAACCGCTCGGAAAAATGCCACTAGCGTTAGGCATAGACGGCGACCCATCCATGCACTGAACGCGCCCAGTGTTGCTTAACCTTCGTGATCGTTTAAGATCACTCAGACAGCCGGGGCTACGAGCGATAAGTTGAAGGGGGTATACGGGGGTAAGTTGAATGTATATTAGTAAGTAGTATTTTATATTGAATCGTAGATAGCAATAGGTTTTGTTTCCACTTTATTTGCCCTAACCAGCTCTCTTTTTTAACATCCAGAGATTTGTAGGCTGGCTGGAAGAAATTTCTTTTGAAACAAGTCCGCATTTGCATAAAATGTTCATCACGAGCCTGTTATTTAAGTTTTATTCTTGCTTATGCTTTTATTGTGCAATAAAGTGTAACAAACTAACAAACAGACTTACGCACACTTGTATATACCAGAGGGGTAGGTAGATACTAGAGTTTGCATCGAAGAAAATTGCCACGATCCTGGGAGGCCTTTCTCGCTTCATCAACATCCTACTAATATTATAAATGTGAAAGTTTGTGAAGATGTTTGGATGTTTGTTATTCACAGCTGAACGGATTTACATGAAACTTGGCATACAGATAGACAAAGGCCTGAATTGAGACGTAGCATACTTGATATCCCGGTAATGCGTTCCCGTGGGATAATATTTATTTTAAGTTTAAAATAGATGGCGCTGTGCGAGCGAACGTTGTGTTTTAAAAATAGATGGCGCTGTGCAAGAATCGTATAAGCGGATTTTGTGGCGGTACGAAGTTCGCCGGGACAGATGTATGTTTAGTTTTACTTCACAACCATCTCCACGAATATTTTATATGGCGCGAAGCGCACTTATCTGACATGGCACGGACCTGGCACGGGCATGACTATTAAAACTGACTGCGAACTGACCTGAAACTGACTGCAATCGGGCGCGGGCGCCGAAATGGCGTGCTATAGCACGTCCGACGACGCCGTTGAGTGTGTTCAAATAATGACCTTATGACCGTGTGTTCGGTACGGTATAAAATTTGAATGAAACAGAAGGACGTCCGCGCCACGCCCGAGCAAGACGCCAAATCAGTGGGCTCCGCGCCGAAGCTTGTTTAGCTATTTTTCTTAAGCGGCGTTTAAACGGCGCGCAAACACGCGAGCCGAGCCTGGCTCCGCTCGTGGTTCGCCGCGCCACGCGCTGTGTAAACAACTGCGCTCGGCGCGGCTCGGCAAAGTTCGCACGATCCATCACTTGTCGGTTTTTTCGACACAGATCAAAGGCGCGCGCGCCATCTGCGGCTCGGCTTGTGTTAATACGCGCCGTCTAAACAGATGTCACAGAGCGCGCGACGAAGGAAGACCTATTTTGTTTGACAGCTCGGTTCAACAGCGCGATGTGTAGCCGCCACGGACGGCTCGGCTGGCGTAGGATCGTGCTACCCCGCGTCGTTTAAACGAGCAGGCTTGCGTCCGTATTTAGCCGAGCCGCATCTCCACGGATGGCTCGGCTCGCGTAGGCTCGGGCTAGCCCGCGTCGTTTAAACGAGCAGGCTTGCGTCCGTATTTAGCCGAGCCGCATCTCCACGGACGGCTCGGCTCGCGTAGGATCGGGCTAGCCCGCGTCGTTTAAACGAGCAGGCTTGCGTCCGTATTTAGCCGAGCCGCATCTCCACGGACGGCTCGGCTCGCGTAGGATCGGGCTAGCCCGCGTCGTTTAAACGAGCAGGCTTGCGTCCGTATTTAGCCGAGCCGCATCTCCACGGACGGCTCGGCTGGCGTAGGATCGTGCTAGCCCGCGTCGTTTAAACGAGCAGGCTTGCGTCCGTATTTAGCCGAGCCGCATCTCCACGGACGGCTCGGCTCGCGTAGGATCGGGCTAGCCCGCGTCGTTTAATCGCGCCTTTACGGAGCTGCGAATATATTTTATCAACACTAGTTACACATTGTTTTGCTAAATAACATTGATACTTTAATCTCTACAACAAGCATCTTTAAATTTACGTAATATCCTATTTAACAACTTATTAGTTTTATTACACACTTATTGCTATATTTTGAACTCTGTGACGACTTTTTGTACTGACGCTTTAGAGTACCTTCCTACTAATTTATCTGTTAGTAACCTTGTCTATCTCTACTGGCCGAACTGACTGAAGCATATGTTTCGCAGCACCAGACCGCCGCTCAGACCTTGGTGAGTGTTTGCTCTTCTTATTTCTCTTGACTTGCACTGGATTTCACCCCTTATACTTTCGTAGGTATTGCGATGATTTTTCTCTTTAAATATAACATTTGCAAATTAAATATTTATACTGCTTTTTGAGCCAAAGTAAGCGATTTTTTTTTCTGCATTTTGCTTTGTTTTTATTTTGCATTTTTGACATACTTTTAAATAACACATAATATACTACACAGCTCATATCAGAATGCATGATATAACACTGATGGCTCTGCATGAAAAATGTATAAACAACATAATATTTAGATCGCTTTACAGATGTTCGGTATCTACTGGAGTAACAATACAGAGTGGTTAATTTACAACGGCCGAAAAATAATGTGATTGTAGGTTTTATACCTACCTACAATCACATTATCAATGCTAGTACTAATGACATGCACTGTATAAACTTCACATACATACATAAATCCACGCCTGCATTCCGGAGGGGTAATCAGAGATCATGGTTTGCCACAGAAAATTCGTCTCATCCATCTGCATACAGGGTAATTTTTAGGAGAGCTTTATTATTCCTTCGGAAAATTGTAAACAAGCCACACTGTAAATCACGTTTGAGGGAGGGAGGGGGAGGGGAGCCTTGCCCATTACCTCTTCAATAAGGAATTTCCGTGGGCCAATTAATCAAAGGGGGGCAAAGGATGACTGTGCTGTTCTGGCCCGTTCTCCCCTAAAGCACCAGCGGTGAGCTGCGGTGGTCGTGTTCTCGAAACAATTTTGTGGAAATCTACAGGGCGTTACAAAATTACAAACATTGGGATTTTCTCATCTACCTACGTATAAGTACCATTTCGTATATGCTTTCCCTGAATATAATCCGAAATATTCTTTGAAATACGATCAAAGTCAAGAAATAGAAGGGGGGCTCTTTTGGGTTTTGCGGTCAATATTTCGTCATGTCCGTCCCTCTGCCTTTCCGCGGCTTAGCTCAAGGAACTTTGTATATGGATATTGGATTGAACTACAAGTAGTGCCAAGCTGTAGGGCCACGGGGAAAAATGTTACTTGCTAAACCACCCTGTATTTCAAAACAGCACTTAATGGTCTACCCACAACATTGTTCATTAATTACTCAGCCCTTGGTAGTTACCAAGTAAACTACACAGTGTGGTTGTTACCTATAAATAAAATACAGTATTGAAATCATTTGAATCACTCGTACTGGTACTCGTTAGCTTTTGCATTTAAATCTTAGGTAAGTGGGCGGTCAAGCTTCGCTCATTTACATAAAAAGATAAGAAATAAGTTCTCATTTCGAAGTGTGGGCAGGCAACCACCAAGATGAACTGACACGTCTTGGTCGTAGTGGCAGGAAAATCCCGGATGTGAATAAGCCAAGACCGAAGGAAATGGCGCGCATTCGAAGAGACTTACACTCAGCATTGGGTGGCTATAGGTTGAAGAAGAACAAATATTATGTTGATCTGCACCTGATCACTAAATCCTGAACGATTCCAATACAATCCAATGGAATGTGCCAGTGAGACGATTGGAGTCGCTCAGGATTTGGTTGGGCCACAGCTGTGGACAGCACCAATGTGTCAAATGACGAGCCTGCCAAACAGCAAACTTGGCAACAGATACCGAAATTTATTGATTGGCAATGTTACGGATGGGGATCGCGCGATCGTGACTAGGGTCTATAAGGAAATAGCGTTGGCATTTCACGCTACGTCTGCAGAGATATTGGAACCTTATTCAGAATAGATGAGGAGGTTGTTGGGCCGGTTTGTAGCCCTTCTTGTAGGGCCCAGCTAAATGAGCCGAGTGGTCTGTTTTCATATAATCTACAATAATACTTTGCTGGCGCAATACGGAATTTGGAGATTCTTACAACAAAAGAGGAATTTAACTAAAAATTAAATATGACTACAAAAACTCACAATATATTAGAAAGGTAAAACTAATTCAACCACTAAATCAACAATGCTACTAATAACAATAGAGATTTTAGAATTAGAAAGCAACGTCACAACTAAAGGGACTCACTCCACGAGAAATTGCCAGTAGGTAACCTATTATGATATTTTTTCACTGTTTTCTCATGGTCCTATTATTTTGTCCCGTTAACGGGTTCACAAGAAGTAACTATTCCTCGATAACTATCCTTATCGTCGATTTGGTCTTGAATTTACATCAGTCCAGCAGTACCTAGTAGGGATTCTATTGGTGCGTTCTCCTTTGAAATCAAGTTTGTCTGTTGATGATGCACCAGCTCTTAGTATTTCTTGTATTTCTTCCCTACACCCTTGATTTCCAATTTCACTCTTTGCTTTGATAGTCTTTATTTTAACAGATTCAAGATTACGGACGTCGTTCCTTATATCATAAGAGTTGAACGTTTGAACGTTGTCATCGGCTTCTGAAATGTCGTGTTCTAATAGATCTTCATCCAATTGTTCCAAAGTTGAAGCATTAGCTCCTCTTGGAGTATGCTTCAAAAGGACTTTGGTTTCTGTATCAATTGGCTTGATATAAGTTTTCTCTCTAACAGAATTTGCTATACTAATTTCTACATTGGAAAGTCTGTCTAGAATATTATCTAATTTGTCGGAGTTATATTTGACAGTTTTTTGAACCGTGACTAAATCTTGACCGCTGCCTTTGCATTTGCTAATTTCTTCAATGCAGTCCCTTACGGCTCGAATAACAGCGTTATGCACTCCTTCCGTGAGTACAGTTTTGTCTTGGTCTGTCATAACGTGTAGTTTAATTTCATTCCCTCTGACAGATGATTGGTTTATGCCATCTGCCAGAGCTTGCAGAGATTCCGATGCAACTAACTTTGTTGGTTGTTTATTGATTTTGCACGTTGTGTTTTCTCTATGGGAATGATATTTATTCTTATTAGGACGGTTTGAAATCTCAGACAAAGAATAGTTCAGTGATCCACTTATCTTCAGCTCTTGTAAGGATGTCATACGACTGGTACTTTCCATAGCCGTGCTACTCTCTCTAAAGCAAGTGTCTTTTCTGTAAGTTTCTACGCAATTTTTCGCATCGATGTATTCTGCCTTTTCAGCTTTAACTATGTTCGTTTTTTCTTTCTTTTGAGCTTTCTTCGGTTTTACATACTTAATTGTGTAATAGACTTCGTGAGAGCTATCAAGGCTTGGTGGCAATATTAACGGGACTGTATTTTTTGCAATTTTTTTAGTTTGATGTATTAAAGATTCGTTAATTTCTCTACGCTTCCTTTTTTCTTTTACATAATTAGGATCTCTATTTTGGTGTAATTTATCGTGTTTGTTTTTGATTTTGCTATCCGCGAGATGAGCTGGGACCTTTACTGTTGGCGCTGTTGTCGGCATGTTTGTAGAATTACTCTGTAATTTATTGTCATCTTGTTTGGCGCAGGTGCCAGAATGTTTTGCAAGGAATTTCTTGTGAAAATAGACGATCGAATTGAACGATTGATGTTCAGCAAAATAGTTGTTCAGGTCCAAATGTGTTTTTTCACCGATAAGGCTCTCTGAAGCAGAAAAATAAATAAGCATTTTCTACTTGTAATCTGAAGTGAAGACTCATTTTGTAAATGGAGATTAACTAAACTTTAGCAACCATCTCCTTACTTGAAGACATTTTCCACCTGAATGTGCAGATTATTTTCGAAAATAACTTTAGAAAACTATAATATAATATAAACTCTACCCTAAATAAGATATTTATAGGATTTTCCAGTTTTACTACAATATTTTTGTAAAAGCTTTTTTATGCCAATGACATTGACACTTTGTGTGCTACCTAATTTAGAAAAAGTTTTATCATAAAAAAGGATTAAGACACCAGTATCATGGAGGTCAGTGGTTAAGGGACAGTATGACCACCGGTTTCTGAATTGAGAATTTCCCGAGCACGGTTAATTTAAAAAGGGTCTGAAGCACTATCGCCTCTTACCTGAACATTTTTTTTTTCACAATACAGACGCTAATATTCTGTGAGTGAGAACCAAAGTGTTTCCCCGTCCCTTTCTTTAATTAACAGTGCGATACGTAAGCTTAAGGCTCTTTTGACAATATTCTGAAGAGACAAAAAGATACTTGACAATTTAACTTAAGCTCTCTATTCGGAAATCGGCTGAGTCGAAACCAACCAAGAAATCAGAAATCAACAATAAAAACATTATTTCAACATAAAGAATTTAAATTCTGTTTGTTGAATGTCAATGTAATCCGCTGTCTTCGGGTCGTCTTGTAGTGGAGAAGAAGACAGTGAAAAAAATTTCTCTCTGACCATCTTTTCTCAAATCCTCTTAAATCTAATACCTACATAAGTTGGTACCTACGCGATTCCATAAAATTCCATAAAGTACCCAATAACGTGCAATTCTCAAATATTAGTTCCTACTAATTTTATAAAATATGTGAAAGTTTGTGAAGATATTTGGATGTTTGGATGAATTTTACTCAATCACGCAATAACGGCTGAACAGATTTACATGAAACTTAGCGTACGGATAGACAAAGATCTGAATCGAGACACGGCGTACTTGATATGCCGGTAATGCGTTCCCTGAGGATAATATTTATTTTAAGTTTAAAACAGATGGCGTTGTGCGAGCGAACGTTGTGTTTTAAAAATAGATGGCGTTGTGCAAGAATCGTATAAACGGATTCCGAGGCGGTACGAAGTTCGCCGGGACAGCTAGTACTCTTATAAATAAAGAACATCAACTTATTTTCCAAAGCTCGAATAGCTGATCTACCTCACCCGTATCTACATTATGTCTGGGGTGATAGGGCTGGGCTGTCTTTATGACAAACGGGGGGATATTCCGCGCGGGCCTTGGGCACATCCGCTGTGCCAAGTCCACCCCGTTGCCATGGTATGGTCTCAATTAGTAATGAGCGGTGGCAGCCTAGTGGGTAGAACATTGGACTCGGAACCGAGAGAACCAGGTTCAATTCCCAGTGTGGGCATGTACCTATGACTTTTTTCTAAGTTAAGTAAATTTGTGAAGTTATAGTAGCAATACAATGTAGTGACTAGAATTGAGAAAGGAATGTTGCGTTGGTTGTTTGGACATGTGGAGAGGATGAAGGAAGAAAGATTGACGAAACAAATATATCGAGCGAATGTGGGTGGAAAGGCCGGTAAGGGACGTCCCAGACGGACATACTTCGACCAAATAGGAGAAGTAATACATCAAGAATTTCTGTTAAATAAATAAAATAAAATGAAAATAAAATAAAATAAAAAGTAACTACCCGAAACCGTTGTGCGTGCATGCAACGACTAATGAATGTTGAGGAAGCGAAAGTGATCTGTCAGGATCATAGTAATTGGCAGTCCCTGGCCTCTGCCTACCCCTCTGCGGTACAGGCGTGAGTTTATGTATGTATGTAGTAGCAATACCATTTGGTAACGGTGAAGGAAAACATCGTGAGGGAACTTGAGTGGACAACATCGTGAAAAAATCTGAGAGTCAGAGCTATTCACATACCTCAGCGCTTGAAATCGCCAATCCGCGGTGGGCACGCGTGGTGATTAAGCCCATACTCTCTCTCTGAGAGAAATCCTGTGCCCTACAGTGGGACGTATATAGGCTGCTTATGTTATGTTATGTAATTAGTAATTCAATTAATAATTCACAATAACTCGTTGCTTTAATGTTTGTTCTACAATTTAATTTGGTTACCTACTGTTTTTTTTTAAGTTAATTTTGTGGTTTCCACTTTTCCGATTTTTTTTCTACAATTTTTTACAGGTTATCTGCTTTGCAGTGGCGGTGTTTCATTGATAGGCAATGGTTTACCGAAGGCATCGACATTGTGAGAGCGCCCAAGCGCGAATTCAGAAAAATTATATGAAGCCTTATACTTCGAAATCGTTTTTAGGTTCCGTGCCCGAAGGGTGCCAAACGGGATCCTATTACAAAGACTTCACTTTCCGTCTGTCTGTCTGTCAGTCTGTCATCAGGCTGGACTCATGAACTGTGATAGCTAGGCAGTTGAAATTTTGGCAGATGATGTATTTCTGTTGCCGCTATAACAAAGAATACTAAAAACAAAATAAAATTGATATTTAAAGGGGGCTCCCAGACAACAAACGTAATTCTTTTGCCGTTTGTTGATATTAATAATATTAATAATAACGATATTAATAACGCCAACAGGTAGACGCTTGAAATATGCTCAGAATATTAAGTTTTATATTCGCTTAAAAAATAAGTAATTAAATTAGACTAAAATAAATATTTAAAGGGGGCTCCCATACAACAAACGTGATTTTTTGCCGTTTTTTCTCAATCTCTGTGTCTAATGTTGTATAGATAATGGTACCGAACCCTTCGTGCGTGAGTTCGACTCGCACTTGGCCGGTTTTTTTTATGTAGCGTACAAACGTCTTTGTACATGTAATTTCTTATGTAATGTCCTGTTAAATGTCTTGTGTGCAATAAAGTATAAAGTAAGTAAGTAAAGTAACGTCCCACCGCAGGGCCTTCTCTCAGAGAGAGAATACCCACTGCTGATTGGCAATTTCAAGCGCTGCGGTGTATAAACACCTCGGACACTCATGTTTCCTGAAAATTATAGATCTGGAGACTAATACCCCCAGAACAAAAGTTATTGTAAAACACGGACTCTAATTGGGGTATCCCAGGAAGTGCGCATTTCAGAGGCCACCCTGTAAAGTGTTCCCTAGTTTTACCAGTTCCACTTTATGCGTACTATTCTTTATAGTACAGCGGTTCGCTTAAATGAATATGGAACGCTATCAACATGGAGACTACAGATTCGATTTTTTAAAGAGACCACCTATTGGACTGTACGTACCTACGATTGTTCCCAGTTTTTTTCGAAGTTATCAGCTTTATATCTTGTGTGACCTATATTTAGTCACAAAAAAACTACAAAATAAACACATTAAGGCACGCTGCACAAAAGAATAAATTATGGCTTCATAATCCTCTTGATATACTTACTTTGCCGATATGAGTGCTCTATACATTTTTTCGTACAAGGTCATGTAAACGTAGGTATGTTTTACAACTAAAATAGGCAGGGTTCGCGTAAATAACTATAACATAACATAAATTCACGGTTGCATCCCTGAGGGTGAAGTTATAGTAGCAATACCACTCGCTAACGGTGAAGGAAAACATCGTGAAAAAAATCTGAGTGTCAGAGCTATTCACATACCTCAGCGCATGAAATCGCCAATCCGCGGTGGGCACGCGTGGTGATTAAGCCCATACTGTCTCACTGAGAGAAGGCCTGAGCCCTACAGTGGGAAGTATATAGGCTGCTTATGTGTCCCTGAAGGCAAGCACAGACCAGGATCTGCCACTTGCCACGATCCTGACAGATCTCTTTAGCTTCATCAACATTCTTTAATTGTTGCACGCACAAATTAGCAAAGGGCAACATAAAAAGTACCCATAACTGGCGTGCATGCAGCGACTAATGAACGTTGATGAAGCGAAAGAGGTTTGTCGAGAGCGTGGCAGGTCGCGGATCCTTTGTCTGCCTACCCCTCCAGGATACAGACGTAAGTATAGATGTGTTCAATAATAATATAGTCCACTAAACACCAGCGAACTATATAGGGTTACCCCTAAAATACGAAATTCATGGAAAACCCTAATTTAAATTGTGTTTTACAGCAACTTTCGTTTCTTGAGGTTTTTTTCAGTTGTATAATCTTAAAAATATCAGAAGTGACATAATTTTCTAAAATTCACGCTTTATAGGCTCTACCCCAATGTCAACGGTAAGTCATTGACCTCCGTAGATGACCTACATTTCTACGTAGAAACGTCAGTTTTACACATATGGCTTTAAGCTTCATCTAACAGCGTCACTACAAAGCAGAAAAATTGAAAAAAATATGCTGAAAAAACGTAAAATTGAGCAAAAGTCGCAGTATAAATGTTTTGTGAGTTACTTATAACGTAAGAGTTTCCCATTTTTAGGCTTGTTGTAAGACTTTATAAACTCTAATGGGACCGTGTTACGCAGAAATACCTATTCTAATCCGTGGGTAACTTTCGAGAAAACGTTTTTTTTTTGTGTAACATTAATTTTTCCATTGTTTTTCAGACGTTTTATATTGGTAATCACTATAGCATCTGAACAAAACATGAAAAAAAAAATTATACATTCAAAAGCATAATAAACTAAGATATGACAAAGAGTTTTTCTCAAAATATACCTACTTATTGTCGGTTGGAATGTTTCTGCGTAACGCATATCAGGTCCAATTAAGGTGTGTCAGGAATTACACATTATTCAGGTAACTCTTTATTCGTCCCACTGCCGAGCACAGGCCTTCAACGCAGCTAGCGAGTGGTCTCGCTGCTATTATATACCAAGTCTACTGTAGGGACTGGGCAAGGCTGCGCGATCCAAGAAACATTATCTGTACTAAGACGTGTATGTGGTCACTTCACCTACCTATTGTAGGCAAAAGTTTCAACAAAGAAAAGACAGAAAAATATATTTATTTGACGACACAATACTCAAAAACATAAAAACACACAACAAAATACAACAGTTAACAGAAAACACAATATAAGCTGAAATGTGGGCAACGGTAAAAGTTTAACATAAAAAGAAACAATAATAATAAAATATCGCAAAAACAAGATGCAGTATAAATTATGCAATGCATGACCATTGAGCATTCTAGCAAATATTCATTACTTTTAAAAGCTCCCAAAATAAACGGGAGCGTTTTAGCGAGCATTCTAGCGAAAGTTCTAGCTAGTATTCTAACGACACTACAGTAAAATTACATTGAGCCTTTTACCGGCCGAGCAATTTTGTCATTGTTCGCCGTCTGATATCCTAATACATTAAGCGTATGACGAGCATTTACGCGCGTTCGCTTTCACTAGAATGATAGTAAAATTATTCGTAGCGACGTTCGGCTCTATGCTTGGCTCTGTTCGTTGTTCAGTGCGACAGATTTAAAAACGGCGACTGCTCGATGTGCTGTTACAGGCGAATGCTCAGGTTTGTAAGCACCATAAAACGCCTAAATTCACTTTATTTTTAGACGTCTCTAAGGCCAACTTGACGGCAAAAATACTCTACATGGGTCAGGTAAATGTACACAATATATAAACACGTTCTCCACACGCTTTGAAGATAATTAATCACTCCAAAAGACATTGTTTGGTCTTTGTGTGACATTTCCTACATTCCGCGTTCTATGAGACACGAGGTATAATAATTTGGCTGTGCAGAATTCGTGGGAATTTCGGGAATTTCGGGGAATTTCCTGCACGAAAATGGGTAAAATGAGAAGAAAGAGGTTTACACTCACCGGTGGTAATTAGTAATTATAAATACCATCTATTTAGATTATTGGTTTCAAGTATTGATTTATTATTAAAAACATTGTGTTGAGAAATCTTTTTTCGAGCTTAGAAATCTTGTTTCGGAGAATGAGGGCTTTCCAAATCGTCATTAAAATAATACAGTACCGCAAGTTACCGATAGATGGTGCTGACGTTACATAATATGTCAAAATTGACATGACATCACTGTACCTTCTCTGTGGTTTCTGTCACGTTGCTCGCTTATTTTGTTGACGAGAGGAGAGATGATTAGATTATCACAGATTAATGACGATGGGCAACATTTAAAACGTATGATGACATTTGTTCCCCTTGCAGAGCCATCTAGTTTTTGTTAATGAAACTTAACAGGCAGCTGTCATTGAAAAGCCCTTATTATTGCCGCCTCTCCGTCTATGAGAACAATGAGACGCGCGGCGCGCACGCACTGATTGCACTACCTACGTAAAGCAAGATGGACGTAGGAAGAAAAAAACATTTATCGCCATAACTTGGAGGTAGTGATGGGCGCGGAGAATGTTCTCAGGAAATGTTCTCGCACGACGGGAACTTAAAATTGGAAAAAAAGTTTGAATTGTCTTTATTTAAATGATTTTGAGGAATCTTACTATATTTGTGAATAACAGAGCGGAATTACTGAACCAAGAAATATTTTTTAGGGTTTAGTAGTCAACAAGGAACCCTTTTAGTTTCGCCATGTCTGTCCGTCTGTCTGTCTGGTTGCGGCTTAGCACAGAGACAATAAGTACTAGAGGGCAGAAATTTGGCATCGATATACATACTAATTAAGCCAACAAAACAGTAGAATAAAATTAAAAAATAATCTTATTCTTAGGGTACCTCCTCTGCACCTAAATTAAGGATGCAATTTTTTTTCTCGCCCACAGCATAGTGTGGTATATCGTTGGATTACTCGTTAACGAATCCCTAAGCTCGGGAATATGTTTTAAATTTGCACAGAAACTATGACTTAATCAACGTTACAAGTTAAACACAGGTGTCCATTTCAATCCCTAGATTGTTTTGGAGAAAGCAAGGCATTTCAAATTGGTCAGCAGAAAATTCGCAATTCTTCAGCTTTAAAATTGATGTCTTAAAAAGGATCTAGTCTTAGAGAAAAAATGGACAAAGTCCAAAGTTATTTTAAAGCAAACATTTTATAAGTAACACAATATTAGCAAGAAGTCATTCGGTCAGCCATCAATAAATAAATGTGGCCGCTCATTTATTTATTCTGCTGACCACATCACGTAGTTTTTTGCTGATCAATATTATCTTTTACAGCTCAATTTCTTATTTTCTGCTGACTTAGCGGTCAAAAAATTAAAAACTAAATACTATAAGCATTTATTGTATTAATGATGTAGATTTTTTTAATTTTGTAATCTGCCCCTGGACACCCTGTATAAGATGGCCCGGAACATCCGGAAAAGAGACAAAACTGAAGGCTCTTCAGGACTAAATTAGGTTATCCAGGGCCCCAGCCTGTTTTGCTCGACCTAATTTGCAACTTTTCAGTTGTCGCTGACATTTCCAGTTCTCATCCCTCCACGTATTTGCCAAAGAGCACGACCAGCGATGCCAATGCAAATTCGACCCCATTTCTATCGACTTGGAGTCTTTTTTCGCTTTTTGGCGTTTGACTTTTTACGTGTTATGCAGTCACGACTCTTCCCTGACGCGATAAGGACAGAATTGGCTTGTGTTTGAGCTGAATTGTAAAATTTCTTCTATGGTCGAAGTCTTGTCTTTTTACGCTGATGGGTACTTGATTATAATGGTGGGTGTTATTTGTTTGTAGGTCGTTTATTGGAGCTCATGGATAGAATTATTCGGTTCTGTGAGTAAAATAAGGGAGACATGTTTACTACCTACCTATATAGATACCTATTTTAATCGTACATATTCATATCGATGACTTTAGCCACATTTTAGTAACATTCATACCTATTTAACCTGTCTCATAGATTAGTACATTAACCTGTTACATCTTTCGTCTTCGTAAAAGTGTCGATAGAAAATTTCATACATGATAATTACTCGTAGAGCATGAAATCTAGACGTCTACATTTAATGAAATGAAAATAGAAAACCTATATTTAGATTTTTGTTAAAGGCGGGCGGGCCACCGTATTTTATACTTAAGTAGTTCTAAGATAAGCTATACATATGTGTTGTGATGATTTAATTACTTAGCCACTAATTCTGAACTTGCAATATAATATTAGCAAGATTAGCAAGCTGAAGTGGCAGTGGGCTGTCACATATGCCGAAGAAACGATGGTTGACGGGGCGCAAAAGTTCTACAAAAGGAGCTTGTAAACGCAGTAGGACGACCACCGGCTCGCTGGACCGACGATCTGAAGCAGATTGCTGGCAGTGGCTGAATGATGATGGCCAAGGATAGAAGGAAGTGACGTGCCTTGGAGGAGGTCTATGTCCAACAGTGGACAAGTACGGGCTGATTGATTGATTGAATGTAATGTCGCCGTCGCTAATGTTCCGATGCGATTTGACTTTCCAGCATATGCATCGTCTCAGGCCACATAATTTGTCAAAATTATATTCACTATAATTGAAACGTATCACACAGAAACATTCCAACCCATAATACGTAGCTAGCGAGAAAAACGCTTTTTTATGTGTTAGATTGTTTTCTCTATGTTTTTGTTCAGACATGTTTTGTTATAGTGATTACAAAATATAAAACGTCTCAACAAAACAAGTAATTATACAGTCTTATGCATATTAAAGCGTTCTCGCAAGTTTTGTACTTATTGTGTGTTGGAATGTTTCTGCGTAACACGCTCCAATTTACAATAAAAAATATGTTAGAATGTGAGAGCGGGCGCCAGTTGTAAAAGCAGTCTTAGTCTTTATTTTAGATGAAATAGTTTATTTCTTAATTTGTGCAGAGACCAAATGAGAGACTACGTAATGAGCCGTTTTCAGTGCAAATTCACAAAGCAATTCATAGACGGCGCTTACAGGCGTGGCCATAGAAGAACCGGAATACGGCTGTCAAAATTAATCTGCGCTAAGCAAAATTTGACAGACGTATCCCTGTTCTTGTATGTGCACGCCTATAAGCGCCATCTATGAAGTGCTTTGTGAATTTGTGCTGAAAACGGCTCATTGTCTACTGTATTAGGTTATCCATTTTGACGTTTGCGAAGTGTCAAAATATATGTATGTATCTGACAGTTCGGACGGAGTACGTTAGTGTTGTTTTACAGTGACGCAGGTGGTAAGCGCGGCCTATAAGCCATATTGCCATCAGCGCGAGCCCAGCGTTTTACCTGTGGTTTTACTATGTAGTGATCCAAGACACTCGAATCTCGTGGCCAGCGACTCTTATCAGTCGCGCTGGCGAAAGCGGCAGTGTACAACCACACTTAAGGTGGAACGTTTCCCATACAAATGATTATTTCCAAATTTATTAAAAAAAATTACATAATTATGCACTGGACTTATGTCTGTCTGCATTAATTAAGATTTTTGTTTGCGCCAATACATATTTCCTTGAATAAAACTGTAGTTTAATAGGTTAAATAAGATCAAACAAGATTAATGTTTGTATGGACATAATTGTCGAACTCATTTAAGCTATTAAACTAGTGTTTTTTTAAGAAACTGTATATTGGCGCAAATAAAAATTTTAATTAATGCAGACAGACATAAATCCAGTGTATAATTATGTATTTTTTTAACATATTTGGAAATAATCATTTGTATAGGAAACGTTCCACCTTAAATCGGGCGAGCTCATACAGTAGACAAATATCTATACATACATACAAAAACTCACGCTTGTAACCCGGAGGTGTCACTCCTTTCCTTGTCCTATGTAAATCGGTAATGACCTATGTGTCAACTTCAAATTGTCCTTGTTTGCCTTCCCCGTTTACGACATGAACTAATTTGGAATTCCAAATAGGTCGTGTAATGTAATAATCTCTTTGATTTGACGGCACACTTGACATACACATATTGACAGTGACCTTACACACTAACTTTTCAAGAACTTTACTACAAATGGAATGGAATGCGGCAGGCTACATCTATAGTGGGTACTGTTTTATTTATTTGTTTTGTCTGTTGCGTATTTAGTTTTCTTTCTGTTGTTGTGCGTATTATGTTACTTATCTGTTTATTTTGTTTCTGTGATGTGTCTTGTTGGTATTATAAATGTCTTTCTTTCTTTTCTTTCGAATATTAATACAATACGTATAGTCAGCCTCAGTCTGGGTGTATTTCCATGTCTGTGACGTCCTTGTCTGGTTACGTACATCTGATTTGTGCTAATTTGTAGTAGCAATACCACACACTAACCGTGAAGGAAAACATCGTGAGGAAACCCGCGGCTTGGTTGGCTTTGCACGTATTGACTTGTCTTTCCTGTGGGCTAGGCTGGCTGAGCTGTCAGGATGGTATAGGTAAGCCTACTGCATCTACAAACAGTGTCCCAGGTACTGCAGCCTCCGTGTGTTCTCTTCACCCATCTAGTATGAGTGAAAGTGCCCCTGGATGCTGTATAAATAATCTCATTACGTAGATGCAAAAGGCCAATGAGTCTGGTTACCATAGCACAGGGTATCCAAGTTTGGGACCAGGTCAAGTGATTATATTATTAGGGGTTAAAGTATGAAATTGCCGTTTTATTGCAATAGATTCTTTGAATTGACATAGAATCTTCATGGTTTGAGGTTTTCGAATGAAACTTTTTTCAAATGGTTTTTATGATGTTTTTTTTTTTAAAAAAAGTGAAACATTTGAATATCGACTTTCAATTGTTTTTGTTTTTCAATTTAGACACGAAAGATGGATGCTGCGAAAATTCGAGTGATTTTTGAATACGAGTTCCGACGCGGAACTAACGCGGCAGAAACAGCCCGCAATATCAATGCTGCGTTTGGAGAGGGGTCTACTAATGAACGCACCGTGCGATTTTGGTTTAAACGCTTTCGTGATGGAAATTTCGACTTAAAGAACGAGCCACGAGGAAGACCGCCCACACAGGTGAATAACGATGAATTAAGAGAGATAGTGGAAGCCGACCCTAGTCAAACTACCCAGGACCTAGCGGCATGGTTTAACGTTACCTTACCCACAATATTGACTCACTTGCGTCAAATCAATAAAATAAAAAAATACGAAAAATGGGTGCCTCATAATCACTCGAATTTTCGCAGTATCCATCTTTCTTGTCTAAATTGAATAACAAAAACAATTGAAAGTCGATATTCAAATGTTTCACATTTTTTAAAAAAAGAACATCATAGAAACCATTTGAAAAAAGTTTCATTCGAAAACCTCAAACCATGAAGATTCTAGGTATGTCAATTCAAAGAACCTATTGCAATAAAACGGCAATTTCATACTTTAACCCCTATTATTGCGCGCGTTATTATTATTACAGGTAATGCATCGAGAGCGGTGGTAGCCTAGTGGGTAGAACATTGGACTCGGAAGCGGGAGATCCAGGTTCGATTCCCAGTGTGGGCACGTACCTATGACTTTTCTTTCTAAGTTATGTACATTTGTGAAGTTATAGTAGCAATACCACTCGCTACCGGTGAAGGAAAACATCGTGAGGAAACCTGGCTGTCTGAGCTGTTCACATACCTCAGCGCTTGAAATCGCCAATCCACGGTAGGCACGCGTGGTAAATAAGCCATACTCTCTCTCTCTCTGAGAGACGGCCTATGCCCTGCAGTGGGACGTATATAGGTTACATAAACAATTTAAGAAAGTATAAAGTGTTAAAGTTTTGTATTATCAACAGAATAGGGCTTAGCACTTAAGAAACAAACACAATTTTCATCTTACAATTAACACCTCCGTAGATGAGATCCGTAGACGAACGAAAGTCGTCGACATAGCCCGGATTAGTAAGTTGAAGTGGCAGTGGGCGGGGCAGATAGCACGCAGAACTGATGGCCGTTGGGGCCGAAAAGTTGTCGAATGGAGACCACATATCGGCAAGCGCACCGTAGTAGGGCGACCAGCCACAAGATGGACAGATGACCTCATCCAAGTGGCAGGAAGACACTGGACGCAAGCCGCTTCCAACCGGTCTTTTTGAAAATCCATGGAGGAGGCCTATCTCCAGCAGTGGACTTCTTGTAGCTGAATGATGAATGATGAATTAACACCTCATCTTAACATTCAAATTGACAGCGTTTTTCACTATCTTGTATACTTGGATTCCCTGTGTCGTGCAAGATAGATGTTTTCAAAAATGGAACAGAAAACTTGAAGGAAGGAGAAACTTTGAATTCATAAAAAATCAATGCGTGTATGCATTATGTACGAGTGCACTGCATGAGTATCGAAAGAATAACTACCCTATGAACGAAATATCTCTGGAAAAATATAACCAACATTTTTGCCTGTTTGTCTTTTAAATTGCTTTAAATTTATCGGCTTTGTGCACTTCCAAAAAGCTAATTGTTATATTTTTATCGCGTATCTGCGCATGTGAATCGCTTTGTACGCGTTCATATCGTCTACTGCACATTTGATTGATACAACACAACCACAAAGCGTTCGTATCGCGTAATTGCTCTTTGTGTCGCGTTTGTATCGATATAACGCGAGAGTCAATATATTTACGAATGCCATGATTCATCATCATCATCATCAGCCCGCCGCTGTCCACTGCTGAGTATAGGTATTTTCCCCGAAATGCTCTCTCATGCCATGATTATTGCGTTTGAATGTTGTTTGAAAGCGAGTTGATGCGCGTATTTGTAACGCCTTGCTCAGAGATTGACCTCTTTCAGCTCAATCTTTATATTAACGATGCAGTCGACATTCAACCTTGACATGTTTGTTGCAAAGTCATCCTTAATGTTACTGATGAGTGCACGTATGTAAAGCTTTTATTTAGTTATGTATGTGTCATTACTATCAATGTTAAAATGACTAAAACTAACAAAAAACACACATAAAAGGACAATACACATTAAAATACAAAGAAAAAATAATAACCAAGCTTGATGTGATGTCGACTTTATTACAAAAAGTCTGCAAGAGTTAGAAATGTAGGGTATACCTTATTTTAAATGCTCGGGTCTTATTTTACGGTGTAGTGGAGCAAAGTCTATAGTGTACCGCAGACATTTGTATCGCGAGTGGGATCGTTTGTTACGAGAATAGGTTCTTACGCAAGCCGGGTGGATTTGAAGATATCTCTCTTCCTGCGAGTGGAAAAATATCGCGCCATCAAGATTTTTTAACTTTTCTCTGAAGAGACGTATATCTATGCTCGCCTTCGTACATGTTATTTCGTAAGTAATATTGTAATGTGCGTTGAAGTATAAAAATAATGACGAGAATTTAGCATAAATGTTTGTACGCCAGAATAAAAATTACCTCATTTTTCTACTCCTCAATACGAACAAATTTTGTTACGTGAGTGATCAACGGCGACATTGTGACAAAAAAATATGAGCTGTTATTATAAGTTTCTATACATATTGGTGTCATAGGTATTGTGGGTACGCGTGTTCAATACGGAAACTCTTATTTTTTTTCGACTGAGTAGGTATATTCAGTAATATTTTACAATTTCGTCTTTGAGAAATTGGTATTTTGCGGTGCTAGTTTTTTTGTGTAGGTACAAGTACTCACCATTTGTAGTGAGAAGTATGGTCACTACTGTGAAGTGTCACAGTCTATCCGTGACCATGGCAAGTGTAGCATTGCCACAACATCGAACATGGTTATTGTTCCAAATATTGACCATAGTTACAGGTAATACGGCATCATCACTCGGGTAACTATGGTGATTGTTCTAAATATTGACGACAGTTGCAAGTAACACGGCATTATCACTGTAACTATGATTATTGTTATAAATATTGACGATAGTTACAAGTGATACGGCATTATCGCTGTAACTATGGTTATTGTTCTAAATATTGACGACAGTTGCAAGTAACACGGCATTATCACTGTAACTATGATTATTGTTCTAAATATTGACGATAGTTACAAGTGATACGGCATTGTCGCTGTAACTATGGTTATTGGTGACACGGCATTATCGCTGTAACTATGGTTATTGTTCTAAATATTGACGACAGTTACAAGTGATACGGCATTATCACTGTAACTATAATTATTGTTTTAAATATTGACGATAGTTACAAGTGATACGGAATTATCACTGTAACTATGGTTATTGTTCTAAATATTGACTTATATAATGCTGGACTTGGGTATGGCAGAAGAATTAATAAAGTAGGATTGATGCTGTAGAAATGAGGTCCTTGAGAAGTGTGTCTGGTGTTACTTTGAATGTCAGGATACACATACGTGAGATTAGAAAGAAAGAAAGACATTCATTGTAACAAATTAATAAGAAAAGAAAAGAAAAAAAAGACATACAATAGTTAGTTGAAGAAGAAGAAAGACTTTTATTGGTCAAATTAACACATCACAAGAAAAAAAAGCATAACAAGTAACATAAACAAGTACCTACACAGGAAAAACAAGTCACATAAATACAACATAATACAAGACAAAGTCAGAGCATCACAGTGCATCCTGTGGTGTGTCAAGGTTCCCACAAAGGGCATCTGACTCAGCATTGTGCTGAGGGTGTGAGCTCTCAGCGTTGGTTTTCAGTCAGTGCCTGCGGTAATTGACGATTACAAGTTGGTGCCAAACGAATGAAAATAAGACAATATGTACATATATATATATATATATATATATATATATATATATATATATATATATATATATATATATATATATATGTATATATATATATATATATATATATATATATATATATATATATATATATATATATTATATATGTATATATATATATATATATATATATTATTATATATATATAAAGCTACAATCCGGTATACTCACTCACTGATTCATCCATACGTTTTCTCCGAAATGACAATAGCTAGAGGAAAATGATGTATGAAAAAGTTGTAGGAAATGTATGAATTACAGCCATCCTATGAAGCCGATTTTTGAATTTCGAACGCCTTCTCCTATACAAATGGGCTAACTTTTTTGTTTACCGGCCGATTTGGATGAAATTTGGAATAGTTGTTGGTTTCGTGATCTAATTTTGAACGTTCGAAATTCAAAATAGGGGCGAGAATATGGCCGCCCGAAAAATCGACCTCTGCGCAAAAAAGTCGGCAGCCAACTGGGCACATGCTGGAGACGTGCCCTAAACGGCATCGGGTCGTCAAAGGACCCAGGTATATGAGAAAAATCGGACATTTTGACATTTCAAGATGGCGGCCGAGATATCGACGATTGAAAATGAGAAAATTTTGTATGGAGAATTTGTACTGAAAATCGACTTTTAGTACAAAATTTTAAACAAAAATGAACAATTTTTGAAATAAATAATTTTTCGAGGCCGAAGCAGGGACGAGGAACCTCGCCGCGGCGAGGCCGAAGGCCGAGCTCCGTTCAGGCCGAGGCCGAAGGCCGAGACCACACATTTTCCGGCGAACAAGCAACAACGCAAAAGCCAGATGGGACAAACTTGCGAGGCCGAAGGCCGAGCTCCGCGAAGCGGGCCCCAGGAACCCCGCCGCGGCGAGGCCGAAGGCCGAGCTCCGTTCAGGCCGAGGCCGAAGGCCGAGACTATACATTTTCGGCGAACAAGCAACAACGCAAAAGCCAGATGGGACAAACTTGCGAGGTCGGAGGCCGAGCTCCGCGAAGCGGGCACGAAGAACCCCGTTGCGGCGAGGCCGAAGGCCGAGCTCCGTCCAGGCCGAGGCCGAAGGCCGAGACCATACATGTTCCCACTCAAACAATCCCAACGTCAAGTGTCTAGCGAGGCCCTAGGCCGAGCGCCGCGGAGAGCGAAGCTCGGAGCGGCTGGGGGTTGGCGCGCGTAAGCGCGCAGGGGGTTCACCCCCTAGTTACTAATATATATAGCTACAATCCGGTATACTCACTGACTGACTGACTGACTGACTGACAGATCATCTATAGGTTTTCTCGGAAACGGTAAGAGCTACGTGAAAATTTTGTATGAGAAAGTTGTAGGAAATGTATGATATACAGCCATCCTATGAAGCCGATTTTTGAATTTCGAACGCCTTCTCCTATACAAATGGGCTAACTTTTTTGTTTACTGGCCGATTTGGATGAAATTTGAAAAGGACGTTTGGTTCGTGATCTAATTTTGAAAAAAAATTTTGAACGTTCGAAATTCAAAATAGGGGCGAGAATATGGCCGCCCGAAAAATCGACCTCTGCGCAAAAAAGTCGGCAGCCAACTGGGCACATGCTGGAGACGTGCCCTAAACGGCATCGGGTTGTCAAAGGACCCAGGTATATGAGAAAAATCGGACATTTTGACATTTCAAGATGGCGGCCGAGATATCGACGATTGAAAATGAGAAAAATTTGTATGGAGAATTTGTACTGAAAATCGACTTTTAGTACAAAATTTTAAACAAAAATGAACAATTTTTCAAAAAAAACATTTTTCGAGGCCGAAGCAGGGATGAAGAACCTCGCCGCGGCGAGGCCGAAGGCCGAGCTCCGTTCAGGCCGAGGCCGAAGGCCGAGACCACACATTTTCCGGCGAACAAGCAACAACGCAAAAGCCAGATGGGACAAACTTGCGAGGCCGAAGGCCGAGCTCCGCGAAGCGGGCCCCAGGAACCCCGCCGCGGCGAGGCCGAAGGCCGAGCTCTGTTCAGGCCGAGACTATACATTTTCGGCGAACAAGCAACAACGCAAAAGCCAGATGGGACAAACTTGCGAGGCCGAAGGCCGAGCTCCGCGAAGCGGGCTCCAGGAACACCGCCGCGGCGAGGCCGAAGGCCGAGCTCCGTCCAGGCCGAGGCCGAAGGCCGAGACCATACATGTTCCCACTCAAACAATCCCAACGTCAAGTGTCTAGCGAGGCCCTAGGCCGAGCGCCGCGGAGAGCGAAGCTCGGAGCGGCTGGGGGTTGGCGCGCGTAAGCGCGCAGGGGGTTCACCCCCTAGTTACTAATATATATAGCTACAATCCGGTATACTCACTGACTGACTGACTGACTGATCATCTATAGGTTTCCTCGGAAACGGTAAGAGTTACGTGAAAATTTTGTATGAGAAAGTTGTAGGGAATGTATGATATAATGTATGAATGTATGAATGTATAAGCCATCCTATGAAGCCGATTTTTGAATTTCGAACGCGTTCTCCCATACAAATGGGCTAACTTTTTTGTTTACGGGCCGATTTGGATGAAATTTAAAACGGGTGTTTGTTACATGACCTAATTGTGAAAAAAAATTTTGAACGTTCGAAATTCAAAATAGGGGCGAGAATATGGCAACCCAAAAAATCGACCTCTGCGCAAAAAAGTCGGCAGCCAACTGGGCATATGCTGGAGACGTGCCCTAAACGGCATCGGGCTGTCAAAGGACCCGGGTATATGAGAAAAATCGGACATTTTGGATTTTCAAGATGGCGGCCGAGATATCGACGATTGAAAATGAGAAAATTTTGTATGGAGAATTTGTACTGAAAATCGACTTTTAGTACAAAATTTTAAACAAAAATGAAGAATTTTTCAAAAAAAACGATTTTTCGAGGCCGAATAGGTGATGAGGAACCTCGCCGCGGCGAGGCCGAAGGCCGAGCTCCGTTCAGGCCGAGGCCGAAGGCCGAGACCACACATTTTCCGGCGAACAAGCAACAACGCAAAAGCCAGATGGGACAAACTTGCGAGGCCGAAGGCCGAGCTCCGCGAAGCGGGCCCCAGGAACCCCGCCGCGGCGAGGCCGAAGGCCGAGCTCCGTTCAGGCCGAGGCCGAAGGCCGAGACTATACATTTTCGGCGAAAAAGCAACAACGCAAAAGCCAGATGGGACAAACTTGCGAGGCCGGAGGCCGAGCTCCGCGAAGCGGGCACGAAGAACCCCGCCGCGGCGAGGCCGAAGGCCGAGCTCCGTCCAGGCCGAGGCCGAAGGCCGAGACCATACATGTTCCCACTCAAACAATCCCAACGTCAAGTGTCTAGCGAGGCCCTAGGCCGAGCGCCGCGGAGAGCGAAGCTCGGAGCGGCTGGGGGTTGGCGCGCGAAGCGCGCAGGGGGTTCACCCCCTAGTATATACATATATAATTTATAAAAGTATATATTATAAGAAAGTGGTTAAAAAGTGATAAGTAGATAATATTCCAAAATAAATATTGGTAGGTAATTATTGGTAACAAACCTGTCAATCATCCACGCTTGGCAGGCGGGTTGGCGATCGCAGTATGCGGTTGGAATCTCAGGAAGACGCTGCTGCCCGTCTGCCGGTAATTTATTTCCTTAGTCGCCTTCTACGATATCCACGGAATGAAATGAAGTGACGCTATTCTTAATCCGGCACCACACGGCATTTATTTCTTATTTGAAGCAATTTTGTGTGTTTCACAAGACGTCATATATCAGTCGCGTCATCAACACCTTTTATTTGACAACTCATTTGTCAAACACGGTCCAGCCGTTTGACCTAAACGTGATCAAACGCACGAGAAATATGATCTAATGTCACATTGTGTCAACAACTATCAAATTATATCTAAAAATGTCCAAAATTGTATTTCTTGTGTAGTCTAGATTTTCCAAATCAATATTTTTTTATTGTACAATTTAAAAATTACCTAATAAAATATTTTCGCTTAATAAATATTCCGCCACACCGAGCGCTTTGTCACTTACTATATTTTTTCTGAATTAACCAATTTCAATTTTTCTGCGATTAATCAAGTTAATCACTCGCTATGATTTTTTTTCAATATTGCAAGTGTGACGTCATTTGGATCTCAGTCTGTGGTCTGTTGTGGTTGACTGACTGACACTCTGTCTGTGCTGAGACTTCATTCAAAGCTTGTGCTTTTGTATTTTCTCGAGATTCTTATTTCATTATTCTCTTAAATAACGACGATTTTGCTTATAAACCCGGATACCGATTTATAGCTCGGTTACATTTTGACCCGGCTCACGAAGTTGATTTGCTACTTCACTCGACGACCACTGCACATTTGGACGGCTGCAAAATGAATCGCGACTTGTACGTTAGATGCTTTATACCGTCTTGTGCCAACACTACAACTAACAGCCGAAACAATGTTTTTTTACATGTCCCAGCTACATTGAAATTCCTGCGTAGACCATTTGAATTTGGAAGACGACTTGGAAAATTATTATCCATGGAAATTTATGAATCAGTTTCCAAAACTGAAGTCAACCGCCTTTAGCGCCGCGTATTTTAGCCACGTTATGCTGGTCACTGGCAATCATGTACTCCAGTATAATAATGTTATTAAGTTTTGGCAAATTATTTGCATTGGCCTGAACAAACATCCATTTTCATGAGCCTATATCCCAATCCAGGTCAAATGTGCTTAGGTCGTCGTGTGAAGTACCGAGTCAATTTCGTGGGTGAAATGCCGGGTCAGGGAGTAGTTTAAGCTATCAATCCAATAGTTTTATGCGTAATCGACGGTAATAATACAGGCCAGGGAATTTTTTTTTAATGGCAACTCGTCCTGTTTGGATAATACAAACGAGAATCAGGGAACAAACAACAACAGACTTGACAACGTCAGTTTGACAAGAACGACAACTTGAGAGGAAAGAGGCGATCACAGACCAAAGGGTCAGATATTACCTTACATGTGACGTCACTGTAGAGGTCAAAGGTAGGGCATTGATAATTTTGTTGTTTGCTGAATATAAATTTATCTGATTCGTGACTCGTGGTCCCACCCATTCTGTCCCACCGTACTCGCTGTCCCACCAGTTTAAGTCTAGTGGTCCCATCACTTATTCCCACTGATAGCTACAACTGCATCATGGGGTCGTGGTCCCACTAAATAGATCTCTAATGATGAATTATTCTATTAATTAAATCTATACAATATTGATTTCTCTAATATGGAAATACTGCTTCTTTGGGCTTTGTTCTCGAAATGGTTTTCGATACAGCCCTCCAAAAAAACACTTTGCATCCCCAATTAGCTCTTTCACGCTTCATTTCGCATCAGCGTGGTGATAATTCCGCATAGCACCACACGGAATGGCGTGTTCCCTACCGCGCCATTTGTTCGTAATGTCCGGGAATTACCGGTCGTTTTTGTGAACAGAATGACCGGGAAGTTGCGCCACTGCAAGCACACAGAAGCTGTAAACAGCTCCGCTACCACTAGTCGCGCTCCTGCAATATGCTGAAGTTTACTGGAGCGTTGACGTTTACTTATTAAAAAATAAAATAAAATAATTTCAGGTTTCAAGACCCATACTAACAACATAAAAAATAACAATCAAAGACAACACATATACACTAGAAACAAAACACATAATCTACACAGTTCAGTTACCACAAGAATGCCGATGACATTTTATTTCAATTACAAAAATCCAAATAAATTACTTTTGGCATTCTTTCAGTAACTTTCAGAAAATAGGCCTGTCGCAGCAGTGCCGGATTTACGGGCCATCTATCCTACCCGCAATCATTGTTAGGGCGGTGTTGGTGATGGCCCGCACCCTGCGCACTAGGGACACTGCGCGCGCGCATGCTCGTGTGAAAGCAGTCCGTGGCGCACGCGAACATGCCCGGTGCGCTAAGCTCAGAGGCAGCCTCAGCACCGCCCTGAGCGCGTTACTGATGGAAAAATGTACGGATATGGGCAGTGAACGAATATGCACTTAACCAAATCTAGATTAGTGAATGACCCGCTCCTTGGCACCTTTCGAGTATGTATCTCTAAAAAGTAAATTAAGCCTCGGTCTATGTGTACGTTTTGTTTTTCTTCAGTCTATGTTTGTCCAGTCCCCCGGATTGGGCTTAAGCTCACCGGGCGTCGTTTTTGCTGATTATTTCTGTTGATATATAAAAAACGTTGACCCCGCCTCGCGTCTTTTTATAGGTGCAAGCTTTATTTATGTCGAGTTCACGTACTTTTCCGCTCAATATTTGAGCTTTGAATTAGAGCTCTTATACTTGCTCATTGCAAAGCTCCTACAAAGTCGTTACTTTTTTCTTATTAAATGTTAAAAGTCTGTGTTTAAACATGGATATTGTAAGTAATTTCACTTGACTTGATCTTGCCCCTCAGCATGGTCAAAGAACCTTTATAAAGTGAGCGACGAATTTGAGGTCTTCCCAACCCAGCCCTACCACCTTTACTTCTAATTACGTTAAGGATGTAACGGTTGACCTGCTGCCGACTGCACGTTTGAATGGATGTACTTAAGTCTAATCTAATCTTAGTCTCACCCCCTCTCCTCCCGCAGCACGGCAACGCAACGACGTCCAGCGAGACCTCAGTGGGCACAGGCACGGCTGCGCCCGCGCCGGGCACCAGCAAGGGGCCCCCGCCCGCGGCCAAGTTCCGGCACGGTCTGCTGCAGCTCATGATACACACCATCGACCCGATGCACGACGGTGAGTTAGGTACGCAGGCTTCGCTTTTCCACTTTTTTTTAATATATTTTTCTTAGTGTAAGTAAAAGTATTTCAAAAATGAGCCATTCATTTATTACGTAATACTATTTTTGCTAGTTTTTGACCCCCTCCCTCCTAAAAAGGAAAAATTAAGAGAAGGCCGACCCCATCCTCCCCCCAATTTAATATTTATTACGTAAGAATCTAAAGGATTCACTTACATTTGATAAAGAGTACCCGAAACCGGCGTATGTGCATGCAACGACTAACGAATGTTGATGAAGCGAAAGAGATCTGTCAGGATTGTGGCAAGTGGCACAGTGGCAGAGCTTGGTCTCGGCCTACCCCTCCGGAATACAGGCGTGAGTTTATGTTATATAAATCTAAAGGAAAAAATTTTCTCGGGATCGTTATACGCATCCATGCGCCCGACCTCGACACTCGCGGTTGCTCGCGCTTTTTCTGAGTATAATTTTAACTTTGCGCATTATTGTGAGTTTACGCAAGAGCTGTCGGGGACTCCTTGTAAGAAAAAATAAGACATGGTCGAACCCCTCCCTCCTAAATCGTCTTACGTAATAAATGAATGGCCCCGAACCAACAACGCCATCTATGTTTACGTATATATACAGATGAGCCTTAATATGACCGTGATAATAGTAGTTTATGCAACTGTCATATAATGAAGGGTATTAAAACACGAGTGTGAGTTTATGAAACGAGCGCAGCGAGTTTCATAATAGTAACGAGTGTTTTAATACCCGTGTTATATGCAGTTGCATACACTACTTTATCTTCACTAATGCAATTAAAAATTAAATTCACGCGTACGTGTATAATCACAGTGATTTTGCCGCCATTAAAATTTTACCAATGAGAGTGCAGGTGCGCGCTTCAATAAAACGCGACCAACCTGATTGGCCCTGCAATCAAGTTGGTCGCGTTTTATTGATGTTATAATGAGATTTTACGATATCGATGTGAATATTATACCATCATGTGAAATTACTTAAATTGAGTGTTTTGTTGTCTGTGCTATAACAGTAGTAATTATAAGTCAAGTATTGAAAACATAAGTAGAATGTTACAACATTAGTGTAGATAAAAACTATTACAGTTCACCTATGATCTGTTCGCTGACAGTGACAGACGGTGACATGTGGGTAATAGCACAGAGAAACAATGTAATAGTGACCGCATAAGTAAATACAGCTAAAACTCTGAAGAACTAAGACGTCTGCCGCGTCAGTGACGGATGTCACGCACGCCAACTGATTGTCGCTGAACTGTATTTAAAGCTAGACGACAGTTTTAATACTTCGTTGACAGATCAAGATGGTCAACTGAAATTTGATTCGCAAAACAGAGGTCGCGGGTTCGATTCCCCCTAGAGGCCACCGTATTTGTTTGTACATATGACCGCAGTCTGGGTGTTTTTCCATGTTTGTGATGTCCTCGACTGGTTACCATGGCATAGGGTATCCTAGTTCGGGGCCGGACAAGCGTTATGTAGAAGTTGTTATTAACATGCTAATATGAAAACGTTTATTGCGCAACCTTAATTTTATTTTTAGGTATACATTTATGTCTTTTGTCGATTAATGTAGCATAATATATTTCTCAAATCACGCAGAGCAACCGCTATACTATTTCTCTATTACCTCTTTTACATTCTATTTTCACCTTGTCACTTGCTTTCAAGCCTGATCCCTGATTCATAGAACCACAATTCATGGCTTACTATGACAACGGGGTAACTTGCGTCAATATTAAAGAGTGCCATTGATTTTACACCATAGAAGACTCAGGAAAAAATAAAAAAATGAAACCTGACAAAATATTTTTGCACCAAAAGATGCGAATCAAGTTACCTAATCTAATAATAAAAAACTAGATTTAGGGCCAATTTTTCAATAGTCAGATAAAAGTTAATTGGAGAATAAATTGCATGCTACCACTGTCTAAATCATACGACAAGAGAGTGACAACATCAGTTTTATTCTCCAGTTATGTTTTATCTGACTATTGAAAAATCAGCTCTTAGTTTTTTCACTGAATTCTAAACTTTTTTTAATGAGGGTATAAGTGCATAAAAACGTTATTGTACAAGATAACTCATACATTGATAAACGCCACATACATTCTAAGGTGCTACGTGCAAGGTAGCGCCTTAGAATGTATGTAACGTCATAGTTTGAGCCCGTTTTGCATGGCGCGTTTTTGTACCACGTGACTAGAATGAGTTTTCGACGGGTAACACCATGAAAAGTATTAGACGTAGCGACAAACATTACTACTTTGATCTATCTTTTAAAATTCTCCATTGGGTGTACACTGTACATAGCGTAGCCGGCTTCCCACAGATTAACAAGAAGTTTTATTCTACTAATGGTATACGCCATGTACATCGAATTGTCATAATAAACTGTGAATTGTAGTATTATGAAACGCGGCCCTGGATTTATGTTCCACTCGTTTTACGGTCATTTTACTCAGTGTAGAGAAAGTGCGATCAAAATGTCGCATAAATCATCCGCAAGGGACGTAAAAGCTAGAAGCTACGCTTTCGTAATACGTTGTGCTTAGTCGATGTGGCACTTTTCACAATACCCTTTTTTATTATTTCAATTGTTTATTGCACTAATTGCAAAAGTAAATGCACAAGGGCTTGCTTAATGCTATAAACATTCTCTTCCAGGTAACCTTTGGTATTGAAGTAACTGGCTCAGGCCACTTTGTATTTAATACTTTTGCCTTTATTTTATTTAAAGTTTGTATACCTTCCACTGATGTCAGAAAAAGTACTAGTACGTATGTCTTTGTATTTTCATCTAGTCTTGCATCGTAACTGCCCACTAACGAAAATATGGAAATCTTATAAGAAAACTAACATTTCTAACGCAAATATAACAAAATAAATCTCATGTTTAAGGTTTTGTATATTACAAAGGAAAAAAAATCTTATTTCCCGTCCGCCTGTCTATTAAGATCGTTTTTCCTAGAACAGGGTAAATTTATCAAGTTGAAATTAATATCAGATGCAACGGTTCCTAGAAGCTTCTAAAACAATGCAATCAAAAGAAAAATATTTCGAAGCTCGCAATAAAAAAAACCTCTATTTACGCGACTTCAAAAAAAGGGGTTTGAGAACCTCCGGAGAAGAAGGAGGTTGAGAACATTCGACGCGTATGTTTTTGTTTCTTTTTTCGGATTCCGTACCTCAAAAGGAAAAAAAAACGGAACTCTTATAGGATCACTTTGTTGTCCGTCCGTCCGTCCGTCTGTCTGTTAGACCCTTTATCTCGGGAACGTGTGGAGGTATCGAGTTGAAATTAAACCATATACACTCAGGTCCGCAGTTCCTTGAATCTGTGAAAGAATCGAATTTCTAATTTAACGTAAAAAAAAACGTATATTTTGACACTCAAGGGAATCAAAATTTATTGGGTACTTTCCGACTTTTCTTTGACCTATAGTTGTAAAATTTGGCAAGTAATATTGTCTTATACTACAAGTACAGGGAAAAATCTGAAAACTATACATTTGTAATTAAATCATTAAAAAAATTGTCTTTGAAGTATGGGAAATATCGGAAAAAACTGCGAGACTCAATTCCTGAACAATTTATAATATGTAAGACCTCAGAGTACAACAATAATTTGGAGTCAGTGCCGAGCTGCTAGACAAGCACATACATTTTTGGGCACCTACTCCAAATTATTATTTTACTGAGAAGTCGGTTTTTAGGATTCCATAGTTAACAAGGAACCCTTATAGTTTCGCATGTCCATCCGCCTCTTTGTCGTCTGTATGTCTGTCTGTATATCTGTCCGCGGCTTGGCACAAAGATGATAAGTACTATAGAGCTGGAATTTGGCATACACGTAGATATTTATTAGGCCGACATAATGGTAGAGTATAAACTCGAAAAAAAATTATTTTGTTTGTACCTCTCGTACACACAAATTAGGGACGCAAGGTTTTTTCTCGCCTACGCCATAGTGTATTATTGGACTGGTCGTTTAAAAATACTGTGGGCGCAGGAAAACCGTTTTTCGATTTAGGGTTCCGTTTGCGAAATATTAAGCTTTGAAACGCAAATTTTTGTCAGACTAGGGTGTGCAACTCTTCCGAGTAAAAAAGTTGATTGTAGAAAGATGAAAAAATCAGGGCAGTAGCACATATAAAGAACTTAAAAGGAAAAATGTTACTTTACAAGTTAACGAGTAATAGCCGACCAATTAATAAAAGGAAAACTTCGTAAAAAATTACTTTGTTGAAGTTGTTGGTTATGTAAAGCAGATAAAAATTTCTCTTTCTGCGGAACCCTACACTGCACATGGCCCGACACGCACGTTGCTGGTTTATATTTATTATTTATGCGTAATTCTTACTCGTTTTTTTCGGTTTAGTAGACCAAGGGCGTAAAAAGGTACAGGTAAACAAAATTGTAACTATTATCATACATAGGTAACGTAGAACGGAATAAAATTAGACATGAAAATATTACAATTATGTATTTCAAGACCTCAGACCAAGATTTCAGACCGTGTGGCGCCGGATTATGAATAGCGTCACTCCATTTCCTTCCGTGGATGTCGTAGAAGGCGACTAAGGAAATAAATTACCAGGAGACGGGCGGCAGCGTCTTCCTGAGATTCCAACCGCATACTGCGATCGCCAACCCGCCTGCCAAGCGTGGCGATTATGGCAAAACCCCTCATGGTTATCAAAACCATGAGGGAGGCCTGTGTCCTGCAGTGGGCGTCAAATGGCTGATGATGATGATATTTCAAAGCGGAACTCAATTACGTACACAGTTTCTAACAATCGTTATATAATGGTTCAAAATATACAGCCATATTTATTCCCATGTACTTGTGGAGCAACGGACGAATTCCTCATTAGCCTACACTATAAAACCTGAACGAAGATAAAATATCAAAAACGTATTACCGAAGGGAACTATAAAAAGTACCTGAAACCAGCGTGCATGCATACAGTGACTAATGAATCTATATATATTATATAATACCTTTAAATGACACACATATATATATGGAAAAATCGGTTTAATCAGTGTTTTCAGGCAATGAAAAACTGCCACAATATCAGTAGAATACGAAAGTAAATTTCGCCACCATGTACAAGGTTGTAATAGCTCGTTAAGGTTGTTATAGGTGGGAAATCGGGCTGCCCCGAAAGCAGAAAACGCCTGTTCGAGTCCAGATATATCCAGTTCGAAAATTTTTTTTCCCCTTTTTTCATCGTATGTAAATATAATTTCCAAAAAAAACACGATTAGCGAAAAAAAATACCGGGCAAACCTCGGTCATCCAGGTACTATTAATAAAACGAAAGAGGTTTGTCAGGATCGTGGCAAATGGCAAACTTTTAGCCTTTTGAAGCAATCAATACTTTTTTATCTTTTATCTTTGCATCCCGGAGGGGTAGGCAAAGATAAAAGATGCGTGAGTTTATCTACGGAGTTTATGTATGTGTGTTACCTAAATGCTACTTAATTATTTAACCTCCTCAGTTCTGACCTTGAAAATAACAATGGTTTTCAATTGTTATTTTCAAGGTTGACAAAGTGATGCAAGTTGACCATAGGCTACGATTCGCAGCGCTACGCGGCATCGTAGCAATACTACGACATTTCGTAGCACAAGTTTACCGCGCTACGAGTCGATAGTTTTTGTCGCATTGCCATCGGAGCTAGCGAAAGGTCGTTCGGTGACCGGAAATAAGGTACCCATTCAATTCTCTACCGCAGGGTTTCTCAAACTTTTAGCACCGCGTACAAATGCCCTCAGCCATGTTTGTGATGTCTTTGCCTGGTTACCATAGCACATGGTATTCTAGTTTAGGACCAGGACAAGTGATTGTGTCGTGTGGCAATTATTATAGAATTTATATAGATTCATCATCATCAACCATTTAACGCCCACTGCAGGACATAGGCCTCGGGGTATGGTCAGGGGTACGGCGGGTCTGAAGCGTCTCCTTCATGGTTTTCCTAACTATGAAGGGTTTTTCATAATCGCCACGCTACAGATTAATGAAGACAAGATAAAGAAACTACGTAAATTTAAGTAAACATGAATTAACGATACCTTTTCAACAGCTTTCTTTTGAATTATCTTGAAGTAGTCGTGCGGTGGTAGCCTAGTAGGTAGTACATTAGACTCTGAAACGAGAGACCCATTTTCGATTCCTAAAGCGGGCATATACTTATAATTTTAAATTATGTACGTTTTTGAAGTTATAGTAGCAATACCACTCGCTAACTGTGAAGGAAAAACATCGTGAGGAAACCTGACTGTCTAAGCTTACTAAGCATACTTCAGCGCTTGTATTATTATTATTATTATTATTATTATACTTTATTGCACACAAGACTTTTAACAGGACATTACATAAGAAATCGCGTCCCGCATATAGGCTGCTTATGAAGTCGTGCTGTTGCCCACAACTGGTCGGTAACACTTCGACCCATTGGCATATGTTGTGTCTACCCCTTGACCTTACACCTATGTCTCATCGAAGACGTACTCTACGAGGTCAGGCACGCCCTTTGAGGGTTAAATCTACAGGGTGACTTCGATTTCATTCACCGTTTCTCAAGGGCACATTCTAACCATCCTGGGTAGTACGACGAGGCTAGTCGCGCGATTCAAATGTCAAAAGTCGCGACTTTCATTTGACATTAATTGGTAAATTCTGACGTTTTACCGCCACAAAATAAGTGATTCGTGCCATCGCACAACCCGTGGTGGATTTAGAAACATATCGCACCAATACTGGCACTAAGCGAAAAATGTAAATTGTGCAGGAGAAGCTATTAATGATTTTCAATGTGTAGATATGTTTATAGTTCTGTGTTATGCTTCGTTTTCCATCTACAGTTTTAAATAGGAATTTAAGTGAACTAGTCAGCGCTTAGTGTTACTTTGTAATATTTGCAATAGATGGCATTAAAACCAGAAATTTAGAGATTTTTGTTTAGTGACGGTATTGGATTAAGGGTGCGATATGTCGCTAGTATTAAAAGAATGGCGAATCAAAAAAATAATAATGTTTGTGACCCAAAATTACTCACTTAAGATCGATAGATGGCGGTCGTTAAGCCAAGTCAGAGGCCTTAGGGCGGCTTGACAACTTCTGATAGTAGACGAGCCACTAGTCTACAAGCCTCCACCAATCCGGACTTGGCCACCGTGGTGGAGTATGGCCTATACCTTCCTCAGGGAAGAGACCCGTGCCCCTCGGTGGGGACATAATGGGTTGATGATGATGATGAATCGTTTATTGATGCCAATAACGATTACACAATACATTAAAAAACGAGCCAAATGTGAGTCGGACTCGCGCACGAAGGGTTCCGTACCATTATCTGTACAATATTTGAATATTTCAAGGGTCTACCTGTTGCCGTTATTAAGATCGAGCAAAAAACGCCATAAAAATCTCGTTTGTTGTATGGGAGCCCCGCTTAAATATTAATTTTATTCTGTTTTTAGGATTTACTAGTATAGCGGCAACAGAAATACATCATCTGTGAAGATTTCAACTGTCTGATATCACGGTTCATGAGATACAGCCTGTGACAGACGGACGGACGGACGGACAGCGGAGTCTTAGTAAAAGGGTCCCTTGCCCTTTGGGTACGGAATCCTAAAAACTCGTACATGTTGCGTACGCCTTGACCCCTCCACTATGCACGGTATCGATTAAATACCGACGAGAAAGCCAACAACAAATAGAGAAGAGTTATCTGAAAGACGGAAGCAATATTTGTGAGACTTTTATATTTTTAATGACTCGTGATGCTCATATAACTATATACATAAAACAAAGTCGGGTTAGTTCCACGATTTGTATGTATTTAATCATTGTATCGCTCGTAGCCCCGGCTGCCTGAGTGATCTTAAACGATCACGAAGGTTAAGCAACACAGGGCGCGTTCAGTGCATGGATGGGTCGCCGTCTATGCCTAACGCTAGTGGCATTTTTCCGAGCGGTTCCGTGCTTCGCAAGGCACGTTAAGCTGTTGGTGCCGGCTGCCGTCGATAGATGGCAGTCGTTAAGCCAAGTCAGAGGCCTTAGGGCGGCTTGACAACTTCTGACAGTAGACGAGCCACTAGTCTACAAGCCTCCGCCAATCCGGACTTGGCCCCCGTGGTGGAGTATGGCCTATACCTTCCTCAGGGAAGAGACCCGTGCCCCTCGGTGGGGACATAATGGGTTGATGATGAATCATTGTAGTAGTAACAATTAATCCTATCAAAATTAGAACCATCTTATAGATTTGACGGCGTACTAATTCCATATAATGAGAAGGTGAAGAACTTGGGGATCATCATTGACATGTGTTTGTCATGGACACCACAGCTAGCGGAGGTGAGCCGGAAAATGCTCGCTTCAGCGGCTTCCTTCAACTTCGACCAAGATTACGAATGCCCAGTCTCTCTTACTTCCTATCCTCGACTACGCTGATGCCGCTATCTTAACCTTACCGAAGAGCAAGTAAATAAGCTTGAGCGCCTCCAAAATTTCTCTATCCGGTTCATATTTGGCTTGCGAAAATATGACCATATCTCCGAATATCGCGTCAAACTCAAGTGGCTCCCTATCCGCCTCCGTAGGAATGCTCACATTCTTTCAATCCTTTATTCGGTGCTGTTCAATCCAGCCACACCTCTGTATACGCACAGTCGGCCTTTGCGATCCGCTCAGAATCAATTGCTGAAGACACCGAGTCATTCGGCAATTTTTTGTGAAATCTCTTCCTAGTAGTATGTAGGTATATTTTTCGTTCATCTCCTCCCTTCATATGATAATTTTTATTTATGTATCTTTATCCTATATTTATTTCATATTTATGCACCGTTTATGTATATCTTACTTAGTATTGTTTAGTTGCACCGACTACCCGTCATTTAGCTTCAAATTTTTTTTGTCCGTCAATGGTTGTCTGGAAGAAATTACTTGTAGTAATAAGACCACCAATTGTACTGTACTATAGTATTGTTAAATTCTCATATGTTATTCCTGGTGCATATACAATAAAGAATATTCTATCTATCTATCTTATAGATTTAGTGCTATCTGGGACTGGGAGGTTAACCCGTGGCTTTTTAGGGTTCCGTAGTCGACAATGAATCTTTGTAGTTTTGCCATGTCCGTTCGTCTGTCAGTCTGTCCGCGGCCTAGCTAAGAAACGATTAGTACGAGAAAGCTGAAATTAGCCTTACACATACATATTAATCACGCCGACAAAAATCTCAGAACATTTGTTTTTGAAAAAACTGTTACGGCTACATAGCCGTCATTCGAGACGTCTCCAGAAGCCTACTTAGGCTTCACAAGTTAACGAGTAATAAGCGACCAACTTATAAAAGGAAAACTTCGTACGAAATCCATTGAAAATTACGTTAATGAAGTTGTTAGTTCTTTAAAGCAGATGAAACTCCCTCTTTCTACGGAACCCTACACTGCGTTTTTTTGTGTCATTATATTACTTATTGTATCTTATCTTATATAAAGCTGTAAGATCTCCAAATGTAAAAACAAAATAAATAATATATTAATAATTACGAGTGTAGAACTGCTGAACCGATTTACATGATCTTTTATTTGTTGGATATTTTTTTCTCACTTCAAAATAGAACCCATATAGGTATACAGAATAAATGTTTAATCATGGGAAAAAATCACGAGAAAAACATTTCAACATTTAATCTGATTGGTTTGCCGGGCCAGCTAGTAGTTATTCATAGGTGTAACTCGCATTCCAATGGTATAACTCGTGTGACGTATTTGTTCTCCTTCGCGAGAGATGCCTATTTAATTTAGTAAAGTAGACTACGAAATGCAAGTAAATAAAAGCCATTGTCAACAAAAACAAAACAAACAAAACAATGAGAAGCCGGCGTTCGCTACCATCGCTATTTGAAAAATGAACTAACGTTAGTGAACGATAAAGTGAAATAAAATCTTTATCAATAAATTTTTATCCAGAAAAAAATATCCAAGCACGTGACCAATAGCGAATTTG
This sequence comes from Yponomeuta malinellus, assembly GCA_947308005.1. Taxonomy (NCBI): domain Eukaryota; kingdom Metazoa; phylum Arthropoda; class Insecta; order Lepidoptera; family Yponomeutidae; genus Yponomeuta; species Yponomeuta malinellus. The sequence continues at coordinate 3,449,380 of OX371013.1, forward strand.
ACTGCCTTGTTTTATAACCTGAAGATCATTTTATATAGGAGTTACTGCAAACCTACAGTAGTTATTTCAATACCAAGCTCCCATCTGTCAAGTCAGCAAACAGCGCGTATACAGTTCCCGGTGAAATCGGACTGACACGGTTTGCACAGCTGACCCTGAACATTGGACAGTATCGCCAGATATGGTAATTACCGTAGAAACACGATAGATTTGGCGAAATAGAGGACATGGGTTCAATTCCCTCTGGAAGCCACGGCACTTGATTTGTAAATGGCCTCTGACTGGGTGTATTTCTACTTTCAACCGACTTAAAAAAAAAAGGAGGTTCTCAGTTTGACCTGTATGTTTATATGTATGTTTGTCCGCGATTATCTCACGTTTGGGTGAACTGATTTTGATACGGTTTTCAAAAAAGTATTTGTTACATTTTGGAGAAGGTTTTGGTATTAACCGACATCAAAAAGGAGTAGCCTTTTTCAAAAAAGAGGTTCTCAGTTCGGTCCCTATGTTTGTATGTATGTATGTTAGACAATGAAAACTAAAAATAGTGAAATAAAATAAAAAAAAAATCAGCAATGTAATGTAATTTAATATAATCTGATTAATTTTATTCTAAATGCTAATTTATACTAAAGTATTAATTTATTTTAATCAAAATGTGTAAATAATTAATTAATTTCATGAACTAATTTAAATTTTTACCGAACACACAATTTTGAAAGATGTATACTCCTGTAAAGGTGTTTCACACGGAATTATACATTAGAATGTAGTCTTTAAATGAAATGTGAAAATACTGTTGGAGTAGCTAATAATAAATAAATAAATAAATAAATAAATAAAACTTAAGCAAAAATTAAGAACCTCCTTCAAAAATTACACATAATAATCATCATCATCATCAGCTATCGTCCTAGGTAGGTATTAGCGTAAATTACCAGGACATGGGCAGCAGCGTCTTCCTGAGATTCCAACCGCATCCTGCGATCGCCAACCCGCCCGCCAAGCGTGGCGATTATGGCAAAACTCCTCATGGTTATAAAAACCATGAGGGAGGCCGATGTGTTGCAGTGGGCGTCAAACGGCTGATGATGATGATTAGCGTAATGTGCATGTATAGTTGATGATGATGAGTGTGTGTGTGTGTGTGTGTGTGTGTGTGTGTGTGCGTGTGCGTGTGCGTGTGCGTGTGCGTGTGCGTGTATCAGGTTGGCGAATGATTTGTTTTTGAGAAACGTGTATTAACTCCTTCAGTTACTAAAAATCCGGAAACGAAAGAGTACAAAAAAACATCAGCAATCATTGATCAATCAAATACTGACTAGCTGAACAATCTCTTACCAACTTATCGAGGAGAACTTTCTGCTACACCACTTTGCACTAAAGAATCTTTGAACCTAATTATTAAACAAATTAAAAAAGAAATTATACTGTATTTTCTTGTATGTGTCACACATTAATTTGGACCGGAGACCTGGTTTTACTATTATAAGCGGTAGTTTGTATTTTCAATGAGCCGTTTTCAGCACAAATTCACAAAGCACTTCATAGATGGCACTTATAGGCGTGCACATACAAGAACAGGGATACGTCTGTCAAATTTTGCTTAGCGCAGATTAATTTGACAGCCGTATTCCGGTTCTTCTATGGCCACGCCTGTAAGCGCCATCTATGAATTGCTTTGTGAATTTGTACTGAAAACGGCTCATTTGGCGACACTAGACCGCAAAGCGACGCCAAAAATACGGTCACACAAATCGCTACTGAAATTGAGCGCTCCATCGGGGAATTGGTTTCGAAACAATGATTTGTTTTACTTCGGCAGTTCTAGCCCTTGGCGTCTCGCCTTTCGAGAGACAGAAAGTCCACTGGTTTAGAACATAACCTTCTGCTCTAGACGAGCCATTGAGCCTGGTACGGGGATATTCCCAATTTCCCTTAATTGACTTAGGCTGGCTTGTGCCCACGCTATCTGACAGGGATATCTATCTCTTTATCCTTGGGTAAGCTCTATCCAGCAAATAAGTCCAAATACGTCTCGCACCAGCACCAGTGGCACCACGACATTTCCAGGGCTATCCATAGACAAATTGTATGACTGACAACCCTGTCAATCAGATTCATCTGTTTATCACTGGGCGGTGGTAGCCTAGTGGGTAGAACCTTGGACTCGGAAGCGAGAGACCCAAGTCCGATTCGCAATGCGGACATATACCTAGACTTTGTTTTCTATGTTATGTACATTTGTGAATTTATAGTAGCAATACCACTTACTAACCGTGAAGGAAAACATCGTGAGGAAACCTGAGTGTCTGAGCTCTTCAAATAGGTACCTCAGCGCTTGAAATAGCCAATCCGCGGTGGGCATGCGTGGTGATTAAGTCCATACTCTCTCGCTGAGAGAAGGCCTGTGCCCTACAGTGGGACGTAAATAGGCTGCTTATATTTATCTATTAAGTTACTTATCCAATGATTTGGCGCAAATCACCCTTGGAAATTGTATTTGATAGAACGTTAAAGAACGGCGCCGGATTAAGAATAGCGTCACTCCATTTCCTTCCGTAGATGTCGTAGAAGGCGACTAAGGAAATAAATTACCAGGAGACGGGCAGCAGCGTCTTCCTGACATTCCAACCACATACTGCGATCGCCAACCCACCGGCCAAGCGTGGCGATTATGGCAAAACGCCTCATGTTTATAAAAACCATGTTTATGTCTAGGCCTATGTCCTGCAGTGGGCGTCAAGGGGCTGATGATGATGATGATGAACGTTAACTGGACAAGAGCCCCGTACTGCCCAATTCTGGCTATAGGGCCCTTCCCTCAAATGCCATCTCTCAAGGCTCCGCCGACCTAACCACTAACCAATTATTGAATCAGATGAATTAAGGCCGGCACACAAAAGTTAAATTACCCTCAATATTTCGACTATGTTATTGGATATTATTGTTACCTATTTTCGGTAATTTTTATATAAATTTAAATTGAATTGAATGTATCTCGAAAAGGTACTACTTACTACGTTACTACGCTACTTACTTACTAAAGTTATTTACTTACTACGTTACGAGTTTCAAATGGGCTCGACTAAGAATTTAGCGAAATTATATATACGTATATATTGTTATTTTATTCAGTCGACGAAACAGAATACAGTCAATTTGTTTACAAAATAAACTTAAACATAAACTGAAATGTAAACATTGAAGTTTGCCAAAATAGAAGCGGGATATGCAGTACTTAAAGCATAAAACTTTTTATGTAGCCTGTATTTGTTCAATTGCAGAGCACAGGCCTTCTCTCACAGAAATAAAACACAAAGTAGGTAATTTAGAACTAGAGGAGCAGCAATCAATTATTTCATTAATGGGTAAAGCGTCGGACGAAGACGGGTTAGACATTATGAAACTGATGACTTATAGTCAAACGTCAAGCGACAAATGCAAGCTATTGAATTTTAAAATTCAAAGCTAAAACATAACGAATAATAAAACCGGCCAAGTGCGATTCGGACTCGTGCATGAAGGGTTCTGTACCATTATTTATACAACATTTGAATATTTTAAGCCTCTACCTCTTGCCGTTATTAATATCGAGCAAATAACGGCAAAAAAATCACATTTGTTGTATGGGAGCCCCACTTAAATATTTATTTAATTCAATTTTTTGTATTTGTTGTTGTAGCGGAAACATAATAATACTTTATTCATTTATTTGCTTCTTACTAAGTAAGTTACAGAGTGAGCCTAAAAATAACAGCTGATTTAATAGTAGATTATGTACTAAGGGAATAAAACCATGTATTATGTCATGGGCGGCATATTGAACCCTGAGCGGAGCGAAGGACTCCGAGTTAACTCGCGAGCGCAGCGAGGGAGTTAAATTTTAACTCCTGAGCGAAGCGAGGGAGTTATGTAGAGTCCTGAGTGAAGCGAGGGGTTCATACCGCCCGAGACTAAGACATGTTTTATTCCAGAGGTGAATACTCTACTTTTCACACCATCTGGGAGACAATAAAAAGACAGGGCTGCATAAGTTGAAAATATGTATTAAAACCTGAAATTAAATATAAAGTCCACACTCTTTTACGGCTTAGCAACTTAAATTGAATATAACTTTTAAATTCGTATTTGCAATTCGCGCCTTTTTTTCTTTTTTTTGTTGGTGTTTCGCGCGGTCACAGGACACAGTATTTCAGAAAAAAAAAGAAAAAAAAGAGGTGAGTTTCGAACAACAATTCGAATTTCGAATTGCAATGCGGGGCTTCTCCATAGTTTTCATGCGAATTTTGACATTCTAAATTCAAATCACTTTATTCCCTAGGGAAATTCTTCATTATTATTGCCCTCGAGAGACAAGGCCATGCTTTACGATGATATTTGACGGTACGTAATAAGGCATTGTCGAGCAGGAGGTGTGAAAAAGGATGTTCTTAGATTTATTAGTGGCCTACTGAGTTCGACCCGTAACGTGCGTAACTGTAAGTGTAACTCTGGTCTCCTCGCTAGGTTACCCTGTGTGGAGGAAACCAGTGAAACGGACTTAATAATTTTGATTGAGAATTTAGAGTTCCGAGGATAAGAAGGAAATAAACAATAATAGCAAAGAGAAACAAAAACCACAAGATTAGAAGAATATTAAGTTCCGCTATTTAATGTTGTAAGTTATGGAACCATTAAAAATACTAGAACCTCTTATTTTTATTTTTTTTACTTTACATACTTTTGGATATTATACATACAACATCAGTAAATATATGAATGAATATTATATTATTATAAATATTGTATTTACATACAATTTAACATATCATACACATTATCTGGTATCATTAAATATAAATTAAGTGGCGAGAAAGTATTTTGGATATATCTACGAACATTACCGTGAGTACAGACTTCTTAGAAACAGAAATACATCATCTATGAAAATTTCAACTGCCCGGCTATCACGGTTCATGAGATACAGCCTGGTGACAGACAGACAGACAGACGGACAGTGGAGTCTTAGTAATAGAGTCCCTTACCCTTTGCGTACGCAGTCCTAAAAACCGGCCAAAATGTAAGTACGGCCGTCTTCGCCAAAAACGAAATTGTAGCCTAGATTCTTGAACGTAGTTTCTAAGCTGTAGGTTCTTAAAATTGCTGTTACCAACACAGACATTTTTGTCGTTCACTTTTTTGCAAAAACGGATTGTGAAAGAAGATGTGATTTTTTGTTCATTGGCGGCGCTAGTTAGCCCTTATTAGAGCCTTAAGATTCCAAACTGATTTAAAGAAAGTATATTACTTTTATTTCAAAACCATAACACAAATAGTCGAGTTACGGCACTCTCGGCGTGCAAGTCTGAATTGCATTTGGCTGTCGTGTTTTCAAATCCGCTATTATTCAACCTTGGCTCAGTCCCTATCCTATCATTAATATCTGACAAAGACAGCCACAGATTAAGTTTTTGTAGGTCTCCTAGCAGTCTTTCAGTCGTCTTTTGTTCCAAAATACTGTTCATATAACATTAAAACCGGCCAAGTGCTTGCCGGACTCGCGCACGAAAGGTTCCGTACCATTATCTATACAACATTAGATAAAGATCGAATTTGAGAACAGCGCCATCTATAGAAACCAACAAGAAGCATTTAACATTTATATTTAATGACATGACATCGGCGCTGTGGAGGTTACATAGATGGCCGCTAGATGGCGAGCGCTGTCTTTAGACAACGTTTGTTGTATGGGAGCCCCCCTTAAATATTTATTTTATCCTGTTTTTAGTATTTGTTGTTATAGCAGCAACAGAAATACATCATCTGTGAAAATTTCAACTGTCTAATATCACGGTTCATGAGATACAGCCTGGTGACAGACGGACAGACAGACAGACGGACAGACAGACAGTGAAGACAGACAGTACGGAGCCCTAAAAACTAATTTCTGATCATTATAAATGTGGTTCTGCATTCACTTAGTCATATCCAAATTTCTCGGCAGTTTACGTGTTTATTATTTGTTAATTTATGCTCCAATAATTAAATTCACAAATCGCGAAGTTTAAAGGTGCGTCCGACTGTGGCCCTAGCTAGATTAATTAATGAATATTGCTAGAATGTAATTTAGCGTTTTGTTAATTAACTAACGGAATTATTTAGATTTTAGCATATTATACACTATGAAAACGGCACAGGCCGTTCCTTGTATTGAAAAGTTGCTCTTAATGAAACTGAGTAGAGTGTAAGCGTGAACTAAAATCGTCGGTGTACACGAGACTAGTACCATCAGGGGCCTGTTTCATAAAACTACAATCTATGACAATTCGATGTAGATTGCACGATGTAGTCGACGAACCGATTAACAAGTTGGCTACGCAATTTACACCGAATTGTCATCATAATTTTATACGACGAAACCTTTGATGTGTAATTCTTCTAATATATTTTTTTTTCTGGTGTGTACAATAAAGAGTTCTAATCTAATCTAAACTATGATTGTAGAAAAAGGTCCCTGATTAGTCGTTTTAGCTCAGTCGGTCCGAACGCACTAGATCGCGAAAGGTGTCCCAAGGCACGCTTTTTCAGTGCTCGGGCATCCTATCATTATCCAGCGGCTACCAGCTACCTGCCTCAGATCGTAAGGTGTCGTCAGTGCAGCGGGCTGGTAGGTGTTTTACGATCCGTTTTCAAGTTCATGCTTTTCACTCGGGAACAATTGTATATACTGTAACATTATGTAAGTATGTCCGATTCTATGTTCCTCTTTAACCAATGGACACATTTTGACAAATGAGGTCTCAATCGTATTTGCGCGAGTATCATAGGCTATATGAAATCAGCATAAATAAAAAATAAAAAACTGAAATAAAAATAACCAACAACCCTACTGCAGGTGGGACCCAAATTCAATGTGAGGTACCTGGGTTGGTTCCGTCTGCATAGTAGTTACATGCTCACCAGTCGGGTTGTTGGTTATTTTTTATTTCCGGTTTTTTTTCCTCGTATATTCGGTATATTATGTGACCACCCCTGAGCCCACTGCCACGTCACCTCGCTAATCTTATGAACTATTTCAATGACCTTAGTTCTTTGGCGTTTTGCCACGTTTCCGCTGCGATCCAGTCAAAAAGAGTCAGATAATAGCCCGCTGAGCCACTTTGAATCGGTTGAGTTTGAATTAGGTGACTACTAATAAGAAAAAAACCATAGAAGTATTTCTTCCTACACAATTCACTCTCAATAACGGCCCCTGTCCTCTCGATTAGTCTGTATCAATCAAGTGAGCGCAAGATGTGCTGTAGAGTAAATAACTTTGTGATCGGTTCATTCTGTGCGCCATGCGTGACGACGTGAATGTTGATTGGGCGATAGTAAATGACAGCGTAACTTATGATTGGTGTTGTACAAAAACATCAAACCATTGACTTCGTGATTTATAACCCGACGAAATATCTAGGTAACTCGCAAGATGGCGGTCTGACCGTGGCAGGTGCATAGATAATACTGAACTCGCTCCGATTAACTAACAGTTAATGCTTTCAAAAAGAAGCCTGTCACCTCAGACCACCGAGGCCTCGGCACTTGCAGAAGTAGCGAAGCAAGTAAAATGAAAAAGTAAGCCAGTAAATATCCGTTCAAATTCAGTTTTTATTAGAATAAAATCGTGTCACAGATTGTTGCAATTCTAACTACACCCGATCAGTGAACTATTGTAAAGCCGCAGAGTTACGGCCGATGCCAATCTCGGCCTCCTAGGCCCTTGTCGATATCAGCACAAAGGGACCGGGCTGAGGGCGCCGCACCAAGATAAGAGACCCTCAGGGGTCTAGGCCTTGAGAACTTGAAAGAAGTTTCGGTTTGATACGGGTGTTCTTTAATCTTGGACAGCAATAAACTTTTAACAGGTTCACGTAGGATCATAGTGACATTTTTTCCTGAAAATATGGCTACACTACTGGTTATTACCATGACTTTGTTTGCGTAAGATTCCTTTAAAAAACGTGTGCGTGACTTATGTGTTGCTTCAGGATAATAATGGTCTGTGTGCTAAATTTTATCTAGCATAATAAGCACCCTATTTATGTACTGCAGTGCACTTTATTTAAGCAAGGCCTTCTCTAAGAAAGAATGTGTAGTATGTTTTTTATGAAGCCTGCATACGTCCCATTGCAGAGCACAGGCCTTCTCTGAGAGAGATAATATGAGCTTAATTACCACGCGTGCCCCCCGTGGATTGGCAATTTCGAATGTGAACACCTCAGACACTTAGGTTTCCTCACGATGTTTTTCTTCACGATTGGAGAGTGGCATTACTACTACAATTTCACAAATGTACATAACTTGGAAATCAAATTCACGCCGTGCATGTGGTACATACCGGGATCGAACCTACGACCTCAGAATGTGAGGCTGGCGTTATACCGCTGCGCTACCACTGCTCAAGTACCTATCTATTTTATCTAAATTGGCAAAAGAATTCGCTGACTAAACATGTCAGCGAATTATTAAGCATATTTTATTTCATTGTCAATATCCGAAGATTTGTGAGTCTAATGATGACCAACTCAATTTTGGAGCTACGAAAATTTATCAAGGATAAATAAAAGAATTACCTAAATCCATTTGAAACCCTCCGACAGATATCTTAAATAGTAAACATTATGATTACAAATTGTCATTGAATCTTTAAATGTGTCGGGAGGGATAAAGTAGCATTTAACATGAGAATATATAGAAAGAAAAAAAAATGTTACTTTGCAAATTAAATAATTCTGACGTATAAACTATTTATCTTTTTTTTTAATGTAACCACTATTTAAAAAGTTCAATATCCAACGGCTCATATTTGATAATAAGATGGTTTCATGCTAAATTGGCTTGTATTTTGTAATGAATGTATTCGATAAAGCTCTCTGAGAAAGCCTTTGCAAACATGCAAGCGACCACGCGCAGTCTAAGGGGTTTTTAGGTGGATATTAGGATTTTATTAACTCACTAGCTGACTCAGCAAACGTTGTTTCGCCTTATTAAGCCTACGACCTATTGTCAGACCTACCAAATACACAAAAAAAATCATGAAAATCGGTGAAGCCGTCTCGGAGGAGTTCGATAACAAACACTGTGACACGAGTTTTTTATTATTAGTTATCAACTACAACACTTTATATAACTAACAACTTCTTCAAAGTAATTTTCTATGGAATTTGTGTGAAGTTTTCCTTTTATAAATTGGTCAACTAACTCTTTAACAAAGTTTGTGAAGTCGACTTAGCTGTGATATTTTTTCTTTTTATTTCGTTATTTATGTGCTACTGCATTTTTTACAAACAGCGCTTTATCTGGGAAAGGGGAAGGCGGGGGGGACTCTTCTCTAGCAAAAATTGCGCTTTAAAGCGCATAAAATAACTTTAAAAATATTTCGCAAACGGAACCCTAAATCGAAAAATGGTTTTCCTACACCCATTATTATTTTAAACGACTACGTCAACGATAGTCTAATTTGATATGTAAGTACATCGGATGCCAAATTTCATATTTCTAGTACTAATCGTCTCTGAGCGAAGCCGCGAACAGACAGACAGACAGAAAACGGAGAGACGGACGGACATGATGAAACTTAAAGGGCTTCTTATTGAGTACGGATATTATTATTGATTATTTTTAATAATTATTTATGTAACTAAATTTCACGCGATCGTAAGTAATCAATCACTAAGTAGCAAAATAAAACTGTGTATAAAGAAAACAAGTTTTTAAAAATTGTCCTCAGCACGGGTTAGTGCAACAAAAAGCATATAATCATGTAGGTACAGCGATATCATTCCGATGTAAAAACCTAACTGCAAAGTGGGTTATTCGGGGCTGCAAGTGATGTAAATCGCTTCGGTCAGATGTCGCTGCCTGTACGTAATACAGAGAAGTTTGTAAAGAGGCTTGAAATTTCATCGATGCTTGCACTTGCCCATTAGCTCAGTTGGGAGAGCGCTGGCACGGTGAGCCAGAGGTCACGGGTTCAAGTCCCGGCATCGGTGGAATTTTTAGCCCCTAGGTAAAAGTCTTTCTTTCTTTCTAAATAGGTTTTTAAAGCAAGTTGTATACAATACAACAATACCACTCGCTAACTGTGAATGAAAACATCGTGTCTGAGTTTTTCACATACCTCAGCGTTTGAAATGGCCAATCCGCGGTGGGCACGCGTGGTAATTAAGTTTTTGTCTCATATTTATTGTGTGTGTTTTTGGTAGAGTAAATAAACTTTTTATCCATCTATCTATCTAATCTCTCTCTCTCTCTGCCCTGAGGTGGAAAGTATATAGGCTATATAAAAAAAATGTGATTGCTTGGTACCTGATGAAAGGCAGTCAGTGTAGCCAGAACCAAGCCGGTGCAAAGACGGTTCGCCGACTAAGTCCATTGTCAACTACTAATCCGGCTAAGACCCACTTTCGACAACCGGAGCTTAGAGCTTTAGTCGCGTTTTAAGCAATAATGTCCACTTATTTGAAGGCTCAGCGAAAAGACGCCGGTGTACCTCTAGAACGTACATACATACCAGAGGTAGGCACGCTAAGATTATATTAGATTAGATTAGAACACTTTATTGTACACACCAGAAAACAAAATACATTAAAAGGCTTAAATGTCTAAGTTTTGCCGTATACAATTGGCGGTCTTATCGCTAAAAGCGATCTTCCAGAAAAACCTTAGGACGGATAGAACTGATGAAGAGAGTAGGTAGGTAGGTGTACATGAAATATGTGGGAAAAAAATGTACATAAATTAACTGACTTACTTCTAATATTCATACATACTTAATAAAATACTTAAACTAACCATAGAATACAAATATATACTATACAAACATATATATCATTATAATATACTAATACATAAATTTTGCATATAAACAGACAACAGACAAGACTCACTATGGTTACTACCTATATAGAGAATCATAGCAACATTACTATTTTATTTATATTTTCCGTGTGACGCCGGGCTAAGAATAGCGTCACTCCATATCCTTCCGTGGATGTTGTAGAAGGCGACTAAGGAAATCAATTACCAGGAGACGGGCAGCAGCGTCTTCCTGAGATTCGAACCGCAAACTGCGATCGCCAACCCGCCTGCCAAGCGTGGCGATTATGGCAAAACCCGTCATGGTAATAAAAACCATGAGGGAGGCCTATGTCCTGCAGTGGGCGTCAAAGGGCTGATGCTGATGATGATTTATATTTTCGGATTTTCATAGTTTCAGTAAAACCTTTCATAGTCCCTTCTTTGCTGTCGGTACCGTCGATGGTAATTGTTTTCTTACCATGGTCGTGTTGATTTTGGCAAAGACTGTTGTAGGGTTTTCGCTCTTACCAACTAATATTTACAGTGGATAGTCAAGTGGCCCACCGCTAGCTTTTGGCCGGTATTGGCGTCCTTTGTCTTGAACAATGGAAGCTTTTCGAAGGAATGAAAACTGCGCTATTTAGGCCACGATGTACTTCACCTGGGTTTTTCCACCGGAAGGAAATAATAAAGCTTGCAGACAACAGTAGGTAGTGTTGCTAGATTTTTGTATGGGAGTATATTTAAATGGTCGTTACATAAAAAAGTTTCCAACTACAACGTATGATCGGTAAAATATATGGTTCGCACTATAATTCTGCACGTATAAACTATAATTTTTTATAATCTTTTTGTTGCACTAACCCGTGCCGAGGACAATTTTTTGAAAACCTATTTAGAGGCTAAAAATTCCACCCATGCCGGGACTTGAACCCGCGACCTCTGGCTAACCGTGCCAGAGGTCGCGGGTTCAAGTCCCGGCATGGGTGAAATTTTTAGCGTCTAAATAGGTTTTTTAAAATATAATTATTTAGTCTAATTTAACTTACAATTTCTTTGACCATTAAAATGAACCAAAACTCGGAACCTCTGCATCAGAATCTTGCAAGCGCAGAAAAACATTTGCCATGTTACGAAGGCAAGTACCTCTGAATACTGACTTCTATTTTTTCTTTCTAGTTAATGACAAAAGCAAAAAATTCAAATATTGAATCACATTTCTTTAAAAATGTTTATAAACTGTGTTTTTTTTTAACTTTGAATTGTAGTATATTTTATTCATAACATAACAAAAAGAAAACTAATTGAAATAATAAACTGGACACTGTGTTTATTCTATATTTTTAGCAGGTAATATTTTAGGCAAAGGTGCAGATTATAAACAATTCTCTAGTGTGCCTGAACTAGGTTCTAGAACTTTGTCTCAAGCAGCAGTTCTTAAACATTCAATTCAAGCAGCTCTTCAACATTCAATAGAGTAGGTATGTAGATTTAAATATTTTTGTAAAGAACAGTAAATCCAGTCGACAGCAGGTCAACGTAACTAAGTAGAGTGCACGCGTAACGTAACACCCGTAGCGTAACTGAGTAGAGTGCACGCGTAACGTAACACCCGTAACGTAACTGAGTGGAGTGCACGCGTGCAAAGGTTGATGTGCTATCTACTGTACATTTTTTTATGTAGACTATATACGTCCCACTGTAGGGTACAGGCCTTCTCGCAGAGAGAGAGAGTATGGGCTTAGTTACCACGCGTGCACACCGCGAATTGGCAATTTCAAGTGCTGGACCCATCAGACACTCTCAGGCTTTATCACGATGATTTCCTTCACAGTTAGCGACTGTTTAACTTCACTGTACAATATTATAAAATAAAACGCAGTTAAGGCCATTTTCCACCACTTCTTATCGCGGCCGTGGGTTCACGCCGCATCACCGCAACAATTCAAACTGCAGATGTAGATTATTCAACGCCCCCACAGTAGGTTAAACTCGCCCGTTCCACACACACAAGCGGTGGCCCGCACGGCCGATTTTTGTTGCGAGTGCAATCGAGACTAGTTATTGCTCTACGCGTTGGTATTTCACTAGCTTAAACACTCACGGTCTTCTTTATAAAAACACGATTCCTTAAAACACGCGATAAACGCCGAGACGTAACCACAGATTAAATAAACTACCCCTGAGGAATGCTTTAGAGGAATCGCGTTTTTATAAATAATGCCGTAACAGTCTTATGTATAAGAAGTTGAATAAAAGGTTAGAGCCGGTTTATAATAGGAAGTCCTGCCATAAATCGGCTTTAACTCGGCCTGTTTTAGTGGAATCGACTTTTTATAAATAAGACCATAAGTGTTATTCGAATAGCGAGTTTGAGTTACTTCATTATCATCATCAGCCCACCGCTACCCATTGCTGGGTACAGACATTCCCAAAACGGCAGGTCCAAATGATAAGCTACAGGCATGAGTTTGAATCCCTGTGCAACTCTAAAGTTATCATTTGAATGTGGAAATAAATTATACAGAAGTACCTAATATCGCTTTTAAGTGAGTTGTATTCTTGACTTGTGATTTATGTACGAAATTAATCCATTCGAAAAAAAAGCTGCATATTATTATGTAGGTATAGAAAAAAAAAAATAATAGTATTTTCTGAGGATAACACGAGCACTAGACATAATAAAACTTAATTTTAACGGATATTTACTCATTTACTTTTTCATTTTACAATTTTCCGACGTTTCGGTACTTTTAGTCAAGTAAACAAATATCCGTTAAAATTCAGTTTAAAAAAATTATAAGCTTTGCTCGGAAGTGAAAGTGAAGAAATTATTGACAACTTATATTACGTACGACAATAAAGTACTCAAAAATAGAAATGTATGGTTCCTAACCATGAGACCACAGCGGCAGATAATCCTTTGGTGGATTTCGTGGGCTGGTATTAAGTTACTTTGGTGTCTACATCACTAAATAAGTTTAATAAAAAGTGAGGATTGCTATTGATCTGACGCGAACAAATCGCCCGACGGCGCTTCAAAAAGTTGCCCGTGCGTGCTGGCTGAAAAATGAAAATAGGTCAAACACCGCGACCGCTGCAACACAAACTAAGTTCAGCAATGTTCCGAACTCCGTCCAGTCAACTTTTCATTTTGAAATGCGAAGTTGGACACGTGTCCGTCCGACCGTCCGACACCGGCCAGACTAGCTGGCGTCCCATTGTGCGATTGTTGTTAGCAAGGTGAAACATTGAAAACAAAGTAAATGTGCATTCAAGCATATTAGCGTAAGGGATGTCGTCGATGAAGCCAAGGATATTTTCAGGGTCTTGGCAAACGCTGGTCACTGCATACCTCTGATTGCAGGCGTGAGTTTGTGTGTATGACGTAATGGCACTTTTTCATATTCTATATTTACATATATTTATTTTTATTTATCTCATATGTAAATATAAGTTAAAGCCTGAGCCTGAGGATGCCTCATGTAAGAGTCGAAACGCGTTGCAACGTATTTTTTCACACAAGTATTGGTGTTCGTGGGGGGGCGGTGCATTAACTAACCGCATGGTGCTTGTGGGATTTTGGCGGAATTTAGGGGGAGGCGGGGCACAATGATACAAGGGGCACATTGATGCACCAAGGGTATATCATAATAGACTAAATGTATCCGAGTGGCCCTATCACTAAAAAGTGTCTATACATATGTCGACCTCGTGGCGCAGCGGTAGTGCATTTGCATACCATGCGAGAGGTCCCGGGTTCGAATCCCGGCTGGGCACAAAAAAAAATAAACCCAGGTCTTGGATGTTTACATGTTTGTGATGTCGTTGTTTCTGGTTCCCACGACACAGGGTATCCTAGTGTGGGGCCAGAAGCAATGTATGTGCCTGTATGTAAATGTTTATGTTTATGTTTACATGTATGAGTGCAACAGCCGAGACCGCGCGCCCGACCTGTTAACCGTTGGCATTTGACATGAAAGAACGTGTTTTTAGTGCAGCAAACTAAAAAAATACTTGCAATTTAGAAGTGTTTTGGCGATTGTCTGTGGCATCACTTAAATATCTATACAAACTTAAGGTAAGTTAAGACATCCAGGATTACGAGTTATTAGCTTTTTTTGGTATATTGAAAGTGATTTCATTTGTAGTCTTAAATTTTTAAAATAAGTCTATTGGGGCACATTAATACAGTAATGCTTGGGGCAGATTGATACGTATCAATCTGCCCCAATACTGCATGAATCTGCTCTAATAGTGTATTTAAGTGCCCCCAAATACTTTCATCTGATATATGGTTTTATGTGTTCTCCAAAAAATGGTGCGTACTTACAAACCAAAGACTGATTGAATCAATATAGATGAAAAAAGATTAAGACTGCAACTCAACTCGAAGTAGTCTCTCAGTCGAAGTAAAATCAAGGATATTTTCTATCCGAAAAGCAGCTCAGAAGTACGGTATCAAACGAGGTACAATGCAACATCGCCTTGAAAAGTTTCGAAAATCTCATGAAGATTTTTTAGATTACTTCATATTATGGATCTATGTACACTGTGGCTCAAGTTTTCACAACAGAACAAGAGAAGCTATTTACAGAGTATGAACCAGTTATAAACCAAAAGATATCTAGGAAGGGAAAATCCAGGGTTTATAATGGAACACCAGAAAAAGGTAGATTACAAATGTTACACGTGGAAAAGGAAATAAAACGACAATTCAAATTAATAAAGCAGAAAGCGGAAGAACTAAAAACGGCAAAGAATTTATTGGCTCCTACAGAAACTAAACATCCTAAAAAGAAAAAAAATCAGTCAAAAACGAGTCGTTGAAATTAAGCGATAATGATAAAGATTTTGGAGTGCCATCTGAGGCGGAAAGTAGAGAAGAGTTTTATGCCCTAATCTTAAACAAATAAACGTTAGTGATTTCTTGTAAGTCAAATTTGCAAAGAAGAAATCAGTTAACTTAAATGCATACAACATGCAATAAAATCATGCGCATTGCAATAAGAGCATTGCTATGGTTTACATACATTTTGTATGCTATTTTTGTTGCCTAGCTAATTAGGATGTGCAATGATTTTAAGCAGCCAACCTTTTCTTTTGTTAAAAAATAACTAGAAAGACCTTAAATATTGTCAATAACGAAAGACAAATTTTGATCTCTCTATAATAAAAGAAATACAAATATGAAAGACTTCTAAATTATTTATTTCCCCGTGTACCAAAGTGCCCCAAGCTAAGTATCAATGTGCCCCATGTATGGGGCAGAATGATGCAAAAACTATTTTTCATTTAAAACGTAAAATATCTGTTATCTCGTGACTTATACAGGTTTTAATATTTATATTTTAATATTGATAAATTAAGTAATGGACTTAGCTTGAAAAAATTGCAATATAGTAGGTTTTATCATTTGAAATTTTACTTTGTTTTTTGTTGCATCAATCTGCCCCACCTCCCTAGTAAAGTAATTTTCACATTTTAATGTTGTAATGTCCCTGTGGACATTTTTAAATCAGACATGCTTTTGTGGCGTTAAGACATAACATAACATAAACTCACGCCTGTATCCCAGAGGGGTAGGCAGAGACCAGGGACTGCCACTTGCTACGATCCTGACAGATCACTTTCGCTTCCTCAACATTCATTAGTTGTTGCATGCATGCACGCCGGTTTCGGGTACTTTTTATCTTGCCCTTAGACGTTAGACATTATTAAATAAATAATTTTTCCATCCAGTGTCGCACAATTAAGCTATCAAATTTTTCAGACAGGGTTTTCAGGATGCTTGTGTCGCCTGGTCATGCTTCTGCGCGTGAGCTCGGCGGTACGCTTAAGAATTATTGCATAAAAATTATCCACTTGCGCCTCAGCGAACTTTGTTGATGCACTACACCACCAACAGCATCCTGAGGGCATTATTATATTGCATGCGCAGGGCACTGTAGGCCCTGCGTGTAGTTTCTATAATCAAATGTTTAGCCAGGAGAGGGGGTTACGCCCTACTCTAATTAAAATTTGCGCTTTAAAGCTTAATATTTCGCAAGCGGTCCCTAAGTCGAAAAAGAGTTTTCCTATACTTACGATATTTTTAAACGACCAATCCAACGATACTCCACACTATGGTATAAACGAAAAAAAAAATTGCAACCCTTATTTAGGTGTAAGGGCGGAACAACATTTTTTCTTTTAAAATATTTTATCCTACCGTTTTGTTGGCGTGACTAATATACATACATAAACTCACGCCTGTATCCCAGAGGGATAGGCATAGCCCAGCGACTGCCACTTGCTACGATCCTGACAGATCACTTTCGTTTTCTTAACATTCATTAGTCGTGCGTGTAGCACGCCAGTTTCGGGTGATAAATATGCATATCTATGCCAAATTTCAGCTTTCTAGTAGTTGTCGTCTCTCAGATGGACAGACAGACAGGTAGATAGATAGGCAGACGGACGAACATAGCGAAACTGTAAGGGTTCCTTAATACGGAACCCTAAAAAGAACACACTTCATCTACGCGGCCCCCCCTCAATTCTCTATATTTATAAGGTACTTGTTGGACAATCCGCCATCATTTATTACTGTATCCCAGGCAAGGTCGATGAGAAGGCGACGCAGCTCCACGCCATCGCCTCGTTGAAGGTGCTGTTAGAGGCCACGAGGCCGGCGGCGGGAGGCGGCGGCGCGGCTGCGGCCCGGCACTCGGCGGAGGCCGCTGCGGCCAAGGAGACCCCCTTGGACCTGCCCAACGGGGGCGTAGATATACAGTTAGATGCTATAGAAGAGGTACGCTATTATAAGAGGATCAACTAATGCTGCTCCTTCCAGAATCGCCGTATCGAACTCGCTAACTAGACGGAAAATACAAGGATAATGCTGAGCCCGTATTGAACTTGTAGAAAAAGAAGGGCAAATATTATTCTTCTCTCTCTCCTCTTTTATATCGTCGGCATTCATTCTCCACCGACTGACGTGGAATCTTACTGTGGATATTCTTTAGGCACACATACGCCTAGGGCTCTTCTAGCCTCGCTGAAGGTCCTGCTGGAGGCCACGAGGCCGGTGGCGGGTGGCGGCGGCGTGGCCGTGGACTGGCGCTCGGCCGAGGCCGCCGCGGACAAGGAGACCCCCCTGGACCTGCCCAACGGGGGCGTAGATGTACAGTTAGACGCTATAGAAGAGGTACGATATTCTAGGAGGATCACGATTATCCTTATATCGAACTCGATACAGCGAGGCGCAGGACATAAGGGTCATGAGTCCATAAAATGCTTAGAACACCAGACAAAGCAGAAGAGCTGATAACACATGATAAATGCATAAGAGCTTTATCTAGGTCTTACCCAACTTCACCACCATCATTAGATTATGTCGTGTTTTGTAATGTTTTGTCCATCAACCGGCATGGAAACTAATTGTGGAGATAGATTAGGCAGAAACTTAAGCCCCTAGGCCTTGTCTAGTCTCATTGAAGTTCTGCTAGAGGTCACGAGGCCAGCGGGTGTAGACGGCGCGGTGAAGGAGAACCTCGTGACCTCCTGGACCTGGCCAACGGGTAGATATACAGTTAGATGCTATAGAAGAGGTAAGCTATTCTGGGAGGATCAACATGGTTCTTACATCGAACTTAATTCAGCGAGGCGGAGAAAGCAAGGATCAACTATCCTCAACCTTGCTTAGAACGCCATACAAAGCATAAAAGCTGATACCACATGGTGAACGCATGACATTATTAGCTAGGTCTTACGCGACCAGACCAACATCGTCATATCATATCGTGGGGATTCCTTCTCCACCGACTGGCATGGAATCTTATTGCAGAGATCTTTTATAAATTAGCTAGACATAGACATCTTTATTCATAATCATTAATTACACGTCAATTGATAATTCGGATACAATAATTAAAAATTTACAATTATCACAATTATTACAATTATCAAAATAATTACAATTAACACACTGAAAAATTACAGTTAATTCCACTTACTAATAGTAAGAAAAAGTAACAAAATAATAAGACTAGCTAATTAAGCCAGCCGTCATAGCTGTAGATCGTTTGCTTGACAAGCCACTTTTTTAGTTTAATTTTAAAACATTGCGATGATGTTGAATTAATTATATCACTTGGCAGGCGGTTGTACACTCTCGGTCCCATAACATGGATTAGCTTACCTGATTTGGTAAGCTTGTGGGACACAGATGACAGTTTGTCCACGTTACGGGTGCTGTACCTATGGCAGTCGCCAAGTCTTGTGTACTCTAGCATATGCTCCCGCGTGTACACAGCTGCTTGCATAATAACCATTGCAGGCACTGTCAGTATATTATACTTCTCGAAGTACGGTTTGGCGGATTCGTCTTTCGGAACTCGTGCTATTGCTCGGACAGCTCGCTTCTGCATTCTGAAGGCGCGCAGCCAGTCGGCCGCGCATCCCCAGAACTCCACTCCATATTGCAGCAGTGAGTGCACCGTCGCAAAGTAACATGATCTCACCGTTTCAGGAGGTAAGGTCCAGCTCAGCCTGTACAGAGCGAAGCACGCGCTGCCGAGTTTACCGCATAGGTTGTCTATGTGGGTTTCCCACGTCAGGGCTCTGTCTATATGGAATCCTAGGAACACACCGCCTGGGACCTGCTCTAGGACTGTGTCTCCAACACGTACATGCAGGGGTTTGTAGGCTCTACCTGACAGATTGAAATGTAGGTATTGAGTTTTGCTTAAGTTAAGTATTAAACCATTAGTTTTAAACCAGTTAGATACACCTGCAGCTACTCTGTTTAATTTCTCTTCGAGCTGATCGATAGATTGGTCACACACTACAGCTGCGACGTCATCAGCATACATCAGTACATGACCCTCCGTTATGGCTTCCGGTAGGTCATTCATTAAGATGGAGAAGAGTATGTTGGAGACAGAAGACCCTTGAGGGACACCCAGCAGTATGTCTAAAGGAGAGGATCTTATTTTGCCTGCTTCGCCTACAACAACCTGCGATCGTCCCCGCAAAAAATCTATAAATATATTTTGAGGCGGCCCATCGATACCATAATGCCTAAGTTTCTCTCCTAGGAGTCTGTGGTTAGCCACATCAAAGGCCTTTGACAGGTCGCAGAAGAGGACAGCCACTTGCTGGTTTCTTTCCCTGGCCTCGAGCACGCGACGCACGACCTCACGAGCTGCAAATGTTGTAGACCGCCCGCTCCGATAGGCGTACTGCCTATCTGACAGTGATTCATTTGCTGTAAGAAATGTTGTCAGTCTTTCGCTCAATCCTGCTTCGAAGACTTTTGCGACACTGGGAATGATGGATACCGGCCGGTAGCTATTCACGTCATCCTTTTTACCTTTCCCTTTGTACAGAGGTGATACCTTGACTTTCTTTAATGCAGCTGGATATAAGCCCGACCTAAGGCATTTGTTATATAAATGGCATAACACGCCGGACAAAGATGCCGCAACCAAGTATAACAGATCAATGGATATATCGTAAAGGTCTTTTGTTAGTTTACGTGCGACGCGCTTAGTAATGAGTATGTAGACTTCGTATGGCGTAAACAGGCGCAGGCGCAGCGAGCGGTCGCAGGCGGCGCGCGCCGCAGCGAGAGCGCAGCACGCGCCGCGCACGTCGGCCGGCGGAGCACCGCATGCGCTCGCGGCTCCCACAAATCTCGTATTAACTGCGTCTACAACCATTTGTTTACACTTTACGGCACTTCCGTCAATGCTCTTAATTAGGTCGGTATAATCGGTGCTGCTACGAACTTTTTTACCCGATTCCGTGTTTACAACTGCCCACATTGTTCTTATAGGGTTATTTGAACGGTTGATTTTATCGATATAGTACTCCGATCGCCTATCTCGCAGCATACGGTCGTAGCTTTTGGTACAACTATCCAACATCTTGTTCCAACAACATCTTACAAACTTTAGCTCGTAGACCTCTTCTAGCCCTCCTGAAGGTGTTCTTGGCGGCCACCAGGGCGTATTTACTGTATGGGCCTAGTTGCCTGTTTATATTATATCTCTGTAAATTACTGATGTGCAATAAAGTGTTATCTATCTTTCTATCTATATTCCAAAGGTCGACACACAATCATTGGCTGGTGACAGATTTCCCCGAAAGGTTCCCCAATACCTTCCACAGATAGGGGACCTGGAGGATGACACGACGCCCCTGAACTTGTCGTGGTCCGCCGGCTTCCGCAAGATCGTGAACTACGTGTCCAAAATTGACTACAGTGGTCTATGGATTATTAATACATGCTTATGCTAAGGCTCAGAAAACCAACTTGCTTGTTTACTCAGTCACCGACCGTAATTACTATTGCCGTTAGCAAATCGTAATACTGTTGTCTTTACTCCGAAATGGTGACAGTCAGTCATGAGCTTGGTGACAAGGTTTCCTCACGGCGTTTCCTAACACCTTCAACAGATAGGGGACCTGGAGGATGACACGACGCCCCTGGACATGTCGTGGCCCTCCGGCTTCCGCAAGCGACTGACCTACGTGTTGGTCGCGCCCGTTGTCTTCCCACTGTGGATCACCCTTCCGGATACGCGGACTCCGAAAGGTAACGTGTTCAAGTTTATGTCGTTATTTATAAAGATTTGTTAGCGATTGTTAGCGAAGCCCGGATTCTTAGAATTTACGAGCTTGCATGTGAAATGCTTTCTCTTCTTCCACCTAAATTTATTTGGAGAAACGGCCAACGGGGACATTCTATCTTTGCTGTTTTCATCACAAACTGTTTTGAAATCGTTTAGTGAAATATCCACTGTAGAAATATGCAAATAAGCCTTGTCTTCAAGTTATCCGATAGAGGAAAGGGGACGAAGGGATAATTTCATGGAGCCCTAGTGCGCACTGTCCAGTTAACATCTTATAGAAGCTGGAAAGGCAAGCGGCCGTTATCTTGCCTTCAAATACAAAGAAAAAATATACTGTACTTTTTGAGGGTTTGCAGTCAGCTCTTTGCGTTGGTTTTTTTGTCCTGGAGTAAGAAGGAATTACTGCTAACAGACAACCAAGAATACAATAAGTAAAGTGTTTTTGTACGATGTCTCTTCTTGACATTATAAAGTTTTTCATGAGACACTGAATTTGACGATGGTTTTCTCCTCCAATTTTATATGCACCATCCACGGTGCAAATTAATACTTTCAGACTATCAACGTCACTTAATTTACCAGTCTAAGACCAAACGTATTTAAATTTTCATCAACCTAATGTGAACCTTTCGCTTTCCAGGGAAGAACTTCTACCCCATAACATTTATGGGGTCAATAGTATGGATAGCGTTCTTCTCCTATCTCATGGTGTGGTGGGCGAACGTCGCCGGCGCCACAGCCATGATCCCCCCCGAGGTCATGGGGCTGACGATATTGGCTGCTGGGACCTCTGTTCCTGACCTGATAACGTCGGTCATCGTAGCGAGGAAGGGGTTCGGCGATATGGCCGTGTCTAGCTCCGTGGGGAGCAATATTTTCGATGTCACCGTTGGGTGAGTAAACTGTTGCATTGCATTTAACTTTTGTTATGTAGTTTCAGTGTTGTGGTGTTTAGTGGTTTTCTAATAAATAAATATGACAAATCTTATACAGGACGCAACGAAGTCCCCAAAGTCAAGCCGAAAATGGGGTGTTTTAGTATGCGAAAATTACTAAAAAGCTATATGCTATACTCCGTGCCACGAGTCAAACTCCTAGGGAACAAATACTCACATCTCTAGAGATAAGCGAATCAATAAGCGAAGACGGTCCGCTTCATAGGGGTTTAAATGCTGGCTCTCACCAACTATGCATTACAAATTACAATTTTTTTATCAAAACAAGTTTTTCGTAGAATATCAGATTTACTGATTGAGTGATATATTATTTCTTATTTGCAACTTATTTACGACCATGAGAAATAAAAAAACTTGATAGGTATATCTATTACAAGTCATCGCCCTCGGAATCTGAACTTCTAAGTGAACCTACAATAATTATGAACGATTCTATCATATTTTCTGCAGAACGATCAAATCCAGGCTCAATTTTTAAATAGCATGCCTAACGCATGTTCTCGTTAGAAGTTTCTAAGGGACACGAATTTTTTAAAGCGTTGTGTGTATAATCATCATCAGTTTCATCATCAACCCATTATGTCCCCACCGAGGGGCACGGGTCTCTTTCCTGAGGAAGGTATAGGCCATACTCCACCACGGGGGCCAAGTCCGGATTGGTGGAGGCTTGTAGACTAGTGGCTCGTCTACTGTCAGAAGTTGTCAAGCCGCCCTAAGCCCTCTGACTTGGCTTAACGACTGCCATCTATCGACGGCAGCCGGCACCAACAGCTTAACGTGCCTTGCGAAGCACGGAACCGCTCGGAAAAATGCCACTAGCGTTAGGCATAGACGGCGACCCATCCATGCACTGAACGCGCCCTGTGTTGCTTAACCTTCGTGATCGTTTAAGATCACTCAGGCAGCCGGGGCTACGAGTGTATAATAAAATGATGAAAAAGGACGTCTTTTACGTTTTCTCACTTCAAGGTTTTCAATATCCGACATCTTTAATATTTTTAATAATACGCGCCCTAAAACTCACGTCCGATCACTGCGAGAGCTATGAACGTAGTGGAAGAATGCGTCAAGTAAAACGATCTTAAAAAATGCAGTGGGCGCACATCGTCGATTTTCTTTGGGAGCTCATTTCGTAGAATGGAGTATAGAAACACCTAGTGTCATACATTTTAAAGCTGGTGGTAATAAGGTCATATTTTTCTCGCGATTGTGGAGTTTCTTGTTCGCATTGACAAGTCGAAGCACCCATTTTTGTATGGATTTGTTACAGCCTGGAAAATAAGTATTGAACATTTCCTAGTAACCGTGCTAACGTACTTCGCATACTCTCTTAGAATACATTGTATTTTAGTACGTTTCGATATCGTGGTTTCGTAAGGGCCTTTGGACAGGACTTTTTCATGTACTGACGACGTCAGATTTTGCTGAGCGCGCCGTTGCGCGTTTTTAACGCGTGTTAGCTAATTACAAAAGCAAGGATCGTGTGTAAAGGTTACAACGTGCCGTCGGCCTTGTGTTTGCTCAGCTTATACTGTCTTACTGTCCAATTATATACATATTGCTATCGCAAACGTCAGAATTCCAACAGGATTTGGTGCGCGTAATTAGACTTCTGATTGAACTCTACGCGCGTCGTTAGCGCGTTCAAAAACGTGCGCAAAGGCCCTTAGTTAAGCCAAATATAAACTTTTCGACCTCTGCACCGACAACAGGCAGGCACGCGATCGAAAGTTGACGGAGAAAGAAAATCGAAAATAGGGTAGTGCTCAGGTAGGTGGGTACGAAACACGCGAAAAATGAATTCTACGCGTCAGTAAACTGCGGAAATGTAAAAAGGATACGTTCTCAGCACGAAAAACAGTGAGACAGGAGATGTAATAAGTCCGAAACTGTTGTAAGCAGTGGATCTTAAAATGAACATGGACAAGACGAAGATAATGTTGAACTCCCATGTCGCACCCACTCCTATCAACGTTGGTGGCTCTGACCTCGATGTTGTCGATCACTATGTATACCCAGGACAAACAGTCTAGTTAGGTAAGTCCAACTTCGAGAAAGAGGTCACTCGGCGAATCCAACTCGGATGGGCAGCGTTCTGGAAACGCTCTGTAAAATACCTCAGTGTCTCAAGACAAAGGTGTATAAGCAATGTGTGTAGCCAGTGATGACTTATAGATGTGAGACCTGGTCGCTGACTATGGGCCTCATAAGAAGGCTGAATGTCGCCCAACGAGCAATGGAGAGAGCTATCTTAGGAGTTTCACTACATAGTCACATATCGATTCAGGAATGAGGAGATCCGCAGAAGAACCCGAGTTACTGATATAACTCGACGAATTGCTCAGTTGAAGTGAGAGTGGGCGGGGCACAGAGCTCAGAGAACTGATGGCCGTTGGGGCGAAAAAGTTCTGACCTGGCGACCGCGGACCGGACGACGCAGCGGCGTGGGCAAGTCCCGCACCAGATGGTCTGACGACCTGGTTACGGTGGCAGGGAGTCGCTGGATGCGGATGGCACAAGACTGGGGAGCTTGGAATACCATAAAACCATGAGGGAGGCCTATGTCCTGCAGTGGGCGTCAAATGGCCGATGATGATTATGATGGCAAAAATAGACACAAGGCTTTAGTTTTGTGGAGTCTGCTCCAGGTGCGATATCGGTTCTTCCAATCTCATCTCAACTAAGTAAAATTTAAAGTTAGGTTTAATTTAAAAACTCGATTGAAATTTAAGGGGGCGATGCCTTAAACAATAACTCGTAGTTTTGTTTTAATTTACAAAGGACATTCCGGATCGCATTGAAATTTTACCAATGTGATTAGAGGACACAAATCGAGATTATAAACCTTTTTAACTTTTTGTAAAAGAAAAATGTTTAATTACATTCAAGGGCTGTGTATCTAGTACATGGAGTTGGGTTTTATTTGATTGTTTATTTATTTTTTTATTTTCTTTGCTAAGTACCAACAGAATGCATAACATGTAGCTATTACAATAAAAATTACAATTTATACAATTCGATAGATAATTCAACCGACAATTAATATTTGACGTAAGTATTTGTTTGAGACAGATTTGAAACAAAAAAAAAACTGTAAATAAAAATAACGATAAACACAACTGCTGAACATTAACTACTAAATAAGCAAGACCATCTTAGTTACAATGCGTCACAATGTTGAATTTGGGTCCAGCCTAACAGTCGGACTCGCGCACGAAGGGTTCCGAACCTTTATCTATACGACAGTTGAATATTTGAAGCGTTTACCTGTTGCCGTTATTCATCGTCATCATCATCATCGGCCATTTGACGCCCACTGCAGGACATAGGCCTCCCTCGTGGTTTTCATAACCATGAGGGGTTTTGCCATAATCGGCACGCTTGGCCGGTGGGATAGCGATCGCAGTATGCGGTTGGAATCTCAGGAAGACGCTGCTGCCCGTCTCCTAGTAATTGATTTCCTTAGTCGCCTTCTACGGCATCCACGGAAGGAAATGGAGTGACGCTAATCCGCCCCACACGGAACGTTGCCGTTATTAATATCGAGCAAAAACAGCAAAAAAATCCCGTTTGTTGAATAGGACACCCCTTAAATATTTATTTTAAGGGGTGTCCTATTCAACAAACGGGATTTTTTAGACAAAAGTTTTTAGTATTTTTTTGTATAGCGGAAACAGAAATACATCATCATCATCATCATCAACCCATTATGTCCCCACCGAGGGGCACGGGTCTCTTCCCTGAGGAAGGTATAGGCCATACTCCACCACGGGGGCCAAGTCCGGATTGGTGGAGGCTTGTAGACTAGTGGCTCGTCTACTGTCAGAAGTTGTCAAGCCGCCCTAAGGCCTCTGACTTGGCTTAACGACTGCCATCTATCGACGGCAGCCGGCACCAACAACTTATCGTGCCTTGCGAAGCACGGAACTGCTCGAAAAAATGCCACTAGCGTTAGGCATAGACGGCGACCCATCCATGCACTGAACGCGCCCTGTGTTGCTTAACCTTCGTGATCGTTTAAGATCACTCAGGCAGCCGGGGCTACGAGCGATTAAAATACATCATCTGTGACAATTTCAACTGTCTTTCTATCACGGTTCATGAGATATAGCCTGGTGACAGACGGACGGACGGACGTACAGCGGAGTCTTAGTAACAGGGTCCCTTACCCTCTGGGTACGGAACTCTAAAAACTGTGTGTCTGATGATGTATTGCTGTTGCCGCTATAACAAGAAATCATCATCAACCCATTATGTCCCCACCGAGGGGCACGGGTCTCTTCCCTTAGGAAGGTATAGGCCATACTCCACCACGGGGCCAAGTCCGGATTGGTGGAGGCTTGTAGACTAGTGGCTCGTCTACTGTCAGAAGTTGTCAAGCCGCCCTAAGGCCTCTGACTTGGCTTAACGACTGCTATCTATCGACGGCAGTCGGCACCAACAGCTTAACGTGCCTTGCGAAGCACGGAACCGCTCGGAAAAATGCCACTAGCGTTAGGCATAGACGGCGACCCATCCATGCACTGAACGCGCCCTGTGTTGCTTAACCTATAATATATGTTTTTTATATAATCGGAAAGGCCATCGGCATATGTGACCAGCCCACTGCCACTTCAGATTGCTAATCTTATAGGCTATGTCAGCCACCTTAGTTCTTTGTCGAATTGAATTATATACAATACAATAAACTGAAATACAAATAATTTCTATTTCTCCATCAACAAACGAAGGAAAACGGTAGTGGTATGGCACAACTCTGGAAAGACTGGGACCTAAATAGAGCAGAGATCTGTATTTTAGGATGCCAGGCCTCCCAAAAACCAGAAAACAAAGTATAAAGCATACTGTAGACACAGAAATTATGTGAAAAGAGAAATTATGCAAATATAGAAAACATAAAAAATTAGGTAACTCATACTCAGCCCTGCGACTAGGTGTTGGTACATATTGTGGAGGTAGGAACCCTGAAAATACAAGTTCGACTAACACTTGGCTGGTGTT
Organism: Yponomeuta malinellus; assembly: GCA_947308005.1. NCBI lineage: Eukaryota > Metazoa > Arthropoda > Insecta > Lepidoptera > Yponomeutidae > Yponomeuta > Yponomeuta malinellus. The sequence continues at coordinate 3,476,780 of OX371013.1, forward strand.
CACATTTTTCTCTGAAGAGCAGCTCTCCACAGTTACTCAAACGAGCATATTGCCGATTAAGAGCCAAGTGACCACAAAGGCAAGGCCTGGCTTTACTGGCTGCGGGCCAAATAAAATCTAGGTCACTTAATAATAATAATAGCATCCACACACCACATTCAAAGGTCCTGGTCTCAAACTAGGGCATCCTGTGCTATGGTAACCAGGCAAGGACATCACAAACATGGAAATACACCCAGACTGAGGCCATTTGTACAAATGTACAGCGCTCCCCAGTGGGAATCGAACCCACGACATCCAGCATGGTAATCAGACGTCATACCGCTAGACCTACGAGGCAGCCGACTTATTGGGATGATTAGGTCGAGATTACGGCTGCTTAGCTACGGGTTAAAAGCTCGTAAGGGGTCGTCCATTAATCACGTGAGGCTCAGAAGGGGGGGGAGTGTGTAGTGAGATATCAATTGTATTTTTTTTGAACGCGCGATTTCTAAACCACAGAGCGGTGCGTGACCTTGAATCGCCTTTGCCAGGCAACTATTTTTACTACAAAACACGATTCCTTCAAAACACTCCTCAGATGCAGTTTAAATAATTTGCCCCTACCACAGACGATTTAAACTGCCTCTAAGGAATGTTTTCAGGAAACCCGTTCTTATAAATAAGACTGACTAAGAGTTACGGTCTTATTTATAAAAAGCACGTTTCCTTAAAACGAAAAATCGTAACCACATGTTAAATAAACTACCTCTTCGGAGTATTTCAGAGGAATCGCATTCTTGCAAATAAGGCAGTTTGTCTTTTCCATGTTGGTCCGTAACAAACAGTTTAAATTATTCCTCACAGGATAATGACGTACAAGGCCCACACAAGATCTACATTACGAACCAGAATGCCCACCTAAGTGGTCACAACTTAACCTCCTACAACAGTTAAACAGAACAGCAAAACAGTTAAACATAACAGCTAAACAGTTCTCTGTGTGCAAGAAACCACCGAAAGCATTTCCTCCAAAACCCTGACTACCATTATTGCCAAATCCATTTGAATTATTGTACCGAACAATAAAAATAATACGAGTATACTTAGTTTTGATAGAGAAACGTGGCATAAAAAGTTCATAATGTTTCTAGCCAATTACACCGTAATCTCTGACCATACACAGCGTACAGTGACTTTTTTAGGCGTGGGACACACAGGGCTAAGACGCGGCGTCCTTTCAATACACTTTCAAACCAAATGTACTGAAGAGGTCCACAGACGCGAACTTTACACACTTAAATCTGGGTGGTTTGAAAGCCGCCGTTAGACTATTACTTTTAAGAATATAGACGTAAATAAAAAAAAATGTTGAGAAATCTTGTTTAAAAAAAAAGGACCAGTGCGAGTCGATCTCGCCCACCGAGGGTTCCGTTCAAATTTTTTAGGTACTTTTACATATTATAAATGGTTCAGGAATCGAGTCTCGCAGCTTTTTTCCGAGCTTTTCCCTTACTTCAAAGATTGTTTTTTAATTTAATTACAAATGTATAGTTTTCAGAATTTTTCTCTATTTGTATTAGACAATGTTACCTGCCAAATTTCATAGTTCTAGATTTACGGAAAGTACCCTATAAATTTTGATTCCCTTGAGTGTCGAAATATTTGCGGCATATACGGCCGCATCTTTTTTTACGTTAACTTAGATGTTTGATTTTTTCAAAGCTTCAAGGGACTGTTGACCTGAGTATATAGTTTTAATTTCATCTCAATACCACCACGCAAAGGTTTTGCCAGACGGACAGACGGACGGACGGACGGACAACAAAGGATTACAGGATTGTAAGGGTTCCATTTTTTCCTTTTGTGGTTCGGAACCCTAAAAATGCGCGAACAAACAGTACTGCCTCTCCACCTATCAGAAAAATGCATGCATGCACCGCTGTGGCAGGCTGCTAATGGTTCTAATAAATTAGATTTTGTGTCGAGTTCACAGATATAGATAGACAATATCTGTGGTCGAGTTATTTTTGGAAAGGGCCTTTTTAAAAAAAACCAACTAGCGTATTCGATAGCTTTAAGGCACGTTCGTTTTGCTCTGATTTACAAGTCACCCAAAATTCATGGTATAGACAACGCGTCACGTCTTCGCCCTGTCTCCTCGTCCCACGTTCCTTCTATGCACCCCACGCCTTAGGTTCTACTTTAAGCTGGTAGTCATCGCACACCGGCTATCAACACGCGATCGTGTGGGTGCACACGCCACAAGAGCGCTCTGAAAGGCAGTTAATTTCCGGCATCACCATTGGCCTATCGATACTTCATTAAAACTTTAACAGAATTTGTGGGACCTTAAATTGATAAACAATTCACACAAATATTTATTTATTGAATGAACGAGTTGACTCTTTTGTCTTTTCAAGAATTTTCTTACCAACAGCTATTTACCAACCAAACAAAAAGAATGTCAACGTATTTTAGCCTAAGAATACAGACATAACCTATGTTTTGGGCGCTATATCACTCATGATTGCATAGGATTAATTCTTAAGGCTGTTCTTACGTGAAGCACGCTGTCTCGCAATTCAACATTTTTAGTGATTGTAATAAAATTATTATACTTTTGATGAATGTGCCCATATACTCCGCGCACCATGTCCTGAGCGATTCCAATCGTCTAACTGTCAAATTAGTATGGAATTTGACAGTTAGACGATTGAAATCGCTCAGGATTTGGTGTGCATATTTAGGCCTCTGAAAGTTTGATGGATAATTAAATTGTGGATATTCATGGCATAGTTTTCTTATCCTGTAGTAAGTTTTTGATTGAGAAAATTTTATTCTAAAATTTATAATTTTGGAAACAACATTTCTTTATTAAAAGCTACGTATAGAAAACCAAAAATATATTTATAATGTCCGTAATTTTATTTTTCATCAAACCCTAAGACCCCATTTATCAAAAGTTTACTAATTTTATTACAATAATTAATAATGCTAAATTGTGCGAGCGAGACAGCGTGCTTCACGTAAGAACAGCCTTCAGTGCGCAAATACTGAAACATGGTAGAGCTTGTGAAGGAAAACATCGTGAGGAAACCTGAGTGCCCGAGGTGTTTACATGCTTCAGCGCTTGAAATTGCCAAGCCGCGGTGGGCACGCGTGGTAATTAAGCACGTACTTTACTTTTTCTCTGAGAGAAGGCCTGTGCCCTGCAGTAGGTCGTATAAATAGACTAATCAGTCGTATAAAAAAATACTTTTTCACACCTGCTATTCAGAAAAGATCCCTTGATTCCCTCAAATGAGGGATCAAAGTTGTACTTTTCTTCCCTGATATTCTAGTTTTTTTTATTGCCCTCAGCATGATCCGTGTGCAGATTTTCACAAAATGTAATTCCTCGCTACGCTCGGGATTCTATTGTAGAATCTTTCGCTTCACTCAGGATTGAATATACCGCCCTCGCCGTAAATATATCATTTTGCTCCCTAGAGACACAATCTACTATTTATGAATGTTAGCGGTTTTACTACTTTAGAGTGGGATGTATTTGATAGGTTATGCTTAAAACCGCCTTCATTCGCTGTAGTGCCACTGCCGAGTTCCATGATGGAACTACTGCGAATACTGAAACTTTGATTTCGCACTAGTACCATTAAATGAAATTTTATAATTTAAGATGTCATAGTTGTACAATGGCTGATTCTTCTATGTAGGGACGTAGGGATGTTTAATGATTTACTGAAGGCCACGACATTGGTAGAGCAAATTTGATAAAAGTTTGTAAACGCTAATATTTGGAAAAATACAAATCTGTGAAAATACTTAAACTTATAACTAAAGTTAAATAAGATAAAAAAAATACAAACTCTAGTTAGGATGTTTCAAGTATTGCGCATTTCTGAGGTAACCGAGTATTAAAATTATAAATTTTCTTCCAATGTAAACACATAAAATCACGTGAAGACTTCATTTACTAGAACCCAAAATTAATCTGACTGACTACTTTTTTCATAACCCGCTGACTCGAAAAGTATTGTTTCATAACAAAACTGTTCAACTGCGAGCCGTTGAATTTCAGTCAGAACCCTTACATGTAGAGTAGAGTACTGGAGCGAGCTCATGGCCACTGAAAGGTCAAGGGACTGAGGGCGATGGGGTCACGAATGAAGTGAGCTTCCAACCCCGATAGAACCATGTCGATGTAAAAGTCCAACAGGCCTCACCAAAACAGACACGATATTTATTGTGCTTTCTGTCGTACATGAGATGTCTTTATAACTAACTAGCTGTTGCCCGCGACTTCGTTAGCGTGGTAATTTTGATGTGTATTTTCCGGGATAAAAAATAGCCTATGTTTTAATCCAAACTATAATCTATCTCTGTGCAAAATTTCACACAACTTCACAATTTCACAATAACTTGAAAAAAATACTGAATAATTACAATATTTTTTCTTACTTAGCATAAGTATAAGCGTCAGCCGCAAAAATGCTTGAGTTGGGATGGAAAGACCTCGAAGTCGCCGCTCAAGACTGCAGCAAGTGATATCTTTTATAAAGGCCCTATGTCCCTGAATCGCTCGTAGCCCCGGCTGCCTGAGTGATCTTAAACGATCACGAAGGTTAAGCAACACAGGGCGCGTTCAGTGCATGGATGGGTCGCCGTCTATGCCTAACGCTAGTGGCATTTTTCCGAGCGGTTCCGTGCTTCGCAAGGCACGTTAAGCTGTTGGTGCCGGCTGCCATCGATAGATGGCAGTCGTTAAGCCAAGTCAGAGGCCTTAGAGCGGCTTGACAACTTCTGACAGTAGACGAGCCACTAGTCTACAAGCCTCCACCAATCCGGACTTGGCCCCCGTGGTGGAGTATGGCCTATACCTTCCTCAGGGAAGAGACCCGTGCCCCTCGGTGGGGACATAATGGGTTGATGATGATGATGATGTCCCTGATAAGGGACAACAGGATAAGTAAGTAAACTGAAGACCATAAACCGAGAGACTAGTTTGATAGTTCATTTGCACAAGTGTTGCTATAGTCAGGCTAGTGCTGTTGTTATCGATATTTTATTTTATTTATGTTATATTTAAAAAATGCGGCTTTTGTTGATGACCTAATCAAATTAATTTAAAATGTGTCATGTATGTACCATACTTCGGGGAGGTGTTTAGCTACTGAAAGTAAAGTGTCTGGATTCTACATATCGAAACTTACGAGAGAGCCGTTTGTGTGTTTTCTGAAGTTTAAAGTGGAAGTATTTAACAGTTTTAAATACGTTGTCACTGGTGTAGAGCTTAAAACTAACTGGGAAGTAACGTGCTTTTTACTTCCTACCGCAGTACTTGGGGAGCTTATGAAAGTCATCAATTGTGAGGATTCATTTTATTTTTTACATCTTAGCCAACAACATAGTTTAATCAATATTGATTATCGATATCGACTACGTCACTATTTAGTTTTGTCTAACCCGGTAACGCTTTTTCGGTCACTTAGTTAGTACAACTAGTCTCTCGGTTTATGGTTTTTAGTTTAGTAAGCAGCATAAATTTGCGGTGGTTGCGGAGCAGTAAAACACCGGCCTCTCATACGGGAGGTCGAGGGTTCGAATCCCAGCATGTACCAATGAACTTGTTTTCTAAGTTACGTACATTTGTGAAGTCATAATAGCAATACCACTCGCTAATGGTGATGGAAAACATCGTGCGGAAACCTGAGTGTCTGAGGGTTCCACATATCTAAGGGCTTGAAATTGCCAATCCGCGGTGGGCACGCGAAGTAATTAAGCCCGCAGTCTCTCTCTGAGAGAAAGCCTGATCTCTACAGTGGGACGTATATAGGCTGCATTATATAGCATACATTTTATATTATATAAACTCAAAAATTACCCACCTTCTGGCGTTATCGAGTAATAAGGGGTAATTTTGGTGTTATTTCGAAATTAATTTTAGTTTCTAATAGAATTAAGTATATTACTTGTACCGCGATAATAATTTAGCATGAGCCTATTTGTAAGAGTGCTTATTGATCACTTGCTTATCTGTGTCATGGTCTCGTAAGAAATACAATCGATAGGATCATTAATGCAACTTGTGAACGAAAACATTATAAGGAAAAGCTCAAAAGTTATTGCACAATATAAGACATAGGCGAGCTTATAATATTTTCTTCCAGCTAACCTTGTGTCATGGGCATAGCGGAAAGGGCAGTGTTAGAAACGATTTATTGGAAAAATTACACAGAAAAGATATTAATAATTGTCAGTATATACTTATAGTATATAGTTACCAATACACGCCATACTTTCTAAATAAATAAATAATATATTCTATAACTTCTTTCTGTAGTACTTAATAAATATATATACTTTCTAATTCAATACAAAAAAATTAAAATTATTTTGTTCATTTGAAACGGCACTCTAACGGCTACCTTAGATATTATTTATTACAGATTACAGGATTACATTACGCTACAGCCAAGATTCGCCACTTTTAGGCACGCACAGCCCTGCGTGCAAATCAACCTTTTGAAAAATTACAAATATTTATATTTACAAAAAAATAATTTCACAAAATTTTGTTTCTTACATAAATAGATACGTAGATAGAAAACACTCTATTGTACACAAAAAAGGAAATTGCACAGATATTTCTTAACCTAAGAGTACAGACGGCGGCCTTATCACTAAAAGTTATCTCTTCCAGACAACCTTTGAATTGACTGGACCAATACATTCGAGAAGGAACACATACTAATTAACTACAGAATAATAAAGTCGTAATAGCTTACTCTGCAGATCGAAATAATGTATCCTACTCCTGTATTCGCGTAAATTAACCAGACGATACATAACTGGGTAGTTAGCTTTTACAAACTCAGTTTACGTAATAATGTTCTCAGTTTTCTTCCCAACATTTTCCTGTGCAGTTAGCGAAGGTTAACTTTAATTGAAATTACTAAGTAGGTACGTATCGTATATACTGCAGACAATATTATGATTACCGCCCTTTAAACAACTTCGCAATACCAAAGACATTTTCATTGGCATAATACACAAACGAGCAAACCATTGTTACGATGAAACAAAAGGTTTCAATGCAAAACAAAAATTTCCAAAAGGTTCTGAAATCGCCGAACTGCGTGTCTGGAAACTCAGAAACTCTTGAAACAGTTTAATTAGAAATTGTCGTAGTTTTTTTATTATCTACTAGCTGTCCCGGCGAACTTCGTAACGCCACAGAAAACGATTGTATGGGAAATAGAAAAGGGCTGTTTTTAGGGTTTTCCCGGAAATTATTCGATTTTTTATCGCCTTTTAAACCTTCCCTAGACCTCCACGAACATTTCAAGACTAAGATAAGATAAATCCGTTCAGCCGTTCTCGAGTTTTAGTGAGACTAACGAACAGCAATTCATTTTTTTATATATATATAGATCAGGAAGTACTTACTGAAAATTGCTAATCAGCAGGGGAACCAACCTAGGTGCCATGCAGTCACAATGTCGAAATTGGCCCCGCCGTTGAGTATAAGCAGCTTATATACGTCCTACCGCAGGGCACAGGCCTTCTCTCAGGGAGAGAGTACAGGCTTAATCACCACACATGCCCACCGCGGATTGGCGATTTCAAGCGCTGAGCTATATGAATAGCTCTGACATTCAGGTTCCCTCACGATGTTTTCCTTCACGGTTTACATGTGGTATTGCTACTATAACTTCACAAATGTACATAACTTAGAAAACAAAGTCATAGGTACATGCCGGCACTGGGAATCGAACCTGGGTCTCTCGCTTCCGAGTCCAATGTTCCACCCACTAGGCTACCACCGCTACATAATTAAATAACATTATAAAACATTCATTTCAAATTTTTTAATCCATTTACAATCAAAAACAGACATGCTTACCCTATTGGGTATTCTGTACAACTCAATGCTTTTGCTACATTCCGCAGCCACGTTCCGTTATCCCGTTAACTATTCCAGCCCGATCTGTACTTAGGCCTTTGAGAAATATACACAGTTTTCAGAAAAACGGAACGTTGCGAAACAGGGAAAAGTGTGTTGGATTGTTTCATAGGAAACATTCAGTGCAAGATTAGCCGTTAGATTTTATGGTTTGGTGATTTATATATAACTTGGCCTTTACATTTACGTAATGAGATTATGTATACAGCGTCCAGTGGCACCTTTCACTCAAACTAGACGGATGAAAGGACCACACGGACGCTGCAGTGCCTGGGACATTGTATTTTAGATGGAGTTGGCTTGCCCAGCACCTACACCATCCTAAAAGCTTAGTCGGCCTAGCCCACAGGAAAAAAAAGTCAATCCGCGGGTTTCTTCATGATGCTTTCCTTCAAAGTTAGCGTGTGGTATTGCTACTAAAAATTCGCAGATGTAGGTAACTTTGAAAATAAGCAAAGTTATAGGTACATGCCCGCACTGGGAATCGAACCTGGGTCTCCCGCTTCCGAGTCCATTGTTCTACCCACTGGGCTACCATTGCAAACACATATAATATAAATACCCGTTACAGGGTAATCTGTAAAAAGCTGCTTTACTGTTAGAATCTGTTACAAGTTTTGTTTTTGACCAACTTCACAAAAGGAAGTTATCAATTCGACGCGTAAATTCTTTTTTTTTTTGCTTCAAATTTTAAAGCATCGAATTAAGTAGGGTAAATTATGGTTATGAGGGACTTGTTTATTTTTAATATAGAACCTGGGGTCTCCCGCTTCCGAGTCCATTGTTCTACCCACTGGGCTACCATTGCAAACACATATAATATAAATACCCGTTACAGGGTAATCTGTAAAAAGCTGCTTTACTGAAACACGTCAATTAGAATCTGTTACAAGTTTTGTTTTTGACCAACTTCACAAAAGGAGGTTATCAATTCGACGCGAAAATTCTTTTTTTTTTTTTTTGCTTCAAATTTTAAAGCATCGAATTAAGTAGGGTAAATTATGGTTATGAGGGACTTGTTTATTTTTCTCCCACTAAAAACTGAAAACATTTATATATAAAATAAAAATCTACTTCACCAGTAAAATTTGTAGTCGGTGCCCAGTTTCATGACCAGTACATATAATATATTTTGGGCACCGACTCCGAATTATACTTCTACAATACTTACATGTATACATACTTCCAATTGTAAGGCACTCTTTAAAATTATTTCTAACTTTTTAGTTCTGTAGTGTTTTTGAAGTCGGTTTTTAATTTGTTATTTAATACTCTTTTCGACTTTCGAACTTTAATTAGATATTTTCTTAAGCAAGATTTCTCAACTCGGAACAAGATTCCTACATTTTTTTATACTTAAAAGTAATAGGCTAAATAGATGCCATTTTTAGTTACTAATTACACAAACCACCCAGATTTCAGCGTGTATACCAAACCACGAATTAAAGAAAAACATTAATTTTTCGCCTGTGCCTTTTGGCTCTACAGTATACGAGAGTAGGAAATTACCCTCTCAAGATAAGATAAGCACGGTCATTTGTATGTAAATAAACTGCAGTTAAAAAGGAAAGAGAACATCCAAACGATGTAGTTTGTAACTTCAATAGAAAGAAAAAACCTTACTGCTAAACTCGCATCAGAATTATCGCGTGTGTTACATTACACACACACACACACACACACGAGAATTCTACATTCCCTTCACATTGTCCCACAGGAGACTTTAGATAAGTCGCTTTTATATTGACTCTTACCGCACATTCCTTTCATTATTACCGAAAAAAAAGTTATCCTATTTTTAACATTTCATAAAGTTGAGAAAAAAACACAAAAACCATAAGATGCGTATGAAATAAGACATATGTCAAATAAGGTAAATACCTGAATACATTTTAGAACGTATAAGTTGATATATTTTTAATTACCTACCGTAACTATACAGGTAAATAAATATATTCTCCGGACCCGGAGAATTATAACGTTAATCCAGACTATCCGGAGCCCCGACACCTGGAAAGGTAGTAACCCTACTCACAGCCCACTGCTGGAACCTCATAATCATCCTCATCCAGCCGCCATCGGACATCTGCATCAGATCATCGGTTAAGTTTAGCGAGCTTTCGGGCGTCCCACGTTGCCTTTTCGTGGTCCCCACTAAAGCGAGAACCTTTTTACCCCATCGCTTATCGATTCTTCCGTATATGCGACCAGTGCCCACTGCCACTGCTTTTTACTGTGTCAATCACCTCAGTTCTTAAAGATTAAAACAACAATCAACTACTTTCTTTAACTATCCAGAAGATCAAGACAAAATAGATTCGTCATTTTCTTTGACATTCCGGAATTACTTGAATTTTGTCGGATGAGTCCGACCAGGTTTCGCTCTGATAACAACCGAGCGATGCGAGCTCCATCTCAACGCACCATGATTCAGCTCCGCGAATAAAAGCGAAACCCGGTCGGACTCTTCCGTCAAAAATTCAAGTAAGTGATTTCGGAATTAAGTTAATAATGTGCTAACGAAAGTTTTATTTATTTATTTATTTTATTTTTGGTTAAAAAAATTTCTTTTTTCTTTGTTAGTACTTAATCCTTTTACAATTTTGCCAAATTATAATAAATAACTTCCACGCAACACAATCACTTGACCTGGTATGGTAACCAGGCAAGGACATAACAAACATGGAAATACACCCAGACTGAGGCCATTTGTACAAATGTACGGCGGCCCCCAGTGGGAATCGAACCCACGACTTCTGTCTTGGTAGTTAAGCGCCTTAACGGCTAGTCCAACAAGGCAGTCAAACAATTCTCAGTTAGTTATTATTTTGAAACCCACATACAGATTTTTATGTAAGTAGTTTAATCATTTGCAATTTATTCCCATTCCTCAAGCCGGACGCAAGGTCGAATAATTATGTAGTATTTATTAGCTGCACAAGACAGCAAGGCAACAATAGAAATACTAATTTACATGTGTATCTGACTCGTTAAAATATGTCTCGAGAGCATACGATGATTGCTCGATGATTAGATTAGATTACAACTCTGTATTGTAAACCAGAAATATAAAAGTACACTAAATTATATACACAGTAGACTACGTGTTTACTATATTAATACACAGATACCAGACTTATCCCCAGCTTCTCGTACACTGACACACTGTTAATCTACTGTTAACAGCTGTCAATTGACCAAAGTGCATACAAAAACAGTAGATTAACAACTTCTTAGTATACAAGAAACCGGGGGTGTATCTAGTCTGCATCTTGACAGGTCCCAGACTTAGGTGCTTCTCAAACGTTATATTTCGCCTTTCATCGCGCGGGCGTGCCATAAATAATGCAGCGCAGTTGCAGATAACTGGGCAGTGTATCATGATAACTACAGCGCCTTTTGGACTGACAATTATGTCATTATCAAAAGAGCCTTAAAGTTTTATATTTAATGTAGAAGAGATTTTAGCGGCGACAAAGTTTGTTGTTAAATTTCGCAAGAGGATTTTAGGTGCTGTTTTGAAAACGAAATGATGTTCGTTGATAAGCGTATTATTTGAAAACGGCTTGCCAAATGTATCCCAGCATTTTCTCCCTTCTTATTTCTATTGAGAAGTATGTCTGGTGTTACTTTGAATGACAGGATACGCAATAGTGTGATTAGAGAACGTTGTGGACTAAAAGAGGATGTAGTGACTAGAATTGAGAAAGGAATGTTGCGTTGGTTTGGACATGTTGAAAAGATGAAGGAAGAAAGATTGACGAAACAAATATATCGAGCGAATGTGGGTGGAAGGGCCGGTAAGGGACGACCCAGACGGACATACTTCGACCAAATAAGGGATTTATTAGCAAAGGGCAAGATAAAAAGTGGCCGAAACCGGCGTGCGTGCATGCAACGACTAATGAATGTTGAGGAAGCGAAAGTGATCTGTCAGGATCGTAGCAAGTGGCAGTCCCTGGTCTCTGCCTACCCCTCTGGGATACAGGCGCGAGTTTATGTTATGTCTCAATCATCGCCAACATCTATCTTATCTCCTTGACCCTCTCTAAAACAGACGGTGGCCCTTGTGACGCATCAGGCAGCGAAGGAAAAGGCCTGTGACGGTTCACGGAATGCTGCACCGACAAGAGTCTAACTCTCACTATAACCTCTTTATCTTTCTACTTAGGACAAGGCGCCTAGTGATAGGCTTAGGCCTCTTTGCCGACACGCCAACACCGCCGTCCCCTGTCAATCTCATCCATTGTCCTCCTGCCGCCTTCTTAATGTCATATACTCATCGGGTAGGCCTACCCACTGAATGACGGCCACTTTCTGGCCACCAATCTGTGCCGTCTGTCGTCGCGTCTAATGAGATGCCCGCCCATCTTCACTAATATAATGTAATATAATAACGATTCTCCAAAGAACTAAGATATCTGACATAGTCTATGAGATTAGCAAGTTAAAGTGGAAGTAGGCTGGTCACATATGGCGAAGAACCGATGGTCGATGGGTTGCAAAAGTTCCCAAGTTGAGACCACGAACTAGCAAACGCAGTGTAAGACGCCCATCAGCTTGCTAGACCGAGGATCTGAAGCAGATTGAGTGCATCGATTGGATAAACATGACACAGAAAACAGTGGCGTGTCTTGGGAGAGGCCTATGTCCAGAAGTGAACGAATACAGGCTGATTGATTGATTGGTAATGATGATCCACAAATATAATGAGGATGAAAATTTTAACTAACTCTGAGCCTGCATCTGTTCCAGGTTGCCACTCCCCTGGTTACTGTACGGGCTCATCAACGGTGCGCCCGTGGAGGTCAACTCCAAAGGCATGGTCTGCAGCATCGTGCTCCTGTTCGCGATGCTGATCTTCGTCATCATCAGCATCGCCTGCTTCAGGTGGAAGATGAATAAGGGTCTCGGATTCACCATGTTTCTCCTGTACTTCGTTTTTGTTGCCACCAGTTTGGGTCTGGAGTATGGGTATCTGCACTGTCCCAGCGAGTAAGTTCGGCATGCTATGTTCGGTGATAGTTGAAGAGGTATCATTCTGACCATTGGCAATCCGTTTAGGGATGCAATGCCTAAAATCTTTTGTGTCAGCAACAAGAGTTTCTGAGCAGCAATTATTTGGTGGGCAGGAAACACTAAATTAAACAGCATGGAATTTCAAATTGATCAGCTCAAAACAAATATTACTAATCGATCAATAAATAAATCATGTGCTACATTTAGGTGATTCAGTTTGGTAAGCTATAAAATTAATTTTGTTACGCAAATGAAATGGGTTTTTTGTGTATCCTATTTTAAGAAGTAAGATACACAAGATGAAGTTTTTAATTTTTTGCTTTATTTAGCTAGTCGATTAATTATTTCTCATCATAATGGGGTGTATTCAAATCTCCACAATCTTCCTGAGAAGGGAGATTCATAATCTTTCCTGTAGGGCTAACTTCGAAGTGGCAAAATTATAATAATCAACTTTTCCATACCAAACTCAATACTTTATGACACCAAAACTATTAATACTTATTTCTTCAATAACTTAGCATGCAGTCAAATACCCACATTGATCCAATCCAATCAGACGGTTTCTCAAGTCTGTGGATCGTGGCCGCTATGGCGGGTATGGGTGTAGAGTGGGTTTCAGGCAAACTTTCGCAAGTGCATTCTATCTCATCTACGGAATCTGTATCCAATATTAGTGTCACCCAAGGAACTTATTCTCTTAAGACAATTTTTTACGAAATTGAAGGAAAACTACTGACTTTTACAGATATGTTAAGTACACGTTTGTGCGAGCGAACTGGAAGAGATACTTAATGCAAAAAATAACATGTGTCTAAGACAGGGGACAAAGACCATATATTATGGTTTCTTGCACTTTTGCAATAACAGAATCTAAGGCCAGCCAGCCTATTCTAATTGATCACTGTATCGGGTTATACATTTCGGTAGGTTCGAGTTTAAACGGTGGACGAGTTACATTGTTGCCTCTGGTATGACTATCCACGGCAAGTGAGGGTAGTTTTGTCCAGCTTAATTATTTTCCTTTGCGTCAGCGACGATAGAACTCTACGATGTCTGGGCCGGTATTCCCGGACTTGTGACCCTCCGCTAGTTAAGACCAAAAGTATTGAACTGCTCAGCTGATATTGTAAGTTGTTGTCACAGTAAAAGTTGTCCGTTTCGAGTAAAACCTTCTTTTTGAGAAGATTAGGAGGTTTCAATACACCTGGTAAAGTGACAATAGATAGATAAATAGACTTACTTTATTGCACAACCAGGTGAAATAATTACACACAGTTTCTTATGTCTCGATATGATCTGTACACCAACGAAATTTATGAACTGTCAAATTTCTAAATATGAAAATAGCTTTAGTCTACTTTATTAGTCGACTTTCTACTAAATAATCTACGTTAGACAGAAAATAAAAATAAAAATACCCATTTTTTCATCAATTCTGTGAAAGTAACGACTCTGAAGAGTGCAAATAAGAAAATATATATACTCTCAAGATACATAAGAATAGAACCACTGGAGACAAGGTTTATTTGGAGCGTATTAATAATCCTCTCTTGCCTCTGAGATAGCTCTCGCCTATTTCAAGATGATGTTCGAAATATAAGCAAACGGACAGCGTAGACAAGAGTGATCTAAGAGGCAAGACCTCTCTATTAATACGGGTCCTATGTTGAGCCAATCAGCTGGTTCGGCATATGACGTTATAACGAAACGTTGTATTGACGGGGTAACGTTTAAACGTTATTAGTAACTACTGATGTTACTATAGTCTATGTATGAGATGGTATGTGTGATGGCGCTATATCAATCTAGATACAAGCTAGTAATAATAACTATCATCATGCTGGGCCTACTGCTACGGCCTCTCGGACTGTTCATACTACATTTAAAATTTACCTAATAATATCGTTGCTCGTAACCCCGGCTGCCTGAGTGATCTTAAACGATCACGAAGGTTAAGCAACACAGGGCGCGTTCAGTGCATGGATGGGTCGCCATCTATGCCTAACGCTAGTGGCATTTTTCCGAGCGGTTCCGTGCTTCGCAAGGCACGTTAAGCTGTTGGTGCCGGCTGCCGTCGATAGATGGCAGTCGTTAAGCCAAGTCAGAGGCCTTAGGGCGGCTTGACAACTTCTGACAGTAGACGAGCCACTAGTCTACAAGCCTCCACCAATCCGGAATTGAAAAGGGAAGAGACCCGTGCCCCTCGGTGGGGACATAATGGGTTGATGATGAATATCGTTGCTTTGACTCAAAATAAGCCATAATTAGGTTCAAAGATTCTTTAGTGCAAAGTGGTGTAGCAGAAAGTTCTCCTCGATAAGTTGGTAAGAGATTGTTCAGCTAGTCAGTATTTGATTGATCAATGATTGCTGATGTTTTTTTTTTATACTCTTTCGTTACCGGATTTTTAGTAACCGAAGATTTATTGAAATATTTAGAGTCCACCAAGTGGCACCAGCCAATATTTAAGGTCTCAAAACGGAAAAAAATTAGAACGTCAAGCTTTAGCATAATTGTGTTTGGAACAGCTTAGTTTATATTTTTTAATTAAACTCTCTTGAGTTATTTTAGTAAATTTCCGTAAAACTCAATACGTCCCGTACAAAATAGGTATTTAAGGTGTTTCAACGTCACCCTGGCTCATCAATACGAACAAATTTAACTAAAAGGAACAACTTCAAAATTGCTATAATCAGGGCCTAGATTCTGTTTATGCATTGCATTACTAGGACAATTGTATGAACACGTCAAATTCATTTCAGTCCTATCATGTCTTGGACGTAAATGGAGTGATTTGTAAATTGCGCAATTTCCGAGACGTGTCGTTTGCAACTTTTGCTCCACGAAGTTTGAAAAATGTTGATGAACATGAACATCATTTTGCATGAACAAGTTGATTTCATTTCACTCGTACCATACCCGAGGGGTCAGTGGTGTGATTTCTAAAATGCGCAATTCCCAAAACATGTCGGTTAGACTTGGTTGTTAGCAACTTTATTTGTACAAATTTTTTGCTTGAAATTTGTTTATTCCGTTTCTAAAAAAATATATAACTTTCCTCGAAGTCACGCTATTCAAAAGATACCTAATACTTAAAACTACTGTGTTAAATAGAAGTAAAACACTCTAGGACACTGATTCACTTAAGGCTGCGATATTGGTAGAGTATTTAAAGCTCGATTTTAATGAAATAATAGAAATCTACATATTTTGAAATATTAAGAGCCATGGAATAAAAGTTTTAAAACCAAACAAAAACTCTAATTACTAACTAATTAATTAATAATAATTACTTGTTAATAATTAGGAATTGCGCGCTTCAGAAATAACCCTGTATTAAGCGCTAATCTCGGATAATTTCGAGACTTCTCTCTTTAATTTGTGGTAGTAACAGAATCGAATTCCAGCAGTCATACATTTTGACGGCGTATATGATAAATTATGGTATTAGCAAAGGGCGAGATAAAAAGCACTCAACACCGGCGCGCGTGCATGCAACGACCAATGGATGTTGAGGAAGCGAAAGTGATCTGTCACGATTCACGATCGTGGCAAGTGCCAGTCCCTGGTCTCTGCTTACCGCTCTGGGATACAGGCGTGAGTTTACGTATGTATATATGTATATGTGCATGGTAGGAACCGCTGTCATAATTTTGCAATTTCAAAGTTGTCCTCATTGTAAAGACAAAGGCGAATCTCTTAACTTTGGGAACATAGGAGGATTGTGATACATCAAGTACTTCCAACTCTTAAAGTAAAATAGAGCACAACATCGAATGAGCACAAAACTGCGTAGGAAGTACCTACTGTTGTTTATGTAGGTAATATTCAGTAGGTCTAATGCTGACACAACTTTGTTTCTTATAATTTTTCAGGAAAATGTTTAGTGTACCTAATTTACAATTTTAAGAAATTAATCAGTCACTCATACCAATATAAAATTTGCAATAACAAAACAAATTATGGTTTAAATATTTTCTCACAGTTGTCAAAAGCCAAAAACTTTTTTTTTTGTATTGATAGTAAAATGACAATGGTGTCGCCATCATAGAGACTGTAATTCATATGAATGTTAGACGTTCATTATTTATATTCAAACCTGAATTAACGATGCCTCTTATATGTTTCTCGCTACAAATAATTAATTATTATTATCTATTGTGTAAAGCAATAATTAAAGCCGAAATAAATACGCATTTGTGTAGTAAATAGTAGTTTTGTAAATAGCTGGCGTTATAAAGTATCAAACTGAATAATTATAAAATAGAAATCGTTAATTTTTGTACTAAGAGCCAAATGAGGGCTTTCAGTCCATGTGTCTGGTTCATTTTTAAAAATTATGATTAAAAAACACATACCTATAATTAATTAGTTCAGCGATGATGTATGTAGGTTGCATTGAGGATAAGGTTGTGTCTGCACAAATGGTTGATGATATCGTTTTTGTGAATACACTCTTGTTAGACTTCTTACCGGACCTTTGAATGAGTGTCTCGATTATAAGCAGCAAGGACAGTATACGTACTGATACACGAGTAAAATAGCAAAACTACAGGGAAAGTTCGATCACCGTATTTTAACGGGCCTATTCTAACCATGATTAAGAAACATAATGGAGGTAGTTTTAAAAAAAATACGCGACAAAAAAAGTTTTTTTTTTGTTACCCAAAATTATTTCACTTATTCATAAACTAACAATATCAGGACGAAAAGACACAAAAATAGAATTATGGTCGGCGCCGGCCAACTCAATAGTTTTTTTAATTGTTTAAGCGTATTGGACGCCAGACTCTTAAGCATTTAACGTATTAGAAAACATTTTTTAAACGTTACAGTACTTCCTACCACTTTGAATTTGGATTCACAGTTTGAAGCCAAATGTCGGAAATCACGAATATTTACAAATATGTTTTACCACTACTGATAAATCATATACTGTTTTTCACAATAAAAAGAACATTCCCTCAAAATAGAGTGAACGAATTTAAAGTCACCCTGTATAGTGTTTACTCACTTCGTGAGATCTCTAGCCTGACGAAGCAGGTGCTTTCCTTAGTCTTGTAATTTACGTACGTAAACTGATATTGAAGGCTTGTTATCGAGGCACAGAAGTGAGACACGTTGACTTTGCTCACTGATTTGACGGCATATTCGATATTATTATGCTGGGAACAGATAGACGGAGTTATCATACCGTCGAATTGCAGACTGACTAAGATAAACACGGTGTGCCAACTGCAACCGTCGTCATTTCAGCGTTGAATATCCGCGTCAGCGCGTCGACGGCTGCAGTTGGCACATTTGCCACCCGTGTATAAGCACCCAACACGTAGCCAAGTAGCTGAGCAATAAGATATAATGCAATCCAGCCCAGGGAGCACGACAACGCGAGTCGCGCATTTTAACGTCGTAAGCCGCAACTTTCCAGTGCATTAATTGTGATACATCACATTACCATCTCAAGATAAATACGGGCATTTGTATGTAAATAAACTGCAGTTAAAAAGGAAAGTGAGCATCCAAACGATGTAGTTTGTAAGTTGAATAGATAGAAAAAGCCTTACTGCTAAACTCGCATTAGAATTCTCGTGTTCCCTTCACGTTGTCCCACAGCGGAGGATTTGGGAAAGTCGCTTCTATATTGACCTCTTACCGCACGTTCCTTTCATTTTTACCGAAAAAAAAAAATTGTCACGTTCTGACATTTTAGTGCCACACAACGCGTGACTTGCGCCATCGTACAACCATACATTATCTTGAAATCGTGATAAATGAAGCGCGTCAAAACATAGCATCGCACAAAGAAGAGTCTAGCCAAGCGGCGTCTTTAATTGAATAGATCTCTGACAATGACATTCTATTGCTTCAAAACATCAATCAGCATTTCTTGCAAAAGGTATAGTTTCACATGAGTACTGAGTTCATTTAATTCTAAAGACGTCATCTTGTCATCCTCTAAACCAAAGTACCTACACTTAAAAAGTAATGTCATACTTAAAAAGTACTCATATCAATCATAAAATATCACGAAAACGTTCGCGGTTATTATAGGGCGTCCCACGGCTATGCCACATGGAGGGAAAGTACCTTGAATATTATTTCTGACACTATATTATTTAGCAACAAAAAAATCCTTGTGATGAAGCCTTTCGATCGGTATGATAAAGCTGCAGGGTATTTTATTTTCATGTAGCGGGTTCGATTCCCAGTTCAACCATGTAATTATTAAAAAAAAAATGCATTCTAAATTGTTTTTTAAATTAAATTAATGTCTTCTTTCAGTAAAAGGTTCCATCTAAAATATTCAAGGTACTTTCCCTCCATGTGGCATAGCCGTGGGACGCCCTGTATTCGAAATCGGACAAAATGTAAATGAATTTTCAATCTTGGAGCGTTGCAGTTTTCTAAGTTTGTATTTTACTCTTATAATAATAGTGATATCGTCATTACGAAACAGAATTAGTGGGACGGTAAGATTTTTAAACAGTGATTAAATTAATATAAATGTAACCGTCCATGCATAATTTCTTTCAAATACTGAATTGCTTGAAGTCTACACCATTAGGAGAAATATAATAGCTTAGAAGGGTAAAGCAGTCAATTGTGGCCCAGTGATAAAGCTTAGCAGCTCTATAATGGACTAACGGCCGATTGCAGATCTTTTCTAAACGGAGTTTAGTAAAATTAAGTGGATATTTTGACAGATTCTCCATACATTATCTATCGAAACGTCGACTAAATCAAATTATAAACTCCGTTTAGAAAGATCTGCAAGTGGCCCTAAATGAGTAACGATATCTCAAGTCACATTTTATTGACGTCCATGACCCTGATGCCACTGTTGATGGAACACTTGACAACAACAGTGACGTCCAAGTAACAAATAAATGGTGTGGCACAATTACTAAAGAAGTCAGTTTTTAGTGTTCCGTGCCCAAATGGTTCCAACGGGACTATTAGTAGGCCTATGACGTCACCGTGTGTGGACATGGTGGGCGTATGGACGTCTAACGGTGTATGGCACTGGACTTTCGTTGACTGATCTACCAAACCAATTTATAGATTCAATTGTTAATAATCCAGAGGTTTATATTGATACCCCGCCTATTTAAAATAGCAATAAATAGTCTAGAATAGATAGTTAAAAGTATGTCGTATAAATTGTTAAGCTTAATAACAAAATTTAAAGCTACTTTGGTGACGCTCAAGATATGAAATTAATTTAATTAATCATACTTACCACTCACGTCGACATCAGAACAGTGAATACGCACAAATGCTAAAAGCTGAAGGGCTTTCCATATTTACTACTAGAAAGCTTCTCGTCTGCTTTTATATTGCGTGTTATATTAGTTCATATCACCGTTATTCGCAACGTTCGGTAATAAAATAATGTCGTACAATAAACCTTAGAAAGCATACTGATAGATACATTTTTTGGAATATTAAATGGACATATCGTTGTAAGTACCGGACATTCGTGTAGGTCATAATCTGTGATACGAGCATGCTTATGACGTATTTGTAAAATGTTTATAGGACTGGTCTGTCTGAAGTTCTTATTTATATAGTAATATGGGACAGCACTACTGATAACACAGAATACTTACCTACTACTTCTTCAATAGTAATATCAATGTCATAAATGAATGTTAATTGCTAATATACGAGTAATATTATTATCTATAATTGACTTAAGCTCTCAATAATTGGGTAGTCGTCATTGGAAGAACACCTAACATCCAGTAACAAAGTATATTAAAAGGGGTAGTTTTGTATGGCGGTGCCTGTCCTTTTTAAAGGACTAAATGTATGCCATCACTGAGTGCTGCGATTACTGAAATAGAATAAAAGTCATTGATATAGTAATTTCGGGGCTGAGATATAATGTCAAAGATGTGCAATAAACTTGACCAATATACAACATATAAATGTGGTTACGAGTAAATCACACAATCGTCGAAAGACAAGCCTGAAACGCTAGGCAGGTAACCGACATCTCACAGCCGATTTCTGAGTAAATTATATTATAGTTCTTATCGATGATATTCATTTGATCAGCGGCCACGCAATAAAAAAGGAAACTTTCTGTGAAACCCCTTTACAAAATAGTATTTTTAAGGGGCTACCTGGTGCTCACTAGCGCCACCAATGGGGAAAAATTGTATCTTCTTATATAATACGTTTTTGCAAAAAAGTGAACATCGTATGTCTTGATAATGGTGATACAGCAAAGAACGTAGGATTTTTGATTCGGTTTCGATTTAAGTCCTGGTTTATTGGATTATAAATTCTTAAATTACCAGGCAAGAATATGGGTAAAACGTTTTCGTTCGTAGGACGTTTTAATAGGTAGTGTTGTTCCATAAATGGTAAAATTACTTGTAAACTACTTACGTCTTCAATACTGACGACCCATAATAATAATGTTATTCATAAAAACATTATTCCTCTAAAACACCCCTAAAATACAATTAAAGCAATTTGTTTTCATAAATAACACTGTAATCACTTTACAAGTAAAACTGGCAAATACTCGATGTAACTTTATGCCATGTTTGTTTGTTGAGTGGTAAAAGTTTAAGTTACGATTCTTATCTTTTGTCGTGCTTAGGTAATTGATAAATATTTTTTCATTCTAATTATGATGCCGGAACCTCTTATAGATTGTTGGGCAGCGCTTCGTGAATTTATAGTGATATCGGCAGTTCGTTAATATTGAAGATTTAAGCTAAATTTATATTGGAAAGTGGTTTTTGTAAATAAATTAAACTTGCTTGGATTTGATAGTATACTCTGTAGATCGCTTAGCAACGCCACTGTCTGTCAGATTCATATCTACATTAATATAATTATCTCTACACTCAGCTGTTTCTCTTTGCCTACACACTGCAATATTGTGTGTAAATGGTTAAAATTCATATCACAATAGGTTTTCGGTCCATCTAAAATTTACTTGGGCACTTAACATTTAATGAACTGGCTTACCTACTATTTCAGTTCATGTAAAATAATAATGTCTGGTTATGCTTCGATCTCTCATCTCGATAATATTTAACTATTAATAATTTAGGTTGGGATTACTTGTAATTTTGTGAGGAGCCAGTGAATCCGGACTTAAATTAATAATTCTTGTTTGCTGTGCTTACGAAAGTTTAAGTTTGATAATATTGAACCGTTCGATACACAAGTGGCGATTCTATAAATGATTATATTTTATATGCAGAAAATTAATCGATCTCTCTTCTTTTATTCTTTATAAGCTCATAATTAAATGAATAAAAAACTTACTCTCTTGAATGGAGTTCGTGATAATACTCTCTAAACTTAATTTAACTTCAAAATAAAACTTATAGAAAACTGTAAAATTTCAATTACTATCTTTTGATATAAGTACTAAGTAGCATTTTTAAAAGTGTTGTAAGCACCGAGTACCAAATAATATGCCTATAGACGCAGATATTATATGTCACAGTGTAATATATAATTCAGATTTCGCTAAATAAGCTTTAACTACTTACCTGACTTTGATGTCTTGATTTAAATATTAATAATGTAGAATTCATGATTTTAAAATTGAACTGGACGAAATATTACTCTGTGGCATAATATAAGTACGTCGTATTTCTATGAAAAATTAAAAATACACTAGAGGTTTCTAAATCTAAAACGTCTTTGATAAATTCTATGAGTAGCCTTTGTAAAATAATCATCCTTCTATAGTAAATGTTTCGATAATAGAGTTTTATTAAACTTTCATTCGACTATGGATTTTTTTGACTGAAAACAAAGAGAAAAGTTACTTACTTTTTTATGGTTATGTCAAAAACTTACTAAGTATTGTTACGTTATGACATTACGTCCTTTAGTGGACTATCTCCAAAACTTATTAAGTATTATATTGTTACGTTATGACATTACGTCCTATACTAAGTAAAAAAAATACGCAATTCCTGAAATATCCCAATTACAGTTTGTTTTAAAACTAATTTTGTTCTACGAGTTTTTTCTTTTAAACATATCTTACAAAATATCAGGATTTACATAATTTTATCAAATTCGCGCCTTACACGCTCCACCAATGTTCCAGGCTCCGGCAGATAAATACAAAGAAAAATGTGTATTCGAATTAATAATATGGTTTTAAACATTATCTAGCAAACAGCTCCAAGCGAAAAAAGCCGTAAAACCTCTTTAACCAAGTTATAAAAAAATATGTAAGCAAAATATTTCAAAAGTCGTTAAACAAACGTGGTTAATAACAAACCTTAATTAATGGTTTTTAGGAGTTGCGATTTTTTTGGTAACCCTGCAAAATAACTTTTAATGGTTTGTTTCTTAAATGAATAAGACCAATAAATAACAGTCAGATCTTTCACTCAGAGGCAAACTGGCCTTTTCGTATTTTGCATAGTAGCATTCATTAAAATGCATTTGTTCAGTACCAAATAGCACAAACCGTCTTAGGAATTTCATCTTAAAAAATTGTTACTGGTTCTTAAATATATAAAAATACCTATTAACTCATAAGTCCCGAATGTTACAATGCTACTTTATTAAAATTTATTTTAATCTGGTCATAACGCCTTGTACGCATGTGCATTATGAAACCTTTTGGTACGGAAAATAACGACATGTATTTTGTCAAAATTGCTCTAAATTGTAGTATTGTAACAATTTGAACCATAACTTCTGGCAAAAAGCCCTATCTACCTATATTTTACTTTCATTATCTCTTCATAGTGTAAGTCTAGGCTAAAAGCTGTCATTAAAAGTAAAAGGTTTATTAACAAATACATATATGATATTCAAGGTAGAGATTGTTACTAGGGACATAATTTTTATAAATAAATAAATCTATTTGAATATCGCAGATTAATAAGATATAAGAAGGAAATATCACTTTTTACGACACAATATACTTTATTCATTTACGTAAGTAGTTTACTGGGGATAAACACCATGGGTAATAAACCAAATTAAATTATTAATTTGAGAGATTTTTGCATTCATACAAAATGTATTTTCGCAGTCTTCGTTTGGTAAACCACTCTTGATAAATACTTAGTACTTAACTTCCTATAATGTGTCTTGAAAAGTGACAGTTGTGTACACCATCGACTTTTTTATTACTAAAAATGCTGAAATATCTCGATTTCGAGCCAAAAATATTAGCTAGTAAGCATGTTAAAAACGGTACTTAGGCACCTATTTCTTATATTCAAATATTAATTATCCTTATATGGAATACTTGTATCATTTTAGGTGTTTCGCAAATCACTCAATTTAGTTTAATATAAAACGTTTTTGAAATATCAAGCATTTTCCCACTCCAATAAAACAAATATTAATATGGGTATTTTTAGTTGGGTCGAAAATCAAATAATGAACTCGAGATCGGGATACCAGCGTAGATTGTTAATAATTATATGAATTATACAATAAACATAAGATTAAATGGGAGAATAAATTACAAAATGTTATTATTTAAAAATAAAAAAGTAGATGTTAAGCTTAGGAAACTTCATCATGTTGTAATGATAAAAAATAATGTTTGGAACGCGTTTGAATGCAGTCGGTAAATTTTCGTTTTAGAATTTGTTGAAGTGAAATGAAATGTTTAAGCAGTATTAAAATGAAAATTATGTTATACTTATAAAGTAATAATGAAGTGGTAGTAACTAAAATTTTGCTACATTATACTGTACAATTTTATTGTTATTTTTAAGAAAGCTTTTAATAATTGTTGATAGTTAATATTGTGATAGTTTCGTATTCAAATTAGTTTTAATTGCGTAGTCACTTTGATGATTTCATAGAATTTTATAATTTTCGCTGCAAACTACTCAATTGAAAGGCGTCGTCGAATGTCGACGGTATTATGAAAAATTACAATAAAAAATATAAAATAGCGAGTGGAAATGGTTTTTTTACGCATAGTACCTACCTATTATAATTTAAGATTGTAATTAATTTTACTCAATATAACAAATTATATTAACATTTGAACTTGCTCCATTGTACTACAGGATATTTCGATAAAGTGTCAAATATTAACACATTTAATTAAAGAAAGGAACTAGACAAGTATTTTCCTCTCCCTCATACAATATTGTCTTCTATATTGTGTGAGCGAGTGGCCATGTGGCGCCGGATTAAGAATAGCATCACACCATTTCCTTCCGTGGATGTCGTAGGAGGCGACTAAGGAAATAACCAGGAGACGGGCAGCAGCGTCTTCTTGAGATTCCAACCGCATACTGCGATCGCCAACCCGCCTGCCAAGTGTGGCGATTATGGCAAAACCCCTCATGATTATGTTCGAAGCTAGGAAAACCATTAGGGAGGCCTATGTCCTGCAGTGGCTGACGCCCAAATGGCTGATGATGATGATGATGATGACACAAAATTAAAGTCTCAATGATTTCTGCTGGTAGTGGCAGTATGTAAACACTTTATTAAATTGTTTTCGTACAGAAGCAACTTAATTCATTTCACTTAGATTAATTTCATCCACTTCGTACTCAAAATACCCCTTTTACGTTCACCATTCACAGAACACACTTTCACAGACGCGATCTGCGACTAATACCCGAAGTAATATTTTTAAAGTTGCAGTCGCAAATCGCATAAAAGGGCTGCGTTTCATAAAACTATAGTTTATTATGACAATTCGATGTACATTGCGTAGCTGATTAGTACAATTAGTTTACCTACTTGTTAGTAAAGTTACTCTACGGATTAATTGAATTATCATAGCAAACCATGAATTGTTTCTATAAAATGGGGTCCAGGAGTCATTTTATAGTAGGTACAGACAGTCAATACATTCGTTCTTATCACACGATACTTGTGGAGAAGTGGACTTTGCTGAATACAAATATTACTCTCAGTCCAACTTAATAAACAACTTAAGAGGCAAGTTCAGATGCAAAACTCTGGGTAAAAGTATAGAGTAGGATGTGACAAATTGAAATAAAAGACCCTTCTTTGGAATTAATTTCTATTGAAAAAATACCGAGTCGCGTTTTTCAAGTTCTGCGTGACATTATCAATAATGACATACTAAAACCATATTTTTTTTGACATTGTAATTAATAGATATAACTAACATTTGCAATTCAATACTTCGCATTTTAAATTCTAATTTCGTGACTCAATAGTAATAAACATCGCACATCAACCAATCACTAAACAAAAACTTCTAGGTTCACTACACTAGGTGTAGTACACACACCTAGAGACGATTTAATATCATGTTTTTGACATAATAGTTATGCTCCGGTGTACAATAAAGAATATTCTTATCTTATCATTTTTACTGGTCCAATTGTAGACTCTTCTAATTAGTTACTTACAGACAAGTTTCACCGAATAAATCACACAAACTCACGACTTAAGAATCTTAACCCGTACTCGCTCTCACGCTTGACAGATGTGTCAGCAAATTCAGAAGCCACAGCAAACTTTATTTTTCAAAAGATTTACGCGCTTCATTAAGGTTGCCAGCGACCTCCAAACCTTTTTCCCGTTCAAACCTTTTGTTCCATTTTCAAAATTTGGGTATTAAGAGTCAATCAGCTTTCAAGGCTCCCATAGACAATCTAGAGTAAAGAATGACGGAGTCGTGTACGGCAAAAGATAAGGAATGCTAGTATAGCTGCAAACGCAGCGCCGGCTATGAATGTGCTGTCTTCCCTCTTTAGGCCTCCCGCTTTTTCTACTACTGCACTCTGAAACAAAAAAGGGATATTCAAACAAAGTCAACTTTGTGACAAAACATAATTATAAAATAAAATATAATTTTCAGTAAGTTTCTTAAACAGGTTCATGATAAAGTCGCTCCTCTTAAGAGCGCTTAAGGGGAGCGAACAAAATTACAATTAATAGTTAATTATGACAGTTCGATATACACTGCGTAGCCGCGTCTGCCTACTTGTTAATCTGTGGGTTGATCGACTTTGCAATGTATATTGAATTGTCATAGTAAACCATGAATAAAATTGTATTCCTGTGAAACAGGCCCCATGGTATCCCTCTCTCTTACACATTCTAAAATGTTTTAATGATAATATAGCAATGACCAATGTAGGCTTATCGTTAAGCATCTTCTGTGTTGTCTTGATAACAATACTATTCTTCTTCTTCTTCCTGTGTCTCTCCACTAATGGAGGTTGGCCGTCAGCTCCACATATTCTTGCCAAGCGAGACAGATCTACGACGCTGGCAACATCCGTCCATTCCTTGATGTTTCTGAGCCACGACTGCCTTCTTCTCCCGACACACCTTCTTCCCTCAATCTTGCCCATCATAATTCCTAGCCCCAACCGGAAACCAAACTGGCTCGCACAAATACTTTTCAGTTAGCGCCAATTCAAAACCTTGTCTTTTCTTTTTATTAGGTCCGATAAGCTGAGGGCTTGGTGAAGGTGCTTATTGGGCCTGCTCCTTCCAAAAACATACCCTACGCAGTGTACTGTAGAGCAGACACTGTAGCGTCCCCTCAGTGAACTGCATCTGTGCTGAGACTAGGAGCTGTTATGTCAGTTGTTCTTGTTTGACCTGAGATTTCCGCACTAAGAATCATAGTTGGGCCATTGGGCGTAGCAAGCGGTATGTAAATACCTCAGACACTAGGGTTTCCTTACGACGTTTTCCTTCACCGTTAGTAAGTGGTATTGCTACTATAACTTCACAAATGTCCATAACTTAGAAAACAAAGTCATTAGTGCATGCCGGAATTTGAACCCACGACCTCCCGAATGAGAAGCCGGTGTTCCACGAAGCTGTATTATTAAATCTTGAGGGCAAGGTGTAAAGGTCTTACCCATCCTCCATACCTGATGGCCCAGGGTGTGGCGCACTGAGCCACGTATGGCAAGGTGTAAAGGTCTTACCCATCCTCCATACCTGATGGCCCAGGGTGTGGCGCACTGAGCCACGTATGGCAAGCTGTAAAGGTCTTACCCATCCTCCATACCTGATAGCCCAGGGTGTGGCGCACTGAGCCACTTATGGCAACGTGTAAAAATCTTACCCATCCTCCATACCCGATGGCCCAGGGTGTAGCGCACTGAGCCACGTATGGCAAGGTGCAAAGATCTTACCCATCCTCCATGCCTGATGGCCCAAGGTGTGGCGCACTGAGCCACATGCGTGGCCGCCCAATCGGCGGCCCTGCACCAGCCCCCGACCCTCACGGCTCTGGCGCACACCTCGCAGAGGAACGCTAGCACCACGAGCGCCCGTTGCTCTATGTGGGCGCAGGCCTGGAATGTAGAAGATCCTTTTTAGAGTTGCGTACCCGACGAGTACCAACGGGATCTTATTACCATGTCTATAACGTATCTCTTATGGTACGTTTACACGCTTGCCAAGCCTTGGCAAACTGCAAACAGTCCCAAGCCTCCACAAATCTCTTTTGGCGTTTGAAAGGCGTTTATACGCTTGTGAATGCGTCAGTCTGCAATATACATCCAAGCATGGCGGACACCGAACTTGTGACAGCTATTGCATTTGGTTTAACGTACTTTTATTTGAAATGTAAGCAAAGTGAAATAATTTTATTTATTTTAAAATATTTAATATATTTAAAATATTTAAAATATTTTTATTTATTTTTTGTAAGTTCAAGCAAACGTGTACTCGCCGCGAGATCACAATGGCTACTAAACGCGGACCAACATGTAAATGCATCGCAAGCGCTTGCCGCAAACGCCCTTTGATCTGCGTAAAAAAACCGACACTCGACTGGATCGGAAGCAAGCAGGCACAAGCCCACGCAAGCCAAGCCAAACGCCCTTTTTACATGCTTGCGATTGTCGATCCTTGCCAAGGCTTGGCAAGCGTGTAAACGTACCATTAAGGCTGCTGTTACGTCGGGCATGCTGTTTCGCACTGAACATTTTTAATTATTGCAGTAAATGAGTAAACTTTTGATGAATGTGGTCTGTACGACAGACTCAGGCTTGGCTTCTGTCTCACCTTATGATGAATTTTGGAGAGCCTATAAAAATTAATAATAAGTAGATTAAGCGAGCACTTCATTAAAGTAAATTAAATTGGGCTAGGTATTAAGCAAGGATTTAAGTTATATTTTTTTATCATCTTAAGTTAGCAGCGCCCTTATATGTTCCTAAAAATACCTATTTAAGACCTTATGTACAACAAGAAGGCTAATAAACGACTGCACTAAATTATACTAAACGTAGATAAAACCTAAGCACTGAGCAGCCCAGGCCTTCTGCCAATAATACTATCTTTTGGCATCATCCGGGTATTACGAAAGCACCGTTTAACTGAGTTCAAGGCTTGGTACTTAAGGGGCTCCAGGGAGCAACACCAGCGCCACGGAGGAAAAAAAAAATTTTAAAGATCGGATTTGCAAAAAGTTTCTGTACAACTTCTCAATCATGTTAATAGTGATTTTTAGGACCCATGGCTGTGAACCTGAAGGAAAAATCCCTGGACGCCCAGAAAGACCGTTTTTGGTATAAATGTTATCTAGTCTGTTGTAGTGAGTCCTAAACATCACTGTTAACATGAATGCACACTTTTTGCAAATGCGATCTGTAAAAGAAGATATTATTTTTTATTCATTGGTGGCGTGCGCTAGTTAGCCCACTGGATCCCCTTAAGAGTGAAAAAACATTCTGAGAATTAACCACTCGTCTGCCGCGACACAGATCTGTGTCCAACTTAGTATGGGCCACCTATACGTTGCGTTCCGCGAGGGCAGTTCAGGAGTTAAAATAATGTATCTGTGGCAATATTATCAGAATGATATTTGGAAAAGGAATGTTGCGTTGGTTTGGAAATGTGGAGAGGATGAAGGAAGAAAGATTGACGGAACAAATATATCGAGTGAATGTGGGTGGATGGGCCGGTAAAGGACGTCCCAGGCGGACTTTAACCAAATAGGGGACGTATCAGCAAAGGGCAAGACAAAAAGCACCCGAAACCGGCGTGCGTGCATGCAACCACTAATGAATGTTGAGGAAGCGAAAGTGATTGGTCAGGATCGTGACAACTGGCAGTCCCTGGTCTCTGCCTACCCCTCTGGGAAACAGGCGTGAGTTCATGAATGTATGTATGATATTTGGCACCTTGCCCACAAAATATGATAAGCAATGTCTTTGTAACAAAAAGCCTGACACAGATCTGTGTCCAACTTAGTATGGGCCACCTATACGTTCCATTCCGCGACGGCAGTTCAGGAGTTAAATAACTACTTAAATAAGGCCGTAAGTGTTTACCTTTGTAGTTGTTACGTCGATTTCAAATTTTAGGTATACAGGCATGTACGTTTATGTACGTATGTTTATTTTGAAGACTGTAAACACTTTGAAAATACAAAACTCACACTTAGTGGGGAACTTGCGTCTAACTTAGATTAGAGTGACATTGATTTTATACGATAGAAATTAAATAAAAACCTAGGAAAAATTGAATAATAAAACAATAAAAATATTATTTTCGGGGTTTTCTAAATAAAGTTACTCTAAAAACATGAAACTTATTACATTTCGTTTTGTCATTGAATTCTGAACGTTTTCTTATAAAGGTGTACACACATAATAACATTATTTTATGATATAACTCAAATATTGAATTTTGTCGAAAAAAGATTGGACTTCAAATTAAATCTTCAATCCGCGGACATGCGTGTTAATTACGCTCATCCAAACTATCTCTCTCGGCCCTGCATACCCTGCACTGGAAGTAGTAGAACATCCTATATCGGGTACCTAAGGCTGTAGTGTAGATACCTGACACAACTCCTGCATGATATCCTCAAACGCCACCTCATCCAGGCTCAACAACGGTATATGCTCAGCCCTGGCAGATAGTCGGGCGCGGGCCTTGGACTCACGGAACTTTCTCGCGGCTCGCTCTAGAGCTCGCCAGTCCCTCCAGTACATCCACCAGCCTCTGGAAGCAGAAACAGAAGTCGGTTAGAAATATGCGAGAATGTAAATAAAAGAAAGTTGGAAACAAAATAAGTACCAAGTACCTACTTTCGGCGAGTTGGCCCATTGATTTATATACTCACGGACTCACTGAGTCTTTGACGCACTGACTCCCTGACTTCCTGAATCCCTAAGTCTCTGACTACCTGGCCCTGACTGTTTCACTGACTCATTCAACTGACTCATTGGCCCATTAAACCATTGACTCATTGACCCATTGACCCATTGACCGATTGACCCATCGACCCATAGACCAAACGACTCATCAATCCATTGACTCACTGACTCATTGATCCATTGACTCATTGCCCCATTAACATTTAGTACAGACCGAGGCTCAGGCGGGGCAGCGGCCAGCACGCAGAGCGGCGGCCGCAGCTCCTCCAGCCGCAGGTGCTGCAGCAGCATGGCCCTGAAGAGCCTGACTCCGCGCTCCTCCTCCTCGCCAACTATGTGGGGGCCGCTCCAGTGGCCGCGGCACTCGTCACGACGCTCCTCATCAAGGGAGACCTGCCGTAGGAGCGGCGCCCGTGGTCCCTCAAAATCGTCGTCCAGAGGCTGGATACTGACATCTGGATAGCAACGTGCAATAATAATGAATTCCACGCAACACAATCACTGTCCTGGTCCCAAACTAAGATATCCTGTGCTATGACAACCAGGCAAGGACATCACATGGAAGTATATCCAGACTGGGGCCATTTGTATAAATCAAGTACGCCAGCCTCCAGTGGGAATCGGACCCGCGTCCTCTGTTTTTGGTACTCAAGCATGTTTGATAGTCAATTTATACGTGAGAAAGTCAGCGTGTAGTTTATTTGCAGCCTTCTTCTCCACTACAGACTCGATATCGAAGGTGAATTACCTTGTACTTCGACTTTCAATAAGCAGAATGTAGTTAAAACTATGTACGATGAAATAAGTTTCGATTCTAATTATGTAGTAGATAACGTCGTGAGGAAAACTAACTAACATCAATTTCTAACATCTTCTCACCCAGAGCAGTTATTGAAATTGTTAAACAAGGATGGTGTTGGTTTTATTGGGGTTGGAAGTAATTTAAGTTTAAAAAAAAAAGTTCGCAAAACTGCTAATCCGAAGATTGAGTTCATAACACAGACACAGAAAACACTCAATTGAAAAAACAGAAAATTACTCAGAATAAACGTTAGCATCTTTTACGACCCACTGTAACGAAGATCTTCTCTCAGAGAGAGATTATGAATGACCTTCACACAAACAGACTACTTCGACAAAAAGAAACAGGAAAAAACAAAAGGAAAGAGATGAACAAAGGAGAAGAAGCAGTATAATTTACGGCTTCGTAGCAGATAACAGACAAATGGATCACGATATTACTGAATTCTTCATCACCACTTAAATAACGCTATTGACCAAGTATGATATATTTAAGAAATAGAGCAATGTCAAAACACACGTGCCTACATAATAACTTAATTGAAACTTTGTTCAGCCGGGAGAACGAGGAAGAAGAGGTGGCTAGGTAGGTACTACTTGGTACTACCATTGAATTAAAATTCAATGGTACTACCTACCACAAAAATTTAAGCTTCAGCAAAAAAAATGAATTTTTTACATAACAAAATAACTCGTTTTAATTAGCCTCTGTTGCCAAGTAACACAATCGCAACCGATAGTTGAGTACTATCAAATAACCTGAAAGAATTGCTTATTGCTTACGTTAAAAAAAAATACCACATGCAAACAATTGATAGAAAACCTTACCATGAACAGCAGCCATCGGTGGAACCAAATCCATACCCCTTACTTAATCTAAATTTTTAATTTGGCTTAGAAACAGCGTTTAGTTATGCCTTGCTTAGAGGCTTGTGTCTAACTGGAACGACAGGACAACAGCAGAAACACAAATGACCTTGGTTTCAGGTTGTTTCATGGCCCTGACATAGTTTATATTCCCTGATTCTTGGAAACTCGCCTTTGGCTCTCTCCTTCACGCTGATGGAATTAAAAAGGGAAACAAAGTAAGATGGAAAGATTTGTGGACACCAAGTACGCAGGATCGGGAAGGTACTTCGCGGCTGCGCAGTGAGAAAAGATTTGTGTTAACTTCGGAATGTTGCTGAATTCAGGAGTGTACCTACGTTAGGTACATACGTGCTTAAGTATGTACATATATACAAGAGCTTACTCGTGTATACAACAATGTATAGGTGTTGAATATGTAGACGGAGTCTTAACAAAAAGACAAATGACATGCACATATTTTATCACTTATTTCAACTATCTACTGCAACTGCTGTTGCAGTTCTAATTTGCAATACAGTTGCAGTCACCCATAAAGGTTAATGTACCGTCAATTATTCCTACTTAAACGAATATTCATTTAATGTAGGGTATCTACTTTTCTAGTAGTAGTAGATAAATACTACACACCCGTCTGAGCCACTTACATCGAACTCCCAACTCGTCCTATTAAATCGTTCCCGACGCTGTCGATGCCTGATTGAATTATCCCTTAATAACCATCCAGTAGCAGGGCTAGCCGATAAAATCTGGTGACTCGCGCTCCAAGTGCAGTAGTTGAAGAATATAGCGGCCAGAAGTTAAACTGTTTAGTGGTCCAGACAAATCGAGTCGAGCACTCAATTGCCAGTTATCGCTGTGCTCCCGTTGGGCAACTACCGCCCGGAAGTCCACGGGTATTTGACGGGATTTGGACGAGATAACTGGCACAAACCATTGTAGGGCACATAGTATAGTAAAGTTTTGTATTTAGAACCGTCGCCAATAGTGATTTGTTTGTTCGTATTAATATTTTGAAAATTGAATTATTTCGGTTGTGGCTGACTGGTTCTGATAGTCATTTGTTTCGAACAATTGAATGAAACATCGAAGTTCTTTTGTACAACTTCAAATATCGAACCCGGCGGAATTTTCCAGTGATCGTATTTTGTTTTTGTACTGAAACAAGCGAAGTGATGAGTTAGCTAGCTATGAAAATTGAAAATGAAGAAAAAATGACTTCAAAAGTCAATGTGAAGAGGAAGCTTTCCACGGATAATATTGATGCAAATCCGTGTTGTAAGAGACTCTCTAGATTCGCTTGCGTGTGCGCTGTAGTGTCTCTACTGATTCACACGTATAACTTCGTGGAGAGTGATTGGGATTTAGAAGCTAAGCGTATGATTGAGAGAGTCCTGGATGATAAGTTAGGAGCTAAGCTTGAAGAGTACCTATCAGAAATTGAAGGGATTCAGCCAAATAGGGTAAAGCGAGGCGCTATGCTTGTAAGTAAATGTTCAGTCGGTTTTAAGTCTCCTCTTAAAATTTCTATATGAACTTGTATTGTTGAATACTTTTATTCTAATGTTGTATCTCGCAATAATATTATATGGTCACCTGAGCAGAGAAACTCAACTCCGTATTATACAACTCAGTCCACGAGGTATGTGGAGTCGTGTGAAAGAAACAGGGTTATTTTTAAAATTCGCAAATGCGAAATACGTCTAAAAGAGTTCATGTTTTACCACAACTTTTGCTGTATGACTTTTTACTCAGATTAATTTCATAAAACTCTCGTTTTACGCGTTCTGTATTATGTAATATGGTATACATTAAATATTACTATTCGTTGAAATAATGTCAAACAGCGCCACTACGAAACAGAAAACCCGTTGAAATAAATTAATATAAAATTGAAAGTTGGAAAAAAACTCGAAAATTGTGGAACTAAAGCTATAATGAACTCAAATTGACGTGTTGCAGGAATTTCGCATTAGAAAAAAACCCTTGAATATGCTTAGTGATATAAATAACAATTTGGTTCGTCTTAACTACATCCACCAACAACCCCATTTCCAGCAAAAACCCTCGATGCCCCAAGAGGACAACACAGTGGCGCCACACGTAGAATTCTTCAATCCCAAAATGCGACCTGAGCTGGAGGAAAAAGATGCGGCGGAGATGCGTAAGACGGGAGCCAAAGGACCAGCGCCCGGCGGCGATACTTGGGTCTGGCTGACCAGCTACTCCAGGGTACCTGTAAGTCTTCTTCGTGCCTGTAGCCTGACAGCCGAGGCAAGGTTATTGGGTAGCTTGAGCCACAACCACCTATATTAAATAAGTCAGGATCTCTCATGACCAGAAGGTTCCCATTATATACATCGCAGCATCATCATCATCATCAGCCATTTGATGCCCACTGCAGGGCATAGACCTCCTTCATGCTTTCCAAGCTTCCCGGTCTTGGCCGCCCGCATCCAGCGACTCCCTGCCACCGTAACCAAGTCGTCAGACCATCGCATGAAAATGATAAATTATATAGGAAAAATCTCGCTTATTCTCATTAATACGATACGATATTCTCACGATTTTGCAGATAATTATGATGGAGAACTGCAAACCGCAAAAGTAAACTTGAATTAACCAAATTAATTTTGCAGTACAAAGTGGTGCAAGGCTTCTGCAAGGCGACGCAAGACTATTGCCCGCCCGGGGTCCAGGGTCCGAAAGGTCCGACGGGCCTCCCCGGACCCAAGGGCGACAAGGGAGACCGGGGCGCGGTGGGGACTGCGGGCCAGCCGGGGTCTAAAGGCCCGCTTGGACCTCCTGGGCCTAAAGGTATATGCACTTTTGTATTGCGACTCCTGACATCTAACTCCTAATCGTTAATTGACCTGCCTCCAAATATTATACATCCCACTGAATGGAGGAGGTTTCCTCTTGGGAGAGAGTTCGGGTATCATCACCGTGGATATAGTGCATTGGAAATTTAGAATGTTTGCTGATCAATCAAGAGACCGTTGGTGGAATTATTAAATCGTGAGGTGACTTAAGACGTCCACTAATCCAAAGACCTGCACAGGTGAACGCGGCTTCACTGGCAACCCAGGTCTGGACGGGCGCGACGGTGTTCCTGGGGAGCCAGGTCTGGATGGCATGTCGGGGCGGAACGGTGCGGATGGTGCGCCGGGCAAGGACGGCCGCGACGGGATACCGGGAAAGGACGGAAGTCCCGGGAAGAATGGCAAGGATGGGAAAGATGGTAAGGGACGCGTTAAAACATTTCTTGATCTTTGACAGCAGCCTACAGCTACAAAGACGCGATGGTGAGCCTAAAGTGCCCGGCCTGGTGTTGAGTTAGAGCTGATATTTCCTCACTTAGACTCATGGTTTGTACGCAGCAAGCGCTGAGATAGGTATTAGACACTCGGGTTTCCTCACGATGTTTTCCTTCATTTCGCGACTTCTACAGATTCACATTGACGGTAAGGATGGAGAAAATTGTAAAAGGATGTGGCAGTCAGCTGTTAACAGATCTAGGCAACTCTTTTCCATTAATAGTTTTTATATTTCAAGCATTTTCTGAATTTGCACGGATATTTACTCGTTTATTTTAATAGTTTATGTGGAGATGAAATTTACAAAGAATATCCACTTTCCCTTCAGGCAAACCCGGAGCCCCCGGACCTCCTGGCCTAAGGGGTCCAAAAGGGGACCGAGGGCCACAAGGTCCTAAAGGACTAAGAGGGAACGATGGAAAAGATGGTCTGGCTGGAAGACCAGGCTTGTCTATCTACAACTACACTCGCGAAAAGGAGCTGTTTATCCCACCCACCTTTGCTCGTAAGATACTTCTTTGTAACCCACTTCAGAGCAAAAGCCTCCTTTACTTCATTCCTGAGTTTTCTGTCCAGAGATAACCACTTTGGTAGAGGTTTATCGAAAGCTTCTCTCAACCGTTTTCGTGATCTCCACTTCCATGTCGAGATAAAAAGATTTTCAGATAGGTAATTATGTTATAGTTAAACTTGTGAGCTGTAAACCTATTAGATTATTTGATTGACTTTAATTTAAATCTGTCAGGATACGAGGTCCCAATGTAGGTAACAGAAAATGATAGTACGAAACTTGTTTTTTACAACAAAACTTTATTAACCCTGCCAACTTTATAGCAAGGCTTTTACCAAATGTTCATTGTTAATCTGAATAAACTGATTTCTCAGCAAAACACCCTGATTTCGTAAGTAGACCACCCAATTGCAAATTAAACACATTTCGTTCATTTTCCAGAGGACAACAACCGCGTTATAGTCCGAGAAGGTGAGACTCTACGATTGAGCTGCAATCCGATGGGTAGGCCAGATCCTACTGTCGAATGGAGACGCTTTGACTCCAGTGCCATCATACAGGTACTCATTCCTTCTTCTTCTTTTATCTATTCAAGTCTATAATGCGCATTTTTTGTTCAGTGAACAGTAATTTATCATCCTCTTTTTTAAAAGCCTATCCTCTTTTTTGTTGTACTCGCATTATCTCACCTTCAGCAACAACCATTACACAATCACCACTGTCTACCATTGGTAGGCACCGTTGTTTTCTTATGCTTTTAAATACTCAAGTATCATTAAATCAAACAAACCTTGGCTCACCCATTTGACTTACTTTCTTAATTCTGCTAGTTCCCGATTAAGTGAGATTGAACACAATTACTGACGCTTACTTATTTATTCACTTTACTGGGTCAGCGATACAAAGTGGGTCTTAGCCTCCGATATAAGAAATCGCGAATTGTCTCTGACCCACGTGATCTTCTACCAGCCGTCTGCCTGGACCTCACCCAGATCCTTTGCCACAAATAAAAGATTATCTTATCTAACATCGTCCTTCCAGCTATACCTGGGATAGATAACCGGTCTTTAGCTGCTTGGTAGCCCCTTTGTGCGTTTTTATCTCTCGATCTTCCCTATCATGAGTTCCGAACCTAGCCTCATCTGAAAAATTAAATTCTAATGACTCCCTTGGCTCGGTCACTTAGAGAGGATCCAAGAAATATTTTTATGTCCATAGACTTTCATCGTAAGCCTCACATTTTGTCCAGGGTTCGTGGCGAGACGCATCAGTGAGCGGGCACCACCTGAACATCCCTAATGTCTCGCGCTGGCACACCGGCAAGTACGTCTGCCAAGCCAACAATGGTATGCTGCCGGCCTCAAATCAAACTACCGACGTCGAAGTGCATTGTGAGTACTTACACGCCCACTGTTGGCCAGTTCACCATCGCACCAACCTCGCCGATCCTCTGCTAATCCCGTCCATTATCCTCCTGCCTTTATAAGTCATTCGACTCATCGGGTCGAAAAGCTTATAAGAATAGAAAATTACAGTAATTTTCATTGGTGGCGTTAATGAACAGCATCGATAGCGTTCTTCCTTAATCACCTTAACCCACCTTAATTCATTTTGATGTCAGATGGTAGACCGAATTGCCGTTCAATGTTTTCGAAAAAGTGTCCAATCGCCGTAGGCTATAATCGAATTATGTTTTCTTCCTAATTTCAGTCAGTCCCTACATACGCGTTGCAAATAACATAGTCTACGTTTACAACAAGACGGCCAAAATCGAATGCGAGGTAAGAATTTAATTTGGACAATGGTACTGTTAATGAAAAAATACATTCAAAACCAGATAATCAAAGATATTAAAAAAAGTGCGAGGAATTTCACTACTTTTATGACAAAAAACTGTATATAATCATTATTGAAGGTCACGTAGTGATCAAGACAAAAGTTTGGTTTTTATGTCATCGTATGTCAGTCATGAAGTGACTGTGTTTTGAAGAAAAGGTATGGTTTGGTTTGTAGTTCATCTACCAACCAGTTAACTGACAGTGACAGACGGTGATGTGAAGAAACTAGTTACCGTGGAAACAATTAGAGATTAAACTCAAACGAACTAAAGCGCCTGCAGCGCAAGGGACAGCTGCTACGCATGCCAACTGATTGTAGTTGAACTGTATTTCAATACTACTAAGAACAGACTTCTTTACTGCAGCTCAATTATACAATCTGTCTTCCAGATACAGGCATGGCCAGAACCAGTGCTAGCATGGGAAAGCGATGGTGTGACCTTGGAAGGTGCTAGATACAGGACCGAAGTAGCTCCCACACATGTCCCTTGGAGGTGGATCACGCGGCTGGAGGTACCAGGCATACGGGACCAAGATCTGAAGCAGTACAGCTGCGTAGCCAAGAACGAACTTAACAATCAAACGGTCAAGGGTCACATTCGCTTGATGTGTAAGTCTCAATGCGATATGTTTCTGTTGCCACTTTTATGCGTATGTCACGTGTTGAACAATTTTTGAGCGGACCACTGCAAGTTTCATTGTGATTTTGAACAAATACCGCTTAATGATTTTGTACCGAATATTTCTTCCCAAGAAACTAAACCAAATTTTGTTTACAAAACTTTCTTTTACAAAACGAAACTACAGGCAAGGGATTCAAAACATCGGGGTGTCGAACAAGCGTAGCGCTGGTTTATAAATACGCTCCGCACCATAACAATACTAAAAGCTACGCGTCCATTGAATGTTAAGATTATTTATACTTTATGAACCAGAAAAGTTACTGAATATAGCAAAATTTTAAGGATAAAGTTACTTGTTTCAGTATTCACTATTCAGTATACCTTTCTGGTCGGGTATCAGTCAGTTTTTTAAAACTCTATATACGCCACTTGCCACGATCTAGACATTTGATTCATTTGATACACATATTTGCCCACATTCATATTCCAAACGCCACATTCATCTCTACACACACGCTTGCAGGTTAACCCTCCGAATGCATTTTTCCTTCTTCAGATCCGGGTCCCGACCACCAGATGCAAGTGACACAGCCGATGGAGTTCGGCTCCCGCCCACCGACCCTCACTTCCTACGAGGAGCTGTGCCAAGTACAAAGATGCCCGTCTTGTCCCCGATGCGACAGAGCCCAGCTACTGATCACTACAATGAACGCCACAGCTGGGCATAAGCCTAGGAGGAAAGCTAGTGAGTTGCATGCATCCATCCTCAGCCTGTATTCGTCCACTGCTAAACATAAGCCTAGGCACACTACTTCTTTCTGTCCTCACCCAACTAGCGCATGATTCCATAAGGCACCCCCTTAGAGCTTTAGCTGCAGAAGAAATAAACTCACGTTATTATTGTATTTAATCTTCTTCTTGCACTACCCGTCGCCAGTCTCTTCAATACCAAAGGTTTGCTAGAAGAGAATGCTTCTTGCATTAAGCACGCCCTTGTACACTTACAATGTAATTAGTGCAATAAAGAATTAAAATGAATAAACTACCTACATAGCGCTCTATGCAGCTGCAAGAGTTCGTTTTCTACTTTCGGCTAGTTGGAAAGCCATTCGCGTTCAGTTATCAGTAACCTGCCTCAGATCGTCTCCGAGGTCGTCTCGTCTCTATTTGATCGTTTGTTGTCTCTTTTTAGTATTGTTTATCTTATTTGAGACTACCTGCAGAATTTTGTTCTTTCGTATTCTATTTTCTTTTGGTTTGATGCATTACTTTTATAAGATTTCAATTTGACTCTATAGTTTTAATTAAAAGGGGCTATCAGTTTTAACTGATACGGTAATTAGGTGCATACGACTGGAATTGGAGCAGGATTAAAATAGAATCGCGCAGGGGGACAATTTTTCTGGATGATTTTTTTGTCGGTTTGCAACATACCTATTTTCTCTTTCCGCCACTAATGAGAATGAAATCCGTAATGTAGTGGTTCATTCTCGATGATTTCCAGATTGCCAACTCTCCATTATCGGTAAGCCAGTCTACCATCGGTACAAGGAAGAGACCTTTGGGGCTTGGCTGCGAGATACCAATTCCAACGATCCTCAGGTCAGAACCTATTTAATTTTAACATAACATAAAATAACTCCCGCCTGTATCCCGGAGGGGTAGCCAGAGACCAGGGTCTGCCTCTTGCCACGATCCAAACAGATCTCTTTCGCTTTATCAACAATCATTAGTCACGCACGGTTTCGGTTACTTTTTATATTGCCCTTTGCTAATACATCCCTTATATTATGGTCGACGTATGTCCGGTCCGGTATATCGGCCCTTCTACACACATTCGCTCCATATAATTAATTAATTATTTGAATTTCCACCCACTTAATTTCCAAATGACCTTTTTTAAGTCAATGTACAAACAACTGCTCCGACGCAGCTACGTTTTTCCTCTGTGGTACAGTGTAAACATTTTTCTATTCCAGCGTGAAAAACTATGGACGACACAAGAGAACGATGTGGAGCAACTAAGAGAATATCACTCAAATGCCAACTTCGCAGCGGATCATGTTGACCAGTTTCATAAATTGCAGAAGCCTTTCTTTGTACGTATCTTTGCGTACAAACAAATCGATTGTCTACACACACGCACGCACACACGAGCACGCGCACACGCGCACGCGCACGTACATACGCACGCACGCACGCTCACACGCACGCACGCTAACATGCACGCACGCACGCTCTTCACGCTGTATCATCTGTATCTATGTAAAAGGCCTAAAACCGAATGTAAACTACACTAACTCACAAGCCACTAATACTGCTCAAACCAACAGAGACACAAACCGATAAATTATTACTTAATCCACGTACTTTTTCTTCTCAATACCAGATTACCACTTCACAAGGAAAACGCCATTTTTCTCCTTGCCCGTCCCGCTCTTTCGCGCGTGAGGTGAAATGTTTCTCTCACCACTCACACGCAAATACTTCCTGCTTCCTCTTCCGGTATTGCCAGGATATCATATAATAGTATCTTCTGGAGTTGCCAACACGAAAATCAATACAGTAAAAAAATACTCAAAAGGCCGAAGATACTCTTGGCTCACGGAACTGGTAATCTAAATCTTCCTTTCCATCTTCAGGGGAACGGCCACATAGTATATAGTGGATCGTTCTTCTACCAAGCCAACGAGTCAGGCCAGCCAGGAGATATCATCCGTTATGATCTGAAGCAATCCAGGATAAAGTCTGTCCATTTGCCTCACGCAGCGGGAAGGCTTTACACTACTCAGCATAATCAGGTAAAATATTTTAAACTTCTTATTTCACATGCACAACAAAACAAATTTCTCTTGTTGGTGAACACCGTGAACGACACGAATGGGCCAATCACTGAGCAGTAGTAACGCTAACCCTTCTTCTTGTCTGGCTACCACAGCACAGGGTGTCAGAGTTTGGGACCGAGACAAGCCATTAAGTGTTTTACAACATGTTTTGTTCTACTTTTAAAAACAACTTTTGACGTGAAACATCTTAGCAGGGTAGCAGGGGCTCTTGCTAAAACCGCATGCAACGAAAACGTGTCGCCTCGGCGAAGGCAACAACTCTGTAACTATGTGTCGTGTGCAATTCATTTACATATCGTCGAGTAGTACAAAATAGCTATTACTCAGATAGTATTGATTCGTGCTGCTAAATAGTTCTAGTGCCGCGCAACAAAGTGCGCAGTTTGAGCTAAAGTTAACGCTTACTTATAGGCGTTTCACGTTAAACCAACTGTCGTGTAACCTGACACAGCCCCCCCCGCATTTGTACAATGTGCAAGCGAGATGACATGCCGCGTTCATATTTTCGAATGTGGTTCGATTTTCAGGTGGATTTCAGTGCCGATGAAAATGGCCTTTGGGCTATTTATGCAATAGAGGGGTCTAACAATACTGCTGTTGTAAAGGTAACAAAAATTGACACACTTTATAGAATAGTACTTAGTATACCTATGTAGTATTTTTCTTTCAATAAATAACGGAACCAATTTCTTTTTCAGCTGAACTTTGATCCAAACAAGGTAAGTTTTATGTTAATTCACAAATTGTTTAAAAATATGTAATAGAAAAATTCGTTTGTTAAATTAACTCAGCACAAACTATTGTTAACTCAGTAAAAAAGGTAAATTAAAATCAGTAAAAACAATGGAGAACTTATAGAATAGGAGAGGACACGTTAAAACGTAAATAAACGTGGCATTTTTTTTTCTCTGAAACTAATACTTTTTTTAATATAACCAGTCAAAAATTCAGTTAGTCACGTGGTAGTAAAACGCGCCATACAAATCGACTGAGACTATGACGATTTGATTTAATTTAATTTGACAAAACGAAATCTAATAAATTTTATATTATTAGAGTAACTTTATT
The DNA here is from genome assembly GCA_947308005.1 of Yponomeuta malinellus. Classification (NCBI taxonomy): domain Eukaryota; kingdom Metazoa; phylum Arthropoda; class Insecta; order Lepidoptera; family Yponomeutidae; genus Yponomeuta; species Yponomeuta malinellus. Next base: position 3,519,704 of record OX371013.1, read on the forward strand.
TTTGGCATATTTTGTGTCCCCGAAAACCCCGAAGCAATATTTTTAATGTTTTATGTTTAAAATTTTCCTTTTATTTTTATATGTTTTCTATGTTATAAAAGCATTGTCAGTCCAATCTAAGTTAGACGCAAGTTCCCCATTATAGAAACATCTAGTACAGTAGTTACCTACTTACTACAGTCACGGCGCCCATTCGGCAACTAGTATCGCTGGTATCCGGTCAGAGCCTTCTTCAGAGATCGTCTTCTTTTGGTGGTATTTTACGTGGATATTCGCGTATTTGCATGTTTTGCAAAGATTGGTCAGAAAACCCAGCAAAGGCGTGTGAGTGGCCAAATGAGTGGCTTTGGCGCATCGGTGGCAAACGAAGTTCGCCATCGCAGTGGAAGAATTTGCCAATCAGCGACAGGAGCTCCGCTGATTGTTGCCAAATGTACAGAACTCAGAAGGTGCCTCTTTCAAGGGGATTCCTCTTAAGGAGTGCGAGTTTCCAATAAAATGGCTGATTAACGACCATGGCCAGTCGCTATGCATAGTCAGCAATTAAGAGGAAGAAATATAAACAGTCTAAACATGCTCTGGCTACAACGCTTTTGCTTAAGTGGATGTCCGAATTGTTACCTATTTCTTTTGTTTTTTAAGAATTGTTTGGGTTAAGTGATCTGTCAGAATCGTAGCAAGTGGCAGTCCCTCGTCTCTGCCTACCCCTCTGAGATACAGGCGTAAGTTTATGTTATGTTATGTGTTATGTTTGGGTTAACCGACTTTTTTATTAATTTCAGGATGATCTGATCATAGATTACATTTGGAATATATCACTCAACCACAAGCAAGTAAGTTTACTAATCTCAAGAGTTAGTTACACTCTATAGAGGACGATACTTGTAACCGTGGAAAACTTTACAGTTTGAAATAAAGCTGCAAAGACATTGTCCACTGTTAAATTGGACTAAACAGACTATCATCTTGCAATAATTATTATAGCTCTTTTAGAATCTACAACCTACAATCCAGGGCCAGGAATCCAAGAATTCGAACCATGTTTGCTGCAGAAGGCCGATTTTATTGGGAGCCTTTGAGAGTCACCTTTTTTTGTAACCGTTCTGCAATAAAGTTTTTTTCGTTTCATTTACTTTCCCAGGTAGGCGAGATGTTCATAGCGTGCGGTATACTTTACGCGGTGGACTCAGCCACGGACCGGGAGAGCAAGGTCACCACGGCCATCGACCTGTACCAGAATAAGCTGGTGGACGTCGCTCTGAACTTCACCAACCCGTTCAGGAAGACCACCCAACTGGCATACGACCACACCCATAAGGTGGGATGAAAGTGGATGAAATTATTCCGTTTAAATGCAATTAAAAGACAAAAAATACTTTTTTTTGTACTTTGGTTCTACACGGTCTGAGCGTAAATAAATTTTAAAAACCAATTTAGAGGCTGAAAATTTCACCCATGCCGGGACTTGAACCCGCGACTGCAGGGTAAGTATGGTAAGTGCAAGCATTACCCATAGCTCAGTTGGGAGAGCGCTGGCACGGTTAGCCAGAGGTTGCGTGTTCAAGTCCCGGCATGGGTGGAACTTTTAGCCTCTAATTTTTTTTTAAATTGTCCTCAGCACGGGTTAGTGCAAGAAAGAAAAAGAATATAACTTAAATAAATGTAAACTTAGATGCCATAAAATTAAGAAAAAAAACTTTTTATTTTGGGGTGGTGGTGTAACACGAAAACTTCGAAAAATAAAGTTATTACTTTTTAAAACTTCATATTTTTTAAATAAATCAAACCCTATTCACCGAAGGGGAGAATGGTACTGTTTTTTCAAAGCTGATCTTTCTAATTCAACAATCATTTCGGGAAACTCTTGCCTGGCCGATTTCACTTGATTTTCAAGTTTCAAAATTGGGATCGTTTGGCTTTTCAACCGTCACGTCGGGGTCACCACTTTGGCTTTTCAACCGTTTATTGATGTTCACTCAATGGAGATAAATGAGAGAGTCGTTAGGCACACAAGAAAATATAATGAACGAACGCCACAAGAAATTACAAGACTCGGTTACACGACTTAATACGCGATTTAACTCCAAGAGCGGTGGGGCGCAACTCATCTAATTTGTTGACATTGCAAAAACTTACGCGCTCAGTCGCCACAATCGTATAAATAGATAATATTTGTACAAGTCTTAGCACTTGCTGTGTGTACTTAACGTGCCATAATTAGGTAAGTATGTCATTCATTTGACTCCGTCGTTGTGATATCATGAGATTATCTAGGTTTACAACCACTAAAGGAACTTCTGGAATCAAAACTCTAACATTGACACGTTGTCCAGTTTGGTTTCCAAATTATTGTTATTTTTTTTTTAAAGAAATAACAAGGACAAATTGGAAAAAAAATTGCCTCAAAAAAGGTAGAGAAAATCGGACAAGTGCGAGTCGGACTCGCCCAGCGAGGGTTCCGTACAAATTTGTAGGCTCGCAGTTTTTCCGAGCTTTTCCCGAACTGCAAAGACATTTTTTTATGATCTAACTACAAATGTATAGTTTTCAGAGTTTTCCCTATAGTGTATAATAAAATAAATAAAATAAAAAATTGTTTATTAAAAATCAAGGCATTACAGATATGAACAATTGCAACTCCCACACTAGGCACAGCCTGTGTCGTGGGAGTCAGGTAGGATACGCAGAATCATAATTAGCACCTGTTGACAGAACGAAAGAATATCGGGTATGGAGTCATAGATGTAAACAAGAACAGTGCTACTACGGACTCGCGACGATATTTCTTGCCAAATTTCATAGTCAACGGAAAGTACCCTATAAATTTTGATTCTCTTAAGAGTGTCGAAATATACTTTTCTGCGGCATAAACGGCCACAACTTTTTTGTGTTAACTTAGAAGTTTGATTTTTTCATAGCTTCAAGATAGATAGATAATTTAGGTAATTTAGGCCTCCACCAATCCGGACTTGGCCCCCGTGGTGGAGTATGGCCTATACCTTCCTCAGGGAAGAGACCCGTGCCCCTCGGTGGGGACATAATGGGTTGATGATGATGATGATTTATTTATAAGAAATAGCCATACATGATAAGGTACTAAATATTATTAAAATAGTGGTTCAGTTTACATGATCTTTTTGTATTTACGATGACGACTGTACTAGTTCTTTATTAGAACTGTATTACAGCCACCAGCGCCGCTCCTCTAAATTGTGTTGTGAGTTTATTCGAGAGTAGATACCTAAATAAATAAAACATGACTTCAAGGGACTGTAGACTTGAGTATAATTTCAACTCTATACCTCAACGCCTTCTTGAGATAAAAGGTCAGACGGATAACAAAGTAATCCTATAAAGGTTCGATTTTTTCCTTTTGAGGTACGAAACCATAAAAAAGTGTCAATGCTGTTTTTTTATTTTTTCAGGAACTCTACTCTTGGGACCGTGGAAACCAGCTCACGTATCCACTACGCTATATTGAACTACCTGGGCCTTGATCTCATTTTAACAAGAACAGAAAACCATTTTCAGCATAAAGTTTATCCTGTTGTTTTGATTTTTTTTACTTCACTTATGTAACATTTTTTTTTTTATAATTATGTTTGTAGATTTTTCCGCAATCCTTTTCTTTCTTATGCTTTATTTACCATACTAAAGTAAATAATTTTTTTAACAATAATTATTTTTCTAAAAATTTCCGTTCGAAGGTTCCCTAAAACGTAACTCAAAAAAGGAAATAAAATTTTCAGCAGTCAGTGCTTGAAATTTCCAATCCGCGGTGGGTACGCGTTCTCTATATTATTTGAGAGAAGGCCTGTGCGTTGCAGTGGGACGTATATAGGCTACATAAAAAAAACCCCTTTGTGTCATCTCAAACCTTAGTAACGAATTTAGTTAACGCTTGTTCTAAGGCAACTAACAACGCGTTACACATAATGTTGCACACAGAACAAAGATGGCGCTACTGAGTAAGCCCGTTCAGGAAGGCCTGGGCCAGCGGCCTCACAAAAGAGGGACGTGGGACGGGGACGCGGAAAAGACGCGTCGTTAGTCCAATTCACTTTCATACAAAATGTAATGAAGGGACGGGACGAAGCCCAAACAGAAGAGATGAGGCGAAAGACGTGAAGTAACTTTCAATGATAACACGTCTTCTCCGCGCCCACGCTGCACGTGCGCCGTCGGTGTGGCCAGAGCCACGCAACGCGTCGAGCGTCTTTTCCGCGCCCTTATCCCACGTCCTTCCTGTGTGCCCCAGGCCTTCCTTTCTGTGTGTCTCAGGCCGAAGATCATCCAGCTGGTCTATGACTACACCCAAAAGGTGGGATGAAAGTGCAGCTGGGCTCAAAATAGTATGCCGTTTAGATGCTATAAAAAAATTGAATTATGGCTCTGCATATTTTAAGCGTTCCCAAACAAACGCATGTTACTTACTTAAGTGTCATAAAATGTGTTTTTTTTGGATTGTGGTTTTGCACGTCTTTCAAAAAAAATAATATTGCTTTCTTTGCCACTCAGTATTGTCTATTGTTGTATAAATAATGGTACGGAACCCTTCGTGCGCGAGTCCGACTCGCACTTGGCCGGTTTTTTCAAAGCTAATGTTTCCGAGTCAACAACCATTTCGAGAAATGGTTTCCTGGCTGATTTCACTTGATTTTCACGGTTAAAATTTTGGATCGTATAAATAAATAAAAAATAAATGCGCGCAAAAGTCTGAGGTTATCTAAATATGTCATTAATTTGACTCAGTTTTAGACAATCAGTTTTAATAGTTCAATAGCTCCTAATTTTACAACCTGTTGTAAAATTAGGAGCTATTGAACTATTTCGGATCTTCTGAAATTGAAAAAACACTTAATGTTCAGTGTTGTGTCCAAATAGTTGTAATTTTTTTCTTAAAGAAACGACAAACAATAAATCATAAAAAAAACTTCCTCCCTGATAGTTAATGAAGGAAAATGGTTTTTTAATTTTTCAGGTACTCTACTCTTCGGACCTTGGAAACCAGCTCGCGTATGCATTAAACTACAAGGAACCATCCGAAAACAAAACCGAACATTTCTAGCATTAATTTCATGTTACTATTATGATTTTTTTACTATTGTACTTAATTAAATAATTTTTTTGTAACAATAATTATTTTTGTTAAAGTTTCCATTTAAGCGCATAGGTACCTAAACGCAATAAAATGTAACCAAAAAAAAGGAATTATGGCCCCCCTCACGTGTCTTCTGTTTGCAGACGGGACGTGGGGCGGGGGCGCGGAAAAGACGCGTCTTACATTCATACAATGTACTGAAGGGACGGGACCAGCCTAGACAGAAGAGATAGGACGAGGGCGCGAGCTCTAACTATGCGTGGCGTCTTTTCCGCGCCCTCGCCCTACGTCCATTCTGTGTAACCAGGGCCTACGTTTTAACCATTTCAGTGCCATCTCAAAACTTAGTCACGAACTTAGTTACGAACTTAGTTAACGTATTTTGCTAAGGCAACTAATACTGCGATACGTAATGTTGTACATCGAATATAGATGGCGCTACCGAGTGAAACAATCGTGGTTTTTCACTGAAATAAAAAATAGATAAGTAATCTCTTTGACCTATAATTATTTCCCCATTTGCATGATGGCGTTGAAGTGTAATTAGTAGCTCTGCTATGCTGTCAACAAAGTTTTAACATCAGATCCAAGTCCAAATGCTTTCAAATATTTCTCATTCAAACTAAAATTTAAAATCGTTACAGACAATTACGTACGTGTATTGAAAATTTTCACGTTGTTTATGTTACATAATTCTTATTCTGATACAAATAAAACAACTGAATTTATCTAAGCAAACAAGCATTATTGAAAGACAAAATAATCATGATGTTAGATAAATCTTCAAATACTGGCCACTTATGGAACCTAACACTGCAACCATCGATCACGTCGAAAAAAAACCTCACCCATTCGAATTTGGAATCCGAACAAGTATGGCGGCCTCTCGACACAAAACGGGCTCAGTATCCCATCTCAGCCCCCCTATTTTTCGCCACAATGGCCAGCAATACATTCCGTGACTTGGCAGAAGTTGGTGTCATGAAACTTGGCCCCTCCGCACGATCAATACATGCGCATAGCGCCATCTAGGAACCATCGCGCAGCCAAATTGCACTTTAATAGTTCATTAGCGCCGACTGAAATGGCGGGGACATGCGGACAGTTTAAATTCGGTACGCTCTATCGATTCGGCGGGAGATGCTTCGCAAAAATGGCTATGCTGATTGCCTATCTAGTATTGGAAGCGCTGTATGGGAACAGTGGATTCAGGCGAGATAAAATGGGGGCAAAAGGCGCCAGGTGGCGTGTACGCCCACGGTAATTGCATTTGGTAGGGGGAAGCCTAAGTATGATGGGCAGGCTAGGTGCGTTTTTTGGTATGGGTGCCCTCCTGGAACTGAACAGGATTTTGCGCACAAGGTATTACGGCTGTTTCTTGAGGTTTGGCTGTGTATGTAGGTGGGTGGTTTTATGAACAAATATAGACAGGTAAGCGTTGTCATACTTTACTCTTAAATTATACTATTTTTATGTACGGTACAGGCTTGCATATCAAGTTAAAACTTTCTGGACATCTTCCTTTGAAACGTCAGATCACAGCTAAAGTTCATTTCAAAACCGGCATTCGCCTGGGTATTAAATGTTAATACCTCCGTCCAACCCCCTCGGGTCCAAAGTATGAATGATTCAATCAGCTCCCACGTCTATTTGCGATAGGTCGATATTCGTGCGGAGAAGGGAAGGGTTTTCTTTGCGTCTAACGTGAGTTAGCCACCACGGAAACTAATCCATTGCGAATTCACATCTGTAATCGCCGTGGATTTCCTATCGATATATTTATTATGTACTTATTGGTTCCCTTTATTACCCAGAGAGTTTCATAGAGTACTTAGCCCAAATGCTTTGTTTTCATTTCCATTTTGTTGCCATTTAAAGTACCTAATTTATGGCAGTAAGTGAGCTAAGTTATGTGGAGTAATTTACACGCTACATCATTATTGTTTATTTTATATGAACGTTTTGGTACCAAATAAACGTTTTGCTATTCTATTCTACTTTCTAAAATATGTTAATTTGTACTGGTTCAGTCGACAGCGTGTCGAATTAATATGCATGCGTGGACTTTACTGAGTCACATTACGGGCGACTTTCCGATTAAGAAGTAAGGGTTGAGCAGTCATCGACTGTACCGGTAAGGTAACGCTCACTCATTATGAAGGAAAACAGGGCGGGAAAACCGGAGAGTCTGGTGTTCACTTATCTCGGTACTCCAATATATTACCTACTTCAGTCCATTCTAAAGTTATCTGGAAGGAGCCACTCTTAGTGATAAGAAAGCGCCATTTGAAGGTAGAGTACTCTTAGGTTAAGAAATATCTGCGTAGTTTCCTTTTTCGTGTACAATAAAGTGTGCTCTATCTATCTATCTATTTAAAGTCGCCATCCGGGGTGGGCACGCGTAGTGAACTCTCTCTCTCTCTCTCCGAGAGAAGGCTTGTGCCCTGCAGTGGAACTTATAAAAGCTACTTTTGCTTAAGCCCCGTTCATACTACTACAAAAGCGATTGCTTCAGTATATGTAGAGCCATGAATGTGATAGAACTAATGACTGAAACGGCACATCTACATATTAAATTAATTTTGTAATAGTTATTTTCTTAAATTAATTAAATAACCTACCATACTTGAATTTAAATTTTAATATATTTTATGTCCTAAAAAATACATAGGGCAAATAAATTAAAGTATAAATATTATAAAATAACAAATTCTATCTATGAACTCCTTATTGTGTTTGGCTGTTTGGCTCATTTTCTTTGCCTTAATACAGATACATTAATGAGTAGATACGTTAATGCACTTGTGCACAAAATTCTATTTTGTGCAGCCTATATCCTGCACAAATAAGCACTTTCAGAGCATGAGAAGTGAAAAGACTTTACCTATAATAAAAATACGTCTGACTGCAAAATAATTTGCGTCACTACAAATTAATATCATGGTTTCCACCGTAAAACAAAACTTCAATTTATTTAATTTTAAGATAAGATAACATAAGAATATTCTCTATTGTACCAGGAAAAACACAAACATGAAATGTTTACAAAAATGCAGTACAATTGGCGGCCTTATTGCTCATAGCAATATTTTATTTTTACTTTTCAAAGTCAAGTGGCCCTTTGTGAATTTTAACAAGACAAATGTGTTGCTTATTTTTACCGAAGTTCATGTTTTGGGGCCTAGTACGCGCGCCAAATCCTCAGTGATTCCAATCGTCTAACTGTCATATTCCATACTAATTTGACAGTTAGACGATTGGAATTGATCAGGAATTTTGCGCGCGTAATATAGGGGCTTACTTGATAGCTCAATGGTATGGTTTTTAATTAAGATATTAATCGTTTGATTCGATTTTTTATTTCATTTTAATATATCATTTTAACCAAGTTGGCGCTGAGTGGCGGTGCTGATTATTTGGTCAAATATTGCGATGGAACTGGGGAAATATATTAAAATTTTTAAGAACGTTATTGGCAAGGGACCAGGGATTTATTAAGAGGGAAGACTGCTACGCATCGCAAAACTAAGAATTATAGTTGTATAAAACTCGGCTCTTATGATAGTCTGACTATTCTAGAACGCAAGTCTTATATTTTATTTCAATAGATTAAAGACCTATTTTCGTCTTAGGACCTAAGTCCGTGTGGCGCCGGGATTAAGAATAGCGTCACTCCGTTTCCTTCCGTGGATGCCGTAGAAGGCGACTAAGGAAATCAATTACCAGGAGACGGGCAGCAGCGTCTTCCTGAGATTCCAACCGCATACTGCGATCGCCAACCCGCCTGCCAAGCGTGGCGATTATGGCGAAACCCCTCATCGTTATAAAAACCACGAAGGAGGCCCGTGTCATGCAGTGGGCGTCAAGTGGCTGATGATGATGATGAAGACCTATTTTATAGGGTGTACCGAGATAAGTAATAAACTTTTATTGTTATATTTAAGTAAATAATATACTTACGGCATAACAAGAAGATATGGCGTGATAGTAGCGGTGGTAGCCTAGTGGGTAGAACATTCGACTCGGAAGCGAGAGACCCAGGTTCGATTCCCTGTGCGGGCATGACTTTCTTTTCTAAGTTACATACATTTGTGAAGCTATAGTAGCAATATAACTCGCTAACGGTCAAGGAAAACTTCGTGAGGAAACCTGAGTTTCTGAGCTATTTGCATATCTCTGCGCTTGAAATCGTCAATTCGCGGTGTGATTAAGCCCATTCTCTCTCTGAGAGAAGGCCTGTGCCCTACAGTGGGACGTATACAGGCTGCTTATGATGATGACGACGATGATGATGCCATAAAGGTTCAGTAGTATCTATGCTACACATTATAGAAGTAGCCTTGTTTTTTTTTTATTTAGCCTCTATAATTCCCACTGCAGGGCACAAGCCTTCTCTCAGAGAGAGAGTACGGGCTTAATCTTTATTAAGATACTCAAAATTACATGTGGCGATGTTGTGTGTGCATGCTTTAGACCACAACTTAGTTCTTATATCATATTATTACTTATACAATATCTGTATAACTATATTAGTGTATATTGTGATCTGTTTTGTACACGAAATAAAATAAAATAAAATGAGTCACCACGGGCGCCCGCCGCGGTTTGGTAATCGCAAGCCCTGGGGTATGAACACCTCAGACACTCACGATGTCATGAGGTTTCCTCTTGATGTTTTCCTTCACAGTTAGCAAGTGGTATTGCTACTACATCTTCACAAATGTACGTAACTTACAAAAGAAAGTCATGCCGGGATTCGAACCCACGACCTCCCGAATGTGAGATTTAATTAAAAAAAAATATTTAGTATTTATTATTGATTAACCAATTGCTTCCCCCTTAAACAATATGGACGGCAATATTATTAGACCGAGGAGTAAATAGTTGTCTAGTCCCTTTCTTCAATTAACAGTGATATCCGTGAAACTCTAAATCAGAAGAAACCGTCGACGAAAGTATTTTTAACAATTGAAATTGGGTTTTGCTGGACCTATGATGACCACGGCGGTGATAGCCTAGTGGGTAGAACCTCGGACTCGGAAGTGGGAGACCCAGGTTCGACCTCCGGTGCGGGCATGTACCTACTCGTATGACTTGGTTTTCTAAGTTATGTACATTTGTTAAGTTATAGTAGCAATACCACTCGCCAACGGTGAAGGAAAACATCGTGAGGAAACCTGAGTGTCTGAGTTATTCACATACCTCAGCGCTTGAAATCGCCAATCCGCGGTGGGCACGCGTGGTGATTAAGCCCATCTCTCTCCCTTTTAAGAAGGCCTGTGCCCTACAGTGGGTACGTCCCATTATAGGCTGCTTATGTATGATGACAAGTTTCTAACTTGGCCCAGCCCCTGTAAATAACGAATGTAACCTAACCCAATTCTTGTTGACCGTTTTGGACTGTAACACTATTTCTGTCATTTATTCTCTTTTCGGATTCGTCTAGACACTTTTTTACTGCCTTGTATTATTAGTCTTATTTTGATTTCAAAAGGAATCACCCAACGAATTTCAGAAGAGACAGTTTTGAATTCGATTAAAGTTGCGATTTAACTTTAGATTATAAACTAGAACTACATAATTATCTATTTCTATGGATTTAACCAACAATACAATACACAACCAAGTTATAGGATTACGTGAACCACAAATTTGCAGAAATTTTAAGACTTTTTTATTTGTCAGCCAGTATCTTCGGAGCTTCTTGCTTCTTAATTCAGCATTCCTAACCGATCGCCTTTGTAGCTGGCCACATATAAAGATAATGAAAAAAAACAATGACAACAAAAATCAGCTGTTCAACTGGTAACATAATTACCTACTATTTATTTAACACATAAACGACTACGTACGTACAGCTATGTAGAGGTGAATCGGGGTTTCCTGCGCCGCCGGCCGTGTTCGAGACATAATTTTGTAACTCCATTCGACCGAGCAGCGCTGGCTTAGAAGTAATTATTGCCTTTGCCATTTGCAACAGAGTAAATCCAATGCTTTTGGTATTTTTTTTATTAAAAGTATGTACCCGAAACCGGCGTGCGTGCATGCAGTGACTAATGAATGTTGAGGAAGCGAAAGTGATTTGTCAGGATCGTGGCAAGTGACAGTCCCTGGTCTCTGCCTATCCCTCTGGGATACAGGCGTGAGCTGTTTATGTATACAATGTATGTATTTTTTAAAAGGTGACCATTGTATTTGCAGCTGAAACTGTCGCTGTCAGTTGTATTGCTGAAATTGCTTCAATCTTGATCTGAAAAAAAATATTGGTAGGTAAGGACAGATACTGTTTGTAACAGCAAAAATAGAGCAGATTTTCGGAATTTTACAGGTTTCAGAAATTTTAAAATCAAGTTGCGTCTATAGAAAAACTTGTTAGATTTATTTTTTACATTGGATTCTAATAAGGGCGGTAGACACATAAAAACATTTTATGAAATAACTCAAACGTTGATAAATGCTTCACACATCTGTGATTAAAATCACTTTTCGACTTATCATATTATCTTCTATATATATAAAAATGAATTGCTGTTCGTTAGTCTCACTAAAACTCGAGAACGGCTGAACGGATTTATCTTATCTTAGTCTTGAAATGTTCGTGGAGGTCTAGGGAAGGTTTAAAAGGCGAGAAAAAATCGAATAATTTCCGGGAAAACCCTAAAAACAGCCCTTTTCTATTTCCCATACAAACGTTTTCTGTGGCGTTACGAAGTTCGCCGGGACAGCTATATTTACATAAATATATAAATAAAATTCTTTATAAACATATTTATCCTTTAACATGGCCTCTCCAAAGTCTCCAATGAGCTTCAAAAATTTATTTTGTATGTTCTCCATTAAACCCCGTAATAAATGTTGTTCGTATTAACCATTAACGAGCGAAGTTACTCCAAAAATGGAGAGTTCTGCCCCCATTTTCAGAGAGTTATGGAGATTTTGTTACAATGTAGAGAACTCTCTCTTATTTTTTAATATTGACGAAGCGAAAGAGGTTTGTTAGCATCGTGGCAAAGGGCAAATCCTGATATCTACCTACCCCTCCGGAATACAGGCGTGAGTTTATGTTGTATATGTAGAGGACTGCATATTGCACTTTTTGTAGGGCTCTACAGACCTTTCAGTTCGAACTCTAATGATAGGAGTTTTTTATTCGTACGTAGGGCAGGGCCGTGTTTCATAAAACTACAATAATTCACAATCTACTACAACAATTCTATGTGCATTGCGCAGACTAGACTTCCTACTTATTAATCTGTGCTTACTTCCTATGCAATGTACATCGAATTGTTATAGTAAGCCATGAATTGTAGTTTTATGAAATAGGGCCCAGACCGAGTTAGTACCTATGCATTACTATGCTTAGTATGCATTAGAGGAGATTTATAATTGGCCTTTAGCTATTAATTTATTTTATGTTCAACTGTTATGCGGCTGTTAGTCTTCCTAACGGAAATAACTAATTAAGTAAATTAATCTAGCACAGGATGTAGATGAAGCCGTGTTTCCTAGTGGTTTCCTGATGTTTTCATAAAACATTCACAACACAATCCGTTTTAATGCGTAAAATATTACTTTTATTTGGATTCCCATGGCAACGTAATATTTTGCGAATGGAATAGTTATTTGTTATAGGTACAAAAGTGCGAAGTTGCTTTTAAACCGCGTGCTCAATTTGATGACCGAGCAAGCGAAGGATTCTAAAATTGAACATGAACGTTAGCGAGGGAATCAAAAGTGCACGAGGTGAAAAATCTTTGCACTCGAGTGCAACACGTAGGTACCTAACTTTTAATCCCACCTCAGCGAGGAAATGACTAAATCCAAAAAAAAAACACAAAGGCGGTTCCGAGTCCGAGTTGGAGTCTGGCATTTGCACTCAGATATCGAAGAGCAAAAATACTCTTTCCGAGATGGGGATGTCGTAGCCATATCATAGAATTGTCCATATCATGATGTGGTTAGCCATATCACGAAATGTATCGTTTTCATGAAAAGGCCAAGTCAAACTGGCCGTATCATGAAATGGCTTAGCCAGATCAATGAGCGACCGACGTTTGACGATTTGAATAGCGAAATGCATGACTATTTCATGATGCGGCCAAACGTTAGCGGCCATATCGTAAAATACTTCCATTATCTACCGTTAGAGGCGCTGATGTTAGTTTGTTGTATATTTCTACCATGGAGGCGACAGAAAATATTTCTAGTGACGGCAATATTCCCGTAAATACTGTGCAAAATGAGGAAAGTAGGGCAGAAATCTCATTTTGTTGTAATCATTGTACCGCATTGTATTTTACGAGTGATAAAATATAAACTGTTGCTTCTTTTATTGGTATTTTATTCAACCTATAATGTTCAAATGCACCAAAATACTAAATCTAACGTATATAGTATCATCAATCTATTTTTAGCTCAATGCAGTAAATATGTCAAACTTAAATCAGGTTGGTGCATGGAAAAGTCATGGGGCCTACATTATGATATGGCAAAACGTAGATTGCTACATCGTAAAACGTTGATGCTTAAACGATACGGCCAGTTTGACTTGGCCTTTTCAAAAGGACACATTTCGTGATATGGCTAACCACATCATGATATGGCACAATCTACGATATGGCTACGACAGGGGAATGAAAATTAGATTGTTTTATGTAGGTAACTCATGATTTTTAGAAGGAGCCGCACCTTTAGTTTAGACTGGGAGATATCTAGATGTAGGGCACCTACTCTTATAGCAAGACTGATACGTGATCGCCTAATATTGTTTTTATTCTGTTTGAGTATTTATTTTTCAAGGGACGAAGTGAATTCAAATAAAAAAATCTAACAGCGGGCGAAAATCGCAAAATCATTTTATCAACCTCGGTTCGGTACATACGGTCTTATTTATAAAACCACGACTCCTTTAAAACCAATCAATAACTCTGTTTATATAATCTGTGGTTACATATTTTCCGTGCAAAATCTTCACCACAGACTATTTTCATCGGCCCATACACTCTTCCTCTGAGAGAAGGTCTGTGCCCCCTACAGTGGGACGTATATAGGCTGAATACAATACTTGGACTGTCGCAGTCACTTGATGGTAAGTAGATAAAGGCTTAATCTAAGATGTCACGTTTACCTTCCTGTTAGGTTTCGCGTCATCAAATCTCGCTTGGAGGAATTAGATTACACTTAGACTGGCTTAGATTCTTCCTTTGGGCTGACTAGATTCTAAAACGCAACTGTTCCGCTTACCGCTATTTCTAAAAACAACAAAAAGGTCAATGAGCTGCTCACCACCATTGCGGCCGCTGCAGCGCTTCAATTCGAATTTCGAACATCTCAGCACTCAGCTGAGATGGCAGGTACCACCTGACGTCTGCCCCCCGGCTCCCGCGTGCCCCCGCGGCGCCATCAGCTGTTAATGCACCCTCTCCCGCGCCCCTCTGCCGCCCCGACCTTTCCCCTTCGTTTGTGTAATATGGGGAGGATGGGGAGAGACGGGCTAGTTAGCTTTTTTCGTAAGTTCATGATTTTGCTTTGAACTGTTTCGTCTGAAGCAGTTAGCTATGAAGTGCATACTTAATTTGCAAGGAATCATAATAATATAGATATAATAAGAACTTCCACACAATACAATCACTTGACCTGGTCCCAAACTAGGATACGCTGTGCTATGGTAACCAGGCAAGGGCGTCACAAACATGATAATACACCCAGACTGAGGCCATTTGTACAAATGTACGGCAGCCCCCAGTAGGAATCGAACCGAAGACCTCTGTTTTGGTAGCTAATTCCCTTAGCGGCTAGACTAACGAGGCAAGTATTTTATAAATAAATTTATAGTTTCAGTGAAGGAAATGCACGTAACGAAATATGGAAATATGGATGTCTGAGCTGTTCACATGGGTCTCAGACCTTGAGATTGCCAATCCGTGGTGAACACGCATGTTGATTAAACACACATACTCAATTCAATTCAATTCAAGTCTTTATTTGTCAGCAAACACGGTGCATGTAGTTTTTATATAATACATCTCTCTCTCTAACACACTAACTTCTCTGTCTCTCTCTCTCTCTCTCTCTCTTTCTCACTAAGAGAACTACCCACCCAGCCATTAACCACAAATCAAAGGTTGACTGGTAGAAAATGCTATCTAGCATAAAGTACGCCTTTGTACCAAACATGTGTTGTGCAATAAAGAATCTTAATAATAATAAGAGAAGGCCTGTACCAAGAAGTGGTGAAGAAGACTATAACTTGAAAACTGTCTCTTAAATATTTATGTTTTTGATTAAAAAAAATTATTTATCATAGCAATGGATATCGTCAAGTTTGAATTATTTACGCTACAGGGTGCTGTATAGTTTTAAAGATTAACTTTACTATGGTCTTATGTCCGAAACATACATTAATTTGCTAATATGGGCTCTAAATAATAATTATAAACGAATTGGATACATTTCTTTAATGTTGTTGGTAAGTTGCCTTGTCAGGTGCCAAACTAATCTGGTAAGGGCTCTGAAACACAAATACGTCCTCAACATTCTCTATTAAAAGTGAATACGTAAAATGCAGGTCGAAACATTTATAAAAAAATAATGAGACCGTTAAGTGGGTGCCTGCTACAGACAACCTCAGTAATATCGACGAACCACTACTCTATGCAACCACCATGGCCAATCACAAAATCCGACCGCCACATATCGATCTACCCATCCGCAGGAAACAAAAGGCAAAAATGCCAACTTTTAATAATATATCGCACATTATGCCTGCCAAATGAATAATTTATCGCGATATGTCGATTCGGGGCTGGTTCCTCCGCGCGGGGGGCACTGGTGGGGGGCGCGGTGGCGCGCGCGGGCTCTGTCCGCGTTTGGCGGCCGAGTGAGCGCCATGTCTGCGCCGCGGGCCTGCTGTCGCCCGCGCGCCCCCGCCTCGCTCCTCGACATCACCGCGAAGATCGTGGCTGCGACCATCCCGTTTCAAAGGATTGAGGAACGCTACGAGCGCATCCCGGAGCCGGTGCAGCGCCGTGTGGTTTACTGGTCGTTCCCGAGAGATGAGCGGGACATTTGCATGTACTCGTCGCTGGCCAGAGCGCCACCCGACGACCACCGGAACATCGCCTTTTGCCGCGGCCTGAAGTTGCTGGAGGCCGGATGCGTGGACTCGGTGCTGCAAGTCGGTGAGTGCCGCGCCTGCGCTTGTTTACTAATATGCGCGCCCCCGCCCGTATAAATAAAAACGGTCGACGTATGCGATCGATAGGCGGCCTGCTCTCGGGAATAATTCATGCGTTGGCCTCGTAAAAGTTTCAGGAGAGATTAGGGCCCGCCCGACCAGTTTCTGTCGCAAGCTTGCACGTCTTTGGCTACCCACTCGTTGTGTCTATTGGTCATTAATACCAAGTTAAGATCAATTCGAAAGGTTTGGCGACTGTTTGCCGAAAGACATAATGTTATTGTTTATCTGTGTGGGAGTGACTGTGACCGGTTTTAATGCATTAAAACGTGTGGCCATAATGGAGAATTCTTGCTCCTTCGTGCCGGATACAACGACACGCGCGTGCATCAATTTCAATCAATATCAGTCCCAAGTGCCGTTTCACGCTGTGCTTATACAACTCTGGTTCCGTAGGTTAGTCTACCAGTAATCGGTGGGATGCATGCAGTACTAACTGCCTAATAGCCATTTATCGGTCCCGATACGGCCTCGCCTTGTAACGATTTGATAGAGCCGGCCATTACTATACATTCGACATTGCCACTTCGGGAACCAATTATTTTACAACCCAGAACGGTTCACAGTCGGCTGGCGAAGTTGAATAAATTTGGTCCCAAGTGGTCGCCCTGCGGCACACCTGCATATTGCATTACGATCCATCATTCGGGGGACCCAAATGCATGGAATGGAATACATAATACAGATGTAATTATAAAGGCCATTAATCATATTGGAATGCTGACTCTCGCAGGAGTATCAGGTTCTCTGATTACTTTATTGACAAGGAACTCTTACCTACTTTCAAAGAAAACGTCAATCGTGAAATTCTGGTCAAACAGATTAACATAACTGGACGTGCCGTTAAAAAAGAAAAATTACGCAACCCAAGTGTATCTGGTGCGTTTTCGTTTCGAGTGGCCAAAAAAGCTATGAATATGAATCCGGCGAGAATGCTCTGTATAATATAAACTGCGCAGACGATCGTTTGTTACTGTCGCTGCCCGGAATAACGGACGCGAATAAAGAATATTAATTGCCCGTTTTTATTTTTATTGGGCTCGGGTTATATTGTGGGCCGTGGGAGGACGGGCGTTACATATTCATTTGTGCTTATCTGGCATCAGTACAGCGATTACCGGCCGTTTCGGGCCCTGTTTCGGGCTCATACGCCACATTTGGGCCAAGTTGACTCATAGTCTCTTGAGAACCTTGGCCAGTCTAATGACTGCAGCGAACAGGGTAGATTTAGGAGGATAAAAACACAGGCTTTCTGTTGTCTCAAGTCCAATTTGGTGTTGGCTTCCATCCAACGGCAGGGCCGTCTGGAGAAGCAAGACGCTGTAAAGGCAGAATTTGATGCCGCGTGAAAAGTTATCAAATATAATAGAGCTATCGTGTTTGTTTATCAAGCCTTTGATATCGTGAGTAATGCACGACCCACGCCCGTAGACGTCTGACTCAAGTAATGTACGACCAAAAGGCATCACCCCGTTGGGAAAATGGCCCAAATTAGTTGTCAGTCATGACATCATACATTGTAAATTCGCTTATTTCATAAAGGGGCAGGCAGAAACTCGTTTATCAGTGACAATCGAATGAATTTATATATATTCAAGTTAGAGCAATGAAAGATCTAATTGAAGATAAACAAATCATAACGGGATATCTAACATTTACGTTGGTTCTGAAGTGTCATTGGGACAAGTTCTCTTGTTGACACCATTAGACTGGTTGGCCGAAACGAGAATTTCAACATATCAAGATACAAGAATAAGAAGAGCATTCGCCCTAAATGTGAAATGAAAATGAATTATTCTCGATCATTGAATAGTTTAACACCCCATAATGTGAGAGTTGTGTAGCAGACTTGTACATTTTTAATGGTACAGCCAATGCACTATGCAAATTAAAACTTCCTTTGTAGATGACAAGGATTAGGAATTCTCTACAAATAACAGGGTAGATGGGAGATTCCTTAGTAAATCATTCAGCAGAAATCACAAGTTGCTAGTCCACGAATGTCTGCATGTATGGCTTACAAACTCAGTTTCAATTGCACAATATCAGCTTGATAAAAGACCAAAAAACGGAAGTAGGTATATGGTAAAACCGACAGTCATTTTGTCAAGGCTACCTAAGTAACAACGATATCTCTACATCACTATCACAAGTCCTGGGGTGCGACCTCGTTAGTCCTCCATTGTATGAAGTGTTCTGATTTAGCCTACTCCGGCCTGTTAAATACATACATAATTTTGACACTTTGGAGTCGTCTAAATGCTTAACCCGATAGAGTGGAAAGTTACGTGACATAAGGGATTGTCCCAAACCCGGTTTTCTGTGATATAGGTACTTAGTATCCAGACATTATAAGACATTATAGGGTGGAACAAGTGAATGAATTTGTCTAATTGGGGAGCCTCTTTACGAGGGATGGAAAGTGTGAAGATGATATTATATAGAAAGAAAGACTAAAAGCGGGTAATTGTGTAAAATTTACAGTGCCTTGCACTTCTTAGTGAGTGGCCAAAACATCTCCTAAAGAGCTAGATTGGTTATCCATAATGGAGTGCTGGTCCCAACACTTATCTATGGTAGCGAGACTTAGGCATGGCAAAAGAAGCAAAAAGGTCTAGGACCAATGCAGTAGAAATGAAGTCCTTGAGAAGTAAGTCTGATGTTACCTTAAATGACAGGATACGCAATATTTTGATTAGAGAACGCTGTGGACAGAAAGAGGATGTAGTGACTAGAATTGAGAAAGGAATGTTGCGTTGGTTAGGACATGTGGAGAGGATGAATGAAGAAAGATCGACGAAAAAAATTTTATATATCGTCCCAGTCGGATATACTTCAACCAAATAGGGGATGTATTAGCAAAGGGCAAGATAAAAAGTATCTGAAACCGGCGTGCGTGCATGCAACGACTAATGAATGTTGAGGAAGCGAAAGTGATCCTTCAGGATCGTGGCAAGTGGCAGTACCTGGTCTCTGCCTACCCCTCTGGGATACAGGCGTGAGTTTTTGCATAAATGTATGTACATTATAAGCAAGTAAACATTTCAAAACTAAGGCTATTTATAATTTCAAATCAAAGTACAACAGCCCCCAGGGGTATCGAACCACGACTGTTGGTATGGTAGTCAAACGTATTACCACTAGACCAATGAGGCAATCA
Organism: Yponomeuta malinellus; assembly: GCA_947308005.1. Taxonomy (NCBI): domain Eukaryota; kingdom Metazoa; phylum Arthropoda; class Insecta; order Lepidoptera; family Yponomeutidae; genus Yponomeuta; species Yponomeuta malinellus. The sequence continues at coordinate 3,539,201 of OX371013.1, forward strand.
AAATATTCGTCACTGTATTGTATAAGCTTGGGGCACGACCTATAATCTAGCTATAGTCCATAAACTCAGTGTTACGCATACTTCTCTTGGCTATTCGTATTCGCGTATTTGCCAAACATCCTTACTAATATTATAAACGCGAAAGTTTGTATGTATGGATGGATGTTTGTTACTCTTTCACACAAAAACGGCTGAACGGATCCGGATGAAATTTTGCACAGAGGTAGATTATAGTCTGGATTAGCACATAGGCTTTTTTTATCCCGGAAAAATAATCATCAAAATTACCATGCAAACGAAGTCGCGGGCAACAGCTAGGTAGTTTATAATAAATACATTGCAGTTTTTGCAAAGGCAGTAAGTAGGTACTAAAGATTCGTTAGAAAATGGATGGGTAATATTTGCTAAATTTAAAAGTAAATACGAGTGGCCAAGTGAGGTGCCGGCATTATTATAAGGCCACTTTCTCAAATGTGGCTTAAACAGCATTTTATCTAAAATTATTCATACAAAAGTCTATTTAAATGGCGACTAAAGTGACATTTAAGAAGCGATGCAAGCAGGCCAGTGTACAGACGGTTGGAGCTGATGACTGAAAGAGTGCATACATTTACAATCGTCATGCAAAAATAAACTAACTCGCTTGGGTTCGGTAAATATTTATTCATTCATGTTAATAACTCGGGCATATGTATTAGGGGCACAGATGATACTAGGGGCAGACCGGTTTTCTTGGTCTCACCTGAAATAGATAGATGGAGAACTTTATTGTACATAAAGGTTGAAATAGGTTAGTTTATCGATTGCATTACATATCATCGTCTCACGATCTGCTTTTTAGTTTTATTTTTTTTATTTACTAAGTCAATAAGCTTTTTTTTTAGTCACCGGTAAGGATTTCAAAAGGATTGATTAATAGTATACGTCCCACTGTAGGAGACAGCCTTCTCTCAGAGAGACAGTATGGTCTAGCTAACGGTGATGGAAAACGTCGCTGAGTGTCTGAGCTATTCACATACCTCAGCGCTTTAAATCGCCAATCCGCGGTTGGCACGCGTGGTGATTAAGCCCAATAGTTACCTAATAAATGTCAAAAAATAATCTACGTAGGCGTAATATCGTTGTCTTAGGCCCATGATGCCCTTTTTATAACTTTGCTAAAAATTCTGGGTCTTACTTATAAAAACACGATTCCTTGAAAACACTCCTCAGAGGTAGTTTAAATAATCTGTGGTTACGTCTTTCCCCCTTTATCACAGACTACTTAAACTGACTCTGAGGAGTGTTTGAATTAGACTGTGTCAGTTGTTAAGGAATCCTTTTAAAACTCAAAACATACACACCAAATGCCTCTCTCGTCGTGACGTGATTTGCAATTTGTCGCATCATTCGCCTAAAGTCTAGCGCCGGTTTCAAGGCGGAAAGAAAAAAAAACGGCCACTAGCACCCGAAGGGTTCCGTATCATCATTATCTACACATCATTTGAATATTTTAAGCGCCTACCTGTTGCCGTTATTAATATCGGGCAAAAAACGGCAAAAAATCACGTCTGTTGTATGGGAGCCCCCCTTAAATATTTATTTTATTCGGTTTTTAGTATTTTTTGTTATATCGGCAACAGAAATACATCATCTGTGAAAATTTCAACTGTTTACCTATCACGGTTCATGAGATACAGCCTGGTGACAGACGGACGGACGGACGGAGGGACAGCGGAGTCATAGTAATAGGGTCCCTTACCCTTTGGGTACGGAACCCTAAAAAGGAATATCTTTACTATGTTGAGTGATCGTAACACTATCGAATATAACCTCTTTATGATTAAAGACAAGTCGGCTGCTTGTCAACATCCTTGTCACCAAACTTTAGATAGATAAAACGTAGTGATTATTTTCACTGTGGATAAGGAGTATTATATTCCTTGCTGTGGATTGAGCTCCGACATCGCTTATAGCAATTTGATGCTTTGTAAATAATAATGGCCTAATGTTTTTCGTTTTGTCATTCTTTTCATTTTGCTAGCAATATTATTTAATGTTTACACTTTAACGCGAACGCGCACAGAACTCGTCGGGCAGAATATTTATTAAACCTCTTCGGACAATATTTATATTTTCATCCACGAATTTTTGATCCTGAATAAACAAAATTCCTGTGACATAAACGACAACACTGTCCTTATCTCTATAACCGGCGGATCGTGAAGGTATGTTATTTATCAGTAAGTAGATTTATTACAAAAATACTCTCAAGCTTGGTCTTTCCTTGTCTGGAGCATCCATCTAATACAATGGAGAGCTCGTACTAAAAATATTTTAATTTAATCGGAGAAACCGTGATAGAAGATAAATTAACGTAGTATTACCTGTCGAAAAGTCAATATAGTCACGTGGTACAAAAACGCGCCATACAAAACGGGCTCAAACTATAGCGTCACAACTTGCACGTAACGCCCTATAATGTATGAAGCGTTTATAAATAATGTCTTTGTGCATACATTGTGCACCCTTATAAGAAAACGTTCAGAATTCAATGAAAAACTAAATCTAGTAAGGTTTTTGCTATTAGAGTACCTAACATTATTTATCGCATTTTTTGTCACCCCGAAAACCCCGAAAAAAAATTTATTTTAATTGTTTTATTTTTTTATTTTTCTCAAGTTTTTATATGATTTCTATAGTTATAAAAGCAATTTCACTCCAATCTAAGTTAGGCGCAAGTTCCCCATTGGATTAATTCCGAGACCAATAAGAACTGAGAAGGCTTGAATCTGCATACAGACTAACCGAACGAAGACACCGCATACGCCGGAAGACCGACGGTCCCCGTTTGCATTCGATTCACTGACCTCCATAGTACTGCTCCTATATTAAGCCACATTAAGCGCACTAAATACTGAACGATTCCAATCATATAACTGTCTTATACCAATTGCCATCACAAACGTCAGGATTCAGACAGGATTCTTAGGATAATTAGGCCTCTCATACTATAGAGGTTAATGAAGTTTCGTTTTCCTCCTAACATCTACTGATTCGTTCACATTCGTTCGGTTGGTCTGTACCGGATATCACACAAATCTGGTGCTCCAATCGGTCACGTCTGCATCATTGCAGTTCCGAGAATGTATGGGATATAAAGGCCTGTCATCTCTTTAATGGCCTGCCCCAACGTGATTCATCCGGGGTGATCTTTTGATATCCACTCCTTGTGGTAATGTTCTCGAGATTTTTTGTAAGTCTAAAGTTGTGAGAAAAGATGTGAGTTTTTATTAGACAAATACGTAAGGTGTTATTTATAAAAGCACGATTTCTTTAAAACACTGCTCAGACGCAGTTTAAATAATTTGTCGTTTCGTCTTTCTCTTTAACGAATATTCTTATCTTATCTTAACACAGATACTATAACACAGTTACAAGGAATCGTGTTTTTCATGAATAAGACTGCACCTACGTGTTGAATAGTAAAGTTGTTCAACACTTGCCCTGCTAATTGCACTTGCAGTAATCGACACTTTTGGGATGATGAATAGAAGGTATATCAGAGATAGGTACATTATATAATAGATACCTAGTCATTATGGGCCCATGAGATGTAATTTTTGCAAAAAAGTGAAAATCCCAAGGATGATGGAGTAAATAGGTTTGTTTTGTAGGTTCTATTTTACAATCCAGATTCTGCTTAGGAACCTACAAGTAACTAGTGCAGTTGCCTTTCAAATCAAACTCCCTTCCAACGATGGCCAGGGTAGGTTCAGGAACATTTAGTGGTTAATAAAAAATTGTTGAAAGATAAAATTTACCGCATTCATAACATTTTCATTGCGCATCCATTTCATAAATTCTTATTTCCATGACAATTTTAGTGCATCTTTAATTTATCTGTGTGGAATTTTATATTTGAATGTTTATGAGACGTTTTCTATAGGTATAATTCCGGAGACCATAAAAGCAAAATGGATTTACCAAAAGGTCTAAGTAAACCAAGATCTTAATAGACCGGTTTAAGCTGCACCACATTGCTTTAACCATCATAAAGAGGACCTTTTATTCGCATAAAGAACCGAACAACAAAATATGCCATTGATCGCCGACTACAACGTACGAGCATCTGCAGAGGCGATTTAAATTCAGAGCAACGACTAGCTAGACTGAAGAAGCCAAACAGAGCTGAATGCTACTCTATCCAATAACAGTGTTTCATAGTATCAGTAAAAAGACAGCATTGTCACACGGCCTCTAACCACCTAACCAGTCTAACATGGTCTCTGAAATCCTATCGGAACTCCCTCTAAACTCCCTTGAGTGTTTGAAACTAGAGGGGCGCGGAAGGCCTTCGAGAATCGGCTGTACCCACAAAGAAGTGTCTGTACACTACGCACCTCCGCATTTTAAGGTTCACGACAATGTCTCCTTTGATACCAGCTGTGGACTTTATTACAATACCTGCAAAGGCCCTTATGGCATGGCAGATAACGTGTTTAACAGTTGAAGGCAAACAGCGTTGTCGCAGAGAGTGAATGGTGGATATGTTGATGTTTTCAAATGGCTATTTGTTAAGCTAGGAACAAGAAAGCACGTTTTATTGTAAGAATATACTATATGCGTATTCAGTGTTCCACCTAGATAGACAATCAATTGCTGACAGGATTAATCGTGGAACTACCAGTAATAGCACATGCGGAATATCAGCGTAAGTTTTTATGTTATATGAATACTATGCACTCAATACATATTCGTAGTAAATTTATAACGCGTTGTCACACGTTCTAAACCATACCATATGCATGGATAGTTCTTTAACCTTTTCGTAAGAGCTAGAACACTTCAAAAAGTACCTTAGTCTGCCTGAGATATCATAAGTCTCCGACAAACATGAGGTTTACATTTCCAATTTACGGTATTATTATCACTGCTTATAAAGACTATGTGGAACGGACGCTACTATCTTGCATAATCAATATTGCTGGTTTGTATGGGTGAAGAATGTGACGATGCAAATTATCATTGTGCAGTACGTTTGTTTGCACCAAATAAATAGTAACCATCGCATATACACCAAAGAATTGATGGTAATCCGTTTGACGCAAGTCATCCTTGTTCCTAATGTTCTGAACAAGCTTCCACTGTCAATATTAGTCGAAGACTGAGAGTTGCTGTTATAGAGCTAATTTATGTGTGACTTGCGCTTGTATGGGACATTGTACACTCTTCGCAGACCCTTGTGAACCAGGCAGGGCTCTGAATGAAGTAATTGTTCGTATTGAAAAGATTGATAATCTGGTACACTGTTCGATTTATGTATGCTTCGAAAATGTTGCTAAGTAAATTGTACGTTTTGCTTGAATTACTTTGAAACTTAGGCTTGGCACATGGAACATCGGAAAATTCATGTCGTTAATAGATTACAAACTTGTTAAAAATTACTAAATTCAAACGGTCGTTCTGTTGTTAAGCATATTTTTCAGAATTTTTATAATTAACGACTCCTGATTTCTGAAATTTATAATATCCTTTCTAAAATTTATAGTATCCAGAGTTTGAAATCGCCAATCCCGGTTTATTGGTGATTTTTAGTTCAATAAACACAGCAAAAACCAAAAAGAAAAATAAATATTTGATAAAATTCACACAACATAATCACGACCCGGATATTCTGTGATATGGTAACCAGAGAAGGAAATCACAAACATGACAAAAAAAACATTTGTACAAATCAAACTACTGTAGTCCCCAGCACCAATCGAACCCATGACCTCTGGCGTCGCAATAAAACGTGTTACCACTTACCGGTAAATCAAAGAGCCAAAGATAGCAATGTTCGCCGAAATCGCACTCGTCATACATAAAGCAAACGATTCCGCGAAATTACTAGGTCAACAAACAGAAGTGCCTTACAAATCGGCACCGCGGGACAATGTGCCATATTATTTTGTAAATAGCTGATGAGTTCGCGAGAAACATCATTTACAACGAAACTGCTGTTGTGCAACATAAAAATACTACTTAAACGAAATATGCCAGTGCTGATGGTAGAAGCGGGGGCGCTTTGTTAGCGATGAATTCAAATGAATTGCTCGAGTTTCTTGTAAAAAATTAGGAAAAGTCAAGGATGTACATTTTCGTTCTTAGTGCAGTTTTTTATAACAACATTATTGTGCCAAAACTGTGCTTTGAGCCACTTGAGTCAAGTAGATGAACTGTCAATTGTCACAGTCCATACAAATGTTTCGTAGTTGTAGGAAACACAATATTTGACAGTCGTCTACTTGCCTTGATGGAGCTCCTATAATAGGGATACTAATTACTGGATAGCCTTTAGTTGAAACAATCTAAAATGAACTGTATTTCTTTGTTTCTTTACCAGGAAAAACTGTCTTTGTCTTTTTCTTGTCGCTTTCGATCGTCCAATTATCAGTCTGTTGTTGGCATAGTTGTATAATTTGATTGTATTTCCTATTTATGTGAAATTTAATTTAATTTAATAAACAACAATAAATACTATTTGACAAATTCATATGTCATTGTGTAAAGTTGGATGTATTGTTTTTAAAACCGTTTACTGCAGAACTGTAGAGTACCACTTACTGAAATAAACATACATATATACATACATAAACTCACGTCTGTATCCCAGAGGGGTAGGCAGAGACCAGGGACTGCCACTTGCCACGATTCTGACAGATCACTTTCGCTACTTCAACATTCATTAGTCGTTACATGCACGCACGCCGGTTTCGGGTACTTTTTATCTTATCGTTTGCTAATACATCCCCTATTTGGTCGAAGTATGTCTGCCTGGGACGTCCGTTACCGGCCCTTCCACCCACATTCGCTCGATATATTTGTGTCGTCAATCTTTCTTCCTTCATCCTCTCCACATGTCCAAAACAACGCGACATACGTTTTCTAACCAAACTATAAAGAAACTGGTTATGAAATACTGCCAAATACTACCTAGATGAGTACCCAAATAAATTTAAAGTCAATTTAATTCAATTCAATTCATTTATTTGCTAGAATGTGGAAGTACATACATAAATATAGGTACAGATCATAAAACATATTATAGAACGCACATTCTGTCAGTCTTGACATGCAAAATTTATAGACATACACAAAGTAAAGTCACTTATTCTAATTAATATAAATCAAATGACCCAACACGTAGGGTCTACTGTATCTCAAGAAGTCTCAATTGGCCAGAGGGTGAAAGGTGGGAGGCCAAAGCAATTAGCTCCAATAAGTAGAGCAGGAAATTTGAATTAAGATTACTTAACAGATTCTTGGTAGCTTGGCACTGACCTCTACATTTACCTTTGAAGTTGCACTTAATGGTGTATCCTGGAAAGAGACTGATGGACAGATAAAGTAATTAAAGAGATATTAAACTAAATGAGTAAATTGTCCAAGACATTAACAATGACGATGTTGTTATGGTTCTGAAGACCATAAGGTATGTGGAGTTATAGAAAGATAGAGAACACTACACTAAATTACAGTAAGGCTGACTTGCACCACTTTATTCAATGTGGCTTAAGCAGTATTTAACTAAAATTCTTCTTACAGAAGTCGATTTATATGGCGACTTAAGTGACATTTGAGAAATGGTGCAAGTTTGACATTTTGTAAGATTTTAGCCGAGTAAACAATCACCCGAAACAAGCATAAAAACTGACTTCCAAACACTGCAGCACTAAAAAGTTAGAAATTATTTAAAAGAATACCTTTACATTAGAAGTATGTATACCTACATGTAGGCATTGTAGAAGCATAATTTGTAGTCGGTGCCCAAAATATATGTGCTGGTCATGAAACTGGGCACCGCTACAAATTATACTTCTAAAATAGCTACGTGTATACATACTTCTAATTGAAAGGTTTTTTATTTTTAAATTTTTAGTTTGGGTGCGGAAGAAAAATAAACAAGTCCCTTATAACCGTAATTTACCCTACTTAATTCGTTGCTTTAAAATTTCAAGTTTTCAATTTCCATCTCCCAATTTTCATCGACAAAACATCACCATATTACCTTGGGACTACTTTTACGCTATTTTATGAAACATACGGATATTACTAAAGGATGGACTCCATTGGGCCTTATTTACTGCTGTCCATTGAAGAGTTCCTTTCGCCATCTCTGAAAGTCTTCATCAGATCTGCATTAAATTAAAATGGGACCTAGACGCTATATATATTCGAACAAAAAAGAATTGTCGAAATCGGTTTACATTTTGACGGAGTTATGCGAGAACGTAGCCAAAAAATATATATACGCGTCGAATTGATTTTTTTGAAGTCGGTCAAAAAGTGTGCATGCAGTGACTAATGAATGTTAAGGAAGGAAAAAGGCTTTTCGTAGGAAGAAGCTAAATTTCGGTCTCTGTATACCCTGCGGGATACATTATACCTAATATATGTACATCTGAGGAACGTAGCGATCATAAAAGTGAAGCATCCGAAGACAAAATGTAACAACAGTCCGATTTCATATTGCATTTCACACATCAAACCTCTGGACCAGAATAATAGTAAACATTATGAATTTGAGCGCCATCAATCTGAGACCGAATGGTTTTTGTATAACACCGAGTATCGGCTTCATTTGTTACTGTCACCGTAATGATGGAGGATCGAGAATAGCGTCTTTCATTTCATTGGATGTATGCAAGCTAGAGTTTCGTTTGATTCTAACAGGCGTTTCTGATAAATAACAGTTTTTATTAAGTCCGTACCACACAATAATGCGAGCAAGGACGAGACCAACTAGCATCTAGACGTCAATAACCTCTATTGCGTTACCTATCTATCAACATTATTTTTACTGGTTCTATCAAAATAACTAGGCTACGGTATGTACTGCCTTTGGGGTTTTTCATTTTAATTGCTGTACTTTGGAACTGAGGTCTTATCACTAATGCATTTGACTACGGTGGTCTATGGGTAACTGGGTGGCAGCTAAGTTGGTTCTTTGTTTCTGGCAGAGGCGCAGTACAGAAATAAAGAATAAAGATATTTATTGTTTATTAAGGCGCTTAGCTACCAAAGCAGAGGTCGTGGGTTCGATTCCCACTGGGGCCACCGTACATTTGTACAAATGGCCTCAGTCTGGGTGTATTTTAATGTTCGTGACGTCCTTGCCTGGTTACCATAGCACAGGGTATCCTAGTTTGGGACCAGGTCGAGTGATTGTATCGTGTGGAAGGTACTATTATTATAAATATTTAGAAACAAACATCGGTATACACGTGAAGTTATGACCAATTTACAAGGTGGCTTAGATGTTAAGTGTACGTAATTTGTTTATCACGTTAGAAACCAAGCTAGGTAGATCCTGTACTATGGATTCCAACGCCCCGCTTGGGTTATCGTTAAGTTAAGTAAAATTAATTACCAAAGAAATACAGCAAGTCTAGTGAAAACTATAACTTTTTCTTTTTAAAATAACAATCTGTCTTTACAATAACAAATCCTGAACGATTTCAATCGTCCAACTACCAAATCCGCTACCAGGATTCCGACAGGATTTAGTAAGCGTAATTAGGCCCCAGGTATCCAAGTTTTAGCTGAAAATTACCAAATCATTTGAAAGAGTGGGTAGAACAACGTTTACAACAATAGCAACAAACCAAAGTAAGATAAAGATAAATATATTTATTTGTTACACATGAGTTTAAAAAGGTGGTACAATCACGTAGGAAAAAAGGTACAATGAGAAATCGTGAAGAAGCCTCCATAAGCAATCAGGCGCTTTGGTTGTGGAAACCAGTAGATAATTCACAATAAATAGATACACTTCTCACTTCAGTGATAAACAAAATTGCATTAAAACGTGAAAATTACTTTGCTAAATTCCGCCAAAATCCCACAAGTACCACCATCCCACCATGTGGGATTTTGGCGGAATTTAGCAAACTAATTTTCACATTTTAATGCTATTATGGTTTTCCGCAAAGCAACGCCTGATTCCATACAATATAAACAAAATTTTAAAATTGCGTATTAGCCTTTAAAACTAATCCTCGAATTATTTAAGCATCGAATTATATAAAGTAGGTACACCATAAAAGACTAAAGACCAGTTTTGCTAGCGAATAGTGGGCTGACATAATACTGGTGACATGCGCCTTCAAATAAGACTTCTATAAAATAACTAGCTGACTCTGCAAACGTTGTTTCGCCATATTAATTAGCCTACAACCTATTCTCAGACCTAACAAATATACACAAAAAAACCATAAAAATCGGTGAAGCCGTTTCGGAGGAGTTCGATAGCAAACACCGATTGGACGTAGAGTTTTTGCGACTATCATCACCTCAATTAATGTTAGTAAACTTTCCCTTATCTTGAACAAACAGTGCGACCCAAATAGCCCCTAAAGTGCGTTCGATAATCAACTTATCGACGCTATAATTCCACCGTCTTCGATAGGCTGAATTTGGTTCTTAGGCAATGTGTCTGATAGATACTCCAGTTCTCATACTTGCGGTGAACTCTTCAACACTTAACCTATTTAGAGGCTATCGAAATGTGCCGATGTCTCTAAAGTGGCGCTATGAAGCGTTCATTATTTATTATTGAGTAGTCGAAGGTTTTCTTACGGTCTCGTGATGTTTCCACCCTGAACCACATGCCAACAAAACAGAAAAACGAAGGGTTCCGTACCATTAGCTATACAACATTAGACACAAGGATCGAGAAAAAATGGCAAAAATTACGTTTGTTGTATGGGGAGCCCCCTTTAAATATTTATTTTATTTTAATGTTATTATTTATTTTTGTAGCTACTATAGAACTAAATACCTATTCTGTGAATATTTCAAGCGTCTACCTGTTGCCGTTATAATTATCGAGCAAAAAACGACACTAAAATCACGTTTGGTGTCCATTTGCTCGATATTAATAACGGCAAAAGGTAGACCCTTGAAGTATTGAAATGTTGTATATATAATGGTACGGAACCCTTCGTGCGGGAGTGTGACTCGCACTTGGCCGGTTTTTAATACCAGTAAAGCATAACATAGATGCGTAGGCATAATATTACTAAATCACTTTTGTCGACTAACAAGGATCATAAAAATTATAAAACAGACAATACAGTAGGTTTAGTAAATGATCATATTCATATTGTACATCTAAGTTAAATTGTGAAGATAAAGTAGCAATACCACTCGCTAACTGTGAAGGAAAATATCGTGAGGAAACCTGAGTGTCTGAGCTATTCACATACCTCAGCGCTTGAAATCGCCAATCGGCGGTGGCCACGCGTGGTGACTCTCTCCCTAAGAGAAGGTCTGTGCCCTACAGTGGGACGTAATAGGCTGCTTATGTATGTATATTGTGCAGTATATGTAAAGCTATAATATTTTTGAAACCAAATGTACTTCAATAGTAAGAAATTTTACTCGTTTAATTTTACTCGCTGTGAATCCGGTCTGACAGTCAAAATTTCCTGAAGAACTCGCTGTATGTGATAGGCAGGCAGCGAATTGTCCCTGCGACTAGTATTCGCGGCGAGTACACTGGCAACGAATAGTCGCTGTGTGTGACCAACTTACAATTAGCAAGCGATAACACAGAACAATAGATTTGGCTGTATAAGGCCTTATGGTCACGCCGTTTCATAAGAAATTAAAACCCAAACTGAACTACAATCGTTGGAAAACAATGAACTCGGCCTCTTCTTCAGAAGTAGGTACGGACGGGCGGTACAAGGTCTGCTCTAAATGGAGGATAATTGAGATCATCCGATAGTCGGCGAACAACCCATGGTGAGGGCAACAAGCGTGACGGCCTGCGTACTAAATAGGAGGCGGAAAATGTGAGTATGGCACAGGCTTGTTTATGTGAGCATGAGTATAATGTGGATTGAGCTTAATTGTGTGCGCTCTTCAAATATTTGCCGAGTGTTAAGGACTTGCGTTGGTTTGGACATGTGGAGAGGATGAAGGGAGAAAGATTGACGAAACAAATATATCGAGTGAAAGTGGGCGGAAGGGCCGGTAAGGGACGACCCAAACGGACATACTTCGCCCAAATAGGGGATGTATTAGCAAAGGGCAATATAAAAAGTAACCGAAACCGGCGTGCGTGCATGCAGCGACTAATGAATGTTGAGGAAGCGAAAGTGATCTGTCAGGATCGTAGCAAGTGGCAGTCCCTGGTCTCCGCCTACCCCTCTGGGATACAGGCGTGAGTTTATGTTATGTTATGTTATGTTATGTTATGTTATGTTATGTTATGTTATGTTATGTTATGTTATGTTATGTTATGTTATGTTATGTTATGTTATGTTATGTTATGTTATGTTATGTTATGTTATGTTATGTTATGTTATGTTATGTTATGTTATGTTATGTTATGTTATGTTATGTTATGTTATGTTATGTTATGTTATGTTATGTTATGTTATGTTATGTTATGTTATGTTATGTTATGTTATGTTATGTTATGTTATGTTATGTTATGTTATGTTATGTTATGTTATGTTATGTTATGTTATGTTATGTTATGTTATGTTATGTTATGTTATGTTATGTTATGTTATGTTATGTTATGTTATGTTATGTTATGTTATGTTATGTTATGTTATGTTATGTTATGTTATGTTATGTTATGTTATGTTATGTTATGTTATGTTATGTTATGTTAAGGACTATCCACATTACCAGGTGCCGGCGACGTGAGTTCCCAGTAGAATTTTATAGATAAAACGTAGATACGTCCTGACGTAGCCAAGGTCACATACAGGGTGTGGAGTAAAGAATGTATAGCCTGAAGACAGTTTCTTAAGTATTGATAGTCAAACCATTTCCAAAAAGCATAAATTTATAACTAGCAATATATTTATTTTTATTTTACGTCAACCTGGGGTTTGAATCTATCGCGATCCCTTTTTGACGTTTGAAAGATGCTGACGAAATTCAGACTGCGTTTATTTGACACGAGCTGTCATTGAAAGTGATAGGGATAGGTTAAATGCGGTCTGAAGTTCGTCAGCACCCTTTCAATTTGACCTTTGAAAATGATCGCGATAGATTCAAAAGATAGACAATTATTAGGCTCCTCTACTCGTGCTGGGTCCTATTTCATTGAACTACAATTCGTGGTTTACTATGACAATTCGTACACTAACACGCTGTTAATCTACTGTTAACAGCTGTCAATTGACCGAAGTAAAAAAAACCATACAAAAAAACCACTGACAGCTGTTAACAGTAGATTATCAGCTTGTTAGTGTACGAGAAACCGGGGGAATGAATAGTAGTTTTATGAAACGGGGTTCTGTAGAAGGTTACGCGAATGTAAGGATTTATCCGCCATAGATAGGTCACTGTATTCCTTTTATACAGGGTGTAACAAAGTTCCCATATATGTCCGAAAAAGGGGCCTATTCGGCAAAAGAATCAACTTTTACTGTGGGCGATGCAACTTCAAACATTTTCGTCTGGAACAATTTTTTTAAAGTTGCATCCTAATAGAAAATTTTATGTTTGTTAATTTAACTCTTCAAGATTAATATAAAATTGTTTGTTTTAAATTTTGTTTTTTTTTAAATATATTTTAGACTAGTTGTTGCCTGCGACTTCGTTCGCATGGTAATTTTGATGTGTATTCTTCCGGGATAAAAAATAGCCAATGTGCTAATCCAGACTATAATTTCTGTGCAAAATTTCATCCGGATCCATTCAGCCGTTTTTGCGTGAATGAGTAACAAACATACATACAAACTTTCGCGTTTATAATATTAGTAAGGATAAGGATAATATGTAGAAATGTTACTTTTCAAGTTTTGTTTATATGCCTAAACGAACGTGCACACTTTCGTTTAGGTTTGGTAAGGTATGTTTTGGGAGGCAGTCAAGCTCAGAACCATAAACTTTTTTTCTGATTGACACCTGTAATGTTGTACTCCCTTAATAAATAAAATTAAAAATAAAAGATGTATAAATATTGTGGAAATCCCATAATGTATGAGTCACATTTAAAATGAGTAATGATGCTGGAGTTCAATAGCATCACTTTATTGTATGTTGTATTGTGGTAACACACTCTAGTAAAATAATGAGGAAACTACAGTCAGTGACATCGGCGATTCACTCATTGAATAATCGCTCACCAGCTCCTAGCAATAAGAGCTATGTCCGCATAACTGCACTTACCCTAAACATCCTTGACCTCGACGTAAATCTGTTGCCTAAAACGAGGCCTAGGAACTTCCATTACGAAAATGCGCTAAGATATTACCTTATACACGATTTATCTATCTATCTATCTATACACTAAGTGCAAGTGCGAAAATTCTACGGAATCTTCTTGACAACGATGATGTAAAATTTATATTTGGTAGAGCAACGGAGTGTCATAAACGGGCGCGTGACAGACGGCTGGAACTTGATATCGACCTTACTCCTAAGTATTGGAGTCCTATTTTCAGTTCCAATGTGTTCTATTCTAATTTCTCTGAGGGCATTTGTATGGCATTGGTTGTAATTGTAGCGACACCGCAGAAGCCTTCGAAGTGTGGTTAGCACTAGCCTAAGAGGAAGCTTGGTTTAAAACCACAATAAACCATGATTTGTCTCACTATTGTCAATGGCTATATTGATGTCTTTAAGATGTCTTTGTCTGAAAATTACAGTGTAACTGTCTACTAAACAATCGCGTTGAATTTAGGGTTTTCCAAAATTAATACCAAAGAAGCCTGAGTCAAAACTTCCTGTGAAAAATCTCCCAGCTCTTGAGTTCGAGGCTTAAAAACACAGCCAATTAATTTACAATACTTAACTGTTATTTTGTACACGAAACTGCATGAAAACCAATTTACCGTACGGGTGCAGCTCAGGGCCGATTTGACCAAACGCATTCGCCCAATAGCGCCGAAACAATCATCTGTAATTTGAGGCAATAACTTTGAATCAATAATAAAACAAATTGCCTCTTTCCCCTGCCCTTTGGAGCCGTTTATTTATAATGTTTTTGTGTAAAATGCAAGTAAATAATCGTTTTCGTAATTACGTAACAGTTTGTCAGCGATTTGGGGAAATAATAATATGCGTTTTTTACGTGTCATGAAGACGCCATGTTTGCAGAGGTTTCTTTGTCGCTTCGATTTGATTCTTAGAAATGAAATCTACGTTTACATAATAATCTCACCTAACGCAACACTGTAAACTTAAAAATATGACTTAGATTGCCAATAAAAAATATCAGAATGCAAAATCTTCTTGTTATAACAACGATAAAAAATAAGAGCATAAAAGCAAGATGGCGGCACGCAACAAGCATAAAAAGCAATCGCATGCGCAAAGCAATAAACTGGGGCCCACAAAGTCTCTGCGACCACATTAATTTGACAATAACCCTATAACTCTACCGAATGACAGACGCAACAAAAACTTCGTGGTGAGGTCTGGCGGGCCCCACGTCGTATTTCTGCAGTTTTGTGTACATTTTTATGCCTGTCTCTACGTCAGGGAAGAAAAAGTAAAGAAATGTCTTGACAGCTGCCGCAAAAACTTCAACGTGTGTGTGCTGTGTGCTGTTGTTACACGAATCTGACATTGACATTTCAAATATAGCTTCAGTGAATGGTTAACGTTTCATTGGTCCATATTTTCTCATTGATTTTGAAGTTAAATACTAATACCTAGCTGGAACGCCATCATCATAAGCAGCCTATATACGTCCCACCGTGGGGCACAGGCCTTCTCTCAGAGAGAGAGTACGGGCTTAATCACCACGCGTGCCCACCGCGGATTGGCGATTTCATGCGCTGAGGTTTGTGAATAGCTCAGAAACTCGTAACCTTTCCTCACTATGTTTTCCTTCACGGTTAGCGAGTGGTATTGCTACTATAGCTTCACAAATGTACATAACTATGGAACGCTATATTATTCGGAAAATATAATTGTATACACAGTACCATGGTTGGTACTTTTTACTTTATTCTATTTATTGATTTTATTATATTTTATATTTGTGTTTTTCCTGATGTACAATAATGAATATTTCTTATCTTATGTTATGCTGAGACTTTTGTATAGTTAGACGTATTATTATTTTCCCTAATGTTTCTTAATTTTAATTAAATTTCTCTCTATCTTCCATTCAAGATAGGCTCCTGGCGGAAATATCTGGCATGCCGAGCTCACGAGAGTTCCCAAGTCTCATGGACATAAGAATTCTATCATCCCTTCCGCCTGGAGGCAGATCGTTTAAGTAAATCCCCGTATAATATTTTTTTCTGCCCATTAGGGTCACTCAGGCTTTTTCCGAATACCCAAAAATATTATGCCAAACATTATTTTCATGTTTGGCAGTCCAAAAAGAAATCCGCGTAATATTGTCCGCTCGTCCATTTTGTCGGTCAAACCTTTGATTAATACTCAGTACCCGCCTGTGTCCCAGAGGTAGAGACAAAACGTTGATAAAATCCTTAAAATATAGAAATAGGTCCTGTATGTCGTATCATTGAATTTTAAAATTCAATGGTTATTCTATCCCAGTGGTGTGTCAGTTTAAGTACTAAAAATCGGCCAAGTGCGTGCCGGGCCACGCGCAGCGTAGGGTTTCGTAGAAAGAGGGTTTTTTTATCTGCATTAAAACTTGGGACGCCCTACTCGAACAAAAAATTGCGCTTTAAAGCTTAATATTTCACGAACGGAACCCTAAATCGAAAAATGGTCTTGCTGCACCCACAATATTTTTAAACGACCAATCCAACGATATCCCACACTATGGTGCAGGCGAGAAAAAAAAAGCATCCCTAATTTAGGTGTAGGGGAGGCGCACTAAAAATATATATATTTTGAAGATTGAGAAAATGGTGGAATAAACCATTTTCTCAGCGTGATTAATATGTATGTCTATGCCAAGTTTCAGATTTCTAGTACCAATCGCCTCTGAGCTAGGCCGTGGACAGACAGACAGACAGACTTGGTGAAACCATAAGAGTTCCTTGTCGACTGCGGAACCCTAAAAATCAGTTCACTGGAACTCTTCACCTGATTCAGTACGCATGTTCTCGCACAGTCGACAGCATAAATATCAACCTTTACATGCCTGCACTCTACTTAGTTACGTTACGGGTAAGTTGGCTACTAAAATGTTAAGGTCGACCTGTTGTCGACTGTACGTGCAGAACTCTTTGCATAGCTCAGTACAACTGCGCCCGTTTGCCTTCACACTTTACGACTCAGCGGTAAACTGCTGATGGATTCCGATATTCTATTATTTATTAATATCCGCTCTATCAGTTTTGGCACGAAACTACATTATTTTATCGGCAGGCCGGTGTCGTTTGGCAGCAAATGTCAGTCTGGAGTTTAGAGCCAATATGGCCGACGCCAAATGAAGATTTGGCAGCGTCTTGTCTTACTGTTTGTGCATTGAACACGTATTTAGGTCTTCTCTGACAACAGCTAACTCCGGAGGTTGTTTTCTTTGGCTGTCGATTTGGCTGCAGTCGCTAGAAAATAAGTGAGGCACGTTCCGTTTGCCTAGCAGTTTCTTTGCGGTGTCTATTGTTATTTTTCGTTGTTTTTTGCTAGATTGCAATGCAGGACATAACATCTTTGTTACACAAAAATAAACCTTGCCATTCGGCAGTTCCTTTGCGGGATTAATTTAGAAAAGAAAGAAAATCGACTCGCGCACGAAGGGTTCCGTATCTATACAACATTAGACACAAAGATCGAGAAGAAAAAGGCAAAAAATCACGTTTATTGTATGGTAGCCCCTCTTAACTGTTTATTTAATTTTAGTTTTTTCTTTACTAAATATAGACACAACTAAATATTCTGTGAATATTTCAAGCGTCTACTTGTTGCCGTTATTAATATCGAGCAAAAACATCAAAAAACACGCTTTTTGTATGGAAATATATATTTTATTCAGTTTTTAGTATTTTTTGCTATAGCGGCAACAGAAACACAAAACCTGTTTCAACTGTATAACTATCACGGTTCATAAGACGGACGGACGAATAGTGGATTCTTAATAATTGGGTCCCGTTTGGCACCCTTCGGGTATGGAACCCTAAAAAGAAAAAAAATAGTCCAGAAAAGTACCAGAAACCGGCGTACGTGCATGCAACGACTAATGAATGTTGAGGAAGCGAAAGTGATCTGTCGGGATCGTGGCAAGTGGCAGTCCCTGGTCTCTGCCTTCGAACTTTAGAGTAGAATAAAATAGATGTCACCGCCAATGGTAACCGCTAAGTGCTTTAGTCAGTTGGCGGCGACATAAATATTTATTCAAAGTCAAAGTCAAAAATTTTATTCACTATAAAAACAAAATTTTTAATTATTGAAAGTCAAAGCAGTTAGTTTTACATCAATTAGATTATGCGGAGACTAAAGCTAACAAAGAAACTCCACATTTATTAGCTTCCTTGTTGTACGTAATTTATATGAATATTTATATGAACAAACAAGAACCCTGCTAGGGCGCTGCTGACTTATTATAAACAATTATATCTTAAATTCTTACTTAATAGCTTTATGTTTATGTTAATATATTGTTTAAATTAAAGAAGAGAATAGACAAACACTGAAGAGTTCGGACTACGCGCCCATAAATTGGACCTACTACACTTACGAACTTATCAAACTGCAACTCTATAATTTCCTTGTAATTAACTACCACCGTCTAAAAAATCTCGGTGAAAAAAGCTGTGCTCGGGCCATTAAAACCGGGCCTCCTGCAACGCGTCGTTTTGTCAAAAGAATAAGGTTCAAATTACAACGGGGTTGCACCCCGAAATAAATTGCTCTACCCCCTCTGTAGAGAAAGCCGTAGTTTTTTCCTATGTTTTGTTTGGGGTTCCATACCCCAAGGGTAACAACGAGATAATACTAATAAAAACTAAATTTGCACGGATATTTGGTCGTTTATTTTTTTATTTTACAATTTTCTGAAGTTTCGGTACTTTTGCAAGTCCCGTGGTCTTGGTAGACTGAGGTGACAGGAAATAAACGAGTAAATATCCGTTTAACTTCAGTTTTTATTATGTCTAGTGCTCGTGTTAACCTTAGAAAATGAGGTACTATTAGTAAGCCTAAGCTGAAACACACTGTCTGTTTTACCTTTTAAGAGTAACGTTGTATTTCGTGAAACGTAATAAATAAGTAGTCCGTTAAATTTGTTAAGGAATATAGATTGGTATGGCGAATTGTCTGATAAATAATAAGAAATACCAACAGAAAAAAAGTAAAAAAAAAAAACAAAACAGCAATTTGACAGCGCATTTAAGAGCCACCTTAATCTAACTGAAAGAAAACAGATAACTTCGTATGCCTACCAGTTAATTTCTTGCACCTCCTGTGGTTGACTGGTAGAAAATGCTTATAGCATTAAGTCCGCCACATTGCCATTGTATTTTTTACTTATGTGCAATAAACGTATTAATAATAATAATAATAACTACAGAATACATGAGCAATACATTATGTTGCGGTGCGGAACCCTCGGTGCGCGAATGCATCTCGCATTCGACCGTTTTTTTTATGCTTCTACCTTTGGCTGGCTTTACATAGCCGGCTGGGTTCTGTCGGGTCCAGATGCACGCACTTGCTTGCACAATATATTTTTGGTCGATTCTCTGAAGCTGCATGCTTGAACATTGAACGAACCTCCGCTAGTGTTGTGAGTGATGACCTAAATTATTATGGTTTAAAATAAATCCCAACTGTTGACTTCGGAAGAAAAAAAACCGTGGCATGTGAAGGCAGTTTTTATTGCAGACTCTACCTGCGTTAAAAGGGTAGAATCGGATTGTACAACATCCGTGGATTTGTTCCGTAAAGGCACGTATCCCTTGCGGGATAATGTGAATAAGTATATCGGGAATCAAACAATTATTTCGTTTTTTAATGTCATTGTACCATGTTAGCAAATCAAGGTTGACTGAAGAAAATGCTATTTAGAATTAAATACGCCTTTGTATGAAAATAGTTTTCGGTGTAATAATAATAAAAATAAATCTAACTTCAAATCTTAGCCTTTGCAAGACTTCTTCTTAGGTATGCTCTTGAGTACAGGTCGTGGTATTATGAAGACGTGATATTATAGGAAGTTCCTGCGTTCCTCACGATGTCACGCAATTCCTCTCGGTCAGATGATAGTGGATGATATTTTTTGATGCATTCATGGAGCATTTTGCCCACATAATGCAAGCTGGAGAGAAGGCCTGTGACGTATATCCCACTGTAGGGCACAGGCCTTTTCTCCAGAGAGAGTGAACGGGCTTTGTCACCACGCCTGCCCATCATGGATTGACGGTTTCAAGCGCTGAGGTATGTGAATACCTCAGGCACTCA
This sequence comes from Yponomeuta malinellus, assembly GCA_947308005.1. Taxonomy (NCBI): domain Eukaryota; kingdom Metazoa; phylum Arthropoda; class Insecta; order Lepidoptera; family Yponomeutidae; genus Yponomeuta; species Yponomeuta malinellus. The sequence goes on from OX371013.1 coordinate 3,559,523, forward strand.
GGTTTCCTCACGATGTTTTCCTACACGATGAGTGATACTGGCTACAGTGGACACGTATAATTTATGTTTCTGAAAATGGCTGTGTTAGGTTACGTTTTTTTTTGTTACCCGGGGGAATGCATTTACGCACTTCGCCGCCCTGCTGTCGGGGGACAACAGGGCGCCTTTGTGTGGGACTCCCAGCCCGAGGGCTGGACTACCCACTAAACCCCCGCGGTATTCCTCCTCTACTCTACCGGGCCACAGGATAGGCCAGAGGTTAAGTCACTGTAGCCCGGCGAGAGTGTTAGGTTAGGTCAGGTTAGGTTTTAGTCCTGGGCCACTTCAGATCTCACCGGCAAGAAAACAAACATTGTTGCAAACTTTTCTTATTGGAAATGTTTTAAATATCGGTATTGAAGAAACTTTTCTCAACTTTTGCGTTATTTCAATAACACATTGTGTGATAAAAAGTTTGTTACAGCAACTTTAGGCCCTTTTTTCGTCCAAACCGAAAATCCCGTTTCCTTATGCATAATCCTAACATGTCCGGCTCAAAACAAAGGCTATAAGCATTCCGTCTCGACCACAACCTCCGATCAATTCCTACGCTATTTTCCACTTAACCATCTTCATATTAAAGCTCATAGGAACTGCAAAAGGATCTTGGTCCCTCTGCAATTTGAGATGCAGGTTTACGTTGCGATTAGGCCTCTACCACTTCGAAGTTAAGAGTCGTGAGCGCTGCAGAATGATGTTGGTGAGTTTGTAACCCGTAGAACGGGTTCGGCGCATTGTTTTGAACGCCATTGATGTTTTTTATCCGTTTTCTTTCTACATCATTGTTCGGCCACCCGGATGCCTGACGTCGATAGGCTAACTGTATCAGTTGCATCACAAATTGCGTATCTTAATCTTCATCACCATTATCATCACAAGCCACAAGAAGACCACAGCTGGACATAGGCCTCCTCCATGGATTTAATTCATTGTTTTACGACAGCTCTCCTTTAAGAGACTCCATGGAGTAACACTAGCCTCAGCCCCCACTGAGGAAAAACATTCTTTTTTTTTTAAACAAAAAAGCCTTTATTCAAACAAAAACATGCACGTAGAGAACATTGCAGAAGCCTCCTTTTAAGTAAATATTTAAGTGTACTATGAGGCTCCGCTCTTTTTCTACACTATAATCTGTGAAATCTGCTTATTCATCAATTATGTTACATTATCTAAATTATAAAATGTTTTCCAATGATAAAAAAGTATCAGTACTATCTCTTAATCATGTTAATAGTGATTTTTAGGCGCCATGGTCGTGAACCTACGGCAAACAACCTAGGACTAGATAGCATTTACGCCAAAAACGGCGGTGCTCCTAAGAATCACTGTTAACATGATTGAGACATGGTACAGAAATTATTTTGACTGAGTCACATTTAAAAGAAGAATAAATATTAACACGTATGAAACAAAGCATTCGCATTACATAAAGGAAATATGCATTTTCTATTACTTATGTAGATAATCATGCGATAGATATGTAGGTCACCACTAGTGACCTACACCCGGTGGTACCGTTTAACTTTAAAATAACCACCGTACCACCAAGGGTATGGCCAGGGGTACGATGGGTCTGAAGCGGACACTTTTTGCAAATACGTTCTGTAAAAGAAAATATGATTTTCAGGGTTCCGTGGTCAACAAGGAATACTCATAGTTTCGCCATGTCCGTCCGTGTCTGTCTGTCTGTCCGCGGCTTAGCACAGAGATGAAAAGTATTAGAAAGCTGAAATTTGGCACATATATATGCCTATTCACTACCAACAAATCGGTACAATAATAAAAAATGCAAAAATAAATTACCTTCACCTAAATTAGGGATCTACTTTTTCTCGATATCGTTGTATTGGGCGTTGAAATATATTCCTGGTGTAGGAAAACCATTTTTCGATTTAGGGTTCTGTTGGCGAAATATTAAGCTTTAAAGCGCAATTTTTTGTCCGAGTAGGGCGTTCTACATCGTCACTGCTACGTTCAATATTCAATTCAGGTTATTTATATGGAAATCTTGCACGCGGTTACCGGGAGGGGAGAGCTTTTGACTTGGCTCTGGGACTTCTAATAAAATCTACATCCAGCCAGCCCTTACATTGACTTTTTGCTATTGAAGTACAGGCCCGCTCATATTATGTTGAACGTAGGTTATTTGAAAGTTGAATCTTTAGAAATCCTTCTGGATTTCGTGCGCATATTATTAAGGCGACTGATCAACTACTGTACTAGGTATATCACACGCATCAAATGCTAAACGATTCCAATAGTTTAACTGTCAAATTCCGTACCAATTACTATCGCAAATGTCAGGACTCCGACAGGATTTGGTGCGCATAATTAGACCTCAGGGCCTGCACTCAGTTAAGACATTCTATTACAATGGCAAATGCATCATAAGGCGATATTCGTCCCACTGTAGGTAGGGCACAGGCCTTCTCTCAGGGAGAGAGTATGGGAGGGCAAATGCATGAATATGGCGATTTAATGTTGTTGCTGCTTAAAGTCTATGCGCGCACACGTATCAAACCTTCTAGACGGCGTCGATGGTATGAACAAACACATCACGCAATCCGACCGTGTATCTGTCATGGTACTATAATGCAAACTGAATCGAGGCCCTGCTTAACCTGCGCCACCAATGAAAAACAATATTATATCTTCTTTTACAGAGCGTATTTACAAAAAGTGTCTGTACAATCTCGCAATCTCCTTAACAAGGTTTTTTAGGACCCACGACAAAGAACCTGGGATCACGAACCTGGGACTAGATAGTATTTATGCCAGATACCGCGTTTCTGGCGCTAATGTTATCTAGTCCTAGCCATAGGTCCTAAAAATAACTATTAACATGATTGAAAGATTGTAAAGACAGTTTTTGCAAATAAAATAATGATAATTCAGCCTCGATACGTCCCACTGTAGGGCACAGGCCTTCTCTCAGAGAGAGTATGGGCTTAGTCACCACGCGAGCCCACCGCGGATTAGCAATTTCAAGCGCTGACGTAATAAGAACACCTCGGGCATACAAATATGATTTGTATAATAAAAAAATTAAGTAAAAAATAAAAACCGACTTCAGAACACTACAGCACTGAAAAGTTAGAAATAATTTAAAAGAATACCTTCAAATTAGAAGTATGTATACATGTGGGTATTTAATTGTAGATGTAGAAGTATAATTTGTAGTCAGTGCCCAGTTTCATGACCAGGAAATATATTTTAGGCATGTATACACACTTCTAATTTAAAGGTATTGTTTTAAAATATGTCTATCTTTTTAGTGCTGTAGTGTTCTGAAGTCGATTTTTATTTTTTATTTAAATTTTTTTATTCTTCATTTTTTAGTGGAGATCGGGAGAAAAATAAACAAGTTCCTTGTACTCATAATTTACCCTACTTAATTCGTTGCCTTAAAATTTCCATCTCCGAAAGTCTTCACGAAGTTAACTTGGATACAGATATTACTAAAGGCTCCTAATGGAGCCCATTAGGTCTTGTTTACTTCTGTCCATTGAAGAGTTCCGTTCTCCATCTCTGAAAGTCTTCATCAGATCTTCACCAAATTAAAATGGGACCATGCTGAGCAAACCCCTTTTTATCAATATTTTTTTTTAATATTATTTGATTTGATAAATTTTTTTTTCAATTTCAATTTTCAATGGGATGTTATATATATTCGAACAAAAAAAGAATTGTTGAAATCGGTTAAGATTTGACGGAGTTATGCGGGAACATAGCCAAAAAAAATATAGAAAAAACATACGCGTCGAATTAATAACCTCCTCCTTTTTTGAAGTCGGTTAAATAATAAAAAAATAAACATACGCGTCGAATTGATTCCTTTTTTTCCTCTGTGGAATTGACAACCTCCTCCTTTTTTGAAGTCAGTTAAAAAGATATGATATTTTTCTATTGGGTTAAGAATAAAGGACTAAAGGACGAAACACATTACAACGCAGTGGCGATGGCAGCATATATGGACGTTTGTATGGACCACCATCGCCACCGCGTTGATGTGTATCATCCTTTAGGAATTGCCCTGGTTGGGATTGTCCAGTTATTGCGTTAGATAATTTTGGGGGAAATCCCCAAAATGATCTAACGTCTGGACTGGTAGACATACCAGTATAGCATAGGAATAAATTTCAATGCGAGAAATATTTTTGTATTAAATCAATTTAGTTCCGTTCTAGCATATACTTACTACTTAGGTGAAGTATGATACAACTGATACAAAACGATTGAACTCTTAGAACAACCTTGCACTATGTCAAATCAGAATTTCTTATCAATTTTTTTTATTACCTACTTTTAAATGTCACTGTGTCAAATGACAAGTAGCCATTTAAATATAATTTTGTTTGATGAATTTTAGTTAAACGCTACTTAAACCACAATTGGGTATTTGACAAAATATCAAATGAGTTACTTTTAAATCGGAATTTTGTATGAAAATACTTGCTTATGACGTCACATTTTAGAGCATTCTTTTTATGTTTAATCTGTTTAAAAATTGTAATTAACTAGTAAGTGACTAAAAGAGATACATTTTCCGAGATAATAGGGGTTAAAGTATGAAATTGCCGTTTTATTGCAATAGGTTCTTTGAATTGACATAGAATCTTCATGGTTTGAGGTTTTCGAATGAAACTTTTTTCAAATGGTTTCTATGATGTTCTTTTTTTAAAAAATGTGAAACATTTGAATATCGACTTTCAATTGTTTTTGTTATTCAATTTAGACAAGAAAGATGGATACTGCGAAAATTCGAGTGATTTTTGAATACGAGTTCCGACGCGGAACTAACGCGGCAGAAACAGCCCGCAATATCAATGCTGCGTTTGGAGAGGGGTCTACTAATGAACGCACCGGGCGATTTTTGTTTAAACGCTTTCGTGATGGAAATTTCGACTTAAAGAACGAGCCACGAGGAAGACCGCCCACACAGGTGAATAACGATGAATTAAGAGAGATAGTGGAAGCCGACCCTAGTCAAACTACCCAGGAATTAGCGGCATGGTTTAACGTTACCTTACCCACAATATTGACTCACTTGCGTCAAATCAATAAAATAAAAAAATACGAAAAATGGGTGCCTCATGATTTGACTGATCTGCAGAAAGAAACGCGTGTTGAAACTTGTGTTGCCTTGTTGATTTTCAATATTCGATATTTAAATGTTTCACATTTTTTAAAAAAAGAACATCATAGAAACCATTTGAAAAAAGTTTCATTCGAAAACCTCAAACCATGAAGATTCTATGTCAATTTAAAGAACCTATTGCAATAAAACGGCAATTATATTTTGTAATTTTTGTTTTAATCGAGCATATGAAATAATTTATTGTTGATCGTGTCAAATAACGTATTAAGAGAGTGGTGCGAGTCGGTTTTGTAATCAAAGTATACCTATGCCTCCTGAAACAATGCTTCGAAGTTCTATCAAGCGATGCCCAATATCAAAGGAACACGGCCACTCCAAACTAACTTTGGATGACACAGCGCATCTACCAAATTGCCAGGTAAAAGTGAACCTTACTTTATAGCTCCACAGACCATTTTTCAACACTTCTAGCTGAGGTACACAGATGGCTGTCGGGTAGCTTTGGCGCCATGACGGCATTTCCGGATTAGACTCGCTCGCCCCAAGTCCAGGGCTGCCACGTTTCCGGGTTCGGCCCGGAGTCTACGGGTTTAAATAGTGCCCGTCCGGGCTCCGGGTTAACAGGGTCCAAAGGATATTTTTATTTCATAGTTATTGAAATGGTCAACGTATTTTATTTAAATTTTATTATAAACTAGCTGTGCCCGGAACGTGTTAGAGTCGAGTTAGAATGTGAAGTGCCCTTACCCCTTAATCCAGATCATGGTCTATCTCCGTTCTAAATTTCATCCCTTGAGACCTTTTCGCGGTTGTTTAGTAAATTTAGTATTCTACCTGAAACTCATTTCAGGTGGAATAGAATGCGCAATGTAATGTGGTAAGTTTGACTCAATGTCATCCAGCGGTTTTGGCGTGATGCGCGTTAGAACAGACAGACTGACAGACAGACAGTACGGTTTTATTTTCATTTGCGCATTTTTTATCCTTTCGGATACACACATACAGAATTGATAAGTCTAACAAAAAATGGTATGTGAGGTGAGGTGTTAATATCGACTAAAATCGACTTTTCCGAATTCTCCGGGAATAACTTTTTTAAAGGTGGCAACCCTACCCAAGTCTCGGGCCGGCTACGGAATGGCGTCCGGTATTCTGTGAGGAAAAAGTGGACTGATGACATGGCCACTATGGCCAGTGCGTTCGTATCATAGGCCAGTCCTTTCAGCCCTGATTAATTTTAACCTGTTCTAAATCGCCATGATTTCGACTCCGTTTTCCGATTGACTTTACGTATTGCGAAAGCTACAGATCAAAATACTTACATAAAAAAAAATTCAATACCGTGGCCGATGGTGCGACCTTTTTTACGACAGCGCGGATAAATCGCAAGTGGTAAAAACTTATTGTACTTATTATGGAGAGAGGCATTTTACTTCTTTGCTATGAGTTAAAAAGACAATTATCTGAGAAATTTTTCAAAAAATATTCTACGGCATGTTCACTTTGCGCCTTGCATTTAATAAAATTTTGGTTCCCTAGCAGTATTTAAGAAAATACTTAGGATTTTCGATAGTATTACAAAGAGAGATTTATCTACTATCTACGTTTTGAGTATCAAAAGGATTATTTCGTTAAAAATTAACTGCGGACTTAGCAAAACTGTCAATCAAAAAATCCCAAAATATTAAGATAGTGACTGGGTTTTATTATTTGTTCTGTCAAAGGTGAAGTCGCGGACCTTTGGCGACTTACGTCTGCACCGAAATCAAAGTTCCTCTTTCGTAACACGAGTAACTTTAATAATGGGAATTCTGTACGCCGTACACAGGGCCAAGTTAGGAAAGTAAAGCCCGCATTACCCAAGACGGTTTACTATTAATCTGCGCTCTTAATCTCAGGGGCCAAAGGGTAGTACTAAACTTACGGCGAATTAATTTTCTCCCAAGGATTCCTTAAAGGCCCACTTCGGAAATGTTTTGGCCCCGTTCACAATCCGTCCCTCGTGCTGCTGCTTGCGCTGCACTCGTTTAGGAGCCCGCTCTTCCTATACCTAGATTTCACCCAGTCTCGGCATAAATTGACTACGCACATCTCGAATGCAACAAATATTACGGCTTTTCCAGGCTATTTCCGAATTGTCATCCTACTTATATTAATATTATAGATGTGAAAGTTTGTAAAGATATTTGGAGGTATGGAGGTTTGGATGTTTGGAGGTTTGGATGTTTGGATGTTTGGAGGTTTGGATGTTTGGGGTTTGGATGTTTGTTACTCAATCACGCAACAACGGATGAACGGATTTACATAAAACTTGGTGTACAAATAGACAAAGACAATTGAGACATAGCATACTTGATATCCCGGTAATGCGTTTCCGTGGGATAATATTTATTTTATGTTTAAAATAGATGACATTGTGCGAGCGAACATTGTGTTTTAAAAATAGATGGCGTTGTGCAAGAATCGTACAAATGGATTCTATGGTGGTACGAAGTTCGCCGGGACAGCTAGTAGGGTATAAATAACAGTTTCCCAACTTGCCCACTTTGACAAAGGAGGGTCATAATTTTCAGCAAAACCTTTACGAAACTTTTTACGTTTTTCATTAAACTATGCAGGTACAATCTACAGCACATCGAACACATGTGTGGTCTGTATTGCATTACTTAATTAATAAGATTTCGGTCAAGCTGCTGTCGTCAAGCAAATAAAAATCATTTAGCGGAATATTTGGACAAGCGTGCGAGCGACGTCACAAGGAAGGTATGCACGCAAGTAATGTGTTTATACAAGTGCATCACTCCACCTGCACTGGACGGGATGTCAACTCGGCACTAGTTAATGTCGGGGCCCGATAGTTAAACTTAATTATAGGGAAATTGATATTGCTCACTTTATCTTGGGTTTAAAATGCAATTGGGCTGGTACGGCCGGGTCACGCTAAACCCGACTAAATTACTATTACGAAATTGTCTATCGGATCAATTTCACGGTTCAAACTGAATATAGATACTTACAGTGTTATTTATAAAACCAAGATTCCTCTAAAACACTCCTCAAATGCTGTTTAAATGTTCTGTGATAAAGTTTTTCCCTTTACCACGAACTCTCCATTCAAGGAGTGTTTGAAGGAATCGTGTTTTAATAAACAAGGTTGTCACTTTTTAGATACAGGGCCACCTCTCAAAAGCAAAATTACTAAAATATTTGTGTTTTATGAAAACTTTTGTTCTGGACGTTTTTATTGTCCGAATTATATTTTTTGCAATATCGATAAGCCGCGCTCTACGGATTACATAGAATTTATTTATTTAATCGCGCCGGTAAATCTGTGTCCTATGTTATAGAATGTCCATCCCGTTTATTTAACACATTTTAGTTTTACATCAATCATAGAATGCCTCTACAAAGCAGAAAAACCGTCATATAAAAAGTTAATTTACAACACTTTTTTACGATTTTTTAAATTAAAATTTGAATTTTAAAAATCGTAAAAAAGTGTTGTAAATTATTGACAAACTCTAACCGCCGGTTTGTAAAATGAGTATTTTACTAAATAAATAATTTAGTGTCTTACTGTCTCTTACTGTTTTCTGAGTACTCTGAAAAGACAGTCTGTAACATAAATAGGTATCAAGTTTTTACTTAATTAAATTCTTAATTCAGAATCCAGGGAGCCTTTTCCATAAAACTACAATTCATAGTTTACTAGCTGACTCGGAAAACGTTGTTTTGCCATATTAATTAGCCTACGACCTATTCTCAAACCTACCAAACATACACAAAAAGATCATAAAAAAACTGTAGTGCCGTTTCGGAGGAGTTCGATAACAAACACTGACACGAGATTTTTGTATATTAGATTAGAGTTCGCAATGAACATCGAATTGTAGTTCTATGAAACTGACATTGTTCAGGAATTGCATGTCGTAGAGTTAAGTTTGTATGTCGATGATTTCACGTTTCAAACCTGGGATCTCTTGGGTACACAGTAAAACCATATTATATTTCAAACACAAGACTTGTTTTTTTTACAGGTATGTACCTTCCGCATCAATCTGCAATACATCGACTGTAAGTTCACCTTAGACAACAATAAGGTATAGCCAATTTTCAGCAATGGACATGGAAAGAAATATTACAAAGCATAGATTTCCGAATCCCACATAGGTTTGAAGCGCTCCACTTATTTCGGACTCCAAATTATATTTCACTTCAAAAAATACATCCCACGTAGAGGCAGGATGGTGTCGCTATAGAAAGCCACTCAATTTCATCTGGTGACCCTCGGTTTGCACTAAAAAAATCAATGGAAAGGCTAGCCAGAACCAACACTAAAGAGCGGGCATAACGGAATTTAATACTCTACTAAGCTTCTTTGCACAGATGCATTTGACGGGTTTTTTAATTTTGAATGAAAAACTTGGGTAAACGTTCCATGTGGCTTTTGTTAGAGATTGAGATAATAATTATTTAATACAAAAACCGACTTCAAGAAACCGCACTCTCCGGCACTTTCATAAGAACGCTTATAAGGATTGCGGTGTTTTCATCATGGATCCCATTATAACATCTTGACAAAATTTATAAGTAACCACCCTTCAAGTAACTCCTTTCTAACACAAAAATAGTCATCGAAATCGGTTGACGTGGTAAGAAATTATTCACCCATACGTCGTGCAAAAGATATTGCTAATTGAATAGTTCGATGATTTTATTCTGGATCTAACTGATCGGATCTGGGACTACCCTTGAGGTACCCTCCTTCTAACCAAAAAGAATGAGAAGCAGAGAAAGAACTAACAGTGTCAGATAACGTGGTAAAGAATTATCGCTGAACTTACATAAAATATATATGGTCGAATTAAGAACCTCTTTCTTTTGAAGTCGGTTAAAAAAATCTGATAAAACGGTCTTTGCTACAAACGAAAGGGCTCCTTTTGTACAAAACTCGCATTCATATCGTACGCGTTGAGGTTTAATCTGTGGTTGCGACTTTTCCTTGTAAAGTCTCTACCACAGGCTATTTGAATCGGCTGATTTGAAGATTATTTTTTTTAACGTTTTTTTTAAGGTGTGAAATTAAATTTCTGGATAGAAAATGTCGTTCACGGATCTCTCGATTCACATCCACGGGCCCCCCGCCGACCTGACCACATCGTCCGACCGTCGGGCTGTAGGTCTACCCACTAATCGCCGCCCGGTTCTCGGCCGCTCCTCGTTATTAATATCAAAATCGAGAAAAAAATCAGGCATTGGTATAACTTGATTCATCATCATCATCATCAGCCATTTGACGCCCACTGCAGGACATAGCCTTGCTCATGGTTTCCCAAGCGTCCCGGTCTTGTGCCGCCCGCATCCAGCGACTCCCTGCCACCGTAACCAGGTCGTCAGACCATCTGGTGGGGATCCTGCCCACCCTGCATCGTCCGGACCGTGGTCGCCAGGTCAGAACTTTTTCGCCCCAACGGCCATCAGTTCTCTGAGCTATGTGGCCCGCCCACAACTTGAATGAATGAGATCAATGAGGGGCCTAGGAGCAGCAGATTATTGTTAGATGTAAAAAAGAAATTATATTAGGGGTTAAAGTATGAAATTGCCGATTTGTACTGAAAATCTAAATTGTTTATTTTTTAAATTTTTAACAAATTTATTTAATCAAAATAGTCGCCATTATTATCTATACATTGCTGCCATCTAATGGGAAGGTCATTAATGCCTTTGCGATAGAACTCCGACGATCTAGACTGCACAAACTGTGTGAAAGCATTTTGTACTGCCTCCTGGGAAGAAAACTTCTTGTCACGTAGATAATTGTCCAAATCACGAAAAAAATGGTAGTCCGTTGGAGCAAGGTCTGGTGAATACGGAGGATGACGAATGGTTTCTAACTGCAGTTCCTGAAGGGTCAAAATGGTTTCTCGTGCTGTGTGAGGTCTCGCGTTGTCGTGGAGCAATAATGGTGAAGATCGATTCATGAGTCGGGGCTGTTTTACTGCTAGTTTTTTCAACATGGTTCGGAGTTCGGCACAATAGACATCTGCCGTCATTGCTTGACCAGATCGGAGAAAACTATAGTGAATAACACCATGCTGAGACCACCAAACAGTTACCATTACCTTTTTATTGGTAAGTTTTACTTTAGGACATTGTTGTGGCATTTGACCTGGGGTCAGCCATTGCATTTTTCTTTTCCGATTATCATAAAGAATCCACTTTTCATCACATGTTACAATTTGATCCAATATTCCTTCATTTCTGTACCGGTTCAACAAGGCAACACAAGTTTCAACACGCGTTTCTTTCTGCAGATCAGTCAAATCATGAGGCACCCATTTTTCGTATTTTTTTATTTTATTGATTTGACGCAAGTGTGTCAATATTGTGGGTAAGGTAACGTTAAACCATGCCGCTAATTCCTGGGTAGTTTGACTAGGGTCGGCTTCCACTATCTCTCTTAATTCATCGTTATTCACCTGTGTGGGCGGTCTTCCTCGTGACTCGTTCTTTAAGTCGAAATTTCCATCACGAAAGCGTTTAAACCAAAATCGCACGGTGCGTTCATTAGTAGACCCCTCTCCAAACGCAGCATTGATATTGCGGGCTGTTTCTGCCGCGTTAGTTCCGCGTCGGAACTCGGAACTCGTATTCAAAAATCACTCGAATTTTCGCAGTATCCATCTTTCTTGTCTAAATTGAATAACAAAAACAATTGAAAGTCGATATTCAAATGTTTCACAATTTTTAAAAAAAGAACATCATAGAAACCATTTGAAAAAAGTTTCATTCGAAAACCTCAAACCATGAAGATTCTATGTCAATTCAAAGAACCTATTGCAATAAAACGGCAATGTCATACTTTAACCCCTATTATTTTTTTTGTTGCACTAAACCGTGCTGAGGACAATTTTGAAAACCTATTTAGAGGCTATCAACTTCACCCATGCCGGGACTTGAACCCGCGACCTCTAGCTAACCGTGCCAGCGGTCTTCCAACTAAGCTAATAGGCAAGTGCAAGCATCGGCGAAATTTCGAGCCTCTTTACAAACCCGGCATTGGTGGAATTTTTAGCCTCTAAATAGGTTTTAAAAAAGAAATTTTAAAATTTACCCCAACAACAGTTTTAAACTAAAATTCACAGTTTTCCGATGTACATTTGGTAGCCGATTAGAATCAGTCTTCGTACGTGGCATCGGGTTATCAGCTGTTGAATCATGGAATTATTGGTCTAGTGAACCACTAATTGTAATTCTAGGAAATAGGGCCTGGGCTTTCCCTGGGGAAAGCGTACCTGAAGTGGAAAATAAAATGGTGCTTTTTATTCATTATTTAGGAACTCTATGTAGTGAGTGATGCGTGACATAAAATATACACACGCAATGTAGAGCTTCGTTGACAAGCCTAACGGTATCGAGTCAATCAATACTTGAAGAGGCAGAGTTGGCTACCTAAAGCTGGTGTCCTGCTAGTATTTTTCATGATAAATTACACAAACGTTCATCTGCCGAAGAACCGATAGTCGATGGGGTAAAGGTTCTCGAGCGGAGACCATGAGCTGGCAAATGCAGCGTCCAGCAGCTCGCTGGACCGACGATCTGAGGCAGGTTGCTGGCAGCGGCTGGATGAGTATGGCCGGGGACCGAAAGAAGTGACGTGTCTTGCGAAGGCCTATTTCCAACAATGGACGAGTACGGGCCAATGGATTGATTACAGAAAACAATCCATTTTAACCGACTCCAAGAAAGGAGCAGGTTATCAATTCGACGCGTATGTTTTTTTTGCTATATTCTCGCATAATCAAATCTTAGCCGATTTAGATAATTATGTTTTGGTTCCAATAGATACAACGTCCCATTAGTCCCATTTTAATTTGGTGAAGATCTGATGCAGACTTTTAAAGACGGAGAAAGGAACTCTTCAATGAACAGCAGTAAATAAGGCCTGATGTGGCCCATCCTTGTAATATCCGTATGTTTTATAGCGTAAAAGTAGTCCAAAGGCAATTTGGTGGTGTACTGGTGAAGACTTTCGGAGATGGAAATTGAGAACTTCAAATTTTAAAGCAACGAATTAAGTAGGGTAAATTATCGTTATAAGGGACGGTTTATTTTTCTCCCCCACTAAAAATTGAAAAATAAAAACTGAAATAAAATATAAAAAGCGACTTCAGAACACACTAAAAAGTTAGAAATAATTTATCCTTCTACAATACCTACATGTATACATACTTCTAATTTCAAGGTATTCTTTTAAATTATTTCTAACCGTTTAGTGTTGTAGGTAGTTTTCTGAAGACGGTTTTTATTTTTTATTTAAAAGTTTTCAATGCGCAAATTTCTATTTCTGCTTTGCTTCCCCTAGCAATGAAATTGTTTTGCGCATGAAAAAGGCTCTCCTTTACGTTTTATATAAACCGATTGCGAAGGCAAAGGTTGGTTAAGTTTTTCGTCTGTATATATGAATGTATTACGTTTCTTTGTGATGAGAGAGGCCAGAGGCCAAACGGCTTTACCGATTTTGACAAATTCGGTGTCAAATTAAAGGTTCAAGTTATGACGTCATGAAAAAACATGACAGAGGTAAATTGTCATATTGCTAGTACAAACTAAAAAACTTTAAATGAAATAATAAACGTCTTATGATACAAACAACCCGATTGTTCAAAAGTCTGAAACAAGACCTTTCTAAAAAATAATTGAATTTCAAATCTCATAAAGTGAGACCAAAGTTACCAATAAAGAATTCAACTACAGGTCCCGCCTACTAAGGCTTATTATCTACTCACTTAGACCTTGCTTAAGACTTTTTAGCAGTCGGGTTTTTATTTTACAATAAGTTGTTTCTCCAAAATATTTCACTCACGCCCACGATCCCAAAGCACCCGAGCCGACCATAGAACTCCCTCCCCCAAAGCAAACCAAGCAGTTATCTGTCCGACTAAACAAGTTTTCGAGGAGGGATGCCTTCGGCGCTTATCTGGTCGCACATGTGAGGCCTGCCTACAGGGGGCCTGTGCTCAATAACCAAAGAAGTTGACCTCTAACACCCCCCGCGACGCTTCAAGAAATGGGTAGGCGAGGCGACTGAAAGGGTGAAGTGAAGGGTCACGGTAAAATGGGGAGATTTTAAAAGCTTTTGTCCGATTACCCGTTGGTGCGTTGCGTGAGTGCGTTCTATTTTCGAACGCTCGTTGATAACCGGATAAGTTTGGTTCGCGCGTTCGGTTTTTGAAATTTGTTCGATTGGGTGGCAACAGCTTTTGTTTTTGTTTTCGTTTTTATTGCGGAAAAATATGGCTGCCAGCTTCGATCGGTAAGCAAAGAGGTTTAACATTATTGCTGTACGTGATACTCCGGGCGTCGCTGGGAATTTCCAATACAGCCGCCTGTTCATGAAAAATTTAGGTAGATTATGACAGTTTTTTTAAATTCATATTATTATACCTAGATTACAGAAAACTGGCAACTTTAAAAAAATATACAGAACGTCACTTTCCAAAAACTTTTAATCACATCGATTACGTTTGCGCTGATATAAACAACACATTCTTGTTTTTATTGTGCATTAAATGGAATTTTTTGATTGAAAATAAATGTCATTGGTATTCTTTATAGGGTGACTGATTACTGACCTCCATAGTACTACATAGTATGTTGATGTTAATGAAAAGTACTTCCAAGAAGGAGATTCTAAAATTTTAGTTCACAAACCTCATAGAGATTAAGTATTTTTGGGACAACAGGAAATAGTTTAAAAGGGTTTTCGTTTTAAAGGTATGGAACCCTAAAAGTGTAATACCTAATTTAACCAAACTAATAATAATAACAAATGTCCTTACGAAGTTTTAGTTCATAAAAAGGGGTACTTAAATACTTTTTTAAATGTCATCTGAAACCCGGTTGTTTTATTTTGTTTTGTGGTATCCTCTGAAAACGCGTGGACGCTATGGGCCATTTTGGTGCCAATTCTAGTGTTTAAATGTATAAACGATAACTTTATGTTTTATAATGGTACCAAATAAACACCTATTTAGGGGCTAAAAAATCCACCCATGCCACGGCACGGTTAGCTAGAGGTCGCGGGTTCAAGTTGAATTTTTAGCCTCTAAATAGGTTCTTAAAATTGTCCTCGACACGGGTTGGTGCAACAAAAAAAGAATATAACCAAATAAACATTTGTATCTATTTAGTACATATTTATGTACGTCAGTACTCGGTACTAAACTCGTCAGTACCTAAATATAATTTTGTACCTTGACGTGTTTCAAAACTGAATTCGTACAAGTGTTGTTACTATCAGGAAAAACTAACCAGCATCCGCACCCCAGTTTGCCTTTCAGATTAGTCCCAAACCACAACATAATTTAGCCAAAAGAACCGCTTTAACTTCAAATTGACGAGGTTAACTGAATATACATCTAGTTTTTGTGTTAGCCAATCAAAATCAGTGATGGGCTTTGTTATTCCTTTCTAAATAATAAGTAATTTTATTCATTCATAAGGGTGATACAATAACACTAGGATCTATTTAGCTTTAATTTAGTAGAAAATATAGGATAAGATGAGGAACCTCTGCTTCCTAAAAGATAAGATAAGGATAGCGTCACTCCATTTCCTTCCGTGGATGTCGTAGAAGGCGACTAAGGAAATCAATTACCAGGAGACGGGCAGCAGCGTCTTCCTAAGATTTCAACCGCATACTGCGATCGCCAACCCGCCTGCCAAGCGTGGCAAAACCCCTCATGGTTATGAAAACCACGAAGGAGGCCTATGTCCTGCAGTGGGCGTCAAATGGCTGATGATGAAGACAATATAAGGTTTCCGTTTTTTCCTTTTGAGTTCGGAACCCTAAAAATTGGTGATGATTATTATTGGGACGCAGGTAGCCGATCGATCTATGGATAAAAGTCGATCTAAGATCGATTTCAATCTGGGATTGTGGATACGTTATTGAATTCGGGCGTTATTCACCACGCATTCCGACCGCGGATTGGTGATTTCAAGCACTAAGATATATGACCACCTCTGGCACTCAGGAGGTTTGTCTACTACAAATTCACAGATGCACCTAACTTAGAAAACAAAGTCATTGGGTACATGGGAAGGGTTGTTAGGCAAGCGTTCTACCGAGCGCGCTACCGACGCATAATCCTATCCTAGTTATATTATAAACGTGAAAGTCTGTGAAGATGTTTGGATGTTTTGATGTTTGGATGTTTGTTACTCAATCACGCAATAACGGCTGAACGGATTTGCATGAAACTTGGCGTGCAGATACACAAAGACCTGAATTGAGACGTAGCATACTTGATATTCCGGTAATGCGTTCCCGTGGGATAATATTTATATTTTAACTTTAAAATAGATGGCGTTTTGCGAGCGAACGTTGTGTTTTAAAAATAGATGGCGTTGTGCAAGAATCGTATAAACGAATTCTGTGGCGGTACGAAGTTTGCCGGGACAGCTAGTACCTATATTCGCCTGTTAAATTATGTAATATGGACTATTTTCTGGTGTGTACAGTATAGAGTTCTTAGGTAATCTTCAACAGCGAGGTTGCTATTGATTCTATACTTTTTATTTACTTAAACTTTCTATTGTATTGATCATCATCAGCCACTTGACGCCCACTGTAGGACATAGGCCTCCTTCGTGGTTTTCATAACCATGAGGGGTTTTGCCATAATCGCCATGCTTGGCAGGCGGGTTGGCGATCGCATCATGCGATTGGAATCTCATCTATTGTATTGTGTGAAAGTTATTATTATTATTATTTATTGGTTTTATTTTAATTGTTAAGGAGCACCAACAGAATGCATTTACAGCTTTCTCAATAAGATATAGGTAAATCTGTAGGTCGTATATGCACCTCTTTGACAGGTGCCCACAACATTTGCCTTCTTATTCATCTTAACAAAACTGAAATTTCATCAAAACTTATAACTGTTCTATAATAAAATTTTGTAACTATTAAAATACAGCTAAAAGTTAAAAAATTCGGCATTATATAGTTTTACGCAAACATTTCAGGATTTTATGTTTCAAAATGGGCAGTTTCCCATTAAGGCTGGGTCTCCGAGCGCACGGATTTGTATGGGGACTTATTACGCTGCGCGAGCGAAAAGTTGGGGGAAAAACAGGCATTTTTGAAGTTAAAGAAATACAAATTCTATTAATAGAATCAAATTTCGACGATACCGACGTCACTAACACATTCAGTGATAGTCATTTTGGTATATTTTTACTATCCAAAACTCAGTACAGCTCAAATAAAGCCAAATCTATGGATAGTCTAGGGATGACTGCCTCGTTGGACTAGCCGTTAAGAGGTCGAGGGTTCGCTTCCCAATGGGGGTCGCCGTACATTTGTACTGGCCACAGTCTGGGTGGATTTCCATGTTTGTGACGTCTTTGCCTGGTTACCATAGCACAGGGTATCCTAGTTTGGGACCAGGTCAAGTGATTGTGTTGTGTGGGAGTTATTATTATTATTATTAATTTGGACTCCTGTTCGCGATTTTTTTTAATGCTATAATGTTTGAAAAGTCATAAAAATAACGACTGGCGGCCCTAGACAGGACATTGAAAAATAATATATTTAGTATAATTTTTCAGATTTTAAATACTAACCATT
The DNA here is from genome assembly GCA_947308005.1 of Yponomeuta malinellus. Classification (NCBI taxonomy): domain Eukaryota; kingdom Metazoa; phylum Arthropoda; class Insecta; order Lepidoptera; family Yponomeutidae; genus Yponomeuta; species Yponomeuta malinellus. The sequence continues at coordinate 3,577,297 of OX371013.1, forward strand.
AGAGAGTAAAATGATTTTAAAACACCTGATTTAGGGTTAATGTCGCAGAACCTTGCCTTAAATATATCCAAGTCTTCTGTTGATACTGTTTTGTGTCCACAGCCCGGCTTTGCATAGTAATAAGTGTTGCCACGCTGTACCAGAGCGGGGTTGCGCGTCGTGTTTAGATAGAATTACTGCGCGGGACCATGTTTTTTCAGACCATGGTTGCTTGTTTTGCTCAAGGATTGAGTGGGACCACTAATATTATTTGTAGTCGGTGCCAGACCAGCACATATATTTTGGGCACCGGCTCCAAATTATACTTCTACAATACCTACATGTATAAATACTTCTAATCATTTAAATTATTTCTAACTTTTTAGTGCTGTAGTGTTTTGAAGTCGGTTTTTATTCTTTATTTAAAAATTTTTAGCACGACGAGCAACACCGTTAGCAACAAAACGCCTATAAACTGGACCTCACTTGGCCTCTCCTTACTTCTTTTGCAAATATTAACCATCCATTGCTGGATCTTCTGACGAATCTTTAGCATTGATCTTATCGTCAGCAAAAACGCGAATACGAAAGCCAAGAAAACCGCTAGCACGAGAGCCTCAGGTACAAAATTCACCACGTCTAGATTCGCATTATAGGGCACAAAGCGGCAGACAAAAAAGCACGCACGAAACGCCAGAAATAGCCGCAACTTTTATTAGGCGCTGGCGTGGCGGCTTGAAGCCATAAGTTCTTATTAACTGTATAATGCTTCGGGGCCGGGGTTGGGCCGGCCCGCGGGCGTGATTAGGCCCGAAGGCAAAGCGCTGGGGTAGGGTTGCCAGATAGCCAGGATTGTCCTGGGATCCAGTTTATGTCCGGGGTCCCGGAGTTTGCAAAATATTCCGGAATATTTTTTTTGTCAGCCCAAGTAAAAGTTTTGCCTTATAGCGTTTAAAATTTTGCGCTTATTTAATAAAAATGTGAGATGGATCGATGTCCGTAAAATAATTCTCTGAAGTAATAGTAAATACAAATGATGAATTAATGAAGAATATTGAAGTATAATTTTAGGTTTTTTCTGATTTTTATGGATACTTTTTATACAAAGCAACCTCCTGAACTAGTAAATACCTATTGTAATGAATATCTTAAAACCAAATAGCCATAATAACAAGCTAGTTACATTTTTTTTTCATCTAAATTGTTGCCTGTTGGTTGAAGGGTTACAATACTTCTTCTTCTTATCGTTTTAGTGATAATCTTTTAAAATTTGATTGGCCCAGAGCTCGACCCATATACTGGTGACCCTTGATCGAGATGAGTTCAATATATTTTTTTTATTTTTCCCGTAATTTACGCCAGCAAGTCTGACAACCCTAGCCAGGGGCGCACCTGAGCCTTCTCACAGCCATCATCAATGCCAACTCACGCTTTCAGCCTTCACTGGGTTCCCATGGAGCGTTACGGTAAATGGTAAGCGGTGGTAGCCTAGTGGGTAGAACATTGGACTCGGAAGCGGGAGACCCTGGTTCAATTCCCAGTGCGGGCATGTACCTATGACTTTGTTTTCTAAGTTATGTACATTTGTGAAGTTATAGTAGCAATACCACTCGCTAACCGTGAGGAAACCTGAGTGTCTGAGCTATTCACATACCTCAGCGCTTGAAATCGCCAATCCGCGGGGGGCACGCGTGGTGCTTAAGCCCATACTCTCTCTCTCTCTCTGACAGAAGGCCTGTGCCCTACAGTAGGACGTACATAGGCTGCTTATGTTACGGTAAATATGGAAACTGATTTAGAATAGGGAACGATTTATTATAGGCAATCAAAAAGGAAATTACAAATAAAAGCTTATTGCTTAAGCCCAAGATTACTACGTGATTTGGGTAACTCTGTTTATGATATTTTTAGGTTTAAAGAAAATGGGCCGTGACGGACAGACGAACACACGACCACGCAAGTGATCCTATATGGATTTAATTTTTTGCTCGCAATTGAAGCAAACAAAAAACTGGCCAAGTGCGTAACGGACTCGTGCACGAAGGGTTCCGTACCATTATCTATACAACACTAGACACAACGATCGAGAAAATAACGGCAAAAAAATCACATTTGTTGTATGGGATAGGATAAAATAAGATAAATATAAAAGATTATTTATTCAAAGAACATTTTACGGTGATCTTATCACTAAGGCAGTGGTACCCTGCTCCCTAAAAAGAGGTTAAAACCTGTGGTTCAGGATAAGCAGTGCTCCTCCGAAAAACATTTTACATTTTCAAGGTCAACAGACATCAATACTACTCCAAAATATATTGTGCTTTTGACAAGAAAGTTTATATTAAATGAATGCGTGCGTGTGCGTGTGCGTGTGCGTGTGCGTGTGCGTGTGCGTGCGCGTGCGTGCGTGCGTGCGTGCGTGCGTGCGTGCGTGCGTGCGTGCGTGCGTGCGTGCGTGCGTGCGTGCGTGTGTGTGTGTGTGTGTGTGTGTGTGTGTGTGTGTGTGTGTGTGTGTGTGTGTGTGTGTGTGTCTTGTTATAGCGGCAACAGAAATACACCATCTGTGATAATTTCAGCTGTCTAGCCATCACGGTTCATGAGATACAGCCTGGTGACAGATAGACAGACAGACAGACAGACGGGCAGTGAAGTCTTAGTAATAAGATCCCGTTTGTACCCTTTGGGTACAGAACCCTAAAAAGAAAAATATTCTAGCAGTAAACAGATACCTAATAATATTATGTTCCTGTGACGCCTCAACTCAAGCGATGAACTAAGACTAAAATAATTTTATTTTGTTTAGCCTATAAAGTTTGTTATGTTTCAATCTAATGCGTTTATTGTTTATTACTACTAGTATTTGTAGTAAAGCCGCCAGTAACACTGTTATCTTTATTAAAACAGGTACTGTAATCCGTTCCTCGTGTACTCCTTCTAGTGCAGTTAGGTAAAAAAGGAAGCAGTATGTCCAAATGTCCGTCTAAAATTTCGCTAAACTCACCCCTAAGTACAGCCCTGGAATAGCGGGGGGCGGTACGTGGACAGGTAGGAGGCTTATACATACGTGTGTGAAATTCCGAGCGACAGCCCAAATCTGTTGGACAAACACCGGCCCTGATTGAAGTTAGGAATTGGAAAGTACATCTCTTGCGAGCCCTTTTGCCTGAGAGATTCGCAAATTACCTATATTGTTTTGGGGCGACCGAAACGAGCACGCGATGTCTACTTACCCAGTGTGGATTCGAGAATATTCGACAAGTAAATTACTGACTTGAAAATTATGTCCATGTGGTCCTTCTGGAACGCAGAGTTGATGCCAGTGGACTGAGAAGGTCAAAAAAATTCTTAGCAGAATATTTCTAATAGAGCTGTATATTTCCACTGCATTGTATGATAGTTTTGCAACACCATAGTCGCTATAGTAACTTCGTTTTCTGATAGCATTCTAGGATACGAATGTTTATAATGTGTCAGAAGCGATTTGCTTCAACTTTTCACACTGTGATCTGTTTTAGGGTTCTGTACCGCAAGGTTTCCAACTGAAGCCTAGTAAACGTCTGTCTGACCATCTGTTTCAGAGCAAAATTTGTTAATATGCCAGGTTGACCAACAAATGCTAAAAATACATGATTTTATTAAAACTAATACGTTAAATTCCTCTATCATATAAACCTTGATACGAAAAAAAAATTAAATTAAGTATTTATTAAAATAATAGTATGATATAAACAAAAAAAAATAATGAAAACTTGTTAAGTGTGTATTGGAATTCCGGCTAAGAGTCCCGAATTGAATGAAAGATAAAACATTTTGCTAAATACCCTACATATTACACCTATGCTGGCCCGGAACCCTCGTTGCGCGAGTCCGACACGCACTTGGCCAGTATTTTTAATCCCAGTTCACTCACAATCGCCCGTTAGGATCCAAGCTTTGACGAATAAAAAACCCTTCTCCACTTAATGCCCACGCATATTCCAGACCCAGATCCATCTAGACCCTTTGGAACTTCAGCTATGCCTCGTGACGACGCATAAGCGATCGGTAGTAGCCCCGTGGTTGGGCATAACTAAATAATCCCCATATTGGATTGAGCCCCACCCAGCATACAATCCTGTATGGCACGTTCGGGGCTTGGGATAAGGCATTCTCTTTGCAGACTCAGCTCAGAGGTCTAATTATGCGCACCAAATCCTGTCGGAATCCTGACGTTTGCGATAGCAACTAGTATGGAATTTGACAGTTAGACGATTGGAATCGTGCAGGATTTCGTGTGCGTAATATAGGAGCAGATGTGTAAAGGATTATTTCTAAGATACGCAATTTCTGAAGCGTCGATCAGACTCTGTCATTTACAACAAAAAATTATCTGCGATGTATTTTTTTTTTTCCAATTTGCCTTTTTAAATTTTTTTAGTATTGCTGTTTTTCTGCATTTTAGTGGCGCTCTTTCTTATAAAAAGTCTATTTCACTAAAACACACTTAAGACGGAGTTAAAGTTGGTTTATGACAGTATTAAACCGGCTTTAATTCAGATTTAAAAGTGTTTTAGTGGAAGCTACTTCTTATAAATAAGACTGTAAGAATTTAATAAAATTATGTGAACCCTGATAATATTTCTGTATATATCGATCTGAGAAAAAACTCGTAAGAACAAAAATTGTTGTAAAACATAAACTCTAACTGAAATTGTTTTTGGAATTGCGCAATGAGAAATAACTCTGCACTGCGTCAGCACGTAGTATATGGCACGTATTATACGGGCCAGCCCAACAAAACATTGTTTTGGGTTAATTGCGCTCACTAAATCCGGACAGAGTCTATTCCTATGACTTTTCAATTCTACCGGCCGCTAATTTTCTTACTAGTAAAAAGTGATGGGCTGCTGGATGGTTTACGCTTGCGAATTCACCGGACAAAAATAATTACCGTCAATGATAAGAGGATCAGCCTGAAATATGGGGAAGTTTATTGTTTCTGCTAACCTGTATCCGTCACTTACAGAAATGTGTTTTTTCAGGAGGGTCGATGTCAGTGTTCAGGGTATAATTATATGGGTTAAAACCCCCTACGCCCTCCAAAAGCGGCCAAACAGCTCCGCGCCAACTACTTCATAAGCCAACCCTCCCTAATTCCGCGTACTACTATAACTCCAACTAAACCGTGCGGATCGAATCGCAGAACTAAAACCGCGCGGGCCGGCGCAGATTTTATTGTTTTACGGCGACACCGATTTAAATGAGCCCCGCGCGGGCAGGCGCCCCTGCGTCGTAGGGGTCTTCACCGCTGGGAAAAGGGTTGCCAGAGCCAAAAATAAGATTTAGGACTAAAATTTCTGAGATTTTCGTGAGTTTTAAAATCGGGAGATTTTCGAACTTTTTGTGATATTTTGTGCACTATGCGGACTTGTTATATGTACTTAGTTAAAAGTAAAAAAAACAGGCTGATGATCCACAGTGCAAAAACCTAGGAAATACTTGGCAAGACTGAAGGGTGAGCCAAGCGGAGCGGCTAGGTTCTATTAACCCTACCGATGTGAGGCCGAAGGCCGAGCTAAATTCAGGCTGAGGCCGAAGACCACGCAAGTTCTCACGCGATAAGTCGCAACAATATTTTGTAACAACCAAAAAATGGATTTCCTGGCAAAGTCCGAATTTATGATCATCATCATCATCAGCCGTTTGACACCCACTGCAGTACATAGGCCTCCCTCGTGGTTTTCCCTAACGATAAAGCGTTTCTTAATAGACCTCCTTCGTGGTTTTCATAACCATGAAGGGTTTTGCCATAATCGTCACGCTTGGCAGGCGGGTTGGCGATCGCAGTATGTGGTTGGAATCTCAGAAAGACGCCGCTGCCCGTCTCCAGGTAATAAAATTAATTTCCTTAGTCGCCTTCTACGACATCCACGGAAGGAAATGGATTTCGGATATGTCCGGAAAATTCCTGTCGTCTGGTAACCCTAGCTGGGAGATTGCTTAACCCCCCCGAAAGCATTAGGCGCGCCACGTATCAAGCGGGTAATAGAATTTCAGCGATGACGAGGCCCACACCCCTGGGGCGGGCATAGGCGGGAGGCGACAGATGAATTGGCACCTTCTTACAGACTGATTCACACGGATCTAGTCATCATCATCAACCCATTATGTCCCCACCGAGGGGCACGGGTCTCTTCCCTGAGGATCTAGTAACTGAATACTATTAGTATTATTAGAATAATATTAGTTTGCGACATTAGGAAAATGTTTCAATCCTTTCAAAACTCTGTTTCAATACTCTTTAATAACACCAGTGGTTAACTAAGCGAGTGCAAGGTGAGCCGCGTTTAATAAAACTACAATCATAGTTTGTTATGACAATTCGATGTACATTGCGCAGTCGAGTTTTTCTTCGTGTGTGCGTTAATCGAGTTTGCAATGTACATCGGATTGTCATAGTAAACCATGAAATTGTAGCTCTATGAAACAGGGCCCAGAGATAGTCCTTCGAGGTATCAGCACAATGGATCCATAGCTCACTATGTTTCCACTAACCAGTTCCGAAAGACCAGCTTATAGTTCACCCTTGCTTAGTCAATCATGTCTGTGTAATTTCCATTTTTAACAAGAAAGTGCTCTCTATCTATCATAGATTAGTCTTTTGACTGACTGTTTCATTAGCGTAAAGGGCTGAGAATTCAAGCCTATCACGCACTGGATCAGTTTGAATCAGCTCTAATCAGTGACAGACTCGACTATCCTATAATAGCTCTTATCACCGGGTATCAATGCAGACTTCCCGGACTTCGTTTGCGATTGATAACGTCGGTAGAATTTTCGTAACCATTTGTTGAGCGAGTGAATTTTGTCGACGCAAAAGTGCTTTGTTGCGGAATTAGCAGTGCGACGTTGTTTTCTTTCTGTCCTATCACTGTACATATTTTGTCGTTGGGTACCTACGTTCTGAATCCAGATAGCTTGTTTGACATATCGTCTTACAAATCTATTTTGTGTATATGTTACAGCCAAAGTAATAAATCTGGATATTATACATAATGACTGGTCATTATATATAATGTCTACTCAGTTTAGATAAAGTGATAATTAACACAAAATTAATCACATTTACTAGCAATTTTATTTAATATCATATTAATATCATAATGTAGGGTACCTATGACTTTTCCATGCACCAACCTTGTTTAAGTTTGACACAAAACTAAGTTTTTTAGTGAAATATTTTTTTTCGCTTTTATTTAAAAAAAAAAGAACTAACACCCGAAGTTTCTTCTTCGGGTGTTAGTTCAGAAGGAACTTCGAACCTATTTTTGCTTATGTGTACTGACCTAACAAACAAAATGCGAAATATAAATTTAATCAAACAATTATTTGCTATATAACACTTGCCAAAATAAAACGTTAGCATAATAATTTATTACTTTGTCTAGTGAATTTGGCTATTATATATAATGACCAGTCATTATGTATAATAGCTATTTAATCACTTTGGCTGTAACATATATATACTCAATTCAATTCTGATCATTTCAATATATGTTTGTGGGCCTCATCTTAATATTTGGATTTGGCGCTGGATGGCGTAATACAAGCTTTATGCCTAGCTCGGCAACAAAGGCTAATCTATATATTTAAGTCATTTCATGTAACTATTCTTATTTGTAGATCCTTGTAATATCATTGGTCCATAAACTATAAGGTACTTACTTTTGTAAATAAACTGTGCCATCTCTTGCTGTATTACATACGTGACGAAATATGACGCCATTTATATAGCTGTAACAAATATTATGCAGAGCCTGGTAGGACAATCAACGTATAGTTGTAACCTGCAGAAGAAATATTTTGAGATTTTTTTATTTTATTTATTTGGTGCACAAAACAGATTTCAAATATCTGAGTTGTGGTTGTAAAGCAAGCACACACAACATCGCCAATGTAATTTTGAGTATCTTAATAAAGAACAAAATTTTAGGAATAACCATTTTTAGTAAAACCATACAACTTGAGGGTTACATAGCGTTCTTTTCTATATTAAATTTGCTCTGAGGAAATCTCTCCTCTCTTCAGTTTTTAATAGCAAATTCGAATTGTCTTCAGAGACCGAATGAAGTTTACGAAGATTTCTCAACCGCGGAAGGCAGCCATGTTAGCCTACGAGACTAATTTCTCATTTATATGTGATCCACTCCACATTTTAAGCACCTTTACATGTTACTCTACTCTAAATAGACAGCGTAGCCCTACAGAACTGAGCCTCGGCCCCTTCCATGCTATCCTAAAGCTGTTTCACTGCTCATATAACGATGTTAGAGGCGCGCGTGCGCCATGCCATATTCCCGTTGAGTTATGCGCGCTGCGACGCGAGGCGAGGTCCCATGATGGCGGGCCTTAGGCCGATATTCAGAAACGATTTTGAGCGTGAGCTCAATGTGAGTCCGGGTCTTCCAACTGTCAAAATGAAAGTCTCAGGGATATTTTGTATTCGCAGTTGAGTTTGAGATAACAAAAATTGAGCGCAAGCTAAGCTGAGACTGAGTAGTGGATTTCGGCGACTTAGCTAAGACTCAAGGTGGCAATGACGAAGAAAGTAGTGACACCTGTAGGCAATTCGGTGAAGTAACCTTTTTTTTATTCACAATTTGACATTTTGCATGCTCATTTTCCTTCAAAAAGTTAAATTGTGTTTTTAGAGTAATGAGAAGTCAAAATAAAGTATAACCACGCGTAAAAAGTTTCGACATTTGTTGCCATCTCATTCACTCCTGTGGATTTTTGTATGCCTTTCATGTAGCGTTAACAGACAATATAAACCGGTAAAGTCAAAAACTGTAGCACAGATTACACGCTCGAGTAAGTTTAGCTTGAGCTGTGGTTTAGCTGAGTTCGAGTCGAGATATTGACTGTGAATACAAAATTCTTGAGTCTTTGTTGAGATTGCTCAACCGATGCTCAGCTTAGTGCACGTTAAGTGTAGCTCAACGCTGTGTTTCTGAATATCGGCCTAAGTGTGGGGTTCAGATAAGAGTGTACAGTGCACATCAACCTTTATGTTAGTGCATTCTACTCAGGTAACGAGCTATTAAAAAAATTGGTAAAAAATTTGGTCCTGTCGACTGTAGCAAGCTACGCGTCGACGACTGATTTCGACTCGAGAATACGTACGGACTTGCGGGTGAAATGAAATGAAAACCTCTGTCAAAGATATTGACTCAACATTGTTTTAGTGCGCGAGTAAAAGAGAAATGGGCAAGTAAAAGAGAATTATTTCTACCGGGTAATTTTGCAAGTTTTTTTATAGACACAACGATGAAATATCCTAGGACCTCTCAAATAGTTCTATTTAAGCCTTAAAAACATAATTGTGCATTTCCATAACTACATTTTTTGAAAGGATTCCGAATTGGCGCCTCCTATTATTTCGATCTACGTTAAAATTTATAAGAACTTGAACTTGAAGTTCAAGTCAACAGCCCCTCATTCTACAGACGAATCTTAAATTTCACAAAAAACCTTTTCAACCACTTCCACAAAGATCCACTTACATCTTCTAGACACTTGTGTTTCAAGCGAAATCTGCATCAGCCCCCTGGTAGGAACTGGAGCCTGGCAAACATTCCTCAGACACACACGGCCCGTCCTCCAGCCCCACACATTTGCAACGTCACGCACAAACGGCACATCAGCCAATGGCCTCACTCTTTGGCCAATAGCGTGGGGTGGTGCCAGCGGCGCCCTCATTGTTATCCAATTATGAACTCCCGCGCGATAATACGGCGCGAATTCAAATTAGGAACGGGCCGGGGAGAGCGGTCGCCGACCCCGGCGGCTGATCAATCGCTGGACCGCACCCCGGACGCGGCGGGAACTCTGCGTGCGAATGGGGAGTGCAGTGCAAGTGCGTCCTTGCGGTGCATTTAGGTCAAAGAGTTCTTATGTATTAGGACCTTCTTACAGAGGATCTTCTTGTTTGTTTATGTTAGAGTAAAAGTTTTTTTATGCCATTTCGATTGTTATTCCCTCAAAAAGTCCATCATTATTAACTGTCAGTGCTGTACATGCCTCTAAGTGGCTAATAGTAGCAACCTACACCGTATTTTGATTCTCTAGCTGTAATATTATCGAGGATAGCCATTGGTGTGCCGTTTCAAATAAATAAATCAGACGAATAAGCAAGAGCGATGCATCAGAGCCATTTGTAGTGCGTCACCCTTAGATGATTCTTGTAAGACTCTATTCAAGAAATTAAAAAGTTTTGCACACAATCACCCGAACATTTGTACGAAATATTGTAAGCAATACAATTCAATTCAAGACATCCAAACAAAATTGTCTATCCGCCATGTAAAACTGAATTTTGCCAAAGAAGCTGCTACCGCATGCTTATAAAAATTTGTAATAAGCTTCCAGAGACGCTAAAACGTTTGCCACTGACTGTAAGTCTTGTTTTCACAGATGGCTTTTAGCTTAATGTTTTTATACTTTCGTCGAATTTTTTACTTTAAAAAATATTAATATTGACATTTAATAAAAAATTATGATGTAATATAATAATAGTGTAAATAGTATTCAATTGTAAATATATCTTATTTGTAAATACATATGACTTAAATGAAGTAATTATGACATGCTGTAATCTGACGTTATGACATTTACAATGTTCGAATATATCAAATTTTGCATGCCTAGAAAAGTGAAATGTGTAGAGCCAAATACTTATCCGATCACCATATTATGTACGACGTTTCATGCAAATAAACTCATTTCATTTCAAGAAGGTTACATGAATAGGTGACTCTGGCTGTCTGTGGATAGCATTATTTAGTTGGCCATACTGTAGAAAAATAAAATGTCGGCTTATGATTCGAAATTCAAATCTAATCCTACATTCTTTCTTTTAAAAATTAACACACCCGATACGGCTAGGAACAAGTTTAAAGTTCGCCTATAGAGAACGCTGCAAGCCAAAAGCAGTATGGAACCAGAATATCGAGTTGGAACACCGCCTAACGGCTGCTCATGTCGAAATGTAAACTCTGAACTAACTGGTACGAAATTCGTGCGCCTGTTCAGCAATCGTGTTTCTCAAGCTGTTGGTGAAACTTGCCACGCTTCTGACTTTACGAGTAATTGGCTGATCATAATAAAATCATTTCAACGAAAAGGAAAAATTGTAGAAGAATTTGTTCTTTCACAAATAAGCAAAAAAAAACTACAAGTCAGAAAGTAATACGGATGTCTAATGCCTTGCTAGAGAAATGCAGAATTGACTTAAATTCGTACAACTCGTCTTCTTACGTTTGGCATTTTATTCTATGCTTGGGGTATGGTGCACATCAAGCTATATGTTTCAGTTGCAAAGTCACTTGTAAAGTAAATGAGGAGAGTGCAGGGATAAATACAATGTAAAGGTTGATGTCCTGTCTGCTGTACCTATATTCTTAGCCCCTAAAAAGTGAATTGAAAGTAATTTACTTTCTTCATATAAGTTATTATAGCCAGATGCCGTTTATAGTGGTACCACATTTCGTACATTTGAAAGATTTCTAGTCAGTACTTAAAAGATAACTTCATCCTTTATGCGTTATTTATAGGTAGTCTCTACTCCTGACGTACTACTGTACAATCGACAGCAGCTCGACCACTACATTTTTGCTGCAAAGTTACCTATAAGACAGAATGGAGCGAACGAACTTAAAGGTCTATGTGCTGTAGACTCTACTTGTGGGAATATACTAACCCAAACAGTTCTCAGGGAGTACATTTTTGTTCCAACCGCATCACGCGGCTATACCGAGATGGATGGGGACAGGATCCAAGTAGGATCAGGTAACGGGAGTCAGAAACCACTTTGCTGCGTACTGTGGTTACCTCAGGCTCCTTACTATTGGTAAACAATACACAGATCGCCAGAGAAGACATGAAGTTACTGAAGATCGCGGTCGTCTCGAAAGAGATAGAAAAGCGGTGGTTTTTGAAACAACCGGCAACAGCCATAACGATCGACGAAGAATTAAATTTTACCTAATAAATAATCGCGGTTAGACCTGTTTAATATATGACTGTCGACGAAAAAGAAATAATTAAACAAGAATAATTTTTCCGACGAAATCCTTACTGAGCCATTCAACCACTATTTTTCTGAGCAAATAAAAAGTAAACAATTTGATACTGAGAATAAGACAAAAATTTAGATTGTGATCAAAAACATACCCAAAGTAGACGAACTTCAAGAGAAACAAATCATACAAACAAAATAGCTTTTAAAATAATTATGTGAATAGAAGAGGTCTCTATCTCCATCACGCCAATAGGCAAGCATACACGTACGATTATGCCCGTCGGATCTGCCTGACAGGCAAAATTGCTGGTGTATGGTGAAAACAGCCACGGATTTGTCTGCGATCCGTCTGCCCGCTGCTCGTGGTCAAACTCACCAGATCGGGCACGTTGTAGGTAGATCCAAGCACCCTACTGTGCGTGTATGCGTAGCGACGGATTATTTCCTCAAGACAAATAAAATCACCACATTTTATTGCTAAATTTTGCTTTGAAAGAGAGATTTTTACAGACAAACGTATACACTGGAATCGCGATACCCGGACTCGTGTGTGGCGAAATCACGGATCCAGATCCGAGTCTAGCCTGACGGGCATATTCGAATGTATGTATATCGTATTATACATGCGACCAAACAGAATCCCTGGCTTGAAAAAAACAGGCTGTTCGATAGTGATGGTTTCTTTAAGTGACATCAACGATCAACCGCAATATGAAGTTTCTGGGATATTGAATACGGGTTTCCCACGTAGTGTAGTCAGTTCTACGGATGTGGTAAAGGAAACTGTGACAGTTACTGAATTGATGACAGCATTTTTAGAATGTGCTGGCAACAAAATCTATTTACCTACAGTAAAAATGTGTCTCAGCCAAAGAGTTTCGTTCCTTTCAATCCTTTTCGACCCATTTTTAGTTTTTATAACAATCTGGCCATAAAGCTTTACTAAGTAGATACCTACTGAGGCCGAAGTAAAGTTTGTACTCGTAGTTGCTGGATTATGGTCGGTATACATGTTATATATGGGACTAAAATAAAAGCTATCTACCTTCTAATACTTTAATAATTATATACAACACGGTCACATTAACTAGAGACTTGACGTTGATACAATAATGTCCAAAACAAATACCAAAATGACAGAAAACTAAGCAAATTATCGATAATATGGTCAGTATCTTTGTAACCAATACGTGTGTCGATAATTTGCTTAGTTTTCTATGATTTTGGTACATATTTGTTTTGGACATTATTGTATCAACGTCAAGTCTCTAGTTAATGTGAACGTGTTGTATATGGAAAACATAAAAAAAAAACCTAATGGAATGTAATTTGTCAACATCCCTAAGTTGGTTGTTGCCCACCTATAATGGTCATTGTCCTAAATATTGACAATAGTTACAAATTATACTTCATAATCCGTGTGGCGCCGGATTAAGAATAGCGTTACTCCATTTCCTTCCGTGGATGTCGTAGAAGGCGACTAAGGAAATCAATTACCAGGAGACGGGCAGCAGCGTCTTCCTGAGAGTCCAACCGCACCCGCACACTGCGATCGCCAACCCGCCTGCCAAGCGTGGCGATTATGGCAAAACCCCTCATGGTTATGAAAACCACGGAGGAGGCCTATGTCCTGCAGTGGGCGTCAAATGGCTGATGATGATGATACGTCCCACTGTAGGGCACAGGCCTTCTCTCAGAGAGACAGCATACGCATGCCCATCGCGGATTGGCGATTTCAAGAGCTGAGGCTGCATAATGTCACTTTTAAGGTCGTGTTAAAACTAATACGAATGTCGTGCTCTTGAAGGTGACTCCGTCAACACAGAAAAGACTTGTATTTATTTATTTTCAACTCCTACCCACGTGGCTCGCTCGCTATTTACGTAACAGACAATGAACTCGCGTAGAAACTAAGTAATAATAATAGCACTGAATACTCCGAGACTGAATCATGAGATAGAAAGGCGAAGGATATACATATTTCTAGTTGAGGTTATTTAATCGCAACCTGTTGCAAGAACAAATCATAACAATGTCACGTGGTGTGAATAGATTTTTAATCAGTAACGGTACTTTAAAAACCTATTTAGAGGCTAAAAATTCCACCCATGCCGGGACTTGAACCCGCGACCTCTGGCTAACCGTGCCATCACGGCTCGAAATTTCACTGATGCCTGCACTTACCCATTAGCTCAGTTGGGAGAGCGCTGGCACGGTTAGCCAGAGGTCGCGGATTCAAGTCCCGGCATGGGTGGAATTTTTAGGCTCTAAATAGGTTTTGAAGTCCTCGGCACGGGTTAGTGCAACAAAAAAAGAATATAATCAGTAACGGTACGTTTTTCGCCGACAATTCTTCAGCAGATACTATTACGAGTACCTACTACATACTAGCTTAGCTTGCCAGCAACTTAAAGAAATGGGAGTGCGCTTATGACTGCATGATAGAAGTGAAAACTTATTTTCTACACCGGAGCCGGGTATACTCAGTTCAGCGTCACCGACTGACTGCAGCCGAGTATACCCGATCCGAGTCACGGACCCGAGTGTTCATTTTCGTTTACTGCTCGAAAAAGGGGCAACGCGTTTAAAAAAAAATTACTCCTTAAATTAAGTCATTTGCGTACCTCCTTATTTTCAGTTCCTTCTACAGACTTTAAAGAATAAATTCCTTCTTTGTTATTTTTCCTTCGCTATGGAAAAAAAAAATTACAAGAGCTCCATACACCAAGCTTATCAAGCTGACCGTGATAATATCTGTATGTACGTACCCTTTCATCATCCTTACGGTTTGATCTAAGGGTCATTATGTCCAGTCCCGTCTTATACCAAAAAACGGTCACCCTACAGTAGGCCCATCTGGCCCCGCACGCATGGTAATCGCACTTTTTACACGATTCCTTTGCCGCAGCATGTCCATTTGCAAGGTATGTTCAGCTACTTACACGTAAGTTCCGGATATTACTTTGAACAGATGGTCCTGTGTGAATTAACGAGCTTTTAGTTGGTCGATAAATTACCAGCAAGGTATCTTGGTCTAGCCCAGGTGGAAGGTCCGTAAATAATATCAATAATACACTTGCTACAATCCTGACAGATCTCTTTCGCTTCCTCAACATTCATTGGTCGTTGCATGCACGCACACCGGTTTAGGGTACTTTTTATCTTGCCCTTTGCTAATACATCCCCTATTTGGTCGAAGTCTGTCCGTCTGGAACGTCCTTTACCGGCCCTTCCACCCACATTCGCTCGATATATTTGTTTCGTCAATCTTTCTTCCTTCATCTTCTCCACATGTCCAAACCAACGCAACATTCCTTTCTCAATTCAGTCCACAACGTTCTCTAATCAAACTATTGCATATCGTGTCATTCAAAGTAACACCAGACATACTTCTCAAGGACCTCTACTCTACTGCATTAATTCTACTTTCTTGCTTCAGTAATATTCTAACTTTTTTCCTCTCAGCGTGCTATCCTCTTTCATAGAAATGAGACAACTCACCTAACTACCAAGAGCGACCGCAGAGCAAGGACTGTGGTCTGCGACTCCATACATCTTACCGCGCCCTCGCCCCATGTCCCATCTGTGTGTCTCGCGCCTTAGCCTTACAGCATTACAGAACTTTGACAAAAGCCCTTGCTAAAAATCAGATACACCTGCAGCAATTACTGAGCCTGAGGCCGTTCTACCGCCGCATGGACAATAATTGAAATTGAAATTGAAATTGAAAAAAATTTTTATTTATCGCATCTAATTACATTTAAAAAAATCATAATAATATAAATAATTCTAAGCTTAGGGATATTGATAAAAAGGGGTTTGCTCAGCATAGATGTTGTGTTAGACACAACGCTGATTTTCAGCAAGTCCCTGTTAAATTTTCGATTAAATAAAATTAAATAATAACAATTACAATAAAATTAGAATTAGAGTTGGACGTGTCTATAAAATTGAATAAATTACAAATACACTAAAGAATTCATTAAATTAAATACTTGATACATTAATAAATGTTACGTTAAAATGAGGATAACCATCAATACAACTTGATCCTCCACAGGACAGAACAGAATTCAAACTATAATAATGGACATAGCTCGTGTCCACTACTTGCTATGTTCTGCCGTGGTTGTCATTTTTCGCTCTATTTAACGCATTGTCTGTGTGGCGATAAGATAAGATAAGAATATTCTTCATTGTACGAGGAAAAACACAAACTTAAAAGATTTACAAAAACACAGTGCGATAAATACCTATATGTATTTCTTCTTCAATACTTTCACGATTAAGGCCAGATTTTTTTGACTGTACCCTGGAAACAGGTGTTTAAAGTGCATTTTACTCACAAATTATTGCGGTCTTATTTATATAAACTCGATACCTTAAAACGCTTCGAAAACGCCGATTGAAATAGTCTGTGGTGGAGATTTTACAAGGAAACGTAGTCACAAATTAAAGAAACAGAGTTTTAGATTGGTTTTAGAGGAATCGTGTTTTTATAAATAAGGCCGTTAGTATTTAAAATCTGAAAAAACATGTAAGTCGTACTTTTTAATATCTTATTTAGGACCGTGGGTCATTATTTGTCGGTTGAAGCAAGGTCGGCGCTTTTTTCACTTTAAACTAAAACAAAAAAAAATCGTTCTTTCTTTGACTGATTCCAATGACTGGCGTTAATAGATTTCCGGCACCTGTACACATTGGGCGCTCCACCGCGGATAACCTATATACCATCTTAGTCCTTGTTGCAGTTGGAACAAGGTCTATTATCAACCCAAAATGTGCTGTAAAGGTTGTGGCAGAATGTGTAACACACGACAAGCAAGTGCGTTCAGAAGCATAAAGGTTTATCCATATTACGACGGGCAGGCGATTTTCGGGCGCCACGATTTCAATCTAAAATAGTTAGATAGATAGTCCTAGCTTAATTCCGGAATAACTTAGTTTCGCTCGTATTCGAACGATGTTGTTCATAGAAAAGGAAATTACACGAACATTTCTTAACCTAAGAGCACAGACGGCGGCCTTATCACTGAAAGTGATCTCTTCCAGACAACCTTTAAAATAATCCTTAACACTTACTAAGTTAAAGACTAACGCGAAAAAGTCCGGCCACGGTCGGCCTACGGGCACGTCACGGGAACGGGTCTTTTTGCAATAATGGAGAAATTGCACTAAAAAGGTTTTAATATAATCGGAGAGATCTTGTTAAAAGATAAATAAAAGTGGTCATTTTTTTCTGTAGGAATAATATGCTGAATTGGAGCCCCTTTTTTTGTTGTCACGGAAGTATCTGAGGCGTTTGGTGTCCGAGGTGGCTGGTTGCCATACATTGCTGTATAGTACCCGGCTGCCTTCGACTCTATATGCCTCATAATATGTTCTCTTCACGATTGTTTTGGTTTTTATTTTGTTTGTGTAACTTCGTGATTACGTGTACTTTGTGTTTCTGTGACCATTTAAATAAATGTCTTCTTTCTTTCTTTCTTTGTAATACTTTTCACAATATTTCCTGCCGAAAAGTCAATATGGTACAAAAACGCGCCACACAAATCGGACTCAAACTATGACGTCGCAACTTGCACGTTTATGATACATGATGAAGCATTTATCAATATTTTAGTTATCTCGTACATTAATGTTTTTATGCATTACACCCTTAAAAGAGGTTCAAAATTCAACGAAGAAACTAAATCTAATAAGGTTTTTGTTATTACAGTAACTTAATTTTTCGCAATTTTTGTGACCCCGAAATTCAGGAAAAAAATTTTTTTTTGTTTTATTTTTAAATCCTAAGTTTTTGAATGATTTCTTTGGTATAATAGCAGTGTCACTCCAATCTAAGTTAGACGCAAGTACCCATTGTAGTCTGTAACTTTTTTTTTATGTAGCCGGTATACGTCCCACTGCAGGTCACAGGCCTTCTCTCAGAGAGAGAAAGAGAGAGAGAGAGAGAGTGGCAATTTCACACTCAGGTTTCCTCACAATGTTTTCCTTCATGGTTAGCGAGTAGCATCGTTACGCCCGCACGTCACCGGGCCGCGGCCCGTTGTAATATGAATAGGCCTTAAACCTGAGGTGCGATTTGAATGCATTTATGTGTAAAGTCGAGGCTGACGACCCAGGATCGTGACTACACGTAACCTCTTAGTATGTTAAAAAAAAACAAATGGGAACCAATTTGCCGCGAGTTTCTATTTGTATGGTGGCAGGGTAGTCAATTGTTTTTTATCGCATCTTCAGCGTACAAATAGAGGTATAACTAGTATAAGTACCTCAACCGCAGCTGAAATTGTTATTTATCGAGGACGTAAATAATAATAATACTTTCCACACAACACAGTCACTTGTCCTGCCCCTATAGTACGCGCAGAAATCCTGAGCGATTGAATTCCAATCGTCCAACTGTCAAATTAGTTTGCAATTTGACAGTAAGACGATTGGAATCACTGCTGACTTGGTGCGCATAATTAGACCACTGGTCCCAAAC
Source organism: Yponomeuta malinellus (assembly GCA_947308005.1). Lineage (NCBI taxonomy): Eukaryota > Metazoa > Arthropoda > Insecta > Lepidoptera > Yponomeutidae > Yponomeuta > Yponomeuta malinellus. The sequence continues at coordinate 3,595,824 of OX371013.1, forward strand.
TAGGATACCCTGTGCTATGCTAACCAGGCAAGGACATAACAAACATGGAGAAACACCCAGACTGAGGCAGTTTTGTACAAATTCATCGAACCAACGACCTCGGGCATGTTAATCAGACGTGATACCGCTAGACCAACGAGGCAGTCAGAAGTAAATCATCCAAAGTACCTATTTATTTATTGCCTGAATCGGTACTTATAATATTTTTTCTCACAAGTTAAGTAACTTGTATACGGACGTTCTATGCAACGTCCGATCGATTCACTGGGTGCTGCTGTTGTTTTGATACATACAGCTAAGGACAGTCGACAGCATATCCGCCTTTACACGCATGCACTCTATTCAATTAAGTACGTTCACCAATCATTCTCAAAACTTACTCGAAATGCAAGTATAGGAAAGAAGACAAAATTATGGACAACAAATGTACAAAAATTGAAAAGAAATTAGTTTTAAAAGGCCCTGTCGTTTATACGACAGAAGGCGTCAGTAAAGCAGCTGCGTTTTATCTTCGTCGGTCATAATTATGTTTAAGTAGTGTAAATGAGCGAATTGTCATAATTGTTGTGTTACTTCCTGCGTGTGCCTATGCATGCACACATACGGGCAAGTAGATAATTTATGTAAAATATACAGAAAAACTAACCAGCCAGTAGCACAAAGTAACTTTGTCTCTCTGCAATTTTATTTTTAATAATTCGATAGACGCGTCCAAGTTATCATAATTTTGGCAGGCAGAAAAACAAACCTCTTTGGTTCAACAACGCGTTATGGCCAAATGACAGTGTTTCACTCGGCGCATCGCATAAAAAAGTTATGTTCGAATTTCAAAGACAGCCCAAATCCCCGATTCCCTGCTCCAAACCATTCACAAAGTTATCGACGTTCGTTCTTTCCATACCAAACAACCGATCATGGGCAGAAACGTGGTAGTTGATTGCAACAGAATCGAGGTTGTAATTTTTGAAAGAGCGATAAATTAGGAGAGGCGAACTCCCCCCTCGGAACACAAACTAGTTGCCCAGAAAGTCTAATTATTTTGACTCGGTAACAACATTGAAAGTTATGAAATGTTGAAAGTCGTAACTTCAGTCGATCTTTTACATTTCGTGATACTTCTGTTTAAAGGTAGTATTACGAATACCAATATTTAGTAATGGGCAAAAAATCTAAGTTTTTTTATTACACGACTGAACCCCTACCCACTTATTTCCTTTAAGACCAGTCTGATCACAGGTCTTCCTTTTTACTGACCAGCCATTAGAATATATTTTAGTTACAAATTAATATTTGGACTAATGTACATCCGTATGCACATACGCATTTAGTACTATGCAGGCCAGTGCAAGAGTCCAAGTTCTGATCCGCCGAGTAACATTCGTAATGGAAAGTGCTTATGGTTTCATTTGTCAAATCCTTTCTATCACCTCGACATCAGGCTGACCTGCCACACTTTACAGTACAGAACACGCGTTTCAAATTGTACGGTAACTTAAACTGCACGAAATGACAATGTTTGCACAATGGCCTTAGTAAATGTATGAAGCGTCCAGAATACAGCTACCTACAAATAAAAACCTATAGAAGTAATTCTTCCTACAAAATTTGCACTCAAAACGGCCCCAATTCTCTCGATTAGTGCAGAGTAAATCACTCTGTAATTGGTTCAGTCTGTGCGCTATGCGTGACGTGAACGTTGATCGGGCGATAGTAAATGACAGCGTAACTGATGGTTGGTTTTATACGAAAACGTCAAACTAAAGACTTAATTGATGTATACCCCGTCGACTTATCTAGGTACCTCGCAAGATGGCAGTCTAACGGTGCCAGGTGCATAGATATTTTGCCGGGTAATATTGAACTCGCTCTGATTGGATACACAATTGACAAGCACCGCCTGCCATCCCTCAATTGAAAGTTGGTCAGTTTTTAGCGCTAGTTAGACATCTACGTTTTTAACTATCACTGACAGCTGCCATTACAGCGTCCAATGTGAAACCGGCCATCTTTGGATGTGTCTTCCCCGAAGCTTTAGCATTTAGCTCAGTTGTTCTTCTGTCATAATCAACCCTGCACGTCCCCTCGGAGCGATTTGCGTCAGGCAGCGCAGATGTGGTGCATTGGATTGGGTTGGGACTTGGGACACTTGTTACTTTGTCTCCGATCGGTCGGGCACCCGCGGGCGGCGGTGTTCCGCTTACGCTCGTATTTTTAATTCCGCGTAGATGTTTCACACTGCGATATTAAATACTGTCGATAGACAACCCGTTGTACGATAGGAGTCCCGGTAACTCATGATATAAAAAACCAAAGTTTAGAACGGTATATGGCAATGTGTAATTAATTGACTAAGTTTATTGTCAATTTGTTGATTGAGATTTTGATTGAAATTATGTAGGAATGGAAGTCACAATTTCTGCACTACACTGAATGAAAAGATTTTGATTTTTTTATTTGAATATAAAATAAAACCTTATTAATGTTAGAAAAAGATTTTAGAAAAAGTCATTAATTTGATGTGTGGTTCATGATTCGTTTATTATTAAAAATATTTTAGATTTGTTCTAAAATGTCCAAAATGTTGCACTGTTCGCTCTGCCACAGCCAACAAATGGCGCACGTCATTAAACATTCTTCATACATCATTTACCTATTTGTGTACTTCCATGGAATCGTGCTAGACCCAGTGCAGCGATCATAATCAAAACGGCACACTACATACGAAAAACACAATTTATCTTTCCTGACAATAAAATCACTCGTGTGTGGGTGCCAGGCGTAGGCACGAGACTGCAACAACTGGCGCTAACGCCACACACACTCAGATAGTACTTTTTTGGGCAAACGCAATTATCCCGAGCACTGCATTCGATATTTACCAAAGAGAGACTTTATTTCCGTATTTTACGTACGCTTATCTCAAAAGTCAGCGGTTAGGCCAAAATAATTATGTAAAGAACAACGTCGGCTTGAAATTACGACAGTACTTGACGGTTAAGGTCACAAAAAATGTAACATTGACTTGACACACCCGAAACGCACACCACCGCGTCCGCCGCCCGGTTCAATTCAATAAGTACATGAATTACACTCACACGGGGACGGACGCGTGACGAAATACGTCGTGACGTCATGTCGACACGCGAACACACCTACACGCGCCTAAGTGACGTTTTCACTCACACTGGCTTACAATTCAAATCCGCCCGGCAGAAGCGCGCGCACACAATGATACGATGTAAACAAAGTGACGTAAAAGAGACATGACTGACTAACACAGGCACGAGCGGTCGTTCCACGCACACTGTCGCAAGCCCTGTGATTAATGTAAACAAACCGGCTCCCACACAGAGCCGGATGTCTGTGTGCGCCGTCTATCTGTAAAGTGGGCCATCGTGAATAGAGTTCAAGAAATGGAATTTGTTTTCCTTTATGCCCACACTTTTGTTGTTACGTAACGCTGTGTGTGCCGTTTGTATTACACGATTTTTAGATTTATCAGTGCCTTCATGTTATTGAAATCACGCAAAATGAACACTGTTCCTTCGGTATCGATAAATTAAACTATTCTATTTGTTATTTTTTCCACGTTTGTGATGTCCTTGCCTGGTTACCATAGCACAGGGTATCCTAGTTTGGGACCAGGTCAAGTGATTGTGTTGTGTGGAAGTTATTATTACTTATATTATGATTATTTCTTATTGTAAATGTTATAGATTAAAAATAAGAAAAGTTTAAACTTATTAATTTAATGTTTCTATTTGTTGCTCTATTTGCAGATATCGGTTTTTATATTTTGAGTTCACGTTTAGATGGAACACTATTTTAAAAACTTTACCGTCGTAGTAATAAAAACTCGATTCCTTAAAATACTTCAAAAACGCCGATTAAAATAGTCACGTTGCCACAGATCATGTAGCCACAGTCATGTAGCCACAGAATAAATAAACAGAGTTTTAGATTGGCTTTAGAGGAATCGTGTTTTTATAAATAAGGCCGTTAGGCTGCAACCAATATAGTCGTCCACATACGCAAGGCGTCACAGCAATTTAAACAGGATTTCGTGCAGAAAACCTCTTATTAAAATCAATGAAACTATTTGCATGTCTTATATTGTATGCCGTCCCGCTCTGTTGAACTGCTTAGAGAGAGACGCACTGCCGTTAACCGCGGTATAGAGCTCGAAACTCACCGACGTTCGGGTTCTGCTGTTAACGTTTTGTGCTCAAAAGTTATTACAGCCTGAATGTGAAACAAGTAGAGTAATAAATAATGGCGTACAGCACGCAACTCTGCGGGTGCTGTTATTATTCATAAATTTATGGCCGTTTACGGCCAAAAATTACCGTAACGTAGATATAACTGCTCTTAATTGCCACTCGGATAACACATTGGATTAAAGTATAAATACTCACCAGATAACAGAAAAATTCATTTATCTGCAAGAAGAAAATTCTTCCGGTCTTATTTAAAAAAAAATCGATTTCTTAAAAAATTCTAAAACGCCGATTAAAGTAGTCTGTGGTGGAGATTTCACAAGGAAACTACGTAGCCACAGATTAATCTGTAGAATTCTAAAGGACCTGGCAGGGCCACCTAAGGTTTTTAATTGTTATTTTCAAGGTCATAATCTAACAGGTTAAATTAACAGAGTTTTAGATTGGTTTTAGAGGAGTCGTGTTTTTATAAATAAGGTCGTTAGAATTCTTTGACCACGGCCGTCTTCATACATTACTATTTCATGATAAACACGTACACGCCTACCTGAGGGGTAGGCAGAGACCAGGGAAGAACAAAAAAAAAGTAGAGTAGAGTCACAGGCAAATTCATCAAAAGAATGGTCTGGGCAGTTTCATAAAACTACAATTCCTAGTTTATTATGACAATTCGATGTACATTGAGTAGCAGTGTTCCTACTAATTTAATCAGCTTTGCAGTGTAGGTATATTGAATTGTAATAGTAAACCTTGAATTGTAGTTTTATGAAACAGGCCCCTGGTTGGTGATTACGTCAGCTATATTTACTTTATTTACTTTTTGGGATTTTTCTACAAAACTGAGCAGATTTTGATTTGAACACATGACCCCTGCTTGACTATGCTCAAAGGCATATTTAAAGAAACCTGAACATCATCATCAGCCATATGACGCCCACTGCAGGACATAAGCCACCTTCGTGGTTTTCATAACCATGAGGGGTTTTTCCATAATCGCCACGCTTGGCAGGCGGGTTGGCGATCGGAGTATGCGATTGGAATCTCAGGAAGACGCTGCTGCCCGTCTCCTTATAATTTATTTCCTTAGTCGCCTTCTACGACATCCACGGAAGGAAATGGAGTGACGCTATTCTTAATCCGCCGCCACACGGAAACTGAACATATTAATGAATAAATATGAAAAGTGGAAAGGGGGTACGTAATACCAAGATTTCTTTAGATGAAAGTCTTAAATCAGAGAACTACTTTTATATTAAAAAGAAAATGAAAAATGAAATGAAAATGAAAAATTCTTTATTTAACCGCCACATAAAATCTTACTTTGCTAGACCGGGTTTTTCAATAGTCAGATAAAACCCGCCGGAGAATAAAACCGATGCCGTCACATCGACAGCATGCAGTTTACTTCCAAGTTAAGCTTCATCCGACCATTCAAAAATTAACCAAACAAGACAAAAAAGGCAATAGTAACTGACATAATGATTGTTTGGTTACAAAAGGTGGGTAGGCAGCAAAAGTTTAATTTGTGAGTTGACAGCGACTCCACACTAGGCGTACCTGTGTTGTGGACGACGCTCACAATTTGATTGCCAAGTACGAAGCGGGCGCATGAGCGATAGCGATTCGGTTCTTACATGCAGTAACTTGTGTATTAAAAATTAAGCAAGGTAAAGTAATGTAGTTGTATTGAGTAATGTAGTTGTATTGAGAGTAATGTAGTTGTATTGAGAGAGACTACAGTAGAGAAAACATAGAACAATTTCAAAATTGCTTGAGTTCCTTATCTTGGTCTCAAGTTCTTGAAATCGAAGATGCTGATTGAGCATAGATAGATTTAAGGAATTTGTACTTTTAACTTAATTCCGGACTTACTTGCTTTTTTGTCGGAAGAGTCCGACCCGTTTTTGCTCTGATTCGCAGAGCGTAATCAGGGTGAGTATACTCCATTCCTCGAAACGCGCTCCCAAAAAAAATCGTCCATGTGCGCCCACATGGTGGAAGAGGGGTACGTAATACCAAGGAGTATTTAATACTCCTGTAAACCTGCCTTATGAAGCGGACCGTCTTCGCTTATTGTTTCGCTTATTTCTAGCAGCGCGCATTGACCAATGAGATGCGAGTATGTTGTTCCCTAGGACTTCGACTCGTAGAACGGAGTATAGAGACGGAGCTCGCGCGTCGTCGGTTGCTCGTCTCTGACTGTGACTAGAAAATAACATAATAGTGATGTGATGAAAGGTAAACTAAAACTTATTTATTACAAAACGTGGATTAATAGTAGTTTATGATACTGTTGCATAATAAGGGTTCTTATAACAGGAGTGTCTTTTAAAAAAACGAGCCGTAGGCGAGACTTGTTCTTAACCAAGTTATGTACAGTGTCATACACTACTTTATCTACTCTAATATGTACTTATAATACATAAAATAATATTGCAAATAAAACGCTGAAATTTATTTTTACTTGTAATAATTATTGATGTTCTGAATATTACAATTGTGAAATTGAATTTGAACCGGACAGGAAGCGTTATTGGAGGTACTCGGACAGGGTATGTTAATGTTGACCTCATTTCTGTTATTTTCAATACTGTTAACTAATTTATTTTACAAACAGAACCAAACTTTGTTTAAATATTGAAGTTTTTTTAAATGTAATATGTTGGCGCCAAGGCGCAAACATCGATTGCGCATGCGTGTTGCGTCGTCGCCGCGGACTCGTTCATTGAAACCTTTTTTTTTAAAGTAGAGGTTCAACCTTCTTGGTCCAGCTGGAGGTTGTATTAGGTGTATCGTTATGATTAAAATAGTAGTTTATGTGACTGTCACATAATGAGGGTTATTAAAACACGAGCGAGATTTTAAAAAACGAGCCTTGGCGAGGAAGAAGTTCTTTGGGGAGAATTTTGGAGGGAAAAAAATAAGCTCGGGGTTTTTTGGAGTTTAGTTCTGTATCCAAAATGAGGAAGCACACGATTTTTACACAAAGAACTCATACGGGCTTTTCATATAATTTTAATGGTTACCCTATTACACAGATTTGTCCTATAAAGCCTTGATTTCTTGATTATAAAGCCTCAAGTAAATACATATAATTAAAGATAAATTACACAATATGTTGTTAATTGAAACTGTAGGGGCTGTTCATAGAATTCGTTACTCAATCCCTAGACAACTACAAATACCTTTATTGAAGACGATGCATGTGTTTTGTTCAGTGTCCAACCAAGGTTACCAAGGTTTAATTAAAAAAAAAACGGAATTGAAAGCCACATGCCCGAAGATGTTTTAGAAGCTAAGGTGGACACAATATCTTTTGTTTTAAATAAAGTTTGTGTTTTATTTGAAATAAATGTACCTACTAGCCAATTTTTCGGTTTTTATTCTTTACATAAAAAAATATTTTGTGGAGGCTTTTCTTTGGAAAATGGCTATTTTCGGGGAGATTTTGTTCAGATTGGGGGAAAATTCAAAGGGCGATGTAGCAACACTGGACACATGACATTTCCTGGTTTGATTGTTGTTATGTTAATATGAGGTTAATTCAATTATGTTAACCTACCTGTCCATGGCAGCACGCTCAGTTCACAGTGGGTACTTTAATTGCGCCCCATTGTTTAGTTCGCACCTTGAACCCCGCTATTGACCTACATTCTAATATCAAGATCAACACAATATCGAATCAATGAATAGATTTACAGACTAAATTGTACAATTTGTAAGAGTAATTGAAAGCAATGTTGGAGAGGGCATGCTGAAAATGGCTGTACAGTCGACAGCACGTTAAACTTTACATGCGTGTACTCTAATCAGTTACTTTAAGGGTAACGTCGCAACAAAAATGTAAAGGTCGACCTACTGCTTACATTGACAAAAGAACGAACGCATTTTTCCGCTAAACGTAAACTTTCCGACGGTTTCATTCCAAAACAAAACATAGAGATCCAATAAAATTATACATGGAATATATTTTATAATACATACACATACATAAACCCACGCCTGTATTCCAGAGGGGTAGGCAGAGACCAGGGACTGCTACTTGCCACGATCCTCGCAGATCACCTTCTATTCCTCAACATTAGTCGTTGCATGCACGCACGCTGGTTTCGGGTAGGTACTTTTTATCTTGCCCTTTTCTAATACATCCCCTATTTGGTCGAAGTTTTATAGAAATGGAAATATTAATACAAATAATAGATCCGAATTCTTTCGCCTTTCTTTAATAGAAATGGAAATATCAATCGTTAATATTTGATAATAATTCTAGACATTATTAGCTTACTTTCTGATTATAACAAGTTACTCGTTTATTAAACGAAACCCAATCAGGATGTGAAAATAAATAAAGAAGACTAATAACAAAATCTTCATAGGAATCTACTTTATGCTATTTAAACGAAATTATACTTTATTGCATTGTAATAAACATACCTGTGAAAGTTATACTAAGTAGTAACGCAAGGCATGTTCTGGTGTTCATAACTGGGCCAGTTTCTGAATTGAAAATTTCACTGTAGTGCTGTCTCTTCGTTACGCGTTACTTAAGTATTTACTTAGTGAAATTCTCAATTCAGAAACCAGCCGGTTTTCGAAACGCTAAAAGCATCGGAATCTGTTTTATGAATCCATTACAATTAAATATTACCCGTTTCACTTTAATCAGGATTATCGTGCTCACTAAACAAAAAACAAAACCTGGTACCAAGTGTCAAGTTTAATATATCATCATAAGCAGCCTATATACGTCCCACTATAGGGCACAGGCCTTCTCTCAGAGAGAGAGTTTGGGCTTAATCACCACGCGTGCCCACCGCGGATTGGCGATTTCAAGCGCGTATGTGAATAGCTCAGACACCCAGGTTTCCTCACGATGTTTTCCTTCACCGTTAGCGAGTGGTATTGCTACTATAACTTTACAAATGTACATAACTTAGAAAACAAAGTCCCCATAATAGTATAGTGAAAGGGAATTATTCAAAATATTTGTTTCCGAAAATGGATGAATGCTGACCAAAACAGATATGCTCTCCAAATATTGTTGCGCTAAATAGATAGAGATAAATACCAAATTAAGCTAATTAGCTTGAGTTTAATCAAATATCGTATTCCAAAAAATATCTAGTGTTGAAAAATTTTACTTAAATTATATTTTTCCACAGCAATTATCTTAAGATTATTAATAATAATTGACAATTATGGAATAAAGTATTGGTAATTTATATTACAATATTTCTCATCTCATCTCATTCAGCCACAAGAAGTCCACTGCTGGACATAGGCCTCCTCCATGGATTTCCAAAAAGACCGGTTGGAAGCGGCTTGCATCCAGCGCCTTCCTGCCACTTGGATGAGGTCATCTGTTCATCTTGTGGCTGGTCGTCCTACGCTGCGCTTGCCGATATGTGGTCTCCATTCGAGAACTTTTCGGCCTCATCGGCCGTCACTGCCACTTAACTTACTAATCCGCTTACAATATTTGATTCAAAATAAAAATAAAAAACCTGCTTCAAAACACTACAGCACTAAAAAGTTAGAAATAATATTAAAGAATTCCCTTTTTTTTAATTTTTTTTATTTCCCAATTTTTGTGGGGGAGCGGGAGAAAAAAATCAAGTCCCTTATGACGCTATTTAATTCTGCTTTGAAATTTGAAGTTCTCAATTTCCATCCCGAAGAACTTTATCAGAACATCACCAAATTACCCTGTGACTTCTTCTTCAACCTACAGCCACCCAATGCTGAGTGTAGGTCTCTTCGGTCTTGGGCTTTTCTCATCCAGTCTTTTCCTGCCACTTTGACCAGATCGTCAGTCCATCTCATTGGTTGCCTGTCCATACTTCTGCGTCCATCTCTAGGTCTCCAGACTAGCACTTTTACGCCTCATCTTTTGTCTTGTCTACGGCATATATGGGCTGCCCATTTCCACTTCTTAAGGGCAATGACCTTAGCTATGTCGGTCAGTTTTGTTCTTTTTCGAATTTCGGTGTGGGACCAATGGGACCAATGGGACGAATGGGACGTTGTATCTATTCGAAAAAAGAATTATCGCAATCGGTTAAGATTTGACAGAGTTATGGAACATAAAAAATTAATAAATATGCGTCGAATTGAGAACCTTCTTAAGAAGGCTCAAGGTCACGCAACGAGCTATGGAAAGGGCTATGCTCGGAATTTCTCTACGAGGTCGAATCAGAAATGAGATCCGTAGACGAACGAAAGTCGTCGACATAGCCCAGCGGATTAGTAAGTTGAAGTGGCAGTGGGCGGGGCACATAGCACGCAGAACTGATGGCCGATGGCGCCGAAAAGTTCTCGAATGGAGACCACATATTGGCAAGCGCAGCGTAGGACGACCAGCCACAAGATGTACAGATGACCTCATCCAAGTGGCAGGAAGGCGATGGATGCAGGCCGCTTCAAACCGGTCTTTTTGGAAATACATGGAGGAGGCCTATGTCCAGCAGTGGACTTCTTGTGGCTGAATGATGATGATAATGAGAACCTTCTCCTTTTTTGAAGTCGTTTATAAATTAACGTTTCTGGTGCTAAATCATTGTTATAGGACAAAATTAATAGCAGCGCTGTTGGTGAGACTATGTTCAGGCAAGAATTTGGAATTATTTTCTATGCGATACGAACCATTATATAGTGAAAAAAAGTGGATGAACCTGTGTCGGGTTACAAGGCTATGCTTTAATTTTTAGCTCAAACTGCGCAATGTGTTATGCGGCACAGGCGCCATCTAGCGGTACAAATCAAGAAGATCTGAGTAATGGCTACTTTATTATATTCTTTTTGTTGCACTAACCCGTGCTGAGGACAATTTTAAAAACCTATTTAAAGCCTATAGAGACCTCGGGCTCACGGTCGCGGATTCAAGTCTCGGCATGGGTGGAATTTTTAGCCTCTTTATAGGTTTTTAAAATGGCTACTTTGTTCTACTTAACGATATATAAAATAATTGTACATGACACGAAGTTACAGAGTCACTCGCCGAGGCGACATGTTTTCGTTGCATGCGGTTTTAGCAAGTGACCCCATACTACCGAACTGAAAGACGTCTCACGTCAAAATACAAAATAAGAATGTCTAAAATTAGGGTAAGAAAGGTAATTAACTCTCCATGACATAGGTAGGCACATCTCAACACGCCATTGGTCTACGATAAAATCATCATTTACTTTTTAGGGTTCCGTACCCAAAAGGTAAGGGACCCTATTGCTAAGACTCCGCTGTCCGTCCCTCCGTGTGTCCGTCTGTCACCAGGCTGTATCTCATGACATTTGAAATTTTCACAGATGATGTATTTCTATTGTCGCTATAACAACAAATACTAAAAACAAAATAAAATAAATATTTAAGGCGGGCTCCCATTTTTTGCCGTTTTTTCTCGATATTAATAAGGGCAACAGGGAGATGCTTGAAATATTAAAATGTTCTATAGATAATAGTACGGAACCCTTCGTGTGCGAGTCCGACTCGCACTTGGTCGGTTTTTTTATAACTGCTGATACTACACGCACAAAAATCCAATTATTTTTAATGAAGCAACAAAATATCTTGGTGTGTCAACACGCAATACAAAAACATAAATTTGGGAATTCAGGTTAAACGCCGCCACATGTGTAAACGCAGCTATTGTTGTGATCTAATCGAGCAAATAAATCAATTTTAATGCTGCTCACATTATAATTTTGTAGAAACAAATACGTGGATGTGGTAAAACTGAGAAAGTAAGGTTGCGTTGGTTTGGATATAAGGAGAGGATGAAGGAAGAAAGATTGACGAAACAATTATATCGGGCTAAAAAAATTACTAGATGGTATTCAATGAATTGTTCAAGATGTTTCACAACATTTTTTGTATTTCGAGTGCCAGCTAATTTCCGTCCAACTCGACTCAAAAAGCAATGGTTGTTAAAATTGCTTTTTTTCCGCGAACAATGCGCACCCCGTCAAACCTATTTGTAATTTTGCTGTTCGATCGATTTCGTACCTATTAGTCCATTGCAATTTATCGCACCAACTTTTTAGTCCGTAGTGAGTTATTGATTTTTTGCACGAAAAAGGAAGCAATTCAATTCAATTCAATTCAATTTATTGCGATAAATTACAGTAAATAGGTCTTAAATAGGTATTATTCATACAAGTACAAGGTGTAATTTTACCGGGCACGGCATGGCAATATCATAATAATATTTTTATTAAAAATAAAATACTTATGTCAATTCAGAATCATTAAGAGTCAATAGCATTTGACAAAAATATTTCCATTTCTATATAAATTTTATCTCACTCACAAAAATTATTATTATCACAATTTTCATAAAATTCATTTAAATTATATGGGGATATTTTTATTAGAAATTGCTTTAAAGCCTTCAGGAACTGATCACCTGCGAGAGCCTTGATTTTAATTGGGAGTTTGTTGTAAACAGTAACAGCCATATAGCTAGTGCTAGAGCAAGAAACGGCATTTGTTTTAACTGCAAAGAAAATCGATTTCCACGTGTACTATTTTAAAAACAACCGGACTAGTGCGAGTCGGACTCGCCCACCGAGGATTCCGTACAAATTTGTATGTACTGTAACACGCTACTTATTTAAAACGCGGATTACGGGCAATATTATAATATTTTATCATACTCTTTTTTATCGATTCCCTAGCCTAGCTGGGGATCGACTGACATCTAAAACAAAACGTAACGATTCCCTTCAAAATATTCAAAATAAGACGAGAAGGCTCTGCCAGCCAGCTACTGTAAAGAGGAATCGTTACAGTACTTAGGTACATATAATATTATAAATAGTTTAGGAATCGAGTCTTGTCGAGACAAATATAATTAAATCATAAAATTTTCCCTGCACTTGTAGTATAAGACGATATTACTTACCAAATTTCATAGTTCTACGGTAGGTCAACGGAAAGTACCCTATAAATTTAGATTCCTTTGAGTGTCGAAACATACGTTATTTGCGGCATAAACGGTCGTATCTTTTTTTATGTTAACTTAGAAGTTTGATTTTTTCACAGCTTTAAGGGACTGTAGACTATGGTTTTATTTTCAACTCGATACTTCCCTCTACGCGTTCCCGAGTTAAAGGGTCTCTTGACAGACAGATGGACGGACGGACAACAAAGTGAGTGAAGTGAGTTTTTTCCTTTTGAGGTACGGAACCATAAGAATGTGGCATAAAAATGTATTTCGGTACTTAGTACATTTTCAATGCATTTGCAAGTTTCAAATGCTCTAAGAGTGACTGGCCGAAAATAAAAAGGCGGGCCATTATATGAAGTAAAAAAACTACGAAAAAACAAAGATGGCGTCAGAGAACGCGTTTTAATTTCGAAGCTTGACGAATCGTGGTCGATTGCTTTGGTATCGGTACTGAATGCCTCTTACTTACTTTATTATTCCCCGGCCGTAGTTTCTGACAATAAAATTCGGAAATCGTTCAGAATTCGAGGACACGACCATTGTGTTTCGCACTCCGGGCAAAATAGTCCGGATTTGCCTTTTGTATGTGCCTATGCCGAACTACTTATCTCGAATTCCAATTAAAACTCGAGTAGGTATATGAAACAAGATCAAGGATCAGGGAGGATTTTGGTCTTTAAAAATAAGACTGCCAATTGTATACCACTACTTAAATATAAGAAATTATTTGTAATTCTTTCACCTGGTTGTGCAATAAAGTGTTCTTTATCTATCTAATGGAAATTCGAATCTCGGTGGAACGATTGCCCCATATCCCGGTTCAAACCCGGCATGTACTTAATAATTATGTACTTTATTTTCTAAATTACTTACATCTGCGGCAGCAATACCATTTGCTAACTGAAGGAAATCGTGAGGAAACCTGAGCATCTGATGAGTTCACATACCTCAGCGCTCGTAATCGCCAATCCGTATTTTAAAGAGAGCTTTTATCTCTCTCTTTGAGAGAAGGGCTTTTCCCTACAGCAGGGCGCATGTAGGCTGCATAATTTGGTATCGTTTGTACGTAATTATGTATACCGCCATAAAAAGTTACTTGCCCACAAGATCGAATTGAACTTTAAAATGTTTACAAACTTCAGTCATTTATAGACTTTCGTAACGATTTGTGTTGTAAAGGTAGGCCGAGTATAACGATAATGTTGCAGTGAGCAACATCCTGTGCCCATAAAGCTTGTCTTGGTGAATAAAACCTAAGAATAGCTAGGTACGTCGTCATAAATGTCATAAATATTGTAGTTCTGTTTATGACGGAACTACCAATGCGCGCGACTTCGTTCAGGTCCTGTTTCAAGGTTAGTCTATAAACTTTACAAAAGTTTAGTTTAGAAATCAAAAAAAGTTTCGCTGACAGAAACAGCCAATATGCACGCTTCCAGAGTTTGAATGAATGCGAGCCTATTTTTCTTGCAATAAACAGTTTTTTTTACGTAACCCAAACGTGCCTTGTCAATAACTAATTAACCAGGGCAAATATTGCAGTAAACAAGAGAAAACGGTGCCAACCTCGGATGAATTGGTCAGAATATCAATAGTGTTCCATTATTTAGTCACGCACCAATTAGTTATGCGACAAAAAGTGCCAATGTTATGAAATATAACTGTTGATAATTTCTTCGCTTTATAGATGTTGACGTGACAGCTCGTTGCCACCGTTGCTAAATAAAAAAACAGGCCAAGTGCGAGTCGCACCGAGGGTTTGGGATTTGCGAGCGCGTAGAACATAATGGCAATCGAAGTCGTTTAATCCTTGGAGCACAAATAAAGATACCAAATTGCTTCAAACGTCAACCTGTCACTCCATAATAGCTCCTTAGTCACACCAAGATTGACACTTGTATATGTATTGCCGTTTTTGAGATAGATAAAAACGTTTTCACGTTTTCGAAGTTTTGCCTATTGTAAAACCGGCCAAGTGCGAGTCGGACTGGCGCAAGAAGGGTTCCGTACCATTATCTATACAACATTAGACAAAGATCGAGCCAAGATAGATTAGGTACATTGAGAACAGCACCGTCTATAGAAACCAACAAAAAGCGTTTCTGTGACATTTAACGTCATGACATCGGCGCTGTGAAGGTTACATAGAGGAGCGCTAAATGGCGAGCGCTGTCTTTAGACAACGTTTGTTGTATGGGAGCCCCCCTAAAATATTTATTTTATTCTGTTTTTAGTATTTGTTGTTATAGCGGCAACAGAAATACATCATCTGTGAAAATTTCAACGGTCTAGCTATCACGGTTCACGAGATACAGCCTAGTGACAGACAGTCAGACAGACAGACAGAATGACAGTGGAGTCTTAGTACTGGGATCCCTTACCCCTTTGGGTACGGAACCCTAAAAATTCTTCGTATTGCGGAGGTTCTACACGTTCCGTTTTCGGATTGTAACAGTCTTAATAGGCTTTTTATGTTATGTAAGAGGGACAGATGTAGGTCGGTTATCGCCACCTGTCTTAAAAAGTCCACCACCATCACATCACTGTCAACGTAGCTGATAGAAGTTTGTTCATCTAGAAAAATATATCGCCAGCGTTATCTACTCTTAGATAAAAGTGGACGCTTTTCTGCGATGCCTAAATTTCTCAAACTTTTTGCCTGAAAAGAACTCCAGGAAACGCCTAAACTAATTGGACTTTCAACACCCTTTTATCTTTCTCAGCTTCTTTTACATAATCCCCCTTTCTCTTTATTTTTCGCGGTCTTATCTTTTTGGCACCTTTGCGTGGAAATACTTGAACTACAAGAACTAAGCAGGTATTTTTTACTTCATTCAGCTTTGGTCTATATGTAGACAAATCGTTGATAGACATTATTGAGACACGGGAAGCAATAATGTCTACCAAGTTGTTTGCTCGTCCTGGGTCATTTATTTCTTGTCTTTGATATTATTTGGCTTACACCCAGACCAAAGCTGAGTGAAACGAATGTCTAAGTTTGAGTATAGTAAATTATTGTAAGCAATATCTGGTGTGCAATAAAATGTTCTCGATGTATCTTTTTATCAACAATACAATTACGTAAAGTAATTAAAAAACTATTTGCCTTTCGCTCACACAACATAGAAGGGAGTATTGTGTGAAGAAAAGGCTTATATCCAATTAATTTCTATAATTAATCGTACTATAATTATTTGTGGACAGATAATACGAGCATATGTAAAAATGTTATATATATGTATAATGTTCGAACTAAAACTTTCATAACATGTCATTAAGAATTAATGTTATTCGTGATATAGGTATTTACGTACTGTCAAACGGGGTGATTAGAAACTTGAGTGTGAATAGAAGCAAATAGTCGAAAAGGTGGTTTTACTACTAAACCTACAACTAAAGCGAGACGTCTATTGAAAGATATGTCGGTCAGATACTGAGACGTCGCTGAACTGAACTTATAACTGCAGAGATGACAAAAAATCATTTTTCCATATTTTGTTGCAATTCATACTCCAGTTTCTAATCAACCCATTTCATTCTCGGTACGTGTGATTTTATCGGAAGACAATATTGTAGCTGCCCTTGACAAAGGTTCATTATATGTGCTACTACCCTCAATTTTTTTACGTTTCAACAATCAACCGTTAAGCCAGGAGAAGGGGGGAAGCGCTTTAAAGCTTAATATTTCGCAAGCGGAGCTCTAAATAAAAAAAATATCTTGCAACACCCAAAATATATTCAAACGAGCAATCCAACGATACCCCGCACTATGGTATAGGCGAGAAAAAACAATTGCATCCCTAATTTAGGTGTAGGGGGGTAAACTAAAATATATTTTTTTATATTTTGTTCTAGCGTTTTGTAGGCGTAATTAATATGGACTATGTCTGTGCCAGATTTCAGCTTTCTCGTAACAATCGTCTCTGACCTAGGCCGCGAACAGACAGACGGACAGACGACCAGACAGACAAACGGCAAGATGGACAGACGGGCGGACATGGCGAAACTGTAAGGGATAAAACTGTCGACTACGGAACCCTACATAAGCATGACGTAGAAACATTGAACAAGTTAAAAAAATAGCGTAAATAAACGCTACTGCCAATTCAGTTACTTAGGTAGGTACCAAATGTTCATCGTCATTATCATCATCATCAGCCACTTGACGCCCACTGCAGGGCACAGGCCTCCCTTTTCCCTCCCGGTTTTCATAACCATGAGGGGTTTTGTCATAATCACCACGCTTGGCAGGCGGGTTGGCGATCGCAGTATGCGGTTGGAATCTCAGGAAGACGCTGCGGCCCGTCTCCTGGTAATTTATTTCCTTAGTCGCCTTCTACGACGTCCACGGAAGGAAATGGAGTGACGCTATTCTTAATCCGGCGCCACACGGATAAATGTTACCCGGAATAAGAAAAGAACTGTAACAACACTACACCCTTAAAAATTACAGTGGAAGAAAGAATTGGACTAACAAGCATAATTTATTTGAAACCGAAAACCTAACACTTCTTTTTTTAGGTGCTCAAAATTTTGCTTCACCCCAAATGTTTTCTTCCATGACAAAAATACCAAACTGACCTTCCCTTCTGTTCTATTGCAGGTTTCCACCTCAGTGGCGTGGTGCGGGCCCCAGCAGCGCTGCCGCCTTGCTCCGAGCCAGAGCGTCTCTTCAGGGTCACAGTGTCTTTTGACAGGTCAGTGTCAGTTATTCCAGGTCAGAGGCCTAATTATGCGCACCAAATCCTGTCGAAATCCAAACGTTTGCGATAGCAATTAGTATCGAATTTTAAAGTTAGACAATTGGAATCGAACAGGATTCTGTGCGCGTAATATAGACAGATCTTGCAGTAGAGTGAGTTACGTTAGCAATACCAGTCACTATATGGATGCTGCAGGACATAGGCCTCACTCATGGTTTTCCAAGCTTCCCGATCTTCTGCCGCCCGCATCCAGCGACTCCCCGCCACCATAACCAGGTCGTCAGACCATCTGGTGGGGGGCCTTCCCACGCTGCGTCGTCCGGTGGGCGTCAGATGGCTGATGATGATGATGATATAATACGTCCCACTGCAGGGCACACGCTGTTCTCAAAGCATGATAGTATGGGTTTGATCGCCAACTATTTCCACGGCGGATTGGAGATTTCAAACTGAAAACAACAAAATTCCCATAAAATGGGTTTCGGAAACGTTTACTTTCAAAATGGCTATGCTGTTATGAAGTTGTCACCATTGTAGAGTTTTTCATATCGACGAGTAGAACCCATAATTTTTAGATACCTACATAATAATACAGGGATTTTGTTACATCTTGTAAGGACAGGTTACTCCTAAACGCAAAAACCATTTAGCATGGACGTAAAAGGCCTAATGGAGGCTATACAGCTAATATAAGATAACAATATTCTTTATTGCACACAAGAAACAAAACACTAACACGGCTAACTTCCGATCTACAGTGGGAATTACTAAGAAAAATGTGGGATTGGTAGAACACGAATACGTTTTTGGTAGATCGCCATGATATTTCAAGCGAACCCTACACCTCTCCGTATTATCTAGTCATCGTTGGTAAGGCCGAGAAGTCAAAAGATAATTTCTATCGGGATAGTGCAAAGCCCTGCATATAATAAGTTTAAAACCTCAATTGTCGTATTTTGTATAGAATAGACACAACATAATGCTCGGAAATTCAACCTTATCTCAAAACAAAATAACTGACTGTCAAACATTATCTTTTATCAAAGACCATGTCATTCAGCAGCAAATGTAGACATAATCAGCGGTTGATCAAACTGTATATTTCGTAACGAATTCCCCCGTAACAAAACTAAACAGAATGCACGCGTGTAAAGGTTAATGCGCCGTGTGGCTCCGGCCTAGAATAAGCCACGCCATTTCTTCCCGTGGGTGTCTTAAGAGGTGACTAAAAAACGGAAACCAGGGAACGGGCAGCAGCGTCGACCTGTGACACCAGACCACCAAACACTGCGATCTCCAATCCGCCTGCCAAGCGTGGAGATTACGGCAAAACCTCCCATACAGGGAGAGACCTATGTCCTGCAGTGGACTGCTATGGGTTGATGATGGTGATGATGATGATGAAAGGTTAATGTGGTACTCATACAGAGAAAAAATATTACAGCGAGTAAACCATCAAGCACTCAGAATTCGTGGTAGAGTCGAACAGAATAAAAGGACTCGCGATTTGGAAAGATCTTTCTATCAACTAGGTCACTCATTTAGTTTACGGCTACTGTAAAAATCCGCACGACTATGAATTCAAACTTCTTTATAGCCGTTAGTTATAGCTTTAAAGTAGTTAAAAGTAGGAAGTACATACACTGGTGTCCTTCCTCCTTTTGTTTAAAAACTGAAGTCAAAGCCATGCTTTACTCTTGCGCCATTGATAAAATCTGTCTCTGCCAAGATGACAGATCTAGGGTTGGTAGTTTTTACTTCTTGCTAACTTTTTATGGCGCTACCTCTCTGTGGGTCTTGACCCCCTCCACAATCAGCTTCTACGAGTCTTGGGTCCTCGACTCTCACTTCCAATCCGAATATTTGCCTATCTTACTGACTTCTTCTTCAATATTGTCAATCCAACGTTTTCTGGATTCCTTTGTTGTAGGATCCACCTGGTCATAAAATGGGTCACTCTGTTCAGCATTCTCATAGATGTTAATTCGTTTCTTTATTTCACCATAAGTAATAAACAGGTGAACCTATTTAGAAACTGTGGTGTTTTCAAACTTTACCTTTACCTTTACTTGCACTTGTGTTTTTTTAAGCGACTTAAAAAAAGGAAGGGTTGCTCATATCTACCTATATTATGTTTTTACTTATGTTCATCGATTGAGTATTTTTTGTTTCAAAGGGATGACCTCATATCAATTGGTCAACAACAGTTGACGGGATCACTAAGGAAATTATTAAACTGTTCAATTTCCTCTGGCATTATAGACACCGCCATAAGAAATACCGTCAGCGCCACCTAGTGTCAAAATTTGCCAACTATAGTTTCTGTTTATTGCTGATTTTGAGGGCGTTGGATTCGTTATTGACTTTTAATAACTAGTGATATACCTTTGTCTATTCCAGATGCAAGATAACCGGCGTGACGTGCAGCTGCGAGGCCCGCGACATCTTTTGGTGCCAGCATGTGGTCGCGCTGGCGCTCTACCGCATCAGGAACGCCGATTCTGTCCGACTCAGAGTGCCTATATCAGGTATTTGTGACTCAGAGTACCTGTACTAGATAAATGTGACTCAGAATGCCTATATCAGGTAATTGTAATAGACTCCGGGTGCCTGTGTCAGGTACTTGTGATAGAGTCCGAATGCCTATATCAGGTACTTGTGATGGACTCGTTTTTTTTTTGTTCTGTGAGTCTACTTCTGGGTAGAGGTCTTTTCTTGTTTACGCCACGCCAACCCAACCCTTTCTGTGTCGTTAGTTATTTCATCCCGATCTGTTTCCTGTCCCCTATATTTAGGCAATCATTTTAAGACTTCCTAACTGAAATTCATATCAATTTAAAGGCACTGTCTGAAATCAAACCACTGTATGGTGATAACTTCGAATTTCACACCTAGACACAGAATACCAAAAGAGCCCATTTCCTGTACATTATTCGTAATGTTAACTTTTTTGGAGTGTGTTTATATAAGTTACGTATAGAATTCAGAGTGAGAGTACCCTTTGCATATGGGAATCAAAAAATCCAAGGCAAGTCTTGTTGATTTTGTATCACTTCTTTTATGACTACATAGTTGTTATGACCCAATCTATTGAAACAAACCAAATTAAGTCATCTCAGCGTTTATTATAACGCACAAAATCTAACACTCCGACGCTTCCCAGAAACCCTCCTTCAAATGGACCGGCAGCAGCTCCAGAAATTCGTCCAGTACCTCATCGCGGAGCACCACACGGAGGTGCTGCCGACGGCGCAGCGGCTGGCGGACGAAGTGCTGCAGGCCCGATCGGCCATCAACCGGATCTGCGGGGCGCCGGACCCCACGGCCGGACCGCCACCGGACGCGCACCACGCCTGGCATTTGGACGAGCAGCAGGTGGGCTTTGTAGGGCAGGCTAGGCTCGCGGACGAAGTGGTGCAGGCCCGGTCGGCCATCTACCGGATCTGCGGGCCCGGCCGGTCCGTCGCCAGACTCCCATTTCTTCTGGCATTTTACGAGCAGCAGGTGGGGCTTTGTAGGGTAGACTAGGCTGGCAAACTAAGTACCATAGGTCCGGTCGGCCGTCAACCGGATCTGCGGGGCGCCGGATCCCGCGGCTGGACCGCCGCCGGACACGCACCACGCCTGGCATTTGAACGAGCAGCAGGCGGGCTTTGTAGGGTAGCCTGGCGGACGAAGTGCTATCGGTCGGCCATCAAACGATAAATGCGCAGCATGTGCCGCTTTCGCAGCAGCCTTGCATTAGTTCTGGCAGAGGAAGCATTCGTAGAAGTAGGCATAGATGGTCGAAGCGAGGCAACTACGTCTTGAATTTTGTATTCTAGCTAGAGTAAATCCACTTCTTTCATCCGGGGTATGATTTTAGAAGGCTGAAAAAACATAACATAACATTAACTCACGCCTGTATCCCAGAGGGGTAGGCAGAGACCAGGGACTGCCACTTGCTACGATCCTGACAGATCACTTTCGCTTCCTCAACATTCATTAGTCGTTGCATGCATGCACGCCGGTTTTGGGTACTTTTTATCTTGCCCTTTGCCCCTGTTTGGTCGAAGTATGTCCGTCTGGATAAATAACTAAATAATCCAATTTGAAATTCTCAATGCCATCATGGGCTTGTATTTCGATGTAGGTAATGACATTTACCGTCTTTTGTTTCAGGTCTGCGAACAAGTGCGAGCTTATTTATTACAGGGGACTTATTACAATGCAAACAAACAACTCAACTCTTTATTCTCTAAGGTAACTGTTTTTTGCTCTAATAATCCACTCTCTTTTTTAGTAACAAAACAGTAGTCACTAGTAGCCACAGTAGTCGTGGATTTCGGACTCGAGAAATCTTATTACTCAAAAACTTAAAATGTTTAAAAATTACAATACAAATAATTTATTGGATAAAAAAATGCGGTTTACAATGAGACACTTATCCTGAAGTACAAATTGTTTTCCAATTGGACTGTCACCTGCACGAAAGGCCATTGCGACCCGTATCGCAGAGTGACAGTCATGCAAGAAAAGATGGCCCAAAGCATTTGGGATAGATACTCCTCCGTGATAAAATTAGCAAAAATTAAAAATTACAATTGTTTAAATTACTAATATTAGGTATATGAATACTCTACAATTTCCAGGTACGCGAAATGCTCCGAGCTCAAGACTCGAACGGCCCCAGAATGCTGATGCTGATGACGGAGCAGTTCCTCTCCGATCCTCGGCTCCTCCTCTGGCGGAACCAGAACACGCCGATGACTGAGAAGTGCCGGCAACTTTGGGAGCAGTTGGGCGCCTTATGGGTCAGCATAGTGTTGGATCCCGGAAGCAACAAGCACCAGAGGGGGCAGTGGAGGCATCTGCTGGAGAAGTGGTCGGCTGTTGAAGTGTGTCCCACTGAGGATCCGGACTATCGGTCGTTTCCTTTGGTAGGTGATGTAAGAACATAGCTTTGTACCTACTTAGCTCGTATGTATGTATGTCCGATTCTGTTTCCTCATAAATCCTTAAAATCAAATCAAATCAATTTTTTTAATTCAAAGTAGCACAGAAACTGCGACTTAAAATCAAAAAATCAAAATCAATTTTTTTTATTCAAAGTAGCACAGAAACCTGCCACTTAATGAACGTTACTAGTTAAACTAGGTGTCCATTTCAAAATCTAGATCATTTTGGAGATTAGATTTTGACAAATAAGGTCTCAATCGATTCGTCATCCTTGCGCGAGTATCATAGGCTCTCATATTAAATTAGCATTAATGTTAAAATTCTAAAGCACCCGACCGGAACACCATGACAATGGTTTTTGGGGTTCCGTATCCGAAGGGTGCCAAACGGGACCCTATTACTAAGACTTCACTGTGCGTCTGTCTGTCTGGCTGTCTGTCACCAGGCAGTATCTCATGAACCCTGATAGCTAGGCAGTTGAAATTTTCACAGATCATGTATTTTTGTTGCCGTTATAACATTAAATACTAAAAACAGAATAAAATAAATATTAAAGTATGAAATTGCCGTTTTATTGCAATAGGTTCTTTGAATTGACATAGAATCTTCATGGTTTGAGGTTTTCGAATGAAACTTTTTCAATTGGTTTCTATGATGTTCTTTTTTTAAAAAATGTTAAACATTTGAATATCGACTTTCAATTGTTTTTGTTATACAATTTAGACAAGAAAGATGGATACTGCGAAAATTCGAGTGATTTTTGAATACGAGTTCCGACGCGGAACTAACGCGGCAGAAACAGCCCGCAATATCAATGCTGCGTTTGGAGAGGGGTCTACTAATGAACGCACCGTGCGATTTTGGTTTAAACGCTTTCGTGATGGAAATTTTGACTTAAAGAACTAGCCACGAGGAAGACCGGGCGGTGAATAACGATGAATTAAGAGAGATAGTGGAAGCCGACCCTAGTCAAACTACCCAGGAATTAGCGGCATGGTTTAACGTTACCTTACCCACAATATTGACTCACTTGCGTCAAATCAATAAAATAAAAAAATACGAAAAATGGGTGCCTCATAATCACTCGAATTTTCGTAGTATCCATCTTTCTTGTCTAAATTGAATAACAAAAACAATTGAAAGTCGATATTCAAATGTTTCACAGTTTTTAAAAAAAGAACATCATAGAAACCATTTGAAAAAAGTTTCATTCGAAAACCTCAAACCATGAAGATTCTATGTCAATTCAAAGAACCTATTGCAATAAAACGGCAATTTCATACTTTAACCCCTAATAATATTTAGTTCTATATTCGCCTCAAAAATAAATAATGAAATTAAAATAAAATAAATAGGTATTTAATGGGGGTTAACATACAACAAACATGATTTTTTGCCATTTTTTCTCGGTCATTGTGTCTAATGTTGTATAGACAATGGTACAGGACTCTTCGTGCGCGAGTCCGACTCGCACTTGGATGGTTTTTAATTGTTCTTTTCAAGGTCATAATCTAACAGATTAGAATTAGTAGTATCCTAACCTATACCCGTCCCTTTCAGTACGCCCGGGAGCGGGAGAGGAACGAGCGAGATCGCGACAGAGACCACAGAGACAGAGACAGAGAGCGGCATCGCGACAGGGAAGAGAGGGACAGGGAGAGATTACGAGCAGACAGGGAGGAAAGAGATCGGTAAGCGGAAATCTGAACATGAATAGTCTAAAGGTTCCGACACACTAATAACACGCCATCTGACGCGACCCGACGCGACGCCTTGTATGATTAGTTGCGTTGCGTCGGACGTCCCTAATGTGATTCTGATCGTAGAAAATAGTAAGATTTGATTTGACTCAATACGCGTCGCGTTGGGACTTCGTCGCAAGCATATTAATTAGCCTACGACCTATTAGATTACCAAATATACACAATAAAATTCATAAAAATCGGTGAAGCCGTTCCGGACGAGTTCGATAACAAACACTGTGACACGAGATTTTTATTAGATGATTCCTTAAAACACTTCTCAAAGGTATTTTTATGTCTGTGGTAAAGGGGGGAGTGCGTGGCTTTATAAATGACTTCGAAAGACTTTACTACAGACTATTTAAACTGCACTTGACGAGTGTTTTAGAGGAGTCGTGTTTTTTAAATAACACCGTTATGCCGTGTTCTTTATGAACACAATCTTCAGAATCGAACACTACACAACACAATCGGTTTTCAATGCGCAAACATTATTTCTATGTTGCTTCCCCAAGAACCGAAAAGGTTTTACGCATGGAAAACGGATTCAGAAATCAGAAACTCCGTTCAATGTAAGGAATTTATATCCCTTTAACTGAATTTCTTTGTACAATGTCAGCTGCCTTCGAGTCGAGTTTAAAGTTTTACATTTTATAACTGAGAAAAAGGTAGGTACCTAGCGAAACTCAAGACTTTTTTTAAAATTAATTATTTTTTCTTAATTGGACCATGCTACACATTCAAACCCACGATACGTCACTTGCGAGGCGAACGCTTTTTAGGGTTCCGTACTCAAAGGGTAAGGGACCCTATTACTAAGACTGCTGCCCATCCGTCTGTCACCAGGCTGTATTTCATGAACCGTTATTTTCACAGATGATGTATTTCGCTTGATAGCAGCTAAATAGTACACAACAAATACTAAAAATACGAAACAGCAAAATATATTAATAACATAATAAAATAAATTCTATTTAATGGGGGCTCCCATATAACAAACGTGATTTTTTTGCCGTTTTTTGCTCTATATTAATAACGGCAACAGGTAGACGCTTGAAATATTCAAATTTCGTATAGATAATGCTACGGGACCCTTCGTGCGCGAGTCTGACTCGCACTTGGCCGGTTTCTCATGTATTAGATGGTTTTGTGTGTTTCAGTTCAGACGTTTTATATTTGTAATCACTTTATAGTGAACAAAAACATGAAAAGAACAATGTTACGCACAAAAAAGCGTTTTTCTCGAAAGTTTCCTATGGTAACACGGTCCCTGTACGCATTACAGAGAAAGTTTGTAAAGAGGCTCGACATTTTGCCGATGCCTACACTTACCCATTAGCTCAGTTGGGAGAGCGCTGGCACGGTTAGCCAGAGGTCACGGGTTCAAGTCCCGGCGTGGGTGGAATTTTTAGCCTCTAAATAAGTTTTTTTTTTAATTGTCCTGAGCACGGGTTAGTGCAACAAAAAGAATATAATCGTGATGTATTGTATTGACGACCTCGTGGCGCAGCGGTAGTGCACCTGCATACAATGCGAGAGGTCCCGGGTTCGAATCCCGGCTGGGGACAAAAAAAAACCCCAGGTCTTGGATATTTACATGTTTGTGATGTCGTTGTTTCTGGTACCCACGACACAGGGTATCCTAGTGTGGGGCCAGAAGCAATGTATGTGCCTGTATGTAAATGTTTATGTTTATGTTATGTTTATGTTTCAGGGAAAGACACAGAGAACGCCAAAGGAGAGAGGTCAACTCTCAATCGGAGAGTTCAGACGAGGAACCTAGGCCTAATAAGTAAGTGGATTTCTCCAATATTCTGTCGTTAGCGCTACAGGTAAAAGAGTGAAAAAGGTTAAATCCAAATTATATAATTTGGATTATAGTTTAAACCCAAATCAAATATGTAGTCTAAACCCAAATTATATATATATATATATATATATATATATATATATATATATATATATATAGCAGCCTATACACGTACCTTTCTATGTGGTGCCGGATTAAGAATAGCGTCACTCCATTTCCTCCCGTGGATGTCGTAGAAGGCGACTAAGGAAATAAATTACCGGGAGACGGGCGGCAGCGTCTTCCTGAGATTCCAACCGTATACTGCGATCGCCAACCCGCCTGCCAAGCGTGGCGATTATGGTTAGGAAAACCACGAGGGAGGCCCATGTCCTGCAGTGGTCGTGAAATGGCTGATGATGATGATGATATACGTCCTACTGTGGGGCACAGATCTTCTCTCAGAGAGAGAGAGTATGGGCTTAATCACCACGCATGCCCACCGCGGATTGGCGATCTCAAACGCTGAGGTGTGTAAATAGCTCAGACACTCATGTTTCCACATGATTTTTCCCTTCACCGTTAGCGAGTGGCATTGCTACTGTAACTTCACAAATGTGCATAACTTAGAAAACAAAGTCATAGCTACATGCCCGCACTGGGAATCGAACCTGGGTCTCTCACTTCAGAGTCCATTGTTCTACTCACTAGGCTACCACGGTAATTGATTTTGCCTTAACGATTATAACTTACGCCTCCATTCCAGTTATGAGCGCGAGTACAGAAGAGCGAGCAAGCGACTAAGGCTACATAGCCAACGGTCGGCGCCGCAGCTGACGCCGCGAACTGTCTTCCATAAGTGAGTTTGCTTCTTATTGCTCTAGATTTAACGTCGGCTTTGCCTTGACACGTTTCGAACGACCAGATGGAGTCAGACCCTCGATTTTGTTCCTGTACGACCTCGTGGCGCAGCGGTAGTGCATCTGCATACCATGCGAGAGCGAGAGGTCCCGGGTTCGAATCCCGGCTGGGGACAAAAAAAACCCCAGGTCTTGGATGTTTACATGTTTGAGACGTCGTTGTTTCTGGTTCCCACGACACAGGGTATCCTAGTGTGGGGCCAGAAGCAATGTATGTGCCTGTATGTAAATGTTTATGTTTACTATGCTTGTATGTGTATGTACTGAAACAGTATTTGCTTCAAAAAAGTAATAACCTATTATCTACATACATTATGATCTAAGGAAATAACCCTTTGTTTATTGCTCTCTTCGAGGCAAAGAATATTGATAAGGATGTACTTAAGACAGAAATAGTAGGTAATTAAAAGTATTTTTTGTTAAAGTTTCGTGAAACTTGGGCCAATAAAATAGCATTGGAAGATACATTTTAGCAATACTTCCAAAGCAGTTAAGTTTTTAAAGATTTGATTTAATAAGACAATAACAAGAAATGTACATAAACTCATGCCTGTATCCCAGTTGGGTAGGCAGAGACCAGGGTTTGCCACTTGCCCTGATCCTGACAAGCCTATTTCGCTTCAACAAGATTTATAGTCGCTGCATTTGAGCACACAAATCAATGTTTTATTCGGAATTCTAGAAATAGCAGTAATTTTTCAATATTTTCAAGATAGTTCCCAGGCGACTAGGTTCACCTCAATGTGATATGACAGAGGGATACAGTAAGAAGAAAAGTGTGACAGATGCTCTAATCACTACTCTAGTTTCAGAACTAATAAGACTGCCAAATTCTGCGTTCACCAGTCCCCTACTCAAGTAGAGTAGGGCGCCAATAACTTTTTATCCTTCAAAACTTGTAGAATCTCAAACAGACCTTATCTCCAGCACCTAACGTCTAATCTTCCACCACCAGGGCGCTGGACGCCGTCGACATATCCTGGGAAAACGAGCACCTCAAGTACATTCTGGGCAGTGACATCTACTCGGACTCCGAGAAGCCTGACATAGCTGGGGGGTCCATCACTTTGCAGCATTACCCTAAGTTCAACGAGCTGGGGCAACCGCTGTGGCATGGTGGGTTACTAAATAAACTGATCCATCGATAAATAAGCTGACAGTTTAAAGAACAATATGGTTTGGACCCCGTATCCGCCCTTGTGGAGGTGACCGTGTCATTTAAAAGAGGTATATTTGAAATACTCAAAAATTTACCAACGAATGAATTAATTAATTAATTTTAAGAAAGAAGTTACCATTTTTGCATCAAAGCGCACGCGTCTATGGCGCGAGAGGTGAATTCACAAAGGTTTTCGGGATATTTTATTGTCAAATATCTATTTTCTTTAGCACTCTACAAAGATGCAGTAATATAAAATATAAATATATATTTTCAAAGACCTTTCTAATGTTAGGTAGGTATAAGTTTCAAGTTGCTACAAGGCCACCCTTACGTACCCACGTACGTTATGAGTTTATGATTCATAATTCCTTGTCTGTTCTTCAACACTTGTCGGAGATTGGTAGGTGATTGAACACAGGTAAATAAACAGGTAACTAGTCCACTTCAGTCACTGATCTCCACTCAACGACATCCATCTGGTACCACGGCGGTCAATTTTTAACTAAATATATAAGTCGACCGACCTGTTGTGTTGGTACCGACTTCTTCAAGTCCAGATGTGTGTTGGGAGAACAAGGAAGTTGTGGCTCAGAAACATCAGTGTATAGACGTATGTAGCCAGCGCTAAATACCTGTTTCACTTGGCAAGAAATCGAGAAGAACATAGAGAACTGACGGCCAACCTCCATTAGTGGACAGGCACAGGGAGAGGACCAAGAATATTCTTCCTTTAATGGCGCTTAATTTACATACAAACATAAACCCACGCCTGTATCCCAGAGGGGTAGGCAGAGACCAGGGACTGCCACTTGCCACGATTCTGACAGATCACTTTCGCTTCCTCGACAACAGTGCGCTTTATTTAACAACGGTTATTCTTGCAGAACACTTGCCTGTAGTGGGGGCGCGGATAGAGGCGCTCCGAGCGCACGGCAGGGCGCCGGCGGCGCTGCGGTTGGCTGTCAGCGCGGCCAGGGCAATGAGGCATCGGCAGGTCAGTGTAACTTCTTCGTCTGTGTTGGAATGTTGAATTGAATTGAAAAATTCTTTATTGCACAAAAAGGTATTTTTGTACTGTATCTTTATAAATATTTTATGTTGTGATTTTCCTGGTATAATAAAAAATAAAGAATAATAATCTTATCTTATCGTATCTTATTTTCTTGTAGCTAACCTTGGGTTATGTGGATAGTGGAAGGGGTAGTGCCAAGAAAGATTCATTGTAAAAAATTACATACACTATATTATAATAAAATTGCAAAGTTATTGCACCAAGTTATATACTAAATACATAAACAAAAATACATACTATAATATAATAAATATACAACTACATAAAATTTACTTATATAATAGAATTATCACTGTGAAGTCCGGAGTAGTGCTCATGGATTCTACTTTTAAACACGTCGAGTGACGGGGCCTGGCGTATTTACAGGGGTAGTGAGTTCCACAAGCGCACCGCTGTCATAGTGAACGAATTCGAATAGCCTGCCTTACCGTGCACGGGATGTGTTCTCAGTCTGTTGCCATCCCTGCGGAAAATGTGATTTGCCAACTTCATTTTTCTCACACTTCTCACACCTGTTGTACATCACCTCTAACCAGAGTTAGCTGTGTTGTATACAACACAGCCTCGATTCTGTCAAGGCCACTGTTACGTCGGGCATGTTGTCTCGCTCGCACAATCTAAAATTTTCAGTGACTGCAATAAAATTAGTATACTTTTGATAAATTTAGTCTGAGGGTTTGCTAGATAATATAATTACGGACAATTTCTTTTTCTTGTGTAGCCTCCATGTTTGTGTTCCACTACGGGGCAAAACACAAAAGCTTCCCTCACTGTAGTCCAGAGTTTTCGATCTTGGGCTGCCTCAGAGCTCAGATCAAGGAAATGAACGTTTTAAACAGTGTTAACCACGATTCGCCTGAAACTCAATAAATCAAGAAACAAAACTGAGAAATAGCTAAAACTGAAAATGTACCGAAAATCGATGCTTCATTTAACGATATTTTTGTGCATTTCCACGCCCAGTAGGAGCATAGAAAGAAAACTTGACTCCAACTCTTTTCACAGGAGGTAGCCGAACAGCGGTGGACGGAAGTGGGCGCCGGCGAGGCCTCTTCTTCAAGCGGGGGTACAGCCGGAAGCGGAAGCGGAAGCGGGAGCGGAACCTGCTCCGGCGCAGATACTTGCGCGGGAAGGTGCAGCGACAGAGTCAAGCTGTCGCTAGTCTGCGCGCATATGGACGGTGGGGCGTGCTTGCAGTCCGCGGCTACTTGTGCGCTATCGCACTCTCACCGGTGTATTGGAAGAGGTGAGTGAGAGAGACAGACATTACAGAACGATGCGGCGACAAAGTCAAGCTGTCGCTAGTCTGCACTCATATGGACGGTGGGGGGTGCTTGAAGTCCGCAGCTACTTATGCGCTGTCGCACTCCCACAGGTATATTGGAAGATGTGAGTAAGAGAGACAGACGTAGTAAGAGTGATACAAATTAGTGACCTTTAGTGGAAGGCGAGTCCCATTGTTTCTAAGAAACTTCTAAGAAATTATAGTTTTGCATTGCTTCACGGCCTTCGGCCTTCGAACAAACGGCCTTCGTAGAATTCTACTGCAAATAATCTCCAGTCCGATCAAAACCCCATCATTGATAGGTATTCCTATTCCGAGATTCTTCATCAATTCTTGTAACGTGTACGTCTGCAACGTATTTTATTACAAGCTCTCTCTTCTATCCCCAAAGAAAAAGCAACTTTTACAAGTACTTTATTACAAACTCTCTTCTACCCGCAAAGCAAAACCAACCTAAGACCCTGACCAACAAATTCCATTTCCCCACAGACAGCCGCTGCTGGACGGGCTGGACGCTCGAGGCCATCTGGTGCGTGCACGAGTGCCTCGCCGACGCCTGCCTCGCGCCCGACGACCAGCGCGCGTCGCCCCGCCTGCATACTTACTTGGACGAGGAGCCCAATACTGGACTACCGCCAAGGTGAGGGTCAAGCTATTCTGGTCGTTTGAAAGATATTTACAGGTTGTCACTCAATGTGCATAAAAATATCAACAATATTTGGCTACATGGGCCGATTGCCGACGCCTGCCTCGCGCCCAGCGACCGGTGCGCAACGCCCCGCTTGCATGCTTACTTAGACGAGGAGCCCAATACTGGAATACAGCCGAGGTGAGGCTCAAGCTACTCTGGTCTTTTGAAACACATTTACAGATTGGCATTCAACGTGCATAAAAATATCATCAATCTTCGACCACTTGGGATTGCAAGATGTTAGAGTGTCTTGCCGACGCCTGGATCGCGGCCGGCGTCTAGCGCGCATCGCCCCTCCTGCGTACTTACTTGGACGAGGAGCCCAATACTGGATTACCGCCACGGTGAGGCTCAAGCTATTCTGGTCGTTTGAAATTCATTTTAATCCAGGTATTTATTCTACACAAAAAAAAAAATTAACAATCTTTGGCCACTTGGGATTGCAAAATGCAAAAGTATCTGATTCAACGCCTGCATTGCGCCCGATTATTTTTTGTTACTAAGCTGTTCATTTCTCGATACTTAAAACGGGAGTGTGACGCGTACCTTTATTATTAAAATTGTTAGTATTATACTTTATTGCACACGAAAAACAGTACAGGGAATAGGACATAAGAAATTACATGTGGCGAGCTTATCTCTATGAGAGATTTCTTCCAGAGAACCTTGGGGAGTCGGAGTGGAGGTGTGACACGGGTCTATGCCCATAATGTACACAATCTATCTATCTATTAAAATAATACAAATATGTATAAATATCTAGCCAAAAATACATCTAATATAGAAAAATCTCGTGTCACAGTATTATAGGCTTATGCTAATAATGAAAAGAATAAAGTACATAAACCATTAAAGAAATATAGCTACATACATAGGTACATACATAAAAAAATACATTCGAAGAACCTACTTATATAAATATCAAGGAGTTACGATATTGACAGATAATGCTCTTTGAACCGTTTCCTGAAAATACTGAGTGACGGGCTAGTGCGAATACTCTGCAGCAAAAAGAACATTATAGATATCAGGTACATTTACATGTACATATTGTACATTCTATGATCCCACACCGCTCAGAGAGAGAGAGAGTAGATTTGTCTCTTTCTAGGCAGCTTAGCCCGGTTATTATTTCGGTCAGTAAACCCTCTTATCAGCAGGCCAAAACCCATGCAGATTATGACAGGTGAGATTCCGTGAATCTCTTCTCCTTATTAGCTCTTCCGTTTGACTCACCGTGCCCATCACTTTTGTTACAGATACCAACATGTCCCAGTGGCGGGCAGCAAGAACCCCGAGGAAACCTACCTGGCGTTGGCGCTGGAAGCCGCTTTGCTAGGGTTGGGAGTCCAAAGGATGTTACCAAACGGATTATACGCCCAGGAGCGGTATTGCAAACAGGTTAGTCTGACTTTTTAGGGTTCCGTACCCGAAGGGTGCCAAACGGGACCTTATTACTAAGACTTCACTGTCCGTCTGTCTGTCTATCTGTCTGTCTGTCTGTTTGTCTATTTATATATATTTCTGTTGCCGCTATAATAACAAATAAAGACAGAATAAAATAAATATTAAAAGGGGGCTCCCATACAATAAACGTTGTCCTTAGATAGCGCTCGCACACTAGCGGCCATCTTTGTAACCTTCACAGTGCCGATGTCATGTCGTTAAATGCCAATGTTAAACGCTTCTTGTTGGTTTCTATAGATGGCGCTGTTCTCAAATCAGATCTTTGTCTAATGTTGTATAGATAATGATGCGGAACCCTTCGTGCGTGAGTCTGACTCGCACTTGGCCGTTTTTTTTTTAAATATTCGTCTCAACAAAGCTTTTCTTGGCTAACCTTTCAACTATCATCGCTGTAAAATATCGGAAAGAAAGGAAAATGATCAAGTGATTAAGACACTTAGTATCGCTATCAACAAAGTTGTGCCACAGTGAAATAATACCTTAATTTGAAGTACTGGCTTAGAATTTTAAAATACTATTGTTAGCATTAAAGTAATTCTCCGGACGAGGATGTAATTAGGTCATTAATACTACCGCATTTTTCTTGTCCTATACCATGTCATGACATGAAACTGTCATTCTCACACGTCGTGTGTATACTCTCCGCGTAACTCAGGTGAATTCAGCTAGCGAAGAGGTTGCACCGGGACTAAACTGTTCGTCCAGACTAAATTCTTTCACTCATTCTTCTCCAACCGCTCTTGAGTTGAAATAATAATAAGCCATAACCCACAGAAAATGCATGGAAGCTGTTTTATTTAAGCTGTAGTACTATTTATGCCCGGTTCCTATATTCAAGAACGACTCGTTTTGCTTACGGATAGTTAAAATGTCTACTCAAGTATTCCTCTTAAAAACGGTTTCGAATAACGTACCGTGCGATAAATGTATGGAGATAACAATTTGTAAAGTTCCTAACAATTTTTTAAACATCAACCAGCTATTCAAGTTACGGGACGCTTGTTAATGATAAGTTACCGATTACCAATAACGATTCATTAAATATAGGAACCGGGTATTAGAGAAGAAAATGGAAGTTGACGAGTGTTGACGATGGGTTTGAGGCGACAATGTTCGTTTGTTACTAACACTTGTTGCAGCGACGATGACTGAGACGTAGGAGAATTCTAAGGGTATTCTTATAGTATAACAGGCCAGCGCAAATTCAGTGTATCATCCATAATGATGGAGTGTGTATTTTACGATAGAATACACACCAATATGGAGACTTACAAAAACACAAGAACTCATTCACTCCGTCACACTCCGTCTCACAAAAATACTAACATTCATGCGAAATAGTTCATAAACAAATATACATTCTGATCATGAAGAAAACAATCGCAAAACTGTTATAATGATAGGTGACAGGGCATAGCACAGATTATGAACGATGACGTTCAGTGCTGCAAAATGTAATTTATATCGATCATCAATTCGATTCCATCAGTCACCATTTCATAAAATATAACTGAAATGTAATATAATTGATTAACGTGATGCGAGTAGAAAGCCCGGTGATTATGCCTCATATCACCTTTACATAATAACATATATAATGTGCAGTCTATGTACATAAACCATGACATTTTAGTTGCAAAGTCACCCATGCGTAGGTACTGATTACGTTATGTGCCCACTTTAGGGCACGAATCGTCTCGCACGCGAGCTCGATGACTTTCAGCTCCCCGAACAAGTCGGTTTCCGATAAGGCTTTACATACGTTGGACCAAATACATACGCTGCGGCAGAATGTACAAAATACCGAGGAGTATAATCTGCCACTATTTTTAGCTTTTTTGGAGTAAGGTGAGGTATGGGGACATGGGGTGTACCTCATACACATGTTTCCTCTCGATGTTTTCTGTAAACGTTGGACAGTCGTACTGCTATAAAAAGATCACATACAATGTCCGATTCGAACCCAACACCTTGGAATGTGATGCAAGCGTTCTGTTAATACATAACCACCGCTTTCCTGATTTATTTAAAGATCAGCATCCGAGCGATTCCGTCAAATTAAGGTCCACAAGATCCACGGATCCGTGTGGCACCGGATTAAGAATAGCGTCACTCCATTTCCTTCCGTGGATGTCGTAGAAGGCGACTAAGGAAATAAATTACCAGGAGACGGGCAGCAGCGTCTTCCTGAGATTTCAACCGCATACTGCGATGGCCAACCCGCCTGCCAAGCGTGGCGATTATGGCAAAACCCCTCATGGTTATGAAAACCACGAAGGAGGCCTATGTCCTGCAGTGGCCTTTAAATGGCTGATGATGATGATGATGAAGGTCCACACTGTTGAATCTGTTATCTAGTGTTAGTACCTAATATATAATGTAAACCACAAATAATCTTAATGAACAGGTGGATAAAGAAATATGCAAATGAAGTAGGTATTATCAAACGAAATAACAAAAGTTGTTAGGTATGCAATTTTTTTCAGCTAAATATGCCTATTTCTTCCCTGTATCGATTCATTCGATTTGAAAAGTAGCGGTCGGTTGGATGGCAACACTACATTATTGAATGCACAGATTGAGATTTAAACAGGTCTGTGAATGGATCAGTAGACTTGTATCAAGATGACAGCGGTCGTTAAACCGGAAGCATTAATTATTGTATAACTTTATTAATTTAGAATTACGGAGAAGTCATGGTTTAATAAGAAAACCCCTATTTTTTATAATTTAAAACATGAATTATGGACACTGAAAACTGGTGACACTATTTAGATTTTAGCGATACTGCTAATGGTCGAGATCCTTTGATCAAAATCACCAATAGCCCAACCTCCGTTTAGCTGCCAAGTTCCAACCCTCCATAACATCACCATAAGCCCACACTGCACTTTACACCTCAAATAAGAGGATTCACCAGCTCAAGTGACCGTTTACTATGACAATCAACGAACCGAACGGGAAGCTTCCCAGCTTGAGCAGGATGCAAACATCGGACATCGGAGCTGTAGACGCTCTCTGCATGGGTAGGTATCCTATTATGCATAGGGGCTGTCACAAAGTGCAGGAATCTCATATTTATCCAATGTTGACGAACATAGAGAGTTCGTTGTCTACGGCTAAAGTAGTTCAAGCCTGCAGGAGCTCCCCATCTCCTTACGTTATTCGAGATTGACTGACACATAGGTTACGGTAGCAAGCTTGACTACTACCACGCAACTCATGGGTTCGATGCCCGCTGCGGTCTAGCAATTTTATTTGTCTGGGTGTTTTTCCATGTTTGTAATCGTCTTGCCTGGTGTGATGTGTGTATATTATGTTATATATTTTTAGCGTACGTAAATTTCTAGGAGGAACGCCTAATAGCCCAACTTCAGCGTGTGGAAGGCGAGGCGGCGGCGGCAGTATGCGCGCGCGTCGCCAAAGCGTTACTGGACGGTGGTCCCTCCTCCTGTCTCGGGGCCAGAGTCCATCCCCGATCGGCGCCCGCGCATACCTTTGCGCGGTTCCTCTTCCTGACTCTACTGCCTAACGACCCGGAGCTGGCGTACAGAGTCGGGCTTAGAGCTATGAGGTAAGAAAGTTTTCGTTTTGCTTTCTTTTTCTTTGTCAAGTTTCTGTTTTGTTTCAAACATCATCTTGAAATGGGCACTCAAGGGCGAGGTCAGAGGTACTTTCAGACACAAGGTCTGACTGTTAGAACTTGCAAAACAATGCAAGCTACTGTTTTATACCATTGGAAATCTAGTTTTCGCGGCCTACTTCCCAGATGAAATGTAAAAGTAGGATTGTGTTGTTTTGAAATTTTGTTTTCGGTGTAACCTCATTCCACCATAAATGTGTCAATGAGGAGGTCACATTCGCCGAAGAATCGGTAGTCAATGGGGTACATCGGTTCTCGAGCGGATACCACGAGCTGGCAAACGCAGCGTAGGATGCTCACCAGCTCGCTGGAACGTCGATCTGAGGCAGACTGCTCGCAGCGGCTGGATGATGATGGCCGAGGGCGGAAAGAAGTGGCGTACCTGGGGGAGGCCGCTCCAGCAGTGGACGAGTATACGGACTGATTGATTGATTGTGTAAGAATGATGATTATATTCTTTTTGTTGCGGTACGAGCGAACGTACAATGTATTGAAATTGCTTAGTTTCACAATATTTACTCATTACTTTACAATAAATTAGTTACGCTAACGTACTCGTTGGAATCGGTCGTTACATTCATACACCATTCCCCTTATCGATATCAAAATCAATATCACAATAGTATCAGCACTGTGTAGTCCGCTACACAGTTGCACTAACCCGTGCTGAGGACAATTTTAAAAACATAAATATAACAATGATGATGTTTTGATAAGTGCTTGACGGTGCCACCTCATTCCAGACTGCCGATGGTGGAGGAAGCGTACGGGCTGGACGGGGCGGCGGCGGGCGGCGGCGCGGCGGGGGGGCCGGGGGCGTGGCACACGCTGCAGCACGCCGAGCAGCAGCAGGCGGCGCTAGCCAGCGCGTTGCTAGGTGAGAACTCATTTTTTATGTAGACTATATACGTCCTACTGCAGGCCTTCGCTCAGAGAGAGAGAGAGAGAGAGAGAGAGAGAGAGAGAAGGGCATAATGCAGTACTTGCACAAAAAATATTTTAATATAATCGGAGAGACCATGTTAAAAGATAAATAAACGTGTTATTTTTTTTTTCTACGTCTAACACTTTTCACTTAGTCACGTGGTGCTAAAATGCACCATACAAATTGGACTCAAACTATGATGTCACAACTTGAACGTAACATTATAATGTATTGAGCGTTTATCAATATTCGAGTTATCTCGTAATATAATGTTTTCATACGCCTACACCCTTTTTAGAAAACATTTAGAATTCAATGAATAAACGATGTCTAATATGTTTTTTTATTATTGAGTACCTAACTTGATTTTTTGGGACTCCCGGAACACCCCAAAAAAATATTTTTATGGTTTTATTTTGAAAATCTTGAGTATCTAAGCTATGCCAATATAATATAAGTTGTACGCAAGTTCCCCATTGCGGATCCACTTTCGAGCAATTGAGGTAATTTCAAACCTCAGCGCCTCAGAATTTTAACAGGCATTCTAACTGAATCACCTCGTTGGATAGTGAGATATACCTACTTCACCAAATACAAATATATCGAGTTAATGCGAGTGGAAGAGCCGGTAAGGGACGGCCCAGGCTGACATACTTCGACCAAATAGGGGATGTATTAGCAAAGGCCAAGATAAAAAGTACCAGATACCGGCGTGCGTGCATGGACGACTAATGAATGTTGAGGAAGCGAAAGTGATCAGTCAGGATCGTGGCAAGTAGCAGTCCCGGTCTCTGCCTACCCCGCTGGGATACAGGCGTAACTATATACGTCCCATTGTAGGGCACAGGCCTTCTCTCAGAGAGAAGGTATGGGCTTAATCACCACGCGTGCCCACCGCGGATTGGCTATTTCAAGCGCTGAGGTATGTGAATAGCTCAGACACTCAGTTTTCCTCACGATGTTTTCCTTCACATTTAGCGAGTGGTATTGCTACTAGAACTTCACAAATGTACGTAACTTAGAACACAAAGTCATAGGTACATGCCCGCACTGGGAATCGAACCTGGCTGTCTCGCTTCCGAGTCCAATGTTTTACCCGCTAGGCTACCACTGCCCAATGTATGTGTTGTATGTTATCTTATATTAATTTTATCGCGTTCCCTGAAGGCGCGGCGCGCGGCAACCCGGGGCGGCTGCGCGCGGCGCTGGCGGCGGCGCAGCGGCACGTGCGGTCGGCGGCGCAGCTGTTCCGGCTGGCGCAGGACGCGCTGCGGCACGCTGCCCCGCCCGACGCGCCGCACCACCACCGGGACCTGCTGGCTGCGGCTTTCGAGCTCGGCCTACAGGTTTGTGACTTGGATATCGTACAATATCCCAAAATTCCAACTCGGTCGAACAGCCTTTGTACACCAAAATGGCTTATAAATATAGATTCAAATTCGCTCAGCGCGCAGCGTGCTCTGGAACGGGCTATGCTCGGAGTCTCTTTGATGGATCAGAAATGAGTTCACCAAAGATAAGATAGAGATAATTTTTTTTTTGCGTTAACTTAATTCAAGTTTACATTTTCTGCCGGCGCCCGCACTAGGAGACCCCGTATCGTGTTTGCCATTCTATTTAACATTAGAGATTTTACTTATGACTAATAATAAAATACCAAACATGCATCTCATGTATGTAATGTTGTATGTTGTTGTATGTATGTAAGGACTAAGTTGATTGTCATCATAGCCTATAAGATTAGCCGGACGCCGGATTAAGAATAGCGTAACTCCATCTCCTGACTAAGGAAATCAATTACCGTCTTCCTGAGATTCCAACCGCATACTGCGATCGCCAACCCGCCTGCCGAGCGTGGCGATTATGGCAAAACCCTTCATGGTTAGGAAAACCATGAGGGAGGCCTATGCCCTGCAGTGGGCGTCAAATGGCTGATGATGATGATGATGATGGTGATAAGATTAGCACGTTGAAGTGACCGTTAGGCTGGTCACTTCTGCCGAAGTACCGATGACTATCAACTATAGCCAATGGGTTGCAACGGTTGTCGAGTGGAAACCACGAATGGTAATCGTAGCATAGGACGTCCGCTGGCTCGCTGGACCGACGATCTGAGGCAGATTGCTGGCTGCGGCTGCATTAGGATGGCCAAGGTTGGAAGGAAGTGGAGTACGGGCTGTTTGACAACCTGCGGACAGTGCGCAAAGTCCCTTAGGCCCGGTTTCTGAATTGCGAATTACACTAAGTATGAGTGAATGAATGATTTATTGCCACAAACAAACATGCTTACATACAATAATAAAAAAATAAAGGAGTGTGCGTGTGACAATGATACTATTTCAGCGTAAATAAACGTTAAATACATATGTAACGTTCTGTCACGCTCTTTTCTACGGAATTCGAAGAGACAACACTACAGTTAACTATTTACCTACTTAGCAAAATTCTCAATTTAGAAACTGGCCCGTAGTGAACTTATTTAAAAACAGACTTGAAAAACATTTTACGAGTGCACTAAAGTGATATACACGCATCAACTCAAAGCTGCTTGTGTATTAGTGTATAATATTAATTGGCAGGTCCTGCGCATGACCCTGTCATCGGTGAACTGGCGGAGACGCGAGATGGTCCGGTGGCTGGTGACGTGCGCGACGGAGCTCGGGCTGGACGCCTTGCTCTCTATCATGCAGAACTGGTGAGTCGACTTTCGTGAATGTGGTGATGAAAGTTCACTAGATGTAAGGGATGAGTTATCACGATTTGATAAATCGATTTTGTGGGGAAAACTCTAGGGTTATTGCGAAAACACGGATAATTAGACAATGGTGAAGACATTTCCAAATCTTACTGAAAAAAGATAGTCTTTTTTGCAAAAACACGAGTCGCCTTGGAAAGATTGCAAAAAGAATCGTTAGCTAATATGAAATAGGAACACTGATGGGCCGGTCAAAGCACCCAAAATCGCATCTTCTCTGATTGGTTGACGACTTGACATTTTAAAAATCTATAAATTCTCGCACGTTGTTTGGTTTGTGATTGTGTTTTTGTAAGCCAGTCAGCAGTTTTTTCTATTTTATGTAGTTGAGAGTGTCGTTAGTCTTGAAAAATAGTGCGAAAAGTTAAGTAAGCAATTATGCAAAAATTTACGCCTGTCACTGAATTATAAACTTCTCCTCTAAAAAGTTGCACTGAAACCAACCTATAGAACTATGGGGCAGTGCGAGTGATTCCTGAATCAATGCATTACAACGCTTACAAAAGAAAATCTTGCGATGTATTGCGGACGTACCACGGTACGAAGCAGATTCAGACAGTAAATGTGATCATAGTCTGAGGACTGACTGCAGATCTGGAAAAAAAGATGAGTTATAAGTGAAAGTGAAAGTGAAAATATTTTATTTACCACACAAAAATAATAAATAATAATAGTCCTCCACCGACATTTCAGCCTTCACCCAAGTTTCTATTCCAGTGACCATCTCATAAAATCTATAAAGTACTTCGTCCGCGATGTTTCGGCTCGCAAGAGTCTTAAATTTCTCGCGTTAAACCACTCACGGGTCGAAGTAGCCACAATAATAGCCGTGGTCGGATAGAAAATAGCACCAACAGAAGAATTTTATTACAAAACGTCCAAATGAAACTTCTTTAAGTAGCGGCAGTAGCCTAGTGGGAACATTGGGGGATACCGCCGTTTAGCCGAAGTATTTTTCGCCAAATTTTACTTCCCAATAAACTTATGGCATCAGTTTCATTTCCCAAATGAAACTTTAGCAAGTTTTCATTTCGCATTTTATTCATTTGGTCAAATTATCATTTCGCATAATTTTACTGCGTCAAGTTTTATTAAGACAAACGTTTATTATGCTAACGTTTTATTTTGGCAAGTGTTATATAGCAAATAATTGTTTGATTAAATTTATATTTCGCATTTTGTTTGTTAGGTCAGTACACATAAGCAAAAATAGGTTCGAAGTTCCAGGATGGAGCGGAGCGCAGCGACCCTCCATCCTGAAACTTCGGGTGTTAGTTCTTTTTTTTTATATAAAAGCGAAAAAAAAATATTTCACTAAAAAACTTAGTTTTGTGTCAAACTTAAACAAGGTTGGTGCATGGAAAAGTCATAGGTACCCAACATTATGATATGGCAAAACGTGGGATACCGCCGTTTTTGCCAAACGATACTTTTGACTGAATCATTGCTTGGTAAAATGAATTTTGACCAAGTATTTATTTGGTAAACAATAACTTGCCATAATAACTTTTGCTAACTGTTTATTTGCTTTAAGTTTTTTTGAGAAATGTTTTTTTGCCAAGTGATAATTTGCGGAAAATAGTTTGGGAAGTAATACTTTGGGAAACGATTTTTGGCAATACATTAGTAAACCGAACATTGGACTTGGAAGCGAGAGACCCAGGTTCGATTCCCAGTGCGGGCATGTAACTAAGACTTTGTGTTCTAAGTCATTTACATTTGTTAAGTTATAGTAGTAATACCACTCGCTAACTGTGAACGAAGACATCGTGAGGAAACCTGAGTGTCTGAGCTTGTAATCTTCAATCCGCGGTGGGCACACGTGGTGATTAAGCCCATACTCTCTCCCTGAGAGAATGCCTGTGCCCTACAGTGGGACGTATCATCATCATCATCGACCATTTGACGCCCACTGCAGGACATAGGCCTCCCTCGTGGTTTTCATAACCATGAGGGGTTTTGCCATAATCGCC
Source organism: Yponomeuta malinellus (assembly GCA_947308005.1). Taxonomy (NCBI): domain Eukaryota; kingdom Metazoa; phylum Arthropoda; class Insecta; order Lepidoptera; family Yponomeutidae; genus Yponomeuta; species Yponomeuta malinellus. The sequence goes on from OX371013.1 coordinate 3,638,047, forward strand.
ACGCTCGGCAGGCGGGTTGGCGATCGCAGTATGTGGTTGGAATCTCAGGAAGACGCTGCTGCCCGTCTCCGTAGTGGGACGTATGTATCTCTCGTGTTTCGCAAATATGTTTGAGCCTCCCCAATGTGGCAGGTACGAGCTGTTCACCCCGATGGAGGCGACGGGCCCGGTGGCGGCGGCCGCCATGTCGCACGCCACGGCGCTGCGGCTCGGGCTCACCTTCGAGCAGCAGGAGAAGCTGAGCGCCTGCGCGCGGACACTCGCTCTGCAGTGCGCTGCTAAGGTAAGCCGCTCTTTGGGGATCGTTCTTTGTTCTTCTACTGCAATGGGGAGTATACGCTCTGTTATAATACAACTATAATAATAATAATAACTGCCACACAATACAATCACTTGACCTGGTCCCAAACTAGGATACGTCACAAACATGATAATACACCCAGACTGAGGCCATTTGTACAAATGTACGGCGGCCCCCAGTGGGAATCGAAGCCACGACCTCTGTTTTGGTAGCTAAGCGCCTTAACGGCTAGACCAACGAGGCAGGCATATAATAATAATAATAACTTGCACACAACACAGTCACTTACCCCGGTCCCAAACTAGGGTACCCTGGTACCCTGTGCTATGGTAACCAGGCAAGTACATCACCAACATGGAAATACACCCGGACTGAGGCCGTTTGTACAAAAATGTAAGGTGGAAGGTCGAACCCTTAGGTTTTGACCTTCGACCAACCGACCTTCGGCTTGGTAATCAGACGTGATACCGCTAGACCAACGAGGCGGTCAAATGAATATGAACATAGCATACATAAATGTACTTTTAGCACGCTGCATTGCAAACAAGGGTATAATAACATTTGCACTAGGCAAAATACTAACAGAGGTTTTGCACTGAGTTAAATACATTGACCTTATTCTAAGATTCAATAGATAAGTGTACGAAACTACGAAAACAAGTTAATCACATTGGATAAGCCATGTTACAACATAAAAACTCCTGTCCATTATCAGTCCATGACTGAGTCATCATCACTCCTACGTTCTTAAAACAACAGGACCCGCCGGGCTGTGCCTTGTCAGCCCTCACCGTGTGCGAGGGCTCCGCGGGCGCCTTCGAGGCGGCCTGCGCGGCCGTCGGAGGCGCCGCCGCCAGGGGCGCCCTGGCTTCCAGCCAACTCTTCGCCGTGGCCAGATACATGGAGCAAAGAGGCCAGCCTGCGAGGGCTATGAGACTGGCCACACTGGCGATGAGAAATCTTCACTTGCATTATAACCAGGTAGGTAATAAGAAAAGAAAAAAGTACATGTCAACATTCCAAAAAGTATTATAGTTGTGGAGCTCTCTTAGCTCTGGCTTGCAGTGGCCAGGTACATAGAGGAGACATGAGGAGCAAAGAGGCCAGCCTGCAAGGGGTATGAGACTGGCCACTTGCATTATAACCAGGTACCCAATAAGAAATGAAAAGAGTAGATGTTAACGGTATTATATACAATTCTCATAGACAAAATGTATTATAGTGTAAAGGACTTCTTAAATGGTCCATTGATCTCAGTTTAATTTTAAGCATTTTTTTTTCTTTTATTGTTATTACTATGCAAAGATTTATTACATATTTTTGTACCTACCTACTAATTTAGCTCAACAAACTTTGTTTTTTTTTAAAACAAAAATAATATTTGCACACCCTGACGGGTAGAGCATGCTTGTGCCATAATTTTAAGTTACCACCTACATAATTTGTGATTACCATGCTTTAGCAAATAAATACTCAATACAACATTCCACAAAGGATTTAATTAGTGACTGTTGAAGGAGGCACCGTCCTTCAAGAAGCTCTGGCTTCGAGTCAGCTTTTTGCGGTGGCCAGATATTTAGAGCAAAGAGGCCACCCTGCGAGGGCTATGTATGATACTGGCCTCACTAGTGATGAGGAATCTTTACTTGCTTTATAACCACGAAACAAGAAAAAAAAATTATGTTAACATTCCAAAAAGGATTTACTTATTAACAGTTTTGGAATCTTTACCATATCTGAATAGTTAAAGGCGGAGACAAATCCAACAAACGAAATTTTATAAAAATCGGTCCAGCCGTTCTTGACTTATAAATGGTAACTATATAACCTTAAAAATCTCGTGTGACAGTGTTTGTTATCGAAATCCTTCGAAACGGCTTCACGTATAACTTAACCTTAAATGGTAAAACTTAACCTTAAAAATCTCGGTGTTTGTTACCGAAATCCTTCGAAACGGCTTCACCGAATTTTATGATTTTTTTTTATGTATATTTGGTAGGTCTGAGAGTAGGTCGTAGGCTAATTAATATGGCAAAACTACGTTTGCCGGGTCAGCTAGTATTGCAATAACTAATCATCTGTTTTCTCGTCCCACAGGACAGCCACCCGGCCATCGCGGACATCCACTGGGCGGTGGCGCTGGCGCACTCGCTGGGCCGCGCCGAGCTGCAGGCCATGCTGCCGCTGCTCGTCAAGAACGTGCAGTGTGCGCCCGTTCTGGTGAGTCTACTGTAATATCATTACTTAATAGGACACAACTCTTCTCCCTCCTCCTCTTCGTCCTCGTTTTCCTCCGCTTCTTCCTCCTTTCCCTCCTTTTCCTCAGCTTCTTCATCCTTTCCTCTTCTTCTTCCTCCTTTCTTTCTCTTCTTCCTCCTTTACCCCCTCCTCTTCCTCCTTTACCCCCTCCTCTTCCTCCTCTTCTTCCTCATTTTCCCCCTCCTCTTCTTCGTCCGCCTACTCTTCTTCCTCCTCCTGCACTTATTCTTCTTCTTCCTCCTCTTCTTATTCTTCCTCCTCCCTCTCCCCCTCTTCTGTTTCTTCTTCCTCCTCCTCCTCTTCTTCTTCCTCCTCTACTTATTCTTCCTTCTCCTCTTCCTCTTCATCCTCTTCCTTCTTCTCCTCCCCCACTCCCTACGTTTATATGAGAATTGCTGCTTGAGGCACCCCTTGAGGCTGCTTTCCCTACTGGCATCCCTTTCACTCGCCTATGCTAACATATTTAAAAATTGTAAGAAAATTCTTTTGAAAAATCTGGTCCCGGAACAGAAATTTTAATTTTCGTGTAAACAGCATTTAACCAAAATTGTTCATCCTTTATTTATACCTTTATTCAGAGATATTGTGTCGACATTGGTGTATCTAGAGTTATTCCCCAGAGTTCTGGCCCTAGAAAGTGATAGTCTCCACCGGATCCTAATGCATGTAGAGGGTACCCCCTTGTGGTGGTCACGACCCGCCCGGCTCTCACTATCAGCGGCCGGAAGTCGTATCTGCTTTAACCTCCTTACTCCTGATCTTCAAAATAACAGTTGAAGATCATTGTTATTTTCGAGGTTAACGTAAATTGTCGTAACCTTCGCTCCTTATTCTTCTCAGTCTGACGTCCTGAGGCGCTGCTGCGTGGCCGCCGCCGGCTGCTCGCGCTCCCGCCCCGCGCCCCCGCGCCCGCCCACCCCCCTGCGGCCCCTGCTCGAGGCCGCCCTGCGAGCCTATGCCTCGACCACGCACGCGAGGCTCGAGCGGATATCGCCGCGACATTATGCTGACTTCGTTGATTTTCTTGGTAAGTTCTAACCTTCTAATTCTTAGTTTCGAGGCTGCCCAGTGCCCACCCACAACTGTAGCCTCTGGAGTCCACCTGACTTCGTTGATTTCCTTGGTGAGTTCTAGCCTTCTCGCCGTGTTCCAGGCTCCTGCTCGAGGCTACACTAAGAAGCTCCGCCTCCACCACGCGTGCGAAACTCGAGCACATTTCTTCTGTGCTGCGCTGACTTCGTTGATTTCCTTGGTCTTCCAGTTCTTAGTTTCGAGGCTGCTCGCCTTTTCATCGTCTTTTGCATTTCAACAACAATGTTAATACATCATCTTCTTCGTTTCCTGCAGGTAAGGCCCGCGACACGTTTGCGCTAGCGCATGACGGTCCACACCAATTCGCGGCTTTACTACAAGAGATCAAACTCAAGTACAAAGGCAAGAAGAAACTGATGTTCCTAGTAAAGGAGAGGTTCGGTTGAAAACTCTTTTCTCTATTACGTTTTTATTTTTATGCTGGCCACTTATTTTTTTTTTAAGAATGTGCAATCGGTTTTTGACAAAGAGTTTTTTTGCAAGTGCTGCAAACTCGTTGGTTGTTATTGTGCTTTCTTATTATATTTTGAAGACTTGACTTCTTCCTAAATAAGGCAAGTTAAAATTTTAAAAATATAGAACCCTATTTGTGAAAATGTCTAGGCAATTAAAAAAGCGTCCTCGCTAATTTGTATCCAACATTAATTGTAGTTATATATTTCTGTGCAATAGTGGACCATGTTGAGTTATTATTCATGTAAATAATTATTGTCACTGTTTCTTTGCTAGTTAATTTAAGTATATTTTTCACAAACATTCATTATTTTGCTAATGTTATAGGGTGACTATGATTCAAAAAAATCTAGGACAAGTTTAGTGTCAAAAATGTAAAAGAATAATACCTACCATATTTTATGGTAAAATTATCATTACCTCATAAAAAGGTACCAATACAAAAGTAATGTACCCAGTCTATTCTGAAAGTATTATTTTTTATTTTAACAAGTATATAGAACAAAAGACGGTGGAGTGACCAAAATATAATGTGAACTGGTCGCTCGTTCAATCACAACCTTGGTTATCGAATGGGTTGTCTTTTGTCATTGTAAGTAATGTAATGATCTCAATGATTCCATTTGTGTAAAATATAGTTATAGATCTGTAAATACAGTTAGATAAGTTTTAGTTATAGAAAAAAATATTCTATAGCTCCTTGTAATTTATACGAAAATACCCAAAGAAATAAATCACATTTTTATAAGATTTCCGGTGTAATTTATTTCTTTGAGTAATTTTCGTGTGAGTAATAAAGATAGTGAATTGAAATTATAAAAGGCATTCAGATATCGTCCAATAGTACTGAAACCCAACAATTATGACACAACACCAAAGATTATAATAAGTCTAAGTGATATATACAATGCCATCACTTTTACTTTATTTCTTTCAGTATTTTTTCGTCTCTTTATAATAGTATTAATTTCATTGTAAAGTCTAATTTACATTTTTTCGCACGGACTACAGTGTCGAAGTGGTCGCTGAACATTCAAATAACATTTAATCCCACCTTTTGATGTTTTTAAACTTGATATAGTTATACCATGCTTCTTTTTTCCACCTGGTTCCACTCATAATTCAATATCAAGGAAGAGTAGTATAGAAATTAAATTTTAACAAAAAGTGCATTTATAAACTAGATGATTAATATTATAGCGAATAGAGGACATTTGAATTTTTAAAGTGTTCAAAAGTATTGGGGAGAGAATTATAGTGTAAGAATAAGCGAAATGGAATTTTGTACTTTTGTGGTGTGTTAGGGTTGTGCAAAAGTAATAATGGTTAGTTTCAGAGAGTATATTCGTTCATTTGACATTGGAACAGTTACAAGTTTATAACATTTAGAAAATTATGTAGGTACCTACATATTATAATGTACCTTGTACCTATCGGTGTAACAGCTACTCTCAAGTGAATAACGTAAAAAATAACCACTGCCAACCCTGAAATGTGTCAAAAATAGGAGGGTATCGAATGACTTACGATAAAAATCATAAATTCAAAAATATTTACCACCAATAACGAAATTTATTTTAGTAAACTTTGTTTTCTGTAACGATTTGTGCGAAATCGTAGTTTTTGTAAAATGTAAATAGGGTTAAAGGAATCAGGCATGTTTTAGTTAGGTTGTACGGCAGATAACAAACTCCAGTAATGTTCCAGTGCAATGCAATAATGTGTTGTAAATTTAAGCAATATTTTAATTGCCTTCAGCCGGTCTGAGCTAACTTAATCACATTCATTGAATCAATGTTCAATAAAGAAAAATATTGTACAGTGGACAGCGGATCAACCTTTACATTTTAGTCGCAAAATCGCCCGTAATGCCACCGAGTAGAGTGCATGCGTGTAAAATTTGACGTGCTGCCGAACTGTACTTACAGTACCTAAGATTTTATCATACTGAAAAAATTGTGTCTCACATAAAGATTCACTCTAATAAAAGAATAATAACAATTGACTTCGGTGCCTTAAGGCGAGTTTTTATTAGTACTCACCAGACCGAGTTCGTGTTTTACAAAATTGTATTTTAATTTATTGTAAGTACTATCCATTCTTTTTTGTAAATTCTTGTGTTAAAACGTGAAACGTAGACACCTTACATTGCTGGATTTTGACAGTGATAATTTCAATACATGAATAAAAATAATTGAAACATTATATTTCACTTTGTTTCTTTCAGTCAAAAGTAACACTTCAGTTCCTGTAGCAAATAGCTTTAATTCTGATTTTATAAAATAAAAAACAATTTTAAATGTCAGTTTCACAATATCAAAGAACCATGCACCAACGAAAGTAGGTACTAGGAGGTAACTATGCCTTAATTTTAATTAATTAATCTTTCTTGATCCATCAAAAAAATATCGTTATTTTATGACATTAATTGTCATACGTGCATTGTTGGTTAAGTTAACTTCAGATAATCAGAATTTAATTCATGATAGTCCCAACGAAAAGCTCTATGTCCTTGTAGAATATGGCGTAGAGGAATGGCCGATCGACGTGGAAGTCCAATGGCTTGGGAGGCATCGAAATACTCGACGTTAACACAGGTATGAGACCTGAAAAGAAATATCAGTCATATTTAGTGAATAGCTTATGGACTACTTTAAAAGAGCTGGACGGCCAAACTCTGTTGAGAGATGAGAGCTTTGTGCGAAGAGACTTAGGTAAATAATACAGAGGAGTACCTACTTCTGGCACCTGCATAGTTTTTCGTGCCAGCATACGTATTTCTACCAATCGCCCAATTGTTTACGGCTTTATTTATAAAACTCGATTCCTCTGAAACACTTCTCAGTGCCAGTTTAAAAATAATCTGTGGTTACGTTTAACCCTTTACCACAGACTATGTAAAGCACCTCTGAGGAGCGTTACAAGGAATTGTGTTTTTTATAAATGAGACCGTTAATGTATACGCTGTCCCGTCAACTCGTTGGACCGATTGCAGAGTATAAAAAATATACGTCCTATTGTCCAGCTGACGTTTTTTTGGTGGACTGAATTCAGCGCAGATAACTTGTCACACAAGGTATTGTACAAAATATCAAGTATTGTGTAATCTAATATTATAAATGTGAAAGTTTGAGAAGATGTTTGGATGTTTGTTGCTCAATCACGCAATAACGGCTGAACGGATTTACATGAAACTTGGCGTAGGTACAGGTAGACAAAGACCTGAATTGAGACGTAGCATGCGTTCCCGTGGGAATAATGTAATATTAAGTATAAAATACATGGCGTTGTGCGAGCGAACGTTGTGTTTTAGAAATAGATGGCGTTTCTGTGTATTGTGGCGGTACGAAGTTCGCCGGGACAGCTAGTAATTATTATGTGTATGTACAAATGTTTGTATTTACGGATGTTACACCGTAAACCTAAACTACTCATCCGATTTTGATCAATATGACGGATGTAACATGCAAAATAGTGCAGGTCTTTATTTTTAGGGTTCTGTGCCTGAAGGGTGCCAAACGGGACCCTATAACTAAGAATTCAGTGTCCGTCTGTATGTCTGTCTGTCCGTCTGTCTGTCTGTCCGTCTGTCTATCTGTCTGCCACCAGACTGTACCTCATGAACCGTGACCGCTAGGCAGTTGAAATTTTCACAGATGATGTAGGTATTTCTGTTGCCGCTATAACGACAAATACTAAAAACAGAATATAATAAATACTTAAGGGGGGGCTCCCCTACAACAAACGTATTTTTTTGTCGTTTTTTGCTCGAAACTAATAATGGCAACAGGTAGACGTTTGAATATTCACAGAATATTTAGTTCTATATTCGCTGCAAAAACAAATAATTAAATTAAAATTAAATAAATATTTAAGGGGGGAGGGCTCCCATACAATGTGATTTTTTGCCTTTTTTTTTCGATCTGTGTCTAATTTTGTATAGATAATGGTACGGAACCCTTCGTGTGCGAGTCCGACTCGCACTTGGCTGGTTATTTTGTCTATTGTATCTCGTGGGATGTCGAATGAAAGAAGAGAAAATTCAAAATATAATAAAAAACTGAAACAAAACGTAACAAACAACTGAATGCTGACTAGTAAGCAGGCGGGACCTACTTAGATACCTCGCAATGAGTCTCAGTAGTTATGCTCTTGTTATAACAATTAATGTTATCTTTTTAGATAAAGTTTTAGTAATAGCTGTGATGAGTAGAAAGACTAACATCTAGTGACAATGTAAAAAACTTCTTACGACGTTTACTTTCGTATATCGACGATAGAAAAGCTGGGTAAAATTAAATATAGAATCGGACATACATACATTATTACATACAAACATATTACCCTCCGCCTCAGTCGGGTAAATATAGTACAATAAATTTATATAACAAGTGACAGGAAAACAATTTCACTATACATATCTCAGTGTTTATGGAAAGGTTATCTTTACCCTTCTCAGTCCTGACCTTGAAAATAACAATTGAAAACCATTGTTATTTTCAAGGTCAGGACTGAGGAGGTTAAATGATTGATAGTCAGTATGGCTAATAAATGGCTCTAGTAGTAGACATCTAGCCATCTAGTCTGTGATAGTTTTAAAACTTTTGCTTATTCTTTGTTCATCTTGTTAACAACCGGTTAGAATTAAAATGCACTTTTTATTGCAAATAGATTTTATTAAAATACGCTAATCAAACAATCTGTCAAATACCTAAACGATTTTACAACGACGACAAAAAGACTGATTCTGCAATATCAACCGGCTAAAATGTACCTACATCCTGTACTATATAGTTTAATCATCCTGTGGAATTAGACATCTCACAATGTGCGGGTTATTATATCAGCAATCATGTAATGAGGTAATCAGGTATTTTCATACTTACAAGTAGATACCGTCAATGTACGTAGTTTAAGATGTAGTGGATAACGAAATAAAGAAATTTGTATTTGTATTTGTAATGAGCAAAGTAAAATAATGTAAGTAATCAAAATTTTTAACTAATTATCACATTCTTGTCACACGTCTAACAGCTTTGGTTGATCAAGTTTTATTAAAAAACTTCAGGTTAATAGATTGTTATTGAGAGACAGTGCCAACAAACAGCTCGATGTCCTTGTAGAATATGGCGTAGAGGAATGGCCGGTCTACGCGGAAGTCCAATACCTGAGGCTCATGGAAACTCAATGAGTACTCAGCTACGAAACCTGGGAAAAAGATTGATTGATTGAGGTTTGATCCACGGGCCCTAGGGTCTAATACACATAGTTTAAAAATAAAACGGCCAAGTGCGAGTCGGAATCGCCCACAAAGATTTCCGTACCATTATGTATACTACATCAGCGCTGTTAAGGTTACATAGATGCCCACTAGATGGCGAGGGCTGTCTTTAGACAACGTTTGTTGTATGGGAGCCCCCCTTAAATATTTCTTTTATTCTGTCTTTATTTGTTATTATAGCGGCAACAGAAATACATCATCTGTAATAACTTCAACTGCCTAGCTGCCACGGTTCATGAAATACAGCCTGGTGACAGACAGACAGACAGACGGTCAGTGAAATCTTAGTGATAGAGTCCTGTTTGGCACACTTCGGGTACGGAACCCTAAAAATTATATAAGCCGACAATAACAGTCGGTGACGGCTCTAAATGTAAGATTCCAATGAAATATATGCTAATAAAAACTCTGTTATCCAAACAAAAGTAGAAAATATGTTTTTGGAAAGATCTTTTATTGAACAATAGAAATCTCTTTCACATGTTCATATCTACTTATGTGGACTCTAAAAACTAGCCAAAATAATCGAAATTAAAAGGGAACACGCAAAACAACATTCCCGGAACCAAACAAGAAAACTGAATGTTTGAATATAAATTACGCATTAACAATGGGTCAAACCTCAAACCCAAGGTTATCAACATCCAAGTATTGCCAGTACGTTAAATACCACTAACCTCATTTTACTTCCAAAAAAATTGTGTGAGTTACGTTGTGTTTTTTAAATACTTTTCTTTTATGAGTACCTACATAACTAAATATTAATGTCTTTGATGCAGAAGTTTTTTAGTCTCACGAGTCTACTTTTTCACAGTAAAATAAAAATCTACCGAGTTAACACTGCCTCTTTTCTTTTGCATCGGACCAGACAGGACATAGCAAATATGGAAAAATATAGACAAAAGCTATTTTTATCTACAAATCAAAGTACGGTGGCCACCAGCGAGAATCAAACCCACTAATGGCATGCTAAGCAAAAGTTTTATTAATTTTTAATTAACACATAATTTTAAGCAGTTTTCATCATCATCAACCCATTATGTCCCCACCGAGGGGCACGGGTCTCTTCCCCGAGGAAGGTATAGGCCATACTCCACCACGGGGGCCAAGTCCGGATTGGTAGCGAAGCAGTTTTGCCTACTTAAAATTCAATGGTATAGGTGTCGACGCTACATAACGTAGATAAATAGGTTTTGAATACGTAGATATTTAAACAAATTTTTGGTAAAAGGTCTGAGCAAAACTGACCCCCGGTTCCTCGTACACTAACAAGCTGTTAATCTACTGTTAACAGCTGTCAGTTTTTTTTTTGTATGCACTTTGGTCAATTGACAGCTGTTAACAGTAGATTAACAGCGTGTTAGTGTATGAGAAACTGGGGGAGAAAACGTTAAACCAAATGTCAATCGAAAATCGTAATTTGTCATTTGAAAGCAATCGGTCGAGTATTTCGTACCGTTGAAAAAACTCATACGAAGAAACCACGAATTCGTAGATTGAGTTATCTATTGATGGGAAGTAAAAATTCACTTTATTTACTCACAAACAGATTTTATTAATTTAATCAAATAAATACCTATAATAGGCATCAGTATTTTGTTGGAAGAAACAATCTTTCTGTGACTCTAGGTAACTTCATCGAATAAATTATAATCAACTTTGCCCCGATGCCGCTGGCAATTTGTATGAAAAACATGTTAAACTTTTGCTTATTGAAATTAGAAGCGTAGTACCATCAATCAGCTATGAAGTACAGAGTGGAAGTAGTTTAATGATTCATACCTACTAAAGGAACGATTTCCAGGTTTCGTTTTTTTTAATAATTACGCTGTAAGCATACCTAAGTGTAATACACTATATTACTATACTTATTTTATGTAGCCCCGATGGTGTCCCACTGCTGGGCAAAGGCCTCCCCTCTACACTCCTTCCTATCCATGGCCACCTCCTGCCAACCCGGTAGAAAGTTTGTGAGGTCGTCCTGCCATCTTCGCTTGGGTCGGCCACGTTTGCGACATTTCGCGTGGAAACCAGTTGGTGACGTTTTTTTTCCTCCTGCCTGGGCGTATAGTGCTTACGTGGACCGCCCAATTCCACTTCAGCTTAGCGGTTGCAGCTCCAACATCGACAATTTTTGACCCGAAGCGCAGTGTTTTGTTACGGATTTCGTCAATCACTTTTACACCGCTCCATTGCCCGCTGGCAAATATTGAGTCTCGACTTCTGATGCCATACTTATCCTGCGTTATTTACTTATCGTACGGCGTTCAACGTCTTAACGTGTGGATACATTGCATTAAAATATTCTTACATACATAAGCAGCCTAATACGTCCCACCGTAGGGCACAGGCCTTCTCTCAGGGAGAGAGTATGGGCTTAATCACCACGCGTGCCCACCGCGGGTTGGCGATTTCAAGCACAGAGCGGCGGTAGCCTACAGAGCGGTGGTAGCCTAGTGGGTAGAACATCGGAATCGGAAGCGAGAGACCCAGGTCCGATCCCCAGTGCTGGCATGTACCTACGACTTGGTTTTCTAAGTTATGTGCATTTGTGAAGTAAAAGTAGCAATACCACTTGCTAACGGTGAAGGAAAAACATTATATTCTTATAATAATATCAAATTTGGCGCGGCGGCCGAAAAGACTATGGCGGATTGCGGAATGATCTCGACAAGTTCATGCGGTCAAGTGGTCATAGGTGGGAAATGACCGAAAATTTTGGTCTAAAAAGAGGGAGGCCTTTTCCCACCCATACTGCGGTGGCTATGTACGTTTTTAGGTTAAAAAAATTACAAATTTGTGTGCATGGGAAAGTTTAATGCCCTAGCTGGTTATATGAGAACAAAAAATTCATCATCAAATTCATTTAGTGATAGTGCCGACAAACAGCTCGATGTCCTTGTAGAAGATGGCGTAGAGGAATGGCCGGTCTACGTGGAAGTCCAGCGGCTCAGGAGGCACCGAGACGCTCGATGCGAACACAGCTACGACACCTGAAAACAAGTACATTTCTCAAATGGGAATCTCACCTCGATTAATTTATTTGTTTCTGCTGGAAATTACTCATTCACCACGCAGGACCAACCTACCGCGACTACCTCTCCCGCTAAGAAAATAGTACAAAAAAAAACGTATTTCATGCGCAAAAGACTAGGGTCCGAATAAAAAAGCTCTAAATGCTGGTTTGTCATTAGATACATTAATGTTGTTTTATTATAAAGCCTATATTTTGCAAGAGAGAGAGAGAGTGTATGGGCCTACCCTAATTTTAAAGACAACTGTGATGACATACTCGTATTTTTGGGAGACAAATAGATTTTTTTCATTTCAAAATATTTTCATACTAGTAAAAGTAAAAACAAACCAAATAAAAACAGTGTTGTATGCAATGAAAGCCAATTCTTTTGTGTGAGCTTTCAAGAAAATTACGAGCGGGAGACGAGGCTTTAGGTGCAAGTCCTGTCTGGTGCCTGTTTCATTGAACTACAATAAACCACGTACTGTGACAATTCGATGTACATTACAAAGTCAATGTAGACCCGGCTACGCAATGTACCTCAAATTGTCTTAGTGAACTACGAATCGTAGTTTCATGAAACTCGGCCCTGTTTAGTAGTTAAGGGGTGACCCGGGGCTGAAAGCGCCATCAATGGAAACTAAACATGTTTTTGCAAAAGCGAACGTTCGACATTGGTGGTATATTTTTAGAACCTACGACCTAGCGTCAAATAGTCTCAATAACCTTGGAGTGCAATCGATTACCGCTAAGAAATGCAGTTTTTGAAAAAAAAAATTACAAAGTTCTTGGACCTAGCTTCCAGTTATTGATATTTAATTTATTTATTTATTTAATATTAGGAAGACTAACAGCACATAACAATCAATAACAGAAACTTTAGACATACAGAAGGCCAGTTATAAGTCTCCACTTATAGAAATATTTTAAGACGTCGCTGAGCTCTTTGAGCAAAGACACAAATCCTTAATAATATAAGATGATGATTTTTTTGCATGAACGCATTAGATTTATAAGAGAGGATATGATTTGTTTTCCTTTGGTGGCGTTAGAGGGTAGGTAGCCCTTTAAGGGGATCCAGTAGGCTCACTAGCGCCACCAATAAAAATAAAAAAAACATATTTATCTACACTAATGTTGTAACATTCTACTTATGTTTTCAATACTTGACTTATAATTACTACTGTTATAGCGCAGAAAACAAAACACTCAATTTAAGCAATTTCACATGATGGTATAATATTCACATCGATATCGTAAAATCTCATTATAACATCAATAAAACGCGACCAACTTGATTGCAGGGCCAATCAGGTTGGTCGCGTTTTATTGAAGCGCGCAGCTGCGCTCTCATTGGTTAAATTTTAATGGCGGCAAAATCACTGTGATTATACACGTACGCGTGAATTTAATTTAATAAATTTGTTGTTTGATTAATTGCATTAGTGAAGATAAAGTAGTGTATGCAACTGCATATAACACGGGTATTAAAACACTCGTTACTATTATGAAACTCGCTGCGCTCGTTTCATAAACTCACACTCGTGTTTTAATACCCTTCATTATATGACAGTTGCATAAACTACTATTTTTACACGTCGTACTTGCAAAAAGTGTCAGTGTAATCTCTCAATCATGTCAACAGTGATTTCTCGGACCCACGACAAAGAACCTAGGATCACGAACCTTGGACTAGATAGCACTTATGCCAGAAGCGGCCGTTTTTGGCGTTGATGCTACATATCTAGTCCTAGGTTTTTTGCCTTAGGTGAATAGTTTCGGAGATATAAAATCTCCCTGTATCACAACGCGTAGCAGTTGGATAGTTTTCGTTTGCCTGTCCTGGACTACCTACATGTATACGTACTTCTAATTATTTAAATTATTTGTAATCTTTTAGTGCTGTAGTGTTTCGAAGACGGTCTTTTATTTTTTATTTGAAAAATGTTATTTTACTTTTTTTTGGGGGAGCGAAAGAAAAATAAATGAGACCCTTATACTTAACCATAACTTACCCTACTTAATTCGTAGCTAAAAATCACTATTAACGTGACTGAGAGATTGCACAGACACTTCTTGTAAATTCGAACTGTAAAAAAAGATATAATTTTTTTCCTCAGTGGCGCTTCTCCCTGGAGCCCCTTAACGCTCAGTAGTCGTTGTTCTATTATCTTTAACCTCCTCAGTCCTGACCTTGAAAATAACAATTGAAAACCATTGTTATTTTCAAGGTCAGGCCTGAGGAGGTTATTGTTTTGTTGGAGTGATCTTTTAAGGTACCTACCTTTTTTATTTCGGCATTATCAGCGTTATACAGTAACACGATATTTCACTATGAGATTGCTGTAGTCGTTGTCGCTGTCACCAAATCACGGTTTTTTTCCTGTCAAACTGATTTCTTCCCATCCGCAGAGTTGTTCTTTTTCTACGTCAGCCGCGCAATTATGACAATTAAGACTTTTTTTGTCAAAATCCGACCATTTGTTAAGAACTAAAGGCTTTTGCGTTGTTGCTTGTTCGCCGAAAATGTATAGTCTCGGCCTTCGGCCTCGGCCTGAACGGAGCTCGGCCTTCGGCCTCGCCGCGGCGAGGTTCCTCATTCCGGCTTTGGCCTCGAAAAATGTTTTTTTTTTCAAAAATTGTTCATTTTTGTTTAAAATTTTGTACTAAAAGTCGATTTTCAGTACAAATCCTCCATACAAAATATTCTCATTTTCAATTGTCGATATCTCGGCCGCCATCTTGAAAATCTAAAATGTCCGATTTTTCTCATATACCTGGGTCCTTTGACAACCCGATGCCGTTTAGAGCACGTCTCCAGCATGTGCCCAGTTGGCTGCCGACTTTTTTGCGCAGAGGTCGATTTTTTGGGCGGCCATATTCTCGCCCCTATTTTGAATTTCGAACGACCGATAGCAGAACCGAAAATGGCGTGCCAAAAAAAAAGTCCGCTTTAAAATTTGATCGAAATCGGCCGGTAAACAAAAAAGTTAGCCCATTCCTCTAAGAGAAGGCGTTCGAAATTCAAAAATCGGCTTCATAGGATGGATGTATATCGTACATTTCCTACAACTTTCTCATACATTTTTTTCGTGTCAGAGTTGTCGTTTCTGAGAAAACCTATAGATGATCTGTCAGTCAGTCAGTCAGTGGTTCATGACTGCTGTCACTGGTTTCCTTCTGTCGCCGTCAATGTCAGCAAATAGATCCTAGTAGATCTCTACGGTGCCACAAGGAATTCACATGAAAAATGACTTGCTCGAGGGCGCAGGTTTGTTAATTATGGAAACTGCAAAACTGAAAAAAGGATTGCCGACTAAAAAAATCTTTTCACAAGTTTTTCAAAGATTTTTTTACGTAGCCTTTTTTATCCTTATTTTCGTTGTGTCCCACTGCTAGACCTCCGCTTTCTTGGAGCGGGACACAAGTGACGTTTTACAAGCTGCGGCGTTAATTCCGTTTCCGGCCACGTTAATTTAGATCCTTGTAGTACTGTATTTTGGTTGTTAGATAACCTACCTGTGAAAGCCCCTGCTGTAGCGCCTTCCTCGTCGACCTTGACGAATGCCTTCTGGAAGGCCTTGGAGACGACCACGGAGTCTCCCTCGATGATGCCTGGTGCTGCCTCACTGAACAAGGCTGGGAGGCCGACCTGGAGATGTCATCATAATTATCGTCACCATTCGACGTCATTTACAAGGTATGTGACTCCAAATTAGATTGAGGTGGAATTGAATTTTTAACCGACTTCATAAAAAGGAGGATATTCTCAATTCATCTATACATATATTTTTTATTATATCCAGCGATAATTTTTTAGTCCGTATGATTTTGTTATCGATCAATCAATCAGCTGGCCAGCCAGTCAATCGAGCAATCAAGTGGTTTTA
Organism: Yponomeuta malinellus; assembly: GCA_947308005.1. NCBI lineage: Eukaryota > Metazoa > Arthropoda > Insecta > Lepidoptera > Yponomeutidae > Yponomeuta > Yponomeuta malinellus. The sequence goes on from OX371013.1 coordinate 3,654,339, forward strand.
TTGGGCCCTTACCTTGGCCAGAATATCGTTGAGGTTGATTTCGCTGTCGACGTCAAACTTGGGCATGTCGAGGTTGATATCCCGGCCTGATGGGGCCAGCTTGAAGACCTCTTCGGCCAATCCGTTCTTGGCCACTTTGTCTACCACCGAGGGTAGGCCATCCACTTCGTTGGGGAGGACCACGACCATGCGGAAAAACGTCTCCCTGTAGGGCAGCTCGATCATCTGAAAGAATCCGCGTGTGACTTTCTATATCTGTTTTTAACGTGCGATTTTGATTGAAGAGCAAAATTGAATGCAGGACCTGCTCTGAGTTTTAATGGTAAGTACAAGGTGTGAGGTGTCTGCTATAAGTGCGTCAATTAGTAAATCAAAATGCATAGATCCTTTGTCTGAGACCTACAGTTGCGGCGGGATATACTCGTACAAAAGAGAAGGGAAGTACGATACCAATTATTCTTCTTTCAAAAACTGTTATATTCGCATGTTTTCTAATAAAAAAAGTAGTAGTGTCACTGCGTCTCTGTTTGCTACTTAATTACGAAGTAATAATTTCGTTAGATATGCGATAGAAAGTTTTTGTCTGCATCTGATTTCACTTAGTCTTTAAGAATCAAAGTCATCATCAGCCTTTGACGCCCACTGCAGGGCACAGGCCTCCTTCGTGGTTTTCATAACCATGAGGGGTTTTGCCATAATCGCCACGCTTGGCAGGCGGGTTGGCGATCGCAGTGTGCGCTTGGAATCTCAGGAAGACGCTGCTGCCCGCCTCCTGGTAATTAATTTCCTTAGTCGCCTTCTACGACATCCACGGAAGGAATCAAAGTATTTTGTGTTATTTTTTATAGACGATTTTATAGAGTTTTACGCACTTAGTTGGGCCTCTGTACGTAACGAGCGCTAAGGTATGTGAGCACCTCAGAACCTTAGTTTTCCTTGCGACATTTTCCTTCACTGTATTGGTATTTGTGGCGATGGTGTATTCCGTTACTCAACTCTTCATGTACCCGATGAGAACGTAAAACAAATACGTAACAACTTCTTTATTACCCTAGCTCCGAGTGTGTCACTCTCGTGGTAGAAGAGCGAGCTCACGAGGTGCATGGTGGGTTTCTTGATCATCTTTGATTTGCTCACGTGGAAGTCTTTCTCCTTAGTCTCTTTTGCCTCAAATGGAACGTTCCAGTGGCCCTGCAAATGTGAAAAAGATAAACGAAGTGTTTGAAAAGAACCACACGCAACCGATGGGGTAAAAAAGCTCTCGGATGAAGACTATTGGCATTAAATATGCACTATTTTTCAGGGCGGCCAGTCCCTTGAAATACGGTTTATTTTATTGAAACCCATGCTTATAGCACCCATAGCGGCTGGTAAAAAATAATAATGAAAAAGTTTTTACTCAGACGTGGTCTCTACTCGAGAACCTTTGCACCCCACCGAAAATCTGTTCGAAGAAAGTTGCCATTTCAACTTAATATCATACCTAGAGATAATTGCCCTCGTAGCGATCCACTGCAGCAGGTCTAAAATTTTGTCCACCTTGGATATTATCCCCTAAAATATTGTTCCCTGCAGCAAAAGTAAGGTGAACCTGCTGCCGGTATAACAAATTCATCATCAGTCCACTTCTGCCCACTGCTGGATATAGTGTTTTCCCTATCATACCATCTTTCGCATATCTTTCGCCATTCGCATCCACGGGCCTTCTAACGATTTGATCGCATCGTCTGACCATCGGGCTGTTGGACTACCTATCTTCCCGCCATCTCCATCCTCCACTCAATCTGCCATCTTCCCGTCGCGCCAGGTGTCCTGCCCAACGCCACTTCAGACTCGAGATTCGGTCACCAAAATCGTCGGCCTTATCGGCCGATATAACACCACCAAAATTATGGAAACTATAATTAGGTTACCTCTGCTGCGACCGGTATCAGTTTATTGGTAAGGTACTTACTGAATCAGATGAAGATAGACAGACTCCATACCTGGAAGTAGATAACGTTGAAGAGAGCCAAAGCCGTATCCGGGGTCAGCACGTCCGGGGAGACGGCGTTCTTGATGTTCCCACGAGTTTCATCCTCCGCCTGATGAAAAAAGTACATCCCTTGAGTGATACGCGACTCTATTTGTATGCAGAATAATGTGTTTAGCGTAAAAAGGTCCACAAGTAGTTTTAGCCGTACCACATTAAGCAAAAAATAATACAGGCGTGAGTTTATACAAGTGTCATCATCATCAGCCATTCGACGCCCACTGCAGGGCATAGGCCTCCTTCGTGGTTTTCATAACCATGAGGGGTATTGCCATAATCGCCACGCTTGGCAGGCGGGTTGGCGATCGCAGTATGCGGTTGGAATCTATGGAAGATGCTGCTGCCCGTCTCCTGGTAATTGATTTCCTTAGTCGCCTTCTACGATATCCACGGAAGGAAATGGAGTGACGCTATTCTTAATCCGGCGCCACGCGGATACAAGTGTATTTGTTGTTTATTTTGTTAACTATATATTCTAACTACACAATTGTTAAGGCTTTCCTGAAATCATAATAATCTGCAATCACAATTTGATACCGCGTAACAAATTGATTTGCCTCGTATACTTGACTAATGTGACGATAAAATAAACATTTCTTTTAAATGTTATCGCGTAACATTCATTAGTTTAGCTGCGGTAGTTAGGCGGGAAGATACAGTCGACAGCAAATAAACCATTTTAGTTGCAAAGACGTCCATAACGTAACCGAGTGGAGTGCACGGGTGTAGCTGCAGATATTTTATACAGATATTCAATTCAATTTAATAGTTTCAATTCAATAGTTTATAGCCATAAATTACAGTCATATAGATGGGATTATATAAAAATATTGCTCTGCGTAATTTTACTGTATAACAGCGTAGCAAAATTTGACAATTAAATAAGTAATTCTCTGATATAAAATAAAATAATATTAAAAACACACTTAAGCCTATTTATTTAGAATTTTCATAAAATTCCTCTAAATTATAAGGACACATGTCTAAAAGATATTTAGGTATTGAAAGCCTTTCAGAACTGATTAGTAGGAGCTAACTTGAGATTTTCTGGTAATTTATTATAAACCTTTACCGCCAATTGTCTAGTGCTCGTACTATAGGACCTGTTTCTTTCACAAACTTGTATTGACAGATGTCAACGGTACAGTACCTAATGATTTTTGCTTGAAAATAGCAACTCTCACCTATATAGGTACTACTGGGTGACATCCTCAGAACACAAATCGAATTCGTTTGCAACATTTTATGGAGGCAATTTAGCCATGACTTTTAGAACGTTATGACAGACACTAGTTTTAAAATGATAAAAAAAGAATATATCAAGAATATAGCAAATGTGGGTGGCAACCGGTAACGGACGTCCAACATGAATAATTATACAACGACGAAATCGGGGATGTATTATGGTACCTATCAAACTCTTAGAGCCTGTGTCTTAATTTTCAGGGCTAAATTCACAATAGGCTCCCTAGAACCTAAATCATCCTCTCAGCTTAGTCACGGCTAATCCACAGAAAAGACATTAGACAAGGTTAAACTCATGGAGCCAAAGCCCGTGTTTCCTCGTGAGGCTTACCCATTTGTTAATGACGTCAGCGGCTGCCTGTGAATTGCTGAAGTCCAGCTGAGCCACGTCGCTGTTGTACTTCTCGCGGCTGAGCTGCGAGAATTGCTTATTCAGCTCATGTCCCTGGGCCACGTAGATCCTGTTGGCGAGCGACAGGAATGTGCCGTTCAGGGAATCGAACCGCTGGCTGATGCCGCTGTAGTCATTCACGAGCTGTGTATAGAGAAAAGGGAATATAGGCACACAGAACAAAGCATTGGGACCTAGTCTTGCAGGTAAAAGTCATTCCATAGCACTATATTCCCTGCCATGCTTGTTAGCTGAAGTACCTCATCATCATCATCATCATCAATAATCCGTTGCAACCTAATGCTGGGTGTATATTGCCTCGTTGGTCTGGCTGGTAACACGCTTGACTACCAAAACTGAGATTCTACTTGATTTGAAAACTACGCCGCCGTACTTGATTTGGACAAAAGGGGTCAGTCTGGGTGTATTTCCATGTTTGCCTGATTACTATAGCACAGAATATCCTAGATTGGGACCAGAACAAGTTACTTGTTTGCAAGTTCTTCATATTCAAGGTCCTGTGCCGTACGCAGCCACTGTTTGCCGGCTACTCGGGCAATACAGTCCGACCATCCTGAGGCCTGTTTCATAGAACTACAATTTGATTTACTATGACAATTCGATGTACTTACATTGCAATTTTAACTCACAGATTAACAAGTAGTCTCTGCTACACAAGTACCTCGAATTGTCATAATAAACTACGAATTATAATTATAAAATACGGATTCACATACTTGCTTTTTTGTCGGAAGAGTCCGACCAGGTTTCGCTCCGAATCACAGAGCTTAATCATGATGAGCTCAGAGACGAGCAAAAGAGCGAAACCTGGCCGGACTCCTCCGACAGAAAAAGCAAGTAAGGGAATCCGGAATTGAGTTAATAGATAGATAGAGATGGATAAAAATGGAAATTACACAGACATTTCTTAATAATGTGTAGGTACCTGGTGCTCATGAAAGTTTTACTTCGAATAACGAATTGTACTTTCCCATATATATGTTGCCTTTTCGTTGTTCCCCTCGTCCACCTAACGTTAGTCCACCTGGCTAAGAGCTGAAGTACCTGCCTATGATGAATCCATTTGATAGGCTATCATTGGGCCGGCACGACAACGCCAACACAGGTAACGTACCTAACTCTCAAAATGCGATATCAAACGATGGACGGTGTGGATGGCCAACCGATCCGTCCTTTCATTACTAATGAGTCATCAACATCAACCCATTATGTCCCCACCGAGGGGCACGGGTCTCTTTCCTGAGGAAGGTATAGGCCATACTCCACCACGGGGGCCAAGTCCGGATTGGTGGAGGCTTGTAGACTAGTGGCTCGTCTACTGTCAGAAGTTGTCAAGCCGCCCTAAGGCCTCTGACTTGGCTTAACGACTGCCATCTATCGACGGCAGCCGGCACCAACAGCTTAACGTGCCTTGCGAAGCACGGAACCGCTCGGAAAAATGCCACTAGCGTTAGGCATAGACGGCGACCCATCCATGCACTGAACGCGCCCTGTGTTGCTTAACCCAGGCAGCCGGGGCTACGAGCGATTCTGGGTATTTCTTGTATTTCTACTAATTGTATTTCTACTACTAATGAGTATTTCTTACAAATTTAGACCTCCCTGCTCCTTTCTGATAGTTGGTAAGATATTCTCCGTAGATCCATTACCGTAGATCCAGAATTTGCAATGTCATCGTGTGACACGTATTTTTGTTGTTGTTTATTCGCTGGTTCAAACGCTGTTTGGATACGACCTTTTGGAGTTGCATTACGCGACAGTGGTTACTTGTAGCGTCAGAAAACCAAACAGATGAATAATATTAATCAGTTACTTTATTTTTTTGCAAGTAAACATCAAGGCGACTAAAATATTAAATAAAGATAGTAACTAAGGCACATCATCATCATCAGCCGTTCGACGCCCACTGCAGGACACAGGCCTCCCTCATGGTTTTCATAATCATGAGGGGTTTTGCCATAATCGCCACGCTTGGCAGGCGGGTTGGCGATCGCAGTCATCATCATCATCAACCCATTATGTCCCCACCGAGGAGCACGGGTCTCTTCCCTGAGGAAGGTATAGGCCATACTCCACCACGGGGGCCAAGTCCGGATTGGTGGAGGGCGATCGCAGTATGTGGTTGGAATCTCAAAAAGACGCTGCTGCCCATCTACTGGTAATTTATTTCCTTAATCACCTTCTACGACATCCACGGGAGGAAATGGAGTGACGCTATTCTTAATCCGGCGCCACACGGAAGGCACTAAGGCAAGGGCGATATTCAGAAACGATTTTGAGCGTGAGCTCAGTGTGAGTCCGGGTCTTCCAACTGTCAAAATTAAAGTCTCAGGGATATTTTGTATTCGCAGTTGAGTTGGAGATAACAAAAATTGAGCGCAAGCTAAGCTGAGACTGAGTAGTGGATTTCGGCGACTTAGCTCAGACTCAAGGTGGCAATGACGAAGAAAGTAGCGACACCTGTAGGCAATTCGAGAAATCTAACTAACCTGTGGTGAAGTAACCTTTTTTATTCACAATTTGACATTTTGCATGCTCATTTTCCTTCAAAAACTTAAATAGTGTTTTTAGAGTAATGAGAAGTCAAAATAAAGTATAACCGCGCGTAAAAAGTTTCGACATTTGTTGCCATTTCATTCACTCCTGTGGATTATTGTATGCCTTTCATGTGCGTTAACAGATAATATAAACCGGCAAAGTCAAAAACTGTACCACAGATTACACGCTCGAGTAAGTTTAGCTTGAGCTGTGGCTTAGTTGAGTTCGAGTCGAGATATTGACTGTGAATACAAAATTCTTGAGTCTTTGTTGAGATTGCTCAACCGATGCTCAGCTTAGTGCACGTTAAGTGTAGCTCAACGCTGTGTTTCTGAATATCGGCCATAATGAGAATAAAAATAAATCTAATCTTCTACTCCACTATAAGCCTCTCCTTCACTCTCTGAGGTGCCTTCGTTTAAAATTTCAGAATCAGTGTCATCACGAAGCTGTCTTTTAACAAAGAATTCAATCTTTTTAAAATGTTTTTACACTGCTCTTTTTCTCTTTCAAAATAATCGTTCACACTCATAAGCATTTCTCGAGCACGACTGTTTAGCACTCATTTTGGTCACAAAAGTACCAATAAATCTAATTTAAAAAGAAATACTTCCGACGAAGTTGTATTCGTCACTCACGTGTCACGCGCTTTCCCGACAGCGTTGCTAATGATACAGAAAAGCGTCAGTTGGCGTTATATGCTGCTCTATTCCAAAAGTTCATATCCTAACAGCATTTGAACCGGATAATAAGTCATAATAAGCTAACATCTCTGATAACTCGAGCATAATTACGAGGACATAGTAGGTAAGCTACAGGTCGACGTGACGGCATGAATTTGTGATACCCTCGAACGTGATTTGCTATCAAGGTCACCAGGAACACCGTTCGATAACAATAATAAACATAATAACTTCCACACAACCATCACCAAGCCAATAATCGCCAATTGTATAACACTACTTAGATACAAGAAAGTATTTGTAATTCTATCCTGCTCCCAAACTGTGCCAATGTACCATGTGCAATGCTAACCAGGCAAAGACATCACAAACATGGAAATACACTCAGACTGATAAAATAATAGAGTCAACAAACAAAGCTATCTAAAGTGTCTTCGGTTCGTTAGGTGGGCCTGCAAGGTTACGAATACAATAGTCACTGGGCAGGCCTTAGTGATTTTAGGTACCCAGTGTAAGAGGGGTATCTCCAAGGGTAGCTCGTTATCCCTAGTAAAATCGCCGAAGATTTTGAGGTTAGAGCGCTGTAAGGACGTTTTGAATCGCTTTCAACTTCCTCTGTGAAACATCGCAGACTTTTGCACTAACAAAATAAAAATTCGGTTCTGTTTATTCTTAGGTAGGTACTAATCTATTATGTTATGAAACCAGGCCCATTACGTAACTTCTTCACAGTATGGACCAGTCAATTTTAACCTACTCCGAACTGTCAAAAAGACATGTTGAAAATGAGCAGATACGTTAAAATAGATAGGATAGCACAATATAGTGAACAGTAATATAGGAGGGCTGGCTGTAGAGTTGATGAGGACACCAGTCGTAGGACTTCTATAGCTACTAGATACTCGGTGATACCTAGAATACAAAAACCTACTTAAAACAATATTTAACAAGAGATGACCGACACAACAGCTGTTAAGGTCACTTAGCGGTTTCCCCAAAACAATGTGTTGATTTGTCATACAGTCATAGCGGACGGATAAGTCATAGTCAGTTCAGTAACTAAGAAAACCGTGAGCAAAATAATCAACAACTTTTTGAAATACCGGCATGGTAATAAATACTTATGATAATGATGATGTAGGTAGGTAAATACTTGGGTCAGGGTTGGTAGTGTCATGTTCAAGTTCACAGAGATAAAGACCTCGTCAAATCTTTACCGATGTAAAGAACTTAACGTATAGTTAACGCAAAGAAAAGGTACAGCAGTTTATGCCGCAATAAACGTATATTTCGACACTCACGGGAATCAAATATAAAATGTGGCAAGTAATATCGTCTTATGCTACAAGTACAGGGCAAAATCTGAAAACTATACATTTGTAAGTAAATTATAAAAAAATTGTCTTTGAAGTTCGATACTCGATTCCTGAACTATTTATAATATGTAAGTAGGTACCTACAAGTTTGTGCGGAACCCTCAGTGGGCGAGTCCGCCTCGCACTTGTCCGATTTTGTTTTCATTTGAAGAAGAAGAATAAGAAAGACATTTATTATACCATTGAATTCTACTTAAAATTCAATGATTATACCAACGAGATACATCACAGAAACAAAATAAGCAGAATAATTTGTATTTATTTTATTTGTTATGTTATTACCATTGTACTTTCTCTATTATTTCAGGGTACCTTTGCCACCCTTTGGGTACGGAACCCTAAAAAAGCAGTTTAACTTCTTAAGAAGTTAACCTTGGAAGGAGGAAAAAGTCCAGTTTAACTCAGATGCTGTTAGCTCAGTAAATAAAACAGTATTGTGTAAGTACCCACTTATGTGCGTGAAAACCCGACTTCATTATGCAGACTTTACGACTGACAACAAATAAAAGGCAAACGTCTGTTTCGCATCCTGCACTGAGGACAAAGGATAATTAAGTTTGACGGTACTGAGCTATCGGTGTAGGTGGCTACGGAAAAATACGTCATACCTACGGTGACCCTGCCCGCTGCCAGCCTGCTGCCGGCCACAGCTGGGGCGAAGGCCTTTTCCCCAAAATGCCATCTCTCACGGTCCCTTGCCACCCACATCTACGGGCCTTCCACAGACGCAACGATAGAGCATTAAGTCCGCCACATTGCCATCGTATTTTTTACGTATGTGCAATAAACCTATTAATAATAATAATAACTTCCACACAATGCAATCACTTAACCTGGTCCCTAGGATACCCTGTGCTATAGTCACCAGGCAAGGACGTCACAAACATGACAATGCACCCATACTAAGGCCATTTGTACAAATGTGCGGCGGCGCCCAGTGGAAATCGAACCCACGACCTCTAATAATAATATCGTCCGACCATCGGCTGCAGGTCCACCCGAAAATGGGGGGAGAGGGTTCTACTCGTTCTAGTCAATGCGGACAATTTTTACTATGAGGAAACATTTGAAATCGTGGAAAAAATCAGCTGCTCCATAACATGTCGATGCCGCAACTTTGAGTTAATATTTTCAACTGCTTAATTGTGACATTAATAATAATAATAATAACTCCCACACAACACAATCACGTCTCCCTGTCCCAAACTACCTACTCTACCTAAGATACCCCGTGCTATGGTAACCAGGCAAGGACATATCCAACCTGAAAATACACCCAGACTGAGGCCATTTGTACAAATGTACAGCGGCCCCCAGTGGCAATCGAACCCGCGACGTGATACCGCTAGGCCAACGAGGCAGTCAATGCTTGCCAATGTCAATTAATGCTTCTTGAGATCTCCTCTTACTTTTTCACGAGTAATAAGTAGGTAACATGCTGCTGCAATTGAACCTACATGGATTAGAATCCGTCTGGAATTAGTGCGCAAGTAAGCTCACAGAAGTGGCAGTGATTGCTGTCAGTGGCTGAATGTGGATGCCCGGCCATCATAAGGAAGTGGCGAACCTTGGTGGAGGCCTATGCCTATGTCCAGCAGAGGATGAATACGGGCTGATTGATTGGTTGATTGATGCTCATAGCTAAGACAGACTCCAAAACCTACCCTTTCGTAGTCAGCAGATCCCAGCGCGCTGACAATCTGCTTCCTCAGCGCACCAGAAGAACTTGTACCAGCTGCGTACTGGGACAGCAGCAGCAGCACACCGAGTGGAGAGGTGATGACGTTCTTTTCTTTGTCCTCGGCGTATATTTCCTGGAAGAGGAGTGTTTGGTTAGAATAATGTAACGTTGGTAGAGTTCTAGCCCACTTCACGTATTGAAAGGAAGAAGATGGTGGCGGTATCATCATGAGCTTTTACTATTATATCGAATAAATTGTTAGGGGACGTCCATTAATAAGGTAGGTATACAAAAGGCGCCTTCTTCTAAAGTTAAAATAGCGCCTAACTTATAGTGTATCTTTACTTAATATTAGCTAGAATAAGGTTTCTGGTAATAAACTGAATAAAATTGTGTCAACATAATCTCAAAATTTGTTCTTCATTTTTCTCAAAAACTCCCCAACCCGTAACTAAACGGATGATATTGGGAATTCCAACCCATAGAGTACGTCAACAAATGTAATGGGTTATTATGGTTTATGACCCCGGCACATGTCAAAGCGACAGTATATATTTTTTGCATCAAATCAAAAAACAGACTATAACTAATGGTGATGTTGGTTCGATGGGCTGAAGAAGAAGATGTTGGTAACAGTTGGTTCGATGTATTTTTTTTTTTACATTTGGCCGGTGCGATGCCCACAAGAGGCAAGCAATTTTATTTTTATTTTTAACGCAGCTAACGTTTAAAAATCAAATAATTCATAAGGAAAATGTGTTAACCACATTATCTTCTTTTCTTGTCGCGTAGCCGTGAAACCCCATAGACCACCAACCGGACAAATCAACCAGAGAGGCATAATGTGCTTTATCATTTAAATCATTAATTATTACATTGCATCTAATGACTGGTGTTAATTAACTGTGCCAGACTAGGTATACGACTGTGATAAAAACAAACACGTTAAGAGGTGATGTCATAAGACTATTCTAAAAATAACTGGCTTGGGCTGTCCGGTTATTTTATTTTTTCCGTCATTATTTAGTCTAGTTCGACGAAACATCCTCTCAGCCTTTTTTACATGCTACTTAGGTCATTTCCCGGTCAGGCCTCCAATAGCTTTATTATATGCTTAACTTATTATTATATACTTTACATAAGCAGCAATCAGCATAATATTATATACGTCCCACTGTAGGGCACAGGCCTTCTCTCAGGGAGAGTTTAGGCTTAATCACCACGCGTGCCCACAGCGGATTGGCAATTCCATGCGCTTAGGTATATGAATAGCTCAGACGCTCAGGTTTTCTCACAATGTTTTCCTTCACAGTTAGCGAGTGGTATTGCTACTATAACTTCACAAATGCACATAACTTACAAAACAAAGTCATAGGTACATGCCCGCACTGGGAATCGCACCTGGGTCTCTCGCTTCCAAGTCCAATGTTCTACCCACTAGGCTACCATCGCGGCAATAATATAATAAAGTATATTATACACTTTATTGCACACAAAACATATACCTAACAGGATATTACATAAGAAATAACATTTAAAAAGGCGACCTTATCTCAACTTACCTTCAGTATCTTCACAGACGCTTGGTCCACGGACCTTCCGAGGTCTGTCAGGTCATACTCATGGTCGATGAAGTGGAATGAGGGCGGAGCAGCGCAGCCCTGGCTCACTGGAAGAGTGTGGCTCAATGTAATCCTTCCTACATAAGCAGCCTATATACGTCCCACTGTAGGGCACAGGCCTTCTCACAGGGAGAGAGTATGGGCCTAATCACCACGCGTGCCCACCGCGGATTGGCGCTTTCAAGCGCCGAAGTAGTGAATATCTCAGACACTCAGATTTCCTCACCATGTTTTCCTTCACGGTTAATCCTCCTAACATAAGATATATTCGAAGTAGTACTTTCGTAAGCTTTTAAGATCAAGTGCATGTTGAATATTGAATTACGAAGAGTTTGAACAACTTTACTCATATGCAGTGTCCCAGAAGTGGACTGATAGACTGACTGACCCTGTTTCTCATACTACTACAATTGAAAGCTTATTATGACATCATCATCATCATCATCATCATCAGCCATTTGACGCCCACTGCAGGACATAGGCCTCCTTCGTGGTTTTCATAACCATGAGGGGTTTTGACATAATCGCCACGCTTGGCAGGCGGGTTGGCGATCGCAGTATGCGGTTGGAATCTCAGGAGGACGCTGCTGCCCGTCTCCTTGTAACTGATTTCCTTAGTCGTCTTCTACGACATCCACGGAAGGCAATAGAGTGACGCTATTCTTAATCCGGCGACACACGAATTATTATGACAACTTTATCGTTAATCTGTGGTTCAATCGGCTTTGCAGTGTACATCGACTTGTCATAGTACACCATGATTTGTAGTTCTATGAAATAGATCCCTTGTAATTTGCACGGCCAAAGTGCACTCAAAAAACAACTGACAGCTGTTAACAGTAGATTAACAGCTTAATCTAATCTTAAAAGTACACTAACACGCTGTTAATCTACTGTTAACAGCTGTCAATTGACCAAAGTGCATACAAAAAAAACCACTGACAGCTGTTAACAGTAGATTAACAGCTCGTTAGTGTACGAGAAACCGGGGGTTAGAGTTGCTGAAGAAAAAATAAGAGGGGTAGTTCGGTGCAAATACATAAATACATACGCGATGAATAAAGGTCGGGGCCCGTTCAAGACCACCCGAAATAACAGATGAGATAAACGTCCTTGTAAACAGTATCTCCAATGACTTCGTCCTAGTTTACATTTTCTGGCTGCATCTACGCTGAGGCTGTGGGTAGGCTCGAAAAACTTTGAGTTCAGTCTAAAGCCGTGTCTCCTGCTCGTGTTTTATCATGAAACATTACACAAAACATTCTGTTTTCTTTGCGAAAGACAGGGAAGCAAAATGAAAAGTTCATTTGGAGAATCAAAAACCGATTGTTTTGTGTAAGCCAGGTCTCCGGCTTTATAAAAACACGATTCCTTCTCAACAATCAATCTCAAATTTAGTTGAAATAGTCTGTGGTAATTTACATAAACTGTATTTTAGGTGTGTTTTAGAAGAATCGTGTTTTTTTTACCCAACTGCGGTGGAGGGTAACGTGTGGCTCGTATATGGGTATGTATGTATGTAAGTATGTCCGATTCTATGTTCCTTCTCACTCCTTTACCAATAGTCAGATTTTGACAAATTGTATATATCAAATCGATCCCTGTCTATACGAAATCAGCATAAATCCAACCAAAAATAAAATCACTAAAAAGAAAAAATAAAATACTGAAACGAAAATAACCAACAACTAAGTAGCAACTAAACAGGCGGTACCCAAATTCAACAATGTAATTCCTTACGAAGTTGGTTCCCTCGACCGACCCGCCTGCTTAGTAGCTAATGCTCAGCATTCGGGTCGTTAGTTATTTTTTTATTTCATTTTTTATAAATGATACCGTAACATTTTATAACACATGTTTCATTGTTTCGGGAGCTCTGGACCAAAGCTTCCACCACGTCACTTCCATTTCAGGTATACTCTGTATTTCGAGTAGGTACATACATACATAAGCAGCCTATATACGTCCCACTGTAGGGCACAGCACAGGCCTTCTCTCAGGGAGAGAGTAGGTAGGTGCAGAAGAAAAAAAACTTGGTCCAACGGTTTAACTCAAACGTTTTTCAGTATGTTTAGCGAGCATGATGTGTATAACAATACGCGGGTAGAGAAAAACACGCAGGTAAATAACAATTCTGCGGGATTTTATTCCAATGTTTCCACTTACCCAATGCCACAAGAGCCGCCGCGAACGCTGCTATTAATTTTACAGCCATGTTGCTCGGGTGAAGACGAAATGTTCACTGACCTGACCACATCGTTACATCTTAGCTATATTTTGCCCTGGCAACAGAAAACTATTAGTCGTGATCCGCCCGTGCGACCATAGGTGTGAAATCCGGAGGTACCAGTTCGCACAGCTCGGGAACTGTTGAACTATTGAACGGATTCACACTGGACGGTGACGGTAACTGCGTGACATTTGCAAGTCGTCACACGAATGGCACGCCACTAAATAATTATAATTTTAATTTACTTTATTTAAAAAATAAGCTTCCAACTACAAAGTTAGTAGCTGACCTGGCAAATGTTGTTTTGACATACTAATTGCTATTCTCAGACCTACCAAATATACACAAAAAAAAGCATACAAATCGGTGAAGCCGTTTATATAATTTTATATATTAGCAATAATATTAGCCGCGGTCTTATTTATAAAAACTCGATTTCATTAAAACACTCTTAAAAGAGAGTTAAAGCCGGCTTATAACAGGAACTCCTCTCATAAACCGGTATGGGAGTTTATTTTATTGCAGTGTTAAAATTTTCTCACTGTGCAAAGTAGCGTTATTTATGTTATTATTTTTATAGAATAATAGTCTAGCGGTTAACACGATTGACTGGCAAAACAGAGATCGTGGGTTCGATTCCTACTGAAGGCCGCCGTTGTGGATTTGTACAAATGGCCTCAGTCTGGGGTGTATTTCCATGTTTGTGATGTTCTTGCCTGTTTATCATAGCAGAGTGTATCCTAGTTCGGAACCAGGACAAGTGATTGCGGTTTTTTTTTATATAGGCACAAAGTAAACTTAAATTATTATTACTGATAGGTCCCAATTGTATGCAACTATGTACATGTCGTGTCGTTACGGTTGTCGTCCAGTGTGAAACTCTCCAATTGTGGTTTCAAACTAGTTACGCTCTGCGGTTGCGCACCGTGTTGAACTGGTGATTAATCAGATATATTTAATGCCCAAGCATGGAATATCAAATTATTCTTCAATTTGTCGTGCGCTAATGTATAAATGGCCGTGGACTACCTTGATAAGGTGGCTATATGTATAGTGCCCGACAAATAATTAGAACAAATTATTATTATTAGGGAAGGGCAATGTAATAAAAATTATAGTAAAAAGAAAACTGTAAAACACGCTTTTCATAGTTGTAATTTTTTTTTATTTATTCATTAGTCAACAACATATTTTACGATTTCTGCTTTTTATCATTTAGCTATTTATTTCCAAGATACCTTACAATTTAAATGAAAAATAACCGAGACCGGCGTGCGTGCATGCAACGACTAATGAATGTTGAGGAAGCGAAAGCGTCTGTCAGGATCGTGGCAAGTGGTCTCTGCCTACCCCTCTGGGATACAGGCGGGAGTTTATGTATGTACAACTTACTATTTCTATTTCGAAATGTAGAGGTATGGCCAGTTTCTGAATTGAGAATTTCGCTAAGTAAATGGTTAACTGTAGTGCTGTCTCTTCGAATTTCTCAGAAAAGGGCGTGACAGAACGTTACTTTAAGTATTTACTTAGTGAAATTCTCAATTCAGAAACCGTCCCTCAGTGTAAGAATGTCGCACAAAGCGACCCACGCATTTTAGGGTTCCGTACCCGAAGGGTGCCAAACGGGACCCTATTTCACTGTCCGTCTATCTGTCTGTCTGTCACCAGGCTGTATCTCATGAACCGTGATAGCTAGGCAATTGACATTTTCACAGATGATGTATGTCTGTTGCCGCTATAACAAAAAATACTAAAAACAGAATAAAATAAATATTTAAGGGGGGCTCGCATACAAAAAACGTAATTTTTTGCCGTTTTTTGCTCGATATTATTAACGGCAACAGGTAGATGCTTGAAATATGCACAGAATAATTTGTTCTATATGTGCTTCCAAAACAAATAATGAAATTAAGATAAAATAAATATTTAAGGGGGGCTCCGATACAACAAACCTGAAACGAAATTGCCCTATTGCCGTTTTTTCTCGATCTTTGTGTTTAATGTTGTATAGGTAATGGTACGGAACCGATTGTGCTCGTCCGACTCGCACTTGGCCGGTTTTTTTCAATGTCATAAATTTTTGCTAGGCTTGTTTATTTTAGTTACTTCCATAGTATTATGTCCTACGGTATACTACTTTGGGGCCGGGCAGCAGACATTGAGACTATCTTCATCTTGCAGAAGAGAGCCATCCGATTTATTTACAAGTTAGGTAGTAGGGATTCGCTAAGAGATTTCTTCAAAGAAACCAACATCTTAACAGTTGCATGTCAATACATTTATGAAAATATTATGTACGTTAGAAAAAATATCAAAGACTTCGAAAATGTTGGTGGCCACCATAATGTTAATACTAGAAATAAACATAAATTGTCATTTCCACTATTTAGACTTGCAAAAGTTAACACATCCTTTATGGGGCACTGTATAAGGTTCTACAACAAAATTCCTCAAGATATATTAGAGTTACCTCCAACGCGATTTAAAAAATGTGTTAAGCACATTCTGTGCAAAAAGGCTTACTATAACATCAAGGATTATTTAGAAGGCAAAGATGTTTGGCATTAAACAGTAGATTAATATTATTTAAAGGACGATTGTGACTAGTGTTCAACACATTCATGACTAAAATTTTAAGTTGAAAACTCTGTTAATTAAGTTAAAACGTGTTTTGAAAAGAATAAATGTAGAGTTTCTTTGTTAGTTTCTTCTCCACATAATCCATTAATTGTGAAACTAACAACTTTGACGTTCATTAAGTAAACATTCTGTTTTTACAATGAATAAAAATATTTGAATTGAATTGAATTGAATTTCCGTTAGTATATTACTTATTGCTATACTCATAGAAATATATTTTTTCATGTTACCTCAGTTTACTATAAAAGCGTGATTATATTATTTTAAACTATACTTAATTAATTCCGGCGCCACATGGAGTAAGAAACCGTGTGGCGCCGGATTAAGAATAGCGTCATTCCATTTCCTTCCGTGGATGTCGTAGAAGGCGACTAAGGAAATAAATTACCAGGAGACGGGCAGCAGCGTCTTCCTGAGATTCCAATCGCATACTGCGATCGTCAACCCGCCTGCCAAGCGCAGTGGGCGTCAAATGGCTGATGATGATGAAACTATAATTGTTTATTTAAATTTTTTTACTTCAAATACATTTTTTAGTTAATCCTGATGATCCTGATAAAGACGACGGGACAAAATGATTAAATTATTGTATTGACATCGGTCCTTGATTAGTGTACAGAATTATTTAATTTGACGTTTGAAGTGGCATCAATCGAGTTCAAACATTCCGTTACAAAAACCATATCGACGGTTAAAAGGTAATAGGGGATAAGCGACATTTTGGCCTAAAATGAGTTTCGAATGCCTAAGATGACCTGTCTGTCAGTAAGAGTGCTGTAGTTTTGTTTTCAAGAATGAGAAAGCAACCAGACATTTGTGTTGAATATAATTCCTCTCCTATTTCAGTAAAAACTCAAGTTAAATTCTTAGGGGTTATTTTAGATTTTCAACTTACTGGACTCCCACACTGTAAATACATTGCTGCCAAGTGTGACCGCCTTTCAGGGGTTTGTTGGGGTGCTCGCATCCTTCTTCATTGAGGTTGCTCTATAATGCTTTAATAAGAAGTGTTCTGGATTACGGATCCTTCTTGTTGGAGCCTGGTAGTGCAGCTGGTTTCAAGAAATTGGATGCTGTGCAGTGCAAGGCTTTGAGAATTATCTCAGGAGCTATGAAATCTAGTCCAATTAATTGTCTACAAGTACAGTGTGGAGAGCCTCCTCTTAGTAGGCTCTTAGGTTAAGACGTCAATATCTATGTGATAGATTTCTAAGTCACTGCTTACAGCAACATCTTTCAGAGTTACTGACAACGTCCAAATATTGGTCTCATAGGGGTTCTCCGTGTCTTGTCAAGAGTTTTCTGAAATTCAACTCTATTGAGGCTCCATGCCATAACTCCCAATTGCTTCCTATTTTCCATAGCCCTTACAACTCATTATAACAAAGTACTCTATGAACTCTTTAGTGCAAGTCCCAAACGTCAGTCTTAATTTAGGAATTTCTAAACGTGACATCTGTCAAAATGCCGAGTTTAACAAACTTTTAGACAACCAATTCCAGGGGTGGCATACCATTTTTACTGATGCCTCAAAACACCTAGACAGTTGTGTAGGTGTGGGTGTTTTTCATGCACAATATACTATAGTTCAAAAAAATTAAACTTCCTCCTGAATCTTCAGTATATTCTGGTGAAAGCTTTGGGCTCCTAAAAGCTATAGAATATATTTTATTAATGGGTCTTAAGAATACTTTAGTTCTGACAGATTCACTAAGCTCCCCTCAGACCTTAATTAAATTTTCATTGTTCTCTGTAAATCACCCAACCATTTTGAATGCTATTATAATGTACGGAGAAAGGCCTTGTTGTACAACTTGGGTGGATACCTTCTCACTGCGGCATAATTGGTAATGAAAAGGCTGATGAACTTGCGAATTCTGCGGTGGAGTGTGGATACCTATTCCAATATAAACACCACTATAACGACCTTGCCACTCTTCCCAGGGTTTATCTCCAGGCTTCCTGGGATAAGACCTGGATAGAGGATCTTTCAAAAGGCATTCTTTACCGCAGAATTCAACCCATTATTTCGCCAAAGCGGTTCGGTTCTGTAGTGCCGATGCCAAGTTTAGTAAAAAGATTATTTCAACTTTGATCCGATTGTGTCTGGGCCACACTTCAACTCCGGGCCACCTTGCTAGACTTGGCATTGTGCAGAGTCCTGCCTATAACTGTGGAGCTGAGCTAGGAGATATTAATCACTTACTATTTTCCTGTTCTGATTGTGATCGTTCCTCCTTTTTTGCTTCCTTGACTTCCCTTGGTGTTCCTTTTCCTTCCTCTGCGTCTTGTCTCTTAATGTAAATATTTATAAATGTATAGCAATATTTTAAGTAAAAACGATATTAAAATTTAGTCTTCTTTGTATATATATATTTTTTTTAATACTTTAATTTTAGTTTGCCTTTTTATATATTTTTTTCATTTTAATTCCTAATATTATTAACAGCTGAGCCTAATAACTGTTTTCCAAATTCCGTTCCTTTTTCCTTAAAATTTTCAATTAAGTTCCGTTTCCCTTCATTTTTCAAAAACGTACAAACTAAAACTACATTACAAATAAATGGGCATTTTCCTAAATAAATACCTATGTTCTGTTTTCATATATTTTTTCGACATACCTACATACATAAACTCGCGAGTGTATCCCAGAGGGGTAGGCAGAGACCGGACTGCCACTTGCCAAGATCCTGACTATTCCTGACAGATCACTTTCGCTTCTTCAGCATTCATTATTCGTTGCATGCACGCGCGCCGGTTTCAGGCACTTTTTATCTTGCCCTTTGCTAATACATCCCCTATTTGGTCGTAGTATAATGTTTTTCGAGTTATTTACATAGGTTATTTTGACTGCCTAAGCCAAATATGGTTGCTATGATTCATTTTTAAAGCGGAAAAAAATAATAACGATCTTATTTATAAAAACCACGATTCCTTACTGCGAAAATCCTTGCTAATATTACAAACGCGGAAATTTGTATGTATGGATGGATGTTTGGATCCGGATGAAATTTTACACAGAGATAGATTATAGTCTGGATTAGCACATAGACTACTTTTTGTCCCGGAAAAATACACATCAAAATTACGCGAACAAACTCGCGGGCAACAGCTAGTAAAACCATAAATGTATGTATTATTTATATAAGTATACAAGTAAAACAGATAAACAATGTGATCAAAAGTTTTGAGTAGTTCGGTATTCTAACTATAATATGTTATGCTCAAATAAATCTATTTTTTAAGAACAGATTTAGAAGAGGAGGAGAACTCTGGAGAAGTGCCCCATAAAAGTGAGACACATATAAAAATTGTTTTCAATCAATCTGGCAACACATGATTGACAACGCTATATCGCCGACGTCTAGACGGGAAACTTGTTTTATATGAATGATATTGAGACAATCCTACCACGATGTAGAAATATGACAACGCTTTCTAGCGGTAGACTTATTGAACTAACAAACAATTTATTGTGGTGAGCATCCCCGGCTTACAAAAACCGGCCAAGTTCGAGTCGGGGCACGTGCAGTGCAGGGTAACAACTTCATCAAAGTAATTTTCAGTGGAATTGAAAAATTACGAATTTGTACAAAGCTTACTATTACTCGTTAGCTTGTAAAGCTTTTAAATGCTTAGCCTTGATAGTTTTCCTTTTATGTTCATTATAAGTACTACAGCATCGCTTTCAAGTTTCTACAATCAACCGTTTAGTTTGGGCAGGGGTGCCCTTCCAAAAAAAAGCGCTTTAAGGGGGGTAGATAAATAAATAGAGACAGTAACGGTTAAAGCGACACAGATTTATTTTACGTGGATTCACAGTAATCCCTACACACAGTCAGGGCCGATTTCTGAATTGGGAATTTCGCTAAGTAAATACCTCTGTCAGGCTCTTTTCGGAGAAATTCGAAAGTCTTCCGCCCGTAGAGGTCCAATAATGTTTTAGGCCGAGTAGTTAGTGCGCCTTGGTCCTGGAATAAAATCCAACCGCATGAGCACGCAGCTATCGTTATGGTTATGACTGTGGCGGCAGCGGAAACCAGAAACGGAGCACTACTAAGATTACAAGAAAGAAGATAGCAATCTTTGAAAAGCACTAACGTTGCAAGCTAGCAGCATAATTTAGATTGGAAGAAAAAAAAGACTGTTGCAATTAATATAGTGATACTAATTTGGTGATACTGAAAATATGCACGATGATGGTGCATAATTAGCGGGCCGCTATTTTGACATGATGCAAAAGCAATGGCGAGCGCTGGTAGGTTTTGATCGGCAGAAGGAAGTAATTTTATTTTTGTTAACACTACTAAAGGTGCGTCTCCTGCTAAAAAAATTACACAAAACATTCCGTTTTCTTTGCTCCAATCATTTTCGTTGCTAGGGAAAGCAAAATAAAAAAATAATTTGGAGCATTGAAAACCGATTGTTTTGTTTCAAGATAAACACGACGAGCAGACGAGCAGGAGACCGCCGGCCTGCCGGCCTGCCGTGGGGTAAAAGCTAAATATTTCGTAAATGAATGCCTTAATTGTAATGCCTAATCTTAGTAAACTCTTTAATAAACGATGCCCCACACGATGGGGTAGACAAGAAAAAAAAATCAGCGCCCCCCTTTTCATGTTATGGGAGATACGTAAAAAAATTTTTTTTCTGACATTTTATTATTTAACTTTATCGACGTGATAAATATGTATATGTTACAGTCAAAACTCTTAAATGGTCAAAACTAGTGTTGACTGCTAAAATCAGTCAAAAGTACTTTTGTCCAAAGCTTCCTCTAAAATCTAAACCTTTGCATTTAAAAATCTGAAAAAAATCTCGATAGTAGCAAATATAATAAATTTAAAAGAAAAATTATCACAGCTGACTAGGCTTTATAGGTTAACGAGTAATGGTCGATTACATTAGTGGGATTAGTAAAAAGCCTCCTATTTTGTTTGATAGCTGAATTTTGTGATTATGTTAGGCAATAGGTAATAAATCTTTGTAATAACTAGATTTCTGTGGAACCCTAAGCTACGCGTGGGCCGACACGCTTTTATTTGTACTTTTATTCACAGAAAACATAGATTTTTTTAAAAAGTGTATGCAGTTCAATAAAACTTAAAAATACTTCAGTGGTGCAAAAATAAATCACTATGGCACTATAATGTCAAGCAAAACTCCCGATTACCCAAAGCATATTTGTTTAGTTGTAATTTGTTCTTGTTAAATCGTATCGCTCCTGTCTTTCATTTTGACCCACCAAAAAAGTAGTTAATGGGATAAAACAGGGTGTCAATTCTACTAAATACATTGCAGTTCATAGGTCGTTCAATGGGAGACCAAAGACTAGTTTTTGACGCTACGGTATTCTACTAATCTATAACCGACCAATGAACGACATGACAGGTACCGAAGAGCCACATTCGTATTCTCTTGCATTAATGCTGTTCCTTGGTAACTGTCTGGCTGTCAAATCCCTATGCTACTCCTTATTTGACGTTTCATTGAGCCATGTAACTGCATGACAGCTGCATGACAACTGCCATATTGGTACCTTTGAACAATAGTAGCTAATGGAGGTATGACTGCTCATTGATTGTTGTGCCGAACAAGTGAAAAGTGAATAAAATGAATCCCTCTTCGCTCGGATTACGATGGCGTATTCTGGAAATAGCCGACAGAGAGCAACGCCGCCTACAAGAGCGCCGAAACAGAAGACGGTTTCGCGATTCTATTTCGTTTTCTGCAATCCCGGACTCGGTGTTTACTTTCCACCTTTCCAAATTCCCATTGATACCGGGAGCGGAGGCGGGATGGGATCCCCCCTATAATGAAGGTATGTTACTTATTTACATTCATGACTTCAACATATAGGTGGAGGTGATGGTCTTTAACGACGCCTTATAATCTGATTAGATTACCTTCTACTAAGTTAATCTTTCTTCTACAGATACTCATTACCCCGTCGTTTCTTGTGACAGCGTCAAATCAGACCCTAGTAGGTCAAAGTGCCCTTCACAATCTCTCCCAGACCTCTGTCTCAAGGTCTTAGAATAAAAACAATAATACTTACTAAATTTCTACCTATTACATTCTTTTATGTTATTAGGTAGGTACTTACTGTGTTCAAGGGCACTGAAACAAGTGACAGTGGCACTGAAACCCCCTTCAGTGTTTAAAAAATATGTAGCGGGCACTGGAGCGGTGTCGCGGAGGACGCGATTCTCGAACGTTCGGTGAGCATAGACTACATAGTTCCCTTTTATGTTGGCAACACTGAGAGAGTTTTTTTCCTGTTCCTTCCTATTGTGACATGCGTTTTGAATAAAACGGTTGGGAACGGGTGGCAGTAAAAATGGAGGTAAAGAGAGCGAGCGAATCTGGAAGGACGGAGCATGAGAGGTGAGCTTCCGGTGGCCGTAGAGGTGTCCACCGTGACCTTGGTGAGTTGCTTTTGCTTACCTTCTTACTTTCCTTGCTTACTACTGTCCCGTATTGAATGATGTGTGATCTGCCCTCTCCGTAAAGCATGACGACCTTGAGATAGGCAATCCGTAAAGTAATAGAGCAAAGCAATGGTGTAATGTAAAGTACCGAATAGAGCAGAGCAATGATGTAAAGTTATAATGCAAAGAAATAGTACAAGAGTTCATAGTGCAAGAAGTAAAAGTGCAACCAGAGCCGGCCTCAGGCCATAAGAGGAGCTCTAGGGACGGGTACTGAGCATCCGTGTGGATTCCGTATGGAGAGGGTTGGACTATAGGGGAGTGTGGAGGTCCCGCGGCTAAAGTATCTGCCGTGGCTCAGTATTCGTTAGGGGTGTAATCATTTATGGTATGGCCCCTAGGAGACGTGCAAAGGCAAGAGATAACCACGTCTTCACCTAGGCTCCGAGGGTGACAGGTCCACCCTACCTGTACCGCTCCGTTCCAGCGGCCCTCACGCAGAGTAAAAGTAAAAGGGCGATAGTTTACTATCAGTATCAGAAACGAGAGAGCCTGTTCTCGGGGTCGCTATGGTTTTACCCCCTCATGATATAATTTTCCTATTCTCCCTTTATGTCGCTATAGTTGTGTTGTGTACTATATGCGAAGCCCCCGCGACATAAATTGGTGGAGGAGCTGGGATCCTCTGCTGCTCATGCAGGTCGAATGTTGTACAACCAAAATAGATGTTTAAAGTTTGCTCTGGAAGGAAAGGAGAAGGGTAGCCCGACGTATTGGGCCGCTAGTAAAGTAGATCTAGCGGGGTAGGCCTGGGGAGGCACATGAGTGAGTAGCGTAGGCTTCGGCCCCCCGCCTTGTGCTGCCACGTTGATAAAAGTGAATGGTCGACGTGGCTGAAAACCCAGTGAGCTTATAATGTCGGGGAGGCACATGTGTGAGTAGCGTAGGCTTCGGCCCCCCGCCTTGTGCTGCCACGTTGACAAAAGCGAGAGGTCGACGTGGCTGTAAACCCAAAGCAAAGTACAGAATGTAAGTCCTACTTTCCTAATCCCCCTTCACAGAAAGCCCTTAAAAGTTTCCAAAAGTAATATTTTGATAATAGGCATGGGCAGAGGGGATTCAGCTCCATCTACAAGTGTTTACTCCAAAGAGTAGTACAAATTATCATGTTTTCTTTTCTCTAACGCTCGGATAGTTGTGGCCATAATTCCGTCGTTTTTTAAAAATACGCGCCATTATTACTAACTGTAGAACGTAAAGTGAATGTCCAAGTGAATCGAGTTTGTTTTCTAATCGATTCTAGACTGTTATCAATCCATTAATTTTATTCGTTTCCTTCACATAAAATAAACATTTGTAGTACATACCAGGAATGCATTTTTATTTCTTTTGTATTTATATGGGATCGGTGTGTTGATACGTTACGATTGGTCTTCGTGAGTCGAGTTTGTGAAACCCTTTTTGATCGTGTAGACATGGTCAGAAAATAAATTTATTGTCTATGGTACCGATGGTCTGTGGTACCAATAAGAAAATTTTCTTTCCCTTGTTGGTTTGACTTCGACTTTTTTCACCGGCTATTACTTTTCAAGTTGTTTTCAAAGTTGTGAGTGAAGTGAAATTACGGAAAATTTAAGTGATTTTGGTGCTGCGCTTGTGAGATTGTGATCGTGACCAGCCGGAGCCGTCGGAAAATCCCGGACAATTTGTGGGAAACTAGGAAGTAAGTGGCAACAAACCCACCCACGAACGACGCCGCCGACTCCATTATGCTATCGTTGATTCTAAAGTGAAAAATTCATGCATTACGTTACAGATTCTCCCCGTGAGAGAAGAAAGGTAGTGATATAGAGCCGCAGTCGCGTGCTATTGACAGATTCCCTCCTCATCAATCGCTGAAAACCACGCAGTGAGTACATAATAGGATAAAATATTTGTTCCTACAAGTTATATATATCTACAAGTTGTCGCATTGTGAATGTTGTTTTTTTTTCTCAACATTTTCAGTCAGCGTCACTATGGAGGAAGCTTTACTCGAGCGACTGCAACTGCGGCATGCAAAACTCCTAAAGTTGCTATCCCAAGCAACTTTCATGATGGAACAAGAAGGTGGCGTTCAGCTGGAAGTGTTCTCAAAGCTGAAAATGGACTTGAGGTTGTCAATAGAGGCTCTGGAGCGGCAGTCAACCCAATTCATAGAGAAGTGCGCATCTGTGACCCTCCCGAACATGACAGAATATATGAAGGACCAGATGAAGGCAGAGGACATGCTCACCTCCATGGAGACTGTCTTGTTGACAAACCGGACAGAGAAACAATCTCGAAACGAAACAACAAGACTCCCAAAGCTCGACTTGCTGAAGTTTAATGGAGACCCTCTGAAATGGACCGAGTTCTGGGATCGGTTTGAAGCGACTATCGGCTGCCGTTCGATTGGGGACGTCGAAAAGCTGTCCTACTTGTTGAGCAGCCTGGAGGGTCGAGCATTGCAAACGGTGGAGGGTCTCGACACAACGAATGCAAACTATCCTATCGCAGTCGAGGCTCTGAAAAGAATGTTCGGCTCGAAGGACAAGGTGGTCGACGCTCATTACGACGCCCTCAACCAGATAGTTAGGAGCTCCCGCCTCGCAAGCGATTGCCGTCAAACACTCAACAAGATTGAGAAACACCTGAGGGTGCTAGCGACGTTGGGAGAGGATGTGGGGGGCAGTCACCTGCGAGTCCTGATCTTGAGCAAGTTTCCAGAGAATGTGCTCTATCAGGTGAACCTCCTCACCTTCGACAGCCCTACAGTACCTTCAATACGAGAAGCTCTGAACTCTGTTGTCTCTGCGCTGGAAATGTCAGAGGTTACTCCAACTGCTGGACCATCCGCGCCATCTAGTGCTGCCGCCACACTCCCAAGCTCCTCAGCAGCGGCCCTTCATCTTAAGGTGGAAGGCAGAAGAGAGTCGAGGAAGAGGAAGTGGCAGCCTACTAAGTCTGACAAGGAATCTCGGACTCTTCTTAGACGTGGAAGGTGTACTACGAAGCAAAGGACGTATGGCACACACGAGTTGGCCCTACGACAAAAAACACCCAGTCCTGATTCCAAAGGATTCTGTCTTCACAGATCGAGTCATTCAAAAGGTGCACCAAGATAATTATCACGTCGGAGTGTCTCACACTCTCAGTTTACTAAGAGAGAAATACTGGATACCGCAAGGCAGAGCTAAAGTACAAAGGATGCTGAAGAGATGCCCTGAGTGTATAAAGCACGGAGGAGGCCCCTACCAACTTCCTCCAACCCCTGCATTGCCTGCAGAAAGAGTAAGGTTCAGTGAACCATTCACCTTTACCGGAATGGACTACTTCGGACCAATGTTTGTCCAAACATCGACAGGAACAAGAGAGAAAAGGTGGATATGTCTCTTTACTTGTCTCGCTGTGAGAGCTATCCATCTCGAAGTGGTGAGAGATTTAACTGCCGGCGAAGGTTTAATGGCGCTGAGACGCTTCATCGCCTCGAGAAACAAGCCCAACCTCATCGTCTCCGATAATGCCACAACCTTCAAGCTGATGAGTGAGATCCTGATTGACACTGGCATAAGATGGAAGTTCATACCTCAGTTAGCTCCATGGCATGGTGGCGTGTACGAGAGATTGGTCGGACTCGTCAAACATTGTTTAAAGCGCACTCTTGACAAACACATGCTTCAGGACGGACAGCTTTTGACAGTGATGAAAGAAGTGGAAGCTGTGGTGAATACCCGTCCATTGACCAATGTAGGAGCCGAAGTGGAACAAGTTCTTCGACCTGCTGACTTTTTGTCCCTTGGAAAATGTTTGGAACTCTCTCCCCAACAAGAACCTCCTTTGGAAGGAACCGAAACCAAGATCGACCTCTTAAAGAGTTGGAAGAGAGGTCGAACGATACTAAGCGAGTTCAAAGAGATGTTCAAGGGACAGTATCTACCCAGCCTGAGAGAGAGATACAAGCACCATCTGAAACAGCCTCGAGTCAAATCGATAAGGCAACCCAACGTCGGAGACATCGTGCAGATTAAGGATGACTCTAAAAACCGAAATAACTGGAAGGTGGGAAAGATCACTACTCTCATGAAGGGCCAGGATGGTGAGTGCCGGGTGGCAAAAGTAAGAGTAGGAGAGCAAGACTTTACTCGGTCAGTGGGACATCTTTACCCATTGGAGGCAGACATGAACGTAGGAGATGTCAGTCCTACAGCTAATGTGGAAGGAAGTATAGAGGACCCACAGCACGATCATCGTCCAGAGTTGAGAGTTATAGAGCTTCCCGACCTAGAAACAAGGCCGAATCAATCCCCAGAGTCCATGGAAGTTGATCTTGGTCCTACCATAGAAGATTCTCCTGCCCAAGTAGAAGTAGAGTCTGGTGAAGCTGAGGTACTGCCAATAAGCATAGATTCAGAGGCGTCACAAGAAGTTGCCATCACCCCAGAGTCCCGAGTAAGGAGAGAAGCTGCCATTCGAGCTCGCGAAAAAATCGCTGAGTGGACGCGCCAGTTACTGGCGCTCCTATAAAGTTCTTTTGCCTCGGGAGTGTCGCGGAGGACGCGATTCTCGAACGTTCGGTGAGCATAGACTACATAGTTCCCTTTTATGTTGGCAACACTGAGAGAGTTTTTTTCCTGTTCCTTCCTATTGTGACATGCGTTTTGAATAAAACGGTTGGGAACGGGTGGCAGTAAAAATGGAGGTAAAGAGAGCGAGCGAATCTGGAAGGACGGAGCATGAGAGGTGAGCTTCCGGTGGCCGTAGAGGTGTCCACCGTGACCTTGGTGAGTTGCTTTTGCTTACCTTCTTACTTTCCTTGCTTACTACTGTCCCGTATTGAATGATGTGTGATCTGCCCTCTCCGTAAAGCATGACGACCTTGAGATAGGCAATCCGTAAAGTAATAGAGCAAAGCAATGGTGTAATGTAAAGTACCGAATAGAGCAGAGCAATGATGTAAAGTTATAATGCAAAGAAATAGTACAAGAGTTCATAGTGCAAGAAGTAAAAGTGCAACCAGAGCCGGCCTCAGGCCATAAGAGGAGCTCTAGGGACGGGTACTGAGCATCCGTGTGGATTCCGTATGGAGAGGGTTGGACTATAGGGGAGTGTGGAGGTCCCGCGGCTAAAGTATCTGCCGTGGCTCAGTATTCGTTAGGGGTGTAATCATTTATGGTATGGCCCCTAGGAGACGTGCAAAGGCAAGAGATAACCACGTCTTCACCTAGGCTCCGAGGGTGACAGGTCCACCCTACCTGTACCGCTCCGTTCCAGCGGCCCTCACGCAGAGTAAAAGTAAAAGGGCGATAGTTTACTATCAGTATCAGAAACGAGAGAGCCTGTTCTCGGGGTCGCTATGGTTTTACCCCCTCATGATATAATTTTCCTATTCTCCCTTTATGTCGCTATAGTTGTGTTGTGTACTATATGCGAAGCCCCCGCGACAAGCGGGTTGAGCACAACCTCATCAAATCGAGGCAATATAAGCTCAAACACTTGAATTCACTTGTAATTGTTGTTTTATATTCTACAGAAAATTTAAATTTCCTGGAGTGCTCGGCTATATTGATGGCATGCATGTGACCATCCTTCATCCAGCACTCCCTGAAGAGCAGTACTTTAACAGAAAGTGGTACCACTCCCTAAATGTTATGATTGTAAGTTTACATTTCTGTTTTAGATTTGTGACTCAGATTTAAATGTACCTACTATGTGTGGATGCCAGCGAACCGAGGTCTGCTCATGATGCCAATGTATGGAAAAGCCACCAACTCAGCCACCACTTTAATTTGCTGCAGAGTGAAGAAGATTCCTATTTACTGGGTAAATTTATGTGTAATTGATTGATTGCTGACAACTATTTTTTTTATATCTGCTCACATTACAATCAAAATCTACTTACATTGGCCTGTTTAGGGTCCCAGTTTAGGATGCTGATGTGCAATACTAGAATTCAAGACATACTTAGTAACTTTCCCAAAACCCTACCGCCACTGATAGAAAAATAAAATACACTCCGAAAGACTATGGTGATGCCTATCCTCAACACCATTCAGGGACCCCGAAGCATCCCTCCTTCATGGCGCACGTGAGGGCACGCAACACCGTAGAATGCTGCAGTGGCATCTTGAAGGCCTGATTTAGGTAGGTAGTGTTCTTTTAATTACAGTTTATTGCACTAGCGCTACAAGTCCCATAAAAATACTAATTATTATAACTCTTCCTCAGATGTTGGCTTACCGCTCATGCGCTTCACTATAGCCCGAGCACAGCTAGGCAAATAGCGAATGCCTATGCTACATAACCTGACAAACTAAAGATGCACGCCTTTTGATCCATTGACACCCAAGGAACGAGAAGAGTACCATCGCCAGATTGAGGTACGATCCGATTTTGTGTAAAAGCTTTATTAGCTAAAATATCACACAAATTAAAAAAAGGGAAGTAATAATACACAATAATTTCTTCGAAATCAAAATCAAAATTTTTTATTCAAAGTAGCACAGAAACTGCGACTTAATGAACGTTACAAGTTAAACTAGGTGACCATTTGAAAATCTAGATCATTTTCGAAATTTAAAAATATATATATATTTCAAACAAATCAAAAGTTTCTATTCAAAGAACTGCAAATTAATGAATGTTACAAGTTAAAGCTCCATAAAGGATGATTTTGCCAGCCTAAATCAAAAAAACGAAAGTTTATGTTTGTTTCTAGTATTTACATTGTTTTGGCTACCTACAGTTTAAAGTTACTGATATTTTTCCTGACGTACATAATATTCTCATACATATATCTACTGACTAGCAACTGTCAGGATTTTAGTTTCTTCAAAGAAACCTCTTAACTAATTCCTAGTGGCATTTGAATCAGTATTTGATTTATTGAATCCATTTTCAGAATTTGAGAGCTGACGCCGAGGACTTCTTGTGCGCAGACAGTGTTGAGCGCAGGCGCCGCGTCAGCAGCGACTTACTCGAGGACCGCGCACTGTAGCGAGCTCGTGTGGAGAGGCTCTGGAGAGAAATAAATGTGACTTAATGGTAAGAATCATAGTTTACTGTAACAACCAAACTATTTTGTTTACTCACTTCAGCTAAAATTTTCTAGTAACTGACTAGTCGCTATCAGACTCCACAATATAACGACGGAGCATAATATTAATAATGAAAACAGCATAACATTAATAAAGCTAATAAGTATGTACAGCGGTGGTAGCCTAGTGGGTAGAACCTCGGACTCGGAAGTGGGAGACCCGGGTTCGATCCCCGGTGCGGGCATGTACCTATGACTTGGTTTTCTAAGTTATGTACATTTGTGAAGTTATAGTAGCAATACCACTCGCTAACGGTGAAGGAAAACATCGTGAGGAAACCTGAGTGTCTGAGCTATTCACATACCTCAGCGCTTGAAATCGCCAATCCGCGGTGGGCACGCGTGGTGATTAAGCCCATACTCTCTCCCTGAGAGAAGGCCTGTGCCCTACAGTGGGACGTATATAGGCTGCTTATGTAAGTATGTACCTACATAATAGAATCGGATGTCATAATAATAACAACAAACCTTTGCAGGAGGAGCTTCTCCCTCTCTCGCGAAGGCGACGCGAACCAGGCAGTCGGCGGGCCGCGCGTGCGCCAGCGTGGCCGTGGCAGGGGTCGGTTCCCTGTCTGCCAGCCGGTGCTCGCACTTGCCAGGCAGGCCCAATTGCAAATGCGGCTCCACTGAAAAAAAATAATAAAAATTACTATTTTGTATTAAATTGTGTTTAATTCCGTGTTTTTTCCATGTTGTAAATAAATATACTAGTACACGCTACACGTTACACGCTATTCATATTATAATAAACTAGCTGTCCCGGCGAACTTCGTACTGCCACAGAATCAGTTTATAAGAATACTTGCATCTATTTTTAAAACACATCAATTTTAAACTTAATATCAATTTTATCCCACGGAATGCATTACCGGAATATCAAGTATGGTATGTCTCAATCTCTGTCTATCTGTATGCCAAGTTTCATGTAAATTCGTTCGTCCAGCGTGATTACGTGAAATCTTCACAAACTTTCACATTTATAATATTACTAGCTGTTGCCCGCGACTTCGTTCGCGTGGAAATGTTGATGTGTATTTTTCCGGGATAAAAAGTAACCTATGAGCTAATCCAGACTATAATCTATCTCTGTGCAAAATTTCATCCGGATCTGTTCAGCTGTTTTTGCGTGAAAGAGTAACAAACATGCAAACATACATACAAATTTTCGCAGTTATAATATTAATAAGGAAGTAGGATGAATGGGATTGCTGACTTCTAAAATTATTTTCTAACTAGGCTTGACTCTGATGACATTATCTATGCAGCATTGTTGCGATGGTCTTCAACAAGATCTTAGGCATATCTTCTACATGTCGTAGACAGGGCCTGTCCCCGTGGCTGAGTTTTTGTTGCAACTATCTTATTTATAAAATAACATAATATAAACTCACGTCTGTATTGTTGAATGCACAAGCGATGGCTCTTCAGCAAGTAGGGAAGGCCCTAAGACGTTTGATGGAGACTACCATGTCAAAGGCCATGGTTCTGAAAGAAATTATTAACTTGTGTTATGTAAATTATTTTTTTATGTGGTACACATATCTTGCTAGTGAGCTAATAGCGTGTAATAAAATATGAAAATATGCATACATAAACTCATGCTTGGGTTCTAGAGGAATCGACAGAGACCAAGGTCTGCACACAACAAAACCTCTTTCTCTTTGTCAATATAAGGTGATATAAGGTAGTTGCTGCGTTCGGGCAGGCAGTGGTAGCAGAGCGGTAGAACATCGGCTTCTCATTTTGGAGGTTGCTGGTTAGAATCCTAGCTTGTACAAATGACTTTTCTAAGCTACATACATTTGTGAAGTTGCAGTAGCAATACCACCTGCTAACGGTGAAGGAAAACATGGGGAGGAAATCTTAGTGTCCGAGTTATTTATATACCTCAGAGCTTGCAACGTACAATGGCCCAACTATGACGCTAAGTGCGGAAATCTCAGGTGTAGCTAGACTAACTAGTTACTGCATCTGTTCACTAAGACACTGAAAATGCAAAAAGAATACCTGTCGTTCCTTGCCTGCACAGTTCTGGAAGATGAGGGCGAGGTCGAGGTATTCTATTCTATTTCTTGTAGTAATGGCAACCAGAGCCGATGTCGACAAATTCTGCCAAAGTCACGTCTTGACACGAGCTGACCGTGGCAGCCACAATGTCAATGGTTCTCTGAAAAAAGTTATCAATTTGAGTTATGGAAATTATCGCTTTCCTGTGGCAGTTAGGCGAAATACTACTCGGTAAATATGCGCTCTCCTGCCACAGGTGCCTGGCTTTACTGCGGCCCTCAATGGTCCGGTTGCAGTGGCCCAGTGCCAGCTCCGGATTTTCCTCGAGGAAAACCACCAATGTTTGTTCTGCACTCACCAAAGCCTCTAGATATAAAGAAGTGATGAGAAACATTAACCGAATGAACATTTATACCAACTTGCTTCGTTACTCACATTTCTCGCCGATGTCGATGCCCAATAAATACACAAACACTTATATTAAATTCAATTCCGCTTTGTGGACTCCTGCACTGATAGTTTTGAAAAGAAAAGTTTACCTAACCGACGACGACGTAGGTACGAAAAAGATTACTTTGACATTTTGTTTTTTTTTTCACGCTTGAGTTGGATAGCATTACAAACAGCCAAATTTCTAACAAATAAATGCCGTTTGGATAGCTTTGTTATAACCATGACCCTCAAAAGATTATCAAACGTATAAAGACTAAAATATACGTCATTTATTGGAGATATAATCCTTACAAACAACGTTTTTCTGCTTCGAATATTATGGTAGGATTTCAAAATCACAAAGTGGCAATACCGATTGTGTCATTGTGCGTTGTGACTTGTGCGACTTCGAGTAGTGGCAATACTGTTTGGCTAAATGGCACGGTTCATTGACCGCACAGAGTAGGACGTTTGAACTGCAAGAGCATGACAGCAGCAAGACAACGGCATGACTAGGATCATACAGCATAAGGGCCAGAAAAGCGTAGTAGAATACCGTTTCAGCAATGTCGTTCGTTAGCATTGTTGCTGTTGAATTGACGCCCTGGGCGTGTAAGTGTGTAAGTATAAGTGTTTGTGTATTTATTGGGCATCGACATCGGCGAGAAATGTGAGTAACGAAGCAAGTTGGTATAAATGTTCATTCGGTTAATGTTTCTCATCACTTCTTTATATCTAGAGGCTTTGGTGAGTGCAGAACAAACATTGGTGGTTTTCCTCGAGGAAAATCCGGAGCTGGCACTGGGCCACTGCAACCGGACCATTGAGGGCCGCAGTAAAGCCAGGCACCTGTGGCAGGAGAGCGCATATTTACCGAGTAGTATTTCGCCTAACTGCCACAGGAAAGCGATAATTTCCATAACTCAAATTGATAACTTTTTTCAGAGAACCATTGACATTGTGGCTGCCACGGTCAGCTCGTGTCAAGACGTGACTTTGGCAGAATTTGTCGACATCGGCTCTGGTTGCCATTACTACAAGAAATAGAATAGAATACCTCGACCTCGCCCTCATCTTCCAGAACTGTGCAGGCAAGGAACGACAGGTATTCTTTTTGCATTTTCAGTGTCTTAGTGAACAGATGCAGTAACTAGTTAGTCTAGCTACACCTGAGATTTCCGCACTTAGCGTCATAGTTGGGCCATTGTACGTTGCAAGCTCTGAGGTATATAAATAACTCGGACACTAAGATTTCCTCCCCATGTTTTCCTTCACCGTTAGCAGGTGGTATTGCTACTGCAACTTCACAAATGTATGTAGCTTAGAAAAGTCATTTGTACAAGCTAGGATTCTAACCAGCAACCTCCAAAATGAGAAGCCGATGTTCTACCGCTCTGCTACCACTGCCTGCCCGAACGCAGCAACTACCTTATATCACCTTATATTGACAAAGAGAAAGAGGTTTTGTTGTGTGCAGACCTTGGTCTCTGTCGATTCCTCTAGAACCCAAGCATGAGTTTATGTATGCATATTTTCATATTTTATTACACGCTATTAGCTCACTAGCAAGATATGTGTACCACATAAAAAAATAATTTACATAACACAAGTTAATAATTTCTTTCAGAACCATGGCCTTTGACATGGTAGTCTCCATCAAACGTCTTAGGGCCTTCCCTACTTGCTGAAGAGCCATCGCTTGTGCATTCAACAATACAGACGTGAGTTTATATTATGTTATTTTATAAATAAGATAGTTGCAACAAAAACTCAGCCACGGGGACAGGCCCTGTCTACGACATGTAGAAGATATGCCTAAGATCTTGTTGAAGACCATCGCAACAATGCTGCATAGATAATGTCATCAGAGTCAAGCCTAGTTAGAAAATAATTTTAGAAGTCAGCAATCCCATTCATCCTACTTCCTTATTAATATTATAACTGCGAAAATTTGTATGTATGTTTGCATGTTTGTTACTCTTTCACGCAAAAACAGCTGAACAGATCCGGATGAAATTTTGCACAGAGATAGATTATAGTCTGGATTAGCTCATAGGTTACTTTTTATCCCGGAAAAATACACATCAACATTTCCACGCGAACGAAGTCGCGGGCAACAGCTAGTAATATTATAAATGTGAAAGTTTGTGAAGATTTCACGTAATCACGCTGGACGAACGAATTTACATGAAACTTGGCATACAGATAGACAGAGATTGAGACATACCATACTTGATATTCCGGTAATGCATTCCGTGGGATAAAATTGATATTAAGTTTAAAATTGATGTGTTTTAAAAATAGATGCAAGTATTCTTATAAACTGATTCTGTGGCAGTACGAAGTTCGCCGGGACAGCTAGTTTATTATAATATGAATAGCGTGTAACGTGTAGCGTGTACTAGTATATTTATTTACAACATGGAAAAAACACGGAATTAAACACAATTTAATACAAAATAGTAATTTTTATTATTTTTTTTCAGTGGAGCCGCATTTGCAATTGGGCCTGCCTGGCAAGTGCGAGCACCGGCTGGCAGACAGGGAACCGACCCCTGCCACGGCCACGCTGGCGCACGCGCGGCCCGCCGACTGCCTGGTTCGCGTCGCCTTCGCGAGAGAGGGAGAAGCTCCTCCTGCAAAGGTTTGTTGTTATTATTATGACATCCGATTCTATTATGTAGGTACATACTTACATAAGCAGCCTATATACGTCCCACTGTAGGGCACAGGCCTTCTCTCAGGGAGAGAGTATGGGCTTAATCACCACGCGTGCCCACCGCGGATTGGCGATTTCAAGCGCTGAGGTATGTGAATAGCTCAGACACTCAGGTTTCCTCACGATGTTTTCCTTCACCGTTAGCGAGTGGTATTGCTACTATAACTTCACAAATGTACATAACTTAGAAAACCAAGTCATAGGTACATGCCCGCACCGGGGATCGAACCCGGGTCTCCCACTTCCGAGTCCGAGGTTCTACCCACTAGGCTACCACCGCTGTACATACTTATTAGCTTTATTAATGTTATGCTGTTTTCATTATTAATATTATGCTCCGTCGTTATATTGTGGAGTCTGATAGCGACTAGTCAGTTACTAGAAAATTTTAGCTGAAGTGAGTAAACAAAATAGTTTGGTTGTTACAGTAAACTATGATTCTTACCATTAAGTCACATTTATTTCTCTCCAGAGCCTCTCCACACGAGCTCGCTACAGTGCGCGGTCCTCGAGTAAGTCGCTGCTGACGCGGCGCCTGCGCTCAACACTGTCTGCGCACAAGAAGTCCTCGGCGTCAGCTCTCAAATTCTGAAAATGGATTCAATAAATCAAATACTGATTCAAATGCCACTAGGAATTAGTTAAGAGGTTTCTTTGAAGAAACTAAAATCCTGACAGTTGCTAGTCAGTAGATATATGTATGAGAATATTATGTACGTCAGGAAAAATATCAGTAACTTTAAACTGTAGGTAGCCAAAACAATGTAAATACTAGAAACAAACATAAACTTTCGTTTTTTTGATTTAGGCTGGCAAAATCATCCTTTATGGAGCTTTAACTTGTAACATTCATTAATTTGCAGTTCTTTGAATAGAAACTTTTGATTTGTTTGAAATATATATATATTTTTAAATTTCGAAAATGATCTAGATTTTCAAATGGTCACCTAGTTTAACTTGTAACGTTCATTAAGTCGCAGTTTCTGTGCTACTTTGAATAAAAAATTTTGATTTTGATTTCGAAGAAATTATTGTGTATTATTACTTCCCTTTTTTTAATTTGTGTGATATTTTAGCTAATAAAGCTTTTACACAAAATCGGATCGTACCTCAATCTGGCGATGGTACTCTTCTCGTTCCTTGGGTGTCAATGGATCAAAAGGCGTGCATCTTTAGTTTGTCAGGTTATGTAGCATAGGCATTCGCTATTTGCCTAGCTGTGCTCGGGCTATAGTGAAGCGCATGAGCGGTAAGCCAACATCTGAGGAAGAGTTATAATAATTAGTATTTTTATGGGACTTGTAGCGCTAGTGCAATAAACTGTAATTAAAAGAACACTACCTACCTAAATCAGGCCTTCAAGATGCCACTGCAGCATTCTACGGTGTTGCGTGCCCTCACGTGCGCCATGAAGGAGGGATGCTTCGGGGTCCCTGAATGGTGTTGAGGATAGGCATCACCATAGTCTTTCGGAGTGTATTTTATTTTTCTATCAGTGGCGGTAGGGTTTTGGGAAAGTTACTAAGTATGTCTTGAATTCTAGTATTGCACATCAGCATCCTAAACTGGGACCCTAAACAGGCCAATGTAAGTAGATTTTGATTGTAATGTGAGCAGATATAAAAAAAATAGTTGTCAGCAATCAATCAATTACACATAAATTTACCCAGTAAATAGGAATCTTCTTCACTCTGCAGCAAATTAAAGTGGTGGCTGAGTTGGTGGCTTTTCCATACATTGGCATCATGAGCAGACCTCGGTTCGCTGGCATCCACACATAGTAGGTACATTTAAATCTGAGTCACAAATCTAAAACAGAAATGTAAACTTACAATCATAACATTTAGGGAGTGGTACCACTTTCTGTTAAAGTACTGCTCTTCAGGGAGTGCTGGATGAAGGATGGTCACATGCATGCCATCAATATAGCCGAGCACTCCAGGAAATTTAAATTTTCTGTAGAATATAAAACAACAATTACAAGTGAATTCAAGTGTTTGAGCTTATATTGCCTCGATTTGATGAGGTTGTGCTCAACCCGCTCCAGTGCCCGCTACATATTTTTTAAACACTGAAGGGGGTTTCAGTGCCACTGTCACTTGTTTCAGTGCCCTTGAACACAGTAAGTACCTACCTAATAACATAAAAGAATGTAATAGGTAGAAATTTAGTA
Source organism: Yponomeuta malinellus (assembly GCA_947308005.1). Taxonomy (NCBI): domain Eukaryota; kingdom Metazoa; phylum Arthropoda; class Insecta; order Lepidoptera; family Yponomeutidae; genus Yponomeuta; species Yponomeuta malinellus. The sequence continues at coordinate 3,691,674 of OX371013.1, forward strand.
AGTATTATTGTTTTTATTCTAAGACCTTGAGACAGAGGTCTGGGAGAGATTGTGAAGGGCACTTTGACCTACTAGGGTCTGATTTGACGCTGTCACAAGAAACGACGGGGTAATGAGTATCTGTAGAAGAAAGATTAACTTAGTAGAAGGTAATCTAATCAGATTATAAGGCGTCGTTAAAGACCATCACCTCCACCTATATGTTGAAGTCATGAATGTAAATAAGTAACATACCTTCATTATAGGGGGGATCCCATCCCGCCTCCGCTCCCGGTATCAATGGGAATTTGGAAAGGTGGAAAGTAAACACCGAGTCCGGGATTGCAGAAAACGAAATAGAATCGCGAAACCGTCTTCTGTTTCGGCGCTCTTGTAGGCGGCGTTGCTCTCTGTCGGCTATTTCCAGAATACGCCATCGTAATCCGAGCGAAGAGGGATTCATTTTATTCACTTTTCACTTGTTCGGCACAACAATCAATGAGCAGTCATACCTCCATTAGCTACTATTGTTCAAAGGTACCAATATGGCAGTTGTCATGCAGCTGTCATGCAGTTACATGGCTCAATGAAACGTCAAATAAGGAGTAGCATAGGGATTTGACAGCCAGACAGTTACCAAGGAACAGCATTAATGCAAGAGAATACGAATGTGGCTCTTCGGTACCTGTCATGTCGTTCATTGGTCGGTTATAGATTAGTAGAATACCGTAGCGTCAAAAACTAGTCTTTGGTCTCCCATTGAACGACCTATGAACTGCAATGTATTTAGTAGAATTGACACCCTGGTCGATAACGTTATAACCCGGATTAAAACTGGTTTATAACTACTGGGTTATATATAATCCACTACCCCAGCGGCACACAAAACAATTATTAAAACCACATGATCTTCACACTGCCTTTAACTGCCTCGTTGGCACTTAACAACCAAGACAGAGGTCGTCGGTTCGGTTCCCACTGGGGGCCGCCGGACATTTGTACAATGTAAACGGCCTCAGTCTGGGGAATTTCCATGTTTGTGATGTCCTTGCCTGGTCACCATAGCACAGGGTATCCTAGTTTGAGACCAAGTCAAGTAATTGTGTTGTGTATGAGTTATCTTTTACACTTATCCAATAGCGGTAATAAGGACAGCCTGAGTATTAATAAATTAAAGTTTAACTCGGCATAGTCAATCTACCGTTCAGTGCGGTCCTCGTAAAATAATGACCATTGACCACGGCAGAGACGCGAACACGCAGCTCGCAAAGAGGTCCGTAGCCGAATGACTTGACTTGACAGCTCGCTGTAAGACCGTTGGCGATCGGGAGCGTTTTTCCTTTTTTTTCTTAGTTCTTTATAATCTATATAGATGGCGTCATTCGTTTCTATATACAAATTTGTGATTCGTAGCAGTCAATGTCAACGTCTCAGACGAGAGGGAAAAACATTCTTAGTCTGTGGGGATACTGTTGGTTCGTAAAGTTTTGGAAGTTGTGAACTAAGGTTGAATTGCTTCTGTCTCGCAAAATTGTCCGAAATATTACATTATAAGATAAGATAAGATAAGAATATTCTTTATTGTACCAGGAAAAACACAAACATGAAATGTTTACAAAAATGCAGTACAATTGGCGGCCTTATTGCTTATAGCAAGTTCTTCCAGGCAACTGACGATGGAAAGTTGTTGAAGGAAAAGTGAGACGGGTAGAAGGTTATACGTTATACGTTTGTCTTGCGCATTGCCATGAGTGTCCGTGGGCCATGAGGTGTTTTAGGTTGTCCAAATAAGGGCACCCATCATCATCATCATCATCCGCCATTTGACGCCCACTGGACATAGGCCTCCTTCGTTGTTTTCATAACCATGAGGGGTTTTGCCATAATCGCCACGCACCCATACGTTTCCTCAAAACGAAACTCTCAGAAGGAAGTGGATTCACGCTACAAAAGTAGAACATCAGCGCAAAATTGGGTGGAATCTACGGAAATATTCTGCAATTTGTAGTGAACATTCAACATGAAACAGTATTCCAGTAGTAGCAGCCAAGTCTTCGTTTATATCAGAAATTGGTAACCAGTAAATCAGTCCTTTAATGTTGAGAATAATCCACAATCCACAGCAAAGACTCCAAAATCTCCAAATAGAACGGAAGCGTATCTACTTATCACCAACCAAACGAAAACAGCTTTTTTTTGTTAGGTGAAGAACCATCACAAAATTCACAAATTCCACAGAACCATAGTTTTCTTTTTTGCTTTGACGTTTATTACTACGGTACGGCAGCGCCACCTAGGGAATCTTTCAAAACTAAACTTGACATAAGGAAAAACGCTCATTGCGCTCCGAGTGGCTAGTGATGTGACACAGTCGATAAATGTAGTTTATCGATAGTTGCAAAAAAATGTATGATTAGCAAGTGGCCTGTATAAACGACAAATAAATCGATGATAAAACACGAAAGAAGTGAGAAGGTGATATGAAATGGGGCACCAACCTGGTTTCGGGCAGCGAAATGGCTGCGAGTAGACTTCGTCGGACCTCAGGAAATCTTTGAGCTGCAGACTTACCTAAGTAGGAAATGAATTATCGATGCTCAGTGTTTCAATAGGTTTATATTTTAATAATTTAATAGCGACGTTTCAACTGAAATTAAAACGTTCATTAAACATACTTACGTTACTCCAGTCACATAAGTGCCTATCCCACCCCACATCAATCAATCGTCATATTCGCGCCCGTCGGCGTTAGATGGCCTGTCATCACGTCTACTAGGATGCGCGGGAGATCTTTGAGTGTTCAATATGATACTAGGACTGACCTTCTAATCTGACATCTCGTAAATTTGTTCCTTGGTACTACGAGCAGGTAAATCCTTGGAACTTTTTTCAGGTATGCTAGTGCCTTTGGTATCAGAGAGGAAGGTGGACACATTCGAGTCAGGGGATATTTCTACGCTCTCCTCAGCACGTTGTGGCAGTTGGCCTGTGAGTACGTTTAATTGAGTTTGCATTAAGTATCCACTACCTGGGTCGTATGGGACGTAAACAGTTCGAATTTTGGAGCAGCCTTTGTCACTTGGTGTATCACATGTCACTTCGGAACGTTTTGTTTGCGTTGAGCTTGTTCAGCGCACTCAGCGGCAGTAGTAAGGCTCTTTGGATGCGTAAGGGTGGTTTTGTTCGCGCTTGCAGAGCACGGTAGTGAAATGGTTCTCTTTAAACACCGAGGCAAGTTTTTCATGGGCGATAAATTGACGATGACTGGGCGAGAGTGCCCAATGAAAGTAGGCCTGATAGAGTTTGGTTTGAGTTAGTAACAACTGTCGTACCCGGTGGGTATTTATCCGATAAAAGTGGGTATTTTTGAATCTGAAAGTGGTTCTTTGGTGGTGGTGGTGGTGCGTTTGGATCCCAGGGATGTGAATGAAATGGAACTGGGGAACTAGTTCCTCCCGAAGGGAATGTGAGAACTTTTTGTGGGCTTGAGAATGTAGGGTGGTGCCCTTGGAGGTTCTCATTGTTTCTGGTAGTTGCTCAGTTGACCGGCACGAAGAACTACGACATAGTTAGTACTTGCGCTTAGAAATGTGTCGCTGGACGCTTTCCCACAAGCGTCAGTTGAGAAAATATCTGAAATCTACATCTACAATATACATCGTCATACGAAAAAATAATTAGCTTGGCTAGCCCACAGCAAAAAGCCGCGCATTTCAAATCAATCGATTTTTTTTTTATTCAAAGTAGCACAGAATCTGCGACTTAATGAACGTTACAAGTTAAACTAGGTGTCCATTTCAAAATCTAGATCATTTTGGAGAAAAATGGACAAAAAAACTCCAAACTTAGTTTTAGTACTTTAATAAACTTCGACCCTAAGAGTGAGCATCTCTTGGGATCTTCTCTGCCTGCCTGCCTGCTTGCCTGTCTGCCTCTGCATAATGAATATGTATGTATATCATTATTTATGCCAAATTTCAGCGGTCTAGTAGTTCTAGTACCTACTTATCGTCTCTGTGCTAGGCCGCGGACAAACAGACAGACGAACGGATGAACGGACGAACAGATGGACGGACGGACAGACAGACGTACATGGTGATAGTATAAGGGTTCCTTGTTGACTACGGAATCCTAAAAAGTGATATATGTATCGAAATCAAAATGTACTTTTCATTACTCACACTCTGAAAGTAGATCTGCGAAGTTACCTGAGGAGCGGGTTTAAAGTAATACTTTTCAGCCGTAGGGTTTCAACTGACAGCTGCCAAATTATGAAAAAAAAACTAGTTCTATTCTATTCTCACATTTCTGTTGAACCATGTTCCAACTTTCTATAGCTTTCTCTGCAGACATTACAGACAGCACGATGTAAAATTGAAATAACATTAAGTTTGACTTGACTTTTTATAATTTACTTTCAACTATTTCTTTAAAATAACATATTTCAATGATGAAAATGAAAAATAATGGCTAAACATCAGGGCCGGCCACAGAAAAAAAAGGCGGGAAAGCGGCAATCCGATCTTCATTTAGAGTTTGGTGTATACTTGTATACACAATGAGTTCATCGATGAGTTCATCTGATTCAGATATGGATTTAACGCCTGATATTCGTAACAAAAACGCACAATGTTCACCTCGGGTTAAAGAATTATTTAGTCCCTCGACCTGTTGGTCGCCAAACCCCGTCTCGGGACTAAATAAGTTACTTTCACCCCTAGGGTAACAATATACTATTAAAATAGAGCTTTCAAACTATAACTTAGTATGAGCTCTAAAGTAACTGATTTTTTCTCCAATTTTACGTATACTGCAATAATTTTGGGTGGTTTGAAAGACAGCAAAATGAACGTGCCTGACAATAGGCTATCGAATATCTCGACACAAACTCGAATGGAAAGAAATGAGCGTGTATAACTTTAAGCAAGCAGTCTTTAGAATTGCTACTATCAACTAAAGAAAATGTTTTGTTAACTTTGAAACGAATAGTTGGGGACCGGATCCGGATCCTCGGTATCAGGATCTCGACTAATGTGTACTGTACATTAGAATTCGGTGAAGTTAAGTATCACACTTTAAGTGAAATTAAGTCACTTCCAATTTTTATAGTTTACAATGATCGATCAGACATTGAAGCTTTATTTTAAACTGGTTACCATTCATTGTAGAGTTGTTCATTAATTTATAGCTAGGTATAGGTACCTACATATTACTTGGAAGTCAGACATACTTTATAATTTTTTTAGTTTATGGTTTTTTGGTTTATGTCCCTCTGTTAGGCAAAGGCCTCCCGAAGAACGTTTTACCCAACATCCTTGGGCCTCCCCCATGATCTTCCACTCCTTCCTGTATTGATCCATCCTCTCCCATCCGGGCAAAAAGGTTATTAAGTTACCTTTATTGTACCGGGTTTATTTTATTGCATATTTTATTTTATCTGTTAGATAATGGAGTGCCGGTCCCAACGTATGTATAGCAGCGAGACTTGGGTATGGCAGAATAATCAAGAAAGTAGGATTAATACAGTAGAAATGAGGCCCTCGAGAAGTATATGTGGTGTTACTTGAATTAAGAATAAGAATAAACTTTATTTGACAACATTACAAAGAATTACATACAGTAGGCACATGAGCATACACAGGATACAAAATAGTTTGACTGAAAGAGGACGTAGTGACTAGAATTTAGAAAGGAATGTTACGTTGGTTTGACGACTGACAAAAGAATATATCGAGCGAATGCGGGTGGAAGGGCCGATAAGAGAGGTCCCAAATAGACTGCGTAATTTATACTGCATTTGAGGAGTGTTTGAAGGAATCTTTTTTTTCAACAATTGTAATTTTGTTACTAATTGTAGTTACCTATATCAATAACACTGGAAACAGAACTAAGAATCTCACAAAATGTACGTTATTATTACATAATAATATGCATTAACTGATCAAGCTTTATTAAAAACCTCCCGATTAACAAGTTCTTATTGATTGACAGTGCCAACAAAAAGCACGGTTTTGTCGAAGATTATGACGACCAGGAACGGCCGGTCTACGTGGAAGGTCAATGGAGCCTTTTCGTTCCGAGCTATGAGACCTGAAAAGAATGTAACCATTAAAAATATGAAAAAATATATTTTACTTTTCAATGTCCGTGGAGTTGTCGGTCTAAATCTAGGGTTGTCGGTCGTTATTTTTATATATAAGATAAGATAATTTATGCAAGGAACATTTTACAGTGACCTTATCACTAAGGCAGTGTTTGTTAATAATCTAAGCCAACTCTTAACTATCGGTGGTTTTTCTATCTGTAACTTTGAATTGATACGCATTAAAAAAACGCGGTTTTATTTGAGCTATCCTACTGACTTTTGGAATCTATATAATATATTATATATAAAAATGAATTGCTGTTCGTTAGTCTCACTAAAACCCGAGAACGGCTGAACGGATTTATCTTATCTTAGTCTTGAAATGTTCGTGGAGGTCTAGGGAAGGTTTAAAAGGCGAGAAAAAATCGAATAATTTCCGGGAAAACCCTAAAAACAGCCTAGCTCATTAGCTAGATACAACGGGTAACATTTAAAAAAATTCACCTGAGAATCGGCTACGCATTTGGACAACTTCAAATTTTAATATTAGCTCAATAAATAAATATAACATGTTATAACTATAATTTAATGCAATGTATCTATTTACTCATTAAGACCAATGTTGAACGCCCTACGATAAATAAATAATACTTTCATGGTAGGTATTATGTCGTATGGCATACTACTGTGGGGCCGGGCAACAGACAATGAGACCATCTGCGTCTTGCAGAAGAGAGTGATCAGATTAATGTCACTTTACTCCATTGCCCCTTTTACAATTTTTCCCATATAGTTATTTATCATTTTCCAAATCGGTTCTTAAATGTCGGGGATATAAGAAAATAAGAAGCAGAAACAAAAAAAAAAACATGCAACCGAATTAAAACCTCCTCATTTTAAAAGTCAGTGGATAAAGTGTCACTGAATTGGAGCCTCGTAAATATTTAAAATTTCTAAGAAATTGTCGCCGGGCACACTTTGTCATCTTTTGTTCAATAACGTCATTATTCTCACAATTCGTCATTTTCGGCAACACCATTACTATTAAAAATATATGTATTTTGAAAAGTACAGGATAATTTTAAGTGCCTCCAACATCAAATTGTTTAGTTGCATCATACATAAATACAATTCTAGCACAAAATAGAAGTTGTGACACAAGGTTCGAAAAAAAATATATTTTTATAATGAGTAGAATATTTTAAGGAGAACCACCCACTTAATAAATTAGTCTAGGTCTAGGTATTATTGAATGAACTATTTGCAATGGAAAATCGTAAATAAATACTGAATACTTTTTTAAAACTACAGTAAGTCAGCAAAAGGCTACAGGCAAAGGCTACAGTAGGTAAGTCAGCATAAATCCGACATAATTACTGAAAGTCTTATGTGTAAGAAAGGAAAGGAAAACTTCGTAAGGAAACCCGTGGCTTGGTTGGCTCCGCACGTGTTAACTTGTCTTTTGGGCTAGGCCGACTAAAGCTGTCAGGATGATATAGGTGCAGGGCAAGCAAGCCTACTCCATCTAAAACAATGTCCCAGGGACTGCAGCGTCCGAGTGGTAACTTCACCCACCTAGTGTGAGTGGAGGCGCCACTAGAGGCTGTATAAATCATCTTATTACGTAGATGCAAAGGCCAAAGTTTTTATTTGTAAAAACATGATTCCTTTAAACACACCCAAAATCTAGTTTGAATTGTCTTTCATTTTACGTGCGGAGTATTTTAAGGAGTCGAGTTTTTATAAATAGGATTATAAAACTGTTTAAACTTGTTTTCTGAGGCGCTAGATTTCGCTATTTACATATCGCTGCTGCTTTATATTGCTGCTCATCAGTAGATGGCGCTGATGCTATTGTTAAAATAAAACACCGGCCAAGTGCGAGTCGGACTTGTGCACGAAGAGTTCCGTACCAATATCTATACAACACTTGAATATTTCAAGCGTCTGCATGTTGCCGTTATTAATATCGAGCAAAAATTACGTTTTTTGTATGGGAGCCCCCCTTAAATATTTATTTTATTCAGTTTTTAATATTTTTCTTGTAGCGGCAACAGACATACATCATGTGTGAAAATTTCAACTGTCTAACTATCACGGTTCATGAGATACACGGGACGGGGACGGACGGGGCGGAGGGACAGCGGAGCATAGTAATAGCAAAAGTAAAAAAAAAGTAAAAAAGGTTTATTTTCCATAAAAAAATCACAAAATTTAACAAAGCTCTAATAGGGTCCCTTGCCTTTTGGGTACGGAATCATTGTCATTCAGCCACAAGAAGTCCACTGCTGGACATAGGCCTCCTCCATGGATTTCCAAAAAGACCGGGTGGAAGCGGCCTGCATCCAGCGCCTTCCTGCCACTTGGATGAGGTACATAAAATAATTTCAATTTAATATTATTATTATTATTATTATTTGTAGACGGGCAGGCAGTTGGAACAACTGATAATTGCCCGCATCCAGTTTCACTTGGTTATTTGATTGACTTTATAGATTTTTCACTTTATTCTGGCAATTTGACCTATGCTGTCACTGGTCACAGATTTGAGATTTTTGTCCCGTTTTATGTGAGTGCGGTTTGGACGACGAAACTCCGGATCATATCTTTTTTAACTGCTCAAAATTATCTTCTTCCCTATATAATTATCTTCCTTCCAATCTCCCTCTTCCCACAAATTTTCGTTCTCTGTTACAATTGGTATTCTCCCCATTTATTAAAGATCTATGTAATTTTATAAAAAGTATCAAAATTCGATTGTGATTGTTTGTCTAGTACTAATGTATCTAGTTATTTATGTATGTTAAGTATTTTGTTATTGGTGCTACATCACCACAACTGACCTACGGGGTTTTGTTAATACAAAATAAAAAAACTTGCTATCACAAACTTGACATTGGCAGAATCCTTAGGATGGCCATTAATTAAAAATTGAATTGAATTGATTTTTGACCTCGGCCACTTTATAAAAATATTTTTAGTAGATTTTAATTTCTGATAATATATGGATGAACGTTCTTATAATTGACTATTTCTTGCCTAACACGTGACATTGGCGAAATTGTACTGGATAATCAGTGTAGTGACTCCATGAAGCAGAATTGAATTGAATTGATGTTTGTCCCAGAGTTTCTCCTGTTCCCGCCAATATAATTAAATAGATCCTGGTACATATGTGCTCTGGTTGTTTATTTATTTAATTTTATTTATTAAGGCACACCAACAGCACAAACATGATAAAAAGTTTGATAACCTACCTGAAAACGCCTCTGCAGTAGTGCCTTCCTCGTCGACCTTAAGGAAGGCCTTCTGGGTAGCCGTGGAGACGAACGCGGAGTGTCCTTCGATGACGTTCGGCGCTTCCTCAGTTAACAGGTTCGTTAGGCCAATCTAGAGATATCATCCAAAACTTAGGTAGAGAGTTTTATTTATAACTTATATACGTCCCACTGCAGGGCACAGGCATTCTCTCAGAGAGAGAGAGAATGGGCTTAATTACCACGCGTCAGATAGATAGAAACATTTATTTGAATCTACACACACACATAGAAGAAATAATAAATTGCGTGTGCAATTTAAAAACCACAAAGCAAAATTGTACAGCAAGTTAACAAATCAAAAGCAAATCAACAGAGAACATAAGAGAGCAGCACACTGTATGGCAAATGCAAAGGAAAAACCTATTTAGAAGCTAAAAATTCCACCCAGGCCGGGACTTGAACCTGCGACCTCTGGCTAACCGTGTCAGCGCTCTCCCAACTGAGCTAATGGGCAAGTGCAAGCATCGGCGAATTGTCCTCAGCACGGGCTAGTGCAACAAAAAGAATATAAATGCAAAGGAGTTCTGACTGCCTGAGCTGGAGACACAAATCCAGCGCTGGTCTTACGTCAGTACCCAGTAATGGTAATGCACCTAGTGCATTGTATTCCTGAGGATGGCATTATAGGTATACCTACATTTATTCAATAGGGTTATTTTTCATTACACATCAGTAAACTTCGCCCATAAATTTATCATTAATCAATTAAATAATTTTCAAATTAATTATTTTACTATAAATAAACCAATTGATTAACAAAACTAGCAGAAGAAATTATTATAAAATATACATAGGTACACCTGTGACATACACACTGCATAATTTTCTTCTAATGCGCAACAAAAAGTTCTTCGGAAACGGATAACGGATACGAAAACAAACTAAAACTTGAATCCGTAAAATTCCGCTGGGATTTTTTTTGGGGTTGATACTGCCACGCCATCAGTTTTTCTCTTCAAGTCTCAATTTTTTTTAATTTGACTAATAATTAAGTCTGCTGTCCATCTTGTGGCCAATCTTACCAATATGTCGTCTCCATTCGAGATCTTTTCGGCCCGAGCGGCCATAACGTCTGCGTGCTATGTGCCCCGCCCACTGACACTTCAACTTGCTAATCCGCTGGGCTATGTCGACGACTTTCGTTCGTCTATGGATCTCATCATTTCTGAAGTGGCAGGAAGATGCAAGCCGCTTCCAACCGGACTTTTTGGAAATCCATGGAGGAGGCCCATGTCCAGCAGTGGACTTTTTGTGGCTGAATGATGATGATAATGACTAATAATAATTCTCTAGTTGAAGACTTGTAACTTTCTTAAGCGAACTAGCGTAAGGAAATTACAATTCTTCGACTTCTTCTTCATTCAGCGTCGCTCCAATACTGGGGATTGACCGACAGCTCTAATGTTTGGCAACCAAAATAGATCTTTGACGCCGGCTGCTATTCTATTCTCGAATGTTACCGAGCCAATATATTATGTTTCTTGTGCCCGCGCCGTTTCCCTCAATCAAACCTCTTCGTCGTTATCAGCCTACCTCTGCCCACTGCAGGGTATAGGCCTTTTCTCAGTCACGCGATCTTTCGTGCTCTCTGCTGACCATATCTTACTTTGCTCAGAACCCCTTCGGAGTTGACGTCGCTCTCCTCAAACTTGGGCATGTATAACTTTACGTATTCCTCCCTTGACGCGGTTATTGGCAGTCCGTTCTTGGCTACTTTATCTATCACCGAGGGTAGGCCATCCACCTCGTCGGGGACGACCACGAACATGCGAAAAGACTTCTCTTTGTAAGGCAGGTCGATCACCTGGAAAAATCACCACGCTGTATGAAATTTGTTTTTAAAGCGCTGCTTAAAATTATTTTGTGAAATCATCTTAACAGAAAAACAGGTAAAAGAGGGGTGATGGTAGGCTGGTTGCGCGGGCCATAGATATGGGACGTGGGATAAGGGCGGGGCGGAGAAGCGGCGTCCGCTTCAATTAATTTTCATCCAAAAATATGTAGTAAGGCGATGGGACATAGCCCACACAGGAGAGGGCGCGAACTCCTGAGGTAGGTAGAATATCTACGTTTCTTCTTTCAAAAACTGCAAAAGCTGTTGTATTACATATTTTGGTATTTTGAAATAAAAAGTGGTCCAATGAAAATAATGTTAACAACTCTATTGCCGCTTTAAATGCATATCATACTTATTTGATAAGCACGCCCGTATAAAAAATTTATAAAAAAAATAACACCCTTGGATAACACCAACGATAAAAGAATTGATGAAGTTGAGAAACGACGCACATTCTAATTCGAGTAAATTAGGACTTGATAGTAATAAATTAATGTGCTATAAGGAGCTGAAAATTATAGTCACTACCGCTTTATTCAACGAAAAGACGGCCTACTTTACCCAGTCTATAAATAAAACTTAAAAAAATCCGCACGCACTTTAGAAAAATATAAAACAAAACGTAGTAGATTTGAACAAAAAAAATCTATATCGATTTACCAGAGGCCATCAATGATCCGGGTCTAACAAATAATCAGTTTCTTAATGTCCCTGCAAATAATGAAATTAGCATTAAGCGATTCAAGTTACCTTTGGTTCAACAGATTTTCTTCTTATAAATTTACGATAAAACCGGCTAATCAAATAATTGTGCCGAAATAATACCAAAATCACAACCAATGCATAAGGCGTAGATGGTATTACATTGAATATGATATTGCTGACCTCGTACTTTGAGCATCATCACTGAAATTCGTCAAGTGAAACTGGCGTTTGTCCCGACACATTTGAAAGAAAGCTCTATATAAGCCTTTTTCTAAAACAACTTCCCCAAAAGAACTCAAAGATCTCAGACCAGCCAGTATTTAATCATTACTATCTAAAGTAGATAAGTAATGCAAAATGTATAAGCATTCAATTGACGGAGTACTTAGGTGCCAATAAAATGTTAACCATTACCTAACCATTACGGATTCACAGCTGCTCTGAACATAGACGGTGACACTATCGAAGAGGAAAACGAGGCAAGAAATTTAGGAATCCTCATGGACAGTAGTCTGAGGTTCGAGAAACACGTCTTAGAAAATATCATCATCATCATCATCATCAGCCTATGCTTGTCCACTGCTGGACATGCCACTCCTATTGCACGCCAGCGAGCACGGTCCTCGGCTATTCTCATCCAGCTCCAGCAGCTCTTAGAAAATATAAGAAAGTGTTTTTATCAGTTAAACGTACGAATTCGGCCATACCTAAATGTTGACATGCAGGTCTACCTATGCGAGTCATTAATCTTATCCAAGCTTAATTATGCGGATACAGTTATAGGTGGGTGTCTTTTGCTTTTGGTGCGTACCAAGAGACTTGTTGTATAAGTCTCTTGGTCTAGACCGCCTGCGTGTGATTTTGCTTTGCTGTTCCTTATAGAGTCCATATAACACACTATCTGAACATAGGAGGATTGCTAAACATGGAATCGCGCCGAGCACTGCATTTTTCCTCCCTAGTCTTTGATGTCATGAAGACGCAAGGACCGCTGTATTTATACAACAAACTTTGCTTCTCGGGGCGACAGCGTGGACCGGTAAGGCTAGTCTGTCCAAGGTATAACACCGCTTCGTTTCGTGGCAGCTTTCGTCACAGTGCGACAAAGTGCTGGAATAATATTCCTCCTCCAATTAGGAATAGCTAGACTGTCCAAACTTTTAAATGTAAGTAGATATAAATAATATCTTCTTCACTTACAGAATTTTTTGGTCTTGACTCCTATAATATATGCAACGTAGGTATATTTTATGTAAGTATGTATTCTATCTATCTATATATCGATTTGTATCCCCACAGCACACACTCATTGCAAGCACGCACGCGCACACACGCTCACGCATGCATGGGCACACGAACATCCATATTAAATGGTACTTATTTTCTCTGTTCTGTGGTAAATACTATAATATTAGGGGTTAAAGTATGAAATTGCCGTTTTAATGCAATAGGTTCTTTGAATTGACATAGAATCTTCATGGTTTGAGGTTTTCGAATGAAACTTTTTTCAAATGGTTTCTATGATGTTCTTTTTTTAAAATATGTGAAACATTTGAATATCGACTTTCAATTGTTTTTGTTATTCAATTTAGACAAGAAAGATGGATACTGCGAAAATTCGAGTGATTATGAGGCACCCATTTTTCGTATTTTTTTATTTTATTGATTTGACGCAAGTGAGTCAATATTGTGGGTAAGGTAACGTTAAACCATGCCGCTAATTCCTGGGTAGTTTGACTAGAGTCGGCTTCCACTATCTCTCCTAATTCATCGTTATTCACCTGTGTGGGCGGTCTTCCTCGTGGCTCGTTCTTTAAGTCGAAATTTCCATCACGAAAGCGTTTAAACCAAAATCGCACGGTGCGTTCATTAGTAGACCCCTCTCCAAACGCAGCATTGATATTGCGGGCTGTTTCTGCCGCGTTAGTTCCGCGTCGGAACTCGTATTCAAAAATCACTCGAATTTTCGCAGTATCTATCTTTCTTGTCTAAATTGAATAACAAAAACAATTGAAAGTCGATATTCAAATGTTTCACATTTTTTAAAAAAAGAACATCATAGAAACCATTTGCAAAAAGTTTCATTCGAAAACCTCAAACCATGAAGATTCTATGTCAATTCAAAGAACCTATTGCAATAAAACGGCAATTTCATACTTTAACCCCTATTACTATAAACTTTATTGTATTCATAACAACTTAAGAGTATTTAATTTGACTAATTTACTTGTACGGAAATTTGCTTGGCCATCTAGATAAACATGAAGGTATGAAACCTTCATGTGATGACGTCACTTTAAAAAAGAAAGGGAGGCGCCACCTTGGCTTATCGTTTTTTTGGCGGGAAGGACGTACCTAATGTAATTTTGTTAAAATTACTCGAGTACCTAATAATCTTGTTATCTGCTGCGGATTATTCACTGTAATAATGCTAACTAATTGACGATGTGTCAAGTACCGACAAGTCGGTCAGGCCTTGCATTGCGGCGTTTACGGACTGGCGCAGTGAGCCGGGCGACGTGCGCCGGCTGAGGACTGGTGCAGCAGGCCCCTACAGCACGCCGGCGGCGGAGCGTGGCTGGTGGTGGGCTGGCGCGGTAGCGTCTTGCAGCGCGGCGACGGACGGCGGGCTGGTACAGAGGTGACGTGCAGCGTGCGGGCTGCGGACTGGTACAGCACACCGGCGATGGAATGCAGCGGCAACCAGCAAGCGGAGCGGCGCCTTGCAGCGGGCTGGCGCAGTAGCGTCTTACAACGCGTCGCCGGGCGGGCTGACACAGGTGACTTGCAGCGTGCAGGCTGCGGACTGGTGCTCCGCGCCGGCGATGTCTTGCTGCAGCGGCGAGCTAGCGGGGCGGCGCCTTGCAGCGGGCTGGCGCAGTAGCGTCTTGCGGCGCGTCGACGGCGGGCTGGCGCAGAGGCGAATGGCAGCATGCAAGCTACGGACTGATGCAGCGCGCCGACAATGGAATGCAGCGGCGGCGAGCTGGGGGAGCGGCGCGCTGTCGGCGGAGGTTGACGGCAGCGGGCTGGCGCAGAGGCGACTTGCAGCGTGCAGGCTGCGGACTGGTACTCCGCGCCGGCGATGGCATGCAGCAGCGGCGAGCTAACGGAGCGGCGCCTTGCAGCGGGCTGGCGGAGTAGCGTCTTGCGGCGCGTCGACGGCGGGCTAGCACAGAGGCGACTTGTAGCATGCAAGCTACGGACGGGTACAACGCGCCGACAATGGAATCCAGCGGCGTCGAGCTGGCGGAGCGGCGCCTTGCTGCGCGCTGTCGGCGGAGCAGTGGTGTCTCGCAGCGTATGAGGTCGGAGGCACGTTGCTGCGTCCTGAATGCGGACTGGCATCCTGCAGCGCACCGGCGGTGAAGCAGTGACGCCTTGTAATGCTTCAGCGGTCGAGCTAATGATGCACTGGCGCAGTGGTGCCTCAGAGCGCGCCGGCTGCGTACTGGCATAGTGGTACCTTGCAGTACATTGGCGGCAAACACGACGGCAACGGGTTGGTGCTGTGGCGTCTAGCGGCGTGCCAACGATAATCATTAGGTATATCACTTGTTATTTTAAATTATGTGCTATTTAGTCAATAGGATGCGTAGATACTGATAATGCTGAGAATTAGAAAATATGCGTACTAACCATTATGCAAGTTTGATCCCCCTGAAAAGGAACAGATGATGATCCGGGGGTCTATAGGTACTTAAAATTGCTAACAGGTTTTCCTACATAGGTACCTAAGTTTTCATAAGCAAAGTCACCCATTAAAGGAGCATAATTTGAAGGATGCTGTAACAAGATAGTGTAGGTATCATTCATAACATAATAGTTGACGGTTCCGTTATGTTAGGCCTCCCAGGGCCAATATTTGTCAATGTTTGACAAATATTGATAATTGGTAAGATGAGAAATACTTTCATAGTATCACGTAGGTACGACACAATTTAATGCACGGCAGTTATCTACTTATTGAATTTTTAAACGTAATTTTAACCAGAGAAAATGAAACACGCCATGTCGTCTTTATTCTATAACCAGGTTTTCCACGACATTGTTGATGACGATTTCTATTCTGACTTGATTATCTGTTATTATCCCCTTTGGAAATAGACTTTTGAAAGATTCCTCCGTAACGTACCGTAGGGATACTTGAGAAATAATTCTTCTAAACGGCAAATCATAAGTTTACTTACTGACACCCTCGGTGTGTCTAGTAAATGAACTCCTCCTTAACAATGAACGAGTATGGTACGGAGAAAACCGTACTATATTAACTTTGTCAACTAAGAGAGCCGTATGACATGAGTTTAAAGTAAAAAATGGAGACTTGATTGAAGGGTAAACAGAAACCATCGATTTGAAATATATTTTTAAGTAAATCTCAGAATTCTGCAGTCAATGCATCTAATCGCGATTATTTATTAAGTAAACATAACAATTTGAAATAAAAAAAAACTATCTCTATCCTAACTAATATTATAAACGCGAAAGTTTGTATGTATGGATGGATGTTTGTTACTCTTTCATGCAAAAACGGCTGAACGGATCCGGATGAAATTTTCCACAGAGATAGATTATAGTCTAGATTAGCACATAGGCTATTTTTTATCCCGGAAAAATACACATCAAAGTTACCACGCGAACGAAGTCGCGAGCAACAATTAGTCTTATATATGAGCATTGAGCATTGAGAGTCATTAGAATATTGTCCCGAAAATAAAAGACACGATATCTGATTACTCCCTCAATCAGATATGACATTAGACATAATAGGCACATTTAGAGCAAGTCTAATAGATAGTTAGATAATATTTTTTTTAATACAGTTGCTCAAAAAGTGGCGTATTGCAGGGACGTATAGCGTTCGGGATGTGGGCTATTACACACTCGTGCTTTTTTTTTACCTTTCCCGCACTCGTGCGTTCTCTTTCCCAACTGTCAAAATAATGTCTATTAAAAAGAATAACCAACCATGAAGTTTTTACTAAAAAAAATCATAGGAGTTTTTATGATTCATGCAAATACGTATATTTCTAAAAAGAAGCTACAAAGGATCTTGACCATTAGCAGTATCGCTAAAATCTAAATAGTGTCACCAGTTTTCAGTGTCCATAATTCATGTTTTCAATTATAAAAAATAGGGGTTTTCTTATAAAACCATGACTTCTCCGTAATTCTAAATTAATAAAGTTATACAATAATTAATGCTTCCGGTTTAACGACCGCTGTCATCTTGATACAAATCTATTGATCCATTCACAGAACTGTTTAAATCTCAATCTGTGCATTCAATAATGTAGTGTTGCCATCAGACCGACCGCTACTTTTCAAATCGAATGAATCGATACAGAGAAAAAATAGGTATATTTAGCTGAAAAAAAATAGCATAACATAACTTTTGTTATTTCGTTTGATAATACCTACTTCATTTGCATATTTCTTTATCCACCTGTTCATTTAGATTATTTGCGGTTTACTTTATATATTAGGTACTAACACTAGATAACAGATTCAACAGTGTGGACCTTCATCATCATCATCATCATCAGCCATTTAACGCCCACTGCAGGACATAGGCCTCCTTCGTGGTTTTCATAACCATGAGGGGTTTTGCCATAATCGCCACGCTTGGCAGGCGGGTTGGCGATCGCAGTATGCGGTTGAAATCTCAAGAAAACGCTGCTGCCCATCTCCTGGTAATTTATTTCCTTAGTCGCCTTCTACGACATCTACGGAAGGAAATGGAGTGACGCTATTCTTAATCCAGTGCCACACGGATCTGTGGATCTTGTGGACCTTAATTTGACCGAATCGCTCGGATGCTGATCTTTAAATAAACCTTTAAATTAACTAGGAAAGCGGTGGTTATGTATTAACAGAACGCTTGCATCACATTCCAAGGTATTGGGTGCGAATCGGACATTGTATGTGATTTTTTTATAGCAGTACGACTGTCTAACGTTTACGGAAAACATCGAGAGGAAACATGTGTATGAGGTACACCCCATGCCCCCATACCTCACCTCACTCCAAAAAAGCTAAGCATAGTGGCAGATTACACTCCTCGGTCTTTTGTACATTCTGCCGCAGCGTATGTGTGTGATCCAACGTATGTAAAGCCTTATCGGAAACCGGCTTGTTCGGGGGGCTGAAAGTCATCGAGCTTGCGTGCGAGACGATTCGTGCCCTAAAGTGGGAACATAACGTAATCAGTACCTACGCATGTAAAGATTTACATGCCTGACTGATTATGTTATGGATGACTTTGCAACTAAAATGTTATGGTTTATCTACATAGACTGCTTATTATATGTTATTATGTAAAGGTGATATGAGGCATAATCACCGGGCTTTCTACTCGCATCACGTAAATCAATTATATTACATTTCAGTTATATTTTATGAAATGGTGACTGATAGAATCGAATTGATGATCGATACAAATTACATTTTGCAGCACTGAATGTCATCGTTCCTAATCTGTGCTACGTCCTGTCACCTATCATTATAACCACAGAGAATATAATCATATGTATTCTGTGATATAATCACCACGTTTTCAACGGTTTTGCGATGGTTTTCTTCATGTATATTTCTTTATTAACTATTTCGCATGAAGTCAGAATGTATATTTCTTTATTAACTATTTCGCATGAATTTTTGTATTTCTGTGAGACAGAGTCTCAGTAAAATAAATGCCTGTAAATGAGTTAAGCTAGAGACTTCTTGTGTTTTGGTAAGTCTCCATGCAATACTATTACATCCTCGTCCGGAGAATTACTTTAATGCTAACAATAGTATTTAAAAATTTTAAGCCAGTACTACAAATTAAGGTATTATTTCATTGTGGCATAACTTTGTTGCTAGCGATTCTAAGTGTCTTAATCACTTGATCGTTTTCCTTTGTTTCAATATCAGATTTAATTATTTGATTGAATGAGTTTGGTTAGGTTTCATTTAATTTATTCATCTCATTAAATTTCATTTTCATTTCATATCAATAAAAAACTTCTACTGAAGACATGGCTGTATGGGCATAGTTCCCTTTGCCTACCAGAATGGGTGAAGAAAAAAAAACTCTGCTTATATTCTACGGTTGGCGCCATTTTTCAAAAATTTTCTTTGCGAGTTTAGTTGTTTGTTGTACAAGATGAGTAATTTCGACCCTAGTTTTTTTGAATTAACACCACCGGAACTCAGTATAATTGCACAAAATGCTTTGGAGAACATTTTACCGGAAAAGTCAAAAAGTCGCTACATATCTACATACGACGAATTTATTGCGTGGAGAGAAGAGAAAAAAGCAAATAGTTTTTCATTTTTTCGCAACTGTATTAAAAATAGTCGTTCAGTACACGTGCGGAACCGTCATTGCAACTTGTTCCGACTGTCAACCCTCGCCTTCGGCTGCGCCTCGGCTCGGGTAGACATTTGTCGGAACTCTTTGCAATGACAGCCTTTCCACACTTGTAATGAAATATACTATTTTGTGCTAGATAATAGATACAACAGAGTGATTAACTAGGTGATGTCTTCTGTAAAACTATAAACCAAAGTCGTCGGGACATTACGCCTTATAACTTAGAACTATCGTTTCAAATAAACTCGCTAATATTGGTATTGGTATTTGTATTGGTTAGATAAGATTACAACTAAATAGAAGGTGAAAATAGCTATCTTCAAAAAGAAAGTGAAGCGACCTAAGATCTTATAAACACAAATTATTTGGTACGTTACAATATTTTAACAACCTTTAGTCTCAAAATTTGTACAACCTTAAACAAAATAACTAACCTAATTGTAACTTATGAAGTTAATTAAACTACCGACAAAAGTAACACGGACAGAGTAGGTATACAGTGCATAGATTTTCCCAAAAATAGCAATGTCTATGCATATTATTATTCCACGTTTGCATAAACTTTTCACTTATATCTTGTTAACATTCACCAATTTTGTTGATTTAATAACACTAAATGGATAATGCTTGAAATAGAAATCATATATAACTTATACTTACAAGTTCGCTAGACATAAGTAAGCATACGTAAACATTACGTAACATTACGTTAGTATACATTACATTTTGTAATTAGTATTGTATTAGGTAATATGGCAAACGTTGTTTTATGATAACTATGTATTGGATTTTAAGTATTGTGCTATAATGGGCGTTAACGAATGTCTGTGTTACAGTGATGCCATGTGATGATATCCGAAATCAAAAATTACTTCAACCTAAATAAAGAATTTACATTATGTTTGCTGAATGTCAATGTACAGTGTAAGCCGCTGCCTTCGGGCCGTAGTTGCGATGGAGAAAAAGGCAGCGGGAAAAAAAACTCCACTCTGACCACCTTTTCTCACCTAATCCATTGCTGCCTATATGATAAGATCCCACGATTGCCATCAACAACTTTAAATGCCAAAACATTAGTTAATTTTCTTACAAAAGTAGAAAAAACATTAATGCTGCGGCCAGCCACACGAACAGCACCCGTTCACAGTATAACGGAGGGGTCAGCCATCACCAGTCTCAACCATTTCAGACGTCTCACAAACATGGACATACTGAGGCCATTTGTACAAATGTACGGCGGCCCACAGTGGGAATCAAACCCAAAATGACCCAAATGTATTATATGATATAGTAGTTATTAATGTGCAATCACGTCGTTTGTACACTCTTTATAAAATTAAATAAGTTATAGAAGAAGAATGAGGAAGAAATAAATTTATACCACACCCACTCGGAAAGTATTTCTTTGCTAGTTCCTAAACGTCATTTCTCATTCATTCATTCCTCATTGCCCCGTATACAGGGCGTCCCAAAGTTATGGGACATGAAGGGAAAGTACCTTAAATATCGTAGATAGGGTATTTTGCTGAAAGAAGACTTTACATTATTTTTAAAAGTTAGTAATTCTGCATTCAAAGATTTTCTAAAAAATACTTGCTTCATCTGGGAATCGAACTGACTTAAATAAAAAAAAAAAACCCTACTTTTATGATGCCAATCGAAAGAATGGCCAAAAACTAATAACTCTTCTTAAGTAACATAGTATTTTAAAAGAAAGGAACAGCGTGAAATTAATAATTTTAATCAAATTAAAAACATACAGGAAACTGCCGTAGTCATTATTTTGTAAATTAATTAATTAAATGCTCAAAATGTGATCCCTCTTGTGTTACGAAAATCGCCAATATTTTAATGAGTCCGCTGCCAGTTCATTTTCTTATCTTTTTATGGTGAATACTCGATATGATATGGCACAATTCTGTTTGTAAGTCGCCCACGTTCTCGTATCGCTTTTTGTATAGCATATCTTTCACATATCTCTAAAAGAAATCTAATGGTGTAAGGTCCGAGGATCTGGCCGGCCATCGAATCGGTCCATTCGTACCAATCCAAGTAGGAAAACATTCATTTAGAAAATCTTAAGAAGAGTTATTAGTTTTTGGCCATTCTTTCGATTGGCATCATAAAAATAGGGGTGTTTTTTTTACATCTAAGTCGGTTCGATTCCCAGACGAGGCAAGTAACTTTTAGAAAATCTTTGAATGCAGAATTACTAACTTTTAAAAATAAAATAAAGTCTTCTTTCAGCAAAATACCCTATCTACGATATTTAAGGTACTTTCCCTTCATGGCCCATAATTTTGGGACGCCCTGTATAAGTTACTCTATGCATTGCCCTCCGTAGCAGGGCAGGAATGTACGAAAATCCATTCCTGCCCTGCTAGCGTTCTTTTCTTTTTTAGCATAGAACATAGAAAATATAGAAATGTCAAATCTCAAAAAGGTTTTATGTCAAATAATTAAAAAAAAGAGGTGGGTTTTTTTTTTGTACTCGATTTTCAATGAAAGTAGAAAATGGCAACCTTTTTCTGCACTACAAAAAAAAAGTAGCGCAGCAATTTGTTTTGTTTTGTTAAATTTTGTTTTTTTACTAAATTGATAATTTAACAGTACGCTTTAAAAACCTATTTAGAGGCTAAAAATTCCACCTATGCTTGGACTTAAACCCGCGACCTCTGGCTGGAATTTTTAGCTTCTAAATAGGTTTTTAAAATTGTCCTCAGCACGTGTTAGTGCAACAAAAAGAATATGTAGTACGCTTTTAATTATTCTAAATAATTTCCTCGTTCCTTGGTGTATACTACACCAAAGCACTATATACTCGTAGGCACAGAGTCGTAGGTATCACTCGGGAGAAAGTTCTATTTCTGTTCTTGAGTTTCCTTTAAGCCTGTTTTCTCCCCTCGGTGTAGAATGTACTATTGCAACAACAACACGCACAACAATGGTACACCGAACGAAACATAACAAAAAAAATAGACAGACATTATGTATTAATGTGTGACTTTATCATTCATTCTTTTCAAAATAAATAAAGAACAAAATGGTCGCGGTGTGGTTTCTACTGCAAAAGGCTCAAACCTTAGCACACCGCTAACTTATGTTGGGGCCACACTATCGGGATATGCCGATGTCCAACGTCGCGTGAATTATCGCGGTAATTATCGCGATAATTATAGCGTATTTTCAGTGGCCACACTGCATATGACGTCAAACTTAACGCTAATTGCCGATGTGTTTGCCGTACAATATAGATGTTCAGGTTGCAGCACTTTATTTCATATCTGTTAATTTTTAGGGTTCCGTAGGGTTCAGGCCCCAGGCCTGAGACACACAGAAAGGACGTGGGGCGAGGGTGCGGAACGAAAGCGTCGTCTGTGCAATTCACTTTCATACAAAATATACTGAAGGGACAGGACGAAGCCCACACAGAAGAGACGGGACGAAGGCGCGAACCCTACAACGCGTCGCGTGTTTTCCGCGCTCTCGTCCCACGTCCTTCCTGTGTGCCCGAGGCCTTAGATCTTTTAGGTCGTATTTTTTACAACTTGACTTATTATCAATCTTCTTTCTTACCTTAGCTCCGAGCACATCACTCTTATGGTAGAATGACTTTGTGATGCACATAGTGGGTTTCTTGATGGTCTGGCCCTTGCGCACGAAGAAGTCCTTCTCTTTGGTCAAATTCGGATCAACTGAAACGTTCCAGTGGCCCTGCAGATGTAGGAAAGATAAAAAAATCATTGAAAAGGACCAACAATAACTCCATGACCGATGGAATAAAAGAATGGTCTTGGAAAACCGGCTGGTCACCGAGGGTGGTTGGATGAGGATGGCTAAGGACAGGAAAGAATGACGTGCCTCAGAGATGACAATTGACCAGCAAAGCGGAAGCTTGGTCACGGTCGCAGGAAAAGGGCCTTGGGATTCTGGAGTGGGATTGAGAATTTGATCTTTCTCTGAGGCTGTAACAAAATAAATTCGTTTATTGCTTCATGTGGTAGTTCTCTAAGCCTAGGTTAGTAGGTATACCTAATATAGTTAAACGGGTCTAATCTCAAAAAAGAAGTAAAACAATATTTAGTACACCTGATTTTCATTCATTCGAAGATGAAGTAAACTTTTGAACTAGAAAGAGACATCCCTTTCGTGGATGTGAAGATCACGGCATAACCAGACGGTTCCTTGGGGCACACTTTTACCGAAAACTGACCTACACCGATCGATACTTAAATGCCTCCCTCTTCACACCACCGTCCACTTCACCTGCAGTCGGTGATATCATCTCTAACGAACAGGGCTGTCGACATATGTCTAGATCGAGATGAGAGCTAGATCATGTTCAGGAGGTTCTAAGCAAAAATGGATACAAGGGGAAAAGAAGAAGCAGGAGTCGAAAAGGGAATGGTATCCGGAAGTATGTAGACACCCCGCTTTTCTACCTTATGTAGATACGTGGTTACGGATAAAATTGGAGCAGTACTTAGTAAATGCTCCATGAAGTCTGTATAAATCCGTACTCTAAGTTATCCAGCCAGCTGAGGACGCTGAATAATATTATACCCTTACAGTCTGCGGGCGACTACAGGATTGAATGTAGTTGTGGAAGCTCATACAATGGCCAAAATGAAGCATTCTATCGCGGAAAGGGTCAAAGAGCACATTTCTGGAGTCAAAAATAGACAGGTGAACAAATCCGCAATAACTGAATACCTGTTGGAGGCCGAATCGAACCACTTGATCGAGATACATCCACCGAAAGTTTACTCAACCGTTCGACATTATTATCAAAGGATCATTCGGGAATTAAAAAAACATAAGGATTTCAACAAAGAGGATGGTTTCAAGCTTTCAAGCATGTGGGATTATCGCCGAACCTGTCCGCGGACGTAGTGAGTGTTGCGTGTCGGCCCGCTGCGAAAAACTAAAGAACTTCAAAGCCGGCAGCCATGATGTATATTAATGTACATTACATCCCGGGATGTAATGTACATTAATATCCATTATTGCTGCCGCTGGTATGTCGCGATTAGACCACTTATGGTGAGGATCGCGAGTCATAAAAAAATGGTTCCATCGTACCAGTGACGATATTAAAATATTGAGTGTTCACAATGGCAGGTTTTGTTTTTGACTATTAAAAAAAAGTAGTTCCCAAGAACTCTGTAGATGGCGCTGAGCTGACTACGTTTAAACGTTACTAGCCGTGCGTTCCGCGTTTATGATAGCCGTTCCGAAATGGAAGTCAATGGATATTGCGATAACGTGAATGGATCAATTTGGAACGATGTTTATTTGTGATGTGACAATGATATTATGTAAGTTCCTTTTTATGGTCTAAAAATTACATCCAAGTGAAATAATAAAAAAATAATGTAACATTCCGTTCCTTGCAGTAACTTACCAAGTTTAGCGCCATCTATACAGCGACTAGGGAATAATTAAAAATAAATAAAAAGAAAATCCCTGAATACATTTTTTTATGGATTTTCGCTGAGTCATAGATAAAATATATTCAAAACATCTGAAAATATCATACTGACCCTTTCCTTTCATGAAATTGAAATGAAAATAAATAGTGAAAGGAAAATTAAATCGTGTTGAAGTTAAAAGTCTTCAACTTAATGCCATTATGTACTGATATTTTAAAATAGTCCTCATAAAGGTGTTCGTCATTTAACGAAAACCACATTTTTTGTAGAAACTTAACTTACGTTAGACCCTGTATATCAGATATATGAAAAAAGTTGTGCTTTTCATTTTATCGGCGAGATTCTTCAGAGCTAGTCTATGCATATATGGAATTGAAGAAAGTGTAGCTTTTGTAACACTGGTTAATCTATGAACTGTAATCTCGGTCAGTCAGTATTACCAATAGAGTTTAGTCCACCGCATACAAATATCAATTAAAATATAAAAACTGACGATTTCCGTCGAATCCAATTACCTACGTAATTTGAAAGACTAATTTGGCATAGAAATATTAATACAGTGAATACATTTTTTAAATCCACCAAGGCGATATAAAATCAGTTAAAAAGTTTTATCTGGGTGCGCTTAAATATCACTGTTGGGAACACTGGTTATTGTATTGCGCGACACAAAGTTCGGGATGTCCATTCTATAGAATCTATTTCTATGGATTTAGTGGAGTTTTTATAAACCCTACTGCAGCCACGGTATGTACACAGAGAAACCAGCCCTTGTCTATCAGTCTATATAATCTTGGTTTAGTTAGTTAAAACCGTCACGGGGTTGGTAATACACGAAACCGAGTCCAAACAAATACGAAAAAAGTGCAACATATTTTTTAAAAGAAAAGTTATCGATATCACTTTAGAGACTCGCCCCCCGGGGTCGCGTTTCATAAAACTACAATTCGTAGTTTATTATTACAATTTGATGTACATTGCGTAGCAGAGTCTACTAAGTAGAAAAGTCTTGTTAATCTGTGGTTTAATCTAACTTTGCAATGTACATCGAATTGTCATAGAAAACCATGAACTGTAGTTTTATAAAATAGGCCCCAGAACTCACAGAAGGTGCGCCGCCGCATGCCAAACCGCGGTGCTTCGCTGTTACCATACTTGTTGAAGGTAATAATAATTATAGGATATTTTTGCGTCAGTGTTTTTTAACCGACTTCAAAAAAAAAATACGCGTCGAATTGATAACCTCCTTCAGGTTATCAATTCGACGCGTATATTTTTTTTGGCTATGTTCCTCCATAACTCCGTTAAATGTTAACCGATTTCGACATTTCTTTTTTTGTTCGAACAGATATAACGTCTCATTGGTCCCATTTTAATTGTTGAAGATCTGATGAAGACTTTTAGAGATGGAGAACGGAACTCTTCAATGGACAGCAGTAAATAAGGCCTAATGGGGCACTTACGTTAGTAAAATCCGTACGTTTCATAAAAGTAGTCCCAAGGTAATTTGGCGATGTTCTGGTGAAGACTTTCGTGAATGGAAATTGAGAACGTCAAATTTTGAAGCAACGAATTAAGTAGGGTAAATTATGGTTATAAGGGACTCGTATATTTTTCTCCCGCTTCCCGACGATACCACTCGCTACCGGTGAAGGAAAACATCGTGAAGAAACCTGCGTGTCTAAGCTACCTCACCTCAGCGCTTGAAATCGCCAATCGGCGGTTTGGCACGCGTTGTGATTAAGTCGTGATTAAGGCCTGTGGCATACAGTGGGACGTATATAGGCTTCTTAATTTTCTCAATCAAAAACTAGATACAGGATAAGAAAAAATATGTATTAAATGTCCGTTATTTTTAACCGACTTCAAAAAAGGAGGAGGTTATCAATTCGACGCGTATATCTATATATTTTGGCTATAACTCCGTCAAATCTTCATCATCACATCATCATCATTCAGCCACAAGAAGTCCACTGCTGGACATAGGCCTCCTCCATGGATTTCCAAAAAGACCGGTTGGAAGCGGCCCGCATCCAGCGCCTTCCTGCCACTTGGATGAGGTCATCTGTCCAACATGTGGCTGGTCGTCCTACGCTGCGCTTGCCGATATGTGGTCTCCATTCGAGAACTTTTCGGCCCCATCGGCCATCAGTTCTGCGTGCTATGTGCCCCGCCCACTGGCACTTCTAATCCGCTGGGCTATGTCGACGACTATCGTGCGTCTACGGAGCATAGCCCTTTCCATAGCTCGTTGCGTGACCTTAAGCCTTCTTATGAGGCCCATAGTGAGAGACCACGTTTCAGTGCCATAAGTCATCACTGGGAACACACACTGGTTGTATAATTTTGTCTTAAGCGATTGAAAAATACTTTTCTAAGTTTCCCGAATGCTGCCCAGCCGAGTTGGATTCGACGATTGGCCTCTTTCACGAAGTTGGACCGGCCTAGTTGGACTGTTTGTCCTAAGTAGACGTATTCGTTTACAACTTCGAGAGTCGAGTTCCCCAATCCGTCAAATCTTAACCGGTTTTAAACAATTCTTTTTTTGTTCGAACAGATATAACGTCTCATTGGTCTCATTTTAATTGTTGAAGATCTGATGAAGGCTTTCAGAGATGGAGAACGGAACTCTTCAATGGACAGCAGTAAATAAGCCCTAATGGAGCCCATCCTTTGGTAATATCCGTATGTTTTATAAATAGCGTAAAAGTAATCCCAAATTAATTTGGTGATGTTCTGGTGAAGACTTTCGGAGATGGAAATTTAGAACATCACATTTTAGAGCAACGAATTAAGTAGCGTATATTATGGTTATAAGGGACTTGTTTATTTTTCTCCCGCTCCCCCACTAAAAATCGAAAAATAAGTTTTTTTAAATAAAAAAAAACCGACTTCGAAACACTACAGCACTAAAAGGTTAGAAATAATTTAAACATTTAGAATTATTTATACATGTAGGTATTGTACAACTATAATTCAATATCTGTTTTTATTTTTTATTTAAAAATTTTTACTATATTTTTATAACAGTCTAATGTAGTAAAGTTATGATAATTATACTGTCACCGTGTGAAGATCATCACACTCCGGTACGGTACCTTGAAGGAGATAATGTTGTTGAGATGAACGTTGACGCCCGGGGTCAGCACGTCGGCGGAGACGGCGTCCTTGATGTGCCCGCGAGTTTTCTGCTCCACCTGTTGAGAAGACGCACGTCGCATGAGCAATAGATAAATTGTGTTAGTGATATTGATATAACTGTGGTGATATAATATTTTAGGCATAAAGGCTGGCAACAATCCCATGACGTCACCGTTCGTATATAAAGCGTGCGCCGTACGCGCTCGAGCTCCGCCGTCGTAGGCGGAAGAGGGTCAAGAAGACCGCCACACCGGAGGAGCAGCCATAGGCCCAGCGAGTGCAGCAGCCCGCGCCCGCAAGCCCCGGGGCCTCTCTAGCAGTGGTCACCACCCCTACCCAGGGGAAGAAGGCGAAGCGGGAGAGAGCCTCCGTAGAAACCCAAGATGGGAAGGACAAGGTCCTTACGAAGGCCATCAAGGTCCTCCAAGACATAAACACACCACCACCGACACCGATACTTGTGTGAAAAAATGCGTTTTCACACCTGCTATTCAGAAAAGATCCCTTGATTCCCTCAAATGAGGGATCAAAGTTGTACTTTTCTTCCCTGATATTCTAGTTTTTTTTTTATTGCCCTCAGCATGATCCGTGTGCAGATTTTCACAAAATGTAATTCCAATTCGATTTTTATTTTGTTGCAATCGATCATTACAATTTGCTTACAAATAATAAACTTCTTTCGATATCTTAATTGTGTTTGATTTAAATTTTCCTTATAGCAGGTGTGAAAAGCAGTATGTGTCACTCGGTAGCAAAATTATTTCCGTCTTGGGCGTAAACACTTGAATCCCTCGCTACGCTCAAGATTCTACTTTAGAATCCCTCGCTACGCTCGGGATTCTATTGTAGAATCTTTCGCTTCACTCAGGATTCAATATACCGCCCTCGCCGTAAATATATCATTTTGCTCCCTTGAGACACAATCTACTATTGCCACGCAAGGTATTGGTGTCGGTGGTGGTGTGTTTGTGTCTGGCTTCTGCTTGAAAAAGTGTGAGGAAGGGCGGTGCATTAACTAACCGCAAGCACCATGGTGCTTGTGGCATTTTGGGGGAATTTAGCAAAGTAATTTTCACATTTTAATACTTACCCATATGTTAATGCGCCTAGCGGCTGCCCGAGTGGAATTGAAGTTCATCAGAGTCACGACGTCGTCGTAGTTTCTCTTATGATAGAGCCACCAGAACTCGTCGTTCAACTCATGGTCCAGAGAGATGTGGATCATGCTGGAGAGCGACGGGAACGTGGCGTCACGGGCATGGAACAGCTGGCTGGTGACCTTGTAGTCGTGCTCGAGCTGTGAAGAAAGGACGGGTTCAAAATTGGGTGTTAATTTGCTAATGCCATTTCTGAAACCCACATACCTACTCTCTGCATCATTATGAACTTTTTTTTTCCAATGAACCATGATGGGGAAATCAACGACTTAACAAATACTAACCCCCAGTTTCTTCTAACACGCTGTTAATCTACTTTTAACAGCTTTCAATTGACCAAAGTGCATACAAAAAAAACCACTGACAGCTGTTAACAGTAGATTAATAGCTTGTTAGTGTACGAGAAACCGGGGGTAAGTGGGCTAACTCCTAAAAGCGCCAGCAATGAAAAAACATCATATTTTTTTTACAGATCGAATTCGCATCATGTTAATAGTGACTTTTAGGGCCCATTGGTCGTGAACTTGAGGCAAAAAAACCTAGGACCAGATAGATATCATTATTTCAAGTGGTTTATCAATAAAACCAATATTTTAACATTTTCACTTTTATTCGTAATTTGACATTCCTGTTATTACCAATTTTTCCATGACAAGAGCAAAAAAATTTAAAAATAAAATGTTATCAAAAGGAGTTGGGAACAAGCTCCCCCTCGCTTCAAGAAGCTACTCCTCAGTAGGCCGACTCACCAACACAACCAACCTGTTAGCAGGCCTACGTATCATATTGCCTTTAGTTGCAATCTCTACCGAACGCACTCGCCCATCACGACCAGGAAAGACCGTCACTACCTTGCCTCTCGGCCATACGTTTCTAGGAGAACCTTTATCTGCTACTAAAACTATGTCTCCTACGCGCACCGGACTCCCAACATCGTTCGTCCATCGGGAACGAGCTTGAAGACTTGGGAGATATTCGCGTACCCAGCGAGACCAGAATCTATCTACCAGCCGTTGCGCAAGTCTCCACTGCTTTCGAAGGTGTAGATCTTCATCAGAAAATACTCCAGGACAAGGTAGAGGGTTTGATGAACCGATTAAAAAATGATTTGGTGTAAGACCTTCTTCATCGTTAATATCCAGCGAAACATGGGTTAACGGTCTGCTATTCACAATATTTTCTGCTTCAATTAAAAGTGTGAGCAGAACTTCTTCTCTAGGGGTTTGGGTCAGCAAAGTGGAAGAAAGAGCCGTTTTTACAGATCGAACTAATCTTTCCCACACTCCTCCCATATGAGGAGTTTCGGGTGGATTGAATGTCCATTTAACTCCAAGATCATTTACATTCTGCGCCATTTGTCTATCACTTAACAGGTCTCGAATAGCCTTCCTCAATTCCTTGTCAGCACTCCGGAAATTCGTTCCATTGTCTAAGTGGATCTGTCTCGGAAATCCACGACGAGCTGCCATCCTTCTAATGGCCAAAATAGCAGAATCCATCGATAGCGACGCAGCCAATTCGAGATGTACCGCCCGAGTACTAAAGCACGTAAAGATTACGCCCCAACGTTTTTCTCTCCTCCGACCAATAGCGACCATCATGGGGCCAAAAAGATCAATGCCGCAATAAGTAAAGGGTCTGCAATGCTGCTGTAGTCGGAATTCGCGGAGAGCGGCCATCATTGGTTGAGCAGGTTTGCAACGTTTGGCTTTACAGGTCACACAACCGTTAATCATGGCTCTCACGGTGGTTCTTAGTCCGAACATATAAAATCGCTGGTGGAGTTCATTGTATAAAGTTTCCACGTTATTGTGCCCTAATTTCCTGTGGTAGTACTCGATAATTAGACGGGCAACAATGTGACGTGCGTCTAATACTATAGGCCTTCTGATTTCTTCGGGGAGATCTGTACTAAAATCCAAACGACTTTTTGCCACCAACAAACCGTCAACATTCAGTTCCGGATTTAGCTTTAACAACTTGCTATGGGACTTCAAATTTTCCTTCCTTATTAGAGCGCTAATCTCATGTTGGAACATCTCCTGCTGAGCTTGCTTTATAACTAACTGTTCTGCTCGTTGTTCCAGGTCTGGTGTTACTATCAACTCAGTAGATTTCTTACGACAATATTTATCGATGAACAGTAAGACGTAACATAAGCTCCTCACGAGACGTCGCCAGTTTGAGAATCGCTCAACGGATATCAACTTCTGGTCCTCAACAATTTGCGCCACATCTTCCTGTTCCATTTCTGAAGTTTCCATTTCGGGTTCTGGCATCATTTGGGGCCAGTTTTCTTCCGGGAGGCGAAGGAAATCAGGACCACTGAGCCACCTGTCACTTACATTATCTTTAGCCCTGGTCGCTTCATCAGCAACATTGATTTTTCCGGGTAACCATCTCCATTCATGTGGCTTGGTCAGTTCATCAATTTCGGACAGACGGTTAGATATGAAAACCTTGTTTTTCCGAGGGTTGTTATTAATCCAAAACCAGACAGTCTTAGAATCCGTCCAAAAATATCTTTTCTGAACTACAAGTGACTGTTCCTTGACTACAGTATTTCCAAGTCGTGCTCCCATCAAAGCTGCCTGTAGCTCCAGCCTAGGTATCGTGGCGGCTTTCAAAGGAGCCACTCGACACTTGCCTATGACAAATGACACCTGACCGTTTCTACACAAATAGATCACGCAAGCGTAGGCTTCTTCGGAAGCATCGACAAATACGTGCAGCTGTATATTGTCATCTTCAGCAAACCCATAGAATCTAGGAATACTAAATCCTTCAAGCTTCTTTAAGTTGTTTACCCACTGGAACCAACGCTGCGCCATCATATCATCAATCTGCTCATCCCAATTCTTACCGCCACGCCACAGTTCTTGAAGAAAAATCTTCGCCTTTATAATGAAGGAACATATCAAACCAAGCGGATCAAAAACTGACATCACTACCTTTAGGATTTCTCGTTTGGTTGGATTTCTCAAGCAATCAACAACCTTTTTATCTACTTTCTTCAAACTTAAGTCGAATCCTAACGTGTCACTTTCTGGTTTCCAGTTCATACCAAGAGTCCTCTCCACTTCATTGGAGTGCAGCAATAGGCTGACAGTATCATTTTTAGTTGACTGTGGTAATATTGAAGGTCTATTGGATGCCCAACCTCGAATTTCAAATCCTCCTGCTTTGTGAATCATCGATACGTCTTTTAAGAGCTGTGCAGCCTCCTCCTCGGTTTTCACAGAATTTAGATAATCATCTACGTAATGACGTCTTTTGACAGCTTCTACCGCTCGGGGATGAGTGACCGCAAAATCTTCAGCATTCCGTCTCAAAATATATGTAGCCGTACAAGGAGACGATTTCGCGCCAAAAATCATCGATGTCATGCGAAAGATAAGTGGAGGGTTAATCCTATCCATGCCACGCCACAAGAAACACTGGGCGTTCTGATCTTCCTTGGCTATCTTCACCTGCATGAACATTTCTCGAATATCTCCTGTTATCGCCACTTCATGCTCCCTAAATCGCAATAAAACGCCAACGAGAGAATTTAGTAAATCAGGACCAGCAAGAAGTTCAGTATTTAGAGAAACTCCTTTTGTTTCTGCTTTAGCGTCGTGAACAAGGCGTAATTTTCCAGGCTTGTTGGGATTTCTCACCCCAAAATGTGGAAGAAACCATACTCTACCCGATGGAACCCCTGGAACCTCTTCAGCATAATTCTTTTCAAGCATGTTCTGGACTTGCTTCGTATAATCTACAGCAAAGCTTGCATCAGAGTCCATCATCTTCTCTATTGTCCGTAAGCGAATTTCCGCGTTTCTTCTGTTATTGGGAAACTCTACGTCGTTTGATTTCCACAGCAAGCCAGTCTCCCACCTGTCTCCAATCTTCTTGGACTTGGTATCTAAGATGTGCAAAGCACGACGTTCATCAGGGGAGTAACGTTGAACGTCCTGCTACTTTATCCCTATACTGTCAAGTCTGAAGTAATCCTGAATAAGAGTGTGCATTTCGTCATCATCGTGCAAATGACATGAGGTTTCAAACTTGCGTTCTGTTATCGATGACGAAAATCCATGTAACACCCAGCCTAGTAATGTACGTGATGCAACTGGCTCATTTTTCTTTCCTTCTCTCACTTCACGGCTAACAATAAGATGCCAGTTATCCTGACCAATCAGCAAAGTTGGCTTACCCTCAAACTCAGCCAAAGGTATATCTTTAAGGTGCTCATAGGACAGCTCTCCTCTCGAGACCCTACACGAAGGAAGTGTCAACTTCTCCACTGTGCGAACTCTATCTAATCGGTGAGCCCCCTCGCTCGTTCGCACCATCAAAGACACTACTCTGCTAGACATCTCATTACCTCCACTAACTGCCCCTTGCAAACTTAATCTGACCTCCGGTCCGGTTGCTCTTATTTGATCGGCCATCTTCTTTTCTATCAAAGTAACCGTTGAACCTTCGTCTAGGAGAGCGTAAGTACTCAAAGTGCCGGCAGGACCTTCTATTTCCACCGGAAGCGCCTTCAACTGCACCTTCTTCTTCTGTATCGACCAGACATTCGCCGAAGTTTCTCCTTCTTCTCTTTCAGGAACCCGATTTTCCGTCTTGGGCTTATCCTTGTGCAATAGAGCATGGTGTCCGGACATATTGCAGATAGAACACTTTTTCTTCGATTTACAGCGATCGCGACGATGTGCAGAACTCAGGCACCTAAAACATAATCTGTGCTTGATAACCCATTCCCAACGCTTATCTATAAGCTCAGCTTTGAATTTAGGACAAGTCTTAATCGTGTGACTTACCTCTGAGCAAAATACACATGATATCACATCTCTCTTTTGGGAGGGTATAGCGGTAATCGTCACGCAAGTATCACGCAACATCGTGCCACTATCAGTCGTGTCATACTCCTCCATCTCGTTGGTAGTTAAAAGGGTACGCGGTTTGAAAGAACTGATATGTTTATTACCCTTTAGTGGTAGTTCAATCATACCACGCTTGCAAATCTCTTGAGCTTCTGACATGAGGTATTTAGCAAGCCACGTTAGTTGTGGTTGAGTAGGGCCCATACCCTTGCTGAAGTCCAGCCAGCGAAAAAACATCGGTTCAGTTAGTTTTTTCAAAATTTCAGACACTAACTCGGGGCTATGTAAATAACCTATGTTTCCAGCTGACTGAATAGCCGCTACGCAATTGTCAACCTTAGTTGCCAGAATAACTACCTCAGACCTCATGCCTGTCAGTTTAGGAACTCTTTTCATTTCAGCTATTAGCCTACCTAATACTAGATCGGATCTACCAAACCTCATTTCAAGAATCTTCATAACATCCGAGGCGGAGGTAGTCGCAATCAATCGGGCAGCAACCGCCTCCCACGCCTCGCCCTGGAGACATCTCTGTAATCGGGCAAGGTTCTCCTCCTCAGAATAACGGCCTACCCTGGTCGTGACATCGTACGCGTTCTTGAAACGCAACCAATCAAGTGCATCGCCTGAAAAAGTAGGTAGGTTATTGCTAGTGAGTCGGCCTAACAGTTTATCATTATTGCCCTGCGATAAAGTTAAAGCTTTAGCAAGCGAATTCGTCAAGTGAAGAACAGCATCACAGTCCTTTTCATGTCGTCGATCTTCTACGTTGCGATGGCCGATCAGCGCACCCGTGCCTTCGGGCACATCGTGGCTCGCATCAAGATCGCCCTTGTCGTCGCACTTCTCTTCTCTCATGTGAACGTCAACGTCATGGCGAGGATATGTACTCTCCACCCAGAGCTCGGTTCTTCTTCGAGACGCCGCAGAACTCCCACTATGCAAACTTGCTAATTCCTCCTGCAAACGAGCTTGTACTAAGGCTTTCTCTGCTTCGATTTCCTGTCGCTTGACCTCAACCTCTTGCCGTTGAAGTTCAGCCATCTCTCGTGTAGCACGCGCTTCAATAATCTGTCTTTGTGAGGACACTGAACTGGTAGACTTGGGCATAGTTTTATCCTGCGAATCTGCGTTTTTCATTGCAATACGCTTACTTCTTCGCATATCAAACTTTTTCTCGGAAAAAACTCACTGCAATGTTTCCTTCGATGTTTATACCATAATCTCACTTTTCATTGCTCGAGGACCAACTTATTTCAAGTGGTTTATCAATAAAACCAATATTTTAACATTTTTCACTTTTATTCGTAATTTGACATTCCTGTTATTACCAATTTTTCCATGACAAGAGCAAAAAAATTTAAAAATAAAATGTTATCAAAAGGAGTTGGGAACATATCATAGATAGCATTAACGCCAAAAAAGGCCGTTTTTGGCATAAATGCTGTTTAGTCCAAGGTTCGTTCTTTGCCGTGGGTCCTAAAAACACCGTTAACATGATTGAGAGATTGTACTGACACTTTTTGAGATTGTACTGACACTTTTTGCAAATACGGTTCCGTACCCAAAGGGCAAGGGACCCTCTATTACTAAGGCGGAGTCTTCCGTCCGCGTCCATCCGTCCGTTTGTCACCAGGCTGTACCTATCTCATGAACCTTGAACCCTGTACATAAGATGAACCTTGACAGTTGAAATTTTCACAAATGATGTATTTCTGCTGCCGCTATAACTACAAAAACAGAATAGAATAAATATTTAAGGGGGCTCCCATACGAAAAACGTGACTTTTTTGCCGTTTTTTGCTCGATATTAATAACGGCAACAAGTAGACGCTTGAAGTATTCAAATGTTGTATAGATAATGGTTCGGAACCCTTCGTGCGCGAGTCCGACTCGCACTTGGCCGGTTTTTTCCATTGGTGGCGCTCGTTAGCCCACTGGATTCCCTAGACTGTTCTTACGTGGAGCATGTTGTCTCACTCGCACAATTTAACATTTATCGTGATTGTAAATAAAAATAAAATGAGTATGCTTTTGATTAATGTAGTCTAAGGGTTAGATGGATAATAGAATTTCGGATATTCAAGGCATATTTTTTTTACCCTGTACTAAGTTTTTGATTCAGAAAATTTGATTCCAAAATTAACAACTTGGAAAAAACTTTTCTTTATTAAGAACTACGTAGGTAGGTATAGGAAAACAAAAATATATATATAAAATGTCCGTAATTTAATTACCCATCAAACCCTCAGACCACATGTATCAAAAGTTTACTCATATTAAAACAATATTAAAAAAATTCAATTGTGCGAGCGAGACAGCATGCTTCACGTAAGAGCAGCCTTAAGGTTGAAATTAACTCTTTTTTTGCAGAAAAGTATCTACCCCTCAACGCTACATGCCATAAGAACACTGAAAATTACGCGTCTATTGCATGTTAACATTTCTTACATTTTAACCGACTTCAAAAAAGGAGAATGTTCTTAATTCGAAGCGTATTTTTTTTTAGTTAAAAATTTTTTTTTTGCTATACTCGCGTAACTCCGTCAAATCTCAACCGATTCCATTTTTTTGTTCGAATAGACATAACGTCCCAGGGTCCGTAGGAAATCCTATGTAGGAAAAATATGCACATGTCATGAAAAAAGGTAACATTGACATTATATAAAATTCTGACATTGATATCCAATTGACATTTTATTGACATTGCTTGTGACTGTCTTAAAAATAAAATTATTTAATGTTTAACTTAATTTTTATCATTAATTGTAAAAAGAAATTCATTATTCAAATTATTAATATTTGCATGCCTAGAATAGGTGAAATATGTTGGAAACACTTCTTTAGTTATAACATCTGAAATGTACCATATTTGACGCAAATAAATATCTTGTATTTTGTCAATTTGTGTTTTAGTAGATTTGAGTTTTCAACCCATTATGTGATTATGCAATAGGTATTCACTTTAAGCTCCAGGCAAAAATGGGGCACCGACTCCAAATTATAAATCTACAATACCTACATGTATACATTAGTCTAATTGAAAAGTGTGCTTTTAAATTATTTCTAACTTTTTAGTGCTGTAGTGTTTTGAAGTCGGTTTTATTTTTTTATTTTAATAACCCTTGAAAAGTTATTGATTTCCATGAGACCCACTTTCGGGATCTATGAGAAAATCTTCAATTTGTTAAGGCATCTTCAAGGCATTATAGACACAACCTAGGGCCTGTTTCATAAAACTATAATTCGTAGTTTATTATGACAATTCGATGTGCATTCACTACATTCCTTTTTTTTCATTCCTTGCATTGTTGTGCAATAAAAAGTTCTTTATATATCTATATTGCGTAGCAGTCTTTCTACATATTAATCTGAGGGTTGATCGACTTTGCAATGTACATCGAATTGTACAGTAAAACATGAATTATTGTAGTTCTATCAAACAGGCCCCATACCGCTATAATGAATAGGTACCGTGAGCGCCATCTAGTGTTCAAATCAACAAACTATAGTTTCTGTTTATATAGTTTTTGAAGGCGATGTATTCGTCTTTATCGACTTGTAATCTAATTTTATCTTCGTATTTTTTAGGGTTCAGTAGTCAAGAATTTGTATGTCCACGGCTTAAACTATTAGAAAATTCAATGCTATTAGTACTAGAAACCTTAAAATTACGGCGTAATCAAAAATTATGCATTAATATACATAATTTCTGATTACGCCGACAAAGAGTAGAATAAAATCTATAAACAAAATACACGTAGATTAGAGAAACATTGTTTTTTCAATGTAAATTAGAGATAACATTGTTTTTTCTCCTCTACGGGGACGTATTAGCAAAGGGCAAGATAAAAAATACCCGAAACCAGCGTGCGTGCATGAAACGACTTAATGAATGTTGATGAAGGGAATGTGATCTGTCAGGATCGTGGCAAGTGGCAGTCCCTGGTCTCTGCCTACCCCTCTGGGATGCAGGCGTGAGTGTATGGAGGGAATTACTTTGCTGAAGTTGTTAGTTGTGCAAAGCAGGTAGTTAAGGCTGTTCTCACGTGTAGCTTGCCGTCTCGCTAGCACAATTTTTTTTTTTTGGCTATGTTCCTCCATAACTCAGTCAAATCCTAACTGATTTCGACAATTTTTTTTTGTTCGAACAGGTATAACGTCCCATTGGTCCCATTTTAATTTGGTGAAGATCTGATGGAGACTTTCAGAGATGGAGAACGGAACTCTTCAATGGACAGCAGTAAATAAGCCCTAATGGGGCCCATCCTTTTGTAATATCCGTATGTTTCATAAAATAGCGTAAAAGTAGTCCCAAGTTAATCTGGTGATGTTCTGGTGAAGACTTTCGGAGATGGAAATTTAGAACGTCAAATTTTAAAGCAACGCATTAAGTAGGGTAAATTATGGTTATAAGGGACTTATTTATTTTTCTCCCGCTCCCCCACTAAAATAGAAAAAATTAAAAAATTTAAATAAAAAATAAAAACCGACATCGAAACACTACAGCCCTAAAAAGTTAGAAATAATTTAAATAATTAGAAGTATTTATACATGTAGGTATTGTAGAAGTATAATTTGTAGTCGGTGCCCAGTTTCAAGACCAGCACTATATTTTGGGCACCGGCTCCAAATTATACTTCTACAATACCTACATGTATAAATACTTCTAATTATTTAAATTATTTCTAACTTTTTAGTGCTGTAGTCTTTTGAAGTCGATTTTTATTTTTTATTTTTTCGTTCTGTGAAGTCGAGCACCGTCGCCCCGTCCCATCTGTGTGCGCTGAAAAGTCTTGGGCGACTTTTCTACAGTCTGTCCTTTCCTCGCCCCCGTCCCACGTCCCTTCTGTATGTCTCCCGCCTAACAGGTTGCTGGAACTAAAACTGCGTGAAAAATCAAACTTGATTCAAATCTTACCTGATTGTAGTCATCATATTCCAGCGAGCTGACTATCTGACTCTTCAAAGAACTGTTATCATTTAAACCACCTGCGTAATGGGACAGCGGCAGAAGCACTCCGAGTGGCGAGGTGATGATGTTCTGGCCATTTTTCTCGTCGTGTATTGCCTGGAAAGGGCGAGTATATTATTATTGGGGTTAAAGTATGAAATTGCCGTTTTATTGCAATAGGTTCTTTGAATTGACATAGAATCTTCATGGTTTTAGGTTTTCGAATGAAACTTTTTTCAAATGGTTTCTATGATGTTCTTTTTTTAAAAAATGTGAAACATGTCAGCGACGCTTTAGGACTTAAATACCTAGGTACCTGTTAATAGTGGAACTTTATTATATTCATAACAACTAAAGAGTATTTAATTTGACTAATTTGCTAGTACGGAAAGTTGCTTGGCCATCTAGATAAACATGAAGGTATGAAACCTTCATGTGATGACGTCACTGTAAAAAAAAGAAAGGGAGGCGCCACCTTGGCTTATCGTTTTTCTGGCGCGAAGGACGTACCTAATTGTAATTTTGTAAAGAAAATTACTCGAGTACCTAATAATCTTGTTATCTTCTGCAGATTATTCATTGTAATAATGCTAACTAATTGACGATGTGACAAGTATAAATATAAATGTGAGTATGTCTTTAAGTATTTTATTTCAAATAGGAACCTCTGCCACTATTTCCATAGTCAACCATAGGAAAATACAGGTGTGTCCCTTTACATTTCAGAAGTGGGATGAATTCAGGGCCAATTTGCAAATTTTAGCAATAAAATTCACATTTAGATGTGGTAGACAAGATCAAATTTTCAGTTCATTTTACTTGCTGGTTTTTTTTTCACTGATTATTTAGTTAACGTAATATGTAACACAGTTTGGTTTTTATTTTGTTTATTTTATTGTTAAAACAAACAGTTGGGAACGTGTTATATATTGTTTCCTTGGTCGTTTATGAAACGATTTGATCAATACTTATTTTTACTCAGTTTAATTAAAACTTAGAAGCTGAATTTCGCTCGACCTTTTAGGCAATGAGCAGTCCTCTGTGCGAATTATGTTTGGTTTGTTTGTAGAGACGGGGAAAGCAGAATGCAGATCGTGAGCAGTCAGATCAGCCACACACCATCGGGCGGCGGGCCATGTGGCGAGCGCGGTCAGGCCTTGCATTGCGGCGGTTGCGGACTGGCGCAATGAGCCGGCGACGTGCGCCGGTTGAGGACTGGTGCAGCAGGCCCCTACAGCACACCGGCGATGGAATGCAGCGGCCGCCAGCTAACGGAGCGGCGCCTTGCAGCGGGCTGGCAAAGTAGCGTCTTACAGCGCGTCGCCGGCGGGCTGACACAGGCGACTTGCAGCGTGCAGGCTGCGGACTGGTACTCCGCGCCGGCGATGGCATGCAGCAGCGGCGAGCTAATGGAGCGGCGCCTTGCAGCGGGCTGGCGGAGTAGCGTCTTGCGGCGCGTCGACGGCGGGCTAGCACAGAGGCGACTTGTAGCATGCAAGCTACGGACGGGTACAACGCGCCGACAATGGAATCCAGCGGCGTCGAGCTGGCGGAGCGGCGCCTTGCTGCGCGCTGTCGGCGGAGCAGTGGTGTCTCGCAGCGTATGAGGTCGGAGGCACGTTGCTGCGTCCTGAATGCGGACTGGCATCCTGCAGCGCACCGGCGGTGAAGCAGTGACGCCTTGTAATGCTTCAGCGGTCGAGCTAATGGTGCACTGGCGCAGTGGTGCCTTACAGAGCGCCGGCTGCGTACTGGCATAGTGGTACTTTGCAGTACATTGCGGCAAACACGACGGCAACGGGTTGGTGCTGTGGCGTCTAGCGGCGTGCCAACGATAATCATTAGGTATATCACTTGTTATTTTAAATTATGTGCTATTTAGTCAATAGGATGCGTAGGTACTGATAATGCTGAGAATTAGAAAATATGCGTACGTAACGCATTATGCAAGTTTGATCCCCCTGAAAAGGAACAGATGATGATCCGGGGGTCTATAGGTACTTAAAATTGCTAACAGGTTCTCCTACATACCTAAGTTTTCATAGGCAAAGTCACCTATTAAAGGAGCATAATTTGAAGGATGCTGTAACAAGATAGTGTAGGTATCATTCATAAGTTGATATGAATCCATAAGTGGAGTTTCTTTGTTAGCTTCTTCTCCACATAATCCATTAATTGTGAAACTAACAACTTTGACGTTCATTAAGTAAACATTCTGTTTTTACAATGAATAAAAATATTTGAATTGAATTTAATTAAACATAATAGTTGACGGTTCCGTTATGTTAGAACTCTCAGGGCTAATATTTGTCAATGTTGCACTCTAGTGATAATTGGTAAGATAATAAATACTTTGTTAGTATCACGTACGACACAATTTAATGCATGGCAGTTATTTACTTATTGAATTTTTAAACCAGAGAAAATGAAACTTACGCCATGTCGTCTTTATTCTATAATCAGGTTTTCCACGACTTTGTTGATGTAAATGACGATTTCCATTCTGACTTGATTATCTGTTATTATCCCCTTTGGGAATAGACTTTTGAAAGATTCCTTCGTAACGTACCGTAGGGATACTTGAGAAATAATTCTTCTAAACGGCAAATCATAAGTTTACTTACGGACACCTCGGTGTGTCTAGTAAGTGAACTACTCCTTAATAATGAACGAATATGGTACGGAGAAAACCGTAAGTTTGTATGTATGGATGGATGTTTGTTACTCTTTCACGCAAAAACGGCTGAACGGATCCGGATGAAATTTTGCACAGAGATAGATTATAGTCTAGATTAGCATATAGGCTATTTTTTATCCCGGAAAAATACACATCAAAATTACCACGCGAACGAAGTCGCGAGCAACAACTAGTCTCATATATGAGCATTGAGAGTCATTAGAATATTATGTCCCGAAAATAAAAGACACGATATCTGATTACTCCCTCAATCAGATATGACATTTAGTCATATAGGCACATTTAGAGCAAGTCTAATAGATAGTTAGATAATAATTTATTTGTGCTAGGTATCTAATAGATACAACAGACTGATTAACTAGGTGATGTCTTCTGTAAAACTATAAACCAAAGTCGTCGGGACATTTGTATGGTTATTGTCAATCCTTTGTTGGAAAGCGAAGACATTATGCCTTATTACTTAGAACTATGTTTCAGATAAACTCGCTAATGAAGCATAGTATAGGTATTGGTTAAATAAAATTACAACTAAATAAAAGGTGAAAATAGGTATCTTCAAAAAGAAAGTGGAGCGACCTAAGATCTTATAAACACAAATTATTTTGTAAATTACAATATTTTAACAACCTATAGTCTCAAAATTTATACAACCTTAAACAAAATAACGGACCTAATTCTAACTAATGAAGTTAATTAAACTACCGACAAAAGTAACACGGACAGTAGGTATACAGTGCATAGCTTTTCCAAAAAAATAACAATGTCTATGCATATTATTATTGTACCTTTGCATAAACTTTTCACTTATATCTTGTTAACATTCACAAATTTTGTTGATGTAATAACACTAAATGGATAATGCCTGAAATAGAAATCATATATAACTTATACTTACGAGTTCGCTAGACATAAGTAAGTATACGTAAACATTACGTAATTAAATAAATTTTAAATTTTGTAATTAGAAATAGTAAACATTTCAAAAAATCTGCTACTAAACTAAAACTTTATAATGCTCTTCTAAGATCTCAGCTAGAATATTGTTGCACAGCCTGGAATCCTTTTAATAAGGTACCTATACAAAAAAAAAAAAAACGTTTAGGGAGTGTTCAGAGAATGTTTCTATATCATCTTTAACAGAGTAGGTAATTTCAAAGCTAAAATGCTACCGAGCTTCTAGGCTGGCACACTACCGGATGAGTCCTGTATCAGTTCGTTGGAAAATCCACGACTTGGCGTTTTTACACAAGTTGGTTAATCGTGCTGTAGATTGTCCTGAACTGCTACTTCAATTATCATTTAATGCTCCTAAGAGACTACCTAGATTCAATGATGTCCTCCTTAAACTACCTTTCTCTAAAACAAATTTGGGAACTAATGCTCCTATACCGAGATGTTGCCGTCATTACAATGCTCTCTCTAAGTATTCTAAATCTGACATTAACAACTTAACGCATCAAGTCTTGTATTAGTAAAGCTCTAGGTACTTTCTAAATTAATAAAAATCAAAGAATAAACCTAACTTGTTACACGTTCAGTTTAAGCAAATTATTATTGTGATTTTTATTACGTGGGTCTGCCCAATTTAAAGCATTTTTTGTCGTTAGGTTCTTGCCTTACTAACGCATGTTGTGGTTACCTATAAGTAAGATTGCACAATGGCCTTTTAGAACTTATATAATATTAAGTTTTTATATTATGTAATTTTTGTATAACTCTTGCTGGTGATCTTTAATAAGATAAAACAAATAAAATATACTTAATATTTAATGGACAAGAGTAGGTAATACGAGGTTGCACGAAATAAAACGAAAATGACGTTGTAATGAATTTCATGTTATGTTATCGTGATGTAAGTTATAAACGATATTAATTACATGTGGATTAAA
This sequence comes from Yponomeuta malinellus, assembly GCA_947308005.1. Classification (NCBI taxonomy): domain Eukaryota; kingdom Metazoa; phylum Arthropoda; class Insecta; order Lepidoptera; family Yponomeutidae; genus Yponomeuta; species Yponomeuta malinellus. The sequence goes on from OX371013.1 coordinate 3,735,102, forward strand.
ATTGACCCACTTATGCAAACTGAAGTCCAATTTTAGGTAATTTTAAAACTACTTGGTGAAACTAATTATTTACCTATCTAGGTACTCTATGATTTGAAGATGCTGATGGTGGTAGCATTTCTTTAACTTAAGTTTACTTTGATTGATGGATAGCCTTATTCACAGCGCAGAGCGAGCTTACCTGTATGTCCGGTATTCTTAGGGTCACTTAGGTTATCTATCAATAATCAATTTAATAACTTAATTCCCAATTAATCAAAGAATGTCTCATGACGTAGGTATTGCTAAAGCGAATTGATTGCTGATATAGATAGATAGATAGATAGATAGAGAACACTTTAGTGCACAACCAGGTGAAAGATATAGTAAGATGTAGAATCCGATACCTACCTACTTGTTTTTATAGCGACATTATGTGTCTTATACAAATCATCATTTTTGTTGGAGGACCAGTTCTGGTTCTCGAAAACATAATACGGTTTAAAAAAAAAAATCCTAAGGTCCAAATAAGTACAAAATCACCCATAAAATTAAAAAAATGTGTCTGGCTTTAATTAATGGACTAATAGGTATTTATAGATTGCTCCTTTCTTAAAACTATGTGTAGTTTATTTCATATTTTCATGTGTGAAATGGTATTACTTAATGTTGAGAACATTTCCCTAACTCAGAAAAATAGAGGCTTACTCTGATGCGGAGACAGTTATAACTTTAAAAGTGTTCATAAATTGAACTCATGTACCTACTTAAATATATTAGTTAATTTGTTTGGTGCAAACTTTAATTAAAAGAGAGAACTAAAATTATTATAACCATCATAGTCGTATGTGTATATATAACGCTAGAGTTATTTCTGACCAGTACATTGGTTTCTTAATAATATATTGATTTGACACGGTTTAACCGAATACAAAATATCATTTGTAAGTGAATAAATAAAATTCTAATTTCTTATTCTAATCTTCTTTGGCGTACTTTTGTCAGAAGAACATGTTTTGTTGATGTTACAGATGTTTACTTTAAGTACACTGTACCTAATACGATATTGTACAAATTCACACGACTTTAAATTATTATGAAAACGGTTACTTATCAGACACAAAATACATAATTGTTGTCATATTGAAACTTCACAGCTCAACATCTTATTATAAAGAAGTAAAATGCTTCTATACAGTTGCCGAAGTTAAACTGAAAGAGATACAATACAAATGAAACAAGATACAGTAATATTGATACAAAGTTAAACGAATTAGGTATTCAGGATGTGGGGCCTGTTGCTATGGTATGCATGACGAATGCGATCTGTTACCATGATATTCAGGACGCGAGGCCTGTTACCAATAGTTTTAAGTGGTATTCAGGATGTGGGGCCTGTTGCTATGGTATGCATGACGAATGCGATCTGTTACCATGGTATTCAGGACGCGAGGCCTGTTGCTACTAGTTTTAAGTGGAATTCAAGACGCAAGAAACCTGCTGCTATAGTTACGTAAAATTAATACTATACCTACTAATATTATAATATGGATAAAGTACGAGGTCGTACTTATTGTAAACGGATGGCCGACTGTCAGCGACGCTTTAGGACTTAAATACCTAGGTACCTGTTAATAGTGGAACTTTATTGTATTCATAACAACTTAAGAGTATTTAATTTGACTAATTTGCTAGTACGGAAAGTTGCTTGGCCATCTAGATAAACATGAAGGTATGAAACCTTCATGCAGCGTTGCCAGATACACTGTAATTACAGCAGATCTACTGTATTTTCACACCATCTACTGTTTACTGTAATAACAAAATTACAGTGTATGTAGAACACTGTAATTTTTCAACAGCAAAAAATTGAGTTTCTTTAATGTAAACTGAGACGCAACTTATGGGAAAAAAAAGAAAATTACGGAACGCAACCGAAACAAACCGGCTCCTAGTAACGCTCACGATCCATCTCCTCTCACACAACCCTTGTTCTTATTGGAAAAATATTTAGCCGGCATGAGTACCGGCGCCGCTCCGTGGAATTCCCCGTGATAGACTTGAAACACTTCGTAGGTAGTATTAACCGCCCAAATTATATCAATCGTGTGCTAAGTAAGTTTTCAATCCTATAACAAAATTTTAATTAGCAGTATAAATTGAATGTTTCGTTCGTTTCGCGCGCAAAGAACACAAAGCATTACAACTTTACTGTATTTGGCTTTTTTAGTTGTGAAATTGAAAAATTAAAATGCCTAATTCTTCTAGTGATGACAGTGATAAAAATAACCAAAGTTGACCATCGACTCCTAAAAAACCAAAAAAGCTACATTACAAACAAAAATTTAGAGATGAATGGTTAAAAGATAATAGTTTCAAAACTTGGCTGCAACGTGACCCGAAAGATCCTTACCGTGAAGTTTGCGTTCTATGTGATGCAAAAATTATAGCTGACAGAGTGGCGACAAAGAAGCATGGTGAAGGCGCTAAGCATGTAAAAAAAAAAACTACAGCAATTGCGCCAGCACAAACATCAATTGCCACTGCATTTGAAAAGTTTAGGCAGTCCGATGATGACAAATGCAAAGCTTCAAAGATTAAGTTGGCCGCTTTTGTAGCAGAACACAAAATTTCTGTTATCAAAAATCTGCTGTAAAATACACTGTATTTTTTTCTTACATTTACTGTATTTTTGTTAGTAACACTGTTATTTTGATCATGAAACACGGTAATTTCAATTTCCTCATCTGGCAACACTGCCTTCATGTGATGACGTCACTGTAAAAAAAAGAAAGGGAGGCGCCACCTTGGCTTATCCAGTGATTATATTCTCTGTGGGCTTATCGTTTTTCTGGCGCGAAGGACGTAATTGTAATTTTGTAAAGAAAATTACTCGAGTACCTAATAATCTTGTTATCTTCTGCAGATTATTCATTGTAATAATGCTAACTAATTGACGATGTGACAAGTATAAATATAAATGTGAGTATGTCCTTAAGTATTTTATTTCAAATAGGAACCTCTGCCACTATTTCCATAGTCAACCATAGGAAAATACAGGTGTGTCCCTTTACAAACATTTAAATATCGACTTTCAATTGTTTTTGTTATTCACTTTAGACAAGAAAGGTGGATACTGCGAAAATTCGAGTGATTATGAGGCACCCATTTTTCGTATTTTTTTATTTTATTGATTTGATGCAAGTGAATCAATATTTTGGGTAAGGTAACGTTAAACCATGCCGCTAATTCCTGGGTAGTTTGACTAGGGTCGGCTTCCACTATCTCTCTTAATTCATCGTTATTCACCTGTGTGGGCGGTCTTCCTCGTGGCTCGTTCTTTAAATCGAAATTTCTATCACGAAAGCGTTTAAACCAAAATCGCACGGTGCGTTCATTAGTAGACCCCTCTCCAAACGCAGCATTGATATTGCGGGCTGTTTCTGCCGCGTTAGTTCCGCGTCGGAACTCGTATTCAAAAATCACTCGAATTTTCGCAGTATCCATCTTTCTTGTCTAAATTGAATAACAAAAACAATTGAAAGTCGATATTCAAATGTTTAACATTTTTTAAAAAAAGAACATCATAGAAACCATTTGAAAAAAGTTTCATTCGAAAACCTCAAACCATGAAGATTCTATGTCAATTCAAAGAACCTATTGCAATAAAACGGCAATTTCATACTTTAACCCTTATTATTTTGATTCTTTATTGCATTAACTACAAAAGTAAATGCACAGGGTCCTGTCTAGTGTAAGCAGCATTATCTTCTAGCAAATCTTCGGCATTGAAGAGACTGGCGTAGCACAAGTGAAAAAAAAACCGGCCAAGTGCGTGTCGGGCCACGCGCAATGTAGGGTTCCGTAGAAGGAGGGATTTTTTCCAGTAATTTTCAATGGACTTTGTACGAAGTTTTCTTTTTATAAGTTGGTCGCCTATTACTCGTTAACTTGTAAAGGCTACTTAGCCGTGATAGTTTTCCAATCAACCGCTTAGCCGGGAGAGGGAGGGGGACGGACGTCCCACTCGTACATGTCGTCGCTTTAAAGCTTATTATAATTAAATTATTATAGTAAACGATTAGTCTAGAAAAAAATTGCTAACATATAGTAACCAGGCGCTTTCTAAGAAAATGTTAGTATAGGTAAAATAAATAAAACCGCTGTCTAATGCGGTGGTAGCCTAGTGGGTAGAACATTGGACTTAAATTGGAAGCGGGAGGCCCAGTTGCGATTCCCAGTGCGGGCGTGTACCTATGACTTTGTTTTCTAAGTTATGTTCATCTGTGAAGTTATAGTAGCAATACCACTCGCTAACCGTGAAGGAAAACATCGTGAGGAAACCTGAGTGTCTGAGCTATTCATATACCTCAGCGCTTAATATTGAAATCGCCAATCCGCAGTGGGCACGCGTGGTGATTAAGCCCATACTCTTTCCCTGAGAGAAGGCCTGTGCCCTACAGTGGGACGTATATAGGCTGCTTTGCTTATGCTGTCTAATAATGATATTTTTAAACACGTACGCAATAAACACTACTCGTACAACAGTTTCAATCCAAAAACAGGAGCGTTTATCTTTTCTGAGTAGGTAAATATTCTTTGTGGCTCTGCTAGAGAGTAGGTACGCTCAGTAGCAGAGCCACAATCAATGTCTATTTTATCCTAAGGTACTTACACCTGATAACGACATACCTACGTTATGTTCGTTTTACAAACATCCTTTTAAGATATAAATCATCGGATTCTAAGGTGGTGGCTCTGCAGCAGAGCACCACACAATTATTTACCCTGCGGTGAATAATCTAATTCTTCTTGGAATACTTAATCCTCTTTTTCGCCACACCAGCGCTGACATATATAGGTCATATCTTACCTTCAATATCTTCCTAGACGTTTTCTCCACGGAATATGCGAAATATTCCGGGTTGTACTTAGGGAATTTGATGCGAATGGAGGGTGGATCATCTGAACCGTAGCTCACTGAAAGAACAGGGTTGCAATGTAACTTTATTAGACTACTTCACCTTGTGTTTAACCCTTAAATACCCAGAGTTTCATTTTTGAAACCAGACTTTTCAAAGTGTTTGTACCGCATGAATTTTATTTTTTTTTCGGTTTGGCTGTTTAGATAGTTCCATTGCCTAATATCAAACAACTTGCGATTAAAAAAAAAAGGAAACGTCATGTGAAAACTTTACGAAATTTGACACTTCGTTTTAGGCGCGGAAATCAAAGAGTCCGAACCACTGAGTGAAAAGTTATTCGATGAAAATAAATATAATTTTGACGAATTTCTTGTGATAAAAATAAGTTTGCAGTAGGTAAGTATCTCATTTACTCTTTTCTATGTCTATTTACACCAATAATACGCGTTGCCTAAAGAAAATGTTGCAATATTTGTGGGTAACTTTTTTGATACTTCAGGCATTCCCGGTTTCGTAAAGTATGTGCTATGCTCAAATTGCAGGATGCATATTTAATTACTCTTTTACTTGTTTTTCGCTTGTTTTGCTTGTTTAGGTGTGGGGTTGAACGCTTTTTATGTTTGTTTTACAGATATAATATCAAAATGAAGCCTGCAGAAGTCGAATCGCTCTTGCAACAACTTGAAAATGGTGAAATTTCGGAAGACGATTACAGTGAAGAAGAAGATGAAATAGATTATTATCAAAGTCGAAGAGAACTCGAGGTAGATCTGGATGATGAAGAGGAGGTACTGGAAGAGCCTTGTGTCAATGCTGGTGATGACACAGACCCTCCTTTGATAATTGAAACGGAACTCTCTCAGGGTTTGGAGGTTGAACAGCCAACATCGGTTCCATTAGTGAACTATACATGTAACCCTCGCAATTTAGTGTGGAAGGTAAAAAAGTTTGACCTCGTTTCAGAGGCATATAATTTCAAAGGTAACTACGTGTACCGACAATCTATAATGGAGTTAGAAACCCCATTTGAATACTTTTCGTACTTCTTTGATGCAGAATTACTGCAACTACTCGTTGATGAGTCCAATAAATACGCTTTCCAACAGAACCCCAATTTTTCAGACCTGATAACACTTGTAGACTTGCGGAAGTTTCTTGGGATCCTGATATATACAAGCGTTTATCACTACCCAAACATTAGATCATACTGGGCAAATAATGTAAAATTTGAACCAATAGCTCAAACTATGGCTAGAAACAGATTTGACAAGATTAGGCAGCTATTTCATATGAATGACAACACAAAACATTTGCCAACGGATCATCCTAACCATGACAGACTCCACAAAGTGAGGACTGTAATAGATCATCTGAACAAAAAATTCAGCAGCGTTCCTTACGATCACCGACTATCCTTGGATGAACAAATGTGTTCCACTAAAATAAGGCATTTCATGAAGCAATACTTACCAAACAAACCTCATAAATGGGGTTTGAAACTATATGTCCTGTGTTGTTTGATGGGATACGCCTATAACTTTGAGGTGTATTCAGGTGCCAAGAACATGGAGAGACTGCCAAATGAACCTGATTTAGGCGTTGTATCAAACACAGTGATTAGATTGCTGAGAACAGTCCCAAGACAAGTAAATCATATAATTTACTTCGATAATTTTTACACAAACATTCCCTTGTTTCACTATCTGACCAAGGAAGGCATTTATTGTCTTGGAACTGTCCAGAGGAACAGATTAGGCAAAACTTGCAAATTGCCTGAAAAGAAAGAAATCCTAAAATCTAGTGTACCTAGAGGAACATTTCATGAAAATGTAGCTACATTCGAAGGCATGGATTTCTCCACAACTAGTTGGAAGGATAATAAACAAGTGTTGTTATTGTCTACCTATGTTGGTTGCGAACCAGCAGATACTATCACACGTTTTGACAAGAAATTGAAGAAAAATGTCCAAGTTCCATGCCCCAAAAACATCAAAGATTATAATGCTCACATGGGCGGTGTTGATTTGATGGACAGTTATATAGGACGATATCGCATACGTATCAAGTCTAGAAAGTGGACCATGAGGCTGTTTTACCACCTGCTGGACATGACAGTTATAAATTCTTGGATTTTGTACAAAAAAGTGAGCATTTCGAAAGGAAAAGCACAGAAAGATTTGATGAAGTTAGCGGAGTTTAGGACTGAGCTTGCAGACACCCTTTGTCGATACCAAAGCAGATTAGAAGGTAAAAGAGGACGGCCTAGTACAAGTCGAAATGAAGATACAACAGAGGCAAACCCAAAAAGACCGCGAGCTGGTGTACAAGTGGTGCCCTCCACAAATGTAAGGAGTGATGGTGTAGGACATGAAAAAGTTTCCACAAACTCGCGAAACAAGTGTAAATATCAAAACTGTAGAAAGCTGACATCGTGGATTTGTATAAAATGTAAAGTTTCATTATGTGACAATAGAAAAAACCAATGTTTTGCCCTTTTTCACAAATAATGTAGATTTAGATTTAGGTTTGTAATTAATAAAGGATAAAAAAAAATCGTGTCTTAATGCCTGAAGTATCTAAATTGATACCACTAGTTTTTTTGCAAATAATGGCGTAAAAAAACATTTGCGATTTTTTAAATTATTTTTCCTGTAATGCACATATTTAGCAGTGTACAAAAACATTTTTTTTTATTTAAAACAAAAAATCAGGTTTTTAAGGGTTAAGTCTATTTGCCTGTAGTACTCAATGTCAATATTAATTGCGATGTACTGCTAATTTTATTTTATTTTAATTCAAATAACAATTGAATCGTGTGATTTTAAAACGACACATGTCCTTTCATTACAACTTTGCAGGAAATAGAAACAACTGTTTTATTCAAATACTAATATCTACAACAGCAATATTTTAGCATATTATATTGATTTCTGTATGAATAAACTACAATTTTTTTTTTCTAATGTAAATCAATAGGTAGGTGTAAATAATTTAATAAAAAAAAATGGGCAAGTGTTATTTTAAAAACACATGTGACTTGTGTTGTTTTAAAATCACACGATTCAATTATTATGAATGAATGAATGATTTATTGCCACAAACAAACATGCTTGCATACAATAATTAAAAAATAAAGGAGTGTGCGTGTGACAATGATACTATTTCAGCGTTTGCTGTTTCTATTTGAAACAGCGCTGCTTTTCAAATAGCACCTCCACGCCAAATGAAGAAAACGTGTCATGCAGGTAGGGCTTAACGCTAAAAAAAAATTATAATTCACCAATGCGCAATTGGACACTGCTATGTACCTATTATCATCATCAGCCATTTGACGCCCACTGCAGGACATAGGCCTCCTTTGTGGTTTTCATAACCATGAGGGTTTTTGCCATAATCGCCACGCTTGGCAGGCGGGTTGGCGATCGCAGTATGGGGTTGGAATCTCAGAAAAACGCTGCTGCCCGTCTTGATTTCCTTAGTCGCCTTCTACGACATCCACGAAAGGAAATGGGGTGACGCTATTCTTAATCCGGCGCCATGCGACACACGGATATTCATTAATTATACTTTATTGCATACGAAACAACAGTACCCTACCTACAATTTTGTTTAAAAAGTGCAGTAAAGATCTTTAACCTACTTAAAAAAAGGAGGAGGTTCTCAATTCGATGCGTTTATTCCTTTTTCTCTTTGGCTATGTCAAGTCTTAACCGATTTCGGCAATTCTTTTTTTGTTCGAATACATATGTATTCATACGTACCATTGGTACAATTTTAATTTGGTGAAGATCTGATGAGGACTTTTAGAGATGGAGAAGGGAACTCTTCAATGGAGAACAGTTTTCAGTATTAATTATATGTTTCACAAAATATACCGTAGAAGTAATCCCAGGGTAGTTTGGTGATGGTCTGATGAAGACTTTTGGACATGGAAATTGAAAACCAAATTTTAAAGCAAAGTAATAACTTTTAGAGGTTCCAAGTTTCTATTGTAGATAGAAATATGCATTTTTAAATCAAATATTTAATTTCACTGTCATTTTCTACAGCCAAAGATTTGGAATTCTGATGATGACCAGCTCAAGTTCACCTAGATCCACGGAACCGGTGCACCTAGAAACCCGGAATTTAAGTTGAAATGTATAGTTTCATTATTACTTGCTACCTACGTTTATTTATTTATTTAATACACAGCCAACATATGTTGGCAAAATAAGTTAGAAAAATATTACAGACACATTATAGAACTTATAATCCAGCTTAACACAACAACACTCTTGACAGAAACTTACTTACAAAACTAACTATTATCTGGCTTATAAAGTAAAGTCAGATCCGTTAATGAATTATGAGTTCACAAGTTTTTGAAATGAAACCTTATGCCCCCTCTAAACGATGGCTCATGATGGACAATCACAGAATGGACCATGATTGCCACCATGATTGCGCAGCCGTCTACACAGTGGGCCATGATGGACAATCACAGAATTTATTCTTCTTCTTCTACTTACCCTGTTTTTATCTTTATGGAACTTATTTTTCAGATTCCAAATTGTAGGCTCCTGTTGGTATAACTAAATAAATTTGAAGGTCTCCTCATTGCTCCATTTCAGCTCCGACATTGCGACAATGCGTGAAATCGTAGGTCTCAAAGGTAGGTAGATAGTTAGCTACAAAATCATACGAAATAGCACGCGTCCGCACCGCACCGTAAGCAAATACGAACTGAGTGATCGGCGATCGTATGGACACGCTTACAATCATGGCCGCGATCTCCTTTGATGTCTGTCCGAAAAACCGACACAGCGGCGATTACACGCCAACGTCGCCCACCATGGGCCATTGCAGACGATTATGCCCTCTATCTACACGTTCATAATCGCCTGCATTTGTCCATCATGAGCCATCGTTTAGAGACGCCTTTGGAGTATAAAGGACCTATTTCTATGCTTGCTACCACAGAACATAGTGCTTGCTACAGTAGGAGAATTAAATTAAATGAACCTATTAAGGGGTGTCAAGGGAGTAACACTAGCGCTACCGAGGAAATAAATTCATATCTTTTTTACAGATCAAATAGCAAAAAGTATCAGTACAATCTCTCAATAATGTTAACAGTGATTTTTAGAACCCACGACAAAGAACCTAAGATAACGAGCCTGGAACTTGATAGCATTTGTGCCAAAAGCGGCCGTTTTTGGCGTTAATGGTATCTAGTCCTAGGTTGTTCGCCTTAGATTCGGGGCCATGGGTCCTAAAGATCAGTATTAACATGATTGAGAGATTTTACTGACACTTTTCGCAGATCTGTAAAAAAAGATATGGTTTTTTTCCTGGCTAGTGTTACTCCCGGGGCTACAGTGTGCTGGAACTGGCTAGCAAACGTTTTTGAATCGCTTGTGACATCCTCTAGGAATATGGCAGACCGTTGAAATTAATATATGATATAATTTAACTCCTTGATTCCCTATTGGATGTTTGACAACTGTCATAACCTTACGCCTTCTATGAGTAAATATATTCCGTAAGAATGCTTAAAAAAAAGCTAAGAATTGATATACCATTTTAAATGCGCAGTGGATTACGTTTAAGCTTATACAGTCTTACGGGCAATATCAAAATCTTGTATGTTAATGTTTAAAACTAACAGGAACAATAGTTACTCATTCAGAAAAAACGTTTTCATCAATTTATCACATTACGCCTTACGAGGAACGCCCAGCCTACTCGTTGCCTGTTGTCTGTGAGCAGGCGCTCTTCGCATCACCATTGATTTCATTGTAACTTTTCATAAGCGATTTATCAATCATAAATCAACCTTCCAAAGTTCACCTCGAGCGCCATATAGTGAAATTAATTCAAAGTAGCAATTCTCATACAAAATTACCGATTGTAGGCCAGGGGCGAGGGACCGAAAAAGGCGCCGCATCTTTCCAATTCACTTTCGTACAAAATGTACTGGGTCAAGTTTCATAAAACTATAATTTCGTAGTTTATTATGACAATTCGAAGTACACTGGGCAGCAGAGTCTATTTGTTAATCTGTGGGTTAATCGGCTTTGCAATGTACATCGAATTGTCATAGTCACAATGAATTGTAGTTCTATGAAACAGGCTCCTGAAGGGATGGGTCTTTTCCGCGCCCTCGCCCCACGTCCCATGTCCGAACAAAACAAAAAAATATTATATAGCTATTAGTCCAATCGGTGGAGACATTTTCGAGTGTTTGCAAGACCAACGCACGGCAACTGATTTTTGTAGTAGTGATCGAGCTTCAATCGTTAGAAAAACATACAATATAAAATCCCAATTCTTGTATTTTTTTATTTAAGTAAATAACTAAAAAAGAAAAGTAAAAAGGAAACCGATCATTTACTAGTATTCGAACCAAGAGCTCTCTGCCGTTCAAGGGACGCCTCTTCCCATCCGAGCTATTGTAACATTACCAACCTAAGCGAAACATCGTTTTATTATTTGTGCCTAAATCACGGTAAAAGTGAGGTTCATTAAAAATTAAACCTAACTACCTATGTATTATAATCCATTTTTATTGTCGCGATTAGGTCGGCCGCACGCGGCCAGACTTGTTGCTCGAGCCTTGTAGTCTCTAATTACTAGCATTTAAGGTTCATTTTAGTTTGATTGAGTTTTGTTTCACTCCTTGCGCTCGCACTTCGCCTCCACGTTAGATTGTAGGGTACATAGGCGGTAAATAATGTGTTGGTAAATAATAATTTCGATTGGGGCGTTACGAATAATACTTGATTCATAACCTTTGAGTGAACCAAGCCGAATTACAGTACTTAGTATTTCCGCACCGCTCACTTCCGTAGCGACAGAAGAAGATAGCGCTATCGAACTCGGCTCGGTCGTTCCCATCCGGATATATAGAAAAATATTTTACATAGATTATATGAATTGTGTCAATAATGTTGTTTAGAACCTTTTCTAAACATACAAAACGAATCTGTGTAGATTTCGTCTCTGAATTTTTTTTCTATCTGCCTGACATGTTTTTCTGTTTTAAATAAAATAAAACGCTGTATATTTTTATCACGTATTTTATTGTACATGCGGAAGTATTGTTAGAAGAATCAATGGCGTAATGCTAAAAATTTTGTAGGAATTATAATTTATATACGTGTGTAGGTACTTGTTTTTAGTTTTTTTATTTTCTCGAAATTCCGCTGTATTGGGATAAGTTATCTAAACTGCAATAATTATGCTCTTTACCTTTCCTACATGTAATATAAATCACACTTCCATGACATGTATAAGTTGATCCTATTCAATTGTTTTTGCTAGGGTTGGCACAAAATCCGGGTTTTTTTTATTCAAGATTTATTCGGTGCTCATTTTTAGGTACAACGTAATTTAAATATATAATTTAACGCGCATAATATTTTTTGGGTTCCGTAATTATAATGACAACAAAAGAAAGTAGGTAATTTTTTGTACACGTAACAAAAAAAAAACAACTGAAACCTTAACAAAAAGGAAAAGTGTAACAAAAAGTAACCAAATAGAAATAGAAGTACTGTATCACACAGTAGATTAAACAAAAATCTGCGTTCCTGGTTTACCGATATTACATATTTTTATTTAAGTGTCACAATGAATAGTGTAATGTATCTTGAAAATATTCGTCGGTGGGGAGTTCCAAAATTATAATAATAATAACGTCCACACAACGCAATCAAACTAGAATTCCCTGCACTATAGTATAGATAGTTTTTAACTATCAGCTTTAACGCCAAAAATCACTTAAATGCTGTATGTTTCCTGTGCTATTGGAATGAAATAATAGAAATGGTATGAATTACACTATTAATACGATTATCAACAGATTAATCTGTTATAATATACCAATATAAGTTAAGACGAGGAGGCACTGTTGATTAATAATTATATTTATCAGTCTTTGTGCTGAAACAAGGATGCAGGCCAAATAAGCACTCAAATCCATTTGTAGCTCTTTTACCAACATCCTCAGCAACGAAGTCTTTTTTCATTTTCATAATTTTTGTTTTATTTCTTTGGTCAATATCCATTTTGAAATGTTTTTTTTTCTTCTGTAAAAAATTAATTATTTTGCTTTTGTTCTTAAAATTTTTATAATTTTGTTTGTGTTATACCATAGAAAAAAAATTATCGAGTCAGATTTGCTCAATGGACTATTGGCCACACAGGCACGATAGCGATGACACATATTCACCCTTTTGAAACCGCTTTAGTGAATGCGCGTAGTGTAAAATAAAATAAAAAAATGCTTAAAGTCGATGATTTAAATTCAAAGATTTTGAGCCAAAATCTTAATCCAAGCTTCAAATTTATCAAAATTTCCACTATTTTAAAATGTTTATAAAAACCTCTGTATTTTTACACTATATTTTAAGTTTTCAGCAGCTTTTGTAAAGAAACCTCTCGAGTCATGGAAACACAAGAAGTCCACTGCTGGATATAGGCCTCCTCCATGCATTTCCAAAAAGACCAGTTGGAAGCGGATTTCATCCAGCGTCTTCCTGGCACTTGGATGAGGTCATCTGTCGGCTGGTCGTCCTACGCAGCGCTTGCCGATATGTGGTCTCCATTCGAGAACTTTTCGGCCCCATCGGCCATTAGTTCTGCTTGCTATGTGCCCCGCTCATTGTCACTTCAACTTAGTAATCCGCTGGGCTAAGGTGACTTTCGTTCCTCTACGAATCTCATCATTTCTGATTCGATATCGTAGAGAAAGCATAGGCCTTTCCATAGCTATTTGCGTGACCTTGAGCTTTCTTAGGAGGCCCATAGTGAGAGGCCACGTTTCAGTGCCTTAAGTCATCACTGGTTGTATAATTTTGTGTTGAGTGATTGATGTATATTAGACGAAAGGACTTTTCTAAGTTTCCCGAATGCTGCCCAGCCAAGTTGGATTCGACCTCTTTCACAAAGTTGGACCGGCCTAGTTGGACTGTTTGTCCTGAGTAGACGTATTCGTCTACAACTTCGAGAGTCGAGTTCCCCAATGTTATTGGGGTGGGCACAAAACGAGCATTCGATATGACCTTCGTTTTGTCCATGTTCATTTCAAGGCTCACCCGTTGGGAAACTCGACTGAGGTCTTCGAGCATTATGCCGAGGTCTTCCATCGTTTCTGCCATGACTACTATATCGTCGGCAAATCGAAGGTGAGTGATGTACTTGCCATTGATATTGATGCCGCGTCCCTGACATTCCAGAAGCTTGAAGGTATCTTCCAGTCCGTTTGTGAACATTTTTGGAGAGATAACGTCTCCCTGTCTTACGCCCTTTTTCAATGGAATTGCGTCCGAATTCTGTTCCTGTACTCGGACCGACATAGTGGTTCTGTGGTCATAGTGGACTGTTGTACAAGCATTTCAGCACCTCGATATACCGATAGTCAATACGGCAACGCTGGAGAGACTCGAGCACTGTCCATAACTCGATTGAATCGAAGGCTTTCTCAAAGTCCACAAACGCAAAGCATAATGGCAAATTATACTCCTCAGTCTTCTGTATAATTTGCCGCAACGTGTGGATGTGGTCTAATGGTACTAAAGCCCTTTCGGAAACCGGCTTGTTCGGGAGGCTGGAAGTCATCAAACCTGCGTTCAATACATGGCGCAGAGTAGTCATCAGCGACCACAAAAACCTCCAATACTAATTTTCATAGAAAAACGGAGCCAGAGATAAAAATCAGAATTTTTAAATTTTTAGGAGCCAGCTTGAAATTTGACTTACGCCATTTTGTAAAAAGTAAGTTAACGTTGTCATCCAACCCAAGGTCTTATTCAACATTTGTTCGACAAGACTACCCCGTAATGTTACCGTTTTCTCAGGCTTTGACAAAAAAGCTGTAGAGACCGGATTTTCCAAGTCAGATTTTTCTTATCGGTTTGAGGGATCATCCTGTAAGGATGGAAAATTCCAAGTTTACACCATATGTGGAACTTGGAAATCTTTTAGCACCGAAATCTTTAAGACCGAAATTAGAACAACCAAAAATTCAAGAATTTTCACACGTCTAGTTATTTTAGCATTCAAACGCTGTGTGACTATAAAGTTGATACCATATTAGTCCAGCCGCTAGACCAGCGGGGCCCGGTGGCAAAACCTGCATTAGGTGTTGGTTGAAAATTTAAGCAATTTTACTTTTCAATCGGCACTATTAAATTTGCCATAAAAATTAATTTACGTCACCGTCCTATCTCGGGTTTATGCAACGAGTTTATGTTGTTTTAAAAGACCACCCCTAAGTGTTACCATTATCCCAAGCCGTTGAAAAAAAAGAAACTCATGGAGACCAGCTTCTCCAAGTTTTCGATTTTCTCCGTCGGTTTTAGCAAAAAAACTAATCGTATAGAAAATTTCAAGTTAGTAACATCAAAATGGGACAACAATTTTATCTAGGTGTTTTTCGCTGATCAACTTTATGTACCTATATAAATTCTTCACGTCACATAAAGTTTACATAAAGTTGTTATATGCGATGTATATCATGTTACTATTTTAATTAATATCAATAATAACGGCACCAGGTATTTACATATTTTTTTCAAAATCAAATCAGATCCGGATTATAAATTACTATCTGAGAGCGTGACAACCCTAACGACGTAAAATCCGGATAACAATTAAAATGGTCGTAATTTCTACTTTCCATGGAATTGGCATTAGAAATATATGTTTTATTTCATATGGGGAAGTCGCTTCCTACGTTCCAATTCTGCCACTGAGTCCCGAAATACATCCATGTGAAATCAAAGTCAAATTCACTTTATTGAAAAAAGATAAGATGATTTTTTTTCACTTTTTGACATAAAAACCTGTTGTTGTGCAAAAACATGTACTATTTCATAAGTAGGTAGGTAAATAAATACGCACTTACTAAACATATGATTTTTGTTTGAAAGCTATTCTTTCTACAAAGCATAGATAAGTTTTGAAGAGATGTACCTACCTTTATCTTTTTTGTTTGTAATGACGCATGCTATACAAGAAGGCATTAGATTGAAGTCTATTCAATCTACGCGTACGCGGGCGGGCTGGCGAAAAGTAGAAACCGCTCGGCTCGCTCGACGCGTTCGAAATTCGGCTATATATGTGTGCGTTTGGCGGCGTGTGCTTACGCGAAGGGAATGAGACTGTGTGTGTGCGGCAGCGCGAGCGTCTTTCTATGGAGATTACTACTAGGAATTAATTCAGTCGTGTCATCTAGCGGCGAAATGTTGAAGTGCTGCACACCTGTGTCAAACGCTCAAGGTCATCGGCACAGGGAAAAATCTTAACCCTAAACACCACCAAGACTAATTAGATACATTTGTTTCTCGATCAATAACTGTGGATAGCCAGATAGTCTCGGCTTAAAAATTCATAAATTGCGGAAACCCTCTTTGCAATAACTTCGTATGCCCCAAAACGAGGAGGTTCTCAATTCGACGCGTATAATATATATATGTTACAGCCAAAGTAATAAATCTGGATATTATACATAATGACTGGTCATTATATATAATGTCTACTCAGTTTAGATAAAGTGATAATTAACACAAAATTAATCACATTTACTAGCAATTTTATTTAATATCATATTAATATCATAATGTAGGGTACCTATGACTTTTCCATGCACCAACCTTGTTTAAGTTTGACACAAAACTAAGTTTTTTAGTGAAATATTTTTTTTCGCTTTTATATATAAAAAAAGAACTAACACCCGAAGTTTCAGGATGGAGCGGAGCGCAGCGAACTTCGAACCTATTTTTGCTTATGTGTACTGACCTAACAAACAAAATGCGAAATATAAATTTAATCAAACAATTATTTGCTATATACCTAACACTTGCCAAAATAAAACGTTAGCATAATAATTTATTACTTTGTCTAGTGAATTTGGCTATTAATGGCTATTTAATCACTTTGGCTGTAACATATATACACGCGTCGAATTGAGAACCTCCTATATACGCATTACGAGAACATATACATATATATATATATATATATATATATATATATAGTGATCTTAGGTTCCATAGCACGCTGAGCGACTTTAAATCGGTGGAATAGTCCTGCCGTCAGTGGCGTAACTATAGGGTGGCAGGGCTGGCAAAATGCCACGGGCCCCCGACCTGAGGGGGCCCCCGAACTATGAGGGCGCGAGCTCAGAAGTAACTTAACATTTTAAACAAAAATTTGTAACAATTTTAATGTTTCTATATAGTACTTCAAATAAATTAAAGTTGGGCCATGTATTATTCTGAAGACTATATATTATTATCGCCATGTACACTTTTTAATTCTGTAAATGTTTTGTTTTATTCATGTAATTTTATGTGTGCAATAAAGTATAAAGTATTATTTTTATTTTCACTGGGAGGGCCCCATCTAATGAATTTGCCACGGGCCTCAGATGGTATATTATATAGTCACGCCACTGCCTACCGTCTCCACATTTCGGTCATAACTTGCAGGACACATTAGTTGAAGTCTCTTGTCTTTAGGCTGTGAGGAATAACCGAAACGAAAATCTGGCGCAGTTTTCCGAATGTAGCTCAAGAGCGCCACAGACTTGACTTCTCGCGGCTTCTGTCTCGAAATTAACTCTGCCCTGTTGGATAGTCTGCTCTAGGTAGCATTGGCGAAGGGTGGAATTATGATGAAGGGAAGCCGGTCCAAAAAAAAAACGCATAGTGTGGATGCAAGCCCCAATTCTTCGAATTCTTGACGTCTTCTTCAGAGGATAAGGCCCCACTTTCACCATACAAAAAAAGCGCTGATTCGACGATGACAGCGTCAGAAGATTTTATCAATCAAGTAGTTTCTTTTGTTGTCTAGTAGCACAGCTTTCGGGTCGGACGTTTGACACCGTGTATTTATGCTCGCAGGCTTACGCTCAAATTCGGTACAGTAACAAAATAGTATGAAATGGTATGAAGGTACTTAAAGTTTTTGAGCGTAACACGCACATAAGAACAATTCTACAGATTTTTATTTTTAAGTTTGCACTTACCCGATATTACAAGAGTCACCACATACGCTGCAATTAGTTTCACATACATGTTGCTCGGGTGAAGACAAAATGTTCACTGTGGTGGTCTGTCCGTGTGACTTAATTAATGTCTATGAAATCAGAGGGTCACCAGTTCAAACAGTTCGAGAACTATTGAACTATTGCTTGTATGCGTGGTTCCAAACTAGCAGCCTCCAGTGGTTTCTTCTGGTGGTCAATAACTAATTAATCAACGACCGGTTGATTTTGTATAGCGAATTAATAAATCGATTGCAAATTCTTGCTCAGAGTCAGCAATAATGGGCAAGCATGGAACATTGGTTATTTTACGCCTTGTGCTCTAATTATACCTAGTCGTGAACAACGTTGATAAAATGGCCAGGGGAGTTAGCTAAATGAACCGACCCGAGACACACCCGACCCATAATACTGGCAGCAATACCACGCTGCACAACACGAGAGATCGTCTGCATGAGCTACGCCCCAGAGAGCGGTAGTCAAAGCCACGGCTCCTCGAGCACCCTATCTCGCCGTATCTCTTTAATAAACGCCCTGCCCTGAGAACCCCAAAATTCAGTCCTTTCATGAATGATAGGTAGTTACACCCCTGAATTATTATGTGTCCATTTAAAAAAAACAGCCAAGTGCCTGTCAGGCCACGTGCAGTGTAGGGTTCCGTATAAGGAGGGGTTTTTACCAGCTCTTGAGAACCAACAACTTCATCGAAGTAATTTTCAATGGAATTTGTACGAAGTTTTCCTTTTATTGGTCGCCAATTACTCGTTAACTTGTAAAGTCTACTTAACCATGATAGTTTTGCTTTTAATTTCGTTATATGTGCTACTACTGATTTTGTTCACATTTCTACAATCAACCGTTTAGCCAGGAAAGGGGGGAGGCCGCCCTACTCGGACGAAAATGGATGATTTCGGAAACGGAACCCTAAGTAAAAAAATGGTCTTGATACACCCACAATATTTTTGAAGACCAATCCAACGATACGCCACACTATGGTGAAGGCGAGAAAAAAAATGCAACCTTAATTCCATCCCAAATGTTTTTTTCTTCCGTTTTGTCGGCGTTATTAATCACGGCGCTTTAAAACTTAATATTTCGCAAACGGAACCCTAAGTAAAAAATGGTCTTGATACACCCAGAATATTTTTGAACGACCAATCCAACGATACCCCACACTATGGCGAAGGCGAGAAAAAAATCCATTCTTAATTCCATCCTTAAATTTTTTTTTCCTTCCGTTTTGTCGGCGTGATTAATATGACGTCTATGCCAAATTTCAACTTTCTAGTACTGATCGTCTCTGAACTAGACCATGGTCAGACAGTCAGACAGGCAGACAGATGGATATGGCGAAACTGTAAGGCTTCCTTGTCGACTACGGAACGCTAAAGAGGGATTTCTCAGCAACTTTTTGTGGATAAAGTGTACCTGTTTGTTTTGGCGTCCAGTAAAACTTCGCATTATAAATGCCTACTCATGTCTAAGAAGAAGAATGTAGGTACTCAGTTGGTACTATATCCATTCTATTTATTGCAACCATCTTATCTAGTCTTATCCGTACCTACTCGGCTGCGGCGTAACCCCCTCCACGACCTCGGCTGTAATTCCAACGTTGTTTACTTCTTTCGCAACGTTTTCGACATCGGTGCGATCAATGACTTTGTTCCACTGTACCGTTACTCCCAAATCCATCAATTCATTCAGCAGTGCCATCACGCGATTGTAATTGTGATTTTCGGGATTGACTTTCACCACTAGTCCAGACATTTGGTGGTTGACTGAGGTGGCCTCTTTTATGGGTTCACTACGGTCAGTGCGAGGAGATTTGCTTCTAAAACTTCTCATAGTCGGTTGTGTAGTGCTGCCTGGTTCTTCATTAGGTTTCTGATCGTCGTAATACAAGTCGTTATAACCCAACACAAGGGGTGGAAGCACTATTAAATGTGCTGCGAATTCTGTGCCGTTTGACTGCGAAGCAAATGAAAGCCTCTGATTACTACAGACAATTGATAATACAATACAGGTGACTCCTGAGTAGGTAGCGAATAAACTTATGATTTTGTGCTCTATACCTATGAGGTGAAAACCAAAAATCTAGATATAAGAGAAGAAACAAACACGTATTTCTTTTGTTGTCCAACAAGTTAAAGCAAGTAGGTAGTTTAACAGATAGTACGAATTTATCCAAGTGTTTTTTAGACACTTTGATAAATTCGCGATAAATTGGAAGTGTTCTATGTGGCAACTTCAAGGGATTTTTCAAATCTCTATTTTTAAACTTTAGAAATTTAACGTAACATGGATATCACTAGATACTTGACTGCACACTTGTTCGAAATTTGCAATTATGCCGTGCGAGATAAGAGCTTCGTTATACCTAGAGTAAGTGCGCCAATTATGGACTAGTTCCGTAATATGGACTACCTTCATTTCTCAAAAACCATCGGTCGTATTTAGCTATCGGTCTCCGCACACTAAGTTCCACCCCTCCCGCGGTTCGTTAATCGCTTGCCTGTCGGCAGAGAATGCTCACGCATTCACGGCAGCCATTTTTCGTTTTTATCATCGTGCGATCAAATTTTTTACTTAACTTCGTAAGGTCATAATTTCAGCAAATATTACTGTTTGGGAAAGTGGATAAAACTAGGGGAAAGGTGAGTTATTTTACAATTATTCATAATAAGTTGATATATCCAATAGTTTTAATAATTTTCTTAGCAACAATATTAACCTAGAAATGTATGTGTATTATAATATGGACCACTAGCATGTTTTGAATATGGACTAGTGGTCCATATTACAAACAGTCACTTATATTTTAATTTGATTGTTTTAGGATGGCATCTACAAATTCTACAACCAAAGAAAAGACCAGACAAACATGGGATATTTAAAGATGCAATGGCTAATGCAATTAAAGTTATATGAGATAAGCAAATGGGTTTTTTAAAAGCATCTAAAACATACGGAGTACCCAAAACTACGCTTATCCAATCATGATTTTTCCAATCAGATCACCAATCACTTGATTTTTTTGTATGTTAATTGTGTACCAGCAATTAGTTTCATCTTAATAATTGACTGATTTAATTTTAGGCAACACGTCCTTTTTTCCCAATAAATTAGAACCAAATCGACTATGGTCCATATTTAAATCCATGTGGTCCATATTTTGTACACTTTTTGTTAATGCACAATAATGACATATTTTAGAAAATGTTGATTATTTCTAAGATGTTCATGTTCCTTAAGAATTCTAACAATCGTTTTTGATACCAAATAATTATCGAACCGTTCAAAATATATAAGGCTGGTTAATCTGTATAATTCTGAGTTTTATTACACAAAATCCTTATGGTGGTCCATAATTGGCGCACTTACTCTACTTATAGGGCGTCATGTAATTCCATCCTTATTATATTTCGACCTACCGTACTAATTTGATCAGAAGACTGAGTTGTTGGCGACTCGCATTCAGATATACTCATTAGAAAGAGTAATAATACCGCACATAATACCACATCATTTTCCACTGCGCAGGGCATTTTATTTCACGCAAACACGGGTTTTTACGATTAGGTTTTTACAGCTTCACGACTGTTATGGCACGTTATGGTTTCTGACTTACAGCAGCTAAGTACCTACTCTAAAGTAATCTTATTGTTTTCCTGTTCCTATGCATACTTAGATATTTATCATTGCATCGCAGTATAGGGCAATTTTCTTGCTTTCTACCATTCCTTTTTTTTCCTGTAACAAAATTACACAGCCACGAGGCACAAAACGATTATCTATTTCTTATTTGACCTATCTACCTATGTAAAAACGTGTGGATTAAACTCAATCCCCGACATTTTCTACTTATATCCAGTGCATTATCAGAGGCTACAGATTGGCTAAGCATAGTCCCTTATATGCCCCAATCTTTCTGTGGCCACAACCCTTGGCAATCAAGACTATCTTCTATAGGTGATAGTTACCTACTCAGTGAGAAAGCGGAACATCAAGCAATAAGGAACATCAGTGTACTCTTAGCTTAACCTCCTCAGTCCTGACCTTGAAAATAACAATTGAAAACCATTGTTATTTTCAAGGTCAGGACTGAAGAGGTTAAGAAATGTCTGTGTAATTTCCTTTTTTATGTAGGTACAATAAAGTGTTCTCTATCCCCACAAATTCTAAAGAGACTGTGAGTGAATACAGCTTTTTATACAGTTCTCATGGCAGCCAAACTTGACTACACCTCATCATCAAGGTTGTCATCGTCAACTTTCGCTCTGTGAGGCAATGGAGGCGTGCGTTCGGGCTCTAGAGGCGATGTGATATCCACCCCCGCCTCGTGTAGTAACCCTGTTAGAGTAGCCAGAGAGCTCGCTAGCTGTAACAAAAAGAAATTACGGTGTTATAAGAAAGATGGCTCGACTGGTACAAATAACCAACTTCTTCTTTCGTGACAGGTTGGAAATGAAATCTTGATATATTAATCTTAATACTATGTAGGTAACGTTTGAACATCGCGGTAACCAAAATCAGCGGCTCGTAAACTTTTAAGGCTATAGAACACTAACAAACCTCATTTAATTCATGTAAAAAAAAAAGAATATAAAAAAAGAATGAACTCAATGGTCAGTCATGTTTGTGTGTTACATCAAGGAGTAGACTTTAAAAAGAAGATATCCAAATAATAGATATAAAATTCAACATTAAAGGAAGTTGAGTTCACTTCAAGGTTTTCTAGGTACCTACCCCTACTGTCCCATTTCATCAATTCGCATTAATGTTTGTAGCTGGTGATCTTATCTTATCTTATCTACATTATCCTCTCTTAGCACCGCTGACAACAAAACTATGTGTCGATCATCTACAATCAGTGGACGTGCGTCATCAATAATTTATTTCAACGTAAAGAATTTACATTCTGTTTGCTGAATGTCAATGTACTATGTTACTATGTTAGCCGCTGCCTTCGGGCCGTATTTGTAGTGGAGAAAAAGGCAGCGGGAAAAAAAACTCCACTCTGACCATCTTTTCTCAAATCATCTTAAACTTATACATCAAAGCCTATATGATATGATTCCGTGATAGCCACTAATAACTTTAAAAGCCAAAATAACACTTCTTACAAACAGTGCCGTAACTAGCCTTTTATGCGCCCGGTGCGAGCTTTCAAAACTGCGCCCTTGAAAAATGCTCTAACCAGGCTCTGACAATAAAGTGGACAAATGTGCATAAAAATAAATCTATCTATTTTTTGTTTACGAAGGTATAGGTACTTAGTAGATTTCTTTAAGATAAAAATTGTTTATTCAAAAATATTTGCTCAAATACAGAAATGACACAAAGTACTCGATAGTAAAGACCCAAGGCTAAGGTAAACCGTAATCACAAGAAAAGGACAGCTACCTACTCAAAGATTTACTTTCCGCGCTTTTCTCATTGCGAAGTCCTTGATTACATTGTCATACGACAGGAGCCGTGCTATGTCGCGTTCAATCGACAAAATCGCTAGGCCAGACAATCTTTCTTGGCCCATCGTCGAGCGCAGGTAGGTACGTCTTTATTAATTTGAGCTTACTGAATGATCTCTCGCAGGAAGCTACAGTCACTGGCATCGTTAAAAATATCTTTATAGCGACTACTACATTGGGAAACATTTCCTTTAAATCCAGTTCCACTATAGCTTTGAGAAGACCCATACTTGACTGACATTCACATTTATCAAATAATGTAGTCGCTTCAACTTGACTCTTCAAAGTTTCTATTTCGGCCCAAAATTCTGTGGCATTTATATCTGCAGAATATTTGATACTCAAATCAGCTGCATGTTTTTTTAGTTCTTCAACCGAATATGTAGTTATGTGTTTTACGGTCAAAAAACCGAAAGAGTAGTGTATGTCGCGTAGTTTTTCGAATCGCCATTTTAATTCAGAAATTATTGTATCTATTGCTTCATTTATCTGAATTTTGAAACTTTGTTGCTGAGTAATGTAGTAGCCGGCGTCTGAACTTTCACTTAAATCGTGTCTTTTTACTCGCTTTCGTCGCTTTTCAGGAAAATTGTCTTCAATGTTACATTTTTCACAAATTCTTTTTGCCTTTTCGAAAACAATGTCCACAGTGTCGCGAATATTCTGAATCTGGCTTGTTAATCCCTTGATTAATTCAAGAGGCTTTGTCGATAGTAATGGTTTTAGACTGTAGAGCTACATTCACTCTGTCAACAGATTCCAAAATTTGATCCCAAATTTGCAGAGTACATATGAATTTATAATTAATTAGGTCCATTATACTTTTAGCTGTAGCGATTGTTTCCGCATTATAATCATTGGTAGTTAGAATCTTTAGCACACACCAAATTTGGGGTATTTGCGTGTTCAAAGCTTTGACGGCCCTAGCTTTAGAGGCCCATCTAGTGTCGGCGTGTTTTTTCAATGAAATATTTAAGTGTTTCATTAAAGTTTCCCATCTGACCGTTGAACTCGA
This sequence comes from Yponomeuta malinellus, assembly GCA_947308005.1. NCBI lineage: Eukaryota > Metazoa > Arthropoda > Insecta > Lepidoptera > Yponomeutidae > Yponomeuta > Yponomeuta malinellus. The sequence goes on from OX371013.1 coordinate 3,759,522, forward strand.
AAAAAACACAAATATTTTCTGGGTTAATCCAAAAAATGTGATCATGTCAGGTGTCACACTAGCAGCGTGTACGCCAGATAAATTCAAAGAATGCGCTGCGCACGGCACGTAATCAGCATTTTCATTAATTTGTTTTATTTTGGCTTGGACTCCGTTATATTTACCGGCCATATTACTACCATTGTCGTAGCCTTGGCCACGAAGATCTTGAATATTCAATCCATCAACTTCTAATTTCTCTAAAATCTCTTTCGACAATCCCTCACCCGATTTTTCATGAGACTGGATGAAATCTATGAATCGTTCTTCGATTGTAACTTTCTGCTCGGATACTTTTACGAATCTCAATATTTGTGACATCTGTTCTTGATGCGATACGTCTGGCGTACAATCAAAAAGTATGGAAAAGTATTTTGCCGCACGAACGTCGTCTAAAATTTGTTTTTTGACCTCAGAGGCAAGAATATCTACAAGCTCGTTTTGAATATAAGGCGTAAAATATGAAATATTTCCTTTATTAAGCGATTCGATGTGCGCTCTAAGTTCAGGATCGAATTTTGAAATCATATCCACGGCACTTAAGAAAACTCCAGATCCTGATTCTCCAATATGCTCATGAGAGCCTCTGAGGGGTAAATTATTTTCCGCGCAAAACAAAATTATGCTAGTACACACTTTTAAAATATGTCTCCACTTATTTGTTTCTTGATCAATAGCCTTTTGTCAGGATGCATCTATTATGGTCTTACTTTTTATTTGCTTATTGTTCGAAATACTAATCCTGCGCAGACGAAGTCGCGGGCACCAGCTAGTACTAAATGTATGAAACCGATACCGTTCTGACGCGTCACGTCACGACACATCAGACAAATATAAAACCACCTTTACAAGTGTTGTTGTTTCAAGATAGCTTGAAAAATGCCATATAGATAGTACAGAGGGCGCGTCTACACCATATTCGCAATAAAACAAAATGTACCTACTAACTACCATGCATGAAACAAAACTAGATACTGGTCTGGTCATTTCTGCGCCCCTCCAGGGTCTGCGCCCTGTGCCTGGGCACCGCTGGCACCGCCCTAGTTACGGCACTGCTTACAAAAGTAGGAAAAACAGTAAGCGTCACGCGGCTATCACTGCCGCTACATAACAGAAGAAGAAGAAAAAACAATTATTATAAAAACAGTGCACACGCCACAATAACAAAACAAAAAACAACCAAGAAAATATTTCAACAGAAATGTTATAAAAAAGAAAGGAAAACGAACGAAAACAGTCGCTTTAGTTCCTTTTAGTAGGTACTGTTTGCTTTTGCTGTCACTGATTTTTTTTCATTTCACCGTCGCGTCGGCCGCTATCAGCCAGATGATTAACTGACCGTACATATACGAGTATGATTGTTCATTGAAGTCCTCGTCTTCCGCGTAATGATTCTTGCCCTACTTGCAGTCTTATCGCCGAGCAGTCATCATCATCAACCCATTATGTCCCCACTAAGGGGCACGGGTCTCTTCCCTGAGGAAGGTATAGGGCATACTCCACCACGGGGGCCAAGTCCGGATTGGTGGAGGCTTGTAGACTAGTAGCTCGTCTACTGTCAGAAGTTGTCAAGCCGCCCTAAGACCTCTGACTTGGCTTAACGACTGCCATCTATCGACGGTAGCCGGCACCAACAGCAGCAGCAGTCATATTTAGGTACTATCCCTACCGCCAAAATGTATCTCAAACTCACCTGCGCATCAGGTCTCTCCTGAGCCCTCAGCAACTCCCCCGCCAACCCCACTTCTTCCACCGCCTCCTCCAACCTGCCCACTCTACCGTGCCTGGCAGCAAGATTGAGCCTTATTAGCGGGTCGTCAGGGGCGAGATTCGCGGCGCGAGCATATGCCGCATCAGCCCTTACGTCGCCGAGGCGCTCTAGCGCTATGGCTATTAGGAGGACCTGAAAAGCATGAATGTAGGTACTCGTATCATTAAACGACTCTAGGGTTTCTTAAACTAGGGTTTTTTTACGTATGATGGCTGACTGAATATAAGTCGTAATTTGAATGAAAATGTGGATTATTATTGAGAAAAATAACCACTAAACGTTGACTGCGTTAATTTCACTAATTGTAATAAGTGCTAGACAGGTAAGAAAAGAAAGTAAAATGCTTACGTTAAAGTATTAAATAAAGAACTTGCGGTATTTGACCGCCCAGAGACCGTGTGGCGCCGGATTAAGAATAGCGTCACTCTATTTCCTTCCGTGGATGTCGTAGAAGGCGACTAAGGAAATAAATTACCAGGAGACGGGCAGCAGCGTCTTCCTGAGATTTCAACAGCATACTGCGATCGCCAACCCGCCTGCCAAGCGTGGCGATTATGGCAAAATCCTTCATGGTTAGGAAAATCATGAAGGAGGCCTATGTCCTGCAGTGGGCGTCGAATGGCTGATGATGATGATGATGATGATGTCAACCAACGTCCGTCAATAGCGGGACATAGGCTGCCGCCAGGCAACACCACAAAGACGTACTGACCCTAGAAGGGGAGGGTAAAGTAAGGAAAGATGCTCACAGTATGAGGTTCCTTGGGGTGCAGTGCGGCAGCGGCGGCCAAACGGCAGAATGCCGACGTTGGCCGCCGGCACACCAGCAGCGCCAATCCAAGGTCATGCGCCGCCTTGGAGCTCAGCGGGGCTGCCCAGGCCGCTCGTTGGAGACAGGATAACGCCTGGTAGAATAGAAAGTCTTGGATAGTAGTAATCAACGAGGTTGGTGATTGAGTCAACTCACTGAATTGGTGTAGGGCAAGGAAGGCTTTTGTCTTAAGAATTAAATTGCTCCACTAAAACCTATAGCGATGGTTAGCAGTTTATGTTTAATATCTTTTTGATTTACCTTAGTGGTATTGCTAACTACAAATTCACAAATTTACTTATCGTAAAAACAAAGTCGCACCCAGGACCTCTTAAATATGAGGCCAGCGTTATACATGTGCTACCAGCTCTGCTACCGCTTGGTGATCATAACAGACAACAGCGAAGACAAACACTCACCGCTACATACTTCCTCTTAGCCAGCAATGCCAATCCCAGGTCCGCGTGGGCGGCCACGCAGGTGGGATGCGCTGCCAGGGCTGCCTTGAGCCGCGCCAGCGCTGCGTCCAGGTCTTTGTGCTGCAGCATCATCGCTGCAAGAGCGAGCGCTGCAGCATGCTGAGAATCGACAAGCTAAGCTAAGTGAGCTAAATTTATTGGATGTGAGTCGGGAATTCACCTAATTCAATCCATTGAGTCGGTACCTACCCAAAAAATTATGACAGCAAAGAACTGGATGGCGATCTAAGGGCCGCGCCGGCGCTGCGTCCCGGCCTTTGCATCATTGCTGCGAGAGCGAGCGCGGCAGCATGTACCATGTCGTCGAGTTTGCCCATTTGAGGCCGAGGCGAGAGACCGTGAGAGATATTAAAATTGAAAAGGCCCGTCGACTTTTACGAGAACACTCAAAGATCAAATTAAGTTACTTAACATTGTGATCTTTGTCTACACCACAGGTTAGTTGGCAGAATGTTGTATTTCTGTACCATTACGGACCGAGTGCGGAATATGTTCACCTGTGTAGGTTGCTGTGCCAAGGCCGCTCCGAGGAGCTGAAAGGCTTGACGCGGGTCTCCGGCTCGCAAGCGTAAGGCTCCAGCCGCTGCCAGCGTGTCGGCGCCGCAGGCGCAGGACCTGTGTGGAAACGCTCTGGTGTTATGTGGCGTGCGTTTGATTTTTTCATCGCTGCTGTCTACGGGCTCTTTTTTCTCAATAATTTTATTTTCATAAGAGTGGTGGCTACACACGACAGCTATAATGTAAAGGTGTATACGGATCCATCTCATATCAATCGAGCACGACTCATCTCATTACATATTTCCATAGAAATCGTCAGGAGTCCACACACGGCAGCGATAACACATATTTTTACATCTTCGTATCTTAAGATAGAGAGCGATCGGTCTAAACCAATAAAATATACATTTATACCTTAGCAGCTTTAAAGTGAGACGTATATCAATGGAATTAAGGGAAATATACCAGATAGAGTAGGGTAGATAGGGTAGATTACATTACCTGTTGTGTGTGTGATACTTTAACATAATTTAAAGCTATACATCCCGGGATGTAATGTACATTAATATACATTATAGCTGGCGTGTGTGAAGTCCTCAATCCGTATTCCCAAATCACCAGTCGTTAACCTTCAAGGCCCTCGCCGCTGCCCTGGCTCCCAGGCCCAGTCCCCTATAGTTGTAACCCAGTCCCCAGTCCCCAGTCCCCAGACCCCAGTCCCCGGTCCCCAGTACCCAGTACCTACCCAGTGCCCAGTACCCAGTACCCAGTGCCCAGGACCCAGTATCCAGTATCCAGTAGCCAGTACCCAGTACCAAGTACCCAGTACCTAGTACCCAGTACTAGTACCCAGTACCCAGTACCCAGTGCCCCGTGCCCAGTGCCCAGTACCCAGTCCCCGGTCCCCAGTCCGCAGTCCCTCAATCATCAATCATTAGTTCTTTTTCCTCACGTGAGAGCGTGATCGTAGGCCTGCAGCGCGCCGGCCAGGTCCCCCGCTGCTAGCAGCAGCCGTGCCAGCAGCGCGCCGGCTCGCTCGCCGCCACCCGCCTGCACCGCCACCCTGGCCCACTCGACGCCGCGAGACATGTCGCCAAGATTCCAAGCGCATTCCGCTGGAAAGAAAATAGGTGGGTCCGAGTGGCATGATCTAAAGATTTTCAAACTTTGTTTACCGTGATACTTCTCGCACTTCTTCTTCTTGCTACTGCTTTGATATTTTGACAAACTTTAGAAACATCATACCTATGCAGAATTTATCACGGTCTTTCGATGTAATGGGCTGAACCCCCCATAAACTAGCGGTGCGTTGCGGTGCTGGAACCTTTAATGGATAGTTTTCTGGCTGGTATAGACAGCCGGAAAATTGGCTAGGCCCCACAAACAATCCCCCACGTAGACCGGACCTAATTGGAAGTAGACATAATCGAAAGAGATCGAGAAAGATTGGAAAATATCTATAGTTCAAGAGGCCAAGTCAATCCCAGCATTCCTGTAAATAATTCTGGTGCACAGTAAAGTGTTTTCTATCTATCAATCGACACCAGCTGGCCCGAATTGGCAGATGATATGAACAAACGTGCAGAAATGGAAATCTGTTGTTGAGGTCCTATCCTAAAAGTTAAAGGATCGAAAAAATAAGTCTGAAGTCAACGGGTCCGTCCCGTTTTAAGAAAATCAACAGTGCACTTGTTTTCCATCAGCGTACTGAGAGATGGTAAAATAGTACTGTTGTTTTGCGTAGTACCAGCTGTCAATGAGAACCTTCTTAATTTGTTAACACTTCTTAGAAGGAAACCTGGATGACTTACCAAGAGCTCGATAAATTTCTGCGTCAGGATGTTTCGTCAGCTTGCCTGCTTCTAAATAAGCTTCCAGTGAAAGCTGAAAACGACCTTGACGAAACCTGTACAAATAAACAAATAAATAATTATCAGTACTATGTCTAACTAGCTCTTATTTCGATCGGTACTTTAAGCATGTCAACCTTCATATGCTTGCACTCAACTCGGTTAGGTTTAATTGCAATAAATTACCTCTGCTCAGTGATAGTTAAAAACTCTGCTATCGACTTATATTCAGCAACTGGTATAGATACCATTCTACCATAGTGCAAGTTTTGAACGGAATGGAATACCTTTCTCCACAGGTAACGCTGACTAAACTACTTACAAGCATTTAGCCACTTGTTTCAGCGGTTCCGGCTCGTGAGGATGGAGTCTGATGCAGCTGTGGAACCTCTCGAGCGCCTCTTGGAGTCTCCCAGCATCAGCTAGCACTAGACCCTGAAACAAATTCGTAGCGTCTATCTCTGAGCGAAGTTCGCTTAAAAATCAAGTATGCTATCGGTCTATTTCCACGATTTTGCTTGCGACAATTTGTGATAAGCTTGTGTAACTTACATAAACATGCATCATCTTCGTCTTTGAACCGGGACAGTTGGCACTATGCACCTACTGATTAAGAAGCTGTCTAAGTCCTCTGATACTCTTTTACGGACTTTTTAGTGTTTTAGTATTTTCTAAACTACTCACTTTTTATCACACATACATACACTCACGCCAGGGTTTGCCAACCACTTTTCCTATTAACCGTATCTTGTCCTCTATCAATCATACCATTACACGAAAAGAATTGGCCTTGTGGTCTGTTACTCATCATCTACCCATTATATCCCCACCGAGGGGCACGGGTCTCTTCCCTGAGGAAGGTATAGGCCATACTCCACCACGGGGGCCAAGTCCGGATTGGTGGAGGCTTGTAGACTAGTGGCTCGTCTACTGTCAGAAGTTGTCAAGCCGCCCTAAGACCTCTGACTGTTACCTTGGCCTTGGTCTGTTACTCACCTTCACGTAATGCGCGAATCGATGCGTATTCCCCGAGGCACCTTGCACTTGGTCCGTCAGCACTAAGCAGGCACCGTGCTCACCTCTGACGTACCGGGCGTGCAGCAGCCAGTTGTGGGAACCCCTTACGAAGTCTAGGAAAGATACACATGTGCATAAACTCCCGCTTGTATCCCAGAGGGGCAGGCAGAGATCATGCAAGTTCTGCCACGATTCTGAGAACCCTCGTTTGCATACATGCTCGTTGATTAATAATTTTTTTAGAGAAGATAATTATTATAATATGGTTCAATCACAACATTCGATCGTTAGCTGCTTGAGACAAGATCCCATGGCACGAAACATCTTTTTCGCCCTAATCCTACACAGTCTGCGGTTGGGAAAGGTTCTCGAGTGGATACCACGAAAAGGCGCAGCGCAGACTGCCCATTAGCTCGCTGAACTGACTATCTGAGGCGACTAGATTGAGATGACCGAGGATAAAAAGAAATAGCGTGACCAACAGCGGACAAATAAGAGCTGATTAATTGTTTGAATCCCACTAATAACCAAGTCAAACTAAAAATAATTATTTAGCAATAGAACACCAATAGATATCAACCGAAAATCCGTGAGCATAATAAAATTTATAACATCTTTAATTTTACAGTACCAAACTTTGCCTTGCAAACTAACCACGAAGATTTGATTGGAATATTACCATTGTCTTTAAATTTATCCGAAAATATTGAATGTTTTCTCATTTCGGAATAGTTTGATCGTTGGCACAGTGTTTGTGTACTGAAGTGTCACTATGGTAACAGCCACGTACGCAATAGCTGATAGTAAAATGCTATTTCAAGCGATATGTCAGTAGGTAGATCTATCGCGGGTAGCACAAGAATTTTTTTGAGTTGCACTCAAGTTGAACTTGTTCGATCCAGGTTGCAGGTGGGTTCCAGGATCACGGATATAAAAAGTTGTTCTGGAAGAGACCATCCGGTTTTATGGACCAAATGTTCCAAAACCTATTATATCCCAATCTGTGTATACACTCATTACAAATAATGCATTCCAAAGTTTATCTTTCATAAAATTACCGTAGATCCGATTGTTTGTAACTAAATCATAATTAACGCAAATTTTTCAAATATTTGCTATGAAACCAATCAAATCTACCTAAATATTCAACAACTTATAAAACACGATAACTAAGACGTTTTTAAACGTTCTAAACGTTTTTTGTCAAAGTCACATGTCATTGGTGTTCGGTGCTGCCAGATTAAGCACTTTGTCGCCAATCAGGCTGTCTCGGAGAGTACAATTGCGACTAGAACAAACGCCTAACTGGGCTCTGTTTCATACAACTAGAATTCTAAAAAGTTGTCGGAAATTTTATTATGATAGTGTGAAACCTAGTTTCTTACTTTCTCTGAGAATACGAATTTTGTTCTTACTGATTAGCATATCAAGAGCTGTATTTTTTGGTGTTAATTTCAAGTCTTAATTCAGCGGCCCCATTTTGTACATAATACCCGAACATTTACCCCGGTCCTCTCTGCCCACGTTATAGCGACTTTTAATATTTTTTTCAAAATTATGTCTCATTTGACCGGCCATGATCTGACAACACTTCTGCTGTTGGTGCACCGAGCGAATGACACTGAAAATTTTGACAAGTGAAAACACAGCAATGTATTATCTTGCGGCCGTATTTTACGCAAAATCCCGAGTATTTCCACGCTAAATAAAAGTTCAAACAACAAAATAAACAATGGAGGACATGGCCAGGCTTGCTGTGCTAGAACAAAACGTTGGAGACACGGAGAACTACACAAAATCTTTGGTAAAACTTTTGGAGCATATCGGGTACATTCTGGACAATCCTGATGATGTGGAGCTGAGGACGATAAAGAGCGACTTCCTGAAGAAGTTCTTAGCCGTGCAGGGGTTCACCGATTACTTGTCCTACATAGGTTTTAAAATCGTAAGTATTTTATTGCTACACCACTTCATTATCTTATCACATCACACAAAAGGTTTTGTGAGGTACCTAAGTTTAAAAATAAAGTTTCTGTGAGGTTTAGGTAAGTAATGTTTTCCTGTTGGAGACATACCTAGGTATTGTGATTAGGGATATTCGATATACATCGATGCATCGAATTTACGCGATGTTATAAACATTGATGATTCATTATCTCACTTCATTATCTTATCACACAAAAGTTTTCGTGAGGTGTGTTTAAATAAAGTTTCTGTGAGGTTTAGGTAAGTAATGTTTGCCTATTGAAGACATACCTATCATGATACCTGTCGCTCTTTCCCAATCCAACCAACCCCCCCCCCTGCTACCTCAGAATCAGCTATGGATTGGCTGGGTTCTCCGACATTAACCCTAAATCAGATGTTTTACTACACATGAATACATTTAACTCTCTAATGGTTAGTATATAAAATAAAAAATAATATGTACCTATTACTTGTCTTATCTAGGGCCGTCAGTCATTATTTTTATGATTTTTCAGACTTTATAGGATCAAAAAAATTGTGAAAATGAGTCAAAATAATTATCACTACATATGTTTTTATTTGATCTTTACTGAGTTTTGGATTATAAAAAAAATATACTAAAATGGTATATTTTTTATTATTTCAACTAATTTTATTATACAAAATGAATCCAACTGTTCACTCGCACAGCACAATAAGCCCAATACAAATCCATGTGTGCAGAAAAATTGGTATTAAATTACTTTACTGAGAATAGTTATATTCCAGGAAAATTTCTTGATTCAAACATAGAAAGATAAATTGGATTAGGATTTATATGAAATGCTTATAATGTGTACAAATCTTGATTATCTGTGAATAATAGTTAAGCAGATTTATAATAAATTTTCCAGAATGGCAGTGACATAACCTATCCAAAGGAGCTAAGCCTGAACCAGCTGAGGCTAGCACAAGCCGCGTTGAATCGCAAGCTCCACTTCAGCTGTGGTGTGAGCCAGCCTCTGGTGGACAACAATGGTCCCAGTCACAGCCAAACTCATCTGAAGCAGCCCAAGTTGATGCCTGTTAACTGCTTGGTTAGTTTAGTACATGTCCAACTTGTGATTGCTGTAAATGGTAAGTTCAGTGTAGGACACCAACCAACTTGCTGGACTGACGATCTGAGGCCGGTTGCTGGGTGTGGCTGGATGAGGGTGGGCAAGAACAGAAAGAAGTGAGGTGTCTTCAGAGAGGTCTACGTCCAGCAATGGACGAGTATGGGATGATTAGGTTGGTGTAACAATCTTATGCTGATTTTATAACAAGATTGGCACATTAGAGTTGTTCCCTTCTATTGCTTTTAAGACAGATTCTAAACTCAATAATTATATAGTATCATATTAGGTGTTGCTATGCTAACCAGGCAAGGACGTCACAAACATGGAAATACACCCAGACTGACGCCATGTGTACAAATGTACGGGGGCCCCCAGTGGGAATCGGAACCATAACTTCCAGCATGGTAATTTAGAGGTGATACCACTAGTCAAGGAATAATAAATAATAATGAAGATTGCGTGCAATAGGAGAGGCCTACGTCCAGCAGTGGACAAGTATAGGCTGATGATGATGATGAATGAAGATTCGTCTTTTCACAGAGAAGTAAAGTAGACTATATACAACGGCTGCAGTCTCTGTTCAATGACATGCTGAAATATGAAGATGAAGATCTGCAGAAGGCTGCACGGGACTGCATACCTCTTGTGATGCTTCAACTTAGGGCGCTTGACCGGATGAGGGAGCATCAACGGAAGCTGAAGGAAGGTTGGTATGGGTGTCTTCACTGTATATTGTGACACTACGTACAATGGCCCAACTATGAGGAAGTGCGGAAATCGCTGGTCTAACTAGAACTAGTATGTTGTGACAGAGCAATGGGCTTAAAAATCTTGAAAACTGTTATGGATTTGCATTACAAAGTAAGTAATAGTAGCCACTCGTAAATTACGTCACACAAATTACATAATTTTTTAACCAAATTCCCTTCCTTGTCGTACCTTACCTTCCCTTCCCTTCTACAAAAAATTGGAAATATAATTGGTTATTTTGATTCTTTGGCAGGCGAGATCACCGGCCAAGACATGAACTTTGACATTGCGCTGCTGATGGAGTTGGTGGGCTGGTTCAAGTACAGTTTCTTCACTTGGGTGGACAAGCCGGCGTGCGAGCTGTGTGGTGGCGCCACCGTCTACCATGAGCCATCTACCATGGTCACTGAGACAGAAACGTGCCGAGTTGAGGTATAGTCCTTATAGTTCAGTCACCCTAAGAATGCTGATGATGTCATTATATCATAAGTAGCCTATATACGTCCCACTTTAAGGCACAGGCCTTCTCTCAGAGAGAGAGTATGGGCTTAATCACCACGCGTGCCCACCGCGGATTGGCGATTTCAAGCGCCGAGGTATGTGAATAGCTCAGACACCCAGGTTTCCTCACGATGTTTTCCTTCACCGTTAGCGAGTGTTATTGCTACTATAACTTCACAAATATACATAACTTAGAAAGAAAAGTCATAGGTACATGCCCGCACTGGGAATCGAACCTGGGTCTCCCACTTCCGAGTCCAATGTTCTACCCACTAGGCTACCACCGCTTCGTCATAGGTACATGCCCGCACTGGGAAATATGCTGATGATGCACAAAACTAATAATGTGTTGCTTGTATCTGTACAAATGTAAAGTAAGTAATTGCTGTCCATCGGCATTCTTTTAACAATCCAGGCGGTAGGTGGCCGCTTTACGCTGTGTGGTAAGTTTGTGAAGTTGTAGTAGCAATACCACTCGCTAACAGTGAAGGAAAATATGGTGAGGAAACCCCAGTATCTGAGGTATTCACATACATACTGCAGTTTGGGAACACCTGAGGTGTTTCCTGAGGTTTCCTACGTACAATGGCCTAACTATGAATGCCTACAATGGTCTAGCTACTAACCACCTGTAATTGCTAATTACTGGTGTGCAATAAATAGTTATCTAAGTGCAAAAATCTCAGGTCTAATTAGAACTACCACTCGCTAATCGTGAAGGGGCCATCTTAGGGGCTCAATACCTACTTTAAACCCGGTCTTGAAAATTAAACTATAATGTAAATGTATAACTTTTTCTTTTCTTTTTTTTGTGTTATCTTAATATTTGAGAATCTGTGTATTTATGAATATGTTATGTTTCATGTTGTTTGTGTTGTATATTGCGTGTTTAGTATTGTGTTGTTAAATAAATGTATTATCTATCTAAGGAAAACATCGTGAGGAAACCCTTATGTTCACATGCCTAAGCGCTTGTTACGTACAATGGCCCCACTATGAGGCTAAGAGCAGAAATCTCGGGTCTAACTAACGAACTACTCCCGCAGGTGTATAAATGCCTCTCGTGTGGAGGCGCGACGCGCTTCCCGCGGCACAACGACCCGCGCACGCTTCTGCGCGCGCGCCGCGGCCGCTGCGGCGAGTGGGCCAACTGCTTTGTGCTGCTGTGCCGCTCGCTGGGCTATGACACGCGCTATGTCATGGATCTGACAGACCATGTTTGGTGCGAGGTGAGATGAAGTTAAAAGATTACACTGCCTCAATCATTACTTTAGTGGCGCCATTTTGTAGTTTGATGCGATTCAAAATGGCCGCTGCGGCGCTGCTGTTTCGCTCGCTTGGCTATGACACGCGCTACGTCATATACCTGCATCTCACATGCAGTTAACGTTGTCGTAGGATGACTCCGTCAGTAACTACTTAGTGGACGCCATTTTGTGATTTGGAGCGAATTCAAAATGGCCGCAGCGGCGAGTGGGCCAACTGCTTCGTGCTGCCGTGCCGCTCACGCCCAACATGGGATGTCAATTAATCTGATTGCCATTAGCGGCTGTATGATGATTGAAATTAGTGACTAAACTTTTGAAGTTGGAAGTATGTGCTCTGTTATTGCATTGATTTAGCAACCAGTTCAGCCCGTCAGCTGTTTTGTTAGATCACATTCACATGTTTTATGACGTCACTCGTGATCCTGGATTGATATAAAAGAGATTTCAATTCGCCGCTCCAGGTTTTCGACTATGACTCTAACCGGTGGCTCCACGTGGACCCTTGCGAGGCGAAGTTGGATGCGCCCCTCATTTACGAGCACGGCTGGGGCAAGAAGCTGACGTACGTTGCGGCTTTCTCTAGAGACGACCTGCAGGATGTCACTTGGAGGTGAGGCCGCTAACGATAAGTTTAAGATGCGATCAGTTTATTTTTGTGGCAGTAGAAAGCGCGCTCAACTGTGCAACTAGTTTTAGAACAAACACAAGCGGCGCTGTTTGTCATACATAGCGCATTTAATTTCATAGACATGATTTATTTTATTGTTTTATCATGCCATTTTGTTTCGTGAGAAAACCTCAGCGCTTGAAATTGCCAATCCTCTGTGATTAAGCCCGTACTCTCACAGTGGGACGTATATTAATAGGCTACATAAAAAAAGCCATTTTATTTTGTAATTAGCGCGTATTTTTTTCAGGTTGAGTATATTTTGTAATGGCACCTACATTGCTTCTGGCCCCACACTAGGATGCCCTGTCTCGAGGGAACCAGAAACAGCGGCATCAAGAATATGTAGAATGTATGTGCCTGTATGTAAAAGTTTGATTTCACTGATCTTTTCATTCGACCTCACAGATACACCAGCGACCACAAGGCCGTGCTCCGCCGCCGCAATCTATGCTCTGAGCCGGAGCTCATCCACGCCCTATTGGCGCTAAGGGAGGCGCGGCAGCGTCCGCTCAGCGAGGCTCGGCGACGGTACCTCGCGAAGCGGACGCTGCAAGAACTGGCGCAGCTGATGGTAGAAAAGTGAGTATCTCTAGTGACATTCCAGCGCAGTAAACTGACTCTCTCTGAGCTGAAGCTCGTCAACGTCTTGGCTCTGAAGGAGGCTCGGCGGCGGCACCTCGCGAAGCGGACGCGGCAGAAACTAGCGCAGTTGATGGTAGAAAAGTAAGAGTGTACCTCCATCTCTCTAGTGCTGCAGACCGACTCTTCTTCTATCTGGAGACTTTCTAGCGCAGCAGGCCGACTCTCTATTTCTCGAGTAATACCTATTAAATAATTATCTATGTGTTTTGGAACTAAAACTTAAGCACAACAAGTTATTTATTAACTTAATTCCGGATTCACTTACTTGCATTTATGTCGAAAGAGTCCGACCAGTTTTCGCTCTGATTCTCAGAGATTAGTCATAGTGAGTAGAGACGGAGCTCGCGTCGTCGGCTGCCCGATTAAAAAGTAAATAAGTGAATCCGGAATTAAGTTAAACGTGTGTTTATTTGAACACAAAGATATTAAATTTTATTACAATTACTTGGTGCCGAGACTACTGAACTAGACGGGGAATGAATGAATGAATGAATTTATTGTGCTAAACCGGGACCTGTATCTCAGGAGCCAATGCTCACCCGAGTCCGCCTTGTTATGACACAATGTTATCTTGTGGAAAGTGACACATCTAAAACCATAACTCATTCTAGTTCCGCAAGTTTAGGCTCTTTCTAGCCACATTCCAGTTCTGTGGGTCGATTCTATCTCTCTCTCTCTAGTAAAACTATAAGTAGATCTGCAGATTGATCCTCTCCTCTCTGCGAAAGAGCTTACCTACCAACGCCTTATTGGCTCTACTACTATATAATAGTGTGTCATAGTATTTATTTATTTATTTATTTAAGGAGAAAAAAAACAGAATTGACAAACTTATAGTATAAAAAATATTAGAGTCAATATAGTACATTTTGCCAATTCCTCAGCATTTCCCACAGATAGGTAATACTCAATATAATAAATAAGCAAGAGGCGCAACACAGGACTTTAGATTAAGTTCTAAGATCAAAATGAACAAACACTAAAGCAACTAACTATTTTAGAAAGAGACACATACACAAACAATCATTAATGTTACATCAAGGACTATGCAAGTATTACAAATTTCTCAAAATAGAAATAAACATTTGTTTACAACGGTACTTGGAAAAGTAAAATAAGTCGACTTCTGTAAACGAAATATTGTAGGTATCACACATTCGGTACAATGGAGCTCTCTTACCGGCATTGGTTCTTGTAATGCCTAGCGAAAAAACGCGCATGCTTCTTTGAGGACGGAAAGGTACTCGGAAACATATCTTTGATAGTAGATCGGAGCAGTTCAGCTGTGATGTGCAAATGCCCTGGAGAACATTCAAGTCAGCCAATGTGCGACGATTTTTCAGTGATAACATGTTATATTTTATCAGTAGATCCGAGTAAGACAATTTCGGACATCTCATTCTAAAGTTTAGAGCACGGAGAAATTTCTTTTGAATCATTTCCAACCGCTTGTTATACACGTCATAGAGAGGATTCCACACCACAGATGCAAAAGATAGTAAAAGATCTTTTACGCTGATCCTTTCAATACGCTAATAAAGATTCGCTAGATAAGTTCATTACTTATCTAACGGATCTTTATTAGCATATTGAAGGGATCTGCGTAAAACCACCTACACCAGACGTTACCTTCCTGAGCCCGGTTCCTCCCGCAGAAAACCCACAGACTACGAGAACACGGGCCGGATGTCTGGCTCCATCCAATGGCGGTCCGAACGCGGCGAGATTGGCACCAGTCACACATTCGAATTCACCAATCCGGGCACGTACAGGGTGCTTTACTTCACGAGTCCGGACAAGTATCTGGTGTACCGAGGGGACAAGGTGGTGCAGGAACTGGAGAGGTGGGACAGCGGCGCTTTTGAGAGGAAGAACTTGCTTCGGAAGGAGGAGGCGGACTGGCGGATGGTGTATTTGGCGCGGGAAGGTTAGTGGGTTACGGTGGCGTGGCTACTGGCAAACAAATAGCTTTCAGTCTGCGTGTGGACCATTTTATTTTATCCAAGTTAAGAAACATAAATATGTAGATATGAATTTGTACTATCAAAGTTAAGAATTTGATAAAAAGGCTTATCAAAACTAACATGTCCTTATATTTTCCAGAGGGGTCTGCGAGCGGGTCAGTAAGCTGGCGAGTATCCGCCAACAGCCCCCAGTTGCAGCTCTTATCACTTGCCATCAGGGCTAACACGTCCTTGTACGAAAACGGAGAAGTGGACTGGACTATTGTGTTCGACGGGGAAAAACCTAAGGCGATCGCCTTGGGAGGTGAGTGATAGAAACGACAATACACCTTTTTTTTCTTTCATTATTTTATCAGCTATCAGTCATCAACCATAAGCAGATGTGTTGTAGTGTCATGGATGATTGGTATGCATCTTCTAGCTAAGATGGCTTTTAATTAATTGCTTTTTTTGCATTATACAGCGCAATCAATGTGGATGCGTAGTTGGCCTTTGTTTTCAATCCTATGATAAGATGAGAATATTCTTTATTGCACACAAGAAGCGAGACATAAAATATGAATAAATATAGGTTTATTTGGCTTTGTCTATGCAGGTCTCCAATAATATGGATAGTTTGTTGCCATCCTCAATCCCATGTAAACGACAATAATAATAATAATATGCTTTTATTTCAGAATACCTACACAGTAATGTAATGTACTTTATGATTTTCCTATTTATGAGTGTTTTTGCTATATACGGGCAGGACGTTAATAAAAAAAACCACTTCCAATTTAGATTCACGGTTTGGAGTCAAAGGTCGTTGATATCGACTAATCATGAATAATATAATATAACGACCTCGTGGCGCAGCGGTAGTGCATCTGCATACCATGCGAGAGGTCCCGGGTTCGAATACCGGCTGGGGACAAAAAAAAAACCCCAAGTCTTGGATGTTTACATGTTTGTGATGTCGTTGTTTCTGGTTCCCACGACACAGGGTATCCTAGTGTGGGGCCAGAAGCACTGTATGTAAATGTTTATGTTTTTTTTTATATTGTTTTTCACAATGAAAAGGACATTCCCTCAAAATATGGTGAACGAATACAAAGTTACCCTGTAGTGCCTTTAAAGGGAACTTCTTGCAAAATGATCGGGAATTATATATGATAGAGACAGGACTTTTAGAAGATATGACATGTAAACTGTTAATTAATGAATATGTTTGAAAAGACCATGTTTGGAGTTTTTTTGTCCGTTTTTTCTTCAAATGATCTAGATTTTGAAACGGACACCTAGTTTTACTTGTAACGTTCAATAAGTCACAGTTTCTGTGTTACTTTGAATATTGACTTGACTTTGACTTTGATGTTTCCATTTTTTACACATCGTCGGTTTCAAATCTAAAATTTCTATTATTTGGCATTACAGAATCAACCCAAGAATTCGAAGAGAAACGCTTCAAAGAAGCTACACTAACAGCAACTCTGTCTGGTGGTCTCGGCGACGTGGCTTGGCAACACGCTCAACTATTCAGACAATCTTTGGACGCCAAAAATTGTAGTTTTGAGATAAGCCTGAGAGCCGAAAAAACTGAAGAAAAATAGACGAAAAAAATAATCAAATACTTTGCTTATCTTGTGTTTTAAAATAGTTGCTTAGTAGAATAAATCCTATTCCATTTTTAATTTTAATATATTATCATTCCAAGAATGTGTCTATTTCATTTAGCATCATGTTCAGCTCTTCCTACTTGGGAATTTATGGATTGATCGACTTTGCAATGTACATCGAATTGTCATAGTAAACCTTGAACTGCAGTCGTATAAAATAGAACAACCCTGCCCATAGCGTTATTAGCTACTGCGTAGAGTGCGCGCATGTAAAGTTCGAAGAACAGCACATTGTCTCTCACATCCACAGAACAGAGAAAATAAGTTAGAATTCCTCTAGCTAGCGCGTCATTTTGTACGGGAACCGCTGTCGCTGCTGCAAACCCCACCGTTCTTTACTACTACTAATGTAAGCAATACGCACGCAGGCTTATACATGTGTGCGTGAGTCGAAGGCCGCAACTTTTGATGTGTGCGAGCACCTGTATAAAAGCACTAGGGAATGACAAAAAGTTAAAAGATGTCGATATTATTAACTTTGTTTGGCGAAGCTTTTTGCAAATGAATGTAATTTTAAAATTAATTGTTGCATGAACCGGTTTGTCTCTACTCTTCTTTAGCGCTTAATTCTATCAGATTAGGTTTCATTATTTACTTATGGCAATTTTATCGTAAATACTTGTGACAAGTGTGTCAGAAGTGGTTAAATGGGGAACTCGCCTCAATCTGTCTTCTCGGGAATTCGTCTTTGTATTTGTAATTTCTTGTACCTTTTAATGTCTATTTTTTTTCTTTTTTTTTATGTTTATTTGATTTTTGTGTTATTTCGCTTTGTGTGTGTGACTGTAGTTGAAAATAAATGTATTTATAATTAAAAATGAAAGGGAAAAAATCCGAAATCCGTAAATCAGTATTACAAAAAAATATATCTTCGAAACTAGGTTCCTGCAATAGACGAATTATTTACATACCTTCAAGTCTGTACCTACAGAAACTGCAATGGATTCCATCACATATAGGTTTAGCAGGAAAAGAGGAAGCTGACAGGTTAGCTAAGGCAGCAAATATAAATTCACCGGAAATAAAAGTAATCTCTAACTGTTTTGAAGTTTTACCAAAATATAAAATTAATTGCTATGAATCTTGGAAAGAATACTTAAATAAAAGATCGTTAGCGAAAGGCATTTGGTACAAGACAATGCAATCTGAGCCTCCTCGTATCCCTTGGTTTGCAAATATAAACTTGGAAATAAATCTTATAGTACTGGCCCATAGAATCTGCTCTGGACATATTCCGCTAAATAATTTTGGTTTCCTTATGAAAAAAGTACCATCCGCCAATTGTGAGAAATGTGGGACAGTGGAAGACATTTAGCACCTGTTACTGGAGTGTATCGGAAATGAGAATGAAAGAGACGCATTAGTGGCTTCACTCAGCATAAATATTCTACATGTGGGTATATTCCAGACATTTCTATCTGAACCTTTTTCTAGAGAAGCATTGTTAATTTATACCTAAGTATGTTAGAGATAGTTTAATCAAGCTTTGAATTATTTTATAAGTAGTGTTGTTAATTTTAGAATAAGTCACAATGGGGCTGACATACGTCCATAAGGTGCCCAAGCCCCTAAATAAAATAAAGATGTACAGAACCCTCGGTGCGCGATATTGACTCGCAGTTAGCCGTTTTCTAAGAGAAATTAATATTCCGTAATAACAAAGTTGAAACAATATCGACACCACGACAAACTGACCCAACACTATCGATAAGTTATTCCCTTCGCTACTCTTTTTGGGGAATACTACGGAATATTGTGAAGTCAATAGTTCACGCAGACACACATGCTTTGCATTGCTCTTCGCGTACATAATACGTTGGCGCAGCAATTATTTGTGTACAACACCGGCAATGTGTATACTTCAACTTGCGATATTTTTCACTATTGCTGGAAAACATACTCTTTTCAATATTTTCGATCAAATTACTCAAAATAAAGATTTCATTTACTTACCGATGAAAAGAAATGCCTCCATTAGTTAGACTAACGTCTCTGCTTCGAGTTCTGAAGGTGATAATTGCGCACGCTGGCATTTTTACCCCTTTTTTTAGCAGTTTTTCTTCAGTAACATGCTCGGTAAGACTCCGCGGCCGACTGGGTATGTTTTTGCTAAATATGATCATTTAAGCAAATTCGTGGCACACGCGCCCCGCCTACCTTATTCCTATGTTCTGTGCTTACATCCGTGCACTCTATTCAGTTGTGTTATGGGCGCCTTTGCAACAGAAACTTAAAGATTGCTCTGATGACGACAGTGCCGGTATTTAGGTCACATTACACTATCATAGAATATAGAACTTTGATCATTGATGATATCTATTATAGCGATAGCGGGTTTTACTCAATCAGTACCTAGAATAACATGTTTATATTATTTATTCAGTTCCGAGAATCATCAGCTTAAACTTAATATAACATGTAATTTAGTCTCTAAAAATAATAATAGACTCTCGCCAGTAGTTACTGTATTCAAGAAACATAGGCTCACACTATAGGTTCAGTTTTGGGACACCCTGTACATCAGGTGTTCACATTCTTCATACTTTGGTATTCAATATGCACTTGATCTTAACGAAAGTTTACGAAAGTTGTAGTTCGAAACTTGATCTTACATTACTTACCGCCAGTGACCCCCCAACCATGAGTACAAGATGGACCTCGGAAAGTTCGTCGTCCAAGCGTCTGTGAAGATATTGAAGGTAAGTGGGACCTCAGGGGCCCGGCTGGGAAAGGCCCTGCAGGGGCGAGGCTACCATTATTGTTGGAGGTTTGGCATATTATAAGTTATTGGCCATAAGTTGTTTTGACTTCGGTTACTGTGACTTTTATGTTTATCTTGGGATGTCACTAAAATTATGAAGACGTCCAAATACAGAGATATTAGTTCTACTATTTCCAGTGTTTTTCACAACAGTCTGTTGTGCTATGCTGCCTGAGACCCAACAATTTTGTGACAATTGTTTCATTTAAGTATCAATATCTATCCAATAGGAAATCAAATAAACTGGCAAAAAAAAAACTTTAGATCAGTTAAACAGTCATCAGAAAATCTTGCGGAATAAAAGAAAACAATACAATCAAAATACAAATGTTTGAAATACAAGCATTAAAGTGATGAATCACAGTAAGTATAAAGACTATAAAGTACTCAAATCAATCACCACGAATAAAATGGTCCCTCATTTCATACACCTTCACTGCTCCACTTTGGACACACTCCAAAATGGCTAGCAATAGTCTTGTAACCTTATGTTTCGCTGCAAACTCTAACAAATCGCACGCATTTTGAGCTGTCAAACCATTCACTAGTTTGTCCACACATTTCTGCTCTAAATCTGGCATCATGTAATAAGAAGCAAGGAGCAGAAGTTGCTCCAAGCCCATTTCAGGCAGTCTGTGTAAGTAAACATAGTCTTTTAAGTTCTGTAGTGTAGTCTGTGACGTCCCTGGTACATCAACATGCCCCTCAGTCGTTTCCCGCCATGTTCCTCCCAGCATTCGCCTTAGAACAGGACTAGAGGCAGCTAAGACTGCTCGATGCATGTGTACAGAGCCGTCTTCTCCTCTTAACTCAAAGTCTGTTAGTTCTGTGTCTTCGTGCAGGGTGGCGAAGGAACTGGCGCGTGGAACGATGTCCATTAAAACAGAAACATCGAAGGTATACTGCTGTTTCTTGTTGTCATGAATCAAATGCCAAGTTCCATCGTCGCTTCTGAATGTTTTCGATGTAATGCCGAATTCTGTGCTTGAGAGCTTGATCGTGTAAGTCAGATCGTCGTCCTGGCGTAGTTTGACGAATCGTATAAATATGAGATTGTTGTAAATGTTCGTATGACCGTTGTTCACTTGAGCTGCAATCACCCGTGCTTGGAAAACGGCGGATCCGCTTATTATATACTCTGGACTGGTTTTTGTCGCGTACGGGGTGTTATAGTTGGTGACGCCGAGTTTCACTTGAAGTAGGTTCCCGCGTTGAACTAAGTCTTTAGCTTCCATGACTCTGGAACCGAATATCCTTTGCAAGTGTTGCAACGTAGCCATCCAAGTGGAAATGAGAGAATTGAAATGGGTAGGCAAACCACCTGTACCATTAAGACGTGGAGCACTTCGGTTTTCAGCTCATTCTACAATGGCAAAAAGCGGCAAACTAATTCTTTTAGAAACAAAGAAAAATTACTTCTCATTTCTGCTTTATGCAAAAAACACTTGTGTCCCCTGTGTTTTGTTTATTTATTTACTTCTTTTTTTCTAGGGCTGTCTCTCTCAACTGTCAAAACAAGAGAACTGAGTCTGAGTCTGAAGTTTTTTTGTGAACTTAATTATCATTTCCATTTATATTTTTTAAATAGGTATAATAATATGGAGAGAACCTGGGGAGCGTGTCTAAATGTAAGTTATATGTAATTCCTTTAGAAGTTGTTTTACGAAACGGGTAATTCAAGGCTCGATTTCGGATTTTTTTCTTGAAGGAGTTCGGGCAACATTGGTGCCATTTGTAATGTTGGTTGGCACAGCGTTGCCAGATACACTGTAATTACAGCAGATCTACTGTATTTTCACACCATCTACTGTTTACTGTAATAACAAAATTACAGTGTATGTAGAACACTGTAATTTTTCAACAGCAAAAAATTGAGTTTCTTTAATGTAAACTGAGACGCAACTTATGGGAAAAAAAGAAAATTACGGAACGCAACCGAAACAAACCAGCTCCTAGTAACGCTCACGATCCACCTCCTCTCACACAACCCTTGTTCTTATTGGAAAAATATTTAGCCGGCGTGAGTAACGGCGCCGCTCCGTGGAATTCCCCGTGAATACACTTCGTAGTATTAACCGCCCAAATTATATCAACCGTGTGCTAAGTAAGTTTTCAATCCTATAACAAAATTTTAATTAGCAGTATAAATTGAATGTTTCGTTCGTTTCGCGCGCAAAGAACACAAAGCATTACAACTTTACTGTATTTGGCTTCTTTAGTGAAACTGGAGTAAGAGTGTTGTGAAATTGAAAAATTAAAATGCCTAATTCTTCTAGTGATGACAGTGATAAAAATAACCAAAGTGGACCATCGACTCCTAAAAAACCAAAAAAGTTACATTACAAACAAAAATTTGGAGATGAATGGTTAAAAGATAATAGTTTCAAAACTTGGCTGCAACGTGACCCGAAAGATCCTTACCGTGCAGTTTGCGTTCTATGTGATGCAAAAATTAAGCTGACAGAGAGGCATGGTGAAGGCGCTAAGCATGTAAAAAAAAACTACAGCAACTGCGCCAGCACAAACATTAATTGCCACTGCATTTGAAAAGTTTAGGCAGTCCGATGATGACAAATGCAAAGCATCAAAGATTAAGTTGGCCGCTTTTGTAGCAGAACACAAAATTTCTGTTATCAAAAATCTGCTGTAAAATACACTGTATTTTTTTCTTACATTTACTGTATTTTTGTTAGTAACACTGTTATTTTGATCATGAAACACGGTAATTTCAATTTCTTCATCCGGCAACACTGGTTGGCAATGTTAATTTAAACTGTTAGGTATGTCAAAACAAAAACAAAATAACCTCAAAATATTAGCTAGTGGTTATATTCTCTTTGATATTAGCTAACTTTCAACAAAAAACTATTTGAACTTTTAGCCACTATTGATTTATAAATACATTCATACAGTTACTAATAAGGTCCGTTTGTTATTGAAAAACTACTCCAGATTGTCCATCATCTACAATTTCGGCAAATCGTAAATTTATAGCGGTCGCACTTTCGCAGGTAAACAACTGGTAAATGCGAAGAATGGCTGCTCTAAGGAAATATATAGGTAAAACGATAATGCAGATTACTTTAGTACCCAGTCCGTAGGTAACTTACCAACTGTTTTTAAGCACTAAACTTCCTCAGATATTGGTGCTAATCTGACCGATGAGATGTACAAAGGTATCTACCATGGATCCAAAAAGCATGAACCAGATTTGGATAAGGTTTTAACCCGCAGTTGGGCTAATGGGTTAAAGAAAATGATCATAACTGGAGGAAGTTTAATGGACAGTAAGAAAGCTATAGAATTAGCCATGAGTGATGGTAAGTTTTTGAAGTAAAAGCTAAGCGAACATTGTGCTATTTCCAGACAGTGAAAGAAATGAAACCATCATGCTCGGGTTGGTGATGCTAAATCAGGCACTCCACTAAATTAGGTACTCCACTCTGGTTGGTCGGTAACGCTGAAGTTTTCACTACTATTGTGTGTTCATGAACAAACACACTCTTTCAAACACCTTTTCTCAAATAAATAGCTTAGCATGAAAAAACTTGTTATTACATTTTAACTTTTTTGCTTGCACTGGAATAATTCTGTTCTCAATTTTTTTAGTCAATAAGTTTGATAAACTGTTTTGATTCATATTATTTAGTATGGAAATAAAAAAAAACCTAACCTTTTCTTTGATATGACACTGATATTCATCACCCTTTAAGCCAGGCTATTTGCAACAGTAGGCTGCCATCCGACCCGCTGCACCGAGTTTGTAGAAAACCCTGAATCTTACTTAACAGGCTTGAAAGAACTCATAATTGAAAAAAGAGAGAAAGTAGTAGCTATTGGCGAATGTGGTCTGGACTATGAGCGACTCCATTTTTGTGAGAAAAGTGTTCAACTCAAGTAAGTACTCTACCCACTATAGTTCATAGACTAGGCTAAGATTAACTCTTTACTGTACATACTGAGACAGAAAATGTACCTAACCTCCTAACAAAAGAAACACTTTACCTAGGTCTCTAGTGAATTGTATCCTCCACTACCTTAAGGTAGTGTTGCCGCTCGATAGGCCAATATCGATTGTCTATCGATAGCCTATCGATAGTTAAAGAAAACACGATAATATCGATAGTATTGCTCTTTAATATCGAATAGACTATCGATAGTATCGATACTTTTGTGCTATCGATAGTGATATTTATTTCAATAGTATTGCATTCAGTATGCAAGCATAATGAGTGGTAGAAAAAGTTATGTGGTATATTCAACCAAACCAAATCAACTAGTGTATTGACTTTTTTTAAGCGCACTAAATTCTGTTCTCCGCCTTACCTGTATGCATACTTCATCCAATACTATTGAATAGACTTATTCGATATTAAAGAGCAATACTATCGATAGTATTGATAGTTCATTGGTTGGCAGTGACGAAACTATCGATACTATCAATAGTATTGCTGTTTACCGATAGTATTGCAGTAGAAGAGACATCGATACTATCGATTGTCCTATCGATTCGTGTAGATGATTTTAGCGTTTTACAATCGATTGCAAAACTATCGATTTTTCGGCAACACTACCTTAAGGTATTGAACACCAGAATAAAACGAAAGGGCTAATAATATAATATAATCATCATCATCATCATCAGCCATTTGACGCGCATTGCATGACATAATTAAAATTAGAATTAAATAGGCATTTGCCAGGTGGACCTAATTTTTTTAATATTTAATTGGTTGTGATTCATTGCAGATGCTTTAAAAGCCTACACATCTAAGCATAGTTAACTTTTCTGCTATTCATTGCAGATACTTTGAATATCAGCTGCATGGAGATAAGCAGAGTTTCATTTGCTGCTATTCACTGCAGATACTTTGAATACCAGCGGCAGCTGAGCTCAGAGTTTAATTAGCTGCTATTTATTGCAGATACTTTGAATACCAGCTGCGGCTAAGCAAAGAGTTTAACTTGCCGCTATTCCTGCACTGCCGGGCGGCAGCGGACGACCTTGTAGACATATTGGAGAGGAACCGCGACTTGGTAGTGGGTGGCGTTGTACATTCCTTTGATGGTACCAAAGAAGCTTTGGACAAGATATTGGGCTTGGGAATGTACATTGGGATCAATGGATGGTAAGGTTTTGAAATGGCTTTGTTGCTATTTGCCTCTTGTTGCTCACACAGTTTTTTTTTAGCAGGGCGCAAATAGGAGTGTCGCCATGTTGAGTTTGCGATGGCCCCGTAAGAGTAAAGTTCTTTTCGATTATGAATTAATTTGAGCAAACTAAAGTCCTAAGAATTCTAAGTCATAAATCGCGTGCCCCGCAAATGAGACCCGAAGTAAAGTTTGTTCAAGTTACTTGTAAGGCATTATCATTAGCGTACCTCTGCCCCACAGACATGGATCTCCATGTCTGTGCTCTGCCTACTGCTCGGTATAGCCAATTTCCCTGTCACGCCATGTACCGCAGTCCCTCAGTCGACTTCACCACATGTAGGTATGTTGGATGTCAATTATGTTAGACATGGTCTCTTAAGAATGTTTTTCAGTAGCTACAAAGGTTCAGGCAGTTCTCCTTGCTGCCCCATCTCAAATTACTGGTTAAATTCTAACGGTTATCATGTTTTTATAAATAAGGCCGTAGGTAACAGTATTTTCCTGACCTTGAAAGTAGCGGTTGATGTGTGGTTTTCAATAATAATTTTTATGCCACACCTGGCCAAAAAGCGGGTTTTTCCGCACGCTACGCGTAAAACTTTGAGGGCAAGTGACGACAAAAAATTGTGTACACAACACGGACTGTAAAATAGAAAGCCCTCTATCGGATATTCATGACCCTCGCCTGCGGCTCGGGCCTTAAACTTCTGCGATATCGGCCTTTCTTTATTTTACGGCCCTAGTTGTGTAAATAACTATTTTTTTCAATGTCTGGACTTAGGGAGGTTATAGTACCTACTTCTCGCCGTTTATATAATCTGTGGTAAATAGAAAGACAACCACAAATATGTTAACTGCCTCTGAGGATTGCTTTTGAGGAATCATATTTTTATAAAAAAGACCGTATAAGAAAAAAAAAATCCTGTTGCAGCTCGCTCCGAACCAAAGACAACTTAGACGTCGCGTCCCAAATACCCAAGGACAGGCTGGTGATAGAGACAGACTGTCCTTGGTGCGAGGTGAAACCCACGCATCCAGGATACGTCCATGTCGCTACCAAGTTCCCTGCCGTGAAGAAGGAGAAATACAGCATAGAGTCTGACAGTCAGGTGAAAGGGAGGAACGAGCCTGTCAACATTGTGTAAGTAGAATTTTACACATAAATTCACCAAGGTTTTGCCACTTGCCACGATCAATCAATTATTTCTGGCGCCTTAATATAACAGCATTTTTTTTTTTAATATATGTTGGTATAATATTTTTTAACTGTAGGTTTAATAACGGTGTACGCTGAAAAACGGCGCTGATAGGATAGGCATTTAAAGGTGGCACCCACACTGTTTAATGAGAAGTACCTTTACATGAGGCTTAGGTTTGTAAACGATAAATCGTGAGGAAACCGGCGGCTTGGTTGGCTCCGCACGTTGTCTTGTCTTTCTTGTGGACTAGACCGACTAAGCTGTCGGGATGGTATGGGTGCTGGGCTCCATGTAACTAAAACAATGTCTCAGGCACTGCAGCGTCTGAGTGGTCTCTTCAGGCATCTAGTGTGAGGGAAGATGCCACTGGACGCTGTATAAATCATCTCATTACGTAGCTGTAAAGGCCAAAGTTAAGCTTGTAAACTACTTCTATCTGGTAATACAGTATTTTCATAATGACACAAGGTTTTTTTACGAAAGTCCCCTTTCGTCTCTATTGAGATTTCCCCCATCCAGTGAAACAAAAAAATATATATATATCAAAAAACATTCAGTGGTTGCGTACGCTTCTATCTTAACAGAATAAGGCCTCAGTAGTATTCCACTAAACCTTGCACCATTCTCATGTTTCAGGCAAGTCCTGGAGATTTTAGCAGCAATACGGAAAGAGGACATTAATGAACTAGCTGAAGCTATTTATAATAATACAAATGCATTATTTTTCAAGAGTAAATAAATGTAAATATTCGTTTGAAGACAAGGAAAATAAAGCAGTATAAAATCACTAACAATATATTTTTATTGTGACTTCTTACAGTATCTAGATTCGTACAACACAAAGTTCGTTACTATTAGTTAGAACCATCAGAAACTGAACGGTTTTTTTAGTGAATACATCAATTTTCCATTTACGTTTGTGAATAAAAATCCATCGAAGAATTTGCAACATCTAAAAATAATTGTGGTTAGAGGAATACATTTGCAAACATACAACTCTCTGTCTAGGTTGTTCTAATCACCCAGTCTAAGAAATACAGGTTTTGTAAATATAACAATAATTTTGGACGAAATGGCAACATACAGGAGTCACCACGAGTATTGAACCATAGCCAGAGTATTCTGTTTTTGCGCTTCCATATTAGTCAGCTAAGTCCAGTAGAACACGGTCAGAGTGCACTAAAATTGGCCGTTTTCATCAGTGTGTGTGTACTAAGATCGTCGGTGTACATGATACGAGTAGCACTTAGCTAAATAAAATAGGTCACTCTGCCCGAGTGTACAAAGATCGTGAAAACGCGGCTTGACAGTGCCAACGCGCTGAAATACCGGCTCGAGCCAATCGTACGGCCCGACAAGCTCGAATTGTCCCTCAACGCTCTTCCTTCTCTAGAGGGATCTAATAATCGCTTGTGCTTTCGTGATCTAACATTCGCGCATTCAAGTTTCATTATTCGGGGTGACTACTGTACCGAAGTTGACTTGTTACACCATGCGCATAAAATTAGGTAACTGTAAACGATTCATCTTGACTAATTTATGATCCTCAAAATCAATACATAGGTACAACACATTTTAAACAATAGAAAAAGATCGTTAGATTTCATTATGAGTGTATACTGTACAAAAACAATGGTGAGTTCTTGCCATACTTCAGTGCTACTTATGAATCAACATTCACGCCCACAGAATGTTTACTTGCGTACATAAAAGTGAGTGTTAGGTTAAGCTTACGCTCTGTCCCACCCTCGAGCAAAATGAACAAAACAAACTGTCGGAAATTGAAAAAACATCTACGGAATTATAGTTCTTCATATCCATATTTTTATGATCCATCTCAATTAATTTCATTTGTGTTTTTCATAAATAAATCACACCAAGCAAATCATAAAAACATGATCATTAATAAACTAAACATTTACAATAAAAAGCAACAGTTTTTTTTTTTATTCAGTAGCAGAAGACTTAAAAAAACGTAAAAATGCTTTAACGGAATGTACATAAGAATCTGTTCAATAATAACTCTTTTTTGGAGTTCCTATCCAATAGATTTTGTCATGGATAAAAAATACATCAATGATTGAATTTTGAAACTAATCTGACAAAAGCATAATGTTTGATTTTAAATTGAATGAGATTTTACATTTCATTAGTTAATATAATAATATGAGAAGTACTTGTTAATTCTTTGAAATGTGAGTTGTCTCAAATGCTATCTCGGTATTTGTTGAAGAGGAAAGATTGCATATTTGTACCAAACTAACATCATTTAGATATAACACTTTGGTTAACTGGGGTTAACTATCTCAGAGATTGTTTGGTTTTTGTATAGTTGACTACAATAGACCTTCATAATAAATCATGAATTAAACTACGTAGACTTCGAAAACATAAAAAAAATTCAGTGGCATAATGTCTATTTGATAAAACGAAGTCTATAAATATAGACGATAGGGTCTTATTAGCAGGTTGAAATAAATGAAGATAATTTAAAATGCGATAACAAATCAGTCTTCAAATAAGGGTTAGTTGATTTCGCTAATGAAAATGCTAATAAGAATATGGAATAAATAAACATAAAGAACTTGACAATACATGAACAAAGGGAAGCGTTGAGAGGAAATGACGATTCAAGAACAAAAGGGACTTTTGAATGTTAAAGAAATCCCGATGATTTCAGTGTTTTTTTTTACGAAAAACTCGTCAAAATACTACCCTTACAACATCCCATAGAATATTCAAAGCTACTATTCAGCGGCGTTCCTATAAAATATCGAAAATTATTTTAAAATTGCAGGGTTTTACAGAATGGCACTGTCTGTTTAGGTAGTTCTAATCACTACCAATATTATAGATAGGAAAGTATGTTCGTTGGTTTGTCCTTCAATGGATCAAAGTATACAAAAGAGGTCGTTTTAAAACGAACTTAGGCGACGTTTGCGTTTTACGCTATCGCAAAGTTACGGACACAATGCAAAAGGAGCTCAGAAAGCGTGTACACTTTCGACTATGTTTGTCAAACTTTATGGCTCTAACAAGAGCTTACTAGAGCGCCACCAACGAAAAGTCATATTATTGGTCTTCAAGATAGAAATCTTAACAAAAGTAATAGCAAATTCAGAACCGACAAGCTAGAACCTCAAGGACTAGGACTACAATTAATTTTTGTCAATTACATAAGTCCTAGGTGAAATAAAGCGAGATGACGCTAGGCTATTTACACTAGCTTAATCCAGAGTGATTCTAGTCCTGTGCCATTTTCAACTACAGTGGCTTACAGTTTCTTTACTAGCAAAGAAAAAAAAAATACGCCTCGAATTGATAACCTCCTCCTTTTTTGAAGTCGGTTAAAAAGTTACAGGCCGCTGGTATTAAATCTCAGCCTAAAAATAGAACTGGAATAGAAAATAATGCGCGTAAATTACCATATGGGCTGATAAAACCCCCATAAACATCTAAAGACGTGGGGTTCTATCATCAACAACTTTTACTTGGTGACAAATGACTAAAAGCGGAAAACATCAGAGGTTCCATACTAAAGTGACCATCTAAGGCATTAAAATGTACATACAAATACAACAGTATGTGGTTTATATTGTCGAATCCTTTAGTAGAGTGTAAACATTATCTCAAGTAAAACGAATGTGTTCAAGGATCTTTTAAAAAAATACACACCATTCTCTAACAACCATAGAAAAAGAAAGAAAATATTAAAAACAGAACGCCGCTGAATACTAGATCTTACTGCAAGTGACTTACAAAACAATATCACAATTAGCTCACGGTATTTCAGAGTAAACATTCACTTGTTGCCTCAGCCAGACGAAATAATTGGAGACGTGGAGACGGGTGACGTTGAGAGCGGTGTGTGTCTTGTTCTGAAGCACATCTGGGGCCCAGTCACCACTGGAAAAGAAATAGGAGTGGTGGTTAGTTGATTATGTTTCTCTAGGTTTCTGGAAAGTGATATAGGCTGGTTGGAGAAGTCGCCATAGCATAGGTACACAACACCGTCCAACTATGTGGCACACTCGATTTCTCATACTGTTATTCTATCATACATTTGATAGAAACTGACTAACTTTCACAAAAGTTTTTCTTGTGTCCTCACTTCATATTGAAAATGATTCATGGCAATCTGGCTTGTCGTTTGTAAATTAAAACCTATGTTTCTATCGGAAGCATCTTAGCACCTTCGAAATATCGAATGTACAGATCTTTATTACAAGGTAATAATAATAGGCCTTTTACATCTATGATAGATGATTTATGAGGCTGTATAATCTCTAGTGGCAACTCCTACCTACACTAGGTAAGTGAAGTCGCCGCTCAAACGCTCTCAAATATGTACAAGAGTAAAACAACACCAATACTCACACAAACACCTTCGTCGTCAAATAATCCGCGGTGAACTTGTAGTAGTCACCCGAGTACTTCTTCACGGCCGACCAGCCAGCGTAGGTGTAACTCTGCATGTTGTCGATCAATCCCGGTGCATACTGATCAATTGTTGCTACGACCACTGGGTACTTTTCAATTGCATACTCCTTGACGTTTGTATAGAGGGCGCCAGCTTTGGTTGCTCCGACGATGAAGGAATCGCGGATTAGTTCTGCATATGGTTTGGAGTACTCCACCGAGGTCTTGTAGTAGATTGGAGCGTTGGTTTCGAGCCACAGGTAGCCTCGGGCTGAGGATGAGAGGGTCTTCCTCCACGCATGCTGACTCTGCTCCAGGATTCCTAGGTCGTTAAAGAGCTTGCCAGTCGCGCTTTCTGTTGGGAGAAAGTGAGCTATGAAGTACCTATGACATTATTTTAGTACAGTGTTTTTCAATCTTTTTGAAGACGCGACCCCCTTTATAAGTAAAATATTCTAGCGACCCCCAGGCTCCTAAGACTATATTGAAATTGTCAATAAAATTTTTAATGAAAAATAAAAACCGCCTTCGAAACACTACAGCACAAAAAAATTATAAATTATTTAAATAATTAGAAGTATGCATGTAGGTATTGTAGAAGCATAATTTGTAGTCGGTGCCCATTTTCATGACCAGCACAAATATATGTGCATGTATACATACTTCTAATTATTTAAATAATTTCCAATTTTTTACTGCTGCAGTAGTGTTTCGAAGTCGGTTTTTATTTTGAATTGATTTTTTTTTATTTTTCTGTTTTTAGTGGGTGAGCGGGAGAAAAATAAACAAGACCCTTATAACGGTAATTTACCCTACTTAATTCGTTGCATTAAAATTTCACGTTCTCAATTTCCATCTCCGAAAGTCTTCACCAGAACATCACCAAATCACCTTGGGACTACTTTTACGCTATTTTATGAAATATACGGATTTTATTAAAGGCTGGGCCCCATTAGTCCTAACTTACTGCTGTCCATTGAAGAGTTCCGTTCTCCATCTCTGAAAGTCTTCATCAGATCTTCACCAAATTAAAATGGGACTAATGGGACGTTACATCTATTCGAACAAAAAAAAATTTCGAAATCGGTTAAGATTTGACGGAGTTATGGAGGAACATAGAAAAAAATATATATACACGTCGAAGTGATAACCTCCTCCTTTTTTTAAGTCGGTTAAAAAGACCTGACTTGTAAGCTAGCCAGAGAATCTACAAAATTTACGGTGGCATTTTCATAAAAACTCAGCGCCTTCCATTATAAAAGATTTGTCTTATAGGCTCCCGTTAGCGCGGCCGAAAATTTACTAAAATGATGGTGCCAATTTAATTCAGTTCTGTAAAAACCCCGCTCCCTCAAAAATAAGAGATTTCTGTCTTATAATGAAAAACTTATTAAATTTGCTGTGTAATTATCGTAAGAACTTAGACTACCAAAAAATTAAGGACATGTCTTGAAAAATTAATACAATTGACTTCCATGAAAACACATAAATATTCATGATGGTGCCGGAAATTTAATAGATTGACAACATTAAGCCAAACTACTATTATTAAATATTATGAAATTATTAAAAAAATACCGCCCCGAGACACACGACCCATGACGGTAGAAGCACTCCCCCGCTGCACGAACGAACGAACGAACGAACGACCGACCGACCGATCGACCGACCGACCGACCGACCGACCGACCGACCGACCAAAAGTGTACTTGTCTACTGTTATGGTACATACCAGAGATTTCTTAATGCGAAAGGAAAAATATTGTGAAGCAAAAACCAAGTAATAACGTCATAATGCTATTGTTTATTTTCCTCAATTCTTCCTAACAGAAGATAGCATGAAGGTAAAATAAACAATCAGAGGTATTCAATAGAGTTGATTAACAGGCTAAATAGGCCTGATAGGATCTGTGAGATGAAATAAACTTTTCTTTGTTTCTGTATTACCTGTCTGAATGTCCAACATACATGACCTGTTTATCAAAGTAGGGAGGGACTTAGGAGAACATCTCTAGGGAAGACTAATTCATAACAGCAGTTTGAAGAGTAACCTACATAAAAAGTAATTTCTCACAGATGTTGAAAATATTATGATCTAACGAAGGCATAATTTTATCATAGACAGTGTCAACTGTCTTTGAAAGATTATATGACGTCCCAACGACTTTTGTTTCGACAATTAAATACGTCTTGGTACACTTATGTGTTACAGAATCAAAACTATCAGATGTTTCAATTAGAGAAAAATATGCCAACACAAGTCTACCAGAGGAGAGGTCATTAGGGAAGTTCCTTATCTTGTGAATTGTGAGCAAAGTTTTCCAAACATTGCTTTTATCAGTCAGTTCAATAAACTTCGTTTATTTTGCTATCGATTGTTAGCTATTAAACTAAAGGATACCTTTTATCGAGTTAAAGATTACCGACATGAGATGAAAAGGTCTGGAAGTAAATTAAGTAAGAACAGATTGTTATTGCCACTGAAAGTATATATTGTCCATGTAGTGTAGACTTTTGGTGTTATTTACAAAAACACTCCTCAGAGGCAGTTTAAATTGTCTGTGGTAGAGGGAAAGACGTAACCACAGATTGTGTAAAGGCCTCTACTAAGGAGTCTTTTAGAGGAGTGGTTTTTATGTACCATTTGTGTTTCTTGACATGTTGCAAAAAAAGCGAAAATAAAATACGGTTTACCTTTCAAACTAGTGGAAGTTCTAGTTAGACCTTCACCTTTAGCGTGTGGTATTGCTATTAAAACTTCACAAATTTACGTAACTTAGAAAAATAGCCATTGGTACATGCCAGGATTCAAACCCACTACCTCCCGAATGAGAAGCGGGCCTTCTACCACTATGCTACCACCGCTATCCAAACTAGTGGAAATAAAGTATATGTTCTTTTACAATATTATCTATCCATAAGTACCCTGATAAACAATATTGTGGATACAACTGCCAGCTGATAGATCTTAATATTTTACATTAAAAATGTACTCTGATATTTCTGATTGGGGTGGACACAATGGACTGGTTGACACGCTGACATAACCTGTTGAGGTATTTACTTACATACCTCAGTGCATGCTTCCTATAATGGCACAACCATTGGGGCTAAGTGTGGGAAAGCTATGGGACAGCAAGTTTTTTCATTAAGCCTGTAATGTGTCTGGAAAAAGGCCTCCCATGGTCCATGGCCAACTCCAAGAATTTGTTCAGATTGCCCCCCCCCCCCCTCCCCAATCTGTCTCAAACGTTAGTTACCTAGTAAAATAGTTAAGGTTGCCAATATCAACTCACTGGGGAAGTTGCCATTGACTCTGGAGACGTCGTAGGCGATGAGACCGGCAATACTCAGTAGCAAGAAGAAGCTCGCCCACAGCCACGGGAACCTTCTAGTGCTCGTCATTCTATCTAGAATGTCCTGAAAACAATCAGAGAGTAAGATGAGCGCCTGAAGACAAACTAATTATGATTATCGGCCAAATTATTCTTGTTCATTGTGAAGAATAAGAGCGGTTTCGCACTACGTCCGATCCGAGCGCGTGAAAATACGGTTCGAAGTAGTCGGAGAACTATTTCTGTGGTAGTTTACGCACTAGATCCGGCTTCCGTCATCCGATGTCTCTCCGTCATCCGTGAATCTCCATTTCGGATAAGATTATTGACGGACTGAAGTAGCCATAGTATTTTTTTGCATGAACGCTCGCACACTGCGTCTGAACCGAATCCGAGCTGCATACGAGCAGAGAGGCAGCGGGGCTGCGGTGTATGTGGCAGGGGCGGGGGGCGCGGCGCATCCAGTTTAGTACGTACAATTATTAATGCCAGAAGTTGACGCCGATTGAAAGGACTCATGATCAACGACGTGAACGGGGGAAACTGCTGTTTGTGGCCGTACGCGTGGCCCGAATTCGGTCCGAGATATCTTGATCCGGATCTAGATTTTCACGGATTCGGATCGGACGTAGTGCGAAACCGCTCTAACAAAGAAAATACTGTTTTATTGTCAGGAATCATTTTTAAAGTTATAAAATTATAGCGGTTAACATGTAAAAATTTTTAATATTCTGCCACACTACAATTGTTTCCTGTGATTTATGTTGCAGCTCACAGCGGAAATAATAGATGCATGTCAAATTAACATAATTTTTCTTTTGGCAGGCTGAGGTATGTGAGTAAAAATCTCAACAGGTCATGTCAGTTATTTTAATAACACATATAGTATAAACAGGCGCGGATCCAGCCCTCAAAGAAGGATGCAAAAGCACCCAAAAATCGGCCAAGTGGGAGTCAGTGTATGAACTCGCTCATGATCGTGCATATAAAGGATGTGTTTACAAAATAAATGACACTCTGACCAAGATTTTGTACAGTGTAGTTCCACGCGGGCAAAGCCGTGGGGCAAACTCTAGTAAGTTAATAATCCCGTAAAATGTTAGTTTGCTCACGGAAATTATAAAAGTAAATGTGTGTTTGCACATCACAATGTCACATTTAGACTCTTAGCTACAGAACCGATTTTAATGAAATCCTCATCATCATCCATTTGACGCCCACTGCAGGACACAGGCCTCCTCCGTGGTTTTCATAATCATGAAGGGTTTTGCCATAATCGCCACGCTTGGCAGGCGGGTTGACGATTGCAGTAAGCGGTTGGAATCGAAGGAAATGGAGTGACGCAATTCTTAATCCGGCGCCACGCGGAACGCTACTTTTGATGAAATGTTCAACTTCAAATCTTATTTGGTTCGGTAGTCTTTAAATAGGTTTGTGGGCATGTCCATTGTACCCAAAACGGCGGATTCACCCTTGAGTATAAACTTTGAACATTCTCGAGTTTAATTTTGTAGTTTCCAGAGAGCAGCCCTGGACCATGAGGCCACGATCCCATTTTTTACAAAATGTTTATATATGAAACTCCAGTTCTGTAGACGGCCGAAGGGGTACTCCCCTTCAAATCAATTAAAATCGGGCCATATATACTACAAAGACCATATTATTTTATTTTTACTGCACCCCCCAGTAAAAATTAAGAGTGGAGTGTGTGAGGAGTGTGTCTAGTTTCAAGGGTAAGTGTAAGTAAAATAAAAACTAAGTTGAGAATTTAAAACTTTTGTTTCGTTATCAGTGCTGAGGTGAAGAAACAGTTTTCGGGTTTTGCATTACATATTTGAATAATACATTGTACATTTGTAGGACATGATATTTCTCCTAAATCACCTGTCAGTGGCGTAACTATAGCGTGGCACGGGCCTCTGACCGGACGGGCACCCTGGACCATGAGGCTGCGACCCCATTATTAACAAAATGTTTATATATGAGTAGGTATTTCAAATCAATTAAAATCAGGCCATACACACTACAACTAAGGAGCGACCGATTACTGTGAGGGCCAGATCCAATGAATTTGGTACGGTTACGCTACTGGGTACTGTTATTAATTTAGCACTGTTTTATTTTTGCTGAGATTGATTTCAGTTGTAGCACAGTCATATTATACCTACTATGATAGTGTAAATAAATGATGAACTTATTAGATGTGCACAACATTTTTTGATGTGCCGTTAAATATTTAATAAGAAATTAATACCTATCTACTATTTCTTATTAATTATTTCTCTGTAAAGGGTTGTTTAGTCTTCATTTATGTATTTAGTATAGACAATAGTTCAACTTCATTCCTAATTCTTTAGTAAAACAGAATGGCAATGAAAAAGTGACAACTTAACATGAATAGGTAGGCACTTAGGTATAGGCACTATACCTAAGTGGGGGCCTATTAGAGCTTTTTGAGTCTAAAAATAGTCTGTATAGGTACATACTTACAAAGAAAACTATCACTGTAAATCTTTACAAAGTATCGTTACACTTGCAGTGCACCTTGAACTTGGAAATGCTATCGAAAACGATGTCAAAAGATCAAATCTTGTCTTCGTCTATTATATTGACAAAGAGATGTATGTACCTATACTCAGAATTGTGTGTATTTATTTAGCGAAGTATAGCGCGTGGAACAAAAAACATAGCTCTAACGGACGTAACACATTAAAGTTTACAGTTATCTCCAGCGGGATTGATTCGGCTAAACTAGATAAAGTGGTTTTTCTAGTTTTATATCACTGGGAATTACGTACTTTTACGTATTATAGAGAACGCCCCATGAACTTGAAAAAAGAAAGACATTTACACTAGAAGATACGTTTTTTGACTAATATTTCACTGGTTATAATAAAGGATAATTATTTATCACATACCTTAGCCGTAGGATATCAAAGAACAAGGAAAAATAGGATAGAATCGAGAAATTATTCGTCGCAAGTTAAAAATGTCGCCCAGTCGCGTCAAATGCC
The DNA here is from genome assembly GCA_947308005.1 of Yponomeuta malinellus. Lineage (NCBI taxonomy): Eukaryota > Metazoa > Arthropoda > Insecta > Lepidoptera > Yponomeutidae > Yponomeuta > Yponomeuta malinellus. The sequence continues at coordinate 3,796,384 of OX371013.1, forward strand.
AAAACTGGTATGGCCATATGCAACGTGGAAGTAAAAACTCGGTAACCTACTTTTGAGTCCATTTTTTCTACCCAAAGAAAATTACCGTTATGTTTGTGAAAAATCGGATCAATATTCGTCGGCTTATTGCAAGAAGTCATTTACTGCAAAAATTTACTAACCGCTTTTTTTAAAGGTATGGACATATTAGATGTATTGAACAATGAAACAATAGCACAGTGGTGTTTTAGTATCAGTATTGAATTTAAAATTCAATGGTATCAGGCATTATTTTAACGATGTTATAGGGAATAAGGAGGAGGTTGTATTTAACCATTAAATAACACGAACTAAAAAGTCCTTTTTCTCCCAATAGTGAATATGTCGGTTAATGAGTTCTTGCAATAAGCCAACGATTTATTAGTTTCTAACTACGAATAAAAAAACCATAGAAGTAGGTATTTCTTCCTACAAAATTCACTCGCAAAAACGTCTGTGATGATGTGCTGTAGAGTAAAACACTCTGCGATTGGTTCATTCTGTGCAACATGCGTGACGACGTGACCGTTGATTGGGCAATAAATGACAGCGTAGCTTATGATTACTTTTGTACAAAAACGTCAAACCATTGAGGTCATGATGCGACCATTGAGTCGAAATATCTAGGTACCACGCAAAATGGCGGCTTGACGGTGGCAGATGAATAGATATTTTGCCGGGTAGTACTGAACTCGCTCCGATTGGTAACACAATTGACAAGCCCCGCCCGCCGTCCCACAATTGAACGTGGGGTCATTTTTTAGCGCTAGCTAGACCTGTATGTTTTTAACTATCACTGGTTAATAATTATTCCAAACAGAGAACTCAAAATCTGTGCACAAATCCTTATTTCTAGGAATCTCTTTTGTGATTTTCATTAATCGTTGGTGATTTTTATACACAAAAACCTAGCAACACTAATAAAAAAGTTACTAGGGATGTTCTCACATATCCCTTTTCATTAAGATATTTTGTTTTGCAATGTTACCGGTTTTTTTACAAGGAGGTTCTCACACAGTCAATAACATGTTACAAGGTGGCTCAAGTGACTTGATACCAGGCCATTAGCGGCGGCGTTTTAAAGCAGAATTGAAGCTGTGGATCAAAGTGGATCGAAGATAGAGGAGAAGATACACACAAATGTAACACCGACCGCTTGTATGCCTGGTACATATTTTTAGAAGGAGTAGGCTTTCAGCCCTGGACTTATATGTATGCTTTCAGCTCAATGGCTTGTTATACAATGTGAGAGCGAGAAAGACTGCCGATGATGCAGTAGGCATTGTTTTAACAATGATTATACGTTTAATAAAAGTAGAAAACAAATGCACTAGAAAAAAGAATCAAACATTTTAGACCTATTTTGTTATCGAACTCCTCCGATTTTTTAAATTTTTTTTTGTGTATATTTGGTAAAACCACGTTTGCAAGGTCAGCTAGTTTTCGTATAATATTATGTGCTGTACCTAGTTTTTAATAGAAAATTTTTACACCCTATAAAATATAGGGAGCTACAGCTCACCTGGCATGCCTTGTTAGTCTTGACGATGGTCTCGTCCTTTTTCTTGCCCTTTAGCGCTTCAGTGCCGACTTCCTTGTACTGGAGGACAGTCCCCTTCAGTGACTTCTGCTTCAGGTGCGGACTGACTTCGCTCCAATTGCTGTCTGCGTGACAAAGAAAAGAAATTAAAAAGAAATTACGTATAATGAAAGGGGCTATAACTATTTAGTAAGAATAATTTTATAGTTTACCTAACAAATATTCGCGATTGGACCTGTTAAATGTATATATGGGCATCGGGGTACAAATGTATATAATATATGAGCATCGCGAAACGCTTACAAAATAAAAATGCGACCGCCTTAGACACTCTAAGAATAACTTACATATTTTTTTTAAATAATGGCTCTTAAACAAATTATGCAACAAATTGTTACAGATGCAATAAAATTTGTTTCAAAAACACCCCTTATTAAAAATACTTCCAAAACCCTACTTAAAAAATGACGGTCGTTATAAATAATTAATAAACTAACCCCCAGTTTCTCGTACACTAAGACGCTGTTAATCTACTGTTATCACCTGTCAATTGACCAAAGTACATACAAAAAAAAACCGCTGACATATGTTAACAGTAGATTAACAGCTTGTACGGGGGTAAACCAAACTATACAGCCCAAGAAAGATCGAGAGAGGAGTGCGGACTGCGGGGCATAGGTCTATATTCGTAACAGCTTCAAAATAGATTGCTTCCACTATAAAACAAAGTTATTGGTCTTATTTATAAAAATTACACCTTAAAACACTCCACAGATATAGTAGTAAACTGGCTCTGAGGAGTGTTTTAGGGGAATTGTGTTTTTATAAATAGCAAGATGCTGGTACGGAAGATCCAGTCTCAGTCTCCAATTAGTCATTTAAAGTTGTGGAGGTATATTGTTAAGCTAAAAGTATCAATTTTAAAGATGATTTGGTTACAGATTCAATAAGTAAAAAAATCATAAATTAAAGTTGGAAACATCTACTTAACGTACATTTAATTATGCCACAAAATTAAATCATATCCTAAACAGCGCAACGACTATAAAGTTTGGATTACGCAATCTTATGACTATTATATTTAAGTGATGCTTCCACAAAATAAATTTAACTTAGCGTTGAACATGACTCCATGCCCTAATCAGTAGAAAATCCAGGCCATAAAAAATCGACTCACTGATATAATCCAGCAGCGTCGCCGACTGCTTGCTGCAGCGGTGGAACAGCTGCCGCCAGGTGGCGTTACACGAATCATCTTTCTTGAGACAGTCCACGAGACACTGCACTATGACTTGGTTGTAAGGGTCGAGTGTAGGCCCGCTGAGATACTGGTTTGGCAGCTTCTTCATGAGCTGATTGAAGACCACCTGCAGCTTGTTGCTGGCAGTTGAGAAATATATATCCTGCAAGAGAAGGAGGATCATAATGACTATTGCATGTGGTGATAATTCAAATGAGTTTTTGTAAAGGAATACATATCCACTCTAGTTTAAAAAAATTGTATAAATTATTAATAATAATTAACACACACAAAAATTTAGGATAAAAAACCGGCCAAGTGCGTGTCGGGCCACGTGCAGTGTAGGGTTCCATAGAAGGAGGGGTTTTCACCAACTTCAAAGGAATTTGTACGAAATTTTCCTTTTATAAGTTGTTCGTCTATTGCTCTTTAACTTGTAACGCCCACTTAGCCGACATAGTTTTCCTGTTTAAGTTCATTATATATGCCACTGCCCTGAATTTTTTCACGTTTCTACAATCAACAGTTTAGCCGAAAGAGGTGGGACGCCCTGCTCTTTAAAGCTTCATATTTCGCAAACGGATCCCTAAACTGAAACATAGTTTTACACTTGCACTATTTTTAAAAGACCAATCTTACGATACCTCACACTATGGTGTAGGCGAGAAAAAAAAAATTGCATCCCTAATTTAGGTGAAGGGACCTCTCCTCCCCAACTAAGTTAAAAAATAAAAATATTTTGTTCTACCGTTTTGTCGGTGTGATTTATATGTAGGTGTATGACAAATTTTAGCTTTCTAGTACTAATCGTCCTGAGCTACGCCGCGAATAGACAGACAGACAGCCGGACGGACATGGCGAAACTGTAAGGGTTCCTTGTCGACTATGGAACCCTAAAAATTACTTCAAGAAAACAGGCTAAAATATTGGCATCAAGGAATTTTGAGCCTAGTATGTCTGTTTGATATAACAATAATGATTATATCACAACGTAGATACAGTAGACAGCTGATCAACCTTTACCTTTTCTTTGCAAAGCCGCCGATAATTATTTAACTAAGCAGTTTTAACTGAAACTATTTAACTAAGTATAGTACACCCAATGCTAACTCGTCTTGCTGTTGACCGTACCTCCACGGCGCAGGAGCATCACTTACCTTAACTTTACTTAATTGCTTTATAAGGTCACTTGACAGTTCCTTAGGAAGGTTTTTACTCTTCCCGTTTACCATATCCAAAATGGCGAATAGCTGATCTTGCGTCACGGACGCGCTCTTCATTTTTATGTGCCTATCCAGTAGGTTGGAGAGGTAGGTCACTATATATGTGGTGTAGTGCTTCAGCTCTATCGTGGGCAGGAACAGCTCTTCCCAAGCTGCAAGGGAAATTGTATCAATCAATTTTGTAAGCATAGACTAATGTTTAGTATTGCACTCATGGGATCTTCTTAGGTTGGTACTTGTTGCTAATAGTATTATATATATAATAACAATGCAGCCTATATACGACCTACTGTAGGGCACAAGCCTTCTCTCAGAGAGAGTGAGTATGGGCTTAATCACCACGCGTGCCCACCGCGGATTGGCAATTTCAAGCAGTGAGGTATGTGAACACCTCAGATACTCAGGTTTCCTCACGATGTTTTCCTTTACGTATGACGATGCACGTAACTAGAAAACAAAGCCATTGGTACATGCCGGGATTCGAACCCACGACCTCTCGAATGAGCCGGCGTTCTACCGCTCCACTACCACCGCTCTTTTCTCGCTCCTAAATATTATCCTTGATAAGTTTGGGTGATTGATTGTACGTAAAGACAGAGATTGTATTCAGGTTATCAGAGCTGTAGTGACATCTTTAGGTTTCGTGATAAGAGATTTAACTCGAGTCATCGGAATGAAAACATAAAATGTATAACTGGGTATTATGGTGCAAACCGTTTATTTTAATGATCAACTTGTAGTTGGATGCTTTTATTTTAAAGGAAATTCAAATATTACACAAAAACAAATTATATTTTCAATACCACAATGAGACATTCCGAAAAAGGCCTAAACAGTATAGTATAGTAAATGTAATTTGATTAAGTCATATTTAAATTTAAATAGAGGCCTAAGTTTGTGTCCCATTCCCATATCTTCAGGATACAAAAAATTGTTAGCTAGTTCAAAAAAGTTTACCTTTTAATCCAACAGAGAATTCTCTAAGGCCACCGAGGCCAACAGCCCAGAGGAGTGTCAGACCGATCGGCGGCCGGTTCTGATAGGAGTTCATCAGGCTAATGCTCTTCTGCATAGAGGACACACAGAACTCTGGGTGTTCCTGCGCCAACAGTTGAATCAGCAGCCTGTGTCCGTTAACTGATTGACCTGGATATGGATTATCACGCAATGGTTAGTTAACTAGCTTTATAGAAATGGTTTAATGTTATTGTAAAATGATGTTGATAAATGGTGGTTAATTAGTATGCTAGTTGGTGAAGAGTGCAGTTTTTTTTTTTATTAAATAATAAAGTGTTGAGTATTTTTTGCTAATCTTTGAATTTTTATTCATTACCATAACCAAATAGTTTTGGTTAAGTTTTTCAAGTAAACTAGATAATAAGTAAGACTTTACGCCACAATACTGCTCAAGTGCTTACCTTTCCAAGATAATATTATAATGACAATATCAACTCCGGTTTTCAGTTAAAATATTTTTTATGTGTGATTGGGACAAAGTGACTAGTGAGCCTTTACATACCTCTGCTCAAGTCATTGGCAATAGCAGTTAGAGTTACATCATAGAATAACTGAGTATTTGCCTTCCCGGCATCTCGCAGCACTTGACTAAGGAGACTCTTGACTTCAGTGGGAAGTAATGACACAAGGTAGTCTGGTGCGTATTTGGAAAACGTAGGATCGTCTATCTCGACTTGGGTTTTGGAGTTGAGGAAGTTGGACACTTCTTTCAACCAGACTAATGGTGCATTGGAGAAACGGACTTTGTTTGTGGTTATTATGGTTGAAAGCTCCATGGCATCAATCTGTAACAATCATTATTGTAATCTCTATATTTAGGTATTCATTTATATATTTATGTATGAAAGTATGTAAAAATATTTATATATTTATTTACTTTCATCTGCTTTTCAGTACACCTATCAATTTATTTCCTTTACATTCTGCTGTTGACTGACAGGAATCCACTGCACTGGCTTTGTAAATGTTAAATTCACTAACTTCTATTAATGAACTGTTAACAACTGACAGTTATTTTTTTTTATGCAAGTTGGCCAACTGACAGCTATTAACAGTAAGATAATCTTACGCCTCGAGAGAGGCCTCGCACCAAATCTTGCCAGAATCCTGACATTTGCAATAGCAATTTGTATGGAATTTGACAGCTAGATGATTGGAATCATTCAGGATTTGGTTCGCGTAATATGAGAGCTGATTGCTACGAGAATCCATGGCGCCAGGGTAGGCTGGAGGGTAGCTAAAAATATCAATATGGTACAATAAAACATTACTTAGAATACATTTTACTCACAATTTCGAGAGCCCCTTCGATGGTTTTAGGTGGCTTTGGTTTAGGCTCAGGTTTTTTATCACCTTGTTGCTTTTTCGCCTTCTTATCACCGTCTTTCTTTTTATTATCCTTCGTAGGTCTCAGCTCACTATCCACCGCCATACCATTGTAGAACGACTTTATCTGAGAGTGCGGCACTAAAAACCAAATCACATTTTGTCCATGAAATACCGACGTAATATTCCAAGTAGATTACAGTTGGAATAACGTGAAAGTAAGTGATAAAACTTACAAACATCTTCCAGTTTGGACCCATTCTTGGCAAGCTTCTTTTCATCATCTTTAGCCGGTTTGGCCTTACCGTTCTGGGCCTTCTTGCTTTTGCCTACGACTTCCCATTGACCGCTCGACATAGTGAATTTCTTTGGAGATAGTTTAACTTAATAAAACAATCTTGTAAATAAAAGGAAGGCAAGAGGTTAAACTTACACGTCAAAAATTACGACAAAAAACTGAAAAAAATATATAGGTACGTATCGAAAGCCGCTTTTCTATTGGTCGAGAGATTCCACCGCGGCCAAAACGTGGCAAGAATGATGCCATGCACTGAGGATGCATTCAAAGTGCATCTTTTTTTGTTATCGTAATTTTCTTAATATTGTTGTTTATTTAATAAATAAAAAACTTAATTTTAATGGAGAAAGACTTTTCAAGATATTTTGTTTACTTCTACCGGTAAAATTCGATTTATTGACAGCTGTTGCATATTTCGGCAGACCCATCACTAGTAGTTTCCTCGTTCTTCGAATGGATCTTCGCGAAAAAGACGAGAGGACGAATTCTTGAATTTATTTTATTCCACTATTGTATTTTACTGTGTAGTGTTGTGAAATTACTAAGTGTGCTACAGACTGTTCTCTAAGTGAAGCATGGAGGATAAGTTGCTATTAGACGATGTTTCCAGCACACTGCGCGAGCGAGTGTTTTTCTCATCCAGAGATGGGATGTCTTTAACTCTTTACGCTTTGTTATACGAAAAAAACACAGACGAAATAGATGACCTACTAAACACAGTACGTATTCAGCAACTTCTTTCTACAATATAATGTTGAAATTGCGCTAAACAATAACGTTCTTTGTGTGACAGTATTTTCTATTTTGGTCAACTCTTATTCGTGCATAGGTGCGCTAGCGCGCTGTTTCATTGCGTGTGTGAGTTATTAAATTATTTTTATACGCATTAGAGTTGTAGCATGCTGCGTTTGACCTTGACTGATAAACACAGCTTCTATCTGAGAGAAACAGTTCTATGTGGTACCAGTCAAGCATTTCTCTTCTAGGCTTGGCTGCTGCTACACATTCACAGTGCCTATTTTGTAACGATGTTCTTAGTGTCGATGACCTTTGTTCTTGCGGAGACTTTATAATATCTACTTAGCATTCAGACTTTATCACCACTTGTTTTGGATTCCAATCAGAGTTTATTCTTTTATTACACCTACTTGTGTAACTAAACGCACACCTCCTGCTAAAAAATAACTACAGGAAACCGTTACTTTTTGTGAGCAAACATTTGAAAAATAGTATATGGATGTTAAAAATTTATTATTTTGTGCTTGATGTAAAGCACAAGCAGGAAATGTAAAAAGCCGCCTTTTTTCTATGAAACTACAAAAAAACGACTGGTTTTCTTATTTTGATAATTTACATATATTTAATATGTAAATTAAATAAATCTGTAATCATTTTATCAATATATATACAATAGTAAGTATATGCACCTAGTTAACATGTAATAAATCAAAATTGAAATAAAATTTATTTATCACATCACATAATTTAGTAATAATGTAATAGTTTTTTTATATGTATACTTTTATATATTACCAGAATTCACAAGCTAAATCATTCAGGTTTTCCTGACTATCTCCATCAAATTACTATTTTTTATTTATTTCATCACACATATGTCTATCTGTCTGTATATCACAGCTTATTTTCTCCAATTGTATTTGTTTCCATCCAATGGACTTACTTTTTCTATAAGTAGAATTTTGATACATTGTATGTAAGTCACAAAATATTTATCGATTAAAAAAACAAATCAAAAATGGGCAAAACCAAAACTAGTAAGGCACTTGCCTAGGTGACGATGTTTCGAAAGTTGACTTTAGGGGGCAAATAATAAAATGCGAAATAAACATTTGCTAAGCACATTATCTGGCATTAAATCCACGCGATCATTATACAGAACACAAATACTTAATACATGAATTCTATTATTTGTGATATCATGGTTTAAACGTTTATGAAGAAAAAATTGGGCATTACCTGCTGTCTACGCCACATGCCCAACACTAGAAACTTCTTGCCAACACTATACATCTTTATTGTCTATGGTCGATTTGTCAAAACAACTTGCCCCCACTTTCTCGTACACTAACACTCTGTTAATCTACTATTAACAGCGGTCAATTGACCAAAGTGCATACAAAAAAAAAACCACTGACAGCTGTTAACAGTAGATTAACAGCTTGTTAGTGTACGAGAACCGGGGGTTGCTCGCGCTCAGTGCCTAAACTCTGAAAAGCAAATCTTTATTTCCTCTTAAATTATAGAAAATATCAAAACTTGTTTCTCTGTTCTTTGCCTGAACACCTGCATTATCCCTGAATGAATAGAGCTGATTTTTTAAAATTACTATAGTCTTTGTGAGCTCAACCATAATATACAGAAAAACCTAAACCTAATTGGTCTTAAAGTTTTCACGAGAAATGGAAAAAATATTTTTGAAGATATTATTCCCATATTATTCCCATTCCCAACTGCATAGGGATGTATGGGAGAACATTTATTTTTTTGGAATCCTTAGTTTATTCTATATGACGAGCAGTTTTTACAAATAATTACCAAGTAGGTATTAGATACACAAATTATTACCTACCTGGGTGGTAAGTAGGTTCTTTTAAAGTAAGATTTACTTTTCTGCAGTATGTTAGATTTAATTAAAAATTTACAATGTTTTAGTCTCAAGCAAAAATGTGCACTGCTGGTGGATAGGAATACACAGTTCAGCACTTGTCTAGTTTCTTTCACCGTAAATTGGTGAATCGGGAAGTAACAAGTGTTCTGGTTTCCTCCACACATTGTATCCTAGCGAGGGGACCAGAGTTACACCTACTCATGTTAGGGGTTGAACTCAGTAGGCCACAATTTTTTTAAATCAAAGAACATTTAACCGAATTCAAAAAAAGGAGGTGGTTCTCAACTTGTCTGTATCTATCGTCGGGTTAAAAATAATAATATATTTTTTTATGTGTTCACCGATTTGTCGAAGACGCGTGGACCGATTTGGAAAATTATTTTTTGTTTGAAAGGGTACACTTCACAGGTCCTGGAGAAATCGAGGGAACTCTTATAATTTCAAGGGTTCACTCGAAGCGATTTGGGTGTTTTTATAAAGTGACTCATGCCTTTGCTTCCGGAAAACACAATTTGGCGGAGTCGTAGTGACATTCACAAAAAAAAGTGAAATATTTTTTTTAAATAACAATAACAACCAAATTCACAATACTAAAACAACGAAATAATTTAAACAATATGACCCTTTCATTCGATGTAGGTATTGCAGAAATATATTTTGTAGTCGGTGCCCAATGAATAAAGTAATTAATAATAATACTTAATTACCAGATTTAAAGATAGATAATACATTTTATTGTCACACAAAAATTAACATTTTTTTTGCAGTTTCCTAAATAAATGGTAAACCATATCAATTTCCTAAGAAGTGCAGTAAAATACCTACAGTCTAATTTATAAAAACACGATTCCCGAAAACACTCCCCTGAGGCAGTCTAAATCTGTGTTTTTCAATCTTTTTGAAGACGCGACCCCCTTTACAAGTAAAAAATTCTAGCGACCCCCCCAGACCCCAGAAGACCGTATTAAAAGTGACAGTAATTTCAAAGATGATGTAGTTAGAACCTATTAACTAAATCCTTTTTATCAGATATCGGGACTTAAATGAAAAAAAAAGTGGGAACTTTAAGTATTTCTGCAACATAAAATGCCTCTATGTCTAAAGCAGTTTGCACGTCAGCGCGACTAAAAATTTACTACATTTACTTTTTTATTTAGTTCCATAAAAACTCAGCGCTCTCGATTATAAAAGATGGCTGACTGGTAAAAAATGCTATTTAGCACTAAGTACGGCTTTGTACCAAACGTGTGTTTTGTGCAATAATAATAATTAGATGTGTCTTATGGGTGCGGCTGAAAATTTATTAAATTGATGATGCCAATTTCATTAACTTCTGTAAAAACCCAGCGCCCTCAAATGTACCATGTTTATACCTTGCATCTTACTTTTATCTGGCTGGCGACCCTCCCTAAGGGTCGCGACCTATAGTTTGAAAAACACTGCTCTAAATAGTCCGTGGCAAAGGAAAAACTTAACCACATGTAGCAGACTGCCAAAATGTTTCTGCTTCTGAAATAATTTCTTGCATTTCCAAACCTCTGTTAGATTCAAAGATAAAAACCGCGGCTAAGTACGTGTCGGGCCACGCGCTTTGTAGGGTTCCGTGGAACTACCGGCTTTACACAACTAACAACATCATCAAAGTAATTTTCAATGAAATTTATATGAGGTTTTCCTTTTATAGGTCAGTCGACTATTTCTCGTTAACTTGTAAAACCTACTTAGCCGTGATAGTTTTCCTTTTAACTTCATTATATGTGCTGAATTTTTTCACGTATCCACAATCAACCATTTAGCCGGGGGAGGGAGGGGGACGCCATACTATAACAAAAATTGGCGCTTTAAGGCTTAATATTTTGCAAACGGATCCCAAAATCTAAAAATGCTTTTTTATATTTATAACATTTTTGAAACCAATTAAGGATAGCCCATACTGTGAGGTAAAGGAGAAAAAGAATCATCCTTTAGGTGTTGCATTTTATTCTACCGTTTTGTCGCCGATAATTAATATGTATATCTAAAGCCAAATTTTAGCTTTCTAGTACTAATCGTCTGAGCAGAAGCTGCGGACAGACAGACAGACGGGCAAACGGATGGTCATGTCGAAACTATAAGGGTTCCTTTTTGACTACGAAAATAAAAAAAAAATTGAATAAATAGGTTTTGGGAATTAGAAATGAGTACCCTAACACCCAATATACCAAGAGAAAAAAAAATCTATCCATCTGTGCTGAAAAGAACATCCCAAAGTGGTCATTGTGAATTTTAGTTTAAGAGTATCCAATAAGAGTAGAGTATCTTTGCCACTTTTTTCTACATATAGCAGAGGCGACTTTTAATGTATTTCCCTAGTGTTACATTAGGGTTAATGAGAGATTATATGGAGAGAAAAAGGTAAATTCCAGACAAACGTCTCCTGTGGTAGGGTGACCTACGCAGTTCATTCGACGGCTGATTTAACCAGTGGCTACAATACATATAATAGTAGTCGAGTTATTTACACCGTTTATAACTCAAGAGCCGCTGGGCAGATTTTTATGAACGTTGATTTCTTGGATTTGTCTCCGCCCCGAAAAGCAGAATAACTATTATTAATTGTTTACCTTCCTTATCCGTGTGGCGCCGGATTAAGAATAGCGTCACTCCATTTCCTTCCGTGGATGTCGTAGAAGACGACTAAGGAAATACATTACCAGAGACGGGCAGCAGCGTCTTCCTGAGATTCCAACCGCATACTGCGATCGCCAACCCGCCTGCCAAGCGTGGCGATTATGGCAAAACCCCTCATGGTTATGAAAACCACCAAGGAGGCCTTGTCCTGCAGTGGGCGTGAAATGAATGATGATGATGATGATGATCTTCCTTATCTCCCCTTCAGGACGTCTGCTGCGACGGTGTGAAATGCACTCCCCTGATCGCGGCGGCGCGGCACGGGCGCGAGGGGGCCGTCCGGATCCTGCTGGACAAGTTCCGGCCGCCCGTTCGGCTGGAGACGGAGGGCACCGTCAAGTTCGACGAGTATGTCATTGAAGGTACGACCTTGCGTGGAAGAGATTGATCTCATTACCAGCCTGACTAATATGTATATGGCAGGCGTAGACACAGGTTATGTCTACAATGTAGCGATATTAAAAATAAAAGCCGAGGAGAGACAGGTGGAACTAAAACTTGGTTGGAAAAGTAATTTCGATTTTCATTCCTAGTCGGCAACTAAGCACCATTTTGAGGCAATGTTCATGAAATCTAATTCATAAAACAATGTTTCAACGTATGTTTTATAAATTAAATAAATAGATTGTTTTTGCATTTTAATTTAGGTACATTGGTTAAATAAACGATGTTTATATGAGTATTTGATGCTTGGTAGTCTCAAATGTAATAAATATCCTTCGCGATTGTCATTATAGACCGATATATAATCGATCCGTCGATGTAACATTACCGACATTACCGTTAACAGTTTTCTATCATTCCCATTAGCCCCCCTCTATAAGAATATAGGCGACAAATTCCTGAAGACAGACTCCACAAGGGTTCGTTGGAATGAAAAAAAAAATCTCAGCGACCATGCCGAAGGATTAAGAAGGCGCCGCAGTTGGCACAACTTATTTTGAAGTTTTCGAACTGGCACTCCCAGTGACATGAATTTAAATAAAATTTCCATCGACCACACGTCAGATTGATCAGATTGAAAGGGGTCGGCCCAGTTCTTGGGTCGGCCGTTACCACTACTTATTACTTACCTGCAATCTTTCGTTTCTTTGTCGTTTTCATGGTTGAATATATATAACATAATGTCGAGAAGATGTTCAATAGCTATTTGCAATTCGATCATTCCAGGGGGATGGTCGTTGGGATTTTTTTATTTGACTCTCAGTAGGGCTACACTGGAGTGGCAGATGGGAAATATCAGTATTTTTGATACTGTCAGTAACTGTCCTAACCCCTATATTACGCGCACCAAATCCTAAACGATTCCAATCGTCTAAGCCTCAGTTTCTGAAAGAGTGTTCAAATGTAACAAGGGATTAATCTAAGATTAACTTACTACTAGCACTTGATTGGCTGAAATTAGCTTGACGTGAGATTAACATGAGATTAACATTTGATCGCTCTTCTAGAAACCGAGCGTAAGTGTCATATTAGTATGGAATTTGACAGTTAGACGATTGTAATTGCTCAGGATTTGGTGCGCATAATTAGACCACAGATCGTTTATAGGAAATTCAGTAAGCATACCTTGAGTTTGTCAGAGAGAAAGCTATGATGTCAATGAGGCGAGTCTATTCATTGGCCTCTCATAAAACAACTCAAACACAAGCCCCAAATTTTTCGGCCGAAAGCCGACAGAAAACCATTATTTGTATAAACTTTGAGGTAATTTTCTGTGTTATTGAATCCCAATTCACTGTCTTTCCAGTCTTGTCATACATTTTACGTTGTCAATTCACTCAAACCCCTCAGTCTGGATGCATTTAATTGGTAATTACTAGGACAACTGTGTGTTGTTATCATAAGCATCATAAGCAGCCTATATACATCCCACTGTAGGGCACAGGCCTTCTCTCAGGGAGAGAGTATGGGCTTAATCACCATGCGTGCCCACCGCGGATTGGCGATTTCAAGCGCTGAGATATGTAAATAGCTCAGACACTCAGGTTTCCTCACGATGTTTTCCTTCAAAGTTAGCGAGTGGTATTGCTACTATAACTTCACAAATGTACATAACTTAGAAATCAAAGTCATAGGTACACGCCCGCACTGGGAATCGAACGTGGGTCTCCCGCTTCCGAGTCCAATGTTCTACCCACTAGGCTACCACCGCTTCTGTGTGTTGTTGTTTGGAAGTTATTATTACGTCAAAGTTAAAACACATGATGTCTACTCAACCAGAAACCTCAGACATTCAGGTGTCCTCACGATGTTTTACTTTACAGTTAGTGAGTGGTATTGCTGTTACAAATTCACATAAGTGCAGTCGACAGCAGTTACGTTCACTCTACTCAATTATCTTACAATGAAAATATGATGGTTGAGCTGCGGTTTACTGTACGTTAGTTACATACCAATGTCATTGGCACACGCCGGGCTTCGAATCTATGAATTTAAAGTAGGCATCTATTGATCACCACATAGTGACTGCTACGTTGGTTTGCATGAGGGAGAGGATGAACAAAGAAATATTTTCGAAAAAAATGTATCGAGCGAATGTAGGTGGAAGAATATTGACGGTTCCTCTCTAATAAACAATCGACGACGGGCGCGTTCAGTGCATGGATGGGTCGCCGTCTATGCCTAACGCCAGTGGCATTTTTCCGAGCGGTTCCGTGCTTCGCAAGGCACGTTAAGCTGTTGGTGCCGGCTGCTGTCGACAGATGGCAGTCGTTAAGCCAAGTCAGAGGCCTTAGGGCGGCTTGACAACTTCTGACAGTAGACGAGCCACTAGTCTACAAGCCTCCACCAATCCGGACTTGGCCCCCGTGGTGGAGTATGGCCTATACCTTCCTCAGGGAAGAGACCCGTGCCCCTCGGTGGGGACATAATGGGTTGATGATGAAACAATCGAATCATTTAATTTTACGAGATTACCTAACAATGTGAAATGCTTAACATGCCTAACGCCAATTCCGAAGTAGGTAAACTAGGTTGAGCGCGTAAGCAAAATGTGAGACGTTGGCGCGTACATCCATTGCTAAACGAATCACACAACACTAGGTACGGCTATAGCACTTGGGCCTGGATTTTGGTACTAAAAAGTGCAAGAAACCGTTGTGGGGGCGTTGTTTTGAACATGTTTGTTTATGCCGTAGCAGGGCTCTCAAACTCAAATTTTTATATTCAATATAGTATGTATCGAACGTCAAGAATATTTATTGTTATTATTGTTTTGGCAGCCTCAACAAGAGCCCTTTTATTTACCGTCGTCTTTTCAAAACAACTTAAATTATTACAATAATTCTGAGTTGATCTAATTGCGAATTGAACTGGCTAATGCGCGATATCTTTGTTTATGCATTTTTTGAGTCGCATCTTAATATTAAAGCGGCTAGACAACATTGGACGAAACTGGAAACCTGATGGATCGGCGTGAAAGAGAAGAGGCCTATGCCCAACAGTGGGCTCTGTTTATGGTCTGATTAGATAGGTAGACAGATCTTAATCTACGCGGTAATCTTCCCCGTTTTTATTTTAAAAGTAGAAGAAGTAAAAAGTACAGTGCGTCATAAAAGATGTAATACCTACCTTTGCCAGCCAAAATATTGTTAATGAGAGTTTACTTCGTATTCCTAGTATTTACATTGGGTTGGCCGTCTGCTGTTTCAAATTAAAGTTACCGAGTGATGTTTTTCCTTACATAGTTATATTAATCTTTGGGTGTCAATGTAGTAAAATATCTTTTGAAGTCACGGCTTTTACATTTCTTTGGTACCCTTTCTTTAAAAATCTTTAGAGAATTACAAAAACACAATTTTTAAAACACTGCTCAGAGGCAGTTTAAATGAGGCAAAGGCAGGTAATAAATTGAAAATCGTACCCACAGATTATTGGAACTACCTCGTGAGGAGTTTTTAGAGGAATCGTGTTTTTATAAATAACACCCAGAATGCGCTTACGCAGTTGGTCACAAATTGCTGGTTCAAATTAAAGTTACTGATATTTTCACTCACATACTTATGTCAATGTAAATAAAGTCGAAGTCACCGTTTTACATTTGTTTGGTACGCTTTTATCTTGAGAGAATTTGTACCCAGAATGCCCGCACACGCTGTTGGTCATTACTGTGTCAAATTAAATTTACTGATATTTTTCCTGACATACTTTGGGTGTCAATGTATATAATAAAAACCAGACAAGTGTGAGTCGGACTCGCCCACCGAAGGTTCCGTACAAATTTGTAGGTACTTGCAGATTATAGATAGTTAAGGAATCGAGTCCTGCATTTTTTCCGAGCTTTTACCGAACTTCAAAGATTTTTTTTATGATTTAACTATACATTTGTAGTATAGTTTTCAGATTTTTCCCTGTGCTTGTGGTATAAGACGATATTACTTGCCAAATTTCATAGTTCTTGGAAAACGGAAAGTAGCCTATAAAGTTTAATTCCCTTGAGTGTCGAAATATACGTTTTTTGCTGCATAAACGGCCTTATCTTTTTTTACGCTAACTTAGAAGTTTAATTTCAACAGCTTCAAAGGACTGTGGACCTAAGTATATGGTTTTAATTTCAACTCGATACCTCCACGCGTTCCCGAGATAAATGGTCTTGAAGACAGACGGACGGACGGACGGACAACAAAGTGACCTATAAGGGTTCCGTTTTTTTCCTTTTCAGGTACGGAACCCTAAAAATATCTGTCGAAGTCACTGTTTTTACACTTGTTTGGTGCACTTTCATCTTGAGAGAATCAGTGCGCTTACGCAGTTGGTCGGATTTACATTTCCGACGAAGAGCACAATCGTGTCACAGTTACGCGTAAAACGCGAGCGACATGTGCTCGCTCCCTTTATCATCCGCGTCGTCACAATCACGTTAGTCGCGTGCACAAAGACTCCTGTTTGGCGCGCTGCCATGGACAAGAATCATGCGCATCACGGCAGAGTTGTGGAAAAGAAGTTTAGCGCACTGTCACTCACTGGTCATTATGGGATTTTTCTCGCGTTCGATTTTTGTAGAGAAAAGGGTTACTCCCAGTTTCCCGCACACTTAACAATCTGTTCACAGTAGATTAAGAGAGTGGCGTAGGAGTTCCATGTAGATTTTTCTTTAGTTTGTCCACGGCTGATGTGTTGGGTTACCTGCTGCTAAACTGGGTAAAATAGCTGAGAGTTCATCCAACTACCTCAAGAAAGAAAATGTCCCATTGTATTTTTTTCGTGGCTGCCGATTTACTTCGGGAATCTTCGAGAACAAAAAAATCACGCGCGCTCGTAGCCCGAGTGATCTTAAACGATCACGAAGGTTAAGCAACACAGGGCGCGTTCAGTGCATGGATGGGTCGCCGTCTATGCCTAACGCTAGTGGCATTTTTCCGAGCGGTTCCGTGCTTCGCAAGGCACGTTAAGCTGTTGGTGCCGGCTGCCGTCGATAGATGGCAGTCGTTAAGCCAAGTCAGAGGCCTTAGGGCGGCTTGACAACTTCTGACAGTAGACGAGTCACTAGTCTACAAGCCTCCACCAATCCGGACTTGGCCCCCGTGGTGGAGTATGGCCTATACCTTCCTCAGGGAAGAGACCCGTGCCCCTCGGTGGGGACATAATGGGTTGATGATGATGATGCATGTAGGTATTTTAGAACTATAATTTGGAGTCGGTGCCCAAAATATATGTGCTGGTCATGAAACTGGGCACCGACTAGAAATTATACTTCTTCAATACCTACATGTTTTGAACTCACTGACGTTGGAACTGCTAAGCTTGTTTATTTTAGTTACTTTACTACTATGGGGCCGGGCAGCAGACGTTGAGACTATCTTCATCTTGCAGAAGAGAGCCATCCGATTTACTTACAAGGATTATTCATTAAAGGATTATTTAGATGACAAAGATGTGTGGAATTAAAGCCAGTTCAATGCATCCTAGTATGCGCGCGAGGTTTTAGAAGATATGACATGTAAAGTCTGTTAATAAAGGAATATGTTTAAAAAGACTAAGTTTGGAGTTTTTTTGTCCGTTTTTTCTCCAAATGATCTAGATTTTGAAACGGACACCTAGTTTTACTTGTAACGTTCAATAATGTTACTTTGAATATTGTTTTTTACTTTGACTTTGACTTATTATGAAACATAATATGCATATTACTAAAAGATGGGCCACATTAGACCTTATTTACTGCTGTCCATTGAAGAGTTCCCTTCTCCATTTCTGAAAGTCTTCATCAGATCTTCACCAACTTAAAATGGGACTAATGGGACGTTATATCTAGTCGAACAAAAAAAGAATTGTCGAAATCGGTTAAGATTTGATAGAGTTATGAAGGAACATACCCAACAAAGGAGAAAAAGAATATACTCGTCGAATTGAGAACCTCGTCCTTTTTTGAAGCCGGTTAAAAACATTCTTGAATTACTGATACCGGTCCGGTCCCTTCCCTAGATCTCCAGACCCCATTTTTAATTTTTTATACGGCTTTTATGACCTTTCCATTTCCATTGAGCTTTGTGCTTACCAAGAGTTTATTTCAACACTCATTGCACCTCGTGTAACTTTGCGCCACGTTTATCTCTTTGTAACCTTTCCTTTAAGGCAGGGTTCTAGGAGCGCACGGATTTGTATCGGACTTATTGCGCTGCGCGAGCGAAAAGTCAGATCCTTTTAATAGAATTTCGTTCGACGACCTACGTCACTTACACATTCAATGACAATAATTTTGGTATATTACATTTTTTTATTAGCTAGAACTAAGTACAGCTCAAAAAAAACATATCTAGTGATAATTTAGATTCACGTTCGCGATTTTTTTAATGCTATAAGGTTTAAAAATTCATAAAAATCAATTACCGACGGCCGTAAAAAAATACGTACCTACATTGAAAACTAATATATTTCTTTTAGATTTTAAATACTAACCATTAGAGAGAAAAATGTAGTTTAAAACACCTGATTTAGGGGTAATGTCGGAGAACCCAGCCTTAACAATATCTAGAACAAAATATCTGCTCAAATATCTAGTTAGGGTTTGGTAAAGAAACCGCCTTATTCTTATTGGCGTTTTGCTTAATGCGCTTGAGTGGCCACTTGAATTATCTTTAAGCAGGCGTTGCCATTAGTAGCTGTTTCATATAGAATTAATATATTTTGTACCTTGTCATAAGAAACTTGATAAACATACAAAGACGCGAAGTTTTAATTAAATTTCAACGCGCTCGTTAGAATTTTCCTTTAATTTTCTAAAAATTTATCGACACAATCGACCCCTTTAGCCAACATCGCTCGAATACTCGACACAAGGCCGACGAGGAACAAATTAAGTCTGGAATAACCAATCGAACTCCTTCCGTCTGTGGAGTCGACATCACATCAAATCAACCTTCATACCCGCGCACGCTACTCAGTTAGGGGCGTCTTTGTGACAAAAATGAAAAGTTTGATTCGCCGTTGACTGTACCGGAACGTTTCCTTTGTGTTTCTGAACTGGGAAACCTTACTTTCGCTTTTCGCTACGTTTCCCCTCTAATGGGCTAAATATAGCAGCCCCTGCTTGAAAACATCAACAAAGAAAAAGCGGGAGTCAATGGCTTGCGCGGGTTGAATGTTTTTGTACTAAATTGATGCAATGTCAATGGTTTGCCTTGCCCATTTCCATTCCGAGATGACAAGATACCTATCTAGTGTTTTGTTGGCACGTATTGATGCACTTGTCACGGATTATTACACTCGTACGCGGTATCTATAGCACTTTTCCTTTCGTTCTTTTGGAGTTCTCATCGTTATTATATATTTATTATATGTTCCGTGTGGCGCCGGATTAAGAATAGCGTCACTCCATTTCCTTCCGTGGATGTCGTAGAAGGCGACTAAGGAAATACATTACCAGGAGACGGGCAGCAGCGTCTTCCTGAGATTCCAATTGCATACTGCGATCGCCAACCCGCCTGCGATTATGGCAAAACCCCTCATGGCTAGGAAAACTGTGAATCTAATCTAACCTAATCTAATTAGCAATAAAACATAATATTTAAATTGATTTCAGTTAAATTAACATTAAACACATTAAGCTCTTCTGTGAGCTACGTCAGTGGTCTTAAATCACCTGTTCCATACAAATCGTTTATTTGTGAGGATATATCTTTCCCACCAAAATATATTTTTAGAATGTGTTAGAAGATGTCTCAGCTTGAAGCAAGTTTGATGTGGACTGTAGATTTAAAAGGCGGCACTAGAAACCAGATACTTATTCTTTTATATCCACAACACACGCGCCATGGATATTCGGTCGCACAGAGCGAGAGACAATCGGTTTACGGGAAATATGACAATATACCTACTTGTGTTGCCATAAACAGAATTTGCGAATGCATTTTATTACAAAATAGGTGTGTAATTTGTCCCTGATTCTCTTTGTAGAACCGCCTCAGACCACATGCTCTGTCAAAATTATACTCACCGTTTTGCAATCTAAAAAATTTTATAATGTGTAAGCGAATAGAATGCTAGGGCCCGCGTTTCATAAAAGTACAATTCATAATTTATTATGACAGTTCAATGCACATTGCGTATCTGATTAGTAAGTCTTCCTACTTTTTAATCTGTTGATTTAATCGGCTATGCAATGTACATCGCATTGTTATAGTAAACCAAGATTTGTAGTTCTATAAAATGGGGCCCGGAAGTCAAAGCTGGCTTAAGTTTTTGTTTTTATTTTTGTAAAGTTCAAATTTACTAATAATCACACGTAAAATATCACAATATATAAAATAAATTTAGTCGCAAAAATCATCGTCAAACATAAAATACAAAAATTTATAATAAAACAAAAACACACATTCAAAAAGTGACACTAACAAAATAAGCTAATAAGGCTGAAGTTGTAAGTTTTTCAACTTATCCTCAGGCGCGACGGCCCTCTGGTGCGCAGCCGGCGCCGGCCACCTCGGCATCGTGAAGCGCCTCGTTCGCGCTGGAGCTAACGTGAATCACGCCACGCGATCGCTGAGCACGCCACTCCGCGCGGCGTGCTTCGACGGTCGCCTCGACATCGTCAAGTACCTGATCCGGCACGGCGCTGATATACACAAGGCGAACAAATACAACAACACCTGCCTCATGATCGCCTCCTACAAGGGTCATCTGGACGTGGTGAGATTCCTAACCGACTTTTTTTAAGATTGGGCCATCTAGCGCGTGTGTTAAAGGTCAGCAGGTTTTGAACTCAAGCCAGCGACAAATCCGCGTGAAGTTTCAATAAAATAATGGGTTCGTATGATACCGTTGAAAATTCATCTGGTCAAGGTAAGTTTCCACCATGTGTCTACTAGAGTCTAGAATTCTACAACATTGTAGCTAATTTAGCCGTGGTTGCCGCGTGAATCACGTCACACGATCGCTGAGCACCCCACTCCGAGCGGCGTGCTTCGACCGGTCGCCTCGACATCGTCATGTACCTGATCCGGCACGGCGCCGACAGTACACAATGCGTGCTTTTGTAAATCGAACCACGAGGTGCGGGTTTAACAGTCTCCTAAAGGATCTCTGTAAACAGCAATTGGACCGTGTTACGCAGAAATATTCTAACCCACAATGCGTATCGAGAAGAACGCCTTTTTATGTATCAGATTGTTTTGTTTTATGGTTTTGTTCAGACGCTTTGTATTTGTAATTACTATAACATTAAAACACGTCTGAGCGAGAACATGAAAAAAAAAAAAAACAATGTTATTCTCGAAAGTTTGTTATTGTGGGTTGGAATGTTTCTGCGTAACACGGTCCAATTATACCGCAGAAAAACTATGTGTTTTCCCAAATCACCATTTTCATCCAAAACCCTCGCAGGTCCAGTTTCTCCTCGACAGTGGGGCCCGGGTCGACGAGCGAGCGCTGTGCGGCGCCACCGCCTTACACTTTGCTGCCGAGTGCGGTCACGCGGCCGTCGTCTGCGCCCTCATCGACCACGGCGCCAAGATCCTGACCAACCAGAATGGTGATTACCTTGTAGACAGTCCACTGTTGAAAGGTGTGACGCCAGGCGTTAGCCCACTAAAAATTGAACTGTTTATTTCAAAAAAAGAAAAGATATACATTATTGATCTAGATCTGGAAGCTGAAACTGAAATCATATTTCAGATTATAGTCTTTCCAGAGGTTGCTCTATATTAAAATGAATGATATAACGGCGGTGGTAGCCTAGTGGGTAGAACCTCGGACTCGGAAGTGGGAGACCCAGGTTCGATCCCAGGTGCGGGCATGTACCTATGACTTGATTTTCTAAGTTATGTACATTTGTGAAGTTATAGTAGCAATACCAGTCGCTAACGGTGAAGGAAAACATCGTGAGGAAACCTGAGTGTCTGAGCTATTGACGTACCTCAGCGCTTGAAATCCCCAATCCGCGGTGGGCACGCGTGGTGATTAAGCCCATACTCTCTCCCTGAGAGAAGGCCTGTGCCCTACAGTGGGACGTATATAGGCTGCTTATGTATTATGTATGATATAAATAAATAAACTGCATATCCGTACTCGTACTTATATTATAAGTAAATGAAGCACAGGCATGCAGATGAAAACTGTATGCGTGCAAGTGATTATTTTACATTATGTAGAAAAATATTAATATTAATATGGGAAGTGGGACGCAATACCTTCTCGCATAAGAGGTAAGCGGTACGTCCTCCTCCCCCCCATAATTATCATTTAAGATTTTTTTTTAATTTTACTTGGTTTGGACATGTGGAGGATGAAGGAAGAAAGATACGGACATACTTCGACCAAATAGGGGATGTATTAGATGGTATTAGCAAAGGGCAAGATAAAAAGTACCCGAAACCGGCGTGTGTGCATGCAACGACTAATGAATGTTGAGGAAGCGAAAGCGATCTGTCAGGATCAGGTAGTAAGTGGCAGTCCCTGGTCTCCGCCTACCTCTCTGGTATACAGGCGTGAGTTTATGTTGTGTTATGTTATATTTTTTATGCGCCTAGGATTACACAACACGTTCATTCATTGCGAAAAGTTGCATTCCAAAACTTACAACTATTTGTTACATTTTGTAAATGTGGCTAGATCTAGCTGAAAATTGGCTAAAGTGGCAACACTGTGCCTTCGTACACCGTCCGTCTTTCCGGACGGGTCTAAAGGCCTAAACACGCTTTAATTTCGGCCCAGGTATGACACCGTTGCAGTGCGCTGCGGAGCGCGCTCGCGCGTCTGTTGTGGAGATCCTGGCGGCGCGGCCAGAAGTGACGCGTGCGCAGGCTGTCGAGGCGTACGAGCTTCTGGGAGCGTCCTTTGCAAATGACAAGGAGTATTACTGTCTGAGGGTGAGGGTTTCTTCTAAACTTGTCATTAGCGTGAGAGAGAGAGAGAGAGAAAGATACAGAGAGAGAGATACAGAGAGAGAGATACAGAGAGAGAGAGAGAGAGAGAGAGAAACATACAGAGAGAGAGAGAGAGAGAGATACAGAGAGAGAGAGAGAGATACAGAGAGAGAGAGAGAGAAAGATAAACAGAGAGCTCTGCTAGTGGTAGTGAGTGCGGTTGTGGAGATCCTGGCGCATGGCGGTGCGGCCGGAAGTGACGCGTGCGCAGGCTGTCGAGGCGTACGAGCTTCTGGGAGCGTCCTTTGCCAAAGACAAGGAGTGTTACTGTCTGAGAGTAAGGATTTTGGACTTGTTTGGACTTGTTCATGCAGAATTGTAGCAGAATTTCTTTAGAGTGTGAGTGATATAGAGTGAGAGAAAGATACACAGAGAGCTCTCTGTCGTTTGTCTAGCTAAAGGAAAGGATGGAGGGAGAGGGGGGGGTCGGCTTCTAAATTGGGAGTCACCGCTCTGGCGGCGCAGCCGGAAGTGACGCGTGCGCAGGCCGTGCAGGCGTACTAGCTTCTGTTCGCCTTCTTGCCAACGACCAGGAGTATTATACTGTTGAGGGTTCCACCGGGAATTTCTGAGCAAGAAAGCCAACTCTTGTCTGAAGAGAGAGAGATACAGAGTGAGACAAATATTCAAAGAGAGAGAAGGTTTCGAAGAGTGAGAAATAGTCATAGAAAGAGAGAAAGATATACAAAGAGCTCTCTCTCTCGTTTCTCTAGTGGGAGGGAAGGACTTCTATAACTCTGTTAATTAAAGGAAGAGAGCGGGCAACTATTTGCCTCTCGCTCATACAATATTTCCATCTATACGGTGTGGGGTACCCCACTGAAATTATTTAATTTTTATTTAATTTCTCAAATAAGTAAAAATATTAGTACACAGATGTTATTCCTTAATGATTTCTTCCGTTCACCAACAGATGGCGTACCAATACTTGCACAGAGCGATGACCATGCGATACGACACACGCTACGGACTTCTGCTGAAGCAACCAGCGGAGCCGATCCCCGCTTACGATAATTGGAAGGAGAGCACTACACTCGAGGTCAGTCTTACATTGAGAAGTGGCCACTATAGTGCAGGAGATGTAGTTGAAAAGGGCAGTTAAACTAATTGGCGTTATGTATAAAATGGTCTTATATTAAAAACTGAGCTTTGTGGAGCCTTAGTGGGTCACGTGTTGGTCTGACGCCTCCGTCAGTTCACAAGAAGTGGAGCCTCACGCGTTCCATATTGATGGTCTGACCGTGCATCTTGGAGTATGTGCTGATCGATTGATTTACCTCAACTTGGGGTCACGTGTCGGCCTAACCATTCTGTCCGTCCACAAAAAGTGTAGTAGCTGAGGCTGATCGCTTGACAGACCGACTGATTGACCTCACCTTGGGTTCACGTGTCTAGTTATTCTGTCTGTTCACAGGAAGTGGAGCAGCTCCACGGCAACGCCCACGCCCTACACATGGAGGGCCTGACGGTGCGCGAGCGCGTGCTGGGCCGCGGCTGCCCCGACCTGCCGCACCCCGTCGTGTTCCGCGGCGCCGTGTTCGCCGACGAGGCGCGCTTCGACCGCTGCCTCGCGCTCTGGAGGCACGCGCTGGCGCTGCGGCAGCATAATAACGTGAGTGGGGGGGCGGCATAATAACGTGAGTGGTGGGACGGGTGGGCATGGGTCCAGTAAACAGGTAGAGCTTACTGGTAGAAACGACGTGCTAGCTTTACCGCTTTGACCGCTGCCTCGCGCTCTGGAGGCACGCGCTGGCGCTGCGGGAGCATAATAACGTGAGTGGGGGGACGGCACAATAACGGAAGTGTAAAGTAAAGAAAAGTGAGGAGAATGCGTAAGCTCTGTTTTTCTTTTCAGGTATCAGTTGTGAAAGACCTGCTCAGATTCGCTCAAGTCTTCTCGCAGATGATACACATTGGAATCGAGCTGCCGCTTGATCAGGTAATTATTGTAAGAATACCTTTTTATTACTTTGTTCATAGTTTGTCTGTTGAAATATCCATCACTCAACTAACGTGTGCTTTTGCTGTATAGTTTGTGACTTATAACTTATATTAATTATCACCAACTAGGCGCCTAGGCGAATCAATCCAAATAAGCGTACATCGGAAGCAGATTCAAAATCTAATACTTTCTTAAAAACCTAAAAACCGTAGACGAAATATTGATTGGCTATCAATAATGCAGGACTGGCCCCTACACTTACGTATAGTAGCTAGATTAGGGTGTGGAAGAAGAATCAAGAAATTAGAAGATTAGGTTCTTGCAGTAGACACGAGGTCCTTGATAAGTATGTGTGGTGTTATGGTATACGTAATAGCGGGTTAGGATTGGTGTGGATATATGGATGTGTCTGTATGTATTTTCTGAACTGTAAGCACTCTGTTCCCAACCCAGTTATAGAGACCAGCCAGTGATACTTAAAAAAATTGATGTCTAACTAGCGCAAAAAAAATGACCCCACATTCATTTGTGGGAAGGTGGGCGGGGCTTGTCAATTGTGTTACAAATCGGAGCGAGTTCAGTATTAACCGGCAAAACATCTATGCACCATCAGACCGCCATCTTGCGATGTACATGGATATTTCGACGGGTTACATCAATAGTTTGACGTTTTTGTATGCAACCAATCATCAGTTACGCTGTCACGCATGGTGTACAGAATGAACCGATCACAGAGTGCGATCACGATCTTGCGCTCATTTTATTGGTAAAGACTAATCGAGAGACTGGGGCCGTTTTGAGTGTGAAATACTTCTATGGTTTTTTAGGGTTCCGTACCCAAAGGGCAAGGGACCCTATTACTAAGACTCCACTGTCCGTCCGTCTGTCTGTATGCCTGTCATTAGGCTGTATTTCATGAACTGTGATAGCTAAAATCTGTTTTTTAATACGATGCAAAAAATAGGGCAGTGTCACCACTATAAAATATCTCGTTATAATCGGTTGATTTTTGTTTTACTGTAAAAAAGTCATAAATATTTGGTTTCTCAAAATAGAAAAGTATTTAAAAATACACTAACGTAGCTCATATAATTTTTATTTGGAAGTAAAATGGTATTACTAGTTTTTTGCAATACGCTCAGTTGGGAGAGCGCTGGCGCGGTTAGCCAGAGGTCGCGGGATCAAGGTCCGGCATGGGTGAAATTTTAAGCCTCTAAATGGGTTTTTAAAATGGTCTTCAGCATGGATTAGTGCAACAAAAAGAATATAAAGTGACAATTTTTTTTTTGCATCGAATTAAAAAACACACTTAGACAGTTAAAATTTTCATAGTTGATGTATTTCTGTTGCCGCTATAGCAAAAAATACTAAAAACAGAATAGAATAATTATTTAAGGAGTGCTCCCGTGCAACAAGCGTCAATTTTTTTGCCGTTTTTTGCTCGATATTATCAACGGCATCAGGTAGACGCCTGATATATTCAAATGTTGTATAGATAATGGTACGGAACCCTTCGTGCGCGAGTCAGACTCGCACTTGGCCGGTTTGGTTGTTTTCTTTGTGAAAAATGCGGAATAAAGTAAGATTAAATTAGATTAGATTAATACTCTTTATTGCACACCACCATACATTATAAAGATCTTAGACGTTAAATATCGTTACATAGTATACAACTGGCAGTGTTATCGCTAAAAGCGGAGAATATTAATAAGGGAAATTTTCCTCAGGTATGCTTCGTGCTGGAAGCGTGCGCAGAGGAGCTGCGCAGGGGCACGAATCGGCTGGACAAACCGCCCGTGAACCACGATCCGGAGGCGCTAATAGTATGTAGTCTAAACCGTAACGCTGCGTTCATTCGTGCTTCTCATTATTTTTGGATTTGCAAGGCTTCTAAGCTCGAATTATGGCTGTAAATTAGTTTGACATTTGACGAATTAAATTGGGAGAGCGGGATTTATTAGGTGAAACTTGAATCCCGAACTCGTATGAATGTTGATGTACTAGTGAAAAAATATTGTCAGAATCGTGGCAAGTGGCAAACCCTGGTCTCTGCCTAGCCCTCCAGAATACAGACGTGAGTTTATGTATGGTGCGTGTACTTCCATTCTATGACTGCAAGTACTGGCGTATCAAGGCTTATTTCTATGGCGGCCTGGGTCGTGTTTCATAAAACTGCATTGCAGAGTCTTGCGTACTTGTCTGTGCGCTAAACGACTTTTCAATGTACATCGAATTTTCATAGTAGTTCCATGAAACAAGTTTCTGGTCATGAAAAGCAATGGCCTGCCATATCGAATCGCTATGCAAGTATGGTGTAACCTAAAAGTCTGGAGTGGGCCTAGAGGCCCCGTTTCCCCCTACCTGCAGTGGTAATAAACCTACCCCGAAACACCGATAATCGAGGGGGTTGAAAAGGTCAAGTGGATACCACTAAGTGGCAAACGCAACGTTGGACGCCCACTAGCTCGCTGGACCGATGATCTGAGGCAGATTGCCCGTGGCGGCTGGATGAGGATGGCTGATGACAGAAAGAAGTGGTGTGTCTTGGGCATGCCTATGGACGAATGTGCGCTGATGGATTAGATCATCAGAGACATCGCCGGTCATTCGAGCTGAGAGTGCCTACGCTTCTTTGCAATTTTTCAATGGGTTGTTGCTATGGGGTCCTTACTGTTGTATTATTACCAAGCTTGTCGAAAATATGGCTTTTCACAGATTAGCCTTACTTATGATAGATTTTGTTAGATATAGTGCCACTAGAACGGTTTCCATACGAATAGAGTTCAAATTTGAGTAACATAACATGGAAGTGCTTTCATTTTCTCCTGAGTAGAGTTAATCTGTGAATAAACAAACTTAAATAATCTGTGGACACTTCATGTAATTGAAGCACAAACTCTTAGAAACTGCTTAGCAACACCAAATAACTATAATCGCACGCTTGAAGCTTTTTCGGGGACTGTATGTTTTGTCATTGTTGGCTATGGTTACGTTGTAATATGCAACGCCGCTTGATCGTACATGAAATTGCTACATACATTTAGGATCGTGGTCTTCCTGACTTGACAACAGCTGAATTTTAGGCAGAATTTGTCAGAGATAAGGCCCAAATAGTTTCAATTAGTTTGTTTCGGCGTCAGATAAGACTTGAAAATCGGACTCGGGAGAGTAACTGAGACAATGGGCAGATTAAGGACAAAACATATATTTTTCTTTTCGTTATTTTTGAGAAAATAGGTAATTTTAAGAGCCCGGACTGAATATTGCAATTTGGGCTTCTTTAATTAATTTAGCGAAAACAAATCTAATCTAATCTAATCTGTCATAATAGTATGTCAACTTGAAGTCGGTAGATTCAAAATCTGTCGTTTGTTTAAACAGATTAAAAAAAACTAGGCTGGATTATGGTAATGTGTCATTAAGAAAAAAATGCCTCACGCAAATTGTCAAATACAAAAATTGATATTTTAGTTAGACTTACTTGAGGTGAAATGTTAGATCGTAAACTTATTGAGGGAGGCAACACTAGTCACATCGTCAGACAGACACACCACACACAATACATTTACTTTTGATAGTATTTTAGTTCCTCTGTTGTCCACTGTCAAGAACTTTTCATCGCCAAGGGTGCCCAGGCCTGGATAAAATTTTTCCCATTTTCAGGGTACCGTACCCAAATGTTAAGGGGAAGGTATTACTAAGACTCCACTGTCCGTCTGTCTGTCTGTCACCAGGCCGTATCTCATGAACCGTGACAGACAAGAAGAAAATAAATATTTAATGGGGGCTCCGATACAACAAACGTGATTTTTTGTCGTTTTTTGCTCGATATTAATAACGGCAATAGGTAGACGCTTGAAATATTCATATGTTGTTTAGATAATGGTACGGAACCCTTCGTGCGCGAGTCCGACTCGCACTTGGGCGATTTTTTTTCCTAAACTCAGTTTATCGCCACAACAAAAAAAGGGAACAATTTTTAAAAACCTATTTAGGGCTAAAAATTCCACCCATCCCGGGACTTGAACCCGCGACCTCTGGCTAACCGTGCCAGCACTCTCCCAACTGAGCTAATGGGCAAGTGCAGGCATCGGTGAAATTTCGAGCCTCATTACAAACTTCTCTGTATTACGTACGTACATTTTTAAACGGGTTAGTGCAATAAAAATTATATAAAAATGAAACAAGTTAGCAAGACCACGTCCGCCGGCCTAACCAACTAACCGACGAACCCGGTCCCAAGTAGCAGTACAGTATTGATGCGAAGTTCTTTGCGTCACAACTCATGTTTCAGGATGAGTACGAAAGCAACGTGCGCACCGCGCTCTATCTGGTCTCGGTGGCAGCGCGTTTGCTCGAGGACGCCGGGAACTCCGAAGTGAGTTTGACTTTGCTAATGTGTCACTCTCGGGCAAAAAGACGATTGAGTGAGTGAGTGATTGAGTGAGTGAGTTAAAGAGTGAGTGAGTGAGTGACTGAAAGAGTGAGTGAGTGAGTGAACATGTAAACGAAGGAGAATGAAAATAA
Organism: Yponomeuta malinellus; assembly: GCA_947308005.1. Classification (NCBI taxonomy): domain Eukaryota; kingdom Metazoa; phylum Arthropoda; class Insecta; order Lepidoptera; family Yponomeutidae; genus Yponomeuta; species Yponomeuta malinellus. Next base: position 3,826,174 of record OX371013.1, read on the forward strand.
AGAGAGACAATATCAGGTGTAGAAATTATGGGCGTTTATATTAGGGGTTAAAGTATGAAATTGCCGTTTTATTGCAATAGGTTCTTTGAATTGACATAGAATCTTCATGGTTTGAGGTTTTCGAATGAAACTTTTTTCAAATGGTTTCTATGATGCTCTTTTTTTAAAAAATGTGAAACATTTGAATATCGACTTTCACTTGTTTTTGTTATTCAATTTAGACAAGAAAGATGGATACTGCGAAAATTCGAGTGATTTTTTAATACTGTTGTGGCATTTGACCTGGGGTCAGCCATTGCATTTTTCTTTTCCGGTTATCATAAAGAATCCACTTTTCATCACATGTTACAATTCGATCCAATATTCCTTCATTTCTGTACCGGTTCAACAAGGCAACACAAGTTTCAACACGCGTTTCTTTCTGCAGATCAGTCAAATCATGAGGCACCCATTTTTCGTATTTTTTTATTTTATTGATTTGACGCAAGTGAGTCAATATTGTGGGTAAGGTAACGTTAAACCATGCCGCTAATTCCTGGGTAGTTTGACTAGGGTCGGCTTCCACTATCTCTCTTAATTCATCGTTATTCACCTGTGTGGGCGGTCTTCCTCGTGGCTCGTTCTTTAAGTCGAAATTTCCATCACGAAAGCGTTTAAACCAAAATCGCACGGTGCGTTCATTAGTAGACCCCTCTCCAAACGCAGCATTGATATTGCGGGCTGTTTCTGCCGCGTTAGTTCCGCGTCGGAACTCGTATTAAAAAATCACTCGAATTTTCGCAGTATCCTACTTTCTTGTCTAAATTGAATAACAAAAACAATTGAAAGTCGATATTCAAATGTTTCACATTTTTTAAAAAAAGAACATCATAGAAACCATTTGAAAAAAGTTTCATTCGAAAACCTCAAACCATGAAGATTCTATGTCAATTCAAAGAACCTATTGCAATAAAACGGCAATTTCATACTTTAACCCCTATTATTTATGACAATACATCCGAAAATAATAATTTAAAATCCAAATCCCAACAAAATCCCTTCGCCGTAAATTCGCTTCCGGAATATTATACTATAAGTCCAATTCAAGTAACTTTCTTGTCATTAGAATGAAATCAAGGAGAGTAACGTTTGACATTTCTGTTGTGCGAAAGAATAATTTAAACGTACCTGTCTAGTTAGACCTGAGATTTCTGTACGTAGCAAGCGCTGAGTTATGTAAATACCTCAAACACTAGGGTTTCCTCACGATGTTTCTCTTTACCGTTAGCGAGTTGTATTGCTACTACAAATTCACAAATGTACCTACGTAACTTAGAAAACAAAGTCATTGTACATGCTGGGATTCGGACCTGAGGCCGGCGTTCTACCGCTGCGCAACCACTACTAACTTAAAAATCTCAATCTCGCAGGAAACCGCGTGTTCGATCAGGCGGGCCGTGTTCAGTATGCGCGAAACCTCACTTCGCTCCGGGCAGACGCTGCTCCATTTGGCGTGCGACAGACGCACTCCCGTCGACGACTTCCACACGAGCGACGTTTGCCAGTAAGTGCATACACATACATACATAAACTCGCGCCTGTATCCCAGAGGGGTAGGCAGAGATCAGGGGCTGCCACTTGCCACGATCCTGACAGATCACTTTCGCTTCGTCAACATTCATTAGTCGTTGCATGCACGCACGCCGGTTTCGGATACTTTTTATCTTGCTAATACATCCCTAGTGGTAGCCTAGTGGGTAGAACATTGGACTCGCAAGCGAGTGACCCAGGTTCGATTCCCAGTGTGGGCATCTATATGACTTTGTTTTCTAAGTTATGTACATTTGTTAAGTTATTGTAGCAATACCACTCGCTAACCGTGAAGGAAAACATCGTGAGGAAACCTGAGCCTGGGCAATCGCCAATCCGCGGTGGGCACGTGTGGCGATTTAGCCCATACTCTCCCTGAGAGAAGGCCTGTGCCCTACAGTGGGACGTATATAGGCTGCTTATGTCATGTCCGCCTGGGACGTCCCTTACCGGCCCTTCCACCCACATCCGCTTAGTATATTTGTTTCGTCAATCTTTCTTCCTTCATCCTCTCCGCATGTCCAAACCAACGCAACAGTAAGTTTTGCCAGAAAGTGTTCACGCAAAGCCCCACTGTTACTGATGAACCTGAGAGAACGGCTCACTGCAGTATTTGCGCTGCCAGCTAAGACGTGGGCTTACTCACGATGTTTTCCTTTACGTTGGGTATTTTACTTGTAATGAAACGCGATGCAACTACAAATTCACTTAATATGGAGCAGCCTGCTGAGAGGCTGATTAATGGTTCATCATCGTCATCATCAACCCATTATCTCCCCACCGAGGGGCACGGGTCTCTTCCCTGAGGGAAGGTATAGGCCTACTCCACCACGGGGGCCAAGTCCGGATTGGTGGAGACCATTAATGGTTAAAATGCTTTAAATAAAAAATAATGTTGTATAGCAACATAAACCCTGAATCCAAAAAAGTCTCAAATAAGGCTTCAATAAGTCCATTGAATTTAAAATACAGAAGGCGGGACTAAACTTACCTAGAACAGTTTGAACGAGACATAAGATAAGAAGATTGAGTATTTATAAGAATATTTCTTGTACACGGGAGAAAAACAAACACAAAATATTTACAAAGGTACATAGTTCAATTGGCGGCCTTATTGCTAAAATCCATTTCTTCCAGACAACCTAGAGAGATCCCGTCAGACTCCTTCTTTGCTTAAGACTTTAGTCGGAGACGGTTTATTTTATTTTTTATTATAAGCTTTCTTCGTCTTATATTTTATAGTTATTCAGTTTATGCATTTTTTCCTGCCTCGCAGATTCCCCTGTGCTCGGACGACGCGGTTGCTTATAGAGTGCGGGTCGGAAGTGGACGCTGCGGACGAAGTAAGGCGGACGCCGCTACACGTCGCACTTATCTCCTACCAACTCACCCCAGGTAGTTTTAAGTCCTACCATTAAAGCGACTCTAGGTAGATCTAGGTCCAAGTGGTTAGGTTAGAAGACCACGGAAGTTGGTAATGTAGTCGGTCGGATGTGTACGCTGCGGTTGAAGTCAGGTTGACGCCGCTACACGTCAGAATCATCTCTTACCAACTCACCCCATGTAGTTTGAAGTCCTAGTATTGAAACGACTCTAGGTAGATCTAGGTCCTAGTGGTTTTAGTTCCTGAAGTCCAAAGAGAGAGAAAGAGAGAGAGAGAAAGAGAGAGATAGAGAGCTTGGGCTTATTACCACGCGTGCCGACCGCGGATTGATAATTTCAAGTGTTGAGGTATGCGAATACCTCTGCGCTTGAAATCACCTGGTGTGAGTTATGTTTTCCTTCACCGTTGGCGACTAAAATTTTTAATAAGTGGATTGTATGTTGCAATCGTGGTAATGAAAACTACGAAGGAGGCCTATGTCCTGCAGTGGGCGTCAAATGGCTGATGATGACGATGATGATGTTGTTGCATCAAGCTATATCGGCCGATCCCCAAAATCTATCAAAGAGTAGTGGCACAAAACCTTGGATGTCCGGACGGCTCTAGGTCGGTCGGTGTCGAAACGAGTAGCTTGAGAACATAATCGTCGCAAGCGCTGGGTGCACCCCTTTAACAATTAAGCGCCAGAGGATGAGGAAGATATTGATCAAAATTATATTGTGGTTTTTCTTGCTATTGTCGTTGCTAGGCGAGAGGTCGACAGCAACCCGTTGACATGCACCACACATCAAATGTCCGACAAAGAAAATAGGCAAACATGGCCAATTGCAACCTATTCTGTCCATGTAGGTTATATATCAACCAGATGTACAGGATTTTTTTGTATTTGTATTTTTATGTTTATCTTATCTTGTCTTCACAGATGACCGCGAGCAATGGAACGAGGCGCTATGTGGGGTGGTCTGTGAACTCCTAACTCGCGGCGCTCACTCGGACGCGACTGACGCGGACGGGATCACGCCCCTCGTCGCTTCTATCGGCGGTCAGTACATCCACCAATCGGGGCCCTGCCCCTTAAAGCTAAAATGGGGAACTTGCCTCAAAATTTGATTGGAGTGACATTGTTCATAATATCATAAGCAGCCTATATACGTCCCACTGTAGGGCACAGGCCTTCTCTCAGAGAGAGAGAGTATGGGCTTAATCACCACGCGTGCCCACCGCAGATTGGCGATTTCAAGCGCTGAGGTATGTGAATAGCTCAGACACCCAGGTTTCCTCACGATGTTTTCCGTCACAGTTAGCGAGTGGTATTGCTACTATAAATTCACAAATGTAGAAAACTTAGAAAACAACGTCGTAAGTACATGCACGCACTGCACTTTTAGAATAACTCGGTTCTAAGTATTCCACGTCCCTTCACCCCTTCGCCCCTTTCAGGTCCAGCGGAGCCCCTCATTCGCGCCGCCATTAGTCCACGCCTGTCGTGTCTCGCGGCCGGAGCCCTGGCCCGCCACGGCACCAAGTATCGGCCCTCGCAGGTCCCTAGAGACCTCCATGCTTTCCTCAACATGCATGGCGTCAGTCCTATGTAAACGGACGGAGAGGCGGTGGAGAAATGGGTGAGGACATCGAAATTCGTGTACCTTAAGAACCAAGATGGTTTCATACTGAAGTGTGAGAGATGTTCGTCGGGTTAGAGCGGGTATTTGGGTATTTTGGGTTCGAGTAATTTTAGATACCAAAATTGTAAGTTTGTGTTTTGTTGAAATTAGTTTGCGAAACTTGCTTTGACGTGACGTTAGGTACTTACTCAAACTAGTCCTCTTAAAACTTTACGAATAACTTTACTGTTCATAGGAAGGTACCTGATTGCTATAGTTTCGTCTCCTAACTCACTCTGGAATGACGACGCCATCTTGACGGCCATTTTGTTTGACGTAGCGTCCATTTTGTGTTCGTGATTTTGAAATGACGAGCATTTACGAAAATCGACGGTTACTTTTTGAAGTATGTTTTTGAGTGTGAACACAAGGGATTTTGTGTTCATTTATTGCTACTTAATCAAAACGACGGCTCAAATTATTACTTAGGGAGATAAATGTTGCGTTTAAACTTTAATATCGGATAGAATGATGTCTAAATGTGATAATAAATATAGAATAAATATTTTTAACTTAAGTATTTAGATGGTACATCGCTAGTTCTTAAGCCTTGTCAAAAGGGCTGAAAGCCTGATTTGGTTTGAATTTTGTTTATGTATAGAATACAATAAATTTTAACATAGTCACATAAACAAGCGAAATTTATTTCCTTTAGCAATGCCTACAAAGATCTGACTTAAATTGTGGACTTAAAACAATATAAAAATTAAAGTTATAGATGTAATTGCCTTGCAATTTACCTCTACTTACCCAACGACACATTGAAATGCACAAAATAAAATAAGTAGACTTGACAGAAAAAATATTTTTATGTCAACTTTGAGCTGAGTTCTGTATTGGGATTTTTTATTTTGTATAAAAAATACAATTATTATAGGTAATTCAGTAGAAAATAACAACTATTGAGTCGATAAAATATTGTTAATTATGATATAAAATTAATGTGGCTGAGGACTTTTTCTTTAGAGACACTTCAAAAATTGGTACTCATTATGGATGCCATTTGGTTTGTCGCTCAGCCCAAAGCAACGCCAACGCTTTAAAAAATGTTAACAATATCAGATAGACACTTCAGTTATTTTTCATGTTTGTCGGTCGATGTATATTGACATTTCGTTGGCAATTAATATCTCGTTCTAGTCAACAAAAGCTGTTAAGTTTAAGTTTCTTATTTTTTTATTTGGTGATAGACGAAATAAAAATATTTTTCTATAAACTGTTGATAACTAAGAAGTGGGGCGTGTATTTCTTGTAATTTTGTGTAGATTTCGACAATAGTTCGTTAGATCAAGGCGGTTAGGGGTGGTACCTATAAGTTCCTAAGTTGTCTATATTGATAACTGGAACAACCCTCTCCGAGGGAGGAAGGAGAAGGAAACTGAAATTTAGCGATATTCACTCTTATGCCTCATATAACAAGTCTCACGGGTACTACCGTAAGAGAATGTTTCGGTCCTTCGTATCAGTCTTTACCGACCCGTAGCTCTTGTTTCGTGTGGCATAAGAGCGAGTGTGGCTGGTCTTATTCAATTTCTGAATGCAGATTAGTGTGAGGACGGCCTTATGGTGCAGCATGCCCTTTATCATATCGATGGTATCTAGTTTATGATTCGTTAATCTGTCTGTCGATATAAAACTCCTAGTAGTTACCTTCAGACACAGACGATTATGTGACCGGCGCCATAAACGCCGGATATTGTGAAGAAACACATCTTTTTAGAAATATTAAAATGACTAATGAAGTGCGAGCACCCATCGCAGCAATGGAGCGGCATATTCCCCATGACCAAAATCATAAGGAATTATTTGGATCGTGGCAAGTGGCAGTACCTGGACTCTGCCTACCCGTCTAGGATACAGGCGTGAGTTTATGTATTTATGTGAATTATTTATCTTTTATCATTGCCTCTCCAATGAGATTAAAACATTTTTTTCTGTAACTTCTCCATCACAAGTGGTGCGGACGCGCGGGGTGTCTGTATCTGAACGTACCTATTGTCAATGTTTACTTTACTGCCATCTTAAGTATGTGCCAATATAGATGTTAGAAACTCTTCTAAGTACATCTTTAGTCTCTTCATCGAATTAATCATGCATATCCTTCAAGATATTCTTATTTCATGAACTGTAGCAAATCTTAAGTTAGTAGGGCAGCAGTGAGGTAAGGTTGAAAGTTAGGCTAGTGTACGTAATACAGAAGAAATTGTGAAGAGGCTCGAAATTTCGCCGACGCCTGCACTTGCCCATTAGCTCAGTTGGGAGAGCCAACTTTAAGCCAGAGGTCACGGGTTCAAGTTGGTGAAGCCGGCATAGGTGAAGTTTTTAGCCTCTAAATAGGTTTTCAAAATATTGAGAAATCGATTACGCTTTTGGAGACGTTCTTGCTTTATTACTACAATTACTCAGATGTGATCTTCGTTCGATGTCGGTAACTGATTTTGTGCTGATAAAATTACTCGTAAGAATGTGACTGTGTAACAATGCTACTGAATCTACACCATAAAGGTTCGCGCGGCGATATCGCGACCGGGACGGGATGATTAGCGTTGCGAACGTGCAAAGCGACTGAAGCCATTTGTACAAATGTACGGCGTCGCCAATCCGATCCAATCCTAAATGCAGATCCACGTTTAGTATTTGATTGGATTGGATTGGGGGCCTGAGAATTGCGGAGTGTTCGCCCGCACCTACATCTTCTTGCCTAGCTGAGCCTTAAGAGTTGCAGCTTAAAAAAGAAAAAAATAACAATAACCATAGTTGTATTACTTACTATAATTAACTGTGTTAATATGTAGGAAAGCAAAATCAATGCACATTTTTATTTAAATCTACATTTTCTAGACTTCTCGTAGCGTGTTCTAGACATCGGTAAAATTGTGTAAAATTTAAAATTACCTATATATTATTATGTAAAACTAAATTCTATTTACCGAGTACGTTTGATTTCGCTTTTCGTTGCGTCTTGGAGGCCACAAGTTCTAAGTGCCCTAACTGATATATGGCACATTGAAGTATTGGCCTGCAAGGGATGTATGGCATAGATCTACCCCTAGAGTATGTTATGAAACAAAAGTGACATTACATCTGTACAAAACCAAATAAATGTAACAAGGTATGCTAGAATCTAGAAAATCAATGTACTCACAATGTTCTAAATTTTTACCTCCTATTTCCGACTTACCAAAAGGTTAAAATGTAAAATTGTGTCATTGTGATCGCTCAGTTTAATTAAATCTAAATCTTTAAAACTTTGCAAATAAGAAATATTATATTTATGCGTCCCTCCTGAACATAGCCGTTATTTTTCTGTAATATTCGACGAATAAAGAGTTATATTCGATGAATCATGTTTTTTGTCTAGCACCTAAGATCCCGTAGATCTTAATTACGTTTGAGTGTTTGTCAGTGAAACATTATTCTGCGTAAAGTCTTCAGCAAAACCTTTACATACGTGCACTCTATGCAGTTAGGTTAAGGGTGATTTTGCAACAAAAATGTAAAGGACCTGCTATCGACTGTACACAGTGACACGAGTTTTTTTGCATTCGTCCGGTTGTTCTTAACCCGCATATAATGTAAAAAATATAAAAATAAACAACAAACCGACTGCTAAAAAGTTTTGAACATGACCTAGCAAACCATTTTCTAAAACTACAATGATGGTTTACTATGACAATTCGATTATTGCCTAGCTGATTAACCCACATATTAATATAACTAAGAAGAGTCGGCTAGGCAGTGTATGTCGATAAACTATGAATTGTAGTTTTATGAAACGCGGCTCAGGTCTTACTCCAAACCTTTTAATCCGTATCCAAAGGGTAAGGGACCCTATTACTAAGACTCCGCTGTCCGTCCGTCTGTCACCGGGCTGTATCTCACGAACCGCGATAGTTAGACAGTTGAAATTTTCACAGATGATGTATTTCTGTTGCCGCTATAACAACAAATACTAAAAACAGAATAAAATTAATATTTAACGGTGGCTCCCTTATGTACAGCAAACGTGATTTTTTCCGTGTTTTGCACAATATTAATAACGGCAACAGTTAGACGCGTGAAATATTCAGATGTTGTATAGATAATGGTTCGGAGCCCTTCGTGCGCGAGTCCGACTCGCACTCGGCCGGTTTTTTTTAAGTTTTTTTTTTATAAGTTTTCTTTCATTATATGCAGGTTCAGAACAACCGAACAACCGATTTTCCAAAAAATCGAATGAGTCAATCGAACGATACCTCCAAAGGTCTCAAAAATATTGGGGATGTATATTTTAACAATATATTTTGTTTTTAGAGTTGCAGTTACGTTGCAAGAATTGCGGTTTTAATGAGTATCACTGACATGAATCTAGCTAGACAAGACAACACAAGGCCAGTAATATGACAACCAAGCCTGCCGATCTTGTTCTACGTACTGCGAAGGAAACTGAAACGATATAAGTATCTCCTCTTTTTTAGGAGTTTACTATGTTGAATTTTTACCGTTTATATTTAAGGCCCAGGAGGAGGCATTTTCAAATTTTTTGAGCACGTCCAACTTCGATAACATTCTAGCGTGGACTGAAAGTAGCGACCGCAGAGGTGCCGGGCACTTGTGACGGACACGCGAGCTAGGTGTGCTTATATTCTGGTAGGATACATTTTACATGGGATGTTTCACGTAAAATAACGATGTAACTTCGAGCACGGAAACGAAGTCAAGTGTGACAACAAAGACAAAGATCATCTCTGTGTGTCTGAAGGAAGGAAGTGACTTGCGGGCGCTCGCTGCTTAGTAAAAACTCTATAAAACTACAATGTAAACAGCTACTCACCTATTAGTCTTATGGGAGGAAATCCTACCGCTAACATTGTTGCTGCAACGTTGATTTACGCGATAATTAACAGCAAAGCTATCTTATTCTTGTCTTATGTCGAAGATAATTCCAGGAGATTTTTAACGGTCTACAAAATTAGATTTTGCTTCGTAGATTAGTAGATTTTCTGCGCATAGGATGAAACCGCTGTGCTGCTGCATTATTCAAATCTCACCAAAAGGATAGTTCTTTTTTTAGGGTTCCGTAGTCGACAAGGAACCCTTATTGTTTTGCCATGTCCGTCCGTCTGTCCGCGGCCTAGTTCAGAGACGATTAGTACGAGAAAGCTGAAATTTGGCAAAGACATACATATTTAAGTCGTTAAGCCAAGTCAGAGGCCTTAGGGCGGCTTGACAACTTCTGACAGTAGACGAGCCACTAGTCTGCAAGCCTCCACCAATCCGGACTTGGCCCCCGTGGTGGAGTATGGCCTATACCTTCCTCAGGGAAGAGACCCGTGCCCCTCGGTGGGGACATAATGGGTTGATGATGATGATGATACATATTAACCATGTCAACAAAACCGTAAAATAAAATCTTTAAAAAAATACACCTAAATTAGGGATGCAATATTCTTTCTCGCCTACACTAGTGTCGAGTATCTTTGGATTGGTCGTTTAAAAATATTGTAGGTGTAGGAAGATCATTTTTTTATTTATTATTATTAATAATACGTTTATTGCACATAAGTAAAAATACAATGGCAATGTGGCGGACTTAATGCTATAAGCATTTTCTACCAGTCAACCACAGGTGGTGCAAGAAATTAACTAGGGTTAGAGTTATTTAGAGTTCCGTTTGCTTTTAATAAACTTAAAAGGAAAACTATCGCGGCTAAGTAGGCTTTACAAGTTAACGAGTAATAGGCGATCATCTTATAAAAGGAAAACTTCGTATAAAATCTATTGAAAATTACATTGATGGAGTTATTAGTTCTGTAAAGCAGAAACTCTCCTCTTTCTACCGAACCCTGCACTGCGCGTGGGCCGGCACGCACTTGGCTGGTTTTACAGACACTGATGAGCCTCGTCATAAGTAAGTATGTGATGTGCGTATAGTACCTATACCCGCCAATGTAAATGAAGTTTGTGGCGAGAATAACGAATCTGAAAACTGTTTCTTCAGTAGATACTTATCGATAGTTTGACTACTTCCAAAAAAAAAGTTTAAAACTTACTTTTTAATCTTTTTAATAAAACCTCGATTCCTTAAAACACTTCAAAAACGCCGATTAAAATAGTCTGTGGTGGACATTTAACTTTTTAGTCTATCATAGGTACAATTGACCGCGTCAAGTTACAAGATAGTGTGAAAAATTATCAATAGCAAAAATAACACACTGTAATAGGTACCTACGCACTTGCATATTGGTTATATTGTTGCTTGTTCTAGGAAGTGTGAAAACCAAAGGATGCTTCGAAACAGCAATCCAAAATTACAGGAAACGTGCCAATCAAAGAGCGAAATAATTATGCGTGTTTCAGTTTCAACCTACCTACTTCAGGATGAAAAAAAAAAGAAATATTAAACACTGTGCAGTGCGTGCATCATAAAATAACAAAGCAATTTCTAGACTAAGTATTGATAAACATAACACGTATCGACGCCTAAAACATTCGCCAGACACCAACTGCAAGTTTCAAATTGCTCTATTTAACAAACCATGACCAAAGCGAGATGTTATATCAACAAATAAAACAAAAACTGGCAGTTTTTTAAGAAGACATACTGGATGCTTACATTACCTAAGTGGACTAATAGAGGGGTCGAGACACACCACTTTCAGTTTCTTTGCCGATAGCGGCGCGCGCGCACGCGCTTAAGTTATGTAAGGTTACGCTCGTGGTTATAGCCTACTTTACGAACGCATTTCGGCGGCCCGCATCGCCTATTGACACACTTTTTAATATTCCATCTCTCATCTATATGGTCATTTGCCGAGTTTGTGTGCGCAAAAATCGTGTTATTTATTTTAAAATTTTATGGCACAGTTGTTCTGTCAGTGTTGTAATATTTTATAATAAATTAAACGATTTGATGTGCCTTTTTCTTTGTCTTTGCAGATTTCCGCCGCAGTTTCCGTCCGTCATTTGAAAATTCAAAAGTTTTGTTTTTATTTTGGTGGGCTGATTTCAAAGTATCCTTGGCTGATTTATTGTTTGTTTTTCTTTTTCGTAAAAGTGTGCTGTGTATAGTCCCAGGAAAAGAACAAAGTGTTTCCCCTATGGTCAGTGGAAGTGATGTGCTTATTTCGTGAACGGACATTTTTGGAGGCACCATCTGTCGAAAAGTGAGTTGCCATATTTTTTCTATCGTTCGAAAATAATCTTAAATTACATATGTGTAGGACAGAACAGCTGCTTTTGGATTGTGCTGAATGTGTAACCAAAAATTACACGGAAAAAGCCGATTTGCTAGTCTCACCTTGCGTCTTTGTGTTCAGTTGACGGAACATCAACCTTTACATTTTAGTAGCATAGTCACCCTTATCGTAACTAAGTAGAGTGGACGGATGTAAAGGTTACTATGCTGTCGACTGTACTGTACAGTATAGCCAATAATCTATTAATTAGACATTTTCTTACAAAATATCGTCACGGCTTAATGTACCTAATTCCAACTCCCTGCAGGAGGTTAGCTAACTAGCCACTGAGTCGGTATTTCTGAAACCTCCAAAAACGACTAGATTATTTTCTGAAAGATTGTGAGTATCGATTGGTCTATGGCCAGTGGCGCATTAGTGACGCACCAAGAGCTCGCCTATGTACTCGTTTATATCTTTATTACTCATTTATATATTGTGTAATTATTTCTTTCTGTGTGTACAATAAAGTATAATAAGAGTAGCAAATGCTACGGGCCCCGCGCACCAACGCTTTCCGACTTTAAAAAAAACCGGCCAAGTGCGAGTCGGACTCGCGCACAAAAGTTTCCGTACCATTCTCTATACAACATTTGAATATTTCAAGCGTCTACCTGTTGCCGTTAATAATATCGATCGAAAAACGGCAAAATAAATTTGTTGTTGTAGAGCCCCCCTTAAATATTTATTTTATTCTTTTAGTATTTGTTGTTATAGCGGCAACAGAAATACGTCATCTGTGAAAAGCCTGGTGACAGACGGGCGGACGGACGTATGGACAGCGGAGTCTTAGTAATAGGGTCCCTTACCCTTTGGGTATGGAACCCTAAAATTACAATTTGCTTTGCGCATTTATTTGTCTCTCATGATGATCACCAATAGCGGTGGTGAACGTTCTTTCTCAACATTGAAACGTAATAACGATGAGTTAAGGAACACGATGAGCCAAAACATCTCAATCGCTTAACTTTGATGAATATTGAATACGATATGCTCAAAGAAGTCCATATGAATAGTATTCTTTCTTGCACAGATTTTTTTTAATTTTATTTTGTTTATTTAACAGAAATCCACAGCAATACAATTACAGTAAACAATAGGTTCTTGATAATTTTTACATGCAGCCAATGATGGATTTTAGTATGTAGGTTAGAAAATTATATTTTACTTATTTTAAGTAATTCTAATAATGTATTCTATTGTCATGAATCTAGGTACATGAACACCATTCTCGGCGATCCAAGGGCATAAAAAAGTGACGTGCCCTAGAAGAGGGCCGTGCCCAGCAGTGAACGAATACGGGCTAATTGTTTGATTGAGGAGTAAACAATTTTTTTCTTAAATTTTTTTACCTCCATTTCCATTAAATTTGTCAATCTGCCTTTTAAAAGCATTCAGCAATTTGTGTAATTATTGTATGCACAAATAAGTCTAGAACAGTTTATTTGTAACAGTTTTTTTTTGTTTAATAGGTACCATAAACTTCGTAACCTAAAGCAAACCTAGGGCCCCTTGATAGGATTTGCTGCAGGTCCCGCGCTGGCTTAATCCGGCACTGTCTATGGCAGTTTATGGTACGCTCTAAACTTTAGAGAATCGGACCCCAATGTTCCGTTCTGGCATCCGCCAAAAAATGTATTACCTGTTTCAAGTGAATGTCTTCTCACGGCTTTAATTAGAAGTCCGTTGTTTTGTGACGGTCGCATTTGTAGAGCCTCCTAGCTTTTGCCAAACTTCACGATTAATTAATTAGCTCCAATTGGCTTTATTCAATTATTTGTCTCAATGAAGAGTAACTTTTGTCCAATAAGAATGTTCTTGTTATTGTCAGATAGAGAGATTCAAGTGCGATCAATCAAAGCACTCGAATCTCTCAGGGAAAAATAAGAATTCTGAAAATGTGAATTGAAATCCAAATTGAAAGTGTTTGTTTCCATTAATAAGCTACACAAACTTTCTGACTTAAAATTATTAAATTTCCTTTCAAGGTTCCTTCTCGGTGTGCCTATTAAGGCAAAACATGCATAGGACTCATATGTAACATCATGTACTCATGTTTTACGAATAAATTACTTTTACTTAACTTTTACTTTTAAAATACACCCTAGAAAAGACGTAGACGTAGGTAAAGTCGACAAAATTGTAATGTCAAAGTCAAAAATTTTATTTTATGTTTACTTTATTTATTTGAAAAAAAAAAAAAACAGGAAACAGGCTACAGTTTAAATGAAAAATTACTTAAAGAACAATATTTAACCTGAACCCATAAATATCTTTCATAAAATAACTATGATCTAGGTAAAAAGGATACCAATTGTGTAGGTGCATTAAGTATAATACAGGAAGGCAGTACCTTAACGTAAAAAATAAAGGAACAACTAACTATAAAAACAAAATGTTTACTTAACGAACGTCAAAGCTGTTAGTTTCACAATTAATCGATTATGCGGAGAAGAAGCTAACAGACAAACTCCACATTTGTTCTTAACGGGTGACAAAACTCAGCGTAAGCTGCACAGCGCTAGTTTGCAGTAATAGTAGGTGCCTACAAAGGCACCTGTAGATTCTGAAAGTGCATCGACACATACGAATAAATCACTGATCGACACAACGTCGTGTCCATGTTTTTCCACCGGTTTCTGAATCTACAATTATTCAGTGTTGTTAATATTTTTCCTTAGTGAAAATCTCTTCTTATGGGTTTGAATTTGAAGTGTTCGGCAGTTTGTTATTTTATATTGTAATTTTTTCACTCAAAAATATGTATAATCATTAAATTAAATTCTTTTCTTAGGTGTTTGAATTTGAAGTGTTCGGAAGTTTCTTATTTTGTATTGTAAAGTCACTCAAAAATATATATAATTCAATCATAATTTTCGTCTAAATTCCAACAACATTAACCTTTACATTTTATTTTCAGTCGCCCGTAACCTAACTGAATAGAGTGCAGGCATTTGCTATCGACTGTACATCAACCTTTACTTACATACATAAGCAGCCTATATGCGTCCTACTGTTGGGCACAGGCCTTCTCTCAGGGAGAGAGTATGGGCTTAATCACTACGCGTGCCCACCGCGGATTCGCGATTTCAAGCGCTGAGGTATGTGAATAGCTCAGACACTCAGGTTTCCTCACGATGTTTTCCTTCACAGTTAGCGAGTGGCATTGCTACTATAACTTCGCAAATGTATATAACTTACAAAAGATAGGTACATGCCCGCACTGGCAATCGAACCTGGGTCTCTCGCTTCCGAGTCGAATATCCTACCCACTAGGCTACCACCGCTCCTTTACTTCCGTTCACTCTAATCAGTTACGTTAAGGACGACTATCCAACAAAAATATAAAGATTGACCCGCTATGGACTGTACCTACGTGGTACCTACTTAGGGACAGCGACCACTGACATTTTGAAATTAGGTATTGGTGCAGCGAAAACCTTGGTCTTCCAAACTTGCAGATGTAATCGCTAATAGAATCTCTAAAGCTGGATTATCCTCAACTAATGAATACATTCGGCTATTGTGCATTGGGTTTGGAGTTAATATTAATTTAAATCCTACGTTTCTGTTTATGTACGATTGGTTAGGATTGTAAGAATGTTTTGAACGGCTCTTTTGGTCTCCCATTTTGCTCTCCACTCCAGAGAAAAATAAAATATAAGTAGGTTATTTTTGAAGATAGCCAGACTAAAAAATAGCTTTGTAAGTATCTTGCATAATATTCTACAAGTCTCTGGCTACCCCTCCGGGATACTTACGCGCGCACGCACGCGCGCACGCACGCACGCACGCGCGCACACACGCACACACGCACAAACACCACGATAACGCGCCCGCGCACACCGCTCAAAACGAGGGAGTTCCTGGACAGCACGCAGTCAGTCAAACTCCTGGGTTACCCTTCTTACAGCCCTGCCCTAGCACCGCGTGACTTCTTTTTATTCCCGAAAATAAAAAAAACCTGCTCAAACGCATACAATTGTCGTCGCCGGAAGATGCGCTGTCAGCGTTCGAGCAGGCTGTAAACGAGGTGTCTGCGGCAGACTGGAAAAAGTGTTTCGGAAACGGGTTCAGACTCATGAAACTTTTTATAGAGGCTGGTGGAAAGTACTTGGAAAATGTTTCATAAAAATTATTTACATATAGAACACTTGCGGTGGTAGCCTAGTGGGTAGAACATTAGACTCGGAAGCGGGAGACCCAGGTTCGATTCCCAGTGCGGGCATGTACCTATGACTTTTCTTTCTAAGTTATGTACATATTTTGTGAAGTTATAGTAGCAATACCACTCGCTAACGGTGAATTAAAACATCGTGAGGAAACCTGGGTGTCTGAGCTATTCACATACCTCAGCGCTGGAAATCGCCAATCCGCGGTGGGCACGCGTGGTGATTACCACGAGCCCATACTCTCTCTCTGAGAGAAGGCCTGTGCCCTACAGTGGGACGTATATAGACTGCTTATGAGAACACTTTATTTTAATTTCGCAGAAGAGTGTCCCACATATTTTTCGGGGTTTCGAGTTGCATAGTAAAAAATGGTCATATTAACAAGTAGAACGAGAGGGGATTCTCGGGAATAAAAGAGGATACTGCCAGTAATTTACCAAAATGTTGTCTAGGTAACATTGTAATATTTCTAAAGTATTTACTCAGTGGCGGGGGGCGCGGGCTGCCATTTATAATTCTTCGAACTTGAGTTCAGTGAAATGAAAAAATTATTAAAAAAACTTCCCCACAACGCAATCGCTTATCCTTGTCCCAAACTAGGATACCTTGTGCTAAAGTAACCAGGCAAGGACATCACAAATACGAAAATACACCCAGACTGAGGCCATTTGTACAAATGTCCGGCGGCCCCCAGCGGGAATCGAACCCACGACCTCCAGCGTGGTAATCAGACGTGATACGGCTAGACCAACGAGGCAGTCAATATAAAATAGCTCTGTCGTTTCCATTGCAAACTCATGAAACTTTTTTTTGATTCAAGTTATCTGCCGAGCATGGTACAAACGAAGTCTAGGCAACCTTTATGCTTCCGTTGCTAATTCATCCGTAGCGTAACTACGTGAAGTTCACGCGTGGAAGGCTTGCTGTCTTGTCGACTGTCAACTTACATTTTCTTTGCTGTCTACTATTACACCTGGCACGAACACTTCACAGGCGAACGTAATTTCTCATATCAATACCAACACATCACGTACTTTGTCGTTGTCTCGCCCGTAGGGTTGCAAGGCTCCAAAAGTAGAAAAACCAAACTCGGGTCCATATTTAGCAGGATATTTATCTCTGAAAGCCGGCCTTAGAGTCTAGTTAACACATTGTTTATCAATGGAATGGTATAAACATGACAATATATGTTAAAGGTTTTTCTGATTTTTTGGCGCTGTTTGAGAGATAATGTTGAAATCATATTATTATGTAGTGAATAAAATGGACATTCTTGTATGTAGCACAATGATTTACTACGGCTGCGTCATTGGCAGAGCGCGCCAAGTACAAATTTGACAAATTTGTATAAATCAGGGTTTTTAATTTCAAAAATAAAAATCTAAGAAAAAACTTATAAAACAAAAGTAGTTAAAAGACGAAAACTCTAATTGGCATGTCTCAGTAATAGCGCATTTTAGAAATAACCCTGTATATGGTCCGGATACGACTAACATATTATTATGTTGTAAATAAAATGGATATTCTTGTATGTTGCACAATGATTAAGTACCGCTGCGTCTTTGGTAGAGCGCGCAAAGTGCAAATTTGACAAATTTGTATAAATCAGGATTTTTAATGACAAAAAATAAAAATCTAAGAAAAAACTTAATTGGCATGTCTCAGGAATTGCGCAGTTTAGAAATAACCCGGTATATTGTCCGGACACGACTATAAAAGCAGGACATGCCCGGTAAAGTCGCACATCTGGCAACCTTAGTCGTGCGGGGTCCAGTAGTGGAATGTCGCCGGGTGAACGTTGAAAAATACCAAGGTCTCTGAAATTACGCAAGGCACCTTATTTCGTAGCTTCTTGCGTGTTTGCGCGGAGCCGAGCGGATTTGGCGCCGGACTATAAAGGGTGGTCTCGAAATGGGCAATTCCTGTCTGTGTTTTACACCCCTATTACAGTATTTTACAACAGCTTTTATTCTACGAAGTTATTTTTAGATTTATATTTTTCAAAATATCTATACGAACCTATTTAGAGGCTAAAAATTTCACCCATGCCAGGACTTGAACCCGCAACCTCTGGCTCACCGTGCCAGCGCTCTACCAACTGAGCTAATGGGCAAGTGCAAGCATCGATGAAATTTCGAGCCTCTTTACAAACCTCTCTGTATTACGTACAGGCAGCAACATCTGACCGAAGCGATTTACATCACTTGTCCTCAGCACGGGTTAGTGCAATAAAAAAAAATATATCTATACGCTTAACGCGTTGTATCAATGTTACAACCCCCGGTAAATCACTGTCCTACACATTTATTTCGTTTCATTCAGCTTTGGTCTCAACAAATTATTTTTCAAATATGTAGATATATTCAAAATCAAGAAATTGACAATAGAGTTTGATATTCACCATAAAGCAGAATTAAATTTGATATATCTTGAATTAATGAGATAAATGAATGACTTAGGACCTACGAATAAAAAAACCATAGAAGTATTAATTTCTTCCTACAAAATTTGCTCTCAAAAACGGCCAGAAGTATTTCTTCCTACAAAATTCGCGCTCAAAGACAGCCACAGTCCTCTCGATTAGTCTGTACCAATGAAATGAGCGCAATATGTGTGTAGAGTAAATCACGCCGTGATTGGTTCATTCTTTGCGCCGTGCGTGACGACGTGAACGTCGGTTGGGCGATAGTAAGTGACAGCTTAACTGATGATTGCTTTTATACAAAAACGTCAAACCATTAACTTCATTGATGTAGGTATAACCCGTCCATATCTAGGTACCTTGCAATACGGCAACCTGACGATGGGAGGTGCATAGATATTGTGTCGGGTAATACTGAACTCGCTCCGATCGCTAATACAATTGGCCACAATTGAACGTGGGGTATTTTTTTGGTGCTAGATAGACTTCCATATTTTTAAAAAACTTGATAGACGTTATTGCTTTCCGTATTTAACCCATTTCTATCATTGTTTTGTTTAACTATGAATTTTAGTTCTATGAAATGGGGGAAATTTCCACTTTGCTCTAGTTTGACCTATGGTTGATCCATAGTTATACTTAATACCTACATAAAACGGATCTAATATCGATTTTATTATACGTGATTTTATTATAACCTACCCTTACCCTTAGTCGCTCGTTTTCACTAGTAGTTTCACATTTGCTTTGGTTTTTGATCTGCTTTTTTTCTTTTTCCTCTTTCTATATTACGTATGTCTCTGCAGCATTAAATAAATGTTTTTCTTCTTTTTCAAATCGCGGCGTTAACTTACTTAACTCATCGGACAACGTAAATCCACACGTGACACCAAAACGGAAAGACAGACCTCACAATAGCGGTCATTGGTTTCAATGTCGCTTGTATAATCGGACGATAACGCGGCGAAAAGTGCCGTAACGTTGCGTCAGTGAGAGGGACGAGCCTATTCTAGATGGAGCCAGTTTGTAAACATTGGGGAGTCAGAGAATCCTTCGACAGTCTGTTAACAGAGTGTTGACCAGGATAATCCCCAGATTTTCAAACGATAGCGAGTTGTCAACAAACTGGTTGACGGTTTGCAGTTATTTTTTTGTGCCAAAGTAACAATTGATAACTGTTAACAGGCCATTAACGTACGTAAAAATGGTGGAAACCATTTGGCACACCATTTTCTCCAAGCGATGGCATTGAAAGTCATGTCTCGCGTTGAAGTCTTTTCCTTTACTCGGTTTTGTAGTCTTATTTTTTTTTCATTTGAGCTATTTCAGTGTAACTGACTGTCGCGGTGGTCTTATGGCTATATGCTTGATTACCACCACAAGTACTTTGATTAGTACAAATGGAATTTTTTTCACGTTTGTGAGCTTTTGTCTGACTAAGTGACCTATAAATAGATCTCAAAGTTAATAAAATCCGTATAAAACCACAGATAAAAAATATTAGATAAAAAAGTATTCTTTACGCCAACCTCTATTTATTTGTTTGTTGGCTAGCATTATTTATTGCTGAGGCATCAGACATTTTGGCAGTGACCCTTTGCTCTCAAGTGTATAAGATAATAATATTTTTTATTGTAAACCAGAGCATAAATTAGCAGAATTCAAGGCTAAGATAAGTGACTGTATTGTGACTTTGTATATGTTAGATATAATTATTATTAAGATGTGGAAATTTACCGTGGCTGGTTCTATCTGGTTTATATTCCTCCGTGTCTTGTAGCCGGGTGCGTCTGCAGACTTTCTCCTCTTTGTGTTTGTCTCGAGTCTCAACATGGACCTCACGGAATTACCGCAAAGTGTGTCATTTGACGCACAGTTTTAATGCAAACCTAATTTACCATTTAGAGGCTTTGGGACAGTTGTAATGAAATGAGTTATAACAGCGATTCTCATTTAAAATAACAATAGGTAGTCTGAAAGTGACTGTCACATTAATGTGAATGTTAAACAGGAATTTGAAAAATAAGCATTTGTGTTATATGGAAACACGATGATTTTAGTTGGATCAACCTAGAATGACCTACTTTCTGTATTTCCATGTAGCAGCGTATGAAAAACATGTTCGAAGTTTGAACGATATTTAAGCAGAATTGTATCGCTTTCTTAAATGTGATAAGTAGCATTTAGCTAAAATTCTTCATACAGTTTCAGTTAGACCTGAGATTTCCGCACTTAGCCTCACAGTTGGGCCATTGTACGGAGCAAGCGCTAAGCTATGTTAATACCTCAGACACTAGGGTTTCCTCACGATGTTTTCCTTCACCGTTAGCGAGTGATATTGCTACTATAACTTCACAAATATACGTAACTTAGAAAACAAAGTCATCGGTACATGCCAGGATTCGAACCCACGACCTCCCGAATGAGAAGCCGGCGTTCTAACGCTCCGCTACCACCGCTCTATAATTCTTCATACAAGTGCATTTAAGAACTGATGCAAGTCGGCCTTTATTAAGTACAGTTAATGTGCTGTACTTACTAAAGGCCGACTTGCATCAATTCTTAAATGTAATTTGTAGGTCGGCCTTTAATAAGTGCAGCACATTAACCTTTACCTACACGCGTCCAGTTTACTAGACAACGTTACGGGAAACTTGCAACATAAATGTTAAGTTAAACATTTGAACCGGTGGGATGTACTGGAATATATGAGCACAGGAAGAAAAATATTAATTGTAGTAACATTGCGTGTAAGGCCGCCAAATTGTCTGCCTCGTTGGTCTAGCCGTTAAGGCGCTTAGCTACCAAAACAGAGGTCTTGGGTTCGATTCCCACTGGAGGCCACCGTACATTTGTACATATGTATCGAAATCAGCTGTTGACGTGCCTAAGAGCTTTTATATTTTATTTTATTTTATTTTATTTTATTAGGAAAACTAACAGCTTATCACTAACACAATAAATTACACACATAGATACAGAAAGCCAACAAAAAGTTTTCACAGCTAGCAATATTTTGAGCAATTAGCACAGGTGAAAGAAAAACGATACACGAAACACCAGACACGGTAACTATATCCAATAATAGAAGAAGGAAGATGGCACACCATTATAGTGGGTTATATCGGTAATGAGGCCTCAACCGAGTCACAAAACTTAGAGGTTAATACTTTACGGATAACGGAAATACTACTAGCGAACAAATCAATGTCTTCATTTTCAATACAAAGGTCGTTGAAAGATCGTATAGCTCTGATAAAGTAAGAATTTTGTCTAAAGTTTGTGCGAGCCCAAGGAACAAACAATGACAGTCTTCGGCGAGACTGAGAACGTGAGGGGACGAGGAGATGAAGCTTAGCTAACAAGGCGGGACAGTCGACAAGGCTCTGGGCTATTTTCATCAGATAGGTGATGTCAGTTATGTATCGCCGTACATGCAATGGAAGTAAGTGGAGTTTGATGCATAATTGGTTATAGGGTAGCCTTGGAAGTTTAAATTTGAATTTAATATGTCGAATAAATTTCTTTTGAATGCTCTCTAACTTATTAATATATACTTTGTAACTAGGGTTCCAAACTTGTGAAGCATATTCGAGGTGGCTCCTGACAAATGCACAGTAGATAACTTTTACGGATTTAAGGCGACGCAGATTTTTGCAGGAACGAATAATAAACCCTAAGGCCTTGTAGGCTTTACTGGTAATTGAATTTATGTGCGTATCAAAGATAAGATTCATCTAACTCTAAGAAGAAGTATTGTAAGTATTCTGTAGCTAATTTAAACCTTTATTTATTCGATCTCCTGCTCGTGTTTTTCATGAAATATTACACAAAATGGTCTGTTTTCAAAGCGCATGTCGTTCTTAATTTGCTTCCCCTGGCACTGAAAAAGTTTTGCGCATTGAAAACAGATCTTTATTGTGAATTTAGTAAATTAAGTACCTAAGTAAAAATTATTTATTACCAAATGAATTATGTTACATGCATGTGGAATAATAATTATTAATTTTAGTTTCAATTTAAAACAAACTTAACTATAATATTTAAATAATATTAGGTAGTGGTGGCCGCTTCCCTACTAGTGTACCGCTTCCCTACTAGTGTACCGCTTCCCTACTAGTGTACCGCTTCCCTACTAGCGCCCACGATACGGACTCAGCCTAGTGGCTGAGTCCGTATCGTGGGCGACGACATTTTACACAAAATAGGATTGCCCAATTTATTGTTAGTGCACACCAAGTTAAACAAATAAAACAATAAATGTCATTAAACTAAAGTTAGATCATATTAAACTAAATGAAATTAAACCAAACGAAATCGAATTGAATCAAATCAAATGAAACTAAATTAAAACCAACAAAGAAATTCGTATTAATCTCGCCACTATATTCTAGATTGACAGACTCTTAGGATAATTAAAATGAAAATTAAATAATACGAAGTTTACTTTATATGTATATATAACAATAATTAATTTGTTAGCCGCCTTTAGGTATTCGGGTCATCTCTTTGACAAAGATCTCAAACCACTTAACATCTTAATCGCTTCTCCATTAGTCTTATAACCGCTTCTAGCCCCCGGTGGCCTGTGTCGACTCGCCACTCCCCTAGCATTTAGCTTACTTCGATTGCTAAGTAGATAGCCATTAATATCTTTACTATGCACGAATACTTAACTATTGAGGACATATCAATCAGTCATTAAATTATACAACTTCACGAAACCTCATTCGTTATTTAAACCCAATATCAATTAAACCCTAGGGCTGGCACTGGTGTATTTATTGTATCATAAGCAGCCTATATACGTCCCACTGTAGGGCACAGGCCTTCTCTTAGAGAGAGAGTATGGGCTTAATCACCACGCGTGCCCACCGCGGATTGGCGATTTCAAGCGCTGAGGTATGTAAATAACTCAGAGACTCAGGTTTCCTCACGATGTTTTCCTTCACAGTTAGCGAGTGGTATTGCTACTATAACTTCACAAATAGAAAACGAAGTCATAGGTACATGCCCGCACTGGGAATCGAACCTAGGTCTCCCGCTTCCGAGTCCAATGTTCTACCCACTAGGCTACCACCGCAACCCTTTATTGTATACGTCATCATGGAGCGCTCAATGCAGACTAAAGACAATGCAGTACTTTTAGTCCTTTGTGTGCGTTGTTCGTTACAATTTATAAGAGATCTATATGGATCACATCGATGGACAAAAAAGTACCCGGGGGACAGTATCTCGTCTGCGCAGGTCTTAAATTAATCGAAAATAACACCCCGGGACACACCCGAACCAAAAGATCCCATGACGTTTCCCCGCTGCACCACCAGGGAATACCTTTGCATCAAGTATGCCCCGGGACGATGGTCATACCCACGACTCCTCAGGCGCCGACCGATTTCCCTAATGCTATTCCCTCATCCCCCTATACACCCATCGTTTCCACAGCCAGTGGGACGAACAAATAATAGATAGATAGATAGAGAACACTTTATTGCACAACCAGGTGAAAGATATTACAAATAGTTTCTTACATCTAAGTAGTGGTATACAATTGGCGGTCTTATCGCTTAGAGCGATCTCTTCCAGACAACCTTTGGATGGAGAGGAATTCACCAAGAATATAGTATATATAATATAAGAATATAACATATATTTGTTTCCTGATCTTAAGTTTAGCAGCCGGTTGTGACTATAAAGTGGCTTTTGCCCGCGACGTCGAACGCATAAATGACGATTTCTTCAAACAAACTTAACCACTCCTTTTAAGCTTTTTAGGAGTGGAACAAACAACATCACGTCAACTTTGCACGATCGCACTCACACTTTCCACTGTATACACATGTACCTAATTTATGGCTATACATTAGATATATTGATTGATTGTTTCATTGACTTTGCAAAAAAACGTAAGGGTTTCTGTTGACCGGTGTCGACAGTACACTACGATTGGCCGTTTTAATCCAAGAGTTCTAATATTGCTGGTGTAATCAATACGAGTTGAACTAAAATCATAATGAACATAATGAACTAAAATCACTATCCTAGCAGTCATTTTAGTTCATTCGGTCCGAGTGCGCCGAAATGCTTACTTAGCGTCCAGTATATTTTATGTCTGGGCTAAATAACTAATATAATAACTTTCACACAACACAATCACTTAACAAAAAAGAAAACAAAACACAGAATTTTTTTTAAAAAAACTATACAAATAAAAAAACAGCTAAGTACGAGTCGGACTCGCGCACAAAGGTTTCCATACCATAATCTATACAACATTTGAACATTTCAAGCGTCTACCTGTTGCCGTTATTAATATCGAGCAAAGAACGCCAAAACAATCACGTTTGTTGTATGGGAGCCCCCCCTTAAATAATTATTTTATTCTGTTTTTAGTGTTGTGACAACAGAAATACATCATCTGTGAAAATTTCAACCGTCTAGCTATCACGGTTCATGTGATACAGCCTGGTGACAGACAGACAAACAGACTGACGGACAGACGGACAGTGGAGTCTTAGCAATAGGGTCCTTTACCCCTTTGGATACGGAACCCTAAAAATATGTCTCTAAATTAAATTATAAGTCTACCATAATAATAATATAACTTCCGAACAACACAATCACTCGGCACGCTAAGACGAAGAAGAACACGATCAACTGTCCAGGGCCTAGATTCTCTTAATACATTGTAGTAACATGACAACTGCATGAACATGGCGATTTCATTCCATGGCTGCTTCAAGTCTACGCGGGCACACGTATCAAACCTTCTAGGCGTCAATGGTATGAAAAAAACACGTCACGTGACCCGACAGTGTACCTGTCATTATACTACAATGCACTAACAGAATCGAGGCCCTGGACCCAAACTGGGATACCCTGTGCTCCGGTAACCACACGAGGAGAACACAAATATCTCATTAAATGTACGGCGGCCCCCAGCGGGAATCGAAGCCACGTCCTCCGGCATGGTAATTAGACGCGATACCGCTAGATCAACGAGGCAGTCTAGCTCCATACTATAACATTAAGGATTATTTGGATGACAAAGATGTTTGGTATTTAAATAATGTTAACAGGACGTGTATCTAGTGTTGTATAACTTTAAGTTGAAAACTCTGTTAATAAAGCAAACCTGTTTTAAAAAAAAGAACAGGAGTCTCTTTGTTAGCTTCTTTTCCGCAGAATCTATTAATTGTGAAACTAACAGCTTTGACGTTCATTAACTCCCGAACTGCCCTCGCGGAACGCAACGTATAAGTGGCCCATACTAAGTTGGACACAGATCTGTGTCGCGGCAGACGAGTGGTTAAGTAAACATTTTGTTTCTATATTGAATAAATTTTTTGACTTTGACTTTGTTATAGTGTAATAATCCAAGTGCACTAGATCGCGAAAATCCTGCTTGAGGAGAGTGAGTAACTTTGTGCTCTCTATTTTAATCTTAATTGACACTTACATATAAGCTCATTCATTGAATCATAACAAGATTCCCAGAACAAGATATCACATTAGGCTAAAGAAAACTAAAGCAAATATTGGGGTCATTGTATTAATAAATAACATTAATGCCTTCCCATTTAAATAACCTCTGTTTTAATCCACTTCACTTCAATCGCATATTTGTGATCAGACATGAGAAGTTACTAAACAAAAACTTTATTGGTGGTCTCCACTCAGAGACCTAATTACGCGCACCAAATCCTGTCGGATACCTGACGTTTGCGATAGCAGGAATAAGGAATTTGACAGCTAAAACTGAAAAAGCAATGGAATTTGACTTATATAGTTGGGACGCGCATAGCGGATGTGGGTGTTCAGACCGCCAAACTGAAGTGGAACTGGGCCGGCTACGTAAGCTGCATGCACCTGAATAGGTGGACGAGACTTGCCACCGAGTGCGGCGACCGCGGCGGTCATCCCAAACGGGGGCGGTCGAGAAGACGAGGGCGGGATGATCTCGACAAATTCTTGCCGGAGTGGTCAGAGGTGGCAAATGACCGAATATCTTGGTGAAAACCCCTTTGCCCTGCAGCGGGACACCCATATTATGGAGGCTACATAAAAATATAGGGGCAGCTCAGGGAAATCGTAAAAATTCGAACTCCTTGACCTGCCCCATTAACATAATTGTCATTTTACGTAAGGGTACGTTTAAACGCACTTTGAAATAGCCTACTTATTTCAAGCAAGCCGGCCAAGTGCGTGTCGCGCCACGCGCACTGTAGGGTTCCGTATAAAGAGGGGTTTTAATCTGCTCAATCTGTCCAAGAGCTCTCTCGTATGCTAACACTCTCCAAAAGTTAATTATGTAATTATGGGTGACATTAACCATGACTTTAAAAATACAACTGATTCTCTTGTGACATAGATTATTTGTATGAGTATGGCCTAGAGTGTGGTATTAAACAATATAAACGAATTGAAAAAAAAGGTGACCTTATCACTAGGTCATGTATTGACCACATATTCATTGCTTTTGAGGAAGATATACACACTGGGGTTGTAAACAATGCGTTGGCGGACCATTTTATAACAGGGCTTAACTCGATGAATCATCAGAGTGAGATTATCTCACTGTGACATATATGTATAAACCTGTATCAAAGACAAATAATGATACAGTTAAAAGGGAACTTTGTAAGACTGATTGATCAGAGTCCCTAAGCTTTGAGAACCCCACCGATATTCTTAATTTTATTACTTGTAAGGTTTCAGATGGTTATGAAAAAAGTAAATCTATTATAAATGTAAAGCTTACTTAGAAAAATCTTGTAAATGGCTAAGTAAAACAATTATACATGTGTAAGAAAAATGATGAGTTATTTGATATTTGGAAGAGAGATGAAAATAACTCATGTAATAGTCTTTTGTGTAACTCTTATAAAAATTAAACTAACAAACCCATTAATAATGTCAAAAACAATTTTAATAAAAAATATTTTTTTAAAAACTACTTAAACTCACGTTTGTATCCCGTAGGGGTAGGTAGAGACCAGGGTTTGTTACGTATTCGCAGACACGTAGCAAGCCCTGGTCTCTACCTACCTCAACATGATACGATTAAAATGTGCCATAATACCTTCAATATTTTAATTATGGAAAACCTGACATTTTTCACTATTAAAAATGTTTATATTGCCGAGCAGAACCTTGTGAAATAATTACGCGTGCGTGCGCAATTTTGATGCAATATTTAGCCACCGTTGCCCATTATTTGTTTGCACTAGGTGCAAGCAAACATTCTTGACGCAGAAGAGGTTTCGAAAGTTTCCCTAAAGCCTCGTTTGTGTAACGCCCAGTCCACACTGGGTATTATCATTGCGTCAGCTGAAATATATCGAACAGAGAGAAAAAACTCACTAACGCCTGAAGGTCCATTGCTTAATATTAGGCTAGGTCTACACGGGGATTGCGATGCTTTTATTAGCCGACAATCCAGTATGTGATACAATAGTGTAATCCAATGGTTTCTTGTGTATTCAACCAAAAGTATTTTGGATCATTCATTCATAAATTCTATGTTCTATCAAGTTCGCAATCACAAACGCATCAAGTATTTGCATCATCAATGTAATAAAAGCAACTGTCAATGTAATCCCCAGCCTGTGCATTAGCTCCTGGGCTCGATAGAGCAATGTCACCGTGTTTTACGGAGTAAGAAAGAGTAGACAGAGCTCATCAAAAATAAATCAACAACGAACAGGTCGAAATTCTTCTTTTTGTTTGGTCCTGTCACTGCTAGGGAAGCGTAGGCCCTCAGCCAGAAATAAATGTCAGATGGGCGTTTGAGTCAGCTTACTAAAGTGACGACTAAACTGCGGAGTTGCTAATGCAGGGCAGCGTTTTATAAAACGACAATTAATAATTAATCCTTTATTATGTATGATAATTCAATGTACATTGCGCAGCGCATAAATTAGTCTTCTGGTACAAGGGAGTGTTCGCGACGGAAAATAAATTAGTGATATATTATATGACAGCTTCTCCGTACCAGACAGGATATGTCTGGATGTAAACAAAGCGTTGATATAAACAGGTGCTTTTTCTTTTAGTGTCACTCAGTGAAAAACTAAAATGAGAAAAGTCAATCTAATAACTTTTTTTTTAAATTGAGTCAATTGACTAACAAGTGAGGCAGTATTTCGGAGAAAATATCAAATGTTATTTGTTGGTTCTAGTTTATAATTAAAACGCCCATCATAAATCCTTAACCTATTTTCAATTCCGTATCCTTGGTAGTATTTAAAGAAATAGTTTTTTTACATCTTACACCTGATACACAGTAACAGGGTAGCTTATTTTTAGAATACTTTCTATTCTAACTCGATCGCAGTATGTATTCCACCTTAAATTGATTTGAAGGTGCGAAATGATATCTAATGAGCATTGATTATTGCAGATGTCTGTCAAAAATTGCACAACAAGTTACAAAGATCACATAAGTACCACTTTAGTCCTAATTTGCTTAACCTTAGAGTTAGGAATGCTTCAAGAAGTCACTTCATTACCGATTGTTTTGACAGCTCAATTAAGTTGATCCGTGAATTCTGAGTGCTCAATAATTAACTTTTATGTGTGGATAAATTTAATAGCTATTCAGGTGGAAGCGGTATTAGGTAGCATTAGCTGATTAACCTCCTGTTTTTCGTACATTGTTTAACTGTTCTGCAGTGGCGTAACTATAATGGGGACCTCCCAGTAAAGATAAAAAAATATATAATGATCTTTAGTCGTAGTATAATGGTCCAACTTTAATTGATTTGAAGTACTCATACATGAACATTATAATTCTTAATTTTTTTATTAAATATGTTAAGTTACTTCTGAGCTCACGGCCTCATTGTTCGGGGGCCCCCTCAGGTCGAGGGCCCGTGGCATTTTGCCAGCTCTGCCACCCTAGAGTTACGCCACTGTTCTGATTAAAATGTGGGTTGATCGGCTATGAATTGTCATAATAATTACTAATTGCACTAACCGGCTACGCAATGTACATCGAATTGTCATAATAAACTACGAATTGTAGTTTTATGAAACGCGGCCCAGGTTGATATACTATCGATTGCACAGAGCGATCGACAATTTCTAAGGTTTCGTATCCAAAGGGTAAGGGAGCGTCTACCGCTTGAAATATTCAAATGTTGTATAGATAATGGTGCGGAAATTTCGTACGCGAGTCCAACTCGCACTTGGCCGGTTTTTGTAACTGCTGCACGTAAAGTAATTAATGAATTACGTTCATTAATGCTTCGGCACGTTCACTGACATCCTACACAAACAATTGGGAATGGAATTTCGTTTGTTCGGATTCATATTCGAGTTCAAAGCGTTAGTTACCTAACTACGAAAATAAAGGTGAATATTAAACAAATCATGAATAAATATGAAGTATGATTATTGGTGAATTATCGAGAACTTCTTCAGTAACAATAAGTGAATCACTAACTTATCATTATGATTATCATTATTAAGGCCGCCAATTGTACTGCAATTTATTGAATTTCTGTTAATATAATCTCTGTGTAAAATAAAGAATATTCTATCTATTGTAACGGCTGAAATGGTCAACCCTTTCACCCTTACAGTTTTCAGCAACATATCTCTAAAATCGATACGAGTATCGCCATCTATTGTGATCTTAAAGAAGTTTTCTACTAAAGGAAGGGATAGACGTAAGGATGCTCCACCCATTAGGGGGGAACACAAACTACTGCAGGTATAGAATAATGTATCTTAAAGTTACATTGATACGCTCGAAGATCGTTTAAGTCATGCCAACCGTGTAACTCTTACACACACACTTACAAGCAAGATTCGTCGAAATCATAACTGTCAGTCGAAACTAAACAGCATAATGACATTTTGCTGTGTCAAAAGTGTTGTATTTTCTAGAGCAACGTCGACCTTATTCATATGATAATAGGGCGTGATTATTAAAGCTAAAGTTAACATTTACATGTGGCCTCTGATACGTCATTCGGACTTTGTTCTAAGAAATAAATGAGAACAAAGGGTCTCTGTATTAATTTAAAGTAAATATTGTATGAATGTTTATTAAATTTAATTATTTGTCAGCTAGGGATAAAAGGGTTAGAATTACGCCGCCTTACGGGGACTTCACTTACAAGAAATCATGGGTTTGTCCTCATCTAACCCTCAGGTTTGGAACTCATCTTTGTATGGGAAAAATGCATTTATTGGGTAATTTCGAGAATTAAAACTGTCATAATGTATTACATAGTTAGTATTAAAGTTTAATCTAGACAGAACAACAAACATTTTTTGCAAACAAACCCGTAATAT
This sequence comes from Yponomeuta malinellus, assembly GCA_947308005.1. Classification (NCBI taxonomy): domain Eukaryota; kingdom Metazoa; phylum Arthropoda; class Insecta; order Lepidoptera; family Yponomeutidae; genus Yponomeuta; species Yponomeuta malinellus. The sequence goes on from OX371013.1 coordinate 3,856,905, forward strand.
TTTCGAAGGAAACGACATGTAATGATGCCATCATATTTTTCCAATGCATGGAGTTATATTTTCAGTCACGAATCTACAATATTCTAGAATTTCCATTCTTTGCCATACAATCCTTAGATGCAGTGGGTCAAACGGGAATACACTGCGTAATGTAAACAATATTCTCTAATCTAAACTAGCTTCGAAGTGTTTGACGAAATTTTGTACGGGTTCAGATTTCAAGTACGTGGGACCAAGATTTCGGGCAAGTCATAAAATGGATGATGAATGGTTTTGTGGGAGGAGTCGAGGATTGAACCGAGGAGAGCTGGTAAATCAGGAAGAAATCATCGGGAGTTCAGTCACGGCGAGGTAGTTCACCTGAACATTCGTCCGCGCGCGCATACCTCTGACTTGACCTAGCAGTCTAGACTTCCCGCGTTTACTGTGTTCTTTAGGACAAGTCCTCAGTGAAGACTTCGCGAGTGTAATAATAAGCAAGCCAGCAGAGACTTCGCAAAGTAGAGAAGGGAAAAGTGCATCGATCCGTTTTCCGTGTAACAAAGAGTTTTTCCGTCAAGGGGCGTTCTTTCTAACATCTAATATAAATTTTTGCGTTGCCTTCACGTGATATTTAATTATTATCTATGTATACTCATATATTTTAAGTATGTGTATATTTTCATCCCGCTAATTAAAGTTCTTCCAGATTCCAGTTATTTCAGAATTCTATTTATAGATTTCACACTAACTAGCGAGAGCAGAAGGAGCGTTGGAGTTTCCCACTATGGGTTCTGCGTTGGAGATTGTCTTTAATTACTTAGGGCTTAGAGCAGGATATCATGACATGAGTAGCTACAGGACAGGATTCCGATGCCAGAAGGAGTTATTTACTAACAAACCACATCAGAACGAGACGGCGGATTGAAGGAGTGACTAAGACGACCTTCTATTACTTTTCTTTATCAAGGACTACAGTTTTGGAGCAGAGCATCGGGCAACACATCGTTTCACATATTTATATTTCTAACTTATGTTTCTTTGTCATAGCTAGCATCGTTTCGATTCTTTGGTGTGAAAAGGGGATGCAAGCTTTGGGGTTCAATTAGGGCCACGGGTTTCGCGAGAGTACTGTCGTACAGAAGAGTAAGAGTCGGCGGCGTGCCCTGTCCCAGCGCGTGTGCACGTTGGAGAGCTTGTTATCTCATACTCGGAAGTTTGACAGTGCAGTTGCGAGAGTTGTGCCAAGAAGGTATGTTGTAGATGTACTCTTGAGTGGACGAATAAGAGTCAGCGGTGTGCCTTGTCCCAGCGCCTGTGCACATTGGAGAGCTTGTTATCTCATATTCTGAAGCTTGGGAAGTATATCTGCAATAGTAGAGTCATTTAGTCTCTCAGGATCATGACTGGCAGAAGAGTAAGAGTCAGCGGCGTGCCCTGTCCCAGCGCGTGTGCACGTTGGAGAGCTTGTTATCTCATACTCGGAAGCAAGGAAATGTCTTGTGAGAAGATTTAACGGGGGTAGATTAGAGGGAATATAGGGAAATGTATTTCAATTTAGAATAGGATAAGAGGAGCGAAAGAAGAAGACTGTAAGTGTGATGGTTCGTTAGATGAGAGAGAGATTTTGTGTATGTTGCAATTATGGCTGCATGAAAGAGGTAGGAGGAATCGTTGTGCCCGATGGATTCTGTTGGACCGGACTTCTTATAAGTTCATGGGAGATGGGTATGTGTTGGAAGGGAGCCCATCATCAATTTGTAGATTCTTTCTTCTAGATTTTCTCCTGAAGGTCTAGAATCCCTCCCAATTCTATTTATTCACAGGAAGGAGATCTGCTGACTACGAACTATATAAGTTATCCCTTTCATTCCTATATTTTAATAATGACATATTATTTGTACTTTGTATTTTATCATATTATGTGTTATTTTACTGTACGAGTTATTATTTTTGTGTTACGCTATTCGCGAGTGAAACTGATTAGGGGCGTGTGTCAAAAGTCTTCCTAGAAAAGCATCGTGTAATGCATCGACATGCATAGTTGTAGTGTACAGAAGGATTGCAGTGCTTACTCTCTCACTAGTCGCGGACATTGAGGCTAATCGAGTCTCGATGCTTGTCTTCTTGGGGCGTTTACGATTACTGACCGAAGCTAAGTTGCATGTTTTCTTTATTTAAACTGATTATGTGTACGGTTAATTTAATCGCGGATTATTATTTACTTTCGTTATCATTGATAAATTTTTCGTCTTTATCATTTCTCAACACAACGTATGGGTCTTTATTACTTAACTAGACGATCACGACTATTTTCATTGGCCAATTAATTTTCAGAAAATTTTACAACCCTTCAGGTTATTTTTATATGTTTATATATTTTATTTGCGTGGGGTGGTGGCGTCTCGCATTTAATTTATTTGAGGGACCCCCCATCTTGTTACACTATCAATCTATTTATCAGTATCAGTATATCTGTGTAATTTCCATTTTTATGCACAATAAAGTGTTCTATCTATCCCTATCTATCTATCAGTGTATCTCTTCAGATTTCTCGAATGAGAACGAGACGATAACGATACTTAGAGATTTACATAGTGCAATTCTTAATTCAGAAACAGACGGTCAATCAAACTTATTCTTCTTTAAGTGCCGTCTCCTATCGGAGGTTGGCAACCAATTCGGCTATCTTGCTTTACAGCAATACAAACAAGGAACTGGTACTCTGTTGAAACCACTGTCGTAAGTTGTATAGCCATGATATCTTTGGTCTCCCATGTCTCCTTCTTCCTGGAATCTTGCCTTGTACGATATGTTGAAGGAGACTGTACTTGGTGTTACGCATTATATGTCCGAAATACTCTAGCTTCCGTTTCTTGATGGTGGTAAGTACCTATGTCTTCTCTTCTTCATTCTATGCAGAACGGTAGAGTTGCGGACTTTTTGAACCCAAGAAATTCTAAGCATCCGGCGGTACACCCACATCTCAAACGCTTCTAGGAAAATGTAACACCTTGCAACTCTAGGTTTCGTTTGCAGAGGACTTTTTCCATTTTCCGAAATGCGTTTCCAGCTTGTTCTCTTGACTCTGTGATCGTCTTTATCGTTGACCATAACTCCTAGATATTTGTAGCGATTGACTCATTCCAATACATTTCCATCAAAACATAGTAAAGAGTTTGGCGTCGGTGCTCCGCCAACATCATGTACTTAGTTTTCTTGCAGTTTATATTTTATACCATCTGGTCAATGAATCAAATATAAAAAGGGATATACATAAGCAGCCTATATACGTCCCACTGTAGGGGACAGGCCTTCTCTCAGGGAGAGAGTATGGGCTTAATCATCACGCGTGCCCACTGCGGATTGGCGATTTCAAGCGCTGAGGTATGCGAATAGCTCAGACACTCAGGTTCCCTCACGATGTTTTCCTTCACCGTTAGCGAATGGTATTGCTACTATAACTTCACAAATGTACATAACTTAGAAAACCAAGCCATAGGTACATGCCCGCACGGGGGTCGAACCTGGGTCTCTCACTTCCGAGTCCGATGTTCTACCCACTAGGCTACTGTTGATATAGGGATATACATAGTTCCTAACACATTTTACTGTTGTTTCGTTTTGAAATAAATTTAATAGAACCCTCTCTTTTATTCAATCTTTGACACGCAAGTAGGGTGTTACAGGTAAGTACAGTCGACTGCACGGCGACCTTTACACACGTGCACACTCTAATCTAGTTACGTTAAGGATGACTTTTCAAGAAAAAATAAAAGGTTGACATGCTGTCCACTGTACATCCGACAGCTGACACCCTTTCTGTCAAGTAATCCGTAATGTAACGAAATAGAGTGCACGCAGATAATGTCCATGTACTATCCGACGGTACTCCGGCTTGCTTATAAATATGCAAGAATCGTGACTATTATTATGTCAATAGAGGCATTATTAAAACGATAAATCCTTAAAAGAATCTAAAATATTTGAAAACATGTGGATTTCAAGTAGGCGATACTAATAAACTAAATAGATACAAATCATCCTTGGCCCAATTAAATGTATTGTGCGTATCTACAAATAACTGACTGCTGCCCGCCTCTTACGCCGGTGCAGAAAAACCTTAAAAAACATATCATCATCATCATCATCAGCCATTTGATGCCCACTGCAGGACATAGGCCTCCCTCGTGATTTTCATAACCATGAGGGGTTTTGCCATAATCGCCACGCTTGGCAGGCGGGTTGGCGATCGCAGTATGCGGTTGCAATCTCAGGAAAACGCTGCCGCCCGTCTCCTGGTAATTGATTTCCGTAGTCGCCTTCTACGACATCCACTGAAGGAAATGGAGTGACGCTATTCTTAATCCTGGCGCCACACGGACAAATATCTTTCTAAAAAAAAACATATATTATTTTGAAAAATGGGAAATTAAACAATAAAATTCAAAAGTTATTGAACTGAAGTTGTTGTAAACGACAAACTCTAACCGAAATGTTGATTTATATTCTCGAAGTGCCACTCAATCTGTGCTAAATAGTTAGGGTGACTTACAACTCCACTGGCTAGGAGACCCAAAGTGGATCTCGGTCTCCGATACAAGAATACTCGTCTCTGGCCAAGGACCTGCGTGAGTCCCAAGCTGGAGACTGCCAGGAGACCGCAGAGGTAGAATTACCTAGACTTCTACATCTACATTAATATTATAAAGAGGAAGTTTACCTATATGTCTGTAAGTTTGTACGTAGGGGGTAATCTCCGAAAGTACTTAACCGATTTCAAAAACCAGTGGTTAGAATAGACCTCCAGGCATAGGCTTGCTTACACATAAAAAATCTCCTACACAACACCATCATTCGTCCTGGTCCTATACTAGAGTACCCTCTGCTATGGTAACCATTGCCTTGAATTACGTCCAGACTAAGGCCATTTGTACAAATTTAATGTATGTACAACGGCCCCCGGTGGCCCAACCGAACCCAACTGATCCCACGACCTCCGGCATGGTAATCGGACGTGATACCGCCGGGCCAACAAGGCGCTCAACATAATTAATTAATGTGCACAAAAAAGTAGGTACGACACCATGTTACATAGTTATTGGAATTCGTGGATACTTGCGAGAGCTTTGATTACAACTTGAAATCTTGAATTTGAATATTTTCATTAGCCACGTAAATTCGTCGAAAAATAAAATAAATTAAACCGATGTATTTTAATTGAACGGGATGTTTGAGTTAATTCAGTCAATTTACTGAGTAAATGATTGCACAATTCTGTCTTTAAATATTGATATTTCAATCTTCAACAGAATTTTTTTATGTGATTGATTTCTCAGCGGCCACTTTCTACCTTTACCTTTATTTTTCCTATGCACCATAAATCTGCCTACTTATGTGAACTGCCAAATCAAGCATAGAGTAAGGACGAAATCAGACAATTCACGCGTGATGACGAGATGATCGTTCACTCGTGTAATCATTCATATTCTCTTTCGGTCCCCGATCACGCCACATGGTAAAAATTTACATTTTGGCAAAAATACTGTCGTTTTTAGCGAAAATCGATGCAAAAAACAAACCCAGGTCTCGGCCTACCTCTCTGAGGCATACAGGCGTGAGTGTGTATGTATGTTAAATGAAATTACATGATTGGAATCAATAATTTTCGAATAATTACTCGTGTGTGCTTTCGCCCGTTTTCTGATCTTAATTTTATTAGATTTATTTGCTGATTGCTAAGTAAACATTGACCAACAACCCACCTATTTGCACTCTCAGCGACTCTAGACGTGAAATTGATGTAGGTAGTTCTCCGAGCCATGTTCTTATAAGGAAAAGGCGACGCGCGCCGACGACATGCTGAGATGGTAGCCAGTAATCACGTCACACCTAATTACGTTGTTGGCTTAGGAGTGGGAAACTTGCGTCAAAGTTATATTGAAGTGACATATAATGAAGGATATAAAGGAGATACAAAAATAAATTTTTTTTTGGAGTTGTAGAGGTTAAGAAAACAGAAAAACGAACATCAAGTTATGCTCGTAATAAAAAAAAATTTTTAATAAGTTTTTCTATTGAATTACAAGTTTCCTCACCGACTTCAAAAAAAGGGGGAGATTCTCAGTTCGTCATCATTTTCCGTGAGCGTTTAGACACGTAAAAATATTCTTATTTTACGAGATAACATAAATATTGATAAAAGCTTCATACCATACATGATAAGGCCCCACTTGCAACTTGTAACGTTAAAGTCTACCCCCGCTTGGTTTTTACCCGACTGTGGCAGAGTCCAAACGTATGTATGTATGACATGTTACCTCACAACTCCTCAACCAACGGTCAGATTTGGACAACTACGATCTTAATCGATTCGTCGTATTAGCGCGAGTATCATAGGCGGTACAAAATCAGCATAAATTCAACAAAAACACGAAAAAATTAGAAAATTTCCGATCAATTTTACAAGAAGTTCCCTGCTTTTAATCTGGGTGGCGTTATTTTATATCTTACTACTGTTTAATCTTGCTAATCATCACTAGATAGCGCAGCTATTATTAAAATAAGAAAATAGGTACTGAAAAGTGAAAAATATAAAACTGAATAAAAAATTAACCAACAATCCGACTGCTGAGCATTTACTACGAAGCAGGCGGGACCCAAGTTTAACATTGTGATTCACTGAGTTGGTCCCACCTGCTTAGCACGAGGTGGCTAGAATTAGTCATATTATGAAAAGTCCAAGAGTTCGTGGAGAAAAATCTATAGCACCAACATTTATCTTATAACATGGCCTCTCAAAATGAGATAAAAAAACGTTTCTGCAAGTTTTCCATCATCATATCATGTAAAGTCCTGTATTGCGCCTCTTACTTATTTATTATATTAAGTATTACCTATCTGTGGGAAATGCTGAGGAATTGGCAAAATGTACTATATTGACTCTAATATTTTTTATACTATAAGTTTGTCAATTCTGTTTTTTCTCCTTAAATAAATAAATAAATAAATAATCCTTTAGGTTTCGGTGTACCTACTATTGACCGTTTCCTATAATAGGTCCGTCGATGGATAAGCACACTCTAAAATATCCCAATACTCATCTATATAGTATCTATAACCACAGATATCTCTGCTCTGTGAGTATAACTCACCTTGTGTTTTGGTTGGGTATCTATTTAGGTACTGAATAATAGTGGACTAATGCAAATAATACTATAATATCAAATAATCAGCAAACGTATGTATTTTCTATCTGACGCAGGAAAAGTAAGTGAGTGACACCTGTCACCCATAGACAGTTTACAAAAAAAATCGAATCTACTCAAATCTACTAAAAAACATCAAACTAAATACAAAACTACTCATTACACTGCCTTTAGCAATGAAGACCATATCTTCTACCAGAAAGGATAAGTTCTCGCCAAGTTACGCTAATAAAAAAAATACATATATTCTTCCTAATTTGGGACCAGCCTGCCTATTCCGTAACTGTCCAGTGTATTCAGTTATCCATTTTTAAAGTATTATAATATAACATAGTATTGTATGGAATCAGGCGTTACTTTGCGGATATCCATAATAGCATTAGTGTGAAAATTACATTGCTAAACTCCGCTAAAATCCCACAAGCACCATGCGGTTAGGTAATGCACCGCCCGACAAGTATTGTTGTCGGTGGTGGTGTGTTTGTTTCTGCTTGAAAAAGTGGGAGGGAGGGCGGTGCATTAACTAACCGCATGGTGCTTGTGGGATTTTGGCGGAATTTAGCAAAGTAATTTTCATATTTTAATGCTATAACATAGTATGTATGTATTTAACAGTTCCGCTTCCGGTTTGTACCCCAAGCCCACTATCAAATACACCAAATACACACATCAATATGTACGTATCTACTAGGGCAAGATAAAAAGTACCCGGAACTGGCGTGCGTGCATGCAACGACTAATGAAGCGAAAGAGGTAGGTCAGGATTGTGGCAAGTGGCACACCCTGGTCTCTGCCTACCCCTCTGAGATACAGGCGTAAGTTTACGTAATGTATGTATTTGATAGTAGGCTTGGTGTGGGTTAAAACGCATGAGTCCGTTCTGTGGAATAGTTACGCAGTAACGTCCCAGGACAAGTGATTGTGATGTTTGGATGTTGTTTTATGTTTTTGTTATGATTTTAGGATTTATTTTTGGAAGAATTTACTCATGGCGAAATGTATCTTGGCGAACATTTATTTATCTTGGAAGGATTTCTCTATTTAGGTGTAAGTGCATTTATGTGTTTTGGGAAGTATTTATACATCTTGGTAACCTTTATTTATTTTGGGAAGCTGTTATGAATTATTTGGTGTGGGTTGAAAAATATAATTGGAAAAATGTTTGTTATTATAATAACTTCCACATACCACTAGATCCCAAACTAGGGTATCCTGTGCTATAGTAACCAGGCAAGGCCATCACAAATATGGAAACACACCCAGACTGAGAGAAGACATCTAGGTACTTCAATCTGTCCAACCAGTTGTCAGTTCTACTATATGTTGTTGCAGTATAGCGGTGGTAGCCTAGAGGGTAGAACATTGGACTCGGTAGCGAGAGGCCCAGGTTGGATTCCCAGTGCGGACATGTACCTATGACTTTGTTTTCTAAGTTATGTACATTTGTGAACTTATAGTAGCAATACCACTCGGTAACTGTGAAGGAAAACATCGTGAGGAAACTTGAATGTCTGAGCTACTCACATACCTCAGCGCTTGAAATCGCCAATCCGCGGTGGGCACGCGTGGTGATTAAGCCCATACTCTCCCCCTGAGAGAAGGCCCTACCATGGGACGTATATAGGCTGCTTATGTAGTATGTAGGTAGTACTGCTTGGAGAGATTACTTAACGTATTATGTCAATATAATATATAAGTTCCAAGTAGAATATTACAGCATCTGCAAGTGGAACGAGGGCGCCATGGCTAGTTGAGTGCCGAAATTACCACAGAGTTAGTGAAAAAAAGACTAGAGTTAACAGTCCTAATGACTGCGGGTTATTTTGCTGCATGCTATTGTCACTTGGAAGATATTGAAAACTTTGGCCTTTGCATCTACGTACGTAATGAGATGATTTACCTATTTAGCGTCCAGTGGCACCTTTACTCACGCTAGATGGGTACGCTTTTAGGTATAATGTACGCAGGGCTAGTTAGAGCGGACTTGGCTTCCGCAGATCCTAGAGATATCAACCAAGATATCTCTCGGATCTGCTTGGGATGCATCATGCAACTTAGGCCTTTTTATTACATCTGGGCCTAGTGTCTGATAAACGCACTTTTGTTCAATAGACTGATATCTGACCCCATTTCGTAGTCTACTAAGGAATAGCATTACAATGCCATTCTAACGATATAACACGCGCAAGTTAAATAGGCACCTCTCGCGAAGGAGTTGCACTGGTTCCATTGGAATACGATGGGTTAGTAGACTACCAATAGTGTTAATGAAACAACCACTACTATACTAATATCTGTGTATTGAACAAGTATGCATTTAAGAGACTTGCCCCCCAGCTTGTGTTCAGACTCCTGCATACCAGATACGTATGTGTATTGTGGTACCATATGTTTGGCACCATAATATGTAGGTATATGGTGCCAAACATCGATAACCACAAAGGCACATTATGGAGTAAATCCAAGTTGCGCAAGGGCCATGTAGCTAGGCATGCTAGACCATCATGCTCTCGTCGATCGTCTGCGCAACGTCTTAATTCGACAGAAGACCAAAGTGGAAGACGTGGGCACACGAATCACGTGGACGGGACATCTAGTTAGACGGGAAGACGGACCGTAGACGAACGCAAAGTGGTGGCCGAGAACTGGCCGTCGTTCGGTGCTTCATTTACATTAAGAAGGCTTCTTCTTTCTATGCCTCTCCACTAATGGAGGTTGGCCGTCAGCTCCGCATAGTCGTCTTCGATGCTGGCTACGACCGTCCAGTGTGTTTTTGGCAATAAATGTAGTTCACTTTCACTTTCATTCCCTTATGTTTCGAGCCACGATTTTCTTCTTCTTCCAATATACCTTCCCTCAAGAAGCCTGCGTGAGGACAATGGGCGAGATTGGCAGTAGACCGGCGCGGTTGCTGTGACGGTGAAGAGGCCTATGCCTAATAGTGGGCTCTGTATATGGGGTGATTAGATAGTCAAAATCAATTTGCTATATAGTTATAGGCACACTATGACAAAGATTGGCGGCACGTGACGGAATAATTTGTTCGGTCAATTTTTATGAACAATTTATGATGAGAATTTAAAAAAAATATCGATATGAGGAAATACCAGTGCCATACTTTATGGATACGATGAATTCCATTTCAGTCACACGGCGCCGACTTTTTGATTTTACATGCTTATCAATAAAACCTTTACATACTTTTTTTTTCAGAAGTCGGCGAAGCAGCGCAGAAGTGGTGTAGTTTTTATTAACATGTACATTTGGCACATCATGGGCCCATATTTTTAGTAAAAAATGGCACGTACTCCAATAAAGATACGCCATCCCTGTACTAAGATATATTAGTGTAATGGTGCCCCAACACCATACCAAGCTAGGCCTGTGTTTTTTAAATTCCGTCTAAACAAACTTAACCCGCCCGTCTGCTCCTCAGGGTGGAGGGAGTCGCGAGTGCGGCGGGGCAGGAGGCTGCGCGAGCTGGCCCGCGCCGCCGCCGCCCCCGCACTCGCCGCACCCGCTGCGGGCGCTCGACCAGCAGCCGGAGAGTGTGCTCAGGTGCGTAGTCCTAGCACCAATCATGTCTTCCGAATCGTGCTCAGGTGCGTAATGTTATCACCGCTGGTTTCCCGGTGCCCGTCTCCTGGTAATTGATTTCCGCGACTAAGGAAATCAATTACCAGGAGACGGGCAGCAGCGTCTTCCTGAGATTCCAACCGCATATTGCGATCGCCAACCCGCATGGTAAGAGCGGCGATTATGGCAAAACCCTTCATGGTTATGAAAACCACAAAGGAGGCTTATGTCCTGCAGTGGGCGTCAAATGGCTGACGATGATGGTTTCTGATTCGTGCTCAGGTGCGTAGTGTTATTACCGCTGGTTTCTGAATCGTGCTCAGGTGCGTATTGTTATTACCGCTGGTTACTGAATCGTGCTCAGGTGCGTAGTGTTATTACCGCTGGTTACTGAATCGTACTCAGGTGCGTAGTGTTATTACCGCTGGTTACTGAATCGTGCTCAGGTGCATAGTGTTATTACCGCTGGTTACTGAATCGTGCTCAGGTGCGTAGTGTAGTGGAATTGCGTCTTTTATTTCGAGTAAGTGGGCAACTAGACAATTTAGGTTGAACCTCCATAATATAAGGTAAATTTTCTGGCTCAGCGAAACGACAAATCAAGAATTGCGAAGGGTTTTGCGCGCGCCGTCGCCAAAAAGACAAATTGATGTGAAACAACATACGCTTCTGAAATCGAAGCCTTCGACGTCTTGCAACAATACTGTTAGCTAACGAAACTTAACTATAATGTACGATGAAATACCAAATGTCGCCATGACAAAGAAAATGCTGCTTCAATCGAACAATAAAGATACGCATTGCGATGAAATAACACTCCGGAAATATGTGCTGACGGACACCGGGGATTCTCTTCAAATGTCAGCCTTCACCGACACTTTAGTTAACGCATCTAAAAAGTAAAAAGAGTTTTACGGAGTATTTTTACGGATGCCCTTTTTATGCCTTGCTCCAAACGTCGCTTCGGTTTGATCTGTAGGTACTCTAACGTACTCTGATCTTGTTGTTTCAGGTCTTTACTGTTAAGACAAGGAATGTTTTTGCAATTTCCTTGTTTGTTTTCTCTACTCCCCTAAACCCTAAACGCCTTCGTCACAACTTTGTGACACTAGCTTATGTCAAGTCAGGTGGCGTGGGCAGATAAATATGCTAGATTCGCATTGCATGGAGTGATAGTGTTCTCGCATTCAGTGAAATGAAGAAGAGCAATACGGGATGGATGGAAGTCCGTGTGGCGCCGGATTAAGAATAGCGTCACTCCATTTCCTTCCGTGGATGTCGTAGAAGGCAACTAAGGAAATCAATTACCAGGAGACGGGCAGCAGCGTCTTTCTGAGGTTCCAACCGCATACTGCGATCGCCAACCCGCCTGCCAAGCGTGGCGATTATGGCAAAACCCCTCATGGTCATGAAAACCACGAAGGAGGCCTGTGTCCTGCAGTGGGCGTCGAATGGCTGATGATGAATACGGGATGGATAGAGTGATCGAGTTGATGCAGTCGGAGAATGGTCAGTGATCTTGGTCTTCGAAGCGATAGGAGAGCATCGGGCAGTGAGGAGGGCTACCAAGTGGCTGAAAACCCGTCGACGGTAAAGCCTGAAGGTATCTTTGAAGAAACTATGTTTATTTTCTTTTTAATTTTTCAAGCACTCATGTGCTCCAACCAGACAACAGACAGAACCACGCGCAGGATACAAAAAGTGGCGACTTTTTGTATTAGAGCGGCTCGCTGAGCCGACGCGGGTTGGTAAGTAACTGTTAGAGTTGGTAGATCAGACTTATGTTTGTTCTTTCATGTGCAATAAATAATATTAGTAACTTAATTCCGGATTCACGTACTTGATTTTTTTGTCGGAAGAGTCCGACCAGGTTTCGCTCTGATTCGCAGAGATTAAATAATAAATAAACTTATACGGAACAGATTTCAATGATAATGTGCTTGAAAATATTACTTTTGGAAGAGAATATCCACTTTTTTACCAGGCGCCAAATTTCACTGTCATTCAATGCTTTGTCAAGCGCAGCTCTCCGGTGACCTCTTTTGCCGACGTGCTAAAAGCCATTTTCGCAAGTCACTTCGCTGAAAGCACAGTCATACATATGTGCCATAACTGTTATACGTGGTGCGGTAAGGTTCAGGTCGTCGACCTGGCAGTGAATTTGCGTTTATCGGTATGCGCTGCGTGTACGCATGTCCAGATGCCGCGATAAAACGCGGCGGAAGAAACTGGTGAGGCGTTCTTTGTTCGCGTTTGAATACAACACCAGCGGTTCGACAATTACATGATTGCTTGTGTACTTGAAATAAATAAGTATTAGGTTTGTGTGGTTTAACAACCATCCACAATTTGTACATAGTTTTAGGATGTTGAGGTTACTTTCATTGATGCGTCTCTCCGCATTAAAGATGTTATTTATAAACACACGATTCCTCTAAAAGACTCCTCAAACGCAACTTACATAGTTTTTCTCGCGAACTTGAAAGAAATGATAAGATGGAACAAGAACAATATTTACAATTACCTACCTATTTACTGAAATACATAGAACGTGGGTTAGGGAAAAGCCTGTTCAAGCCTTCATCATCATCATCATCATCAGCCATTTGACGCCCACTGCAGGACATAGGCCTCCCTCATGGTTTACCTAAAAATGAGGGGTTTTGCCATGAACGCCACGCTTGGCAGGCGGGTTGGCGATCGCAGTATGCGGTTGGAATTTCAAGAAAACGCTGCTGCCCGTCTCCTGGTAATATATTTCCTTAGTCGCCTTCTATGACATCCACGGAAGGCCTTACACCGGGTTAATTGGTTTAGTTCGGGAATGCTACCGATAGGTACTCCGCTAGGTTGGATGTGATGACGCGCCGTATCGCCTCGATAGTAATGTTGGATGCCGGCGCCAATCCCTCCAGAAAGCAGAGGTGCAAGTCCGTATTAAAGAGTTTCTCTTTACCACATACTATTTACTATTTATACTGCATTCGAGGACTGTTTTAAGGAAACGTGTTGTCATAAATAAGATTTTTCTAAGGTTAACACGAGCGCTAGACATAATAAAAACTGAATTTTCACGGATATTTACTCGTCTTTTTTATTAATTTTAATATTTTCCGACGTTTCTGTACTTTTGCAAGTCCCGTGGTCTCGGTAGACTGAGGAGACAGGCGTCTTTTTGAAAGCATTAACTGTTAGTTTACAACCCTCGGCAAAAATTACTTGGACTCGCAAAAGTACGGAAACGTCGGAAAATTGTAAAATGAAAAATAAATGAGTAAATATCCGTGCAAATTCAGTTTTTATTATAAATAAGACTAAAAGTTTGACCTTGTTCTTAAAGTGACCTTACACAAGTCTGTTAAAATTGATAAAGTACTTGAAGCGTCAAATCAACCCTAATACGCATGCAGGGATCAGTTACGTTATGGATGGCTGCAACAAAAATGTAAGCTTAATGTAAATGTAATGTGGCATTGCTTTTAGCAGTAAGGCCGCCTAGCTTTTTACGATAAATTATTGTACTTTTTATCTAAACTTTACATGTTTTTATGTCATGTGCTCTCTTTTTTTATCATTCTTATCTTAAACGTGGACCTGTTGCCTACTGTACCACCGCTCTTTGTTCTATTCGTATTTCCTCACACCTTGGTTAAAGAGAAAGATAATTTGAACTTCATCTGACGAGTGTTTTAGAGGAAAAGTGTTTTTTTTTTTTAATAAATAACATAACGTTTTACCGGCTTTGAAAACTTTTGAAATGAAGTTTTGAAACTTATGAAAAAATCTGGTAGACGGCACAATTACAAAAATAGCTGTCATTGAGGTAAACGGCAAGGTTAGGGTCGTTTTCCAGGAAGTAATCAAATTCGAGCCCTACAAATTGTACTCAAGAGAAATCCTAAGCCATATGGCTATTTTTCAATTACGTAGGTTTTATTATATCGTCTTTCTGAGGTTCCAACCGCATACTGCGATCGCCAACCCGCCTGCCAAGCGTGGCGATTATGGCAAAACCCTTATTCTAAGTCACTGTCAGAATTTCCCCCTGAAATTTTGGATTGAACAAATTGTGGATTCTGAATTCTGATTCTGAAATATCGCTACTCAAAATCTGATCATTTGAAAATCTACTGGATCTGGAAGATTGACCTTAAAAACCTTCTTTTGTAAATCCCCTAAAACCAGACTCCTGTTCGCAGATCTAACCCCCTCTACACAGAGGAAGAGGAGCAAGAGGTAGTGATCATGGTGGACTCCCTGGAGGAGCAGTCGGAGGGGGCCCCGCCCAGGGTGCCCCGGAGGGCCCCCTCCACCTCGTCCGGCTACGGCAGCGGTGGCGGCAGCCACGGTCGTACCTCGCCTTTACCAAAGGTGTGTTCGACTTGTACTTACGAGTACTTCCCCTTATTCGAACTTCGTCTTGTGCAGGTAGATATTGTCTACTACAGTTTTGAAAAAAAATGTTTTTACTGAAAATTACTTTACTTGACCATAAACAACAACAGACGAAAAGTAATAATAATCGAAAAAAACGAGCGTCTTATGGTCGGCCTCGGCAAACTCAATCAGTCTTTCACTTGTTTATGCGTATCGGACGATAGACTCTGAAACATTTAACATAAAAAATAATAGTTTACGGAACTAATGCTGATAATATATGCAAAGAGTTGGTCTCATAAAAATAGAAATGCGAATTCATGAGTAGAATAAGTTTCAATGGAGCTTTCTGCAACACCGTGTATGTAGACATTCCATTACAGATGACATAACAATATATTGTCTTACACGACGCTATTGTACACGAAACGGAATTCTTACCACGATTATTAATTTATTTCAGTTACTGATGTTATGTCTACATATGTACATAACAGTACAACCGGTTGCGTTAGGCATAATAGTTATATCGGAAACTCAAATAAATAATCATTGGAAATAGACATGATAAGTTTTGAAAAGTCTAACCGTCTTATTTATAAAAAAAGTGCATGTCGGGCCACGCGCAGTGTGGTTCCGTAGAAATAGGGGGTTATATCTGCTTTATAGAACTAACAACTTTTACAACGTGAGTTTTAATGGATTTTGTACAAAGATTTCCTTTTATAAGTTGGTTGCCTATTACTTAGCCGTGATAGTTTTCCTTTCAAGTTCATTATATGTTTATTACTACCTTGAATCTTTTCACGTTTCTACAATCAACTGTTTAGCCAGGAAAGTAGGGAGGGGGGGAGGGACGCCCTACTCGGACAAAAAAAAATTGCGTTTTAAAGCTTTATATTTTTAAGATAAAGGTATTATTGTACCGTTTTGTCGGCGTGATTAATATGTATGTCTAGGCCAAATTTCAGCTTTCTCGTTCTAATCGTCTCTGAACTAGGCCGCGGACAGACAGTCAGACGGACGGACGGACATGGCAAAACTATAAGGGTTCCTTGTTGACTATGGAACCCTAAAAACACGATTCTCGAAAACGCTCGAGAAACGCCGATTAAAATAGTCTGTGGTGGAGATTTTTCAAAGAAAAGACGTAACCACTGATTAAATAAACTGCCTCTGAGGGTTGTCTTAGAGGAATCGCGTCAGTCTGTTGTATTACATACTAGCTTTTGCCTGCGACTACGTTCGCGTGGAAATTTTGATGTGTATTTGTCCGGTATAAAAAGTAGCCTATGTTCTGTCCCAGACTACAATCTGTCTCTGTGCAAAGTTCCATTAAGATCCGGTCAGCTTTTCTGGCGTGATTAACAAACATCAATCCATTTGAATTTTTGCGTTTATAACAGTATCACAAATGACGCCTCCAATATTTTTGCTAGAATGAAGAAGAGCAATACGACTCTGACCTGCCAAGGAGACTGCCCGACGACAAGGGATGCCAGAGCACCTCGGAGTCCGAGGGGAGTCCGGAATGCACCATGTCGCGGAGCCTGAAGGACGACATCAGGGCGTGTCTTGGCGGATTTAGGTGAGCGTGCGCCGCTGATTTTCTATCTTCTATCTAATCAGCCCATAAACTACTGGCTAAATGGGTAGTTTTAAATTTCCAGCAACCACGATCTGAAACGATCTCCCTCCCCCTCTTCGGCAATTTATGACAGTATCCAGTTTCAAAAGTTGACTAAAAAAATTCTTTTTGATCAACAAAAAAAATGTCTTGATTACCGCTTCGCCTATCCCTTGGCATGCAACGGCCTGAACCAAGAAACCTTGTCAAGAAGAAGCATACAAGAAACCTTGTCTTGTGTTCTAAGAGCTAAATAAGTTTGAATAATTTAATTAAATTTTTTGATTATGTACTTTAATTAAAAATAATTTAATCCCATTATTGATCATTAAATTTATTATGATTTTTAATTTTACTCATTGAAACAAATTTTACAATTGAATCTAATATTCATACACCTAAATATTATGTTAGAAAGAAAGAAAGAAAGAGGATATTTATTTAAATTGTCACAGAACACAAAGTAAACAAAAGAAACGAACGTCAACAAAACAGAGATAAAACAAAACAGTCGTGAAGAGAACATGTGAGGCATATAGAGTCAAAAGCAGCCGGGTACCATACAGTAATGTATGGCACCCAGGCACGTCGGACCCCAAACGCCTCAGGTGCCGATTATCGATTTTTTATTCCAAGTTTTGTTGCAATTATAGTATTCTCTTTCTTTGAAATCCGTAGATCTTATGTTTTAGTTGATGAGAACAGGGACGGGCTGAAAATCAGCGCTGTGATGATGTATGCACTCACAGCACCAAGCTGAGTCCTATCCTTTTGATTACATAACTATTTCTATTTTTACTATATTATATATATGTTTTCAAATCTATAAACGTGATAAAATAACGTTTTTCAATTTCAATAAACAGAGCCCACTGTTGGGCATAGGCCTCATCTCTTTCACGTCAACTCATCTGGTTATTTACTAGTGTCGGCTTTCCTAGCAGCCTTCATTATTTCGTCAGCACTCCGGACAATATCACCCCAAAGACTGAAAATTTAAGAATAATCGGTTGTGATTTTAAGCACGTTAATCTTAATTCTTGTAGATTCATATCAACATTTTGTTAAATTTTTTTAAACATTTGCATATTTCGAAAAGCACTATAAAACTATTTGTTGTTCTGTTGGTACATTCAATATTGTTGAACTTTTTAATTACAACTGGTCCCCCACGTCACAGCCCTAGCCTAATGTGGGGACCCTTGGAATCTGTCCTGATATAAGTTGGTGCATCTTATTATGAAATTTGTTTTATAGATGTGCAAAAAATATTTAATGCATGTTAAATATTTATATTAGGGGTTAAAGTATGAAATTGCCATTTTATTGCAATATATGTAATACTTTAACCCCCATTATTTAATATTAATAAATATTAAATTCTTCCCATTGTCTCAGTTTAAACACCCTATGCGAAGGTTGGCTGGAAAAGATCTCTCTTAGAGATAGGTTCGCCTTTGTAACAACGCCATGTAATTATTTTTTTAATTTATGATTTTCTATAAGGAATATTTTGTCATATTGTATTTTTTGGCAATTTCAAGCAGGGAAGGCACGCGTGGTGATCAAGCCCATACTCACTCCCTCTGAGAGAAGGCCTGTACCCTACACTGGGACAATCTGGGACATGTATAGGCTGCATTATTATTTCACTATTTTTTGTATTTTTTATGTACAGGGTCACAGTGGCCAAAATGATAGCCAAACTCCGAGAAGAAGATATTGCAATTGAATATTTTTATCTTTAAAAATACTGAAACGGCCTCACCTTCACAATTTCACAACCTGCATTCCTTTCAGGTGGGAGAAAGACGTGGACCAGGTAGTCGACGCGGCCGTCAAAGGCGCAGGGGGCGTGACAGCGGCGCGCGCGCGCCTCCATGCAGCCCTGCTAGCCCTGCAGAGCGAACCGGGGCCCTTGCCAAAGCTCCCGAACCGGGGGCCCTCGCTCCCTTACTGCGGCCCTGGCGTCAGGCCCGGTGACGTCACTATGATGGCGAAGAGCACGGAAATGTCGCTGCTGGTGAGTTTTCTTTTTAATATCCCAGATAATTTAGGTTTCAGGTGAAAAAATATCACATGTTTCAATCCAGGTTCCAAGTCTACCTTAAACTATCTAAAGCAGATTGTCAGCGGCGGCTGAACGTCCAAGCATAGAAAAAAAAATATGGACGACATAATACGGTACAAATGCTGTTAGGATACGACATTTTGGAGTTGCGTTACGCGACAGTGATGACTTGTAGGGTCAGAAAAACAGTCAGATGAATAGTATTATTCAGTTAATTTATTTTTTTGCAAGTATCAAGGCGACTAAAAGCTCTCATCAGTCTAGAAACTTCGGGAACTACCTAGAAAGACGTCGAAGGTACTAGAAAACTATAGAAGATTACAGAATGTATTTCTATCTCTGTCTAATATACAGCTCTATCTCTTTCTAGCACATAGATTATTCTGGAAGGTTCTCTTGTCTCTACATACATAAGTACCTATCACGTAATCTGTCTGCACCTAGCATCTAGATTGTTCTACACAGTTTGACTAAACTCTCACCGTCCGTAACAAATATAATTTAAAAACAAATACTTCCGACGAAGTTGTATTCGTCACTCACGTGTCACGCGCTTTCCCGATAGCGTTGCTAACGGTACTGACAGGCGTCAGTTGACGTCATAGAGAATAGGATTATAATCTCTGAGATTTTAACCTATTCATCCTACAGGGGTCGGCAGACATTACAAAGATAGACTACATAACCTTCTATTTAATAGTTGAAGCAGAAAAACTGAATGTCGAAAAGGAGAATCGGCGCATCGTTCTTTTGAATAGTTATTTGATTTATACCCTATGACTATGAATTAATTATAATATCATTAGTAGAAGAAATCATCTCAAGGTTTTTTATTGAATATTTGAACTTTGAAAGTATCACAGTTGCAACTTTGCTTGATATTTTTCAATTAAAATATTATGGTCGTTGCGTCATATAAATAATAGTTCTGTTCCAAATAAGGGATCACTTTACAATTCAATTTAAAATCAAATTATGTATTAATAATTACGAACTCTGCTTGAAATTGCTCAGTTGTTGTTGGTTACGCGTATACAGGCGATTTTCCAAAGCCGGTGAGTAGGTAAGTTTTAAAATAATTATAGTTTTCTTACAAAAGGGTTCAAAGGCGTACAAAGCTTACATTTGGCAATGAACACCTACATTCATATCCAACGCTGCCATTATTAAATTGTATTAGTGTTCCTCAAAAGCATTAATGTAAAAAAACTGGCCAACTTTTCGTCCCGAAAAACAAATATAAAACAACTTGCCAAGGTTCTTGTCTTCGCAGAATTAGCAGTGTTATAATAAATAAGAAAACAAATAGTGAAAAATTTAAATCTACTTACCAAACTTGGCAAGTTTTTAGAAGATGTTGAATAGTTTTACAATGAAAACTTGCCCTTCAATTTGGTGAGCTTATACCATCCGCATTGTTTTAGTCATGTGACATAACTGGCTTCAAAGAGGGGGTCGAAAATTGCTCGAATCGCTTCGTGTAAATACATGGACAGCGCGGGCCGGTCGAGAACTTGGCCGGGCGTACTCTGTGCGCCTTGATTAATTTATATCTGCTCTAGTTACTTCAAACGTAGTCGATACGTGTAGCTTTTGTTTGACCCATGGTAAACGAAGACATTCAGATGCTAACACATTTCATCCTTGAATTGAAAGAAAAACAAAGCACTTGGAGCTCGAGAAGATAAGCAAATGACCGCCTATCCTCTTATACGCCTAAAATTTATTATCCATGAAGTTTACAATAAAAAAACACTTTGTAAGCCAATAATTACACCATCTAGTTTCCTTGATTTAGCATGCAATGCTAGCCAAGATACTATCGAACAAAGAGTTTTACGCTTGCTAGTAGATGTGGTATACGAAATTGAATACAATCCAGCGGTATTTTCAGGTTAGAATATTTTGTAATATTAATTTTGCACTTTTTCTTACTCTCACTAAGGTGGGTGATAGTTGTTAAGTTGAAATATATTGACGCCATTAAAGCAGGATTCTTTGCAAAGATGAAACAATTCCCAACAGATTCCCAAACAATTGAACAAGAATAATTTACCTAATTAGAGCGGTGGTAGCCTAGTGGGTAGAACATGGGACTCGGAAGCGAGAGACCCAGGTTCGATTCCCGGGGCGGGCATGTACCTATGAGTTTGTTTTCTAAGCTACGTACATATTTTGTGAAGTTATAGTAGCAATACCACTCGCTAACGGTGAAGGAAAAACATCGTGAGGAAACCTGAGTGTCTGAGCTATTCACATACCTCAGCGCTGGAAATCGCCAATCCGCGGTGGGCACGCGTTGTGATTAAGCCCATACTCTCTCCCTGAGAGAAGGCCGGTGCCCTACAGTGGGACGTATATAGGCTGCTTATGTGCGTTACGTAATTTACCTAATTCGCTTCTGTTTCCGAAGAACTCGTCGTTATTCATTTGCCACCTATAGTTTTCCAGGCAGAATAGCATATTAGCTCAATTGTTGAGTAAAATAAAACTGTTAAATTGCAAATAAACGCAAGAATAGTCTTAAGTATTTAACAATGGCTTTCATACTGTTCAAGAGTTGGACTGTATCATACAGTCCGACTCATGCTTGGCCGGTGTTTGTTATACCTATTTTGTCTTTTGATAAAGTTTTTGATTTGTTCCTATTTTATTTATTAGCACGCGATATGCATAAATCCCTCGTCGTGGGTGGTCGAGATTCGATGCTCGGCTGAGCACAGTAAATTGAGGCTCCATTTCACCAATCTGAACGCCGTTTAGCTAACTGGAGTTACAGCATATTTACGGAGTTGAGTATAGAACAATTTTTACATGACATGATTTTTAGGCAAAACCTAAAAATAGTTGCTTTTTTCATAGATAGAGGAAGTCCTCGCAATTTCACTTTTCAAAACTTAATGGATAGGGGTCGACGCGTCGACGACAGTAGTCGACGTGTGTCGACGGCAGCTGTCGACGCGCTGACGCGGATATTCGACGCTGACATGTCGGTGACTGCCGTCGGCACACGTCGACGAGTGTCGACGACTGCAGTTGGCACACGTGCCGCCCGTGTATAAGTGCCCTTAGATCACTTTTTTTTTTACTAAAATTCTGTGTTTTGGCACGTTTGGCACGGCACGCACTGCACATTTACTGGATGATAGGTGCTTTACATTAACACACAGACTCGAAAAAAAACAAAAATGTCTTTTTTTGGTTTGATCTTGAATAAGCAGAAGTTGAAAATTAAATATAAGTTTTGATTTTACGTTTTACAAAATTGAGACATTCTGTTGGTATAAAAAGTATAAAAGATTAAAGGCGATATAAAAAGTATATGAGATTAATTCTGTATTTTTCAACTCTATTCAACGTTGAACTGGGCTCAATTTGAATGGTAAACTTAGGCTAAGCCTGCAGCGAGATTTAACATTTTGATTGAGTTTAACATTTTATTGTGTGTATTTGGCTCTCCATGGTGTAATGTTGATTTAATGAAATCCCATTGAAATAGGCCGATGCGGGTTTTCGATACAGATAATAAAATGTTTAAGCGGAATTATTGTGAGTTTTATGCTTTCGGTTTTTACTAACTTAATTAAGTAACTAATATCATTGTCATTGGCTTCCATGGTCACATATCACGTTTTTAAAACATAAATAACAGTTTTACAGTTTGTTTAAAACAATTTAAAAGCCGTTTATCGACACCAATTAAATTACATTTCAAACAAAACCAATATACGAGTATGACTTGGTACGAGTATCTTCCCTCTTCGAAAACTTAATTTCTTGATTGGTCGGTACTTATTATTAACTTAATTCCCGAATCACTTACTTGAGTAAGTAATTCCTTGAGTAATTAGTAAGTACCTGCCTAAATTCAATAAAATACAATAAAATTAATTATACTAAATAAATATATTTTGATGACCAATTAACTATTTAAGAGGTTAAAGAGCTTTAAAATCACATTAATTTAATTTCATTAGATTTTTTAACGTTACTTTGTATTTCAATTAAAGTATAAAGCCTCACCTAGATTCTTTTCATTTGGCTCGCTCTCATTTTTATGCCGTATCATAAAATCACATTAACAACAAGAAACTATCAACATTCTCCCGTGGCTAAACACCATACCACTTCTGCTCAACGCCGATTGCCGTGGTGTCATTAACTCGTATCTTCACGCTCTGAATGTTCTGGTAATGGCAGTAATAAATAAAAACAAGCTGTTATTACGTGAGCATAAAATTTTACTGCACAATTAAATTATAATCGTTGGGTTTGGTTTGAGAACAGTTTCTTGGCATGTTGATGCTTGCAAGTCACAATTTGTCAAGTGGCTTATGTTATTCGGACGTTGTAGTAACTTTAGTTAGATATAGGGTCTATGAAACAAGGAGTCTATAGTTCAAATTCTGGTCGGTGATTTTAGCTTTGTTTGTTTCTGTTTTTGTTTATTATTTTTTTTATAATTTATTCTTTTATTTAGTTATAAATTCCGTAAAAAAATAAAAAATTCCGTGTTGCGCCGGATTAAGAATAGCGTCACTCCATTTCCTTCCGTGGAGGTCGTAGAAGGCGACTAAGGAAATCAATTACCAGGAGACGGGCAGCAGCGTCTTCCTGAGATTTCAACCGCATACTGCGATCGCCAACCCGCCTGCCAAGCGTAGCGATTATGGCAAAACCCCTCATGATTATGAAAACCACGAAGGAGGCCTATGTCCTGCAGTGGGCATCAAATGGCTGATGATGATCTATACAAAAAATGGTAATCACTCGAATTTTCGCAGTATCCATCTTTCTTGTTTAAATTGAATAACAAAAACAATTGAAAGTCGATATTCAAATGTTTCACAATTTTTAAAAAAGAACATCATAGAAACCATTTAAAAAAAGTTTCATTCGAAAACCTCAAACCATGAAGATTCTATGTCAATTCAAAGAACCTATTGCAATAAAACGGCAATTTCATACTTTAACCCCTATTATATAATAGGATTGTTTAGACCCGTTAAATGTAGAGTACCTAATTTTCTTTTATTTGGCTCTTTCTACAGCACATCTACCTTTACATACGGACACTCTAATCATTTGCGTTACGGGCGATTTTGCGACAAAAATGTAAAGGTACTGTTGACTGTAAAATGGTAAAAATTAATTGGTGATAATTTAAGCTACACCCGTTATTAAATGTCACTACACCATTGTTTGAATGTGTAGGTTGCAACACTAAACCAAATACGAATTGTCCGTCCCATTGCAGCCTGCGCCAATGCCTTTCCCACGTGGCAGAGTGGCAATACGATTGTTCTACTCTTTTGTTCACCAATTGCGATTATTCGCACGTATTTTGATCGGCAGCAATGACCGAGTTGGCAGCCCATTGATGGCCGTTGTTTTGTATTCGGATTGTGTTTTTCTTCGCCATTATTCGTTCTGTCCAAATCCCAAATCTACAGGGCCCTATTTCATAGAACTACAATTCGTAGTTTACTATTACGATTCCACACACACGCACACACACACACACACACACGCACACACATTGACACACACACACACACACACACGCACACACACAACCCCCCCCCCCACACACACACACAAATAAATTACTTAGGTACTTACTTACTTACACCACAGAGGAAATTACACCAAATTTACCTAGTAAACGATGCCGATGATTGTCGTTTTAAAAAACGCGGCCCTGATCAATAACGAAATTGGGTTCTTAGTGGGCAAACAGACATTGTTTTACTCTTGTCTGTTGTATAATGGCGACACTTGAAGGGTTTTTAAAATAAACATAATGTTAGCACGCAATGAAGGCGTAACGTGGCGTAATTTTAGTGTTCTTGTGACACGGAGCGTAAGTATAAACCAGCACTTGTTTAAGATCACGATGTTTAAATGTTGCATTGGTTTGGACATAGTATGGAGAGGATGAACAAAGACAGATTGACGAAAGAAATACCTATATCGAGCGATTGTGAGTGGAAAGACCGGTAAGCGACGTCCCATCCCTGACTTCGACGATCGCACGCAAGAAACGAGACATAAAATATGAAAGTTACAATGAAAAAGTACAATGGGCGGCCTTATTGCTAACAGCAATTTCTTCCAGACAACCTTGTGACGGAAAGGTTTCCGAAAGAGAAAGGGAGACTTATTCGCTTCCTCATCTTATCTGGCCCTTTGCTAATACATCTCCTATTTGGTCGAAGTGTGTCCGCCTTACTGGCCCTTCCACCCACATTTCCTAGATATATTTCTTTCGTCAATCTTTCTTCCTTCATCATCTTCATATGCCCGAGCCAAAGTAACATTTCTTTCTCAATTATAGTCACCACATAAAAACGTTGCGATGTAAAAACGTTGCCAATATATGGAGATTTTCAAAAGAATTTCGCATTTGTCTGCAAAACGAAACTCTTATCATTATTATATTATGTACCTTGAAAATGATTTTTGCAACTTCTCTTGTGTGTAGCACACGTTGTGGTCCCTACTAAAACAAAACAATCAAAGTGGTCCTTAGTCAACAAAAGATTAATAACCAATGGCCTAAATAAACGAGAATAACCCCAGGCATGAGATGGAATCAACAGAGCTTCAGCCTCGAACTACGAGTTCTACCAAATAAGGTGTATTTGGCATTTTAAACTCGATTTTTATCATAATAATTAGTAGCATTCAAACGCTTAGAAGTTGTCCTCCTACGTATTAAACCTTTATCATATTTTGTCAATATTAAAACATGTTTTGATTGAAAGGGCATTTAGAATGTAAAGGGTTTTGAAACTGTGATAAACAATTTGACGATTGTTTGACACCCCTGTCAGAAAGGTTTTAGAGTGGCATTTTAATCTTTACGTTAACCCTACTATCAATATGGTAAGACACTGTCTTGCAAGCATTTTACTGTAATAAAATGCATAAGTATATTTCGCTCCATTCAGCTTTGGCCTACATGTAGGCAAACCGACGCGTTGGTAGAAATAACTCCAATATGGGAGTAAGTCCAGTATTTTATTTAAATTTGTTTTCTTTTTGTTGTGTTATTTTATGGAATCAGGCGTTACTTTGCGGAAATCCATAATAGCATTGGCGCCAAAAAAACCTAGCTCTACAATCAGCCAGTAACATAAAGTGACGATCCTTTTTTCGTAAACCGTCGTATAAATTCCACCTCTTCATCTATTGAAAGTAAGGCGATAATGGCAATGAGTGTGTACGCAAAATCCTACGGCCAGTGTTGCCACATCGGACACCGCTCTTGAACTGCCTAGTACTTACCTTAATACATAATAATTAGTAGCATTCAAACGCTTAGAAGTTGTCCTCCTACGTATTAACCACTCGCCTGCCGCGACACAGATCTGTGTGCAACTTAGATACGTTGCGTTCCGCGAGGGCAGTTCAGGAGTTAAACCTTTATCATATTTTGTCAATATTAAAACATGTTTTGATTGAAAGGGCATTTAGAATGTAATGGGTTTTGAAACTGTGATAAACAATTTGACGATTGTTTGACACCCCTGTCAGAAAGGTTTTAAAGTGGCATTTTAATCTTTACGTTAACCCTACTATCAATATGGTAAGACATTGTCTTGCAAGCATTTTACTGTAATAAAATGCATCAGTATATTTCGCTCCATTCAGCTTTGGCCTATATGTAGGCAAACCGTTGGTAAAAATAATTCCAATACGGAGTAAGTCCAGTACTTTATTTAAATTTGTTTTCTTTTTGTTGTGTTATTTAAGGAATCAGGCGTTACTTTGCGGAAATCCATAATAGCATTGGCGCCAAAAAAACCCAGCCAGTAACATATAGGATCGTCACTATCCTTTTTTCGTAAACCGTCGTATAAATTCCACCTCTCCATCTATTGAAAGTAAGGTGATAATGGCAATGAGTGTGTATGCAAAATCCTACGGCCAGTGTTGCCACATCGGACACCGCTCTTGAACTGCCTAGTACTTACCTTCTACATTCACTTGCAAATGCGGTGGAAAACATGAAATTGTGCAACCACAGACGGGTTTCAAAAAGATTAGTAAACTGTTTATTTAAAATTCTGGGTTATGTGTTTGGAAATATATATATATTATTAAATAGAAAATCCTCCTTCTTTGTGTAACAAAATCTCTATTTATCTAATCGTCAATATAAACAACCTTTTAGTTCTATCCATGCAAAGGTTATCTGGAAGAGATCGCTTTTAGCGATAAGACCACCAATTGTATACGGCAAAACTTAGATATGTAACGCTTTTAATGTTTTTTTCCCTCTGGTGTGAACAATAAATAGTTCTAATCTGATCTAATCTTTACTATGGGGAATACTTCAAAATCGCGACGATATCAACTGTTCCATATATTTAACGCGGGATGTGGTAACTTAAATATGGAACACCTCATTTTTCTTTTAGCGTTTTCGAAGTAAAACAGTAAAAATAGTTCGTATGGACAACTAGAAAGTCTTTGAATATACGTAAATATAAAATTTAGTAATAGTAATTTTAAAAGCCATACAAATCTAGAACATAGCACTCTATTTAAAATGTAATTTTATTTTGTGTTTTATCAAAAAAAATACCTATACCAATCAATCAAATGAAATCCAAGGATGAATGAAATCACACAATCAGAACTAACAATTTGTGTTTGAAGCTAACGTTATTATGGCACACTTTAATCGACTCAAATTATCAAAGTACAGGTTATTAAATCCAATTACAGAAGGTTTCTTCGAGCTATAAATTTTCGACACAAAGCCCTTCTGAGGGCCCTTTGTTGTTTATCACAAGCGTAGTAGTTTTTTTTATTAATTTAATTGGAGATAATAAATAATAATAACTTCCACACAATACAGTCACTTGACCTGGTCCCAAACTAGGATACCCTGTGCTATGGTAACCAGGCAAGGACGTCACAAACATGAAAATACACTCAGACTGGGGCCATAGTAGGTACGAATGTACGGCGGCCCTTAGTGATTAGATAAGTCTAATTCACACTGCAATTGAATTCAAATGGTAATCAAACCTTATCCTGAAGTATATTATGGAAGATTGTCTGTAGTTTTATGGACAAAAATGGACTCGGAAGCAGGAGACCCAGGTTCGATTCCCAGTGCGGGCGTATAGCTATGACTTTGTTTATTTTCAAAGTTACGTACATCTGCGAATTTGTAGTAGCAATACCACACGCTAACCGTGAAGGAAAACATCGTGAGAAAACCCGCGGCTTGGTTGGCTCCGCACGTATTGACTTGTCTTTCCTGTGGGCTAGGCCGACTAAGCTGTCAGGATGGTACAGGTGCTGGCCTACGCCCTCTAAAAAAACAATGTCCCAGGCACTACGCCGTCCGAGTGGTCCCTTCACCCATCAAGTGTGAGTGATGGTGCCACTGGACGCTGTATCCCAGATGGGTATATAGGGAGAGAACAGGTTAATCAATAGAATTGTTATCTGACTGTAAATTTTGCAAAATTGTAAAAGTAGTATCACATTAAGAAAATTATATATTACAACATTTTTATATTTTTCAGTTAATTTGTTACGAATAATTTTGAATTTTTCTTTTGACCTTATGAATATTGAGGAAGCGAAAGTGATCTGCTAGGATCGTGGCAAGTGGCAGTCCCCCTCTGGGATACAGGCGTGAGTTTATGTATGTATGTGAATAGTTTTTGAAACTTTTTACGTAGACAAGAAATGTGTCTCTCCTTGTGACATCATAACCAGATATCAGCAGATATATAGCAGTCGTTTCGAATTTATCTGCATTTTTATAAAACATTCCCATGCCGGTTGCGGTTTTGAAACCAAGTGAAAAATCGATTTAAGGCAAGATAATCTGCCAAACAATACTAAATTGACTAGTCTATTGATGTTACGTCTAGACCGGAGGGCATTGACTACATTAGCCGATATCTATCTGATAATATCAGTAATTTATGGCTCAAAGCCTATCATTAATATTGGTATGATAATAATCATAGCTTGTTAAACTGTCTGCAAAATAAAACTGAAATGTTACGCAGTGTTGATGAGAATGCCCCTATTAAAAAATGTTCATGTACAGACCACAGCAAATCAACGACAAATAAATTTACACGCGTGTTCTACACTCAGTCACGCCCGTTACAGGCCACTGAAAAAAAACCCAGGTTTCGAGCCTCACAGGACTATCGCGCGCATATTGGAAATGAATGGAGTCATAAATGTCAAGTGAAAAATGTTGTTCAGACTTTTTAACTTTTTTCAAAAATGTTAGGCTACAGGGTAACCCTTAACCCTTTCTTTGTTTTAAGCTCGAATTGTATAGGCGACTATATTGTCCAGAGGAGTTTTTCTCAAATTTTTGATGTCATTCTTAGTTTTTAAAATATCGAGCATTAGCAGTCTATATACGTCCACTGTAGGGCACAGGCCTTCTCTTAGGGAGAGAGTATGGGCTTAATCACCACGCGTGCCCACCGCGGATTGGCGATTTCAAGCGCTGAGGTATATGAATAGCTCAGGCACGCAGGTTTTCTCACGATGTTTTTCTCCACCGTTAGCGAGTGGTATCGCTACTATAACTTCACAAATGTACATAACTTAGAAAATAAAGTCATAGGTACATGCCCGCACTGGGAATCGAACCTGGGTCTCCCGCTTCCGAGTCCAATGTTCTACCCACTAGGCTACCACCGCTGGCATATCAAAATATCGAGCGCCAAAATCAAAAATTCGAAAAAAAATTAATTTTTTCTTCACTCTTTCGACCATAACTTATGTAACTAGCGAAAGACCAGACCTGGGAGTGGCGCTGACATTTCTCTGTTCTATGGTGATGCTTGTGTACCTAATATTAGCAACCTACCTAGCCTCACCCTTTCTTACCTTCACCAATATGGTGAAAAATGTATTTTTTTCTATGACCAACGTTTTATTAGTCTTTCGAGTTGTTTGAACTTTATTGCACACCAGTAATTGCAAAATATAACATATTTGTAAAACAAGCCATCTTTTTTCATTCATGGTTCGGTCTGAAAACCAGCGCCAAAGCCCTGCTTTGGCATCATGCTGAGACTGGCCCATTTTTGGCAACTTTGTGTGTCTAAGTTTCATGTAGGTACAGGTATTTCGCAAAATGTGTCCTATGGTTTACTAACTTAATTATGCACCTTTTGTTTGTAATTCTTTGTAAGGATATTGGCTTATGTGCCTACTGTATGTAATTCTTTGTAATGTTGCCAAATAAAGTTTACTCTTATTCTTATTCTATTGTTCTGGCTACTAAGAAATGTATTGTTCGGTTTGTATTTCATCCTTAAATGTTATTGGTGGACAAAAGCAAGCAAGATTAAGCCTGTGGCAAGGTAGGTAAGATAAGAGTGCGAGTGAGATAACGCGCTTGCTTTTGCAATACTTATTTTTGTCTCTCTCTTAATTTTTAGTGCATCAAACATGCTGACTTTCTTATCAGCATTTAGTTGTTAGCAAAAATTTGCATTGTGCGCACGTGGTAGTTGAATATAGATGACCCAATCACCGGTTCAAGTACAAGTTTTATTTTATTGAAAGAACGGAATTACCACTTAATTTTGTGTTATATTTTATGGTCTCTACAATAAATCTAATCAGAAAGATTTTTTTTATTTTATTACGTTATATACGTTAATAAAACATGACATAACATAAGCTCATGCATGTATCCCAGAAAGGTAGACGGATACCAAGGACTGCCACTTGCCACGACGTTAATAATAAATAAATTACACAGTAAAGCGCAATTCATCGCTGCATTATGGCTCTGTAATAGGCACAACGTTTTTATATAACAATGATGATCGTCGTAATATCATGCAATCGACAAGTTAACTATTAAAGCGTCTGACAAGACGGAGTGATAAATAACTTCCATACAAGACAACCACTTGTCCAGATCCTAACCTAGGACACCCTGTGCTATGGTAACGAGACAAAGATATCACAAACATGGAAATACACCCAGCTTGAACTTTTCTCTTCGAGATTGATGTAATTTTAGGCTGCTTGTAATAATAAGTAAGAAATAATTTAAAAGATGACTATTCTGACAGGGAACTGTTAAATAACTAGATAGATGGTGTATTCTTCATTGTACACCAGGAATTACCTACATTTACAACTTAAAACCCGTTGGGGCGAAAGAGTTGTGACCTAGTCGGTGCCCAGTTTCATGACCTGGACATACATTTTGGGCACCGACCACAAATCATACTTCTATAATACCTACCTGTATACATACTTCTAATTTAAAGGTATCCTTTTAAATTATTTCTAACTTTTTAGTGCTGTAGTGTTTTGAAGTCGGTTTTTTTTTTCTATTTTTAGTGGGGGAGCGGAAGAAAAATAAAGAAGTCCCTTATAGCCATAATTTACTTAATTTGTTGCTTTAAAATTTGTTCTCAATTTCCATCTCCGAAAGTCTTCACCAGAATATCACCAAATTACTAAAGGATGGGGCCCATTAGGCCTTATTTACTGTTGTCCATTGAAGAGTTCCGTTCAGATGTTCACAAAATTAAAATGGGACCAATGGGACGTTATATCTATTCGAATAAAAAAAGGATTGTCGAAATCGGTTAAATTTTGACGGATCTATGCGAAAACATAGCTGAACATCGAATTGATAACCTCCTCCTTTTTTAAAGTCGGCTAAAAAAAGTATGTTTATTACATTTGACGGCCTTATTATTAAAAGTAAGTAACTAGGTGAGCTCATTGATTGGCGGAGTTTACGAGCAAATATCGGCTTCGAATGTTTATCTCACCAAAACTGATAAACTAATTTGGATGAAATTTGCCACGGACACACGAACTTTTATTCGTATGAAGCTGTGGGCGCAGGTAGTATCATCATCATCATCATCATTCAGCCACAAGAATTCCACTGCTGGACTCCTCCTCCACGGATTTCCAAATAGACCGGTTGGAAGCGGTAGTATAGATAGATACCAGAATTTGAAACGAGAATTGATTGGGGAAAATTATCAAATCTGACATTTTATTTAAATAGTTTTCCGATTCTCGAACTAAGACTTTCGTAAGCACTATCAGCTTAATCCCGGGCTGGTTATAAACATACCAACAACCTCACGTGGTGAGGTTTTCCACACCCACCTTTCCCAATGTGCCAAATATTTCCGAAACTCGTCAGTTGACACACACTTTCGTGCCAACTTTTGTATTAATTCTAGACGTGACTTTATGCACCTTAACACGTAGCCAAAGGGGGTTAGTTTCGTTTGTAACGAGCGTGCTGTAAGTTTGGTTGCACCACGGCTTTGCCCGCGGCAAGGCAGTCTGGATGTAATCCAGTCAGCTGTTCGGAACGGGTTATTCACAGTCACATACATGCATACTTCTGCATACTATAATGTCAAGTAATTAAACAAATTTATTTTTGAGTTATATTGAAACCACTGGGGTCTGGGGTTTTCAAGGGAAAGCCTTTATTAAAGAGGTAGGGCGTCATCTGAGGAACCGTGGCTTGGGCTACTTCTCTGGGGCATATTTGATGCAATGGACCTCCCTTGCTGTCCAGCGCGGTAATACTGCCAGCGTTATGGGAACCTTTGGATCGGATATGTCTCGGGGTGGTTTGATTGACTGATTTTATATTGTTTGTACTGTGTGTGTGCGCGCGTGCGCGTGCGCGTGCGCGTGTGCGTGTGCGTGTTCGTGTGTGTGTGATTTATTTTGACGTTTTTCCGGATGTATAACTCAAAAATAAATTTGTTTAATTACTTCTGCTTTGTGTGTCTGTACACACATATTCACAGTTATACAGGACTAAAATGCGCAATTACTTCAGAAAAATTTTTGCTTAATTTTCCATTTTTCCGAAGAAAAAAAAATTGTGACTTCTGCTTACGTGGCCCTGTTTGAAAAGCCAAAGGTTTTTTGCTGTTTTTCTGCTTTGATAAAAAAATATGTGTTAAATAGAATGGACATTCTTATATGTAGTACTATGATTGAATGAAGGCTGCGACATTGGTAGAACTCGTAAAGTGCGAATGTAATAAAATTATGTAAGCCCCGATATTTCTAAAAATAAAAACTCATAGAACCAAATAACACGGTGTAGATCATCTTACATACATGTAAAAGGACTTATTATTTTCATGCATGCACTTTACTCAACTACGTTATGGGTGACTTTGCAACAAAATATTTACATATTGATCGGCGTACAACTTTGATCATAAAGAAGATTTCCCTTCTAACTGGGACTGAGTTTGCATCTAAGCAAACAAACTAACGTAGACCACAAAGTGCACAAAACTGCGACTGTAATATTACTTTCACTTAATCATGCCGTAAACGTGTATTATTGAACAACGAGAGCGAGTGGCCTGTGGAGTCTGTGGCACGTCTCTACTAAGGCTTGGACAGATCTGTGTCCAACTTAGTATGGGCCACCTATACGTTCCATTCCGCGAGGGCAGTTCAGAGGTTAAAACCTCTTTTTATCAGAGGCTGGTAAAGTAATGCCAGAAAAAAAAATCTATGAGTAAACGTTGCGCTTGAGGACGTTGTCATTATGTTTAAACATACGCCGCGCCGCCTTTAATAAATCCGGAAAAACTATGGTCACCACTTGCCAAAAGGTTTTAAATCTCCGTATGTCATTAGTCATAATTTCATACTTAATCAAATAAATAATAATATTATCTTAATTTATACGAATATTTACGTTTTGACGATACGCTGCGCGTGGCTCGATACGCACTTGGTCGACTTTTTGTTTGTAAATTTCTTGCCACTCCAGTAATCATCCAGCAATACTAGAATTGGTCTCCTTATCTGTTCTCATTTACCTATAATCGCGATTAATTGATTACCGATTACATCCGGTCCGTTTACTGAAGCTTTTATAATCCTATTCTCAAGATAATTAACTTTGGGCAATTGAGTTATTTCTTGATGCATGCATTAATGATGTTACCTTATTGAGCCGGAGTTTGTTCTGTTTGCCGTTGATCTCGACTGTTTTTTATACTTACCTACAACTGTGCCTATATCTACTAATCCGCCTAAAGTCACTATCCTCCCACACCTCTGTCCTCCACTGTCCTCCAACAGCTCTGTCCTACACTGTCCTCCAACATCTTTCATAATCGTACCTAAATTAAAATATGCAGGGTTAGTTCTAGAATTCGCGATTCCTACACCCCAATTAGAGTTAGTATTTGGCTACAACTTTTGTTCTATGAGTTTTTTATTTTTCGAAATATCAATTAAATTTTATTAAATTCGCGCTTTTCGCGCTCTAACAATGTCGCAGCTTTTGTTCAATTAGGTGTTACATAGATGATTTTTCAAGCGTTTACACCGATGGTTTTAAGTGTTATCTATGAAACAGCGCCACTGCAAAACGCCACGAAAAACCGTGAAATGTCATGAAAAGAAATACTTTGGAAAATAGAACAAAAATTTTCAAAGGTCGTAGAACAAAAGTTGTTCTAAATGTAAAACTCAAACCGACATGTTTCAAGAATTCCGTACTTCAGAAATAAAACAGTATACCTAAGCGTGATCAAAGTGAAACTGGGTACTGTAGCAAAAAAACAAAGTTAATGAATAGTGTTAACGAATAAACAGTTAATATACTGTTCGTAAAACCGGTCAAGCGCGAGTAGGGCTCACGTCCCGAGGCTTTCTTACAAACTTATAGATAATTAATAATTAATTACGTAAATAGTTCGTCCAATACGGGAATCTAGCCTTGAAGATTTTTTAATTCTTCACTTAATTTCAGTGGCACGCCCTGTATTTCTTCTCTTTCATGCGTATCCACACTGACAGCGATGGCTGATGCTTAACCCCGGTTTCTCGTAAGCCTATTTGTTAATCTTCTGCTAACAGCTGTTAGTTGACCAAAGTGCACACAAAAAAAAACAACTGACAACTCTCAACAGTCACTACTCTTAGGAGTAGACAGAGATAAGGCGTCGGGGTGCTGAGAGAATTGGATTCTCATTTTTACTTTTTATTTCTTTTTACATTTTGACTTCTTGTTTTATTCTCGACTTAGTTAAAGATTTAGTTTTAATAATTTTAACATCAAGACATTTATTGTAAACATTTTTAACAGTTTTAATATTATGACTCTTTACTATTACCTATATAATTTTAATTTTGTTTTAAGCTTAGACATAAGACTTTTTATTATATAACTATCATTATTTTAGGATTGTAACAAAGGGCGCCACAATATAAATAGTGGCGGTCTGCTAAAAAAAAAAGAAAAAAAAAAGACAACTCTCAACGGTACCTAAGTTACGACTGCAACGACTACCTCGTTGGTCTAGCGGTATCACGTCTGATTACCATACCCGAGGTCGTGGGTGCGATTCCCACTGGGGGCCACCGTACATTAGAACACATGGCCTCAGTCTGGGTATATTCATGTGGGAAAAGAAACGCAGATACCGGCACAATTTACTTTTATTTCTTTTTTCCTTTTCGGAACGCAATCCTCTCGTCTTTACGTCTGTCGCAAAAATTCACCATGACACTTCCTCCTCTATCTCGCTCGCACGCACACATGCCTTGCAACCCTCTCGCTCCCACATCGTCGGCCGTCCTGCAAGTAGGCTGTCCGCAGCCTACCACAATGAAACTTTAATTAATAATTAATATTTTTCTTTAGAAAAACTATACAAAAACTAAACAAGAATTTAATCCTTTCACTCTTCTGGCACAAAAACAAATCATTACAAACTCAATGATTGGACTATCCAATCCAAAACTTAAATATTTCAGTTCACTAATTAAAACAACTCTTATCTAATACTTTAATCTTTAGCAAAACTTATCGTGGATGTACCCATTTACTTTTTATTTAACATAGCTCAGCTTAGGTTATAAACTCTTTCAATTAATGTTCAAACTTAGCCATCTTTAACTAGGTACTGGTACAGCTTACATAAAAAACAAAAAAGAATCCTTAGAATTAATTTGAACACAATCTTACTGTAATAGGAACATTAGCTATGTGAGGGAACCCATAATGCCTTTACCATCATTGTATAAAGTACTGCAACTGGAAATCTGCAACATAGAAAAATATTGAACATAACTTACACAATTTACCCTCTTATAATGCAAGAAGAAATTAGTCTTCACTGCTACTGTCTTTCTCTGAAAAATAATCAGAACGTTCAGGCCACTTCTTCATGTAATCAGCTGCACTTGAGGTCTTCTTCGGTCCCTCCTTTGACAGGTCCACTTTCTCAACATCATACCTGTCAGGCCTTTTTACTTTTGTTATTCTGTAAGGTCCTAAGTATTTAGACTTTAATTTCATCCCAATTCCAAACTGGGTCCTCTTTATAGCGACTAGATCTCCTATCTGGTACTCAGTGCTCTTCTTTCTTTTCTTGTTATAGTCCCGTTTGTTCTCTTCTTGAACTTTTTGAATTTGTTCTTTAGCTCTTCTGCGTAACTCATCTCTGTTGTTCATGAAAATATCTTTGATCTCCTGTTCAATCAAACTCAAAATATCAGTGTCTTGATTCAATCTCATCTTGGTACCAATGAGTAGCTCAAAAGGTGTAGTATTCACACTTCTCTGAAACGTGCTATTCAGTGCTTGTTGCAATCGACTTATGTGACGATACCAGAGAGCTGGCTGTTGTATACACAACTTTGTCAATACTGAAATAATCACTCGATGGATCCTCTCTACTTGGCCATTTCCTCGAGGTATTCCCGTTGTAATGGTGACATGTTGAATAGATTCTTCTTGACAGTAGTTTTTAAAATCACTGCTTGTGAATGCCGTACCTCTGTCTGTTATTATTCGTCGTGGGTTTCCATAGAGTTGCTGGTGAATCTTGAGCCTGTCAATAACTTCTTTGCTGGTTGTACTCTTTGTTGGGAATATCCATGTAAACTTGGTGAAAGCATCAATCACTGTCAAAATATAATTATACTGTTTTTTCGTCTCCGTCATGGGTCCAATGTGATCAAGATGTAATGTACTCAATGGTAATTCTTCCTTTTCAATCGGTGATAGAAAACCTTCCTGCTTTCCAGCCTTGCGACTTGCTAACAAACATGGTATACACGTCTGTATATATTCTTCGACCTTCCTGTCTAAATTGTTGATGTAATAATCTTTTTTTAATAACTCTGACGTTTTCTTCTTGCCAAAATGACCATTGTCATGCGCTCTACGGATTAACTCAGTTTCCAAGCTTTTAGGTATCACCAGGTGCTTCTCAGACCCTTTAAACAATAATCCATTGTCCAGCCAATAGTCTTCATAGGGCCTGTCTTGTAATATCTCAATGATAGCCTTCAGCGCTGTATCTTTTCCTTGAGCTTGCTTGATAGTCAGTTGGAAGTCGCTACTCATGATTAACACACACGGATATCGACTTAATGCATCTGCATGTCGCATCTGACTCCCTTCGCGGTGTTCAACTGTGAAATTATACTCCTGTAGCAGGATAATCCATCTCGCCACCCTGGTCGAGGTAGACATGTCTTTCTTCTGCAATGTCATCTGAAAAGCCTTACAATCTGTGATTATCTTGAATTTAATGCCAACTAGGTATTTTCGAAACTTCTTTATTCCTTCTATAACAGCGAGAGCCTCAAGCTCATAGCTTGAGTATCTAGCCTCTGCATCAGTCGTCTTACGGCTCATGTAGTATACTGGGTGCAAACACCCGTCGTCTTCACTTTTTTGCATTAAAATGGCAGCATATGCCACACTAGAGGCGTCTGTGTGTAATTCTGTGTGTCGCTTTGAATTAAATATCTGAAGCACAGGATTGCACGTCAGTTTGTGTTTTAGAATCTCAAATGCTATTCTTTCTTCTTCATTAAATTGAAAATCACTATCTTTTCTAAGTAAATCAGTCAATGGTTTTGCAATAAAAGCGTAATTCTGAATGAACTTACGGAAATAGGATGTTAAACCCAAAAAACTCTGTAATTGCTTCAACGTCTTAGGTTCTGGGAATCTTCTCACAGCCTCAGTTTTGTCTGGTGATGGTGTCACCCGTCCATCTTCAATAACATGGCCCAAGTACTCTACTTGTCTCGCCACGAGCTGGGACTTCTTCCAGTTGATCTCCAATCCGTATTGTGAAGCTATTTTGAGCACTTCTTGTAGTCTTTCTACTGCTTGCGTCTCATTTTGTGCTGGAATGAGTAAATCGTCAATAAAGATCAAAACAATATTTCTAGCGATCAGCTCACGGAAAATTATTGTTATGAACCTTGTGAAAACCTTCGGACAAACCGCCAAACCAAAAGGCGCTCGTAGAAATTCATACTGTCCATTTTGAGTAACAAAAGCTGTGTACTTCACGGAGTCTTCGTGGACAGGTAGATGAAAATAAGCATTTTTGAGATCAATCGTACTGTACACTCTTGCCGCTGCAAGCTTATCAATGTGATCTTCTATAATCGGCAGTGGATATTCATCTTTCACCATCTTCTTGTTGAGCAGCCTGTAATCTACACATATACGTATAGCACCATCCTTCTTTCGCACCAATACTAATGGACTAGCGTATTCGGAATAACTCACCTGAACAATTCCCTTGTTTAACCATTCATCAATCTGTTTTTCGACTTCTTCTTGTTCCGTTATGGCCAAACGTCGTGGTCGCTGAGCGACAGGTAGGTCATCTTTCAGTATGATCCGCAGCTGTATAGGAGCCTCCTTCGTCTTCAATGGTTGATACGCTTCAACCAACCTCTTTACCTCTTGTTGGGTGGCCTTGCTCGCCTCCCAACTGATCACGTCTGAAATATCAGCATCATCTGTAACAGAACACAGAACCCTATGCAACCAGTCCTCACCCGACGGTAGAAACACTATGCTCCCCTCATTCATAACCAATGTAACATCGCGCAAAAAGTCTTGTCCCATAATCAAACTATACGGCATAGCGTCTTTCTGCACAATATGAAACACCACGTCACTGTATGTTTGCTGGTCGATCTTCACTGGAACCTTCAACCTTCCGATCGAACGCACCTTAGCTTGTCCTAGCCCAGACAAGGCGATGGTTTCGTCATCATATTTCGGTGATCCGATTTCATTGTACAGTTCCTCCGACATCAGATTCACGTCGCTTCCCGTGTCGATGAGTGCACTTGTCGTCTGGCCACTGATTTCTACACTTTTCTCCGGCTTATTTCGGAAAATGTCGCACGCCAAGGGTTTGTTTACGTCTTGGCAGTCATTGATCATAACCTCCTCGTTGCGATCTGTCAAACTCCTGTCATCGGAACGAACTTCACTCTGTGAATCTATGGTAATTTCAGGGTTACCACTCTCAGGAAAAATCGGCTCCGCGAACAATGTCCGTTTCGTTCGCTCATCTCGGTATCCTCCGGCGCCATGGCTACCAACCTGACGGAAAGAATGTTGCTGCGCCTCCGCGTTGCTCCGTGAAGTCAGCGTCGACTGCTGCGCCCTCTGCTGTGGTTCGATATTGCAACTGGTTGCAATATGGCCGAAACTATTACACTTAAAACACTTCAATCCAAGATGTTTTTTCGGACAATCCTTGGACTGATGATTTATTTCTCCACAGTTGAAACATCGGCTTAACGTCCTCGGTCCTCTCACGCCTGTATGACTTGGTTCACGCCGCACCTTCATGGCTTCCATCCTCATTTTCTCCTTCACAGTCTCGTACACACGTAACTTCTCCTTCAGCTCCGAGTATGACGTAACACCGTATAACATGATCTTGTTCGCCTCCGCGTCTTGAATACCGTCGATGATATACTTAATCGCCACGTAGTCTGCCATCTTGCCTCGCTTACCCATTTCCTTCATGACGAGCACATAGTCGATGCAACTTTCACTCTCTCGCTTCTTGCGGCTGCTCATCATCTCATGTAGTGTCTTCTGGTCAATGGAATCGGGAAACTCCTTCGCTATGGCCTGTTTCAGCTCCTCCCAAGACCTGAAAGGTCGTTCTGATTTCAACCAGAGAGCCGCCGTACCCACCAACGACCGCCGCGCGTAGATGAGCTGCTGAAGAGGTGTCCAACTGAGGATTTCGCCGTTATCCTCCACGTCTTGGATCCATTTGCCCACTGAGTGAACCTTGTCTTGTCCGCTGAACTTCGGAATCAAGTCGTCTGTAACTTGGCAGCCAAATTGCGTCTTAGGGATTTCCTCGATTTCGTCGTCGGAAGAACACCGCCCGCCCTTGTTTTTCGACATAGTTAGCAGTCTTGATCGTCTTCGTCTTCACCGGTACTCGTTTTTTTTTCCAACCGCCACGCCACGCCACACCGAGACCGCGTGCGTGCTTCGGTTTTCCTTAGGATTTTCTGCAATCCACGTCTTCCGTCTTACTTTTTTCCGTCTTCTTTTCTTCTATCCCGGACGAGCCCCCAATTTGTGGGAAAAGAAACGCAGATACCGGCACAATTTACTTTTATTTCTTTTTTCCTTTTCGGAACGCAATCCTCTCGTCTTTACGTCTGTCGCAAAAATTCACCATGACACTTCCTCCTCTATCTCGCTCGCACGCACACATGCCTTGCAACCCTCTCGCTCCCACATTCATGTCCTTGCCTAGTTACTATAGCACAGGGTGGTTTGTGGCCAGGACAAATGATGGTGTTGTGTGGATGTCATGGAAGTGATTTTTAATAAACAGATTGTTAACGTACGAGAAACCGGGGGTAAGTGTCATCCTCTTAACCCTAACATCGAGGCTCGACCACAGGCCGCGCATTGTTGTAGCTCGCCGCAAAACGCGATTGTTCTCTCAGTCCCGTCAATCTTTCATCTGTGTCAAGGAGTCGGATGTGCATTAGCCAGCAATCATCTCGGCCTACGAAGTCGTCGTATACTCTTCCGAAGTGACATAATGCTGTTTTGCACCACTTTCTCTAGCGCCACCGATGAAAAAAAAACATAATATCTTCTTTTAGAGTTCTTGGCGCTAGTCAGCTCCGCGCAGCTCCATAAGTGGCTCCATGAAATACCCTAGCGCCACGGATGACACAAAATCAGACCATTTTTTGCAGACCATTTTTGCAAAAAGTATTTCTATTTCTGTTCGCATTTTTTTTGCTATTCTCTGCTTGAAATAGGGATTTTTTACGACCCCCGAACGATAACCTCGGGACCTGGGACTGGATATAATTTAAAGAAAGAAAGAAAGAAGACTACACAGAGATACAAAGTAAACAAGTAGGTACACAAACAAAATACACGAACGTCAAAAAAACAAAAATAAAAACAAAACAATCGTGAAGAGAACATGTGAGGCATATAGAGTCGAATGCAGCCAAAAGTGCCGTTTTTAGCAAGCTAATTTAAGACACGGACCTCGAGACAAAACAGTTATGGTTTTAGGAGGTCCGAGTCCATTTAACCTGTACCGATATTATGTGAATCTAAATAAATGAAATAAATAAAATCTATGTTTAACCTTACATTCCCGGTTGTCACTGCAAGCCACATTCATGTTTTAAATTGAATTACTAAGTGTCAATACCGAAGGAGGGCACTCCTGAAGCTTGTACGTAGGCCAACACTGCTCGAGCGTGCCTGCAACCGCTAGTTAGCGGTCATCTCGTCCGTGAGTCGTAATGGGATCTGGACATGGATTACCGCTGAATTACCGCGGTTAGCTGTTTAGAATGGAATGGGAGGTTGGTAACCGTTAAGGGGCTAACCAGAGCTAACAAGCGTTTTTGCTAAAAGGAAGGCATGGAAGGACCAGAAAATAATGGAGTAAAAATCAAAAACAAATAAAAATAATATTCGGGATATTATGGGAATGGTTAATTAAGTAAAACAACTGTCAAATAAAGCAGTCTGATTTATAAAAACACGATTCCTCTGAAACAGTCCACAAATGCTGTCTCTTTAAAGGGAAAGACGTAGCTACGTAGTATTCAAACAGTGAAGTGTTTGTGAAGTTGTAAAGAGGAATCGTGTTCTTATAAATGACACCGATGGCATTTATAGATTGACCATCTTAATTTCGGTTGAGGGAGCTACTAGTCACATCATCACAAATACAATTTATTTTTTAAAGTCTTATAGTGCCCCGCCAGTCCTCTGCACAGTTAACTTGGTGGGTATCGTATGTAATTTTCGCCATATTCCATGAGTTTCTGTTCCACCCATAATAGCTATTTCTAGGATCTACCATCTTTGCCAAAAAAACACGTTTTTAGCAGAAATGCATAAAATCCTAGGCTTTAGGCCTTATTACTTAAAAACCGGCCAGGTGCGAGTCGATTTCGAGCGTCTTCCTGTTGCCGTTATTAAGGCTGTTCTTACGTCGAGCATGCTGTCTTAATCGCACAATTAAAATGTTTGGTGATTGTAATAACATGACTATACTTTTGATAAATTCAATCTGACGGTTTGATAGATAATAAATTGTGGACATTCAAGACATATTTTCCTAATCCTGTAAATAGTTTTTTGAAAATTTGATTCCAAAATTAATAATTTTCGAGACAACTTTTATTTATTAAAAACAACGTCTAGGAAAACAAAAATATATTTGAAGTGTCCGTAATTTAATAATGCATCAAACCCTCAGACCAAATTTATCAAAAGTTTACTCATTTTATTACAATAAATTTAAGTGTTCGGTATTATTGTCGTAACACAACATTAAACAAACTGGCACCCACGATACGGGGTCTCCTAGTGTGGGTGCCGCTGGAAAATGTACCTAATTTTAAGTCATGATCAATAAACCATTTTTTACTTTTACTTTACTTTTACTTTTGTTAAATTGTGTGAGCGAGACAGCATGCTCCACGTAAGAGTTTTAATATCGAGCGAAAACTGAAAAAAAAATCCCGTTTGTTGTATGGAGCCCCCATTAAATATTTAGTAATTTTTGTTATAGCGGCAACCGAAATACATCTGTGAAAATTTCAACTGTCTAACTATGACGGTTCATGAGATGCAGCCTGGTTACAAACGGACGGACGGACGGACGGCCGGACAGCGGAGTCTTAGTAATAGGGTCCCTTACCCTTTGGGTACGGAACCCTAAAAATATGCCGATCGTTACGCCGAAAAAAACTAACTAGTAGAGGAAATTACACTCGTATCATAACAGAAGGAAGTAAGTTAACAAATAATAACAGAAGGAAAACATCGTGAGGAAACCTGAGTGCTTGAAGTGTTTACATACTTCATCGCTTGGAGTTGTGTTGTCAACCCGCGGTGGGCGCGCGTGGTAATTAAGCCCGTACTCTCTCTCTGAGAGAAGGCCTGTTCCTTGCAGTAGGACGTACATATAGAGACTGCATAAAAAGAATAACAGATATTCACGTTTCTTTTTAGCCGACTTAAAAAAAAGGAAGAGGCTCTAAATTCGTTCGTATATTTTTTATGTATCTTCAGTGACAATTGTTTACCACGCTGTCCGATTACATAGGTACATCCTTTTTGTTGGCAAGGGGGTATCTCAAGGGTGGTTCTATATACATTTGGTGAAGATTTGATCTATGAGAAAATCATCGAAGTCTTCTTGTTAGCGCGTGTTTAACATGAAGTAGGTAGATTTTTTTCTTACTAAAAAAGTAGTTCTACATAAAAGCGTAGCATTAAAACTTAATAAAACAGCGGTAAATGAAATCATTCAAATGGGATTTAAACGAAATATAATGTTTATCAAACATGGTACAAAGAACACATAATTTGTTTAGCTTATTGATGGCAAGCAATTAAGGAAAATATTACTCGAGA
Source organism: Yponomeuta malinellus (assembly GCA_947308005.1). Classification (NCBI taxonomy): domain Eukaryota; kingdom Metazoa; phylum Arthropoda; class Insecta; order Lepidoptera; family Yponomeutidae; genus Yponomeuta; species Yponomeuta malinellus. The sequence continues at coordinate 3,900,494 of OX371013.1, forward strand.
TGGCACATGGCATTCATGTCCTAGCCAGTTATAAAATTAGATATTTTATAACAGGTGAATCATCATAAGTATTCTCAAATTGATGTCAATGACATCTTATGCATCTTCACATCACCATTGGCCTGGGTCTCCATATTTTGTAATCCGTACCTACAATAGTAAAATTGAAGTGTTATTCGCTAACGATGTTGGCACTTTTGGCAACGGTGGCTAAAAGCGTGTCTCCTGTTATAAAGCGTCGCACAAAACATTCCGTTTTCTTTGCGCAAAACATTTTCGTTGCCAGGGGAAGCAAAATAAAAAGTTAATTTGGAGCATTGAAAACCGATTGTTATGTGTAATGTTTCGTGAAGAACAAGAGCAGGAGACCCGGCTTAAGTGAGTCTCAATTAGTAATTTCGAGCTCGCGTGTGCAAATTTGTTCCCCATATAAGACACATAACATAACATAAACTCACGCCTGTATCCCAGAAAGGTAGTCAGAGACCAGGGACTGCCACTTGCTACGATCCTGACAGATCACTTTCGCTTCCTCAACATTCATTAGTCGTTGCATGCACGCACGCCGGTTTCGGGTACGTTTTATCTTGCCCTTTGCTAACACATCCCCTATCCGAGGTATGTCCGTCTGGGTCATCCCTTGCCGGCCCTTCCACCCACATTCGCTCGACGATAATAATATAGAAGAATGTGGCAAATTTTCTTAGCGAATTTGCTAACGATCGTACCACCCACATCAGGTGTTGCAATATAATATGTTGTGTGTTAATTTACGAACACCTTTCCTAATATCCACGTATTTTCCGCATCATTTCGTACATTTTTTTCAAACGAACTATGCCTGGAGAATCGGCGGCTCAGGAGATGTTTTAAGAGGCTCCATACAGTGACACTAGCAGCATCCGTGTGGCGCCGGATTAAGAATAGCGTCACTCCATTTCCTTCCGTGGATGTCGTATAAGGCGACTAAGGAAATAAATTACCAGGAGACGGGCAGCAGCGTCTTCCTGAGATTCCAAACGTATACTGCGATCGCCAACCCGCCTGCCAAGCGTGGCGATTATGGCAAAACCCCTCATGTTTATGGAAACCACGAAGGAGGCCTATGTCCTGCAGTGGGCGTCGAATGGCTGATGATGATACAGTGACACTAGCAGCACCACCAATGGGAAAAAACCGGACAAGTGCGAGTCGGACTCGCCCACCGAGGCTTCCGTACAAGTTTGTAGGTACTCACATATTATAAATAGTTCAGGAATCGAGGCTCGCAGCTCGTGAACCTACGGCAAACAGCCTAGGACTGAGTAGATAGTATTAACACCAAACCAAACGGCCGTTTTTGGCATAAATGCTATCTAGTCCCTAATCCTAGGTTCTCGGTCGTTAACATGTAGGCTACAAATACGGCCCGAAGGCAGCGGCTAACATAGTAACATAGTACGTTGACATTCAGAAAACAGAATGTAAATTCTTTACGTTGAAATAAATTATTGATTTCTGATTTCTGAGGGATTAGTTTGACACTTTTTTTTAAATAATAGAAGAATAGAATAGAATAGAATAAACTTTATTTGACAACATTACAAAGAATTACAAGGTAGATACGTATATTTCCATTGCTGGCGCTAGTGTTGTTGCATGGAGCCCCTTAAGTTCAAAGTCGCACTTCTTCAGAGTTACATGTTTGTGTTGTCCTTGCCTTGTTACCATAACACAGGGTATCCAAGTTTGTGACCAGGGCCTAGATTCAGCTAATGCATTGTAGTATCATGACAACTGCATGAACATGGCGATTTCATTTCCACGGCTGCTTTAAGTCTACGCGGGCACGCGTGTCAAGCCTTCTAGGCGTCAATGGTATGAAAAACACGTCACGTGACCCGACAGTGTATCTGTCATTATACTACAATACACTAACAGAATCGAGGCCCAGGACAAACGGTTGTGTTGTGTGGAAGTTATTATTATTACTATTTGTTAAAGGCTTAATAATCACCACGCGTGCTCACCGCAGTGATTTCAAGCGCTGTGGTATGTGTTAACCTCAAACACTCAGGTTTCTCATAGATGGTGTACCAAAAAGATCGTCAAGCGAAAAGCCAAAGGAACTGATAACTCCAACATGTAAATTTCGCGATCTTTCGTAGTTAAGGACTTATGCCGTTTTTGTGTTCTTACGAACTTTCGTTACTTAGAAAGTCTCGTTGGATCCATACTGTACAAAAAGATTAGGTATATAAAATCCTGTTTTTTTTTTTTCCATTAACTAGCTGAATTGCCTTTCAAGCCGGTGCAAAAGCATGTATTACCATAACGCTGAAAATAGTATTGGCTTAACAATATTGGTTCTTCATTTTGCTGAAATCTATAAAGTCGTTTAAAAAACATCAGTACCTTATTTTATTAACCTGCTTTGATAAGTAAAGGAAGTTTTCAAACAAAGGCGAGTTAAATGTATACAATCTAATTTCCATGTGATTTCAACCATTACACGGGTAGGTACACTCGGCAGCGTCTAATCGGTCAAAGTAACTTTGCAACAAACTGTAAAAGTTTATCAGCTGCCGACCCTACAACGGTAACACGTAAGGGCCAATTACGAAACAAAAATTCGAAGCATTTCTCTCAGCACAGGAGTCTTATTTGTTAAATATGCCGCTGATATTTAAGACTCCTGGCGAGCTTACATCAGTGGTCTTTATAATAAAGTAGCCAGGGCTCTACTTTATTATAAAGAGTCTACTAACCGTATAGTTACTCAATATAGAGATTGTAGCACGGTAATGCCTGTCTTTGGACACCATTTTATTACTATTTTTTTTAATACAGTCTCACGTGAGCCAATAATTAAAATTAATAAAACAAATGAATATTTTATATAGTATTTAGCCTAACAAACCTAAATATATCGATTTGAATAAATAAAAGTAAGATAAGATAAGAATATTGTTTATTGTACCAGGAAAGACACAAACATAAAATAGGTATTTACAAAAATACAGTAATTGGCGGCTAGTAGAAGGCTCTAGAAAATCAAAATAAGATTTAAAAATCTTATTTTCAATGGTAAACGCAAAACGTGGCTGACCACGGTGCGAGCCCCCCTTAAATATTTATTTTAATTTAATTTAATCATTTGATTTTGAAGCGAACATAGAACTAAATATTCTGTGAATATTTCAAGCGTCTACCTGTTGCCGTTATGAATATCGAGCAAAAAACGTTTATTGTATGGGATTCCCCTCTTAAGTATTTATTTTATTCTGTTTTTAGTATTTGTTGTTATAGTGCCAACAGAAATATGTCATCTGCGAAAATTTCAACTGCCTAGCTATCACGGTTCATGAGATACAGCCTGGTGAAAGAAAGACAGACAGACAGACGGACAGTGAAGTCTTAGTCATAGGGTTCCGTTTGGCACCCTTCGGGAACGGAACCCTAAAAAAGCCGAAAACGCTGCTCGCAACGGTCGTGACGCCACTAAGTTTGTAAAAAATCGAACAGTCATGGTTACGCCCCAGCTTTACGTATAATTTGTTTGCAAACTGTGTCATGTTACGGCAGAGGTAATCTAAGAATATTATGGCTGAAAGCTACATCATCAGTTCATGAAAAGTTGAATTTGAAATTGAAGTTTTATGCTTTCTTAACCACAAAAAAAAACTTAACGTAAGTTACGTTAAGTTTTTCCTGTGGTCTCCGCACTTAGCCTTATATTTGGGTCTTATTTTCAATTATGCATTTAGTAAACTTGTTCCCCTGTCCTACTACACTTCTTGCGGATATCTAAATATTTCCTGTACCTACTTAAGATTAAAATCTACTTAAGATTAAAAAAGAAGATGCTCCAAGAAACTGCATAATTTTGCATCATTTAACAGGGTTCTCTAAAAAATGCGCAATTCTTGAAATACACTCATAAGCAGCCTATATACTCGTACGTCCCGCTGTAGGGCACAGGCCTTCTCTCATGGGGAGAAATACACTAATTACAATTTCTGTTTTACAAGAACTCTTTTTTACTTTTTTTGAACTTTTTTTTAGATTCATATTTTTCATAATTTCGTTTACTCACATTTTGATTTTGGGTTTTTTATATATTTTTACTGGCCGACTCGGCAAACGTCGTTTTGCTATAAAACATAAACATTTACATACAGGCGCATAGGTACATTGCTTCTGCCCCCACACTAGGATACCCTGTGTCGTGGGAACCCAAACGACATCCCAAACATGTAAACATCCAAGACCTGGGCCTAGATTCTGTTAATGCATTGTAGTAACATGACAACTGCATGAACATGGCGATTTCATTTCATGGCTGCTTTAAGTCTACGCGGGCACACGTATCAAACCTTCTAGGCGGAAATGGTATGAAAAAACACGTCACGTGACCTGTCATTATACTACAATGCACTAACAGAATCGAGGCCCTGGGGTTTTTTTTGTCCGCAGCAGCCGGGATTCGTCTTAATTAGCCTGCGCCCTATTCTCAGACCTACCAAATATACACAAAAAAATTCATAAAAATCGGTGAAACCGTTTCGATAAGAGTTCGATAACAAACACTGTGACACGAGATTTTATATGTTACATTAATTTCGATCTTTACCAATTCCTCCGGTAGATGGTTGTCCCACATAGAAGAATTTCTCATTCTATTTTCTCGGAGTCTTAGTTAATGCGTGGGGACAGTGCACATATTTTTTTTTTGCAAAGTCCTTTAGTATTTGACCCTTATTTCCGCTATGTCACAAATGTTTTGATATTAAATTTTATTTGTTTAGAAAATATAGACACAGATAATAAATATTTTACGTTTTAGAGGCCCTATGGAAGAAGATTCACTCACAAACACGTATAGTTTAAAAAGGCGAGACACTTAATTATCCTTGTCTAACACCCGAAAAAGAAAGAAAATATTGAACAAAACTACCTAGATATAGGGAAGCACATTACATCAGAATGCAGTACCTAAGAGATTTGTCACTCATATGTCATAATAGCTCGTCTAACTATTTCCTAGCCACACCTCATCATTATCTCATTGTTCCTAAGCCAAACAGACAGTAAAATCTGTTAGGTAATGTATAGAGGGCGTGGTACAAAGAGTAACTGTACGGTTAAGTAACATTACGGTAAAAAAGGGTATTCTTCTTCCCAGACAATATTGCGAGTCGTTTGTCTCGGAAACTATTCTATCCTATCTCTGTCCAAGAAAGTGAAATTAAATACAACATTGATTATTTTCTACAGACCATATAAAAAATGCGGTTAGGTAAAAATAATAAAAACAACATTGGAGTAATTTGCGCCACCAATGACAAAAAAAATCATATCTTCGTTTACAGATCGTATTTGCAAAAAGTGTCTGTACAATCTGTCAATCATGTTAACAGTTACTTTTAGGACCCACGACAGAGAACCTAAGATCACGGACCAGGGACTAGATAGCATTTATGCCAAAAGCGGCCGTTTTTGGCGTTAATGGTATCTACTCCTAGGTTTTTGGCCTTAGATTCACGGCCATGGGTCCTAAAAATCACTATTTACATGATGGTCAAATAGTACACCTTTTTCAATACGATTTGTAAAAAAATATACGACTCTTTTCGTCATTGGTGGCTAGTGTTACTCTATTAGTGTAAGTAGGTATGTAACTCACCATTTGTCACGGATTTCTCTGTGACGCTGATATTCTGCCAGGCCCCTAGACGAGAAAATTGCGTTGGGACCTGTTAAGACATAAATAGAGTTATTTTTCGAATGCGCCCTTCCAGAAACACAGCAATTAGGGGTGTACAACTTTGTTTCTTTCTCCGCTTTGTTTTACTGTCTCTGTCTATTCTTCGTTGATTGCCTCGTCAGTCTAGTAGTAAAACATTTTAATACCGAGCTAGTAGTCGTGGATCGATTCCAGCTGAGGGAAATATTTATGCTTTGATTTATGCAAATGGCCGTAGTCTATAAGTTTTTCCGAATAAGTGATTATCATATCACTGGGCACCCTAGTTTGGGTCTAAAACAAGTGTGAGTTTAGGTTGTGTGGATGTTATGTTATACATACGTGCTAAGACGTTTCGGAAGAAAATACCACGTGTGTTAGTTCCATATGTTTTTTGTTGAGGCATGTTGAGGTTATAATGTTAATTGGCTGTCATAGATTGCACGAAAACATTTACTGTCTTTTTAGTATTTGGCCAACTCAGCCAAGTTTGGTTCCTTCGGGTTCTTCGATAGATAACATACATATATCCTATATATGGTTACGTAAAACATACGCAATTTCACGTCAATCCGAGTACGTTATTACAGTTTTTCAACATTGTTTTCCGGCCTTTTTGCTTTATATTGGTGCTGTTTGTTAGATAATGCTTACTATACAAAATTGAAATTTTTTATTTCATTATAATTTTACAAATAAAATACAGGGACTGGACCTAGTAAGTATAGAAATACCTGTGTCAGGAGGGCCCTTCCACAAATATACAATTACTAATTAAAATAAACGTATCCTAGTATTAATTTAAAATTTATTTTTTTACATGTAATATGTGTGTGTGTGTGCGTGCGTGCGTGCGTGCGTGCGTGCGTGCGTGCGTGCGTGCGTGCGTGCGTGCGTGCGTCCGTGCGTGCGTGCGTGCGTGAGTGCGTGCGTGCGTGCGTGCGTGCGTGCGTGATCGAAAGTTTTATATTTGCATTTGCAGGCTATATAAGAATTTTTATTGAAACATTTAGTTCTACCTCATCGGTCACTCCATTTCGGTCAAAACCTTTTTTACACTCAAAGTTTATTTTAGGGTATAACTCTAGTTTTATGTTAATTTTATTATATAAAGGATAACACACACCAACGCGGTGGCGGTGGCGGCCTATACATACTATCATTTACGGCAGTAGTATTTTGTATGGACAATACCACCGCCACCGCGTTGGTGTGTTTTATCCTTAGATGTGCATATTGTTTTGCCATTTGTCAACTAGCAAAAGTAGTCTTTGTACAATCCATTCGTGCGACATTACCACTTCTCCTCTTTTTATAGATATTTTATCAAATTTGTCCAACTTTTGATCAAGATTCAGGATTGCACGACCGTGTTTTCACGTGTTTGGCGGTCAAGTATAGCGTAATACGGCTTATTGACGTGTATTCTGCATCTGTTTAATTAAAAAAATTCAAAACAGAATTTACATTTATTCCATTTGCAGTTATAGTGCCTTCCAATAGGATGATTACTGGAGTGGTGGTAGCAGAGCGGTAAAATGCCGCCTTCTCATTTGGGAGGTGGTGGGTTGGAATCCCCGGGCATGTACCAATGGCTTTGTTTTCTAAGTTACGAACATAGTAGCAATACCACTCGCTAACTGTGAAGGAAAACCTGGTGACGAAACCCTAGTATCTGAGCTATTTACATACCTCAGCACTTCCTACGTATAAAGGCCCAACTAGTGCTGAAATCTGAAGTCGAACTAGAACTATGATGATTACTTTTGCACCACCTTATATTATGTTGTGTCAAATAGAATGGACGTTTCTTCGATGTAGGATAATAATTTACCGGAACATGCGTCATTGGTAAAGCGCGTAAAGTGCGAATTTAATAAATTTGCGCAAGCCCTGATATTTCAAAATATATAAATCTGAGCAAAACTCGTAATGAAACAAAAGTTGTTCTAAAACACAAACTCTAATGTCTTGGCCACATTAAGGAAACGCTTAATGGCCATAAACGCGTTAATTAAGGCGGAAAATTAGCGCGTCAACAAACGCAATAATTTTGTTGGCTACACTGGTGTTCAATGTTCAATGGCAATAATTATGGCGTTAAATTTTTAAAAATCCTAATCTGTGACTTCTGTGAATATAAAGTTTCTTTCATTTGACCAATCCATAGTGCTGAATAAACTTTTAGACATAAATCCATTAAAAAAAACAAAACTTATTTTGGACCGACGCACCCCACTAAACAAAAACAACAAACTACCTCCAAACTCCACACCACAGATACAAAACAAAATCAAATCAACTCTACACGTTCTCGAATGACAGCCATCAACGCGGCAAGAAACGCGATAATCCCTTTGATATGTCGAAAGAGACCGCCACCCTAGCTATCGCCGAACGTTTAACGTCATTAACAACGGCGTTTATAAAATTACGGCGTTAAGCCGGCCACACTAACGTTCAACGCCCAAAAACACGATAATTAATGCCATTTCCCGTTAATGTAGCCAAGGCATAACCGGGTTGTTATGGCGATGAAGGTTTGTATCACTCTACCGCGTAGTGCCATCTATACGTAGGGAGTAAAGCGAGCTTACGCTAGTCGATAGGAAGATAGAAACTTTTATCTCGGTGCCGCGGTATGTTGGTAGTTGAGGTATGTGAACACCTCAGGTTTATTCACGATGATTTCCTTCACTGTATTGCTATTACGAATTCATAAATGAATGTAATTTTGAAAACAAATTGGGCTCTTTGTAGAAATAAGGTTTGTCAACGCTGCTGTTCGTTTTGCGCATTGTGCAAATAAATATACTTAAAATGGTTAAAGATTTTATAGCTGAACAACTTCAATAATTTGCATTCAATTAGTTAAATGTTAATTGACCTAAAAATATTAAGAAAAAACCACTCAGTATTTAGCACATTAATTGATTTCATTATTTAACGAGTAAATTGGAATGCAATTGCAGCAATAGTCTTTATCGAAGTAGAAGGGTATAAAATAGTATGACAGGGCCATATTTGAAGGTTAAACGTTTTAAGCCAGACTTTTTTCAGATAAGCTTTTCCACTACATAAAATTTATTTATTTATTTAATTTTTTTTAAGAAATAGGCATAGGTACAAAATATTATTAAAATAGTGGTATTACTTCATCACAATACAATCACTTCACTCGACCTGGTCCCAAACTAGGATACCCTGTGATATGGTAACCAGACAAGGATTTTATGATTTTAACAAATCCTACGGCGGCCCCCAACGGGAAACGAACCTACGACCCCCGTCATGGTAATCCAACGCTTTACCTAACGAGGTATTACCCGAAACCGGTGTGCGTGCATGCAACGACTAATGAATGTTGAGGAAGCGAAAGTGATGTGTCAGGATTGTGGCAAGTGGCATTCCCCGGTCTCTGCCTACCCCTCTGGGATACAAGCGTGAGATTATGTATGTATGAAGGTAGTCCAATATGTTCTCTTTGTTCCATTTTACCCCTATTCTATCTAACTCGAAACTTTATTTTAATCGAACAATTTGAGCCCTTTATACTGTTGTCAAAAGTCTCGGGTACGCGATGCAGAGCAGAGGCCTTGATTTATATTTTGATCCTAATTTGAAAATATTTTAAATGTAATAATTTCACGTTTTATTCAATACATTTTTAATATTTGTTATAGTATTCTCGTAATTACAACAAAATTTTTTTTTTTTCAAAATAACCTTCTTTTGTAGAAAGGCTATTAATTGGACATGACATATCATGAGCATAAGGTCTGAAAAAAAGACTTGAAGAAATTGAAAGATTAGATTAGATTAGAACACTTTATTATACACACCAGAAAACAAAATATATTAAAAGGCTTACATGTGAAAAGTAAAATATAAAGAATTTGTGTAACTTTTTTTATAATTATGGTACCTACGCATTGTAAATATTATATGTAAATACTACGTTTAAATGAATTAGTTGTGGTTTAATAAAACACATTAAAAAAAGTACCTTAAAAAATCTTCCAATTTGTTTGATTTCGAAGATGGCCGATGCGCGTTCCTATTTTGAACATTTGCGTTTAGTATTCGAAATTCTTTGTGCAACAAAAACTGACGTAACAATGGTAGTCAGTCCTACCTAGTTAGGTAAAGCTTGTGAGCTCATGGTCCTAGTGGAGACGCATCCTTATAGGTACAGTAAAGGTGCCCGCCGACGTTGCTCGATCGTGACTACCCATTCACGTGTGCCCACGAATACAATTGCTTGATTATAATGATTTATGTCAAGTGGAATATTTGCCTATTTGTACAGTCGATAGCATATTTATTATTATGTGATTTACATATGTGCATATGTGCAACTCCTAGGGAAACCAATACTCGTATCACATCGGTCAATGCGCCCGGCTAGAGATAAACGAAACAATAAGTGAAGACCTCAGAACACAAAAAGAAGGTGAAGACGGTCCGCTTCATAGGGTAGGTTTTCTTAATGTGTCTAACAGTGGCTATTGAAGGTCACGCGCATTAACCATTGGGTGCTCATTGACGATTTTCTTTGAACTCTTTTCTCTATTTACTGGTGTGCCTTCAATGAGCTTGGGCGAGCTCATAGACTTTTCAGAACGGCTAAAACCTCAGATGTAATTAAGCGCTGCCACTCACCAATTCCAGGTGGCCAGCGCTTTCTTAACCCTAGACAGCGCTCGAGGGGAGAGCGTGACAGGTTTAGTTGACTATACTTCTATCCGAATAGTTATTTCTTTCCTGTAGGGCCGAGGATTCCCCTCTAAGCGCCGTCTCTCATTAATTCCAGGCTGCCAGCGCCCTCTTCACCCTAGACAGCGCTCGAGGCGAAGCGCTGTCCCGTCGCCTGGCGCGCGGGGAACGCCGCCGCCGCCGCTGCCGCGCAGCGCTGAGCGTGGCGGCGTTGGTGCTGCTAGTGGTGGCTGTGGGGGCGGTCGAGCTGCTCATGTCCAGAGGGAGGAGCCTCTTCGGCGCGGTGCTGCGGTGAATGGTGAGTAATTTAAAAGTTTTCAGCCAGTCGAACTTGGAACATAAACGTCAGCAGCTGTGGTGCCCTGCCCTTGTCTTCTTTCTCTTTTTATACCTCTGTTGGTTGTGCTCTGGGTCAGTGGAGCTGCTCATGTCCAAAGGAAGGAGCCGACCGACTCGTGGTATCCAATGGCTGGTGGAACAAACTGTAAACCTCAGCAACTGTGGTGTCCTGCCCTTGCCTTCTCTCTAATATATCTCTGTGCTGGTGGTGACCGTGGGAGCAATCGAGCTGCTCATGTCCAGAGGAAGGAGCCTCTCTGGCGCGCGGCTGCGGTGAATGGTGAGTAACTTAAGCTCTCTTTTGATCTTGGATATACTGCAACCTCAGCAGTTGTGGTGCCTACCTCCTCTCTCCTCTATATCTCTGCTGGCAGTGCCCGAGGGGGCGGTCGAGCTACTCATGTCCAGAGAGAGGAGCCTCTTCGGCGCGGTGCTGATGAACGGTGAATATTTTTATGCTTTCTATCATCAGTTGTAATAATGCCCGGAAAATAACTTGATGGTAATATTGCTGGGGGGTCTCCTTGGCAGGGAAATTCTGACTTGAGTTTAGTATGCGAAGATAAAAAGAAGTGTGGTGTAAACTCACTCATCCGGATTGCACGGATTTTTATTCAAATTATCAGCCAGGCATTATCCTGTTACTTGAACTCGGCACGGGGGACTAGTGGAAGTGGCTAGTGGAATCAACTGGTAACCTCCACGGATGTGGTGCCCTGACGATTGCAAATGAGGATTTCTCTCTAAGATCACCAGCAGTCCACTCCTTTCAAACGTTGTCTGGAAGAAATGACTCGAAGCAATTAGACCGCCAATTGTATATAACGTTGCTTTGATTTAAGAAATCATATTTTGCAATTCTCTTTTTTGGTTGCGCAATAAAGTGTCCTCTACACACACACACATATACGAGTATATATATTATCCACCTATCTATCTACCTATCTTTAATTTTTCTCTCTACTGCGCTGACTTGGTTAGCACAATTCCCCTTATCTTTACCTATATGATAATTCATGTTTTATGAAATCATCCACAAAATCTACTTTCAGTGAATAATCTTTCGAACCGTTTCGTGGTGTAACACGTTGCTATTTCTCCATTTCAGGTGCAAAGGAGTGTCTGAGAAGAGCACAGTTCACCCTTAATGAAGTTACCATAACAGTGATATATTTAGGTACTTTCTTTGGTTACCTTTAAGGTATTAATTATTATTTTCTATGTGTGTATTAAACAAGGAGAGGCTTTCGAAAACACCTTTACACCGACCATTTCAATAACATCCACACAACTCCACGCGTCCTGATCCCAAACTACGATACCCTGTGATGTGGTATCCAGGCAAGGGCATCACAAACATTTGAAAACACCCAGACTGAGGCCATTTGTATGAATCTACAGCCGCCCCCAGTAGGAATCGGACCCACGACCTCTGTGATGGCAATCAAACGTGATACCGCTAGGCCAACGTGGCAGTCTATTCTTATAGACCGCTTCGTTGGTCTCGATATTTATACACACTTAATTGAGAGGCAGTAAAATGAACGTGCCTAACAGTAGCTATCGAATACGCTAATTTGATGTTTTTTAAAAGGCACTTTCCGAATATATTTCGACAAACTCGAATCTATTATAACCATTAGTAGCCATCCAGAGCGGTGCGTGCGTGCCGCGGGTCCGCGGGTCATTGTTCTGTTAAACGGAGAGGAGGCGGTACTAATCGCTCGCGCATTTTTTTGAACAAGATTTGTCAACTGGAAACAAGATTTCTCAACTCATTTTTATTTTACGTCTATACTTAAAATTAATTCTTAATACATAGATGAAATTTTAATTACTAATTACATGACCGCGGTTTTCAAACCACCTAGAATTCAGAGAATAGGTATAAAATATAACCACAAAAATAATCATTAAAATGTTTGGCACAGCTGATATATTTTTCGCGATTTCAAAGTCTTCTTTCAAACTCTTTCCGGATAGATATATGTAAGGATTTTCTTACACTCTGTATAATTTCCGCAGGTCAGGGTGTCGATTTGTTATTGCTGTTTTTATGTCTGAGACCCGAGACACACAGAAGGGACGTGGCGAGGGCGCGGAAAAGACGCGTCGTTAATCCAATTCACTTTCATACAAAATGTACTGAAGGGACGGGCGGGACGAAGCCCACACAGAACAGACGGGGCGAGGGCGCGATTTCTATACAACGCGTCCCTTCTGTGTGGCCAGAGGCTTACGATCCTACAATAGCACGGTGAGCCCCTATTAAAAAAAAAAAACACTAATCCTTAAAGCTCCCCTGGAGTGCAGTTTAATAGTCTGTGGCAAAAGGAATGAATCAATTAACCACAGACAATTTAAACTGCATTTAAGGAATTTTTGGGGAATACTCTTTACACGGTTAAAATGATAAACTTATTTTCTAGGTAAGCACTAAGTATATGATTGCATTCCACTATCGAAATCATCTTTAAGAGAAGGTATTTTCAGGTAAACTCCCGGACACTCAGACAAACAGCAACGTAGGCATATCATCATCATCAGCCCCTTGACGCCCGCTGCAGGGCACAAGCCTCCCTCGTGGTTTTCATAACCATGAGGGTTTTGCCATAATCGCCATGCTTGGCAGGCGGGTTGGCGATCGCAGTATGCAGTTGGAATCTCAGGAAGACGCTACTGTCCGTCTCCTGGTAATTTATTTCCTTAGTCGCCTCCTACGACATCCACGGAAGGAAATGGAGTGACGCTATTCTTAATCCGGCGCCACACGGCTTATAATATACGCCCATTTTTTGTATTCAAATTTTCGAATAGTACTCACACAAATTTTCGAATATATCGAATATCTTTGTTTGCTATTTTATGAAGAAATATCTATTTATTTCCTCCTTAGATCATAATTTTGGAGTTTTATAAGGGCCTCACTAAACATTGTACTAGAATTTTAGCTCCGTAAAATTAAAATAAAAAATCGGCCAAGTGCGTGCTGGGCCACGCACAGTGTAAGGTTCCATAGAAAGAAGGGGTTTTATCTGTTTTACAAAACTAACTTCATCAAGTAATTTTCAATGGATTTTGTACGAAGTTTTCCTTTTATAAGTTGGTCGCCTATTACTCGTTAACTTGTAAAGCCTACTTAGCCGTGATAGTTCTTCTTTTAAGTTTAACTTCTAAGTTAACCGCTTAGCCGGACAAAAAATTTCGCTTTGTACTTCTCAAATGCAGCCCTGAATCGAAAAATGGAATCGAAAAACAATCGGAAAACGCACACCTACAATATTTTCAAACGGTTAATCCAACGATAGCCCACACTATGGTGTAGGCGAGATAAAAATTGCATCCCTAATTTAAGTTTAGGGGGGGTAACCTAAAAGAAATTTTGTTCGTGATTTACCGTTTTGTCGGTGTAATAAATATTTATATTATAAATGGTAGAATAAAATATCGAAAAAAAATCTTTTACACCTAAATTAGGGATGCAATTGTCTTTTCTTGCCTACGCCATACCGTTAGATTGGTCGTTTAAAATATAGTGGGTGTAGGAAGACAATTTTTCGATTTAGGGTACCGTTTGCGAAATAGTAAGCTTTCAAGTTCAAATTTTTGTCCGAGTAGGCCCTCTGTTGGTTGTAGAAACGTGAAAAGTTCATGGCACTAGCACATAGGTATAATGAACGGATAAGTAGGTTTCAAAGGTAACGAGTAGTAGACGACTAACTTATAAAAGGGAAAACTTCGTACAAAATCCATTGAAAATTACTTTGATGAAGGAATGTGAATTAATTGTATTTTGGTCGTATTTAAATTATTGAAAAGAGAAAAGAGCGATAGTAAAATGCAATTTCAAGAGTAATTTGATGGTGCCATAAGGACGTACCTTATGATTAAAGTTTTTTTTAATTATTCTGGGCGGTTTAAAATATGGGTTCTCGTGGGCTTTTATATTAAGTTTCAATCAGTTTTTCCTAGTATTGTGTCTATTGGTCCCACAGTTGGTCCCCTAGATTTTAAATAACATCTTGACATTTCGTTAAGCATGTCGCCCCTTAATGTAAATATTTATATATTGCCATTTTGCTTTTCAATGGCGTTTTTTTTACCTTACGGCGGCGGAGACCAAAAAGGAGGGTAATACGTTTAGCTTGCATGTATGTAAGTAAGTATATCTGATTCTATAGGTGTATCCTCGTAACTCCTTAACCAGTCTGAAATTTTGAAAAATATGATCTCAATCGTCTTAATTGCGCATAAATCTGACAAAATTAAACATTACCTGTGACTTTACCTACAAATAAATTCACAATAAATTTTTCATCAAGATCCCTTCAATGTCTCTAGATGGCGCTAACTGTTTAGTCTTGCTACTCGTCAGAAGATGGCGTTCAAATAAAAACACTTAAAAGACAAAAAAGATACAGGGAAAAAATAAGAATGTGGTAAGCAATTTTGCTTTACCCCTACAAGGGTAAAGCAAGATTGCTTACTGTTAGAATAAACTTTCTTCATTATGGTGTAATTTTACAATATTAACCTCCCTTAAGGGGTCCGAAAAGGATTTTTTGCGTTTTTTTTTCTGTTTAAAAATTTCATTGTTTGTAAAACGGCCTTAAATGCCTTGAATAGTACATAAGATGTTATTGTGATCTACATTGACAATGTAATATAGATGTAAATTAGTTTTGACGTATTTCTGCCTAGGTACTTCATTCAGTTCTTAAAATTTTTATATGTAGTATTGTGTGGCATAATGTTTGTCTTTTGTTGTGATTAAAACTTGTAATTGTAATTAAAACTAAATATTGTAAACGGTGACTACATGATTTTATTTTTACAACTGCTATAAAATAAGTACTAAACATACGAGATGTAGCAAATAAAACTTTTATTGACATGTTAACTAATCGAATGACTTTGTAAGTAAAGTTAACAGATGAACTGACTGATCGGTCAGTACGTCTTTCATCGTTCAAAATAAACACAGTTCATTCATTTTGTTAAAATTCAACTTTTAGCCCAAGAGGACCGTTTCTTTTACTAGAATTATACGCGAGGCAATAGAGATCCGCCGGCATTGAAATTTCAATAGAGATCGTGGTTGTAACATAGCACCAGAGGCTCTATGGGAACCAGGGCTTAAGTGCATGAGACCCCCTTGCTAGAAGTGTGACTGTAGATTTAATTTTAATTTCAATAACTAATAATTAATATTTTTGAGTTTATATAAAATAATTGTTTTGTAGATTAAATTTTAATTGCAATAACTAATAATCCGTATTTTTAAGTTTATATAAAATTATTGTAGTGTCAATTCCAATTTAAAAATTTGTCAAAATATTTTAATAATTTTTGCCTAGGGGTGCCTAGGGTAGTAAACTAACAGTTAATGCAAAAAGACGCCTGTCACCTCAGTCTACTGAGACCATGACACTTGCAAAAGTAAGCAAATATCTGTTAAAATTCAGTTTTATTAAACACTGTTTAGTCTAACCGTAATTAATAGCCATCGTAGGTCGTGAGGAAACCTGAGTGTCTGAGCTATTGACATACCTCAGCGCTTGAAATCGCATATCCGCGGTGGGCACGCGTGGTGATTAAGCCCATACTTTCTCTCTGAGCGAAGGCCTGTGCTCTACAGTGGGACTTATATAGGCTGCTTATGTAGGTCAAGCTGCTGTTTAGCTGCTTATGTATTGTATTGCATGATTTATGATGGCTGTCCATTAAGTTTATCCAGGATATATTCCGGATTCATTTATGTACTTGTAATTTTGAATCGAAGCGTGGCGAATTGGCTTAATTTTGGCGACCACCGCCAAAATTACGCGCGCCAAATCCTGAACGATTCCAATCATATAACAGCTGTCAAATTATAGTATAGAGTTTGACAGACGATTGGAATCGGTTCGGTGCGCATAATTTGGGTCGCATTGACTCGTCTGGCCAACATAAATGGATTTGGCACCTTGTGGTATTGCAACGTCGGCGTTGTAGTAGACCAAACGATCTTCGTAACTTCCACGGTTGCCCAATTTTAGGGGTTTTTAGACGAACACATTTCGGCTGACATTTTCCAACGATAAATGTATTATACGTCCAAGGCATCAATAGAATGGAAAAAAAACTTATCATAAAAACAAAAAATCCTACTGCTAAAGTCTTGAGTCTGTAGAATTTTCCACCTAATCAGGTGAAATCTCTCATTCAATTTCTTTGAAAACTGATAACAGAAAATCGTCTAGGTCTTGTTTTTAGCAGTCGGGTCCCCTGTATTTTTAATAAGTTTTTCACACTCTTGAGCTACTTAAAAAAAAAAACAAAAGTGCGCCTGGCATTTTGTTATTTTCTTAACGTCATAGTATCCATTGACACTCGCGTCGTTAATGCGTGTTTAACTAAATCGGTCCAGCCCTTAGGCCTCTAATTGCATGCACATAAACATATATACAATACATACATACGCGCGAGAAATATATCCCTCGTTTGCTTTCACAGTCAGGTGAAAAACGAACACAGTTCGCGTCATAATATACAGATAAGTGCCCATAAGTACCTAAATACTTAGAAATCGCCAGTCACGATGATTGCACAGTGGCTCAATTATGCGCACCAAATCCTGAGCGATTCCAATCGCTTAACTGTCAAATTCCATACTAATTTGACAGTTAGACGATTGGAATCGCTCAGGTTTTGGTGCGCGTAATATAGGGGCTGATCGGCTATACAGTTGATTCTTTTGCTTATTAGCGACTCGTGTGCAATGAAATAGATAATAATTTAACTTCAGGGCAATTCACAAGTTTTATGATCCCTACGACATTCATAGCTTTTGTTAAACATTATAATTATCATCAGTATGTTACTCTTGCACTTTAGCTTACTTACAAACTATAAGATCCCACAAAAACATAAACATGAGAAAGATCATGTTATCGTCTAAAAAATACATGATTATGAACTCTACCTTGCATGCACCAGATTGGCGTTTTTTAAAAATACGAAAATATATTGTGTGACTTCAAAATAGACCGAATTTACCAGGGTTTTAAAGTAAGTTAAATACTTTTCTAATGAAAACTGCCAAGAATGATGTGTAAAAAATCCTGTATTAAACCTGCACGGAACCAGGAATTTCTACGTATTATGTATTTTTGAGACATTAATGCAGGCCGTTTTTTCACAACTATGGTTTAGTGGTGTTTCGTGGGTTTTATACAAGGATGTTCTTGGTTTTATGAGATGGTTTGTCTAATAGGTAGCTTAGAGATGAGAAATGTAATTAACTGAAGCTATAATTCTTAAAAGTTAAAGTAAAACTAAACCTAACTGCAATAATTACGAGAGAATCATAACAAAGAATTTCTCTGTCAACAAGAGATAATACACCATTTAAAATTACGACCTTGAATAACCCGGTGGGCGGGGCACATAGCATGTGTGGGGCCGAAAAGTTCTCGAATGTGGAGACCACATATTGGCAAGCGCAGCGTAGGACGACCAGCCACAAGATGGACAGAAGACCTCATCCAAGTGGCAAGAAGACGCTGCTTCCAACCGGTCTTTTAGAAAATCCTCGAGGAGGCCTATGTCCAGCAGTGGACGTCTTGTGGCTGAATGATGTTGATGATGAATAACCCGGTTACCCGGTTTAATGATTATCGAGTAATTTGTAGCGATTTTGTCTCCATTCATAACTAGGTATTTATCTTTTTTAACCGACTTCAAAAAAAGAGGAGGTTATCAGTTCGACGCGTATGTTTTTTTATTTTTTTTTGCTATTTCCGTCAATTCGTAACGAATTTCGACTATTTTTTTTGTTTGGTGTTTGGTTTTGGTTTTTTTTTCTCCACTTTAATTTGGTGGAGATCTGATGAAGATTTTCAGAGATGGAGAATGGAACTCTTCAAAGGACAGCAGTGTAAATAAGGACTAATGGGGTACATCCTTTAGTAATATCGGTATGTTTCATAAAATAGCGTAAAAGTAGTCCCAAGGTAATTTGGTGATGTTCTGGTGAAGACTTTCGGAGTTGGAAATTGAGAACGTGAAATTTTAAAGCAACGAATTAAGAAGGGTAAATTATGGTTATAAAGGGTCTTCTTTATTTTTCTCCCGCTCCCCCACTAAAAATAAAAAAAAAAAAAAAAAAAAAATCGACTTCGAAACACTACAGCACTAAAAAGTTAGAAGTGCTGTAGTGTTTTGAAGTCGGTTTTTATTTTTTATTAATTTTTTTTTCGAAGGTCAATTAGAAGTATCCCAGACTGTTGATGGTCTATCAGTGAGTAACTGAGTCAGTTAGTGCCAAAAATTAAAATTGTTGGCCTTCAGCGGAGGGAGCATGAGATTTTATCGAGGCGGTTTAACTACAAAAAATGGCCGTTTTAACGAGTTTTGACGTCTATAGTAGGTTAACTTATCGTCGCGAGCACAATGCATCGTTTTTATACCAGTGCCGTGAGATAAAAAAACATCTGTCACTATAAGATAAACCCTATCGCAAATGCGAGCATGATGACAACATAAAAAGATATATTATCGACTTTTGACAGATGTTTCATTTAAATTTATCCCACTTTTGAGAGGGGCATATAAACTTATATCTAGCGTTTCTGTCAGTCATTCTACGAATAAAATCATCACATTTGTCATGATTTGTCCACTGGTGCCTCTTCGCGCCACCTACGCATCCCATTCGTGCCCTTCCTCTGTTTCTGCTCACTGACCGACGTCCAGTGGCCGTCTCCAGGGATTTAAGGACCCGCTCACTGACCTCCGTTCAGCCCTACTCCACGCAACCAAGCACCCTCTGCCGTCCTGCTCAGACCGTCGTCCAGTGCCTATCTCAATTAAAATAATACTAGGTAAAATGTACCAGTCAACAAAAAATTTTAAAATAAGAAACTTCTAAAACAAAGATTTAAACCGACACACTAAAAAGGGCAAAAATTATTTCTTTCTAATGAACTTGCATCCCAAGCCATTTACTCACCCCACAAATCATACCTAACTTCTACTAAGTACCTAAGTATGTATGGTGTATTTACCACAAATGTATGGTTTCTAGGAAGTTTTCTGGAAAAAGCTTGACACAGACTCCTCCATTTTTGAAGTCCGTTAATAATAAAATGCTTTTGGTTATAAGTAAATCTAATATTTATTTTGTAACTTTAAACAATGAAATAGGTGGTTTACTACATAACTGGGTACCCAATGGAGAAAAGAAGCATGATATGTTTTCTTCTGAAAACGGGAAATTGTTACCAAACAAATTAATATGTTCTTCACCTTTGATGTAATCTGTAACAAAAAAATAAGAAGTAAAAAAAATGTAATGCATTTCCTAGGAGACTCTGGATATGCCTTTGAGCCTGCCTTGGCTGATGACGCCCATCAGAGGAGAGGCCGAGTAGACTCCCGAGGCTCGGTACACACATTGCCATTGTGGAGCCTGAAACCCAGTAGAGGAGGAATGGCCAGCTCAATGGAACATTCCCTAATTATATTTAACCCTTGAATGAATGCTTCTGTGCATGTAATATAAAAAAACTATAGTGGAACTTGGGTAATTAAGCATCCAATTTTGAGTTACTATTTTGAAAAAATACAATTCGTACATACATATTCCTACGTTTTAATATTTGATTTATTTGTAAGATTTAATTGATTGTAGCATAGACCAAATATTATTGTAGTCAGCGCGTTCAAAATATCCTGTAACAAATAAAGAGCATAATTAAAAAGGAGTCCAAAACATTCCAATATGATGTAATAGCTTAAGACGAAAAGAAAAAAGGTAAGACATGTTACGAAAATGATTTTAGATGCCCCTAAGAGCAAAAATTGACGCTAGACTGGATAGACCTCTATGGTCTATCTATCCAAATACTGTAGGTATTCACTGAGCATTGCCTAAGTACACATTTGCATTAGTTTGACAAGCATATTATTTACCTATTGTACTCGGTTGGTGATGGTGAGTCAAGTATTGAACTTAATTTAATATATCACTAGATAATAAGTAGGTACTATCAACACTTACATTCCGCCACTGCTCCAGTCGTGTCGGGACCATGCTCCTTCGACAAGGCTCAATGCGCCCCACTCTTTCAACAACCTTTCGCTTCCCATGGGGCCAGAAAACTCATTGTTGGCTAAATTACTGTGGAGCGTCATATACTCGAACGAACCCCAGTTGATTTTGTTTACTGCGCCCTCTAAAACAGAAAAATATTATAGTTCTTGCCGATGAGTGACTTGTATATGATGTGATGTCCGTATGAGCTTGTAGGAAGGATCTCCAACTATTGTAGTATTGTATAAATTAACTGCAATGGCTATAAAGTTTGTACTTACTTCATTTTCGGCATCTAACTAAGCATCTATTGTCCGTTAGTTATTTGTTTGTTTATTTACATTTTATTTGATACCTAGCACAGACTAAGTAAAGGAAAGATCACACACAGATCAGATTTCAATCTGTCAAAAAACGCAAATTGAACGAATGAAATAGTGATTTTCGTCACATCCCTATTTGCCGATTCAGTGTTGTCATACCAATAAGTAGATAAAATCTTAACTCCTATCTAAGGAAGATATGTATGTCGAAGAGAAGTCATGCTCGCGGGTGGGATATAATATCGTAATGTTTTAAAATTTTAACCTATCTATCTAGATACGATAAAAATCTCATGCTCCCCCCGCAGATCTTGAAAACTATGCTATGTAGAAGCATCCAAGGAGTAATGTTTAGTTCACCAATTTTTAATCCGGTAGGTTACAACGGGCTCCGAAAATAGAGCGGGTTTAAAAATGGCTCTAATAGGTTTGCGTATACACAGTGCGAGCAGCGCATATAACTTTCCTATGCTTGGCCTGGCCCACACTGTTCAGTTCACTGAGATATTTTTGTTATATACAGCCGCAAAGTTAGCAACACATTGTAGTGTAGGCACTTTGAGCCCTCGTTAGTAGATATTTTTACACTGAATTAATGATTAGGTAGATAATTAAGTCTTCAGGATTGTCTAGACAAGATTTTTGTAAACGAAAAGAACTGGAAGACCAGCGAACTTTAGATAACGCATTTGGCCTTTGGAAAGATGAAAAACATCCACTAGTGTGCGACAGTACCCATTATTTCCTTCAACATCTTAAATAACATCAATCTACAGAGACCACTTCATCGATTCTCTGATCGTTCTCATCTACCGGTACATCAGGTACAACCTGGCAGTCGAAGGCCAGAGCTAAGACTTTAGTGGCTGCACTTCCTTGGCGGACCTTGGCCAAGTATTTGTCGTAGTACCCGCCCCCGTGGCCCAGACGAAGGCCGGTCTTGGTGAACGCGAGGCCTGGGGCCACGATAAGGTCGAGGCCTCCTGGAATAAAAAACATTACACCCGTTAAGATTACATTGACACAAAAAATACTTGGTACGATTAAGCGTCTATCAATAAATAAATAAATCGATCAATCAATCATCAGCCCGTATTCGTCCACTGCTGCACATAGGTGTGCTCTAAAGCACGTCACTTTTATTTCCGTCCCCGGCCATTCCCATCCAGCAACTGCCAATTTAAAGTCGCTCAGCGTGCTATGGAAGGGGCTATGCTCGGGGTTTCTCTGAAAGATCGAATTCGAAATGAGGTGATCCGACAGAGAACCCAAGACCCACATAGCCCACCGAATTAGCATGCTGAAGTGGCAGTGGGCCGGCAATATCATCCGAAGAACTGATAACCGATGGGGTAGACGAGTTCGGTTTACGCGGATCGGTAAACGTAGTGCAGGACGTCCTCAGACTCGGTGGAGCGATGGTCTCCGCAAGGCGGCTGGCAAGAGCTGGATAAGAGTACCGAGGACCGTGCTCAGTGGCGTGCAATAGGAGAGGCCTATGTCCAGCAGTGGACAAGCGTAGGCTGATGATGATGATGAACTGCCAGTAATCAGAGCCTCAGATTGTCAGTGCAGCGAGTTGATGGGCGCCCTTTGCTACGTTTGCCAGTTTGTGGACGAGCGAGCGGACTTGTTTCTGGTTTGATACTGACACAGATGGTCGGCTAACATCTTGGGCGATGCCCAGAGTTTTGAGCAAAGCTTCCCCGAACTCTTTCTATACTGCGGTCGTTGTAATCGTACTTTCAAAAACAAGCTGGGTTCCGCGAGCCATTTCCGCGCCGATCGATCGTCGACGTAAAAGTCCCCCAACCTATGAGGTTGCCGTAGTCGGACGGATCACGATGATGAGGACATCATTATCAGAACAATGCCCAGTTACTGTCGACTACAAGTTGACTTGTGGGATTCTTTGGAAGACTGAAGGTGGCACGAAGTGGGAGAGGATCGTTTCTTGATACTGACTTGATATACAGTACAGACACACAGTATACTATTGTAGTACATGGCGGGATTGGAACCTACTACCTCTCAAATGTCAGGCAAGCGTTCCACTGATGCGCTAACACCGGTCGACCGAATGGCCGTGGTTGAGATGTTATTATTAATAAAATTCTTTATTGCACTAGTAAAACCAAAAAGTACAAAGGCGAACTTAATGCTAACGGCATAATCTTCCAGTTAACCTTGGTGTAGCTGAGCTAGAAATATACAGGGTAGTGCTAGCAAAAATATAGTAAACAGATTACAGTTAAAATAATAAATTTGAACCTAAATTTAAGGGGGTGGGGGAGGAGAGCTTATATAGTATAAATAAACCTACATGGTTACACCGACTACCCGTCATTTAGCTTCTCAATTTTTTTCCGTCAATGGTTGTCTGGAAGAAATTACCTAATATTAGTAATAAGGCCGCCAATTGTACTGTACCCTATTATTGTTCAATTCTCATATGTTATTCCTGGTGTACATACAATAAAGAATATTCTATCTATCTATCTATGGTATAAATATATTTATATAAAATAATACGTACTAAACATTTATGATAACACAACAAGAGTACATACATAATTAGGATAAGTTACAGTATTGTAAATGTTCAGTTTCACATAGTCTGCCGGTATGAGAACGACAAAAATATCGTATATTGCTCACCTAAGAAAACGGCAAACAAAGTGACCTACACATTACAACAGTTACAACAGTTCTAGTCACGAATATTTATTACGTTAACACAATTTCGTATCTATGTATTCATCATCATCACCATTCAGCCACAAGAAGTCCACTGCTGGACATAGGCCTCCTCCATGGATTTCCAAAACGACCGGTTGGAAGCGGCCTGCATTTATTAAATTCACGTAATAAATAATCGCGCTTAGACCCGTTAAGGGTGAAACACACCAATGGCGGTGGCGGTCCATAGATATAAATACAGCGTTCATATAAACACAACTGCAGTATTTATGGACCGCCACACCGCGTTGGTGTGTTTCATCCTTTAAAATGTACAACTATGTACAGGCATCGCGATTCGCGAGTCATCAAGAAACACTATTGCAAACCAAGTCTTACTAGTATTAAGCTCGCCTTTGTACAAACACCTTTTTTGTGCAATAAAGTATTTTTGAATTGAATTGAAATCTCCTACCAGTATCCAAAGCATCCTCCCTAACTTGATCCTTGCCATGCTGCGCTATGCCATGCTTCGTCAGCTCCATGCTCTCCTGGTCCCCGCTTAGCACTTTCAGCATCTTCATATGCCCCCCGGCGTACTGTGGGACGAAGGCGGCGGCCCCTCGAGCTTTGACGTGGTCGATAAGGGGTGCAGTATCAACCTCCTGGTCTGTGCTCATGTAGAGGGCTATGCGGTTTGAGGCGTTGTACCACGGGTGGTTGATAACCTGTGGAGAAAGATTTGATGAGTAAGAGCGGAAATAGAAGGTGTATTCAGCTACAATTTGAGCCTAAAACAAAGACGATCGGGTTAACGTTTTGGCCTGTAGCCTAACCTTTTTCACATGACATTTATGACTGGATTAATTTGGATAATCGATAGTCGTGTGAGGCATGAAATCTGTGAGTTTTTTCTCGTGATGACGTGCTTTGGACTATATTTTATGTTAAGGAAAGAGCATACCTACTCAGACATCCTGCTCTAGATAACAAAATCAAGGACATTTTAGTGTTTTAGTTTTCATATATATATATATATATATATATATATATATATATATATATACCTATATAGTTACTAAGTTTTTGTTAGAGAAATGCAGTGTAAAATTCTCAATTTTCGTGGTCCATTAAATTTAACAAAAATTAAGCAAGTATATGATAAAAACAAAGAGTTTAAATGCCCCTGATTTTACTTTGGAGCAAACACAATGCTTCTTCAAAAATCATGAGAAATGCCAGAATGCTAGAAATAAAGCATTAGCAGTTTCACTGCTAATAGGCGTCAGTTCAAGAAGTTCAACATTTTTATTCCTTGAGGTGATATCGTCTATACCTATCGTATATTTTTTTGCTCTCCGATACTTGCTGGTACCTTTTTAAAAATAACTTCTGATTGTCTCTTCTTCTCATTAGCAGTGAGAGCAGCTATTCTTGCCGACACCTCGCTCCGCAGCAGTACCTTCGCCGGGTTCGGCTTTACGGGACTCATTGTGGACCTTACTGCCTGTAACATAGGGTTGTCAACACCTTAGTTTACTTCGTCTAACTCATGCAATTTAGACGGCACTATTGTATGAGCGAGACACAAATGGTTAAACAGTCCCTCTCTTTAATTGACAATTAAAAAAAATATTTATGGTCAAGTCCTGGGAAACTGTTAAGGATTGGATTGTTAGCTTTATATGTTTTTATCTTGATTATTCTACGTATAATGTATAATCGCATATTGTTTGAACTTGATAACAATACGTCGTCACTTGAAAAACCTCTTATTTTAACAGTCACACCACACAAGCTCATTCACACTGTCACACGTATGTACTCACTTAGTTCTAAATCAAAACCTAGTAAATGCAAATGAGTATGACATTCTCACCCCTCATAAATTAGCGCAAGGTAACTTCTTAACTACGTACAACTTTTCCTCTGTGGTACAACTAATAAAAAAACTCCAAGTGAACTTGCACAACGTTATAACAAGAGCTGTGGGCTGATACTGTCGGAAGATAGCGGGATATTGAACCAAAACAAACTTGCTGTCACTCTGTAAACACGTGTTCGTACGTTGGTGCAGCGCCATCTGGTGATGATGTAGTGTACTTGGTCTATGTTTGGTGAGGCGATGCTGAAATTAACGACGAATTGCACAATTTATTATTATACGTTCACTCTCTTGGAAACTACTGTATTTTGTAAAGTTGACATTTCAGAAAAGATGTCGCTTCTATTCTCTTCACACTTCTGCGATGCAGCAGCTAAAAAAAATTTATTCAATTAAAATGAAATAAAAATCGTAGCTATTATTAGATTAGATTAGATTAGAACACTTTTTTGTACACAGCAGAAAACAAAATACATTAAAAGGCTTACATATCTAAGTTTTGCCGTACGCAATTGGCGGTCTGTCACCAAAAACGATCTCTTCCAGACAACCTTAGGATAAATAGTACTGAGGGATAAAGAAAGTAGGCAGGTAGCATAATCTATTTACTAATAAAACTATTATATAATAAATATAAGAAAATACGAAATATGTAGTTAGTCGTCTCACTAAACATTGTACGCAGGTAGTTTGTGCCATAAATTTTATTGTTAACTCTTTAGAATACATATTAAAATCTATAGTTTAGAATGTATGTCCTCCAGATGGTGGTTAAATGTATACTTATGACCAAGTATATTATAGCAATAATACAAGATAAGTATATTATACCTAGGTATTTGCTCGTTTTCATAATCTCTTAAAGCATAAATTAAAGTTCAAAAAATTTTAAAAGTTATGTGATAGTAAACTGAAAACAAGAAAAGTGATCAAATGTTATACTTAAAGCCATATAAAAGAGCGACTTGAGAGAGATTTTATCTTATCTCGCTGAGAATAAGTTTGAACATTAATTGAAATGCCAGTCCTTAGAATAGACTGTGTTAAACTTCCTCTGTGATTCTACAGGGTGACTGAATTTGTTCACCGTAGTTTAAGGGGACATTTTAGCCATTATTTAGAACCATATGGTGCAAGTTTAAAAAAAAATACCCAAAATTACTATACTTAAGCCTAAACAAACAATATCAGGACACAAAATAAAAAACAAAACCATGTTTGGAGCGTCTTATGGTTGGTTGGCCAACTCAATTGTTTTTTTAATCGTTACGCATATTGAACGTCAGACTCTTAAGCATTTAACATTTAGAAAATATTTTCAATGATACGGTACTTCCTACCACTTCGAATTTGGATTCACAGTTTGGATACAAAGGTCGAACATCACGAATATTTACAAACATGTTACACCATTACTGATACATCTTTATTAATAGGTACTGTTTTTCAGAATGAAAAGAATATTCCCTGAGAATACAAAGTCAGCCTGTAGGTAGTCAGTCAAAAGATTCGTCTAGGCACTCACTGAAGACATACACTCAGCGGCACATCAACCTTTACATGCGAGATCACTAACTAGTAATTGAGAGCAATTTTGTAACAAAAATGTAACTGTTGACCTGCCGTCGATTGTACTTATTTAATTCAACGCCCTTTATTTAATAACATCTTCCATACAACACAATAGTTATTTAAACAAAGGTATCATCATCGTGTACGAAACCTATTAAGATAACATTGAAATGCAAGCTTTCCCACCAAGTAATTATAATAATTACCTGCATCACTTACAAGCTTTGCACTACATTGTAACACATTTTACATGACACCTTGTGTCAGACTTCTGCAATAAGTTATGTTGAGACGTAACACTTAACTTATCTCAAGAGGAACCTCTCCTTATCATTTTACAAACGCTTTAAAATAGCCGACGACCTAGAATTCCACCACTTATCTGATTGTCAGGATCAGGTTGCCAAAAACTCTTTGGAAGTAATATTTGTGCGATACCTGGAAATTAATTAAAAAGTTTTATCTTTTATCTTCATTTATGCTTAAATACTTGAGATTTTAAAGACCAGTTCAAAGTGTTGATGTCTTTAAATTTAATTAAACATAAAAATGTTTATCTTCAAAACATCCAAAGCTGCAAAAGACCCGAGTATCAATAATAATTGAAATGAATTAAAACGTAGGAACATACCAAGAGAGTTATTGATTAAAGAGAGCGAGAAAATGAAATTATGTAATGAAGCTGACGAAACAAAGTTGCTCCGGCAGTTGTCGGGAAGTAGTGCAATGGCTTTTTGATGATAGCAAATTCATCGACCGTAACGCAAAACGTATACCTAGCAATGAGCATGTTCGAGCAATCTCCATCGTAAAACTCAGTATTTTACTTCGAGATAAGGCTGAGTTGTTTTCAAACATTCGCATGCGTAATGGGCTAGGAGATTAGATGCAGAGTGCCTAATAGCCGGGTGCTGGCCTTTGTCTCGCTCCGCGGCCACGGCACGTGGAGGGTCTGCACGGCCTTTGTCTGGGCAGGGCACCGGCGCGGCGCGGCGCCAGGGGTCGCCGGTGGCGCCGCCGCTCAGCTGACAGCACAGCTCTCTTCAGGCCGGTCCCGCGGCTGCCCGCTGTCATGTCAGTAGTCGAGCCCCGCGGTCGACTCTCGACACACGTGTCCGTCACTCTCGACTCGGACAAAACTTTGTTACGTCAAATCAATGGATATAACCTAACACGCCGCGAATTTCGCCAGTCAACATAAAAAATGTGATTTGATAAGTGTTAACATTGAGCCTCGAATGGTGTTTCTTTGGGTTTCCTGTGTTCTTTTACATTGTTATTCTTTTGTTCCTGTGTAGTGCGTGCCGCAGTGACGTGTTATGTTTGCAGTTTGCCAATAATGTGAATATTGTTCGTTCTGTCTGATTTGTGTTGTCAAAACATACGCGGGAGTTATGAGCATTCAAAAGTGTCTTCTGGACAACTCCAGCAGGATGATAAAGGCTATGTCAACGGCGAAGTCAACGAGCAACGATGCAACGAAAACGGTAAGTGGACTCGACTATTTTTACGTCAAATGTTTTTGTTTATTTCCGAACGATAAGTGTGCGCCTTGCTCTGTGAAACGCTCGCATCGTGTATGATGAATGGCCTCGGCCGGGTGCCGAGCAAAAGTTAAAAGGAACACTTTAATTTATAGGTTATTGGTAATCTGCTTGCAGGCGTCTGAAATAGCACTAGCCAATCTTAACAACATGTAATGTAAGTAAATTTACTGACCAGTTTTTTCTGCCTGAAGAACCACAACTTGAGTTGCGCAATACTTATCCCAAATAGTATATTATTATGTTTCATGACCTAAGGTTCCATAAAAATATTCCAGTATTTCAATATAAACACAAAGGATTCGTATTTATGAATATTAATGCTCAAGTCGTGGAATCGCATGTAGGTAAATGTAAACTGAGTCATTTTAAAGCGCTTTACTTTGATGTAAATGCTCATAACATACACGAACCTTGCTCGTTTTACTTTCCTAAAATTGTTAACAATAAATTTTGAAACCAAATATGATAATTTGAATCAATTTCATTCTCTTATATCCTTACAACAAAACACAAATCCTTTCCTAATCTGTAGAATTCTAAAGGACCCGATTGGGCCACAATAACAATGGTTTTTAAGATAAGAATATTCTTTATTGCTTAACTTTCAAGATCATAATCCAACAGGTTAAAGTTGACGTTTCACTCTTGTGACGTGACGTCACGTTGCAGACTATCTGTTGAATCTGTCTATTCAGGAACGTTATTATTGATACGCCATTACTGGGTTCTTAAATTGGACAGCAAATTACTTATATCTTAACTGTGTTGTTTCTTGAGACTGACAAGTCTGGTAATATTTAATAAAGTATTTTTTCACTCCAAATCAGGGCAATTCTCTCAAGAAATTTTTGAACGAAAGGCAGGCGGAAAGTGATATTTATTTATTTACACATAATAAAAAATATATATATATTTAATAGTACCAAACTGTGAATACAGTTTGTTGGTACATTGCTCTTTTAATTTACATTTTAGCTGCTCATAGACTTGAGCATTCAAGCGATGCTCATTACAGGGAAAAGGTCACAAAATAAACTCGAGCGTTTTAGCGAGCATTCTATTGCGTTCTACTAAGCATTTTAGCAAAACGCTTAGTTAAAGGTTTAGATCTTTTAAGATCGTATTTAGAAGGAAGGGTCCAAAAAGCAGACGTAAATCGTATTAAATCTCTATCTTAGGGCCGCTCCTTTTCCTAGTCTATATAAATGATTTACTGTTTATGATACAAAAAATGTCTGAGATAGTGTTATTTGCTGATGACACGTCACTTATTTTTAAAATAAGGAGACAAGAAAATAATCTTGACGATGCAAATAATGCTCTCTCGCAAGTACTAGATTGGTTTACAGCAAATAATCTGCTGCTAAATTCTAAAAAGACAAAATGTATAAAGTTTTCCTTACCTAACGTACGAGTAGTTGAGAACAACATAGTAATTGGACATGAAAAACTAGAATTTGTAGTTGATACTGTATTTCTGGGCATCACAATCGATGCAAAACTACAATGGGGTCCACATATTGTAAAATTTGCACACAGACTTAGCTCTGCAGCATATGCAGTGAAAAGAATTAGGGAACTCACTGACGTTGCAACTGCTAGGCTTGTTTATTTTAGTTACTTCCATAGTATTATGTCCTACGGTATACTACTATGGGGCCGGGCAGCAGACATTGAGACTATCTTCATCTTGCAGAAGAGAGCCATCGGATTTATTTACAAGTTAGGTAGTAGGGATTCGCTAAGAGATTTCTTCAAAGAAACCAACATCTTAACAGTTGCATGTTTATGAAAATATTATGTACGTTAGAAAAAATATCAAAGACTTCGAAAATGTTGGTGGCCACCATAATGTTAATACTAGAAATAAACATAAATTGTCATTTCCACTATTTAGACTTGCAAAAGTCAACACATCCTTTATGGGGCACTGTATAAGGTTCTACAACAAAATTGCTCAAGATATATTAGAGTTACCTCCAACGCGATTTAAAAAATGTGTTAAGCAAATTTTGTGCAAAAAGGCTTACTATAACATCAAGGATTATTTAGAAGACAAAGATGTTTGGCATTAAACAGTAGATTAATATTATTTAAAGGACGATTGTGACTAGTGTTCAACACATTCATGACTAATATTTTAAGTTGAAAACTCTGTTAATTAAGTTAAAACGTGTTTTGAAAAGAATAAATGTAGAGTTTCTTTGTTAGCTTCTTCTCCACATAATCCATTAATTGTGAAACTAACAACTTTGACGTTCATTAAGTAAACATTCTGTTTTTACAATGAATAAAAATTTGAATTGAATTGAATTGAATTAAACTAATGGCAAAACGACAGTAAATATCCATACAGATGCCCACATAAATACTACGCAGTAATGACGTATGTTTGTATGGACCGCCATCGCCACCGCCACCGCGTTCGTGTGTTTCGTCCTTAACTTGTTTCTATTTTAATCTCCTAGGTGATTTTTTTTCAAAATATGGGTAGGTGATGTCGGCTATTTTTTTTTTTGTGTCGTCATAACTCAGCGTCGTAATATGGCCGGGTTGCGGTAACATTTTTCGGTCCAGCTATTTGGCCTCGCGGTCATAAATAAACACATACGTGAAAAACCAAATCCTCCTTTACATTTATAGTCGGTTAAAGACAGACAGTGAAACTGTTGCATCACTTATCCTGCACCCTGTGCTATGGCAGCCAGGCAAGGACATCACAAACTTGAAAATACACCCAGGCTGAGGCCATTTGTACAAATGTACGGCGGCCCCCAGCGGAAATCGAATCTACGACCTCTGTCATCGTAATCAGACGTGATACCGCTAGACCAACGAGGCACTCGATCCAGAGCGATTCTATTCCGACGGTAAAGTGAGCGACAGGTCGTTGTTACTGTAACGGCTTAAGAATATAATAAAATTGAGTGAACATAATTTGACTGTTGATTATTCTTTGTCTGCCCTCAGGTCTACTAACTGCATGTTTGTGATTATAGCAGGATAATGGCAGTTTTTTAATTATATTTGTAGTATGGCACTGAAACGTGGTCTCTCACTATGGGCCTCATAAGAAAGATCAAGGTCACGCAATGAGCAGTGGCAATGATAAGATCCGTAGACGTACGAAAGTCGTCGACATAGCCCAGCGGACTAGTAAGTTGAAGTGGCAGTAGGCGGGCACATAGCACGCAGAACTGTGGGCTAATTACGCGCACCAAATCCTGAGCGATTCCAATCGTCTAACTATCAAATTCCATACTAATTTGACAGTTAGACGATTGGAATCTCTCAGGATGTGGTGAGCGTAATATAAGGGCGCCGATGGGGCCGAAAAGTTCTCGAATGGAGACCACATATCGGCAAGCGCAGCGTAGGATGACCAGCCACAAGATAAACAGATGACCTCATGCAAGTGGCAGGAAGACGCTGGATGCAGGCCGCTTCCAACCGGTCTTTTTGGAAATTCAGCAGTGGACTTCTTGTGGCTGAATGATGATGATGATGATTTGTAGTATACTTACCAAAGGTATGGGATGGGATGGGGTGGGATTTAAGTCGAACTACCTAAGAGCTACTTCCAAATTCCTGTAGATCATCATCAACCCATTATGTCCTCACCGAGGGGCACGGGTCTCTTCCCTGAGGAAGGTATAGGCCATACTCCACCACGGGGGCCAAGTCCGGATTGGTGGAGGCTTGTAGACTAGTAGCTCGTCTACTGTCAGAAGTTGTCAAGCCGCCCTAAGGCCTCTGACTTGGCTTAACGACTGCCATCTATCGACGGCAGCCGGCACCAACAGCTTAACGTGCCTTGCGAAGCACGGAACCGCTCGGAAAAATGCCACTAGCGTTAGGCATAGACGGCGACCCATCCATGCACTGAACGCGCCCAGTGTTGCTTAACCTTCGTGATCGTTTAAGATCACTCGGGCAGCCGGGGCTACGAGCGATTCCTGTAGATAGCAGACTACAATGGCCGGTTTTGACATCGTAGGATTTGTGGGCGCAACGATAAAAACTAAAATTAACCTTTTACTTTCCTTACTTCTAAGGTTACAGACTACTAGCGAATTTTAGCGCAAAAAAAAGTCCGCGGCCGACGGGCACGTCGTGGGAACGGGCTTTTTCTGCACTTGCATAGTCTTCGAATTTGACGAAGACTCGTAGTTAACGAAGTTTCGTGAGTATTTAAGGATAATTTTAGATTTAAATAGCGGTGCCCACACATCGCCGGCCCGTTGTATAACTTCGACATAGTCGAACTGATATTTTCATTGATATACTAAGGCCGTTGTGGGAACGTTGCAGGCGATGTCGAGCAATTATTCGTTATCGGTTATCGTCTAATGTGAAACCGACCATTGCAATGCCATTATTACTCTAGCAGACATGGGACCTAAATCGTCTACGGAATAAAGATAACAATCGCAAGTTATTTTAGCATACCTACTCTCCTTGTATCCACGACGTTATTAACAAAAAGGCACTGTGTTCTTATATGATTAAGATTGATTGGTCTACTTTTAGAGCCACGTCACTGCCGTCACGGTATCATGTAGCCTATCAGCCTGGGATGAATTATTGTGGAATTAACGCCTTCCAGCTTTGAAATACAGGTTTCAGATAGATAGGGTGTCCCATTAAAACAAAATTGTGTAAAAATTTGGCCAACTTCTCGAAAACTATAAATTTTACAGATAAGTACAAGTTATGTTAAGAATTTTAGTCTATGAAATACATAGTAGCTTACAGACGAGAAATGTGATCAATTATTATCGGCATTAAAATAAGAAAATAGTTTTATTTAAATTTCTGTAAATGCTGTTACGCATAATATTAATAATAATTATGGCAGAGCCGCGATTCATGATTTTTGAAGTATAACAGTAAAGGGGGTCCAGGGAGTAACACTAGCGCCACTAAGGATAAAAAACCGGCCAAGTGCGGATCGGATTCGCGCAAAGGGATCCGTACCATTATCTATACAATATTAAACACAAAAATCGAGAAGAAACGGCAAAAAATCACGTTCGTTGTATGGGAGCCCCCTTAAATATTTATTTTATTTTAATTTTATTATTTACTTTTAAATTGAATATATAACTAAATATTCTGCGAACATTTGAAGCGTCTACCTGTTGCCGTTATTAATATCGAGCAAAAAAGGGCAAAAAAATACGTTTGTTGTACGGGAGCCCCCTTAAATATTTATTTTATTCTGTTTTAAGTATTTGTCGTTATAGCGGCAACAAAAATACATCATCTGTGAAAATTTCAACTGCCTAGCTACCACGGTCCATGAGATACAGCCTAGTGACAGACCACAGAACGTGACAGACTGACAGATAGACAGACAGACAGACGGACAGTGAAATTTTAGTAATAGGGTCCCGTTCGGCACCCTTCGGGTACGGAACCCTAATAAAAAATGTCTTCGTTCAATTAAACTCACTTATTTACTGTAATCCACAAATATACTGAGTTTACTGTAATTTTTTTCTAATTTTAAGTTCTCGTCAAACCCAGTTGTTTTACTAAAGTAGTTCTCAGCGGAATGCGCCCATGTTTGTTTGTCGGTCCGGCACAACAGCATTGTTATCTAAGTAAATTATTTAATTACATTATGAAAATGTCTTCGTGTTCGATAGAAAGTGAAGTTGACATGTCGTGGAACTAGAGAGAGATGTCAACGATGTTAGTGTTACAATACCGTAGTTCTTTTGCTGCTAATTGAGAATTGGACTTCAGTGGAAGTGATATTTTCTAGGGAGTAATTTAAATGATCACCAAAAAGAAATGTGTTTGGTCAGCATTTTGTGCTCCCCCCTTCTCTACACGACTAGTAGATAAAAAAACAACTGCCTTTTCGTGAAGCCATAGCCAGATTTAAGTTACAAGTCACCAGTATTGAAGTTTGGCACCAACAAGGGTTGGCACCGACTTGAAAATGTAGGAGCCATTTAATAAAATAGTAATGGATACTTACACGCAACGCAAAGCGACATGATTATAAACAACCCATTAAGAGTCTGTTGGATTATTTAATAAATTGTGAATGGGGTTTTGAAAGCAATGTTCCACGCAAATTACTTTCAAAATCACAATTTACTAGCCACTTTTTTGTATAAATACTAGGCACACCTGCGGCAACTTCCAATGCTTCCACCGACCACTTGTGGTCGGCATCGGCAGAGGCTCGTCTATCTAGCCCAGTGGGAACCACTGCACTAGAAAGACGAACCTTTCTCTACGCTAATAAGCTCCTATATTACGCGCACAAAATCCTGAATGATTCCAATAGTCTAAATTGTCAAATTCCATACTAATTGCTATGGCAAACAAGAAGATTCCGACGGGATTAGGCACGAATAATAAAGCCTCAGCCCCTATATTACACGCACCAAATCCTGTCGGAATACAGACGTTTGCAATAGCAATTAGTATGGAACTGAACAGCTGGACGATGGTATTCCATTAGTATAAAAATATAAGCTAAAACAGAAATTATGTTCATACCTTAGTGAACTAGATTATACTAGAACTGAAAGCTTAATTAAATTGAATCATCATCATCATCATTCAGCCACAAGAAGTCCACTGCTGAACATAGGCCTCCTCCATGGATTTCCAAAAAGACCGGTTGGAAGCGGCTTGCATCCAGCGTCTTCCTGCCACTTGGATGAGGTCATCTGTCCATCTTGTGGCTGGTCGTCCTACGCTGCGCTTGCCGATATTTGGTCTCCATTCGAGAACATTGAATACCTAACGTAAATTCACTTATTTTGACGCACATTCAGTGGCTGAAACCTGATCCCAAGACCTAGTCGAAGGGGTACTCATACTCAGCCCGAGTTTGAGTACCCCTTATTGGTTTTTGTATTTGTATTTTTGTATATTTTCTTTATTTGTGTTATGTACCGACACATTCGGACTTGATTTAGGCTGACTTTGTGTGTACAATATGTTTCATGCTTTGTTGTTCTAGTTTTTGAGAGGCCTGACATCCTAAGATACAGATCTCTGTTCTAGTTCAGGACCCAGTCTTTCCACAGATTATTAATTTCTATTGTACTATATTGTACCACTACATTTTTACCTTATTTGTGGATGGAGAAATAAACATTATTTGTATTCCATATGAATAACTAAGTGTCAGATCACCTTTCCACTGCCCACTCCCAAAGGTATCACTGACCACCTTCGGTCCGCGGATTTCAGGTTGAGAAGCATTGACGAGTGTCTTATGCTAATCAGATCACCTGACCTCCACTTATTTGTCTCGCCCTGTGTACTTACGGGTAAACAATTAGAACTGATGACAATAGATTAGTTCATGTTGTCGTACACACGACATCACTTTTTTAAACAGAAATATAAAATCAACTCTAAGCTCAGAATACAATGGTTGCTAAGCTTTAGAATCTGCTACTTCGACGGGTAATCATACACCATATAATAAAAAGCTTATTTTTCTCTGCAATGTACATCGAATTGTCATAGTAAGCCATGAATCGTAGTTCTGTGAAACAGACCAGTTCGTCTAATTCGGACGATTTTGAGTGTAGTTTTTCAACAAAATAATTAGGCTAATTATATGATATTCGGAACTTCCTTAAAAGTGTTAATTAATTTATTATATCGACATGATAAGTACACGACAAGATAAGTGGTAGCCTAGTGGGTAGAACATTGGACTCGGAAGCGAGAGCCCCAGTAAGTTATGTACATTTGTGAAGTTATAGTCAATACCACTCGCTAACGGTGAAGAAAAACATTGTGATGAAACATACCTCAGCGCTTGAAATCGCCACTCGTAATTAAGCCTATACTCTCTCTCTGAAAGAAGGCCGGCGCCCTGGCAGTGAGACGTATATAAGCTACATATTACGTCCTCCTGTAGGACACATGCCTTCTTTCAGAGTGAGAATATGGGCTCAATCATCACGCGAGACCACCGCAGATTTTCGATATCTAAGCTCATGATTGTGGTCTGGCAATGTAGAAACTAGGTACTTATTTGAATGATATATATTAATTAAAATTTAAAAAACCCCCGACACAAAATAAACTAACTCTTAAAAAGTAAAAAATAATATCATATCTCTTAGGGTTTTGTCAGGCATTTGACCATGTCCTTAAACTGCTGAGTGGATTTCCATCAAACATGGCTAAGAACCATCTCGATCAATCTAGCTTTCAATTAAAAAAACCGCATCGAAATCTCTTGATCCGTTTAGAGGCTATGACGGAACGTACAAACACACACACAGACATAGGCTTCACACTTACAAAACCCCCTCTTTGCGTTGCGTCGGGGGTTAAAAACGTAACAGTCTCATTTATGAAAATACGACTCCTTAAAACACTCCTCAGACGCAGTTTAGATAAATATTTGGTAAAGGGTAAAGACGTAACCAAAAATTGCTTTTGAGGAGTGTTTTAGAGTAATCCTGTTTTTATAAATAAGACCGTAATAGTACAAGAAAAAGAAAGAGATAAATGAGGTCAGTGGAAGAGGTTTATCGGGATCGTGGCAAGTGACAAAGGCTCTCTGCCTACCCCTCGGGGATGCAGGCGTGAGGCGTGAGGTTATGTAATGTAAAAAATGTAAAAGTACTAACTGGGTTATTTGTCAAGCAAAGGATTCCTTTGTAATAAATTCTCCGCAGTTGAATTGCTTCAAGCTACGAAGTGTCTAAAATAAAAGTGTGACCATTAAGACTAACGATGTGCATTAATTTTTACTCAATCACGGTCGCGTGACTCGAAAATGGTCATATCGTCGGTGATACTCCCAGACCGCGTAACCAACAGTGGCTGATACCGCGTATCTACAAAAGTATCAAAATTGAAATTTCGCGCGTACTAACAGGCAACGGTGATTGGCTGCGGCGCGCATCGTCCGTTTGGTGGGTCGTCCAATCAGAGAGCTGTAAATGAAAGAAGTCGAAACCGCGAGAGTGGGTATCCTGCGTAAATTTTACAAAATACCGCGGAACTACGCAGAGATTAGTACAAGGTGTGGGTGTTTTGTTAGTGTCTCGCAAAAATAATTCATTTTCGTAAGCTGAACAGGAATAATCGGTAAGTGTGTAATACTATTTCAGCGTGTGTAGTCTTAGTTACCTTATTAAAGTTAAATTTAGTGAAAAAACTACATTATTTAGTACAAAACCACAGAAACGTTTTTCACTGTATTTACGCGGTTTAAGATTTCGTCAATTTCTTCTAGTTTATGTAAATACGCGGAATAAGCAATAACATCTTACTGGGTTCAAGATCTTCTAATCTAATAAATTACATTAGATAGTAAGTCTTGAGTTTTATAATTATGTTGGTTGAATAATTATAAAACTAATTAGGTGCGTTACAATTTCAGAAAAATATGGAAGAAGAACAAACTGATGCCACAGAAAAAGATTCATTGGAACATGTTGACCACAATTATAGTCAAGTTGCGGCATTAAAAAAACTGAAAAAGCGAAGAGAAGAACTTATTCTCAAGAGGCAGAATCTTTTGAACACGCTGCCCTTGAATAACACATCCACATCTTTGGCCCTACCTCAGGAAACTATATGCGTACAAAAAGAAACTGAAGATAGCACTACTGCTTGTGACACTGTTTCCGCAATTGGTCTCGACTCCACAGATTTAGACCTCAGATCTACTCCACAGTCTGCATGTCTAGATTTTTCTTCTGACGACTCCGTTGCTGATCCAACTTATGTTCAACTTTCCAACATAACCAATGTTCAGCCCATTGTATCAATTAATGATGTTAATTGGTTTCCTGAAAGAGATATTGAGCTAGAAGTGGCCAGAGAATCACGGACAAGACAACGAAAAGCTGACTCAAGGACTTGGAAAAAAGAAGTTAACAAAAAGAAGAGAATGTTGGGAAAGGATTACATAGGGTACAAGAAGAAAGTTGGTGACAAATACGTTCAAAACGATCCGAAACCCGAAAGAAACATGGGTTCTCAATGCGATTCAGCTTTTTGCGCTCGCAGCAAAGTCATGTTTTGTCCACTGTTAAGTGAAGATAAGCGACAAACAATTTTCGATAACTTATGGAGCATGTCATGGAAAGAAAACAAGATGTATGTGATTTCGATGGTCGATAATGAACAGGTGAAAAGAAAAACAAAAGGAGTTTCCTCTAGACGTTCAAACACTAGAGTATAGTTTCTGCAAGTGGATGGCAAAAAGGAAAGAGTTTGCTTAAAGACATTTCTTGCAACCTGAGAATGAGTTCTTGGAACTGAGAATGAACCTAGATCTGAAAATGCGCCCTCAACAAATACTGCTCCTCAACAAAGCAGTGATAATAAATGCAACTCTATCAAGAGCTACTTGGTCAGTTCGCCCAAATTGCCATCACATTATTGCCGCCAATCGAGCACGAAGCAGTATTGGGAACCAATAATTCAGTCGAAATCACAACTTTACAAGTTGTATGTTGAATTCTCATCGTCGACATCCAAACCAGTGGCTTCAAGAAAGCTCTTTGGTGATGTCCTAGAAGAGAACATAAGCTTGTATCAACCCAAGAAAGACGCCTGTGACTACTGCTGTTCATACAAAGCAGGTAATGTGTCAGAAGAAGACTATCAGCACCATGTAGAACTAAGTTTGGCTCGAGCTGAGAAAAACATAGATAAAGAGATGGCTCAATCTGGAATAATTCATACAGTAACTGCTGATTTACAAGCAGTGAAGTTGTGCCCTTATTTAACGGCTAGCGCACTGTACTTTAAAACTAAACTGGCAGTACACAACTTCACTGTTAACAATATTGGAACGAATGAAGTGACCTGCTACTGGTTTGACGAAACCGCCTGCGATCTAAAAGCTACAACGTATGCAACCTTTTTTGTTGATTATAAAACAGAATTGATAGAAAAAGATCCTAAAGACGTGGTTATATGGACAGACGGTTGCACTGCTCAAAATAGGAACAGTGTGGTTTCAAATGCACTTCTTAGATTAGCAGTGCAGAAGAACGTTACAATAACACAAAAGTACCTCGAGAAAGGTCATACGCAAATGGAAGTTGACTCAGTCCATTCAGTTGTTGAGAGAAAGCTTAAAAATTTTGAAATTTTTCTACCATCGCAATATGCATCATTGAACAAAGAAGCCAGAAAGAAGCCTTTTCCATACAAAGTCGCATAGCCAGATCATACATTCTTCAAAGACTATAGTTTAAAGGATTCCAAGTGTATGACTCAATAAGGCCTGGGTGCACCGCTGGTGATGACTGTGCTACATATTTTTTGATCTCTTTGATTAAGTAAGGTAGTAGGTAAAGTGTTTTCTTTAACGATAATCTAGTAATTGAACTGATTACTCATGTGAAAGCAGAATAATAAATCTAAATAACTGTTGTCAAACTATATTTTGTATAATTTGAACATAGATTCCGCGTAAATGCAATAAAAAAATTAAGAAATGGTTTTTTTTGCTACAGCTATTCAGCGTAAGTGCATTTTCTCATTAAGTATGGGCCTAATTAGGAAGTGAATGCTAAATATATCTATATAATATGATATTCTAGGCAGTTTTAAGTTCAGACAATCCTAAGGTAAAAAGACACGAAGATATTAAATTTTTTCAACTTCCTGTGAAATTTACTCAAATCAATTTACGCGGTATCTGCCACTGTTTGTTACGCGGTCTGGGAGTATCACTGACGATATCGCCCTTGTCATCTGCAATCAATCATAGCTAATAGGTATACAATGTATCCACAAAACAATGACAGACAAGCAGGCAAGGATATAAAACCCCTTCGTTTTTCAAAGGCTTGGTTAAAAATACTAAATGTGTTTTTTTGTTCTATACTTCCCGATAAGAGTAACTTTGCAATGAATTTGTAGTTCGACTGCACAAGAGTAGGTCCAACCGAGGTACAATTGCAAAGCTATTAATATTGGAGTGGTGTATCGGCTCATTTGTGAATCAATTTGCCTTAGTAGCAGTACGCGAATGCGCACGTCGTCCTAGCTGGGCCTCGGTTCTGTTATAAACTGTTCCATTATAGCATGTACAGCTATATTGTCTATATATCGACCCTTTGAGGATGAAATGTCTTAAAAGCCATTTCTGGTCAAAATGGACCTTGAATGCAACTTTCACTCAGTTTTTCAATCTCATTCAATCTGTATAATATTTCGTTTCCTCAAATTCGCAAAAAAAGACTTACTACCTTGATTTTTTAAATGTTTTTTCATTTATTTGTAGAATTTTAAATAGCGCGATCGGACCACCATAAGAATCGAAACAATTAAAAATTATTGTTCTTTTCAAGGTCATAATCTAAAAGGGTAAAATATACTGTAAAAGACATTGATGCTACTTATTTTTTGTCGTATAAAACATGTCATATTTTTAATTATTGGCTTATACTGTAATTATTTTAGTACATTTTTTTGCTGTAAAATCCATTGGATTTTTTGTATTACGTAAGACATGCTAACTTGTAAACTACTAAAGATATTTAGCTTGAAGTTGAATATTTATGAAACTCGTTACATTTTTAGTCTACCTGTAATCATTGCATTAATACGGCATTCAAAAGAAATAAGAGACAAAGCATTTAATTTTGTATTTTTTTTGTTTTCGCGCTCCTGTCAAATTCGTAAAATGGCTTTTAGTACATTTTGTCCCCAAAGGCTCGATATTTTATAAGGCATTACAAAATAGACAACAGAGCCCGTTGCTGGGTCATGCTTCTTTTCTTTCACGCCAACCCATCCGGTCCTTTACCAGTCTCGTGTAATGTTGTCCGTGTTTGTGATGACCTTGCCTGATTACCATAGCATAGGGTATCCGAGTCATTCTAAGTTAGGGACGAGGACAAGTAATTGTATTGTGTGGAAGTTATTTATTTATATTTCCCCACCCCCAGCACAATCTCAACGCTTCTTACCCATGGTCCACCTCCTGGGACCACCTGGGTGAACCACGGGAACTTTTTTTTACAACGGTTTACCTCTCTGATAAAACATTAAAGGGCTCTATTTTTTATTGGTGACAGTCCACCTCAGACTTTGAAGACTTTCGATGTCAAGTTGTACGGTGGAAAAAATCCCATAGTTCACACAGGTGGTCTCAGCAGGAGGACCGTGGGTAAGAAACCGGTGTGAAGTTAGCTGACAAACTTAGCTGACAAACATAGCTGACACTATTACACGACCAAATAAAATGGTCGTTTTTAAAAAAGGGAACATTCTGACCGTACGTAATTGTGACAATAAAAGATGTTAAAACATATCTTAATTATGGCTAAATACCGTGGCATAGCAGTGAAAACGTGAAGAAATAAAAAATATTCGCAAAATTTTCAGTACGCGTTTATGTTTCTTATTGGGATACTAAAAAAATTAGAATTTCTAGAAGGCTGGATCTTAGTTCTTACGGTTCCTTAGATACTAAGGAAACTGTTAAGGTATAAATAGAAGCATCAAACATGTTCAGTTTTTGTGATAAAGTGGAGCCGACAAACAATTTGTGAGAAAAATCTCTCCGGAGTTGCGCCCTGGACGACATACCGCAGAAAACAGAATTTCTACCACTTTAGAAATACAAAATTATGATTGCATAGACTCTAAAGTATTTTAAATAAATCAATTTATACCTTCAGACCCTTCAGTTTCTCTGAAATCGGGCGATAGACAAAAATAATGGAGAAAATTTCAAATAACCTTTGTGTTTTTCTTGAGATATACGAAAAAAACGAATTTCTACCAGGCTGGATTTATGTCATTTCGGTTCCTTAGATACTACTTAAACTACTTAACTATAAATTGAGACATGAAACCATTCAGTTTTTGTGATAAAGCGGAGCTGACAAATAATTTGTGAGAAAAATCTCTCCAGAGTTTCTTTCTGGGCGACGTATTGCACCAAAACGAATTTCTACCACTAAAGCAATGCAAAATTATGATTGCATAGACTCTAAAGTATTTTAAATAAATCAATTTATACCTTCA
This sequence comes from Yponomeuta malinellus, assembly GCA_947308005.1. Taxonomy (NCBI): domain Eukaryota; kingdom Metazoa; phylum Arthropoda; class Insecta; order Lepidoptera; family Yponomeutidae; genus Yponomeuta; species Yponomeuta malinellus. The sequence continues at coordinate 3,943,353 of OX371013.1, forward strand.
GACCATTCAATTTTTCTGAAATCGGGCGATAGACAAAAATAATGGAGAAAATTTAAAATAACCTTTGTGTTTTTCTTGAGATATACAAAAAAAAACGAATTTCTACCAGGCTGGATTTATGTTATTTCGGTTCCTTAGATATTACTTAAACTACTCAACTATAAATTGAGACATGAAACCATTCAGTTTTTGTGATAAAGCGGAGCTGACAAATAATTTGTTAGAAAAATCTCTCCAGAGTTTCTTTCTGGGCGACGTATTGCAGCAAAACGAATTTCTACCACTTTAGATATGCAAAATTATAATTGCATAGACTCTAAAGTATTTTAAATAAATCAATTTATACCTTCAGACCATTCAGTTTTTCTGAAATCGGGCGATAGACAAAAATAATGGAGAAAATTTAAAAAGCCCTTTATGATTTTCTTTGGATATACAAAAAAAAACGAATTTCTACCAGGCTGGATTTATGTTATTTCGTTTCCTAAGATACTAGTTAAACTACTTTACTATAAATTGAGACATGAAACCATTCAGTTTTTGTGATAAAGCGGAGCTGACAAATAATTTGTGAGAAAAATCTCTCCAGAGTTTCTTTCTGGGCGACGTATTGCAGCAAAACGAATTTCTACCACTTCAGAAATACAAAATTATAATTGCATAGACTCTAAAGTATTTTAAATAAATCAATTTATACCTTCAGACCATTCAGTTTTTCTGAAATCGGGCGATAGACAAAAATAATGGAGAAAATTTCAAATAACCTTTGTGTTTTTCTTGAGATATACAAAAAAAACGAATTTCTACCAGGCTGGATTTATGTCATTTCGGTTCCTTGGATAATACTTAAACTACTTAACTATAAATTGAGACATGAAACCATTCAGGTTTTGTGATAAAGCGGAGCTGACAAATAATTTGTGAGAAAAATCTCTCCAGAGTTTCTTTCTGGGCGACGTATTGCAGCAAAACGAATTTCTACCACTTTAGGAATGCAAAATTATGATTGCATAGACTCTTAAGTATTTTAAATAAATCAATTTATACCTTCAGACCATTCAATTTTTCTGAAATCGGGCGATAGACAAAAATAATGGAGAAAATTTAAAAAGCCCTTTATGATTTTCTTTGGATTTACAAAAAAAACGAATTTCTACCAGGCTGGATTTATGTTATTTCGGTTCCTTAGATACTACCTAAACTACTCAACTATAAATTGAGACATGAAACCATTCAGTTTTTGTGATAAAGCGGAGCTGACAAATAATTTGTGAGAAAAATCTCTCCAGAGTTTCTTTCTGGGCGACGTATTGCAGCAAAACGAATTTCTACCACTTTAGAAATGCAAAATTATAATTGCATAGACTCTAAAGTATTTTAAATAAATCAGTTTATACCTTCAGACCATTCAGTTTTTCTGAAATCGGGCGTTAGACAAAAATAATGGAGAAAATTTAAAAAGCCCTTTATGATTTTCTTTGGATTTACAAAAAAACGAATTTCTACCAGGCTGGATTTATGTTATTTCGGTTCCTTAGATACTACCTAAACTACTCAACTATAAATTGAGACATAAAACCATTCAGTTTTTGTGATAAAGCGGAGCTGACAAATAATTTGTGAGAAAAATCTCTCCAGAGTTTCTTTCTGGGCGACGTATTGCAGCAAAACGAATTTCTACCACTTTAGAAATGCAAAATTATAATTGCATAGACTCTAAAGTATTTTAAATAAATCAATTTATACCTTCAGACCATTCAGTTTTTCTGAAATCGGGCGTTAGACAAAAATAATGGAGAAAATTTAAAAAGCCCTTTATGATTTTCTTTGGATATACAAAAAAAAACGAATTTCTACCAGGCTGGATTTATGTTATTTCGTTTCCTAAGATACAAGTTAAACTACTTTACTATAAATTGAGACATGAAACCATTCAGTTTTTGTGATAAAGCGGAGCTGACAAATAATTTGTGAGAAAAATCTCTCCAGAGTTTCTTTCTGGGCGACGTATTGCAGCAAAACGAATTTCTACCACTTTAGCAATGCAAAGTTATGATTGCATAGACTCTAAATTATTTTAAATAAATCAATTTATACCTTCAGACCATTCAGTTTCTCTGAAATCGGGCGATAGACAAAAATAATGGAGAAAATTTCAAATAACCTTTGTGTTTTTCTTGAGATATACAAAAAAACGAATTTCTACCAGGCTGGATTTTTGTTATTTCGGTTCCTTAGATACTATCTAAACTACTCAACTATAAATTGAGACATGAAACCATTCAGTTTTTGTGATAAAGCGGAGCTGACAAATAATTTGTGAGAAAAATCTCTCCAGAGTTTCTTTCTGGGCGACGTATTGCAGCAAAACGAATTTCTACCACTTTAGAAATGCAAAATTATAATTGCATAGACACTTAAGTATTTTAAATAAATCAATTTATACCTTCAGACCATTCAGTTTTTCTGAAATCGGGCGATAGACAAAAATAATGGAGAAAATTTAAAATAACCTTTGTGTTTTTCTTGAGATATACAAAAAAAACGAATTTCTACCAGGCTGGATTTTTGTTATTTCCGTTCCTTAGATACTACCTAAACTACTCAACTATAAATTGAGACATAAAACCATTCAGTTTTTGTGATAAAGCGGAGCTGACAAATAATTTGTGAGAAAAATCTCTCCAGAGTTTCTTTCTGGGCGACGTATTGCAGCAAACCGAATTTCTACCACTTTAGAAATGCAAAATTATAATTGCATAGACTCTAAAGTATTTTAAATAAATCAATTTATACCTTCAGACCATTCAGTTTTTCTGAAATCGGGCGTTAGACAAAAATAATGGAGAAAATTTAAAAAGCCCTTTATGATTTTCTTTGGATATACAAAAAAAACGAATTTCTACCAGGCTGGATTTATGTTATTTCGTTTCCTAAGATACTACCTAAACTACTCAACTATAAATTGAGACATGAAACCATTCAGTTTTTGTGATAAAGCGGAGCTGACAAATAATTTGTGAGAAAAATCTCTCCAGAGTTTCTTTCTGGGCGACGTATTGCAGCAAAACGAATTTCTACCACTTTAGCAATGCAAAGTTATGATTGCATAGACTCTTAAGTATTTTAAATAAATCAATTTATACCTTCAGACCATTCAGTTTCTCTGAAATCGGGCGATAGACAAAAATGATGGAGAAAATTTCAAATAACCTTTGTGTTTTTCTTGAGATATACAAAAAAAAACGAATTTCTACCAGGCTGGATTTTTGTTATTTCGGTTCCTTAGATACTACCTAAACTACTCAACTATAAATTGAGACATGAAACCATTCAGTTTTTGTGATAAAGCGGAGCTGACAAATAATTTGTTAGAAAAATCTCTCCAGAGTTTCTTTCTGGGCGACGTATTGCAGCAAAACGAATTTCTACCACTTTAGAAATGCAAAATTATAATTGCATAGACTCTAAAGTATTTTAAATAAATCAATTTATACCTTCAGACCATTCAGTTTTTCTGAAATCGGGCGATAGACAAAAATAATGGAGAAAATTTAAAATAACCTTTGTGTTTTTCTTGAGATATACAAAAAAAACGAATTTCTACCAGGCTGGATTTATGTTATTTCGTTTCCTAAGATACTAGTTAAACTACTTTACTATAAATTGAGACATGAAACCATTCAGTTTTTGTGATAAAGCGGAGCTGACAAATAATTTGTGAGAAAAATCTCTCCAGAGTTTCTTTCTGGGCGACGTATTGCAGCAAAACAAATTTCTACCACTTTAGAAATGCAAAATTATAATTGCATAGACTCTAAAGTATTTTAAAAAAATCAATTTATACCTTCAGACCATTCAGTTTTTCTGAAATCGGGCGATAGACAAAAATAATGGAGAAAATTTAAAATAACCTTTGTGTTTTTCTTGAGATATAAAAAAAAACGAATTTCTACCAGGCTGGATTTATGTTATTTCGTTTCCTAAGATACTACCTAAACTACTCAACTATAAATTGAGACATGAAACCATTCAGTTTTTGTGATAAAGCGGAGCTGACAAATAATTTGTGAGAAAAATCTCTCCAGAGTTTCTTTCTGGGCGACGTATTGCAGCAAAACGAATTTCTACCACTTTAGCAATGCAAAGTTATGATTGCATAGACTCTTAAGTATTTTAAATAAATCAATTTATACCTTCAGACCATTCAGTTTCTCTGAAATCGGGCGATAGACAAAAATGATGGAGAAAATTTCAAATAACCTTTGTGTTTTTCTTGAGATATACAAAAAAAAAACGAATTTCTACCAGGCTGGATTTTTGTTATTTCGGTTCCTTAGATACTACCTAAACTACTCAACTATAAATTGAGACATGAAACCATTCAGTTTTTGTGATAAAGCGGAGCTGACAAATAATTTGTGAGAAAAATCTCTCCAGAGTTTCATTCTGGGCGACGTATTGCAGCAAAACGAATTTCTACCACTTTAGATATGCAAAATTATAATTGCATAGACTCTAGAGTATTTTAAATAAATCAATTTATACCTTCAGACCATTCAGTTTTTCTGAAATCGGGCGATAGACAAAAATAATGGAGAAAATTTAAAATAACCTTTGTGTTTTTCTTGAGATATAAAAAAAAAACGAATTTCTACCAGGCTGGATTTTTGTTATTTCCGTTCCTTAGATACTACCTAAACTACTCAACTATAAATTGAGACATGAAACCATTCAGTTTTTGTGATAAAGCGGAGCTGACAAATAATTTGTGAGAAAAATCTCTCCAGAGTTTCTTTCTGGGCGACGTATTGCAGCAAAACAAATTTCTACCACTTTAGAAATGCAAAATTATAATTGCATAGACTCTAAAGTATTTTAAAAAAATCAATTTATACCTTCAGACCATTCAGTTTTTCTGAAATCGGGCGATAGACAAAAATAATGGAGAAAATTTAAAATAACCTTTGTGTTTTTCTTGAGATATAAAAAAAAACGAATTTCTACCAGGCTGGATTTATGTTATTTCGTTTCCTAAGATACTACCTAAACTACTCAACTATAAATTGAGACATGAAACCATTCAGTTTTTGTGATAAAGCGGAGCTGACAAATAATTTGTGAGAAAAATCTCTCCAGAGTTTCTTTCTGGGCGACGTATTGCAGCAAAACGAATTTCTACCACTTTAGCAATGCAAAGTTATGATTGCATAGACTCTTAAGTATTTTAAATAAATCAATTTATACCTTCAGACCATTCAGTTTCTCTGAAATCGGGCGATAGACAAAAATGATGGAGAAAATTTCAAATAACCTTTGTGTTTTTCTTGAGATATACAAAAAAAAACGAATTTCTACCAGGCTGGATTTTTGTTATTTCGGTTCCTTAGATACTACCTAAACTACTCAACTATAAATTGAGACATGAAACCATTCAGTTTTTGTGATAAAGCGGAGCTGACAAATAATTTGTGAGAAAAATCTCTCCAGAGTTTCATTCTGGGCGACGTATTGCAGCAAAACGAATTTCTACCACTTTAGATATGCAAAATTATAATTGCATAGACTCTAGAGTATTTTAAATAAATCAATTTATACCTTCAGACCATTCAGTTTTTCTGAAATCGGGCGATAGACAAAAATAATGGAGAAAATTTAAAATAACCTTTGTGTTTTTCTTGAGATATAAAAAAAAAACGAATTTCTACCAGGCTGGATTTTTGTTATTTCCGTTCCTTAGATACTACCTAAACTACTCAACTATAAATTGAGACATGAAACCATTCAGTTTTTGTGATAAAGCGGAGTGCTTAAGTGGTAGAAATTCGTTTTGGTGCAATACGTCGCCCAGAAAGAAACTCTGGAGAGATTTTTCTCACAAATTATTTGTCAGCTCCGCTTTATCACAAAAACTGAATGGTTTCATGTCTCAATTTATAGTTGAGTAGTTTAGGTAGTATCTAAGGAACGGAAATAACAAAAATCCAGCCTGGTAGAAATTCGTTTTTTTTTTATATCTCAAGAAAAACACAAAGGTTATTTTAAATTTTCTCCATTATTTTTGTCTATCGCCCGATTTCAGAAAAACTGAATGGTCTGAAGGTATAAATTGATTTATTTAAAATACTCTAGAGTCTATGCAATTATAATTTTGCATATCTAAAGTGGTAGAAATTCGTTTTGCTGCAATACGTCGCCCAGAATGAAACTCTGGAGAGATTTTTCTCACAAATTATTTGTCAGCTCCGCTTTATCACAAAAACTGAATGGTTTCATGTCTCAATTTATAGTTGAGTAGTTTAGGTAGTATCTAAGGAACCGAAATAACAAAAATCCAGCCTGGTAGAAATTCGTTTTTTTTTGTATATCTCAAGAAAAACACAAAGGTTATTTGAAATTTTCTCCATCATTTTTGTCTATCGCCCGATTTCAGAGAAACTGAATGTTCTGAAGGTATAAATTGATTTATTTAAAATACTTAAGAGTCTATGCAATCATAACTTTGCATTGCTAAAGTGGTAGAAATTCGTTTTGCTGCAATACGTCGCCCAGAAAGAAACTCTGGAGAGATTTTTCTCACAAATTATTTGTCAGCTCCGCTTTATCACAAAAACTGAATGGTTTCATGTCTCAATTTATAGTTGAGTAGTTTAGGTAGTATCTTAGGAAACGAAATAACATAAATCCAGCCTGGTAGAAATTAGTTTTTTTTTATATCTCAAGAAAAACACAAAGGTTATTTTAAATTTTCTCCATTATTTTTGTCTATCGCCCGATTTCAGAAAAACTGAATGGTCTGAAGGTATAAATTGATTTTTTTAAAATACTTTAGAGTCTATGCAATTATAATTTTGCATTTCTAAAGTGGTAGAAATTTGTTTTGCTGCAATACGTCGCCCAGAAAGAAACTCTGGAGAGATTTTTCTCACAAATTATTTGTCAGCTCCGCTTTATCACAAAAACTGAATGGTTTCATGTCTCAATTTATAGTAAAGTAGTTTAACTAGTATCTTAGGAAACGAAATAACATAAATCCAGCCTGGTAGAAATTCGTTTTTTTTGTATATCTCAAGAAAAACACAAAGGTTATTTTAAATTTTCTCCATTATTTTTGTCTATCGCCCGATTTCAGAAAAACTGAATGGTCTGAAGGTATAAATTGATTTATTTAAAATACTTTAGAGTCTATGCAATTATAATTTTGCATTTCTAAAGTGGTAGAAATTCGTTTTGCTGCAATACGTCGCCCAGAAAGAAACTCTGGAGAGATTTTTCTAACAAATTATTTGTCAGCTCCGCTTTATCACAAAAACTGAATGGTTTCATGTCTCAATTTATAGTTGAGTAGTTTAGGTAGTATCTAAGGAACCGAAATAACAAAAATCCAGCCTGGTAGAAATTCGTTTTTTTTTTGTATATCTCAAGAAAAACACAAAGGTTATTTGAAATTTTCTCCATCATTTTTGTCTATCGCCCGATTTCAGAGAAACTGAATGGTCTGAAGGTATAAATTGATTTATTTAAAATACTTAAGAGTCTATGCAATCATAACTTTGCATTGCTAAAGTGGTAGAAATTCGTTTTGCTGCAATACGTCGCCCAGAAAGAAACTCTGGAGAGATTTTTCTCACAAATTATTTGTCAGCTCCGCTTTATCACAAAAACTGAATGGTTTCATGTCTCAATTTATAGTTGAGTAGTTTAGGTAGTATCTTAGGAAACGAAATAACATAAATCCAGCCTGGTAGAAATTCGTTTTTTTTGTATATCCAAAGAAAATCATAAAGGGCTTTTTAAATTTTCTCCATTATTTTTGTCTAACGCCCGATTTCAGAAAAACTGAATGGTCTGAAGGTATAAATTGATTTATTTAAAATACTTTAGAGTCTATGCAATTATAATTTTGCATTTCTAAAGTGGTAGAAATTCGGTTTGCTGCAATACGTCGCCCAGAAAGAAACTCTGGAGAGATTTTTCTCACAAATTATTTGTCAGCTCCGCTTTATCACAAAAACTGAATGGTTTTATGTCTCAATTTATAGTTGAGTAGTTTAGGTAGTATCTAAGGAACGGAAATAACAAAAATCCAGCCTGGTAGAAATTCGTTTTTTTTTGTATATCTCAAGAAAAACACAAAGGTTATTTTAAATTTTCTCCATTATTTTTGTCTATCGCCCGATTTCAGAAAAACTGAATGGTCTGAAGGTATAAATTGATTTATTCAAAATACTTTAGATTCTATGCAATCATAACTTTGCATTGCTAAAATGGTAGAAATTCGTTTTGCTGCAATACGTCGCCCAGAAAGAAACTCTGGAGAGATTTTTCTCACAAATTATTTGTCAGCTCCGCTTTATCACAAAAACTGAATGGTTTCATGTCTCAATTTATAGTAAAGTAGTTTAACTAGTATCTTAGGAAACGAAATAACATAAATCCAGCCTGGTATAAATTCGTTTTTTTTGTATATCCAAAGAAAATCATAATTGGCTTTTTAAATTTTCTCCATTATTTTTGTCTATCGCCCGATTTCAGAAAAACTGAATGGTCTGAAGGTATAAATTGATTTATTTAAAATACTTAAGTGTCTATGCAATTATAATTTTGCATTTCTAAAGTGGTAGAAATTCGTTTTGCTGCAATACGTCGCCCAGAAAGAAACTCTGGAGAGATTTTTCTCACAAATTATTTGTCAGCTCCGCTTTATCACAAAAACTGAATGGTTTCATGTCTCAATTTATAGTTGAGTAGTTTAGATAGTATCTAAGGAACCGAAATAACAAAAATCCAGCCTGGTAGAAATTCGTTTTTTTGTATATCTCAAGAAAAACACAAAGGTTATTTGAAATTTTCTCCATTATTTTTGTCTATCGCCCGATTTCAGAGAAACTGAATGGTCTGAAGGTATAAATTGATTTATTTAAAATACTTAAGAGTCTATGCAATCATAACTTTGCATTGCTAAAGTGGTAGAAATTCGTTTTGCTGCAATACGTCGCCCAGAAAGAAACTCTGGAGAGATTTTTCTCACAAATTATTTGTCAGCTCCGCTTTATCACAAAAACTGAATGGTTTCATGTCTCAATTTATAGTAAAGTAGTTTAACTAGTATCTTAGGAAACGAAATAACATAAATCCAGCCTGGTAGAAATTCGTTTTTTTTGTATATCCAAAGAAAATCATAAAGGGCTTTTTAAATTTTCTCCATTATTTTTGTCTAACGCCCGATTTCAGAAAAACTGAATGGTCTGAAGGTATAAATTGATTTATTTAAAATACTTTAGAGTCTATGCAATTATAATTTTGCATTTCTAAAGTGGTAGAAATTCGTTTTGCTGCAATACGTCGCCCAGAAAGAAACTCTGGAGAGATTTTTCTCACAAATTATTTGTCAGCTCCGCTTTATCACAAAAACTGAATGGTTTTATGTCTCAATTTATAGTTGAGTAGTTTAGGTAGTATCTAAGGAACCGAAATAACATAAATCCAGCCTGGTAGAAATTCGTTTTTTTGTAAATCCAAAGAAAATCATAAAGGGCTTTTTAAATTTTCTCCATTATTTTTGTCTAACGCCCGATTTCAGAAAAACTGAATGGTCTGAAGGTATAAACTGATTTATTTAAAATACTTTAGAGTCTATGCAATTATAATTTTGCATTTCTAAAGTGGTAGAAATTCGTTTTGCTGCAATACGTCGCCCAGAAAGAAACTCTGGAGAGATTTTTCTCACAAATTATTTGTCAGCTCCGCTTTATCACAAAAACTGAATGGTTTTATGTCTCAATTTATAGTTGAGTAGTTTAGGTAGTATCTAAGGAACCGAAATAACATAAATCCAGCCTGGTAGAAATTCGTTTTTTTGTAAATCCAAAGAAAATCATAAAGGGCTTTTTAAATTTTCTCCATTATTTTTGTCTAACGCCCGATTTCAGAAAAACTGAATGGTCTGAAGGTATAAACTGATTTATTTAAAATACTTTAGAGTCTATGCAATTATAATTTTGCATTTCTAAAGTGGTAGAAATTCGTTTTGCTGCAATACGTCGCCCAGAAAGAAACTCTGGAGAGATTTTTCTCACAAATTATTTGTCAGCTCCGCTTTATCACAAAAACTGAATGGTTTCATGTCTCAATTTATAGTTGAGTAGTTTAGGTAGTATCTAAGGAACCGAAATAACATAAATCCAGCCTGGTAGAAATTCGTTTTTTTTTGTAAATCCAAAGAAAATCATAAAGGGCTTTTTAAATTTTCTCCATTATTTTTGTCTATCGCCCGATTTCAGAAAAATTGAATGGTCTGAAGGTATAAATTGATTTATTTAAAATACTTAAGAGTCTATGCAATCATAATTTTGCATTCCTAAAGTGGTAGAAATTCGTTTTGCTGCAATACGTCGCCCAGAAAGAAACTCTGGAGAGATTTTTCTCACAAATTATTTGTCAGCTCCGCTTTATCACAAAACCTGAATGGTTTCATGTCTCAATTTATAGTTAAGTAGTTTAAGTATTATCCAAGGAACCGAAATGACATAAATCCAGCCTGGTAGAAATTCGTTTTTTTTGTATATCTCAAGAAAAACACAAAGGTTATTTGAAATTTTCTCCATTATTTTTGTCTATCGCCCGATTTCAGAAAAACTGAATGGTCTGAAGGTATAAATTGATTTATTTAAAATACTTTAGAGTCTATGCAATTATAATTTTGTATTTCTGAAGTGGTAGAAATTCGTTTTGCTGCAATACGTCGCCCAGAAAGAAACTCTGGAGAGATTTTTCTCACAAATTATTTGTCAGCTCCGCTTTATCACAAAAACTGAATGGTTTCATGTCTCAATTTATAGTAAAGTAGTTTAACTAGTATCTTAGGAAACGAAATAACATAAATCCAGCCTGGTAGAAATTCGTTTTTTTTTTGTATATCCAAAGAAAATCATAAAGGGCTTTTTAAATTTTCTCCATTATTTTTGTCTATCGCCCGATTTCAGAAAAACTGAATGGTCTGAAGGTATAAATTGATTTATTTAAAATACTTTAGAGTCTATGCAATTATAATTTTGCATATCTAAAGTGGTAGAAATTCGTTTTGCTGCAATACGTCGCCCAGAAAGAAACTCTGGAGAGATTTTTCTAACAAATTATTTGTCAGCTCCGCTTTATCACAAAAACTGAATGGTTTCATGTCTCAATTTATAGTTGAGTAGTTTAAGTAATATCTAAGGAACCGAAATAACATAAATCCAGCCTGGTAGAAATTCGTTTTTTTTTGTATATCTCAAGAAAAACACAAAGGTTATTTTAAATTTTCTCCATTATTTTTGTCTATCGCCCGATTTCAGAAAAATTGAATGGTCTGAAGGTATAAATTGATTTATTTAAAATACTTTAGAGTCTATGCAATCATAATTTTGCATTGCTTTAGTGGTAGAAATTCGTTTTGGTGCAATACGTCGCCCAGAAAGAAACTCTGGAGAGATTTTTCTCACAAATTATTTGTCAGCTCCGCTTTATCACAAAAACTGAATGGTTTCATGTCTCAATTTATAGTTAAGTAGTTTAAGTAGTATCTAAGGAACCGAAATGACATAAATCCAGCCTGGTAGAAATTCGTTTTTTTCGTATATCTCAAGAAAAACACAAAGGTTATTTTTAATTTTCTCCATTATTTTTGTCTATCGCCCGATTTCAGAGAAACTGAAGGGTCTGAAGGTATAAATTGATTTATTTAAAATACTTTAGAGTCTATGCAATCATAATTTTGTATTTCTAAAGTGGTAGAAATTCTGTTTTCTGCGGTATGTCGTCCAGGGCGCAACTCCGGAGAGATTTTTCTCACAAATTGTTTGTCGGCTCCACTTTATCACAAAAACTGAACATGTTTGATGCTTCTATTTATACCTTAACAGTTTCCTTAGTATCTAAGGAACCGTAAGAACTAAGATCCAGCCTTCTAGAAATTCTAATTTTTTTAGTATCCCAATAAGAAACATAAACGCGTACTGAAAATTTTGCGAATATTTTTTATTTCTTCTTGTTTTCACTGCTATGCCACGGTATTTAGCCATAATTAAGATATGTTTTAACATCTTTTATTGTCACAATTACGTACGGTCAGAATGTTCCCTTTTTTAAAAACGACCATTTTATTTGGTCGTGTAATAGTGTCAGCTATGTTTGTCAGCTAAGTTTGTCAGCTAACTTCACACCGGTGGGTAAGAAGGGGGCTACCAAGCTGGTGGTCTGCTTACCGACCGTCGACCCGTTCTTGGCCATCGTTCCGTGGCTACTTTAGTCCACCGGCCGTCTACCCGGCTAACCAAATGCCCCGTTTTATCTCAATTTTAGCTTTGTCTCTCGTGCTAAACTACCTACCTTCTTACATCTTCGACTCTGTCTTTTTGCCGAATATCAACGCGATTGAATTAACCTCAAATCAAGTATTGATTCGCAGTACAAAGTCGATCGGTCGTTCATTGATTAGTAACGACAGAGTCACGGTCGAGTCACGTGACATGTTTTTTTCATTCCATTGACGCCTAGAAGGTTTGATACGTGTCCGCACACTTGAAGGGGCAATGAATTTAATTGCAATGCACTAACACAATCGACAATCTTTTAGGGTCATTGTTTTTAGATGGAGTAGGCTTGCCCAGCACCTATACCATCCCTTGACAGCTTAGTCGGCCTGGCTCACAAGAAAGACAAGTCAATACGTGCAGGGCCTACCAAGCTGCGGGTTTCCTCACGGTGTTTTCCTTCACAGTTAGTGTGTAGTATTGCTACCTAGAAAGTCGCAGATGTACGTAACTTTGAAAATAAACAGAGTCATAGGCATTGGGAATCGAACCTGGGTCTCTCGCTTCCGAGTCCATTGTTCTACCCACTGGGCTACAGCCGCATAACCGAAAACATAGTGAGGAAACCCGCGGAGCTCACTAACTCCGCACATATTGAGTTGTCTCTCCCGTGGGCTAGACCGACTAAGCTGTCAAGATGCTATAGGAGCTGAGCAAGCCTACTCCATATAAAAAACAGTGTCCCAGGCAATGCAGCGTCCGAGTGGTACCTTCAGCAATCTAGTGTGAGTGAAGGTGCCACTGGGCGCTGAATAAATCATCTTATTACGTAGACTCGGCTCCTGCCTCCAATTTCGTAGAGGCCAGAGAGGCGCTACTACCGGGACACCAGTTACCATGGGCGACTTGGAAGTCACTAAACAGACTTTGCACTCGGGTCGGCAGATGTAGAAATAAGTTATGCAGGTGGGGCTACATGGGTGAGGAGCGGAATCACTGCTGCTGTGGAATCTCTCCCCAGAGTATGGAGCACATCTCTGTGTGTCCCATGTGCCCGTCCACATGCACTCGAGAGGACTTGCTGGGAGCCACAGACGCTGGAGTGCGCGTGGGCCAGTAAAATCTATTTGGTTTTGTCACTGACACGATAAGAAGAAGACGTAGATGCAAAGGCAAAAGTATTTTTTTACATTCTATCGTTGCGCCCCCACGTCTGCGGCTTGTTGTAGTTGAAACATACATAATAATTATGACGATAGACCATTATGAAGACTCGCTGTGTTCCCATTTAGGCTTACATCTTTCTCGTGAACCACAAAATATGGATCATCTTAAGAGCTACGGCTCCTTAGGGAATTAATTAGGGGCAATGCCCTGGGGCAGAGGGCACAAATTGTGTAGGCAACAGAATTGATTTACTTATCTAGTTATTAACATTACTACTGGGCCTGGATTATGTTGATGCATTGTACTACAATAACAATGCCATGGACGCGTCGATTTCATATCATTGCCGCTTCAAGTATATGCACGCACACGTATTAAATGTTATTCGCGTCAATGGAATGAATAAAATATGTGATCCGGCCGTAATTCTGTCATTGTACAATAAGTGAGAACAGATATGTACTTACAGATATGTAAGTAGAACGAGTTTGAGAAATCAGATATCAAAAATTTATTTCATCGTAAAGACTAAATAAATAAATAACTTCCACACAATACAATTACTTGTCCTGGTCCCAAACTAGGATAAGATAAGATAAGAATATTCTTTATTGTATACCGGATATAAATACATATACATACATATACGTAATAATAATAATAAACATACATATATCATACTTGAATACCCTGGGCTCTGGAAACAGGCAATGACATCGCAAACATATATTATGTTTGTTGAAAGTCAGTGTGATACGTTGACAGCTGCTATCAGGTCGAATTTATAGAAAGAGAAAAGGCAGCGAAAACCTCCACTCTACCTTTTCTCAAGCAATATTGAGTATAATTCATTATTTATAATACATTATTACAGCGCTGTGGTATCCTAGAGGGTAGAACATTGAACTCGAAAGCGAGAGACCCAGGTTCGATTCCAAGTGCGGGCATGTTATAGTAGCAATACCACTCGCTAACCGTGAAGGAAAACATCGTGAGGAAACCTGAGTGTCTGAGCTATTGACATACCTGAGCGCTTGAAATCGCCAATCCACGGTGGGCACGCGTGGTGATTAAGCTCATACTCTCTCCCTGAGAGAAGGCCTGTGCCCTGCGGTGGGACGTATATAGGCTGTTCAATAATAATACATTATTTGGTACCTATCTAACAAGAGTGGAATCAACAACGACTGCAATAATTTTGGGTGGTTTGAAAGACATTGTAAAATTAACGTGCCTAACAATAGCTATCGAATACGCTAGTTTGTTTTCTTAAAAAAGGCACCTTTCAAAAATATGTCGACACAAACTCGAATCTATTAGAACCATTAGTAGCCATCCAGAGCGGTGCGTGCGTGCCGCGGGTCCGGGGGTCATTGTTCTGTTAGACGGAGAGGCGGTACTAATTGTTGGCGCATTTCTCAACCCCAAACAAGATTTCTTAGATACACATTTTTTATTTACGTCTGTACTTAAAGGTAGACGTCTAAAAAGATGCCGTTTTTAATTACTAATTACAAAACCGCGGCTTTCAAACCACCCAGATGAGCGTGTAATTATGCTACCCATATATTATGACTGCAATCGACAACGTGGATTGCTAAAACATTCGTCACTATTCTAACAAAAGCAGAAACACTATTACGGCCAAAGTAATGCTGTGGCCGGAAAAATACAAGGCATTAAAAAAAGAAAGCATCTGAGAAGAATAGCAAGCGTGTAAGGAGTAAACTTCTGGATATAGCAGCCAGTTGGACGTCCTTTCCAACAGTAGCTGAGTGAGTGACTGGCGATTACCAGCGGGCGAGGGCCTAATCGCTTGCAGCTGCCGATCGTCATCTATGATCGCCAGCGATCCGTGAGATGTCGGTTTTTCGGGCACGCATAAAAGGGAATCGCGAGTGATTGCGGGTGGAGTCAGGAGTGCCCACATGATTACTACCGATCGTTCATTCATCGGTGGACAGCGGAGCACTACACACGTGTGTTGGTTTTTTCAATGTGTCCGTTAAAGATGACTACTGGGTGGACAAATGAAGAGACGTTCTATGTAAAGATAACATCTACCACCTTCTTCGTCTCCATTTTCTTTTTCACCACTTTTTTCTGAAAGGAGGACGAAAGGAGGGAGGTAGAACAGGCAGAGAGACTCGGCGACTTTGTTTGACAAGCTAAGATCCATTTTGAGTCGTTGAGTCAGCAAAAATGATTGATAGATCAGATAGAGGGATGAGTGCTAAGAAAAAATGGGAGAAAAAATGGGAGTCCATCCAGCTCTTATATATGATATGATGTGCACCATGTTTTTGTGTTTTAGAGTGTTGCGTAGTAGAACTAAATGTATTACCTACAATGAAAGTCAACAGAAAGAAAAACGTAAAACAAAACAGACAAAATAACGTAGATATATAGGGTCATGAGGTATTTCAATTATCAAGAAATTGACAGTTTAAATGTAAAAATAATCGTTTAAAAATGACAGTTTAGCAGTTTAACTGTCAATTGTAAACTATTTACAGAAAATGAAATTTCTTCTTTATCTAATACCTTTAAGTGAGTACCTAATTCTTGTATATAAAATCTGAATCTCGGAAACGGCGCCAAACGCCAACGACTTTGATGAAATTTCGTATGCAGAGGGTTTCGGGGACGATAAATCGATCTAGCTAGGATTCGTTTTCAACAAAAAGTCGTTTTATCCGTGTGTTTAGGCAATGAAAAACTGCTAAAATGTAATTACAATACGAAGGTAAATATCGCCACCATCTACAAGGTTGTCAGAGCTCAAATGGGAAATCGGGCGGTCCCGAAACCAAAAGGCGCCGGTTCGAGCCTGTTTCGAGTCCGATTATTTTTTTCCTTTCTTCCCATTTTTCATCGTATCTAAATATAATTTCCAAAAAACACGATTAACCAAAAAAAAAAAAAAACCGAGCAAAGCTCGGTCATCCAGGTACTATGCTTAATGCGCAACCGAATTTAATACTAATGGTGCATGATGTGGCTTCCTATCAGTAAGATAACACTTAACTTGTATTCTAATTGAACCTACGACCTTCAAATTAACCACGGTTAGCGTCCGATATCGCCCGGGCTGTGGAAACAGGTTAATAGGTTTGTTTACATTCGTATCTTATTGTCTATCTTTATCATCATCAGCCATTTGACGCCCACTGCAGGACATAGGCCTCCTTCGTGGTTTTCATAACCACGAGGGGTTGTGCCATAATCGCCACGCTTGGCAGGCGGGTTGGCGATCGCAGTAGGTATGCGATTGGAATCTCAGGAAGACGTTGCTGCCCGTCTCCTGGTAATTGATTTCCTTAGTCGCCTTCTACGACATCCACGGAAGGAAATGGAGTGACGCTATTCTTAATCCGGCGCCACGCAGAACTGTCTATCTTGTTTGTTATTAACTTAATTCCGGTATCACTTAGGTACTTGGACTTGTATCGGAAGAGTCCGACCACGTTTCTAGGTATCTTGTTTGTAGTCAGAGTGCACTTATGTAGAGGTTGTTTTATGTATGAATTGTTGATTCTACAATCTACAAGTGCACTGAGAACCATGTTTACATTTGTAGCCACGCTTGTTATGTTAGACGTGGGTAGAACAATAACAGAGCGGTACTTTTTGCGTCCTGGGTGGTCAGTAGTTTGCCTAATACGAGTTGAGTCAAAGGTTCAAATATATAATATCCCCATGTTTTTGACGTGAAACGTCTTTCAGTTCAGTTGTAGGGTGTAAAACCGCTTGCCACGAAAACGTGTCGTCTCGGCGAGGGACTGATAGAAGACTTTATTTAGATTAAAAAACAATTTAAACTTCATTCATAGATTTTTCAATAATTACATGGTTGAACCGGGAATCGAACCCGCTATACGAGAAAAAAAATACCCTGTAGCTTTATCATACCGATCGAAAGGCTTCATCATAAGGATTATTTTTTGCTAAATAACGTAGTGTCAGAAATAAAGGGAAGACCGACCAAATGGCAAGTGGCAGTCCCTGGTCTCTGCCTACCCCTTTGGGATACAGGCGTGAATTTATGTATGTATGTATGTATATTTTAATTAAAATAATGTCTTCTTTCAGTAAAATGTTCATCATCATCATCAGCCATTTGACGTCCACTGCAGGACATAGGCCTCCTTCGTGGTTTTCATAACCATAAGTGCCCGTTTCCTGGTAATTGATTTCCTTAGTCGCCTTCTACGACATCCACGGAAGGAAATGGAGTGACGCTATTCTTAATCCGACCCCACACAGTAAAATGTTCCATCTACAATACTCAAGGTACTTTCCCTCCATGTGGCATAGCCGTGGGACGCCCTGTATATATTTTTGATAAATATTGGACCTATCACTATAGCTATCGTATGGGGGAATATTACTGTCACAATCCTTTGGCCCATGCTAGGCATACAGGCGGCTTTATGAATGAAAAATCATAATCGGTCTGTCTCGTCTATACGAGTACGTACGCGTTTCTGGATTGCTTTGAAACTCTACACGCAGGCTGTGACGCAAGGTGTTAGATTAGGTCTGAGCAAGATGAGTAGGTAGGCTAGGTCTCGGATTCTGAATAATTAGTTCTCTGAAATCAGGATCTTAGGCTATGATGATGTGGTCTCTATGCTGGGTGTTAATAAACTTAAAACCCTTCCCTCAGTGTTGCTAGACGCTGGCCAGCCAATATTTAAGCTAAAATTTGAAAAACATTTGCCCAAAAATCCGCCTAAGTTTTCGTAGCTTGAATCGCTTCAATTATCAATCACACATGTAGTAAAAATCGCTGTTACAAAATTACTTTTTTTTAAATTAGTAAAGCTTATTAGGGTTCCGTACCCAAAGGGTAAGGGACCCTATTACTAAGACTCCACTGTCCTTCTGTCTCTCACCAGGCTGTATCTCATGAACCTGGATAGCTAGACAGTTGAAATTTTCACAGATGTATTTCTGTTGCCGCTATATCAAAAAACAGAGGAAAATTATTTTTTAAGGTGGACTCCCATACAACAAATTAGATTTTTTTGCCGTTTTTTGCTCAATATTAATTTTGAATAATTTTGAACAGGCTGAAATATTCAAATGGTGTGTAGATAATGGTAAAGAACCCTTCATACGCGATTCCGACTCGCAATTGGCCGGTTTTATTTTTCTAAAATTATCTCAATTATTACCTAATCTTAAAAATCTGAACACACATTTTTAAGTAAAATTACAGGTCAATTGCCGCTTTTTTATTCATCAAACCCTTAAGCGTCACGAAAAATCGTAAACACACGTTAAATCGATAAATAAAAAGACGATTACGCAAGTAGGTATTCATATAAGTTATTCTGATTTCTCAAGAAGCCCAAAACTCGCCGAAAAAAATTGAGATAGCGACCGATTGCAATTTTTTATCGCCATGTTGCCTTCCGAAATAGCCCAAATGGTGATAAATCGCCTCATCTGGCAACACTGCCTTCCCTTCCTACGTATTCTCTGTAGCATTGAAAAAAATGTTCCCAAGGGAACCATGAGTGTCAGATCAACAGGCAGAAAATTTAGTACTTATCGCATATTGAACATTTCTTTCCAAGAAGCTTCCTTTAGAAAGCGAAATTAATATTTCAACGTGTCATATGTTTAAGACATAAGGCCATTGGTGAAGGAAAACGTCGTGAGGAAACCTGAGTGTCTATGACCTGAGGTATATGAATAGCTCAGACACTGAGGTGCGCTTGAAATCGCCAATCCGCGATGGGCACGCGTGATCTCCCTCCCTGAAAGAAGGCCTGTGCCGTACAGTGGGACGTATATATACGAGTATGTAGGCTATTTATGCCATTTGTACAATCAAGTACGGCGGCATCCAGCGGGAATCAAACCCTCTGTTTTGGCAGTCAAGCGTGTTACTTCTACACCAACGAGACAGCCAATATATTTGTAAAAAGAATTAGATAGCGACATAAATGCTATTTAAGCTGTTGGTGCCGGCTGCCGTCGATAGATGGCAGTCGTTAAGCCAAGTCAGAGGCCTTAGGGCGGCTTGACAACTTCTGACAGTAGACGAGCCACTAGTCTACAAGCCTCCACCAATCCGGACTTGGCCCCCGTGGTGGAGTATGGCCTATACCTTCCTCAGGGAAGAGACCCGTGCCCCTCGGTGGGGACATAATGGGTTGATGATGATAAATGCTATTTAAATGAAGCAAACTGTGTCTATGACAGCATGTTATGTGACATGTTATCGTAATCACACTTTGAGTTGTCTTGCCAAAAATTCCGCCCTAAGGGGAGTCAGGAACTGTGCCAGAAATATTGTTGAGTAGTACCAAGACACTCAAGGCGATAGGGTGGTCGCATTTCGAGCCATATTTGGTCTAAAATTGACACCCATATACCCAGTATGTATATGATAGTGGTATAGACAGAGAACAATAGATTTACAGTGATGCCGTGAAGTGATTTTGTACTATGTTGTTACAATGAATTTGTTTCAAATTATTGCAAGATCCTTTGGCACCGATTGTTAAGCGCCAGCTCAGGCAGTAGATTGAAAAGGCGCAGATCACAGGAACAAGATGATTTATTTGGAAAACACAACTCAGAGACCATAGATTCGGTCACAGAGAGAAAGCTTGCTCGATAGCATTCAGCCAACATAAAGCATTAAAAACAAACATCGTCGACAAACTAAGCGAAACGCATCGAATTGAGAACTTCCTCATTTTTTAAGTCGGTTAAAAAGGCAACAATACTCTTGTTGCCATACTTATGGACCTTTTAGACGAGGCCAATAGGCGAGACAATCCAATAAGCGAGTCTAGTAAGCCAATCCAGTGAAAAACGCAAAATTTTCTTCATGTCGTTCACACACAAGCCAGTCGATACCGATATAAATAAGTAAAGTAAATAAAATTCATTTCTATTAACGATGGACAGACGTAAAATTGCTTTAAGAGCTACGTTCAAAAATGTTATTAAGCTAATGCATGAAGAGATTTTGGATATGCAAAATCTCTTCAATAAAACAACACGTACTGGATTACATTGCATTGGACTGGCTTACTCGCCCGGGACGGAAACACGTTTCACATGAAGCCAATACACAAGCCAATCCAATGGGAAAGTAGTGGGGGAAGCACTAGCGCCAGCAAATTCGAAATCGTTCTAATTCACTCGACTGGCATAAGCTATTAGCTTGGGACAATCCAATGCATTCGCCTGGTTCCATTCACACGAAGCCAATATTCGCCTGGCTTACTCGATTGTCTCGTCTATTGGCCTCGTCTAAAAGGTCCGCCGGGTTTCGCCGCAAAAATTTTACAACACCAACACCGACTCGGGTTTAGTGACGACAGTTTTTGTTAAGCCACATAAGTCCACTATTGTGAAATATGAGATTAAGATGGATAACCCATCTTGCTGGCTGGTGAAACTACCTTTGAGACCACATCTTGGCCCTACATACCTACAACCGACCATACTAACCTTTGCTGACTGAAGAGCGACTGGGAAGACAGGCAAAATTTGGATGGGTCACATTTTCGTTTGTAGGTCTTTTGCTTTTTTCGAGCTCAATGTAGTCTGTTCAATAATTTTCAATAATATACAATAATGTTCATAACAAAAACTGAGAAACAGCTGGACATTGACGCTACTGGGAATCGATGTTACATTCAAAGTTATCTTTGAGCGCGTAATCGCCCAGTGAAAGGATTTGGGTTAAACTCAGTGTAATTTTTATACTTATTTATGGTATGTTTATTTGTAAATGTCTTTATACCACACCTACTCAGGAAGTGTACTCGTTCAAAAACGGGTTACAAGGGCAGGATGTTATATGAAAATCCATTCCTGCTCTGTTGTAGCAGTGAACATAAAAAAGTTTTTATATCAAATAATGAGCCATTTTCAGCACAAATTCACAAAGCACTTCATAGATGGCGCTTATAGGCGTGCACATACAAGAACAGGGATACGTCTGTCAAATTTTGCTTAGCGCAGATTAATTTTGACAGCCGTATTCCGGTTCTTCTATGGCCACGACTGTAAGCGCCATCTATGAATTGCTTAGTGAATTTGTACTGAAAACGGCTCATTAGAAAAAGAGGTGGGATATTTTTTTGTACTCCAGTCTCAATGAAAGGAGGCTGGAAACCTTTTTCTGCCCTACGAAAAAAAAAACAAGCGTGCCAATTCGGTTTGTTTTGTTAAATTTAGTTTTTTGCTAAATATATAATATAACAGTAGGCTTTTAATTGTTCTAAGTCATTTTATTTTCCTCGTCGGCGTAGTATAAAGCACTATGTATCACTCGGGAGACAGTTCTATCCTCGTTTTCTCCCCTCGGTGTACAATGTCCCTACTATTAGATTGCTCAAATGACTTCGTTATTTTGGTCTCTTTGGTTCTCTTTACGTATTTTTAATATTAATGTTTAATATCATTCATCTCTTATTTGTCTCCTGCAGGGTATCCATAGCGGGCTGAAAAAGATCGCCGGCCTAGCCATCCTGTCTCTCGCCATACCGGTGGATGACAAGAAAAAAGTCAGTAGAGTGATGTGATGACGTGTTCACGCCGCATGACTCGGCCCCAAGCTCTCTTCTCGACCACGAGCGTATACCAGGACAAATAGTTGATGGTTTTTGACAGAAGTGTTTGAGTTTTGATCCAAGTCTTGATGACAAACGGACGGTCGGACGGACGGACGGACGGACGGACAAATGGATGAACGTACAGACGAACGGACGGAAAACAAAGTGATCCTAAGAGGTTTTATTTTTATTTTCCTTTTGAGGTCTTCTTCCTCGAAAAGAAGAAAACCCAAGGCTACCCTAAAAGCTGCAGGAATATTTTACAACGTTATTGAACTTTAAATATAGGGTTGAGTATTGATTCCAATCTGTTTGACAGACGACAGGCGGATGACTGACCGACGGACGGACCGACAAAATAATTCTATGTAGGTTCCGCTTTTTTCCTTTTGAGGTCTCGTCTTCTTCTAGAAGAAGAAAACCCTACCTTACCCCAAAATCTGCAGAAATATTTTCAAACGTTGATGTACTTTAAATACAGGGTCACTTCTATAAAATCAACGTGTTTTAGTGAACGGCATTAATTTTTTTCTTTTTATTTTTGTTATCTCTAAAACGGTGAGTCTTGCTATAGAAGCAAATAAGGCTGAGAAGTTGCCAAATGACTTAACATGTCCAACAATATACCTAGTCCTGATTAATGACTCGGGATGCACATACAAAGTAATAATTTTAGTAGTAATTTTACCTGATAAATAATCGTTAGATAAATTTAGAGCCGTTTAATATGCCACTAAATACACCTAGTATGACCAATAAGTGGACAGAAGGAAAACAAACGACTTTTCAATATAAACTAAGTTTCAGCCTTTCTGTGCAAAACTCATGCAAATTGAAGATCAAAATAAAACCGTTCTATTTGTCTTGGTAAGTTGTGGTTTGTTGGCCAAGATCATTTTTGTAAATACCTACATACTTCAATTTCATATTCGTTCATGTTTCGTTCGTGTTTCTTTTGTTTTTTTGTTCAGGTTGTCGTATGTCAGTTCTATTCTTTTGTACATAATATTTAATTGGCAATGTACTGAAATGTGTTTTTAAAGTTTTATTGTTTTATCTGTGTGATTAGGTACCAGCGAAGCAGTTTTTCAGCAGAAATAGTCAAGGTAGGTGAACTATGTTTAATTTTATTCAGCTGTGATCTAAATGTCAACATTCGTCGGCAGAAAGTTGAAATCATTAAAATACGGACAGCAATAATAATATTTGATTTGCTCGTCATTGGTTATTCAAAATCAACCTCTGTTATAATTTTTTGACGTCGATATATTAATTTTTAAAGAACAATATTGCTTAGATACACCCAGATCAAATCGTCGTATAATATCACCTTTCATTCGAAAACAAAATATACCTGCAAATATCACACGGATCCAAAGCGTATATATATATTTCGCTTCACTCAGAAACAAATTGTATATGTGCAAATATCACAAGGATATTTTACTACAAGTGTCACTGCAACCGATATCCTTGAGTTGACGGAAGTTCCTTGGATGCGTATGGTAAGGAACCGTGAGAGATGCGTTCGGGGGAAAAGGCCTATACCCAGCAGTGGGCAGCGTTGGGCTGATTACGGTGATTATCACAACAACATATATCACGGCAAATCTGAAAATAATGCACATGTGTAACTAAACGTACAAATATATAGTATACTGTAATCTCGGCTTCTCCAGCCATATCCGATGTCACGCATAAAATAGTTGGGGATAGCAGCAGGCACAGTTAGTTTACAACAACTTTTCTATGATTGTTGAAAAGAATGGAAACTATTCCACGTAAGACAATAAGTTACCGGAAACTGTAACATGGTAGAGCGCGTAAAACGCGCATTTAATTAAGTTTTAAATCCTGATATTTCGAATAAATTATTAAGAAAAAACTGACAAACCAAAAGTTGTCAAACATAACTAAAATGGGGTTTAAGCTGAAAAGCTTGTTACCATAGGGCTTTCTTGGTGGTTTGAAAGCCGCGGTTATGTAATTAGTAATTAAAAACCAGCCAAGTGCGAGTCGGACTCGCGCACCAAGGGTTCCGTACCATCTCTATATCATTTGAATATTTCAGGCTTCTACCTGTTGCCGTTATTAATATCGAAAAAAAAAACAGCAAAAAATCAAATTTGTTGTTTAAATATTAAATGTTTATTTTATTCTGTTTTTAGTATTTGTTCTTATTGAGGCAACAGAAATACATCATCTGTGAAAATTTAAACTGTCTAACTATCACGAGTCATGAGATATAGCCTGGTGACAGACAGACGGACATCGGAGTCTTAGTTATCCTTTGGATACGGAACCCTAAAAATGGCATCTATTTAGACTATTACTCTTAAGTATAGACATGAATAAAAAAAATGTTGAGAAATCTTGTCTCGAGTTGATAAAAGTTGTTTAAAAAAATGTGCGACCATTTGGTAACGCCTCTCCGCCTAACGTAACAATGACCCACGGACCCGCGGCACGTTCGCACAGCTCTGGGTGGCTACTAATGGTTCTACGTCTACTAGAATCAAGTTTGTGACAAGATATTTTTTTAAATTACGTTTTAAAAAATAACAAACTCACGTGTTCGATAGCTATATTGTAAGGCCAACTTGCACCACTTTCTAAATGTCACTTAAGTCGCCATTTAAATCGACTTTTGCATGAAGAATTTTAGTTCAATGCTGTTTAAGCCAGATTTAAGGAAGTTGTGCAAGTCGGCCTCAGGCACGTTCATATGGATAGCAATATGAATATGAACGTGCCTCAAACCACGCAAAATTAATGCAGTATAGGGTAACTAGCTTTTCATTAAATCACAAGTAATATATTATTTCAAAAATAAAAGGAGCTATTTCGCTTAACACTGAAAATTCTGCGCCATTTCAGCTACATTTGCCTGAACGCAAAGTTTTTAGTCACGCATAATCCAATTATTATTAATTAAACACGCGAAGTAACGAGATGGGGCGTTAGGGGCTAGGCTCTGCGTGGCTCGTATTACGCAAGAAATAAGTGCGATTATCGGACCCAAGGATTATCTCCCGATGTTCGCAGCACTGTTCCAGCCAATTCTAACCAAACAGGATTAACCACCACAATTTCGTTGCTGTCGGAACATTTTCGATCTATGGGCGTGTGCAATCGGGAGCACCTTGGATTTACAATTTCAATTCAACTCTAAGGCTTTGAGATAAGGACGGTCCTTGATCAGCTATCGATAGAAGAAAATATTTGTACGAGCGAGCGCAGGGCGAGGTAAGGCGATTTCACCCGACTGCGAAATTAAAGGGTTGAGAACTTTTGTTTGAATCGAGGCAAGCTCACGTATTCTTTTTATATTCCTCACGTATGCTCCCCACTTACAGACTGACCCTTGTAGTCGGTTGATCGTAGACTTACAATGTCCTAATCTCCTGTTAACAGCTGTCAATAGGCATTATCTTATAAGTGAAGTTTATTTTTTTACAAAAAATGACATTTAAACTTAGGCCATATATTTTTACTTAGGCTGCTCTCTCTTATTTTTTTAAAGCAAAAAAGAAGAATCTGCTTCTATCAAACCGGAAGCGCGTCACTACAAAGGAAGTACGTCACTGCCATCAACTGAGATCCAAAAAAAATTACTTATAAAGTCTATGACAGTCAGTTTTTATGAAACCACTACTAGAACCTTGTACATAATTATTCACAATAAAGTCCACTAGTACTAAAATAGTAAAAATAATTTTATATTATTTACATTACTATTCAGAACAAAGCCCGTTGTCCAAAATGCATTCAAAGTTAATCAACAGACAGCTGTTAACAATAGGTTAATAGAATGTCAGACTGACACAAACCAGTTTCTTAAATGTGGCTTAAGTAGAATTTAACTAAAATTCTTCATACAAAATTACATTTAAATGGGCACTTAAGCGACATTAAGAAGTGGTGCAAGTCAGCCTTAATGTTCGAAAATCCGGGGTGAATTTTTGTTCACCATCTAAACTTTAATGATATATAAAAGACAACCCCTAATATATATTGTTTGAGGAATTAGACATTTAAAAGGTAACCCTGTACAAATTGCCGTCGTAGTGCTAATTCCATTACCGTTTTACCTGTCGACACTTTGCACGATTCTATCTATCTACTGATATGACTATGTAAAACACTTAGGCCTTGGCTGGGTGTTACAAAAGATAAATTTAACTACTTCCAATAAACCAGACCAGTCCAGTTTAATACCATAAAACAGTGAAAATAGTTCTGTAAAGTGTGAATGAATAAACCAAAAGTTGAATAAAAAAAATTGTTATTGAGAATTCCTATAAGCTTATTGGACTTACATCGTGTTACATTACATAAACTCACGCCTGTGTCCCGGAGGGATAGGCAGTCATCAAGGCTTCCTACTCGCCACGTTCCTGACAAAACTCTGTCGCTTCAAAATTAAATTGTCATTAATTTGACCTATTTTAACTCACGCCTGTATCCTCCTGTTATAAATGAGACCGTTAGTTTTTAAAATTAGTCTCAATTAAAAATGCCTCGTATTACCCGTGGTATAAAAGAGAAAATAGAACAGCACTCTCACTGCCACGTGAGCCGTGACCCAGCTCGGCGTTTTCAAGTGTACATAGTCTACGTACTAGGGCATTCACGAAACTCGATTTGTGCTCCCTTTGTGCAAGACCACCTAAGCACCTCTGCTGCGAGGAAATGCAAAAATGGCCTCTATTACGTGAAGGAAAAGGACCTTCGCCAATGCGAAGACGGTTTGCCCCCTTCGCTTTGTGCGATATAAAACCAGTTTTTGTGCAATACAATTCTGAGGTTCAAAATGCTTTTCAGTGTGAGATAAATTAAGTAAACCTACTCTATGAAGCGGTTTCGCTTATCTCTAGCTGCGCGCATTGCCCAATGAAATGCGAGTATTTTGTTCCCTAGGAGTTCGACTCATGGAACGGGGTCTAGAATATATGATATTTTTTTCGGGAGAGGATATCAACGATTGCTAGGGCTGAGCTATTTGAAATCTGAGCGACGCATACAGCTTTCCTCACAATGTTTTCGTTTACCGTTAGCTAAGCGGCAGTTCTGCTACAAATCCTGTAAGGCCCGTGTTCCGTGTGCCGTTGTGAGTTTATAGCTAATTATATCTAAGTAGAAGACGAAGAAAGAAAGACATTTATTGGGACAAATTAACAGATCACAAGAAAAAAAGGCATAACAAGTAACATAAACAAGTACAAATGAAAAACAAGTCACATAAATACAACATAATAAATACAATGTAATGTAGCATAGTCTAGTCTAGTAATATGCTGGAAAATGTAGGTGGAAGAGCCGGCAATGGACGTACTTACTCCAGGCGGACATAGTTTGACCAAATAGAGGACATATTAGCAAAGGGCAAGGTAAAAAGTAGCCGAAAGCGGCGTGCGCGAATGCAGCGCTAATGAATGTTTATAAAGTAAAAGACAACGTTCATTATCGTGGCAAGTGGCAAACCCTGGCCTACCCCGCCGGGATACATACGTGGGTTTATGTAATGCAATGTAGTATAGTCTACTCTGTGCCATAGTGGAAACTGGCTCTAGAGGTAATGAAAGCGGCCTAACCGTACAATAAATAAAATATGCTTCGTGCTGGCAGAATACGCGCTCAGCTCAGCCACTAAAATATATCCAGTCAGAAGGTTAAACCAGTAAAGATCTGTGTCAACCTGTACAAACCTACCTAAAAGGTTAACCTGCTGTCGACTCTACCCTTTGTAACTCAGGATAGATGACACATACCTAGGTAAAGGTTCCAACAATACCGCATACTTCTAAATCAGTTATGAAGTACATACATAAACCAAACCTGTTTTTTTAGTTAGTGTTTTTAATGACTTGGGATGCTCATACATAATTACACATTTTACTTTGGATATGACCATAATATAACGAAGTGTAGTCACCCTAAATGATATATTTACATTAGAATAATTACAATTGAATATCTTTAAAAACAGACAACGAATATAAAATATTAGATAGTGAATATATGTAGTAAAATATTTTACTAAAAGTTGAACCAATTTGTAGTTTCTGTGATACTACAAATCCTAGGATATTTACATTTTTAACTTATAATAATATGTGGACTGAGTGAGCACTCATAAAAATTTATTATCCAAAAACCTGCCACGTTAGTGGTTCGTTTTGTATTTTACAAAGTCCCATATTCATCATCATCATCATTCAGCCACAAGAAGTCCACTGCTGGACATTGGCCTCCTCCATGGATTTCTAAAAAGACCGGTTGGAAGCGGCCTGCATATTAATGTCGTAGCCATATCATAGAATTGACCATATCATGATGTGGTTAGCCATATCACGAAATGTATCCTTTTCATGAAAAGGCCAAGTCAAACTGGCCGTATCATGAAATGGCTTAGCCAGATCAATGAGCGACCGACGTTTGACGATTTGAATAGCGAAATGCATGACTATTTCATGATGCGGCCAAACGTTAGCGGCCATATCGTAAAATACTTCCATTATCCATCGTTAGAGGCGCTGATGTTAGTTTGTTGTGTATTCCTACCATGGAGGCGACAGAAAATATGGGTTGGTATTTGAAACGATGTCCCCGAATTTGGAAAAACAAAAAATATGCCTGTGTTCAGGGAGCTTTCATCATCAACCCATTATGTCCCCACCGAGGGGCACGGGTCTCTTCCCTGAGGAAGGTATAGGCCATACTCCACCACGGGGGCCAAGTCCGGATTGGTGAAGACTTGTAGACTAGTGGCTCGTCTACTGCCAGAAGTTGTCAAGCCGCCCTAAGGCCTCTGACTTGGCTTAACGACTGCCATCTATCGACGGCAGCCGGCACCAACAGCTTAACGTGCCTTGCGAAGCACGGAACCGCTCGGAAAAATGCCACTAGCGTTAAGCATAGACGGTGACCCATCCATGCACTGAACGCGCCCTGTGTTGCTTAACCTTCGTGATCGTTTAAGATCACTCAGGCAGCCGGGGCTACGAGCGATTACGAGGGAGCTTTACTGAAACGGAATTTATAAATTTTAATCTGCGAAAATGTGTAATAAAATAATTTTTATTTCTTTAGCAGAACAAAACTCGAAAAAATTAAAAAATGTAACGTTTTTACTCAACGCGACACAAAGCAGGTATCTACTTACGTCATTTACATTTTAGCTTTTTTTTGAAGCTACATAGCTGAAGTTTTACTAAGAATTAAATTAAAATTTTGGGTTGGTTGTTAGGTCAGTACACATAAGCAAAAATATGTTCGAAGAAACTTCGGGTGTTAGTTCTTTTTTTTATATAAAAGCAAAAAAAAAAATTCACTAAAAAACTTAGTTTTGAGTCAAACTTAAATAAGGTTGGTGCATGGAAAAGTCATAGGTACCCTACATTATGATATGGCAAAATGTAGATTGCCATATCGTCAAACGTTGATGCTTAAACGATACGGCCAGTTTGACTTGGCCTTTTCATGAAAAGGACACATTTCGTGATATGGCTAACCACATCATGATATGGCACAATCTACGATATGGCTACGACATTAATACCATATTAATTTAACTTAACTAAACACGTATATAGAAGTTTAAATCTTCAGTTTCTTCATCAGAAATCGGGTTTCTGAAAGTGTGCGGATTGAGTGAGCATAAAAAAATATTAGTAAAACATTAAATACGTTACTAGGTCATCTACAAATTATAAAGGTAACTAAGCATAGGTTTTACTAAATACTAGTATATAAATATTATATTTTAAATTAATACACTCACTGATTTCGACGGTACTTTATGAAAACTGAGTGAGCGCACGTAAAATAATATATATTTTGTTTTATCTTTTTACAAATACAGAGATTACTATTACAATTGTTTTAGAACTTTTACTAAATGAACAGCATTTTTCCTTTTTTTTTCAAAAGGGTGCTCACTCAATCCACACGCACATAGTGGACTGGATGCCTTTGTCACAAAAGTAGTCCAATGTTCCAAATGTAAAAGTTGACCGGACTGCCCTCTGTACTTAGTCGACTGTCTGTTAGTAAATATCCGTAGCACACTACCCCGTGGGAACTGTACATAATAAACTATTCATAGAATAGGCAACTCGCTGGGAGTAGATACGATACAAGTGTGTTGATTAGTGCGGTTTTTTGCTGAAAACATGGAAAAGGCTATGCTCATGTTCATCATCATCATCAACATCAGCCATTTGACGTCTACTGCAGGACATAGGCCTCCCTCATGGTTTTCCTAACCGTGAAGGGTTTTGCCATAATCGCCACGCTCGGCAGGCGGGTTGGCGATCGCAGTATGCGGTTGGAATCTCAGGAAAACGCTGCTGCCCGTCTCCTGGTGATTGGTTTCCTTAGTCGCCTTCTACGACATCCATGGAAGGATGCACATGTTATTAACTTATTTTCGGATACTCATAATGTATAGATTTACTAATGAAAACTACCGTCGTTTCGGTGGAATGCTCGCTAAAACGCTCCCGTTTATTTTGTGAGCTGTTGCCTGTAATGAAAATAGGCTAGGGTGATTATAAGTAAATGCTCAAGTCTGTCGGCATCGATGGATACTTCGATAAATAAATATTATAATATCCCAGAAAAACTCATCGAAAAAAGTTGTTACTGAACACAAATTCGACTTGTAGTATTTCAGGAATTGCGAAGTTTAGAAATAACGCTATAGACGGCATTGTGTGAGCGAGAGGCAAATAGTTATCCAGTCCCTTTCTTTAAGTCAACGCACTGAAAATTTACGTTGCGTAGATATTGATATTTCTCAGCAATAAAAAACCTACGAAACTGATATTTGATAAACAGAATCTTCTTAATCGTTGACTCCAATTTGTAAGATGCAAAATCACGATGGGTTGACTTTTATAACAGAGAAAAATATAAAATGGAAACCTCTTTTGAAACAAATATACTCATTTTATGGGCAAACGGAGCCGATTCAGGGTTCTATAATCTATATAACTAATATTCTGTAGTTATGTAGATTAGACTTCGAATCTTCTTCTTAGCGTGTCGATGGCAAAACAATTTTCGTCAAAGTCTTTGCTCAACAGTTGCGGCCCAGAACTTTGCTACGCTGACTGCGTTAGCACTTGCAATCATTAGCTCCTCCTGAGTGCAGGTGTTAGAGCACGCTGGGCACGATAAAAGATGGTCCATCGTCTGGGAGGTACCGCACAAACAGTTCAAATTATAGCTGTCCGCCAACGCCCACCTGGGCCTAGATTCTGTTAATGCATTGTAGTATCATGACAACTGCATGAACATGGCGATTTCATTTCCATGGCCGCTTTAAGTCTACGCGGGCACGCGTGTCAAACCTTCTAGGCGTCAATGGTATGAAAAAACACGTCACGTGACCTGACAGTGTATCTGTCATTATACTACAATACACTAACAGAATCGAGGCCCAGGACATGTTATCCGTACCTACTTCGGCCGATACGGCTCCTTCAGATTTGTAGGTATATGGTATATTGCCTGAATTTTGTTTCTGATGCTATAAATAACCTTCCTACCTTCTTATTATACTTAAGGGTTGGCTAACAAGCGAGCGCCACCAACGAAAAAAAATCATATATTTTTTACAGACCATTTTTGCAAAAACATTAAAATTTTTTTTTTTACATACAGGCACATACATTGCTTCTGGCCCCACACTAGGATACCCTGTGTCGTGGGAACCAGAAACAACGACATCACAAACATGTAAACATCCAAGACCTGGCGTTTTTTTTTTGTCCCCAGCCGGGATTCGAACCCGGGACCTCTCGCATGGTTTGCAGATGCACTACCGCTGCACCACGAGGTCATCGATGGAACGTGTCTGCACAATCTCTCAATAATGTCATTACTTTTTTTTAGGACTTACGGCCGAGGACCTAGGACCACGGCCCTGGGACTAGATAGCAAAAACGGTCGTTTTTGGCGTTAATGCTATTTAGTCCTAGGTTTTTGGCCTTACGTTCACGACTATGGGTCCTAAAAATCACTAATAACACGAATGAGAGATACACTTTTTGCTAAAACGATATGATTTTCTTCCTATTGGTGGTGCTAGTGTTATTCTATGGATCCCCTTAACTCGATACTGCACTTCTATACAGGAACAATGTTTCACTGTCCAGGTCATGAATCGATATCAGTGCTCCTTGTAAAAACTACTCGCTTATCGACATCGACGACCCGACTGCTTAATGTTCCATTGAAGTTGTCTCTTTATCGTCTTACTGCCAGTTTCTGTATCGAGTTTCAATATAAAATAAAGTATTAATTTGTCACATAATTTTCTAAGATACTCGAAGAGACAGAACCTTACCTACTTAACTATTTACTTAGTGAAATGTACCTATTATCCATTCATAAACTAGCAGTTAACCTTTTCCCTTCTGTGGCTTCTCGGATAAATAAAGGATAGCCAATGACTATCACTCATTAAAGGAAACACTACACAGGACGAATTATAAATCAATTAGCATAAATAAGAAGGCCTACGTATTATCGATCAGACAAGCGTACTCTCTGGCGTGAAAATAACACTAACCGCCATGTTTTTACGAGCTACATTTTTCAACATAATGATAACAACTTCCACACAACACAATCCCTTGTCCTGCTCCCAAACTAGTATACCCTGTGCTATGCTGCGTTACATGAATCCCATGTAAACAAACGTTACATGGAATGAAAACCTACAGCTCGAAGCAGGATCCGAAGCTGCGTCTGCGAGCATTCAGCGAGGTCCGAACGGCTTACTTACTTTATACTTTATTGCACACATAAAATTACATGAATAAAACAAAACATTTACAGAATTAAAAAGTGTACATGGCGAGCTTATATCAGCAGAAATCTCTTCCAGCCAACCCTTGATGTGGTGATACGAACATTATAAACAAGGGAGGAAAGTGTACAATAATTATTACGTACTATATGTTAACCCAATACAATCATACATATGAAATATATATGCTCGCCATAAACACAGGCTACATGTGAGCCTAGCTATGGCAGCAGACATTTACCCAAGTACATTTTATGTTATGTTTTTTCTATTGAATAACTTAATGTAGATGTATTACTATGTAACCATAACTTTTTTCAATAAACAATTTATTATTATTCTCTTTATTTATTTTCATAACTTAGAATAGGTTTATAAAATCAATATAAGAAGTAAAAAATATAAAAAAAAAAACAAAATATATTTTATAAACATAATTATCCTAGTTGGCCACCGGTAAAGGAGCTAGGCTCAAGCTACCGGTGGTTAGGGCCGCAGAGAGAGGAACCTCCGGACGATGCGCGCCGTGTCCAAGAGCACCGCCTTCTGTATCTGCCCCTTGATCCAGCCATCTAGCGAGAGAGCCTTAAGATGTTGGTCAAGACTCTTCGCTATGAGGCCGTTCGCCGATACGACTATCGGGACAATGGTTGTCGAATTATTATAAATATATATATATATATATATATATATATATATATATATATATATATATATATATATATATATATATACGCGTCGAATTGATAACCTCCTCCTTTTTTGAAGTCGGTCAAAAAGAAAATCCGGGCGAAAGCAGGCTTAGAACCCGCGCCTCTAGCGTATCATGCCATCCGTCTTACCAACTAAGTTAATATATATATATATATATATATATATATATATATATATATATATATATATATATATTTGGCTATGTTCTTCCATAACTCCGTCAAACTTAACCGATTTCGACAATTCTTTTTTTTGTTCGAACAGGTATAACGTCCCATTGGTCCCATTTTAATTTGGTGAAGATCCGATGGAGACTTTCAGAGATGGAACTCTTCAATGGACAGCAGTAAAATCGGCTTGGAAATCGCGAGTTCAAGGAATAAATTAATGCACATGACATGCCTCGCCTCCTCCTCCCTTTATGATATTTCGTGATCTTTCCCAACCCCCCCTCCCCCTCTTTTGGAGCCTCACATGATTAATGGACGACCCCTGACACAAAATATGTGGTGATACGGAACCCTCGACGCGCGAGTTGGACTCGCACTTGGCCGGTCTTTCTAAAGTACAGCGGAAAACAAAATTATATTCAATCGAAGTACATACTTAATGCATAGTAAGCAAGAAATACTTGGGTAGATAGAATAATAATTTATCTTTATACAAACTGTTGCATGAAGATCCGGAACGGAAATAAATATTACATAGCGTCAGTGTGAAATGTAGATTTACAGTACACATTTATAGACAGTTGTAAATCTTTCGCAATAACACCGTCCGCGGATAGGGTATGTTCGAGGTGGAAAAAATAATCTGGGACTAGACAAAAGGTGTCACTTTACGGTCAGCAATAAAAGTCTTTTGCGAAGCAACGACAGTTCGGTCCAACAGTTTATTTAACTTTTGACAGCTCGATTTACGTGACATTCGAAGAAGTTACCGATTCGACTGTTAATGATAATCGATTTTAATTATGTTGAAGTTTTAATCGATTGATCGCATTCGAATTTTATTTTTATATTTTTTATAGTCTCTATTCTGAGCGTAATAAAATTTTTGTGCTACCTCATCATCATCATTATCACCAGCCATTTGACGCCCACTGCAGGACATAGGCCTCCCTCATGGGTTTCTAACCATGAAGGGTTTTGCCATAATCGCCACGCTTGGCAGGCGGGTTGGCGGTCGCAGTATGCGGTTGGAATCTCAGAAAGACGCTGCTGCCCGTCTCCTGGTAATTGATTTCCATAGTCGCCTTCTACGACATCCACGGAAGGAAATGGAATGACGCTATTCTTAATCCGGCGCCACACGGATGACGACCTCGTAGCGCAGCGGTAGTGCATCTGCATACCATGCGAGAGGTCCCGGGTTCGAATCCCGGCTGGCTACAAAAAAAAAAAACCCGGGTCTTGGATGTTTACATGTTTGTGATGTCGTTGTTTCTGGTTCCCACGACACAGGGTATCCTAGTGTGGGGCCAGAAGCAATGTAAGTGCCTGTATGTAAATGTTTATTGTTTATTATTGTTTATATTTAAACCTCATTTCTTACTAGCTGTTCCGGCGAACTTCGCACCGCCACTGAATCCGTTTATAGAATTCTTGCACAACGCCATGTATTTTTAAAACACAACGTTCGCTCGCACAACGCCATCTATTTTAAACGTAAAATAAATATTATCCCACGGAAATGTATTACCGGGATATCAAGTATGCTATGTATCAAATCAGGTCTTTGTCTATCTGTACGCCAAGTTTCATATACGAACAGACTCAATATGATGGTAATGTTAATTTGAAGAAAGTGGGTACATAACCCTAAAATAGTTTTTGTTATTAATTCAAGTGAAAGAGAAAAAAAGTCTGCGTTAATTATATTTATTTTTGAAGCTAATATAGAACTAAATATTCCGTGAATATTTAAAGCGTCTACCTGTTGCAAAACGGCAAAAAACGTTTCAAAATTACGTTTGTTGTATGGGAGCCCCCCTTAAATATTTATTTTATTCTGTTTTAGTATTTGTTGTTATAGCGGCAACATAAATAAGTACATCATCTGTGAAAATTTTAACTGCCTAGCTATCACAGAACCCTGAAAAACTTCTATAACGAGAGTATACATGGTATAATTTATAAAAACAAGATTTCTCAAATGCAGTGAAAGTAGTCTCGCGTGAACAGAAAGACCAATTAATTTAAACTGCAATTAAGAAATCGTGTTTCCGGGGTTCCCTACCTCAAACGGAAGAAACGGAACGCTTATAGGATCACTTTTTTGTCCTTCCGTCCGTCTGTCTGTCAAGACATTTTATCTCGGGAATGATGGATGAATCGAGTTGAAATTAAAACCATATACTCAAATCTACAGTCCCTTGAAGCTGTGAAAAAAACCAAACTTCTAAACTAACGTAAAAAAAAGATACGGCCGTTTCTGCCGTCATCATCATCATCATCATCAACCCATTATGTCCCCACCTAGGGGCACGGGTCTCTTCCCTGAGGAAGGTATACTTAGGCCATACTCCACCACGGGGGCCAAGTCCGGATTGGTTGGCTTGTAGACTAGTGGCTCGTCTACTGTCAGAAGTTGTCAAGCCGCCCTAAGGCCTCTGACTTGGCTTTACGACTGCCATCTATCGACGGCAGCCGGCACCAACAGCTTAACGTGCCTTGCGAAGCACGGAACCGCTCGGAAAAATGCCACTAGCGTTAGGCATAGACGGCGACCCATCCATGCACTGAACGCGCCCTGTGTTGCTTAACCTTCGTGATCGTTTAAGATCACTCAGGCAGCCGGGGCTACGAGCGATTCTGCCGTAAAAATGTATATTACGATATTTACGGGAATCAAAATTTACATAGTACTTTTTGTTGACCTAAAACTATAAAATTTGGTAAGTAATATCGCCTTACACTACAAGTACAGGGCGAAATCTGAATCCTATACATTTGTTATTAAATCATAAAAAAAATGTCTTTGAAGTTCCGGAAAAGCTCGGAGAAAACTGCGAACCTCGATTCCTGAACTGCTTACTATATAAATATGTAAGTACCTACAGTACGGAACTCTTGGTGGGCGGATCCGACTCGCTCTTGTCCGGGTTTTTTATAAATAAGACTGAATATTTTCAAGACTCTCGGAAACAATTTTCACGAGTGATACTCGATTTCAATCTAAAATTATCCTCACCTCAGACTATCTCACGTAGCCGTGATTAAATCGTGGGCTAGTGGCCACGGACGTAGCGTTTTCATAAGCGGAGTTTTTTATGAACACGCATAATGTTTTCACAAAAAAGATCCGCTGATGAAAACTTTAAAGAAGAAAAATAAGTTATAAATACTCTGTTAAATATTTTCTTACATTTTATTCTGTACTTCTGGGAAATTCATAAATATTTTGATGTCATTGGAATGGCAATTTTAAAAGATAAATAATCGCGATAAAGATTTTTCTCTGCAGCTAATTCTACTTCTCATGACATAACTTGTCAAAAAGTTATTCTAGTCACATAGTGCAAAACTCTCCATTCGAAACGGGCGCAAACTGTTACGCCACAAGTTGGTGACAAGTATCTATTAAAATTGCTATTTATTGTAATTGCTGGAGCTATCTTATGAAATCATTGTTTTGTATACCTACTAGGAAAATTCACCATCAGCCATTTGACGGCCACTGCAGGACATAGGCCTCCCTCATGGTTTTCCAAGCTTCCCGGTCTTGTGCCACCTGTATCCAGCGACTCCCCGCCACCGTAATCAGGTCCTCAGACCATCTGGTGAGGGGGAATAGTTAGTGGAAAAAACTTAATCTAAGTGTTAGGTAGTCTTATTCCAGCTAACTAACAATCTGTTAATACTCCGTTAATAGATGTCACGTGGCCAAAGTGCATACAGAAAAAAGAGGAATGAAAAATTACCAACAACCCGACCGCTGAGCATTAACAACAAAGCACATGTTCCTCGCAATGAGTTTTATTATTGAATTTTGGTTCCGCCCCGGCTAAGTCGGGTTGTTGGTTATTTTGTATTTGTTTTTTTGTCTTTTAAGAGCCTTCGTTTTATATTTTTCTTGGACGTATGTTGATTTCGTATAGCCTTTAACTTTTGCGCAAACACGACTAATCGATTGGGATTTGTCAAAATCTGACCCTTGGTTAAGGAGTTATGAGGACTTACATACATACATACGTACCAAACACATTACCCTCGTTTTGGGTTCCGCCGCAGTCGGGTAAAAACGACTGACATCTGCTAACAGTGCAAGATGTTATTACAATAAACTGGATTGTTGTCAGGCCGTTTTAATATGGTCACTAACGAAGGTGTAGGTAATAGAAAGTAGTGTAGAAAAGACATTTCGTGGCCCAACAACTTCAGGTAGCAACAGTATCACTTTTCACTCGGCGTCTAAACGTTGCCGTCATACGCACTGTCCGACATTCGACGCCAGTATTAGCTAACATCATCACAGTGCACAGAAACTAATTTCTTGTGTCGGGAGGAATTACCTATTTTGTAGAGTATGGGAATTTCTGTTCTGGGATAATCATAGGAACTAGATCAATAAGTCAGGTTTCATTTGCTGAGTGGGCATGATATTGGTAGATTTTGATAACGCTCACGCGAGACGGCATAATTCTGGATTTTGGAACGTTTTGTAAGGGAATAAAGTTGAGTTCAGATATTTAAAAAGATCGACGTGCTTTCGCGTGCAGTGAATGATAATGGCACGTACAGGCGACAACTGATCAACCTCTGCATTTTTTTGCAAAATCACCCTTAATGTAACCGATTAGAGTGCATTACTCAGGTTGATGTCCTGTCGACTGCAATGAGCTGTTATAGCGGGTGGTATAAATGCGATTATTGAACGTCAGAGCTCTGTGGCACTGGCTAAAAGTGAGGTCCAAATAGATAGATAGATAGAGAACACTTTTTACACAACCAGGTGAAATGTACAAATGTACATTTTTGTTTGATAAGCCTAACCCTTATTTTCACGTACGGTAACAGACTGTTTAACGATTGTCAGTTGGCCCAGCTGCGTACAAACAAAAGAACTATACAATGTGTGGTCTACAATGACAATTCAATGTACATCGAAAAGTCGATTGACCCACAGATTAACAAATAGGAAGTCTTGGCTACGCAGTGTACATCTAGGTGTCATAATTAAATGTGAAATGTAGTTCTATGGAACGTGGCTCTGATAACCATCAAAGATCCTGAAAAATCGGGATCCCGCACACAATATACGGGATTAATCTCCAAGTAAATTGACCGATATCCTGCGGGATTGAGCAGAATCAAACATGCGCGCGCTTGTCCGTGTGGCGACGGATTAAGAATAGCGTCGCTCTATTTCCTTCCGTGGATGTCGTAGAAGGCGACTAAGGAAATACATTACCAGGAGACGGACAGCAGCGTCTTCCTGAGATTCCAACCGCATCCTGCGATCGCCAACCCGCCTGCCAAGCGTGGCGATTATGGCAAACCCCTTCATGGTTAGGAAAACCATGAGGGAGGCCTATGCCCTGCAGTAGGTAATGATAATGAAACACGCGCGTTCTTCTGCGCGCGAGCATGTGCATATTAATCAATCAATCAATCAATCAGCCCGTATTCGTCCACTGCTGGACATAGGCCTCCCCCAAGCCACGCCAAATCTTTCTGTCCACGGCCACCCTCGACCGCATTTATATGCGCATAGATTACAATACTAAAGCTGTTACTTATTGTGAGTGGGTGGATCTTCGTGGTTTAATTTATCGATAGTGATAAAACAGCTTTTGGGTTTCGCGTTACGTGGAACCTAAAAACCAACTGTATCAGAAAGACTGTGCTATAATCACACGAAGCGCGCAAAAAACATTACTGATTTCGCAGGTGAGTAAAATTAAGACCCCAAGGCCCTTTTTAACCGACGTCAAAAAAGGAGGAGGTTGAGAACCTTTTGAGTCGTGTAACCTGGATGTAACTTTACTTAGTTCAAAAAAATCACCTAAAAGCTCACAAAATTAAACTTTTGGTAACGCTGGCGTGACCAGTGTTGCCGGTCGGATCTTTTCAAAAGTTACCTGAAAGACACAAAAAAAAAATTAAAAAGTCGTGTATCTAGGTTACACGACTCAAAAGGTTACTTTAAGTGATTTTTTGCAATTTGCAGGATTTCTCTTTATTTTTTTTACTTCAAACAAATGTAAAACGAAATGCAACGCTCTTTCATTTTGCAATGCTGTCTACTACTCAGCATCGTTTTCGTTTCGTTCATATATGTACCTAATGAGCGCAACTCCCAAAAATAAGTGTTTCTCTTCCGCACAAATTCATACTTACCCAAACTAATATTTGATGTCCTATTTTCATGTGCAAAGAAAAGTCAGCGAGCAATTTATAGAAAGAGTCTAAGATAAAACTTACATTGGAAAACACTACAGAACTTTTTAGGCTCGCTGGAAGAAATTTCTACCAAAATAAGTCCGCCTTTACACGTAATTTGCATCACATGTTATTTAATTTTCTGCAATAAAGCGTAACAAACGGAACTGCATTTTTTTCAGTAAGTTCTTACTTATTAAGTTACAGTACCTTTTTATTGGTAAGGTTATTGTTTACACCAAAAGGTAACTTTTTTGTCTCTTTTTGGGAATTTTTGACAAGACTCGGCTAGCAACACTTATTTTTGGTAACTTTTGGCAACACCCAGCTGGCAACACTGGGTCGCGTAGTATGGGTACGTTCCCTTGCTCCTAACTTTAAACTGCAAAACAGCCTTTAAATACTTATTATAGTATTTTAACCTGTTAGATTATGACCTTAAAATAACAATTAAAACCCGTTGTTATGGTGGCCCGATTGGATCCTTTAGAATTCTACAGATTAAATTGAAGGAAACAGGTACGGGTGTTGTTATATGTTGACGTCAGGGCAGCAAACAGTCAGACTAAACAAATTATTTGATCGTGCCACTGTTTGCTTGGCTACCTTATGATAAGCATCGGTTGGAGGAGGTAACCTTGCCGTGAGGTGTTTGTCGGTTCCGTTATTATTATTGTTACAATAAGCATAAGCTGCAAAAAGCGTGTTATTGATGTTGTGCGAAATCTTAAAATTTAATAATTGAATGAAAATTAAACCATTTTCAATTAAAAAAAAACTTTGAACATTTACCTACCTACACTTTATTTTTAATCGTTTTTTATTTTTCGTAATCTATTTTTTAATTTCTATTTCTGTGTAGTTATGAACCGGCTTTCACTTGATTATTAATAGATTAAAATGTAAGGATTGAATAAAAACCATAAGCCCGCACCAACCAGTACCAGCACTCGCCAGTCGCGCGCGTGCTGCGGGTACTCTGTGCCCTGCTCGCTGAAGCACCAGAGTGTGTTGTGTTTGCGGATGGGATTGGAAGTGTGATGAAGGTATGTAAGAGAATGCTAGAAGATGTTTGGTAGGTAGTGCTCAGTTAAAATATTGTAAGGCTTTGTTGTAATTACTTATGTTGCAATATTTATGTAAATAAAATAAAGCAATAAATACCCCCAAAAATGTTTTACCATTAGTGGTCATGAATGATTACAAATGGTAATAGTATATTAATTTATATTATTTATTTCATTTTTATTTTCTGCTATTATGAATCAAGTATCAATTCATCTTATCAACGTACAAACGTGTCTAAAGTTAAAAATACACGAGAACGCCGCTGCAAAGCCACTTCGACGGTAAAGAGTCACTTACCGCGTTCTCTTCTTCCAGTTAGTGTAATTAAATGCGTTGGCGCATCGCTACTCGACTATCTTCATTTTAAGTGATTTATTATATCACTCAGTGTTAATAAAGTGAATTTGAGGAGCATAGACATGAAAACAATAGAAATAATTTGATTGTTAGCCAATAATTCTGTGCAGTGCGGGACAAAAAACTAGAAATGGTGTTTTAAGTTTGGCTATTTCTATTTTCAATTTTAAAACTCGCTCAGAAGTGAAATAATCCACATCATCGTCATCATTGTAAACCAGTCTAGACCCGTCACATACTGTGCTTAACGTTTAGTGTCTCTGGGTGTGATATGACGGTGAAATGACGTCACTGGGCATCCCGACCGAGGCACCAGTCCACGGGATACTCTTCTCGACGGCCTACACGCAGAAAGTCGTGAAAGTTGTCCCAATAAAGGTATGGCCTACGTCGTCTTAGAGGAATGAGTTAGACCATTTAATAATTAAATGGATAGACACAATGGTTGTTTTGTTAATTTTTGGGGGGCGAGTCTCATAAATGCATAGTTTTTTAATAGAATGACGGTGGATGACTACGGTAATGGTAGTTGGTAGGAGTGAGCGTTCCAAAGACGCACCGTTTAAAAAGACCGTTTCACTGCCAAGAACGCACAGACCGTTTTTCAAATTCAACAAAAGCAGTCTCCCTAAACTAGTCTAACTATAAGACGGAACGGAGGCGCGCGCACGTTCGACGTGACGTACACGGTATTGAGTAGAAGCAGTCTAGTCCCTAAACTAGTCTAACAACGAACGAGACGAAACACTGCATTCAGAAAAAAGTAGTCTAAAATAATGAAATATGAACCTTATCTCTATAAAATAAAGACGGAAATTGCACCAAAGCAAAACCAGTCACTAAAAGACCGTTTTTAAGACTAGTTTTTCTATCTGGAGAACGGGTTTCGTCTCGTCATTGAAAAGTACAGTGACGACCCACCCCTAGTAGTTTCATTGACACTATTGCTAGTCTACTAACCAATTGCATTCCAGTACCTCGTGCGATTCGATTTATTCGCGAGAGATGGTTATTTAATTTAGAATTCTATTGCATAGAGTAGACTAAAGAATAGAGGAAAATATCAACAATCGTCGTGCTACTATCATTCTCTTGAACAATTACGTGTGTTAAACTCAGAGATCGCTATTTTTTTTTTGCGCGAATTGTCTTATTGGAATGCTATTGCTTAGTAGACTACAAAATAGAGGCAAACAACAACAATTGTCATGCTAATATCATTCTCTTGGACAATTATGTGTGTTAAACTCTAGGCTCTGACCATCACATGTACTAAAACTGTTTTGAAAGTGTATGTAAAGTGTATATTTCAGGTAGATATTTACAATGTTTGTGTTTCTGACTCCATATCACCAATTTTTTATTGTCTGTCTTCAAACTAAACCTTTCGTTAGCACTACACATATCATTATTGATTGTATGAAGTCCGAATTCACTCACTAGTAATTATTTCGGAAGACTCCGACCAAGTTTCGCTCTGTTTGGCAAAGCTAATTTATGTCCGCATCGTCAGCTCGTCTCAGAGCTCTGCGAATCAGAGCGAAACCTAGTCGGACTCTACCGACAAAGTTACAAGTAAGTGAATCCGAACTTAAGTTATCTGTCCGTTTGTTTGAGTCTGTCTGTGTGTGTGTCTACGTACCTCAAGGTACGTAGATTTACTTTGTTAATGCTGTTGAATCACATAGTCATAAAAAAGATGGCCTTATTCAGGTGTTAGCTGAAGGTGCTTGGGTGTCGACGTAGGTACTAAAAGACCTTTTGAAGCCTATACTGGGTGGCGCAAAAGTAAAGACCCTATTTGGTTCGGCTATAACATTTTTTCTAAATTAGAAAACTAGATTTAGGTTTTTTTAAATGTATATTTGTACCATTAAATTTCGTACCATTAGGATTTAAAGATGATGTCTTTTAAATGGTGACCTCCAGAGTTGATACACATTTGAGCCCTATTTATGACATTTTGCATAACTTGCCGTAACACTTCCTGCGATATGTTCGTTATTTCTTGACGAATGTTTTCTTTTAGAGCTGCGAGAGTCTGTGGCTTGTTCACATACACCCGAGATTTCAAAAAACCCCAAAGAAAGAAGTCTGGACTGGTCAGATCGGGTGATCTTGCAGGCCAAGGCAAATCGCCAAAACGAGAGATAACTCGGCCTGGAAAAGCGTCCCTCACTAAGTCCATAGTGTCGCGCGCTGTGTGTGCCGTAGCGCCGTCTTGTTGAAACCAGATGTGCTCCAGCCCCAATTCGTCCAAACTGGGTATCAAAAACTCAC
The DNA here is from genome assembly GCA_947308005.1 of Yponomeuta malinellus. Classification (NCBI taxonomy): domain Eukaryota; kingdom Metazoa; phylum Arthropoda; class Insecta; order Lepidoptera; family Yponomeutidae; genus Yponomeuta; species Yponomeuta malinellus. Next base: position 3,987,022 of record OX371013.1, read on the forward strand.
GTAACATGGTTCTGTAGCGTTCTCCAGTGACAGTTATCGCATTGCCTCCAGCGTCTTCGAAAAAATAGGGTCCGATCACTCTGTCAACACAGATGCCACACCATACAGTAACTTTTAGTGGGTGTAGAGGTGTTTCTTGAATAATGCGCGGATTATCAGTGCCCCAGAACCGAATATTCTGCTTATTGACATGCCCTGAGAGATGGAAATGCGCTTCGTCACTCATAACCAATTTTGAAGGAAAATCATCCTCTTCAAGGTTGAGGTTTATGACGCGCTGGCAGTAATCTAGACGAGCTCGGTGGTCAGCAGGCAGCAGCTGATGAGTCATTTGAGTTTTATACGGGAACATCTTTAAGTCTTTCACCAAAATACGCTGCAGGGTCCGTCTGGAAATGCCCAATTGCGTGGCACGTCGCCTCGTTGATGTTTCTGGACACTCTTCCACATCTTCGCGCACAGCATCGATATTTTCAGCTGAACGGCCTGTTCTTGGTCTCCCAGACTTAGGTCTATCCAATGTTGAGCCAGTTGCTTCAAGGCGTGTGGCAAAGCGTCGAATTGTGCGACCAATCGGTGCCGGACGGTGGGGAAATCGTCGACGAAATTCACGTTGTGTTCTTATCACTGATGAATTATTCCGTAAGAACATTGACACAATTATTCCACGTTCTTGGGGAGTAAAACGGTCCATGTTTATTTTCAGTGTATTTTACATTTGTTCACTACACAATTTTCAACAACAGAATGACAGAAAATGTCATATAAAAAAAATAAAGGTATTTTCTTTAGTGCCAGTACTTTTGCGCCACCCAGTATATACGCGGCAGCGTGTCGAGCCAAGTTCGAGTCTTAAGTGCCCAGTGGGCTTTTTTTGAGTGCCCAATGAGCTATTTTTTACTTAGCCTCTTTTGTGTTCCACTGCTGGGTAAAGGCCTCCCCTCCCGCTTTCCATCTCTCCCTGTATCCAGCCACCTCGCACCACCCTGGCAAGTATGCATTTAGGTCGTCCCCACATCTTCGCCTTGGTCTGCCGCGATGTCGGTGTCCTTTGATGTGTAGGTTATAGAATAGTATGTAAACTATGTTAATTAAGACCAAATTTGAAAAGACTAAGTTTGGAGTTTTTTTCCTCCATTTTTTCTCCAAAATTATGTAGGTTATGAAATGGACATCTATTTTAACTTGTAACGGTCATTATGTCGCAGTTCCTGTGTTACTCTGAATAAAATAATTTAGATTTTTATATAAATGAAGATTCTCCTAACATTCCTGCGGCCGTAGAACTTGGCATTATTTACAGGGTTATTTCTCAAATGCGTAACTTTCTGTAACCTAAGTTGGCCTCCATTTACTTAGATTGCAAATTATTTTCTCGGCTAAAAGCCCATAATTCCTGCACTGAGTAGCCGCTGCCTAGGCCTGCCACTAAGTAGTAATGCTGCTCGTATGGCCGCCCCCCTCTCACCCTCGGGGGGTCACGTATAGGGTAACGGGGGTAACATACTAATGAAGCGAGAAGCTTCAATCCTAAAAGAAACATACATAGTACGTTCATCTTCGACTGATGAATGTTGATGAAGCGAAAGAGATCTGTCAGGATCGTGGCAAGTGGCAGGCCCTGGCCTCTGCCCACCCCTTCGAGATACACGCGTTAGTTTATGTTATGATCCATCTTTGTTGTGTATAACATGGTTGAACTATCTGTGCACCTGGCTCGATGACGTAATATCGGCGCTCTGGTACGGCTTGTAAAAGAAGTAAACCAACTTATCAAGACGCGGTTTGGCAGCGATCAGTGCCAGCGTTAGTGGCAGCTAACCGTACTGATGCGACGGGGCGAGCGCGGAATGGGGGGCGGGGGGGAACAGGATGGGCATCGCATTTCAGCGAGGTGCACAGACATTATGACTATGTTACAATAGATGAAGTAAATATGTACACAGAGGGTGGGTGAGAAGATAAACCACAACTTATCGACTATAAATCTATCTCTGTGCCAAAATTTCATTCAGATCCGTTCGGCTGTGATTGATTGACAAACATCCACAATCCATCATCATCATCAGCCACTTGACGCCCACTGCAGGACACAGGCCTCCTTCATGGTTTTCATAACCACGAGGGGTTTTGCCATAATCGCCACGCTTGGCAGGCGGGTTGGCGATCGTAGGATGTGGTTGGAATCTTAGGAAGACGCTGCTGCACATCTCCTGGTAATTTATTTCCTTAGTCACATTCTACGACATCCACGGGAGGAAATGGAGTGACGCTATTCTTAATCCGGCGCCACGCCGATCCAAAATTTCGCATTTACATATAATAGTAGTAAGATAGTAAGCTTTAAACACTGTAAGTACATTGACATTGAACAAACAGGACGTAAATTCTTTACATGGAAATAAATATCTGCTTATAAACGAAAATAAATAACTCAACAGAAAAAAAGTACATTCGTCCTTGATGTAATGTGGTCAGACCAATGCTAGGAGATTTTATGAGTCTGTTGGTTTTCCGTTTTACGATTGCCATAAAGCACAAGTGCACGAGAAAAATATTTTCCAATGGACGTTGGCGAGTTCGTAGATTGGTCATACATACATACCATATTCTTAAAAAAAAAACACGAACACTACACGTCCACAGCAAAGTCTTGACAGATAGATGATAGTTAGATAGATAAATCATTTGTTAAATTTCCACAACACACATAGATATACTAGTAACAGGCTCGCATGGTAACAAAAACAGGAGATTTCCGTGTAAGGAAGCACACGCACTTATTGCACATGCACACCTACAATTTATTATTGGCTGCGTATTATGTGCCATAAAAAGGTACCCGAACTCAGCATATGCTTGAGGTATTACAAAGCAATAGCCTGCAGCGCTCGTTTTCAGTCGTGACCTATAAGAGACGCAAGGAGAGCCATCGGCAGCATTGAGTTCTCCAACAAAGAACATCAGCATCGAGGTTCACTAATGTTTGACAAAAAAACGTATGACAAAAGATCATTTTTACAAATAACGTTTTAAAAAATTATCACTCGGGAAATATCTAATTTCCCAAACGTATAATTTTATAAATGATCATTTAACAAATACACATTTCGTAAATGGTTTACTCTGCACTAAGTATATTTTGTAAATTTTTATTTGATGACATATTACGTTTGTCAAATTCTCGATTTTACAAATTGGCAAGATATTGGATGTTTCAACTATGTTTTACATAATGACGAACTTAGTTTGAGTACATTTGTGTAGTTTAACATGCCGGGACGCCTCGCTCCGCGCGGCTTCGGTATTTTTTTTTGGTTTTTTATCACCATGGAACCTACGCTCGTCGTCGCACCTATATTTCTCTATTCGCTTTGGAGATCTTCAACTGTGTAGGAGTGATTTGCGCAAAATGGATTTTCGCAAAATGCATTTTGCAAACGTTTGCCAATGTATCGGGTTAAGCATTTAGACGAGTCTAAAGACAGAATATGTAAGTATTTGACAGTTCGGCGCTGACCAAAGCAGATAACTTCTTACAGAGGATGACTTACGTGGGCGGCAACTGTCTTCCTGCCACTGGGATGAGGTCATCTGTCCATCTTGTGGCTGGTCGTCCTACGCTGCGCTTGCCGATATGTGGTCTTCATTCATGAACTTTTCGGCCCCATGGGCCATCAGTTCTGCGTGCTATGTGCCCCGCCCAGTGCCACTTCAACTTACTAATACGCTGGGCTATGTCGACGACTTTCGTACGTCTACGGATCTCATCATTTCTGATCGATCTCGTAGAGAAATACCGAGCATAGCCCTTTCCATAGCTCGTTGCGAGACCTTGAGCTTTCTTATGAGGCCCATAGTGAGAAACCACGTTTCAGTACCATAAGTCATCACTGGTAACACACACTGGTTGTAAAATTTTGTCTTGATTGATTGAGGTATATTGGACGAAAAGACTTCTAAGTTTCTCGAATGCTGCCCAGCCGAGTTGGATTCGACGATCGACCTCTTTCTCGAAGTTGGACCGGCCTAGTTGTACTGTTTGTCCTAAGTAGACGTATTCGTCTACAACTTCGAGAGCCGAGTTCCCCAATGTTATTGGGGTGGGCACAACACGGGCGTTTGACATGACCTTCGTTTTGTCCATATTCATTTTAAGGCCCACACGTTGAGAAACTCGACTGAGATCTTCGAGCATTATGCCGAGGTCTTCCATCGTTTTTGCTATGACTACCATATCGTCGGTAAATCGAAGGTGAGTGATGTACTCGCCATTGATATTGATGCCTGCCATTCCATAAGCTTGAAGGCATCTTCCAGTCCATTCGTGAACAGTTTCGGAGAGACGTCTCCCTGTCTGACGCCCGTTGTCAATGGAATTGCCTCGGAATTCTGCTCCTGTACTCGGACCGACGTGGTGGCGTTGTGTTGCTGGTGCCTTGTTATTCTTGAGCTGTTTCAGGGCCATCCTAATCTCGTACAGCCTGATGTCCGGGATGTGCGAGATGTCATACATAATTTTAATAAATCTGCTTATGTACTACTTGAACGGCCTCTTTAGAGGGATCGTGTTTTTATTAATAACACCGTGAATCTCTATTACGTTCAACGTTGAAAGATAATTTTATTTATTTATTTGGAGAAAATACAGGCACAGATAATAAACATGTTATGTTTTACAATATTGGGTATGGACTTATCTGGCCAAAGCAAAAAAACTTTCAGCAGCGTCGTAAACATGTTTTCTCTGCGCCTCTAATATAATTTCTTTGGATTGAAACGAACTTCGGGGGCGTACAGATTTGTATGGGACTTATTGCGCTGAGCGAGCGATAAGTTGGGGGTATTTTTCATTATCTAAAACTCAGTACAGCTCAAATAAATATAGTGATAATTTAGACTCATGTTCGCGATGTTTTTTGATGCCATAAGTTATAAAAATACTGAACGACGGCCCTAGATAGGACATTGACAACTAATATATATGATTTTTTTTTAAATATTTTGCCTCAAATGACAGTTCCTTAGATACGACATAAGCAAACCTGGCTTATTTTTATAGATAGGAAAGGATGTTTTGCATGAAAATTTCTAGTATAGGTAGTGTAGTTTTTTTTTTATGATCGCATTTATTATGATAGCTATTTTAATTTTTAATTTTGTTTATTCAGGAAACCAACCAGCTTTACAAATTAACTAATTTCTTAAAGTAGACAAGCTTAATAGCGAATTATAGGTTACCTCAGAAGATACAATGTACTGAGTATTTACGTTTAAAAAAGACGAATTTACAGAACCGGATCAACCAGAATCAACTCACATAAGTACTTATTTTAACAAAACTGTGAAATTAACTTTAATCTGCTGACATCGTTATATCACCGTAATCGTATTGGACTATTATGTTGAATTACGACGAAGAAATAAATAAATAAATAAACAGGTAGATAATATATATTTGTTGTATATATAATGAGCAGACAAATATTACATAAATGAATAAAATAAAATATCAATGAGTACATAAAATACATAAGTGTATGCAATTAAGCTATGAGAGCAATATTTTTATACACAAGCCTATCGGTAGTAAAAAAGTAAACTGGATATTGCTCAAGCACTTCCAAAAGTGTGCTGTTACTATGCAGATCATCTGCAAAATCGCAACTTTGGTTGCTCTACAGTTTCAGTGCATTTTTTCTTGTATCTTATGTCACGATCACGTCCCAAAGTGTGTGTAAAAAAAGGAGACTCCATGCCAAATAATGTTTCTTCACATTAAAAATCTTTGTTTTCGTCTTGAAATGAAAATTGTACCCTTAGTATACAAAAGAAAGAGTTCAAAAAATGTATTTTAAATTTTTATTTTCGTGTAATAAAGCATACCTGAATGCTTTATTACATCCAGTACATGGATGTGGTAGAAAGCGATTAAGAAAATACATTACCAGGAGACGGTTTTGGTACACGGTTTTGGAAACCGGTTAGGAAAATCCCTCGTGGTTTTCCTAACCATGAAGGGTTTTGCCATAATCGGCACACTTGGCAGGCGGGTTGGCGGTCGCAGTATGCGGTCGGATTCTCAGGAAGACGCTGCTGCCCGTCACACCGTCACACGGCGCCGTACCCATACCCGGCGTCACACGGAAATGTATATAGTACTGAGTAACTGTCTGTTATACGTAGATTTTTTGGGGTAATACTGAGTATAGACCTAAGATAGGTGACCCGGCCCTAAAGTTTAGTACACACTTAGTTTTTCAATAGAATGATATAAGCACGACAATAGTTGTTATTTACCTCTATTTGGTAGTCTAAAAAGCAATAGCAATACAAGTCCGTTCCAATGATATAACCCACGCAAATTAAATAGGCATCACTCGCGGAGAAGATCGAATCGCGCGAGGCGCCGAGTTAGATTGCACGGGTTACACCCGATTGGTTACTAGACTTCCGATTGGTTACTGTCTGTGAAACAACCATTAAGGCTGTTCTTACGTGGAGCGTGCTGTCTCGCTCGCACAATTTAATAATATTTGTGTTTAAAAAATCAAAAGTTTATTAATATTATACAACATAAAAAAAATTTACACTGTGCGAGCGAGACAGCATTTTCCACGTAAGAACAGCCTTAACTTACTATTGTGATTATATTTAACAACATGCACTTTACAGATTGGTTAGAAATTCAAGTAAATGATATTTATTTTCCAAAAATTATTGCTAAGATACTTGCTGGCAATTATCGCGCAACAATATTATGTTCCAATTGTCAGTTATTCATCTGCGGTTATTTTATATCGTACACTATTTACTTACATGTAGTCCAAGGCAGTTTATTCTAAGCCCGCCAATAAAAGTCTTCAAACAGGAGCGAGTATCACAGAGACGTATAAACCCAGTTTTTTACTTACGTAGTTATCAGCGGCAAGTGCCCATGTTTGTTTGTCTGGTACAACAGCATTGTTATCTAAGTGAATCTATTAATGTATTATGAATATGTCTTCGTGTTTGATAGACAGTGAAGTTGACATGTCGTGGAACCAGAGACTGTCTATGTCAACGATATTAGTGTTGGAGAGAGTGCTTAGTGTAGTTCCTCTGCCGGTAATTGAGAGGGGTACTTCAGTGCAAGTGAAATTTTCCAGAGCATAATTTAAACGATCATAAAAAAAATATTGTTGTAAAAATAAAAATTGAGTAGCTTATATTGGCCACATTGGCCAGCTCTTTAATAAATTGGTCAGCAAATCGTGAGTTTTAAAAATGTTTGATCAGCTAATTATTTTTATTATTATTAGTATGTTGCGTTGGTTTGGACATGTGGAGAGTATGAAGGAAGAATGATCGACGAAACAAATATATCGAATGTGGGTGGAAGGGCCGGTAAGGGACGACCCAGACGGACATACTTCGACCAAATAGGGGATGTATTAGCAAAGGGCAAGATAAAAAGTACCCGAAACCGGCGTGCGTGCATGCAACGACTAATGATTGTCGTGGAACCGAAAGTGATCTGTTAGGATCGTAGAAAGTGGCAGTCCCTGGTCTCTGCCGACCCCTCTGGGATGCAGGCGTGAGTTTATGTTTGTATTTATTTCAGAATAAATCTATTTAAAAGCTAGTAAAAGCCAGACTTGGCCTTTATTTGTAATGTAGGTTGGTTAATCCTTTCCATACGTTACCATAGTTTGGGACAAGTAATGGTGTGGTTTGGAGGTATTATTGTTATTAGCTGTTTATATAGCCGCTTTATATATCTTTGAAGTGTGCCTGTAAACAAAGAAAAATATAAGGGACTTTCAAGTTAAAGATTGCGCATTCTCTACTGGATACCCAAACCGTTCGGCCGGAATTCTTACTAATATTATAAACGCGAAAGTTTGTATGTATGGGTGTTTGGATGTTTCTTACTCTTTCACACAAAAACGGCTGAATGGATCTGGATGAAATTTTGCACAGATATAGATTATAGTCTGGATTAGGTCATATGCATTTTTTTATCCCGGAATAATACACATCAAAATTACCACGCGAACGAAGTCGCGGGCAACAGCTAGTACGTTATAAAACAACGTCATTTGCGAAAAATTGCCAGCACATTTCAATCAGATTATATAATGCCCTACCATAATCCATAAAGAATCTGCAATTTAATATATTTAAAAAGAAATTATTAATTATTTTATGTGAGAATTCCATTTATAAAATCGAAGATTTTTTAAATTGAAATTGTAATTTGAGTTTAATTTACTTTTGACTACATTTTTATGTTTGGTTCTTGATATACACAATTTTATTTTAATATTATGTATGAATTAATTAATTAACCAAGCTGCGGGTTTCCTCAAGATGTTTTCCTTCACAGTTAACGTGTGGTATTGCTACTACAAATTCGCAGATGTATACGTAACTTTGAAGGTAAACAAACCTTGTTGGCTTGTAAGTGGCTTGGTTGACTCCGCACGTATGGACTTGTCCTACCTGTGGGCTAGGCCGACTAAGCTGTCCGGATGGTGTATGTGCGGGGCAAGCCTATTCCACCTAAAAAAACAATATGTTATGGTACGTTTACACGCTTGCCAAGCCTTGGCAAACTGCAAACAGTCCCAAGCCTCCACAAATCTCTTTTGGCGTTTGAAAGGCGTTTATACGCTTGTGAATGCGTCAGTCTGCAATATACATCCAAGCATGGCAGACACCGAACTTGTGACGGCTATTGCATTTGGTTTAACGTACTTTTATTTGAAATGTAAGCAAAGTGAAATAATTTTATTTATTTTAAAATATTTAATATATTTAAAATAGTTAAAATATTTTTATTTATTTTTTGTAAGTTCAAGCAAACGTGTACTCGCCGCGAGATCACAATGGCTACTAAACGCGGACCAACATGTAAATGCATCGCAAGCGCTTGCCGCAAACGCCCTTTGATCTGCGTAAAAAAACCGACACTCGACTGGATCGGAAGCAAGCAGGCACAAGCCCACGCAAGCCAAGCCAAACGCCCTTTTTACATGCTTGCGATTGTCGATCCTTGCCAAGGCTTGGCAAGCGTGTAAACGTACCATCAGGCACTGCGGCGTCAGAGTGGTCCCTTCACCTAGGGCATCCAATCCCGCAGCATTTTTGTGATCTCGGTATTTGCGGGATTGATATTTCTCAATCCCGCGGGATCTCGGTATTGGCGGGATCCCGCAAGTGTGTATGTGGTACATTAAATTGTATATTAGTAAATATAGTGTAAGGATTGAAGGATACAAAAGAAATAAAAATCAACATAGCTTTATTAGTTTTAATTATCAAATCAAGCAAGAAGTACGATTATAATGACATATTATTTTTTTTGGAAATGTAATAGCAAATACACGAAAAGGTATTCCGTCTTTAGAGGCCATACGAGCCACTCTTTCTTCCATAGAAATTCTATTTTGGACAGGAAAATGGTCTGAGATCCTGACTTTTTTATTCGGAGGAGATTGAAGAGACGAACCTGCGTCAAAAGAAGGCCCCGGCTTCGCCCCCGACTCCGAAGACTCCGAACCCGAACTTGCTGCTTTGCCACTCAAATCTTGTATTCCATGCTTTGATTTTAAATGGACGTGTAATCCCTTTGTAGACTAGCAGTAGTTTTCAATACCGAATTGCACATTTTACATTTGGCAGTCAAGTCATCATCTGATTTTACAAAGTATGTCCAAACTTTACTCGTATACGTTTTATGCACTGCACTTGTCATTTTCGATTCGATAGTTCGTAAATAATGTTAGTAATGTTCGTTAGTAATGTTAGTAAACGCAAAAAACAATTAACTATGTTAGAAAACGAATTTTGTTTAACGAACGAATAATTACTTGTCACTTCAAGTAAACAAATAAAACAAACATGGAAGCCGGCCGCCCCCGGCCGCCGCGGGCGCGGGGGGCGCGACACGGCCGCGGCGATTCACTCTTTTCGCTCGCTTGTCAGTAGTCGCGCGGCAGCGCGCGTAGGAGGGTGTTTCTTTGCTGCAGATCAGTCCCGCAAATCCCGCGGGATCCCGCGCATGTAATCCCGCATTGTGCGGGACTGAAAAATGATGCGGGATCTCGGAATAACGAGATCTCGGAATACCGGGATTGGATGCCCTACCTTCACCCATCTAGTGTGAGTAAAGGTGTCACTGGACGCTGTATAAATCATCTCATTGCGTAGATGCAAAGGCCGAAGTTAAACAAACAAAAAAAAATTATGTAATATAATCTAAGAATCTTATAACTTACAATTTATTTCAATAATATAATTGTAGTAGAATAAGTTGATATTGATACATATTCAAATACCTATAGGTAAAAACAAGTGCAATATTAACTGCAAACAATGCATACCAGAAACTGGCGCATCACGCATGTTCTTATTATTATATAAAATTTAAATTTTATAAAACGTACCGTGTTTGCTGCAAATAAATAAATGAAATGAAATGTAAAGTACTAAGGAAACAACGACTCTCTTATGCTGGTCAAGTAATGGTTATGCAGATCACTAATTTATTTTGCAGATGAAATAATTATTGCACTGATCAAAATGACTGGCCATATAAATTTGGTTTATTTGCTAACCGCGGTGTTGCCGTTTTATGCAAATTAATTGTTGACCAGTTAACGTTTAAGTTATTTTGCTGCTCAAATACTTATTTTGTGGATCATTTAATTAGACCTTCATGTCCCGTGACAGCTTCCTGCAGTAGACTACGCACTACGATAAGAATTACGCGCCCAAAATACAGACGGATTTTATTCGTAAGCTGTGTCAATTACGCGGCCTCCCAGTCTCAGAGTTCCGTACACAAATATGGCCGGTTTCTGAATTGAGAATTTCACTAAGTAAATACTTAAGTAACGTTCTGTCACGATCTTTTCTGAGAAATTCGAAGAACAGCACTACAGTTAAATATTTACTTAGCAAAATTCTTAACTCAGAAACTGGCCCATAGTCTATTGCTAAAGCTGAATCGTCAGTCAATCATCAGTTATATATAAATCAATAATATTCACCGATTTCGTGTATTTTTGTGAAAAATTGTGTGTCTAATTCAACCTTCTAACGTTCGTTTCACACGTGAATGAAAGTAGGTTTATTATTTTTGAATAAAAAACGCCAATATATTGACATCTCGGTATTCCAAGAAAGACAAATATAGGTAATATATCGTTGCACAGATTAGGAGTCTTTTTAGTTTTGTTTATTTAAAGAGTTCTTGTATCGAGTCATGGTATCACTAGAAACTGACAGCTCTTAGGATCTCCGTTGATGACGTACTTCCATGTATGACGTACTTCCGGTTTTGCAGACTATGGTTCTTTTTTCGCTTTAAAAATTAATTAAAGCAGCCCAAATCGAAATATTCAGCCCAGACTCTCAAAATTACCTATCTTCTTGAAAACAAATATAAAAAACAGAACTTTATTTTTTAGGACAATGCTTATTGCTAAAATATGGGAATTTTGTCACATCTTGTATAAAATCTGAAGTAAAACAATTTAAAAAATGCCTAGTGTGCGCCAAGCTCGTGCTACGGATCCCGAATAGAGTTCTTTTTCTTCTGTTAAATATGAGAAGTTACACGGAATCCTCATCCAGTTCACTCTTGGCCGGTTTTTTACTACTACAAAATAAAAGGCGACTTAGAAACTTGCTGAAATCATACAAAAGAAAAACACTAACAACAATATTTTCTACATAGAAGGTGCAAAATTTAACTGCTGAACTTCCACCGCTTGATGGTTTGCAGCAAACGTAACCTGAATAGTTCTCTGAAAGCGTAAACTCTGTAAGTTTCTAATTACTGACTAATAAGTAAGAGAATTAACATGTTTGCTTACAGATTGCCAGTTTGTTTCGAGTGAAGTGCACGTGTAAAATATAATAAATGTGTTTTAAGCAATTGTGACTCGATCTAGACACTAACGACCTTATTTATGAAAACACGATTCCTCTCCTAAGAGGCAGTTTATTTAATCTGTGGTTAGGAATTTTCCGTGTAAAATGTGCACCACAGACTTTTCTAATCGGCCTTTTAAGGAATCTTATTTTTTATAAATAAGACCGTTAAAACACAATTTCTCTAAAACACTCCTCAGAGGCAGTTTAAATAGTCTGTAGTAAAAGGAAAAAATGTAAACACAGGTTATTGAAACCGCCTCTGAGGAGTGTTTTAGAGGAATCGTGTGTTTTATAAGCACCACCTTCTTAAACAAGTTTTATCTAATAGACTTATTTGGAAGATAGAATAGGTATGAATAGTCAAAGGATACGTAACGTAATTCAGGCATTAAAGGAGTCAAGACTGTGAATAATTATGCTGTAAAGTGACGTAGAACATGCTTAGAACAATACAGCCTAATAAGCATACGGTTACGTGCGCCATTGGTACGACATAAAAAGTAATATTTTCTCAAGTGAGTGACAAGTAGTGAAACCATGGGATCCAAGATGGCGGAAGTTGTACTGAATCCGATAGATTTAAAAGAACTAATCAAGGTAAAGATCTAAAATATACTTACCTAAGAGCCATAAGAGCTCCGTGTGGCGCCGGATTTAATAGCGTCACTGCATTTCCTTCCGTGGATGTCGTAGAAGGCGACTAAGGAAATAAATTACCTGGAGCTCTATTTTTGAATCATTCGTATCGCATCGAGCGCTCGATTTCTACTGATTTTCGTTCGACATCTGAAATTCCGTATTTTTGAATCACTCGACTGCAACGAATGGTCCTTACCACTCGTCTCGCATGGCGATCGGTAGATTAATTGTCAAAAAACGATTTCGACATTTCGTTAGAACAAACACAAACCAAAATGACAGTAGTATTTTGTTTGTAACAAAAGACAAAGATTTTTTATTTAAACAGCCAATAAAACAAAGTATTACGTTCCGTTTCTGTTACGGTAGTTTCCGGTTTTTTTAATTTCTGCGTGGAATGGATAAAATAGGCAACACTTCAGGCGAACGATTCAAAAATACGGAAAAACGACATCATGCGACTTAGAAGACGAGTGTGACTTAAGTCACATTCGACGATACAATTTCATACGAGTGATTCAAAAATGGCAGCAGCGTCTTCCTGAGATTCCAACCGCATACTGCGATCGCCAACCCGCCTGCCAACGGAAAACTGGCTAATGGGGAACTCGCTAACGGTAGAGGACAATATCTTGGTGAAACCTGAGTGTCTGAGGTGTTAACATACATCAGCGCTTGAAATTGCCAATCCGCGGTGGGCATGCGTACTATCTCTCTGAGAGAAGACCCATACTGTCTCCCTGAGAGAAGGCCTGTGCCCTACAGCTACAGTGTATAATTCCTCTAAATACAATAAAGAATATTCTATCTATCTACAGTGGGACGCATACTAGACATTATTATTATAAACATATTCGTACATACACACATAAAACTCACGCATCTATCCCGGAGTGGTACTCAGACATCAGAGTTTGCCACTTGCCACGATCCTGACATCTTTTTCGCTTCATTGACAACGATAGGATAGGATTTTCGGAAATGATTTCATAATGTGCTCTTTACTCTTTACTTAATGGCCGTGTGAGGACAACGGCTGTCCCACAGGCGACGACTGACCTTTACACTTTTGTTGTAAACTCGCTCTTAAAACAGCTGATTAGAGGGCTCACAATATGTAAAGGTCTGATATAGGTATTAAACTAAAGTGCAGTAAATACAATTGTAACATGGGTGGAACGCGACTGCGTGACGGTGGCTCAGTGCTCTTTGAATTGATAACTTACCAGTTCCTCATCATTCCTGTTGTACTTTATACAATTATTTATCGTGCACTTATCATAATAGCTCTGTACATTCGACCTTACTTTACCTACCTAGCTACTTTGTAAAGAGTTTATCTGTCTACGGTAAATAATTATACGGACGACATTGCAATATACCGCATTTGTTTTTTTAAATAACTGACATTCACCTGTGCCGCCCGTGTAAAAGCGCCTATAATGGTTTTGGTTTGGTTTTGAATACTACCTGTTTTTAAAGTTCTTTTTCATCCTCATTTACACATGGCCAGTAGGAACGTAGTAATTACTTTTAAAACAGTTTGCCATTCGATCATTCGAAATATAAAAAAAATTATCAAGCCTGATTGCTAGCTCGCGATTTCAATCTCGTCTACATCCATAAGTCGATATTCATCCAGCCGTGAGGCCAGGTAAATTCAATACGCCCGTCCCTTTCAATATTATATCGTGACCATAAGAGAAAGTAGCATAGCTGATGCTTGGAAATTGCATCCGAGATGCACACACGCTGCCAATAGATGGGCTCGCAGCTTAGCGGCATCCGGTGAAATCTTTGCACGAATTGTACGGTGCGCAAAACAATTTTCTGTTTGCTGACTTTTGCTGTTTTAGCCCCGCACAGGATTTTATGATACGTACATTTTACATTACATAAACTCTCGCCAGTACCCTGGAAGGGCAGGGAGAGACCAGAGTTTACCACTTGCCACGATCTTCACAAACCTCTGACCAAATATGGGACTTGGTATCAGGTATTAGCGAAGAGCAAGAGCAGAACGAAGGTCAGTGGGCAGACCAGCAAACTGATGGTAGGACGATGTCGTTGAGTCGGCGGAGGGTCTATGGTTGAGGATGGCAAGGGACCGTCAGAGATGGCATTTAGCGGAAAAGGCCTATCTTACCCGACCTACCCAGCAGTAGGCAGCGGTGAGCTGATGACGATGATGATGATGATGAAAGGCAAGATAAAAGTACCCGAATCCGGCGTGCGTGAATGTACGTTTACATTCCTTTTAATAGGTAGTGAATTCCATTAAAACAATGGAAATCTGTATAAAAATTATGGCTCTAACTTAGGGCTCTAAGAGCTACTTCGAACTGTACAGGTATAAAAATTACTACACTGCAAAAAATAAACCACATATAATATAATATAATATAATATAATATAATATAATATAATATAATATAATATAATATAATATAATATAATATAATATAATATAATATAATATAATATAATATAATATAATATAATATAATATAATATAATATAATATAATATAATATAATATAATATAATATAATATAATATAATATAATATAATATAATATAATATAATATAATATAATATAATATAAAAAAATATAGTAAAACGCTTCTCACCGCAAAATAGTTTTATAATAAATTAACAGATTGTTTAACTTACTAAGTTAGCTTTCTTGTTTATTCTACGATACGTTCTTATCGTGTATGGTGTTCAACACATCAATGTCCTCGTCATCTAAATACTTATAACTCATACTCATACTCATTGACTCATTATTATAAGCCTTTATATAAAATATGCTAAGACAAGATTTTTGACAACAATTTTAAACATTGTTTCGGTGAAGTCCTATACAGGGCGTCCCAAAATTATGGGCCATGAAGAGAAAGTACCTTAAATATCGTAGATAGAGTATTTTGCTGAAAAAAGACATTATGTTATTTTTAAAAGTTAGTAATTCTGCATTCAAAGATTTTCTAAAAAATATAATACTTGCTTCTTCTGGGAATCGAATCGAATCGAAGAGTTATTAGTTTTTGGCCATTCTTTCGATTGGCATCATAAAAGTAGGGGTGTTTTTTTTAAAAATTTAAGTCGGTTCGATTCCCAGACGAAGCAAGTATTATATTTTTTAGAAAATCTTTGAATGCAGAATTACTAACTTTTAAAAATAACGTAGTCTTCTTTCAGCAAAATACCCTATCTACGATATTTAAGGTACTTTCCCTTCATGTCCCATAACTTTGGGACGCCCTGTATATATACGGAGGGGTGTGCCCTAATAATTAGATTTTTTTTAGAATGTCTTGGTCCGCACTATTTCTTCTGCTAACGGTACTCGACAAATTGCTTCCAGACTCCTCCGTGCCCGGGACTAGTTCGTTTCATGCACGTAATGTTTACAGGGGAATAGATTGGCTTTCTTTATTAGTATTCGGTTGTTATTTTCAATTTTCTAGAGCTAGTCGCGGCTTTAACTCAAGCGCTGAGGTATGCGAGCACCTCAGATACTCAAGTTTCCTCACGATGTTTTCCGTTACCGTTAGCGAGTGGTATTGCTACTATAACTTCACAACTTCCTAATTTCTTCAGCTTAATAATTGGCATACATTTATGGATACAGGTATAGTCAGTTTTTATATATAGTTTGTAGATTTTTAACTCGTTTTTGTTAGCGTCACTTGTATGTAAATGACACACTAACCTCCGGGTTCTCGTAACAATCTATTGTCAGCTGTCAGTTGGCGAAAATGCTTACACAGTGCATTGACATGCTGTAGATTAACATATCGTTAGCATACGAAAAACCGGGGGTCATTCTATGATCAAAATCTAGGTTATAAATAATTCAGGAATTCAGTTTTAACCTGTTAGATTATGACCTTGAAAAGAACAATTAAAAACCATTGTTATGGTGGTCCGATCGGGTCATTTAGAATTTTAAAGATTAACCTACTTCTAACTGTCTTATCGTGTTCAAACTTTGTAAATGTAAATCTGGTGACAGTAAAATAATTTAGTTTCATCGAGCTCCTCTGATGATGAATTTATTATTAGTGTGACAATTTTTTTTGCTAAACTATTTAGTTTCAGCGTTATTTCAATAAAACGCGTCGTATGCATCATCATCAGCCATTTGACGCCCACTGCAGGACATAGGCCTCCTTTGTGGTTTTCATAACCATGAGGGGTTTTGCCATAAACGCCACGCTTGGCAGGCTGGTTGGCGATCGCAGTATGCGGTTAGAATCTCAGGAAGACGCTGCTGCCCGTCTCCTGGTAATTGATTTCCTTAGTCGCCTTCTACGACATCCACGGAAGGAAATGGAGTGACGCTATTCTTAATCCGGCGCCACACGTCGTATGCATATACGAATTAAATGTTGTCAGTGACGTACGTATTTTTGTGTGTCGTGGAATTAATTCGAATCTGTCTGAAGAGTCTTCATTTAACCCATTGCAAATAATTTAAGTATGTTTGCATGTCTGTTTGCGTCACAAAATGTTTTACGTATAAAATATGTCCAATGTTTTTTTAATATAATATAATATTAAAAGGCAGTGGTATTGTGTGTTTTCTGTTATAAAACGAAACAGTTAATAATTCGTGTTGTCAATTAGAATAATGTGAATAATTTCATTGGAGTCTGTTTTGTTTTTTTTTATATTTTGGTTTTTAATTTTTCTTTTTAAAGTTAGAATTTTTTTATTCGGAGTTCTTCCCTGAACGATGTTTTACTTATCTACCTTAAAATTGTTTGCATTTGGAATTATAAGAAACTAGAGGTCTATTTATTTAATTATACAAGTATGTAAATGACTGTATGTTTCTAAAATAAATAAAATAAAAAATAAATATACTTTGAATCAAGACTACCCTGTACAAAGATTCCGCATTTGGTGTCATTTGGAACCAAAGTGTGCCAGTGTCATCAAATAATAATAATTTTCTCTTTTCTTTTTTTCAGGTAAGTTGACTATTAACTTTTTACAAGTAAAAATGACGGGATACAAGAATTGGTAAGTTTGGCGAATATAATATATATAATGGCATGAAATCGCAAAAAAAAAAAATCAGATGTTGGTGCCGACAGCTTTTAACTTTAGTACGGGACAGCTTTTTTTTCGCGATTTCTAAGTTGGCGCTACATAAGTAAGCTAAGCCATCACAAATTCATGCGTGCGGATAGGACGTTTGTCTTAGCTTGTCGTCGCTTGTGAGCACTTGTCGCCGACACGAACGGTGTCAGTATTTTAGGCAAAAGTCAAAGGAAGCTTGCGGCAAACGCTTGCAACGGTTCGCAATGTATGCACACGTTTGTGGGTCGGTTAGTATCGATAAATAAAAAAACCGGCCGAGTGCGAGTCGGACTCGCGCACGTAGGGTTCCGTACCATTATCTATACAATATTAGACACAAAGATAAAAAACAGCAAAAAAATCACGTTTGATGTACCTATAGGTACACCCCTTAAATAACGATTTTATTTTGTTTATACTATTTGTTGTTATAGCGGCAACAGAAATACATAATCTGTAAAAATTTCAACTCTCTAGCTATCACGGTTCTTGAGATACAGCCTGGTGACAGACAGACGGACGGACGGACGGACGGACGGACAGACAGACAGCGAAGTCTTAGTAATAGGGTCCCGTTTTTAGCCTTTGGGTACGGAACCCAAAAACCGGCCGAATGCGTGTCGGGCCCCGCGCAGTGTAGGGTTTCGTAGAAAAAGGAGGCCTTATCTGCTAGAACTAACCGCCACTGACCGCCGGTCATAATCAACCGTAACTGTACGCACACGGAGCGAGTGCACTGACCGCCGGTCATAATCAACTGAAACTGTACGCACACGGTCCGAGCGTACTAAGACCGTCAAAACCCGGCTTTATATCCGTTCTTAAATTGGTTCGTATTTAAGAGGAGAACCCCCTTTTCAGGAAGATAGGATTTTTAATATTACCTGATAACCAAAAAAAAGTTTAGTAGTTGAGTACAAAAGTTTGTCACGATCGTAGCAAGTGGCAAACCTCTGCCTACCAATCCAGTAACAGGTTTAATTTTATTTAATACAGTTGAAAGAAAAAGAAAAACAGCGTGAGAAATTATTACTTACCTACTTAGTATTATTTTTGACTGTACAATAATTGTTCGCCAGCGAATCTCTTTACGTGCAGTCGAGGCTTTAACCGAGTCCATTATAAGCTTTGCCAATTTTGACTATGTGATTTTGTTAGGGGACTTTAATGTAAATACATTACTGCCTAGCACGAACAATAGCAAATTAGATAACTTTTTGACAAGTACCCTATTAAAGAATATTGTAAACGTGCCTACTCATTTTACAAATGGCTCTTCGACCTCAATTGACCTGGTGTGTACCGATGTTGACCCGTGTAAAATATCTGTGACAGTCGACCATATCTCTGACTTATGTAGTCACGCTATTGTGACAGCCGAATTACTAATAAAAAAACCAAAAATACCACCTCGCAAAATTACAATTAGATCATTAAAAACAATTGACATTCTCAAATTAAATTTAGAATTAGAATTAATCAATTGGACTAATCTGTCTGTTCCCCGGACGTGAACGAAATTGTAAATAAGTTCAACAAATTAGTAATAGATATATTCGACAAGCATGCGCCATTGCATACAATCGTGATTAGGGAAAAACAGAAGCCTTGGCTCACTAGTAATGTTAGATACATGATGCAGTTACGTGACCGGGCTGGTGTCAGGTATTCCAAAAGTAAAAGTGACATACATAAACAGGAATACAAAGATCTAAAGCATCTGGTTAATGTCAGTTTGTATCAGGAGAGGCGCTGTTTCTTTGAGAACCATGTTAACTGTAATATAAATAATCCAAAAAAATTATGGAAGTCTCTCAGGGAAATAGCTCTGCCTCAATCTCATGCGAAGAATCTCACACCAGACCACTTCGATGACCCTGATAAAATTAATAATTATTTTTTAACTATTCCTGGCACCAACATTTGCAGCTTCTCAATACTGGCGTATTATGAATGCAATAGGCACTCAAATGCAACTTTTGTATTAAAACCTGTAAACGAAACTGTAATCTCAAAGGCTATCTTGTCTTTGTCGTCAAATGCGCAAGGTATTGACGGTATAAGCTTGGATATGATTATCGCAACACTGCCTTATTCCCTAACGACCATTGTAGAAATCGTAAATAAGTCAATTGTATCCTCAACCTTCCCAGACTATTGGAAGACTGCGATAGTTCGCCCGATTGCTAAAATATCCAACCCAACTGAAATTTCCGATCTACGACCTATTAGCTTACTCCCCATAGTTTCTAAAATCCTTGAAAAGGTAATCTATGATCAGGTGATTCGGTATTGCGAGGAAAACAGTATCCTTCCCAAAATGCAGTCAGGTTTTAGAAAAAGTCACAGTACAGCAACTGCACTACTTGACGTTGTAGACAATATTTTAGGTGCACAAGACACAGGTAGTGGAAGTATTCTTACGTTATTGGACTTCTCACGTGCGTTTGATTCAATTAACATTAACCTTCTACTATCCAAGTTGTCCTATTACGGTTTTGACTCATGTACTATCAGGTGGTTCAAGAGCTATTTGACAGATCGCCAACAACGAGTGGTCTTACAAAAATCAGACGGCTCCACGACCGTATCCCAAGACAAGCCCACAGATCGCGGAATTCCCCAAGGGTCTATACTTGGGCCTTTATTATTTATTATATATACTGCAGACATAATAGACTCAATAAAGAATTGTCAGTATCATTTATACGCAGACGACTTACAAGTTTACACAAAAATTCTTCCGCAAGAGACTGATGCTTGTGTGTCTGGACTAAATGAAGATTTAGGTAGAATCTCAGTATGGGCCGAAAGGAACTGTCTCGTACTAAATCCGATAAAATCTAAATATATGTTGTTAGGTTCCAAAAACCAAATCAAAAAATTATCACAATTAAATATTAATGTACATGTAAGGAATAAAGAGATTGAGCGAGTTACGGAGGCCCGTAATCTGGGCATTCTGATGGACGGTGAACTACATTTTGAACGCCATATCCAAGAAGTGGTCAGAAATTGTTTTTACCGATTGAAGTTGCTTTACCGCATACGTAGTTTCATTAGTCCTTCCCTGCGTATTAGGCTATGCGAAACTTTAGTATTATCTAAACTTAGCTACTGCGCGGCCTTGTATGGCCCCTGTTTATTTAAAAAATCCCAAAATCTGGTCCAAAGAGTGCAGAACGCCTGTGCTCGATACTGTTTGTATATACCGCCTCGTACACATGTGACCCCCTTCCTTAATGGCGCGAACATGCTGAAAATGGAAGCGAGACAAAAGCTTCAGCTAGCTACTATGTTATTTGGAATTATCAAAAAACAAGAGCCTTCCTATCTACTAAATAAACTTACCTGGAGACAATCACGTCACGCAGAAGGGGTAAGAGGGGCTTCTGTGCCACTTAGTTTGCCGATTCATAGAACAGCGGCCTTCCGTGGCAGTTTTAGGTACGCAGCAACAAAGTGCTGGAATAATATTCCACCCCCTTTTCGTACCTGCAAAAATAGATTAAATTTCAAAAAAATTTATAAAGAACATCTGTTGCAGGCACAAAAATCAACTTCTAACACAATTTCGTGCGTACCTACCACCTGTGTTGTTCCTTCTACCACTATTCGTGGTGAGTAGATAGTTCTCGGCGAAAATGGCGCAGATATCACCGGCAAAACACCGTTCATGAGTCACCTCACTTTAATATTTAGTATTATTTTCACACTGTTTTCTCCATTTACTTTTTTATACACATACCACAGACAAAAACACAACACACTACACTAAACTTAGGCATATAGACCTCACACTGGTAATATTGGGCACCCATTTTATAAATATATTTCATTACTTTTATTATTTTCACAAACACGACTAACCGCAACATGGCCGCGACAGAATATCAGCGTTGCAGGTAGTATCTCGGTGCTCCTGCAACACATGCTGAGTCGGGGCCATTTTAGGGGCTCAATACTTAAAACCCTGTTTTGTAACTTGATAAAATCATGATATTATAAATGTGTAACTTTTTTTTTTCTTATGTTTTATGTGTAATTCAATATTTGAGCACCTATATATTTATGAATATGTTATGTTTTATGTTCTTTATTTTGTGTAATGTGTTTTTTAGTATTGTGCCGTTAAATAAATGTTTTATCTATCTATCTATCTATCTACCTTTTTTCAGGGAGAGAGTGGGCTTAATCACCACGAGTGCCCGCCCCGGATTGATGATTTCTAGGCTGAGGAAAGGAGGATAATGTATTTGGCTCGTATGTATGTATGTATGTCCGATTCTATGTTCCATCATAACTCCTTAACCAATGGACAAATTCTGACAAATTTGTCAAAATATCTCAATCAATTCGTCCTGTTTGAGCGTGTGTCGTAGCCTATATGAATTCAGCATAAAGCCAAAAAAAAAAAAAAAAAAACACTAAAAAGACAAACATAAAAAACTGAAATAAAAAATAACCAGCAACCCGACTGCTGAACATTAACTACTACGCATTAACATTAATACGTCCCTCCAATCATCGACCGGACAATTATTATGTCATGATATAGTCCACAATACGTAGATTTTTTGTCTTAGTCTTAACTCTGTCTTAAGTAAAGTCCAAAAAAATAATCTATAAAATAATAATTAGAAAAAAATATCAGTTGCCTATTAATAATCTAATCGGGCCTTCAGATGGAAGTGGTTATTTTGCAATGAATGTGAAGATTGAAGTTTATAAAAATCCATTTATTGGTACAAAATGTCGAACAATTAGAAATTATATCATTATTAATACCTACTTAATACTACTTAATACGTCAGACTTACGAAGGCATATGCACGACACGATATAATCTGTGTTGTTTGAAAGCTGCTTAATGAGTAGGTAATTAAAAATGCGATCTATTTATTACTTTTAAGTATAGTCATAAAGTTACAAAAAAAAACAAAAGTTCTTTGAGAAATGTTGTTTCAAAAAATTCGCGAACAATTAGTACAGCCTATACGGGCCTTTTTTTAATTGAGAATTTCACTAAGTACTTAAATACTTAAGTAACGTCCTGTCACGCTCTTTTCTGAGAAATTCGAAGGGATGGCACAACAGTTAACCATTTAACGAATTTCTCAATTCAGAAACGAGCCATACGCAAGATTGGCCATACGTCTATCAGAAAAATGACCCGCGGACCCGCAGTACGCACGATTAGCTCTGGCTGGCTATTATTATTATTATTTATTTCGTTACAGATTCCGCCCTTACAGGTTATCCACCTAATTCAGCAGCTTAAATAATAGTAGTTTATGTGACTGTCACATAATGAGGGTTATTAAATCACGAGCATTCGCGAGTGTTTTAATACCAATTTATGTGCAGTCTCATACACTACTTTATCTACACTCATAACGAAATTTTTGAAACAAAATGGCGCAATTTCGACAAAAGTATCTTGACATTCAATCGTCTGCACTCAGTTTTGCGCGCGCAATTTTAGGTACCTATTTTTAGTTGCACTTTTGGTACCACGAAAATGAAATTAGGTTTTTTATAGTCATTTTTTGACATTAAAAAAAAAAACTTAAGTTTTGTTCCGTGATCACAGCAACACTTTAAAAAAAATTACTGTAACATAAAGTGAAAAATCTGACCTTTAATGTAACTTTATATTACACTTTTTTTTTTTATTTTCTTTAAAGTTATGTATTGTTTAAAGCCTGTCAATATGTGTTTACCTTTGAATTCTTAATTTGAAGATTATGATATGAGTGTAGATAAAAATATTAAAGGTTCTGGTTCTAGTTTGTATCGAAATATTTTTGGAAAGTGGCTTTTTAAAAAAAACTGACTAGCGTGTTCGATAGCTATTGTTAAGGCACATTCATTTTGCTATGGCTTTCAAACCACTCAAAATTCGTCGTGTATACTTACAGTACAAGTTGTATCATTACATCAGTCAAAGCATTAAAATAAAATTATTAAACCAACTACCTATTTATGGCTAATTAACAAAGTGCTTTTTTGACACGTACAGTAAATACATTAAAATTAATTAAACGAAATCCTATAGTATTTTTTCTTGGAAAATTAAAATCCGATAATGACCACAAACCATTAAAGGCTTTCCAACTGAAGTGGATTCTCATGGACTCGATTATACACGCAAGAGTCTATATTTCGTTTCTTTCAGCTTTGGTCTGCGTACAAACACATTATTTTTAAATACTATTTAAGGCCCTCTCTAGGAGCAATTCTCATACAAACGTAGTTTGGTTTTAATTCGCAAACGACATGGCGGATCTCAATGACAGTTTACCAATATGTTAAGAAGACACAAATCAAGGTTTGCTCGTGCTTAAAACTGTGAATAGCATCATTATAAAAGAAATTATAGTCTTGTAAGTCTTTTCATAGAACCTATTACAAGAGTATTTTTAATGACTCTCAATGCTCATACATAGTTATAAATTAAACGGGTCTAATTGCGATTATTTATTAGGTAAAATTAAATTACGTTAAATTCCGAATGTTAACTATTCACAAGACTATAATTTCTTTTTGATAAGTTTAACTCCAATTCTAAACACGATCGAACTTCGAGTGGTAAAGTTCATTGCAATACGGTATGTCGTTTCTAAATCAAAACCAAACTACCTACGTTTGTATGGGAATTGCTCCTTGAGGGATCGCCTTAAGTCAAGGAAATGCTTACAGGGTTTATATTTTTTGAACTAATAAGATGAATTAATATCCTGAGATAAACAAACAACTTGATAGGTATTATTGTTTGCCGTATTTTAACGAAATATCAATAGATTGTTTACATTTGAAGCAAAGCTAAGTGAAATTAAATGTACAAGTATGCTCCACTTACTATGTGGCCTACTTTGCAAGGACAATCTAGGAGGTCTATGAGCTGTTAATAATATTAATATGCGACATTGCACTTTGTAGCACCTTTTACAGTGTATGTTAAGATAGGGTTTTTTTAACAATGTCCAATAAGGCATTTTCTGCTGATAACATTATTAGCACAATATAGAACAGAATTCGTTTGAATATTACAACTAAGCCAAAAATGGCCTTTTTGGAAGACTGTAAAACATGCTGTTAAGGCTGCTATTATTATGTTAGCCTGTTTTGAATGTTACGTTTATGTTTAAAATGAAAAATTCGAGTCTGTATATTGATTTGCTCTACAGATTCCAACTATCACAAAGTGGAAAATGGACTTATATGTAGCTACATCGAGCGCTGTGGAACCAAACAAACCATATAGTAGCGCCTTAATTATGGACCTAATTTAAAAAGCTAACTGTTGCAGCGTAGTATTTCTGCAACCAATAAATACCCAAGAAGCGAGTTATGGTCCCTTCTGCTAGTTGGGATTGTACAACAATGTTATTGCATTGCAATTGCAACAGGCATGTAATTGCACCAAACAAAGATAAAGCACCCTTACTGACTAACAAAGCTTACAATAACCTGGCAAACTAGAATTGCCAGCGCGAAACTCAAGATCTTATCACCAGCAGACACCGTCGGCGGCGGGACGTAGTATCTGTCGTAAAGATCGGTCCAGAATGTCATGCGCTGCGAGTGAGGGTTAGAAGCCCCGTACTCGGAACCTATAGTGATGTTAGGGGACTGTTCCCCGCCTGTGTAGTACAGATAGGCCACGTTGTTGCCAGTGGCGGCTGGCCAGTTTACGAGTTGAGTGGCCGGCGGCAACGGGTTCGGGTTTCTGAAATTAAAATTATTATAAGTGAGCCGTCCACTGCGGAGCACAGATCTTCTCTCAGAGAAAGAGTAGGTATATGAGCGTAATAACTACGCGATCTCACCGCCAATTTTAAATTTCAAGCGCTGAACACCTCAGCCACTTAGGTTTCCTCACGATGTTTAGCTTCACTGTGAGCGAGTGGTATTTCTAAGTATCTAAGTACTTTATATTCTCAAATGTACGTAATTTCAAAAAGCGAAGTCATTGGTACATGGACCTCTCCGAACCTCTCCAGCGACCGAAAGTGACATAACAGTAGAATAAGGTTAGAGAGATATCCCCAAAAGTCCTTGTGACAGTTGTCACTTTTTCATTACTTTCTGTATTT
Organism: Yponomeuta malinellus; assembly: GCA_947308005.1. NCBI lineage: Eukaryota > Metazoa > Arthropoda > Insecta > Lepidoptera > Yponomeutidae > Yponomeuta > Yponomeuta malinellus. The sequence continues at coordinate 4,012,780 of OX371013.1, forward strand.
TGATACCCTTGCCTTTTGATATATCGTCAGTCCAGTGAGCTGGTGTTGTACTAAGCGCCTGGCAATCCACAACTCAATTGAGAAACTCTTTTTACGAACAAAACAGTGCTTTTTAATGACCACTCTCTTGCAACTATATGTGTAAAGCAAGGAGGAGACCCATGATAAAACACTTACCCATTGTTGGCGAAGGTGACCCAACGAGTGACCAAAGATTGGCTGAATGATAGGTCCGTAAGCCGAAGGTCGTAGTTGAACAGGAAATTCCTCACGTCACCGTGCTTGGCTCCAGTCAGCGGGATGTTGTAAGGGAATTCGTTATTGTATGTTCCCCTGTATGCGAATTCATACAACCACACGATTCCCGACGACAGTGCGACCCTTTCCTTCACGTTTCTGATGATCGAAACTAAAAACATCGAGTCCCCGTGATAGTCTAGAAAGTCCTCGATACTTGCGAGGTTTATTATTGCAGTACCGAAGTAGAAATTGCTGATGTTTTGAGCTACAGCTGTTCGTGTTGTGAAGTTCGGGAAGTCCATATCTACTTGAAGGAAATTGGAGAAGTTGTACTGCATAGCAGCAAGCCAGTTTCCGTGTAAGGCCTGTTGGGCTCGCACTGTGCCTTCTCTGTTGACGTAGCCAGTTAAGTATGGAATCCGAGAGTAGTTTGATGATCTGAGAATATTAATCGGAGCGTCAGTTAGGACTGTGTTGTTCAAACGAGAATCTTCTATGCAGGGCGCAAAATAAGCGGTGTTGTTGTAGCTCTCGTATTCTCTGAGCACCGTGATAAGAACCGACAAGTCTGTCTCAGCCAAAGCGGTGGCAAGCTCTTCTCTGGTCTTGTCTGTGTAACCTAATCTCGCTCCTAGAGACTCCGCGCTTCCAACAGGGTCGTAAGCTACAGCCCAAGGAGCTAACGCTGATCCACTGGAAACTATCGCCTTGTGGATTAGGTTACTGCTCTGCGGTGATAGGGTAATCAAGTCTACCATAGCCGCTCCAGACCCGTGGCCAAAGAGTACAACATTGTCAGGATTTCCACCGAAACCCGCTATGTTTTGTTGAATCCATCTCAGCCCCGCAATGATGTCCTTCAACCCAGCGTTTCCGGGGGCCTGCTCGACGCCGAGACATAGGAATCCAAAGACAGATAATCGGTAGTTTATCGTCACAACAACTACGTCCCGTTCAACTAAATTTCTGTAGGTGTACAGTTGGTTATTGGTGGTGGTGGTGTATTCTTCCCCGTCAATGTAGACGATGACCGGCTTGGGTGTGGCCAGGTTTTGTGTGAAGATGTTGAGGACGAGGCAGTTTTCTTCGCCCACTACACCGTTTGTGCCGGGCTGGACACATACTTTCGATGAGTCCGACGCGTGGAAGTCCCCTGGGAAGGTTGGTGCCGGTGGCGGCGGCTGAAAATGTAAAGATAACATCATGAATTGTTGGTAAAACTGATTTGGTTCTTTTCAAAACTGTGATAACTTTCTTTCTCTCCCGGATTTTGATATATTCATTGGGGGTAATTAGGTCGCTCAGATAATGAAGTTCAGTGATCAATAAATTTTAAAAACCTATTTAGAGGCTAAAAATTGCACACAATTTCGAGCCTCTTTACAACTTTCTCTGTATTACGTAATGCCTTACTTGCCCATTAGCTCAGTTGGGAGAGCGCTGGCACGGTTCGCACGAGGTCGCGGGTTCAAGTCTCGGCATGGGTGGAATTTTTAGCCTCTAAATAGGTTTTTAAAATTGTCCTCAGCACGGGTTTAGTGCAACAAAAAAAAAGAATATAATCAATAAATTACTTATTTTAATGATTTCACGTTTTTGAGAGCAAAATATCAGTCAATATTGCCGTTTACCACCCGGCTGTAGTAGGTCATTTTAGAATAAAACATTTTTACTTTATTTTTATGGAGCCTATAAAAGTCTCACTACAGCGCATAGGGCTTCTCTCAGAGAGAGGGTATGCACATAATTACAAAGCTTGCGTTGAGGTGTGTGAATACCTCAGACACTCAGGTTTCCTCATGATATTTTACTTCACCGTTAGCGAGTGGTATTGCTACTATAACTTCACAAGTGTACGTAACTTACAAAACAAAGTCAGGCACATTCCGGAGTTCGAACCTACGACCTCTCGAATGTGAGGCCGGCGTTCTACCGCTGCGCTAACACTGCTTCCAACAGATTACACAGATTATTCTGTCTTAAATCGCTTATAGAGATTTTTTTGGATGGCCTTAACACAAAAACTTATTTATGAAAAGTCGATGGCACTAAAACACTATTAAGGCGGAATTAGAACTGCCATAAACCGGCCTTATCTCGGTCTTAAGAGTATTTTAGTGGAATCGACTTGTTATAAATAAGATCGTTATTTTGTAAAAAGATAGATTCCTCTTTCGTCGTGATATAAAAAAATGCAATCAAAATTTTTTCGATTTATCGCACTGTGAAATTAAGGTAACCATATATCGAATACAATCTCTAGGCGATATAGGTAAAGCACCGGGACACAGTGTGACAATTAAAACATAAAACGGTAGTAGGTAAAATTTGTGCCCATATTTGTTTATTGGCTGTGTCAGCTACACGTCGATAAAGGCGCTTATCTACTCAGATAAGAGTTAGTCACGGAAATAAAATAAGCGTTCAGTTTTTCCTTGGAATAGGGCGTTGCCCTACATTTTCCTTACTACTCAGCTGTAGGTACTCTCTTCCTGAGAGGAGCCCTGTGCCCTACAGTGGGACGTATATAGGCTGCTTATGCAGCTGTACTCAACAGCGTGATTTTCTTTGTGCAGATTTGAAATCAAAGAATACTGTAAAATACTGTTTGAAAGTATTTTAACAAAGTTACCGAGGGACTCTCATTGGTTAACGCACACGTACCTAACTGAGGACGTAGTTAGCACGAAACTTAGTTAGGGTGACCTGTTCAACAGTTAACCACCTAAAATTCAAACCATCACACCGCATGATTAGTCAATCAGAACTAACTTTTTTCTGTTCTTACCGAAAGGTAGGTCATCTGGCTACAATTTGGCATTTAAGAATACTCATTTTACTTATCAATTTTTGAGGAAAACATGTTTTTTAAAAAAATGGGAAATGGCTCACTGTGTCCACCCCCTCGTACACTATTAACCGGGGGGGTATGCTACAATTAACCATGGCGTACACAGTTAATCACTAAAATACAAAACAATATTTATTGTGAAATAATAACCCAGCTCGTTAAAATATTTGTTTTTTATTTTGAAGTAAAGAATAAATTTAACAAAATAAACAAAAAAACATATCTTCTTACATTATTGAGAAACAAAATAACGTGTTTATAAAATCAACAATTTTACTTAAAATTCACAAAAGCCTATATACTCAAAAGCCTTATTTATTATAATTATATCAATATGGATAAGTTTTAATTTCTCAAATATAAACATTTACATACAGGCACATACATTGGTTCTGGCCCCACACTAGGATACCCTATGTCGTGGGAACCAGAAACAACATCACAAACATGTATAAAATTTGAATTTACTAATATGCGTAATAGGACGGTATACAACTAAGGAGATCCATTTAGTTTAATTATAATCTTCTTATTAATTATTGGCACGTAATCAGTCTCATATTAGAGTCTTTAGATACAACTAAGGAGATCCATTTAGTTTCATTATAACCTTCTTATTAATTATTGGCACGTAATCAGTCTCACATTAAAGTCTTTTCATACTAATAAGCCTTATATTCATAATAATTGGACTTTATAAACTTATTAATCAACAAACATCACTGACAGCTAGAAAGATCCATAAAGCTTCATTATATTATACCTAACCTACCTACTTATTATTTATTGGCACAAAATCAGTCTGAAATCAGTGTCATAGAAAACGTATGTTTTACCTACATACATTACAATCTTAAGAATTGCAGGCTAAATCTTTAACGCAAATTCAATCTTGACATATTGAAGTAAACATTAAATGAAAATGACATTTGCCTGCGACTGCTGCCCATAATTTTCGGATCAGGCAATATATATTTAATGTCCCGTACACGAATGCCTGCATTGTCAGGTACCAAAGGCTCGCAAAATGTTTGGCGCGTTCTATTTTTAAGCCTCAAAAAGCTTACAAAGAAATCGGAATCATCATCGTTGTCATCGATTTTTTCTAAAATTTTTGCGACGTAATAGACAAAAGTTTTCTTTAATGGAAATAAGACTAGCACGAATTCATTTTCTTTTGGACCTCGAGGTATTGGTGCAAAGTTCCCATCCAGTACTATTTTCCCCTGCTCGTCCTCACTTTCACTTAGAAAACCTTCTCCACCGGACGACGATCCACTGGCTATAAATTCTTCTTCATCTGATGTCTCATTATTTTCGATGATTTGCGCCTTTTTCTTGTGAGAGTCCTTTTGTAATGTTTTGCCTTTAAATAAGTCTTTTTTTGCTTCATCAACCGGTGTTTTCTTACCTTTTTTCTTCTTTTCGGCAATAGCATCTTTTTCGGGGGTATCTGTTGCAATCATACTTTTACCTGGAACTCTGCGTCTTTTCATTGAGCGTTCTTTTGCTTTTATTGGTGGTAGGAAATCAAATGGCGAATTGATTTTTTTGCTCGTGGAAGCAATAGGTTCGCAGGCTTGGTTGAGCTGTAAAGATGAAACGGGTACGTTGATTGGCTGCTCATTGGAATTAAGATGAGCATCATCTTGGCTTGTTGTCGCATTTGACGACAAATCAACACACTGTATCGATGGTGGCGTGCGTTGATTATTTTCGACTCTGGAATTGAGCTGCAAGTCAACACTCAAGGAATCATTTTCGTTTCGGACTTGTTGTGGGCTAGAAACTAGTGCTCTATCTTCCGCGTCATCTAGGTCTTCATCCGCTTGATTTGAAGATGTTGCAGGCAGCCTATCAGTTACTGTACTGGGCATGAAATCGACCGAAGTAAAAATAGTATCGTCGAATGGGAAAATTCCACATTTTTTAAAAGCGTTGATTATATTCATGGGGGTCATGGCTTTTAAATATGCAGGGCCAACGCACTCGGCAATATTGTAGATAGTGAGATTCCTTCCAGGATTTCTCAATAGCCACGAATCTACTGCTGCATTATAATATGTCTTAAATGGGCCATTTAATCCAACGTCAAGTGGTTGCAACTTTGCCGTTGTATGTGGATGAAGAGTCAAAACAGTGACTCCCGAAGATTTTGCAAGATCAAGAGCTGCGATCGAAAGGTGACTTTCGTGGTTGTCCATCAGTAATAGTGCCGGATTATCTTTAGAAGCCGAAACATGCCTAATGAAATGTCTCATGACGTCGACGAAAATATCTGAGTTCATCCACCCAGTAGGTGCAACTAAACCTAACGTACCCGGTGCTGCCCCATGTAGCATATGCGATTTAAAGTTTTTCCGAGGAAAAACCATAGCTGGTGGTATGGCTTGTCCATTCGCGCTGACAATACAGCATGTTGTGACTAAGGTACCTCTTTCACCGCTTGTTACCTTTGCTACGTTAGTCCCCTTTCGTGCTAATACTTTTCCAGGTCGCTGGACAGTAGTAGTGGAAGTTTCGTCTAAATTATACACTCTGGTACCATCTCCAAAGCTAGGATGTCTTTCCATGGCAGATTTTAAATTGCGGAAAAAAGACTCGACGTTGTGTTTGTTGAAAGCAGTCGCCCTTGCTAAACTACAAGCCTCTGGTTTTCTCAGGGAAATTTCTGGATGTCTTTTTCTAAATGCACGCAACCATTCTATTCCAGCCATTTCTGCACGTATCCATGTTTGTTGTATATTACTGTGGCCGTTTACTTTAGCCATTTGATATGCGATACGACGGCAATCTCTAGTAGTGAGGCCGTAAAATAGTGCAGCACAATGTTCAATATATTTGACCAATTCTTTTTCCTCTTCTGAAGTAAAAACTTTGTTTACTTCGTAGTTTGGTGTCAAACGTATTGGCTGACTAGCATTTTCACCGGCTCTTTTCACGTACAGTCGGACGGTCGGATAACAAAGTTTGCATTCTTTACTAGCCTTCCTTATGCTCATTCCACCTTTGACTAATTCTAATGCCTTCTTCATATCGTCTGCCGAATGACCTCCTTTTTTTCTTTCTACTTGTTTAGTACGCCCCATCTAAAAAAGAAATTAAATCGGCTATCAAAATTGAAAAAAAAAACAGCAAACAGATAAATCTTCATACATAATTGGGGTATGTTACACAATTAACCATAGGTAGTACACAATTAACCATAGTTAGTACACAGTTAACCATGGTTAACTGTAGGACGTACCGTTTTGGTTAATTGTAGACCACCCCCCTCCCGAAGCCGTTACCCAAACCTCACTTTTAAATGAGCGTCACTACGCACACAAGTACTTTACCAGATGGAACATATTTAGTTAGTTTATACAACGAACACATCATCAGCCACGTAATGCTAAACTAAAACGAGTAAAGAGAAAAAGTACTCACGTTGTTTTTCCTTCTGTCATCACTAAAAAATACAAAATTTGATCTCACACAGCCGACGCGCACGCTAGCTCGCCAGTGTTGCCAGCTGGTACTTGCCATTTAGTACGGCAGTTTGCTTGAAAAGGTACGGACTGGAGCAAAAAGGTACATTTTCATAATTTTACAGGATTGTACATTTAAAACTTTCGTGGTTGTAACTAGACATAATTGTAAAAAAAACGGGACTCACCAATATAGTTATAATTAAGTAGTTTAAAAGTAAATTAACAACTTTAATATTACCTACTAAATGATTCATCTTCGGGGGTTACGCAGATTGAATTGTAAATCAGCTAAGGGCTTGATTGTAAATACTTCTATCGTCAGTAATTGGACGAAAGTTTTGCCCATTTGTAACCTGAAAGAGCACTAGGTATAAAGAAAGAGACTGACTGAAAGAGTACTATAATGTTTTTTTTTATATAGGTACTAATTTATTTTTCTTTATCTTACGCTTGGCAAGAAAAACTGGAAACGGGAAGAGAATTTTCACGAATTGCTTAAAAGAAAATTCGGATCTATACTACTTTTAATTTCTATTAAATTATTTATATTTCTAGAGTCAGTACTAGAAATTAACACAGAAAAAATATAAACTAAAAAATTGTGAGTAAAACCTAACAGTCTTATTTATGCTGGGCTTATGTCTTATGGGCTCCTTATGGGCCTTATGGCCCTGTTTTAGAAAGTTTTAACGCCATATCAAACTGTTTTAGAGGAATCGAGTTTTATAAATAAGACTGTTACTTTTTATTTATTACTCTTTCTTACCTAGTATACATTACTCTATGTACCTTGCATTCTTAGTATGAGTCTAATAACCACACACATTAATGCAAAACAAAAGTGGTGTTAACGTCGTGTTAGTCAAGCGTGCGTGTCAGCCAACATCAACCCTTAAAATTTATGTTCTCGGAGAAGCAAACTCCCATGCAAACGTAGTTTTATTTATTTACACCATGCCACATCAAATCACCAAACCGGATAGAACTGAAATTATATAAATTTAATGAGATGAGATTGGATATTAGTATCAAGTGATTTTTTATTTCACTGTAGTATGCAGATTGAAAATCATGGACGCGACCATGAAACGTTGTAAGGTTTCAGAAGATATTATTGCAGTCATGTAATACTTTAAAAAGTTGTCATGTGGCCCTTTACCACTGCATGCAGTCTGCAAGTTAGACTGTACATACCTTCAGTACTTAATTTTGGCATTTAACATAGCTAAGTTTGGCTCAAACTTCAGCAAACCGCCAGAATTGTTGACACCTGAGCTTGTGGCCATAAGTCCAACAAGATTTTCGGTTGTTAACCTTGTTCGGCTTTCCGTTTTTATCCTCTTTAGCTTACTGAAGACTCTTTCCACGCTTGCGTTTGAAAATGGTAGAATAAGAAGAAGGCCTATAAGCTTCATCAAATTTGGAAAACGGGGCATTCCTGTAGCACTCTTCAACTCAAAAACTTTGCACCAAAATTTTTCTGCTGGCAATGTTGTGTTAATACTCGTACCTTCAGAATCGAAGTCGAGTAATGCGTATTCGCGCCATTCTTTACTTAAGGCATTCTGATCAATGTGTCCCTTCAGTACTGGAAATCGATTTAAAACATCGATCAATTTTTGTGCATTGTAGTTTTCCAGGCTTTTCGGTGGGTCTACAATAGAAATAAGTGAAAAGAGTGGGTCCGTGAAATCGAATCTTTTCTTTAGTTGTGTTATTGCTTCAATATAAAATTGCATGCAGTCAAGTAACAGTTTTTCTATTTCTGCTTGAGGTGGTGGGTTTGGTTGGCTCTTAAGTTCTCTCAGGGTTTCGCAGGCCTGTAACCCAATGTACACATTTTCGATAGGTAAATAAAGCCGGGGATTGTCATGCTTGATTATTAGTGGTGCAGTTTTTTTGCAATACTGGAGTGACATGTAATTGCTCGCGAGAGTTTTAATTAATTTTTCTGTTTCAGGCTTCAATTTATGCAGAAGAGGAGTCTCCCTTTGGAACATTGTATTAAAGTCACAGAATAGCTCCAGTGCGTATGACATAAACTCCAAGTATATTTTTACAAATCCGTTTTTAAGTGTAGCGTGTACGCTTTCCGTCGTTTTGGATGGATCCTCCGTGCATTGAATTCTAAAGTATACCTCCAGCGCTTCATATTGCTCTAAGATTCGATCAACGCAGGCTTTTAAAGACAGCCATCGAGTGGTGGCCGGTGAAAGTATTTTGTGGATGTCAATTTGAAAAAAAATTTGCAGTTCTTTCAACTTTTCCTGTCTGGAAAAGCTGCGCGAAAAGTGCGATCCAATATTCCTTAGCAAGTCTTCAATCGAACGCGGTAGGTGCATGCATGCCTTGGATGCTGATAAATGCACCATATGACAACTGCATTTTACGCACGCTATATGGGGGACTTTTTCCTTCAATTTGGAGAAGACTGAATTATTATCCCCAACCATCACATTGGTCGTGTCCGACGAAAACCCGACAAAGTTTTGTAGGGGGATTTGTTTTGTCTCCAATTTCTTTATTAGTGATTTATACAGGTCCTGGGCGGAGCCCGACGGCATTTCTACCATATCAAAAAAATTTGTTTGCACTTTATATGTATCATCCAGGTATATTACGGTAATGGCGCATTGTTTTACGCTTCCTAAGTCGGTAGTTTCATCCATAATTAAGGAAAGAAAGTGGCCTGGCTCTTGTAGAAACTCTGCCATTTCAGTCATGAAATGACAACCCAACACTTGCTGGATAGTTGCCGTGGCTTTCGTTCTGCCCATAGCCATCTTTTGGGCGATTTTTGAGTCCGGGCAAATGTTTGAAATAAGAGGGACTAGTGTGTCAGCCAGCAGAAAAGGCAAATTATTTGTTGCTAAAAGCGCCGCGAGTTTTAATTCCGCTCTTTTTGCCATTCGGTCATCATCCGATTGGTTGAACGCTTTTGTTATGGGTACTGAATGACTAATTGATGTCATAATATTGCAGTGCTTATCAGTTTTCGCGTGTCTTTCTAAATGTGGTTTATGATTGCTTAAAATCTGATTGCAATGTTTACATTTCGCGACAACTCTGTTTTTAAGTGTCGTTGTGGCTAGCCAGCTCTTGAAGTCTTTGTTATTTAACCATTTTTCATTAAAAACATATTGTTGTGTTTTCTTACGGTCAGCAAAACAACCACCTATGCTGCCACTGGTGCTGGCCACATTTTCTGGCTTATCATCATCTGGGTCATCTTCTCGTTTCCGTTTTTTTATGAATTTATCCATTTGTTTCTATTATCTGTGTACGAAATTAATATGTACATGCAATACAAATATGCCAAACCTGTTAGTAAAAAAAAACATTATATTTAAGAAACTAATATATCGTCGGCTTACTGCAAGAAGTCATTTACTGCAAAAACTCACTAACCGCTTTTTTTAAAGGTATGGACATATAGATGTATTGAACAATGATACAATAGTGGTGTTTTAATATCAGGCATTATTTTAACGATGTTATAGGGAATAAGGAAGAGGAAATACAACCTTTTTTTTTTAATTAATTAATTAACCATTAATTAACTAACGCGAACTAAAAAGTCGTTTTTTCCCAATAGTGAATATGCCGGTTAATGAGCTCTTGCAATAAGCCGAATATACTTGGAAGTTTTAATTCATAAGACATATTTAAATATTTATAAATAATGTTATAAAAGTAAAACGCCCACAAACTGACCACGTAAATTAATTAAAATGTCTATTAAACTTAAAATTCCCCATCACCAAAATAAAGTATGGGTTTAAATTTACAAAATAGCAAGAAAGTAAAATGTCTGGCAACCCTTATCGGGGGCGTTTTGATACTGCAATATAATGGTAGGTGAGACTGAGGTATAGTCATGCACGTTAGACAAACAAGATACACGATAATGTTAATACTCAGAATACCTACTATGTACAACACACGAGAGCATAATATTAACTTTTTACATGCGTGGAGTGCAACACAGCCGCGTAAAACGTAAAGCTAAAAAATATTACCAAATTGAATACAAACGTCAACTGCATGTCAACCTTTTACAATTTATTCGAAAATTCGTCTGTACACTAAGTCCATGTCTGTACAGAAGCACTTTTGCACTATAAATTGGTGCGACGTGTGTAAAAGTTGACTCGCAGCTATGCAGTCATCTAATAGTTAATAGGATCTAGCCCAATAATACAGATTTTTTCTCTGTAGACAAATAAAATATTGACCAGCGAAATATTGAGAACTGCAACTTTCTAACCATAAACTAACAAATAAACTTGCGTAAGTGAAATAGGTGACTGAAAACATTGAAAAGCTGTATTCGCGAACATTGTAAAGATCTTATTCTTTGTTATAAAAATAATTCAATTGAAATCAACTTACCAACAATGCGCTTTCTTATATCTTACTCAGAAGAAGCCGGCACGCGTGAAACAAAACTCACGGTGTTATTTATAAAACGCAATTCCTATACAAGTAGGTACAACAACAAAAATCGCGAACTCACACAACTCCATACAATACATGCACCAATTCACCAATACCTAAATATTTCGTTTCTCTGGTTCGCTTACAATTTATGAAAAACGTTGAGTCAACGTTGTGCATTCGTGCAAGTGCAAAGTGGTTGGTTCAAAGGTCTTTCGTTTCCAATCTCTCTAATATAGTCTATGTTTGTTTCGTTTGCGTTAGCGAGCTACGTTCGAAAACAAAATATTTTGTGGGCCTATTCCACAATATGGCAGCTTGTACCAAAAGGTACGGTGTGTGACGTCGTACAAAAAAGGTACGGCCAAAAGTCGAATAGTACGGTTTTCGTACCAAAAAGTACGATCTGGCAACGCTGTAGCTCGCTGCAAACTGGGGACAGGGGAGAGGGGCCATTGCGTCATTCAAATCGCGCGGTTGCACAAAGTGGCAACGTCGCGTTTGCGAACTATAGCTTTGGTTAACTGTGTCCGCATGGTTAACTGTTCGACAGGTGACCCTATGCCTAAACTTAATTTAAGTTAAGTAATAAACGTGTGTAAGGCGAAGATGTTGCATTTGAGACCCTAAATTAATAGAGGACCTGGACGTGATATTTCCATAAACACTCTCAGTTCTGTTTGTATAAAGTCGATCGCACTAAAACACTCTCATTCCTCTCATAAACCATTTTTAACTCCGTCTTAAGCATATTTTGGTGGGATCGACTTTTTATAAATCAGACTGTTTATGTTTACCCCTCAGAGTAATCTGTAGTTTACCCTAATCCTGGCGCTTCCCTAGGCTATTTATATTCGCGTATTTGGCGACGATTTATAAGTACATTGCGGGTCTTACAAAATCAATGCTAAAGATTGTGTTCAAAGATTTCTCATAAAGAACTTACAGTTCACTATGTTCAAGTTACCGCCAAAAAGATCCTGTGCAGACTATACGTCCCCGTGAAGACTGATGCCCTTAAAAACATAACTTATACAAAAACCAAGTCTCGTAACTCACTTACCACATATTACGTGGATCTCACAACTTTTTACGGTAGAAGAACTGAATGGCGAGACTTGGTTTTTTGAAAAGTTATGTTTTTAATGGCATCTCATTTCTTTTTGTTAGTGTTCGTTCATGGCAATTTTGGGCTATTTAGTCTACTAAACTTAATACTTTGCGGGATTTTGGTACAACTTCATAAGACATGTCCCATTCTTACTTTTTCATTCCGTTGACCATTTTACAAGTTACGAGTACCTTTGAACACTGATAAATCTACACCTATTATTCCATTATACTATACATATACAGGAACACTGATTCATTCGCTGCAAATGTAACTTTGTAATTCTATATATTTTATTTTTAGTGTATCTAGAAAACTGGACCGAAATTGCAAAATATTTTTGCAATTTCGGTCCTAATTGTATTCCAAATTTGAAGCTTCTTCGTCTGCCAGAAGTGCCTTAGAGTTTTGATGATCGATCAGTCAGTGAGTGATTATCTCTTTCATGCATCTAGTCGGAACTTATTAATCGATTGATTAAATCTTTTCTTCTTTGCACATCACTAAGCATCACACCACATCAATTACTCACACATACACTGCAAAGACAGTAAGCAATGTGCAAACAATCTGTAACTATGTTCACGTTACCGCCAAAAAGATCTCTACTGGAAAAAAAACTCTAACTGTCACTGGAAAGTTGATAATTTGCATACGGTTCACAGCCAATGTTCCTGACATGGCGTGGCGGTCTGATGCGTAGTATCTCTATATAGTCTGTGGATCTGTGCGGACTATTATAGGATGCATTTAAGGCTGCTCGTACATACATGGAGCATGCTGTCACGCTCGGTTTTTTTTAAATATTGTAATAATATGAGTAAACTTTTGATAAATGCGGTGTGAGAGTTTGATGCATAAATAAATTACGGATATTTTAATTTTTTTTTCTATGCGTAGTTTTTAATATAGAAAAGTTGTTTCCAAAATTATTAATTTCGCAATTGTATTGTCTATCAAACCCTCAGACCACATTTATCAAAAGTATACTAATTTTACTGCAATCACCAAAATTATTCAATGGTGCGAGCGAGACAGCATTAATTTTTCTTTAAAATGGCAACTATTTCCAGCGAAATCCTTCTTAGCTACCTAAGTAACTACAACAAAAAAGATTCGTATCGATAACCTTCACGTCTGCTCTACCTGAAGTGGGCCGTTTTTCGTGGTATTTTGATCTCTATTCTCAAGCTGTTGTGATTGGGAAGGGAACTCGCTTTGCGAAGCGGTAATCTTGATGTTTACTATTCACAGCTAAGGTTAGGCAACAAGTGTGAGAAGTTATGAGCGAAACATTTTAGGTTACCTGCCTTACGCCTAAATTAAGATACCTATGCATTTTTTTTCTCGTTTAAACCATAGTGTGGGATTCTTTGGATTTTTGGTTTAAAAATATTGTGGGTGTAGGAAGACGATTTAGGGTTCCGCTTGCGAAATATTAAGCTTTAAAGCGTAAATTTTTTGAACTTAACAGGAAAACTATTGAGTGATAGGCGACCAACTCATAAAAGGAAAACTTCATGCATAAAGTGTTAGTACTGAAAGAAAGGTCTTACTTTTATTTATTGGGACAAATTAACAAATCACAAGAAAAAAAGGCCCAACAAGTAACATAAACAAGTACAAAGGAAAAACAACATAATACAAGGCAAGGCATAATACATACTGCAGGGCAGATAAAAAAAAAAACCTCTTTTACGGCCCGACACGCACTTTGCCGGTTTTTTACAACTATATACAGCTTTGAATTTTATTAATATCCTATTTACTGTAACTGGAGTCTGTGGAGTCTGGAGTCTGACGAATTTAATGCAAAACTGTTCAGCCGTTTATGCGTGACAATAATCCAGACATCATTCGGTTACTCTATGAAAGTAGGTAATTGGAAAACAATTGCCTCTCGTTTATTAAATACAAAATAAACAGAAATGTTCTCATGCTCACTTACGAATTGTTCACTTACGTGGTAACCATACTATGCACATTACATTACATAACCTCAAGCCTGAACCCCAAAGGGGTAGGCAAGGATCAGGGTTTGCCACTTGCCACTTTTAGCCTGTCACAGACGTAGCTATAATATTTATTAATATAACAGATGGTCTGGCGACCAGGAGACCTATTTTTGAATCACTCGTATGAAATTGTATCGTCGAATGCGATTTAAGTCACACTCGTCTTCTAAGTCGCATGATGTCGTTTTTCCGTATTTTTGAATCGTTCGCCTGAAGTGTTGCCAGTACAATTTGAAGTATTGTATTTTATCCATTCCACGCAGAAATTAAAAAACCGGAAACTACCGTAACAGAAACGGAACGTAGAACACTGTTTTATTGGCTGTTTAAATAAAAAATCTTTGTCTTTTGATACAAACAAAACACTACTACTGTCATTTTGGTTTGTGTTCAAACGAAATCGTTTTTTGACAATTAATCTACCGATCGCCATGCGAGACGAGTGGTAAGGACCATTCGTTGCAGTCGAGTGATTCAAAAATACGGAATTTCAGATGTCGAACGAAAATCAGTAGAAATCGAGCGCTCGATGCGATACGAGTGATTCAAAAATAAAGCTCCTGGTTACGGTGGCGGGTAGTCGCTGGATGCGGGCGGCACAAGACCGGGAAGCTTGGAAAACCATGAGGGAGGCCTATATCCTGCAGTGGGCGTCAAATGGCCGATGATGATGATAAGGATGATGATACCGAGATTTATATTATTGTATAACGAACGTTTCGTGTGGCACCGGATTAAGAATAGCGTCACTTCATTTCCTTCCGTGGATGTCGTAGAAGGCGACTAAGGAAATACAGTACCAAGAGACGGACAGCAGCGTCTTCCTGAGATTCACACCGCATACTGCGATCGCCAACCCGCCTGCCAAGCGTGGCGATTATGGCAAAACCCTTCATGGTCAGGAAAACCACGAGGGAGGCCTAAAACAAACGACCACCACCGGGGCTATACTATATATATTATATATTTTTGCCCTCACTCGGTCTGCAGTCGACGATGCAAGCGCAAGGTTTTAAAGCTCGTTTTCTGTACAGGGTGTTCAAATTTTGAAATAACACTATAATCAATATAGGTACCTAAATGATTTCGACAAGAGTGCTAGTGTTAGATCTAATTTAAAGTTTCACAGAGGATCATTCCGATGCCGATGGCGATGCGAATGCGGCTCGCACACAGCCGAGACACAAACAATAGGTAGATATAGGTAGTTGAAGCGGGCGGGGGAGAAATGCTCCTGCGCGGACGTCGCGTCGGGCAGGCGTTCGGTGGACAAAGTGAAAAACCGACCAAGTGCCAGTCGGACTCGTTCACGAAGGGTTTCGTTCATATTATCTATACAACATTAGACAGAAAGATCCAGAAAAACGACAAAAAATCGCGTTTTTTGTATGGGTGCCCCCCTGAAATATTTATTTTAATTTCATTATTTATTTTTGAAGCGAATACAGAAGTAAATATTCTGCGAATACTTCAAGCGTCTACCTGTTGTAAAACGAAAAAAAAAAAAACGTTTATTGTGCGGGAGTCCCCCCTTAAATATTTATTTTATTCTGTTTTTAATGTTAATGCGACAACAGAAATACACTATCTGTGAACATCTCAACAGCCTAGCTATCACGTTCATGAGATATAGCGTGGTAACAGACAGACAGACGGACGGACGGACAGGCAGACAGGCACACAGACAGACAGACAGACAGACGGACAGTGAAATCTTAGTAAAAGGGTCCCGTTTGGCACCCTTTGGGTACGGAACCCTAAAAATGGAACACCCGTTAAAATACATATTAATATACCAAAATATATGTTAATACCCCAAAATATATTGACATGTATATCTCGACATATTTTGGTGACGTCATGGAAATATATGTCATAGCTCAGTCTGTGGTCTTTCGCTGATTACTAGGGAAAATAGCGATCTTGACAAACAACAAGACACTACAAGACATACTACACGAGCTTACCTTGAACCTATCGGCACCTGACACGAATCCAGCGTAGGGTATACCGTAGAAGACGAAGTAGCTGCCATCATTGGCGTAAGCTCCAATAACAGTTCCCTGAGACGTCACTACAGATGGGCCGGTGCTCTGCGCAGTTATGCACGCGGCAGTAGCATACAGAAATATCAGTGAGATCATCGTGGCGATTGAAACTCTAGCCGCATGGGGATAAGGACGGATTTTTCACTGAAGCTCACGTTGTGTCCGCGCCCGTGGACGGTGCAAGAAATACTGAGCGGGACTGTGCTGGGTGCGTTGAATCAGGCGTTTTTTTAGCCGACTCCGACAGGAAAGGTCAGCAGTTGTTTTTCGCGCGTACACGTTTCATTCGGCTCTGGTCTACGTGTAAACAGGCGGTTTATAAAAATTGCAGGTGGGACCTACCAACTGAACTATATTCCATTCCAGATCCTTCAATTGTATCTGGACCATGTGAACATAATATTTTTTCTCTTGTGTGGTTTTTAAATAAATACTTTTTTACTTACTTAAAATCTTCCTATGTTCTCATTGATTCGATAATTTCAATCAAAGATTTTTATTTATTGATTCTGATTGAATTTCAAAGAATAATTTATTTAGGGTGTGCGTGTCTGGAATGGAATATACAAGGAATCTCATGTGATACATGAATCTCAGCAGAGTATATTTCGTTTCATTCGGCTCTGGTCTACGTGTAAACAGGCGGTTTATAAAAATTGCAGGTGGGACCTACCAACTGAACTATATTCCATTCCAGATCCTTCAATTGTATCTGGACCATGTGAACATAATATTTTTTCTCTTGTGTGGTTTTTAAATAAATACTTTTTTACTTACTTAAAATCTTCCTATGTTCTCATTGATTCGATAATTTCAATCAAAGATTTTTATTTATTGATTCTGATTGAATTTCAAAGAATAATTTATTTAGGGTGTGCGTGTCTGGAATGGAATATACAAGGAATCTCATGTGATACATGAATCTCAGCAGAGATTCAAGTATTCAACTGACCCATAGAGTAACTTATTATAACTGACCAAAGTAAGCCTTGTTTATATCGTAGGATACTTAGATAAAGCGGAGTTAATAGTCAAATACATTCGCGAAGAGACGGATAATAGAGAGATACTTTTTCTTGCAGTCATCCGTAAAGTAACTGAGTAGAATGTACATAATACGTAAATACTGATCAGAACAGTCATCAAACCGGCAAGTCTCAATAAATCTTCCTAGGATGTTCGTTAACATCCGTTTAGTTTAAGATCCTACAACAGTTGTAATCAACTAATGAAAACTATTTTGCCGTCGGGTTTTTTTTATTAGATTTTTATCGCTGATAGTAGTGTTAATTACAGACCTTGAAATACCGCTATTATGCTCCTAACGCTATGCGTCATAGCGCTATGAAAAGCTTCCTAAAACGTTATAATTTCAAAACGTTATACGGGGTATAACGTTATTATGTTGGTCGAATAGCGCTATTCCAATAGCGCTATGCCCGACTTAACTTTATAAATAGCGCTATAATAGCATTAACGTAACTTAACATAACGTTATATGGCATCTCTTTCACACACATTCCGCCATCATTAAATAATTGAATTTAGAACATCGTGTGCACTAAGTTCTTAAATTCAAAACATCAGTTACACCTATTTACTTTTCTAACTCCATGGTGCCGAATTTATCATACAACTTTTTTTAAATTTGTTAAAAACTCAGACTCGGGACCTTCTTCGTGTTTTTTTTTGCATTTAGTTACTTCCTCACTGAGGGAGGATGAAAAGTTACGTGTTGCACTCGAGTGCAAAGATTTTTTACCTTGTGCTCTTTTGATTCCCTCGCTAACCCTCAGAATTCTAATTTTTGAATCACGAGTCATCAGAGTTGAGCACGCGGTTAAAAAGCAACTTTGCACTCTTGTATAACAAATAACTATTGTCGTACTATACTGTCATGCATCCTCCGAACGCCGCGCCCGGCCGCCCCTGACAAACGCGAATAAATACATAATACTTTTTCTTCTTCTACTTACAGACCATTGGGCTGAACATAATTATACCTATCACTTACCTCCAGTTTCTGAAAGGGCGATCAAATGTAACAGGCGTTGAATCCAAGATTAACTCAAAATAGCGGCACGTGATTGGCTGAAATGCGTTTGACAAGAGATTATCAGTCTGTTATATTGAATTGCTCTTTAGCAATGCGTCTGACAAACGTTTTTTTTTATTTTACATGCCAAATAAATCTACAAAAAATTACGACAAAAACTGTGTTTTTAGTTTTTGCATATCTTAAAAAATGGCTGAGATATTTACGATCAAAGTGCCTATTTCCAGCCGAAGGTTTTTAAAAACGTAGACGGGCGCTCACTAGCCGATGACGTCACACCCCCGGTCATTCGACAGTCGCGCTCTTATTCGCACGCCGCTGCGCAGTAAAAATCAAAATTATAAAGTTCTCTGTGGTAAAAATGGAAAAAAATACTCTATTGTGCCTCAGTGCTTCAATTCAACAGTTAAAACACCCGATAAACTCTTTTTTTATGTTCCTGAGGCCCCAAAAATGAGGAGAAAGTGGATGACAGCCGTAAAAAGAGTTGATTCAATAGCCCCTAAAACTAAAGCGCACTGCTGTGAAGACCATTTCGATGTAAGTATTTGTTAATAATAAGTTTATTCTTCTTCTTCTTCTCTACTTATCCTTGCCACATTTAAATTACTTAACCTACCTACTTGTCTACTTTTGATTGTCTACTACCTAGTACCTACATATCGACGGTTAAAAGGTAATAGGGGATAAGCGACATTTTGGCCTAAAATGAGTTTTGAATGCCATCTTACTTAAAAAAAAATTCTGCGTTGAATGCGCTTACTCTCACGGCTCTACAATGACTTTATTGTCGCTTGATCCCAAGCAAAAAACTGCGTTTTTAAAGGTCGTTTTGGTGTAACCGACCGAGTTTTAGGCTTTTTTTTACTTAAAGGCGCTTGTACCCCTGTAAAAATGGCATGGTAAGGTATTTTTACTTCCTACTGGTGTAGAGCTTCTGGGCGCTTACGGTTCTTTACCATAAGTACCTATTTTGAAAGTTGGAACTAATGTCTCTTTACCTTTGTCGTCAAAAAAATTAAGCATCGGTTATATCTTACTACCATTTACAAGTTTACGATACAGCTGTCGCTTATAGGCAACTACTAAAACCTAATTAATATTGAACTGTCGGTTATACCCTACTACCATTAACAAGTTTACCATACAGTGATCGCTTATACGCAATTACTAAAACCTAGCTAATATTTAACTCTCGGTTATTCCCTACTACCATTTACAAATATAATACAACTCTGTTACTTATGCCGTATTACTTTACAACGACAATTTATTAATTGTAGCGTATGCCATTTTGTATTACCTATTCAGGTCTTTATTGTACTCAGTTACCTGTTTAGCGAGTCGCTTATCCCAAAATCAGTCGGCCGCGAAGTCACTGCTTTATTTTAATGTGGTACCTACCTACCACATTTTGAGATCGATTATTGTATTTTTTTAAGAAATATTATAATTATTATTAAATTTAAAAATAAATTTCGTCATTGTTAGTAGCTTAATTAGTTGTAAGTAAAATTAAAAAATATATTCAAAATTATTTAAGGCCGTCTGTCATAAAGCTAAATCCTTACTAATATTATAAACGGGAAAGTTTGTATGTATGGATCCAGATTAAATTTTGCACAGAGATAAATTATAGTCTGGATTAGCACATAGGCTATTTTTTATCCCGGAAAAATACACATAAAAATTACCACGCGAACAAAGTTGCGGGAAACAGCCAGTGCGATAATAAAAAGAATAAAATATTACAATCACCAAATAAAATTAAAACAACTTGGACAATAATAAATAGAGAAACGGGTAAGAGATATTTTGCTTAATATAGGTGACAAAATAATAACGACAAATGAAGACATCGCTGCAGCATTCGAACAGTTCTTCACTAATGTTCCAATCGTAACTATAGCTCCGTTAGAATCCTCACCTGATCGTGCAGCAACATTATTAAAAGACCATGTCTCTTCGTACGAACACGATTTCTCATTTAATTACATTGAGCCCCATAACGTTGCTAAAAATTTAAATTATTGAATTAAAAAAAAACGGGTACCTATGTCAGTAAACATTGTTAGTTAAGTGATGCATATCCTAGCTTTGCCGTTAGCAAAAATTTTCAATAAATGTGTAGATGAGGGAGTATTTTCGGACCTCATGAAATATAGTAGACTAGTACCCTTATTTAAAAGAGGTGATAAACACGATCCAACCAATTCTAGATCCGTCTCAGTACTACCAGTATTAAGTAAAATATTTGAGAAGATCATCTTAGTCCGTGTGGCGCCGGATTAAGAATAGGGTCACTCCATTACCTTCCGTGGATGTTGTAGAAGGCGACTAAGGAATTAAATTACCAGGAGACGGGCAGCAGCGTCTTTTTATTCCAACCGCATACTGCGATCGCCAACCCGCCTGCCAGGCGTGGCGATTATGGCGAAACCCCTCATGGTTATGTTTGAAGCTTGAAAAACCATGAGGGAGGCCTATGTTCTGCAGTGGGCGTCAAGTGGCTGATAATGATGATGATCTTAGATCAATTACTTACGCATTTCAATAGTTACCAACACCTTCAGAGTCAGCAATTCGGTTTTACTAAAGGGCGGAATACGACAGACTCCAGAGTCATGTTACTTAAGCATATTTTCAGCAAGTAGGAGGATCACAAGGATGCTGTAGGCATATTTTGTGATTTATCAAAAACATTTGATTGTGTAGACCACAAAACGCTACTCTTAAAGTTAAACAACTACGGAATAAAGGGTGTAGGTTTAAATCTTTTAAGATCGTATTTAGCAGGAAGGGTTCAAAAAGCACACGTAAATCGTATTAAATCCTCGGGTTCACTTGTGAAAATAAGAGTCCCACAGTGATCTATCTTAGGGGAGTTACTTTTCCTAGTCTACGTAAGTGATTTACCGTTTATGGTACAAAAAATGTCTAAAATTTTTTAAATAAGGAGACAAGAAAATAATCTTGACGATGCAAATAATGCTCTCTCGCAAGTACTAAATGGTTCACAGCAAATAATCTGCTGCTAAAATCCAAAAAGACAAAATTTATAAAGTTTACCTTACCTAACGTAAGATTATTTGAGAACAACATAGTAATTGTAAATGATAAACTAGAATTTGTAGAGGATACTGTATTTCTGCGCATCATAATCGATGCAAAACTACAATGGGGTCCACATCGCTCTGCAGCATATGCAGTGAAAAGAATTAGGGAACTCACTGACGTTGCAACTGCTAGGCTTGTTTATTTTAGTTACTTCCATAGTATTATGACCTACGGTATCCTACTATGGGGCTAGGCAGCAGACATTGAGACTATCTTCATCTTGCAGAAGAGAGCCATCTGATTTATTTACAAGTTAGGTAGTAGGGATTCGCTAAGAGATTTTTTTAAAGAAACCAATATCTTAACAGTTGCATGTCAATATATTTATGAAAATATTATGTACGTTAGAAAAAATATCAAAGACTTCGAAAAATGTTGGCGGCCATCATAGTGTTAATGCTGGAAGTAAACACAAATTGTCATTTCCATGATTTAGACTTGCAAAAAATTAATACTTAATACTTCTTAACACTCAAAAAAGCTTGCTATAACATCAAGGATTATCTAGAAGACGAAGATGTTTGGCATTAAACAATAATATTTAATACAGGACGATTCAATCATTGTGACTAGTGTTCAACACATTCATGACTAATATTTTTAATTGAAAACTCTGTTAATTGAGTTGAAACGTGTTTTGAAATGAATAAATGTGGAGTTTCTATGTTGGTTTCTTCTCCACATAATTTATCGGTTGTGAAACTAACAACTTTAACAATAACAACTCTGTCGTTCAATGAGTGAACATTCTGTTTTTATAATGAATAAAAATATTTGAATTGAATTGAATTGAGTAAATATTAGGGGTTAAAGTATGAAATTGCCGTTTTATTGCAATAGGTTCTTTGAATTGACATAAAATCTTCATGGTTTGAGGTTTTCGAATGAAACTTTTTTCAAATGGTTTCTATGATTTTCTTTTTTTTTAAAATGTGAAACATTTGAATATCGACTTTCAATCGTTTTTGTTATTCAATTTAGACAAGAAAGATGGATACTCTTGGCCTAAAAATCTTGTTGTGTGGAAGCACCATATTACCTTTTATTCAACTCACTTTCGGTGTCACTAATGTCTGACATCCTCACGATGTTTTTGCTAAGCACCGTTTCTTGTGCTTCATTACCTTTTGTCACAATGGTTTGAATCGTCATATATCCTTCTTTATCTATTTTAATTATTCAACAGGCATGTGACTTATACTCTATTAACTCTTGGTATACGGAAACCAAATGTAGCTTAGCCTTCTATACTCTTCGTTTTTTTTTTTGTAGATGTAACATATGCCGAATTAACTCATATAAAAAATACGTTCAATTGAGTTAAGCGACATAAAAGTACATAAAACAACGTCGAATGAAAAAAAAAATGTTAATTAATGCTCGTATTTTTTTTTAGTTCAGAGCTGTTTCCATCCTTACATTATGACAATGAATAAAAAAAGTTATGTCCATTTTTCTGAACTTTCAAACTTTAAATTGCTCTCCTGAACAATTTGGTTTTTGTCGCTTATACCCTATATCCTTTTAACCGTGGATATGTAAATAGCCGTGACGAAATACTACATTAATAAAAGATAAAGTGCTCGCATACTGAAAGGCTCAATAATTTATGTTATTTTTGTCGTTGAAATACAAACACACTATAGGTAATAGGAAAACGAAGATGATCGAAAACAAAATGAAACAAGACGCTTTTCTTCCCATTCTTCAATTATTGCCAAGTAGGTAGGTAAGAAGTTATTTACACAGACACGTCTTTTGCACAGAATTAAATAGGTATTAAAATATAAACCAAAGGACTTTCGTTGCTTGCTTGCTCCGGGTGATTCCCCGCCACGTTCAGTGCGGCAACGCCGCCAGACACGTTCGTCCGCCGCCACGCCACGCCCTCCCGGTAGAGCGGAGCGGCAACAGCGCAATAACTTTATGAATTACGTTATTTGATTTAGTTATGATTTCGTTATGTTTCTCATAGAGTTTTGTTATCATAACGATATAATAGCGCTAAAATAACAGAACGAAATGATTTAAACGTTACATAACACTTAATAGCGGTATATTTTATAACGTTTTAAAGGTCTTAAATGATAAGTATTTGCGATGTTGAAATCAACGTCGCCACTGATAGTAAAACTGGTATCATCGAAAATTACTCATAGCTTGAAAATATATATTATTAATTTATCAATAGATAGATCATCATCATCAACCATTTGACGCCCACTGCAGGACATAGGCCTCCTTTGGTTTTCATAACCATGAGGGGTTTTGCCATAATCGCCACGCTTAGCAGGCGGGTTGGCGATCGCAGTATGCGGTTGGAATCTCAGGAAGACGGCTGCCCGTCTCCTGGTAATTGATTTCCTTAGTCGCCTTCTACGACATCCATGGAAGGAAATGGAGTGACGCTATTCTTAATCCGGCGCCACACGGAGTCAATATCTATCAATAGATAGATGAACTGTTCTTATCAATATTTGTTACGTTGATGTTTGGATGTTTGTTACTTAATAACGCAATAAAGAATGAACGGATTTAGATGACATTTGTTATGGAGATTGTTTGAGTCCCGGGGAAGAATAGGTTTCATCACGGAAATTACTCATTCGAAGCGGACGAAGTCGTGGGCAAAAGCTAGTTTATCATAAATTACGAGGTATTTTACCGCAGCATTATTTATTATGAGGAAAATCAATATTGTAACGTGCAAACTGGTGCACGAGGTCGTAATTATAGGATCTGTGAAAACTAACTAATGTGTAGGTAAGTATAGGTACCATTTATTGGTGGCTGCTAATATCCTAATCATTATATAAATGTGAAAATTTGTGAATATGTTTGAATGTTTGTTACTCAATCACGCAATATTCGGCTGAACGGATTTACATGAAACTTGGCGTACAGGTAGACGAAGACATGAATTGAGATTTAACATACTTGATATCCCGGTTAAATCGAGCGAATGTCGGTGCCGGCTGTGCAAGTATCAAATAACGCTGCGCGTAACGAAATACAGTCATAATAGTGAGATCATTAATATAAAAGTAGAGGTACCACTGTGTTCATTTAATGCGTTGTGAGGTACCTATGCTCACCTTTCATTAGTAGGGTCCTTGACAGAATATAATCTGACCGGTTGTTGACTCCTTGGTTGACTTACACCATACCCTTTTTACCCGAATGCGAAAACAAAGGCGAAAACATGCATGCAAAAAGTGATCAGTTACGGGAATGGGAGGTTTCGTCATCATCATCATCATCATCATCATCAGCATCATCAGCATCATCAGCCCACCTCTGCCCACTGCTGGGTATAGGCCTTTTCCCGATTGCGTCTTTAGTATGATAACCGTTCTAAAATGGACGTCAATGGATATTGCGATAACGTGAATGGATCAATTTTGAAACAATATTTATTTGTGATGTGACAATGACAATAAATTATGTAAGTTTCGTTATATGATCTAAAAATTACATCAGAGTGAAATAATCAAAAAATAATGTGACGTTCCGTTTCTTGCAGTAACTTACCAAGTTCAGCGCCATCTATGCAACAAATAGGGAATAATCTCTTATATATAAAAATGAATTGCTGTTCGTTAGTCTCACTAAAACTCGAGAACGGCTGGGCCGATTTGGCTAATTGTTGTTTTTATATATTTGTGGAAGTCCAGGGAAGGTTTAAACGGTGAGAAGAAAAAAAAACGGTTGACGTCGGTGATACGAAGTTCACGGGGTCATCTAGTTCAAAAATAAAAAAAAGAAATCCCTCATTAAAACTGTACTTATTATGAAAATTAGCATAGGACTGAATGCAGCACTCGCTTAGAATGCAGGGTCATGTTTCAGAAAGCTACAATTAGTATAAACTTACAATTTCTATCACTGACCGCCGGTTTTTTGTACACTAACAAGCTGTTAATCTACTGTTAACAGCTGTCAGTGGTTTTTTTGTATGCACTTTGGTCAATTGACAGCTGTTAACAGTTTAACAGTAGATTAACAGCGTGTTAGTGTACGAGAAACTGGGGGTTATAAACTCACAGTTCGTCGGTTGGGCGAAAATTACTGACAAATAAATGTAAGTTTATTATAATACCCGACATATAAGTTAACAAAAATTCGCACAGAAGACGATATGAGTTCGTGATAGGCATAAAATGTAAGAGCCATTTTTAGGGTTGCGTACCCGGAGGGTGCCAAACAGGGCCCTAATACTACGACTCCGCTGTCTATCTGACTGTCTGTCCGTCCGACCGTTAAAGGGCTCTATCTTTGGAACCGTAATTAGGGTTGCCAGGCGTCCGGCTAAAGCCGGACATAGGTAGGCTTTTTGATCGAGTGTCCGGCCAAATTAAACGGTGTCCGGCCTGTCCGGCTTTTGTTAGGCTTTAACTCGCACCTCGGTAGATTTTCGTAAAATGGGCCTGGCAACACTGCTAGATGTCTCGTTTGTTAGACTAAGAAGATTTAAAAAATGTTAATTTTATTCATTAGTGAAGAAGTTTTGTTTTGTTCAATTTTATTTTCTCAACTTTAATTTTGTGTTTTCCCTTGGGAAGTAATAGTAGATTATGTACTAAGGGAATAAAACCATGTATTATGTCATGGGCGGCATATTGAACCCTGAGCGGAGCGAAGGACTCCGAGTTAACTCGCGAGCGCAGCGAGGGAGTTAAATTTTAACTCCTGAGCGAAGCGAGGGAGTTATGTAGAGTCCTGAGTGAAGCGAGGGGTTCATACCGCCCGAGACTAAGACATGTTTTATTCCAGAGGTGAATACTCTACTTTTCACACCATCTGGGAGACAATAAAAAGACAGGGCTGCATAAGTTGAAAATATGTATTAAAACCTGAAATTAAATATAAAGTCCACACTCTTTTACGGCTTAGCAACTTAAATTGAATATAACTTTTAAATTCGTATTTGCAATTCGCGCCTTTTTTTCTTTTTTTTGTTGGTGTTTCGCGCGGTCACAGGACACAGTATTTCAGAAAAAAAAGAAAAAAAAGAGGTGAGTTTCGAACAACAATTCGAATTTCGAATTGCAATGCGGGGCTTCTCCATAGTTTGCATGCGAATTTTGACATTCTAAATTCAAATCACTTTATTCCCTAGGGAAATTCTTCATTATTATTGCCCTCGAGAGACAAGGCCATGCTTTACGATGATATTTGACGGTACGTAATAAGGCATTGTCGAGCAGGAGGTGTGAAAAAATATTAATGAATGATTAGTAGTAATAAAAGACTGATTCGTTATTCAATTTTATTTTATTTCATTAGAATTTAAGAAGTTTTATGGTAAATGATCAAGAAAATCTTAGTTTTACGTAAAAAAAATTGTCGTATTATTGCTTCATATTATCCTTCATAATTTAGGGTGTCCGGCTTTTTTACCAAAATGTCCGGCCAAACTGGCTGGTCTGTCCGGCTATTAGGTTAAACGACCTGGCAACCATAACCGTAATAGTAAGCCAGTTGAGATTTACGGTTTACGACGATTATGGCGGATTACTAATAATAAATAATAAAATTTAAAAGGGGGTCTCCCATATGTACAACAAAAGTGTTTTTTTCGGCGTTTCCACTTACTCCTACTCGGTTCTCCGGGATACTAATGGAGTCTCGTACAAAGGATATTGTCACTTATTTATTAGGTACTAGTCTGACAAAGGTATTCCGATAAAACGGCGTCGAGAGGATCTCGTAACTGATACTGTAATAATGAATACCCAAATGTCGCTTCTACATAGCAAAATTACTGTAGGTAATTTTTTGGAAATTTGTCGAAATTGCGCCATTTTGTTTCAAAAATAATCGTAGATTTATGTATAGTACAAAGCTTGTCAAACGTGTTTTCCTTTGATTCCTTACTTTGAAGATTAAGACATGAGTGTAGATAAAGTAGTGTATGAGACTGCACATAACTTGGTATTAAAACACTCGCGAATGCTATTAAAAAACTCGCCAAGGCTCGTTTCTTAAAATTTCGCTCGTGTTTTAATAACCCTCATTATGTGACAGTCACATAAACTACTATTTTTTATTCTGTACTTATTATTATTAGCACAATATAGAACAGAATTCGTTTGAATATTACAACTAAGCCAAAAATGGCCTTTTTGGAAGACTGTAAAACATGCTGTTAAGGCTGCTATTATGCTATTATGTTATTATGTTAGCCTGTTTTGAATGTTACGTTTATGTTTAAAATGAAAAATTCGAGTCTGTATATTGATTTGCTCTACAGATTCCAACTATCACAAAGTGGAAAATGGACTTATATGTAGCTACATCGAGCGCTGTGGAACCAAACAAACCATATAGTAGCGCCTTAATTATGGACCTAATTTAAAAAGCTAACTGTTGCAGCGTAGTATTTCTGCAACCAATAAATACCCAAGAAGCGAGTTATGGTCCCTTCTGCTAGTTGGGATTGTACAACAATGTTATTGCATTGCAATTGCAACAGGCATGTAATTGCACCAAACAAAGATAAAGCACCCTTACTGACTAACAAAGCTTACAATAACCTGGCAAACTAGAATTGCCAGCGCGAAACTCAAGATCTTATCACCAGCAGACACCGTCGGCGGCGGGACGTAGTATCTGTCGTAAAGATCGGTCCAGAATGTCATGCGCTGCGAGTGAGGGTTAGAAGCCCCGTACTCGGAACCTATAGTGATGTTAGGGGACTGTTCCCCGCCTGTGTAGTACAGATAGGCCACGTTGTTGCCAGTGGCGGCTGGCCAGTTTACGAGTTGAGTGGCCGGCGGCAACGGGTTCGGGTTTCTGAAATTAAAATTATTATAAGTGAGCCGTCCACTGCGGAGCACAGATCTTCTCTCAGAGAAAGAGTAGGTATATGAGCGTAATAACTACGCGATCTCACCGCCAATTTTAAATTTCAAGCGCTGAACACCTCAGCCACTTAGGTTTCCTCACGATGTTTAGCTTCACTGTGAGCGAGTGGTATTTCTAAGTATCTAAGTACTTTATATTCTCAAATGTACGTAATTTCAAAAAGCGAAGTCATTGGTACATGAACCTCTCCGAACCTCTCCAGCGACCGAAAGTGACATAACAGTAGAATAAGGTTAGAGAGATATCCCCAAAAGTCCTTGTGACAGTTGTCACTTTTTCATTACCTACTTTCTGTATTTTGATACCCTTGCCTTTTGATATATCGTCAGTCCAGTGAGCTGGTGTTGTACTAAGCGCCTGGCAATCCACAACTCAATTGAGAAACTCTTTTTACGAACAAAACAGTGCTTTTTAATGACCACTCTCTTGCAACTATATGTGTAAAGCAAGGAGGAGACCCATGATAAAACACTTACCCATTGTTGGCGAAGGTGACCCAACGAGTGACCAAAGATTGGCTGAATGATAGGTCCGTAAGCCGAAGGTCGTAGTTGAACAGGAAATTCCTCACGTCACCGTGCTTGGCTCCAGTCAGCGGGATGTTGTAAGGGAATTCGTTATTGTATGTTCCCCTGTATGCGAATTCATACAACCACACGATTCCCGACGACAGTGCGACCCTTTCCTTCACGTTTCTGATGATCGAAACTAAAAACATCGAGTCCCCGTGATAGTCTAGAAAGTCCTCGATACTTGCGAGGTTTATTATTGCAGTACCGAAGTAGAAATTGCTGATGTTTTGAGCTACAGCTGTTCGTGTTGTGAAGTTCGGGAAGTCCATATCTACTTGAAGGAAATTGGAGAAGTTGTACTGCATAGCAGCAAGCCAGTTTCCGTGTAAGGCCTGTTGGGCTCGCACTGTGCCTTCTCTGTTGACGTAGCCAGTTAAGTATGGAATCCGAGAGTAGTTTGATGATCTGAGAATATTAATCGGAGCGTCAGTTAGGACTGTGTTGTTCAAACGAGAATCTTCTATGCAGGGCGCAAAATAAGCGGTGTTGTTGTAGCTCTCGTATTCTCTGAGCACCGTGATAAGAACCGACAAGTCTGTCTCAGCCAAAGCGGTGGCAAGCTCTTCTCTGGTCTTGTCTGTGTAACCTAATCTCGCTCCTAGAGACTCCGCGCTTCCAACAGGGTCGTAAGCTACAGCCCAAGGAGCTAACGCTGATCCACTGGAAACTATCGCCTTGTGGATTAGGTTACTGCTCTGCGGTGATAGGGTAATCAAGTCTACCATAGCCGCTCCAGACCCGTGGCCAAAGAGTACAACATTGTCAGGATTTCCACCGAAACCCGCTATGTTTTGTTGAATCCATCTCAGCCCCGCAATGATGTCCTTCAACCCAGCGTTTCCGGGGGCCTGCTCGACGCCGAGACATAGGAATCCAAAGACAGATAATCGGTAGTTTATCGTCACAACAACTACGTCCCGTTCAACTAAATTTCTGTAGGTGTACAGTTGGTTATTGGTGGTGGTGGTGTATTCTTCCCCGTCAATGTAGACGATGACCGGCTTGGGTGTGGCCAGGTTTTGTGTGAAGATGTTGAGGACGAGGCAGTTTTCTTCGCCCACTACACCGTTTGTGCCGGGCTGGACACATACTTTCGATGAGTCCGACGCGTGGAAGTCCCCTGGGAAGGTTGGTGCCGGTGGCGGCGGCTGAAAATGTAAAGATAACATCATGAATTGTTGGTAAAACTGATTTGGTTCTTTTCAAAACTGTGATAACTTTCTTTCTCTCCCGGATTTTGATATATTCATTGGGGGTAATTAGGTCGCTCAGATAATGAAGTTCAGTGATCAATAAATTTTAAAAACCTATTTAGAGGCTAAAAATTGCACACAATTTCGAGCCTCTTTACAACTTTCTCTGTATTACGTAATGCCTTACTTGCCCATTAGCTCAGTTGGGAGAGCGCTGGCACGGTTCGCACGAGGTCGCGGGTTCAAGTCTCGGCATGGGTGGAATTTTTAGCCTCTAAATAGGTTTTTAAAATTGTCCTCAGCACGGGTTTAGTGCAACAAAAAAAAAGAATATAATCAATAAATTACTTATTTTAATGATTTCACGTTTTTGAGAGCAAAATATCAGTCAATATTGCCGTTTACCACCCGGCTGTAGTAGGTCATTTTAGAATAAAACATTTTTACTTTATTTTTATGGAGCCTATAAAAGTCTCACTACAGCGCATAGGGCTTCTCTCAGAGAGAGGGTATGCACATAATTACAAAGCTTGCGTTGAGGTGTGTGAATACCTCAGACACTCAGGTTTCCTCATGATATTTTACTTCACCGTTAGCGAGTGGTATTGCTACTATAACTTCACAAGTGTACGTAACTTACAAAACAAAGTCAGGCACATTCCGGAGTTCGAACCTACGACCTCTCGAATGTGAGGCCGGCGTTCTACCGCTGCGCTAACACTGCTTCCAACAGATTACACAGATTATTCTGTCTTAAATCGCTTATAGAGATTTTTTTGGATGGCCTTAACACAAAAACTTATTTATGAAAAGTCGATGGCACTAAAACACTATTAAGGCGGAATTAGAACTGCCATAAACCGGCCTTATCTCGGTCTTAAGAGTATTTTAGTGGAATCGACTTGTTATAAATAAGATCGTTATTTTGTAAAAAGATAGATTCCTCTTTCGTCGTGATATAAAAAAATGCAATCAAAATTTTTTCGATTTATCGCACTGTGAAATTAAGGTAACCATATATCGAATACAATCTCTAGGCGATATAGGTAAAGCACCGGGACACAGTGTGACAATTAAAACATAAAACGGTAGTAGGTAAAATTTGTGCCCATATTTGTTTATTGGCTGTGTCAGCTACACGTCGATAAAGGCGCTTATCTACTCAGATAAGAGTTAGTCACGGAAATAAAATAAGCGTTCAGTTTTTCCTTGGAATAGGGCGTTGCCCTACATTTTCCTTACTACTCAGCTGTAGGTACTCTCTTCCTGAGAGGAGCCCTGTGCCCTACAGTGGGACGTATATAGGCTGCTTATGCAGCTGTACTCAACAGCGTGATTTTCTTTGTGCAGATTTGAAATCAAAGAATACTGTAAAATACTGTTTGAAAGTATTTTAACAAAGTTACCGAGGGACTCTCATTGGTTAACGCACACGTACCTAACTGAGGACGTAGTTAGCACGAAACTTAGTTATGCCTAAACTTAATTTAAGTTAAGTAATAAACGTGTGTAAGGCGAAGATATTGCATTTGAGACCCTAAATTAATAGAGGACCGACGTGATATTTCCATAAACACTCTCAGTTCTGTTTGTATAAAGTCGATCGCACTAAAACACTCTCATTCCTCTCATAAACCATTTTTAACTCCGTCTTAAGCATATTTTGGTGGGATCGACTT
Source organism: Yponomeuta malinellus (assembly GCA_947308005.1). Taxonomy (NCBI): domain Eukaryota; kingdom Metazoa; phylum Arthropoda; class Insecta; order Lepidoptera; family Yponomeutidae; genus Yponomeuta; species Yponomeuta malinellus. The sequence goes on from OX371013.1 coordinate 4,044,439, forward strand.
TTTATAAATCAGACTGTTTATGTTTACCCCTCAGAGTAATCTGTAGTTTACCCTAATCCTGGCGCTTCCCTAGGCTATTTATATTCGCGTATTTGGCGACGATTTATAAGTACATTGCGGGTCTTACAAAATCAATGCTAAAGATTGTGTTCAAAGATTTCTCATAAAGAACTTACAGTTCACTATGTTCAAGTTACCGCCAAAAAGATCTGTGCAGACTATACGTCCCCGTGAAGACTGATGCCCTTAAAAACATAACTTATACAAAAACCAAGTCTCGTAACTCACTTACCACATATTACGTGGATCTCACAACTTTTTACGGTAGAAGAACTGAATGGCGAGACTTGGTTTTTTGAAAAGTTATGTTTTTAATGGCATCTCATTTCTTTTTGTTAGTGTTCGTTCATGGCAATTTTGGGCTATTTAGTCTACTAAACTTAATACTTTGCGGGATTTTGGTACAACTTCATAAGACATGTCCCATTCTTACTTTTTCATTCCGTTGACCATTTTACAAGTTACGAGTACCTTTGAACACTGATAAATCTACACCTATTATTCCATTATACTATACATATACAGGAACACTGATTCATTCGCTGCAAATGTAACTTTGTAATTCTATATATTTTATTTTTGGTGTATCTAGAAAACTGGACCGAAATTGCAAAATATTTTTGCAATTTCGGTCCTAATTGTATTCCAAATTTGAAGCTTCTTCGTCTGCCAGAAGTGCCTTAGAGTTTTGATGATCGATCAGTCAGTGAGTGATTATCTCTTTCATGCATCTAGTCGGAACTTATTAATCGATTGATTAAATCTTTTCTTCTTTGCACATCACTAAGCATCACACCACATCAATTACTCACACATACACTGCAAAGACAGTAAGCAATGTGCAAACAATCTGTAACTATGTTCACGTTACCGCCAAAAAGATCTCTACTGGAAAAAAAACTCTAACTGTCACTGGAAAGTTGATAATTTGCATACGGTTCACAGCCAATGTTCCTGACATGGCGTGGCGGTCTGATGCGTAGTATCTCTATATAGTCTGTGGATCTGTGCGGACTATTATAGGATGCATTTAAGGCTGCTCGTACATACATGGAGCATGCTGTCACGCTCGGTTTTTTTTAAATATTGTAATAATATGAGTAAACTTTTGATAAATGCGGTGTGAGAGTTTGATGCATAAATAAATTACGGATATTTTAATTTTTTTTTCTATGCGTAGTTTTTAATATAGAAAAGTTGTTTCCAAAATTATTAATTTCGCAATTGTATTGTCTATCAAACCCTCAGACCACATTTATCAAAAGTATACTAATTTTACTGCAATCACCAAAATTATTCAATGGTGCGAGCGAGACAGCATTAATTTTTCTTTAAAATGGCAACTATTTCCAGCGAAATCCTTCTTAGCTACCTAAGTAACTACAACAAAAAAGATTCGTATCGATAACCTTCACGTCTGCTCTACCTGAAGTGGGCCGTTTTTCGTGGTATTTTGATCTCTATTCTCAAGCTGTTGTGATTGGGAAGGGAACTCGCTTTGCGAAGCGGTAATCTTGATGTTTACTATTCACAGCTAAGGTTAGGCAACAAGTGTGAGAAGTTATGAGCGAAACATTTTAGGTTACCTGCCTTACGCCTAAATTAAGATACCTATGCATTTTTTTTCTCGTTTAAACCATAGTGTGGGATTCTTTGGATTTTTGGTTTAAAAATATTGTGGGTGTAGGAAGACGATTTAGGGTTCCGCTTGCGAAATATTAAGCTTTAAAGCGTAAATTTTTTGAACTTAACAGGAAAACTATTGAGTGATAGGCGACCAACTCATAAAAGGAAAACTTCATGCATAAAGTGTTAGTACTGAAAGAAAGGTCTTACTTTTATTTATTGGGACAAATTAACAAATCACAAGAAAAAAAGGCCCAACAAGTAACATAAACAAGTACAAAGGAAAAACAACATAATACAAGGCAAGGCATAATACATACTGCAGGGCAGATAAAAAAAAAAACCTCTTTTACGGCCCGACACGCACTTTGCCGGTTTTTTACAACTATATACAGCTTTGAATTTTATTAATATCCTATTTACTGTAACTGGAGTCTGTGGAGTCTGGAGTCTGACGAATTTAATGCAAAACTGTTCAGCCGTTTATGCGTGACAATAATCCAGACATCATTCGGTTACTCTATGAAAGTAGGTAATTGGAAAACAATTGCCTCTCGTTTATTAAATACAAAATAAACAGAAATGTTCTCATGCTCACTTACGAATTGTTCACTTACGTGGTAACCATACTATGCACATTACATTACATAACCTCAAGCCTGAACCCCAAAGGGGTAGGCAAGGATCAGGGTTTGCCACTTGCCACTTTTAGCCTGTCACAGACGTAGCTATAATATTTATTAATATAACAGATGGTCTGGCGACCAGGAGACCTATTTTTGAATCACTCGTATGAAATTGTATCGTCGAATGCGACTTAAGTCACACTCGTCTTCTAAGTCGCATGATGTCGTTTTTCCGTATTTTTGAATCGTTCGCCTGAAGTGTTGCCAGTACAATTTGAAGTATTGTATTTTATCCATTCCACGCAGAAATTAAAAAACCGGAAACTACCGTAACAGAAACGGAACGTAGAACACTGTTTTATTGGCTGTTTAAATAAAAAATCTTTGTCTTTTGATACAAACAAAACACTACTACTGTCGTTTTGGTTTGTGTTCAAACGAAATCGTTTTTTGACAATTAATCTACCGATCGCCATGCGAGACGAGTGGTAAGGACCATTCGTTGCAGTCGAGTGATTCAAAAATACGGAATTTCAGATGTCGAACGAAAATCAGTAGAAATCGAGCGCTCGATGCGATACGAGTGATTCAAAAATAAAGCTCCTGGTTACGGTGGCGGGTAGTCGCTGGATGCGGGCGGCACAAGACCGGGAAGCTTGGAAAACCATGAGGGAGGCCTATATCCTGCAGTGGGCGTCAAATGGCCGATGATGATGATAAGGATGATGATACCGAGATTTATATTATTGTATAACGAACGTTTCGTGTGGCACCGGATTAAGAATAGCGTCACTTCATTTCCTTCCGTGGATGTCGTAGAAGGCGACTAAGGAAATACAGTACCAAGAGACGGACAGCAGCGTCTTCCTGAGATTCACACCGCATACTGCGATCGCCAACCCGCCTGCCAAGCGTGGCGATTATGGCAAAACCCTTCATGGTCAGGAAAACCACGAGGGAGGCCTAAAACAAACGACCACCACCGGGGCTATACTATATATATTATATATTTTTGCCCTCACTCGGTCTGCAGTCGACGATGCAAGCGCAAGGTTTTAAAGCTCGTTTTCTGTACAGGGTGTTCAAATTTTGAAATAACACTATAATCAATATAGGTACCTAAATGATTTCGACAAGAGTGCTAGTGTTAGATCTAATTTAAAGTTTCACAGAGGATCATTCCGATGCCGATGGCGATGCGAATGCGGCTCGCACACAGCCGAGACACAAACAATAGGTAGATATAGGTAGTTGAAGCGGGCGGGGGAGAAATGCTCCTGCGCGGACGTCGCGTCGGGCAGGCGTTCGGTGGACAAAGTGAAAAACCGACCAAGTGCCAGTCGGACTCGTTCACGAAGGGTTTCGTTCATATTATCTATACAACATTAGACAGAAAGATCCAGAAAAACGACAAAAAATCGCGTTTTTTGTATGGGTGCCCCCCTGAAATATTTATTTTAATTTCATTATTTATTTTTGAAGCGAATACACAAGTAAATATTCTGCGAATACTTCAAGCGTCTACCTGTTGTAAAACGAAAAAAAAAAAAACGTTTATTGTGCGGGAGTCCCCCCTTAAATATTTATTTTATTCTGTTTTTAATGTTAATGCGACAACAGAAATACACTATCTGTGAACATCTCAACAGCCTAGCTATCACGTTCATGAGATATAGCGTGGTAACAGACAGACAGACGGACGGACGGACAGGCAGACAGGCACACAGACAGACAGACAGACAGACAGACGGACAGTGAAATCTTAGTAAAAGGGTCCCGTTTGGCACCCTTTGGGTACGGAACCCTAAAAATGGAACACCCGTTAAAATACATATTAATATACCAAAATATATGTTAATACCCCAAAATATATTGACATGTATATCTCGACATATTTTGGTGACGTCATGGAAATATATGTCATAGCTCAGTCTGTGGTCTTTCGCTGATTACTAGGGAAAATAGCGATCTTGACAAACAACAAGACACTACAAGACATACTACACGAGCTTACCTTGAACCTATCGGCACCTGACACGAATCCAGCGTAGGGTATACCGTAGAAGACGAAGTAGCTGCCATCATTGGCGTAAGCTCCAATAACAGTTCCCTGAGACGTCACTACAGATGGGCCGGTGCTCTGCGCAGTTATGCACGCGGCAGTAGCATACAGAAATATCAGTGAGATCATCGTGGCGATTGAAACTCTAGCCGCATGGGGATAAGGATGGATTTTTCACTGAAGCTCACGTTGTGTCCGCGCCCGTGGACGGTGCAAGAAATACTGAGCGGGACTGTGCTGGGTGCGTTGAATCAGGCGTTTTTTTAGCCGACTCCGACAGGAAAGGTCAGCAGTTGTTTTTCGCGCGTATGCATGTATATTTCGTTTCATTCGGCTCTGGTCTACGTGTAAACAGGCGGTTTATAAAAATTGCAGGTGGGACCTACCAACTGAACTATATTCCATTCCAGATCCTTCAATTGTATCTGGACCATGTGAACATAATATTTTTTCTCTTGTGTGGTTTTTAAATAAATACTTTTTTACTTACTTAAAATCTTCCTATGTTCTCATTGATTCGATAATTTCAATCAAAGATTTTTATTTATTGATTCTGATTGAATTTCAAAGAATAATTTATTTAGGGTGTGCGTGTCTGGAATGGAATATACAAGGAATCTCATGTGATACATGAATCTCAGCAGAGATTCAAGTATTCAACTGACCCATAGAGTAACTTATTATAACTGACCAAAGTAAGCCTTGTTTATATCGTAGGATACTTAGATAAAGCGGAGTTAATAGTCAAATACATTCGCGAAGAGACGGATAATAGAGAGATACTTTTTCTTGCAGTCATCCGTAAAGTAACTGAGTAGAATGTACATAATACGTAAATACTGATCAGAACAGTCATCAAACCGGCAAGTCTCAATAAATCTTCCTAGGATGTTCGTTAACATCCGTTTAGTTTAAGATCCTACAACAGTTGTAATCAACTAATGAAAACTATTTTGCCGTCGGGTTTTTTTTATTAGATTTTTATCGCTGATAGTAGTGTTGTATGATAAGTATTTGCGATGTTGAAATCAACGTCGCCACTGATAGTAAAACTGGTATCATCGAAAATTACTCATAGCTTGAAAATATATATTATTAATTTATCAATAGATAGATCATCATCATCAACCATTTGACGCCCACTGCAGGACATAGGCCTCCTTTGGTTTTCATAACCATGAGGGGTTTTGCCATAATCGCCACGCTTAGCAGGCGGGTTGGCGATCGCAGTATGCGGTTGGAATCTCAGGAAGACGGCTGCCCGTCTCCTGGTAATTGATTTCCTTAGTCGCCTTCTACGACATCCATGGAAGGAAATGGAGTGACGCTATTCTTAATCCGGCGCCACACGGAGTCAATATCTATCAATAGATAGATGAACTGTTCTTATCAATATTTGTTACGTTGATGTTTGGATGTTTGTTACTTAATAACGCAATAAAGAATGAACGGATTTAGATGACATTTGTTATGGAGATTGTTTGAGTCCCGGGGAAGAATAGGTTTCATCACGGAAATTACTCATTCGAAGCGGACGAAGTCGTGGGCAAAAGCTAGTTTATCATAAATTACGAGGTATTTTACCGCAGCATTATTTATTATGAGGAAAATCAATATTGTAACGTGCAAACTGGTGCACGAGGTCGTAATTATAGGATCTGTGAAAACTAACTAATGTGTAGGTAAGTATAGGTACCATTTATTGGTGGTTGCTAATATCCTAATCATTATATAAATGTGAAAATTTGTGAATATGTTTGAATGTTTGTTACTCAATCACGCAATATTCGGCTGAACGGATTTACATGAAACTTGGCGTACAGGTAGACGAAGACATGAATTGAGATTTAACATACTTGATATCCCGGTTAAATCGAGCGAATGTCGGTGCCGGCTGTGCAAGTATCAAATAACGCTGCGCGTAACGAAATACAGTCATAATAGTGAGATCATTAATATAAAAGTAGAGGTACCACTGTGTTCATTTAATGCGTTGTGAGGTACCTATGCTCACCTTTCATTAGTAGGGTCCTTGACAGAATATAATCTGACCGGTTGTTGACTCCTTGGTTGACTTACACCATACCCTTTTTACCCGAATGCGAAAACAAAGGCGAAAACATGCATGCAAAAAGTGATCAGTTACGGGAATGGGAGGTTTCGTCATCATCATCATCATCATCATCATCATCATCAGCATCATCAGCATCATCAGCCCACCTCTGCCCACTGCTGGGTATAGGCCTTTTCCCGATTGCGTCTTTAGTATGATAACCGTTCTAAAATGGACGTCAATGGATATTGCGATAACGTGAATGGATCAATTTTGAAACAATATTTATTTGTGATGTGACAATGACAATAAATTATGTAAGTTTCGTTATATGATCTAAAAATTACATCAGAGTGAAATAATAAAAAAATAAAGTGACGTTCCGTTTCTTGCAGTAACTTACCAAGTTCAGCGCCATCTATGCAACAAATAGGGAATAATCTCTTATATATAAAAATGAATTGCTGTTCGTTAGTCTCACTAAAACTCGAGAACGGCTGGGCCGATTTGGCTAATTGTTGTTTTTATATATTTGTGGAAGTCCAGGGAAGGTTTAAACGGTGAGAAGAAAAAAAACGGTTGACGTCGGTGATACGAAGTTCACGGGGTCATCTAGTTAAAAAATAAAAAAAAGAAATCCCTCATTAAAACTGTACTTATTATGAAAATTAGCATAGGACTGAATGCAGCACTCGCTTAGAATGCAGGGTCATGTTTCAGAAAGCTACAGTTAGTATAAACTTACAATTTCTATCACTGACCGCCGGTTTTTTGTACACTAACAAGCTGTTAATCTACTGTTAACAGCTGTCAGTGGTTTTTTTGTATGCACTTTGGTCAATTGACAGCTGTTAACAGTTTAACAGTAGATTAACAGCGTGTTAGTGTACGAGAAACTGGGGGTTATAATCTCACAGTTCGTCGGTTGGGCGAAAATTACTGACAAATAAATGTAAGTTTATTATAATACCCGACATATAAGTTAACAAAAATTCGCACAGAAGACGATATGAGTTCGTGATAGGCATAAAATGTAAGAGCCATTTTTAGGGTTGCGTACCCGGAGGGTGCCAAACAGGGCCCTAATACTACGACTCCGCTGTCTATCTGACTGTCTGTCCGTCCGACCGTTAAAGGGCTCTATCTTTGGAACCGTAATTAGGGTTGCCAGGCGTCCGGCTAAAGCCGGACATAGGTAGGCTTTTTGATCGAGTGTCCGGCCAAATTAAACGGTGTCCGGCCTGTCCGGCTTTTGTTAGGCTTTAACTCGCACCTCGGTAGATTTTCGTAAAATGGGCCTGGCAACACTGCTAGATGTCTCGTTTGTTAGACTAAGAAGATTTAAAAAATGTTAATTTTATTCATTAGTGAAGAAGTTTTGTTTTGTTCAATTTTATTTTCTCAACTTTAATTTTGTGTTTTCCCTTGGGAAGTAAAAATATTAATGAATGATTAGTAGTAATAAAAGACTGATTCGTTATTCAATTTTATTTTATTTCATTAGAATTTAAGAAGTTTTATGGTAAATGATCAAGAAAATCTTAGTTTTACGTAAAAAAAATTGTCGTATTATTGCTTCAAATTATCCTTCATAATTTAGGGTGTCCGGCTTTTTTACCAAAATGTCCGGCCAAACTGGCTGGTCTGTCCGGCTATTAGGTTAAACGACCTGGCAACCATAACCGTAATAGTAAGCCAGTTGAGATTTACGGTTTACGACGATTATGGCGGATTACTAATAATAAATAATAAAATTTAAAAGGGGGTCTCCCATATGTACAACAAAAGTGTTTTTTTCGGCGTTTCCACTTACTCCTACTCGGTTCTCCTACTGGTACTACAGGATACTAATGGAGTCTCGTACAAAGGATATTGTCACTTATTTATTAGGTACTATTCTGACAAAGGTATTCCGATAAAACGGCGTCGAGAGGATCTCGTAACTGATACTGTAATAATGAATACCCAAATGTCGCTTCTACATAGCAAAATTACTGTAGGTAATTTTTTGGAAATTTGTCGAAATTGCGCCATTTTGTTTCAAAAATAATCGTAGATTTATGTATAGTACAAAGCTTGTCAAACGTGTTTTCCTTTGATTCCTTACTTTGAAGATTAAGACATGAGTGTAGATAAAGTAGTGTATGAGACTGCACATAACTTGGTATTAAAACACTCGCGAATGCTATTAAAAAACTCGCCAAGGCTCGTTTCTTAAAATTTCGCTCGTGTTTTAATAACCCTCATTATGTGACAGTCACATAAACTACTATTTTTTATTCTGTACTTATTAAGTGTACTAATTGCATAAAAGGTCACGATAAGAGCATAAGTACATATTGGTCCTCGCGCTCCTACCAGCGGGAGAACCGAGTAGGAGCCAATGGAAACGGTCGTTTTTTCGCCGTTTTTTTGTTTATACTCTATCGTAGTAAATATGATTATTTGTTAATTTGTCTAAAGTTCTAAATCACATCCCGCGTCCTCTGCCAAACCGAAATACGTCCAAAGGGAAGTCAAAATAATATGTTCCAGTTATTTGTCGGACATTATAGGTACTAATTGTAGCTTTATGAAACAGGGCTCAGTAGGAACTTTGATGCCACGTTTGCCGGATAGTAAGTCTGAACATAAGTAATGGACAATAGTGCTAAAATAAAGCCCTATGGTTTTATTGGTTTTTTGAGAAGAAAACAGAAAAATAGGGGTCACGTATTTTTTCATTTCTTGTATTTATTTGGAATTAATAGTTATTTTTAAGTTTTAAAGTTGACTTTTTAGGGCCGGAAGTGGCGTAGGCTAGAAGGCAACGTGACTTGTCATTGTCACGTCACGTCATGCAAGATAATAATCTGCGTTGTCTGTTTTTTGTTTCGAATAGATACTGCTATCTAGCTAACATTTTTTCTTTCACCTTTCGTTCACAGATGAAAATGGGAGGTTTTCTTTTTGACTATTAAAAAAAAGTAGTTCCCAAGGACTCTGTAGATGGCGCTGAACTGACTACGTTACCAGCCGAACGTTCCAATTTGCGACCGTGGGTAAACCTGAACGCACTGCAGATCGCTTACATACTCAGATTACGTAATAGAAAACGTTTAAATTATACTTACGAATTCAATGAGGAAGACATTAAAGTCGTAGGTTCTTGCTAATTTCGCATACGAATCTTCGATATGAACAAAAGAGAGGAAGTAATTCTGTCAGTACGTTTCGTTTTATGATCTCAAACTACATCCAAGTGAATTAATCAAAAAATAATGTAACGTTCCCTTCCTTGCAGTAACGTACCAAGTGCAGCGCCATCTATCCAGCGACTAGGGAAGAAATAAAAAAAAATAAAAAGAAAATCCCTCATTCGTGTCGATATACCACAGACTATAAAGTCATTGTTGACATTTTACCTTTTTTTGGCTGATAAAGGCAAAGTCGTAGGTACCACGTCGCAGAGTCGCTGTGCCGGCTTTTTTTAATTTTGCAGTTTTTCAATTATATCTCTGAAACAAAACTAGAGAAAAATCTTTGAGTATTTTTCTAGTATTCTGTGAAGCTGTGAATTATTGTCCATTATACTCATCTTTAACCACCCAAACCCAATAATAATAATAACTTCCACCAATAATAATAATAATAATTACAACACAATCACTTGTCCTGGTCCCAAACTAGGATACCCTGTGCTATGGTAACTAGGCAACAATATCACAAGAATGGAAACCCAGACACCCAGACTGAGGCCATTTGTACAAATGTACGGCAGCCCCCAGTGAGAATCGCACCCACGACCTCCGGCATGGTAATCTGACGTGATACTGCTAGACAAACCAACCAGTCTAGTCAATTTGAACCTCATAGTTCAAGCGCTACCTCCTACTTACCCCCACTTGCCTCGAGAGCTTTTCCGTGCTTACCTTAGTAAAATAGCGTACTAAAGCGAAGATAGTGCGAGCACAGAGCAAAACTCACAGAATACCGTATTCGGTCCAAATGATCAGCCCTATTACTACATTGGTCGTTGGTTCGTCGTACGGGAGGGGGTGGGTTTGAATCCCGGCAAGTACTGACTTTGTTTTCTAAGTTACATTCATTCGTGAAGTTGTAGTAGCATTACCACTCGCTAACCGTGAAGGAAAACATCGTGAAGAAATCTGAGCGTCTGAGGTGTTCGCATACCTCAGCGCTTGAAATTGCCAATCCGCGGTGAGCACGCGAGGTAATCAAGCCCACACTCTCTCTCTGAGAGAAGGCCTGTGCCCTGCTGTGGGACGTGTATAGGCTACATAAAAATGTACTTCGTTGTTTGCTTTCTTAATTGTAACTTACAATATTAGGGACGTCCCAGGTGGACATACTTCGACCATATAGAGGATGTATTAGCAAAGTGCAAGATAAAAAGTACCCGAAACCAGTGTCCGTGCATACAACGACTAATGAATGTTGAGGAAGGCAAAGTGTAGATCACTTTAGGATCGTGCCAGTCCGATGTCAGTCCATGGTCTCTGCCAACCCCTCTGGATACAGGCGTGAGTTTATGTATGTATGTACTTACAATAACTTCCACAAAACACAACTTCTTATCCTGGTCCTGAACTAGGATACCCTGTGCCGTTGTAAATATGGTATCAACACCTTATCCATATGAGAAGGTTCTCCGAGAACGTTTTCGTACGACGAGAATTTATCAATGAGGGCTTTTCAATGACAACTTTCAGTTGAGTTTCATAAAAAAAACTAGATGGCGCTGCAAGGAGAACAAATATCATCATACCTTTTAAATGTTGTACATCGTTTTAATCTGTGATAATCTAAATATCTCTCCTCTCTTCAACGAAACAAGCAAGCAACGTGACCGAAACCACAGAGAAAGTACAGTGATATTGTTGCATCGACAAGTGGACTGTAGATTTTAGGGGAAAATGAATTAAATATCGATGACTCGGGTTGCACAAATCCGACAACAAAGCAAGGGAGTACGACTCACCTTTCCTCTGCAACAGCCGGCTTCTCACGTAGAATCGCAACTCCTGAACTGGTGAAGGCGTACGACGTCTTCCGAGACCCTGGCCAGGGTTGATAGGTTCTAGAGGGAAACTCTGTAACGCACGGCGTATACCGCGACTGTCGCACCGAGCTCTCGACAGATAACTGTTAGATTCAAAATCTTGTTCCGCTTGTGGCGCTAGTGTCGCTGCGCCTAATGTTCTTCTACCACCATCGCGGGTAATATCGCAAGAGGGCGGTAGTTCCGACTGAGCGTCGGTTAAATGGTCGCATCACATGATTTGATGTAGGAAATGTCCAACCACGAATACGGAACACACCCCCTACCGAAACCAGTGTGATGGTTTCTATTAAAAGGAAAACAAAAATCATAAAAATATTTAGTTCTATTTTTATGGGAAAGGCTGCTAATGGCCCTTAAAAAAATTAAAATAGGAAAGTAATTAACCTAACTTAGAATTAATATTTATTTAATTTTAAATTAAAACTGGATATTTAAAGCAGGCTAATTAATGTATGGTAAAGGACAAAGTTTATTGACAGGTCTTTGTAATACACTTTTTTCTGTGCGTAGTGTTACACAGCGGACAAAACCGTCTGGACCTGGATGTACTTTTTCTACTTTTCCTAAAGGCCATTTACAAGTGGGGACATTATCAGTCTTTATGAGAACAATATCACCAATATTTATATTGGAAGAAGAAGTAAACCATTTTGCTCTTTGCTGTAACGTGTTTAAATATTCACTACTCCAACGTTTCCAAAACTGTTGCGAACACTTTTGTATGTACTGCCAACGTGACAGTCTGTTAGTGTTTATATCGTGAACATCATATTCAGCCAAAGCAGTTAAACTTCGACCAATTAAAAAATGTCCGGCCGTCAAAACATTAAAGTCGTTAGGGTTGTCGCTAGCTGGCAGTGGGCACAGCGGTCGCGAATTAAGGATTGCCTCTGCCTTACAAAAAATGGTAGAAAGTTCCTCAAACGTTAAGGATTTTTGACCTACACTTCGTACTAAGTGATACTTAGCTGCCTTGATGCCAGCTTCCCATAGTCCACCCATATGGGGAGCACTAGGGACATTAAACTTCCAAACTAGCTGTCGTTTAGCGCAGCCATCCGAAATGTCACCTTGACAATCTCGCAAGAACCTTTGTACTTCTGTGATATGCTTACTCGCGGCGACAAAATTAGTACCACAGTCTGAATATAACGCAGAACACATGCCCCTACGCGCTACGAACCGGTCAAAGCACGCGAGAAAACAATCCGCGGAAAGCGAAGACAACACTTCTAAATGCACCGCTTTTGTTGAAAAACATACGAACAGCGCTAAGTACGCTTTCGAAACTTTAGCATTACGGCGTAAACTTTCTTTTATAAAGAAGGGACCACCGAGGTCCACTCCGACGTGATCAAATACTTTATTAGGCATCAAACGAGTGGCTGGCAGAGGAGCCATCTCCGGCTGAGATAATAAAGTCGGTTTGTTTTTAAAGCAAATGAGACATTTAGATAATACGGATCTAATGACGCTACGAGCGGACGGGATCCAATAATTTTCATTTATGATACTTTGTAAGGTACGCGGCCCTACATGTAAGTATTTTTCATGTAAATATTTAATTAAAAGTCTCGTAAAAGGACTATTCTTAGGAAGCAAACGCGGGTGTTTAGAGTTATAAGGAAGCTCCGAGTGGCCGATACGACCCCCTACCCTGAGAAAGCCGTCAGCATCAAGAAACGGAGACAATTTGCGCAAAGAAGGCACGAACTTTTTATTTTTAAGTAATTTAATTTCAGTTTCGAAATAGGCAGTTTGAACTAACTTTATTAAAGCATTTAAGGTCCGATTTAACTCAAGAGTAGTTAGTCTTACTGATTTAAATTTAAAATTACTTTTTTCACGAGCTAATTTTAAAATCCAAGTAAAAGTTCTTTGCATTTTAGAAAACGATGAGAATTTATTAAATATTCTTTCGCAAAGTTCCTGTTTAGTTTCCCCCGGTAAGCTATTATCTTGTAATAACAAGTTAACAGAAATTTTTAATTCCGGTAATTGAACGTCACTTTTATGAATAAAGACCGATATTGGCCAAGCGTTGTAGTCTTGATACATCCAATCGGCGCCCATCAACCACTGTTTACTACAGCTGACAAGTTGCGCTGGAGACGCTCCGCGAGAACCGATGTCAGCTAAGTTGTGCTCACTAGAAACGTGTCGCCAACAGTGAGGGGGTAAGATTTCAATTATTTGAGTCACACGGTGACTAACATAAGTTTTTAATTTATAAGGTTCGGTTTGGAGCCACGACAATACGATTGTCGAGTCCGACAAAGTTGTGATTTTAGTGATCTTAACTCTAGTGAAAGAATCACAAACAGATTTAATTAATTTACTAAGTAAGACAGCACCCATCAATTCCAATCGTGGGATTGTGATTTGTTTTATTGGCGCAACCTTAGATTTTGCAGTTACTAAACGCACTTTTACGTTATTTCTATTATCGCGACTGATAACATAAACACAGGCTGCGTAGCCGCGTAAAGAAGCGTCACTAAAGCCTACCAACTCACACTGCGTTTCTCCCGCGAGCAACATGTGGCGTTCAATACGAAGTTCGGCCAACAATGGAAGTTCCGAGATAAAATTTTGCCATCTATCTTTTAAATCGTCCGGCAACCGTTCATCCCAACCGATCCCTAATTTCCATAGCTCCTGCATGAGGGTCTTAGCTTCAAATGTGCATGGCGCGACAAAGCCCACGGGGTCATATATCGACGCGAGTAGTTTAAGTACCGAGCGCTTCGTGGAATCAGCATCGGCCATATTTATTACGAAACAAAAACTATCATTTGTCGGAAACCATTTCAATCCCAGAACCTTTAGGGTTCGATCTTTTTCATCACCAGAAAAACTTATTGAGCCTTCCCTATTCTCGATCGGAACTCGCTTAAGGAGATCCTCACTATTACTCATCCACTTTTTTAATGTTAACTTTGCGCTTTCAAAAATACCTATAAGCTGATCCTGTACTTCACAAGCCTCCTCGAAGGTAGAACAGGAATAGATTCCATCATCCATGTACACCCCTTCTCGGAGTACCTGGGCGGCGAGTGGGAAACGTTCTCCCTCGTCAATTGCCAACTGAAGTAAAGTTCGAATAGCTAAAAACGGTGAGCAACTAAGACCGTAAGTTACGGTGTTCAATTCGTACAATTTAATAGGTTCGTTAGGTGATTCTCTAAATAAAATGTGCTGATAGCCCCTGTCACTTTTTCGTAACGAAATTGCGCGGTACATTTTACAAACGTCAGTTACTAGGCAAAACTCGAAAAGTCTAAAATTTAAAATTATCGCTGCTATATCGCGGTACAAACTCGGCCCTACTAGAAGTATATCATTCAAAGAAACGTTATTACTACTTTTCGCCGATCCGTCGAACACAACACGCAACGGAGTCGATGTGCTACTAGGCCGCAAAATACTATGATGTGGAATAATATACTTGCTAGGTTTATCACCTTTATAAAGCTCCATATGTCCGAGATTCTCATATTCGCGCATGAACTCGATGTATTTTTTCTGTAATTCCGGAGTGCGCGCGAGTTTGCGCTCAGTGTATAATAACCTACGTTCGGCTATCGCACGCGTCTCACCGAGCGGCGGGTGGCCAGGTGCGAACGGTAACGGCACGACATACCGCCCGTTCGATTCCCGGGTGTGTTCTTTCGCGAATATTTCTTCGGCTAATTTGTCCATAGGACTGACTAGAGGTGTGCACGGCACTTCCTCAATTTTCCAAAATGAACGTAACGTTTCATCTAACGACTGTTCTTCTTCGTAAGAAATAGATAAATGTAAATTTTGCGAAATATTATTTTCACGCGGGTATAATTTACCGCTTATAACGAACCCAAACACGGTTTCGATTACACTTGGAATGCTATCATTAATTATTAACGGTTTATCTTTAATGAGAAAAGGCACAATGTCATTTCCTAACAAAATATCAATTCGAGACCGGGTATAAAATAATGGATCCGCTAATTGAAACGATCGATATTTGTTAATTACGCTATCTGAAAATATAACATTTGGCATATCAGCTGATACCTTGGACACGATAACCAAATTAACGTCGAACGTCGGACCGTCAAAATGTCTCGGTTTTATCGTGCACGTAACCATGCCCTGATTTTTAATAAATCCACCGCCTAAGCCGTTAATAGTAAACGGACACTTCCTACGAGGTAAGCGTAATCTTTGAGCGCATTCGGTAGTTATAAATGAGCTCTGAGCTCCGGAATCAATAACCGCACGGCATGCAGTCTTGATACCGTTCATCAATATCGCGAATATGCGTTATGGTAGTACCTAAAACTACACCATAATCCCGATTATCGATCGCTGTTTCGAGAGATTCCTGTATCGAATCACTCACGGAGTGAGACGAGACTAGCGCCTGGTGCGCGTGAGAAAGAGACGGCAGCGCGGACGAACAACTATTCGTAGCTACGGCTGGCACGGCCACCGATGCAAGTGTACGCCCCGAATCTTTATGTAAAAGATAATGATGTTGCAATAAACAAACACCGCAAGAAATTGTACTTTTACAGTCATTACATTTATGATCTGGTTTAAGACAATTTGTGCATAGATTTAACGAATGAACACGGTCCCTTCGTTGATCGACTGACAATTTACGAAATTGATCACATCGATAAATCATATGATTTTGTTTACAATGCGCACAAACTAAGTTAAAGTTCGCGTTGCGATTATTATTGTTGTTATTCTGCGCTCGCGTCGTCGTAGCTAACACAGATTTGAAAGAAGACGGTTTTTGAAAGTTGCTTTTGTGGGTAGTCTGATTAAAAGTTTTAACCGATGTTGGCGCAACAATAGAAGACGGGTTATTAAATGTACTATGTTCTAACACTTTAATCTGTTTATTAACGAAATTTATGAGTTCGGTAAAAGTAGGTATTGTTTGTTGGTCTCGACCTTCTTCAAATGATTTTCTAGTGTGAGGGTCAAGCCGTCGCAATGCTAAATGACAAAAAAGAAAATCGTCTAAGTTCGATATATTTAACGCTTGAATAGCTTTTAGCGAGTGATCGAATGTTTCTATGAATGATGCCAAGTTTAGAACAGTGTCTTTAGTAAGCGGCGGAAAGTTTAACATTCTATCAAGGTACCTACTTGCGAGTGTTCTATTGTCGTGATATTTATCTATCAGACTTTGCCAGACTAACGAATAATTAGCAGCCGTTATAGGTAACTTTTTCGCAATATTCAATGCCGAACCCTTTAAACAAGAAAGTAAATAATGAAATTTATCAATATTAGAAAAATTCCTATTATGAACTAACGATAAAAAAGTGTCATAAAACGTTATCCAATCTTCTATTTTACCATCGAATTCAAATAATGACAATTTAGGTAAGACAGGGCTAACTAACTCCTGTTTTTCAACCGATTGGGAGTTATTCGAGTGCTTTTTTGCAACTAATTGACATTTAGTACACATTTCATCAAATGCTTCGAGTTCCCTCAACGACATTTTCTTTGCTGGATTTATTTGACTTTCAATTTCAAACAAATCAAAAATGACCGTTTCAAATTTCGTACGAACATTTTCTAATTCGGAGATTTGTAATAAAAATGAAGGCAATCGGTCTAAATGTTGATCAACCGTTCTAGAAACATCGAATAACTTTTGTAATTTAGTAAACAAGTACTCCTTTTTACAAGTTAAAGTAGTACGTTTCACTTCTAACGTTTTATCTTCTAACGCCATTTTGAATTCCAAATTGCAAATTGGTTTTTTATAAAGAAAAATTAAAGAAATAAAGAAATAATTAGGAACACTAGTTCTTTAATCTTGGCTCTGAAGGGCCAGAAATGTTGCATCGACAAGTGGACTGTAGATTTTAGGGGAAAATGAATTAAATATCGATGACTCGGGTTGCACAAATCCGACAACAAAGCAAGGGAGTACGACTCACCTTTCCTCTGCAACAGCCGGCTTCTCACGTAGAATCGCAACTCCTGAACTGGTGAAGGCGTACGACGTCTTCCGAGACCCTGGCCAGGGTTGATAGGTTCTAGAGGGAAACTCTGTAACGCACGGCGTATACCGCGACTGTCGCACCGAGCTCTCGACAGATAACTGTTAGATTCAAAATCTTGTTCCGCTTGTGGCGCTAGTGTCGCTGCGCCTAATGTTCTTCTACCACCATCGCGGGTAATATCGCAAGAGGGCGGTAGTTCCGACTGAGCGTCGGTTAAATGGTCGCATCACATGATTTGATGTAGGAAATGTCCAACCACGAATACGGAACAGATATCATGTCAATTTTGACATATCATGTGACGTCAGCACCATCTATCGGTAACTTGCGGTACTGTATTATTTTTTAATGATGCTTTGAAAAGCCCTCATTGAAAATTATGCCTTCGTTCAATTAATTTCGCTGATGTTCACTGTGATCCACAAATGTTTACAGGGCGTCCCAAAGTTATGGGCCATGAAGGGAAAGTACCTTAAACATCGTAGATAGGGTATTTTGTTGAAAGAAGACTTTATGTTATTTTTAAAAGTTAGTAATTCTGCATTCAAAGATTTTCTAAAAATTACTTGCCTTGGAATCGAACCGACTTAAATGTAAAAAAAAAACACCCCTAATTTTATGATGCCAATCAATAAATAAAATCTCTTCTTAAATAATGTTATTTTAAAATTTTATTTTAAAGTATTTTAAAAGAAAGGAACAGCGTGAAATTAATCATTTTAATCAAATTAAAAACATACATGAAACAAACAAACGCTCTCATAAATTGTTACATTTTCAAATTTAACAAGAACATTATTTTTGTTTTAAATTTGGCTTGTGTCTAGCTTACCAAGGACGTATTGAAATACTAAATTTTATCATTTTATCTACACTTCCACTTATAATAAGGAAAACTATGCTATAAAGTATTTTATGAAGTGGGTACTTATTCACGAATAATCAATGCTATCTATGGAATGATAATATCGCTACTTTTCGAACGTCGTCGTTGGCAATAAAAAACTTTCTTGAAAGACACAAACATTTTACGTTGTTCCTTTCTTTTAAAATACTATGTTACTTAAGAAGAGTTATTAGTTTTTGGCCATTATTTCGATTGGCATCATAAAAGTAGGGGGTTTTTTTTATTTAAGTCGGTTCGATTCCCAGACAAGGCAAGTATTTTTTAGAAAATCTTTGATTGCAGAATTACTAACTTTTAAAAATAACATAAAGTCTTCTTTCAGCAAAATACCCTATCTACGATATTTAAGGTACTTTCCCTTCATGGCCCATAACTTTGGGTCGCCCTGTATAGTTTACCATAAATATTTAAGTAGACATAAATATATATTTTTTCAAATCCTAAGTTCTCTTCATGCAAGATAATTTTTTTTAAATATTTTGCCCCGCGCGCAACACTCCCGTTGTGTGGGCTTTATTACTCTGTATGGAAGTAAATAAATTTAAAGAAAAGAAAGAAAGAAAAATATATTTATTTCACGACACAATACACAAAAACATAAAATTACTATTCATAAAATTATCTGTGCCTAATGTTTCTATTACCGTGGTAATATTACTAGAACAAGACGCGTGCGTACCGTGGATTGGCGAATAAGATATATTTTTTATACATACATTATGTCTTTATGTTCTTTACTCTCTATCTTTCTGAGAGAAGGTTTGTGCACTTTTTCTTCGTGGCCTGTCGATTGCAAAAGAATTTTCGTCAAATTCTTTGCGGCCCAGAACTTTGCGACGGTGGCTGCGTTATCACTTGCAATCACTAGGTCCTAGGTACGAGTGTTAGGGCACGCAGTGCACAATTAATGATGGTCTATCGCGTGGGAGGTTCCGCACAAACAGTTCAGACAAATTATCGCTCTCCCCCACCTGGATATGTTATCCTTACTTCGGCCGATACGGATCCGCAGCCGATTCAGGGATTTCCATGTTGCCCAGGGCAATTTATGTACAGGCGGGAGGCTCTCCGACACCGTCACAAACGAGTTTTGTGCACTGTAGTGAGACGTATCATCATGAACCCATTATGGCCCCACCGAGGGGCACAGGGACAGGGGTCTCTTCCCTGAGGAAGGTATAGGCCATACTCCACCACGGGGGCCAAGTCCGGATTGGTGGAGGCTTGTAGACTAGTGGCTCGTCTACTGTCAGAAGTTGTCAAGCCGCCCTAAGGCCTCTGACTTGGCTTAACGACTGCCATCTATCGACGGCAGCCGGCACCAATAGCTTAACGTGCCTTGCGAAGCACGGAACCGCTCGAAAAAATGCCACTAGCGTTAGGCATAGACGGCGACCCATCCATGCACTGAACGCGCCCTGTGTTGCTTAACCTTCGTGATCGTTTAAGATCACTCAGGCAGCCGGGGCTACGAGCGATTCGTGAGCGTGAGCGATAGTGAGACGTATAAAGGCTACATAAAAAAAAACTTTATGGTACGTCAACAAGAAAATACAGATTTTTAGACAGACGTTCTGTTTCGTTTAGCGCTATAACAACATTATGAGCATCACGGGTGTCTACTTCATGCATAATTTAGCGTTCACTGAGCGATTTTAATTTGAAACGTAAATATTTGGATTTTGCGTTGTCATACGCAGGCAGTAACACCTGGGGGCGAGTCTCTTAAATGCATGGTTATTTAAAGAGTGATATTAGTAGTGGTTGGGTCATTGACACTATTGGTAGGTGACTTCTACTAACCAATCGCATTCCAGTGGTGTAACCCGTGCGACTTAACTCGGCACCTCGCGCGATTCGATGTCCTTCGCGAGAGATGTCTATTTAATTTGCGCGGGTTATACTATTAGAATTATATTGAAATGGTATATTTCTTAGGAGACTACGAAATACCGTCAAATAACAAACCGTTGTTGTGCTAATATTGAGCGATTATGTATTTACTAGACTCTAGGCCTTGGTGACATGTTTGAAATTCACTCTTATGCCTATATTATATATTATATAAAAATATGCACATATAAACCCTGAAAAACCCTGATCTCTGCCTACCCCTCCGGGATACTGGCATGAGTGCATGTAATGAAATGTAAATACATAAACCCACATCCGTATTCCAGAGGGGTAGGCAGAGACTAGTGTTTGCCACTTGCCACGATCCGAAAAAAACCTCTTTTGTTTCGGGGATTTACCTTTACTCGAACACCTCGGCAGGCTGCAAAAAACCTTAAAATACATAGTTGACTATCAAATAGGCCAACTCCCGCACTATTAAAACTAAGAACAAGTCTGTTTCTTCAAATTTAGAACAAATGTCGCACGTACGATGTGACGGATCAAGATGAAAGAAAAGGTGACGCTCTAAATCTTGACTCAGTTTGCGATTTTTTAATTAATTCTGTGCAAAAAGCTTTTGAAAACTTTGAATTATTTTTTAATCACTAGTCGTGAACCAACGCAGTTCACTATGCCAGGCACGTCCTTCGCACACGAAACGTTATGCTAGGCCCCGTTTACACCATAATCGTTATGTGACTTCTTTTAATTTTTGGGAGCTGAAATTACTCGCGTTCTGAGGCTTATGCTTGTTAACCTACACGAAGGACTTGGTATGGTATGATTAGGCCATAGCCCTGTACGCTGTACGGTACATTTTTCACATTCCATTCTATTCGATAACTGAACATAGTGGAGCAATACTTTTTTCTTTTAGTGAATTAGGCGATGATCGAGTTATTATGAAATCTGGTTATGGTATAAAAAGAGAATTGCCAACGAATTCTTTTGAAACTCATAATAGACAGAAATGTTATAAGTTTTAAAAGGATTCACTATTGATTGTTGTTTTCATGAATTATATGTCTTGATCGTAGTATTTAATAGCGAAATGCTCAATGTTGAAATGTTAACAGCATACACGCAAAGATAAGTAGTAAAAGCGTCTTAGGTACATAACCTATGAGTGTATGTATTCAACATTTATGTATGTTGCATCGTTTCACACGCAGACTTCCTAATACATCTAGTAGACGAATAAACGTGCCCACACACTTCCCTGGTCACTTCTGTCGCAACAGGCGTATTGCAAACTAGCACAAAACCTACCATCAAAGCTTGACCTCTCGGTATATGCTAGTTGAGTGTCTCGGGTAGGTCAAGAGCTTAGTTTTATGTAACAAACGCCTATCGTAGTATATCGGGTGATTAAATGTCAACCAAAGGCCGCTTCGGTGACCTAGGCTGGGGCAGACCACTCTTGCGTGCGAACCACGATTTACAAGTGCCCGTGGTGTGTGAATTTAGCATTTTCTGCAATTTTCTAGTGCCCTCATTTCATAAATAGGCCACTATAACACCCATGTGTGTGTTAGATGTGCAAGCATGCACGCACGCACGCACGCATGCACGCACGCACGCACGCACGCACACAAGCACGCACGCACGCACGCTCGCACGCACGCACGCACGCACGCACGCACGCACGCACGCACGCACTCACTCACACACACACACACACACACACACACACTCACACACACACACACACACACACACACACACATGCTTTTAGAATCCGTTCTAAAAATATGTGTAAGCGTGTAATATGATATAATATATATAATATAATAACATAATATAATGTTAGGTTACATTATATTATGTTATTATATTTATATTAATAATAACTAAAAACTAACATTTTCGATTATTTCCAACTTTCTCTTTTTATAGTATAAAAGTAGTAATCTATAATTGGCCTTGTATCTGATTATATTTTTAAAAACTTATTAAAAATATCGCCGTTGATTTCCCGAAATAAACCAAATATAAATAAAATAAAACTATAATTACGATTAACCTACAGATTAACAAGTAGGAAGAATAATAATAATTTTACTGGGCCTAAATTCTGTCATTATAGTTATCCGGTCACTTTCTTATACTAACAGTGGTATAGAAAATGTTCAAAAAATTATAGAAAGGTAAAAAGTGCTGATGATGACGCTAAAGGTAACTAATTATTTTAGCCAAGCAGACAGACAAACATTTGGGTCTTCGTTGCTTAGAAAATATGAGTTACTTAAATAAATTAGTTTCACAATACGAATGCGGTTCATACAAAATGTACTGAAGGGACAAGGCGAAGCCCACAAAGAAGAGACGGGGCGAGGGCGCAAACTCTTTTCCGCGCACTCGCCCCACGTCCCTTTTGTGTGGCCAGGGCCTTAAGGGTGGAAACTTCCACAGTTGAGTCCTCAGAACAAAGTCCTAGGGCCTTCTGCGGAAGGACGATAGGCAATTTTCCGCGTTACTGACTCGGAAACTTCATCATGTGACGTCTTTGACTGAAAGCCAAACTATTTGATTTGTGGAAGAATTACAGATTAAAACGAATATAATGTATTTTATTCATTTATTGAAGTGTGCAAATTTCAAAAAGGTTACTTTTACCTGGAAAATTGAGGGTAAAAATACGAAAATGAGTGATGACAAAACAGCTCCGCTTTAGTCATAATTTTATCGAAATCTGTCACCACCACTATCATTGATTGATAGTTCGAATCCGTACGGTATAAATATTGGTAAGTACATATAGGAATACCTACTTTTGGCTATTATCTCCGTTTCCGGCTTAGTGACTAATTTATGAATAAAGTGTTATCTATCTATGTATCTAACATGCTAAAGGAATTGCGCATATTTGAAGTAATATTGCACGTCGATAAGCTTATAATAGCTACTACAGAATCGTCGAATCGATCATTCACACACACAATGCTTTACATTGTTGTTCGGGAATTGAAACGGGAATAGTTTTCATAGAAATTCTCTGCAATTTATATTTAAACATACATACATACATAAACTCACGCCTGTATCCCGAGGGGTAGGCAGAGACCAGGGACTGCCACTTGCCACGATCCTGACAGATCACTTCCGCTTCCTCAACATTCATTAGTCGTTGCATGCACGCACGCCGGTTTCGGGTACTTTTTATCTTGTCCTTTGCTAATACATCCCCTATTTGGTCGAAGTATGTCCGCCTCGGACGTCCCTTACCGACCCTTCCACCCATATTCGCTTGATATATTTGTTTTGTCAATCTTTCTTCCTTCATCCTCTTCACATGTCCCAACCAACGCAATATTTCTTTCTCAATTCTAGTCACTACATCCTCTTTCAGTTAAAGTATTGCGTATCCTGTCATTCAAAGTAACACCAGACATACTTCTCAAGGACCTCATTTCTACTGCATTAATCCTACTTTCGTGCTTCTATTATGAAACTTACATTTTTATATTTAAACTTGCAAATTTTTGTATTTTTTTTCTTTCTTAAGAATTTGTTCCATCAATTCCCAAAAAAGCTATTTAAAACTATTTTTTACTTTCCTTCCCTTCCATGAATGAGATGAGATGAGATGAATATGTTACGTACAGGGCCAACCAATAGTGGAGAGGTAAAGAAAAATAATAAAACAAAGGAAGACTGTCAATCTCAGGCGTAAAAGCTCAACTAATTAGGTTAAGTGTGGAAAGATGTATAGCAAAAGAGCGTTTTCATTTTTCACCGAACCTCGAAGAGCGCCCATAAAATATAAGCCCAGATGAGCTGAGAATAAAATGTTTACAGCTCAAAGTATAAGCGGCTTGTCTGCAGTAAGACTATGCCCCGAGAACTGCCCCTATATTACGCTCACCAAATCCTGAGCGATTCCAATCGCCTAACTGTCAAATTAGTATGGAATTTGACAGTTAGACGATTGGAATCGCTCAGGATTTGGTGCGCGTAATTAGGCCACTGCTCGCAATTTGCTACGTTCCCAGTTTGTCATACTTTTTTTAACCCGAGCCCAAAAGATGAGTAATGTGTTTAGCTCGTATGTATGTAAGTATGTCCTATTTGTTCCCTCATAACTCCTTAACCTATATGAAATCAGCAAAAAATTAAAAATCACTAAAAAGTCAAAAATAAAAAAAGAATTAAAAAATAACCAATAACCCTCATCTGAGCAATAACCCGACTGCTGAGCATTAACTAATAAGGTCGCAACTGAAACAAAATAAAAAGATTATGTTACAAAAGATAGTTTTTTTTTTCTTTTATCACCGTCAACCTAAATTACTTTTGCCGATGTTTTCTATCACAAAACCAAATACTTTATGGTACAGATTCGACCTATACTTGATTAATCGTAGTAAATGGCCTAATTTTACTATTGCAATAGCTCCAGCGCTGCGGAAAGTGCAGCCTCTATGCCCTTGCGTAATGAAGCACAGGAACCCGTGCGATCCGTAGCGGCTGAGGCGGGCGTGGGCTGCCCTCCCTCCACGTCTCCGGCCATCATATACACTATAGGGAGGTAACCACATCCACTGCGTGTGAGTCGGATTTGAAGCCAATAAAATTGAACCTCACAGTAACCTTATTAGAAGTGCACTAAGTCTATTTTTGCCCGTATTTCCTATTCAGTAACTAATTGGGACTTACCTCAATGCCTCAGAGAGGTAATTCATTCTTTACCCAGATGATCTGGATGTGGTTGTGATGTAGGGCTTTCAGGAAACGGCACAAAAGAGTTTACTACTGCACTCGATTTGTCAAGCTGGTCGACATCTGAAGGACACGGAGGCAAAGAGAAAGAGGTTGTAGGAAGTGGCTCGAAAGAGTCCAACACTTGCTCTACACTCCATTCTTCAGACGGGGAAGCAGCAGAACTCGAAGCCAAGGGCTGGGAGGACGCCATGGTAGTCATACATTGTTCCTCAGATAGGAGTACGGAAAACGCTCTCAACTATCAGCTAGACAAAAAATGACTGATTTGTTGACGAGCAACAAGATGGTGGATGCGAAAATTCTCCATTTCACATAATATCACTTTTTTTTAAGTTCATCCAACACGTGAAACGAGGCGCGGCGTCTATTCCGAAACGAAACAGTTTTCAAAATGGAGTAAATATGTAGGATTTCTGGAATTTCTAAAATTTATATCTCAAAAACTAACGAGTTTCAGGTGCTAGTATTTAATATTTAAACTTCTCATCCATAGGCCATTCTGCAGTATGCATTTCAAGTCTCAAGTAAACGGATGAAATTGGAAAACTTAGCCCTTTTGTATCAAAACAAAAGTAAACACGTCTTTTATTTAAGCAATAGAAAACTCTTTCACAAGTTGCATCTACTCATGTGGACTCGAAAAACTAGCCAAAATTATCGAAATCTCGAAACTAGTCAAGAATAAAACGGAACGTTTGGAAATAAATTACGTCTTCATTAATGTTTCAAACCTCAAACCCAAGGTTATCAACATCCAAGTGTTGCCAATACGTAAAAAATGAATATTCTCATTTTAGCTACTTCAGTTTTAAATACTTTTATGATTAACTACTTAGATATGAATGTATTTGATGCAATAAGGTTTTCGGTTACATGATTCTACTTTTTAAAACAAACATAACTATAACTTTATACTCGGTAGATTTTTGTTTTACTGTAGATTTACAGTAAAACAAAAATCTACCGAGTATAAAGTTATATTTTGTTATGGTTACACTGCCGCTTTTTTGCATCGAATTAAAAAACAGAGTTTAGTCAGCAACAATTCTATTACTATGATTATTTATTTGGGCTATAAATGCTTACTTGAAGTTTAGTTTAAGCACTAACAGTCTTATATATGAAGTGAAAAGAAGTGAAAAAATATTTATTTCCAAAAAGATATACAAATGAAGGTCGCTTATAAATATACTAATTGACGGGTATTACAGAAAATGTATTTGCATTTACCGGCAGTCCCCAAACTAGGCTAGGCCTGTATCTTGGGGACTTTATTAGTGTGCACAGTAGTCGTTGACCAATTCTTAAACGCAACAGCCTATTTAAAATATTTTACCGTGTACATAATTTGTATATAGTAGATTAATATTAGTTACATGTACATGCATAACAAGCACTTACCAACAAATTAACTTACACCTAAGGAGCATAGCTAATAGATACGAAATAAGATCCCTACATCCTGTATAGTATGAATATATAAACATATACATATATATATGATATATACATACACATACCTACATATATACTCATACACAATACATACATGTATACAATATACATATTAAATATATAAGTATAATACTTAAAATGAGGGTTTACTCTACGATATGGAATAACAATTCCGTCTCTGCATAATTCAGGGTAGTTAAGTGGTCAGTGACGGCATTCTTCGCAGCAAATATATTTAGGTTTATTAGGTTACATTTGAGATGAACTTTATTGTATAGAAAAGGAAACATAAAACGAGGAAAACGCTGGGCAAAAGATGTCCTACAGAAAGGAGTGGGAAGTCTTGGGACTCGCCTGGACGAGGCAACTAGAGATGATGTAGCATGGGCTGTCATGATCGCTTTACGGACGTAGAGCTGTCGCACACGTAGGAGGCCACTTTCTTGGTACAATAGATCAGTGGAAAATCGATAAGGTTTCCTAAACATAACTTTTAAAACCGATCGCTGTGCTCTTTCCAATTTGATCAAGTGTGATTTTGCAGCACTTCCCCACACGCCCACACAATACGTCAGCAAAGATTCACATAGAGCACGGTAAATATATATAAAAAGTCGATACCACTAAAATATTGTTAAGATGGGGTTAATGCCGGTTTATTGCAGGATTTGCTATTATAAATCGTTTTCTATTATAAAGTGTTTTTAGTGAAATCGACTTTTTATAAATAAGACTGTTAAACTTAGGGCAGTATTAAGCGCTCTTAGGCTCCTCTGAGATCGCTCTTGAGTGCCCATTTTAGGCTGCTGTTCGAAACAAAAGAGCCACTTTACAGTGAATTCAAGGGCAATTAATACGGCCCTTAGTTGCATTTCGTCAATTATTTTTTCATTATTAATTACTTGATCAACTTTACTGCTTGTTTGTAGAGTACCCATTTGAAGCAGATGGGAAAAATTGTGGCGAAGCGTAGAATGTAACAAATCAGGAATACGGCTTCCGATATAAAGGTACTCCCTTATATCGGAAGGACTGATCAACTTCTAAGTATTTGTTGATATTACATTGTTTCTCAAGACACGTGAGTCTTTTATTATGACAATTGGATGTACATTTCGTAGCTGAGTCTTCCTACTTGTTAATCTGTGTGTTAATCGACTATGCAATGTACATCGAATTGTCATAGTAAGCCATGAATTGTAGTTCTTTGAAATAGCGCCCAGGTAAACTTTATATTTTTGTTAATTTTCTTTTTGTTGCACTAACCCGTGCTGTACGTAATACAGAGAAGTTTGTAAAGGGCTTCGAAATTTCCACTTGCCTATGAGCTCAGTTGGGAGAGCGCTGGCACGGTTAGCCAGAGGTTGCGGGGTCAAATCCCGGCATGGGTGGAATTTTTAGCCTCTCGATAGGTTTTTATATTTTTGTTACAAAGTCACCCGCAAACTCACGAAGGAGAATGCATCTATAAAAGTTCTTGTGTATTAAAACTCTAACAGACATTGCAGCAGGAATTGTACTTTGTAGAATTAATAACCTTTAACCATACTAGCCATATCCACCGACATATCGATTATGTGGCCATGAATTATTATCTAGCTGTCTGAAAGCTTATGTAAATTTTCCTTTCTAATTTAAAACTTTCTTGTTTCAGGTAAGCATGGATGACACATTGCATGGGGAAAGTTGTAATTAAATGATTATGTTAGCTAAACCGCGACCACCCGAATACATAGTAGCGTGCGCTTCCCCGCAGGTGCAACTGTTGTTGGCAGTCTAATAAGCAATAACGACACAATATCATTCCAATGGCACCGTGTGCCGTGGCACCGTTCCATCCGTGTGGCACCGGATTAAGAATAGCGTCACTCCATTTCCTTCCGTGGATGTCGTTGAAGGCGACTAAGGAAATAAATTACGAGGAGACGGGCAGCAGCGTCTTCCTGAGAATCCAACCGCATACTGCGATCGCCAACCCGCCTGCCAAGCGTGGCGATTATGGCAAAACCCCTCAACCACGAAGGAGGCCTATGTCCTGCAGTGGGCGTTAAATGGCTGATGATGATGATGATCATTCCAATGGTATCTTCATCATCATCGGCCTACGCTTGTCCACTGCTTGACATAGGCCTCTCATATTGCACGCAACTGAGCACAGTCCTCGGCTACTCTCAAGTCTCATTCAGCTCTTGCCAGCCGCCCCGCGGAGATCATCGCTCCACCGAGTCTGAGGACGTCCTACACTACGTTTACCGATACGCGGTCTCCACTCGAGAACTCATCTACCCCATCGGTTATCAGTTCTTCGGGTGATACCGGCCCACTTCCACATGGTATAACCCGCGCAAATTAAAGAAGCATCTGTCGCGACAAAGATCGAATCGCGCGAGGCGCCAAGTTAAATTGCACGGGTTTACCATTAGATTGCAATTGATTACTTACTAGACTATCAATACAATCAATTAAACAACTATAATCATACTAATATGACTATATTGAACAACCATGCATTTTAGAGACTCGCCCCTTGATCACTGTGGATTATCGTCTCCACAACTACCTAGTTATATTTGTGCCATAAGTTTGCAAAAGCGCCTTAAAAACACATCTTTGATGAAGATGTGCTTAAAGTTACTTGTCAGCGTTGAAATTACTTTCAAAAGTTCCCAACGGCTGTAGATAAGAGCTAAAGGGGGCTTAACCTTATTAACGTTCCCCTGGGAGCTGCGAGACGAGAGGCAGTGCAGTCGATAACAGGTCAACCTTTTCATTTTGGTTGCAAATTCGCTCTTAATGTAACTGAGTAGAGTGCATGGATGTAAAGTCTGACTCTCCGTTGACAATGTGGTGGTCCGCATTTGCGTTCTCTGAGGCTGAACTGGTACGAAATACTTTGCTCTAATCCTTTTACCGCTTCTAAGATCCAGTTTCTATTCTGTACAGAACATCAACATTTTAGGCTGCTGATAGACTTGGGCATTCACGTATAATGAGCATTCTAGAGAACGTTAATTACAGATGAAAGCTCACAAAATAAACGGGAGCGTTTTAGCGAGCATTCTAGCAAGCGTTCTAGCGTGTATTCTACCGAAACGACAGTAAATTTTTTTCGATGTTTATTATGTCGAGCTGAGTAATTTTGTAATTGTTCCGCCGTCTTAATAGACGTGCATTTACTAGAGAGTTCGCTAGAATGATCGATCGTGAAGTTAGTCGTAGGGATGTTTGGCTCTATGCTTAGCTGTTAAAAAGGCCAATGTTCGATGTTCTCTTTTATTTTATTGTATATTGGAAAACCAAAAGCTGAAAAAGAGAGGCATATGTACAACATTACAGGTGATTGCTCAGCTCTATCACCGCCTTTAGTATATTTATTATTTTACTGAATGAAATAAATTACAGAGACATAATTATCACCTCTTAAAAGTTATACAAAATATTTTATAAAAATCAGCAATGTCACAAAACTTAAATAATTGTTGCATAGCGAAAATACATGAAATACATAATAAACGAACATTTTTTTTTAATTCTATATAACCAACATAGCAACCCTAACAAACGACAAAATATATGTAAGCATTCACGAAGAGTTTCGTCCACAATGTCAAAAATATAAAAAATAAAATAAGTATAAAGGAAACAAACAAAAAAAAAACACACACACACGCACACACCGTACAGTACAGTCAATTAATTAAACCGCTCCAAGACATGTCCGACCCAAAGGTACCCCTGACACTGGCAGCGTTACCGCGCTGCACAGCGAGGGA
The DNA here is from genome assembly GCA_947308005.1 of Yponomeuta malinellus. Taxonomy (NCBI): domain Eukaryota; kingdom Metazoa; phylum Arthropoda; class Insecta; order Lepidoptera; family Yponomeutidae; genus Yponomeuta; species Yponomeuta malinellus. The sequence goes on from OX371013.1 coordinate 4,074,701, forward strand.
TATCCTTTGCATCAAAAATGCCCCTGAGCGGTAGTCAAAGCCACGGTTCAGTTGCAAAGTCATCCGTACCGTAATTGAGTAGATTTTTCGTGTGCGGTTGTAAAGGTCAATATGGTGCTGACTTTATTTGCCGTAGATATTGGCGAGGGGAAGGCAGGGCAAGATAGATGTATACCACCTTTTTGTTAAAATTTTGTTACTATGGTAGCATTTTTCATCGTTATCTGTAATTTCTATAGCAATAACATGGCAGTGGTCTACCGAAATTTCATATTCTATCCAATGTTACTTCCAAGTACCACGTACCTAAAAATAATAATAATTTACACACAAAACAACTACTTTTTCTGGTCCGAAACTTAGATGCCCCGTGCTATGGTATCCAGACAAGGACATCACAAACATAGAACAACACCCAGACTTAGGTCATCTGTATAAATCAAGTGCAAGGGCCTCGAGCGGGAAGCAAACCCACGACCTCTGTTTCGTAACTCAAGCGTGTTACCACTGGACCAACGAGGCAGTTAATTATACTAAGTTACAATGAAATCTATGTTGCCGAATTCAGGTCTATATAATTATTTTCGGTGAAAACTGTCCAAAGCATAGTAATTTCTATTTTAACTGGCTAAAGTCCAAAACTTTAAGCCGGACCGTTTGCGCAAATATAAGAGGGAAAGAGAATGAAAACAAAATTTGAATGAAACGAAACTTCCAGCTGCTCTAGAATAAAACGCGAGGTCTCGACCTAGTTTTCCGAAGAGATTCACCTTTAGGATTCTCGGGCCAAGGAGACCGAGGATTACAAAGAAACTACCAATTTTAGGGTTCCGCACCGCAAAATGAAAACATCGGGCTAAGCCGACCACTGAAGGCCCTCGATGGTGTAAAAACTTCAAGCTATCAAAAGATAAGAAGGCCCTTTATGTGAATGATTTCAAAATGAAAATAATATAAAAAACTAGTTTTGTCGGATATAACAATAACTTTTAACATTTTTTAGATTTTCTTTACCTACATTATTATGCTGTGAGAAGTGAAGCGTCTTCACGCAGTCCAAGACAAAATCTGAATATAATAGCGGTTGACTGGTAGAAAATGCTTGTAGCATTAAGTCCGCCGCATTTCCATTGTAATATTTACTTATATGCAATAAACGTATTAATAATAATAATGTTATTTATTGTTATAGGTTCCTTTCAAACTGTATTTGCTGATATACACACGGCAAAACATTTAAATTGACTGATTTATTTCCGAACTTAGAACCGCTCGTCAAATATTAATTAAGCTCTGCGAACTAACTGCAGCCTTATCCTCGTAATGCAGTGTTTGTACCTCTCGCACTAAGATTCGCAATACCAAGCTCAAATTTATCCGCGGTTCGCATATAGTCATATAAAAACTGTAAAAGTAATTTATTAAGACAAATTATATGAATAAACTATAAACGTACGAGTTAACCTACAATTTACATTAATATATGATTATAACCAACCTAACCTACAATTTGAATTATTCAACAAGGTACCTAGATATAAAAAGCTGCGGCCAGATCATCGCTGCCTCTGGGAAGGGTCCGCAGTGTGCTGGGCACGTTACTTACGAGCTATCTCGTTGGATGGCAAGATTTATCCTGTGTCCGGAGTAAGGGCCTGGTTATGATATTGGTGATGGTTGGACTCTTCCATGAAAATTACAAGTAAGTCAATCGGAACAAAACCTAATAAAAACTAAAATGATTTATATTCAATTTGTTTCGACAGTTTGTAAATCATTATTGTATGTTCGGAACACTAAGAGCGCGAGTCCTACCCACCCTTGTCCGGTTTTCCGGTAGACCATTACTTTTGGTTTATATATGGATCGTATCCAGGTGCCTGAGTGTAAAATAAACACTACTATCACTTACTATGTATTGTTCATAGCGATACATCCAGTCAACTCATTTTAGCACCGTTAGACAGATCATCTTGTCCATATTATGCTAGCTCAAAGAAATTTACCACGCTGATGTAGAGAATTTGTATAAAACTACTCGTAATAACATTTTTGTGACGTCATTCGACCAAAGGACATTTCCACGCCACTGCTGCAAAGCAAAATAAAAATAACGAAAGCTGCGAGTTGAAGCGAATGAAAAATTCAAACTAGTCCAAAGCTTCGGTCACACACAGCGAATACACAACGAGTATTCGCTGTGTGTGACAGGCAGGTAGCGAATTGTCGCTGTGACTGTTATTCGCGGCGAGTGCACTCGCAGCGATTAGTCACTGTGTATGACCAAAACTTTACTAACATACTGTCAGTTGCCCGCGCCTTTGCCTGCGCTGAGACCTATTGCTCTCTTCGAAGACTTTCTGTGTTGCCGAAAATTATTTCTTAGCGGGAATGTACTGCTGACACATGCAATATGGCAATCTTCTAAGTGGCTTTTAGTTGTTATGTACTCTTCTCCAACCACCTTTAAAGGTAATATATAACTGGCCTACGAGCTGGTCCTCGATTCTGTTATAGCATAATGACAGATTGAATGACACTGCCCGAAAGTAGCGGCAGAAGTGCCTGGCACTTATGTCCGCATCCCGAAGTAGGGGTGCTAGTTTTATCAAGCTCAATTAATGGCTGTTACCCTCACACTCTACAAAAGGCAAACCACATTCGAAAGAACTCTCCTATAAGCTTTTTCTTTCTGCCATAGGAATAGTGCCGTCTGGAAAAATAAGCATAAATATTCTTCGCTAACGACTACGCCTTCCGTGTGCCGCCACCACTTGTTGGCTTATTAACTCTAATATCTAAGGACTAGTCTACACTTGCGCTTCTTTCTTGGTAATGTTGGTATGGTAAAATATAAAATTCGTTTTAGAAAGGTCCGGTGAAACTTGATTATTGGTGGTTTCTCTACTCATTAACCTACATGTTTATTATGATTCTAATTCCGAAATATAGAAAACTAGCAGTCAGTGCCCGTGACTTAGTTCACGTGGTAAACGGATTAGTATATAGCCAATGTCCATCCTGAACGTCCATTCTAAATACTGGTAAATTTTTTTTTTAAATGTGTCAAGTACTTTCGGAGATGACCCCCTACATACAAACTTACAAAACTTTCCGGTTTATAATAGTAGAAAATATTAGCTGTTCTATAATATTCTGAGCTCTTGCAAATGTATGAAATAGCTGAAGATCCATAATGGTAAAAACATTGATCTACCACGAAAAGAAGATCTCGCTGATCCATAATGGATCTGGTCAATGGATCTACTGAGATTGAAAGGATATTTTTCGATATTTAGGATTTACTCTCATTATAAAAGTTCTTTGTGAACCAACTTTTAAAAGGGAAACTTCTCAGAAATTCCACTGAAAATTACTCAGATGAAGTCAACATTATTCGTTCAACTGCGAAGTCAATGAATATATTTATAATATAAATAAAAATAAACCTATCCTTCTAAGTCCGCATATTTCTGCGGCCGTCAGGCGAACCCTTCACTGCGCGTGGCCCGACATGCACTTTTGCGGTTTTTAGTAGTATAAACCGGGTCTGAGAAGAAAGTCCCGTTTTCTTGACCGCCATTCCATTATAGCATTACCTAGATGAATCATACCAGATGGTCTGCCGATCGGGCCGGGTTACGGTGGCGGGGAGTCGCGGGCGGCACAAGACCGAAAAGCTTGGAAAACCATGAGGGAGGCCTATTTTCTGCAGTGGGCGTCAAATGGCTGATGATGATGAAGAAATCATGGTTGTAATCCTTTTTTTTCGGTTTGTGCAATAAAGTGTTCTCTATCTATCTATTTTTATAGAGAAACCTAGGTGAGCTGTAAAATACGTTAGCACTTAATCGCTGACACGCAAGGGTTGAAGGTTAGCGCAACTCTATTTGTTTGCAAAATGGTAATGTTCTGAATCCACCCTTATTACGTGGCATGTACTTAAAGTCATGATTTATGAATTGCCGTACAGGCTACATAAAACGTATTTACCACAGAACAGAGAAACTATGTTCTGTGTTATTTACGTTCAATTGCAGGGCGCAACCCTACTCGCAGAGAGAGAGAGTAGGATTAATTAACATACTCGTGATACTACGGTAAAACTACGGACATTTAAGACATACCTTTGTAATCCTATACCTAGTTTTTGACCGAGAAAATTTGATACTAAAATTGCAATTGATTTCAACCGTTGACGTAAGTTTCGATTTGCATGAAGGAATGATTCAATGTGTAGCAGCGGCGCGTTGGAATTGGAAGCGCGTCGCATTACTCTCAGTGCAAGGGACATTCAGTAGTTCCTGTGCCACTGACTGGGTTACCGCATTTAGTGTTTCAAATAAAGCTATCGTGTATAAAAAACCGATGTCCACAGTGACCTCCAAAGTGACTGGTACAAATGAATTAATAACCATTTATTGCCCTCTCTTTAGTTGTAGTATATGGCCGAACTTTAATTGATTTGAAGTGCTCATAATATAAACGAACAGCGGTGGTAGCCTAGTGGGTAGAACATCGGACTCGGAAGCGAGAGACCCAGGTTCGATCCCCAGTGCGGGCATATACCTATGACTTGGTTTTCTAAGTTATGTATATTTGTGAAGTTATAATAGCAATACCATTCGCTAACGGTGAAGGAAAACATCGTGAGGAAACCAGAGGGCGATGGCTCATCAGTATTCAGTATTTCAAATGCCAAAATTGACACAGAATAGAACAAAACATCAAGACCAAATCCATACAAATTTTTTTATAGGCATATACGTCCCACTGGCAGGGCACATGTATTTTCTCAGAGAGAGAGAGAGAGAGAGAGAGAGAGAGAGAGAGAGTACGTGCTTAATCACCACGCGTGCCCATTGCGGATTGGCAATTTCAAGCGCTGAGGTGTGTGCACACTTCATACACTAAGGTGTTTTCCTTCACCGTTAGCGAGTTGTATTGCTACTACTATAACTTCACAAATGTACGTAACTTAGAAACAAAGTCATTGCCACACAAAGTAGTGTCTTATACATCACCGCTTACCAACAAATTAACATCAATTGCCAACAAGTCCAAGCAGTGAATCAGACGCATCATTGACCGATCTGATTGATTGGGGCCCATTAGCAATGATGCAGGCTCAATTTGACTCTAGACTGGAATCGTGGATGCGAGCGAATAGTGACCTTACCTGGGCACAGTCGACTTTGTTCAGCCGTTACACTGTCGATGCAAATTCATCCGCAACTAAAGTTTGGTCTTCGAAGATTCGAATATTCCGATATTATCGCCTGCTTTTATATTCGAATATTTTTTTACTTTAGTATATAGTTTTTTCGAATATCGAATAAAATTAGCATTTTTCAGCGCTACTGCTAGCGGAATGGACAAAATTAAAGAGTGCTGTCAACAAACTTGTCAATTACTGCTATTCTGGCACTTTTCCGTCAAAGACTTGAGCCGGCGTCGCTGCAAGGATTTCAGAACAGTCGGGTTTCTTTTACTTTACAAAATTAAATACTATTATAACGGTACCTATTATTTAAAAAAGAAAGTGGCAGTTGAAAGTTTCGTTCTTTTATTGCAACGAAGTACCTAAAAGGCCACTGCCATGTTTAGGCCTTCAGAAAACTACAAAATTATGATCTAAGGAGGAAATACCTTTCCTTTTAAAATAGGTAATATACGAAAAATTCGCATAGTTGTGTTTAGAACTATTTTGAAATATTCTATAATAAAATATACGCGTCGAATTGATAATAAGATTATCAATTCGACGCGCATATTTTTTAATTTTTTTTTATTTGTCTATGTTCGTCCATAACTCCGTCAAATATTAACCGATTTCGACAATTCTTTTTTTGTTCGAACAGATATAATTATGAATAAGCGTGTGACTAATTCGACCTCCTAAAGTACTTTTTTTATCTATTTAACGTTCGTTTCACACGTGAATGATAGTACCTACCTTTAATATTATTGAGTGAAAAACGCCATCTCGGTATTCCGTAAAAAGTATAAGTAACATAACTTTTACGTTGTATTATATAATTAAATTATATGACTAATTTGATAACGAAGGATGAACGGGGTGGCTGCTGGCCTATACTTGATAGGCCTTGTGCCGCTCTCGCTGCATGGACATTCCACCTTGTGGAGCCCCTCGCCTTCGCGCGCTCGCCCGTCGCTGAGCGACAGCCTCTGCTATTTTAGCTAGTGTAGGCTATTATGCTTCGCGCGGGACCGAAGATTACTTACTTTCTTTATTTGTACTGTGGCCAGGTGGTTGCTATGCCGCACGATTGTTGCCTCAGCGCGACATTTTTAATTATTGTAGCATGCGGTCTTGTGGCATGCCGTAATGCCGCACAGTATTGCCTCGGTGTAAATGGGACTTTACAGAAGCAACCACTTCATCAACGTAATTTTCAGTGGACTTTGCACAAAGTTTTCCTTATTAGATTAGATTAATACTCTTTATTGCACACAATACATTATAAAGATACATGAAAAATCTTAAATATCTAAGTTACTTATTATACAACTGGAAGTGTTGTAGCTAAAAGCGATCTCTTCCAGACAACCTCAGGTTGGATGAGACTGTAAGATATGTAAGTTATATAAGTTACTTATATAAGTTGGTCGCCTATTACTCGTTAACTTGTAAAGCCTACTTAGCCGCGATAGTTTTCTTTTTAAGTTCATTATATTATTATGTGCTACTACCCTGAATTTTTTCACGTTTCTATAATCAACCGTTTAGCCAGGAGAGAGTGGACGACGACGCCCTGCTCTCACAAAAAAATTGCGCTTTAAAGCTTAATGTTTTGCAAACGGGACTCTAAAACAAAACATTATATATAGATAGATAGATAAAACTTTATTGCACAACCAGGAGAAAGAAATAACTAATTTTATAATAAACGATCTTCAATCGACCAATCCAACGATTGGTCTCCGATAAAAAAATGAATGCTTTTTAAGATTTTATTCTACCGTTTTGTCGGCGTGCATAATAATAATATGTATGACTTGACTATGCCAAACAGCTTTCTTGTACTAATCGTCTCTGAGCTAGGCCGCGGACAGACACACAGGCGAACATGGCGAACCTATAAGGGTTCCTTGTCGACTACGGAACCCTAAAAACGGGAGAATATCATAAACCTTATCCACAACGTAAGTAAGGACCGTAATAATAGAGCGCTCTTTCCTCTGAGATTGCTCTTGAATTTCTATTGAGATGCAGGAACGAAAGGAAATTTAAAGTTACTCAATATGTTTTCTTATTTAGGCAAAGAACTAGGCAGAGTTTCTAAATCATTATCACGAATTTTTTGGGACGAAAAGGTTCTCCATTTTTTCTCCATTATAGTGTGGAAGTCAGTACATTTATTTTCGCACACAACTTTATGTACATAATCGATATATAATTGAGCTAGTAACAAACACCAACTTTGAGTTCTTCCTGCCTCAATCTATAACTTTACTTTAAAAACCTCAAAAAATAAATCTATAAAGGCCAAAGTTTTCGGTGACTTTTCACGCTAAACGATGGATCGCGTGTTCCAACCATTTTCAAACGAGAATTTCCTACTTGTTGATACATTAGTAGCTGTAAACTAAAACGGACAAAAAACTAAAATGTTACTTTGTTAACTCGGTCACTGAATAGACTATTGTTTGATTAAGCTATGTAGGAATGTATGTATCACTTTATTTCGGATTAAACAATCCATAGGTTGTTAGTAAAATTACATTAAATAACAAAAGTAAATATGTTAGTGAGAACAAAATTTCTGAAATTAAAATTTAGTTTCATAAATATGAGCATGAGCTAGAGGGATGGTGCAGTTATCCTGTCTTACGTGAGTAACCTCCCAGTGTCTAGTTATTGGACTGTCCGATATAAAATCCGTAAAACCGCCCAAGTGCGGATCAGTTTTGTACACATAGGGTACACGTACCGCAACATAAGGTATTTGTGTTCAATCGGGCCGTACTTGTCCATTGTTGGTCAGTCTTCCGCTCAGACACGCCACTTCTTTTAAATGAATGAATAAATGTCTTTCTTCTTCTTCTTCTTTCTGTCCTCGGCCATCCTCATCCAGCCGCTACCAGCAATCTGCCTCAGATCGTCGGTCTGGCAAGCTGATGGGCGTTCAACGCCGAAGAAGCGATGGTCGATGGGGTGAAAGGTGGAGACCACGAATAGGCAAATGCAGCGTAAGTCTCTGCTAATAAAGCGTTTCAATTTGTGTGTAGCCCCCTGGTCGAGTTTGAGGAGCAATATAAAAGAATCTACAAATCTTATACGAATCTGATAGTAGGTATAACCAAACATTTAAATGACTTTCAGGAATTAAATATGAATAGTATATAAAAGTGCGCCATGACCTAGTTGCACTGAAAGTCAAATAAACGAGCGAAGCAATCCTGTACTTTTCAGAGTCAATTTACGTAACGCAATGCAAATACTATGTTCTTCAGGCTTTACCTTTGAAGCGGTAAGGCGCCCCTTATTCTTGAATGACTTGGAATCCCACAGTTACTTCTATCTGAAATTCCGATTACTTCCTGAACACTCCTAAGCGCGGCATGCACTACCGGCTTGAATATCGTTTAATTTCAAGATAATCAGAAATTAAATCACTTTATCGTCTTGCACCACGAAATGCCGCAAATGTTCAGGAACTGTCAAAAGTCGGCTATTTAGCGAGATAAATCTAAACGTTTCCTACCAAACAAGATATAAAGTGGCCTAGACGCCGACGATAATATCAACATCAGGAGTCTACGTAGTTACGCGCACCAAATCTTGAGCAATTTCAATCGTCTAACTGTCAAATTCCATACTAATTTGACAGTTACACGATTGGAATCGGTGAGGATTTGGTGCGCGTAATATACGGGCAGCCCACCAAATAGGCCTTATCCCCTAAATGCCATCGCTCACGGTCCCTAGTACATGGAAATCGTACCAAACAAGAAGTGTTGCCTTACATCAAAGGAGGTAGTTCTAATTTTTTTTATATGTTGGTAGTGATGAGATGGTAATGAAGTTACGTACTTTGATGTAAGGTAAAAAGTATCAATTCCATGGACTACTTGCCATCCTTATCCATGGACAATAATATAGAGTTACAATAACACCAGTGTTCTTCCAGCCTGTTTGTTCCGTAATTGTCTACTGTATTGGGTTTGGGGATTTCTGTCATTTCTAGTACTCATACCTTAAATGGTCCCATAGAGTCTTTTGATCCCCACACGAAATAGGATCGATTGGCTTAAAAATATATATTTTTTTGTATTTCAGCATTTTTTTCGCTGACTGTACATTTTCTCCAAAATCTGTGAATGCAGTTCATAATACCTTAAAAAGTTGGGGATGGTCTCCTAGGGACGTTTTCCTGTAACTATAACGATTAAGGTACCTGCCGTTACTGACCCGTCTCAAAAATCCATCCTACTGTAGGGCACAGGCCATCTCTCAGAGAGAGTGTGGGCTTAATTTAAATTTCAAGCACTGAGGTATGTGAACCATCCATTGGTACATGCCGGGATTCGAACTCACCACCTCCCTAATGAAAAGCCGGCGATCTACCGCTCCGCTACCACCATAGAATCTTGATTAAGCTAAAAGCATTTAAATACGTTAAATGCACTTGATGAGTCTTTTAAGCAAAACTTTGTGCAAGTGGCCCTAATTCTAAAGCTTTGAGAATCGGGGTCCGTGCAAAAGTTCTACCGGTTGAGCTAACTTGTCCAGCGTACTTTGGCCTACTTTTCAGCGTTGAGCTGTATCTACTAATAAGAGTCCTTGAAGGCCTTAGGAAGATGGTCGCCTGAGCTCGGAAAAGTTGGGAATAATGTGCGAAATCGACCGTTAAGATATTTGCTTTTAAGTTTTCAAAAGGCGCATTGAACTTCTTTTTATTTAAGGGAATATTTTGACCGTACGAGTATTTTTACGCCTTTAAAATACTTATACAGCATCCCGCTAAAAATATACTATGCAACATTTTTCCACGCGTAAAAAAACTTCGTTGCTAGGTAACTAGCTAAACTAAACAAAATAATGTTTTGCACATTGAAAACACGGATGTAAGAAAAAGAAAAGGATTCTTTTAGTGTTATATTTCATAAAAAAACATGAGCAGGTGATCTAGTTTTCTAATGATGTTTAGAAAGATTTCTCATAGCGTGTAAATCTACAGTAATAGAGTGAGTAAGTAGGTACACTGCTCAATTTAAGTAGAAAGGATAAACCTCTTGGCTTTTTTACCGAGGGTTTCCGATTTTAGTGTTATTATTTATATAGGTATTTTAGTTTATATATACATACATACATATACGCGGCGAATTGACAACCTCCTCCTTTTTTGGAGTCGGTTAAACCGGCTGAAGACTCTTCGAAAAGACTGATTATGCGGCATCAGAGAGATCCTGTGCTACTTTAGAAGTTGTTTGTTTTACTTACCTACCGATACGAACAACTTTTACTTATGTTGTTTTATCAAAGTTAAATAACGTGTACACCCCATTCCTACCCAGAACACAAAACAGGCGTTACGTAATCATTAACGATAGGTGTACAAAACCTTCATCTACGTAGTAGTTATATATTTAATGTGTCTAATCGCGATTGTTTACTAGGTAACATTTAATTACCTTATTTCCCGAACGTTTCGGCAACTTCAGAATTAAGTTAAGGTGTTCAATTTTACCTATTAACAGTTGCCCAAACGTCGGAAATAAAGATAATTTAATTTTATCTAATAAATAATCGCGATTAGACCTGTTTAATCGATAACTATGCATGAGTATTGTTAGTCATTAAAATATCCTCATATACGATTTCGTAATATACAAACTGTTGTTGAAAAAGCGTAAAACTTCGATAAACAAACAGTTTAAAAAAAACCGAACAAAAATTTGAAATAGTCATTTGTTTTCTTAAATCTTCCAAGAATTTGCGTTATATGAAATGGTTTCATTTATCAATAATGAAGTAACGGTTTTCAGGTTAAGTGTTATTTCAATAACGTAATATACAAAACTAACACTACTACGGAAGTATAGTGTTAGTTTTTTAAAAATCTTGGGGGTTGTAATACGAATACCTACGTTCTATTCTCAAAGTTAAAAAGGCAATGAATAAGACACCTTTTAGGTAATTGACAATACCTATTAAGATCATCTTTTTGCACTAATCCGTACTGAGGACTAATTGTCCTAAAAACCTGTTTAGAGGCTAAAAATTCCACCCATGCCGGAACTTGAACCCGCGACCTCTGGCTAATCGTGCCAGCGCTCTCCCAACTGAGCTAATGAGCAAGTGCAGGCATCAGCGAAATTTTGAACCTCTGTACAAACTTCTCTGTATTACGTACAGGCAGCGAGTTCACAATCCTAACCTCATTGGTCGGTAGCAAAGTATTTTTATTGACACATATTAACGAGTTTAATCGTGATTCACGATTCGGGATCGCTGTGGGTAGCTTTTTTAGCTAAGATAGCGTTTGAAAAATGATTTATGTTTGTAAATGGAACAAGAGAATGGAACAACACCCAATTTGCAGGATTACATTTGTATCCTTGTAAGTCTTGGCAAGCGAGCGGCAACCGCGTTTTGGAAATCCATGGAGGAGGCCTATGTCCAGCAGTGGACTTCTTGTGGCTGAACGATGATGATGATAATGAAGTCTTGGCCAATGTCAATACGACATTGAAGAAGTCAAGCAGAATTGATATACCAGTCCTTTATATTTTCAAATAATTCCAAGCCAATAAGACCATTTTTAGGGTTCCGTATCCAAAGGATAAGGGACCCTATTACTACGACTCCACTGTCCGTCCGTCCGTCCGTCTGTCACCAGGGTGTATATCATCAACCGTGATAGTTAGACAGTTGAACATTTCACAGTTGGTGTATTTCTGTTACCGCTATAACAACAAATACTAAAACCGGAAAAAAGTAATATTTATATTTATTATATTTATTGCATTTAATTGCGACACAAATTGAACACAATAACTTTGAGAGTAGAGAGGCAGAACCACATAATAGGGGTTAAAAGGCTCGAGGCCGAAATGTAACTGGTATAGTCGGCAACCGGCTGTTGCTTGACAAATTATGGACAAAAGTGGAAAAGAAATATTTCAGCTGTCATTTATACTTACATGACGAGGAGCACCGAGCGAAGTGACCTGTTATTTACTGCAAACCCTGAAAAGAGGCCAGCTATCCGCCGGTCAAATGAAACCGTGCATATTTTAGTCACAGCGAATTACATCCGAGAAAATCCCCTTTAGGTTGCGGCAGGGCCGGAGCCCCTGGCTCCCCACAAAAGAGCGTAGGTCCAGCTCGAGTAGAATGACGACGCTAGTCGCTAGTCTAGTTTAATTGTCAAAAGTTGCGACTTTCCAGTACATTAATTGTCAAATTCCGTGTGGCGCCGGATTAATAATAGCGTCACTCCACTTCCTTCCGTGGATGTCGTAGAAGGCGACTAAGGAAATCAATTACCAAAAGACGGGCAGCAGCGTCTTCCTGAGATTCCAACCGCATACTGCGATCGCCAACCCGCCTGCCAAGCGTGGCGATTATGGTAAAACCCCTCATGGTTAGGCAAACCATGCAGGAGGCCTACGTCCTACAGTGGGAGTCAAATGGCTGATGATGAATTGTCAAATTCTGACATTTTAGCGTCACAAAACGCGTGACTAGTGGCATCGTGCTACCCATGCTGGTGTTTTACCGAATTTTGAGCTTTTCCATCCTATCTTTATAACTGTTGCACCCTGTGCAGCAGGGTGACCTGCAGGGTGAGGTACACAGAATCAAAGGCACCATAAAATAATGTACCAAGCGCCTTCAACTCTAAATGCCTCACTTGCTCCAGTGACAAAAAAAGGGCATCCAACTCAACAAATATTACTTGTGGTGTAAGTGTGTGTGGATAACACCAGCACCATAAAACTGATTTTCGGTTTAGAACTGTCTCATGGATCTATATTTGTACTGGATCTTTTCCGATTCTCAACCCTTTATTTCGTTTTATTAAGGATTCCCAAAGGCTTGATGTCAGATAATTTGATGCACCTGTGAAGTGTGCTACTATCAATGAGGATAAAGGGAGGGCGTAGTCAGGCGAAAATCACCCTAATTGGATCCGTCTACATTTGCCTACAAAATCCGGTAATGACACTCTCGATTTAGGATTTCAAGTTGTACCTTTTCAAGCAAAAGAAAATATCAGTACCCTACACTAGGGTCGACGGTGGACTACAGCACAAATTGACAAATTATCATTAAATTATTGTTCTATGCAACATAAGTAATTAAAATAGCAGTATTGTCAATTCATTGTTTCATGACAGCTCTGCGTTATTGTAATAAAGATAATAAAAATGCTTTAAAGTAATTTTGTAATAGGTTTTTTTCTCTTTCTAAAAAGTACACACACATACACACACACGCACGTACGCACGCACGCACGCACGCACGCACGCACGCACGCACACACACTATTGTAAGTTATCTGGAAATAAATTATTCTTATTCTTATATCGACGGTTAAGATTCAATACCACCTAATTACAAAAACAAGATTTTACAGGAAATGAAAAAAAACGTTTAATTTTTTAATTTTTGAACTGAACCTTTTTTACTTGTAAAATATTATAAAATTATGCCGTATTTTCCCTTTATGTTGTTAAATCTGTATGTCTAGCCGTTTTCGAAATAATGTTAGTTAGGTGTTCGCGGTATTAATTGAGAGAATAATATTTTGACTAATGTTAGATAGATGTTATTGGCGGAGGATAAATAATAAAAAAACTAAGTAGTTAACAACTTTATTATCATAAAATCAGAAAAGAACATAATAAAACAGCTTCTTCAATCATTGGGTATTTGGGAACAAAAAAATAACTTCCAATATATTTTTCACGTAACAAAACAATCAACTCTATGGTATTTTTAAGCAATTACAGGCAATAAAATAGTACCTATGTAACCTTCATGGTACTTAAAACATAATACCGCAAGGAGGAAGTAACAAAAAAAATTTCTAAATCAACGCAACATGATAGTTAGCGAAATAAGATAAAAACAAAAACCAGGTACAATATTTTAAGTATGCGGCAATGTGTTATAGAAATGATGACAGTCCATTGGTAAGACTTGTTTCATATCTTGAAGATGCTGAAATTTTGTAGCAGCAATAGGAATAATTTCAGAGCGTAAATTTGTGTAAACGACGTCCAAATTAAGTCTTCTTGGTCTTTGCGGAAGAGCATTCCAATCGTCATCAAAATGTAACTTTACTTTGATAACTTCTTCTTGATCGTAAAGAATAGCTCGAATGTCAGGCACTATAGGATCACCAGGTTTGCGCCCTGGTCTTATGCTTTTATAGATCCAGGTATTTTCATCCGCATAATTTTTCACAAATGTGTGATCTATCTAAATCACTTCATACGGATTAGAGAGTCGAGCTTCTTTAGTAGCAGATACAGTCATAATCTGAAGGCAGATGAATTTCTCTATTCTTGAGTTTGCGTTCGATTGCGCTGTGAACCGAGTCACATTCTATTTGTGTGTGACCACACTCAACATATTTCTGAGTTATGGTTACTTTATGTTTGATGCTAAAATTAAGCAAAAATTAAGCAATTTACTGTGTACTTTAAAAACATCCACAAAAACGTTTAAATTACAAAATAAAAATAAAAGTTTTTATTTTTATGTAAATATCTGGAAAAATATTATGAAAACCATGGTTTTACTTAATGTTTTGACTGTTGCTAATAATATACACATCAAGAAGATCTTAGCTGATGATGTATGTTGTGAATTACGCAACAATTAAGCCGCAATAAATTAGAGTCCGTAGAAAAGCAAAATATTCAACTACCATATTTCGTTTTTTTACTACTTTTTAAAGTAAAAACAATCCAAATTATACTTACGGCACTCAGTAAATGTTCCAATAATTATAACACTGAACACACATTAATATGAATAAACAGAATATAATTTCAGCAATTTTTTCAAATTATTACTGAGGATAACGAATTAATTGTGAAAAAAAAACTCGAACAAAGTGAGATGTCCGAAGTGAGCGCGTCGGTCTTTACTCGTTCTGTCATCGTCCTTTTAGGTATACTCACAACAAGCGCTCTAGGACCAGTCCGCTGCCAGCAGCGCTGGAGTAAACACATCCTTCGTAATAGATAGGTTCCTGAGATTCCAACCGCATACTGCGATCGCCAACCCGCCTGCCTGGCGATTATGGCAAAACCCTTCATGGTTAGGAAAACCATGAGGGAGGCCTGTGTCATGCAGTGGGCGTCAAATGGCTGATGCTGGTTATGGAGATAGTTTGAGTCCCGGGGAAGGACATAGGATACTTTTCATCCTGGAAATTATTCATTCCATGCGGACGAAGTCGCGGGCATAAGCTAGTTAGTCGATCTATATTTGTCTTGGAAGCAGTGGTAAAGTTAGATAAAAGCAGTCAGTTTTATTTTTACGTGCAAATATCATAAGGGACCATCCATAAAGTACGTCTCAGCATGAGGGACCAAATGATTGGATTGGATCTCTATCAATCTAATTTCGGAGCTTCTGTTTGCATTTAATAATTTCTAGATGTAAAATTGCAAAATATGTGGCGTCACACTAGGGAAGGTTTCACAAATGTGACCAACTGTGACAAGTACGGAGGATGGGTAAAAAAATCACCAAATTAGTGTGCCTTACGCAATACAATCACTTGACCTGGTCCCAAACTAGGATACCCTGTGCTATGGTAACCAGGCAAGGACGTCACAAACATGAAAATTTGGGTGTATTTGACTGAGGCCATTTGCACAAGTGTGCGGCGACCCCCCAGTGGGAATCGAACCCACGACCCCTGGTTTGGTAGCTGAGCACCTTAACGGCTAGAGCAACGAGGCAGTTTTTAATGTTTTTTTTTTATTTTCAGTACACCAAATTACCAATGCATTGTGTGTTTTGTTGTGTAAATAAAACATAATCTTATCTTCTCAATATTTATAACAATATTCACAATTTAGGTCGTCAAAACGTACACTTAATAAGTACGCTTCAACGCAGAATGCAAAACGTAGCAACTCTCAGTATTACAGTGAAACAATGAAATAAATAAATTAATATAGCATTGTTAGAGCTAACAGCTCTTTACTGCCCGTTGGCCTGCGGACCGACGATTAAACCCGCTACATCTTGTAATATGTTAATTAAGTTCCTCACTTCACATAATAACTGTTAATATTAGTTTGAGAATACTTCCAGAGTTTATCTCAGCTCTAGTCCTTTATGGAGAGTACTGGCTATATGATTTCCTCGAGTGTGGTCGAGTCGAATGTAGGAAGTTCTAAAATATGGCTGGTCATCTTCAAATTTTTCTATGGGAATAATAATCACAGGCTTAGACAGCTTTGGTGTGGAGCGTTTCGGACCAGAAAAATATTAATTTCTCAAAGAGCGGTGGTAGCGGACTCACATTCAGGAGGTCGTGCCGGCATGTACCAATGACTTTGTTTTCTAACCCCCAGTTTCTCGTACACTAACAGGCTGTTAATCTACTGTTAACAGCTGTCAATTGACCAAAGTGCATACAAAACAAACCACTGACAGCTGTTAACAGTAGATTAACAGCTTGTTAGTGTACGAGAAACCGGGGGTAAGTTACGTACATTAGGGAAGTTATAGTAGTAATTACACTTACTCACAGTGAAGGTAAACTTCGTGAGGAAACCTGAGTGGCGCAGGTGTTTACATACCTCAGCGCTTGAAATTTCTCATCCCTGGTGAGCAGGCGTGGTAAAGAAGCTAATACTCTCTCTCTCTGAAAGAAGGCCTGTGCCCTGGAGAGGGAATATAGGCTACATACAATAATCGTCAATTTCCCTGATAGACCTTCTGATACGGAGGGAAAAAAACCGGCCAAGTGCGAGTCGGACTCGCGCATGAAGGGTTCTGTACCATTATCTATACAACATTAGACACAGAAATCAGATCGAGAAAAAACGGCAAGAAATAACGTTTGTTGTATGAGAGCCCCCCTTAAATATTTAATTTATTCTGCTTTTAGTATTTGTTAGCAACAGTAATACATCATCTCTGAAAATTTTAACTGCCTAGCTATCACGGTTCATGGGATACAGTCTGGTGACAGACAGACAGACAGACTGACAGACAGACGGACAGACAGACAGACGGACAGTGTTCGGGCACGGAACGCGACAAAATCAAATGTCAAAGAGAGCACCGGAAATCGGACTGGAAACTTGGACGGCAAAGATTCCGAGACGGAATCCAGAGTTCCGAATTGAATTTCCAATTTACACCCGTAGTGTTTGAAGTGGGTGGAGGCGTAGGTAATCGGTAGATCCGTTTGCCTCATGTTCCAAAGGCTTTGGTTCACTTCCAGATTGTGGTGATTTACGAAGTTATAATGGACAATCTCCTGTTAAAAGATTAATAATCCTACTTTTCATAGTGGCGCTACTACGTAAGATCTCCAGTGTATGAAGTTGTCCGATTTAACCTACAATCCGAACTGTCAAATATACACACATTTTGACACTTTGGAATCTTAAACATGGTTAACCCAATAGAGTGGACAGTTACGGAAACTGAGGGCTTATCTTTTCTGTGGAGGCCGACTGCTGAGATTGGACGGTTTCACATTGAACGACAACGACACGAAGTCGTGGTAGTTTATCCGCCGCAGTCAGCTAAAAAGACTAATAATATTTTTACTTCTTTTTAGCCGACTGAGGAGAATAATGTGTTTAGTTTGTGCAACTGCTTCATAGCCACAAAAGTTATTTGTACAAATGGCCTCAGTCTGTGTGTATTTCCATGTTTGTGATGTTCTTATCTGATTATGTGATTACCATAGCACAGGGTATCCTAGTTTGAGACCAGGACAAGTGATTGTGTTGTGTGGAAGTTATTGTTATTCTTCTTCCTCGGTCCTTAAAATCCTAGGAGAGCATAGGGCCTCAACCACAGATTTCAATTCTGACGGTGGTTTGCGGCAGCTTCCAATTCAGGCTAGCTACTGCCGATCGGCTTGGCCTCTTGAGCTATAAATTCCAGGTGATTATTATTATTTTTATTTATATGACTTTTTCGTTGTCATCTAAAAGTCCCGCCTCGCATTCCATTCAATTCTTCTGGGACGTGCAAACTCAAAAAAACTGAAATAAAAAATTACGAACAACCCGACTGTTGAGAATTAACTACTAAGCAAGCGGGACGGATTATTCACTAACTCTACACAAGAGATACACGTGTGTCCAGTTGGTTAAACTCAAAATTAGCATAATTTATTATATCGTCATCTGGACACGCCAAAGTGTCCAGATAGTGAGACGTAATTTAAATCACTTTTATGTTTTCGCCAACTGGACACACGTTCGCATTTTACCCAAATTTATAACAAAGTACAGTCACACAGATTGTTTTGTGTCACAATCATCATCGGCTACTAAACGTTCTGCTGCTGGGAACGAGTAATTTTGTATGTTACGGGTAATTAATCATAAAAAAAAATTATGAATTTATTAGGAAGATATTTTTGACACTATTAGTATTCGAAAGTCTTTATTCTTTTGCGTTAAATTATGTATGAATTTATTTCATACATAATTTAATGCAAAAGAATTAAAAATTTTCAATGTAATCTAAGTGTACTTAATAATTAAAAATCATCATTTCGAGTATCACAGAAAAATGTGATACTCGAAGTGATGATTTTTAATTATTACGTACATTTAGATTACATTGAATATTTTTACGCTATTATTACAAAAGTACCTTAAAGAAATAAAAAAGTAACTTTAGCTGAGTATACTTGTCTTCATATTAATAAATGACTATATTATTTGATTGTTATATTTGTTTTTATTTCAAAATACCTTAAATAGAAGCTAGGGTTTTTCAAGCAAAAAATGAGGCAGATTTTTCATGAAATCGCCTCGTTCGTTATTTCAATAAGCGAGGCGATTATTAAGCTGACTGTACCGTTCTTACAAAAAAACCTGAGTGTGTCCAGTTGGCGAAAACATAAAAAAAATTAAGTTTCACTATCTGGACACGTCTAAAAATATTGGCGTGTCCAGATGAAGAAATAAGAAGTGATATTAATTTTGAGTTTCACCAACTGGACACACGTGTGTCCAGTCTTGTGTGCTGAGTTAGTGAATAACCCGGCGGGACAAACCTAAGGAGTTTCATTGCTGAATTTGGGTCCCGTCTGCTTAGTAGTTAACGGTTAGCAGTCGTGTTGTTGGTTATTTTTTATTTCAGTTTTTTTATTTTTGTCTTATTAGTGATTTTTAATGCTGATTTATTTATAGCCTGTGACATAGGCGTACTGATTTTTAACATACGTTACACGTGACTGGCATTCTTAAACAAAATTAAGTTCAGAGTATACTAAATTTAAGATAACATCAACATCTAGTTACTCATGGTTGTACTATAACTTTAACTAATAGCGATTTTCGTTTTTTTGTACTCTTCTGTAATTTAATATAGCTTATGGCACTCGCGCAGGGATGACGAATCGATTGAGTCCTTGCTTGTCAAAATCTGACCATTGGTTAAGGAGTCATGAAGGAACATAGAATCGGGCATACTTACATACATACATACATACGCGCTAAACTCATTACCCTCATTTTGAGCTCCGCCGCAGTCGGGTAAAAATAGGTTTGGCAGTAATTTTGTAGCGTTGGTTGTGGTATGACACGACAGCGTAGGAGTGCCTGTTTGCGTTTCGTGTGAAGCCGCAGTTAAAATTTGCCATAAAGTGGGAACAGAGCCTGATTTACTCACTAACGAAAGTAGCTTTTATTTATTGACTTTTATTTATTTAAAAGCACCATATATTACTGTTAATTAAAGAAAAGGACTGGGTGCCTATATTCTTCTTGCTGATACAATCATAAACAGCCTATATACGTCCCACTGCAGGGCACAGGCCTTCTCTCAGGGAGAGAGTATGGGCTTAACACCACGCGTGCCCACCGCGGATTGGCGATTTCAAGCGCTGAGGTATGTGAACAGCTCAGACACTCGGGTTTCCTTACGATGTTTTCCTTCCGTTAGCAAGTGGCGTTGCTACTATAACTTCACAAATGTACATAACTTAGAAAACAAAGTCCTCACTGTCCCAAAGTCAAAGTCCCAAACATGCCCTCACTGGGATTCGAACCTGGGTCTCACTAGGCTACCACCGCTTTCCGCAGATACAATATTGCTGTCTATATATTACACTAGCTGTTCCGGCAAACTTCGTACTGCTACAGAATCCGTTTATACGATTCTTGCACAACACCATCTATTTTTAAAAAACAACGTTCGCTTGCACAACGACCTCTATTTCAAATTAAATATTATCCGACGGGAACGCATTACCGGGATATCAAGTATCCATTGCTACGTCTCAATTAAAGTCTTTGTGTATCTGTTCGGCTAAGTTTCATGTAAATCCGTTCAGCCGTTATTGCGTGATTGAGTAACAAAAGTCCAAATATCTTCACAGACTTTCACATTTATAATATTAATAAAATAGAATTGTGTGACTGATACGAGTAACTAAGTAGACGATTCGCAACACTCTCATAACGCACGCTCCTGAAGAACTAGCACGTAGTGTGAACCAGCCCTAACGAATGAGTAGATAGATATTATCATATATTATGCAGGATGGCACATAATAGGGGTAGTGCTCAATTATAATCTTTACTAATAATATTATAAACGCGAAAGTTTGTATGTATGGATGGATGTTTGACGCTCTTTCAGGCAAAAACGGCTGAACGGATCCTGATGAAATTTTGTACAGAGATAGATTATAGACTGGATTAGCACATAGGCTATTTTTATCCCGGAAAAATACACATCGAAATTACCACGCGAACGAGGTCGCGGGCAACAGCCAGTATGTAATAATAATGCTTTGGTTTAAGAGCCCTATTTTACACTAGCGATTTGCGAGCGACTTAGAGCGATGCGATTGTACAGCGAGCTCACCGTGATATCGCTGGGATTGTCACCGTCGACGCCATTTTGTACAATGTACAATCGCGTTCGATAGTCCGACCCGCCCCACTTGAGATACGTGTGTAAGAGGACGTGGCATCATTTAGAGGTACAATCGTCGTTGATACAAAGTTATTTACAACTAAAATTCAAAATCGTCCCGTTACATTTGATGTATAGAAGTTTCTCTGTCCCAGTCGATTACTTGATAATGAATCCTCTTAGATTCGTCGTTGACTTGTATCTGCTTTTGTTTTGTGCGTCTTCGAAGTAACAAAGCCAGCAGAAGTGTTTCC
Source organism: Yponomeuta malinellus (assembly GCA_947308005.1). Lineage (NCBI taxonomy): Eukaryota > Metazoa > Arthropoda > Insecta > Lepidoptera > Yponomeutidae > Yponomeuta > Yponomeuta malinellus. Next base: position 4,096,076 of record OX371013.1, read on the forward strand.
TCGTCAGGTCTCAATTTTGCTACTGAGTGTCCAAAATGCGGCGAGCACGCTGCGAGCTCGCCGCGACAACGCTGCGCAATCGCCTCGCTTTCAATCAAATCGCTAGTGTGATAGGGCTGAAATTTACGTGTTACGTCTTGATGATTCTGTAAATATTTAATTTTATTTCGTCTCATCTCATATCATTTACTTTTTTATGTAGCCTATACACGTCCCACTGAAGGGCACAGGCCTTCTTTCACAGAGAAAGTATGGGCTTAATTTTCATGCGTGCCCACCACGGATTGGAATTTTAAGCGCTGAGGTAAAATAAAAAAAATATGTAAAACAAAATGTTATCCCTACCAACAAGCACGCAACTCACCGCTAGACCAACGCGCTGGTCATCTCACTTACACAATCGTTTATCTACAATCTGCGCGTCAAATCAGCGACGCTATATGCAAATCCCAACAACGCACAGCCGCATCCAAAACTAGGTCAACAGACTTCCTATACTCCGTTCCAAACACGGTTTATCTGAATTTAAACAAACTATTTTATGTATTTAATGGAGTGTTTTATTAATAAAAAAATTAACGAACGCGTTTGACTATTATAACTAAGAGCCCTATCACAAATTTGCGAGCTATTTGAAAGGGATGCGATTGCGCAGCGTCGTCGCCGCGATTGCGCAGCGAGCTCGTCGGCGTCGTTGCGGCGTGCTCTCCACAAATGGCTGTAAGACATAAAGCAGTATCCACCAAGCAAGAGCGTGGCTAGTTTAAGATATTATTATTGTTGTTAATTAAAGTTAGCTTATGTATTTATCGCTTAGATAATTTATTTACACCTATCCACCTACTCTCTTCATCTTTTAGTCCTATTTATAATAAAGTTAAAATCATGTAGGTAAGTATTTTTATTACGTATGGTGTGTAATAGTATTAATTATAGGTATAAATAGAGTTGTAATCTATTATATTGTTTGACAACGGTCAAAGTCAAGAAATTGAAATCAAGGGTGTATTTCTTGTATCAATGAATGATCTTTTTTTATGTAGCCTATATACGTCCCACTGCAGATCACAGGCCGAGAGAGAGAGAGAGAGAGAGAGAGAAGCAGTACGGGCTTAATCATGCCACGCGTGCCCACCGCGCATTGGCAATTTCAAATTCTGAGGTGTGTGAACATTGCAGACACTCAGGTTTCCTCACGACGTTTTCCTTTATAGTTAGCAAGTGGTATTGCTACTATAACTTCACAAATGTACGTAACTTAGAAAACAAAGTCATTTCTGCATGCTGGGATTCGAACCCGCGACCTCCCGAATGAGAAGCCGGCGTTCTACCGCTCCGCTACCCCCGCTTGCGGATGATCTAGGAGCAAGATAGATAGGTATATATTTTTTATTTTCATCAACGGTTTGCTTACACCCACGGAAAGTGTAAGCGTAATTGGAATGGATTATAGATATTAACCTCTATAATCACTAGAGCAACTTGGCAAGTATAGGTAACAAAGAGGTAACTCGCATGATATATCATGCATGAAACAGAGTTCTTCACGTTAGACTCCCAGTTCCCATCACACGATTGATTTATGTTTTTAGGGTTCCGTGCCCAAAGGGTAAGGGATCCTGTTACTAAGACTCCGCTGTTCGTCCGTCCGTCCGTCTATCACCAGGCTGTATCTCATGAACCGTGATGGTTAGACAGTTGAAATTTTCACAGATGATGTATTTCTGTTGCCGCTGTAACAACAAATACTAAAAACAGAATAAAAGAAATATTTAATGGGGGCTCTCATACAACAAACGTGACATTTTTTGGCATTTTTTGCTCGATATTAATAACGGCAACAGGTAGACGCTTGAAATATTCAAATGTTGTATAGATAATGGAACCCTTCGTGCGCGAGTCCGACTCGCACTTGGCCGGTTTTTATCCCACTTGTCATCAACATTATCATCTAAGCTATCGCCGGTACAAGAATATTCTTAATGACATGGTAATATTTTGTTCTGTCTTCGTTACATTCGTCGTCGTCATCAGCCTTTCCCCTGAATGTCATCTCTCACGGTTCCTTACCATCCGCATCAATGGACCTCCCGCCGACTCAACAATATCATCCGACCATTAAATTACATAAACTCATGACTTATCCCGGAGTGATAGGCACAGACCAGTAATTCTGTACACCAGTATTTTTTTCCCAACTCTGATATTGCCGAGAGTAAGACAATGCTCGGTTCTGTCGTCTCGTGATTAGGGGAAAATAAGCTGTAACTCATAGGACAGAGCCTTTCGAGAAACCCGCAGTTCTTAGGCTCGCCCTATTTTCTCTGATGAATCCATCGTCAGACAGACGCGAAAGTGATTCTACAAGAGTTGCGTTACAGATGTACAGAACATAACACAAACTCACGCCTGTATCCCAGAGGGGTAGGCAGAGACAAGGGACTGCCACTTGCTACGATCCTGACAGATCACATTCGCTTCCTCAACATTAATTAGTCGTTGCATGCACGCACGCCGGTTTCAGGTACTTTTTATCTTGCCCTTTGCTAATACACCGGCCCTTCCACCCACATTCGCTCGATATATTTGTTTCGTCAAACTTTCTTCCTTCATCCTCTGTACAGAACCCTAATAATAGGTTATGTCCGCGTCCGTAGGTCCAACCATCGCAAACAGACGATTGTAGGTATGCTACCCGGGGCGTGTTTCATAGAACTACAATTCATGGTTTACTAATACAATCCGATGTGTATCGCAAAGGTCATGACTCGGCTTCGCAATGTAAATCTAACTTTCATAATATTAGTACCTACTAGTGCCTACCTTGTACTATTAGTACCTTCGAGAAGCGGTTGAAAGAGCATCATCTATCCCTATAATGACATTGAGCTATATATTTATTTATGTAAGTATTATTTATGTGGAAGCGAAAGTGATCTGTCAGGATCGTAGCAAGTGGCAGGTACTGGTCTCTGCCTTCCGCTCTGGGATACAGGCGTGAGTTTATGTATGTATGTATGTATATTATTTATTTATACCCAAGTATATATTTTTATTCTGATGTCTAGTTCATGTAGCTTATTTTGTGCACATATATATAGACCCGTTTTTCTACTGCTTCTCCTATACCCTAAGGTTTGCTGGAAGAAATCTCTTACATAGATAAGCTCGCCTTTGTACATGTTATTTCTTAAGTAATGTCCTGTTAAATGTATTGCGCGCAATAAAGTATAATTAATTAATAACGAACTATGAATTGTAGTTCTATGAACGGCCCAGCTGTAATCTACTACCACGTTGCAGGAAATAGGACGCGTAATAGTCTCACGGGCAGCGATTCCCGCGTTCAATGGTATGGGACGTAACAAAGGCGTAATAGCTGTGATAGACCATTAAATTCTGATTGGAATGCGATGGTATTCGCGGTTCGAGGATTGCACAACTATTGCCTCTGTAGGGGTAATTGCACTATCATACTTCTTGAGACTTGTACAGTCGACAGCACATTAACCTTTACATACGTGCAGTCTACTCAGTTATATTACGGGCGATTTTACAACTAAAATGTTAATGTGGCCTGCTGTCGACTGTGCCAATCTGTAGATCTCGAAAGACATTGATGTGCTAATGGACACTTTAGTGAAGTGGTTAGTTTACGCTTATTATTATCGCTTTTGTCTGCAACTTTGCAATCACTTTGGAATAGTCTCACTCTAGATATTACTCATTTACCACCTGAACTGATTCGAACGAAATCGTTTTTCATTCAGTTATTCGTTCACTGTGGTACAATTTGCACTTACATTTGTATATTTCATCTACTGTATATTGTGAGAACCATTGACGCATCTAGGATGATTTTTTTCTGCGGAACTGACACTGAAATGCAATGATCGACGAAAATGGTCAAAACCTTATTAAAGCTCTGACGTCACGTCACTAAAAATAGGCTGCAGATCTGCCCCTTAGGGTTGCCACTTTTAAATCATTGCGGGTATATCGCATGACTGTTTTTATCACCGCAGAATACAGCCGAATCTACATAGTATCTGGCTTCTATGCCACTCAGTTGTGCTGCTTAGGAAGAGTAGTTCAAAGTACGAGTTCAACAGCCATCATGACTCGTGTGAAAATTGAAGCATGCTTTTTGCTCTCGCTTCCCTTTGTTCTACTACGCTGTTTGTTGAGTGGAAGTGAAGCTCTTATGACTCTCGGCATAAGCGCGAGTATCGAAACACAGCTGGTTGTCTGCTAATAATTTAAAATTTTCGCAGCACTTCAGAAATTGTGAAGGGAAAGCGGAGATAATAACCCGCAATTGTGTTTATTGTGTTTTGGGAATAATAGAAGAGATAAAGACTTGGGTCCCTTGTAAACTACAATTGAGGAACTGAAATTTTTTTTTTTTCAAAAATGTTAAAATAAATATTATGAGATATTGATAAGTTGACAATTTCAAGCGCTGGCGTATGTGAACACCTCAGACACTCAGGTATCCGCACGATGTTTTCCTTCACCGTTAGCGAGGGACACCAAGAAGATCAGTCATTGATTGGTACATGCCAATCCGTGGTGGGCACGCGTGGTAATTAAGCTCATACTCTCTCTCTGAGAGAAATCCTGTGCCCTGCAGTGGGGCTACATAAAAAATATATATTGATAAGGCACTAAGTACTATTATTTATGTGCACTTGCACATTTAGGTATGTACATACAGAGAGAGTATCACAATGCTTAAATAAAATCGTTTATGCCATTTATTTTATTTTATTTATTGCATTACACAGCACATAAGCAACATTGCATGTTATAATATCATGGTAAAAGCTTAATACATAATAAAAAGTGAAGGGCTGTATCTATCCAGAGGGGGTCCTTTTTATTCTTTCTACTTACAATCATAAATAGTACATCAAATTCAAGGATTTTGCATGTTCTTTTCGAGTTATATAAAAACACGTTATGATAAAATTATTCTTCACTTTTAAATTCAAAGTTTGTCTGTCCAGCGGGGCTTTTTCAAAAACCAAAAATTGCACCTCCTGAAAAATTCATTTGCATATGTGTCCTAAATTATTCACTGAATCAAAGGTTTTTTTAGCAGTTTACGATAGAATCCGATTAATTTTTTTGTACAGCTTTCTACTTCAGAAATATATTTTTGATTGGCTGAATGTAAAATAGCCGCAGGCTCAAGGCATTTTTAAAAATATTTTAATTTTTTACTAAGTGGTAAGTACATTGTGAATCTTAATTCAACTGTATAGAATACATTTTACGAGGAAATTTGCCCATCATAGTATTTTTGTAGAAATTGGCGTGATTACAGTTTTAGACGCTGAGTACGTCAGAAAATGGTACTTAATCTTATTTTGCTTGTCTGCCTTTCTCTCCTAGCTCAAGAAAACGTGTTATTATATTTTTCTGAATTAGGTCGCTATGGTTAAGTGTTTAAACACAGAATCCATAAAAATATAATTAAAAAATAATGGAAATCACTTTCAAATAATGGCTCTAACACATATACAATATGCTATTTTTCATTGTGAAAAAAATATTGCCCTGATGATGATGATGATGCTTCACATTCAGTGGTCAGTGGAAAGCTTTGAGCTCTACCCTTCGGGACATTGTTAGGGTTAAAAACATTTTTTTCAGATTTTCATAGAATTTTTTTACCGCGTGTATACTTTATGCAGCGATTAATAGATATTTCTTTATTTATTAATACTATTATCGTACTTAAAATAATCGTACAATGCGGCGGACTTAATGCCATGGGCATGACCCGAAAGGGGGGTCAGGATTAATAATTTACAATTTTTTTTGCGATGACATACTTTTTGTATTGTTGTCAGGCAATTAAGAATAGGAAAAAAATGTGACATCAAGCATTTTGAACCCCGGTGGATCTTTTGGTTGTTCCTGGTTAAGGTTTTTGCTCATAAGGAACGTTGCTGTTTTCAGTCTGACAACTTTGCTGGATTCAGAAGGTACCTAGAGTATTTGTGTTTGCCGTACTGTGGTTGGGGGTACATTAGCGATGTTCGGCGAATGTTCGCAGTATCGTGACAAATAGTTCATCGTTTAGCTACTTAGGTTAGTTAGGTTACTGGATCCAGCCTGAAAGGTGCTTTGGTTTTTCGTACTGGGGTTGGGACTACATTAGCGGGATTGGGCGAATATTCGGAAATAGTTAATCATTTAGCTATGCTCATTAGCAGCCCAATGCTGGATTCAGCCTAAAAGGAAGGGTATTTTTGTTCGGCTTAAATACTGCGCGTGCCCACCGCGGATTGAAAATTTCAAGCGCTGAGGCATGTGAACACCTCTGACACTCAGGTTTCCTCACAATGTTTTCCTTCACGGTTAGAAGAAAAAGAAGAAAAACATTTATTTAACACCACAAAGACATACATGAAAAAAAAAAAACAAAAATAATAAGGGACCCAGGGTATGCCTATACAGCGGTAAAATGGCCTCGAGCTCAGTATACACTGCGGTTTTTCCCACAGCACTGATTTTCGAGTGGTAACTTCACAAATGTATTGGTACGAAAGTCGTACATGCCGGGATTCGAACCCACGACCTGCCGAATGTGAGGCCAGCGTTCTACCGCTCCGCTACCGTCGCTACTGGCATTTTTTTTAGCTTTAAGTATGTTGTAATTTCATGCGATTCGGCACATTTCGGCTCAACTCTGCTAATATTTCCCTGTGTATAACCTAAGGGCATTATGCCATTGTTTACTTACCGACTAATGATTCACAGATAAAGTCCTGTTGGTCTATTTACGGGTAAATATGATTGCCGAAGCTGTTTTCCCCTGAACCACGTGACCTCATCATTTTCCCACGCATTTTTGATAAAAATAGGTTTTCATTACCCGAGCTCAGGGTTGAATCTCGAGGGAGAGCCAGCCGGGCGCACTGAAAATGAAATGAAAATAGCTACGGCCAGGCCGTATCGACGCACAGTAATAAGGACATAAAAGCAGCTCTGGGAACCACTGAGAAACCTTTGCGTTGTTATACAGATTGTCACGGAAGCCAAGGTGGGATACTCTTACGGGTTACTGAAACTAACGAGGTCTGTTTTCTTCAACTGCGACGGAGATCAGAACACAAACACAGGTAACTTCACACAACGATTCGTAGTATATAACTCAGCCAATGAGCTAAATAAATATCCTGTGTATTGTGGGTAGTGTCTACATCATCATCATCATCACCATCATCGGCCATTTGACGCCCACTGCAAGACAGGCCTCCCTCATGGTTTTACAAGCTTCCCGGCCTACATAAATCTTCTGATTTTTTTGTATAAAAATTATAGTTTGTAAAAGACTAATAGTTTGAATCAAAACCGTATCAAAAGTTCTGTTTTGTCTTTGTCAACTGTATTGGTCTTGGATGGAAATGTTGAATAGTTGGTCGGCAAAGTTTTGTATTGGATTTAATAACCAATCTACTGTAAGTACTAAGTAGATATTGATTTTAATTATAAAACACTGTACTAACGTAAAGCATAATTTTCCAGGACCTCAGCTTCAGGTTAGATTAGATTAAAAAACAAAATATATTAAAAGGCTTACATGTCTTGAGCCAACATCCTGAAAGGCTCTACCTCTAGTTTAAATAAAATATCGTCTCCAAAGTGAAATAAACGTCACGTTGAATAGCAATTAATAGCCAACGATTTAAAGACCCGACCGCATGAAACGCGGCGCACAGGTCTCAAATTGGAAACAAAGTCCGGGAAAATCTCTTATTCCGGGCTTTCCTGCTCTGATAAATAATCTGACGCCTTATGTTCCGGTGTAGAGCACTCTTGTTTGAATGTAACAGGATTGCCGAAATAATCGTGGACAAACAAAAACAGTTGTATGCTACGTAACTTAGATACAGATTTTTATTTACTTTTATAATGTGTGGTGTGCAATAAAAAGTAAAAGACCCTCTCATCTCACACTGTAGGTAGTATTGATGTGGGGTACTGCAGAATGTTCTGCTAGAACTTAAGAGAGAAGCGGACTAAGAAATTTTACTTCAAAGAGATATTCATTCGCACAGAAAAGTAGAGTTCGGACTATTAACAGTCGTTTACTGCAAAAAAGACACATAAACTCTCCTCGATATACGCTGCAGTCTACGGTCTAATCTGTGATGTAATATGAACTTATCGGACAGCTAAGTGTTACTTTACGTTGTGGAGGTGTTATAGCACAAAGAAAAAGGAGATTTCACTTTATAAATCATGATGTAGTTAAACCCTGTTATAAACCGGCTTAGACTCCCTCTGAAAAGTGTTATAGTTGTCGAAATGTAAGAAGCCCGTTTTGACAGCTACACAAAAATGCATTTTACTTTGGATTTACTAAAACAAGTACATAAGAAGACACATTCTCTGGCATATTATTTAACGCTCGAAAGAAAAAACAGATTTTGTAACCCGAAAAGTTAGTCATCATTTAGATTTTTAATGTTTTTGATCTCAAACTAGGTTAGATCCTATGGTTTTTGTAGCTGTCAAAACGGCTTTCTTATATTTTGATGACTTTAAGTGGAATCCACATTTTAGTAAATAAGAGTGGTATTGTTTAAAGTTACTATTCGCAAAATTATAGAGTAAACCATTTATTTTAAATGTCATAAGTCATAGTTCAAAATTAAAATGTATGTACCCCCTTTTTATGATTATAATGATCATTCTGACGTTTTGTTTTTTGTAATTGTAACTTCCCTATCGGTTATAGTTTCTTCGTCAGATGTAACCAGCCCACCAACGCAATGAGGTACCGACTGGTTTGATTGGTCGTAAGTTATTGCCAAGTCTATAGATACAGTAGCGTACGCAAGTACCGGGAATGTTACGGAGTGATAAATGTCTCGCATAACTCACGCGGCGCGTAGCCTGCAGCGGGCTGAATGCGATTAAATTGAGCAAACGCGCCGAATGAGGACGTTTTGTAGGTAGATAGATGGTTTGGGTGTCAACCCTATTAGCGTCGAGCTTTTGAGAGGCTCTATGGTGGAATCGGAGTTAACACTCACCTGCATATTATAGAGTTAATTAAACGTCCTTTCATAGCCTTAACAAAGCGTTGTGTTGCTATGTCATGTTAAATATTTTAATTCCTGTATCCAACATTCGCATGTCCTGATGTAGTCGTAAGTGCTGAATTTGTTGGATTCTTCGTAAATGCTCATGTAATGAATCTAATACATATATTTCTAAGCACAATCTTGATGTCTATCAAAAGGTTTTGTCTCTGGTTCCCTTTCTTTTCATGCTCAGTGTCGACTGGTCATAAAAAAAAATCAAAGTTAAACTGTGATTTGATTGCTGTCTCTAATTATCTTCTCGTTATCGTATCTTTTCAAAATTCCATTCAAATCCGCTTAGCCGTTTAGATGTAATTTCCTGACAAACATACCCACTTTTGGTGTATCCGGTGATTTTTGGGTGTAATATCTAAACTTAATTGATGAAGTTTTTATTTTTTTGGGTATGCTTGTGCTTACTACATTCTATATGACAAGAAAACAACACCTCGAACGAAATCGTATTAAAAAGTCGTTATCGTAAAACGATTTCCAAAGGTTGTAAATGTAGGAGCAAAAGTTTTATAAGCTCCTAGTTAATTGCCCATAAAATGGGCCATTTCCGCGGACATTAAACGGCCGATACAGTTCGCTTGATTGTCAAGCGTCGTACCTATGGAACATAATGTCCCTCGTGGTTCTCGGTGTAAGGATATGACCACCCCGATTCATCCCTTGGGTGTCGGAAAAAGCGACTAAGGGAAATCCAGGAGGTGGGCTGTAGCACCTTTAGTGTATTGGAGTAAACCATTACTGCCATCACCAACGTAATTACCAAGAGCGCTGAAATTACGGGCAAAATCCTACCATCACCAGCACATGTTTGCGGCGTGCTCTTGAGAAGGCCTATGTCTAGTAGCGGACGAATAATGGCTGATGTGAGCGTAACATATAATATGCCGTTTGCCGACTCTACCTAGAGCAAAACATGAGCCACTGAGCTACGGTAATGTTGTTGCTAAATTCAGACACGTATGTTGAGAAATTAATTACTTCAATATACAGGTTAACAATAAAATGCGAAATTTCTGAAACACCGCAATTGAAGTTCGTGTTTTACGACAAATTGGGACATATCAGTTTTTTTCACATTCATATTTTTCGAAATATTCTTTTGTTTGTTCGCTGAGTTCGTGTGGTACAAACGATAGCTCATGTCATCTGTACTATAACATACGTAACTCGAAACGACATCATCGGACTGGTAGTTTCATACATTTAGTAAGGCCGATACGTGAACGTTATATGAATACTAGTCTAACGATGTACAGTTACGGTTACCGTTCAATGTAAAACCGGCCTATTTTGTAACGAGCTAGTAAAAAGATGAAAGGAATGAAAACAAATTCGTAATTGAATAACAGCAATGAAATAATTTATTATAAATCAAAAACAAAACAAATCTACAAGAACAATCAGGCTAAACTCAAACATAACCAATTTAGTCGAACAACGTAATAAGAAGCCAATTCATCAAAATCAATAATATCATGTTACCTAGTAACCATGGCAACGGATTTTATACATCTAATAACAGTTTTGGGGATAAACGAAATGGAACGACACAATGTTGAGGTTATTTTTTGAAAGAAGGAAATAAGTAGGTATGTAGACTATGAAAATACAGTTAAGAAAATAAGACGAGGAAAATATGTTTGGAATGTAGCTATAGTAGCGAAATAAGTTTACATACCAAAGCGGAAAACCTGGGGATAAATCCGCGCATTTAAAGCCAAAAATAAATATTCACTCTCTCAAAATCCCATTCACACATAAGAATTAAAAAAATACGCCTGAATCATTATGTGGAGTCACCTGCCAAGCCAAAAGCGACCTACTCGGCTATTCTATTGAGCTCATTCTCGTACTTGACGGAGTAGATCTTATCAGGGTCGTACATGTCAACCAGCTTGCCCCAGTACTCGGGCTCTTTTCTGATGAGATGCGAGATGACCTGGCGGGCTCCGTACTTCTGGTTTGGCGTGCATTTGGTGCAGCCCGTCTGAAGGGCATCGCTGATATGGGCTGAAAAGAGAAAGAAGATAATAGTGACTTCTTCGACCATTGAAAGAAAGAAATTAAAGACGGAAGTCAAAATCATCTCTTTACATTTGAACGCTCCTTGATCTCAGTTAAAGAGGTTCATCAGACGAAAGTAATTGGTTCAGTTGACAACTGATTAACCCTTACTTGATGGACTAGGAACCGTCCTGATACTTAAAATCATATGGTTATATCGGGCCACCATAACAATGGGTTTTAATTGCTCTTTTCAAGTCATAATCTAACAGGTTAAGATAGATGTGCTGTCGATCGTAGATAAGATCAGATTCAAGATCAGATTATATAAATGTTTATTGAAAAACAGTAAACAATATTTACAGGAATTTTCATTGCAACAACATTTGACACAGTTAAGGTATGGTTCAACCTGAGTGCGACATATTATGTAGATAAAAAATGCCAAATTACATTTTACGCAAAAATTATAATTTCATTGCAAAATCTCCCGTCACCGTGTGTAAATATCGAAGCATAGAAGATGTTTTATACCATCAACCCCTATTTTATCTAAGTTTAGTTTTAAGCAATTAACTTTAATTTAGATGAGTGCTCATCTGAAATCAGCGCCGTTAGAGGGCGTGAAACCCACGACGGTCTGACGGCACACGCTGAGCACTATTACCTTTTGCTACCAGCTACACATTAATAGTAGGCTGATCTCATTGGCCACTGTTTTCTATGTACTTATAGAAAGTGCCAATGAGACTATAAATTGTTACCTCGCTAAGATTAGCTTGTAAAAATTTATGGTAAATTATACCTTCTTTTTCATTCAACCGCTTTAGTGTTATGGCAATAAACAACATTATCTGTCCTTGCCTACATGAAAGTAAGGTTAGTACGGTTTGACAGTTTCCAGAATACCGCGCTATGTCTTCAAAAGGCGCTTCTGAATAAAATAACATGAACTACATAATATTTTCCCTCCAATTTTGAATCAGCTGCATGCTCTCGAAAATCTGAATTTCATAAGCCGTAACATGACGCATCCTATCAGAAGTCTCGCTTCGGGAACTTGCTGATTATTCAACCTGTCAAATCTTTCCCATGTTCACGATAGATTTGTTGCTTTCATACATGCGGGGAACATATTTGTCCTTTTTATTCAGTATTGCAACCCGCTAACAGTGCCCTGCACTTAAGTGTATTATGGGTGTAAGCAGCATATAGACATATTGGAATTTTCCCAACATCTGCGCCCAGAGAGGTTTTTGGTACGGAAAAATCTTGAGCAGATTTTCGCGGAGCCTCTTACCATTCTTAGTTTTTTTTATTTTAAATGTAACCTGAAAGTTGTCCCAATGCGTCTGTAGATGTAATTTGTAACTGCGATCTCATATTCATTTAGCCTAATGGTAGGTGCAACAAAAAGAATTAAACATGTATCTAGGTACAGCGATATCATTCCGATGTAAAAACCTAACTGCAAAGTGGGTTGCTCGGGGCTGCAAGTGATGTAAATTACTTCGGCCAGATGTCGCTGCCTGTACGTAATACAGAGAAGTTTGTAAAGAGACTCGAAATTTCGCCGATGCCTACACTTGCCCATTAGCTCAGTTGGGAGAGCCCTGGCACTGTTAGCCACAGGTCGCGGGTTCAAGTTCCGGCTGGGGTGGAATTTTTAGCCTCTACATAGGTTTCTAAAATTATCCTCAGTACGGGTCAGTGCAACAAAAAGAATATACCGTAAGGTGGACTAAATGATGAGCTTGTTTACGGATGAAAATAAAAAAAAACGAACACAAGATCTAAATAAAATTGGTTCTTATAGGTTACTGATGTTTTTATGTATCGAATGTAAGGGGCTCTATTAAAATTTTACTGCTCTACTCATTCACAAGGGCTGGCCAAAGATAGATAGAAGAGTACGATATTTTTGTTGGCTCAAGGAAAGGACGAGAAATTCTCCTGTCACACTCACACTTGAGCTCCTTGTTCGTATAGTTTCCCTTTCCGTGCCATACCGTGCTATACTTATTACAGTCTCAACTCTAAACATAAACCCTCAACACATCCATATTGACGTATTGGCTCGAAATGCATATCAAATTTGTAAGTGGTGCCATCAAACATGTCCACCTCTATTCGAGGAGTAATAAGAAAGAGAGAGAGATTCTCCAGTCACACTCACACTTGAGCTCCCTGCCTTCCGGGGTGCACTTGCCGACTTCCAGCACGCACTTGACGTATGACGTCAGCAGGCGCCGATTGGCCAGGACCTGGTCCAGGTCGATATTGTCGTATTTGTTCGTGTAACGCTGCTGGGCGGCGGCCACGCAGGATAGAGCCAGGGCGATGAGGAAGAGTTTCATTCTGGAATTATTTGGATGCTTTCTATAAAAATATATCTATTCTACTAAACATGTTAATAAATATATAAAGGGAATTCTGGTATTCCTCAGGCTCGCACATTTTCACATTAAGTAACTCAGAAGTAACCCAACCCAATATAATTACTGTAAAATAATGAATTTGATAAATGTGGTGCAGGTGGTACTAGAAAATAAAACTACGGACATTCTAGAAATACTCTTATTTCATTCACTAAAGGCCTTGAAGGGTAGGTTTTCCATGAAAATTGCTCTGAAAATATTGAAAAATAACTTAGCAAAATAGGGAATGCGATTGTAACTGTGAAAATGACGACAAGATGGCTGGCTCAAAACGTAAATTAGTGTAATTGTTGGCAACACTAAGTATAGCAACACTGTTGCTCCTTAATTTTAATTTTCCTTCTTTACGTGGCGCCTAATACACAAGAACATTCCTGTAATAATTTTTCGTGTGTTCATCGCTTGTGCAATAAAACTGAGGCAAATCAGACCCTGTGAGTTTTCCACTACAGTCCACTGCCAATATTCATCCCAACAGTAATGACTGTTTTAAAATATTCTCAACGAATTTTTAACAAAAACTTTAATGCTAAGCAACCCGCCATCTAGCGTACTGTCGACTCGTAAAGATCCTACCTATGTAATAAAACCAAGTTAATTTAATTTTACTGTTTGGCTAAATGGTACCAACTCGACTTAAACGAGGTGGTTTCATTTAGCGAAACGGTAAACAAATTGTTATTTTCCGTAATCGAAACAGTCAACAGCACTGCTCCGCCGAATGATTCACTTGAGTAATTAATTAATCCACGTGGGTATAAAGTTTTAAACGACATGAAAGTGGAAATAATTAATCAAATTCTGGGATAAGTACCCAATAGGGATATAAACCCAAAGACGTTGACTAATCGCCGGCCACTCCTGCTTGCTATTAAACACAATATTAAATCCTAGCCACGGCATTCCGTTTCACAGTAGACAATAACGGTAACTGCACAACATATTTTCATGCAACGAAAGGCCAAGCCGCTGTAAATTTATGAAATAAGATGTCGCATCGTCCAGTTTGAAATCGTCCAATGCATTATTGGAAGGAAAGAAGGTTCATAAGGGTTGATATGGAATGTATAAACATCCTGCTAAGTACTCGTACGAGTCCGCTGTTAATGATATCGGTATACCTACATGATTATATTCTTTTTGTTGCTTTTATATCATTCCGATGTAAAAAACTAGCTGCAAAGTGGGTTACTCGGGGCTGCAAGTGGTGTAAATTGCTTCGGCCAGATGTCGCTGCCTGTACGTAATACAGAGAATTTCGTAATGAGTCTCGAAATTTTAATGATGCCTGCACTTGCCCATTAGCTTAGTTGGGAGAGCGTTGGCACGGTTAGCCAGAGGTCGCGGGTTCAAGTCCCGGCATGGGTGGAATTTTTAGCCTCTAAATAGGTTTTTAAAGTTATCCTCAGCACGGGTTAGTGCAACAAAAAGAATATGACGTCTTAACCTAATTAAAATTTATAGTTATTACTCATAAATGTGTGGATGTTCCGTTTATGCCTGCACTCATATACTTAGATACGTAAAGTCGCCCGTAACGTAAATGAGTAGGGTGAACGCCTTAACCAAACCCAAATCACTACAGTTTATTATTAAAATATGTACAAAGCAGCATTATAGACGCAGCATTATTATCAAGTTATGATAGGGTAATTGTCAAACTATAACGGCAAATATGTGTACATACAACAGACTTTGATGCACCTGACATGCTTAAAATAACTAAAATACCTAAAACAAAAATATAAGACAATTCATGAATTTTAGTAAAATACAACATATTGAAAGCTACATAGTTATCGGGACTTAATAATTTGGACAATTTACTTCTGAAAGAGTGTACAGCGAGTCGTGGTAGACGTCAGGGGCGTTTTCGAGATTAGAATATGGTTTAAAGATTACAATTATTCGATGGATTGGGTTGTTGTCAGCCATGTTTGTTTTTTGTGTACCGTACTGTACTGCACTCAAATCAAGTTAATCAAATCAATTGGTTTTTATTCAAAGTAGCACAGAAACTGGGTGTGCATTTCAAAATCTAGATCATTTTCAAGAAAACGTGAATAAAAAACTCCAAACTTAGTGTTTTCGAAGTCCTTAATTAACAGAGTCTATATACATATTCTAAAACCTGGAACTTATGCATTGAACTGGCTTTAATTCCAGACATCAATGTTATCTAAGTAATCTTTAATGTTATAGTAGCCCTTTTGGCACAAAGTGTGCTTTACACATTTTTTGTTTCAGTACATAATTAGTGTACATAAAGTGTGCTTTACATTGTACTTGCTTCGAGCTATCGTTATTATTTTTGTGATACGCTTTCTGTACGATTGTGTGCGAGCGCAAATAAATAATTTATCTATCTAAATAAAGATTAACTCACTTGATTTTTTCCAACTGAACGGAGAACAAATCAATCTCGAAACTACTGTCCCGACAAACCAGAGAATGAACTGTGATCTGTGAGTAAAGACAATAGCTTTTTATAGAAAACCGAGGATCCTTACCGCCGCTGATTGAGAGATATTGCATAAATTTTATTACTCATATTTCCTAAGGTTACCTGAACGGAAAACCTTAACCTTCATTATTCAGATGGAAAAGTAGGCGCTTAGATAATATTAATAATATGTTACCTAATACAAAAGACGAATCGTTCTGATTCCACCTTATACCAAAGATAATATTGATATATTTGTTAGATATATGTATACATTGGTATTACCAATGTATACATATATCTAACAAATATATCAATATTATCTTGCCTTTATCAAAATCATTAAAATATAAGAATGTGCGGGCGAGACAGCATGCTAGACGTAAAAGCAAAATCAATCAAAATCAAAGTGTTTTAATTCAAAATAACATAGAAACTGTGACTTAGGAAAACTAGGTGTCCATTTCAAAAACCTTAAGGCTGTTCTTACATCGAGCGTTCGATATGAGCGATTGATAGACAATAAAATTGCAAACATTCAAGGCGTATGTTTCTTATCCTGATGTTTTTGATAGAGACTATTTGATTCTAAAATTAATAATTTTGGAGACAAGTTTTCATTATTAAAAACTCATTAAATAGCAAAACAAAAATAAATTTAAAATGTCCGTAATTTAATTATCCATCAAACCCTGAGACCACATTCATGAAGTTTTCCCATCATCTCAGATAGAATCATCTGACATGCAATATTGGTATTTATTTGAGGATAACATTAAGTTTAATCTTGTTTTTTTTTTTACTTTTTTTGGTAAGCCACGATGTATGATTTGGTCCTGTGTTTAAAATTCTGTAAGTACCTAACAGATATTATACTTTATTGCGCCTAAAAAATACTTACAGGAAATATGACATATAAAATACATATACAAAGGCGAGCTTATCTCTGTTAGAGATTTCTTCCAGCAAATCTTTGGAGTGGAGGTGTGAAACGGGTCTATGCAAGTGCACAACATAAACTAAACAGTGTGAAGAAAAGAAGAAACCAGAAGTAATAATTTAATTAATTAAAAAGGATATTAGGAGATTAGTCTCAGTCTAACTAGTCTAGTCTATAAGGCAAGGTAAGAATATTATTCCGGCTTGCGTGCATGCAACGACTAGTGAATGTTGAGGAAGCGAAAGTAATCTGTCAGGATCGTGGAAAGTGGCAGTCCCTGGTCTCTGCCTACCCCCCTGGGATACAGGCGTGAGTTTATCTATGTATGTAAGAATATTCTTTTTACCATACTATATTTTTAGGAAATAGATTCAGCTTTTTATTTTTATCTTCCAACGTCAGTATAGGTAAGCAGTTCTTGCAAAATTTTAACTCAAACTGTAAGCTAACATGAACAATAATATAAATTAAATGTCAACAAATACATTAATTTGCGATAAATTAAATGTTTATTTAAATTAAGCAGTATAGCTATACTATAAACACAAACAGTCTTATTTATAAAAAGTCGATCAAACTAAAACACTCTTAAGACGGAGTTAAAGCCGGCTTATGGCAGGAATTCTTATTATAAGCCGGCTTTAAATCCTTCTTAAGAGTGTTTTTGTAGAATCAACTTTTAATAAACTGTTCAATTTAACATAACACATTTCATCATGCAAGTTACTAATAATTAATTTATTAAATAAAAATTGGTGTATTTTGCCGCAGTTTAAATTATTCAGATTACCTTCCGACCTGTTATGCAAGTTGTAAGTTCGAGTATCATCATCATCATCATCATCATCAGCCATTTGACGCCCACTGTAGGACATAGGCCTTCCTCCTCTTGTGTCGCCCGAATCCAGCGACTCCCCGCCACCGAAACCAAGTCGTCAGACCATCTGGTGGGGGGCCTGACCACGCTGCGTCGTCCGGTCCGCGGTCGCCAGGTCAGAACTTTTTCGCCCCAGTGGCCATTAATTCTCCGAGCTATGTGCCCCGCCCACAGTCACGTATCGTAGTTCGAGTATCAAGTTGTAAATAGATATTGTCTCAAGGGCCTTATGCTCCACCTTCAGGTGTACAGTTAAAACTCTTTTCATAGTCCGGCAAAGTATTTTTTAAATATTAAAGCAGCTTCACTAGCGTGAATGGACAATTACCAAGAAAGCATACACACTATGCCATGACAATGCATATTTAATAAAGCATATCATTGAAGAGAAAACCGGCCAGTGCGAGTCGGACTCGCGCACGAAGGGTTCCGTACCATTATTTATACAATATTTGAATTTTTCAAGCGTATACCATTTGCGTCATTATTAAAAGCAAGCAGAAAACGCAAAAAAATCACATTTGTTGTATGGGAGCCCGTCTTAAAACAGCCTGATGACAGACAGACGGACAGTGGAGTCTTAGTAATAGGGTCGCTTACCCTTTGGGTACGGAACCCTAATAAAGTAGGCCACCGTCACGTAGGGTTGGTAAAATTACAGAAAAGCAATAAACTAAGTACTTGTCAAAGATTAACCTCCACCAAATTATAAGGCTTATCGCACACCTGTACATATGTGATTGGTTGACCAAAAAGGGACCTCAAGGGAAAATAATTTATTTCGAGAAAATCGCATTTGAAGTTTCGTGTATAAACAGGTTTCTAAAACTGCCTCGGCTCACAAAAAAAAAACATAAAAAAATAACTACGGCACCTAAAAATATTCTGGTTAGACCAAAACAAAGCTAAAATACCACAAATTAAAAAAATCAAGTAAAAAAAATAACGGTTTCCAGTCCCTCCAGGTCCCTTTTTGGTCAACCACTCACATATAGATAGAGAACAGTTTTTTATGCGGCCTATATAACGTCCCACTGCACGGCAAAGGCCCAGGAAGAAACTGTGGTAGCGCTATGGTAGAAGACTTTGGGAGGTCGTGGGGTTTACTAATGTATTGCCAAAAATCGTTTCCCAAAGTATTACTTCCCAAACTATTTTCCGCAAATTATCACTTGGCAAAAAAACATTTCTCAAAACAACTTAAAGCAAATAAACAGTTAGCAAAAGTTATTATGGCAAGTTATTGTTTACCAAATAAATACTTGGTCAATATTTGCTTGGCTTGGAAATTAACCTACACTAATAATTTCGGTTAGTTTTCGGTCTTACATGTTCAACCTAACACGCTCCTACGCGCTCCGCTACGCTACGCGCTTCGTCGCACCTATATTTTTAGCATAATAAACGTTTGTCTTAATAAAACTTGACGCAGTAAAATTATGCGAAATGATAATTTGACCAAATGAATAAAATGCGAAATGAAAACTTGCTAAAGTTTCATTTGGGAAATGAAACTGATGCCATAAGTTTATTGGGAAGTAAAATTTGGCGAAAAATACTTTGGCTAAACGGCGGTATCCCAGGTCGTGGGTTCGCATCCCGGCGCCATGTACCATTTACTTCGTATTCTATGTTACGGACATTTGTGGAGTTGTATTAGCAATACCACCTGAGTGTCTCAGGTGTTCACATACCTCAGCACTTGAAATTGCCAATACGCGGTGAGCACGCGTGGTAACTACGCCTCTCTGACAACACTTCATAGTACATAAAAAAGGAAATTATATGGATGTTGTATCTTATAAATCTAAATCGAATCTAGAGGAAAAGAAAAGAAAACGAGACATTCATTCAGCGTTTTCGATTTTGGACAGTATCACAAAACTTAAATCTGTCTACCCATATCACAAGGAATCCTAGTTTGGGAGCTAGTAACCATTTTTTTGTAACCGTTTTACAATAAAGGTTTTTCATTTTTAGTTCATTAAATTAAAAAAATAAAATTTAGGAGTTTGTCCGACCACCAACACGTACTAAAGCTGTCAGAAATCACAGGACTCTATGGTATCTTAAAAATCTGCAATTTTCTCTATTAAATATCTTATAATACCAAGGCCGACTTGCATCACTTCTTAAATTTCACTTAAGTCGCCATTTAAATCGACTTTTATATAAAGAATTTTAATTAAATGCTGTTTAGCCACATTTAAGTAAGTGGTGCAAGTCGGCCTTATAGTATATTAAGGGCGTAAAGGTAAAGTATTCTTGTGTTTATGGTGTAATTTGGGACCAACTTTGCTATGCTCGGTACGCAATTAATGATCAACTTTTTAATGTGTTCGTTCGCCTCAAAATCATAGAATAACTATTGCACATAGACTGATATGATAAGTCACACGGTCGACTAATTCTGTTTGGCTGAATAAATAGAATATTCTTTATTGTACACAGAAATTAAACAAATCGAAATAGAGAACAATTAGTGATCTTATTGCTAAAAGCAATTTCTTTCAAGCAACCATAGGATTGCTTCCAGGTTTGCTGACGCCCTTACGCCCCTGGTATTGGATAATTCACGGAAACGCCGCCCGGTGAGTAAGTCCATTGTATTCTAATTGTGACTTAATTGTAAAACCGTTCGTGATGGCACAGACCTTCCCCTCTAATTACTAATAGAAATTAATGCGAAAGAACAGCGCTGGGAAACTCATGCTTTGCTTTACAATGTCGTGAAAACCTGAGAAAAAGTGATGTACCATAAATGGATTGTTCAGTATCGTGGCATTCGGCAGTAAGTCTAGGTTTGCGAACCACTTCTCAGAGTGATTGAGACAATACTCGACATAAACGTTGAACCAAGCATAACTCACGAATAATATTTTTTCTAAACAATTCAAAAAGAATAATTCAATTAACTTGTTGCTGTACCAAGAGTTCCAATTAAATATTCGCCTCACCCCGACAAGTATTCCAGCAAAACATGACTATGTATTGACTCCAACGGAGCAAAAACACAGGCAAAATATAATCAATCAGTAATACTTTGGGAAATCTTATTACGAGAAACTTCCCGCCGACACGTGTAGCGAACGCTACGTAAACACGAACTCGTGGAAGTCTTCTAAAATGCGGCATTGTTCGGATTTAGGAGTAAAAAATTGCAAACTTGGTAGTCCATTTCTATAAAAACTTCTGGGCATTAAAGTCGCTTCGGATCGCAAGGACTCTTGATATCGGCAATACAAAAATCCGTGTCACTTTTTTGGGCTCTATCCTGTAGGCTCTATAAAAATACCAATTGTATTAATTCAGCACATGTTATATCTCTACGCCAAGTTTAAAGCTGCGTTTTGAGGGCGTGTGCCCTTCTCTTACTGTATTCGTTTTATGGTGCCTCTCCGACGAGCGAGGGTTGACAGTCAGCTCCGCATATTTATCTCTGTCTCTCGTCAGCAGTTGTGATTCCAGTCCACTCCCGTACGTTTCTCAATTAGGAATTCTTTCTCCGGCGTCTCGTGCCAGCGATTTTTTTCATCATTTTGAGATGTAGGAGAATGGTCTCCGAGATATCATGATATGGATTTTGGGTGTCTCACTGTATTCATTTAAGAGTCAATTGATAGTGATTAATAGACTAGAAACTGTGACTACGGTCTATCTTATTTATCTTAAAAACTTTAACTGCCGAACCAACTCCAAAGTTTTATGAAATATGTGCGAAACATACTCGTATTTGATTTTATTGCTGGCCTATCTGGAGATTTTAGGGTTTCGTACCGCAGGGAGGCCCATCACGGGATCCTATTAACAGGCCGACCTTGTCAATACGATGTCTGTTTGTTTGTCCAGCTGACCGATAAAGTACTTTTACTGTTGAGCCGTAATAGGTGGCCCGTATACATTTTTTCAGAATATTTGTTACACAGTGGATTGACCAGCATAATAACAAAGAGTAATACACAAAAAAAGTCTTTAACGTTTTTTTTGTCGCTTTATCTCAAAACAGTGTCAACAAGTGTCGAACTTTATATAATATCAACAAATAACAAATTTGGCTAAGTATGAGTCGATCTCCCCATAGGTCTCGAACTATAAGAAAAAACACATGTTAGCTAAATACGTAATATATTATTGATATTGGTACGGAACCCTCAGCGAACGACTCTACTCGCACTTGGCCGGCTTTTTTTGAGATACATCAGCAACTCTGTGAGAAAGTCACTCGTTGGCTAGAAAGACACTTGAAGCTTATCGGGGACCGAAGAGACCAATTAGGAAAGTTTTAACTAGACCTGTCTGGTGCACTTTTAGAAGTTTGGTGAATAGAGTCCTGATTTGCTGAAACACATGTGAGATGGACAAAGATTACTGACTGCAACAATACAGACCTACATACATCCGAAACTAGGATGTTCTTACTTATTACTAATAACCTTTACAATGGGGAAAACTTTGCAATAACGGAAAAAAACAGCTATATATAAACTATTTGCGGTGGTAGCCTAGTGGGTAGAACATTGGACTCGGAAGCGGGAGACCCAGGTTTGATTCCCAGTGCGGGCATGTACCTATGACTTTTCTTTCTAAGTTATGTACATTTGTGAAGTTATAGTAGCAATACCACTCGCTAACTGTGAAGGAAAACATCGTGAGAAAACCTGGGTGTCTGAGCTATTCACATACCTCAGCGCTTGAAATCGCCAATCCGCGGTGGGCACGCGTGGTGATTAAGCCCATACTCTCTCTCTGAGAGAAGGCCTGTGCCCTACAGTGGGACGCATATAGGCTGCTTATATATAAACTATTTATCGGCTAAATAGTATGATATTTTTTGCGAATTTTGTGACACCCTTTAATATAGTTGTGAACACTAAATTAATGCAGCGGAAATAATAGGATGCAATTTTTTTTACAGTAAAAAGTATTTCAGGATTTCGTTTGGTCACGCAATCACGCTCGAAAGATTTGAATGAAAATTAACATTAGTATAGGAAAGTGCAAAAACCTGTAAACTGTAGTGCATCGCAAATGTTCGCTTCGGCCAGGATACCGGATTTCCTTGCCATTTGGACAAAAAAAAAACCCCAGGTCTTGGATGTTCCCTAGCAGAGTTGCCTCATTTTGGAGCCGACTCTACTATAACTTCACAAATGTACATAACTTAGAAAACAAATTCATAGGTACATTCCCCCACTGGGAATCGGACCTGGGTCTCTCGCTTCCGAGTCCAATATTCTACCTACTTTTACTTTATTTTATTTTATCGTCGATCGTGGTGATGAGATGTATGTACACACGCACACACACACACACACACACACGCGCGCACACGCACACGCACACGCACACACGCACACACACATATATATATATATATATATATAAATTGCTCGTTTTAATGTATTAGATATTGTATTGGTATTATTTATATTGTAGTCTGGAACTATGTGTTCTGAAATTGCAAAAAAATATTATTATCAGATGTGCCAATCAAAATTTTGACACTTGTCCTAGCTGATATTTTACGATTTTAGTTTGTATCATTCTACAATAAAAATTGTTTGTATCAATGAGTAGAACAATTCCCTTGAATTCTACTAGAACTTTTTGCAATAGTCTATAGACCATGACCTAAATTAAAACTCAGGATCCATGATATAATATAATCCGCAATTCAATATTTGTGAGTTATCGCACTAATCCCTTCTGGAAATCCCGACCAGTGGAGGTTAAATAAACAAATCTCCACTGTTACATAAATATTTATTAAAATAACAGCAACGGTCATGGAAATCTTCGTGAGGAAACCTGAGTGTCCGAAGTATTCACATAACCTCAGAACTTAAAATTGCCAATCCGCGGCGGGCACACTAAAGCTCACACTCTCTCTTTGATAGAAGGTCTGTGCCCTGAAGTGGGGCGTAAAAAATAAAAAGTACAAACTTTTTTATCGAATGTCAAATCTTGGTTAGAAAGGCATTCATTCTGCAGCAGATTTTTTTTTTCTAGGAATGGTTTTTTTTTATTTTAACATTGTTTCACACCACTAATTAACGAAGCGAAAAAAATCACCAACCCCTACTTTTAATTAACCTACTTAGCGCGATAAATTCGGAAACATTTTTTTCCCCGTGAACACAAAGGCTTGCTTTATTTATAAAATGGCTGCCGCAAGACTAATTTGGTATTTCATAAGGCAGGCGTGGCCGCTCTCTCATTTATTTAGGTTTTATACAACACGAACCCTCGGAGCTGGTTTTCAGTTAGGTACAACGGTCATGGGGAACATGCAAAAATAAAATTAAACAAAAATGTTTTAATCTCATTGGAGAGGTCATGTCAAAAGAATAACACTTAATTGCACATCAGAAATAATTGTAGGTTCTGTAGGTTCTACTTAATCTATTCTAAACATTACTTAGATATTTATTATGACTACATTAGTGATAAATGGCAATCCATTTAATATCTTCTCTGAGCCTCCGAGATATGTATAAACTTTATTTTTGAAGTCCTTCGACTTGGCATACAGAAAATATTTCCTTAGGAACTTCTTTGAGACAACATTGATGAATTTATTTACTTACAAAGTCAGTAGAAGGCTCAAATAAACGCATAAAACAAAAAGGGGACGACTGAAACAATAATAACCATTTCGGCACCACCACAAAACAATGTAGAGTTTGAAAATTTTAGTGAAATTAATTAACACCAGGGAAATTGAGTTAGGAGTTAGAGAAATAATTGACAGTGTACCTACAGTCCGCAGTCAGTCACAAAATACATTTAAACTGAATAGAAGTATTATCTACTTAATCACCCCATGCAAATAGTATAAACTGAAATAAATGAATAGCCGAACTACTGTATTAAAAAAATAACCAAAACGATTTTGGCATTTAAGAAAATAAACTAACTGTAATTTGGCGAGCGTTAAGAAAATATGGAATGAAAATGTGGAGAGGCACTCAAAGTAAAAGAAGGATATGTCCATCGTCCGTCCGTCCGTCCATCTGTCACCAGGTGATTCTTGTGGAGTCCCTTTTTATAATATAAAATTAAATAAATTAATAATTAAATTAAACAGGTGAATAAAGATGAATTAAGAGAGATAGTGGAAGCCGACCCTAGTCAAACTACCCAGGAATTAGCGGCATGGTTTAACGTTACCTTACCCACAATATTGACTCACTTGCGTCAAATCAATAAAATAAAAAAATACGAAAAATGGGTGCCTCATAATCACTCGAATTTTCGCAGTATCCATCTTTCTTGTCTAAATTGAATAACAAAAACAATTGAAAGTCGATATTCAAATGTTTCACATTTTTCATTCGAAAACCTCAAACCATGAAGATTCTATGTCAATTCAAAGAACCTATTGCAATAAAACGGCAATTTCATACTTTAACCCCTAATATTTATAGTAATACCATTGAATTATTTGACGAAACCTTCCTTGTGCGTTTGTCTCGCTTTTGGCCGGTTTTTAAAGCCATTCATTTTAAAAGCTTGGTGCAAGTTGCACGATGCAGTGAAAGTCTATTTGAAGCCTAGAAAAGCTCAAGGAATAGAAGAGGTCTTCTCAATCTGGTGCTGCAAATAAAGTTAAGGCTGACCTTCTAAGTTCTTACTTTATTTTGTTAGCAGTGGAGTCGGTGTATAAATTAATTGTGTCTGTCTAGCTGACTGTTTGTACTGAAACATTTGCAGATGGCTAACGCTTTCGTTTGTACTTTGGTTGCATCTTACTTGTTGGTCCCTTTAGTTAGTGCCCAAGGTAGTCGATTTGGTAAAACAACAAGGCCTCGATTCTGTTAGTGCATCATAGTACAGTGACAGCTACACGGTTGGGTCACGTGACCCGCTTTTAGGGTTCCGTGCCCGAAGGGTGACAAACGGGAGAACATTACTCTGCCTCCGCTGTCTGTCCGTCCGTCCGACCTTTAAAGGGCTCTATCCTTGGAACCGTAATAGGTAGCCAGTTGAAATTTTCACAGAATATGTGTTAGTACAGCGGATTTAGTTCTGTTCATCCTGAGGTTGTTTGGTAGAGATCGTTTTTAGCGATAAGACCGCCAATTGTATACAGCAGAACTTACAGATGTAAGCCTTTTATTAATGTATTTTGTTTTCTGGTGTGTAAAATAAAGTGTTCTAATCTAATGGATACATAGATATATAGAATATTATTTTTTGGACACAGAGATCTAATCTAATCTAATTATCTAACAAATAATAGGATTTAAAAAATTATAAAAATAAGGGGTCTTTGTTTACGCTCTATCGTAAGAACGGTAATACATACACACAGGCATCAAAATTGGAGTGACAGTGGGACTTATTATATTCTGGCTGTCCCGGAAAACTTCGTACCGCCACAGAATCCGTTTATACTATTCTTGCACAACGCCATCTATTTTAAAACACAACTTTCGCTTCACAACGCCATCTTTTTTATACTTAAAATAACGGAACGCATTACCGGTTATGAAGTATGCCTTGTCTTAATGTAGGTCTTTCACTATCTGTACGCCAAGTTTCATGTAAATCCGTTCAGCCGTTATTGCGTGATTGAGTAAAACAAACATCCAAAGATACAAAGCTCCAAACATCCAAACATATTCACAAACTTTTAAATTTATAATATTAGTAGGATTCTAACAACAAATAATAAAAAACGGCCAAGCGCGAGTAGGACTCACTTAATACTTTTACGTCACCATATTAACAGTAGTTTTTATCAACGAGGTGAACCCCTGTTTTAGAATAGTTAGGTATTGAGATTTTCTTACACTCTTTAGGAAAAAAACGCGATTTGCAAGAAAATCTGTAATGAACAGAGGTACGAACGTGACAAGACCAAAAAGGCTTTGTTGATCTACAAAACTCCTTGAGCAAGGGTCGCAATGAAGTCCCACTAAGCACAATTCCTACTTGCAGCCATCTTGTAGCTTGACGAATGTCCAATTAGTGGTGTCGAGCATGAAAGCGCTTCAAAGGGTAACTCCACTCTGCTATAGGTATTTTGCTCAGAAGTTAGCTTTGTATCAAGGAATTTTACACAAAGCGCTATTTTTCTGCATGAAACCATGGAGGACAAATCTGAGGCGCTTTTAACTTCTAGCCGTTTTGGCATATTTATGATCTGTCCTGCTATTCCGTAACTCTGTACTAGGTTATCCATTTTGACGCTTCTGAAGTTCCAAAATATTACAAAAAAGCATTAGACAGTAGAGAAGGTATTGGCGCCTCTGAGTGTTATTTTTTTGTTACCATACCATACAATAGGGTATTTAACAAATTAAATTAGGTTATTCTTACATTATAGAGGTGCTTGTTCCAAAGAAGTTCCGACTATTTTCGGTAGCTTTATGATACTTAAAGACAAAAAGGCAAAAAGATTGTGTTTTTTTTTTGCTAAAACGCGACCGTGATAAATATCAAGTTATTTTATCATAAAAACCTAGTGAAAACTTCCTTTATCATAGAGAGAAATTATTATTGTTTAGGTTGAGAGTTTTAAAAGGATTTGTTGACAATTTTCTGAGAAATATAAAAAAATATTCTGGCTATTTTTTCAGTTAATTATTATTAACGAATCGTTTTAAAACTCAAATTAAAGACAGTAAATTCCTCTATGTAAGTGATACCAACTATAACTTGATAACAATTCAACTATTTGCGATTTCTCGCAATATTCATAGACTAACGTCGAAGGGTTTTGAAACCGAGCGGCCGATTTTACTAAGCCTACGCTGTCTGTCCATCTGTCAGTATATCTGCCTGTCAGTCCGTCGTAACTTTTAAGTGTTGTATCTCTTATAATAGGTAGCTAGTTGATGATTTTTTAGCCCCCTCATAAATATTTATATTATTCTGTTTTTAGTATTTATGTTATGGCGGCAACAGAAATACATTATCTGTGAAAATATCAAATGTCTAGCTATTACGGTTCATGAGCTACAGCATGGTGACAGACAGACAGACAGACAGACGGACAGACAAACAGACAGACGGACAGTGAAGTCTTAGTAATAGGGTCCCGTTTGGCACCCTTCGGGTACGGAACCCTAAAAACTGGCTTATTACAATTTGATTGAAAACTATTTGAAAAATTATACTCCGTACACCACAGTGCACAGCCTACTTACACTGGCAATGCAAAAAAAAAAATTTCGGCTTTGCGATAGAAATGGTGAAATTGAAAGATAGACTAGCTGTCGTTTATACATTCACTTGCTACTTTGGAGACCTGTGGTTGTATACAGTCAATAGGTGATAGGTACAACTTTTACTGTAACTGAGTAGAGTACAAACATTTATCGTGCGTTGAAATTCTTCATAGGAATCCCTCCGGAATAGGCCCCAAACCTGAATTTAATTGCAATTAGCTTCCTCGAGATTGGGAGTTGGGAGAAGAGGGGACAAAGTGGGTGGCTGGTTCCTCCACCCACAAATTAGGTGCCTACTAAGCCAGATCGTTGATCGCAAACGGTTCCTCGGTAGAAAACATTATTGAGTCAGTAATTTATCGGTTAGTATTTATTTGCTGATCGGTGGGCAGAACACCGGCCCGGAGGTGACGACCTTGTGACGGCGGCTGGAAAACATTGAACGAGACTAGCAAAGGACCGGATGGGTTTGGGTGAAAGAGAAGAGGCCTACGCCCTACAGAATCATAAGCAGCCTATTAAGTCCCACTGTAGGGCACAGGCTATGTCTCAGAGAGTATGGGCTTAATCACCACGCGTGCCCACCGTGGATTGGCGATTTCAAGCGCTGAGCTATGTGAATAGCTGACACTCAGGTTTCCTCACGATGTTTTCCTTCACAGGTATCTAGTTGTATTGCTAATGAAACTGTACAAATGTACATAACTTAGAAAACAAAGTTATAGGTACATGCCCGCACTGGGAATCGAACCTGAGTCTCTCGCTTCCGCCTCCAATGTTCTACTAACTAAGCTACCACCGTTAGATCATCATCAGCCATTTGACGCCCACTGCAGGACATAGGCCTCCGTCATGGTTTCCTAACCATGAAGGGTTTTGCCATAATCGCCACGCTTGGCAGGCGGGTGGGCGATCGCAGTATGCGTTTTGAATCTCAGGAAGACGCTGCTGTCCGTTTCCTGGTAATTTATTTACTTAGTCGCCTTCTAGGAGTGACGCTATTCTTAATCCGGCGCCACACGGTAGACTTTTTACGTGATAAAATCTATCTGGTTAGATAGATAGATTTTATCATGTAAAAAGTATCATCATCGTCATCTTCTTGTAGGCCTCAATTTAAGAAATTAACGTACTGTCGTTGCCAAGTCTCAATTCATACCTACTTAGCTGTAAAATGTATGTGTGACAAATAATTGCTTTGACGAATTGATAAAGTTTTGATGAGGGGAATACTGTATCTGTCTCGGTCGCAAGTCTGCAGTATTTAGTCTTAATTTTGTTACGATAGGTCCCCATTATGAACTATTGAATGATTAACAAATTAGGTACCTACATACAATAGAATTTCTCGCAAACTGAGGCTGAAGCACTTGATCAGATTATAGCAACAACATAATAGCGGCTTTAATACGATAAGTTTAGCTAATCCAATACTATGCAGTGCTTACTTAGACCTGCGGCTTAATTAACGCTGCAAGGTTTCATATTAAGTTACGTACGTCTTGAATAAATTAAGTTCCAACCTATATCTAATTTATGCTAGCAAACAAATGCTAAGTGCTTCACATGGTGCAAAATCAGCTGAAAACAGTTTCTTCAACATCAATTTAAATCTGTATTAATTTAATGGGTGTTTTGAAATCGTTAGCAATATTTTGAGGGAATATTCTTTTCATTATCATAAAGAGCATTATTAATAAATTAACAGTAATTAATTATATATCACATATGTAAATATTCGTGAACCCCTTGGTTCGAAATTGTGAATTCAAATTAAAAGTTCTAGAAAGTACATAATGTTAAAGAATTCAAAATGAAAATGAAGAAAAATCTATGTGAATCTTTAGAATTCTAAATGACCTGATCGGGCCACCATAACAATGGTTTTTAGGGTTCCGTACCCGAAAGGTGCCAAACGGGACCTTTACTAAGACTTCACTGTCCATCTGTCTGTCACCAGGCTGGGTCTCATGAACCGTGATAGCTAGGCGGTTAAAATTTTCACAGATGATGTATTTCTGGTGCTGCTATAACAAGAAATACTAAAAACAGAATAAAATAAATATTTAAGGGGGGCTCCCATACAAACAACAAACGTACTTTTTTGCCGTTTTTTTGCTCGATATTAATAACGGCAACAGGTAGACGCTTGAAATATTCACAGAATATTTAGTTCTATATTCGCTTCAAAAATAAACAATTAAAATAAAATTAATATTTAAGGAAGGCTCCCATACAACAAACGAGATTTTTTGCTATTTTTTTTTCACGATCTTTGTGTCTAATGTTGTATAGATAATGGTACGGAACCCTTCGTACGCGAGTCCAACTTGCACTTGACCGGTTTTTAATTGTTCTTTTCAAGGTCATAATCCAACACGTCGAAATGTGTAAGTTTATGTCGTTTGATATGCGTAAACAAGTAAAAGAACAATTGAGTTTGACCGGCGCCGATCATAAGGCGCTCGACTTTTAGGTTTTTTCGATTTCTATTACTTTTCGTCCTGGTTTTGTTTGTTGTTTGCTTAAGTGAAGCAAGTTTGGGTAACAAAGCAAAATTTTTTTAATGCGCCAAAAATATTTAACTAGCACCGTACATATTTTGTAAACCAAGGTGACAATGTCCCCTTCGTCGAAAAACGTCAAACGAATTTGATGTCACCCTTAATAATTTATCTGGCATGCAGTTGGCAGTACGCAGTGACGCTGTGTGAAAGTTAAAGTGAAATTTTCTTTATTGCCAAAATAAAATAGAAATTAAATTTTCCTTATGTGTATTAAGATTCCGTGCGGCGCCGGATTAAGAATAGCGTCACTCCATTTCCTTCTGTGGATATCTTAGAAGGTGACTAAGGAAATCAATATCCAAGAGATGGGCAGCAGCGTCTTCCTGAGATTCCAACCGCATACTGCGATCGCCAACCCGCCTGCCAAGCGTGGCGATTATGGCAAAACCCCTCATGGTTATGAAAACCACGAAGGAGGCCTATGTCCTGCAGTGGGCGTCGAATGGCTGATGATGATGATGATGATTAAGTATGTTTTTCTCGAGATACTCGAAATTTCTATTCTCCGCTTGATGTGAATATACAGGTTACTCATAAGTTTATGCTCTGCATACCGGGAACGTTTGTTTCACCTGCCTAGGACTCGAAAGCGGCCTGTAGATAAATATAGAAGAACAGTTTGAAGAGTTATATAGTGAAAAAAAATGCCATATCCACAGTAAATTTTAGTACCAATTATGTACGCAACATAAATCGGAGTGATATTGTTTATATCATACAAAACCCAGAAAAAATAATCGCGGTTTTCGGAGTCCCAAAAAAAATGTGAAAAATCAAGTTATTCTCATATTAAAAAACTTATTACATTTCATTCAATTATAAACGTTTTCTAAAAAGGGTGTAGATGCATAAAAACATTAATTCACGATATAACTCAATTATTGATAACCGTTAGGTACGAACGTTCTAAGGCGTTGCGTGAAAGATGTGACGTCATAGTTTGGCCCGTTTTAACTGGCGCGTTTTTGTACAACGTGACTATGTAGAGTGATTTTTCGACATCAATATAAATCAGTGTTACTTCAATAGATGTTTTTATACTTCAGCGTCTCAGTTTGAAATCGTTAGCATTATTCTTAAGAATTATATTACTTTCCATTATTATAAAGAGTCATATCATAAGCAGCCTATATACGTCCCACTGTAGGGCACAGGCCTTCTCTCAGAGAGAGAGTATGGGCTTAATCACCACGCGTGCCCACCGCGGATTGGCAATTTTAAGCGCTGAGGTATGTGAATAGCTGGGATTTCCTCACGATGTTTTCCTTCACGGTTAGCGAGTGGTATTGCTACTATAACTTCACAAATGTACATAACTTAGAAAGAAAAGTCATAGGTACATGCCCGCAATGGGAATCGAACCTGGGTCTCCCGCTTCCGAGTCTACCGCTACCACCGCTTTCCAGGTTAATTTATTAGTAATACATAAAGATTATTACTTATAAATTAACAGTAATCGTATATACAGATCGTGTACAAATCAACAATCCCTGTTGGACAAAATAAAAATACTTTGCTCACTCTTTAGTATTACAACTTTTGTGAGCCTGAAACGGAAATAGAAATTGGGAAAATTTCAGGCTGCGTTTGAGTGGATGTTCTGACTTCTCAAGCTGTTTTGCCTAGTTCCGGGGATGGCGAATAATACAAGAGACTGTAGGAGCTCCCTCTGGTATGCCTGTCACGCCTAAAATTGTCACATATATACGTATTATGCAGAGGCACGCTTCTTGTCGGAAACCGCGAGATGCAAATATAACCTCACTTTTGTCTCTAAACAACGGACTATTATTTCTAACTGACCTACAACTTTTAGAAAACTGTTAATTTGATAATAAATACTTTGTTTTCCCGATATTTCCCAAATGTCCGTGACTAGAAGAGAGCTACATTCTGGATAGACAAAAAAAATACGTACACGAGCAGAACTTTCTGAATTTAGAAGTAGAACAAAACCCCAATATATCTACACCAGATCTTATGCTATAGAATAGTGTGATGGATTGCAAATTTATAGTATCATAGAGAGACAGATTTTCTATCTAAGTACGTCATGAGTTTCATAAGGGTTCGTTAATAAAATCAACTGAGTATAATATTGTACAAAACATATACGAAGAAACGTATTTATATATTTTTTATATTTCTCAGTTAATTATTAATGAATCTTCTTAAAAATATGTATCAAAATGCTTCTCTAAATTTAACTATGAAACAATTAATATGCGATTTGTTTTCCTCTAAAAATTTTGCGGCATTCGTGAGTTTCAAGAAACTTTTTGCCTTTGCCTTTTCTTCTTCGTCTATCTTAACCCTTATTCGACCATAGGGATAACAGTTCCCACTTTAAATTGAACCTTACCTCCTAGAGATAAAGTCCAAAACCAATGAAAAATTTATACTAGCTATGGCCGTTTAAGGGTTAAAGCAATTGAAATATTTGCTCTAAACGATATAACAAAAACTAATCTGTCAAACGATGCCAATGAACATTAGGCTTAAATGAACATTCTATCTCACGAGAATACGGCTCCTGTTGGACTATGTAACTTTTCAAAAATACTCACTAGTGACACAACAAACTGAACAATGGACACAAAAGCCTAAACACAGAAAATGTGTACCACTTGCCCTAATAGCCTCAGTTCAACCGCTTTGTGGCCTCAACACATCTAAGGACTTCGATGGATTTGGTCATGTGTGTATCTTCGCTAGTAGGTACGTATTTAATGATCGTCGGATCGGAGATCAAAGACGTTTGATTCAGTCCTTGATACCAGTTGAAGTGAATATTATGATAAGTATAGCTCAGATTTACGAAATTCTATTTACATAGACTGGTGAGCAAGTGCAGTGGTTTAAATGTAAATGAAAACCTAAAATGAAGGTGAATCATTATTTTATTAATTTGTATATTTTATGTTTTCTGTTTGTGACGTTCTTATCCAGATTATCTATCGATGAATAGTTTATTGGTACATACATACATGCATAAACTCACGCCTGTGTCCCAGAGTGGTAGGCAGAGGCCAGGGACTGCCACTTGCCACGATCCTGACAGATCACTTTCGCTTCCTCAGCATTCATTAGTCGTTGCATGCACGCACGCCGGTTTCGGGTACTTTTTATCTTGCTCTTTGCTAATGCTAATTTATTGGTAATGATTATATTATTTAATATAATCGAATACGTATTTGAATAACGTCCCGAAAAAAGTACCTGAAACTGACATGCGTGCATGCAACGGCTAATGAATGTTGATGATGTTGATGATCAGGATCGTGGCAAGTGGCAAATTCTGGTCTCTGTCTACCCCTCCGGGATACAGACGTGAGTAGTAATAATAATAATAAATACCACACAATACCAAACATAATATAAATAACCGCCACATAATAAAATCACTTCTTCAAAATAGGTACCGGGTGATATTATAACCAGACAAGAACTCACAACCTTAACATATAAAAAAATAAAAACCGGCTTCAAAATACTACAGCACTAAAAACACAGAAATGATTTAAACGCCTATTATGACCAAAAAAAAGTATTTATCTGCACTCATGTCGTAAGATTCGAATTATGATCTTAAAAGTTGATACATAAGGCTTAGTGTTATTACACAGCAACTGTAAAAAATAAAAAAACAAAATTACAATACAAATTTTGTATGATGATTTCTGCCAACCTGTATCGTAAAATAACTTTTTTTGTTATAACGATACACTTCTCGGTAAAGTTTTCCTTGCTGATACACTTCCGATTAAAATTCACCTTGCAGTAAATTCACTCTTTTGCCTATCCCAAATGGAACAAATAAAATAAAAGAAAGTTGACCTGGGCCTGTGCAAAGAAAAATTTGTAAACTAATACCTAATGGCGGTAAAACATACCAAATTGTTTTACCGACATTATTAGTTTACAATTTTTTCTGTGCGGTTAAAAGTGGAAGGATATTAGAATACTCGTGTGATACGAGGCGAACTCGTATTCTAATCTCTCTTATATGACAGTTGCATAATAGTTATTTACACAACTAGGGCCGTAAAGTAAGTCCGATATCGCAGAAGTTTAAGGCCCGAGCCGCAGGCGAGGGTCATAAATATGCGATAGAGGGCTTTCTATTTTACAGCTCGTGTTATGCACACAATTTTATGTCGTCACTTGGCCTCAAAGTGGGTTTTCCCGTACGCGTAGCGTGCGGAAAAACCCACTTTTTGGCCAGGTGTGGCATAAAATACTATTTCCAAATCGGTCCAGGCGTCTTCGAATAATCGGGGAACATACATAAAAAATAAAAATTAATATTCCGACGTATTGATTGAGGACCTTCTCCTTTTTGGAAGTCTGTTAAAAAGAGGAGCGCAGCCATGTTCAAACGGGGATGCTCGAGCGGTTGCGATTGGGAGCAGAGAATTCGGGGTTGCTTCTTTTATCGAATATCTGCATACGGACGACGGAAGCAAATAGTGGGAAAAACGGGCTAGTACGTTCGATAGTACATCAACCTTTACAGTCTAGTTTCAAAGTCGCCCGTGATGTAACGGAGTACACGTGTACGGATGTAAAGTTAAGTTGCTGTCGACTAAATGTTAAAAATCACAATTACTTACCCATCAAATCGTCGTACGAAGACAAACAGAGTTCTGAAAGAATGCGTTATTTGTGCACGGAAAATAGTGAAAATATGTGACGGGAATAATAATATACAATGTGAGTAATAATAATATAAATGAGTGAAAATGGTCGCATTATTGAAAAATAAGAGCAAATGGGTACGAAAACAAACTAGAACTCGGGACGTTGAACCAATCGGGCGAGAATATTTTCAGTGTGTAAAACAAAAGCGCGCGGGAAATTTGAAAAAAGTTTGGAGTCACCAAACAATTTTGGCAACTAGCCTGTGCCTGTAAGCCCTTCGAATCAAACATTTGTGCTACAAATCTAAGTCAAAGTACCTAAGTAATCAACTTTGTTGGTAATAATCAAGCATGATAATAAACAATAATGAGGAACTTGCTTCAATTTTAGATTGGAGTGACATTGTTTTTGAACCATAGAAGACAGTAAACTGACAATAATTAAAAAAAAAACCACAAAAATATTTTTTATCGGGCTTTTCTGGGTCTCAAAAAAAAAAAAGTAACACAAATAATTAAAAAAAAATAGTTTTTTTTATTAAACTCTAACATTGAATTAATTCAATGACTCTAAACGTTTTTTTATAAGAACAGACGCATAAAAACGTTTTACGCGATAACTCTTATATTTATAAACGCTTCATGCATTAGAAGACGTTTCGTGCAAGTTATGACGTCATAGTTTAAGCCCGATTTGTATGGTGCATTTTGTGCCACGTGACTAGAACGTTTTTTCAACAGGTATCATGGAAAGTATTACTCGTAGAGAATATTTCGTTTAACATGACCTCTCCAATGAGATTAAATCATTTTTTTTGTGCAAGTTCTGCATCAGACGATAGTGGCGAGCGTTTTGAGAAAATTCTTTTTAATACACCAACTCCACTTTAAAACTATTTTAATAAAGTTGAACTTAGTTACGCCCAAACTTAATTAAACTTAGGTAATAAACGTGTGGCGTGACCGTGTGGCGTGACCGTGTGGCGCCGGATTAAGAATAGCGTCACTCCATTTCCTCCCGTGGATGTCGTAGAAGGTGACTAAGGAAATAAATTACTAGGAGACGGGCAGCAGCGTCTTCCTGATATTCTAACCGCATACTGCGATCGCCAAACCGCCAAGCCTGGCGATCATGGCGAAACCCCTCATGGTTATGAAAATCGTGAGGGAGGCCTGTGTCCTGCAGTGGGCGTCCAGGGGCTGATGGTGATGACGAATAAGCGTGTGTAAGGCGAACAAACTGCATGTTATATTTGAGAACCTAAATTAATAAAGGAGTTAGACGTAATATTTCTATAATCACTTCACTACCTTTATATGTATTTAGCCTAATCCTGACGCTTTACTTGGTGTGTTTGCGTATAATAAATACCACATAACATTGTACATATTTACATTTGTTGCCTAGTCAAACTTAAAATGTTTTTATCTATGATGTAAAAAAAACATAACATAAACTCACGCGTGTATCCCGGAAGGGTAGGCAGAGAGCAGGGTCTGTCACTTGCTACGATCCTGACAGACATCCTTCCTTCTGGCGCAGTCGGGTAAAAATCATGTCTAATAATTTTTAAAGGTGCTCATTGTTTTTGGCGACCCTAAAGAAATTATCCGTGCAATTCTGGCAAAACTGTTATTAATTCACCCACATCACGAAATATGAAGGCGCAGCTTATTAAATCAGCCGTACCACTCACTCATACACACAAACCCTCTTCCGCTAAAAGTTGCACATTAGCATGACTAACGAGTAGCACCCGGCTCAGTTCGGAAGTAGGTTGCCTCTGTTGGCTGGGTCACCCAATAGACTGAAACAGAAGATTCTTTTCACAGTCTTGGCTTAACCTCAGGGCGTAACAGTTTAAAATCCTGAATGGCGCCAGCTAAGTTTCTTTCTTTGTTAACTTAAATACAATGGCAGATTGTTACTGAAAGCAATCCAAAACAAATAACGCTTGTCTTATGGGTACGATTCCGTCATGTACGCATAGTTTTGTTATCAAAAATAGTTAACTACTTTGTAGACATCCGCAAGAATAATTATTTTGTGCATGTGGGCTACTTAGATATAAGAAACTATTTGAAAATTTTTCCATTGCGCAATAAAGTGTTCTCTATCTACGAGTATCTATGTACTATACCTTTAGGTGGAGTCTACTTAGAGCGTAGACATTTACGTATTGACAAAAAAAATGTATGTGCAAGAACAAAGAACCTAGCGGGACATTCCCTAAAGTAAATATCTCTATAATTTCCATTTTTTGTACACTAAATTGTCTTCTCTACATATCGAATGTTAAAACTCACTGGGTTTGCTGGTTTAGGTTTTTCCGTCATCACGCTTGGGCAATCTTTCACACTAAATGACGTACTGTAAGGCTTTTCTGCGACACTTCAGTTGTTGCCCGGGTCATTTTGGTTTGGCACGGTACCCCCTATCTACGCTGCGAGGTTTGACCCAATTTATTAAAAAGTTCAACAAGCAGCTCAAGAAGGTGTTACACTTACCCGTAAGTTCTAGGTAAGTAGTTACAAGTGTCTGCGGTATTTAGTAACTTTTGGGTTTAAATACCTATGTCGACCGACTAAAGTTAACCAGGAAAAGGGTTGCAATTAAATGAGATCATTTGTTGTATCTTTTAAAAATAAATGCGTACCGAGTTACATCAAAAACACGCAATTTCCGAATTTCAATAAACGTTTGTCACTTACAACAGCCTTTGTTTCGACATTTCTTGTTTATTTTTTTTCAGATTATATTTTTTTGATGTAGTTTTACGATTTCTCTGCTAGAGTGTCGAGTGGGGAGGAATAGCCCATTTTATAGGGAACCCTGTTTATGTGTAGATGTTTGAAGGTAGCACCAAAATATAAACTAAAATATAAACTTAAAGAACTAATGATTAAATAAAATAACTACACCTATGTAGGTACTTAAAACAAAACATTAACCGCATCATGTTATTTCGTTCGGCTTTTGTCTCAATGTAAACAATTGAGCTACTTCATCGACGGTGTTGCGTTGGTATATTCGCGATTTCTGTCAACGGTTTCTTTGCGTATGGACGGAACCCGAATGAATTTTAGTATACGTTGTTTATGTATAAGTATAATATAGGTATAATATAAGTAAATAATATATAGAGATAGAGCGCACCGCCAACAAACTGCTACCCAGTTTAGCGAAATTGTGTATTATATTAAGATTTTTTATTTTTTTGAATAAATAAAAAAAGCAAAAAAAATAGCAAAGGGCAAGATAAAAGGTACCCGAAACCGGTGTGCGTGCATGCAACGACTATTTATGTCGATGAAGTGATAGAGAATTGTCAGGATCATGGCGAGTGGCCGTCCCTGGTCTCTGGTTACCTCTCCGCGTTATAGGCGTGAATTTATGTTGTGTCTAGTCGTACTTAAGGCTTTAATAAGGGCTAACTAGCGCCGCCAATGAAAAACAAATCGCATCTTCGTTTGTATCCATTTTTCCAACAAAGTGAATGAATGAGTTTTCTGTATTAGTGATAACTAATTTTAGAACCTACAACTTGAAACCTAAACCCAAGAACCCAGTCCACAATTTCATTTACGCCAAAAACAGCCGTTTTCGCCATACGAATTTGTAGCCGAGATTCTATAACCTAATTTCTAAGCTTGCTGGTTCTAAAAATTGCATTTTTGTCGTTCACTTTTTTGCAAAAACGGATTGTGAAAGAAGATATGATTTTTTGTTCATTGGCGGCGCAAGTTAGCCCTTATTAAAGCCTTAAGTTACTTTCTCAGCTTTACTTATAAACAATTCTGAGCTGATCTCTTTAATGTTATTATTATTATTATTATTATTAATTCTTTATTGTACAAAGATAGTGTAAAAAATGTGGACGAAGTGCCAATGGCATTTTCCAATGTTATCCTTTAATATTTATAAAGAATCTACTAGCTAGTTCAGTAATAACACACATAGTACATCTTTCCTCAAAACTTAATAGCATTGAAGAAACAATTGTTAACTATTATTTTAGTTCTAACAGCACTACATTACCATTATTATGTAAAAGTGAATTGCTTGTAGTACTCGTAAAAGTGGAACACCTACATAGTGTCTATTTCGTAGGTATTCTGACATCATCATCATCATCATCAGCCATTTGACGCCCACGGCAGGACATAGGCCTCCCTCATGGTTTTTCAAGCTTCCCGGTCTTGTGCCGCGCGCATCCAGCTACTCCCCGCCACCGTAACCAGGTCGTTAGACCATCTGGTGGGGGGCCTTCCCACGCTGCGTCGCTGCTTCATCCGGTCCGCTGTCGCCAGGTCAGAACTTTTTCACCCAAACGGCCATCAGTTCTCCGAGCTATGTGCCCCGCCATAAAATCAGTCACGAAGAAGGTCTTACCAGACGCTTCGCGCGAGGGCACTCGCGCGTAGACACTCGCGCGTTCCCGAGGTACTAGAGCTACATACACCCCGTTCAGATGCTCTCGCGCGTAATCCTAATCACGCGTAAAACGCGTGCAACGCGCCGGACTCTCGACTCGCTCGTTCAGCTACGCGCGAGCGTTCAGTAGTACGCGCGTCCGTGGCGAGTGGACGTACTCGTATTTAAAATAGAGCGCGATAACGTCGACACCGAACTAAAAGTTCTTTTAACTGAATCCGGCTGAATCCGTCCGCCCGCACAACGCGCGTAGTAACGCCATCGATAAAAAAAACTTTTTTTTATCGATGAGTAACGCACGTTAAACGCCGCATCTGGATGCAACATAAATTGAAGCGCGCGAGTATCCTCGCACGCAAATCGCTTCGTCTGGATAGGCTCTTACTTTTGGGTTACTAGTATTTTCATTCACTCCTCAATTAACCCTTAGGAGGGAGGGGGTAGGCACAAAGAAGGTCCCACTTTTGGGTTAGAAAGTTCACTCGCTCCCTAAGTAACGCTGAGGAGGAAAGAGGGGGGGCACAAAGAAGGTCCCACTTTTGGGTTAGATTAGATTCGATTAGAACTTTTTACTGTACACAGCAGAAAAAAATACATTGAAAGCTTTTGACAGATGCACACCCATGAAGTTCCTTATTTATTTGACAGAAAACCATACGCGAAAAATGCAACGCTTCATGGATATCTTTTTTTTTCACATTAGTTATGTGACTTGTTTTGCTACAATATTATAACGAGTAGATTATGTAGCGAAGAGTATTCAAGTTGATTTCAACTATTCAAGTTGACAAAGCGCTGAGTTTGCATTAATACCGGACAAGCTGGATTTTTCTATAGGACTTAAATACGTCATTACGTCAAACGCTATGTCAAAAGTCCCCATCGATCCCGCTTGTGCGTTGTTTTTTATCGACACAAAAAAATACGCAAACACAATACAAACTTACACTTGTTTTTTTATGTTCCTTCCATATGAAACGAATACGCATTCCGCATTGAAAACATTTTTTTACGTGAATTGAAAACAAATTAAAAAAATTACATGCATTTGAGAAACAATGCATCATGAGCTTGATGAGGGCCTGGAGATTTGTATTGAGATAAAAGTATTTGTTCGATATGCAATGACGTACTTTCTACCGTAAATTTGATAAAGTATCAAGGTACTTTCCAAGCAGGTGTAGTATAAAGCACTATGTATCACTCGAGAGAAACTGCGATTCCCGATCTCGGGTGTTTTAAAGCCCTTGCCTACGGCTCGGGCTTCAAACGACACCCTCGACGGTAATCGGTCACTTTCTCCTCTCGGTGAACAATGTACTATTTTTTTCCTACTCTGAACCCCGTCACAAATAAGACAAGAAAATAAAACACGTTGAAAAGGAATCCTTGTGAGGGTTCCAATTATACGAGATGTATTTCTATAATGTTTAATTCAATTTTAATAAAATATTAAAAGACTTTGACGCTTTGTCAGTCAAACAACTAATTAGATAATTGGGCCGATGGAGGGTTTTAAGGGGCAGTCTATGAACAAAGTGCAAAAGGAGAGACATGTACCAATGATTTTGTTTTCTAAGTTTGTACATTTGTGAATTTCTAATAACACTAACCTACTTACTCTTAAGGAAAACAGCGCGAGTAAACCCGAGGGTCTGCGGTGTTCACACAACTCAGCGCTTGAAATCGCTAATCCGTGTGGCGCCGAATTAAGAATAGCGTCACTCCATTTCCTTTTGTGGATGTCGTAGTAGGCGACTAAGGAAATAAATTACCAGGAGACGGGCAGCAGCGTCTTCCTGAGATTCCAACCGCATTCTGCGATCGCCAACCCGCCTGCCAAGCGTGGCGATTATGGCAAACCCTTTTATGGTTAGAAAACCATGAGGGAGGCCTATGTCCTGCAGTGGGCGTCAAATGGCTGTTGATGATGACGGTGGGCACGCGTGGTGACTAATCACTCTCTATCACTGAGGGAAGGCCTGTGCCCTGTGTTGGGGCGAATATAAGGCTGTTCATGCAGTAATTATTTTAACTAGGATGAAATAATTAACTTAATTCCCGAATCATTTACTTGAATGACTGAGGTCTTCGAATTAGGGCAAAACCTGGTCGGACTCTTCCGATAAAAATTTAACTAAGTGATTCTGGAATTAAGTTATTGATGTGTACTAGTGTCACTAAGTTTTAGTTAAAAAATAAAATTTATAAAAAGTAATTATACATGAATTTCATTCAAATGTGTATTCGTTATTTAAGTAAAGAGTATATTCTATACATTCTACTTTATTTTTCCAGCGAGCTACAGCGGCTGTGCTTTAAGTTTGACATTAGGGTAGCGTCGTTATTCGAGGAGGTTATTAAAAAGTGCCCTTTCTTTGACGGTTTTCAACGTTTCCGTTTAGGTTTTAATATTTATGGCTTATATTAAATGCATTCAAGATAATATTTTGCACACAGATGAAAACAACTTTGTAAATAGCCAGTAAGATACTTGACATAGTTTTTTTTGTAACATTGATTAAAGCAAGCCTTTTATTTGATATGTATTAAAAAATAACACATCGTAACTAGTGATGGGCGGGGGAGAATGATCTCGCATAATGAGAAAGAAATTGAAATAAAATAAGAATTTACTTTAATTGAAATAAAAAAAAAATAATAAGCAGCCTATATACGTCGCACTGTAGGGCACAGGCCTTCTCTCAGGGAGAGAGTATGGCCTTAATCACCACGCGTACCCAGTAAATTCAATATATATAATTCAATTCAATATTATATTCGCTTGAGTGTAATTGAAATAATTTACAGTAAATTCAATATATTTATGGATACCAGTAAATAACCAAGACGAATTACTTGACCGAAGATATAATTTATAAATTTTTAGGGTTCCGTACGCCGTACAAAAAACAACCGTAACCCTTATAGAATTACTCGTGCGTCAGTCTGTCTGTCCGGCCGTCTGTCAGAATCAATAATTGGTTGTGACAGACGAACGGACAGACAGACAGACGCACGTTTACTCCGAATCTTCTGGACCAAATCAGGTGATATTTAGTAGGATGGTGTAATCCTATGAACCAAACACAAATTTACAAAGTAAATAATTATTTTTTTAAATATAT
Organism: Yponomeuta malinellus; assembly: GCA_947308005.1. NCBI lineage: Eukaryota > Metazoa > Arthropoda > Insecta > Lepidoptera > Yponomeutidae > Yponomeuta > Yponomeuta malinellus. The sequence goes on from OX371013.1 coordinate 4,138,842, forward strand.
TCGGGGTTTCGATTTTACTCATGAAAGAAGACAAAAATTGGCCATTCCCCCCTGATCCCCGAAAGTACTGAGCCTGAAATTTTGAAAAAAAAAACAAAATATAGTTCATTGCTTCTAGATTACAGGAAAAGCTAGAAGAAATCTATCAATTGAAAATAAAGTGGTAAACTCAATATATGTAATACGTTCACTTACGAAAGTTAGTTCACGAAAACACCACTAGATAGCGCTAGTAGCAGTTAACTCGTGTTTTAAATAAAAAACATTTGACTTTGGCATTGTACGGAACCCTCTTCACACGGGTTCAACTCGCACTTGGCCGGTTTTTTTGTCTGGTCTTGCGCGAATATACTTCCCGGTCAATCTCTAGTCGTGACAATGGCATAGTGAGAATATGTCCATAGCGAGCTTTAGAACGAAGTTGTGGTCAACTCTGAAGTTGACATGTTCAACCCGCACAATATGGGGTAGCAGGAATAGATCAAACCTTCCTAATGTGCTAATACGCAAAATAAGCTCACCAGTCCAGTTGCGGAAACCAAAATCACCACCAATACCAATACCAACTCGCACAATACTAAATTCAAGAGAGGCTCAGCCACAATTGTAAACTCATAAAGACTGTTCGGTTATTGTAAATCCTACTTGATATTGTAAAATGTGAAATTTTGTTAGGATGTTTGTTACTCAATCACGCAATAACGGCTGAACGGATTTACATGAAACAAACAGATAGACAAAGACCTGAATTGAGACACAGCGTACTTGATATCCCGGTAATGCGTTCCCGTGGGATAAATTCGAAGGGATAAATTTACATGTAACACTCACGATTCGCGTCGCATTACGTTCACGTACTCGTTACGGTATATTACCACGTTACGCACGTCTGGATCCGGCTTTGACACTCAGGTTTTCTTGACCGTCAGGCAGTAAGTAAAATTAACATAATATATATCATAACAATGTTACAATGAACAATTCTATCTCAGTACTTTATTTAATACACGGTCGTCTAAATTTTAAGAGAAATCTTGAATTAAACTGGTCCAAACGGAGTTTTCTCAGTGTTTATTCCCGGATTTAGGCGAGGGACGGCCGGCCGTATTAAAAATGTACATTATTAAAATCAAATTAAGGACACCAAATTGCTTTAATCTTCCGCCGCATAACTTAAGCATTTAGATAGCTTTTTCAAATGAAAATTTAGTAGGTAATATACAAAATGTGCTACGATTAGTAAACTTTAGGTTGGGCTAAACGAACTGGGTACCGTCACCATTGATAATTTTCTTTTTCTGCAAAACTGTATGGAAACGTAACCTTAGGGATTTTTGTATCATTTAATATGATGTTTGTTCGGGAGATCCGATCGGCACCATATTCGGGAACGCAATGCGTGAGACGTCAAACCAGTTTCAAACCCCCCTTGGGTTTCCGTTTCCTTTTACAACTACCCTTCATATGTTCTTACTATTGTTTTAACTCATATTTTTACTATTCAATGCTTGTCAACTTAATGTTTACATACCCCACAATCCATGACTCTTTAATAACATGGTGACTGATGCGACTATTATTATGATGATACCTACTTTAAAGGTTAATAGACTGTTAGTTACGTAGGTATAAAGTTAAAAATATATTTCGCAAAATCACGACACATTGAAACTTCAATTACTGAGCCGAGGCTTATGGCTATTTGGCTATAAAATATATTTAAATGCTCGGTAAGTAACTAAAGGAACTTAAATATTTTCTTTGGCACAAAAAAAAATAACAGAGTGTTTGCTACAATGTCATTAGACTTATTTTTCTGACCGTTTAATATTGGTTAGCTTCAATTAAGAGAAACACACACAATAAACTTACGCCTGTAACCCGCAGGGGTAGGCAGAGACCAGGGAGACGCCACTTTGTGAAACTTAGTGAAAATCGCCATTTTAAACGTCACGCTAACTTTATCGTATCGTAAGATAAAAATTACAAGTTATAAGAATACATATATAATTAAGGTATCATATAGAAATGCATTAACAGGTGTAGAAAATACCTCACCTCACCTACAAATCCGAGCAAAAACAAATCTGTTTACGTGGGAAACCTTCTGTGCCTACCCCTCGGGGAGGCTGACACGAGTTAATAAAAAACTGAAAATGTTTTTATTGAAAATAACACACAAAATGCGACTTAATGAACTTTAGGTATAAGTTAAACTAGGTGTTATAATTAAACATTGTCAATACATTTATGAAAACAGATCAACCTATACAAAGACAATACACATTAAAATACAAACAAAGAAATAATATAATCGATACAAAATACACCCGCAGGTTTCGTCAAAATGGTAAATTAAAAAAAAAAGGAATAATACAATGTCAAAAACAGTATTGAAAATAAATAATAATAAATAATATAACCTAACCAAATAAATCACCCCGAGCCACATCCGGCCCAAAAGTCCCCATGATACTGGCCGCATTGCCGCGTTGCACAGCGAGGGAAATTCTTTGGCCCAGATATGCCCCAGAGCGAACGTCCATTCCATGGTCCCTCAAACGGCGGCCCAGCTCCCGAATAAAAGATCTGCCCTGAGTGCCCCACACACCAGTGGTTTCGATAGCCAGCGGCACAAAAATATAATTACTCATGAGCTGACTATACTTTAGGCACTTTTGTCTTTCAGCCAGTTCAGCTGCGGCACCAGCAGTAGCAGCAGTAGATGCTACATGTGACGGCGCAAACGTGCACACACACGTCGCATCCCACAACAAACTACGACCTTTCTCCCAAGGAACCAAAGTTAGTCCGTCCGGACGTTTCCCATCGTTCCGGCATAAGCCCGGAGGTTCAAGGACAGAAGGAATGTTTGCCGCAACCAGAGCCCGTCGAACAAGATCATTAATGCAATGATGTCGAGAAATCCTACCTGCACTGCGGACACAATGCAGACCGTGGCGACCCTGGGCATCCACCTCCACGCCACAGACACAGCGATGCGGCTGACAGACTTCACATCCCAAGCGCAGTGCAACAGCCACCCGGAGAGAATCGCTATCCAAAAAGGTCCCCAGCTGTGGGGAAGGCAAAGCATGAAGCCACATTCCCGATTCTGGCCTCGAAACGGCACGCACCCGCGCGAGCTCAGCCCCGGAACTAGAGTTCAACAATCCATCTAGAGTAATTTTGCACAAAATTTCGTCCCACGCACGCTGAAGTTCCGGCCGCTCCGGCAAGTCACTCCCAGGACAACGAGCCTGCCATAATCCCAAAGCCTCATCGACGAAAGGGATGCGAAACTCGGCACCATTATTATTCAGGATACGAGTGACGAGATCTAACACCCCATGCGACGAAGCCAGGAACGCTGGAAGCTCGGTGTCCTGCAAGCGGCGTATACCCAAACCGCCATGCCTAATTGGCAGAGCCGCTTGGCACCACTGCGTTGACGTCATCTTAATATTAAGAACTGTTTCTAATAATTCTTTTAAAGCCTCATCATAGTCCGACGTTTTATCCCTGCATAACCACACAGGAGCAGTGCGAACTGAGTAAGTCAACCTAGGAAATGACAGGCAACTCCGCAGGATTGTTAAAGCAACGTGAGCGGAAAGTTGTTCCAGATGCGGCTTAGTCGCAAGCAAGGCCCGTATCTTATTAGAAAGCACCTGAGGAATACCTTCCGGGAAAACTGGCGCTCCCAAAAGAGTAAAATCCGACTTGTTCAATAACTTAAGCCCAGGGACTACGGAATCTACTTGCGACAAAACATCCTGCGAAACCTGCCCGGAGCACGGAAATATCTCACACTTTCGCGTATTTAACCTGAGTCCCATGTCACCAAACCCTCTTTCCAGGCGTTTTAGGTCTTCGATTACACCATCCGGATCCCCTCCAATTGTGCCGTCGTCCAAGTACCATACGTTGAGAGGAGAACGCAGGCCAGCAATGACATCCTGTATGGCTAAGCTGAAAAGAAGAGGACCCAGCGGATCTCCCTGCTGTGCTCCCACCTGTGACTCCATCATGCTACCACCAAAAAATAAATTGCTCGGTCTCGAATAGCATTGATGGAGAAAAGGATAGAGACATGGAACCCGGTCCCTAACCTTACCCAAAACAACATCTCGCTCGACACTGTTAAAAGCATTCTGGATATCAACCTTAACAATTATATGATTGGAACCGCTCTCAGCCAAAGCAAACGAACGGGTAGCATGTATCGCAGCTTCACAGCCCAGAGGTATACCAAAGCCCAACTGCTGCGGCTGCAATTCTATTGCCATAACGTCCCTCACAGCTCGACAACAAAGCTTGGCGACCAGACGGCGTATAACACAACCCACAGCAATGGGACGGATACCTCCATCCTTCTTTCTCAGGGCACACAGAGATGCACCATATAAGAAAGGACAGACCTCCCGATTAACCATTCCTTTTAACATGTAGTTTGCCAGACTACAAATAGAACGTGAGAGAAGTACACCGCCGTCGCCCGCCCCAACAGAAGTCAGCTCTTTAAGATGCCCCGGACGTAGCCCATCCAATCCCCCTGCTGAGCCATTATTAAAAGAAGCTATAACTTCCGCGACATCCGACTCTTCCACTGAGAGAAACTCGCTCGAAAGATCCGGCTCTGGGGGGTAAACCAAAACACGACTTGGTGATGGATGTTTGAGACGCAGGGCTTCTAGAGTCTCTGGACTATTGTCCGCAACGGAACAGTCTGATAGCAAAATACGTACCGCTCCGCTCAGATCCCCATCATGAACTTTGGACTCCACAGCTTTATAGAGCGAGCGCTGGCCGAAAGAGACACCTCTAGGTGCCAAATCAGAACAAAGTAAATCGTCTGAAGTCCCATTGTTAATGTTGTCTTTTACTTTTGACGTCAGTGACCGGCTACGATCATCAGACGACGGCACCCTCAGACAAACGTAAGAGAAAGTTAAAAGTTCACACCAGTCCTCCGCGCTATTCGTCTGTATACATCTCTCTATCACCTGCGACAATTTTCGTGCTGCCAAACTTCTTGCCCCTTTAGGGACATGCTTTAACACCCGCACCTTATCTTTCAATGAAGGCAACTGATCTAGACCTTGCGATGAACCCGGGGTGAACCCAGCCACATCAGCCTGTGCCTGTTGTGGTGTGACACCTCTGTGAACTCTGCTAATGTGTACATTCAGCCCACGAGTAACTACATATTGCCTTGAGGAACCAGGACAGTGGGGACAAGGAGCCCTAGAAACATCCATTCCATGTCACAATCTAAAATTTGGCTCTCCTATAACAATATACTTAACGATATTATTTCGTCTGTGTCCAAAGAGGTTAAAAGAATTAAAAATTGTATTACCTACATTTAGACCTTTGTCAACAAATTATAAAATAATAGTTAAACTTAAAGCTAAAAAGGAAGCTTAAATATTTACTCAACGTAGTCATATTACAGCTAAGATAAGCTCAAAAAGAAGCTGACAATACATGCATTTAGTAGATTAAAAACACAGCAAAGTCATGGGCCCGTGGGACGCAAAATCAAGCAGATATAACAAAAAAAAAAAAAAAAAGAAAGCAAACCACTGTAGCAGCAAAGCCTCACCAATGCAGCGCTGTCAGCGCTAAGTAGAGTTACTGCGATGACTTGGGTGCACAAAGCTAGTACATGCTCACGGCGGCGCTCGACGTCATCGCCTCCACGCGCAGACCAACCAAGAGCGCGCGCAGATGAAGCGCGGCGGGATGACTCACCACTGCGGGCTGACACGGGTACAGTATAAAAGAATTCGTCTCGATGTCCACTCCCCAACGCCCCAACCGCTGTTGCTGCCGAGGATCGCGAGTAGCAGCCGTACGCCTCAATATGGTAGCACCACTGGCCCGTAGATCGCGAGTAGCCGCCGAACGGTGTGTGGAGTCCGGTATCGCACAGCAGTCGGGCGGTCTCGGAGATTGTCGGGCGTATTCGGGTTGTGTGTCGCGCTCGTTGACAACAAGCTGCAGCGTAGGTATCGCGACGATTAACGGTCGAACTTGAGTTAGATTTGCTTCTATCTTAGTAACGCGTTGATATTTTTGAACCCGGTTTTCGCTATTGTGTAACGGTGATCTCTCTTAGCTTAATTATGTCACTGGATAACGGCAAAAGTAGGCTTTCAAGCTCTAATGATTTAAATTGGCAGAGAAAATAGTTATACGTCTATCTCGAAAGACGCCCACCGGCTAATTCTCAGATATACAGATCATTTTGGAGACAAACTTAACAAACTTAATCTTTTCAAATTGGGTCCTTAATAAACCGAGTCTACATTATTATTCTAAAACCTAAGACTCATGACAATCACTTCCAGACATCTTTGTCATCTAAATAATCTCTAATTTTATAGATTATGTATGAAGGTGTGTAGAAACAATATATTATGTGTAGTATTTTCTAAGGCTAACACGAGCACTAGACATAAAAAAACTGCATTTGCACGGATATATTTTACTTGTTTACATTTCATTTTACAATTTTCTGACGTTTCGCTACTAATAATTGTTCTGCCCATTCAAATTAAAAAAATTGCCAAAATCATTTTGGAACATAACAATTCTTTTTTGTTATTTTTGCCGAGGGTAGTAACAGTTAATACTGTCAAAAAGACGCCTGTCACCTCAGTCTACCGCGGCACGGCACTTGCAAACGGCGCTTCCGACATTTTAAACTTTTTTCTGGAGAAGCTGCTTAACTTATTTTAATACTTTTTGTTCTAATTACCGCTAAAGTGTTTTTAAGCAAGGATTAAGTTATGCTAAGGAAAACTTCATTTTGCCAAACGCAAAAAATGCAAGGAATGTTTAAAATTACACAATTTACTGTTATTTCATTTTTTTGTAAATAATCATTACATATCGTAACGTATGTGATGATTATTAATAATTTTATTAATTAAAGTCTTCAATAATGTTATTACGTTGAACAAAGTTAAAGAAAAAATTAAGTATCATATGTCACCCGGATCATATAAATGAATCGATTGACATGTAATTCATCAAAATCAGACTAGTAGTTGAGGCGCTAAAATGGAATATCCGTGAATACCACATACATATATACTCGTATATAGACGTCTAAAATCATACCCCATCCTTTCAAGTCTGCAGATGTTAAATAAAAAAAGATGCCATAACGACTTCATTTTGCTCCTCCCATACAAAGATCTTTCATACAACAGATAAAAAAAATTAAATAAGAATAAAAACCGACTTCGAAATACTACAGCACTAAAAAGTTAGAAGTAATTTAAATAATTAGAAGTATTTATGCATGTAGGTATTGTAGAAGTATAATTTAGAGTCGGTGCCCAAAATATATGTGCTAGTTATGAAACTGGGTATAGTGATTCGAAGTTAGTGCTGTAGTGTTTCGAAGTCGGTTTTTATGTGTTATTTAAAAAAAATTTCACTTCTCATGCTCTAAAAGTTCGTCTTTATGTCGTGCGTAGGCGACATAAAGTCGCTTTTTATGCTCTAGAGCATAAAGTAAAATCTTCGTCGAAGACCAAGGCAATCGCTGCAACAGCCACACGAACATCTTTAACTTCATACAACAACCTCTTTATTTTATTTCGTTTCGTTCGTATTCTAAGACCAAGGCAAAGATACCAACAGCCAAAGTACACAATAAAACTTCATGAAATAAACTTATAATTTGTATTTCGTCTCATTTATTATTTTTTATATTTGTTTATTTTTCAATTTAGTAGATCAGTATAGTATTTAAGCCATAACAACAACTTATCATAGTTATAAAAAGAAAATGTTTTTATAACTGAGCAGTATGTAACGACCTTAAGTCAGGTGTCACGTCCCTACAGAAAAAAAAAGAAAAAAAAGTTAATTGGCGGGAACCATAATTATTTTTTCACTTCTCATGCTCTAAAAGTTCGTCTTTATGTCGTGCGTAGGCGACATAAAGTCGCTTTTTATGCTCTAGAGCATAAAGTAAAATCTTCGTCGAAGACCAAGGCAATCGCTGCAACAGCCACACGAACATCTTTAACTTCATACAACAACCTCTTTATTTTATTTCGTTTCGTTCGTATTCTAAGACCAAGGCAAAGATACCAACAGCCAAAGTACACAATAAAACTTCATGAAATAAACTTATAATTTGTATTTCGTCTCATTTATTATTTTTTATATTTGTTTATTTTTCAATTTTGTAGATCAGTATAGTATTTAAGCCATAACAACAACTTATCATAGTTATAAAAAGAAAATGTTTTTATAACTGAGCAGTATGTAACGACCTTAAGTCAGGTGTCACGTCCCTACAGAAAAAAAAAAGAAAAAAAAGTTAATTGGCGGGAACCATAATTATTTTACATGTTGCTGTTTCATTTCCTCGCAATCGAAGTGAAAAGTAGAGTGTACAACTCGTCCATAAAACCCATTTTACACTCGACTTTATATCTATCCTCGCTCGCAAGCTCGCTCGGATGGATAAACGTCTCGAGTAAAATGGTGCGTTTTATGCACTTGTTGTACAATCTACTATTACATGTTGCTGTTTCATTTCCTCGCAATCGAAGTGAAAAGTAGAGTGTACAACTCGTCCATAAAACCCATTTTACACTCGACTTTATATCTATCCTCGCTCGCAAGCTCGCTCGGATGGATAAACGGCTCGAGTAAAATGGTGCGTTTTATGCACTTGTTGTACAATCTACTATTATTTTTCAATTTTTTGTGGGGGCGGGAGAAAAATAAACAAGTCCCGTTCGTTGCTTTAAAATTTGATGTTCTAGTTTTCCATCTCCGAAAGTCTTCACCAGAATATCACCAAATTACCTTGGGACTGCTTTTACGCAATTTTATGAAACATACGGATTTTACTAAAGGATGTGCCCCATTAGGTCTTATTTACTGCTGTCCATTGAAGAGTTCCGTTCTCCATCGCTGAAAGTCTTCATCAGATTTTCACCAAATTAAAATGGGACCAATGGAACGTTTTATCTGTTCGAACAAAAAATAATTGTCGAAATCGGTTAATATTTGACGGAGTTATGGCGGAACATAGCCAAAAAAAATATACGCGTCGAATTGATAACCTCCTCCTTTTTTTGAAGTCGGTTAAAAAATAATACCCAAGATGTATCAAAGGCAAATGGACTGTAAAAATCAGTAATAACACTTTATTAAGACCATAAACGCCACGCCAGCGAAATGATGTTTAGATAAATTTGGCTTGAGCCGCCCGCCCTCCGCGCTCCGCCCAAGAATATCGCGCGCCCGCCCTTCTTGTTCTCCTTGGAAGCCTACTCTAGCTGTTTTCGAGTCGTAAATTCCAAGTTGCTATCTGCAGAGAGTTGGTATCCCAAGAACTTTTAAGAATATGCGATACCGCTTTTACTTCTACGTTTATGGTAATAATAAATTAACAACGTTTAGTTGAAGAAAAACATCGTGAGGAAACCTGAGTGCCTGAGGTGTTCACCTACCTCAGTACTTAAAATCGCCAGTTTACGGGGCACGCGTCGAGATTAAGCCCATACTCACTCTCTCTCAGAGAGATGGCCTGTGCCCTGTATTCACTGATGTATAAAATAAAATGAATATAATAAGCTTTTTAGAGAAGGAATGGTACAAAATATATTCTTGATTTTCTTGACAATACCGCAGTAGGTGGAAATACCAATTGGACATTTTGCCCACAACACATTGTGTCATGAAAATATTCTGACAAAGAGACATTGTGTGGACTTTATATATTTTGATAATAAATTTTACCACCTGCCGCTTTACTACAAATGATATGGGCTACAAATTTTAGCACTCGTAGTAGCGATTCCAAAATGCGAGGTACATAAATATCTTATCCCCGGTTTTTCGTTCACTCGTACACGAACAATACATCAATCTATGTTAATAGAGCTGTCAGTTGTTCTTCTTGAAAGTACTTCAGCCAACTTATAGCTGTTGAAAGTAGACCGTTTCTCGTAAGTTTGTCAGCGTAGGAGAAACAGAGCCTTTGTTAATTTTTGTCTCCCTTCATTAAAGTTTTTTTTATACATACAAAACTAAGAAAGTTTGATTGTAGTTTGTGTTATTGTACCGACTAATATCTATCAAAATGTCTTTTGTTTCAGGTAAGCAGCTCGGACAGAGTTTTATTAATTAATTTTCAAAACTCAAGGTGCTACTTTTTCGTGAGTCAGAGATTAGCAGAATCTTTAGGGAAGCCATCACTACAAAATTGAATAGAATTGATTTGAACAGAGGCACACTGAAGTTTCCTTCGCGTAAAATCCACCTAAAGGAGCGGGGCTCCAGGGAGTAAAAAATCATATCCTTTTTTACAGATCGAATTTGCAAAAAGTGTCTGTACAATGTCTCAATCATGTTAATAGTGATTTCAACATGATTGCTAGTTAGATTAGATTAGATTAAAACACTTTATTGTACACACCAGAAGGCGGTCTTATCGCTCAAAGTAATGTCTTTCAGACAACCTTAGGATGTATAGAATTGAAAGCCCCCTTAATCTGGTAAAAGTCCCTTAACAATGTTTGTGTGAACGAGTAGAGGCCCCGGGAGAGAGCAACAGTTACTTTCTGCTCTTGTCCCTTATCTCCGACGTCGTAAATGGAAGCAAGGATCTTTTATGAGAGTGAAACAATTTTTCTGTCGCGGAGTGAAGACCTCAGGGCCTTGCAATAAGTTGAGTGACCCGAGGGCATCCATCATTTTTATAACATTCGGCCAGAGTAAGCGAAATTAGTTTATCAAAGTGTTTATGTGTGTGTGTGTGTGTGTGAGTGTGTGTGTGTGTGTGTGTGTGTGTGTGTGTGTGTATGTGTGTGTATGTGTGTGTGTGTGTGTGTGTGTGTGTGTGTGTGTGTGTGTGTGTGTGTGTGTGTGTTTGTGTGTGTGTGTGTGTGTGTGTGTGTGTGTGGTGTGTGTGTGTGTGTGTCTGTGTGTGTCTATCTCACTTCACTTGTGTGTCAATCGTTGATGAATAGATCAGACTTCATTTTATATATTTTATTAAGAATGCTAGAGTACCTACAACAAAGCTATTAATTTCAGAGTTCAAATAGAATAACAACATTATTGCAGTGGCGTATTGCAGGGAGGTATAGCGTTCGGGATGTAGGCTATTACATACTCGAGCTTTTTCTTAACCTTTTCCGAACTCGTACGTTCTCTTGCTCAACTGTCAAAATAATGTCTATTAAAAAGAAAAAACCAACAATGAAGTTTTTACTAAAAATAGTTCATAGAAGTTTTTATGATTCATGCAAATATTTCTAAAAAGAAGCTACTGATTTGTTTCAATATCAGATTTAATGTTATGATTCAATGATTTAGGTTAGGTTTAATTTTATTTAATTTCATTAAATATTCATTTCATATCAATAAAAGAATTCTCCTGAAGACTTGGCTGTATGGGCATAGTTCCTTTTGCCTACCCAGAATGGGTGAAGAAAAAAAAACTCTGCTTAATTATTCTTTTACGGTTGGCACCATTTTCCAAAAAATTTCTTTAAGCTTATTTTTTTCGCAACTGTATAGTTGTTCAGTACACGTGCGGAACCGTCATTGCAACTTGTTCCGACTGTCGGAACTCTTTGCAATGACAGGCTTTCCGCACTCATAATGAAATATATATAATAATGAAATATTGAAAATAAAAAAATATAAAAAACATGCTTACATTACACATGTCCCCGGACTTCCTCAAAAAAACAGTGGGTCACAAAAGACCGCCAGAAATATATTTAGTTCCATCGCACCGTACCTTTCCGCACAACGACGCGACGTGCCAAAAACATGCCATTTATAAACTTTAATGTATGGCTCAAATAACGCTCAAATATCCGGTTTTCAAAAGGGACAGAACACAATACACGCGCAGGTAATGTGAAGGAAGCTATTGCGGCATGTTTTCATTGCACACCGAACACAATTACACATTCATACAGGATCAGCGGCCCGTCAACCTGGATCAGGAGTCACGACTGATGTGTGTACTGGCGAGTGCAAAAGTCACTGTGACACTTTCGCAACTTTATTTTCACTATTTACAAAAGTAAGAATGTATCTTTTGACATTAATGACAGATAGATAGAATATTCTTTATTGACACCAGGAATTACACTTAAAACTTAAAAAGCTTACAGCATAAGTGGCGGCCTGATAAGTAAAAATAATTTCTTCCAAACAACAGGATATTTATTTCTTCTTTGCTTCTAGGCACTTATTTATTTCTTATACTTATAACCACCCAAAGCTGAATGTGTTGAGAAAAAATGGTTCCGTACCATTATCTATACAACATTGGACACAAAGATCGAGTTGTCATGTTGTATCTTGCAAAAAATCATGTTGTATGTTGTATGGGAGGCCCCTTTTAAAATATTTTATCTAGTTAAATGATTTATTTTTGAAGCGAATATAGAACTAAATATTCTGTAAATATTTCAAGCGTCTACCTGTTGCTGTTATTAATATCGAGCAAAAAACGGCAAAAAAATTGCGTTTGTTGTATGGGAGCCCCTTAACTATTTATTTTATTCTGTTTTTAGTATTTGTTGTTATAGTGGCAACAGAAGTACATCATCTGTGAAAATTTCAACTGCCTAGCTATCACAGTTCATGAGCTACAGTCTGGTGACAGACAGACTGATAGACGGACAGACAAACAGATATACGGACAGACAGACAAACGGACAGTGAAGTCTTAGTAATAGGGTCCCGTTTGGCACTCGTCGGGTACGGAATCCAAAAAAATTATTAAACTTAACATTCTTGGCATTTCAGAAAATGGGCCCAAGAACTGCCTGTTGTCAAGTAAAGCTGCGAGTTATACTAGTAAAAATTGATCATATTGACTAATAAAGGGAATTTGTTGCAAACTGTATGATAACATTTTTTATTAAAAATAAGGTCCATTTTGTGGACAATTGTACATTTTACCTACAAGTGGAAAGCGCCTGTATATGTGAATAATTATCATAATAATGGGTGCCGACCAGTAATTCCTGTAAGGGCAGCCTTTTCAAACATTATTATTAAATAATGAAGAGACATCGTTGGAGTTTAGTTTCGATCTATGACAATCCTACTAATATTATAAATGTGAAAGTTTGGACAAATGGATGTTTGTTACTCAATCACGCCATAACGACTGAACGGATCTGGAGGAAATTCGACACAAAAATAGATAATAGTCTAAAATATCACATAGGCTATAATGGCCGAGATTTTTCCGGGATAAAAAGAAATCTGAATAATTCTAGAGTTCTTTACAAAATACATTGATGTTTCGGCGCGAACGAAGTCGCGGCCAACAGTTAATGATACTATAAATGTGTAAATCTAACGCTTCATCGTTTCAATGTATTTGTATGAAAGGCGCATAGCTTAGATTAAAACGTAGAATATTTATATCCCATCTCCAAGCGAACGAAGGTTCAGGCGCAGCTTTGAAAAAACTAAGACAATATATTGAAAAATAGTTATTGAAGTAACTAATAAGCTATTTAGAGGCTAAAAATGCCACCCATGCTGGGACTTGAACCCGCGACCTCTGGCTAACCGTGCCAGCGCTCTCCCAACTAAGCTAATGGCCAAGTGGAGACATCAGTGAAATTTCGAGCCTCTTTACAAACTTCTCTGCATTACGTACAGGCAGCGACATCTGGCGGGTTCAAGTCCCGGCGTGGGTGGAATTTTTAGCCTCTAAATAGGTTTTTAAAATTGTCCTCAGCACGGGTTAGTGCAACAAAAAGAATATAACTAATAAGCTATTAAATATGCATGGATCCGGCAACCCCTACTGCCGGAGAGCTCTCCATGAGCAATCCGCTGTTCTGAATAAGGCCCGGACATTTTCCGGTCACCTGCGGACATCGATTTATAGCGTACAGCCGCAGGTAAGCCGACTGTGTTTATGCTGACTGTAAACATTTTGTACAGCGTGGATAAGCGGAGAAAATATGAGGCACTGCCTTTGTAAACGTTGAGCAGGATCAAGCTTACACATTGGAGGTTAGGTTAGGTACAAAACTCTTTATTTTTAAAGTTTCGAAGCTCAAAAAGAGAAAATGCAACACTTGTAGGATCGCTTTGTTGTCTGTCCATTCTTCCGTCTGTCTGTCCGTCTGCCAAGACAATTTTCTCAGAGACGGGTCCTTTCCGTACATCTGTATGTCCGTCTCTCAAGACAATTTTGTCATGTGTATGTCCGTCTGTCAAGACAATTTTCTCAGAGACGGGTCCCGTCCGTACATCTGTCTGTCCGTCTGTCAAGTAAAGTAAATCTTTGTATCTTAGATAGGTACTAATAAAACCTAAAGTGTAAAAGCTGGAAAAACAAAACTTAGTGCGTTTCATAAATCTGCTAATAAATTCATAATGACATAGAATGGTGGTAGCGGAGCGGTAGAACGCCTGCTTCTCATTCGGGAGGTCGTGGGTTCGACTTCCAATGACTCTGTTCTCTCAATTACATTCATTTGTGAAGTTTTTGTAGCAAATAACACTCGCTTGTTGTGAAGGAAAACATCGTGAGGAAATCCGAGTGTCGGAGATGTTCGCATATCTCGGCGCTTGAAATTGCTAATCCGCGGTGGGCACCCGTGGTGACTAAGCCCATACTCTCTCTCTAAGAGAATGCCTGTGCCCTACAGTGGGACGTATGTAGGCGGCATTATTGTCATTATAAAATCTCTATCTGAGAATTCGGGCTGTTATCCAGAACTTACCGAGCTATGACGGTACGAAAAATACGACGAAATACTTCAAGAAAAGGAATAGGTACATGCCCTCAGAGACGAATAAATTCATCAAATAATTCGTCCAAATTCAACTCGAGACCAGATCGGCCCCAGCCAACATCAATATGAATTTATAAAAACATAATCGGAATCCTTTTAAAATATCTCGTTAATTATAAATATTTTTCGAGTGATTTTAATGCAATATTTTACTAAATATTAAATACAGTGCCTAGCTGAGACATCAGCATTGACATTTATTTAAATGTTACCTTTGAGTTTTATAGGAGAAGGAAATTATTTAAAAGGCGACCCTCAAAAGAAACCTTTTCACAAATGGATTGAAACAGCGACAGGGTTTAGATGAAAGATTTGAAATTCGACTGAATCGGACGATTATTCAATTGAGTGGAACAAATCCAATAATGGATTTAAATAAATTATACTTTCATGTATAACCGCGCCGGACAACAAGTGGCGGCTTATTGTGTTCGAGGCTCTTAGCCAGCGCAGCAAGTTTTCATTGTTATTTTAATTGGCTGATATTGCTCTGTACAGCTACCCTAGTCGCAACGTTATTGTCTACAAAATTGTGCTACAATCAAATGCAATAAGTCAGAAATAACTAATTTTCATAAGCAGCCTTTATATGTCCCACTGTAGGGCACAGGCCTTCTCTCAGGGAGAGAGTATTCCGTATTATTCAGTGTGGCGCCGGATTAAGAATAGCGTCACTCCATTTCCTTCCGTGGACGTCGTAGAAGGCGACTAAGGAAATCAATTACCAGGAGACGGGCAGCAGCGTCTTCCTGAGATTCCAACCGCATACTGCGATCGCCAACCCGCCTGCCAAGTGTGGCGATTATGGCAAAACCCCTCATGGTTATGAAAACCACGAAGGAGGCCTATGTCCTGCAGTGGGCGTCAAATTGCTGATGATGATGATGATTGTCAACAGTGGTGTTTGGTCAAAAGGTCAAGTAGTAATCATCAAACTCCTAAAGAAATCTAGAAATGGGCGACGTAATTTTAAATTTTCAGTTTAAATGATAGCACAGAATGATGGAAGTAGCGGTGGTAGCCTAGTGGGTAGAACATTGGACTCGGAAGCGAGAGACCCAGGTTCCATTTCCAGTGCGGGCATGTACATATGACTTTTTTTCTAAGTTACGTACATTTGTGAGTTTACAGTAGCAATACCACTCGCTAACCGTGAAGGAAAACATCGTGAGGAAACCTGAGTGTCTGAGCTACTCACATACCTCAGCGCTTGAAATCACCAATCCGTGGTGGGCACTCATGGCCCACACTCTCTCCCTGATAGAAGGCCTTATCCCTACAGAGGGACGTATATCTGCTGCTTCAACGAAGGATATAACAAAAATGGTATAAAAAGGTTTACACCGTTACAATCGTGTACTATAACCGACTTTAATTTAATTCTGAGGACAATTCCCAACATGCAATTTTTATTACGATGGTTTAAGCCTCATTAAGTGACTGGAATCCTAAATGTAAACACGACCTAAATAATTTCTCTCTGAATAATAATAAATTCTCTCTGAAATATAATCTGTCAAGCGAAATATCAAATAATGGAGTACCTACCATACATTGTTTTGTGTACGCGACGGCGCTGTAAGTAACGCAATATCTGCGCACACAAATATTGTAAGAGGAAACAGTGTTTTGGGTTCCCAAGGACGAAAGACTTTGAAGCCTCTTTGATATTTGATTAGTGAATGAGTAAGGGAGTTTTATTCCTACGAGTAACTGTACTACACTGAACTAAGAATGTGGGTCACTACTAATGTATCAATTTCATGTTGTGACCAATGTAGTATGCGACTACGTGATAACGTGACGAATAACGAAAGTCACCTACAATTATCTCTTGTGGCTTCTCGCTACGGTGGTCTATGTCTGATGTGACGAATCGCGAAAGTGACTTACATCTCCTAAATCGTTTAGAGAAAAGTTATAGGTACACGCCAGGATTCGAACCCACGACCTCTCGCTTGTGAGGCAAGGCACTACCGCCTGGTACTATCGGCGGGCGTCTGGGCGGTCACTTCACCTAGTATACGTAGATATAGAGGTCAGAGAACACGATTGCCCAACCAGAAGAAAGAACTACAAATGGTGTCTTATATCTAACTAGTGGTATACAATTGGCGATCTTATCGCTTACATCGATTTCTTCAAACAACCCTTGGACGGAGTGGATTAGTGTAGGTAGACTAAATGCTGTCTGTAGAGATCATCGAACATTGATATGAAATGCCTATTACAGGAGAACGTTTAATTAATTAATTTATTTATTTATTTTATAAAGGAGGAAAAACAGAATTAACAAAAAATACTTAAATAGAGAAAATGAGTTAACTTAATACATTTTGTTAACTCCTAAACATTAGCTACAATATGATGACAACATAGGTAATTAAATTATTGTTAAGAAAACTAAAATCATGCTTTTGTCGTACATAAAGTCATGTTTGGTTTGCAAAGTTTCATATCCATGCTACCGTTGAGGAGCGATCCTGGCTGCCTGCAAGAGCGTCCAGTCCCTAAGAACCTTTCCTGTCTCATTACTTTGAGTAATTTTAGGGTTCCGTATCTCAAACCGAACATAATAATATAGTATCACGTTGTTTTCCGTTCGTCAATCCGTTCGTTTGTTTGACCTTTTCTCAGGAATGGTTAAAGTCATCAGGTTGGAAATTAATTGCAAAACGCGAAGGCTGACGATTCCGAAAATTGTAGAAATAATAGGGGTTAAAGTATGAAATTGCCGTTTTATTGCAATAGGTTCTTTGAATTGACATAGAATCTTCATGGTTTGAGGTTTTCGAATGAAACTTTTTTCAAATGGTTTCTATGATGTTCTTTTTTTAAAAAATGTGAAACATTTGAATATCGACTTTCAATTGTTTTTGTTATTCAATTTAGACAAGAAAGATGGATACTGCGAAAATTCGGGTGATTTTTGAATACGAGTTCCGACGCGGAACTAACGCGGCAGAAACAGCCCGCAATATCAATGCTGCGTTTGGAGAGGGGTCTACTAATGAACGCACCGTGCGATTTTGGTTTAAACGATTTCGTGATGGAAATTTCGACTTAAAGAACGAGCCACGAGGAAGACCGCCCACACAGGTGAATAAAAAAATACGAAAAATGGATGCCTCATGATTTTACTGAATTTTCGCAGTATCCATCTTTCTTGTCTAAATTGAATAACAAAAACAATTGAAAGTCGATATTCAAATGTTTCACATTTTTTAAAAAAAGAACATCATAGAAACCATTTGAAAAAAGTTTCATTCGAAAACCTCAAACCATGAAGATTCTATGTCAATTCAAAGAACCTATTGCAATAAAACGGCAATTTCATACTTTAACCCCTATTATTAATAGTTAACGTTAACGGTCTTATTTATAAAACACAATTCCTTAAAACACTCGATAAGCGTCGATTAAAATAGTCTGTGGTGGAGATTTTACCGGGAAAAGCCGTACCTACTACAGATAAAAAACTGCCTTTAGGAGTGCTTTGCATTAATCGTGTTATTATATAAGGCCGCAAGTTTTTAAGTCCTCGCAATCAAAAGATTGCCATAGATCAAACTCATTCTCAAAACTTGAAGACAGAAACGAAATCTCACAAAAAATTCGAACCTTTTCAGTAGGGTTGTTTGGAACATTGCTTTCAAGTTCAAAGTTTGTAATCGTGGACGTTCTGGTTTAGAAAACCTTTTAGCGCAAATCCTTCATAAATAAATAAAATACTCTTTTATTTGTACTTTCTTTACAATTTTTGCCTTGGTTGTAGTACACAGTGACACAATTAAAGTCAAACTTATGACCCCTAAACCAGGTATAAAAGCCTGTAGCTTAGGGACTATATGTCCATCGGTTTATAAAACGTAATAACTTATTTTAAATCATGTAACAGTGAGTAATATGCATTTCTTTTACTTAATTAGAAAATAGTACATTATGGTACAAGTGTGTAATGTTGGTGATTACCGCTGAGGCCTCATTGAGACCCGAGCCGTTAGGTGAGAGTCTTAAGAGAGCCCAAGATGATAATCATCAATACACACGTGTATCATATTACGTTTTTCAACATACTTGTGAAGAAAATTATACTAAAAAATCATTTTCGTCATAATTAGTACTTATGGACATTTTAATTAATAATAAATTATAATTTCAACAGTGAAAAGGAGATGTGAAATTTTTTTCGCAATGGCGGGAAAAATTAATCAGTTTTCCTATTCGCGCGCATCTAACAATGGCGATCGGCCATAGACAAAAAAGAATGAGGTTTCTTTTTTTGGCTTTTCGCAGATAGCGTTTTAGCCACGCACAAAATGGGGAATTTTGTAAAAAAAATGTTATATTTGTGTAAAAGTTTTATTTATTACAAAAGTACAAGTTGAAATTATCTATTTAAATACGAAGTTGCATTAAATAAGCAAGCAATAGGTACATTAATTTATTTGTATTATAGAACACGATCTTCTTTGTATCGAAACTTTTAAAAAAATAAAGCAACTCAATAAAATTTAAAAAACCCCATAACTCATTTGTGAATAATAGCACTGATAAAGTCACAGGTGTCATTATTATAATAAAATTACAGCCATTTTATGAGCAAATGTGTTGAAAAATATAGTTTGGCTTAATTGAGATCTAAACATTTAACAATTACGTACTTACGATAAACTGTTTCATAATAATAATCACCTATGTGCTTGAAGTTCTTGTTGTGTATTTTTATAATATTATAAAGTTTGTAACCATTTCTCAATTTTAATTTTTCTTTCTGGTGACTTAGCGTATAGATTGGCAAAAATTTTTTGACGCTGTTATACAAAAAGGTACTTAAATAACGTCCCAAATTTGGATACCCTGTGCTATGATAACGAGGCAAAGACATCACAAGCATGGAAATACACCCAGTCTGAGGCCATTTGTACAACCTCCGGCATGGTAATCAAACGTGATACCGATAGGCCAACAAAGCCCAAGAGTACTCACACTTAGCCAGTTTTTTAGAATTACCGTTCAAATTAATCGAACCAACGGAACCATACGAAATTAATCTACGAACGCACGCCCACTTTCTCCGAGCGAAAATAAAGGACCAAATCATACGACTCGCACGCGGTACAATATTATGCGTGTAAATAATACATGAGGGCAACTTGCGCGGATTACGTTTGTATCGGGTATTATAATAGCACTCGTCGTGGCTCTAAGGGAAAGGCTTTCATTTGGACTTTTTGCTGCCGTTTAATTTGATTTGGCCGCGTTACACAGGATTAATGTTGAGCGGTAGGATGGGAAAAATTGAGTGTAATTGTTAAGGTTCGGTAACGTACTAATGGGGGCTGTTTTATCGCAATTTACAATTAATTTAAGTCTTGATCTGACTCCTAAGATACAGGCTCCGCTGGTATAGGACACAGGGACTTAACTAGCTATGTAAAAGAAACTGTAACTTTGTAAGTGCCAACAGAACTGTAATTAACTTGGCCAATAGTTTAATTTCATTATTATTATCATTATTATCTAACATGACTGAATAATGTATAGGGTGCAACCAAATCATAATAAGAACTATTTTTACTATGTTGACAACTTCAAAATAGCAAATAACCAGCCAAGTGTGAATCGAACTAGAAGAAGGGTTCCGTGCCATTATCTATACAACATTTCAAGCGTCTACCTGTTGCCGTTATTAATATCGAGCATAAAACAGCAAAAAAAATCACGTTTGTTGTATGTTAATATTTATTTTATTCTGTTTTTAGTATTTGTTCTTATAGCACTACATCATCTGTGAAAATTTTAACTGTCTAGCTATTACGGTTCATGAAATACGGCCTGGTGACAGACAGACAGACAGACGGACAGTGGATTCTTAGTAATACCCTTACCCTTAAAACATATACGGCATCAAAATGTATGAAACACGTGACATTATTTCACAATTTCGAAGTGTTCATATAATTTATACCTGGTTGGTTCCATATTGTTTGACTCCTTCGTTGGTTTAGCGGTAACACGTTTGATTAATGTTTTATTGCTATTTATTACCGTATTACTTCAATTCAATTCAAATATTTTTATTCATTATAAAAACAGAATGTTTACTTAATGAACGTCAAAGTTGTTAGTTTCACAATTAATGGATTATGTGGAGAAGAAGCTAACAAAGAAACTCCACATTTATTCTTTTCAAAACACGTTTTAACTTAATTAACAGAGTTTTCAACTTAAAATATTAGTCATGAATGTGTTGAACACTAGTCACAATCGTCCTGTAATTAATATTAATCTACTGTTTAATGCCAAACATCTTTGTCTTCTAAATAATCCTTGATGTTATAGTAAGCCTTTTTGCACAGAATGTGCTCAACACATTTTTTAAACCGCGTTGGAGGTAACTCTAATATATCTTGAGGAATTTTGTTGTAGAACCTTATACAGTGCCCCATAAAGGATGTATTAACTTTTGCAAGTCTAAATCGTGGAAATGACAATTTATGTTTATTTATAGAATTAACATTATGGTGGCCACCAACATTTTCGAAGTCTTTGATATTTTTTCTAACGTACATAATATTTTTATAAATGTACTGACATGCAACTGTTAAGATGTTGGTTTCTTTAAAAAAATCTCTTAGCGAATCCCTATTACCTAACTTGTAAATAAATCGGATGGCTCTCTTCTGCACTACTTGACACATAACACTTGTTCAGACGTTATAAAGTTCTCAAACCCTTTGAGGTATTTCGTATTGTATTTCACAGATGAAGTCAGTTTATCGAATCACGTCTAACAAACTGAATCTTGGCAGATTGCAAAATCAAAAGACTACAAAAAGAATCCAAAATAAAGAATAATAATAAAAAAGTAGAGACAGCAATAGAGAAACGATGAAAAACTT
Source organism: Yponomeuta malinellus (assembly GCA_947308005.1). Lineage (NCBI taxonomy): Eukaryota > Metazoa > Arthropoda > Insecta > Lepidoptera > Yponomeutidae > Yponomeuta > Yponomeuta malinellus. Next base: position 4,160,578 of record OX371013.1, read on the forward strand.
CAAGAAATTTTATGAATGTTTACAAGAAGATTTTGTGATGTTTAATTACGCAGAAAAGTTTTCTTTGTGGATTGCTAGATAAACGAATATAGGTAGTACCAAATATTATTTCTAGTCATTCCATAACAGGCATCCTGTGTCCCACTTCTGGCAAATGTCTCTTCTTCAATTTTCTGACAGTGGTCAACCCGCTATCATTAGCTAGCCTTCTAGTCACAAGATACATAGAGTAGAGCCCTTTTGAAATAAATTTGAAAAAAATCACAATTTCCTCACTGAAAAAGTTAAGATTGCGCAAAAAAATTTAAACATTTTATAAAAAAAATAATTTTATTTTAAGAAAATAAGCCCAAAAAGAGAGGCCGATGATCTTCTCATTCATTCCACGAACGGATCTTGGCCAAACTTATATGGAACCAACCACCCTTGAGGTACTTCCACGCTAACAAAAAACCCGCATAATGTGGTCAAGAATTATCACTCAAAACACTTAAAAAATAAACGGATTAATTAAGAACTTCTTTCTTTGAAGCCGGTTAAAATCCATATAGATTTTTCTGTCGTCACTACTCTTTGCCCAAATGAGCTCAACGACTCTCAAAAGTGGCACTTTTATTGAGTTCCAGCAAAGCCTCCTTCGCCGAGATTAAATAATAATCCAAGTCCTTTCTTCTTTTCAAATGTAGAAATGAAGAGAAGTTTCATTCGTGTCAACGTCGCCAGTTCTGTTAAGAGGCGACATGGAACTAATTAGCGCCACTATGGCAAAGAATCATCATCATCATCATCATCAGCCATTCGACGCCCACTGCAAGACACAGGCCTCCTTCGTGGTTTTCATAACCATGAGGGGTTTTGCCATAATCGCCACGCTTGGCAGGCGGGTTGGCGATCGCAGTATGCAGTTGCAATCTCAGGAAGACGCTGCTGCCCGTCTCCCGGTATTTGATTTTCTTAGTCACCTTCTTCGACATCCACGGAAGGAAATGGAGTAACGCTATTCTTAATCCGGCGCCACACGGAAAGTCGTTTATTCGTTTATTAATCTTAAAAATGGTGTCAGCTTTATTTAAAAGCTAAGGTCAATAATAGTACTTTAATCGATTTCCTCTAAAAGCGGAATATTTTAACTAAAATGAAGTTCTTGGGTCTTGGTCATTATTGACTGTAGGTTCTAATAAAAAGCATATTGCATAAAAAACCTGACTGCGTGAAAAATTGTGAAACAAATTTTCGGACTTAATAAATGAACTGAAAAAATTAAAAATGCAGTCGGAGACGTATTTCATGCCTCCGACTGGGTGTTTTTTTTTGTGAACACTCCCAATCATGATTATTAAACCCAAAAAAATATTTAATTTTTCAACTTGTTTCTATCTTTTCTGTTCATTTATTGAGTTTGCAACGGAAAAACATGGTATGATTTTCACTTTTTGCAATAATTAATAAAAATAGGATGTTTTCCATTGGTGCCTTTAGTTAGCTCCGGGCAGCAAGTTAAGTGTAACACATCTGTCTTATTGGCAATAGATGGTTATTCATTCATTTAAATAAAATATGCTCGTTGCCCATAAATGTTTTTGAAACTTGAGAGTCAGTGTGAAAATGCACAATTGCACTGTTGTAGTGGTTGCAATATTGGCCTGATGCAGGAACAAATCCCAATTATCCTGAATTGTTTCTAATCGTTTTTTTTCGTCACTTGAACATAGTAAATAAAAGCTCAGTGCTACGCCGTAGCAAGAGTGGCTGCTACGACGCCTAAGCCACTGCGACTTACAAAAATAATTGAGCGATTTATACTAGATAAAAGCTGGGTAACAGTCGATTTCTTATTCTAAAATTGAATTTTTAAAACCACATAGCCAAATCACGAGTCCGCGAACATGAAGTAGAGCTTTATCTTTTTCTTCAAATCATCAATTTGGGTTTAGTTTTCATACTTCGATGTATCTTTATTTGATTTGAAGTCGACTTTGCAACTCTTCTTATTTTGTACTATCTCGTTTTTTCTCAACGTCGCGTCGCTTGAAATTTACAAACGGCTTTAAGTGATTCCTCCCACAGATTCTTATTCGCGGAGGCTTGCATATTAAATGGGATCGCTCGCCCTTTTTGTTTCTCCTTTTGTGTGACTGTCTTATGGCAGTTATTTTGGGAGTATTCAAGCTCTTGTTTACCTCTATTGGGCCTATTGTTGGAATTAATCCTTCCGTTAAATTCGGAGTTATTGTTTATGTTATAGCTGGACAAGTGTTACTACAGTACCCATTAATGGTAATCCTTAATAAAATTAATACAGTGATAGTGGTATATTTATTCGTAATAAATTTTGTAATATTCATAATTTGCTTTAAAAGTCGAAATAAAAACAGATCACTAGCATAATAGGGATTTTCAAAGAAATGTATCCTAGATGTCAATAATGATAACAATCCTCATGACCTACAAATAGTATTTTTTAAGGACTCACGATGCATGCATACATGAGACATTATATGAGACATGACTATCGAAGGATCTTCGGAAAGCAATTGAGAGGGGATGGTTTCAAGTTTTCAAGCACGTGGAATCCAGTGTTAAGCAAATACAAATCTCGCGCTCTATCACCGAACCTGTCCGCGGACGTAGTGAGTGTTATGACTTAGGGGTAGACCACACCTACCTGCACTACAATAATTAACTGTACTCGCTACTTCACTCTACCCGTGACCACGGAAGCTGCAACTGAAACGTTGGGAATTAAGATAATTAAGTTTTACCTAATAAATAATCGCGATTAGACGATTTTCGAGATCACGTTTAATATTAGGGGTTAAAGTATGAATTCGAATTTTCGCAGTATCCATCTTTCTTGTCTAAATGGAATAACAAAAACAATTGAAAGTCGATATTTAAATGTTTCACATTTTTTAAAAAAAGAACATCATAGAAACCATTTGAAAAAAGTTTCATTCGAAAACCTCAAACCATGAAGATTCTATGTCAATTCAAAGAACCTATTGCATTAAAACGGCAATTTCATACTTTAACCCCTATTACATAACTAAGGCGTACAAGTATTAAGCCACCTCATTAGCTTAGGACACTCAACAAATGACGCCACAGAATAACCGAGCCGTAGCTAGGTCATTTACCTGTATTTTCAAATGTATACCAATAAATTGTAAGAATATTTACTACAGATGAAATTGATGGATTTATTTCCTCGCGTAAACTAGGGCCTGATGAGATTTATGGTTAGGGCTTAGCTGAGGAAATAAATCCGTTAATCTGATATTTAGTATTTGGTAAACGTATAGGTATGTGTCTGAACCATCAGAAGGGTTCCAAGCCGCGAGCAAAACGAGCGGATAACGAACCCACATGGCCGGTATGGAGCCACCAATGGGACCATGCGTGCAAAACGAATGGTCGTACATGCCATTTTCCACACATGGCCGCATCGGTGGCTCCAGGCATTTAATATCTCATTTGCATGACTATGGAGTCATGCAAATTAGATATTACGTGCCTGGCCTAAAATAAATGCAGCAGAAATACCAAACCAACCACCACAAGTGTTGAGCCAAAAATGAAATTAAATGAAACGAATATCAACATACCGCAATACGGCCATTTTGTAAAAATATTTTTACTACATTTTAATTTGTGATATTTGGATAAACGTTCTTATAATTGACTATTTCTTGTCTAACACGTGACATTGGCGAAATTGTGCTGGATAATCAGTGCAGTGAGTCCATAAAGTAGAATTGAATTGAATTGAACATAATTATATTTTTTGACTTTGACTTTATACATAGAGAAATTAATGGAGGTTATGACCATTTAATTTTTGTTGCTATGGTTACGGTTGGTCTTTTCTTATCTTCTTATGACCTTAGTACTTTTTTTCGATATATATTGTTGTCCTTACCCCCTGTTTTTTTGTAAACCATCTGTTAATCTAGTGTTAACACTTGTCAGTTAGCGAAAGCGCACGCAAAGAAAACAGGCGGCTGTTAGCAATAGATTAACTTATCGCGGTTAATTAATAGGTTGATAGTGTACAAGAAACCGAGGGAAGTATAGAAAAGAATTCTAAGTAAAAATTCGACAACCAGGCGAGTACGTGCTTTCATTGTAAGTAGAAAGCTTAGACTGAAATTGGTCAAATACAATTAAGCCCAAAATTTTAAAGCGTAGTGAACCTGGCTGAGAGTAGAGATTGATGAGACTGATAGAGAATACATTGTATAAACACCCGTCTATATTACGGAGGAATAGGTAGGATTAATAGCTTACCTCATTATTAGCTTAATTCCGGATTCACATACTTGACTTTTTGCCGGAAGAGTCCGACCAGGTTTCGCTCTGATTCGCAGAGCCTAAAGTGGGACGATTCTCATACAAATGATTTGTTCTAAATTTGTTAAAAATTTACATAATGACACACTGAAATTATATCTGTCTGCATAAATTAAGATTTATATCTGCGCGAATTTACATTTTCTTGAAGAAAAAACTGTAGTGTAAAATGAAATTTATATCGTTTCTGTGGACTAAATTGTCGATCTCATTTAAGCTTATAAACTACTGTTTTTTTTCACGAACATATAAATTAGCCCAAATAAAATATAAATTTATGCACATATACATAAGTTCAGTGTATAATTATGTAAATATTTTAACAAATTTGGAAAAAATCATTTGTATGGGTATCGTCCCATCTTAATAATGGTAAGTAGAGTCGGAGCCCGGGCAAACTCGCGGCGCGAGCTAATAATGTGCTTACAAAAGTTTAAGCTTACCAGGGCCGTGTTTCATAAAACTACAATTCATAGTTTATTATTATTATAATTCGACGTACATTGCGTAGCAGAGTCTTCATGTTAATGCAACTTTGCAATGTACATCGAATTGTCATGGTAAACCATGAATTTTAATTTTATGAAATAGGCCCCTGATGTCCTGACATAATATTATTTTACATAGAGGTAGGTCCCACTGCTGGGTATAGGTCTTCTCTCGGAGAGAGAATGAGTTAATGATAATTCAATCTCACTAGTCAACCGTTAGAATTGTTCGGTCGAACTAGTGAATGAATGAGTGAATAGATAAGCGAATGAATTAATTAATGAATAAGTGAATGACGGAATGAATGAATAAATACATGAATAAACGACCGAACGAATAGTTAAATGTATAGTTTCATGAATTAATCACAGATTAGCGATTTCGAGCGGTAATGTACGTGAATAGCTTGTATTATTCAGACTAAATGTGATAATATGGTATTATCAGATATGATCTTTTCCGCTACTTCCACATTTACAAACCTGTGCATGCCGGCTCGCAGCCTTCGGCCACTTTTTTCGGCAATAGGGAATACTGTACGAATATAATTCATATAGTCACCTAAAACAGGGAAAAAAGCCTCTACAGAAAATACATATACTCCCGTCTAACCCTTAGGGGTAGAGTTCTAACAAACATTTATATGTGTCTAATTCCAGTAACTACTTTTCAATTACCTAAGAGTGATCGTGTCAAAGTGGTCCTTTCTTTTCGTCGTGTAAAACAGGGCACAAAAGAGGACCGCAGCTTATATAGATTAGGACTCCCTGCGAGTTTAATCCCTGGACAAGTGCAAAAACCCGGTGGATACCAAGGTAATCCTTCTAGCGTAGGTAATCAATTTTTTTCTTTGAGCCTCTGATTTTTATTGGCGGCCCTGCCAGGGATACGGGGTGTGAAAGGGTGCGGGGAGTGTTTGAAAAATTCTATTTTAAAAACAAGGATTTTTAGACACTCTCTCTCTTTTGTTTTCGCGACAAATTATTAATTCCGGGTAGGTATATTGAAGCGCCTACACAGAATTGCAAAACAAAGCTTTCGTCTGTACGGCTGTGGCGTGCGATTTGCTTTAAAAGCAGCTTACATGCGCGTTCCATTGCATTTCTCTTAGAGAATGCCTGTACCCCGCCGCGGATTGGCGAATTCAAACGCTGAGATAAGTGAATACTTCTGAAGCTCAGGATTCCTCACGATGTTTTACTTCACAGAAACTTCACAACAACAAACATGGAAAAACACCCACAGCGAGGCGATTTGCAAATAAAAGTTCGGCGTCCCCCTGAGAATCGAACCCATGACCTCAAACGTGTTATCACTAGATCATCAAGACTGTCATACTTATACCCTTATAAATCCCCAGGAATCCTAGTGCATTCAGACTTAGTGAGCTGGAAAAGCTACCCGAATGCTACTCGTATCGCATATACTGGCAATGTGAGTACGCTCTGTTGAAAACCGCCAATTCTTGTATTAAGATCGCCCAAGTACACGATAAGAGTCACTATAATAGGCCACTCTGCTACCAAGATCGTGAAAACGCGGCTTTAGTTAGAACTTATTGGGTTTCAAAGGAGTAAGTGTGAATTAGCACTTGAAATGAAACTCTCTACCACGAACCGGGAAGTACCAACAGATTCGGTGAAACTTTGAGCAATGTTTGTGGAAACTATGCGACGGAGCAATGTGCATCAGGGTTAAATGTAGCACAAAGCACTTTGCAATTCATTACGTAACGTGTACAGTTCAGGGGCGCTACCTACAATAACAGAGGGAGAACAGAAGCTCTGAAATACTTATCTGCCCGCTAACGTTGGATCTAAGACTGAAGTATCTGTCTATATCTATACTAATATTTTGAAAAGTTCTCTTTAATAAGTTGTTTTTTTTTTGCACGTTAGACAATAGTAAGTTCCTCCCGCTTTTACACTACCAAGTGAGAAATGTTCCATAGGGCAGATTACACTACCTGCTTGAACTACAAGTGAGAAATGTTCCATAGGGCAGATTACACTACCTGCTTGAACTACAAGTGAGAAATGTTCCATAGGACAGATAAGGCCATACCCAATATTGTAAAACATAAAATATTTATTAAATGTGCCTGTATTTTCTCCAAATAAATAAATAAAATTAAAACGGAAAGTTTGTAAGTTCATATGTTCAAAATTTAAATTAAAACGGGAAGTTTGTAAGTCCATATGTTTGCAAGTTTATGTGTAAGGGGTAATCTTTGAAAGTACTTTTCAGATTTCAAAAAAAATACACCAGTATTTACACCTAGAATGGAAGTTCAGGACAGACATAGGCTACCCGTTAACCATGCGAACGTAGTCAGGGGCACTGCTAGTTAAACATAAAACGGGTCGATTAGTTTGTTACGGTAAACTTAATTACGTTAATTCAAGACGTTTACCTAATTCCTGAAGTATTCGATTCCAAAACAAAATTATCTCTTATCAACTTTTTAGGTCTGATGCTATATAAAAATAAATAGTGGGTAATTAGTTGCAATAATGGAACTTGCGTCAATCTTATCATATCTAATCTTAAAATCAAGAAAAAATTACAAATAAAACCATAAAAACATTTTTTTTTTTGGGATTTTTGTGACACCAAAAAATGCAAAAAATCAAATTACTCTAGTAGTAACAAACATATTATTAGATTTCGTTTTTTCATTGAATTCTAAACATTTTCTAAAAAGGGTGTAGATGCATAAAAACATTATTTTACGAGATAACTCAAATGTTGACAAATGATTCATACATTAAAAGGTGTTAAGTGCAAGGATGCACTTCTAAGGACAGATTGGCTTTCGAGTGAGACCTCAACCAGACGATCTGAGGCAGATTGCTAGCAGCGGTTGGACGAGTATGACTTAGGACAGCCGTGCCTTAGGGAGGCCTGTGGACGTGGACGAGTGCAGGATGATTGATCGAAATAAACCGAAGCGAGCGAGACTTTCATCTCTCCATGTTTTATCTCAATAACGCTACTGCATGATTATTCTCTTGTTTCCATTCTATGGTTGCACCATGCAAGCGAGGTCATTTGGCTGCAGAAAGTTCAAACGTGTGACTCTTAACAATTATCCCCTTGCATTGTAAGGGTACAAACATACGTAAAATTACGTTAGTATCCTAGAGCGGTAGACAGAGACCAGAGCTCTATTCCGTAGAACTAAAATTCATGGTTTACTATCACAATTCGATGTACATTACAGCGCCGGTTAACCCTCTGTGGGTTAACTGAGCTGATCAGTACAATTAAGTCTTTCTACTTGTTAATGTGTGGGTTAATGCAATGTATATCGAATTGTGCATTGTAGAGGCAATTGTCATAATCTAATATTTAAAAATCTCGTGTCACAGTGTTTGTTATCGAACTCCTCCGAAACGGCTTCACCGATTTTTATGATTTTTTTTGTGTATTTGGTAGGTCTGAGAATGGGTCGTAGGCTAATTAATATGACAATAATTAATAAGACCGTTCGCCGAGTCAGCTGGTAAACTATGAAATTGTAGTTTTATAAAATGCGGTCGAGGGTTGGTATTTACAGGCATCTCATGGTGTTAGGCATTGCACTAACTCCATGTTCTGAATTGCCTTAAAGGCTTCTGTAGAAAGGAATGCGTGGCCAGTTTTCGTAAAGGTCCTCTACAAATATGAAGCTAACAACTTTTATTGAATTCACGTAACTGACAAACTAACCCCCAGTTTCTCGTACACTAACATGCTGTTAATCTACTGTTAACAGCTGTCAATTGACCAAAGTGCATACAAAAAAAACCATTGACAACTGGTAACAGTAGATTAACAGCATGTTAGTGTACGAGAAACCGGTGAGTCTATCGTCAACTTTAGGTTACAAATCTAGGAATTCCGAGCTAGTGGCCACAACGAAGTTGCAGGTCGGAATTCGATATCTTCAGTGCGCATTTTTCAAAGTTTAGGAGATGCTCAACCAAAATTCTGAATTCATAATATTCTATGGTTTTTTCAAAATATTTATCTCTAAAATTTAATAATTTATTAAGATACTCAAAATTTCATGTGGAGATCTTGTGTGTGCATACTTTAGACCATAACTTAGTTCTTATATCATAGTCTTACTTACATATAGTATAATGGTTGTGATCTGTTTTGTACATAAAAAAGTGAAATATAAAATAAACAACCACCTGACTGCTGAACATTAGCTAAGCAGCCGGGATCAAGCTAAACACCTCGCAACGAGTTAGTAATGTTGAACAGTCGGGTTGTTGGTTATTTTTTATTTCAGTTTTTTTTTGTCTTTTTAGTGATTTTTTAAATTTTTCTCGTATTTTTTCTATATTATGACACTCGCGCACACACTACGAATCGATTGAGATCTTATTTGTCAAAATCTGATCATTGGTTAAGGAGCTATAAGGAGTTATAGAATCGGACATACTTACGTATATACATACGAGCCAAACACATTACCCTCCTTTTGGGCACCGCCGCGGTTGGGTAATAAATAAAATAAAATAAAATTCAGTATCTATTAATCTACATCTAACTGGTCGTATCAATTTGTACTTTGCAAGTGTATGTAATTCGGATGACAATACACTAATTTGTTATAATTGAGCTGATCTGATGATCTGTAAGTAGGTAGTGGAATTCTTCAAAACTCAGTTAAAAACTAATTTCGTAGATCTGCTTTTAATCAATTAAGACAAAGCACCCTACTTTCACTAAACACTTCAACATCGCCCAACTAGCCACTGAACGAAATAAGCAAAACTTGAGAATTCTCAGTTTCTATAATGCGGTGAAGTTGAATTAGAAAATTAAGAAATTTAAACTTCACCTTTTAAATTAGAAGTGCGTCCGATACTTAACAATCTATTTTCAAGTTTTGGCCTAATTTCAATGACACATCGTATTATGATGGCGTAGTAAATAAATATAATGTATACATCACTACAGACCTAGAACCGAATTCGAATTTCACGAATCTCCGCTCTATTAACAAAGCTACCGCTGCTTCGCAATTTAAAAATACTAAAAGTACAAACCTAGTCAGACAGGCTCATTCAAAAAAACGGGCAACGAGTTTGCCAAATCGAAACTTTCGCAAACGTATGTGCAAGTGAAATCTGTTCTACTATGCGCCATTCCGAAAAGGAAGTTGTGGAACCGACAAATTCTTTTTAACCTGCACGCGTTGCTCCGAAACATTGTAGCAACGTTCCGTTAAAGCTATTCGTGAATGTAAAGTACTATAAAAAAAAGATTAATTTCAACTTCACTACGGATCTGCAATGTACATGATTATTCGAAACAACTACTTTTGTATCAAAAAAACAAACTCGGCTTTAAGAAAAACATCAGGGCGAAATTCAATGATTTTCTCATGGATTCCATCACAGATCTTGATCAAATTTATTTGGGACTACCCTGAAGATTATTCGTAAGAAATGGGGGTACCCCCCCTTCTTTTAAATATGAATGAAATCAGAGAACATACTGAAAATATATACGGACTACTTGAGAAACACCTACTTTCTTAAAAGTTCTAGGATGAGGATCCTATTCGTCGCCAATTAGTCAAATTTAATCAAAAGTGTTTATAAACGCTCGCTTGATTTATAAACTTTTAATCAAAATGGTGATGGCAAATTATTAATGCACTGAATTCCACACCGTAATTGTATTTGTTGAACATGATTTAATGACAAGGACAATATGCCTGCGACATTCATTAAGCACGTAGCCTGATAAGAGCGAGGCAGAGGTCTGATAAAAGGCTCGATAAATTTACATTGCATCGATTTCAGCTCAACACGGTATGCCCAATAATTTTAATTACACTACATGCATTTCAATAACCAATAATTAGCAAATTCAAGAGCTCATCAACATTTACATTTAAATAGCGAAAACGTAGCGTAATCCGTTATGAGAGGAATCAAACCTTATAGACCTTTATTTTCAGCATAAATTTTGAGACAGACTTGAGTCTAAAAAAGCCTAGACGTTAACGTCATAAGCCATAAGGGTAAGCCATATTTGTCTTTTATATAAAAGATGGCGTTGTAGATAAAGGCTAGATCGCGTAATGTAAACACATTTTTGTGTTTTGGTTGGTAATATGGAATCTGGATTGACTAGTCTTATTTTACGTAGACAGATTAACAAGTAATAGGTAGGTCGGCGTCTGAACACTGAATGCCTCCCAGCAGATGCCTCGCAGCGCAGCACATTCTGATCCCACCTACATTCCCTTGTTTCTTAACATTTTTTCTATATCAAGCAGTGTGTTGTATGTGTTTTAATGTAAGTATTGTGCGATCATGTTGGCTTCAATAAACGATAATCTTATCTTATGTACCGTGCCCAAGAACAGTGCCAAAGGCCAGAAATCTTCTTCTTTTGGTGCCATCTCATATCGGTGGTCGGCTAAATTTCTGGCTACTTTGTTCCGTGATATTGCTGTTCGGAAGAGTGCACCATTTCCCGTGTGAAACATTTCAAACCACGCTGCAAGATTTTGGAGCCATTTTGCGGCCAAGTCTCCTTTGTCTCTGGATTTTGCCTTACAGTATGAGTTACAGCAGATTGTACTTGTGACTGCGCATGATATAACCAAGCTGGAAATATTGCCGCCAGATCTTAATATTCCTGGACTTCGCCAAGCAAATCTCGTAAATGGATAGATAAAACATTCAATTGCATCTGCATACACAACAATTGAAATGACACAAGTAAAACAAAGGAAAATTTTACAGCAATGAGACAAACAAAAACCGGCCAAGTGCGAGTCGGACTCGGGTGTGGCGAGCACATGTCAACTCTGCGCGCGCACTATAAACTCCGACATTCCTGCTACCATAAATATAACGTCCGACAAACATCAGTTGGACCGGCCGTCACTAGGCATACTATCTGCCTGGCGGGAAATTTCCCTTTATATTGGAAGAACACGATCACCCGCTCTTCCCTATACGGGCACGAATGGTTCCGTAGCATTATCTATACAACATTAGAAACAAAGATCGAGAAAAAACGGCAAAAAAACCACGATTGTTGTACGGGATTTTTAATTATTTATTTTTGAAGAGAATATAAAACTAAATATTTTGTGAATATTTCAGGCGTCTGTGAATATTTCAGGCGTCTACCTGTCTCCGTTATTAATATCAAACAAAAGACGGCACAAAAATTACGTTTGTTGTATGGGAGCCCCCTTTAAATATTAATTTCATTCTGTTTTTAGTATTTTTTGTTATAGCGGCAACAGAAATATATCATCGGTGAAAATTTCAACTGCCTAGCTATCACGGTTCATCAGATACAGCCTGGTAACAGACAGACAGACAGACGGACAGAAGTCTTAGTAATAGGGTCTCGTTTGGCACCCTTCGGGTACGGAACCCTAAAACCAACAACAAATGTTGTTGTGTGGCTTTGTGGGTGTGGGTTTGTGCGTGTGGCAAATGCAAAGAGGCTCTGACGCAGCATATGCTGGAGAGGCGGACCACTCTAGCGCAGGTCTCTCGGTCACAGTTAATCTCACAGTCGCCTTCTGTTTTGTTGCAGAAAACCACCCGCAGTTGGATTGAGAGTACGTTCCAGAAACGCGAATGCAAACACTTCCTGCCCAGTCCCAAAGATGAGCATGTGTAAGTACACCCAAAACAGAAATAAGCGCTTTGTTAACTTAATTCACTCAGATTAATTCACCTGGGTGCATGAGAGAAACTTGTTGAGAAACCAGGAGTGAGTAAACTCCTTTATTTAATACGGAACTATTCTATCAGCGCTTTGTTAAGTTAATTTAGCATATTGTATGATAAGTAAATTAAAATATGTAGTTGTCGACTTTTGATCGTTTCACAAAGGAACCCAGGAATGACAAATAGGTAGGTACCTACCTATACAAAATTGAGCCATCCACATTTTCAAAGAAAAGTACACTAATAAGACAGAATATCGAAGACACATTCTTCGATATTCGGTCTTATTTCTTGTAGCAATTCAGTCTTGGGTTTAATCAGATTTGCGTCTGCACAGAATGTATGCAGTCAACTTGAACAAACGGATTATTAGTAACAAGCGTCGATCTCTCGCAGTCTGAGCTCTTGTCAGAGGATCCTAGGATTTACACTCCATCATAGATAGTACGATATCGTGAGTTGGGCGTTTCGTAGCCATAACATATGACAATAAATGTAATGGAAAATCGTGACTTTTGACATTTAAGGTGCACCATGTAGTAACAAGCGCCACCAATGAAGAAAAAATCACATCTTTCACAATCCGCTTTTGCAAAAAAGTGAACGACAAAAATGTCTGTGTTGGTAACAGCGATTGTTAGAACCTACAGCTTAGAAATTAGGTACAAGAATCTAGGCTACAAATTCGTTTTTGGTGAAAACGGCCGTTTTTAGCGTAAATGAAATTGTGGACTAGGTTCTTGGCCCTAGGTTCTAAGTTGTAGGTTCTAAAAATAGATATCACTAATACAGAAAACTCTGCCATTTATTTTTTTGGAAAAATGGATACAAACGAACATGTGATTTTCATTGGCGGCGCTAGTTAGCCCTTACTCAAGCCTTAATTAAGCCCCTCGCGTCATCGTGCTGATCACCTATGCTGATCAGTAGATTTCTCTGAGTATATAATACACAAACCATCGGTAATTCTTTGAACTATGGAGAAAGTTATGTTTATCTTAAGTGTGAATGTATAATAGCTATCAATTTATTAACTTTTTGTGCTGGTATTGTTTTATAAAATTGAGTAAGGCTAACAATTCCACCCATGCCGGGACTTGTACCCGCGACCTCTGGCTAACCGTGCCAGCGCTTTCCCAACTGAGCTAATGGGCAAGTGGGCAAACTTCAAATTACGTTATTATTAATTTCGCCGATGCCAATGCTCAGTTGGGAGAGCGCTGGCACGGTTAGCCAGAGGTCGCGGGTGCAAGTCCCGGTATGAGTAGAATTTTTAACCTCTTAATAGGTTCTTAAAATTGTCCCCAGCACGGATTAGTGCAACAAAAATAATATAATTGAGTGGTGTAATTTGTGGTAGGGTCACAAATATATTTTTATTTGGCTCACCATTTTAATAAAGCAATTAATAGGTTTCTACTTCATGTTTAGACGATTCCTTTACAGTTTTGTTGACGAATTCAATGTCACCATGTTCATTATTTGATACACCTTCTTTGATCATTAATTTATCTCATAGATTTAAGAAATAACAATCCCCATTTTCAATTTCCTCGCGTAAAAAACATTTCTTTTGTAGGGAAAGGCGACTTGGGCTTGGAAAGGCTGTTGAATTGAAGGTTAAAGTGCTGTCGGCAGCACATCAACCCTTACCTAAATGAAGTCTTTGGTTACGCTACGGTTGAATTTGCAACTACACCTAAGGTTCATGGGCTGTCGACTGTACCCAGTTTGTAGCAACGCAAAAAAAACTGAAACAAACAACAATCGGACTGCTGAGCATTAACTACTAAGCAGGCGGTACCAACCTAAGGAGTTACATTGGTGAATTTGGGTCAACGCTCAGCAGTCGGGTTGTTGGTTATTTTTTATTTCAGCTTTTTATTTTTGTCCTTTTAGTGTTTTTTTAATTCTTTGATAGTTTTCTGCTGATTTTATATAGCCGAATCGGTTGAGATCTTATTTGTCAAAATCTAACCACTGGTTAATGGGTTATGAAGGAACATAGAATCGAACACACTTTTGGGCTCCGCCTCAGTCGGGTAATAAACCTGCTTCCTGGTAAAATAAAGCACGCCCTTTTGCTCCAAAACTTTCGCTGTAATTTGAATAAAATCTAAAATGAACGTAACAGCGGCTTCACTCACTGTTCTTACGTCACATAGGGTGGATCTGTATATTGGCAATCGGGGGTGTTTTGAAATTCCTCTTGGAGTTCTTTTGGTTTATCAATCTGAAAAAACAATTATACTTATTAGCGTACATTTTACTACAAAACGCTTCTGAGTTGGTCACTAACGTCTCACTATGTGTCTAATCCTAGGCCTCCATTCTGTAAGTGAATTATGTTACTTTGACAGATTACTGATCAGGTCATGTAATAAGAAGAAGAAGAAAGACATTTATTATACCAATAAGATACATCACAGAAACAAAGTATGTTTTTTCATGCCATTGACGTCTAGGAGGCTTGATACGTCTGCGCGTAGACTTGAAACAGCAATGAAATGAAATTGACGCGTTCATGCAGTTGACATTGTATTACAAAGCACAAAAAAATTCTAGGTGGTGGACGGACGGCTTATTTTAATTGGTCCATTCAAAACGCATGCGGTAGATTTGAATCTCACAGAGACGTAAATGTGAAGAAACAGGTTAACTTTTCAATATGATCTCGTCCGAATAGAAACCGAAATCGATAAATGGTTTTCCTATACCCACAATAAATATTTTTAAACGACCAATCTTAAAATACTTTGCTAAAAATACTGTAGGCGGTGGTAGCCTAGTGGGTAGAACATTCGACATGGAAGCGGGAGACCCAGGTTCGATTTCCATAGATGCGGGCATGTACCTATGACTTTGTTTTCTAAGGTATGTACATTTGTGAAGTTATAGTAGCAATACCACTCGCTAACGGTGAAGGAAAACATCGTGCGGAAACCTGAGTGTCTGAGCTATTCATATACCTCAGCGCTTGAAATCGCCAATCCGCGGTGGTCACGTGTGGTGATTAAGCCCAAACTCTCTCCCTGAGAGAAGGCCCTACAGTGGGACGTATATAGGCTGCTTATGATGAAAAAAATACTTTACACTATATAATTGTACAGGCGAGAAAAAAAATTGCATCCCAATCCCAACATACCCTAAAAAAATGTTTATCGAGATATTATTCTACCGTTTTGTCGACATACCAAATAAATATGTATCTGTGCCAAATATCAGCTCTCTAGTACTTATCGTCTCTGTGCTAAGCCGCGGACAGACATACGGACGGACATAGCGAAACTATGAGGGTTCCTTGTTGACTACGGAACCCCAAAAAGATATGATTTGTGGCGCTAGTGGCGCTCGTGTTACTGCATGGATCGCTTTAAAAACTTGCCGCTGCATAATGTTGAAATTACGTCAAGTTGCGTCAACACGGAACTAGCGAGTGCAAAATATTATGTGAGTGATAATTATTATTTTGGTCTCCAGAGGTGATAAGATAAGATAAGAATATTCTTTATTGCACACAAGAAGCAAGACATAAGATATGAAAGTTACAATAAAAAAGTACAATGGCCGGCCTTATTGCTAACAGTAATTTCTTCCAGACAACCTTGTGAGGTGTTAATTTTAAATGGGCAACAACACCTGAGAAGCAAATGAATCAATCATGATTAGCAAATTAATTAAACTTTAATGCAACAATTTCGAAAGTGATAAATTTGGAACTTCCTGCTGATCGTTTTCGAATTTTCTGTCAAGTTTTGACTTTTCTGCCGGCCACAAATTGCTCCTCAAAACACTTTTATAGCTATAGACAGATACTGAGACAGAAAAAATGCAGAGATGAGTAAATAAATGAATAAATTACTTAATTAGTTTTGTACCACGAATACGGCCCGAAGGCAGCGGCTAACATAGTACATTGACATTCAGCAAACAGAATGTAAATTCAATGTCACCATGTTGGTGATTCAAATTACGTTAAAATAAATTATTTATTTCTGATTTCTGCAGGGATTTCTTGTGTTTATGCAGGCAGATGGAGAAATCTGTTAGTCTGGCTCTTTGTTTCGGTGAACGTCGAGAAATTTTCTATATTTTCACCGGCAGATTTTCGACACGTTTGGAAAGTTTTAATTTCGTTTCACACTGATCGGTGACATTTTCAAATAGTGCTTTTTATATATTGCTATAGTATTTAAGCAAAAGAGGACTGCGCTTTCCGCGCGCATGTATACCATGAATGACTCTTTATCACCCCCCAGAGCCAAAGTGATCAGAGAATTGTTTTAAATGAGTATTTTTTTGCACGCCTATCAACTCTTTCCACTACCTCCTGCGGTTGACTGGTATAAAATGCTTATGGCATTAACTCCATTTCGCATTATACGATATTTTTACTGTAACTGCAATAAAAGCATCAATAAATACAAAATAAATAAGTGCCATATTGAAGGGTATTAACGACTCGAATGTGAAATTGAAAGTTAATTTATTTCCGTTGTAACACAAAATGTCTCAGTCTGCATGACGTCACAAAATAAACAAAATGGTTAGGTTGTGCCAGCTGTTAGCTGACACATTGTCAGGAAATAGTTACTATAAAGTATCGAATAAAAAACTTATTACGAAACCAAAGTCAACTGTTAATAAAGAATCTCACATGCTTACTTATAAAAACAATTTGTGACTACGTCTTTACCTTTACCACAGATTATTTAAACTGGCTCTGAGGATTGAGAAGTGGTTATATCCTTGCCTTGTAAAATGCATGAAAAATATATAGTCTGAGGTCATTTGTACAAATCAAGTACAGCGAGGAATAGGACACACGACCTCTGTTTTGCTAGTCAAGCGTGTCTACCGCAAAACCAACGTGGCAGTCTAACTCAGTGTTAGAGGCAAAGGATCTTGATTATTAGCAGTATCGCTAAAATCTAAATAGTGTCACCAGTTTTCAGTATCCATAAAATTCTAAGCCAGTACTTCAAATTAAAGTATTATTTCATTGTGGCACAACTTTGTTGATACCTATACTAAGTGTCTTAATCACTTGATCATTTTCCTTTACCTGCTCTTCCTTAAAGACGGGCTGCATGGTGTCCGCGTAAAGCTTCCAGAACAGAGATACGTGCGTCCGGCTCAGCTCTCGTCCCTGCATTTCGTCGGGAAGCATCCAAGAGTCCTCCGTATATTGTACTACGGTTCCTGGAAGGGTCACTATTTTAAGGAATGTCCTCATGACAACTAGGGGATAGGGGATGTATTATCAAAAGGCAAGATAAAAAATACCCGAAACCGGCGTGCGTGCATACAACGACTAATGAATATTGATGGAAAAGAAAGTGACCTGTCAGGATCGTGAGAAGTGGCAGTCCCTGGTCTGTGCCTATCTGTCTCGGATACAGGTGTGAGTTTATAATATTTTATTTTTAACTAGCCAGCAAAATGCTATCTTGGTGGTAGTCTTAACACTAGCACCACCATTGAAAAAAACATATTTTTTTTAGGGTTCGGTACCAAAGGGTAATATTACTAAGACTCCACTGTCCCTCTCTCTGTCTGTCTGTCACCCGGCTGTATCTCATGAACCGTGATAGCTAGACAGTTGAAATTTTCACACATGATTGAGTATTGAGTATTTTATTTGCTAAAGCATAGTAATTACAAATTATGTAGGTGGTAACTTAAAATTATGGCACAAGCATGCAATACCCGTCAGGGTGCGCAAATATTATTTTTGTTTAAAAAAAAAAAGTTTGTTGAGCTAAATTAGTAGGTAGGTACAAAAAGATGTAACATAAATCTTTGCATAGTAATAACAATAAAAGAAAAAAAAATTGCTCAAAATTAAACTGAGATCAATGGACCATTGTATTGTCCATGTATTTCTGTTGCCGCTATAACAACAAATACTAAAAGGAGAATAAAATAAATATTTAAGTGGGGCTCCCATACAACAAACGTGATTTTTTTGCCTCTTTGCTCGATATTAATAACGGCATCAGGTAGACGCTTGAAATATTCACAGAATATTTCGCTGTATATTCACTTTAAAAATAAATACTTAAATTAAAATAAAATAAATATTTAAGGAGGGCTCCCATACAACAAACGTGATTTTTAGCCGTTTTTTGCTCGATATTAATAACGGAAACAGATAGACGCTTGAACTATTCAAATGTTGTATAGATAATGGTACAGAACACTCGTGCGCGAGACCGACTCGCACTGGGCCGTTTTTTTATATATCGTAATCGTGATTTTTAGGACTCATGGCCGTGAACCTAGGGGAAAAAACCTAGAACTCGAGAGCATTTATGCCAAAAATGCATTAACGCCAGAAACGGCCGTTTTTAGCATAAATGCTATCTAGTTCCAGCTCCGTGATCCTAGGTTCTCGGTCGTGGGTCCTAAAACTCACTATTAACATGATTGAGAGATTGTACTGTACCCTTTATGCTAAAACGATCTTTAAAAAAGACTTGATTTTTTTTTGTGGCGCCATTGTTACTGCATGAAGCCTCTTAAGGATTCTTCCACTACTTCACATTATTTTAGTATCTTATATGGAAAACACTAACCAGCGGCTGCAGCGATCATGAGCTTCACCACAAGCTCTCTCTCGAGTTGCGCCTGTATTGTGTTTACAGGAAAATTCCTCTGAAATATAGATAAGTAAACTTAGTATACACGCTGAAATCTGGGTTTGAAAGCCGCAGTTATGTAATTAGTAATTAAAAATGCCATCTATTT
Organism: Yponomeuta malinellus; assembly: GCA_947308005.1. NCBI lineage: Eukaryota > Metazoa > Arthropoda > Insecta > Lepidoptera > Yponomeutidae > Yponomeuta > Yponomeuta malinellus. The sequence continues at coordinate 4,179,873 of OX371013.1, forward strand.
AAACTATTAGACTATTACTTTTAAGTATATACGTAAAGAAATAAAAAGTTTGAGTTGAGAAATCATGTTTCGAAAAATTCGCAAACAATTAGTACAGCCTCTCCGTCTATTAGAACAATGACCCGTGGACCCGCGGCACGTAAGCACTGCTCTGGCTGGCTACTAATGGTTCTCACAAATTCGAGTTTGTGTCGAGATATTTTTGGAAAGTGCCTGTTTTTAAAATACAAACCGGCGTATTCGATAGGTATTGTTAAGGCACGTTCATTTTGCTCTGGCTTTTAAACCACCTAAAATTCATGGTAGGTATATTAATTAGGCAGTAAGATCAGAAACTAAATAGACATAATAAAAAAGTAATCTTACAAGAAAAACGCTATCTCGCGCACTGGACTAAGGATAGTATTTTATGGCGGTGGGTCTTGGAGATATTCGATATATATATAAGAATGGTGGCTGGACCACAATATTACATTCATATGGAACTGAGCTTATTTATTGATTGATATAAACTTCACTTGAAGACTACATAACATGAAATTGCTGAGTTCGTTTTCAAGAGATTGTTAGACTAAATAACTTGATTTTAAAAGGTGGTAACTAAATATGGCACCTTGTTATTACATTATTAAATCAGATTTAACCATTGGAAACGTCAAAGCAATATCATACCTACTACCGTTATTTCTAGGTGGTATGGTGAAGACGTTTTAAAGACACCAAAACTGTCGATAAAGTTGTACACAACGAAAGCTATCTTGGGATAGTGCTGAGTAGAGTATAGGTACAAATTTCAACCTGTATCCAATTTGTCGATAGATAAAGTTCCGATATTACGTGCCAATAATTTGTTTCCAACTTGGAGCTAGACGATAGATAATGCTGTAAACCTTACAGTCCTTCGGGATTTCGGCTCCGCAAATTGCGGTCTCCAAACTTTGATATTGCATTACTTTTAATTAGGACATTGAGATATCAACAGAAATTGGGCTTGGCACGAGTTTTTTGTTGCTGTCGGTTTGAGTTCTCCAGAGTTTCAATTTCTTTTGCCATTTGTTGTTTTGGTGATATTCGTCCACACATTCGATGTTCTCAATTTGGACTTCTATCTTTTCCTTGGTATTATGTTTCATGGGCTGTACCGATATTTATTGTCCAGCTTTTTTGCTCTCTATTGCCAGTTGTTGCAGCTGTGTTTGCAGTGTTTTTGGGTCTTCAGCAAAAATTACAAGATCATCAGCAAATCTGAGGTGACTATGTTTGTTACCGTTGATAGTAATCCCACAGATTTCCCAATGTAGACTTTTAAAGACTTCCTCTAGCACTTCTGTAAACAGCCTTGGTGATATCGGATCACTATCAGCGACGCTTTAGGACTTAAATACCTAGCTGTTAATAGTGGAACTTTATTGTATTCATAAAAACTTAAGAGTATTCAATTTGACTAATTTACTAGTACGGACATTTGCTTGGCCATTTAGATAAACATGAAGGTATGAAACCAGTTACTGTAAAAAAAAGGGAGGCGCCATCTTGGCTTATCGTTTTTTGGCGGGAAGGACGTAGTTGTAATTTTCTCCTGTCGTACCCCTTTATTGATCTTGAATTCTTTAACTATTCTTTCCGCTTCAGTCTATTAAGTTAGACTTTTAAGGTGCTGTTTGAGTATATCTGTTTTAGAAGACCAATGAATTTGTGGTTAACTTAGTCAAAGGCTTTGTTGTAGTCTACAAACGAAATTTAGAATGTCTTGCAGTATTCGTTACATGTTTCTATTACTTGTCTAACTTCATGAATGTGGTCTATGGTTTAGAATTTGCTTTTAAAGCCCGTTTGTTCTCTAGGCTGATTTTAATCAAGGCAACAAGTCATGCGGCTAGAACTTTAGAGAAAACTTTGTAGACATTTGACATAAGGCCGATTGGTCTAAAGTGTTTTGTTTGACTTTTATCTCCCTGTTTGTGTATTAAGATTATTGTAGACTTAGTCCATAGGATGGAGATTTCTTCAGAGTTCAAGATTTCGTTGAAAACTTTGACATTGTACTTTGGATATTTTGTCATCTCCAGATGCTTTATCGTTCTGTTGTAATATAATGGCCTTCCTTATTTAGCATTCTAAAAAGCAGGGAATATTGTCATGATTGTTCTCGTATTTAAGTTCAGCTTGCTTTATTGGTTCCTCACTATCACTATGTATTTATTTCCTTCCTTCCTCGTGGTCTAACTTAGTAGTCAAACTGATTTGACCACGAGGAATTTTAACATTCTTCGTGGTCAAACTATCAAATTTATAAAAAAAATTACACCCTGTGTGATAGTCTTGAAATGAACAGTTATAGCGGTCAAACTATCAAATTTATTAAAAAATTACACCCTGTCGATTTGTCTTCTTATTAATAGTTTTATTTTCTGCTTTTAGTACTTCTTTTTCAATTAATTCTCTTGCAGTGAAACATCGAATTTAAAGGTCATATTCGTTAAAAATATTTCTATGTTTTTAGTGCTGTAGTGTTTTGAAGTCGGTTTATATTTTTTAGCTCTACTGATGAAGGCCGTTAGACTATAAAACGCCGTATGTATCTGTACAACACGTTAATGACATAACTCAAATACTGAAAAGTTACTTCAGCATCGTTGCTTAAACCACTTTCCATAAACAAAAGTTTAAAATTCTAAATTTTTATTTTTTACTTGCCAAGTTTCAGGCGGTTAATTTGCATAATAATGCTTCTATACATCCCACTATAGAGCACAGGCTTCAACACTTGTGTTTGCCCAATGAGCCTATGAGGCTCACTTCAGGTAAGGGACCCTAAAAACGTACTTTGGGAACGAAATGAAGCTATTTTATTTCGTTTGTCAAACGGGGATTTCTTTAAAAAAAACTGCACGTTTCTTATTTAGTCACATTTCTGCCGATTAAAAGCCAAATAGAAGGCTTTTAAAACAGCTCCAGTTTAAACGTAATTTTCATTAAGTCTCTGAGGCCCTTTACCGTTCTTCAAATCCCAATAATTGTCTCGCAGGGCTTTATTACTAATGAGACCGTTATTTTAACAGTAGTAGAGTAAAGTAGGGAGAGTGAACCAAAATAATCTAAATAATTAAGTAGGTTCTTAAAGTGAAACGATAGTTTTATCTGAACTAAATCTATTTCAATTTAATTTCTAGAGCCATCTTAAATTTGACGTATTGTAATTGATACTTAGATTCGTTAGGTAATGCGAGCGCACGGGCTAGGCTTTTTTACGTATTGTAGTCACTAATTAGGGTTCCGTACCTGAAAAGGAAAAATGGAACACTTATAGGATCACTTTGTTGTCCGCCTGTCCGTCCGTCTGTCCGTCCGACCATCTGTCAAGACCGTTTGTCTCAGGAACGCGTGGAGCTATCGAGTTGAAGTTAAAAAGATATACTCAAGTCTACAGTCCCTTGAAGGTGTTAAAAATTAAACTTCTAAAATAATGTAAAAAAAAGATACGGCCGTTTATGCCGCAAAAAATAAAATTCATAGGGTACTTTAGAAGTAAGACATTTGGCAAGTAATATCGTCTTATATTACAAGTACAGGGAAAAATCTGAAAATTAGTATATATTTGTAATCATAATCAATAAAAAATCATAAAAGAAAATAGTCTTTGAAGTTCGGGAAAAGCTCGGAATAAACTCCGAGACTCGATTCCTGAATTATTTATAACATGTAAGTACCTACAATTTTTTACGGCACCCTCGGTGGGCGAGTCCGACTCGCACTTGTACGGTTTTTTTCTGTAGCCTATAAGTGTCACTGCAGGGCACAGGCCTTCTCTCAGAGAGAGAGAGAGAGAGAGAGAGAGAGAGAGAGAGAGAGAATATGGCCTTAATAACCATGCGTCCGGATTGGCAATTTCAAGCGCTGAGGTATTGGAATACCTCAGACGCTCAGGTTTCCTCACGATCTATTTAAGATATTTTTTTTGGTTATACGATTGCGCCCGCACGTTGCCGGCTCGTTGTAATATAGATAAATCTTTAATGGGGATTATTTTTTATAAACATTATTCTTACCATCCGTGTGGCGCCGGACTACGAATAGCGCCACTCCATTTCCTTCCGTGGATGTCGTAGAAGGTGGCTAAGGAAATACATTACCAGGACGCGGGCAGCAGCGTCTTCCTGAGATTCCAACCGCATACTGCGATCGCCAACCCGCCTGCCAAGCGTGGCGATTAAGTCAAAACCCTTCATTGTTAGGAAAACCATGATAGAGGCCTATGTCTTTCAGTGGGCGTCAAATGGCTAATGATGATGATGATTATTCTTACCGGTGAACAGAACATTATTTTTAAGAGGTGGCAGCGGAGCGGTAGAACGCCGTCCTCACATTCGGGAGTTGTAGTTCGAACCCACGTACCAATGACTTTGTTTTCTACGTTACGTACATTTGTGAAGTTATAGTAGCACTCGCTAACGGTGAAAGAAAACATCGTGAGGAAACCTGAGTTCTGAGGTGTTCACATACCTCAGCGCTTGAAATTGCAAATGCGCGGTGGGCACGCGTGGTAACTAAGCCCATGCCTGTGCCGTGGGGTGGAGTTACCATCCCAGCAGTGGGGGTTACATAAAAAAGATCTTACCGAGATGTATGCCAGTATATGCTCCGTCTTCACCGCATGCCTCCACTTGGTGAGCACGCGCAGGCCGTCGTGGATCATGTCCGGTGCTATCTAGCAACATCGGGAGAGCATCAGCCGCTTGAAACCGTTCGCTAAGTTTTGCTGTCACAGATAAAACCACTGAAAAGGCCGATTTCGACGTGACAGCAAATGTAAATGTTATTCCGAATGCACTTGGGCGGAAGTCAAAATGATCGACGGTTAATCACAGAAACGTTGGGACGCGTTCAGGCTCAAACAATAGATATAAATATAGACAAACAGCCTTATTTATAAGAAGTCGATTGCACTAAAACACTCTTAAAACGGTAACTCCGTTTTAAGAGTGTTTTAGTGGAATCGACTTGTTATAAATAAAACTGTTCTTCTATATTTATATATGTTGTTTGAATAAAACATAGACAAGGGTCTAGGATAAGCAGCCTAATATTCGTCCCATTGTTGGCACAGGCCTTCTCTCAGAGGGAGAGTATGGGTTCCAGGGGACCCAGTAGGCCAACTAGCGCCCCAATGAAAAAAAAAAACCATATCTTCTTTTACAGATCGTATTTCACGATAAAACAACTTATATATAAGCTCCCCTTTGTACATGCTATTTCTTATGTAATGTCCTGTTCAATGTTTCGTGTGCAATAAAGGATATTATTATTGGCTATCACTTACTTCACAATATGGCGGTGACTCGCCATCGGTTTCCTCCTGCGTTCTAGTTTTCTTACTAATACACAGCGGCGACATCACCATACTGACTTGGGTGCCTGCTGAATGGTGTTTAAAATAATTAGCACAATTTGTAAGGTGACCTTCTTTTACATACGAGCCTGCAGAATTTATCAGGAAGTGCTGCCCGCACTACCCAAGCCCTTAAAGCTTGACCAGTCCATGAGACCAGAAGCCTTATGGCTTGGCCTGCGCTTTCATCCGCAAGCGTATCCTCTCTCCCTTTTCTCAGTATTTTGGTTGTAAAGTCCCGTAACCGAAATCCCGAACTCAGTAGGTTGGCGATGCAAAACTACAGTACTACTGAGCCTCGAAGTTCGATACCTATTTTCGGTTGTTTAGTCCGATGACTAAACTATCAGGCTCTGTAGTCCGGTTGTGTAGCATCACCGAACTACTGAGTCGGAAAAGTCCCACTAGTCCGGTAGCCGGACACGGATTTATTTACTTGTTAGGTGCTTGTTAGATTCGAGTAAACAATTTCCACACAAAAAAGTAACGGTCTTTTTTATAAAAAACACGATCCCTTAAAAACTTTATAAACGCAGATAAAAATAGTGTGTGGTGGAGATTTTACAAGGAAAAGACGTAACCAAAGATTAAATAAACTGCCTCTGAGGAGTGCTTTAGAGGAATCGTGTTTTTTTAATGAGGCCGTTACTATTTAATTGTCTGTTTCAAACGGTTTAAAATTACGCCTTTAAAAATCTTTAAACTCAAAATTTGCATCATATTATCATTCTCTAACCTGATATTCTTCTAATTTGCTGCGTTTTCGTTAATTTATCCTTGCCCCGTTTGGCTTTTTTTCTTGTCCTTCTATGTCTATAAATATTTCTAGATTTTAGATTTCTTCTACTAACAACCTTGCCGTATTTCTGTTTCCATCTCTGTACCGTGCTCATTTCAGACTCGTTTCTGAAATGAGCAAAGTAAATGACATTTAAAGAAAAAACAACAGACATTTCAAAAGTATTTAATGCATTATTACAAGAGTGGGGTACATCACTTCACCACTGCGTTTCGAGACAAGAGACTATTTATACCTTCGGAAGGCCCGTTGGCCGCAGTATCTACACTTGGAGTCTTTGGATCTCTCGGAATTCCGCGAGAACACAGTGCAGTAAGACTTGGCCCTCACAGCTCTCTTCAGGGGCTGCAATCGCCTCGGGTCTCTCCTAGTAGCAGCTTTGCGTTTCGGCACAGGTCTACGCTTCTCCACTCTGACCAGGTTTTTGTGTACGCCTTTTTTCTTTTTGACCGGCTGGCGAGCTCTGCCGTAGTTCAACTGCCTTGGGCCGTCGGGCCGAGTGTCCGCTTTGGCCACCGCTTGGTTGTGCACAGAAGAGTTTACCCGGGAAACAGTGGAGTAGTCGCACTCGGAAGCTTCTCGACTGTAGCTCTGGTATCCAGATCCGGATCGCGAGTCGTCTCCCCGGGGCTCGCTGGGCCGGTGATGTGCCTCCTTGCTCGAAGATGGGTTGTCTTCCTTCTTAATGGTAGCGGGATCGGCTGGTGGCTCGTCATCTTTGTCCATCGTGAGCTTGTTCCAAAACCAACTAATAATTTTGTAAGGTTTTATTGGGAATTTGGGTAGAAAAAGAAAAAAAGCACTGCTCGAAAATATTGTTATGGGCTACCTGACGTACCGTTTTTAAATGTATTCTTCTTGTCATCCTTACTTCACATTTACGTTTGACAGATATTTATCAGGTTTTTGTTGAAATTCTCTTTGGCGTTTGATCTTCTTTGTGAAGCATTCACTGACCTGAATTGTACCGCAGAGGTCAGTGGATGCATTGCAATATTTTATTTAACATATCCAACACATTGTTTGGAGATCGGGGGAAAAAAAGAATCCTGTGCACAGCTCCAGTTGTCATCTAAATCTGTTTTTAAAGAAAAACACATAAGTTTTTACTTTACTTTTATTGTATAGTCATAAACACACCATCATTTTACCCGCCTACAGCACACCCACAAGATAGAATGTGACACTCCGGGGTAAAAAATCTCTAATTTGTGTGACATAAACTAAACATTTATAAGTCCGTTTGTGAACACAATTTAGAATGTTTAGTCTTAGATTTTATAAGAACAAATTAGAGATTTTTGGAGTTTTTTTCGATCTTCAATGGTACTTAGTAACAGAAGCGGGAATCATTGTATTTTAGATATACACGTACTTGAAATTTCTAAACTGTTTTCTAAAGTGGTGCAAACTTTTACAATCTATTCTGTTGTCTAATATCGACTTTTATGTCTCCAGATGCTGGTGTGGTCTCGGGAAGACAGCGCACGGGTCTGCGGCAACAGCTGTCGAGCCAACGCCAGGCGAGATCTGGGTGCCAGCCAAGCACACACAGCCCGCGCCCACCGATGCATACGGGACTGTCGAGTTCCAGGGTGGACCACATCCTACCAAGGCTCAGGTAGGTATTATGCTCGAGACTCCACAGACTATGACGTCAGTCCAATTATAAAACAACCCAGTAGGTACAATTGTAAAATAATTTAAAGGATAATCAAAGTTTGTTTTAAGCGAACAGTTTAGCGCGAAGCGAATATTTTTATGTTAGGGCAATAGAACCCTAACTACCTAACAACACCCTCAGGAATCATAACCAAACATGGTCATGTTTGTAAAACCAGTCAAGTATAGATTTTTTGTTTGCTGAGTGTAGCGTAATAGACACCGATGTAGTCTGTAGAATTACACGACATCGAATGAAAATGTACATGCAGTAAATAACAAACTGAAACATTTAGGATGTCGCGCAATGCATTTAAGCTATAAACACACTGAGCCTACGCCACATATGCGACACCACGTGACATGGCCGCTGAATAGTTAGATAGATAGAATATTCTTTATTGTATGTACACCAGAAATTACATAGAATTAAACAATAATATAGTACAGTACTTATTACTAAAAGTAATTTCCTCCAGATAAAAATTTGTATGCTTTAGAAACTCAGCCCACGCCACACATCCCACTCAACGCCCTAAATGCCTTGCAGGATCGGCCGTGAAAAGTTGGAGGGGATGTTGCTGCGCCTTCGCACGCGTAAGCTAAGTCTGGTTCTTTAACTTACGCGTGTGCCGCGTCAGTCACGATCAGGACGTCAATTCATGAGTAGGTTCGAAATTTGTTCGAAATTGAGGAGTTACAACTCATTGATTTGGTTAGGCAAATCAATTTGGTTAGGCGATATGATGTCATTTATTACATAATGTAATAAATGCATTAAATATTGTGATGCTACACTCTTCTCTTGTTATTGTTTTGATTGATTTACAGTGCGCACACCACGTCTCGTACGTGTCGTACGTGGGCTCAGTGTGGTTCTACCTTTACCGATTCATTCCGGATCCCGTTTGATTGAAAACTGATAAGCAACACATTGGTAGGTCGCCGTGCTGCTGCCGGCGAGATATTGCTCCAATTGATAGATAGATAGATAGATAGATTTTTTTTGTCGTTTTATTGTCGAAACGCAAGCTTTCTGTGCACGTTGGACGTCAGCTGGCTTTATGCAGCCGATTTGTGTAGTGGCAACAGCTACCTACCCTAGATGGGTGAAGTATCGATTTAGATGTCACAGGGTGCACAGCGTATCCTAGTTTGGGAGCCAGGACGCAGTCATGTACCTATGTAGGCAAATAAATTATTAATATTCTTTTTGTTGCACTAACCCGTGCTGAGGACAATTTTAAAAACCTATTTAGAGGCTTAAAATTCCACCCATGCCGGGACTTGAACCCGCGACCTCTGGTTCACCGTGCCAGCGCTCTCCCAACTGTGCTAATGGGCAAGTGCAAGCATCGATGAAATTTCGAGCCTCTTTACTAACTTCTTTGTATTACGTACAGGCAGCGACATCTGACCGAAGCGATTTACATCACTTGCAGGCTCGAAATTTCATCGATGCTTGCACTTGCCCATTAGCTTAGTTGCGAGAGCGCTGGCACGGTGAGCCAGAGGTCGCGGGTTCAAGTCCGATACCGTTATCTCCGCTTAGTCGACAAAGTCTACAGCAAAGACAGTGTAGATACGTGTGGGCCAATTAGGTCGCGGGTTTCCTTACGATTTCCTTGCCTGTTAGCGAGTAGTAAAACAACACTTATAAAAACTAAATCGACCGGGATTCGAACCCACCACTTATCGCATTTAAGGCAAAGGTGCATCCTATACGCTACCTCCGCAGATGAGAAAGAGCATACAATGTATTTATTTGTTACAAAGGAATATCAGTTTAGCACAGTATTTTCTAAGAACCTATTTATTGTTCTTAGCACGGATTAGTGCAACAAAGAATATAAACAATATTTTCTGTTATTAAAATATCCGCCAATCCGCGGTGGGCACGCGTGATGATTAAGCCCATACTCTCTCTCTCTCTCTCTCTCTCTCTCTCTCTCTCTCTCTCTCTCTCTCTCTCTCTCTCTCTCTCTCTCTCTCTCTCTCTCTCTCTCTCTCTCTCTCTCTCTCTCTCTCTCTGAGAGAAGGCCTGTGCCCTGTAGAGCATGTAGAGCATTTCAATCTACATTCAACACATTCAATGAGCGACTGACTGAAAAATGAGTTAGGTGAACTTGCGTCAAACTTAGACTGAAGTGGCATTGCTTTTTATACCGCAGGAGACATAGAGAAACTCAAGATTATTTAAAAATAAAACTATAAAAAAATATTCGGGCTTTTCGGGGTCCCAAAAAATGCGAAAAACCAGTTACTCTAATAATAAAAACATATTTCGTTTTCTCATTGAATTCTTAACGTTTTACATTACTCGAATATTGATAAACGCTCCATATATAACGCCTTATATCACGTTCAAGTTGTGACGTCATAGTTTGAGTCGGATTTATATGGTGCGTTTTTGTACCGCGTGACTGTACTTTTCGACACTTCACGTAATGAAAAGTATTAGTAGCAGAGAAAAAAATACCAAGTTTATTAATGTTTTAACATGGCCTCTCCCATTATATTAAAACACTGTATGTGCAAGTTCTCTATTCTATGCATACAATTTTTTTGTATAGAATCTAAAACATCCCTTACCTTTGGTTTCCTCATTGTCTACACCTTACGTAATGTAAAATTTCCTTCACAGCAAAAGACCTATGTCTAGCGTAACAGTTCAATTCCCGGTAGAGTTCCAAATTTGCACTGAGAAACACAAATTCAAACACTGTTCCAATTTAATTACAAACTCACCGATACACGTGTAGTTATTTGTGCGTCATACTGAGAATTTCCACTTTACCAAGAAGAGGAAGTAATCAATGAAATTCAATGAAATGTTATTTATTGCCGAAAAACAATCATGTGTTTTTTACATGCAAATAAAAAGAAAAACATTTATGACAGTTTGTAGAATGGCACAAAAATCCTATTAGCAAATAGACGTTAAACATTGTGAATAAACACTCTAATAAAATTGTGTTGTTGTGTCAAAAATTAAATATACCTATCAATCTTTTCAAATCATAGACGTTTTTCAAATCATAAACGCAGGACAGGGGCAGAGTTCTTTTGAAAATCAGTCAAGTTCCAACCACATTGTATTCTTTCAATTAGCCTCTTAGCGGGAGTCTATCTTACCCTTGGCCTTCTTGTTCAACGTACTTTTGGTGAGCATATCAGGTGACAATCGGAAAAAAATACAATTACAAGTTTATGTTACTGAGCTTTTATTTTGACTTGGATGAACAAGGATGTTATCGTTCTTGCTTGAGAACTTTTAGGAATTTTATTTCTGATATACGGATACAGTCCAAATTGTACTGGATAATCAATGCAGTGAGTCCATAAAGCGGAATTTCATTGAAATGTTTCTGAGCTTGACTGCCCCCAAAACATACGCACACATTAGTTTAGGCATAAAATCAAAACTGTAAGACTACACATTTGTACAATAATAATGACAATATTTTAAAGGCACTATTATGATTATTTTTATTATTTAATACTTTTATTGCTCTTAGCATAATGTACAATACCGCGGACTGAATGCCATAACCATTTTCTACCAGTTAACCGCAGGAGGTGGAAGAAAGATTGGTAGGCGTGCAAAGAGGAGAGGGGGAAAATGTAGAAATGCAGTTTAAAATATACTTATAGTACATATAAAGTAAGGTTGAATAGACGTACATATTAACATAATGCTATACTATAAAATACCATACACACTACTGGAGAGGAAGGCAATGATACTTAAAATTTACCATACATAATATAATATGTAAATATAGGAGAATAGGTAAATTTAATAGAGGACATACAGCTGAAAGATTCTTATCACGATTTGTCATTTTATTACAATATCCGTGCGAGACAGGTCAAAGGGCTCTCCCGTCTATCCTCCGTGGATCTTCGGTTGGGAAGACGGATGACGAGAGTGCTCGCGTCGTTATTTAGTACAAATGCATATTTCACACATATTTTCATTTTCAGTATGTTTGCAGAGAGTGCATAGTGCATACTCCGTCTCACGCAAATTTTAATTTTCAGTACGTCCGGCTGGCACATGACACTCGACCCGAGCTGATAGTTCAACTGCTGAGCCGGGAGTGGGCACTGGAGAGGCCGAAACTCCTCATCACCATCCAGGGAGGGAAGGCCAACTTTGACCTGCAGCCTAAGCTGAAGAAAGTGCTGAGGAAAGGCCTATTGAAGGCTGCTAAGACCACGGGCGCCTGGATTTTCACTGGAGGGACCAATACGGGTAAAGAAATCTTCTATGAGGTCTATTTTAGAAACTTGAGAGGAATCTGGCAAATCGCACTTACAATATCAGACTCTGGGATTTTGGGAAGACAAATTGATTCCTAAAATTGCAGATATAGTTTTAAACCTATATCTGCGATTTTAGGAATCCAGAAACTCTCTAATCCTCGATCTTTTCGATACTCCTTCTCAGATGTAACACGGTCCCAACTGCTTGACAGCACAATGTAAGATTCAAGCTAAATTGCGCAATTAGGCTCTGAAACATGCCGATTACAGTTTGTTATTTACAACAGTTCTACAACTATCGATTGTTTTTGAAAAATTTTCCATTTTTATTTTTATTTTGTTTGGTTACATAGTTTGTATGCTTTCTATTAGCGCAGTCTGATAGATAATGCTTAAAACTTTATTTCTTAAGTAGGCATTCTTCTATTCAGGACAACCATGTACCACAGGGTGCGACATTGGTAGAATAGTGACAAGTGCGAATAAAATAAAATAAACATAAAATAATATATAAAGAAACCTCTAGATCGATTTATCGCCCCCAAAACCCTCTGCATACAAAATTTCATGAAAATCGTTGGAGCCGTTTCCGAGATTCAGATTATATAAGAATTGCTCGTTTAAAGATATAACATAATATAAGCTCTGCTAATTCTAAAAATATAAACCTAAAATAAACTCATAGAACAATCATAGTTGCTATGAAACCCAACCTATAATTGATGTGTTTTCGGAATAGCACATTTTAAATGTAACTAAGTTCACAGAAATTATTTAAACAGTGACTTCCGCTCTCTTCCTCACCTTCTTCCTAGGCAACCATGATTCAGGCTCGAACCTGTGTGGTTACTACTGCTAATGTCTTCGTTATAGTCAACCGAGTTTGTTATTTTTTTTAAAGACCGACAGACAGACAGAAGACAGAAAGACATTTATTATACCAACAAGACACACCACAGAAACAAAATAAACAGATAAGCAACATAATATGCACAGCAACAGAAATAAAACTAAGCACAAAACAGTCAAATCAAATAAATAAAACAGGACCATAGATGTAGCCCGGGTGTGTCTAAGTTGCCACTCTGACAGCTTTGTTCTGAGGAAGTGATCCCTCAGCGCTGATTTTCAGTCAGTGCCTATGGTAACTCACCCACTCAAGTCTTTTTCGTAGGTGTAACGCGGCAAGTAGGCGACGCCCTACAGCTGGAGCGGTCGCAGCGCGCGGGCCGTGTAGTCAGCATCGGCATCGCGCCCTGGGGCATCGTGGAGGGCGCGCACGAGCTCATTGGGAAGGGGCGGGATGTGCCGTACCATGCTATTGCTTCACCTAGGTAAGGAGAATAAACTCTGTACAGGATATCAGATGCGGTGATGGCAAGACGACCCCTACCTGATTCTTCTACCGGAGATAGACACACGATCTGGAAGAAGTGGAGAACTGAAGGAGCCTTTGCTCAGCAGTGGGATGCAATCGAGGAAACTGCCCCATAGATTCTGCTTCAATCCCTAGCTCCAAAAGTCACGAGTTCTGGCCTTAAGGGAATATTGTCAGTTTTGGCACTGCTCTGTGGGGTCCCATTTGTAGTGCATATTTATCTAGCGTAAAAGTACCTGGAACCGGCGTGCGTGCATGTAACGTCTAATGAATGTTGAGGAAGCGAAAGTGATCTGTCAGAATGTCCCTGGTCTCTGCCTACCCCTCTGGGATACAGGCGTGAGTTTATGTGTGTATGTGACATACATCGTCCGATCGGGTAGCTTGTCTGCCACCCGAACATCTATCCAACCTTGTCTCGGTCACCACTCTGTAACTGCCTTAGTCCACCGACCGCCTTGGCAATCGCGTCTGACCAGGATGCCCTGGTCGTCTCTAGTAGAAATGGGCAGCGAAAGTTAAAGCAAACATTCTCCACTTTAACTTTGTTATTCGCGTAGCAACGCCTTCGACTTTGGTCATTTGCACATGAGCTGTAAGCAAGAGAATTCTCAATTCAGAAACCAACGATGCGTATCAAAAATATATTTTTGTGTTAGTCATCGCTGAATGTGAGTACCGATCAATTCGGTCTTTCGATCAATTTCAATCTGCGTTTTTTTGTACTTAGTTGGATTATATGATTAATCCCTTAGAGTATAAAGTACTACGTGATTAATGACGATGACTACGATTAATCAGTCCGTAGTTGTCCACTTCTGGACAAAGGAAAGATGTAAAAATGTACACTTGAAACTTTTGTTACACAAGTCGAAAACACCTCTTGCGGTTGAAAAGAGATTGCCGTAAAAATAATGAAGCCCGAACCTGGCAGTTCCTCTTCAGTTAATATTTATGTTTGCCGTAAAAAAAGTCGTGGATAAAATCCTATTGATATTGCTCTGTAATCGTTGAATGTTTGGCTTGCGCGGTGCAAGTTCTTAAATGTCACCTAAGTGGCGATTTAAATTGAATTTTCAATGAATATTTTTCGTTAAATGCTACTGAAAGATTTTGTTTACGTTTTTACGATTTATGTACGCTCATACAGAGTGGCCTATTTTGAGGTACTCTGAAGCATCCGACCCAACCCTTCTATATAATATAGTATCACTATATTAGGGGCTGAAATACTATATTTCTAAAAAAAAAATATAGTAGGCGAAAGTACTATATTTTGCGTAAAGTGGAAACCAGCCTTAATCTTTTTCTAAAGCTCGCTCGTTCAAGTCTAGCCCCCGGTTTCTCATAAACTAACAAGCTTTTAATCTACAGTTAACAGCTGTCAGTGGTTTTTTTGTATGCACTTTGGTCAATTGACAGCTGTTAACACATAGATTAACAGCGTGTTAGTGTACGAGAAACTGGGGGTTAGTCCTTGAATCGCGCGGCACCACTGCCGCTATTTTTTACTATTTTTTTCCATTATTTTGCCATCTACTATATTTTCAGAGGTAATAGCTTTGAAAATACTACATTTGTTAGAATTAAAGTTGGCAACCCTATCGCTGAACGCTTACCAGATCGCTGGACCGACGATCTGAGACAAGTATGGACTGAGTGAGGGACATTTGTCAAGACAATAAAGACACGAATATCGCTAAATTCACCCTTTAGAGTATCTCTATATGTACGTAAAGCATTACTGCAGTGATAATCATTTTGCTCCCTCTTCCTATTGAAATCGTAACAGAAATCCGTACGTTTTTAATACAATCCCTTCATACGATGGGCCAGCGGCACCTCCGCTGGCCCATCGTATGAAGGGATTGAAGGGATTGGATGTTAGGTAGGTACGTGTCGGGTGTTACTAAATTGTTTGCCTTTTATTTTGTTCGGTTTCGTTCAAGGGAAAAAACGTGAGTCACGTTTCAGGTACTAAGAAAACAGATATTTGATAGATACAGATTTTTTATATAGGCTATGAACATCCCACCACAGGGCTTCTCTCAGAGAGAGAGTAATGGCGTGAACACCTCAAACACTCAGGTTTCTTCACGATGTTTTCCTTCAGTGGTATTGCTACTGCTTCACTAATGTAATTAACTTCGAGAACAAAGTCATTGGTACATCATCATCATCATCAGCCATTTCACGCCCACTGCAGGACATAGGCCACCTTCGTGGTTTTCATAACCATGAAGAGTTTTGCCATAATCGCTAAGCTTGGCAGGCGGGTTGGCGATCGCAGTATGCGGTTGGAATCTCAGGAATACGCTGCATTGGTACATGCCGGGTTTTAAACCCACGACTTCCGAAATGTGAGGCCGGCGTTCTACCGCTGAGCTACTACCGCTGCCGGATACCAGATAGAAACAGAGAACAATTATTTGTACACAAAAAAGGAAACTTCGTACACAAAGGGGAAAACTTGGTGAGGAAACCCGACTGTCCGAGGTGTCCACGTAGCTTAGCGATTGAAATCGCTAACACGTGGTAGGCTCGCATGGTGTCTATCTGAGAGACGGCCTGTGCCCTACATTGGGACGTATAACAATAAGGTCTAACAAAAATAATGAACCACTGCATCTAAGATCTAAGCGCGGCGCAACGTGCGGTGAAATCAAAATTTGTTTCTTAACATACCAATCACGAAGCTTAAGTGGAGATGGGCGGGACATCTAGCTAGACGAGAAGACGGACGTTGGACGAAGTCAGTCACAGTGTGGTGGCCGAGAACTGGCTCGGTCTTCGGACAGGCACCCTACCCGATGGGTTGATGACTTTAAGAAGGCGGCAGGAGGACAATGGACAAAATTAGCAGGGGACCTGTGAGGTTGGCGTTTCGAGGATGAGGCCTATGCCCAACAGTGGGCGCCTCTCATGGGCTGTGTAGATAGACACATATATGTACCAACCATTACCAAATGTATAAAAAACCTGTTTTAATTTATCAAAATGTATGCAGCACGCCAAGAGGCACCATTCTCAGCGGTAAGCAATGGCCTAAACATTTTATAGACCGACAGTCCTCCGCTCACCGTGCCATACTTCAATCGATCAATCGGCCTGTACACGTCCAGTCCTGAACATAGGCCTCCCGGCTCCTCCTGCGGCTGTCGGTCCTGCGAGCTGATGGGCGTCCTACGCTGCTTATCTATGTATCTATGAACCTTTGCACCCGATTGACCATCAGTTCCTCGGCTTAGTGACCACTTCAGCTTGCTATTTTTATAGGCTATGTTAAACTTAGCTAAGTCCAAAGTCGCGGGCAGGCCGTAACCCAAGGAATATCCTCCACAGATCGAAGTTGGCAGTGCTGAACAACCGACATGCGTACTTTTTGCTGGTGGACAACGGGTCAGTCGGCCGCTACGGAGCCGAGATCGTTCTACGGCGAAAGCTTGAGAAGTACATCGCCGCGCAGAAACTGCATCCCTGTAAGTATCAAGCTCTCACAATGTGGAACTCGCCTCAAACTGAGATTAGTGTTACATTGTTTTGACATACAAGACATAGAGAGACTCACAAAATAAAATAAAAATAATACCACAAAAATATACTTTTTTTGCGATTTACAATAGAATAGATTTGAAATAGTCAATGAATTCATGTATTTCTGTGAATAAGGGCTGTCTAAAAAACACATGACTTCTTCGCTTACACAGATTACGATTCTTTTTGATTTTGTTTGTTTTGGTGACGTACTTCCGTTTTCGTTGACTGAAATTCTTATTTTTCGCTTTATAAATTAATTAAACCTCCCCAAATCAAATCATCATTATCATCATTCAGCTACAAGAAGTCCACTGCTGAACATAGGCCTCCTCCATGGATTTCCAAAAAGACCGGTTAGAAGCGGCCTGCATCCAGCGCCTTCCTCCCACTTGGATGAGGTCATCTGTCCATCTTGTGGCTGGTCGTCCTATGCTGCGCTTGCCGATATGTGGTCTCCATTCGAGAACTTTTCGGCCCCATCAGCCATCAGTTCTGCGTGCTATGTGCCCCGCCCACTGCCACTTCAATTTACTAATCCGCTGGGCTATGTCGATGACTTTCGTTCGTCTACGGATCTCATCATTTCTGATTCGATCTCGTAGAGAATTTCCGAGCATAGCCCTTTCCATAGCTCGTTGCGTGACCTTGAGCCTTCTTATGAGGCCCATAGTGAGAGACCACGTTTCAGTGCCATAAGTCATCACTGGTAACACACACTGGTTGTATAATTTTGTCTTGAGCGATTGAGGTATATTAGATGAAAAGACTTTTCTAAGTTTCCCGAATGCTGCCCAGCCGAGTTGGATTCGACGATTGACCTCTTTCACGAAGTTGGACCGGCCTAGTTGGACTGTTTGTCCTAAGTAGACGTATTCGTCTACAACTTCGAGAGTCGTGTTCCCTAATGTTATTGGGGTGGACACAACACGGGCGTTCGGCATGACCTTCGTTTTGTCCATGTTCATTTTAAGGCCCACACGTTGCGAAACTCGACTGAGGTCTTCGAGCATTATGCCGAGGTCTTCCATCGTTTCTGCCATGACTACTATATCGTCGGCAAATCGAAGGTGCGTGATGTACTCGCCATTGATATTGATGCCGCGTCCCTGCCATTCCAGAAGCTTGAAGGCATCTTCCAGTGCGTTCGTGAACAGTTTCGGAGAGATAACGTCTCCCTGTCTCACGCCTCTTCTCAATGGAATTGCCTCCGAATTCTGCTCCTGTACTCGGACCGTCATGGAGGCGCTGTTGTACAAGCAAATCAAATATTCGGCCCAAAATTTCCAGGATGCCAAGGCTCTCAAAATTACCTATCTCTCGAAACAAACGCATATTCTTTTTAGGACAATGCTCATTCTAAAGGTTTTGCATTATTTTGCGAAATAGGTAACTCAAATAGTGATAAAAGCTTCACACAAGTTGTGACTCATAGTTTGAGCCCGATTTGTATGGCGCGTTTGTTTTCCACGTGACTTGAGTGACAGGTTATAATATTATGAAATGCTTCGTCGTAGGAAAAAAAACTTGCCGTGGGTATTTATCTTTTAACATGGCTTCTCCAAAGAGATTAAAACATTATTTTATGAAAGATGACGATAGTTCTGTAGATTCTGCCAATGCAGTTTTGTACAATGGCAACAGCATAAACGCGGCGATTTCATTTCATTGCTGCTGCAAGCCTACGCGCTCACACGTATCTAAACTTCTAGGCGTCAATGGTATCAAAAAAACCGGCCAAGTGCGAGTCGGACTCGCGGACGAAGGGTTCTGTACCATTATCTATACAACATTACATACAAAGATCGAGAAAAACGGCAAAAAATCACGTTTGTTGTATGGGAGCCCCCTTAAATATTAATTTAATTTTAATTCAATTATCAATTTTTGAAGCGAATATAGAACTAAATATTCTGTGAATATTTCAAGCGTTTACCTGTTGCCGTTATTAATATAGAGCAGAAAACAGATGGACAGACAGACAGACAGACAGACAGACGGACAGTGAAGTCTTAGTAATAGGGTCCCGTTTGGCACCCTTCGGGTACGGAACCCTAAAAACACGGCAAGTGATACTGAGAGAAACATTCTCGTTATCGGAAAATAATCTTTCACAATACCTGTTAAAAATAAACCGTAGTTTCTTTCCTACACAGGACCACCTGAAAATCCCTCCGGCCACCCTCGTAGCTGACCTTTCGTAACTGGTTACGGAGAAGAAGAAAAAATTTCTTTGTACGAAACCAGTTTCGAACGAGGCGTTATTTTTCTACAAGCATAAGCGCAGTTTCGAAGCAGGAAATTCTTTTAAAAATACCAGTAGATACTTTCGATTCTTCATACTGGCTGGAATTCCTCCACTGATTCAGTTGATTTGCCGAAAATTTTACCTTTAGCGGTTGTACGTTTATTTAATATTATGAGTAAAAGTCCATCTGGTGACGAGATTAGTAAGTTCAGCAAGTACTTCGATGATCAATGGATTATGTAATTGCGATGAAGAAATTATAAATACTACTCCTACCAATAAGGTAGGAGGGTGGCATAGTAGACTGTTGTCGGTATTGTGATCCTACTGGTCCTCTGCGGAACTTGGGGCCGAATTACATACATACGTACCTACATTATAGTTGTTTCTGGTTCCCACGACACAGGGTATCCTAGTGTGGTGTATGTGCCTGTATGTAAATGTTTATGTTTATAGTTTACCTACATAAGCAGTTAAGAAAACTCTGTCACGATGGTGACCGAATTACGTGCGAGGAAAAATAACGCTTTGTTCGAAACTGGTCGTGCAAAGAATTTTTTTCCACCTCGGTAACCAGTTACGAAAGGTCAGTTACGAGGGGGCGGCAGACGCGCTGAGAATAACTTAGACATTTTGTGGAATGTACCAAAACAGCATTCCCAAAAATGGTTTCTGTCTCGATAATAAACCATTTTCGGGAATGTTCCCCTGGGATACAGGCCTACAAAAAACCAAGCTTTGGAGCGGTAGTGTTTCATGTATGTTTAAACTCAAACAGTCATCTTTTCTATCTGTATATTTTGTTCTGTGTATTTCCATGTTTGTAATTTCCTTGCCTGGTTACCATAGCACAGGGTATCCTAGTTTGAGACCAGGACAAGTGATTGTGCTGTAAGGAAGTTTATTTTTTTATTCTTGCACGCAGTGTATCAATACGATTTATGTACACTCCACTCAAAAATCTTTAAATATTAAGATTAGAAGTTAAGTTCATGCCATGTAATGTATATAATTTTTCTTTGAAATAAACAGCTTAAATTTTTTTTTTTTTTACACGACACAACATAAATAATATCAACCTCCATTATAATCCCGACCAGAGATTGTATCTCTAGAGATAAGACCTTATTTAATAACATCATCTGCTACAGGTATTTTCATTGTGCCTCGAATGCAATAACATCCTTGCTCGATTGTCACACAGCAAATGCAAACAAAAGTACAGTTTCTGAACTACTTTCTGGTTATGAAGTATATTGAAATTGCTTGCCGCCAATTGTACTTGGATTTATTGCATTTCTGTTAATGTAATCTCTGTGTACAATAAATAAACAACTTAACCAATTTGTTCAAACACTGGAAGGAACTAGCGTTTAAGATACAGGCTAGACCTAGTTTAAATGCTATAGTGCTCATAGAATTATATTATGTACAAGGTTAACCAAAAATTTATAGTGTATATCAACGATTCGTTGCCTTTTGTATGCGTACAACCTGTAGAATGTAAGTAGAAATAAAGTTATTTTTATTTATTTATTTATAATAAACATTATTCTATCTATGTATCTATCTATCTATATTTGTAGGACTGATCTGATTGAACATAACGTAACAATATATACCTTCTAATGGCCGGTTCGTATAAAACATCCTGCATAAATAAATACGCCAACTGATGGTTGAAACACAATTCTTCCACACTTCTTATATCAAAAAGCAATAAAAACAAAACCTTTTCTAACACGTAATTTTAACAGCATATTATATACATATTGTTGTTTTTCAGAGTTTCAATTAATGAAAAAGCGAGTAATAGTGTTACACTCGAAGCGGTGGTTTTGTCTACAGTCTGAGGGGGATTTGCAAGAAAGCGACTTGCCGTATAAAAGTCATAAAATAAATAACTTGTCTGGTCCATCCTCGGGTCGCTCCGAAATGGATATAAAAATAATGAAGAACAAAATACAAGTGTCTACTGCAGATCTGAAGACGTAACACGTAACTTTGGCTAACCTACGTAAAAATGTAGGCTTTGCTTTTTCCGTTTTCCGAAAAATATGTATTTACCTAAGTTTGTAGGAATATTTCATTGCATTCAGCCTTGTTTTACATGTAAACAAACCGTTGACAGAAATCGGGGAATCATTCACTCGTCTCATTTTTTCAAGAAATTTCCACCCCTATTATATGTTTTTTACCTTTTGATTCTATTAAAAAATATATATTTACACCCAGACCAAAGCTGCATTAAACGACATATACGAACCTACCTTTTAATGCAGAAAAGAAATCTCTGTTACAATTATGCTATACCGTTACTGTAAAATCATTGATAATACTGTTTATAACATTACATAAACTTCACGAATAAATAAACCTTAGTCGTATTGCTACCTTTAAAAACGTCACCAGTCCTGGCGATTAGTCTTCCCCTGTGAAATGAAACGTTCAACTTCACCAATTAAATATACGGGCTTAGGACAAAGCTGTATATTTGTGCCTTGGAGTCTCTCGGGCCGTGGGGGCCGGAAGCGCGGCGACTGTTTAAAGAGATTTCGTCGCGCCTCCTGGTCGATGCGTCAGATGACCCGAGGGCTGGTGCCTACTTCGGGCAGCGGCTGAGTCTCGCTATTCCACGAGGTATTGCTGCCAGCCTTCTAGGGACCTTACCGGTCGACGGCAGCGGTTTGGCTTCGATTTTCTACTTAAATTATTTGTTATTTTCTTTTTTAATTCTTAGTTTAGTATTATTTATATTGTGATAACACATCATGTTGTATATATAATATTTTTTTTGTAGATAACGATAATAATTTACCTAGTAAATAATCGCATTAGATCCGTTAAATGTAGAACTAATAAGTTATCCAGCCCCTTTCTTATACTAACGGTGTATACTGAGCTCACTCCAGAGCTGGCACAATTACCAAGCCCCGTCCCCCTGGCACAATTTGGCGTTTGTTATAGTTTCCTATTTTTTGCGCCTTTTCCTCTGACCGGTGAACGGCAAGCAGCTAGTCGTTGCCAGGGTTGGCTAGTGGAAAAATGCCCATTAAAATCGGAACATCTTTCGGCCTCACGAGAGGAAATTACGATCGCACTTCTCAGTGACATAAAAACACCGTCCTTCCAGTTTACGACCCAGCTAGGCCCTTCCAGTCCAGTCATTCGAGTCAAATTAAACAACAGGTGTGAAACGACCCTTTGCTGTGCTGCTTGCGAAAGAGAAAATGGTGTTCTCTTGGAATTAACGTATAAAGTGTGTTCTTGAATTGACACAAAACCTGAAAACCAGTAGTTTTTTTCAGTGCGTAAACTAAAGTTGTATCGCTCGTAGCCCCGGCTGCCTGAGTGATCTTAAACGATCACGAAGGTTAAGCAACACTGGGCGCGTTCAGTGCATGGATGGGTCGCCGTCTATGCCTAACGCTAGTGGCATTTTTCCGAGCGGTTCCGTGCTTCGCAAGGCACGTTAAGCTGTTGGTGCCGGCTGCCGTCGATAGATGGCAGTCGTTAAGCCAAGTCAGAGGCCTTAGGGCGGCTTGACAACTTCTGACAGTAGACGAGCCACTAGTCTACAAGCCTCCACCAATCCGGACTTTGCCCCCGTGGTGGAGTATGGCCTATACCTTCCTCAGGGAAGAGACCCGTGCCCCTCGGTGGGGACATAATGGGTTGATGATGATGAAACTAAAGTTGTAATTCTCATTTTTTTGACTTTCATACAAATAAAAAGTATCGAGTTTTAATATTGTATGAAATATAAATTAATCTTAAGTGTGAGTGAAGGTGCCACTGGACGCGGCTGCATAAATCATCTCATTACGTAGATGCAAAGACCAAAGTTTAATTCGCGATAGAAATTCCTTCCAGACATCTTTAGTATGAAAATATTGCCGAAGGAGAAAGAGAGATGGGAAATCGGTAACAACACTAAAAATAGCTTCTTATACAGGGTATAATAAAATCCCTGAAAATGCTTTTTCTGCGAAGCGCCGTACCTGCAGTTTGGCTGTAATTTGTTTTACCTTACAAAATTATCGTGTTATTTTTAGTTAATTTACCGCTAGACACAGTTGCTGCGTTTATATGAAACTGTGAAAATAATTTTACTGATCGGAGTAAAATTTTGTTGCAGTATGTCTATCGCTAGATTCAGCTATGTATGTTTGCAGCGAATTCATGCATAGTGTTTAAAATTAAATGTGGTCGATCCTTTAATAGTATGTTGTACCTACCCACATATCTTCTCCTTTATTTATTTTACTCCAGAATAACCCTGCGCATTTTTACACCTTACCGCAGCTCATATTTTTACTTTAGAAACAGTTTCATTTCACTCTCGGGTGTTCTTTCGAGGCAGCTTGTAGCTCTACTAAATCTCTGGGAAAATCTATGTTTATGGCTAGGAGGATTACATGGAGGTCAGAATCTTTTTCTACAGGTGACATTAAATTCGTTAGTGAAGTTTAAGGGTTCATTCTAACTTTGAACCCTATTGGAATCTATGGCCCAAATTGAAGAAAAATGTGCAATATTTTTTATTTTTACCAAAATTTAACACAACATAAACTCTCGCCTATATTCCGGAGGGAGAGACTGTAGGAAACTCCCCAGCGGATATAGATACCAATAATGTTAGACCAAATGATACCTTCTGCTGACTAAACCCCTCAACAGCACTTAACTCACCGCGAACCGTTTATCCCAACAGACACCCACTCGTCGACGTCCGTCGTCTACCTGGTCATAGAGGGCGTAAAAATCACCGAGCCTGTAGCAAATTTTACAAATACACATACTTGGATACTCCAGCGGGGTGTGCTAGACTAATGAGGCAGTCTGCTGACTAAATCCCCTCAACAATAATTCAACAGACTCACCACGGACCGTTTACCCCAACAGACACCCACTCGTCGACGCCCGTGGTCTGCCTGGTCATAGAGGGCGGCACCAACACCGTGCGGGCGGTGCTCGAGTATGTCACCGACACCCCGCCCGTGCCAGTCGTCGTCTGCGATGGCAGCGGCCGCGCCGCCGACCTGATTGCCTTCGTGCACAAGTAAGTAAGAACCGACTTGATTGCCCTTGTGCACAGGAAGGAAAACGTCGTGAGAAAACCCGAGTGTGTGAGCTGTTCACAAACTTAGCGTTATAAACGCTAACACGCGGTGGGCGCATGTGGTGACGGTGAATTTTGAGAGGTTTGAAAGCCATAGCAAAATGAACGTGGTTCAACAATAGCTGTCAAATACGCTAATTTGTTTTTTTATTTAAAAAGGCACTTTCCAACAATGTCTCTTCACAAATTTGAATCTATGAGAACCATTACTAGCCAGGCAGAACGGTGTGTGCACACCGCGGGTCCGCTGGTCATTGTTCTGATAGACGGAGAGGCTGTATGAATTGTTCGCGAATTTTTTTAAACAAGCTTTTCAACTCGAAACTAGATTTCTCAACTCAGTCTTTGTTTTACTTCTCTACTTAAAAGTAATAGTATAAATAGATGGCATTTTTAGGGTTCCGTATCCAAAGGGTAAGGTATCCTATTACTAAGAATCCACTGTCCGTCGGTCTGGTTGTCTGTCTGTCACCAGGCTGTATCTCATGAACCGTGATAGCTAGACAGTTGAAATCTTCACAGATGATGGATTTCTGTTGCCGCTGTAGCAACAAATACTAAAAACAGAATAAAATATATATTTAAGTGGGGCTCCCGTACAACAGGCGTGATTTTTGCTCGATATTAACAACGGCAACAGGTAGACGCTTGAAGTATTCTAATGTTATATTCAAATGTTGTATAGATAATAGTACGGAACCCTTCGTGCTCAAGTCCGACTCGCACTTGGCCTGTTTTTTTACTACTAATTACATAAGCGCAGATTTCAAACAACTCAGATTTCTGCATGTGTTAGCCGGGTATTTTGACATTAGTTTTATAAAATAGGCAAATACGCGAGTATGAGTAGCCAAGTGAAGTGCCCGTATAAGAACGAGTAGCGTTGTGGAATGTAATCCATCAGCCCATATTCGTCCACTGCTAGACAGAGAGTCCTCACCCAGTTCCACAGGTTTCGATTTCCTTTTGAGCTACGGAACCTAAGATAAGCTCGCCTTTGTACATGCTATTTCTTGTATAATGTCCTGTTCAATGTTTCGCGTGCAATAAAGTATATTTATATTTTGTACCTAGTTTAAACGTAAGCATACCTAATTATTTCCTTCTAAAATTTATTCTACTTAAAGTAAGTTTTTCTTTACTGAGTACTTTACGAGCTTTCTACCCGACTGCGGCGGAGCCGAAGGAGGGTAATGTGTTTGGCTCGTATGTATGTATGCAAGTGTGTCCGATTCTATGTTCCCTCGTAACACCTCAATCAATGGTGAAATTTTGCCAAATAAGTTCTCAATCGATTCTTTGTATATGCGCGAGTGTCATAGGCTAATTCAAAATCAGCACAAATCCGAAAAAAAATCACTTAAATGACAAATTCAACATTGTGTTTGACTCGTTGCGTTGGTCTCGCCTGCTTAGTAGTGAATGTTCAGCAGTCGGGTTGTTGGTTATTTTTTATTACAGTGTTTATTTTGTCAGCAGTAGTTAGGTCCTACACCCGTCCCGGTATTATTGTAAAAGCATTTACCAATAAATCGATTTCCCTGCGATATACAGAGTCATTTTAGTAATTGACTCACTCACCAAATTGAATGGTGAACGTATGACGCAGGCGTAGGTACCCTTTATAAAGCAAAAGAAAATTTTGAGGGAATTTTAAAGTAGGTAATTGACAGATACCAGCAGTTTCGGAACTAGGATTTCAACTAAGAAAATAATTTTATGTCTCTTCAGATATCTCAAAAACCGGCCAAGTGCGTGTGGAACTCGCGAACGAAGGCTTTCGTACCATTATCTATACAAAATTCGAATATTTCAAGCGTAGACCTATTGCCGTTATTAATATCGAGCAGAAAACGGCAAAAAATATCACGTTTTATTGTATGGACTCCCCTTAAATATTTATTTTGTTTTAATTATTTATTTTTAAAGTGAATATACAACTAAATATTCTGTTAATATTTGAAGCGTCTAACTGTTGCCGTTATTAATATCGAGCAAAAAACGGCAAAAAACACACGTTTTTTGTATGGGAGCCCCACTTAAATATTTATTTAGTATTTTTTGTTATAGCGACGACATCATCTGTGAAAATTTCAACTTTTTAGCTATCACGGTTCATGAGATACAGCCTGGTGACAGACATATGGACAGTGGAGTCTTAGTAATAGGGTCGCTTACCTTTTGGGTACGGAACCCTAAAAAGATTGATATCCGATTTCACTGACTATAGAAATACTTGACTGTGAGGTCTTTAAAAAAAAACATCTTTTTCAGATTGTTTTAGCAAAAAGTTTCATATAAATCTCTCAGCTATGTAAATTGTGATTTTTACGATGAATAAATGTGAGATTTTTTTTTATTTCATTTATTTCTAAAAGGTACTTATGAGTAATTTGAACTTATATTTGAACAATAACCTGCCCGCCTCTTTTTTTAATCCGTTTACTGTACTTAACTCTAAATATACCTATGTAATATTATGTATGTAAACTCATCAAAATATTCAGGGTTGCGCCTGATAAGCTTACTACAGCGTCTTGAAAGTGAACTAGATGTGTTTAAAATAATTGACCAGAATGTGAGGAGAGAAACTTTTTCTAAAACCGTCGGGGAATCAATGTTCAACAGTTTAAAAAGAAATGTGACATCAGTGAGTTCACGTCGACTGCCTAGTGTGGTTCGAAGGTCTCCTTAAAATTTTGCGAACGACTTCGTGTCACCCTGTATAGTGCGAATAGGTTTGCGTCTCGACAGTAGGCCCTGTTAGGGATGGTTAGGGCCTGGGAAGTTAGACAGGCATTTAGGAACAGCGACAAAAGTCCCTGATCAGTCACGAATAGGGCTCTTACTCTCGTGGCTCTTACTGTGTAGTGCCAACCACTGAAAACTGCATTGTTATACATTTAACGAGTCCAATCGCGATTGTTTATTAAAATTAATTAAGTACCTCAATTTCGGACGCCCAAAAAATACTACCGCCAACGAAAGCAGTGAACGATTTGAACAACAGTGCAAATAAGAGTTCTGTTGGTACTATCGTCTTGTGTTGACTGACCCAGGACTGTGCGAACAGATTCTTCATATTATTTTTAACTAAGCCTATACCTCTATAGTTTTCTACTATATATAAAGCCTATATAAGTTTGGTCAGTAAGTAAAGTTAATCTCTCACCATGTAGAATTACAGTCAGAGCGTATTACAAGCCACGCGCGCTTCTCAAAACCACTTATTAGCTATGGTACTGTCACCAATTCAACTAATTGCCAAATTGTGTGGTTCTGTATTTTTCAAAGGAGATGGGGTCATACTGCTGGACAAAATCCTTCCCAATTTCAGTCTTTATTATCTCCAACCCACGAAAAGCTACAATAAGGCATAAGTGCACATCAACCTACCCAACGTACCCCATCGCATCAATTTTCGGGGATGATAACTTTTGTAAGAGACTTATGATATTATATTCTTTATGTAACCTATTTACGTTCCACTGCAGGGCACAGGCCTTCTCTCAGAGAGAAAGAATGGGCTTAATTACCACGCGTGCTAATTGGCAATTTTAACCGCTGAGGTATGTGAACACCTCAGACACTCAGGTTTCCTCACAAGGTCTTCCTTCACCGTTAGCGAGTGGTATTGCTACTGAAACTTCACAAATGTACGTAACAAAAGACACTAATACATGCCGGGATTCGAACCCACGACCTTCCGAATGTGAGGCCGGCGTTCTACCGCTGCGCTACCACCGCGGTTATAAATTATCTAATATAATATGTTTGTTATCGGCTACACCGATTTTTGTGAACTTTTTTGTGTATATTTGGTAGGTCTGAGAATAGGTCGTAGGCTAATTAATAACTTTTGCCGAGTCAGCTAATAAGTTATAATACTTGTTAGTCACCAGCGTCCGTTTTCCACTGACACAAACTTGAAATTCACAATGCACTTTCACATTCTCGATCACTTTTCGAAATGTACAATAACTTGGACCGAGTTCTAACGTAAACTTTGTAAGATTTTTAGAGAGATACAATTATTATACGAACGAATGGCTGTTGGGAGCGAGTATCTCACCCGGTAGAACGTGCCCCTCATGTTCAATAACCATCTGGTTATGCAACGTAAACTTTGGCCTTCTCATCTACGTGTTGAGATGATTTATATAGCGTCCAGTGGCACCTTCACTCCAACTAGGATGGGTGAAGGGACCATTTGGACGCTGCAGTACCTGAGTCCGAGGCTTTTGTTCGATCGACGCATGATCTAAAAACCTAACCCTTTGGGTACGGAACCCTAAAACTATAGTGCAAATAACAACGATATTTGATTTCCAAGGAACGATTCTTCTAAAAACTATTTATCTAAAGGTTGCCTTGATTTGCTATGCTGGGTGATCAGATATCTGAACGTATATTTGGATACATATTTCTTTATTTATCGAATGTAAAAACGTCTGTTTGATTACATTTTCTTATTATTGTTTTTATTTACCGCCCGATGAAATCTCCGTAGTATGGTATTGGTGGCAATTTGATTTTCTGCAACGAACTGGCAGGCAGAGACCAGGGTTTGCCACTTGCCACGATCCTGACAGACCTCTTTCGCTTCATCAACATTCATTAGTCGTTACATGCGCGCACGCCGGGTTTTTGGGTAAATTTTATTTTGTAAAAAAGATATGATTTTTTTCTACTGGTATCTCTAGTGTTACTCCATCCCATCCAGTTCCTTTCCTAATTCATCCATCCTTTTCCCAGTCTATGTAAATCATTTACCGTTTATGGTATAAAAATGTCTGAGATAGTGTTATTTGCTGATGACACGTCACTTATTTTTAAAATAAGGAGATAAGAAAATAATCTTGACGATGCAAATAATGCTCTCTCGCAAGTACTAGATTGGTTTACAGCAAATAATCTGCTGATAAATTCCAAAGTTTACCTTACCTAACGTAAGATTAGTTGAGAACAACATTGTAACCGGAAATGAAAAATTCGAATTTGTAGAAGATACTTGATTTCTGGGCATCACAATCAATACAAAACTACAATGGAGTCCACATAATTGTAAAATTAGCACACAGACTTAGCTCTGCGGCATATTGGAGAAGAGAGCCATCCGATTTATTTACAAGTTAGGTAGTAGAGATTCACCAAGAGATTTACTTACAGAAAGTAACATCTTAACAGTTGCATGTCACTACATTTAGGAAAATATTATGTACGTTAGAAAAAAAATCAAAGAAAGACTTCGAAAATGTTGGTGGCCGTCATAATTTATATGTGTATATTATATATATTATATGTTTATTTATATTATATATTATATGTTTATTTATATTATATATTATATGTTTATAGTATAAATATTTACTTATTTATTGTTGAGTATTCGTCTTCTTATGTAATTTTAGTTAAAGTTATTCGTTTTATCCATCTACTTCGTATGCCTACCAGTTAATTTCTTGCACCTCCTGTGGTTGACTGGTAGAAAATGCTTATAGCATTAAGTCCGCCACATTGCCATTGATTTTTTTTAACTTATGTGCAATAAACGTATTAATAATAATAATAATAATGTTAATACTAGAAATAAACACAAATTGTCATTTTCACGATTTAGACTTGCAAAAGTTAATACATCCTTTATTAACTTACAATACCCACTGTATAAGGTTCTACAATAAGATTCCTCAAGATATATTAGAGTTACCTCCAACGCGGTTTAAATAATATATTGAGCACACTCTCTGCAATAAAGCTTACTATAATAATCAAGGATTATTTAGAAGACAAAGATGTTTGGCATTAAACAGTAGATTAATATTAATTACAGGACGATTGTGACTAGTGTTCAACACATTCATGCATGACTAATATTTCAAGTTGAAAACTCTGTTAATTAAATAAAACGTGTTATGAAAAGAATAAATGTGCAGTTTCTTTGTTAGCTTCTTCTCCACATAATCTATTAATTGTGAAACTAACAACTTTGACGTTCATTAAGTAAACATTCTGTTTTTATATTGAATAAAAATATTCAATTGAATTGAATTGATCCGATTCAATCCATCAGCCTATATTCTTTCTCCCTCACGGTGACTAACTCGTTGGTCTGGCGACTCTAGCGGTTAACAAGCTTGACTACCGAAGCAGAGGTTGTGGGTTCAATTCCCACTGGAAGCCGCCGTAATTGATTTGTACAAATTATATTTGCGACACTCTTGCTTGGTTACCGTAGCACAGGGTAATCTAGTTTAAGCGGCACAAGTTTGGGTAGATTGTATAGTAGATTGTGTTGGGTGGAAGTTATTTTTATTATTTATAAGGTACGCTATTTCTTCGGCTTTCGACTGTCCTCATCCAGCCTACACATTGCAATGTTTTTATCAAAATACTTACATTTTTCGCGACATACAGTACGTTCGAGGCTATCCAACTATGCACTCAAAGTCCACTGCGTATCGGTATCCACTTGGATAGAGATTCCAGCCCCAATCGCACCAAATCCTGCGTCATTTCAATCGTCTAGCTATCAAATACCATACTAATTGCTATCGTAAACGTCTGAATTCCGATATGATTTGGTGCGCAAAATTAAGCCCTGATACTTCAGAGTAAAAGCTTTCGGTCGGACTTTGACATTGAGATTGGATTGGCACTAGCCCGACCTAATTTCCATCCGTGACGTTTCCAAAGGCAACTTTTGCCCTCGATCGCCGAAATTTAGAACTTTATACCCTAGCGGTCTTATTTATAAGAAAATAAGTAACGCCTCTCTCAGAAGCTTTTAAGTAAAACCCTGGGTAACTAAGTTACAACTGTATGATTTAAAAAAGGGCTCGCTAAAACGCCGATAAATCCACAGATTCATTAATTACCTGTGGATATGTCAAAAAACGCTTTTGTTGCTGCAACGATGAGTCAAATTTACCAACAGAATGTTGATTTACGAATAGATCCTCGATTGCAGGAACAACATTCACAAAATAATTTACCACCAAAGGTTACTCTGACATAACAACAAGATTTTTGTTTGACAGTCTAATCTGCGCTCTAATATAAACTTATCGTGCATTTATACGCGTATTTAGGTTGTGGAGCGTTGATAGCTGAACCTAAAATAGTGATTTTACTTCATAAATCATAATTTAGCCAAGACCTGTCTCAAGATCGGCCCAGTGTAACCAAGGAGTATTTTAGTGGAATCCCTTTTTGTAAGTAAGACCGTAGGAGTTTTAAACCCAACGCAAGGCAATAGTTTCCCAACGCAAACCAATCGAAAGAATTAATATTGACTTACGAAATGAAAAATCTATCGTCTGAGTGTGATTTACTTACGACTCTGCGTGGAATTTGAAATCATTCGATGCAGTATGAATTTGTAATTACTTTTTTGAGCTACTTTGTTTTTTTTTATTCATAATTTAATACAGTACGTATAGCCCACCATATAGACGCGACTGTCGAAGGAAAATAAACACTTTCTATAGGTATATTTTTTCTGATTTTATGATTTTATTTTTTTATCTTTAAAAAGACGGCGATAATCTAATATAGTACGTGTAGCGCACGAGATAAGTGCGAAGAATGCTGAAGGAAAATACACTTGCTATAGGTAATTTCATTACAATCTCTACGTCTCTTTTCACTTCACTCCCCGGGCAATTCATAATATGTACGAGTAGGTACGATAAATTGTACTTTCTCGAATTTTGCAGCGACACGTTTGATTATTGCTTCTCTTACCGTTTAACTTTTTCAGCCTAGCTTAGAATATGAGACAAAATAAGAAGGTACACCTAAAAATACAGGGTGTGAGCAAAATAAATGTAACACCATCACGGTGGGGGAAGCAGAAGGGGCAGCGCGTTCCAACGAGGTGCACAGATCTTGGGAACGTGCTATATTAAGGTATACCATGCCTTTTTCCATGACCTCCAGATTTGAACGATGAAGAGAATATAGATAGATAGAATAGAATATTATTTATTGTATGTACACCAGGAATTAACAATATATTGATTGTTATACTAACGAATATATTTATTGCTTTACTAAAAACTTTACTAAAAAGCCTAGTGAGATGAAAGAAATTAATTTATTGAAATTTAAAAGTAAACTATACCAATTTCTTATTGACAAATGTTATTATTCTTTAGAAGAATTTTTGAATGATATACATACACACATAAACTCACGCCTGTATCCCAGAGGGGTAGGCAGAGACCAGCGACTGGCACTTGCCAAGATCCTGACAGATCACTTTTGCTTCCTCAACATTCATGCACGCATGCACGCACGCCAGTTTCGGGTACTTTTTTAATGGACATTAGTATATTAATTTAAAGACTATTTGATTTTGACATTTCTTTCATGATATTACTGTATAATGACTTATGTACTTGTTATCTAATTGTGACATTTCTTCGTTTGTATAATATTATAATTTCCTCATTCATTGTGCATGTGCGTGCTTAATCATATTTGTATACGTACATTTGTTTTGGGTAGAACATAGCGCTCTAAAATATACTATGAGACCTTTATTGTAAACACACCTATTTTCACAAAAAAATATATTGATTGATTGATTAAGAAAATTGGCAAAAAAATTAAGAATTTCTTACGCCGTATTTGCTTATTTATGTAACTAACTAGGTATAATGTGACAATTTAAATATGCTAAAGTGTATCTAATCTTATTTCTTAGTTTATTCAATTTAGAAGCTCAACTGGGTACAAAATTAAATCACAAAAAAATTGGAGTTTCCCGCAACGATACTGACATTAATTTCATCTTATTTATAACTTTGTTAATAAAAACAAAAAGCTTGAGTGAACCCGTTCATTCAATTATATTTTCATTCAATTAAGTAAGCTTGGCGCCGGGCAAATTTGAGATTCACAAAATCGTGATATTATGTTTATCTTAAAAATTAGCAGCATTGTCGTTTGAAGATGAAAATTTGCAGAATCAATTTTCGTCACACCAGAATTACAATAATTCCATTGCAAAAAATTCTGGTCGCTTTTAGATTTCCCTTTAATATATTTTTGGCTCTTGATTAAAATGTAAGAGGCCTTTATCGAAGCATCCCGTATTTTACAACATAACAACGTCTAGATAATTTGATAAAATATGGTCAAAGTGCAGATTTTTAGGGTTCCGTATAGTCAAAATTCTTATAGTTTCGCCGTGTCCGTCCGTCTGCCATGTCCGCGGCCTAGCTCAGAGACGATTAGCACTAGATACTCGTAGCTGAAATTTGGCATAGACCAATTTGGCAATCTATGTTTAATGCGTACACATTCATTACGCCAACAAAACGGTAAAATAATACTTAAAAATTTTTTTTTAGCTTGGGTCCGTCCCCTGCACCTACATTAGGGATGCAATTTTTTTTTTCTCGCCAAAACCTAGTGTGGGGTATCATTGGATTCATCATCATCATCATTCTGCCACAAGAAGTCCACTACTGGACATAGGCTTCCTCCATGGATTTCCAAAAAGACCGGTTGGAAGCGGCTTGCATCCAGCGTCTTCCTGCCACTTGGATGAGGTCATCTGTCCATCTTGTGGCTGGTCGTCCTACGCTGCGCTTGCCGATATGTGGTCTCCATTCGAGAACTTTTGGGCCCCATCGGCCATCAGTTCTGCGTGCTATGTGCCCCGCCCACTGCCACTTCAACTTACTAATCCGCTGGGCTACGTCGACGACTTTCGTTCGTCTACGGGTCTCATCATTTCTGACACGATCTCGTAGAGAAATTCCGAGCATAGCCCTTTCCATAGCTCGTTGCGTGACCTTGAGCTTTCTTATGAGGCCCATAGTGAGAGACCACGTTTCAGTACCATAAGTCATCACTGGTAACACACACTGGTTGTATAATTTTGTCTTGAGCGACTGAGGTATATTAGACTAGATTACTTATTAGATTAGATTTTTAGAGTAGGAATAATTGGATTAGTAGTTTAAAATTATTGTGGGTGTAGAAAGACTATTTTTCGAGTTAGGGTAAATTTTTGTCCGAGTAGGGCGTCCCCCCCTCTCTCCTGGCTAAACTTTGGATTGTAGAAACGTGAAAAAAATTTAGGCCAGTAGCATATATAATGATCTTAAAAGGAAAACTATCACGGCTAAGTAGTCTGTACAAGGTAAAGAGTAATAGGCGACCAACTTATCAAAGGAAAACTTCGTACAAAATCCATTGAAAATGACTTTGATGAAGTTGTCAGTTCATGTAAAGCAGATAAAATGCCCTTTTTCTACGGAACCCTACACTGCGCGTGGCTCGACACGCACTTGGCCGATTTTTCTCGTTGTCTTTCTCTCCACTACCATTCGACCCGAAGACAGTGGATAACATTGTACATTGACATTCAACAGAGTGTAAATTCTTTACGATGAAATATTTTTTTGGTTTCTGATTTTAAAGACATAATATAACATAAACTCACGCCTGTATCCCGGAGGAGTAGGCAGAGACCAGGGTCTGCCACTTGCCACGATCCTGGCAGATATCTTTGGCTTCATCAACATGATGTACCTACGTGTTCATAAAGAACATCATTTCTGATTTCCAAACATAGTACCTGATATAGTGCTCGCAGCACCACCATAAAAGTAAAACTATAAACCTAAAATTATGTAGGATGCAGGATATCAATTAAATCTTTCAGAAACTCTCTTCACGGCTGGCTTGGCCCTCCAAGAAAACGGAACTAGAACACAACCAAGCAACGAACATAAATCTACTTACTGAGTAACTATGCCACCTGCACTGCAGCACTGTAAAATGTTTCTCTAAGTTATTTTGCTCATAAAAGCTATCGTACCTATATTTTAATCCTGCACTCGGGGCAAGATCAGAAATAAGTGGCGAGCCTTGGGGAGATCTATGTCCATCATTGGGCGAGTGTGGGCTGATGAATTGATGATGATGATTATGACTTTAGGAACTATGACACGATAAAAACTTTTATATTCCCATCGCTCAGGTAGTATATTTACCACCACATCAATATATTATAAGCAGCCTATTTACGTCCCACTGTAGGGCACAGGCCTTCTCTCAGGGAGAGAGTTTGGGCTTTATCACCACGCATGCCCACCGCGGATTGGCGATTTCAAGCGCTGACGATGTTTTCATTCACAGTTAGCAAGTGGTATTGCTACGATAACTTCACAAATGTACATTACTTAGAAAACAAAGTCATAGGTACATGCCCGTTCAGGGAATCGAACCTCGCTTCCGAGTCCAATGTTCTACCCACTAGGCTGCCACCGCTCGGGTAGAATGTATGCATCTAAACTTAGAATCAGCATGGAGGTGTCGCTACCAGCTTTCATTAAGCTCCTTTTGCAGTCAAGAGAACGTTATCCTAGAAGCCATCGTATATTTACATCAGTTCAGTTAGTGACGTTGCGGGCAACTAGAATGTAAAGGTTGACCTGCTGTTGACTGTACCAACCATCTTGTTTTATTTAACTGCAGCAAGGCTATCCAAGTGGACATGGTTCGTATGTGTGCTAAATTTCAACCAAGTTCATTCAGCCGTTTTTTCCTGATTGATTACACGTTCACATTTAAAACATTAGCGGAATTTTGAATGATTCTTTAAAATCTGCATCTGCATTAGAACTAAATTATAAGCGCTCTATAGCAAAGAAAACATAAAGAAAATAATACGTATTATAGGAATTAAACATGCTATATGTATTTGATAAATGTGACCGCAACTAGGTACTTCCGACATTGTGAGATTTCCATTTTTGGAATAAAAGTAAATTGATTCATAGATAATAAGCACCGTCAGCAAACGAAATTGGAATTGCATTATAAATAACTTAACCGCACTTCCTTTTGATCGCCCGCCGTAATATTGGAATTTTGCGGGTAAGCGGGAAGGTCTACTCTCAGAAACAATATCCTGACTTTTGCCTTCTGCCAAAAGGGAGCGAATCCCCCCGTTCTACTCGGCCACATTTTGCTGCTCGTAATTTATTTTGCAAATATTAACCTAACCATCCATTGTCAGGTTTTCTGAATAATCTTTAGCACCGATTAAGAAACCTGCAATGTATTATAAATCGTCGGCGAATATTTTATTTTATTTTATTTGGTGTACAAAACAGATCACAACCATTACACGATATAAAAGTAATAATATGACATGAGTACCTACTAAGTTGTGGCATGCACACACAACATTGAAGAAAGTAAATTTTAGGGATAAGCATTTTTTGCAAAACCATACAATTCGATGAAGCCAGAATACGCGAAGACGAATAGACGAGTGAAACTCCAGCATAATGATGGCACTCTAGATAACAAATTCAGATACCTGCTTAACATTAATAATCAACCCAATGCTAGTTTATTATGAATGGTAATCTTATTATAATTTGGTACAGTTTAGATTTAAGGATTTTAAAGATTTTTCAAAGTGTGAAATGAAGTGTGATGTAGTTTCTATCATCATTCATCATCATCACCTTACCTCTGCCTACTGCTGGGTATAGGCCTTTTCCCCATCATGCCATCTTTTGCCGTCTTTCGCCATTCGCATCCACGGGCCCACGGCCACATCGACCGACCATCAGGCTGTTGGTCTACCCACTGACCGCCGTCCGGTTCCCGCCGCCACACCGTTGCTACTCTCGTCCACCCATCAGGGCAGTTTCTAATACGCAAATCACCCCATCCCAAAACATCACCATAACTATAGTATATTTACTATCAATACGCATCATCAGACCCTCTTTTTCTCCATCAGGTATGCATCAGAGTCAGGCGAGCAAACTGTGCTGGAGTCTATGCGTGACTACCTCATCAGCACGATCCAGAAGACCTTCGAGGTCGGCCTGCAGCAGGCCGAATGTCTCTACAGCGAGCTGTTGCAGTGCACCAGGAAGAAGAACTTGGTGAGTTGAGCTAACGCCTAATTCTACTAAGCTGAATAATCATCATCATCACCATTCAGCCACGAGAAGTCCACTGCTGGACATAGGCCTCCTCCATAGATTTCCAAAAAGACTGGGTGGAAGCGGCTTGCATCCAGCGTCTTCCTGCCACTTGGATGAGGTCATCTGTCCATCTTGTGGCTGGTCATCCTACGCTGCACTTGCCGATGTGTGGTCTCCATTCGAAAACTTTTTGGCCCCATCGGCCATCAGTTCTGCGTACTATGTGCCCCGCCCACTGCCACGCTGAATAATGAATTATGTAAATCCCGATATTTGAGAAACTGAATCTGTTTACTGACAGTGGTTGCATGAGGATGGCCGGAGACGGAAGGAAGTAGCGTGCCTTGAAGGAGGCCTATGTCTAGCAGTGGACAAGTACGGGCTGATTGGTTGAGAAAAAACTCTTGTTGTTACAAAATACATTACCTAAAGAGATTTGTCGCTCCTGTAAGTCGTCGTAGCATTGTGGGCATCAATACGAAGATATTTTGATAGAATCCTGGTTTTATCATATTCATATTCATTTATTGATTTGTGAGTCACGAGTACATACGATGGTATAGAAAATTACAGTTATAATAATATGTGCTCTACCTAACTACCTATATGCCGGATTAAGAATAGCGTCACTCCATTTCTTTCCGTGGATGTCGTAAAAGGCGACTAAGGAAATAAATTACCAGGGAACGGGCAGCAGCATCTTTCTGAGATTCCAACCGCATACTGCGATCGCCAACCCGCCTGCCAAGCGTGGCGATTATGGCAATAACCTTCATGGTTAGAAAACCGTAAGGGAGGCCTATGTCCTGCAGTGAGCGTCAAATGGCTGATGATGACTTGACTACAATGGCCCAAATATAAACTAATCATAAAGACTAGCAATAAAAACAAAGAAAATCTAATTTTCTACTGGACTGGATGAGAAATAATTATTTTTGCCATCCAGTGCTGCAGAATTGGGCTATCAAATTTTTCAGATTAGTTTTCAATTTTAGTTTTATAACATCGTGACAAGAAAAAACGGGTGTTCGAGACATATCCGAACATAGGTTAGCTACTAGCTAGTAATTTTATAGTGTTGGCATGACTGTTTTGAGATTGGGCTTCCGGGCTCCATATTGTTACCTGGCTGTGTCTATAACACGTCAAAATAAAAGCTGTGAATTTAATTAATTCCGGCCTTTTTACTTATGCTTCCCCCAACTCTGTGTGGAACATAAGTTTGGTCCTTCGAAAAGACTATATAATATAATATAACCAGTGCGAGTGAAAACAGTTCGTCGAAACTTCTTTCAAAAGTGTAACTATATTACACAACCCACAAGGTGTTTGGACAATCGGTGCTGTGAAGTGCAAAAATCTCCTATTTTACGGGGTTGTTCGTAAAAGACTGTCGCCTTGTTCTGTGTTATACGGAACTCTTTGAGTGTGCGAGACTTCAGAGGACGAATTATTGCTACAGATAAGTGTAAAAACCGACTGCAATCCATTGAAAATACACGTTTTTGTGTCATCGCGTACATTCAAATATTGCGGCTGGAAGGCTCTCCAGATCTACATCGATTAAAGAAAACAATTGCGTCATCATAATCAAGCTAAAAACCCTGAGTATCCATATTTCATCGTCATCTTCATCATTGATATTGATACATTTCTACGATAAGGTGCATAACCTAAAAGAAATTACAACTCATCTGTCGTCAAATACGCGTGCCGTGCCGTACATACATACTCTGTGGTGCTGGTGCCGTATTACATGTCATCATTTCCGCTAACTTGCTTACGTTGGCACTCTGGAGTTCTGGACGTTATCATCGTACCCGAAGCGTGTATCCGAACGCAACAAGAATCACGTGACTGCAAATTCCCACCAATCAGCATTGCGAGGCGAATGCGCAGAGCGACGAAGTTAGCCGACAACGACCGAAACTTGCCGATCGGTGATAGAAGACGACACAGGCACAGGATTTCACGGGAACGAACGACGCCATCGCCATATTGTTTTCCGACATTGTATTTGGTTTGCAATTTAATTGTAACTTTTGCAAATATTAAGCATAATTCGGAAATTATACGCTCAATAGTTGTATAATTATAGTTTAAGACTAATTAAGCGGTTCTATAAGTTGGAGTATATACTGGTAAGGTATACGTCGGAAGACATAGAAAAGGCAAACTACGAGGCTCTTGTGGCAAAACGTCAACGTGTCATCGATTCTTTTCGTGACTATGAGACCCTGAACAAGGAAATTCTATTCTTGAACGCCGCCGACCAAGAAGATTACGAGGAGTATGAACGTAAGTACTCAAATTGTTTAACGTTGCTAGATTGTGCGATAGGCAAACGAAAAAAGGAACAAAATACACCACCATCTGATAGCTCCAAAAATGGATTTAAAAGGCTACCACCGATCGATATCAAACCGTTTGACGGTAAAAACATAGAAGATTTTATTCCTTTTATAAACATCTTCAAGGCAGTCTTTCATTCAGACTCCAATATTAGTCCTTGTCAAAAACTTTACTACTTACGTACTTATGTACACGGCGAGGCGCTTGACATCATAAAAAATTTATCATTGACTGATGATAACTATTCATCAGCCCTTGAGTTGTTAGAAAAACGCTATAATAACATTCCCATGATAGTAAATCACCATATAAACAGCTTGCTCGACTTGCCGACTTTTAC
This sequence comes from Yponomeuta malinellus, assembly GCA_947308005.1. Classification (NCBI taxonomy): domain Eukaryota; kingdom Metazoa; phylum Arthropoda; class Insecta; order Lepidoptera; family Yponomeutidae; genus Yponomeuta; species Yponomeuta malinellus. The sequence continues at coordinate 4,219,934 of OX371013.1, forward strand.
AAAGTGTACTGCGCAGAATCTTCGTTCCCTTGTGTCTAAAGTAAATCAGCACACTGTGGCTCTTAAGAACCTGGACCTACCTGTGGGGCAGTGGGATGCGATATTAGTAAATATATTGTCTCGCAAGGTTGATACCTATACCAACAGGGGGTTTCATTTAGAAAGAAATGAGAAAAAATTGCCTGGGTTATCAGAGTTACTTGATTTTATAGAAAAACGTGCTGTTGCAATGGAGAATACTGCCAGCGAGAAGCCGCCACCAGCGCCTCCGACTCCAGCAAAACCTGTGAAGTCTGGCAAGGCCAGCTTAGTATCAGCAATGAAGCAACTGTCGTGTAAGTACTGCAACCAATCACATAAACTTTATGAGTGTGCAAAATTCAAATTGCTGACAGTTCCAGACAGGTGTGATTTTGTAAAAAGCAAAAAATTGTGTGTCTTGTGTTTGAATCAGCATCAGGGTAATTGTATGCTACGCTTAAAATGCAAGATCTGTCGCAAGAGGCATAACACGCTTATTCATACTGACGCTGAGTCAAACTCTGATGCTAATGTAAGTAATGCTGCTACTGCATATTCAGCTGGTGCCAGTTCTGACAATGCTGTGGTGATGACTAACACTTCTCAAGAAAGAGATGTTTTGCTGCCTACTGCGGTGGTAAGATTAATAGACAAAAATGGGAAATTTATTTATGCCCGTGCCTTGTTGGACAGCGGGAGCCAAATGTCATTTATTACACAAAAATTAGCTGAAAAAATTGACTGTAAATTTTCTAAAACTAATAAGACTATTACAGGCATAATAGATGGCACCAATAGTGTCACACAAAAGACTGAGCTTGATGTGTTTTCTGCTGTGAATAATTTTTATTTAAATGTGACATGCCTTGTTACTAAAAACATTACATGCGACTTACCTCAACAGTCCTTTGATGTAACAAAGCTTAACATCCCCTCATATGTCAAGTTGGCTGACAAAACATTCCATCAAACAGGTGAGATAAGCATGCTATTAGGCTGCGAAATATTCTTCCAGGTGCTGCAGAGGGAAACCCTACCGCTGACGCCGACTGGGCCTTACCTCGTGAATACTAAGTTTGGGTATGTTGTGGCGGGGAATCTGCCAGTATCTGCTGGCACAGTTTCTACATCTAACTTGTGCATAACTGTCAGAGGTAATTCTTTTCATAATAAAACTAATACACACATTAGTGAAGAAAAATGTAATTATTTGCAACAGAATAAGTCTTCTTTTGACACACAGGATCAGTCTTCTTTTTTGCTTGACAAACAGACTCAATTCTCCTTGGATGAAAAAATTAATCACACTATTTCACAACTGTGGGAGTGTGAGAAAGTACCCAATGTTTACAAAGAGGGCACAACTGAGCATCATCTTGCGGAAGAAAGTTTTATAAACTCCATCAAGCTTGCCAACAAAAAGTTTTCTGTGGCTTTACCGTTAAAGCTTCAGCTGGATGATGTTAGGTTGGGCGACTCATTCGGTAGGGTTTTGCAAAGGTTCTATAATCTTGAAAAACGATTTTCCAAGGACAATCAGTTGTATGAAGCCTACAAGGCTTTCATGCACGATTATGTTAGTCAGGGTCATGCTAAAATTTATGATATCTCTAATTATGATATCAAGGCAGGAAACGTTTATTTCATTCCGCATCACCCGGTTTTAAACCCTAATAGTAAGACCACACCGGTCCGCGCTGTTTTCGACGCGAGTATGAAAACAAGCAATAATTTATGTCTAAATGACATCATGCTTAATGGCCCCACTGTGCAGAATGATCTCTTCGATATTCTAACGTTATTTAGAACATTCAAATATGTACTACTGTGTGACGTCAAGGCTATGTATCGTGGGATTTTAGTAGACAGTAACTATCACTGTTTACAAAACATTCTTTGGCGCGATTCGCCTACGCAACCTGTCCAATGTCTACAGTTGCAAACTGTTACCTATGGTCTAAAAAGTTCTGCGTTTCTAGCCACCCGCTGCTTAATTGAACTTGCTGATAGATTTAAAGATGAGTACCCACTTGCTTCATTTGTCTTAAAAAACACAAGTTATGTTGATGATATCCAGTGCGGCAGCAATAACTTGGTGGAGCTCGCAGAAACAAAACAGCAACTGATAGAGCTTATGGATAAAGCTAGTTTTTCCCTACACAAATGGTGTTCTAATTGCAGTGAGCTTTTAAGCGATATTCCTGAATCTATTCATCAGTTAAGCAGTAAAAATTTCGATAAAGTAAGCAATACTTTAAAGACTTTAGGACTTTCCTATGATGTGCATACTGACACTTTGAATATGAAATGTCCAGTAACTGAAAAACAAGAAAGCTTCACAAAGAGGGAAATGCTTAGTTTTATCAGTAAGTTCTTCGACCCCTTAGGGCTAGTAGGACCGGTTTTGGTCCAGGCAAAGTATTTGATGCAACAAGTTTGGTTTGAGAACTTAAAATGGGACGATGTGTTACCAGAATACCTTAATAGCAAAATGGTTGACTTTACTAACAATTTGATAGACATGTCTTATATTTCTGTACCTAGAAATATCAATGTACCATCACCTGTCAAAATGGAATTGGTCGGGTATGCTGATGCCTCAAATATTGCTCACGGCTGTTGTTTGTATTTGAGAGTAGTTAGCCATGATAATCAAGTAAATGTCAATCTTTTATGTTCAAAGTCTCGTATCAATCCAAAGGAAAAAGTTCTCACCACTCCTAGGCTCGAACTAAATAGTGCTGTGTTGTTAGCTATGTTAGCTAGAAAAGTATATGACACTTTGTCACTTAAATATGATAATATCAATACATTTTTGTACTCTGATTCAAAAATAGTTTTGTCTTGGTTAAATATAGAACCAGTAAAACTTACTGTTTATATTGCAAACAGAGTGGAGAAAATTAGGCAGTTATGTAATACCTTTCAGTGGAATTATGTAAACACAAATGAAAACCCAGCCGACTGTCTGTCACGTGGGGTAGAACCTCACGAACTTAAAGGGAATTCTTTGTGGTTTCATGGTCCTCAATATTTACAAAATATAAATTATGTGCACTGTCCTGTAGAAAGTACAAAACAAATTAATTTTGAACTTCCTGAACTGAAAAAACCTTCACCTGCGTCCTATGTATGTAGTAAGGTTAATAATCACTTTCAAGATTTCATTGAAAAATATTCAGATGTAGAAAAAACTACTAGAATATTATCTTATGTGAAACGTTTTTTGTTTAACTGTAAAAAAGAAAATGTAAACAAGAAAAAAGGAACTTTGTGTCCAGAAGAGTTAACTTCTGCACTAAATGATTTGATCAAACTTGAACAAAGAAGACATTTTGAAAGGGAATTTAAATTTGGTGAGTTTAAAATAAATTTAAAATCAAATTTAAGTAAATTGAATCCTTTTGTCGATGGTTTTGGTCTCTTAAGAGTTGGTGGTAGATTGCAAAATGCAAATTTAACATTCGGTCAAAAACACCCTATTATATTGCCCAAAGGTTCAACCTTGACCAAATTATTAATTATTCATGAATATATCAGGCTCAAACATGCAGGACAAAAGTTAACTCTGAGTAGTCTACATGAAAGATATTGGTTGATCAATGCTAATAGAGAAGTCAAATCAGTTTTGCATAAGTGCGTGCTATGTTTCAGGTTAAAGGCAAAAAATGCAAAACAACTTATGGGTTCTCTCCCCCTTGATAGAGTCAATATGACACGGCCATTCCAAATTGTAGGTACTGACTATGCCGGTCCCTTCAGTGTGAAGCAAACTAGAGTTAGAAAACCTGTTATAACTAAAGCATATGTCGTTATGTTTATCTGTTTTCTTACAAAGGCCATTCATATTGAATTAGCCTCCGATATGACAACCAATACCTTTTTGGGCTGCTTAAAACGGTTTATTAGTCGCAGAAATAAACCCACTAAAATATATTGTGACAATGCTAGTTACTATAGAGGCGCCAACAATGTACTAAAAGAATTGTATGAGTCACTGAATTCCACAGAGCACCAAAATGAAATAATAAATTTCAGTAATTCAGAAAGAATTTCCTTTCATTTTATACCGTCTTACTCACCAGTTTTTGGTGGTTTGTGGGAAGCAGGGATCAAAAGTATTAAATATCATATAAAACGTGTGATAGGTAACCTTGTACTTACCTATGAGGAGATGTACACGGTTTTGGTTCAGATTGAGAGTATTTTGAACTCTCGACCGCTTACTCCTCTATCTAGAGACTCAGATGACATGACATACCTCACACCTGGGCATTTCCTCACAGGTGCACCATTGACTTCATATCCAGAATTAAACTTAACTGATGTAAATGTTGGAAAACTTAGCTTCTGGAAACAATGTACTAAACTACAACAAACCTTTTGGGGCCAATGGCACAAGCAATACTTAACAATGCTTCAGAGTAGACCTAAATGGCAGAGCTCCCAGCCTAATCTGCAGGAAGGTACTATGGTACTAATTAAGTCCGATAATGTTACTCCTCTTCAGTGGCCAGTAGGTAGAATTGTAAAGGTGATACCAGGCAACGACAACTTAGTTCGCGCGCTTGATGTAAAAACACCTAAAGGATTTGTCATTAGAACTAGTGTAATGAAAGTTTGTCCGCTTCCTATTGATTATAATTAGTTAATAGCAATGGTATAAAATGTACTATTAATACTTATATTTTTTTTTGTCTCAAGACCTTTGTTGTGGGCCGACTCTCACTTAGTGTAAGCTAAATTATTTAAAGCATAAGTGAACTAAAGTTAAATAAAAATGTTGAGATTTATCACTATGCTATTAGATTATGTGTAACCTAAATAGCTAGGCTAAAATGAAAGTGATATACCATTTTAAGTAAAAAATTAAATTTACTTACCTATTACCTTTAACCTGACTTAGATATTCTCAATTAAGCATTTTCGCTTTTGAATTAGATATCCTTGCTAAAAGATTTGTTTACTTAGTCAAACTATGTTATGTTACTTAGTCATTTCGGTATTAGTAGTTACTAAAAAGACATGTTATTTGTTTTCCTCGATAGGCATCAAGTTTATTAAGTAAAAAAAGGTTTAATTAATATTTTGGCTTATGCCCGAGCATGTTCGAGACATATCCGAACATAGGTTAGCTACTAGCTAGTAATTTTATAGTGTTGGCATGACTGTTTTGAGATTGGGCTTCCGGGCTCCATATTGTTACCTGGCTGTGTCTATAACACGTCAAAATAAAAGCTGTGAATTTAATTAATTCCGGCCTTTTTACTTATGCTTCCCCCAACTCTGTGTGGAACAACGGGTTCGGAGAATCTGATCACGCGATCCGTTGTGGGTGGAATCTGATAGCGCACTCAAGGTGTGTTCTGATCTCGATATCAGTTTCACCTAAATCCCGAAAAAAAAATGATAATGTGGCAGATTGATGATCAACCCCGCCCGTTTGTCATACACTAAGAATCTGTTAATCTACTGTTAACACCTGTCAATTGTTTTTTTGTATGCACTTTGGCCAACTGACGGCTGTTGACAGTAGTTTCACAGATTGTCAGTATATTAGAAACTAGGAGTAAAAACAAAACAAATAAATTAACTTGCCGTTTGGTATTGCATACTATTTGGCAGGTGCAAGAGACCTCTAATTTATTTAATTAATTTAGTTTAATTAACGGGCATGCTTCAACCTAGCAGATTCCGTATTAAACCATGTCGGCATTTGCCATTAACGCTGAAACCCTTTATTTTTATTTTGCAACTGACAAATCTAGACTAGAACACACAGTATAGCAACAAAACCAGCCAAGATGCTCTATTCAAGTCACAAAATAAAATCAAAGCGTTTCAAGCTTCATTGCAAACACCTGCAAGTTCGACATGAAACCAAGTAGGGCCACGCTCGTCTTGTATCTAGTCTAGTTTATTATTGAAAATACACATCTCAAGGACTTATCTCTACGGAGGCATTGTATCATTTTTCGTTTTCGATGTACGGGATATAACATAACTAATCAATGCCAGCAATTTTGTACAAATTTTCTACATTTGTATAAATGGCCGCAGTCTGGGTGTATTTTCATCATTGTGACGATACCACAGGGTATACTAGTTTGGGACCAGGACAAGTGAATTCATTGTGTGGAAGTTATATCTATTTATAATCTTTACTTAATATAGCTTTATTTCATTTTGCATGTCAATACATTTATGAAAACAGATCAACCTATACAAAGACAATACACATTAAAATACAAACAAAGAAATAATATAATCGATACAAAATACACCCGCAGGTTTCGTCAAAATGGTAAATAAAAAAAAAAAAAGGAATAATACAATGTCAAAACAGTATTGAAAGTAAATAATAATAAATAATATAACCTAACCAAATAAATCACCCCGAGCCACATCCGGCCCAAAAGTCCCCATGATACTGGCCGCATTGCCGCGTTGCACAGCGAGGGAAATCCTTTGGCTCAGATATGCCCCAGAGCGAACGTCCATTCCATGGTCCCTCAAACGGCGGCCCAGCTCCCGAATAAAAGATCTTTATAATCTTTACTAAGTGTGGCAACAACATCGAAATCACCAAAGAAAAGGGGCCTAATCTTCCTACACAATATCAAGAACTTAAGTAGCCCGGTAGCTCAACTTGAAATTTTCCTTCCGAACAAAAGAAAACTTACCAAATCGTGCGCAAAAGAGCGGCGAATAAATGAAATTTGGTGCGGGAAAATGCACCTCACATTCACGCTGAGTGAGCCGACAACGGAAACCTCTCTCGGGTAGGTACATCGGGAGCGAACCCTCGGAGTATTAAAAGTATATTTCCTTTTTCTTGAAGGCACGACCACGGGGAATATCCGCACGTACTCAAAGCCGTATAGTAGTAATAACAACTTCCACACAACACAATCACTTGCCCTGGTCCCAAACTAGGTTACCCTGTGCCGTAGTAACCGGGCAAGTGCATCACAAACATGGAAATACACCCAGGCTGTCATTTGTACAAATCAAGGATGGCGGCCGCTAGCCCAATGATTCAAATCTATAGGTACTTCAGAAGAATTTTTTACGCCATCTCAACTACAGATCTGTGGCCTAATTACGCTCACCAAATCCTGAGCGATTCCAATCGTCTAACTGTCAAATTCCATACTAATTTGACAGTTAAACGATTGGAATCGCTCGGGATTTGGTGAGCGTAATATAGGGGCTGGCTACCCCAACGATGACTACCTGACTTCTTGCCAGAGACATAATATAATGACTTGTGGATCGGCGTAAAATCTTAGACATGCAATTTTTATATAAAATCTGCAGCGGCACTATTGACGGCCTTGAAGTAGTTAATACTTTACTAAACTTACGAGAACATCTTCCACATTCCTTTTGTCCACACGAACTATGCTCAAAATTCTATAAGCTGTCGCTTGCTTGAAACATACAATAAATTATTCTCAGACATTGATATATTTCATGTGTCTCAAGAAACTTTCAAACAGCAGGTTATAGAAACTATAAAGGGTAAAACTTGAAGTCTAGAATAGAAGTTATGGAAACTATAAAGGGTAAAACACACACACACACACGCGCCAAACTTTGCAAGATTTACGTTAGTTTTGCTTTTTTTATTTTGTTTATGCCTGGCTGTATAATTTCTAACTGTGCTTTGTAAATAAGATAAGTTTAAAAAATACTAGTCCGTAATTGGCCTATGTTTGGTCTACATTAATTGCCTATCTTTCTTCGTAAAATCGTAAAATCAATAAAATAATAAAATATATATATATATATATATATATATATATATATATATATATATATATATCCCTACCTTGGCTAGTCTTGATATAGATAGACACTAATACTATCTAGAAAAGTAGGTAGGCTCTAGCTAAGTAAGAAGGCTCAAGGTCGCCCAACGAGCAATGGAGAGAGCAATGTTAGGAGTTTCACTGCGTGATCGAATCAGGAATGAGGAGATCCGCAGGAGAACCCGAGTTACTAATATAGCTCGAAGAATTGCTCAATTGAAGTGGCAGTGGGCGGGCCACATAGCTCGGAGAACTGATGGCCGTTGGGGCGGAAAAGTTCTGACCTGGCGACCGCGGACCGGACGACGCAGCGTGGGAACCTTATTCCTATGTTCTGTGGTGGGAAGGCCCCCCTAACAGATGGTCTGACGACCCGGTTACGGTGGCGGGGTGTCCCTGGATGCGGGCGGCACAAGACCGGGAAGCTTGGAAAACTATGAGGGAGGCCTATGTTCTGCAGTGGGAGTCAAATGGCTGATAATGATGATCTAGAAAAGGACGCCTTTTTATCGACACGTTAAGAAGAAGGACATTTTTATTATTGTTTCGGCAAAAAAAAAATTATTTAAAAAAGGCCGACAGGCTACAACATCGACCTTTACGTGCATGCACTCTACTCGGCTGTATCTACGCCTCTTTTACGCGTGTTTGTACAAAAAATGTAAATGTCTACATTGCTGGCAAGGACATCACAAACACGGAAATACACCCAGACTGAGGCCATTTGTACAAATGTACGGCGGCCCCAAGTGGGAATACAACCCACGACCTCTGGTTTGGTAGCTAAGCGCCTTAACGGCTAGACCAACGAGGCAGTCATACTCTCTCCCTGAGAGAAGGCCTGTGCCCTACGGTGGGACGAATATACCTATAGGCAACTTATGTATGTTATGTTGTGAAAGATTGCCCAAGGAAATAGAGATACGGGTAGTTGTTAGTTGATGTATTTATCGAAATAAATAAGCTGCTACAATGCCCGGCACGCAATCCGGAATAAGTTTGTGATGGGCGCTTATGAGGAAAATCTATTTTATTGTTCTTTAGTTTGAATGTGCCGGGCCCGTAAAAAACAAGATAGATAGTCAGAACACTTTACAGTAGAGAATCATGTGCTTAGACATGATAGGTACCCATTTCTTCAAATATTATTAGGATAGGCAAGATCCGTATGGTGCCGGATTAAGAATAGCGTCACTCCGTTTTCTTCCGTGGATGTCGTAGAAGGCGACTAAGGAAATCAGTTACCAGGAACCGGGCAGGAGCGTCTTTCTGAGATTCCAACCGCATACTGCGATCGCCAACCCGCTTGCCAAGCGTGGCGATTATGGCAAAACCCCTCGTGGTGATTAAAACCACGAAGGAGGTCAATGTCCTGCAGTGGGCATCAAATGGCTGATGATGAGGCAAGATTGTGGGGCAGAGGTGTGTTGGGAGAAGAATGACTTGGTATAGCCAGCGTCGAGGCCCTATTTCTCTTGACAAGAAATGTACAAGAGTATGGCGAGCTGACGACCCACCTCCATTAGTGGAGAGGCTCAGGAAGAATAATGTGCCCAGCTTTAGCTGATGTAATGGATCGGTCCACCAAAAAGCTCTTATTTCCTCTAAAGCACTCTTAAGATAAAGACAAAGATATTTATTTGTGAAGCATGAGTACATTAATAGGATGGATACATTTAAATTAGTTCTGTACATGCTCTGCCTCATATGACGTACAAATTGTGGAAAGAGGCACCACCAATAATAATTGTAATATAAAATTTCAACGGCTTGAAATTAATATTATGGCTGCAAAATTAAATGAAAGTCGGTTTATGTGAGGAGTTCCTCCCGTTAGCCGGCTTTCAATCCGTTTTAAGAGTGTATTAGTGCAATATTTTTTTTCTAAATAAGACCGTCGTTAATGTGACTCTAATTCTTTACTCAGAAACTGACGGTTAATATTTTTACTTTGTAATGACTTCCTATACAAATCTAACTTCCAACAAACGATCTTTAACAAGTTTACAATAAATATTTATATTTTTACATTCTGGACAACTGTATATAAATATGTCCAAGAAAAAGTCTTCACCTTAATTAATATTTATACATTAAAGGCGTGTTATTACAATTATTGTTTATTATATAAAGTTAAATTAATAATTATCAGCCCATTTATCTGTAAAATGAGAAGGTAAATAATGGAAACAACGCTTTGGGGCGATGTTTCCTTTATTTACCTTCTTGATGAAGTTTCAATAACTCTTCATTACATTCAACTAATTTCTCCGCTAGCCTAGTGCCTCTTAAAATATTTACAACCTAAAGAAATATCTTGGGTCTAGCCCCAAGAATCCCTAGGGATTCTAGACTTTATCTTCAAATAACTTTTAACTCTACTCAAACTTGGAGTGAATCAACTTGACCCTGTTGAATGAATTTGATTAATTAGTTCAGCAAAAGCGTCGACGCTAGATCGGGAAGTATTCAAGATTTTTCTTGCAACTGGAACCTACGAGAAGTGAGAATTTGTCCTGAATTTAATTATTATTATTGTAAGTTTTGTTAAGCTAACTGTGACAACTGTTCTGTAACTATGACAATAAAATGAAGCTGAACATTTTTTCGCGATTTCGAATTTTGCCCCTTCATAAGCAGCCTATATACGTCCCACTGTAGGGCACAAGCCTTCTCTCAGAGAGAGAAGCCCTTTGCCCCTTACTTGGCAATAAAACTATTCAGAAGTATTCCTCATATTGAGTTGACGAGTGCAATCTCCCATTTTTGTATAGGTGTGATGATTTTGTTTTAGAAAAAAGGTAAAAAAAATTACTTAAGCAAAAATATTTCATTTCAATGAAAATTATGTTGTAATGAAAAGTGATATTTTTATGTCTAACCAGTAAACCGTAAAATATCAGCCCTTTTATGACTTTTGGTTGACTCCGTAAATACTACATTGTAAGTTACTGTCAGTCATGAGTATTGTTGCGGGCTTGTAATTAGAATAGAATAGTAAAACAATGACAAAACACACATAAAACAACAAACAAAGGTAAAATTAAAGTGCTTACAAGAAAATAAAACCAATCATAAGTTACGCTGTCATTTACTATCGCCCAATCAACGTTCACCGTCACGCATAGCGCACAGAAAGAACCAATCACAGAGTGATTTACTCTACAGCACATCTTGCGCTCATTTCATTGGTAGATACAGACTAATCAAGAGGACATGGGCCATTTTTGAGAGTGAATTTTGTTTTGAAAAAATACTTCTATGGCTTTGTTATTCGTAGCTCCTGCACAACATAATCACCCGACGTAAACTATAGATAGAATACACTGTGCTATGGCAATCAGACAAAGATAGCGTAAATATTGCACTACATACAATATAGTAAATTTATAAAGAAAACAAATGTCTTGATTTAGATCTAAGCCTTTTTTGTAGCTAGTTCTATCTGTATATTTGTTTTTTCCGGATGGGGGCGCTGTTTGCTGAAATACAGGTTCACGCCTAGTTTAGCAACAGATGATACTATTTGCTTTTGGATAAATGTACCTAGCATAATTCTGATTTAAGAATCACCTTGCATGATTTTCCTGAGACAAATAAATTATTTTTATTATATATTATTACAGCTTGCAGCTTTTAATTTTCCGCTGGCAGGTATGACGACGCGAGTCACGCGTTTTAAATAGCCACTTTCCAGTCCATTTATTGGCAAATTCTGACATTTTAGCCCCACGAAACGCGTGACTCGCGCCATCATACATAATCACCCGACGTAAACTATATATAGAATACCCTGTGCCATGGCAATCAGACAAGGATATCACAAACATGGAAATACACCCATACTGAGCCCATCCATTTGTACAAATCAAGTACGGCGGCTGCCAGCGGAAATCGAACCTCTTAAACTAGTTAGCTATATTTAACCAGAATAACTATCCTATACCTTGTTGCATTATCAATTCATTCTAGTAGGAAAAGTAGTTGTATGAAATGGGGCGCCGCATTGTATACATACATGCTATATCGTTTCCGCTTTTAACTTTTCATTTTCCGCTGGTGCGACGACGCGAGACACGCATTTTAAATAGCCACTTTCCAGTACATTAATTGGCAAACTCTGAAATTTTTGCACCATGACTCGCGCCACCTATGCTGGTAGTCATATCCCTTCTAGAGGCCGCCGCCACTCCGATATCAACTTCGACACCGAAACAATACATCCATAAATGCCTACGTCACCTTATACTTGTTGACTATATTTAACTAGTACATCATCACCAGCCATTTAACGCCCACTGCAGGACTTAGGCCTCCTTCGTGGTTTTTATAACCATGATGGATATTGCCATAATCGCCGCGCTCGGCAGGCGGGTTGGAGATCGCAGTGTGCGGTTGGAATCTCAGGAAAACGCTGCTGCCCGTCTCCTGGTAATTTATTTCCTTGGTCGCCTTCTACGACATCCACGGACGGAAATGGAGTGACGCTATTCTTAATCCGGCGCAACTAGTACAACTACACAATATATTATTGCATTATCAATTCATTCTAGTAATCGCTACCGCTTGCACCTTTATATTATGCGCTAGTATGTAGTCACATCCCCTCTCGAGGTCGCCACACCGATATCGACTTCGACACCGAAACAACATGTCCATAAAAGCCTACGCCACCTATAAATTACTGCCCCCGTGAATTGGCGTTTACGATGCAAGAAATATAAAATATTCATCGGACCGCACAATATCGGCGTAAATGGCTTCATTTACGAGTGCCACGGGGCCCCTTTCAGCGGGCGTAGGGTGCGGACACACTGCGTGTCCGCTGCGTGTCCGTGTACGCTATAATTTTACGCTAACAGCACCTATAGTACTATTTCTATAAATCAATGGAAGTAAAGCCTGTTCAATGCATGAATTCTAGGTTTTACAAAACTCCTCATTAATATATTATTATTATAGATTGTTATGTAATGTCCTGTTCAATGTTTCATGTGAAATGAAGTATATTATATTAAAGTGCTCTTTTAATTTGCTTCGGCACTGTAACACAGTTGGACTATCCCTGATTGCCTTTGTTAGAGAGTTCCACTAGCGGGCATAGAGAACGCGTTGAAATAGAACTCGGTATTGCAGACTGAGACTTGCAATGTTCTAGTATCACGCGCTTAAAAATCTTATAAGTGTATTAAACCGGTTACGGGAAGTTAATCTTAAAGTAAACTGTATGAAGTGTGAGTTTTCACGTCAGGAAATTATTTATTTAGACCATGAAATAACATCAGAAGGTATATTCCCAGTTCCTGACAAAATTAAAACAATGAAAAATTACTCAAGCCATGTAACGCCGACGAGGTAAAATGTTTTGTAGCATTCTCCAACTACTACCGTTGCTTCATACCACGTTCTGCTGACATAGGTCAGCTGTCAAATGACGGTAGATTACAGATGGTTTATTACGAGAAACCAGGGGTTAGCCTATTCCCGCGCTCAGTAGCAAGACAGCCTTAACGACGCGCCCTAGGCAAGCTATTAGACAGCTAACGAGCGGCCCCCGACGGTTCAACCGATTCATTATATGAAATACTGATTCCAGCGCCACTTTCTCGAAAGTTGTCTTGTCAGCTTGTTTAACTTTGTTTTGTGATGAGCCAATAGTTGTATTAACAACTATTGGATCATCGCTGTGTGGCTGTATATACAATACAGCATATTTACAATGTATACCTAAAACCGGCTCTCGTTCGATAATATCAAAATCATCATGATGTAAATGATTTGGGCAGATTGCTGGCAGAGGCTGGATGAGAGTGGCTAAGGACAGGAAGAAGTGGCGTGCCTTAGGCGAGGCTTAAGACTAGCAGTGGACGAGTCCGGGCTGATGCCAACGTGCCGGCAAAACGTCTATTCAGATCAACGGCAAATATTATTGGCAGTCACGAGTGCTGCGAATGCCACGAAGTTTTTTCTAACTCGGGTGATCGTTAAGCTGCGCCGGACAAAAGTTTTTTTAGTTCTTCAAGTAGTTAGGGCAATGCTCTACCATTTTATCACGTAATAATAGTGCATCGTTAGTCGTGCCTCATTCTAGCGGGGTCGCGGTAGCGGCGTCGGCCATGGCCTATTTAAAAAGGTATATTTTAATGTACCTTACAATACAGGTTTCCAGCTGTATTTTCTTTTTCTTCCTGCTCCTCTCCAATAATGGAGGTTGTCCGTTCATTCTTCATCATTTCTTACCAAACGAAATAGGTCTTCGACGCTGGCTACATCCGTCCATTTCCTGATGTTGTTGAGCCACGACTTCCTTCTTCTGCTTCGTCTTTCCCAACTATAACTTATGATCAAATGGTTTGCTCTATAATTTTACGGATAGCTAACTATTAAAAAGTCATATTTAAAATTTCTACTTTTGACTTGAAATCAATCTTGACTTTAAAATTAATTGTTGGTGACAGAAGCTGAATCCTTAGTATTATAAAGTAGCTAAGTGTTACTGAGTCAAGATCCGGATCTTCACCCTATAACACTTAGCTATCAAGACAACGGTAAAATAAAGCAACTTAAAGCCATATTCTTTTATTGAAATTTACAAAGCGTAATTAGGCATTTAAGGTTTATTTTATAGTTGAAACCATCTATTTTAAAGCTGTTTATTAATTTATAGTGACTGAAATGATTTTGTAGTTGGATGTATTTTCATTAATTTTGCAGTGTTCCAATTTCTTCACAGTGCTATGTAGCATTGTTTATAACTAGCAGTGCCCGCGAATATAATAGCCTATGAAAATATTTTTTAATTGTACTTTCTGAGATTACCCCCTACACACAAACACAAATAATTTCTTCCTTATAATGATAAGTATAGTATAGAAGTATTGATATAGATGGAGCCATTATTTTTAAAGAGCCTTTAAATGGGTTCCTATATCAAAGTATCATCATCATCATCAGCCTACGCTTGTCCGCTGCTGGATATACGCCTCTCCTATTGCACGCTACTGAGCACGGTCCTCGGCTACTCTCATCCAGCTCTTGCCAGCCGCCCTGCGGAGATCATCGCTCCACCGAGTCTGACGACGTCCTACACTATGTTTACCGTTCCGCGGTCTCCACTCAAGAACTCGTCTACCCCATCGATTATCAGTTCTTCGGATGATATGGCTGGCCCACTGCCGCTACAGCATGCTAATTCGGTGGGCTATGTCGGTGACTTTGGTTCTCTGTCGGATCACCTCGTTTCGAATTCGATGTTTCAGAGAAACCCCGAGCATAGCCCTTTCCATAGCACGCTGAGCGACTTCAGATTTGTGGACCAGTGCCACCGTGAGTGTCCACGTTTCGGCACCATATGTCATGACGGGTAGGACGCACAAAGTATACTATACCGTAAACACATACGTTTAGTTTGTCAACCGCAAATGAAACCAACGAACGTATGAAATGAGACAAAATTACAAATTCTCGGTCACGTTGATTGCTCGAGCTAAACTTTAATCCACAGCCACTGAACACTGATGATAATATGCAAATCAAATATGCATAACTAACCCGTATTATGGAATGAAATGAAAGGGTTTGCCTCTATTTACTTGCACAGGGCTGGTGGATAGAAAGACTAATCAACATTACGGAAAATCTCTGTCCCCTATTCCTACTTATACGCAAGCTCAAATGTGTTTATATAAAGGTCCTTTTTAGGGTTCCGTAGTAGACAAAGAACCCTTATAGTTTTGCCATGTCCGTCCGTCTGTCTGTCCGCGGCCTAGATCAAAGCAAAGCTAGCTAAAGCTGAAATTTGGCATAGACATTCATTTTAATCACGCCGACAAATTTTTTCCATGTTTGTGATGACCTTGCCTGTTTACCATAGCACAAGGTATCCTAGTTTGGGACCAGGCCAGATTATGTTATTTGGAAGTTATTATTATTCATATATTATTATTATCAACGGGATTCCTTTACAAGAGGCAGGAGTATACAAGCTTAACTGTGAATGTGGTTCCTCGTACATTGGTGAAACTAAGCGTACCATAGCTAAACGGGTGAAGGAACGTATCGCGGACGTGAAACATAAGCGCTCTGCTAGATCTGCAGTCAGTAAAAATCCACTAGCGGTACCAACCACTTTATTCATTTTGATAAAGTTCTAGCCCGAGAAGACCGTTTCTTTCCTAGAATGATACGCGAGGCAATAGAGATCCGACGGCATCCAAAAATAGAGATCGTCGTTGGAACATAGCTACAGCATGGGAACCAGTGCTTAAGTGCATGAGATCCCCTCGCTAGAAGTGTGACTGTAGATTTAATTTTAATTTCAATAAATAATAATCAATATTTTTGAGGTTATATAAAATAATTGTTTTATAGATTGAATTTTAATCTTAATCACTAATAATCAATATTTTTGAGTTTATAATATAAAATAATTGTTTTGCCAAGTTAAACTTTCCAAATTTGCCAAAATATTTTTTGGAAGGTAACTTAATATTTTTTTGTAATTTTCGCCGAGGGTCGTAAACTAACAGTTAATGCTTTCAAAAAGACGCCTGTTACCTCAGTCTACCAAGATCACGGGACTTGCAAAAGTACGGAAACGTCGGAAAATTGTAGAATGAAAAAATAAACGAGTAAATATCAGTGCAAATTCAGTTTATAATTATGTCTAGTGCTCGTGTTAACCTTAGAAAATACTATAAAAGAATATGTGAATATTTTCACTGGTAGCGCCGATTAGCCTTTAAAACTTCTCCAAAATAAAGTTGTGGTACACGTAGACGATATTATTTTATTGATTTTTCATTCAAAGTTTCACGAAGGAAAAGTCCACAAACAAAGTTAAATTCAATTAAACGAAGACAAAAAAAAAACAGATTCACACACTACAGATTACAGCCAACGAAATAAACCGCCCCGAGACATTATCTGACCCAAAGGTACTCATAGACCCCCTCTACAGATCCGTGAAATCCCTTTCTGTGCTGTCAGCAGGTACCTTAAGCCTTTCTCCCCCGAATATAACTCAACGCCACTCATAACTTCGTAGTCTCTTTAACTTAAAATATAGACCAAAAAAACAAAAGGGCATAAATATTACTCGTACATTTCGTACGGGTTTAACTTTGGAGAGCCTAGCTAAAAGATAGTTCTTAATTCAAAATTTATTCGGCAGCTGTTAAGTTTCATATTTGAATAACCTTCTCAATGGCCAATAGTCCTTAAATTAGACATCACAATTAGATTCTATATTAATAAAACTTACCTACTAATTAGAATACATTGAGTGGTTCGCGTTATTTGATGAATTTTCAACACGCCGACAGAATCGTCGGAGCGCAAACTTGTTTGATCAAACATTTGAACAGGTCTGAAATCATAATCAGCATAATATTTAACTTGCAGATGAACGAAGTTTTTTTTTAACAAAATCACTTGATTTTAATAGGTTGCTGGATTTGCACTTCTAAGTTCATGGCTCAGTACCTCCGTAACCGGCAACATTATAATCTGAAGTAAAAATCTTAAATTTATTTTATCCAGATTTTAGATTTATTAATATTTATGAAAGACCAACGCAACGTTTTGAAATAATAATATTAACTAAATTTAAATTAAATTTCATGTTACAAGCGCAACAATTGCCGTAGATATTTACGGTTTTATTTATAAAAAAATCTTTAATCTATAGAATTCTAAATAACCCGATCGGACCACCACAACAATGGTTTTTAATTGTTATTTTCAAGGTCATAATCTAACAGGTTAAAACGCCGATAAAATAGTCTGTGGTAGAGATTTTACAAGGAAAAGTCGTAGCCACAGATTAAATCTGCGATGACAGGCACAGATTAGACATACGACAATACAGTGGCCGCTTCCAACCGGTCTTTTTGGAAATCCATGGAGGAGGCCTATGTCCAGCAGTGGACTTCTTGTGGCTGAATGATGATGATGATGATGAATACAGTGACAGCATCGGTTTTGTTCTCCGGTGGGTTTTATCTGACTATTGAAAACCCCGGTCTAAGCTAAGTATTTTCATTTCCAAATAAACTGACTCTTCGGAGTGCTTCTTTTTTTTAAAGAAGGGTTACTAATATAACCAAGTCCATCTTTACTTAGGAAGATGCACTATCTTTACTTACTTCACATGTTCAATAAGGTTCTCTTTATCATAAGAAATAATAGTGTCGAAATAACGGTTTTGCCTTTCCTGATACTGTTTTGTACTGGCGAAATGTTTAATTACATTAGGGAAAAATTCATGCTGATGTATGTTAATAATTTTAACAAATTAATTTGAAATAAAATTACTCAGTAATTATCCCTGGATAAGTATTAATCTATTTACTTACTTATCCAGTGATTTGGCGCAAGCCACCATAAGACAGGCCGAACTATACTAATGCAGCTATGTTAAATAAAATGCCATCATAAGTTCAATGTCTCAATGATCTCAAACTTTCTATTAGAAGGCTTACGGACTTGAAATCTGTTAAATTCAATTCAATTAAATTCTGCCCTCATGAGCTAACTGCGCTCAGTTTGCATAATTTTATAGGATCATGGAACAAAAGCATATTTAGAGGCTTCTGAAATAACATTATGTTGGAATAAGACTATAAGTTGGCAACCCCTACTTTATAATATTACCACAAGGATTTGATCGCTTGGGTCACTACAAATATCTTTGTCTTTGTCTTTGGGTTGCCCCTTTTTTAACCGACTGCGATAATAAATGAGGGGTGTATATTACGCGCTTATACATGGTTTTCGTGAAACAAGAGTGTTTCGTTTTAACTTATGTTCTAAGACGTTCAATTTCTTTTGTTGAGTAGTACATTTTTTTTCTATAAAAATATTACAGCTGCTAATAAAAATACAAATCTGTAAAAGAAGATCTAAACTAATCCGGATACTTAATAAAATGTCTCGCCTGTAGAGACTTTAAATTGCTGCATTGATTGGGTACCTAGGTCTTATTTATTACTTTAAGCAGTCGGGTTTTTGTGTTTATAATTAAGTTATTTCCGTGAAAACGGGCCCGATCATTTCAATGCGGACGTATAAATCTGACCTGAAATCCATTGTGAGTTAAACGGGGACCAAATTTTTCAATTGCCGGCTCCGGCAGCATAAATAATACGAGTACCAAAATTTTAGGCTGAAATATACCAGGTACATAGTATATACCTAATACATAAACTCATAAAACAGTTTGACGCGTTTTAACTTACTCTATAACCTGAATTGTGTCATACAATCGCGACTGTGTATTAGGTAAACTTAATTACCTCAGAGCCGTTAAATTTATATCAATGCTTGAGCATCGCGTGTTATTAAAAGTTCTATTGTGTTGTTACATGAAAACAAAAACGCGCGTCTCGCGTTATCATGCTAACTACACAGGTCATGCGTGTTATTAAAAGTTCTATTGTGTTGTTACATGAAAACAAAAACACGCGTCTCGCGTTATCACGCTAACTACACAGGTCATGCGTGTTATTAAAAGTTCTATTGTGTTGTTACATGAAAACAAAAACGCGCGTCTCGCGTTATCATGCTAACTACACAGGTCATGCGTGTTATTAAAAGTTCTATTGTGTTGTTACATGAAAACAAAAACGCGCGTCTCGCGTTATCATGCTAACTACACAGGTCATGCGTGTTATTAAAAGTTCTATTGTGTTGTTACATGAAAACAAAAACGCGCGTCTCGCGTTATCATGCTAACTACACAGGTCATGCGTGTTATTAAAAGTTCTATTGTGTTGTTACATGAAAACAAAAACACGCGTCTCGCGTTATCATGCTAACTACACAGGTCACGCGTGTTATTAAAAGTTCTATTGTGTTGTTACATGAAAACAAAAACGCGCGTCTCGCGTTGTCATGCTACCTACACAGGTCATTGAGTTTCTCTGGTCGGGTCGCCCGTTCGTCTATCTGAGTTTGTTCAGCATTACCAATGACTTCGTTTCATTAGGACTAGTATCGTTATCATCTGCTCTCATTTTAAGTCTGTTAACTCAGCCCGTCTTGGCGGGAACCATTTTAGATACAGCTCTAGTATTTCCTAGTTGATACCGCTTTCAATCTTTGTCTATGTACGTTAAATAATTCGGGTTCTTGTCGGAATGTAGCGCAGTATTGTTCCCGGGAGTTTGGAAAGATTAATGGCTATATGGATTGGAAAGATATAGGCCCGTAAAATATATCTCATCTCGGTTTTCATGGAGTTTTCATAGCGTCATGTCGGCGTAGTAAGTGCGTTCGAAAGATATAGTTTTGGATTCAATCCAAGATCTTCTGGCCTATGGGCTTTAAAACGTTTATCAAAATGTTCAAACCACTAAATATTATACTTTACTAGCTAACTCGGCAAACGTTGTTTTGCTATATTCACTAGCCTACGATTTATTTTCAGACCTACCAAATATACACAAAAATTTCATTAAAATCGGTGAAGCCGTTTCGGAATCTAAATGTGCTCTAAACGAATAATCCGTTTAGAGCACATTAGGCGTCTTTTAGTCGGCGTTTATTGGTTTTGTACTGCATATTTTTATTTTATTCCACCTGGCGGGTATATCTCTTTAATTTATACAGGTCATAATCTATCTCCGTTCTAAATTCCCTTGAGACCTTTTCGGGGTTGTATTTATTGGGCATTAGTTTCAACGGGCGACAAACCGCCCCGACGACGCAACTGGGCGGGGGGCGGGAGAAAAACTGAGAACATATCTCTAAAAACAAAGAAATATACCTTTAGGTTTTATATGAGTACACGATAAAGATGTACCTACCATTTTTATATTATCTGAATCAATAGCCCTGATTCAGACTTATAAAATGTAAATGTTTTGACTAGTTGTATATAATAAAAAATAACTCTGTTCCAGATAACGGTGTTCAGGATTCAGGAGCGGGCAGAGGGCGGCGAGGTTCAGGAGCTGGACCAGGTCATCCTCACAGCGCTGTTCAGGGCCCAGCACCTCTCCGCAAGCGAGCAACTGTCTTTGGCTCTCACCTGGAACCGGGTGGACATCGCGCGCTCGGAGATCTTCGTCTACGGACAAGAGTGGCCGCCTGGTGAGTTTAATGGATGATTTTATTACTTAAAAATATCTGCGTGGCGATTGCCTTGAAAATATTGGAAAATTACTCCATTTCGAAACTAAGCTTTCGTAAGCACTAATATTATTGATTCGTTTCCTGATTTATTTTCAACTTCTCTTAAAGTTATCGTCCGGGGGCAGAAAATGTATCCATGACACTTCGACCCAGTGGAATCTGTTATGTCTGCTGTTGTCCCTATAGCTATGCCTCAACAAAGATGTTTTTTTGTGAGTTTAGTAACGCCCTTTAGGGATAGAGATAGGATATTCTGTATTGTGTGTACACCAGGAATTACATATGAGAGTTTAACAATAATATAGTACAGTACAATTGGCGGCCTTATTACTAAAAGTAATTTCAAGGTGCCTAATGTCTTCCGCTTTAGGGTTAGCCTTTCCCAGGAGACTCATTCTTTTTCTAAATAAATAATGACTGACATTTCCTGATTTGTACAATAAACAAATGCTATTCTATACTGTAAATAAATATTCGAGTTTAAAGTAGGTAACCGATCAAAAATTTACAAATTGTCAGTATCTGCATTGAAATGAAAGTAAAGTTTGTAGAAAAGTTGTAGTTATAAGTAAAAATATCATAGAAATCGGAAAAAAATGCACTTTTTCGACACTTATTTTAACCAAAATTTTCCAAATTATTTCCGTTTAAAGAAAGAGGTGCATACAGTCCTACACACACACACTCTCATCTTTATTACGGAGGGGTAGGTAGAGACCAGGGTTTGCCATTTGCCACGATCCTGATAAACCGCTTTCGCTTAAAAAATCAATAGAAATCAATTCAGTTAATCACGGTTTTTTACAAAATTCCAAATCAACTCCAACCAGTCATCCTGGAAGAGACATACCTATTAAGTATTTATAAAAAGTTTCACTAAAAACAAAAAGGTAAATCAAATCAAATCAGACGTTTAATCTTAAAAAACACAAAATCATTCCTTTAACATTGCTGAACGGAATCGAAGTACTTAAAAGATTTTCATCAGCTGCAAAGCTTGAGAATTTCTTGAGGGTTTTTTATCGTGCTGCCAGCATCTAAAGGTTGTACATTATGGACATTTTCTTTCCTTTGCAAACAAAGCAAAAGCCAACGAACAACGTTGTATAAGCAGTAGGTACATAAATAGCCAATGAAGAGATGTAGGAGTAAAACCGAAAGCTACTTTTGGCACAACTTGACTCATGGAACTGATGGAACTTCATCATCATCATCATCAGCCATTTGACGCCCACTGTAGGACGTTGGCCTCCTTCGTAGTTTTCATAACCATGACGGGTTTTGCCATAATTGCCGCGCTTGGCAGGCGGGTTGGCGATCGCAGTGTGCGGTTGGAATCTCAGGAAGACCCTGCTGCCCGTCTCCTGGTAATTGATTTCCTTAGTCGCCTTCTATGACATCCACGGAAGGAAATGGAGTGACGCTATTTTTAATCCGGCGCCACACGGACACTGATGATGGAACTTATGCTGCTTAAAGCCGATGGGTATTTGCTTGCGCTAGTACGGAGGTTCCATCAGTTTTTCAAAAGTAGTTAGACAATATATTGCAGTTGAAATCAAGTCACGTGTATATGTGACACAGTTATACATTTTTCAAGTTCCTTATTAAAAACCATAGAGATCAACAAAAAGCTTTCAACAGAAACCTCAAATTTGACTTAACTTAACCAATATCTTAAGAGCAGCAAGCAAGTGGCAAATTTTATGGATTTGACACTCTCCGGAATGTTTTATGGCACCGAAAGAGCTGAGTAAAGTGGATAGCGATAGATAATCCGACCGTTTAAAATGGGTATCTGATCCACTCGTTTGATATTGGAAGCCATGCATTACTTAACAGCATTTTCAGGAGCGCAGTCCCTGTAAAACCTTAGTGAGTAACTTACGTGGTAAAGTACAGTTAAATACAGAAAATATTATAGCAAGCTTTGAAAGCTTTGCAGAGTTGTTTATTGACTATTGGTACGATCATCCAAACAGGTAATTGTCAAATCGGTGGTTATTCAACATTATCAGACGTTATGCTTTTGCGTACTTTACCGACGAATTAAGCAGTGCCTAAGAGTTACAATTTTTGGAATGACTAAAATTCCGATTCGAGTGCGGCAGGTCCTTCTACATATATTATGAAACACAAAGGAAGAACTCAGGACGGTTCTTATTTGGTGTCTCCTGGCACTTTTGTTCGCTATTGCCGAGCACCATACTTCGTCGCAGGTCTACGGCCTTCATTACTTCTTTTCAACGTAAGTACATAATGTCAATGCGTCTCAAAGATCGGATTGAATGTAAAAAAAAAATGCTAGGATCCTGTACCAATACAAGTGATATTATAAACTGACAAGCTTTTGTCCACATACTTTAAGATGCGAATTGGAAATTTTGATGAAAGGAACCTCGATTTTTCTCAGCAATTACAAAACCTGGACAACTGACATTTGAGTAACAGATTCTGTATGTCATTGAATCAATTTCGTCGGTTGCAGAGCCACGATTGTCAGAAAAAAATACCGCTTGACATTATATATTCTATGTCGTTCAATAACTTACACCAAACTTAGTTTTATAGGTATTTACTTACTAACTCTTTAATCTTTTTCAATGGCATTTACATTGAAATCCTCAATGTATCAACGAAACTGCCTAAAACGGAACATATTGACAGATACAGATAAAAGGATCAATCGTTTATTTGTCCCTTCTACAAGCACTGTAAAGGGATTGCCTGAACTTTATTACCTATCTAAAATAAACAGTACAATTCGTTTCGTCGCTCCGACACCCACCGATTCGATGCAGATTCAATCTCTGCACGAATAAAATTGGATCAGCCATCGTTAGACCAGTATATATCGACTTGATAGGACCCCTACGAACAAAAAACCCAACGGTAAACGAGATCTTTTAGGGTTTGTTTGCGAGCAACATTCTTGATCATTAAGCTCTCTTTAGAGCCTTATCACACTAGCGAATTGCGAGCGAATACGGAACGGAGCGGACGCGCAACGAATGCGTCGCGAACACGCTGCGGCTGCACAGCGAAGACATTGCGAACGCGTGGCGCATTCGCAACGTTTTCGTCGCGTGTTTGTAGCGAGTTAACGACGTAGGACACATTCAGTAACAAAATGGATTCCGACGAGGAAACACTGCTATTGACTCTGTTACTTCGAAGACGCCGGAGACGAAAACGAAAGCATCGACGAATTTGGAAAGATCCATTATCAGTAATCGAATGGAAGAGAGCGACTACTTTGTTTCGTTTAGCAAACGAATAAAAAATGATTCAAAACAATTTCGGCCGCCTACTTGTCTCCATGGCGTGTCTTCGAGCCCTCCAGTCTTCGTGTCGAAAACCCGCCTCCTTGGCTTAGGCCCTAAGGTTCCCTCTTGTATATATTTTTTGTTCTTTTATTAGGTATAGATTCATTCTTTTGTTTAGTTTTAGGCTTACTGGTTCTGACGATTATACTTCTGCAGTTTTAAATCTTTCTTTTATTTTCTTCAGCTTCCGTTACAAAGTGTTGTGCCTTCACACAACACTCGGTAACGTGACAGCGGACGGGCTGGCGTCTGTACACGACAGTACAAAATGGCGTCCACGTTGCTTTACGCGGCGATCTTGTTGCGCGTCCACAACGAATTCGCTGCGCGTGCGCTGCGTATTCGTTGCGCGCCCGTAACGTAGTCGTTGCGCGACCGCTCCGCATTGAAAACGCTCGAAATTCGCTAGTGTGATAAGGCTCTTAGGTTTATCTTAATGTGTTAATATACAGGTTCCCGTATCCGAAGAGTGCTAACGGAACCCTATTACTATACCTAAGACCACAGAACATAGACGTCTGTCTATCTGGCAAATAAAGGTATTTATTTCTAGAACCGTCCTAAGTAATATTCTATGTTGAAATTTTCACAGAATATGCATTATTATTATAACTGTAATACACTGTGCACTCGCGGAAGTGTTTGTGAGAATCAGCGTGATTGTGGAGCCTCGTGTTTGTGAGTGTAGTGCTATTTATTTATGCGGATATTGGAAGGTAACGAAAGTCTGGTATTGACACCAGACTTTCGTTACCTTCCAATATCCGCAACGAGTTGTTTTATTGATTGGTTACGGGACAGCGACACCTAGCAACCTGGATCTGTTTCTATGCGGCGCCCAATCAGCTACCGCAGCTCTAAAATGGCTAAGTGCGCAGTCTGCCAAAAGTCTTTATCCGTGCCTACAGATGACGCGTCTGTGTACCATCTATGAGACTATCTGCCATAGAGTATGCACAGGCCTCACGACTACTACTGCTGCGGTGAACTGGCAGTGCCCGGATTGCAAGCGGAACTTGACCCTGGGCGATAAGGTATTTAATAACGCGCATCGGGATTTCGGATTCAAGACTTTTTCAGTAGTCGCCTATTGCTGCCAAGGGAATGACTCTGGAGGTTCTTGTGTCTGAGCTAAGGGAGTTCATGACGGAAAATAAAAAAGACCTCCAGGCTGTCCGGCGTGAGATTGAAGAGTTTCGCCAGGAGTATCTCAGCACGAGGGAGGCGTTGGCTTTGTTTAGGCATTATAATACACTGGAAACCCTTGTAACCAATGATGTAGGTATTGAGGGTCAACTTGTAGAGCGGGTAGATGAAGCATGTAGGTAATCTCGGTCTGTTAATGGACGGAGAGTTGCGCTTTGAGAAACATAAATACTACGTGTTGTGAGGAACTGCATCTACCGGCTCAAGTTACTGTATGATATAGATTTGTGAATCGCTTGTATTATTTAGGCTAAACTACTGTGATATGATCATCCATGGTTGTATTCTTAGTCGTACAAAAAGGCTTAGACAACGTGTGCAAAACGCATGTGCACGTTATTGTTTCCGGATCCCTCCCCGCTCCCACATCACTCCGTACCTGTGTGACGCAAATCTGCTAAACATGCAGGCGCGCCGGCAACTGCACCTTGTACGGTGTTGTACGGTATTAAAGGGGGTAATACCCCCTTTTATTAGTTTAGTAAGCTCACTTGGTCTAGTCAGGCCAGGTACTACAAAGTGACGGCCATTCTACCACTGCACCGAACGGCAGCGTTCCGAGGCAGTTTCAGATTTGCGGCATCTAAGTGCTGGAATGATGTACCTCCTCCTATCCATGCCACTACTAGTAAATACGCTTTCAAGCGCAAGTTTGGAAGCTATTTGCCGAAAATTCAGAAAGCCCATCCAGCACTTAGTGTGTATTTATTTATGGTAGTTCATTAGATACCTATAATATTCTTTATAATGTACGGTGTGAAATAAAGAGTATTAATCTAATCTAATATTATTTAATTTTACAATACATTAATAAGTATGTATATAATTAGTTATTATTGTTTGTATATATATTGTTCATTTATTTCTTTAGGAACTAAAACAATGTAACATTACAAAGCCGAGATAAAAACAGACAGTCGTTAAAAGTTCCACAGATAACTACAAAGAACAATGTTACTTAATAGGTATAACCAAATCGATTATATTACTTTACAATATTTTTATTCATTTTAAGTGTTTAAAATCAATTTCGAAAGGAGACATCTCATCGCAGTTATTCCATCATGGAATTTTTTGTGACATATATACGTTCATATACGTTCCGGGTGCCAAAAAACTCATATTATTATGGTCCCAACTGAAAATCAGTTTTGATGGTGTTATGCTATCCATAGCACACTCCAGTCAAGTATGCTGAGCTGGAGCCCCTTTTTTGTTGTCACGGAAGCACCTGAAGCGTTTGGAGTCGTGGGTGGCTGGGTGCCATACCCAGCTGCCTTCGATTTTATATGCCTCACATTTTCTATTCACGATTGTTTGGTTTTGATTTTTGTTTTGTTGACTATCGTGTATTTTGTTGGTTCGACGTGTTTACTTTGTGTTACTGTGACAACTTCAATAAATGTCTTACGTTTTCCTATTGAAGGAATCTTAGCAAGGGGTAACTGGTTGCATTCAAATACTTTAGTGACATACTAAAGGCGGCTCGTAGCCCCGGCTGCCTGAGTGATCTTAAACGATCACGAAGGTTAAGCAACACAGGGCGCGTTCAGTGCATGGATGGGTCGCCGTCTATGCCTAACGCTAGTGGCATTTTTCCGAGCGGTTCCGTGCTTCGCAAGGCACGTTAAGCTGTTGGTGCCGGCTGCCGTCGATAGATGGCAATCGTTAAGCCAAATTCAGAGGCCTTAGGGCGGCGACAACTTCTGACAGTAGTCGAGCCACTAGTCTACAAGCCTCCACCAATCCGGACTTGACCCCCGTGGTGGAGTATGGCCTATACCTTCCTCAGGGAAGAGACCCGTGCCCCTCGGTGGGGACATAATGGGTTGATGATGAAAGGCGGCCATTAGAGCGAGCCCCTAATAGAGACACCCCGCTATTAGCATTAAACTTGGAACCTGATACCAGTGGCGTAACTATACCATCTGAGGCCCGTGGCAAATTAATTGGATGGGGCCCTGCCAGTAAAAATAAACAATATAACAGGTATATGGTTTTTAGTTGTAGTATATATGGCCCAACTTTAATTGATTTGAACTACTCATATATAAACATTAGCATTGTTACAATTTTTTGTTAAAAATGTTAAGTTTACTTCTGAGCTTACCATGCTTTACCATGCGAGAGGTCCCGGGTTCGAATCCCGGCTGGGGACAAAAAAAAAACCCCAGGTCTTGGATGTTTACATGTTTGTGATGTCGTTGTTTCTGGTTCCCACGACACAGGGTATCCTAGTGTGGGGCCAGAAGCAATGTATGTGCCTGTATGTAAATGTTTATGTTTTTATGTTTTATGTTTTTAGATAAGGCCGCGTATCTATAGTTCGGGGGCCCCCTCAGGTCGGGGGCCCGTGGCATTTTGTCAGCCCTGCCACCCTATAGTTACGCCACTGCCTGATACTTAGACTTAATAAAATTTGGTTTCTACGCTGTTAGGGTTGTTATTTTGTTTTTCTTGCGAGAGTATTACCAACAAGTTGTTGCATAATTGTTATGATCTTTTTTTCACAATAAAAAAGGGTTTTTGATTGATTCCGGTGTTTTCTGTCAATTTTTTTAGATCTTTATATCAGAATGACACAGTTGGCGTTTTATATGCCACCATGCGATAATAAACAACTCTCATTTTTTAGGTTTCAAATAAGTTATACGCTACCATAATATAAGATCTTTTCCTAAAATAAAAATGTCTTATTACGTAGCTTAACTCATTTGAAACCTATTAACCTGCATGGCGAATGAGAGCCACTGAGGCAAGCTGGGCGGCGGCGCGCGCTTGACGTAACCTGTGAAACGTGCCCCACCACTGTAGGTGGGGAAAAATTCTTATATTATAATGGATTGATAACAAATAACAAAGCCAAAAATATGTTAAAGTTTTTTCGTTATGCCCTATCGTAAAAGGTAATGCATCTAGCAAAAGAAAAAAACAATTATGCCACAAAATACACGAAAACAAAAGAAACTCGGAAAGGCAAGCGCGATATCACACTGGCCGTCATTTTATTATCTTTCGTGAATACCCGTGTCGGTTTAAAAATAAAGTATTCAATGGCCATTGTGTAATACTTAGTGACGTTTAAAAATGGAATGCTGAAATAAGAGCTGTGTACCTAAGCTAAATGAGTTCACTTGAAATTTTGAATAAAGTTTAACCTATTTGCTCGCTGATAAAATTGGCAAGTAAATAGAGTGATTAAAGCGTTAACTTGTATGATTGAAACATAAAATATATTTAGGACACATGGATGGCAGTAATTTTTAATTAACTACTATCATAATTTTCCGATATTACTTTGCATTTTTTTACGTTATCTACAATCCCCTCCTAAACTTTTCTTGCATTGTTGTTTTCAATTTATCTAAATTAGAAGCGTTTCATATTTTCACAAAGTAGCGTTGCATAGTTGGAGGAAAAATAACTCTCATGATTTTAAAGTCGTAGAGCGTGCTTTTTAAAGTAAGTACAAAATATATGCAAATTAATTTTAATGAACGGTAAAACTGTTTTTACTCCACAGGGAGAACAAAGTTTTCAACTTATAAAAGGAATTCAGAATGTACAGGCGAAGATAAGAAACTGTAGAAAGGTCTAATCTAAATAAGCATTGTAAGTAAAACGAAGTAAGGCTGTTCTTTATTTTTTTATATATAGAGAGCTATTTGTGGAAACCCTATTCAAAGATGCTCTTTTGCTTGCCTAGCTCCCATTTCACACGGCATATACACGTCAAATGGAAAATGGAAAGAATATCCAAAGAGCCTTCTCCATACTGTACAGATTACGTCATTTACACTAATGCACTACCTATCTGACGCGAATAACGCTTTTATTTCTCATTGTACTTTTTTAGGATTTCGTACACCAAAAGGAAAAAAATGGAACCCTTACAGGATCACTTTGTTGTGTCGCCCGTCCATCCGTCCGTCCGTCTGTCTGTCAAGACAAAAAAGATCGTTGTAACTTTGTCTTTGACTTAACAACAAACTGATTTCCTACAATATTTCCTAGACCTATTTACTGTAATTTATCGCAATAAATTGAATTGAATTGAATTGAATTGAATTATTAGTATAGGCGCTTTCTTATACATAGATAGACGAAGACGGTGATTAACAAGTTAAACGTAAACCAATAGAGGAAGCTTAGGCACATAAATCCCTTTAGCAGTTTGATTTACGAGGTCTTTGGCAGACCTCGAGGATGATCCAAGTAGTGTCTTATTACACGAAACTATTTTAAGAGTTGTCCGTTTTACTAAACTGGCGTTGGATTGGGCTAATAATGAAGTGATACAATAACGAACTACCTACATTTTATTTATTTACTTTCACTTTTACTTTCAAAATGAAGACGCAAATCGTCCGCTACGGACATCTGTTTTGCCCATACTATTTTCATTTTGAGGGAATCTGGAACTGAAGATGATGAAGCTGGTAAATAATCCCTCTTTCTACGTTTCTTCATACGCATGTATGAGTTCTGTTTTATGTACACCTACCTACCCTCTTCTTTCAGTCTTGTCCAGTCTAACGTTATCAGGAAGAGATCGCTTTTAGCGATAAGATCTCCGATTGTATACTAACTAGATATTTAGTACCTTATCTCTGTAAATTACCGGTGTGCCATAAAGAGTTATCCTTACACTGCGCGTGGCCCGGCACTCACTTAGCCGGTCTTTTATTTCTTGATTGCATTTCAAAAAAAAATTACGGATTAGGAAGAAGAAGAAGAAGAAGAAAGTTATCTATTATACCAACAAGATACATCGCAGAAACAAAATAAGCATATAAGTAACATAATATGAACAACAACAGAGAGAAAACTAAATACGTAACAGACAAAACGAATAAATAAAACAGGACCATAGATGTAGCCTGTGGTGTATCTAAGTTGCCACAAAAGGCAGCTGACTCAGCATTGTGCTGAGGAAGTGATCAATCAGCGCTGATTTTCAGTCAGTGCCTACGGTAAGCTCCGTTAGACGTATAACTATGTTAAAAAAAATTGTTTACATGTACGAAAAAGTCACCTGATCATATTCTATCCCGCACACTTGATTCCAAGCCGATCTCTTCAAACACTAGTGACCACTGGTACCGGCTGTTATTTATACAGGCTGTTCCAATGGCCGCCCTATTTGCGTGTTTGTGCCGAGCATACAGCGGAGCACCCTGTTATCGCCCCGGGCGTCTGATGGCCTCGTCCGTTGTTAAATTGAAATTAATGGACAAGGTACATGGAGCTACAATTGAAGGTGTAAGGTTGTCTATGTTAGAGTTTTGATCCACCGTATTGGACGGTATCTAAGATTGCTTTAGCGCTTGCCTGAAGAGGCCCTTGTCTAACAGTGAATATTGACGGGCTGGATATGATGATTGGATTAGATTAGAGCTATTTATTGTACACACCAGAAAAAAAAATACATTAAAAGCCTTACATATCTGAGTTAAGATGATGGTTGGCTAAAATGAAATACTAATAAGTATAAAGCCCACCTATTGTAGAATATTTTAATAATAATAATAATGTGGCGTGTGGCGCCGGATTAAGAATAGCGTCACTCCATTTTCTCCCGTGGATGTCGTAGAAGGCAACTAAGGAAATTAATTACCAGGAGACGGGCAGCAGCGTCTTCCTGAGATTCCGACCGCATACTGCAATCGCTTACCCGCCTGCCAAGCGTGGCGATTATGGCAAAACCCCTCATGGTTATGAAAACCAAGAAGGAGGCCTATGTCCTGCAGTGGGCGTCAAATGGCTGATGATGATGATGATGAAGCCAATCAGAAAATCAACCAATCCTGTCGGCTCACTGAACTGTTCTTTTGTATTCGTTGGGTAGGTCTGCATCTAGCCCCGGATCTACGATTTCGCCTACCCAAGGCCAAAACTAGCGCCCCCTGAAGCCCCAACCCGTACTGGGTGCTGTGGTGAATTAAGCTCCTATATTCTCATAACTACCTATTGAATATCTTTCAGAAAGTCTTTCGACTTACTCACTCATGTACGGAACGCATACGTGAATTTGGCGCCCCGTACAACAGGACATTTGGCTCACAGTACAACAGGAACTCTATAATCGATATGCTTTTATTCAAATCGGCGTATTACATGATATCGATATGGTTTTAAAAAGCTTTTATATAACGAACACAATTTCCTTCACAATTACCTATGTGTTACACTGAACGACAGCATACGCAAGAGTGTGTTTAGAGAACGTTGGGGACTAAATGAGGATGTAGTGATTAGTGATCAGAATTGACATAGGATTAGTAAGCATTTCAAAAATTTGGTCCCAATTTAAGGCTGTGGTTACGTCTGGAATCCGACTTGCTCGTACAATTTATTATTTTGAATTTATTATTTACTGATGTTAATATGGGTTACGTTATCATATTTCTAAACAAACTGGTTCTTCATGTTTAGAAAGAACTTCTAGAACTTTACAAAAGAAAGTGGTTTTCCGACAGTTTATAAATTTTGATGATGAAATGGCAACACGAAACTAATTACAGATGGCGCCACTGAGATTTGCCCCGACAATGTTTGTTTTGTTTTTTAAGTGTTGCTTACTTTCGGATTTTTCATCGAAATTCAACATAAACACGTTATGAAAGGCTTTTCACTGAAAAAGAGAAAGCTTTGTAAAACTGAAAAAGCAAAGTTTTGTATACCGCGAAAGGAATACGGACGGTAATGCAAAGGTAACCTCAAAAATATTTTTTACACATTTCTTGCAGAAATAATCGCATAACTTTAATGAATTACTGGCCGATTTATTGATTATATAGTGTAAAATGTTAAATTTACTTAAGAAAGATACTCAGAAACATCGAAAATCGTTGTAAAATGATCCACACTATGTACCATATAAACTTACTCATAAAATCATACTATTTCCACATGAACTCTCTTAATTTTATTCCATTTTGGAAACGAAGCAGCTTTATGAGCATAAAACGATGCTGCGGAACTACTACTTCTAAATTCCTATCACCAGCAACTAAATTGTCCTATCATAGGTATTGATATCTATTCAAATCTGCCCAGTTCAATGCTATGGGCTGGCTCTGGGTAATTAAATCCTGCTGCTTACGTATTTTGAGATACGGGCTTAGGCCCAAAGAAATGCGTGTTACAATATATGATTATGATTTTATTAGATAAAACCGATGTTTAAAAGTACCCAGGAACATTGTTTTACTTCACTTAGAATTGCAGCAATAATAGCTTGCTTTACATTTGCTAAATGGGTTGAATCATTGATATCAAGGCTTGCATTGCTCGTTTTTAGTTCATTTTAGGTTTAACAGTCTAGCTATCTAGACACTGTATCCGTTTTTAACGAGTGTGAAAAATGCGGACCTGAAAACAAACAAGAATGATAAAACATAACTTTTAACTATAATTCTGACTGTATTTCATTAGTATACCTGCGTAGAAATATTTTTTTACTAGAATCATAACCTATAAATTTCGTAATAATCGATTTACTTCCTCCAAATGGTTTAGGAGCCACAGTTTTTCTATTGCAAACTGAGCAGTAAATACATAGGCACTGATTTTTTTGCAAAAAGACGCTACTCATATATCTTGGGTTTATATAATTACAAATATTGTGCTTTTCCCATATAAATAGTCAAGAAAACGGGACATCCTCCATTTTGAACTTTTCGACAGTTGCCACTCCCATTGTTGAAACAAAAAGAAACATACCAATAGACAATAATCATTGTCCTGGATAGTAAAGTAAGATGGATTAGATAAGTATTAAAAAATAAGAATATTTTTTATCAAATAAACATAACAATAAAGTCTCAAAAAAAGGGAAACGCAAACACAAATTGTTTTCAAACCTGACCAGATTAATTCACCCGAAAGCAACAACTTTTGATCAAAACTTTGAGCAGATTAAAACAGAAATAAATCTAGCTCGAAATTAATTTTATTTATACCACACCCACTCAGATAGTGTCTCATTGCTCGTTCATAAACGAGTTCAAAGTTCGTCATTTCCCCTTATAAATGTGCGGCGGGAAAAGTTATATGGAATTTCATCCATTCCTGCCCTACTAGCGTTCTTTTGTTTTTTAGCAGCGAATATAAAAATGCTAAATAGAAAAAAAGTTTTAGGTATATCAAATAATTAATTTTTCGATCGATTTTGCTTTTATTTAATTAAAAGTTAAGCGATGCTTAAAATCATCAAATTAAATTAATTTGATCAAATAACGTGTCTGGCTAGACCCTGCTGATCGATTTTGCAGTCCTGTCGCTGACCTCCACGGTAGTAGCTAAGTACCGCAGAGGTCAGTTAGTTTTGCCCTGTAGGCGGAATGAAAACCTCTTTAGTCTATGGAGACATTTTTTCTTTTTAAAAATTCCCGCTCTTATTTTTTTTTACACAAAAATGTTTCTCGCGCCCTTAGAGAACCTAGCGCTGTATTTTTTGTCGTTTCAAATTTATGTTAATTTTCAACCCATTTCATCATCATCAGCTATTTGACGCCCAATGCAGGACATAGGCCTCCTTCGTGGTTTTCATAACCATGAGGGGTTTTTCCATTCCATTTGATTTGCCCTTATTCTATAAAAAAACGGTAAATCTATTTTTTGTCTTGTTGTCATATTGCCGTATTTCAAGTATTCCTCCCACAACATCTTTGGTTCCCGAGTTCCCTGCGCCCGGATTGTTGTGTGAGTTATTGTAATACTGTATGTGTTATGTTACTTTATGTAGCCCATAGATGTCCCGCTGTAGGACACAGGCCTTATCTCAGAGAGAGAGAGAGAGAGAGAGAGTATCGCGCGCACACCGCGAATTGGGAATTTCAATCGCTGAGGCACCGTACAAATGAGCTATTTTAAAACCTCGGACACGCTTATTTAGATCGATTGAACGTTTACTATCAATATTTCTGTCATATTCTGGACATATTGCATTTATTTGTAGTGCACTTTGGAATACAATGACGTCGAAAGTAGAAGGGCAGGATTTGACACAATATTGAATATCTCACAAGATTATCGTGTGTAATGAACGGCTGATGCTGAAATACGCGTATCAAGCCAAAAAGTAGACATCCGTTCATATTTCTATTTAAAGAAACATATTTAAATATTGTACGTTGAAAATAATAATAGGTATCTTTGCTTGAAATCACTAGGCACGCGTGGTGATTAAGCCCATACTCTCTCTCTCTCTCTCTGAGAGAAGGTCTGTGCCCTACAGTGGGACGTATATAGGCTGCTTATGATGAGCGCTGCGGTATGTGAATAGCTCAGACACTCCGGTTTCCTCACGATATTTTCCTTCACCGTTAGCGAGTGGTATTGCTACTATAACTTCACAAATGTACATAACTTAGAAAACAAAGTCTTAGGTCGAATCGAACTTGGGTCTCTCGCTTCCGAGTCCAATGTTCTACCCACTAGGCTACCACCACTCGTCCACTGAGCGGACTTAATTCTCATAAATTCTTGTTCATCCGTGCAAATCCTGCAGTTTCAAGTAATCTTATTTAAATGTTCCCTTTTCGAGGAGCATTTAAACAGCTAGTCTGTTGACTTGAGCTGGAATGACAAGACTAGACATACGTCATAGTCCTAAACTAAGGTCTTAGGTAGTTCTAAGATCTAAAACCCCCACCATAAACCAGACGGTGGTAAATGCGCTCTGAATGACAAAATGGCATCGCGCTCGATCGCGCAAAATAGCACTTCAGGTTCCGATAACACTGTACAAAACTCGAGGTCTCCACGACCACTAGTCTTACCCGAAGGTGTTCCCAAGTGCCAGTCCCGTCTGGTGTATAACTTAAATAAACGACGTCTCTCACGTCATCCGCACTCACATATTGGTCCTCGAACGTTGAATATTAATGAAACTCCACCATACTCGATCGCAAACTAAGTACTTCGAAGGTACAGCTGAAATTCAAGGCCTGTTGTCACCGCTCAAAGATTCGTTTTCCAATATCCGATCCTTACCAATATTTGCCTAGTTTTCCTCCATATAACTTGACGCAATTTTCTCATACAAGGAAACGACTAGACTATATTCTTTTTGTTGCACTAATCCGTGCTGAGGACAATTTTAAAAACCTATTTAGAGGCTGAAAATTCAATCCATGCCGGGACTTCAACCCGCGACCTCTGACTAACCGTGCCACTAGACTAATTAACGTACTCGATTTGTACAAATGGCCTCAGTCTGTGTGTATTTATATGTTTGCTATGGCTTAGCACAGGGTACCCTAGTTTCGGACCACTACAATTAATTGTGTTGTGTGGAATATTTTATCTAGTTATATTTATTAAATTATCTTCACCGTAGCCAGTTGAGTCATTCGTTCTCGAGGGGCTCTTTTTAGTATACTATCCATCTCATAAAAATCAAAAGCCTATTAGGAGGGGCGGGTGTACGATACAAGTACTCACGAACCGAAAAATGTCATTCATAAAACGCACCGACTGTACTTCTGTCAAGGAAGATCCATATCAAGCAAAGGTTGATTGGCCTTATTCTCATGTTAATTCCGTTATGCGAAGAACGTACTTGAAAAAGAAAAACTTCTCCCTTGGTAATACCTCCTTACTAACCCTGAACTTATTTAGCTACGTAGATGGATAGCTCCCTTGAGACTCTTATATCAAATAGAACATAATAAATAATTCACGTGTCGTCTCTTAGTAGAAAAATTTGGATTATAAAAATATAGTTCTAAATATATCTTATTATCCTTTGCTACTGCGTTGCAGGTGACATACTAGCAACCAATTTGACAACAGCGCCATCTATTCTTCTCAACATTAGACCGATCAATTAAATTCTTTGTTCTCAGGTGCACTCGACGAGGCTATGATGCAGGCTCTAGAACACGACAGGATAGACTTCGTCAAGTTACTACTGGAGAATGGAGTGTCAATGAGAAAGTTCCTCACTATACCTAGACTCGAAGAGCTGTACAATACGAAGAGTGGACCCAGCAATACCTTGAGATATATCCTAAGGGACGTCAGACCTCATCTGCCGAGGGGCTATATTTACACGCTGCACGATATTGGCCTGGTGATCAACAAATTAATCGGTGGTGCTTATAGGTAAGTAACAAAACTGAAAAAAAATTACCAACAACCCGACTGCTGAACATTAACTACTAAGCAAGTGGGACCAATTTTATTTTAAACAATGTTTTTCTGTTCAAATTCGGTTCGCATTGGGCATAATTTTATTTTCTTTGTTACTTCCTCTAAACCAAATTTATGCTTTTTGCAATAAGGTATCAAAATGATGAATATGCAAGCGAGAGAAAAACAAAAGGTAGCTACTTGATTAATTTTGTGTTACTTTTCTATAAAATAATGTAGAAAATGATAATGTATATAGCTGCCTCTTAGTCTTTTAGGTAACTTCTACTTCTCAACCAATCTTCTGTAGCGTGGTGGTTTTCTTGGACGATAAGAAGGTTAGCAGCGAGCAGCACGCACTTAAAACTTCATTGAGTTTCATTGAGTTTTGGTCTTGATGTAATCATTTTTTTTCAAATACTGTGAAAGTCAAGAAATTGCTAATATAGGTTGATAATTTTTTAATTAATGAGATTAATGAACGACCCAAGATGAGCAAACAACTTAATAGGCATTATTGCTTCCCGTATTTTAACGATTTGTATCAACGGTCTGTTTGCATATAGCTGAATTAAATTAAATATTAAATATAACCTTATTGTCGTTGTAATCCGTCGATCTGAGGCAGATGAAGATGGCTGAGGATCGAAAGAGGGAGGCGAAAGAGGTGCTTGAGGGAGATAGGCTGATTGATTGATTCACAGTGTTGAAGAACTGGAGAAAGAATCTAATTTTGCGTTTTGCTTCTGCAAAACATAAAGTATAAGTGGTTTCTCAAAGTAATTTGACGTGAGGAGTATTGAATCAATCAAAAGCAAAAAGTTTTTATTTAAACTTAGCGACAAGTTGAACTAGGAGTCAGTTTCAAAATTAAGATTATCTGGAAAAAAACGGACAAACAACTTAAAATTTTGTATTTTTAAACATAGTTTAAATTATTAAGCTCATCCCTATTCCCAGATGCTACTACACCCGCCGCAAATTTCGCCCGATCTACGCCAAGGTGATGAACAAAAGCGCCAACGTGCATAGGAACAGCGCCTCGTTTACACGCCACAACAATGCTGGTGGACTCTCCTTGATAGCTGGCTTCATGCCTGTCACCACCGAGATGGCACTGTTTAACTACCCCTTCAATGAGCTCTTGGTGAGTAATGAAACGACCGTCATGACTATTCTAAAAATTACTATGCACAGAAAAATAACGTGCACAGGAACACTCACTCTCACTCTACAATAACGCTGGCGGACTATCCTTGATCGCTGGCTTCATGACCATCACCACCGAGATGGCGCTGTTCAAGTACACTTTCAATGACCTTCTTGATGAGTAATGAAAGGCCCCTTAGTATCCATTCTATCTATTCAGCCCGTTAAAGACGTTCACTGTTAGGCATAGACCTCTTCACCGTCACGCCGACCTCACCGGTCCTCTCCGTTGTCCTCCTGCCGCCTTCTTAATGTCATCTTCCCACCAAATAGGGGACCTACCCGCCGAACAACCACGAACGTCGGCCACTTCTCGGCCACCACTTCCGTTGTCCATTGTCCGTCTTCTCGTATAACCAGATGGCCCGCCCATCTCCATCGTGTACCCACGTCGTTCCCTTTGGTTTTCTGTCGAATTACTACGTTGCACAATAATTGACAAGAGAGATGCCTAACATGGCTCGCTCCGTGGCCTTTTGTGTAACTTGGATTTACTCCATTGTGCCTGTGTAAGTGTCCATGTTTCGACACCATATTATTATGTAAATCTTCAGGCATTGCGGGATGTTAGCTTTGAAGACATCTTCCAGCTTTCTATCAAGGTAGCTCATCCCAATTGGATACGTCTAGCGATCTCCCTCTCCTGAAAGGACCAGCACACTACCCATTGTCTCTGGAAAAAAATTTTTAGTTGCAAATCGAAAAATCTCCCATGATTTACTATACTAATGTAGCATCATTTATTTGACTAGGTATGCTACAAATAAACTTATTTTCTATCAAATATCATACAGTCTATAAAATTACAAGGCATATACAAACCGGCCCTTATTTTTTTCCAGTTCACAGCAGAAATACTGTTTGCACATGAAAAATACTTCTTGTTTATAAAAAAAAAAAATTAAAAAAATATCAAAAATACTAGTTAAAAAACTAAAACAGTTGTAATTATTTAGCGCAGAGAAGTAAAGGCAAACACGAACTTATAATAATATCAACGATGATGAATTTGAAAGGTCTACGATTGTTGTTCTTTCCAGATGTGGGCAGTGCTAACGAAGCGCCACCAGATGGCGTTACTAATGTGGACGCACGGGGAAGAGGCTCTGGCAAAATCCCTCGTGGCTTGCAAGCTGTACAAGGCCATGGCACATGAAGCTGCTGAAGATGATATGGAGACAGAGGTTTATGAAGAGCTCAGGCATTACGGGAAGGAGTTCGAAACTAAAGGTAAGTGGAGGATAGAAATTTTTCTTCTTAGCGAAATTTTTCTTCTTAGCTTCTTCTCTTCATAAACTTAAGAACAAACCATATAGACTACACCAAATTGTTTTAGACCAAACTGCTGCAACACTGACTGTATTACCATTTGCGGTAATAAGTTTCACCAAGAAGTGCAGTGCAGGTGTTAGGGCACAGAGGGCATGATGAGAGGTGGGTTACGATAGGATGAAACTCGACATCAGACACCAGAAATCAAACGATACTTGGCAGTTAAATAATTGAAAATTGTAGAAGATAAAACTTTTTGCATTCGAAACTGCTTTTAGTTTTTAACCGGTCACTGAGACCCGTAGACCCTTTTATAAGGCATCTGAAAATATGAAACTCCAGAATTCAGAGAATTATCCCCTATAAATAGATAGCTAACATCAACCATATTTTTCCAGCGCTAGAGCTATTAGACTATTGCTACCGTCAGGACGACGATCAAGCGCAACAGCTGCTAACTTGCGAATTGCAAAACTGGTCAGGACAGACCTGCTTGGGCCTAGCAGTTGCAGCCAATCACAGAGCGTTACTGGCGCACCCATGCTCACAAATAATACTAGCAGACCTCTGGATGGGCGGTCTGAGGACCAGAAAGAACACAAATCTGAAGGTACGCTCATTCATTGCTAACAAGAGTCAGTTTCCTTTATTTTTTTCTCTTACCGTTCATCTTGTTAACGCACAGACTTACGTTGCGCACGTTCAAGTAGAGTCGATGTTAGATTCAGTAAGTTTTAACACAATAAACGATTGGCCAATATGATTGTACGTTATCGCGTTTTATTGCAATGTCTGTGTGTCAATGAGCCGCTTTATATTACGAATCTCTTGAGGATATGCATGCTAAAGCATTATATTACTTTTGATGGAGGTAGAGTGACGATTTAAGAGCTGAACGTGTATTAATGTAATTACGTCTTATCTATATAATTGTTTGATTAAATTTTCTCCCCTAAAAAGTGTAGACGAACAAAGGTCGTAAAGCTACTCAATAAATGACCAAGATTGTTTACGAGTTTAATTAAGATTTTCTTAATTGCTTTTCGTGAAAGCTGCCAAGTATAGGTACGTCGAATTTATGTGTCATAGAGAAACTAGTCGTATGTCTTAATAGTGATAATACTTGAGACTAATTGGTTCGTCAAATTGGTTGGAATTTGTCCTGTAGTTTACGTAATAAAATTATAGGATCCAATAAAATATATCCTAAAGACATCTTTAATAAAGCCGTATGAGTCAAGAATCATATTGACTAAAAGAAACAAATAAGGTAACGCATCTAAAGCTGTTACTTTGCGAACGGTCTTTATCCCACTTCTATAATAAATTACATAGGTATACCTATCCAGTTTGGAAAACCCCAACAACTATGCCGTACCAAATATATCCTGTGAAACCGTGTCACTTAATACATGTATTTCAAGCTCAAACACCGTCACCCTGACTCCTAAAAAGAACTCGTGGCATGAATCGCTTCATACACAAAGAACAACCAAGGAAAAACATCCAAAAACGAGCCCAAAGTAGTATCCATCAACGAGCCTTTCGGTTTGCCACAACACGGCTTTGTGATCATCCCTGAAGGTGATACTGAGTCTCCTGTGTCCACTCTACATCCTCCGACTGGAGTTCAAGTCCAAGGAGGAGCTACAGCTGATGCCGCAGACTGAGGAGGAGCATTTGGAGAACGAGAGTATGGAGGACGACCGCAGTACCAAGGACCCGAACGACGCCGAGGTAATGTTTGATGTTTAGTTGCCGATCCATTAACGCTTCTTGGTTTAGGCCCTGGATTTTGTACCGCGGTTACACTCTGAAAACATGGAAGCCATTTACAGGATCGGTGCGCTGTCAAAGTATCTAAAACTGTAGTCGTTGTTAGAATTTTGTTGTTTTTATCTTCTTTTCGATGCGGCGTGTCGTCTGCCATCCTGTGCAACAATGAAGGTGTGTTATATAGACGATTTAGTATGATATAGTTTTGAGTGTAACCATGGTATCGGTGTTGAGTTGTGTTGAAGTGGCGTTAAGATAAAATCAAATTCATAATGTTTTTATTCAATTCAAGTAGTAACACAGAAACTGTAAAGCACAAAGTGTGCGTTACACATTTTTTAATGAGCATAAGCATAGATTGTTTTTTTTTTCTGGCAAGCAAAATACAATCTATATTCAGAAATAGAGCTGTGAGATGGAATAAAGTTTATCATAATGTATTTTCTTCTTTCATATTCAACAGCAACTTCAAGACAAATCAATGCTTATTGTCAAATAAATCTTGTATGCACATGTTCCATCTATGAATACATAAAATTATCTGTGAATATCAAACATGGAGACAAAATGTTTGGCTTGTTAACCCTGTAAATACACGGTGAGTAAATTCAGTCACTCATTAGGGATGTACAGATGAGACTCATTAATTAGTCTACTTTAAGCTTACGGCGATGGAACGTAAAATGTATTAACATTTACCTAGCCCCAAATTACTGACGACGATTCATAGAAAAATGAACCCGAGGAACAAAGAAATATTCTTCAAAGAAATCTTGAACAGAAACTCTTTGCGAGGTTTCATACAAATTGAATCTGCAGCTCCTTTTAAAAATAAAATGCAAGGAACGTAAAAGGTACAATTGTTGCCACGTAGGTGGGCGCCGTGAAAAGACGCACGCTCTCTATCAAGAAGATTATACCGCCGGGACAGCAGCGTAGCAATACTCAGGTAGAAGCCTGTTTTACGCGCATCGAAACCGCCTTCAATCTGTGTAAACATTTCATGACAAACAGAAATCAAATTTGCGCACCGACGAAACTTTGAGCTCGTGCTTTATTGATTTACAGAAGATTGTCCGTAACAGAAAAAACCCCGGTTTTGCGTGTATTGTCAGATGTCTTAAGGTTTCTTGAAAGAAATTCCTATTTCTATAAATTAATACTTCCGCCGGCGCCAGTTATACCTTTTCTCTTTGTAACTGTTGCCTTTATGCCAGGCATGTTAGCCAGATTTGTCTGCGCTTATTGCAGCTGTATCACTTTTTCGTAAGAAGTTGTCTTGGACGAGTAGACAAAAGCTCAGTCTACGACTGCTATGTTAGGGGTTCTGGTCCTACAGTGAAGAGTATTCTTATTGGGTTAGACAATACTGACTGACAACTATAGCTATTTAACAGAATGTTAATGTAGTAGAAACCGGGAATTATGCTGCCTTTCGATAAAAGAAACACGGATTGAAGACGGTATAAAGGTGCGTTGTCAAAATTAAGGTTCCTTAGGTGTTAATGTTAGCACTGCCTGATATTGGCAACGTTTGGTTGTGTGTGAACGTTGAGAAAAACTAATGAATTAGGGGAAGCCGTCTTATATATATTCGCGTTGAAAGTGTACCACTATATTTTCCTCTTACTTTTAAGTATCTGTTCAAAAACTTAGTTAATAAGCCATTGTTTATGACCCAAGCTTTTGAAAAGCTTAGTCTTAACAAGTTTGCAACCAAAAAACGTCCAGATGACCTAATTTTTGGTCAAAGGACGATAATAATTGTAATTAACCACACAACAAAATGTTCTAAGAGGCTGTTTGTACTTGTCTACTCAGAGTTTTGAATCATTTTGCTAAGTCGAGTGCATCACTTCCTAAAAAGCCGCATTAAAAAGTGTACTTCATTTTCCATTCAGACAGGTGAACACAGTCCTTTGATTCAGCTCTACGTAAAGTAGACTTTCTAGTCAGCCCTTTTTCAGCGTTTCTGTTGTTATTGTTACCTTGTTTATATCTTACCTAAGGTTTGCATCTAAGATCACATATGTCGCTAATTATATATTGATGAGCTGTTCTGTTTTGCACTGAGATTTTAAATCATATTAAATATTTTATTTGAGAAGTTATGATTTTCACAAGACAAGCACGAATTTAATCGATTGTAGAGTTAGACAGAAGTGTACATACTTTCCTCTCTGAGTTATTATCAAAGCACAAAAGTCTTTATTTCATTGCAATATGCAAGATACTCTGCACAGTCGAGTCTTCACAATCGATAAGCTATCTGAAGTCTGAGAAAGTATTTCCTTTCTTCCGTATTTCATTGTGAACGTAGTAGTTTGACCATAGTGAATTGAAATTTAATTTCAATAATTGTCTTCTGCCTTTTAACTGAAGTTCCTATCGTCGCTTACTTTACGGTAGACGTGAATAACTGTTTATTTGACGAATCTGTTTAGTAACATATTTTGGAGAAATGTAGCCTGCATTATTAAAACTTACAAAACTGCATTGTTAGTCCCCGCTGTGACTTCGTAATGCATTCGTCGTTACTTATTTCTCTTCAACTCTCTTTTATACAGTTTTCTTTTTAAATTGAATATTTTTTGCTCTTTTACATATGCAAGCTTGGCCATCAAGATTTTGGTTTAATTTAATATTTCAACTAATTGCAAGTTTGCGTGAGCATACAATCAAAGCGGACTTGCTTCTGATGCTTATAATGTAATGTTTACAACTCAGAACACAATGTTCTGAGGTTTACAACAATAATTACCTTAAGCGTTATCAATTTATTTGCAATCGTAAGCTTTAGATGTCGTACTTACGGTACTAATTTTCTTCAAACTGACTCACTGTTGTAATTACTGTCGTGTTGTAATCTACGGTGTCGTCCTTGCTTTCCACAGTGTCATTCCAAAAATATTATCTAAGTGTTCATTGCTTACTCTAACCGTTTTGATTCTCAATGGTGTCTCAATACTCTTAATTTATTACGCTTTTTCCTTGACATGAAAAATTCCCACTGTCATTCTTGGATCGTATTTTCATAGTATTGACGAATGATGATACTCTATATAAGTATTATCTCCAATAAATATAATTGAATAATATGCGAAAAACTAAATACGCGGTGTTTATCATCCAGTCACTACATACACCTATTTTATTTTATTTCGCAAATTCTTCTGAATTATTCTACAACACTTCTATGTATATTTAACCACAAAACTCACTTATAGCCCACAGGAGAAATTTTCATTCGTCAATACCATAATCTCACTAACACACAACACACAATCAGTCTTAAACTTTCTTTCCACGACCACCTTCTTCTCCTGAAGTTTAATTGCAGCTGTAACATCGTTTCTCGTGTACTCTCTCCGAACCACAGGCGTTGATAGGCTCAGTGGCGGAGTGCGAGACGAGGGTGGATCAGAACGGAAAAGTGGGCAAGATTGGCTGGGAGCCGTCCTACCGGGAGCTGGAGCATCTGGCTTTAGAAGACAAACGGATGAGGCCTTTGAGGCTAAGAAAGAAGATCTATGAGTTCTTCACAGCGCCTATAACGAAGTTTTGGGCTGACTCGGTGAGTGGAAACCTTTTTTTAACATAATTTAACATAAACATTAGACAGGCCTAGGAGATTGTGGACAGATAATCTCCACCAACTTCTGCGCCAGTGGAGTGAAATGGTCCAGGAAGGAAAACACTGAACCGAAGTGGGGAGGCCTTAGCGCAGCATTGATATACAAACGTGGAGACTACGTAAAAAAACCATAAGCAAACTTCACATAGAAACTTTCGAGCCGGAGCAAGATTCG
The DNA here is from genome assembly GCA_947308005.1 of Yponomeuta malinellus. Lineage (NCBI taxonomy): Eukaryota > Metazoa > Arthropoda > Insecta > Lepidoptera > Yponomeutidae > Yponomeuta > Yponomeuta malinellus. The sequence continues at coordinate 4,264,640 of OX371013.1, forward strand.
ACTGAAGAGCCTGCGCGGCCCGCTGCGGCGAGCTCCGAATAGCTCAGGTAGTAAGATCGCTGGCACGGTCTGCTATAGACTCGGGTTCTAATCCGACTTCGATTTTTTTTTAATGTGTATTTTGTACGCCAAGCTTTACATGGGACTCATATTGATAAGTAAATTAAAACATAATATGCACTTTTGCCTCTGCGTGTCAAACATTATTTAGCATGCAAAAGCAAACTATCTTTTACTCAAAGGAGCAACCCACACATCTGTGGAGCAACCTATTTCTGGGTTGTTATTCCAGCACTCAATCGTGCCAATGTACTAATAGACTAGACTTTCTGATTTCTGAGTGTATGATTAGTGCTATTTCTGGAAAATTATTTCAACGTAAACAATGTATATTCTGTTTGTTATATTTCAGTATATAATATAATGTAAGCTGCCTTCGGGTCGACTTTGTAATGGAGAAAAGGCAGTGAAAAAACTTCCCTCTGACCACATTTGCTCAAAACACATTAAGTATAATACACCAGTTGTTTCCTAAATAACAAAATTCCATGAGTGGTTACCAACATGATGACTGTGCCATAGTTTCAGTCCCTTCAACGTTCCTGACATATTCACGACGGATTGTTTAATGGTTTATTTGTTTTCTTAAACTGTCACTATTTTATGAGACTTCAACTTTCAACTATTGCAGTTTAAATTTGGTTTCAGGAAGTTTATACGAGTTTAAGCACAGTTACGTGCTTCATTTCTAGGTAATGGTCTAAGTCTAGGGCTGACAATCATAATATTCCTTAATGTCTCATTAAAGTGGTCTTTATTGACAAAACAAATGGTACTCATACGGAGTAAACAACAGCTTTACTATCGTACCTACGGCGTCGGCGTGTTGTTATTCCAGCAAAGTTTTGAAATATGAAATGGTAGCGAAATGTAATTATGTCTCGATGGTGGGTGGTTTAATAAAGACAAAACAGCGGGGCGCTGTCCTATCCAAACTTATTTTGCGTCTGTGTGTAATAAAACGGAATTGCTTAAAAAGTCTCTTGCAAGGACGTTGCTGTAAAGTTTGCAAATATTCTCATTTGCACTTTGCATGAGTAACATAATATGTTAAGTATCGTACTAATATTATAAATATGAAAGTTTCTGAAGATTTCTGGATGTTTGGATGTTTGATACTCAATCGCGCAATAACGGCTGAACGGATTTACATGAAACTTGGCGTACAGATAGACAAAGACCTGAATTGAGACATAGCATACTTGATATCCACGGAAGGAAATGGAGTGACGCTATTCTTAATCCGGCGCCACAAGGCGACTAAGGAAATCAATTACCAGGAGACGGGCAGCAGCATCTTCCTGAGATTCCAACCGCATACTGCGATCGCCAACCCGCCTGCCAAGCGTAGCGATAATGGCAAAACCCCTCATGGTTATGAAAGCCACGAAGGAGGCCTATGTCCTGCAGTGGACGTCAAATGGCTGATGATGATGATGATACTTGATATCCGAGTAATGCGTTCCCGTGGGACAATATTTATTTGAAGTCGTCTCGTCCACTCGTCTGCCGCGACACAGATCTGTGTCCAACTTAGTATAGGCCATCTATACGTTGCGTTCCGCGAGGGCAGTTCAGGAGTTAAAATAGACAGGGTTGTGCGGGCGAATGTTGTGTTTTAAAAATAGATGGCGTTGTGCAAGAATCGTATAAACGGATTCTGCGGCGGTACGAAATTCGCCGGGACAGCTAGTTCTTACTATATAGTGTTATAAATACGAAAGTTTGTATGTATGGATGGATGTTTGTTACTCTTTCACGCAAACACGGCTGAACGGATCCGGATGATATTTTGCACAGAGATCGGTGGTTCGTCTGACAATCAACCAAATATCCAAGTATATTCTATTGTTTTATCTTCGCAGTGACTTTGACAGTTAAACAAACTCTCGCAGTGATACGAGTATGTACAAATTGCACTCTATTAGAAATGGGGCAAATACCCAGGTGCTTCCAATGCTACCCAATACTCTAGGTTAAGGAGCTTCATGGAGTAAGCGCCAGCGAGGAAAAAAATCATATCTTTTTTTACAGATCGTTGCAAAAAGTGTCTGTACAATCATGAAAATTGTGATTTTTAGGACCCATGGCCGTGAACCTAAGGCAAGAAACCTGGAACTAGATAGCAATAAATGCTATCTAGTCCCAGGTTCTTGATCCTATGTTCTTTGTCGTGGGTCCTAAGAATCACTGTTAACGTGATTGATAGATTGTACAGACACTTTTTGCAAATACGATCTGTAAACGAAGATATGATTCTTTTTTCCATGTAGGTGGCACTAGTTACCCCACTGGATCCCCTTAAGGAAATTGCACGTTCACGCTGGAACTGCCGTCGCTTCGTCTTAAAATACTCGCAAGAAAATAATAACAAGACCCATTTGTCAACTAGTACACGTCAGCCATCTTTTCCAAGAGCGTTACATTACAGCTATTCTCTATCTAAGAGCGTAGGACTAGTGGACTGCCCGTCAAAGTTAGCGTACAAGACTGAAGGTCACCAGTCTTTCTGTCTAACCAGGCAGTAAGTGTCGACTCAAACTCGGAACTCATTTAAGGGCTCTGTACATGAGGCGCCGGCGCCCCATCTGTTTAATGTAGGTAACTAAACAAAAATGTATAGTTACTTTTTGCTCCTTTGTAAACAAAAAGGTGGTTGTTAATACGCAGTCGGAAATTAACTTAATATCATTGGTCTAGCCAATTTTAGAATCGTTTGACAAGATATTGTTCAATTTTTTGCGTCAGCTCTACAATAGTGAAAGATAACAATGCGAAAATATTGATATTTTCTATTTATATATATTGCATTCCATTCATTACTTAAACTCACACCTGTATCCCGGAGGGGAAGGGGAATTTATACGATTTTTTAATATTTGGAGGGAATACGAGTATCTCGCCCAGGGGCGCCAGTAGTGCTATCACCGGCACTGCGCATGTAAAGCTTGATGTGCCTTCAACTGTACGAACACTCCCTTTACAGACATAGTGGGAAGTTCGTTCAGTAAGGGCGCTTATACATGGGTGGCACGTGTGTGAACTGCAGCCGGCGACACTCGTCGACGGCAGTCGCCGACATGTCAGCGTCGAATATCTACGTCAGCGCGTCGACGGCGACGGCTGCAGTTGGCAGTTTGGCACACATGCCGCCCGTGTAGAAGCGCCTTAAGAAAACGCGATATCTAAGCCGAGCAGCGGATCTAAAACTTCATATCCACTAATGTCAGTAGTTTGTTGGAAATCGACGTAGTTTTACAGCTAACGGAAAATCGATACCTCTTCCACTTTTTAATTGCATCCTGAAATAAGTTTTGTGTTCGATCCAAACAGAAATCGTAGAGTTACTTATTGGTAGGTTTTATAAATCCGACTCCATTATCGGTTTTATTGTCATTTTCACAAATCACATCAACTTTTACACTTGAACTCTACTCGGTTATGTTTCGGACGGCATTGGAACGAAAATGTAAAGTTTGATATGATATGTACTGTAACTATGCACACTACAACGGGCCTGCAGAGAGCGGGCGCAGCGATAAAAACAGAGATTTTGCGCAAAAAATCCCGGCCACGACACCTTTTTCGACGGGCTTTTTTGCACTTTTATTTTAGTCTCTACTTTCATAAGTATGCAGGGATTGTTTTAGTTTGAAATCGTGGTAACGAGGACAGAACTTTAAACGGCTAACAAGATACGGGTTTACTTCCCGAGGTATATAGGTAATAATGTGTTTCTTTGTTTCAGATCGCGTATATATTGTTCCTATTGATGTTTACACATACAGTATTAGTAAGGATGGTTCCTGTGCCGTCGTTTCCTGAAATATATTCCATTTGTTACATATTAACTTTTTTATGCGAGAAAATAAGGGAAATTGTTACTTCGGAACCTGTTGCCATTAGGTAAGTTCGCTTGTTTTCTTTTAAAACTCTTAAATTTAGGTATTCTCTTCAACAAGATCACATGTTTTGGAAACTTATTTTTTCAGCTTGTGAACTTTACTACCTACGTTATTGTTTTAAAAAACCTGAAGCCTTTGATTTTGCTATCACCAATATTCTACACCGCCCCAGCGTCCAGGGATGATCGGATATATAATGACTCTACACTTGAGCCAAGTCGATGCCCATCATTCACTCAATCTTTATCAGCCTCCAACTGAAAAAGCACACTGAATGAGTTGGCTCGAGTTGGCCACGTGTAGAGTGGATTTTTACGCCCTTGGATTTTGTTTGATAGCTTTGGCGGCTTCGCGGGGTAAAATACCTTTAGATTCAGACGGTATCGTATAATACGTTATTTAGCCTGAAGTACCGTCTATGTAACCTTCGGGCGAAGGATAGGAACAAGTGGAAGGCGCTGTAGAAAGCCTATGTCGAAGGACAGCCTGACGATGACATAGTGGTGGCCGATGTTGGCAATAACCTTTAACGCGTGACGCGTGTTATAATAATAAAATTTGTAATAATAATTCTAATTTTATTCAAGTTAAATTCGAGTAATAATGATAAAAATAATTCAAATGTAATTTAATGATTTCAAAATGTGGTCGGAAATGTAATTTAGGTGTCTATATCCCCGTGGTGAGTTTCCAATGCGGAGCGACCGACATTCTGGTTTCTTTGCAATGTGATCCTTCACTTTTAGAGAGTGGTTATACAACAGATTCACTCATTCAGTAAATTAATCAAAGTGCTTATCTTAGTCAAAGAGGACCTAGGAAGGTGTTTATGTCTGAGATCGAACCAGAACCATTCGAATCTTGAAGAAACTTCTCCACTCACAGCGTTAACACAGTGTATTGTTAAGAAGATATAATGTTACAAAAGTCTCAAAAAAGTTAAAAACTCTGTTAATTGATGATTTTTTCTAATAAGAATTGCAGTTTATAATTTTCTAGCATTCTCACATAATCATTTAATTTCGAAACTAACAACTTTGGGGTTCATTATGCAAACATTTTGTTTTTTTGACTCGACAGACGTTCATTAATGACCATTTTGTAAAATTTCATATAAAAATATTTTAATTGAAAATAATAATGTGTTTCCTACTGACAATTCCAACAGTTTACAATCACAATTTAGGTAAATTACTTAATAAATTCTAGATCGGGCAATCCAAAATGCTGTCTTGTTCAAAATGCTTCATTAGAAATTCGATGTGATCACGTGATAAAGAGACTTTATTACTGTACTTTATGAAGTGTTTACAGTTTTGGTCGCCAATCAAACTAAACTTTATGAGATCAAGAGTCACCGTTGTTTCGCTACAGCTTAACACAGTTTGCTTTAGACAACAGATACCAAAGTTCGCTCAAGGGGCTTCGAAAATAATTTCGTTGTTGTAGATCTCTGTGTCATTCAAGAGTTTGGGTAACATGTCTAAACTCTATAATTTCTAACAGTAATACTCTTTATTGGCAACGGCGTCTGGAGGTCGACTTCCTGTTCTCGCCGTACTTTGATTTGTGCATGTTCTGGCCTCTGTCTAGGTGATTTTCCAAATTGGGACGAGATCAGAAACCATAAATTTATTTCGTCGTAAAGAATTTACATTCTATTTCTTGAATCTCATTACATTACATACATAAGCAGCCTATATACGTCCCACTGTGGGGCACAGGCCTTCTCTCAGGGAGAGAGTATGGGCTTAATCACCACGCGTGCCCATCGCGGATTGGCGATTTCAAGCGCTGAGGTATGTGAATAGCTCAGACACTCAGGTTTCCTCACGATGTTTTTCCTTCACCGTTAGCGAGTGATGTTGCTACTATGACTTCACAAATGTACATAACTTAGAAAACCAAGTCATAGGTACATGCCCGCACTGGGGATCGAACCTGGGTCTCTCGCTTCCGAGTCCGATGTTCTACCCACTAGGCTACTAACGCTTTTTTACATTACATTGTATAAATGCATTGTATGTGTTGTAGGATTTGCATTGAACAATAAGAAACGTAAAATATGGGTACCACTCCTTCATTATATACATATATACATACATAAGCTCACGCCTGTATCCCAGAGGGGTAGGCAGAGAGCAGGGACTACCACTTGCCACGATCCTGACAGATCACTTTCACTTCCTCAACATTTATTCCTTCATTAATAAAAATAAAATAAATAAAATAACACTTAAGTTCAGCCCCTATATTACGCTCACCAAATCCTGAGCGATTCCAATCGTCTAACTGTCAAATTAGTATGGAATTTGACAGTTAGACGATTGGAATCGCTCAGGATTTGGTGCGCGTAATTAGGCCACTGTACATGGAATGGTACAACTTCCATGAACTTTGATTGGAAGTTTTCTTTCGCTCGCGCAGTTTCCTCGCCAGTTATTTTAGTCTCGCTGGGATTAATGCTTGTTTATTAAACTTTCTGCGCTATGGCCACAAATTCTACATTATTCAGCTAAGGAACGATTGATGGACTCACGGTAGAAAATTTGCCACTGAAACAAAATTTTAGGGATATATTAACAACAGTATGTTCAGGGTTATTATAATGTGCAGTTCTTGAAACACCTTAATCATTGTTTGTACCTATTTGGCAACAACTTTTGTTCAATGACTTTTTTTTGTTTTTAGTATGTTTCGTGATTAGTCGTACGTATGTGACTGCTTCGTGGTCTAGCGGTATTACGTCTGATTACTATGCCGGAGGTCGTTGTTTCGATTCCCACAGGGGGCCGCTGTACATTTTTTCAAATGGCCTCATTTCCATGTTTGTGATGTCTTTGCCTGGTTACCATAGCTTGGGACCAAGACAAGTGATTGTTTTTTGTGGAAGTAATTTGTATATTTATTTGAAAATATCACAGCTTACATAACTTTGGGAAATTCTTGTTTATTGTACAATACCATATTGCAGATCCCGGTGAATTCCGGGAGAACGGAACTCTCCAATTCTTAAGAGCGTATACATAATACTCGGGCAAATTTATTTCGTTTTAAGTGCATGTTTTTCTTTAAATCAGTTTTTTGTTACTATTTCCAGACATAAGTTCAGCGTATGGGCGTGGAACATGTGGAACACGTACGACGCCGGATTCATAATATTCTTCCTTGTTGGGATGACGCTGCGCCTACGCAGTGGCTCGATGGACGTGGGCCGGGTGATATACTGCGTGGATATCATCTACTGGTACCTCAGGATACTCAACATATTGGGCGTTAACAAGTATTTAGGTAAGAGTTACGGAATGTCAGAACACACTCGGAATGCAATTATAATAATCTATTGTAGGGTGTGTGTATGTAGGTACTGGTTACTTACACGGACAATCTCCTCCTCCTCCTCCTTGTTACGATTGATTATGTTGCATATATTAAATTTTGTTAGCATACTATGCCTGTAATATTTTTTATGTTTATGTGTTGTGGCAATTTTATAAATGATTTAAAAATGAGTTTATTTCTCTTAAAGTAGACTAGTCATAGTGAATTCATGGTCACAGTCAGGTGTCACATTATCCTCGCCTATAATCCAATTCAATGTTGTCAATTCTGACAACTTGTCATCATCATCATCATTTGCCCACCGCTGCCCGCTGCTGGGATCATCATCATCATTCAGCCACAAGAAGTCCACTGCTGGACATAGGCCTCCTCCATGGATTTCCAAAAAGACCGGTTGGAAGCGGCCTGCATCCAGCGTCTTCCTGCCACTTGGATGAGGTCATCTGTCCATCTTGTGGCTGGTCGTCCTACGCTGCGCTTGCCGATATGTGGTCTCCATTCGAGAACTTTTCGGCCCCATCGGCCATCAGTTCTGCGTGCTATGTGCCCCGCCCACTGCCACTTCAACTTACTAATCCGCTGGGCTATGTCGACGACTTTCGTTCGTCTACGAATCTCATCATTTCTGATTCGATCTCGTAGAGAAATTCCGAGCATAGCCCTTTCCATAGCTCGTTGCGTGACCTTGAGCTTTCTTATGAGGCCCATAGTTAGAGACCACGTTTCAGTGCCATAAGTCATCACTGGTAACACACACTGGTTGTATAATTTTGTCTTGAGCGATTGAGGTATGTTAGACGAAAAGACTTTTCTAAGTTTCCCGAATGCTGCCCAGCCGAGTTGGATTCGACGATTGACCTCTTTCACGAAGTTGGACCGGCCTAGTTGGACTGTTTGTCCTAAGTAGACGTATTCGTCTACAACTTCGAGAGTCGTGTTCCCCAATGTTATTGGGGTGGGCACAACACGGGCGTTCGACATGACCTTCGTTTTGTCCATGTTCATTTTAAGGCCCACACGTTGGGAAACTCGACTGAGGTCTTCGAGCATTATGCCGAGGTCTTCCATCGTTTCTGCCATGACTACTATATCGTCGGCAAATCGAAGGTGCGTGATGTACTCGCCATTGATATTGATGCCGCGTCCCTGCCATTCCAGAAGCTTGAAGGCATCTTCCAGTGAGTTCGTGAACAGTTTCGGAGAGATAACGTCTCCCTGTCTCACGCCTCTTCTCAATGGAATTGCCTCCGAATTCTGCTCCTGTACTCGGACCGACATGGTGGCGCTGTTGTACAAGCACTTCAGCACCTCGATATACCGATAGTCAATCCGGCAACGCTGGAGAGACTCGAGCACTGCCCATGTCTCGATCGAATCGAAGGCTTTCTCATAGTCCACAAACGCTAAGCAGAATGGCAAATTATACTCCTCAGTCTTCTGTATAATTTGCCGCAGCGTATGGATGTGGTCTATGGTACTAAAGCCCTTTCGGAAACCGGCTTGTTCGGGAGGCTGGAAGTCATCAAACCTGCGTTCGAGACGATTCGTGAGGACCCTCGAAAACAGCTTATAAACATGGCTCAGAAGCGAGATGGGTCGGTAGTTCTTCAATAGAGAGTTATCCCCTTTCTTGGAGAACAGCGTCACCACGCTTCTGTTCCATGCTTTTGGCGTTTTTCCTTCGAGCACGACGGAATTGAAGAGCTTCTGAAGGACTTTAAGTACTGGTGTTCCACCCGCTTTCAGTAGCTCTGATGTGATTCCGTCCTCTCCTGGTGCCTTGTTATTCTTGAGCTGTTTCAGGGCCATCCTAATCTCGTACAGGCTGATGTCCGGGATGTCTTCGGTATAATGTCGGGTCAGTTTGGCTCTCGGATCTTTGTTCAAACTGCTAACAGGTTTTGCGACTGAGGTGTATAGCTGTCCGTAGAAACTCTCAATCTCCCTCAGCACCTCTGACCTGGTCGACGCTATACTGCCGTCCTCTCTCTTCAGCTTCGTCAGCTGGCTTTGCCCAATAGACAAGTCTTTTGCGAACACTTTGGAGCCCTTGTTCCGCTCTATAGTCTCTTTAATACGTTCGGTATTAAAGGACCGAATATCGTGCCGCATAGACTTTGAGATATGTCTATTGAGCTGCCTATATGACTTAGCATCCTCGGAGGACTGCAGTTGCAACGCGCGACGTTTAGCCATGAGGTCGAGAGTATAGTTTGAGAGCTTTTGTGGTCTACTCGTACGGTTGGATCTATAGAACCTCGAGCCCACTGAACGGACAGTTTCTACAAACCTGTTATTGATCTCGTCCACCGATGCGGCGCTCTCCAGGCACTCAAAGCGATTTGACAGTTCGAGTTGAAAGTTCTCGGGGTTCTGAATATGGGCACGAGTAGGTCGGAGCGTGGACTTCATGAGACGAGACCTCTCAAGTTTGACATTAATATTCAATGTGCCTCTTACTATTCGGTGATCGCTTCCGGTTTTCACCATGTTGTTTCACCACGCTGCTGGGATATGCCTTTATAATTATCTTGATGTCGACAACAACTATCATGAGGCAAAAGTTTAAATCGCAAAAAAATATCAGTCCTTTTATACACTTTAATAATGCCAGCTTTAATATGGAACAAAGCAGCAAGAGATTTTAAGAACAAAAAACAGACTACTAATAAAAAGTGCTCAATAATTGAATTGTTAACATCCACAGGGGGACCTCACAATAGGTTTGATCCTTTGTTTTTATAGTCGAGTTAAATATTTCTGGTGCTCTTTTTACTGTAATTTTTCCATTGGATATCGTTTACAGATATGAATTGAAAACACGAATTTTTCGCCTGATAAATAATAATCAATCATTCTATTTTCAATCTCAGTACAAAATACAGCTTATCATAAGCCCTTACTTAGTTAACTCTCTATCTATTTGGTTACTTAGCTTCCGATGTACGAATAAGAGCGAGGTTTACCCATTTACCCTTTATCGCGTTTGGGGCCAATAAAGCCCAAGCCAGTACCCGTCGACGAAGCTTATTCATGATAATCTTGATTCATGTTTATAGAATCAAAAGATTTATTGATTGGCTAAAGAAAAAAATGTTTCTATCCAAAATGTTTCCAGTTCTTCTGGTCTGTCCATATGTTCTTTGTCCTGTTTTTTTTACCAATATTCCCGAGTATAGACCGCGAAATAGCAAAAACAATGCCCGCCAGCTCACCGAACCGGCGAATTGAGGCGTATTGCCGGTGGCGACTGGATGAGAATGGTCAAGGACGGAATAAACTTGATCTCTTTATAGAGGAAGCCTGAGTCCTGCTGTAAAACGTTACTTGCAGGACCTTTCACTTGAACCACTCAACTTGATCGTAAACGGCACCTACCCAACAATAAAAGCCCTTATAATATTTTTTCGTCCTCAGGTCCTCTAGTCACAATGATGGGTAAGATGGTGAAGAATATGATTTACTTCGTGGTGCTGTTGCTCGTGGTACTGATGTCGTTTGGTGTGGCGAGACAGGCAATACTATACCCGGACCAGGAGGCCAGCTGGCACCTTATAAGAGAAGTAAGTTTTCTTTTACGTTTCAACAGCGATGCTTACAGGAAAAAAGTAATCTGGCAGTAAAGAAAAGACATGTAAAGAAACATAAATAATTAAATACTAAGTACTCGTACAAATACAAAGTAAGTTTACAATTTGAGTGAATAAAAATTATCGTGCGTCCGTGAAGCCTTGCCTAACTTGCGAAAAAGTTGTAGAAACGAATCCGGCGTGTACTTAGAAAATCCTAGTCATAGGGACTTGGACTTTTTAAGTTACGAACATTAATTTATTTATAGTAACATTTCTACTAGCTGAGTGTGAAGGAAAGCATCATGAGATTGTCTGTTCTGTGGATTGATCCAACTAAGCTAAGAAGAACTGAACTAAGCTGAGCGGTATCTATCCGAGAAGATGATATCGATGCTGATTAGATTAGATTACATTAAAAAGGTTTCCCAGATACTACAGCTGTATAACCATCAAACATAAATGAAACAGGCCTATCATTATTATCTAATATCAATAGTGTATCTTGTTACAAAAGTATAAGATATATCTCTTTTTCACTCCATAAATGATCCACCAAGATACTTTTACTCACTAATCAATCACTTCATCGACAAACATCAATTTTGCCAATAACCTAACCAAACCCACAGCTACAACTAACCAATTCGCAGGTGTTCTTTCAACCATACTTCATGTTATACGGAGAGGTATTCGCCGAACAAATGGCTCCACCTTGCGGTCTTCCGGGCCTCGAGGATTGTCGAGTGGGACACTGGGTCCCCCCCGTCGTCATGAGCGTGTACCTACTCATAGCTAATATACTGCTGGTTAATCTACTCATTGCTGTGTTCAATAACATCTTTATCGAAGTCAACGGAGTGTCGCATCAGGTTCGCGAAAGGATTTCGTCGTACTTGATTGTAGTCGATGTTGTTTTTAGTTTTAGTTTGAGTTGCGTAGCCTGTTGCGAGATTTTCATTGCGGTTGAGGTTGTATGGTATTTAGTGGAGCTGGTAGTTTGGAGAGGATTTTATCCTTATAAAATTTATAGTCATTGCCATTTTATCATTAAGTATTTATTTATTTTACATCATATAAATAATCCCGAACCATCTGAGCCATTTCATTTGGGATTAGCTTCATCAACCAAACTACACTCATCAATACAAACAACATTTACTATAGTGACAACTTCGAATATTAATATACCTACAGTATTAAAATGCGAATAAAAAGAGGTATAAAATTGTAGAACAACTTATAACTTTCTTTGTAGCAAAAGTTGTTCGTACTGACTAGTAGAAATCCCCATTTACCCTATACATTATTTTGCAATCCTTATTGCACTTATTTTTTCATAAACATTTTTATCTGTATCTCTTTCGCCCTACGGTAACTAATTGATCTATAGTACATTCAATGCTTCCCTTTATTTTCGTTTTTCTTTCAAACTCTCACGCATTTATTTCTAGGTATTCTTCCAACCCTACTTCATGCTTTACGGTGAGGTGTTTGCGCCGGAGATCGACCCTCCTTGCGGCCTCGACGTCAGCGACAAGAAGTGCGTGGTCGGCAAATGGATCACCCCGATCGTGATGACCGGCTACCTCCTAATCGCCAATATATTGCTCGTCAACCTCCTCATTGCGGTCTTTAATAATATCTTTAACGAAGTCAACGAAGTCTCGCATCAGGTTTTTTGCTTTTTTATTTTTGTTTATTTGATTGTTTAAGTTTTGACCTATTGCAGATAACTTGGATTTTTTCGTCAAGTTATTTGTAACGGCTTATTTCTGTTGCATGTTTGTAAGTTTTGGCGTTTTCGGTAAGATCTCTTTCTGTTTCTCCGCAATTATTATTATGTGCTAATTTTTACACTCTTATTTACACTGAAATAAACGCTACAAGAGATTTTATTCGATTTCGATAACTATATAATGTTTCTTTTTTTTTTTCAACCTTTTTATCCAAAACTTTTTCATCACTCCATTCCCAACCTTCCAGGTTTGGATGTTCCAAAGATTTACAGTGGTCATGGAGTATGAACAGAAGCCTGTATTACCACCTCCCCTTATAATCTTTTGTCACATATACGCCACATGTAAATGGATTACGAGGAACGTGTCTCATAAGAGATTCCAATACGATAATGGCCTAAAACTTTTCTTGGAGAAAGAGGATTTGGAGCGGCTTTATGATTTTGAGGAGGAATGCGTTGAAGGTTACTTTAGGGAGCAGGTAATTAAAGTCCTTGATTATTAATTAACTTTAGGACACTTAAATATTCATTTATTTTCAGCAAACAAAATTTATGAAATGGTGATGCTCCCTGCAGCGCAAATTCATAGTGATATCATAGCATACAATCAACCTTTCCCGCTGTATCTCTCACAGACCCACTGCAGGACACATGCCTTCTATGAGAGTTATCATAACTCCATTTTATAGAATTTTATTATTTTCAGGAAATAAAACTAAATCAATCAATGGAAGAGAGAGTCAGAAACACAACTGACAGAGTAGAACATATCACAACAAAGATGGAAGATTTGAACCAGAAAGCTAATTGCCAAATACAGTCCATGCAGGTAAAATATCGTTTTTTAAATATTATATCCCAAACTAGCCCTATTCAATTAATTAATGGATTGTTTTGCCAGTGCTGTTACATCGTCTTCTTTATTTTCATGCTTCTTGGATTTAAAAGACGGTTAGACTTTATTTTCAAGTACCTTTCCTTGTATTCCATGCATCTGCTGACGTACCACAAGTGTTTTCGTAGAGCAATATACTGCAACCTAAACTAAGGTATCGTATCTTTTTCAGAGCGTGGAGTTTAGATTAAGAAAACTAGAAGACGTGGCGGAGCAAACGATGAACCATCTCGCGGTCATCCATCGGTTCATGGCAACCCATCCTTCTTTGGTCAATCGAGGGTCTACGGACACCTTGGGTCCACCTCCTCCGACTTTCACAGCTATCGGATCGAGACTGAGAACCGCTAGTGATCGATCTGAGGTAAGAACAGTGAAGACGTATTTCCTGACGGTCTTATATGTATCTTTGCGATGTTTTACTTTGCTCAAAACGATATCCCAGAAATTGTAGACCAATACATGTTCCCATTAACGTCTCCCATACATGTTTTCATTAACATCTAAATGTGTCTGGCATGAGATGTGTCATGAACAATGTTGATAATATGCTTCGTATCGTGTCTTAGTCATTTAGAACTTCAAATACCAATTTTTTTAATTTTTTATTATTATGAGGTTAAATTTATTTATTAATAAAAGTTGAACACAAATATATTTTTTGAAAGTTATATTTATCGTCCCGGTTATTTTGTATTCAGCTTTTATCGTCATCTTCTCAACAACTCAGACTTCTATAGCTTCTGTGCCATCGTCAATTTCATAATAATCTTAACACTTGCCCTAACATTAGCACCCAAGCACACTGTTGGAAATATAACCGGATCTGAAGAGTAATCGCGACTACATATGAGAAAACCCCTTGTTCTAGGTATATTACTTTTTTTCGGAGTTTTCTAGACCATGTTATGTTACTACAAATAGGGCTAGGAATATTCGTAATAATTATATTCTAGTATTGCACCAAATGCATCCATCATAATGTAAATGAAATAATTGTGGCAAAGCGGCCTATAAATCTTTGTTTGTGCATTAGCAGCTTATACATGTCTCACTGCAGGGCACAGGAAATCTCTCAAAGAGAATGGGCTTAATTTTAACGCGTGCCCACGGATTGGCGGATTTCAGGCGCTTTTGTTTTGGTAAACACCTCAAAAACTCAGATTGGTAGATTTCAAGCGCTTAGTTATGCAAAGACCTCTTACTCTCAGATTTTAAAAGAGGTTTTCCATCACCATTAGCGAGTAATACTGGTAGAAATCATTTACAAAATACATTTCAGAATCGAACCCACCACGTGTCCAATATGAGGCCACCGCTCTACTGACTAAAAGCTAAATTTTCAGTTTTACTTACATTTTCCTCAAATTACTCTCCGATCGTCAAGTTATATTTGCTAAGCGTGTGAAACGGCCGTGCCCATTGTGTTGTGTTGACCTGGGGTGGTGGCGACAGGTGCTGTCCGACTCCGAGGTGGGCATTGGAACTCGCTTCACTGTGCGACCGGTCCAGGAAGAAGACGAGGCTGCACAAGTTTCTGACGTAAGGATCACAGTAGAATCACTTTTACATGCGGCAGCAGAAGACTTGCTTTGCTCACTGTCTATGTATTGTTCTAAGCAACTTTCAAATTATAATTGTGATCTCTATTGGAACTGAAACTCCGGGAGTTGATACCTATACCAAGCGGCCAGGGCGCGCTGCCGGGTCACTAATACAGAGAGAACTATGAAGCTCAATGGAACAGAATGTACAAAACAAATTAAAAAACATACAGTTTTTAAAAATAAATTAAAAGATCCTCTAAATAAAAAGTGTTACTATACTAGAATTCTTAGAAGATACGTACATGTATGTTTTGTTATCTTGTTGCCGTTTTTATTAATAAATAAATGACTGCCACACTACACAATCACTTGATAAGATTTTCTATTGAAGTTTTATATATCAGTGAACTGTACATAATTCTCAAAAATTTAATTGTACTTATAATTCTATCAACACCTTATAAACTTATAATGGCAATACATAAATGATGATGATTTGTATAATAATAACGTATATATTTCCATAACGTATATATTCCTTATAGTTCCATAAAGCTCCATACATTTTTTTTGTGTCACAGCACCCCCATCCGCTTGCTATATCAACTTCCTAAACATGTCTTCTAAAATATAATATATTGATGTATCTTCAATCCCTCAAAGTTACCACGTAAGTTAAATATTCCGTATGAAATCACATTAGTTTCCGATACTAGAGGAGCATAATTTCATCTAAAACCACGGTTTCAAAAGCATTTCACCAAGTCACGGTCAATAGTACATCTATCATGAAAGACGCACTTATTTTTCTCACGGCGGATATTTTGAATCGCTGATAAATTGATCATAAATTGGAAGCTTTTTGGAGAATGCTCTATCTTAGTATTTTTGTGAACGTTGATCCCGTGGCTAAGTAATTTTGTGTGCACGATGTTTTATATCCGCTTGTTATTTTACTTTTGCTCTGACTTAATCGGAACGTACTTTTGAATAATGTATTCTTATTAAAACTCTTATACATCACATATTGTCATATAATTGAACTTTGCTTGAGGCTGTTATAGCAGGCCTTGACTCTACCTTTGTATATTTCTAAGCGAGATAGTAATGCTAAACTTTCGCAGACAGGCAAAAGATACAAGACTGCAAACTTAAAAAGCCCAGTCTACGCCCGTCATCCTAGCCCGGCAACTTAGTGTCGTAACTTGGACTTACTAATATGGTTTCTTTCTTCTTATTTATAACCGCTTTCTAAACACGTTCTATTTCAAAGACTAACTTCCTAAAGAAATCCCCGCTGCCCTCAGGACGAGATGCCGCAATCTGGCCCGGAAGCGGCCCACGAGAAGCCAACGGACGTTGAGACTGAGTCGTCTTCCGAAGGCAGCGCTGGCCACCCTGATATCACCATCGTGAGGCACCAGCCGCCAGTCACGCCGGCCAGACAGAAATCTTCCGATAGCAACAGGACTGAACCTAGCGAGGAAAAGAAAAGTAAGTAGGACATATATTGTATAATCTGGCACAGAAAATCCTAGTTTGGCGACCCTGAAACACCGTTAGTACTGTTAGCTGTCAAAACAAAACCCAATTATGTCTGTGTATAACCACAAAAGTATAGTAGGTATTTACCTACTTGCTAGAATATATTGTCAAATCAATAAATACCCTTCGAGTACAACAATGCCTTCAGGGTGTTGCTGCGACCACCGCGTTTCTGCAGTGCCGCCGGAATGTTCGTAGATGCGCGGACAGATGGCTTCTACGCGATCTCAAGAAAGAAGCCTGCGTCTTTGCTGAATCGTACCCGTGGTAGTAGCAGCAGCATTATGAAATCTATTGCTGACAGATATTATTTTTATATCTGTCAGCAATTTTGTTTTCTGCTTTATAGTTTTCACTCTCTATACGTTTAGACCAAATATTTTGGTAACAGTTCCCTCATCAGCCGAGGACGCGTTCCTGCCGGAAGTGCGTGAGATTCCACACGACAACAACAGCCTGCGCCCGCGCACCACTTCCGGTGGTACAAGAAAAACAGCCAACACGCGGCGGTAAGTCATTTGCATTACATTAAATACATGTTTGGTTTTTTCATAGGAGAGTAAGAAGTGACAACAGTATATTATATTCGTTTTTTGTCTCAGTGGCCCATTTCATAGGACTACAATTCGTGGTTTACTACATATGACAATTCGATGTACATTGCATAGCCGATTTTCCCACAGATTAACAAGTAGGAAGTACTGATCGGCTACGCAGTTTATGTCGAATTGTCATAATAAACTACGAATTTAAGTCTCATAAAACGCGGCTCTGACCTTTTCGAAGGTCGTCGTAAATTCTTGGAATAAAGCACTGTTGCCACTTTTTGCTTTCGGGACGTGAAACGCCTAGAGTTCGCATCTCATCATCTGCTGCAACGATTTTAGAGTTGCTGATCTAGGATATTGTGCCATAACAAAACTCAGCCAGACTAATTTAAAGATGTGTGACGATACAACTCCACAATATATTGGCCATTTAGTTTGTTGATGTCACTAAACAAATCATTACATTTTTAGATGTGGCATGAGAGCTATCCCCATTTCTCATTTACCAGTTTTCTTTTTAAGGCTGTCACCCATCTCCACTGTTGTCCAATTCGATGAAGTACCTATTTACGACTGTTTGTTTTACTTTATTTACACAATTGGCAGGAAGAGTTTTATCAATGCTCCGATTTTGTACGTATGGAATTTACAACCTTCAAAAGACTTGAAGGGTGTTTTAGGTAGGACCAAAGTCTGGGCATTGTTTCCTCAATGTTTATTTGCTGCGGACCAAATTGTTGAATATCATCTTCATGAGTTTTTAATTTTTATTTTCTGTTTTCTCACTCTCTTGCGTCTGTTAGGAGACGATTGTGGAAACAGTAAGTTCGTCATCTCACTTGGCAAGTCGTGTAAGCTTGTATCAAAGCCTTGTAGTGTATTTAGATGTAGTGACTATTTGTAACTAATATACCGAGAAAACCAAATTTATATCATTCCTAGTAAACTTATCCCTGTGCAGTTTCACGATATGAGTTTGTATCTTACTAATTAAAGTATGAAGGGTTGAAAATTGGTTCACTCGATAATATTGTATCATTCTTCACATTACACAAATGCACTCTTACCTTACCTTTACGTTTATGATTTAGTAAAGTACTTAACTATTTGCAGCAGCACCATTTCTTTTGACCCACTTTTTTAATTAATTCGTGAAGACTTTGTTTATGTTGAAAAGTAACTGGTGTTTGCGTTCGTTCCCAAGTAAGCGCATAATGATGTTGGTTTTTGCTTTCCTATATATAACAAAAAATAATTATGTAAAGTATCCCCAAATGAAAGGAATGGCATCAGTTTGATCTATTTTACTGCATTAATAACAACCTTCTCTTACTAAGGTCGGTATCTAAATATTTTTCAAGTTTAACCTTTTTCTATTGCTAACAATCACACATACCTCTGAGTACCAAACACATATACATAGATAGCATGCTATAATCTGCGATGAGACCAGACCATATTATCAAGACTGTCTTTCTAAACTTCAATCGATACAAGATTGGTCTGGATACAGATAGAAAAAAAATGGCGTGACTTCGATACGTTCAACTTTATAAGTAGCCATCATGTTTTAAGTAGAAGAATGAGAACACAATCTTTCGCTACATATAGGTCGAAGCAAAGGTCTTGATAAAGGTATCCACAAACTAATCTTAAAATTGTCTGCATAGAAAGTTATAGAAGTGCGTTCGGTAACGCAGACCATCCAAGTCCTAATTATGAAGTGGAGCTAAATGGACGCAAACCTTTTGCTAAGATCGGTCGAATGTGGACCTTTGGACGCTTACCTCACAGTCCCCTGGTCTCACCGCAACCGAAACTGCACGCGCCCCATGGGGCTGGCCCTGAGAGCTTGATCTGCCCACCAGGCGGTCTGAAGGCGGCAACGAATGCGGTATGGGTGGCCACCACTCGGCGCAGCACCTCGCGCCGCGCAGGCAACACAGCCAGACCCACTCCGAGCCAGACAACTCCGCCGTCGATGCGGGTTCGGTCAACAATTCTGTCTCTGGTACTTACTCAATATGCACAATACCTATTGCACTTCTGTCCTGATGTCCTTTTAGGAATGTAATTTAGTCTCGCACCAGTCTTTTTCAGATTCCCTATCTCAATCACGTCTTTTCTCAGCGATAAGATAACAGCAGTACTCTGTAGTAGTCTATTTGAAAGTCCCTAACTCTTCTTAGTATGTAAGTCTACAATAATTCAATAATCAAATCTGACTGTAGAACACATTTCATTTTATAGATTACCTATTATCTGTTTTTGTCATATATTATTAGAATACCAGCTTCTTAGTTTCTTTCTAACTCTTTTCTCAACGACCACACTTAATTATAAGTAATGCTTTCGAGTTAGAGCTGTGGTAGCGGAGCGGTAGAACGCCGGCTTCTCGTTCGGGAGGTCGTGGGTTCGAATCCCGGCATGTACAAATGACTTTGTTTTCTAAGTTACGTACATTTGTGAAGTTATAGTAGCAAAACCACTCGCTAACAGTGAAGGAAAACATCGTGAGGAAACCCTAGCGTCTGAGGTATTTACATACCTCAGCACTTGCTACGTACAATGGCCCAACTATGAGGCTAAGTGCAGAAATCTCCAGTAGAACTAGAACATGCTTTCAAGTTTGAAAAACGCTGCCTGAATTTCTTTCGTCACCACTTATTCTTAAGCACAATCGCACAACCTTACTTCATTGATCAACCAACTCATCAATTAGTTGTCACGGGGCCGCAAACCAACGTATGGCAACTGCTTCTCAGGCAAACAATCTGGTTGGGAAGCTACAGGTGGAGCGGCAGGTATCGTCTCCGGCCGAACCAGAGTCGCTGGCGCGGCGCCCCGCTCGTTGCTGCTAGCTATGCATGAGTATACCAGTATTACGGATGAACTGGAGAATGTCTATGGGCTATTCTCTCCGCCGCACACTCCGAGGTAAGTCCTTTTGTCTACTGCAAAGGCTGTATTAGTATGTAACTTAGAAGCGAAATCGATATAGCTATACTCGACCTTTTCTTCCTAACCGCGAAAAGCTGAATTGCGACATAAATCACTCACTCTTTATAGCCACTTTGGTATGACTGACAATACTCACGCTGATTACGTAAGCTCACGCAATTAGTGTGATTTAAGAGTACATACTGTCAGTCAGTGGCTATGACTAACGATGTGCCGAATTTTAATATGGCATCTTACTGCAGTGGTATTATGCCAGAAATAACGGCATTACTCCCAATAACAGGAGTCACAGCCAGTACTGCCCAGCGCATCGAACAAACGTAACAATAAAAAAATAATTGAAGTATTTACTTCGATTCAGTGACCTCAGCTTGCATTCGAGCTGAATCTATAATCACGAATTTCATGATATATCTAATGACTGGTCGTACTTTCAAATGTTTTATTCAGGACCCCAATCACGTCCCGTCTGCTCTCCCCCGCGCGGGCCTCGTCGCCCTCACAGCGGCGTCGCCACGCAAGCGAAATGTCAAACCCCGAGTTTGCTCTGTACATGGAGAAGGAACACTTGAGGACAGCTGAGGAGGATGACTACAACATCATGGAGAACCTGATACAGAGGCGGTTAGTGTTCGAAATCCAAAGACCTTAATGCGCGGCAAGACTTGGCACGCATTTATGTGGACAGACTTCACGTTTTCAGCGAGAATCTAACCCAGCTGATGGATATGTGTGTGTCCTGTGTCCGTTCAGCAGAAAAACTTTTTGAAAGTTACATTATTTTGATCCTGCATTACGCAAGCGATATTTTTGTCAGAGTCATTATAAATACAAAAACCCTTTAGTCTGATCTTACCACATAGAACAACTACGTCGTAGTTAAAATGCACGATCATCAGCTCTTACAATCTGAAAACCATAAAAGGTTATAAATACTGCAGTGAGGAGTACCTCTAGTCTGTTGATGCCATGAAGACTGGGTCAAGCATCTCTGTTTTTGTGGTGGTGGTTTGTCTCTAGTTGCCTTTTACATTCATTGTGTTTAAAAATATATCAGTTGTCAATATGTATGTTGTATTCTCAGTTTCCATTTGTACTCAAGTTGTATCCTAAATTGCACAGCTTACAGGACAAAAGGTATATCAGTCTATGAATCACAATCTTTATTACAGTAGTTGATCTGGCGTTCTTATTTTTTATGTTTCTGTGCCCTGTGTGTTTTATATGTAGCCTCAATGTTTAGTGACGATTTTTGCTTTGTAAAACCAGAAGAAAAACTAACACAACATCGATCGACACATACCAAAAACACTAACAACAATCAATCATTTATCAACAACAGCTACCTACGTGTATATGAAACATCAGACTGTCCGATACTTACAAAGCGAAAATCCTTACTGAACTTTAGCATGGAACTGGAGTCTGTACTGGACAGATACGAAGAAGAAGAAGGTGCGGACGGAGTGGAAGTGGGTGGGATCAGCATCAGCGTGTGTGTGAACACCAGCAACGAGCAGCAGCCAGGTCTTCAGACACAAACCTCCACCCACCTTACGGTTGACAGGCGGTTACCACACCAGAGGTATTCCAAGTAAATATATTTAAGTAGTGGACGATTTTTTTCTTTTGAGAACTTTAATCCCAGTACTGAAGGTATTTTATCGAGCAATTACTTTTCATAATTTTCTAAGGATTACATATTTTAGGTGATGTATATTTGTTGCTAAAATAGTTTTAAATTGTCTTGCCTGCATCAGCAAAAGTAATTTTTACTAATAGGCAGGCATATTTTTCATGTATTTTACACCAGTTTTCGTAACTCCGATACATTTCTTTTCTGCTTCTTTTTTGTTTTTCCAAATTTGCGCTTGAAATCGCCAATCCGTAGCGTGGTCAGTAAGCCCTGCCTCTTTCTTCTTTCTTTAGGAGATGTTTCTAGATGTTTCAGAAAGCTTCGGTTATACTCTACTCATTTAAACTACTATTATTATGAGACCAACTCCGAAACATTGTAAAAAAATCAACATACATTTTTTTTTATATTTGCTCTTGCGATATTCGCTTATTATTCGATATGCTGACGCTTTTCCGATATTTCGGAGTCAGTCTTATGGTAAAAGTTGATTGCATCGATGAGTAGATTAACACTCCTTAAGTCTTATTGGATGTTTCTCTCTAATAATAATTCTGTTATTATTTTAAACGTGATAGTGATATTTATACTGTTAGGCACTATCTCCTTCTTATTATTATTCAAGTGAAGGTGCTCAGTTGCCAATGTTTTTGTTTTTTCATTCACTGTTATAAATTCATATCTCTTATACCTAATTACCTACTTACTTTTATTTCCATTTTACATTTTTATTTACAACTTACTTACACATCCATAAGATCCTCTGCTACGCAAAATGATTGCATGTGCACAACAGATTCAATACCGTTCAAATGTATCATCGAAAGATAACGCTCAGCCAATTTCAGATTTAATAAATTATAATCGGACTATAAATTACAAACGTTTGACCAAATAAATTACAAACGTTTGACCAAATCTCAATCTTACGTATAACCTGTACTCTCAGACGAAGTGAAGAATCGACCATTTTGATTCGGAAAAGGCGACGATGCTATGCAGAGTTCATAAGTAAGCTCAGATTGCAAAAGAGTCCCCGAGGAACGGGCCGAGTCCAATTCAGTCATTACAGATCTCGCTGAACCGAGGGCTAGAGCGCAATATTTCGATGCTACTATGCTAATATGCCGGCAATCATCTAGAGCAGGAATCTGCGCAAAGTGGGAAATAAAATGCACAGTGGGGTATTCGCCAAAAAGTCCCAACAAACGACTTCTGTTGTTAAAGATGATTGCCGGTATCTGTACCCCTCCCTGCCTGCAAAGGGCTAACCCTTACTTCACCCTACAGGCACTCGCTGCGGCGGGCGTCGGCTATCGACTCCCGGGAGTTGCCCTCACCGCTGCAGCCTCTACTCGATGATGAGGCGTGTGGTGAGGTCTTACTGCCTGTGCCTAGACAGCCTTCTGGTACGTTGTAAATTAAGGCTAAACAGCTGTCTCGCTCGCACAATCTATCGTTTTTAGTGATTGTTATAAAAATACTAGCTGACCCGGCGAACGCTGTTTTACGACCAATTCTCAGACCTACGAAATATGTACAAAAAAATCATAAAAATTGGTGAAGCCGCTTAGGAGGAGTTCGATGACAAACACTGACACAAGATAGTATTTTTTAATGACTCGCGATCAAAGGAATCGTCGGGAATCAAAGGTATTTAAATTTTACCTAATAAATAATCGCGGTTAGACCCGTTTAATATATTACTATACTGACATGAGATTTTTATATATTAGAAGTACACTTTTGTTAAATGTGGTCTGACTGGTCTGAGGGTTTGATAGATAATAAAGTTACCTGCGGACATTCGAGACATAATATTTTTCTCATCCTGTACTCGGCTTGGCTCTACCCAGTCACTAGTCCAGTCATTATATACATTTGGAAATGCATGTGAACCGAAAAGGCTAAATTTTGGACGAAATTGTAAGTCAGAACACGCACTACATGTCTGATATTAGACATTTTTAGGTTTAGGTTTTAAGTATTTATTTCCCATAAGAACGAATTACATTTCATTTACTTAAAATGAGAAAACCAGGACTACAATCTAATGAAATATAAATGTGAACATGCAACACCTCATACCAATTTCACTTATTAGATTGTAACAAACGCTTAAATTCTAAATTTCATATTATCTTTGATGTGGCATCTTAATCGAAACTTAAATTTTGGAAGTGAATCTGAATTTTTTATATCTTTATATCGATATCTTTCACTAGAACAAGGAAAATTAAAACAAACACAACCTAAATTTATGTTTTTTCAATAAATCGATCGATATCTCGTTGACGATGAACAATACGTAAGAAATGTAAAAGACCTTAATTGTAGATCGAAAAAAAGCAACAAAAAAGTATTGCATCAAAATTTTCGAATCTCAACGGAGAACCGAGTTACTGCAAAAAAAAACTAAGTTGAACCCATTTTTTCAAGATTGTGGATATTGCACATAGGAAATCTTGGTCGACAATTTGAAGTTAAGCTTTTCTAGACCCCCCCCCCCCCCCTCTCACGTAATATCCAAAATTTTGCCTTCTCGTTTCACATGCATTTCTACACATTCTCTCGTCACCCATTGGTTGGCAAAAATAAAATACTAATTAGTATTAAGCCCGCCTATTGTACAATATCTACTTGGTGCAATAAATAATTTTAACAATAGTTTTCGATTAAGAAAATTCGATACTAAAATTTGATAAGTTTTTTAATCAACTTTACTTTCTTTATTAAAAACTAAGCATATATTTATCTAACACTCAGACTACATTTATCAAAAGTAAGTATACAATTTCTTCAATCACTAAAAATGTTAGATTGTGTGAGCGAGACAGTATGCTTAACGTAATTCAGTTATAAGACAACCAATTGTACTGTCCTGTAGTGTGCGATTCGCAGTGTACTGTTAGTCATAATGTTAGTTGTATACATGTATTTTTACTTACTTTAATTATTGCAATCTTTTCGTTTTGCTAATCTTAGATTTTTATCTAAAAATCACGAAGACACCAAAAGTAGATTAAATATTTTCAGAACCCTTGATAAAGTAAGAAATAAATCTTAGACAATAGGTCAACAATTTTACTTGTAACCATTACCTTTTTACCTCTTAAGGGATCTGATATGAGTCCTATTATTCGTATAATAGCATTCTTTATTATAATCCCAAATATGGTCTAAGTCAAATTTCATCCAATTCCATACAGCCGTTATACCCGAACAAACATCTAAACATGAGAAGAAATAAAAAACTAAACTACAACTATTGTAATTTGTAACGTTCCTAACGAGCAGTTCGTAAGGTGGGCTGAATTACGACTATACAGGGCGTCAAGTCTCTTCAGTTGCAAACAATACAGAATAGACGATATGAAACTCTTAAGGCTGGTTTACATTTGCTATAAATTCCGTGCTATTTAGCACTGTTTTTTATCATGCTAAGCTAAAAGAGTGCTAATTAAAGACGCCGATATAGGTACATTTGCTATGCTAATTTCAACACAAGTTGTCTCAAAAAACGCAGAAAGCACACGCATCACAAGTGGACAATATGGAATCACCAATTATTTTGCAAGTGGTTGAAATTTTATCATAGTTATTGGCTGTAATAAAATATTGTTTTTATAATAAAATAAAATAAAAAAATCAATTTCGCTGCACGAGTCCTACAAGCAAGCATGTTTTTCGTATTCAGTTGGTATTATGTTGTGCTATGCTTATGCAAATCCCGTGTCCACTTCACTTGCGACGCCATTTTTATTAGATACTTTTTAATAGCACAGATAAGGCTGCTGTACACGGGTAGAGTAAATAGTAGAGTCAACTAGCATACTACTTTACCAGTTCCAAGTACTCTACCAATTTAAGTAGAGTAACTGTTTACACGTAAATTTTCATTTTGTCGGTAGAGTTGTCACTAGGTAAGAAGCACTAGAACAATGAACGTCACTAATCGAGAAATTGTAAGAAACGATCTGATAAACTTAAGAGAATTATTATTAAACGAGGTACAAAAGGATGTCAATGAAGAAAATAGGAAAAAGAGAATATGGACGAGAGACTGGATTTTGAGAAGAGATGCCCAAGGAGCTTCAGCATTACTTTTGAAAGAGTTGGCTGAAGAGGATGTATAAGAATATAAATTAACTATGAGGATGACGCCGCAAATGTTTGAGGATTTGCTCAAAAAGGTCGGTCCTAAAATAAAGAAACATGTTTGAACTAGTTACTCTACTAACCATTTACATGGATCGAGTATTCGGTAGAGTAGAGTAGACGCTGGAGTGAGGGAAGGAAAGTGGTAGTAGCTCGTCCACGTTGCTAGTTACTCTACTCTACCAAACAGTACTCTACTCTACCAATGCTGTTTACATTGGTATAGTTAGTAGAATAGGTAGTACTCTACCGCTCTACTCTACCGTTTACTCTACCCGTATACAGCAGCCTTAACGATAAAAAATCTGTCTGTCAGATTTTTTAGCGTGCTAAAAAGCATAGCACATTCACATTTGCTAAATGCGTGCTTTTTAGTATGCTTTGAAATAGGTAGCATGCTAAAAACGTATTAAAAATAGCAAATGTAAACCAGCCCAGCAGAAAATTGGCCATATTTAGTATTTATTCGTATTCGTGTATTTGCGGGTAAATACGGTACAATTTGTAAAATACTATATTAAAAGGGCATGTATGATGCGCCAGCATCTGGCATGCAAACATTTGCAGTTAGCATTGCACTTGCTTTTACATATAAACTAAGACTAAGTTGTCAATGTTAACTTATTTAGCTACAATAACATTTTTGAATTAATCATAAAGCACAATGGGTAATTTTCTATGGACCCCGTATCCACCATTGCAGCATTAGGTATGTAAACTAGTTCTCATTTAAAATGAACGAACGAATGAATGAATGAATTTAAGAATGGAGTTATGATTAACCTCATTTTTGCGTCAAGCGCGCGTGTCTATAGCGAGAGGATTCACAAAGGATTTCGGCGTATTTTAATGTTAAATAACTCTTTTCTTCAGCAAGCTACAAATTGCCTTAACATAAAAAAGTATGTATTTTCAAGTTGCTAGCAGAGTAGATGCATTATGTATGACTCATTATTCTTTATACTTAGATTCTTTACATAGATAGAAGAATCATTAAGTTCTTGTAGAAAGTACAAGGGTAAGGAGCGTAGTAGCTGTATTTATTTCGCATCGATTTCCTCCACTGAGTAGTTTAGCGATAAATGGGAAATATGTAGTTGCGAAGCGCACGTAGGATATTAGAAACTTGCAATATATTCCGAGTTGTATACGTACAGTCACCAACCCCCGACGATGCGCCAATCTATTCGGTAGTCGCTTTTATCTTGCTTGTGATTAGTCTTACAGTCAAGATGCTCCTTGTGATGCTGACTGTACTGAGACGAAGCTGAGTTTGCCCGGAACTATTGTTGCGGCAAGAAGTTAGAAACTGTAATTACTTGATTGAGTTGATTCTACCGTCACTTTAAGTACTCTGAACTCTAAGTAACAAAACCCTATTAGAGTCGTTTCTGACAAATTTACGCTCATAATTTTATTGCTACATTCCTGGCTATTTATTAGATAGATAGATAGATAGAATATTTTTTATTGTATGTACACCAGGAATTACATATTAAACATTAATATAGTACAGTACAATTGGCGGCCTTATTACTAAAAGTAATTTCTTCCAGAAAAACCATTGAAACTAAATTAGTCTTTGATTATTAGATCTATTAGTATTAGACCAACGAATTGAACGCAAGATGTGGTGCATAGTACATCACTCTGTTCTTGGTAATTTTTTTCGGGCATGCATGACATGAACATGATATTACTTTTGCTTTCGCGAACATTCCTGATGCACTGTAGAAGCGCGACAGCTCTATGTACCGTCTAAAAAATAACTGTTGTAAACTCAGCGGGCGCGTAGGATTTTTGAGTAAATGTAGCTCACAGTCTCAACGTATAGGACATGCATAACATAAACTTCATATGTAGCCCATGAGATACGATCACAACGAAACTCACACACACGATGTGCCATCTTGCAATAGAAATATGTTTGTCTACTTTAACACTTATAAATTCGCATAATATAATAAAATTATAAACAGTTATGGGATAAACAGGATAGGGCTCAGCTTAGTACTGTGAATGCATGCATCATCATCATCATGGCGTGTGACACCGGATTAATAATAAAGTCACTCCATTTCGTTCCGTGGATGTCGTAGAAGGCGACTAAGGAAATAAATTACCAGGAGACGGGCATCAGCGTCTTCCTGAGATTCCAACCGCATACTGCGATCACCAACCCGCGTGGCGATTAGGGCAAAATCCTTTATGGTTAGGGAAAACCATGAGGGAGGCCTATGTCCTGCAGTGGGCGTAAAAATGGCTGATGATGATTCATCATCACAGCGCTGAGTTTCAGCCATTCTCTGTTCTTCTTTGCTCGTCTTAAGTATTACCTGTGGTATTATCCATGTATTTCCGGTGGCAATTCTTATCTGATGGCCGATGTGGCCGAAAAGTTCTCGAATGGAGACCACATACGGCAAGCGCAGCGTAGGACGACCAGCCACAAGATGGACAAAAGACCTCGTCCAAGTAGCAGGAAGACATTGGATGCAAGCCGCTTCTAACCGGTCTTTCTGGAAATCCATGGGGGAGGCCTATGTCCAGCAGTGGACTTCTTGTGGCTGAATGATGATGATGATGACGATGATTCTTATCTTGTCTCCCCGTAGGCGACACGAACGCCTCTAGCGACCTGTCCCTCTCGCACATGGTGAGCGAGAGCCTGCCACCGCGACCGTCCATCGTGCTGGACTCGTCGCAGCTGCCGCGGCAACGCTCGGCCGAGGCGCCGCCGCCGCAGCCGCCGCCGCCCGGCCGCCCCGAGACCATGTGCTAGGGAAAACGGCCCTATGCCGATGCGCGGTAGGTAAAGTTTTGTTTCAGCGCCTTAGACCTACCCGAGACCGTATGCTAGTGCTAGGGAGAACGGACTTAATTCTAATGCGCGGAAGGTAAATGTTTGTTTGACTGCCTCGGAGCTAGCCGAGACCGTATATGCCAGTGTAGTCTCTCAGAGAGAGAGAGTTTGGGCTTAATTACCACGCGTGCCCAACGCGGATTGGCAGTTTAAAGCGCTGAGATATGACAATACCTCAGACCCTCAGGTTTCCTGACGATGTTTTCATTCACCGTTAGCGAGTGATATTGCTACTACAACTTCACAACTTCCGAAAACAAAGTCATTGGTACTTGCCGGGATTCGAACCCACGACATCCTGAATGTGAGATCGACGTTCTTCTGCTGTGTTACCGCCCCATTGCTCTTATAAAAAATAAGATAAACTGTGTGCCCAACGACGGCACCGTAATAAATTCACGTCGGAACAGTCTTCCCCGATTAGGTACCCAATTACCGATAAGGACAGATAAACACTTTAGTAATGCAACAATCTTAGAGCAAAAAGACCGAATTTCCAACGCATGTCGTATTATACAAATGGTGTGAAAGGCAAATATGCTAGTAAACACTAGCAGTCTTATTTATAAAAAAAACCGGCCAAGTGCGAGTCGGACTCGCGCACGAATGGTTCCGTACCATTATCTATACAACATTAAACATAAAGCAAAGATCGAGAAAAAACGGCAAAAAATCATGTTTGTTGTAGGGGCCACCCCTTATTTTATTTTAATTTAATTATTTATTTTTGAAGCGAATACAGAACTTAACATCCTGTGAATATTTCAAGCGTCTACCTGTTGCCATTATGAATATCAAGCAAAAAACGTTGCATAGGAGCCCCCCTTATAGCGGCAACAGAAATACATCATCTGTGAAAATTTCAACTGCCTAGCTATCACGATTCATGAGATACAGTCTGGTGACAGACAGACAGGCAGACAGACGAACAGACAGACAGACGGACAGTGAAGTCTTAGTAATATGCTCCCGGTCGGCACACTTCGGGTACGGAACCCTAAAAAAAATTAAAAATTGTACATACACATACATAACAGTTATAAGAACCTTTATTATTAACATTTTGAGCCACAGATGCTTTAAATAATAGTTATTTGTTATGCAAGAGTGCAAAGTTGCTTTTTAACCGCGTGCTCAATTTTGATAACAGAGCAAGCGAAGGATTCTAAAGTTCACGAGCGCAGCAACTGATTCAAAAATTAGAATCCTGAGCGTTAGCGAGGGAATCAAAAGAGCAAGAGGTGAAAATCCTTTGCACTCGAGTGCAACACGTAACTTTTCATCCCACCTCAGCGAGGAAATGACTAAATGCAAAAAAACACAAAGGACGTTTCGAGTCTGAGTTTATAACAATTTAAAAAAAGTAGTTTAATAAATTCGGCACCATGGAGGTAGAAGTAAATAGGTTTAATGATGTTTTGAATTTACAAACTTAGTGCACTTGATGTTCATAATTCAATTTACGTTATCCTCTAGCGGATAAAAACGGCGTTTGCACTCAGATGTCGAAGAGCAAAAATACTCTTTCCGAGATGGTGATGAAAATGTTTTTATTATTATTTTAAGCCGCGGCTTTCAAACCACCCAAAAATGAGTATGTGTATACTTGCCAAATTTCATAGTTCTAGTTCGACGTAAAGTACCCTATAAATCTTAATTCCCTTGAGTGTCGAAATATTGTTTATGCCACACCTGGCCAAAAACCGGGTTTTTCCGCACGCTACGCGTACGGGAAAACCCACTTTGAGGCCAAGTGACGACATAAAATTGTGTACACGACACGGACTGTAAAATAGAAAGCCCTCTATCGCATATTTATGACCCTCGCCTGCGGCTCGGGCCTTAAACTTCTGCGATATCGGCCTTTGCGAGTATAACTTTATTTACACAACTAGGGCCGTAAATAAAGAAACAATCTATATCTGTTCGAGAGTATGAGTCGAGAGAGTCCCGACGCGTCGGGACGCGCAGATTTGGCATTACATAAGTTAACCAATGTTCTTCACACTAGATTATTGTATTGTGAGGACTGGATTATGTTTTAAAAGAAATTTATTTAAGCTGATTAAAAATATTTAATATTTTTTTTTACACAGTTGGTGATCTGCGAAATTGACGGACCATGATGAAGAAATATTATCGTGAGTAACACCCACGCGTTTCCCGAAGTCATGTTGAATAAAGGAAAAAGGAAGCCGAAGAAAATGTAGGTAAAAATAGTTGTGTTTTATAAAATAGTGCGAAATCAAACACCAAAAATATATTGTTAATGTTAACGTAATGAACTTTTGGGATGATAATTTTGCCAAGTTTGTGAAGGCCCTTTTGGAACCCCTTTAAAAATATTTCCATCTTGTAATTACTTACATTATACTCGTACCCGTATCTCTAGTTTCCTGAACTGAACTGACTTGAACACTATTCTAAACTTATCCATATCAAATGCACATTTTGTATACTTAATTTGGCTAGCAAAATCATTCTAAAAGCTGTAGGTACTTAATTACTAAATGAAATAAATTATCTAATGTTCGCTGTACATAAAGCTATATGTATCACCCCCAATGTACCTTTGGTCCAAAAATATTATTGTTTCACTAAAGTAAAGCGTAGCTTAGCTTTCTGTATAGTCATAATTTTAAACTGTACTTATGCGATCGGTGAGTTAAAATGCTAGTTCAAAAATGAGTCGGATCTTATACTTCTTCGCGTATTTGCCGAAAATCCATAATACATTGCTGATACACCCAATCGGTGCTAAAGATTCGTCAGAAAACCCGGCATTGGATAGTTAATCATTTGCGAAATACAAGTACCCATGTGAGGCGCTGGCATTAAAAAAACTAGTCATATAACGCCAGGTCAAAGCAGACTGGATGAATACACTTTACATTACATAAACTCACGCCTGTATCCCGGAGGTCAGGCAGAGACCAGGGTTAGCCACTTGCCAGGATTCTGACAGGGCTCTTTCGCTTCATCAACATTAATTAGGTAGTTGTTGAATGCGCGCACGCCGGTTTCGGGTAATGTTTATTGAATGAATAACTTGTATAATATCAGGCTCAAACGTGAACTAGTTGATTAAAAGAGAAAGAAACACGACAATACATGTGCTCATGCTGTATATAAATAGACCTATAATTGAACGAGACGGAACTGAAGTTTTGAAATAATAGGTAATGTGTAGATTTACTAATCGAAGGAAATAGATTTTATTGAATTGATGAAACATTTAGATGAAGTTAATTTATAATAATAAGTAATTACGGAATTGAACCTGCCAAAAACAGTGAGATTTCAATTAGTTTGGTTAGCTGAATTATCTGAACGCAAATCATATCCTTAATTCATTATTCAGTTGAAAACTAGCTGGATTATCACATTTTAAAGTAAAAATCAAAGTTACTGCTACTGAGCGTTAAAAATAAATATTAAAGTTACTGCATTATCGATGAACTATTTTAAATATTTCTAGTTAATCTGTGTAATACATAGGTATTGTTTATTTTTTTCTTGGTGAAACTTTTTACACCTCGTCGTTAGCTCTGAACCAAAAGAGACTCATTTTACCATTCCAACGAACTGTTTATTAATGAAGTTTATTTCTATTACAAGAACAATATTTCTCCTACAATAGCTGAATAACTGTTTTCAAATAAAATTAAAGTCGTCAGCATCACAAATGTGTTCAATTAATACCAAATATTTTTTGCAAGTTTTACCGTAATCAATAATGTGCTCGTTTAATTATACATTTAAACCGCGATTGATTATTAGATAAAGTTAATTACCTTATTTACCGATGTTAAATGTGAGCATCGCGAGTCATTAAAATACTATGTCCCCACTTTATATATTAGTTATTTGATGAAGAATTGAATGATATGAAATCGATGATAATAAATTATAAATGAAATTATTAAATGGAAGATGAAGATTTTTACAAAAAAAAGTTGCAATAATTTTACCGTTATTTTATCTATATTTATTAAACATTCTACCCAAATGGGAATATTTTGTTCAGAACATTTTAAAATGGAATTATGATATCAGTCAATATTGTAAATAAGAATAAAGCAATACAATATACTTAACGTTATTTGTTAACGTTTATTCATTGACGTTTGAAGACCTTTTTCAGAGTAATTCCTAAAGATTTTTAGTGCGCACTTTCCAGTTCAATGAACTCTCGCTATTTGGTGGAAAGCTGCGTAAATTGGATCAAGGAGAAAATAAAATAGCACTAAAAAAACACTAGCATTCGACCCTCGAATTGAGAAACAATTCCTTCCTTTATCTTTGCCAGAAACACGAAACTATAAAGCAGCCACTTTAAGATTCAATTTGAAATGGCAATGGAAAACTACTAACACCTAGTTTCTTTTATCTAAATTTATGCTAAAAGTTTGTATAGAATTACGAAATCTGAAGCATAATTTTTAAATATTCAAATCTCTAGAAACCCCATAAGGATTGAAACGGAGCACATTTCAAATGAATTTGAAAGATTCTCCGGATTGTCGACGTTTTATAAATGGAAGTTACAAAATCGACAACTCATATCACAGTTTTACCAAAAAATATAATACTTATATCTTTCATATCAACTTCGCTATTTAGAAGTAAATCTCATTTTATTGGCACAATATTTACATACTACTTAAAACTTGGCATATCCTTCATTTAAGAATTATTTGTACTTTTTGATCCGTTCCATCAATCTCTCAGAGTGATACTTATACTTCGTCTGTGTTATGTAAACATACAATAGAACAATAAAATATATTTGTAAGAAATAGCTGTGTTGTTCTTTATTTCGCTGATGTCCCACTGCTGTCCAATGGCTTCCCATTATGTTCATGACCGGCTATAGCACTGAGCAACATTTATTTTACCTCTCGCTCAAACAATATAGACGGCAATATAGTATGAGCCAGAGGCAAATAGGTGTCCAGTCTCTTTGTATAAATAACGGTGCCATACTTCTATCTAATACACAGTGTACCTACTTTCAGATTCTAAAGATCATTGGGATTTGACTAATGAAAGTGGGAGCCAAATCTAATATATAAAAATCCACGAGATTTTTGTTTACACAGTGTTCGTAATCGAACTCCTCAGAAACGGCTTCACCGTTTTTTATGAAGTTTTTGTGTACCTATATTTGGTAAGTCTGAGAATAGGTCGTAAGCTTATTAATAGGGCAAAACAATGTTTTCCAGGTCAGCTAATAGTATTATAAAGTATTGTAGAATCTGTGTTTTCAATAGATCTCTTGCTGGTCAACGTAAGTTTTATGGTGGAAATTGGTCTTCACACATCTTCAGCCTGCATATATTTAACGCTTTCGGGTGTATAGCTCTTATTAATGAACAAAATGTATGGCTTACGTAGCGAACGGCAATAAACCGAAAATATTTTCGGCCATCGTATCAGGACAAAAATATTACATTTGTGTTATTAAAAATAATGTTCATGCTGTCGCTGTTTAACACATTTCAGGATCACCCGATGAAAGTGTAATTAAGTATCTATAATATTTTCTATGATATGATACTATAATACATAAAAGTTTCATGTCACAGTGTTTGTTATCGAACAGCTCCAAAACGGCTTCACCGATTATTATGTTTTTTTTGTGTATATTTGATAGATCTGAGAATAGGTCGTCGAAGGCTAAATAATATGGCAAAACAACGTTTGCCGACTCAGCTAGTTTAAATATAAGTAAGTACACTTATATTGTGCTGGATGCGGGCGGCACAAGACCGGGAAGCTTGGAAAAAACCATGAGGGCCTATGTGCTGCAGTGGGCGTCAAATGGCTGATGCTGATGATGATGATGACACATATTTGAAACTCGTATCACCTACATCTATTTATGTTTTTTTTGTTCTCACCATTTAAACTTTCCCTGAAATTCAACAAAGATAAAAATGTTTGTTAGGGTTCCTTTGTTAGCTTCTTCTCCACATACCTAATCCATTAATTGTGAAACTAACAACTTTGACGTTCATTAAGTAAACATTCTGTTTTTATAATGAATTAAAATATTTGAATTGAATTGAATTGAATGATAAAAATTAGTATAGCAAACCGATTGTATGTTTGGTTGTGTTTATTTCTAAAATAAAAATTATAAACTCTGACACAAATAAAAAATAAATCGCAACGACCACCCCTGATTGCATTTGACACAACTTAAGATAAACAATGGCGACAAACTTAGATTGAAGTGGCATTGGTTTGATAATAAGACAGAAAAACACACCCAAAAAATGCGAAAAATCAAGTTAGTATAATAATAAATAAATAAAAAACGTATTAAATTTTGTTGTTTCAATGAATTCTAAACGTTTTCTAAAAAGAGTGTAGATGTATAAAAAATATTACGAGATAACTCGAATATTGATAAACGTGACTAGAATGACTTTTCCACAGGGCACATTATGAAGTCTTAGAGAATAAAATAATTACGTTTATTTATCTCAATACTCAATACTTTATTGCATTCCACAAGTTTTAGAGTTACATTTTAACTTAACAGTTATTTGATAAGACCTTTGTGGACCCTGTTGGGCACTCTGATCTCTTCGCCTCTCTGATTATATAAAAAAAATTGTGCAAGTTCTCCATTATGCCAGACTGGGAGGTGGCAGAACGGAAATGATGGGTTTTTATGAGCTACCAATGTTTTACATGAGTCGAGAAGAACCATGGCCCTTAGGGGGACACCCGCACCTGCTTGCTTTGCTTACCCCGCGGATGCTCTTTTAGAACCTTAGAGTATAAAGAGAAAACATGCAATTTTTCAACAGTAGTAACTCCTGGCTTAGCGTTTCGATTCCATCAGGTAACACATACAGTGCATTTTTAAGGTTGCGTACCCGAAGGGTGCCAAACGGGACCCTATTACTAAGACTTCACTGTCCGTCTGTTTGTCTGTCCGTCTGTCTGTATGTGTCTGTTTGTCTGTCACCAGGCTGTATCTCATGAACCATGATAGCTAGGCAGATGAAATTTTTACAGATGATGTATTTATGTTGCCGCTATAATAATAAATACTAAAAACAGAATACAATAAATATTTAAGGGGGGCTCTCATACAATAAACGTCATTTTTTGCCGTTTTTGCTAGATATTAATAACGGCAATAGGTAGATGCTTCAAATATTCACATAATATTGGGTTCTCTTTGGTTGTTATTGATGTCAATAAACATGTCAAGTTGAGTCAAGAAATAAAATTCCCAAAATAAAAATTCTCGCAAACGTAAGACCTTTAACAGATCACGGCATCATTACCGGAGGCCAGAACAGCAGCTCAAGTATTGGTTTGGGCCAACTCCACGAGGCCTCAAGAAACGAGCTAATTTTATTATAACAGACAGCTGGCTCTGAGGGCCCGGCGTCGTCAAGGAGACCACTGCCAGCTGCCTAGCAACCACTGTCCACGACAGGGCAGCGGCCCAGTAGGAAAGCGCGCTTGCCCTGTCACTCGTCACCCTCCTAACAGTCTGTACTTCAAGATACCAAATTTACAAATTATGGATGCCACACAACTCAGGAAAAACATTGATTTATAGTGTGCTTTAAAGTGATGTGTAATGTGCTTAGTTAAGCAACTTTACCCACCAACTGACCCTGTCTATGTCGCAGGCCGATGGTACAGCCAGCGGCCACCATGACTCACTCCCAGAATATGTGCAGTGCCCGGAGTGCCCCCAGCCGCGCTTCTTTAAAGGGAGGGCGGGCTTAAATATCCACAAAGCTCGGATACATAAGCCTCCCTCCCAAAAGGCATACTCTCAACCTACCCCTCCCACAACGACCACACAGCAAAATCCCTTTTGGAAAACTATAGGAAAGTGCAAATCCTCCGTGAAAATTATTAAAAGGATACCCCGCGGAGCACGAATAAGCGTTGCACAAACTTTACAATCAACAATAAAACAAGTAGTTGAAGAAAACTCTAAGCGCACCTGGGAGACACTCTTCACCTTTGCCTACCGGACACTGCACATAAAAGAGGACACGAGAAGACGCAGCTCCCTGACTCAATCCATAAAAAACAACTGTTCGAACCCATTAGACCTACTAATAGACACAAAAGAAAATTTTCATACTAAAAGCAAATACCGACTCATAGAAAATAAAGTCAGCGACGGCGATATCCGGGGAGCTGCTCAGCTCCTGTTCTCGAGTGATGCCATCGCTCCCGACTCCCACGAAACAGTCTCGGCCTTGGAGGACAAGCATCCGTCGCCCCTTGCAGCGGCCGCGCTTCCGCCTGCTCCGCAACCCGATGACGCCAACATCGGAGTAACCGGAAAAGACCTCTTGTCGGCTGTGATGTCCTTTAAGGGAGGCTCAGCGAGCGGCCTCGACGGTCTGAGCCCACAACACCTAAAAGACCTTCTTTGCGGCTCAACCGGCGAGGCTAGTGAGACTCTCTTGAGGGAACTCACGGCTCTGATTAATCTAATGTTGGCCGGGAAGGTATGTCCTGAATTCACAGACATCCTATATGGAGCCAACCTCTGCGCTCTCCTAAAAAAAGATGGGGGCATAAGACCCATAGCCGTGGGATCGAGCATTAGGAGGTTGGCATCCAAACTATGTTGCCGATATATTCTACCTTTACTGTCCAGCAAATTTCAACCGATCCAATTAGGATTCGGAAGCCCAGGGGGCTGTGAAGCGGCAGTACATGGGATGAGGACATATCTGGAGGAGGATGGCGGCGAGGTCGTTGTTAAGGTCGACGTGAAAAATGCTTTCAACTCTGTTGACCGAGGGGCCATCCTGACACAAGTGAAGGAGGTCATACCAGAAATCTACAGTTATATTTGGCAGTGCTATAGTACACCCTCAAAATTACTCTACAGAGAGCACCTCTTTCATTCATCAGTAGGCTGTCAACAGGGAGATCCACTCGGGCCGGCCATATTTAGCCTCGCCATTCACCCTATAATATCAGCCCTTTCCTCGAAGTTGAACATCTGGTACCTCGACGATGGCACCCTGGGAGGCGACCGACAAACAGTGTTAAACGACCTCTCGTCTTTGATACAAAATTTCAAACTTTTAGGACTAGAATTAAACTTCAGTAAATGCGAAATTTTTATTAAAGATTCTTTAGATAACGAAATTAAAAACGAAATCAGGAACAAATTCAACACGTTGGCCCCAAATATCAAAAATTTAGAGAAGCGTTCATTCCGCCTCCTAGGAGCTCCAGTCCTCAGCGAGGGAATAGAACCATACGTCACGGACCAGGTGGCCAAGTTCGAGGAGACATCATTTCATCTGAGCAAAATCAAATCTCACATGGCATTTACCATTATACGTTTTTGTTTATTCGTGCCAAAATTCACATATGTCCTCAGATGTGCACCTGTCTGGAAGTTCCAATCTTTACTCACACCAATAGATAACCTAGTCCACTTAACTCTAACCAAAATCCTAAATTGCCCGCTCAATGAGAAATCCTGGTGCCAGGCCACCCTACCGATAAGGTTGGGTGGGATTGGCATCAGGAAAGTATCAAATGTCTCCCTTCCCGCCTTCCTATCCTCAGCTCACAGCACTAACGCCTTGTATAAAAAAATTATACTCGCCTCTATAGGTGATGTTGAGGTGTCGTGCTGTGAGCAGGCTAGGGAGGCCTGGAGACTGGCCTGCCCAGATGAGCGCCCTCCACTAAATCCCACAGTGCAGAGACAGTGGGACGAGCCGCTTTGCATGGCTGTTCAATCCAGACTGTTGGAGACAAGCAGCGGCCCTGCGGAGCGGGCTCGTCTACTAGCAACAGCAAAATATGAGTCGGGGCTGTGGCTGCAGGCACTCCCATCAGCGAACGTAGGCACGCTGATGGACAACATGTCTTTTTCAGTCGCCATCGGCCTGCGATTAGGCTGTAAAACCGTGCAGCCTCACCGCTGCCTTTGCGGAGACCAAGTCGACGAGTTGGGACACCATGGCCTATCCTGCCAACGCAGCGTAGGCCGACTGTCGCGTCATGCGTCCCTGAATGATATAATCCGCAGGGCTCTTTCCAGCGTCGCCGTGCCGGCCATCCTTGAGCCTAACGGTATAGTACGGGACGATGGAAGGAGACCGGACGGTATGTCGCTGGTGCCGTGGCAGAACGGGAGGCCGCTGGTGTGGGACGCAACCTGCGTTGACACACTGGCGCCTTCCCATGTCACGCACACCAGCAGGGCTGCGGGCGCGGCGGCGGCTATGGCAGAAGGCCTCAAGCGGCGCAAATACTCTATCCTTGGGGACAGCTACTTATTTGCGCCGTTTGGGGTCGAGACGATGGGTCCGTGGGGCCCTGAGGCGCGTAATCTTTATAAACAAATATCTATGCGCCTCATCGACTTGTCAGGCGACCCTAGAGCTGGTAGCTACCTCGGTCAGCGTATCAGCATGGCCATCCAGAGGGGTAATGCTGCCAGTATCTTGGGATCTCTCCCCAACGGCAGCAGTCTAGAGACAATCTTTTATATATAGATAACATTTATTGTAAATATGTAAATATGAATTTTGTTATTTTACCTACAAACAATAATAAAATAAAATTAATATTTAAGAGGGCTCCCATACAACAAACGTGATTTTTGCCGGTTTTTCTTGATCTTTGTGTCTAATGTTGTATAGGTACGGAACTCTTCGTGCGCGAGTCCGACTCGCACTTGGCCGGTTTTTCAATATTCATGCGCCGTAGCGCCGTAGCTGGTTTTCACATAACCACTTAGGGCCATACTAGACGAGCGGTTCCGCAGCTGCGATAAACTGCCGCAAACGCCATTTTTTTATGGAAGCGTTGAACCGCCCTGAGTAGTTTGCTGCATATACCTTCCGTATTAAATAATTCCCGCCGCGGGGAAACCACGCATGTAGCCAAAGCCTTAGAATTTTCGTAGCAGTATTTCGGCGTAGCGCTACAGCGTAGCCCGCTTCAGTTACTAAGCGGAATAGTTACGTAGACGCCGTGTTTTGCACATTATTTCTTAGAGAATGTTGATTCAATGTTTTTAGTTGACTTATTATCACGAATTTCTTTATCAAGTCTTATTGGGACTCATCTTAGAGTATTATTCCGCCAAAACACCATTAACACCGACAACTTTTTGAAAAATTTCAAGATGCAATTGCATTTTAATCATTTTCTTTGTTAACTTCTCAATTAAAAACACGACAGAGGCAAATCAAACCTTTTGTGAAGTACCCACTTGTTTGTTTGGCGAAAAACAGATTTATACCACTTGTACGTACTCGCCGTACAAATCGAGGACGGCGTATTCGTACCACGTGACTAGAATTACCATAGAGAGGCCATATTAAAATACAAAATATAATAGTTGTTCAATTTTGTCTCTACGACTAATACGATATAACCTGT
Organism: Yponomeuta malinellus; assembly: GCA_947308005.1. Classification (NCBI taxonomy): domain Eukaryota; kingdom Metazoa; phylum Arthropoda; class Insecta; order Lepidoptera; family Yponomeutidae; genus Yponomeuta; species Yponomeuta malinellus. The sequence goes on from OX371013.1 coordinate 4,304,822, forward strand.
CGAAAAGTAATTCTTAAACTATTTCTACTTTAGAATTCGATAAAATTCAATAAATTATTTATCTATCTATCTAAAATAACTAAGTTAATCTAATAAGTTTTTTATTAGAGCAACTTAATTTAAGAATCCCCAAAAAATCCGTTTTTTACCGCGTCTTTCTTTGTCTTCGGCGGTTAAAAACAAAGTACCTCCAATCTATGTTTGAAGCAAGCTTCATTTATCACAGGCAAGCAGGACGAAGGAAGGGCTTTTATGTAAATTACATCTAAGTGCTTGTTGAACACACAGGAGGCAAAGGCTGTGATGTTTCTCTAATTTCCCAATTTTCTCGTTTCGGCTCACTCTTTAGCCCTTACACGGAGGTATCGTCACGTCACCGTCTTTGTGATACACTGGCAATCCGATTATCTTGTCCTTTTTTTTTAAAATGCTACTAAAATAAATATCGGTTGTATTGACATAATAGATAGACGTCGCAATACAACAAAAAATCTTTTTTTTATGCAAAACATTTTTCATTACCGATCCAATAAAGTTTCCCTACACAAAACAAACACGTATAATTAGCCTATTTGAAAATGTTATATATTTCTTGAAACTTTGAATTGAGATCTCATCACGTAGTGTCGGATCCCAGAAAATATATATCTATTTTGGTTAGACCTTATAGATAGGTACATACATTCATCCCATCTTAGCTTTTACCTCGAAGAGAAAGCATTATGGGCACCACGCGTGCCCATAACAGATTGGCGATTCCGAATTATTCCTTAAGAATTTGATTTCGGTTTTGTTTCAGGAGCTTTTTTGTATTACGAAAAAAAATACCTTTTACCCGCTGGACTTGAGTTCACATGACGTCTCTACCATAAAAGCCTGCTATGACTTTTCGTTCCTTAGCCACCCGATAAAACAGCTCTGATGATGATTAGGTACGGAAGTATTTTCGTCGCTTATTTTATTTCGCCTCTATTAACATGTTTGATTGTGGACTATCAACGCTAGCTAACGGTAACGACAAAAATTACTCGGATGGACGGACGTATACTCGTGGTCCGCACAGATCTTTTCGGCGGTAACGTGAACATAGTCACAGAACGTTTGCACATCGCTTTAGTAATTGACTAATAGCAATTTACTTCGCATCACACTACGTCAATTACTTACACATACACTGTAAAGACAGCAAGCCATGTGCAAACGATCTGTATGACGATAACTATGTTCACGTTACCTCCAAAAAGATTTGTGCGGACTATACAGATCCTAATTCCACTCCACGTCCACGTGCATCACTTACCTCCAGTGTCTCCGTCTATCAACAGCTGTCAGTTAGCCAGAGAACATATAAAATACAACTGATATTACTTATTATTATAATGATATACTGATATCTGTTTACAGTAAATTCAGATTAACACGATTCCTCAAAATACTCCTCAAATGCAGTATAATTGTGTGTAGTAAAGGGAAAGACTTTACTACCGACTATTTAAAATGCATTTGAGAAGTGTTTCAGAGGAATATCGTTTCTATAAATAACACCGTCATCTTTTACTCGCAACTTTATTTAACTGGCACTTGGAAGAATTAAAAAAACCAAACACAAAACACAATCTCAGAAGCAGAAGGAACTTCTTCCGCTTCGCTGTGTTTTATACACAAATAGAGATTACTAAAGTACTTCGGTAACTCTAGATGTTTACCAGAAGCTCTCGTCTAATCTCTGCAGGCGAGCTTGGCTTGGAAGTAAGCCAACTCTCGGATAAGGTAACCGAGAGCACTCGCCCAAGAATATGTATTACTTATGCTGTGCCTGCAACTGAACAATGTCTTGTAGTGTAATCACGAACCTGGAAAAAATAAGTGCAGTTGACCTAAAATGAACATGAGTAGAAAAGTACGCCGAAGGTTACTCAAGAAAGAAAAGGCTCCCCTTCTTGGCGTTTTTTATTAAAAATATAAAACCCACTTTCATTCACATGTGAAACAAACGTTAAGAGGTCGAATTAGTCACACTCTTATTCACAAAAATACAAGAAATCACTGAATATTATTAATTTCTAATTATATTGTTGCAAGTATAAATAGAATCTAAGGTTAGGTTAAATATGAGGTGCATTTTGTGATACATATAAACAAAACTAAATGTATTTATCGGTTTTTATTGAAACAAGAATCAATCTCTTTCGTTATTAAGGGCGTTTTTGATGAGTTTAGAAAGGGAATTATAATATGCTAATGGTGTTTAAATTTTTATAAAAACACGAATCCGCTAAAACACTCCTCAAATGCATTTTAAATAGTCTTTGGTAAAGGAAAGGACTAGCTTAAAATGCATTTAAAGAGTGTTTTAACGAATTATGCTTGTATAAATAATACTGTTAGGGTCTCATGATGTTGGCAAAGATTGATGTTGTTTTGTTACGCCTTAACGTCTTTATCATTATCATCATCAGCCATTTGACGCCCACTGCAGGATATAGGCCTCCCTCATCGTTTTCCAAGCTTCCCAGTCTTCTGCCGCCCGCATCATGGGACTCCCCGCCACCGTAACCGTCGTCAGACCATCTGTTGGGAGGCCTGCCTACGCTGCGTCGTCCGGTCCGCGGTCGCCAGGTCAGAACTTTTTCGTCCCAATGGCCATCAGTTCTCCGAGCTATGTGCCCACTGCCACTTCAACTGAGAAATGTCTGAGCAAGAACGTCTTTATCGGTTTTATTAATTTCAAAGAGGTATTTGAAACTGTTTGAACGATTTTAAACAAATTCTGTGTCAACATTGGTTTCAAACCTATCGGGGTAATTATTTGATCAAGTCCTAAGTAAGATAAGATAAGAATATTCTTTGTTGTATACCGCAAAAAATGTAAAAGTATTTGACGAAGGTTTTGTAGGAGTCAAAAACAGACTCCCTTCCTTTTACATTGAACGTGGATATACAAAAGGTATAAAGTCTTGTTAAGAACTGTTGTTAAAAGCACCTGCTACTTAATTTTACGAGGGAAGCGCATTTTATTAAAACAACTCGAGACAATCCCCGCGATGTGAATACCTTAATTTCCGACATTTTAGAGGACAACTTGCCTTCTCCTCATGAAATTAAATTTCAAAACAAAGAGGTTCCCGACGCTGAATCTAATTAAAAATCTTAACGCCCAAGTACGAAACTCATTTTACAGCGTTATAGATACGTATAATCGGCCAGACTAACAAACAAGATAGAAAAAAGAGAATATAAATTAAATCTAAAAACGAAAATAGGATAACAAAAACTAAAATTAAGAACTAGAACATAAGAATTTAACTAACAAATGCACATGGATTGAATTAGAACAGTCCGCTAAATGAGCCCGTACTGTATTGCTGGCAGCGAGGACACAAGGAGTCAGAAGACAACGAGCTCGGCGAACGTTGACGCCGGACGGGCTGCGACCGCCTGTACCTCAGCCTACTCCTCGGTAGCCTAGCCCTTCGCGTCTGCCGTGAAGTCACCTCGTCCCGTCTCACAATCCTCGACGCCCTCCGCGTCTGCCGTGAAGACATCTCGTTCCGTCTCACAATCTTCGACTTAGCCATGCGCTTCCTCTTCCAAGCTCTCTGCACGGAAATGCTCTTCAACATTTCGTTTTGTTTGCTTTTACACTTGCGTGGCAGTGTCGGACGCCGCACCGTGTCAATGTGGAGAGCGTTTCTACTGCGGCGTGTCGCCCGAAGCTTGCTAGTGGTCGGAGCGTTTGTCATGCTGTCACCAGCCATTTCTTGGTCAATGTTGTCTCCTTTGCTTAGTTCTTCCTGCGTACTGATCATGCCACCTGAGTTTTTGCTAGAGGTTGCACTGGCGCTAGGACCGATCGCCGCGTCACCACTGTTCATTATTATGTTAGGCTTTTCTACCATCGATGTGTTATCGTCCATTTTGGTAGCGGACTCCTTAGATTTTTCTCGCAGTTCCGGGGCGTTGTTCATTTTCAAATCCATGTCCATTTGGGTGGGTTCCGCTACGAAATTTTTATTTATTGTCTGCTTGCTATGTAAAGTATTCAGAGATTTTCATGTGACAGATGTCAGTTTGAAAAATTCTCTTCTTTACGATTTTACGACCATGCCATATTTAAAAGTAGGATATAGTAGATTAGGTTCGGTACCTACATAAGTATCATGATTTGCTAAACTTGTTTTTCATATGTTCGTACATTATTTAAAACATTATATATTTTTTCGTCTGTGGTTTCGTCACTAGTGCCCTAGCGATCAATTTGTATAAAAAATTTAATTGATAATTTTTAACTTATTATTGCTTATTATTGGGTTTTGTTCGTAGCGTTCAAAGCTTATTAGTAGTTTGGGACAGCTTAGTAGGTATCTCTTTTTAGTCTGTGGGATAGCTACAGATTCTAACTTTTTTCATAGGTAGTACGACGATCGCTAAAATATATTATCAAACAAGAATAATTTTGTTACCTGTAAGTATACCTTTTAAATAAATGAAACAAAATAAATTTCTTGCCTGGACGCTTGCATTACCAAAAACACCTATCCATTCTTATCCCATCCGTGTTCTTATCTAGTGAAAAGAAATTAAAATATAAGTAAGTATAGCCAATTTACTATGTACAAAATTAACCTTTATTCGCAAAAATTGTACTTAAATTTACTTTTAACTAACGAAATACGAATGTTAGAAACTGTTGTGCCCTTCTGACAAATCTAAATTAAGAAGCCAATACAATTTAAATTAGTGTTTTTGGATTACAATTGGTTTGATATTAATTTATGAGCTACGTGTAGACGAAGTGTTCGTCGATGTCAATCTTCCGTCTCAGGTCGTTTGGGAGCTCCTCCGCTATATTCAGGGGAATCTTATCTGAAAAAGATTAAAGAAAACAACTAAAAAAGCAGCTTTTCTTAAAATAAAGTTAAGTAAGTAAAGTAAGCATCGGACAGGTAGATAGGTATTTCTATAATATAGATTTATCAAATGCTGACATTACACTTTTGGCTGAAATCGTTTTTTTTTTTCACCCGACTGTGGGAGCGTTCAAGTATTACGTAACGCAATTTTTGAAGATTTTTGACCCCCCCTCCCCCCACTGTAACGCTCCGTAACGTTTTTCTGTACCCCCCCACCCCCCTCTCTAAAGGTTACGTAACACTCAAGTCATCATTTTTACCCTGAAGTCGCAAAAAGTTGTTATAGTTTTTATCCTTCGTATAGTTTTAATTGCCTTATAATAAATAAAACAAGACATTTTTAATTCGCAACACCTGCGTATTTTGTTTATTTTTTTATAAATTTTTGGCTTTACAAAACACAATTGTTTTTCTCCTTCATTCTCCTAAGTATTTTAGCTTTTTTACTAATAAATTCTTCAAATAAAATAACATATTTATTTTAACCTTTGGCAATGCAATTATAAACAGAAACCCAACTGAAATTAAACATTTTACTCGAAATAAAATCGTATTCTTAACAAAATTAAAAAATAATCAACTATTAACCAAGTATCTAAGTAGGTCTATAAAAACAATTCGATTGAAATTACTGCTCCTCTGTCCACGGGTTTGCTAGCCACTCAGATTCTTTCATCACTGGCACCTGGAGTGCAGACGAAGACGGTTCTGGAATTGTTAAGCCACTTGCATCAACTTCGTCTTCGTCGAGCCAGTCAGCATCCTCAGACGATGTTTCATAACGACGCACAATGCAGAGAAGCTCATTTGCCCTTCTGGCAGCAAGGCGCTGTGGCCGTACTCTAGTTTCACAATGGTCTTGGACAGTCTTGCCATGCACGTAACGACAGTGCATTTGAACACTCCTGTGAGATGTGAAATAGATCCCACAGGTTGGACATACTTTTTTCTTTAGGTCGGATTGTACAGATGGACAAAAGAAATCGTAAGGCATCTGCTTAAACCCGTCTAGAGGAGGTGACAGATTAACGGACAACCTTACAAGAAGTGGCGAAAACTTGGATTTTCCTTTGTCTAACAAACTGGGTACTACGAGCTTGCTTGGGGTTTGAAGTATTGGGCAAGGTGGCGGCATGAAAGTATCCGTAAACACAGATTTCAATGCACTTCTCGGTGGTGAACAGCAGGATTCATCTGCGCATTTTATAACCTGTAAGAAATATTGCGATTCACGGACGTGAACGCTATACCACGCCAGATTTGGTTCTGCTGGATCCTGCATGCTATCTTCGGGCTGTCTATACTCCGCCGAAACGTCATAATTATCAATTTTCATTTCTCTCCACACTTCTGCAAGTGTTTCCCCAGCGTGCTGAAAATTGCGTTTTTCCAAATCATCATCCGTAGTCATTCCTTTGTCGTCGAGATGAGAACCAAAATGTTCATGAGGCAAAATGACGCCTGCCAGTCGTTTGCTGAGGGGAGCCATGCGACGCTCAACTCGGTTATATGCGCTCCGCCCAGGAGCATTAGTCGCTATAAACAGGGCGTCCAGGTTGTATTTTTTAAAGTGTTCAATCGCAAAGTTCTTGACTTTGCGATAACGCGGGTTTTCGTCCGGCCCACCATCTACAAAGATGATGATTACTGGCTTCACGGTGTTCGATTCTGTCATCATTAAGGATTTGAATGAAGGTATTGATAAAAGTGATTCGAAATCATAAGCGTGGGTGTTCGCTGTGGAGGATGAGTGTTTCCCGCTCCTTATGGATATGTGTGTCGGCCCGCTGTACCCAACAGCTTCTTCCCTACCGAAATTGTTAGGTTCTACGTTGACGCCGGCGTATACAGAAGGAATAAGTTTGTGCCGCTCTGCCACGACCCAGTCATGATCAGGTAAAAGTATTCTGTATTCCATATGCATTAAAAGAGGGCTCTGACTTTTTACTGCCGGTAAACCTATCGGTACACGTGCCTTATCGTCTTGTGAGAGAACGAATACTTGCTGCGGTCCCAGAAGCGAAGCGAGAGATTCCAATGACCTGATTGTAGCAGTGCAAAATTCCCCGTCCTCGTGTTTTTTGTGCATCTCGGTCTGTGGTCTTGCTAACTTTACGGGTACAGTACGTACGTGTCTTCTTCCCTCTTGTGTGTTAGAAACGCGTGGGAGTAAATGAAGATATGTGCCGCTTCGAGAAATTTGGAATCCCATTAACAACAGCCTTTCATGCAGGTCGGACAGAGTGAGACAACTCCTAATCATCTCTGTTCGGCGGCGTTCATCAGCAGCGCTGCCATGAATGGCAATATTAATTATGGTCTCTAGGAGAGCAGGTTGCGAGTCAACTAAAGAGGGCTGTCCAGGGCCAGTTCGAGGTTGTGCTGCAGCAGGATTGTTTCTCTGACGTTCAGTTTTCTCCAGTTTTTCTTTGGCTCGAAATTTTTTTGCACGCTTAGCAGAGTCTCTTTTTTTCTTCAAACATTTCTCTTCTTCTTTCAACTCTTTGCGTAGCTTTTTTATTTCGTCATGAACATCATCTTTGGCTATACCAGTGTCCCTTGCTTCAGTGAGAACATTTATTTTTTGTTGCAGTAGACCAATTTTCTTCATAAGAGTTTCTTGAGCCGGTTTGCTTGGAACATTTTTAGTGATGACCGAATCAACCAGTCTTGTCTGGTTCCGTAGACGATGTCTCCACAGTTTCCCCATCAGTATTCTGACTTTGCTCCTCGTGGATATCGCTCATCTTTCGTTTGACGGCAGTGCTTTCATGTCCAGCGACTGCGACAATCGATTCCATGAGAGATGAACACGTGGATGAAGCTACAACATTCGAATCCTATAGGCCAAGAGAAAATTAATTAAGAATAGGTATTATTGACACATGCGATAAAAAAGAACATAATATACAACACATATAAGCAGATGCACCTGTTTTTGTTGAGGAGCACGCGAAGTCGAGGGAGCATTGGGCCATAGTGTTGCTGGCGTGCTTGATGTTTGCATAGGTAGCTAGAAATATAAAATACTTATGACCAGTTCTTTTATGAAAAATCAAGGTTTGGACTAAATATAATACTTATGTCATTATTACATTTTAGTAGTAAACTTACTTGTGTAAAATAACTAAGCATTGTTGCTTTCTTCTTCGTGGCCTTCACCTTCAACTCTCGTATAACATCATTTATATGTTCTATAAACTTTTCTTTGTTTTTTAGTTTTTCTTTAGCCGTTTTCCAAATTTCATTGGCATTTTTTTGACATACTTGCGCTGGCAAGTCAGCATGAGAGCCTTTATAGGCCAAGAACAGCTGATGATACAAATCTCCTTCTTTTGAGGACATTACAGTATGAACACTATGAACTCACTTTAATAACAGCGACTACAGCAATTTGCTTCTGCATAAACACTAACGAATACTGACAACAAAAACAACATTAAATGACGTACAATACAATCTAGGGATTCCCCGTGAAATATAAACGAAAAGGTTTACCAACATGCGAGAACAAATTAAAAATGGCGACCAGACTAATACAATCGAGAGATTCCCCGTAAAACGTAAACGAAAAGGGTTGCCAATTTGGGAGTTTTATTTCCCTATTTTTTTATATAAAAAAAGAAATAATGTTACGTAACGTGTTGTAAGAAGGACCCCCTCCCGCCCGTGTAACGCATCGTAACGTTTTACGAGACCCCCCCGCCCCCCCAAATTGCGTTACGTAATACTTGAACGCTCCCTGTAAGAACAAGACAACGAAGGTTTTGACACGGTTATATCTATATTTGTCAGCTATATTTCATTCGGCGTTTGTCTGATTCAAGGTCCAGAATACAAAATGAACAAATTGTTGACAAATTGATAATAAGGGTTGGTACCTATTTCTTGAATTAATGAAATTAAGGAATGACCTAGAACGAGCAAACAACGTACATTACACAACAAACATTTTGTACATATTATAACAATTATTATTTATTTATTTATTTATTTATTTTATTTTATTAGGAAAACTAACAGCTTATCACTAACACAATAAATTACACACATAGATACAGGAAGCCAACAAAAAGTTTTCACAGCTAGCAATATTTTGAGCAATTAGCACAGGTGAAAGAAAAACGATACACGAAACAACAGACACGGTAACTATCAACGGTTTGTTTGCATCTGGACAAAAGCTCAATGAAAGGAAATATACGTAAGTTCTAGTTAGAAAGAGCAGGACCTATAAGAATGAAATCAGAAACCAAACATATCCACGTAAAGATTTACATTCTGTTTGTTGACTGTCAATGTACAATGCTCACGAAACCCAGACACTCACCATTGCACCGGTAGACAAGGTTGGACCAGATGATGCTTTCTTGCGAGAAACAGAACACGCCCAGCCTCCCCCCGAGGATCGTTCCGTCGTAGATGTTCCCAGAGTCAGCCACGAGGCGATTCCCTTCGTAGATGCGGAGACGGATGAGGCCGATCTTCGGCCGATGGAGCAACCGCCAGCGGTAGGCCGTCTTCTCGCGCCAGCCCACGTTGCGAGGGTCCTTCCAGAGGAGCGTCACCTGGGAATTTTGGACTTGTGAAGTTTTCGGGCAATGACGTGCAATGGCGTGCCTTGGAGGAAGCCTATGTCCAGCAGTGGACGAGTACGGGCTGATTGATTGATTGAAGTTTTCGGAGTGGCAGCCGAGAACCTCCTACTATTGTTACAGTGTAGTACGTCGCGACACCCACCTCTTCTTTATCCATAATAAGCAGCCTATATACGTCCCACTGTAGGGCACAGGCCTTCTCTCAGAGAAAGTATGGGCTTAGTCACCACGCATGCCCACCGCGGATTGACAATTTCAAGCGCAGAGGAATGTGAATAGCTCAGACGTTCATGTTTCCTCACGATGTTTTCCTTCACCGTTAGCGAGTGGTATCGCTACTATAATTTCACATATGTACATAACTTAGAAAACAAAGTCATAGGTACATGCCCGCACTGGGAATCAAACCTGGGTCTCTCGCTTCAGAGTCCAATGTTCTACCCACTAGGCTACCATCGCTCTTCTTTAATTTGGTCAAAATAGCTTCTCCGTGGCCTACCTCTGCCCCTCTTTCCTGCTATTATGTTGATGAAGAACCTATGGCCTTAGAAAGGAGTACGTGAAAGATGCCGCATCGACAAGAGTGTAACTCTTAAATATAATGATGATGATAGCCGAGAACCGGACAGCAGTCTGTGGGTAGATCCACCCAACAGCCTGATAGTCGGACATGTGGTCAAGTTCGTAGAGGGCCCGTGGACGCGGATGCGGAAGACCGCAAAAAATGGCGTGATGAAGTAAACGCCTATTCCCACCAGTGGGCAGAGGTGGGCTGATGACGATGAATTTTTGAACTGAGGGCAAAATCAGATGGTTCACTTTCCGTTCGTTCATTTATGCATTCATTAATAAAATTTTCGTTTTTTCATTTCTATCTTTCATTTTGCATCTTTCCCTCCGATGAATTATATAAATACGGAAAGTACATCAAATGACGAATGAATTCATAAGCAAAATTGTCATTTAACGCTATCAACGAGAAACTGTCATTAGCAGTTGCAAAAGGTAACTAAGTGATCAGACATAATAAAATTCATCCTTAAAAAAAAAAATAACATCTTATCTAGCAAGGTAGTAGTAGTTTACTAAGTACCTGATCAGTAGTAGACTCTGTATTCCACAGTGAATTCCTCAGAATCTTCCCGGGGCCAGTGTTTGAGTTGACCAATTTGAGTTGGATGCCTGGCTCGGCCACCGCTCTGAACGGCGTCATCTGCCAGTAGGTCTGCGTGTTCTTCTTCCACATCACCACGTAGAAACGCTTGTTGTTTTGATAGCTGAGTCAGGTGAGAGTGAATGCAATATGAACTATGGAGATTCTGTGCTGGATTTGTCCAAAAAATATTATTCGATTAACTTTCCGCTCACAAGATAGAACATAAATTTGTAGGGACTGATTGATTGCGGAAAGAAAAATGTGGCGAACCTAGATGACTGTGGTACCATACAAAGTCACCACATCTAGTTACATCACATGTATGTTAAATGTTCGTGTTCAATTTTTTTTTTTTTTCATAGACTTCGTGAGCGGAAAATTTTATCGTAGATGCTACAGGGCATCTAGCCTAGAACATATTCTGTTTTTGACACACTCACCCAAATATAAACCCAACGTAGTCATCGTCGATCAACGAATCCACAAACAGTGTCCCCTCAAAGTCAACGCCGCCGAAACTCTCAAATCCCACCGCGAGTCCAGGGTCGGAGTTCAACGTCTGCAGGATCTCGGCGCCCTCGTTCGTGATCACCCAGTTGGGGTCTTGCTGGGACTCACCTTCAGGGTCCAAGCGGACTGTCATGTAATTCCTGTGGAGATTTAAAGACGACTAACCATAAAGATAATGCTATCAGCTTTTTTAATTAGGAGAAAACAATATTTTATGTCAGGCTTTACAAATGCCTGTGAATAGTAAATAGCAGACATATAAAAGCAAGACCAACACTGCAATCACATAATCACTGTTTATCAGCTGTCATGTGAACATTTATAAGATCTAATTGGACTCTCACCTGAAGTCAGTACGGAAGATCTTAGAATTATTGGGACAGTTGTCAAGCTCGTTAATGACCTTATCACCATCGTCGTCACCGTAGCAAGCATCACCTCGACCGTCATCTGTAAGCGATGAACCAGTAAGTACAATCAGTAATGCGCTACACCTAAGTTCCTCATAAGTATGAAAGGATTCATCGTGGTGCTTACAACTATTATCATCGTCGACTCATGCGTCGCCCGCGCTGTTGTCTCCTGGTAATTGATTTCTTTAGTCGCCTTCGGACGGAATGGAAGGAAAACGGATGAACGGAAGGAAATGGAGTGACGCTATTCTTAATCCGGCGCCACGCGGATGATATCTGCTCTTAATATTTATAAAGTATCCTTACTGCGCTTGTGGACTAACAGACCTCCTAAAAGTTTATTTGAAGTGCGATAACATTACAAACAATCCGGAGACAAAACCAATCGCAAACTCACGATTGGCGTCGAGTTGGTCCGGGTTGGCGACGAGTGGACAGTTATCATCGACATCCGGCACTCCATCATCGTCATCGTCGTCATCGCAGGCGTCCCCCGCGCCGTCACCGTCCGTGTCCAATTGGTCACTATTCGGCGTCCGCATACAGTTGTCGAGGCCATCTTGGATACCGTCCCTGGGAGGCAGAATATTGTACGGATGATTAAATATACGTACTGGATGTTTAAAAAAAAGTCCGGTAAAATGTTGATGGGGTTATTCTATTCACCAATAACGCTGTCATTCGTTATAATTGTCATTATGGCGAACGGAAACTTTGACCGTATTCGCGTCGTCCTACGAGGGATTGCGCATGCGCTGGCAGTTTTCACACGCGTCCCTAAAGTATTCCTATGACCTAGCCTGATTCTAGCTCTAGAAGGTCCTTCTTAATCGAGAGTCTGAAGTTAAAACTAAACCAATGAAGTATAAATATGCCAAGCTACCCACTGGTCTATATCCATATCGCAGTCACAAGCATCACCGAGATTATCAACGACCAACGAAGAGTACCTATACACACTCATTACAAAGGGCACCGAATCCTTAAATGTTTTCTGCGGAACTCAAGGGTTCCGTGAAAAAGTCACTGTGATTCCGCGAATCACTTTTATTTATTTATTTATTTATTTTGTCAGTGAATCGTTGGATTACTTTGACTGTTGAATAATTCCTCAACTACAAATAGGTATTATTTTGAGTTGATTTAATGGGAAAGTGGCGACGAAGTCAAATTTTGCATTTAATATTTTCACATCGGGTTCCGTAAAACAAAATAAGTTTGTTGGTGTTCCAAAGCGATAAACATTTAAGAACTTCTCATTTAGCGTTCCCAAATAACAGTCTGTTGTTCTGTCTAAAATCAGATTTAGCCTAAAGCCATCGCCGACTCACTGGTCCCGGTCGACGTCGCTGTCGCAGGCGTCGCCGACGCCGTCGCGGTCGGCGTCGTCCTGCGCGGGGTTGCGCACGCGCGGACAGTTGTCGCACGCGTCGCCGAAGCGGTCGCCGTCGACGTCCTCCTGGTGCGGGTTGTGGTGGCGCGGGCAGTTGTCCTGCTCGTTCGGGATGCCTAAGTAGAATTTAATACTATATAGCAGTGAGTGGGTGAATTAAACGGGGTTGTAGGGGATGACAAATACTTAAAAATTCAAAGTCAAAAATTTTATTCCCTGTGAAAACAAAATGTGTACCTAATGAACGTCAAATTTGTTAGTTTCACAATTAATAGATTATGTGGAGGAGAAGCTGATAATTAAACTCTACATTTATTCTTTGCAAAACAACTTAATTAACAGAGTTTTCAACTTAAAGTTATAAACTACACTAGACACGATCGTCCCCGTTAACATTGTTTAAATACGAGACATCTTCCAAATAATCGTTAATGTTATAATATGCTTTTTTGGAAAGAGTATGCTTCACAAGTTTTTTAAACCGCGTCGATGGTAACCACGTGGTAACTCAAATATATAATGTCGTAGGCCCGTATACAGTCCCCATAAAGGATGTACTAACTTTTGCAAGTCTAAATCGTGAAAATAACAATTTATGTTTATGCTTAGTATCAACATTGGAAAACACAACAAGGAATAAACAATACAGTCACTTGACAAACAGGCGACAGAAATCTCACAGCACAGACAGCGGGCTATAGCGTGAGACAGAGACTTCGGTCGACTGGCGATGCAGGGCGGCCGAAAGCGCGGCATCATCGCAGCCGAACTGTCACAAGCTGAGTGGCTGCGGCCGGGAAGGAGAGAAACAGACCAACGGTCGGCGCTCCCGCCTAAGTCTACAGCCACACGCTACAATTGTATCCATATATGTGATAGTAACAATTGGTCGGCAACTTTTCGAGGCTACCAGTACAAACAAGGAACTTGGTCTCTCTTCCAACCACTGTCGTAAGTTGTGCAGCCATAATATGTTTGGTCTCCCAGGTTTCGTTCTACGTTCATAAATGAAAAGTGAAATTGCAAAATTAAAAGTTAAGGGGTCACCCTTATTCCTATGTTCTGTGGGGTCACCTGTAAAGGTTTAAATAGAAATGGTAACATCCGCCCAAAGGGAAATTTACCATCATTAATACTTAACCGTTTCTGGTTGGCTCTGATCAGGTCAATTAGCCATCGACATAGTTTTCAACCGAACTCGTCGATCCTCCTAACTTTCAGGCAAAAATTATTGGTATGTCACACAAACATTTATTCAGAACATGTTTGGCAAAATTCTATCCCTTCTAAAATCCGAACTAGGTATCTCTCCTTACTTCACTAGATAAAACCTGTAAGATTAAAGAAACTTTTTGAAATCAGCTGCCAAAACATCGTACTAAAGAGGGTAAGAGGATGCATTGTTTAGCTGCATGTCATTCATGATTTTTATTAGAACGAGTTCCTACCAACGTTATCCATATCCGGGTCGTCATTCATCATTTTTATTAGACTAACCAGTATTATTTCTTAATTAAAGTCTTCAGTTAGCAAGTATTTTAGTCGTTTTTTAAATTATTTCAGAGAGCAGACCTTATCGCTATCGCTGTATCTGTCAGTGGGGGAAGAGGATTTTAGGTTATGCAAAATAGTTTACATTATGTTACTCAACTAGATTCCGTTTGTACCCCTCTACAAGTGGCGGTTTGTGCATATTAGAGCCTCAGCTAATTTCACCGCGTCTGTACCAACGTTTAGTTATATATTCCGTTTCGTGACTACTTCACAACAGTATCCGTATTCAGGTCGTCATTAATATTTTTTATTGGAATCCTACCATCGTTATATCCATATCCGGGTTAGCATTCATCATTTTTATTGGAATCCTACCATCTTTATCCATGTCTGGGTCATCATTGATCATGCTTATTGGAATCCTACCATCGTTATCCATATCCGGGTCGCAAGCGTCTCCCAAGCCATCCTTGTCCGCATCCTCCTGTCCAGGATTGTACTTCCGTGGGCAGTTGTCGCAAGCATCGCCGCGCTTGTCGCTCATGTCATCGTCTTGGTCCAACTGGTCAGGATTGTACTTGAGGGGGCAGTTGTCCTAGAAATCGAGTTGGGGGCTTTAGAATCAGAAAATCACATGATAAATTGTGCAACATCATAACATACATCTTTCCATCTCGAGCTAGAGATAATTGGATAGTTTATTGCTGGCAAAATTAATGATTTAAGTTCTCATTGATTTTTGCAAGAAGATTGCAGGCTACCCAGAGGGTTGTTGTGAAAGGAAAGAGGCCTCTGCCCAGAAGTGGTTAAATAATTTATCTACACTCATATCATAATCTTCAAATTAAGAATTCAAAGGTAAACACATATTGACAGGCTTTAAACAATACATAACTTTAACGAAAATAAAAAAAGTGTAATATAAAGTTACATTAAAGGTCAGATTTTTCACTTTATGTTACAGTTATTTTTTTTAAAGTGTTGCTGTGATCACGGAACAAAACTTAAGTTTTTTTTTTTATGTCAAAAGTTGACTCTATAAAAAACCTAATTTCATTTTCGTGGTACCAAAAGTGCAACTAAAAATACCTAAAATTGCGCGCGCAAAACTGAGTGCAGACGATTGAATGTCAAGATACTTTTGTCGAAATTGCGCCATTTTGTTTCAAAAATAACCGTAGATTTATGTTAGAGGTGAGTCGTTGACGACTTAACGGCCAACGAAACGCAACTGCTTTTTTGGAAATAAAAACTAGTTTCAAAAGCCGTTTCAGTTGCAACTGGTTTTGTATGAGGACTCCTCATACAAAACTAGCTGCAGCTGGAGCGGCTTTGAGGAGCGGTTGCATCAACGACGGGAAAAACGTTTTATACTTACCTGTTTCTGACCACGACTATTGTCTTTTTCAAAACAGTTCCATAAAACACTAATATTTTGTCGCGCCGCCATTTTATTATGTTATGTACAATAATTTGAAATATTATTTTTACACTATTTAGTATTAACATTAAGTACGTACCTATTTAACTTTAAACAATGAACTCTATTTACAACTTGACACTATTAGCATGGAGCGAACCACACAATAATTAATTAACGTCCGAGCTTTTCGAGCTTTCACGCGCACGTGTCACTCATTTAGCAATTCAAAATTACTAAAACAAAAAATCAAAACAAATTGCGTAACAATAATTGGTAATCGCACCGTTTTATTTCCGACAGTATTATTAAGACATAAGAGTGGAATTCAAATATTATGTAGAACAGTCAACGCAAACAATACTGTTCTTAACAAAATTGCCCTCTTTCTTTTTTGTGTCTCTTTCATACACACACCTAGAAATTTGCCTAAAAGTACACAATAAAATTATTTGGATCTAACTCTTTCCATTATCGACCAAAAGTGCAAATTTAAACGAGCCGCATATTCATGTAGCGAGAGTTGCATCAAGGTCACGTGGCACGCGCGCTTCCATTCTTTCGGCTATTTCCGTGTATTTTCGTTTGCCTTCGTTGAATTAGAACGCGTTACAAGAAACGGTTTGGCGATGCGATTGATGTTAGATTTCGTTCTTATTCTAACGGGGTAAGGAAGTAAACTGTTAGTCAACGGGTTTGGAAAAATGTAGTTCTTTTTGAAACGGGTTCTTAGTTTAGCAAAAAGCAGTTGCTTTGTTGTTTGAGAAAAAACGGTTATTTAAAACAGTTCGTTGAATCAACGCTCACCTCTAATTTATGTATAGTACAAAGCTTGTCAAACGTGTTTTCCTTTGATTCCTTACTTTGAAGATTAAGCCATGAGTGTAGATAAAGTAGTGTATGAGACTGCACATAACTTGGTATTAAATCACTCGCCAATGCTATTAAAAAACTCGCCAAGGCTCGTTTTTTAAAATCTCGCTCATGTTTTAATAACCCTCATTATGTGACAGTCACATAAACTACTATTATGTATTACTCCTAATACACTTATAATCTTCGGTTACACTACTTTAAAGATGCATCACCGACTTGATGTGTTAAATGTGGTGAACTTCTTCTAGGACCCCAGATCAAGTTCATCAGCATTCACCTCCTCCGAGTTCGACACTGAAAAAACCATCTGGTGGACAGCGTACTTTTGAGCACTACACCTACTCTTTATTTCATTCATAGCGAGTATTTATTCTACACATCCAAACTGGTAGAAAGAATCAAAGCATAAACACACTATTCCCTCACATACTATATTGAAACTTACCGGGTTATTAGGAATGTTATTACCATCAGCGTCAGGGTTACAGGAGTCTCCAAGGCTATCGCCATCAGCGTCTTCGTGTCCTGAGTTGAAGACACACACTATTCTCTCATACTTTGTTGAAACTTACCGGGTCATCGGGAACGTCGTCAGCGTCAGAGTCGCAGATGAGTCTCCGATGCCGTCACCTTCGGTGTCTTCCTGTCCCGAGTTATATACACACACTATTCCCTCACGTTATTTTGAAACTTACCGGGTTTAAAGAAATATTATCACCGTCAGCGTCAGGGTTGCAGAAGTCTCCGAGGCTGTCGCCATTGGCGTCCTCCTATCCCCAGTTGGAGAATTTGGGAAAACTGTCTGGCTAACAGCATGCATCCAAGCACGAGACCTCCTCATTATTCTAGGTACTCATCTCGAGTTTTCTTTACAAACCAATAGAAAAAAATCAATCAAAACCCTCATAATATCTTGAAAGTTACCGGGTTATTAGGAATATTATCACCGTCGGCGTCAGGGTCGCAGGAGTCCCCGAGGCCGTCGCCGTCGGCGTCCTCCTGTCCCGAGTTGGAGACGCTGGGGCAGTTGTCGGGCTGGCAGCGCTCCTCCGAACACGGCAGCTGCTGGTCCGGCCAGCCGTCCAGGTCTCGGTCCGGTCCGCAGACGGTGCCGTTACCGGCATAGCCATTCTGGAGGGAAAATTTTATAAAAATTAAAAAATATTTATTGCCACCGATGAAAAAATAATCATATCTTCGTTTACAGATCGTATTTTCAATAAACGTCTATACAATCTCTCAATCATGATTACAGTTATTTTTAGGACCCACGACAAACAACCTAGTATCATGGACCTGAGACTAGATAGCATTTATGCCAAAAACGGCCGGAATTTGCAAAAAGAGTCTGTACAATTTCTCAATCATATTAATAGTGATTTTTAGGACCCATGGCCGTGAACCTAAGACAAAAAACGTAGAACCAGATTGCATTAACGCCAAAACCGGCCGATTTTGGCAAAATTTTTTCCTCGTTGGCGCTAGTGTTACTCCTTGGTGCCCCTTAAAAATAATTTCAAGCTGCCCATATTAGGTGAAGCTTATCATGTAAGGGACGAAAGATTTTTTAACCGATTACCTAAAAATACGGCGGTACAGTGAATTAATGAAGATACTCTTTAAAATTAAAATAAAAGTTAATAAGTATATCTACAGTTAAAATTAAAGAAAACATGTACCTATTTCTTAATAACAAAAAAGTTAACTTTAATACAAGTTAAAATTCACTTTTTTATACTATACACATAATACGAGAAGACACGGAGACACTGACAAGGTAATAAAGATGATACATTGCGCAATCGATTATTATAAGCTAAAGCTTAAGGCTTATGGCAAAACCCCTCATGGTTATGAAAACCACGAAGGAGGCCTATGTCCTGCAGTGGGCGTCAAATGGCTGATGATGATGATGATGAAAGCTTAAGACCTAATTAGTTTTGAAGACGTGAGACTCAAGTCTTCAAAACTAATTAGGTCTTAAGTTTTACCTTATAGTAATCGCAGCAGCAGTAGAGAATATAGCAGCAGTAGCAAGCCTGTGAAGCACGTACTGTTTGTGGAACCCTATAGGCTCTAAAAAATAGGAAATAGAAGAAACCCACGGCACATATGCAGCGCTGGCCGTATCCGCAGACCGCGTTATACCGCCGGCACTCGTTGGGGTCGCAGCCGCGATGCAGCGAGCCGACGGTGAAGCAAGGCCGCGTCGTGTTCACGTAGTAGTTTCCCGCACCGCAAGGCACGCACGTGTAGGAACCCTGCAACGAGTGAAGTCAATGTGAAGTGAAGTTGCTACTGTTAAACTTCGATGAATGGTGCAAGGATTTCACTAGAGGTAGATTGTTTTCAGTTCTTGATAACTGACCAGGATTCAGAATATTGTGGGGGTAGACCTACTTCTACTAGTCAACATGAAATAATGCTTTAAGTCCTGAAGAGCTTTAACATAATGAAAGGTATAGATGACCCACTAGTGGGGCATAGTGGTGGGACCACGGTTAAAAGGGGAATATGAAACGTATTCATGAAGAATTCAGGAAACCAAATATATAGTTGCCGGGTTACAGTGACAACAAAGTTTTTGAGTTTCTGAATAGCGAACCCCGTAGTAAGAAGACGGGATTTAGCGAAGAATTTCGTCATATTGTCTGCTGCCACTAATCCCCTGCGTTATCCCAGAATAGTAGATGTACGCGATTGTACCTACTTAGCGCGCTATTTAGACAAGGATAGCTGAAGAGGAACACTTGACATTTTCGAAACAAGAGCAGAAGCAAATACTTTCCGTTGTGATTACACAATGCCGTCCTTTCGGAGCGGCAGTTCGCCCTTCTTTCGGAACACTCGTCCACGGCCACACACTGCTCTCTGCGTTGCTCCTCACCATTTGTTATGATTTAACTACGATACCTAAAGAGAAACACTTGACATCTTCAAAACAAAAGTACAGAAAAATACTTTTTCTAGGACAGTTCACCTTTCTTTCAGAACACTCAGCCACATCCACATTTTACTCTTTGCGTTGCTCATCTCTATAGATTGTGATCAAACTACGATACCTGAAATAGAACACTTGACGTCTTCAAAATAAAAATAGAAGAAAATACTTACAGGTGTATTAACACACAGTCGTCCTCTAGGGCAGTTCGCCCTACCTTCAGAACACTCGTCCACGTCCACACACTGCTCTCTACGCTGCTCCTCACCCGCCCCCCTCCAGCCCGAGCTGCCCTCGAACCCTGGCGGGCACGGGCCGCAGGTGAACCCTCCTTCATCGTTCCGACACGACACCATCTCGTCGCATGGCCTTATGAGATCGCATTCGTCCATGTCCTGGCAGGCGAATCCTGTGAGAGTTAACGTTTAATTACTTACAGGCATTATCTGGATTGATGAGGTTTCGTCTACAGGAGTAAACCAAATGGCTGTAGTGTTAAATTTTATAGGACCTAACAGAAGACGGACGTCCTGAATATTAATAATAATAACAATAACTTCCGCACAGTACAACAGTTGCACATTAAAAGCCGATTAATAAAGTTCAGCATGACAGTTTGTACCATAAAAGAGCATAATCATGCGTTCAAGGGCAAAGTTATAAGAAAACTCGTCCAAAGAAGGAATGTTACGGACGTTGCATCTGCATCGGTAGGCATACACAGCTTTGATATAACTACAAAGAAAATTGCAGGCGCTCCGAAGTTCTATGACTTGCGTAGATAGTTTTCTTCCCCCTTAAGATACCTATTAGTTTTGCAACTTTCGACAAGTAAGTACCCTGTTTATTTTTAAGACAGTTTATAATTAGAAAACTCAGTACATTCAGTCGGTGTTTGAACCCGGGTTCAAATTAAAGTTTTTGATGCCTAATGCGAGCGACGTTTAAACCTAGGAGAGAAGGACCATCCTTATCGTTGCTCTGAGTTTGACCACGTTTGTCCCAGGAGCAAACAAGAAGGATGGTCTTTAAAATTCAAATAAATAAACAAAAAAAAAATTTACTCAGTGAACGTCAAAGTTGTTATAGAAAAACGTCCTAAAAATACCCTTTGAACCCAATTCTTTTCAACGAAGCTTTCCAAATGTTTTGCCTACATTTTTCACAGCTTCCGTTTATAAAATCCTTAGCCATCTCGTCTTAGACGACTCGCAGCACAACCCCATAAATTAATTGTTCACCAACACCAAGTTAACTGGAAGAAAATGCTAGTATTAAGTCATTTGTGCTCTTTTTTAATATTATGCAATAATTTTTTAATCACAAAAACTAATCTCTCACCATTCCACTCGTAACCCTTCGGACACCCCTCGCACTGGTAGAACGGGCTGGAGCTAGAAGGAGAGCACCTTCTATTGCCGCAAGGTCTCCTGCTGTCACAGAGGTGCTCACAATCCCGTCCGTTGCCCGAGTAGCCATCAGGGCAGTGACCACAACGGGGCCCTGACGGCGTCTCCTCGCATTGGACTCCTGGGAGTTTAAAGACCAGTCACAATTACCGTGCGGAGGAATAATTTTACAAACTCTGAAAATGTTACAAACTCTTCTCCTATGTTCATGTAATTTGCGTCTACCTAGTTGACAAAGAACCTGGATTCACAGCCTAGATTTATCCGATAAAGTTAATGTAACAAATGAAGCCGATGGTGAAAATGAACTGAAACCGGTATCAAAGTAAATTTTAAGAGTGGCAATTCTGTAAACCCAGTGATACCTAAAAATGCCACCAACAGATTTATTAATGCACGGGACCCAAGAACTTATTACACATTTGTTATACACTTTTATACTGACCTTGGAAGCAAGACAGTTGTTGGCAAGAGAGACGTTGGCATTCTTCACCGTTGCCATGGTAACCAGAAGGACACTGGCCGCATCGATAGGTGCCATCTGGCAGATCTTGACACTGTACACCTATAAGTAACACAAAAAATATTATTAATCTCAAAATTAATGTACTTTTTAGGGTTCCGTAGTCCGACAAGGAACCCTTATAGTTTCGCGATGTCCGTCTGTCTGTCAGTCTGTCTGTCCGTCCGCGGCCTAGCGCAGACCGGTGGTACTAGGTATGTGTATATGCAAAGTCTAACTCATTAACTAACTATTTATGGATGTTTCATCTGAAAGAAATAAATAACAATAATATTTATCACGCCCACAAAGTTAAAGAATAAAATGTTGGAAAAATATTTTATTTACTGTATCTCCCTCAACATGAAAAGTGGGGATGATTTTTTTTCTCGTTTACTCCATCATGTGGGGCGTTTGATTAGTCATTGAAAAATATTTTGTTGGTGTAGGAAGACTATTTTTTAATTTAGGGTTCCGTTTGCGAAATATTAAGCTTTAAAGCGCAAATTTTTATCCAAGAAGGGCGTCCCCCCCCCACTTTCGCATCGATTAATTGAACCTTAATAAAACTGAGAACATAAAAAACGTCTTGCCCTTTACCACAGATTATTTAAACTGCATTTGAGAAGTATTTTAAAGAATTGTCTTTTTATAAATAAGGCTGAAAGACTACTCACGTCCGCCAAAGCAAGGGTTGGCGCTGCAAGCAGAGCGGCACGTCTGTCCGTCACTGGTCTGCCTGCCGGGGCATCGTTCACAGCGGTAGCCTTGCTCCGTGTCCACGCAGCGTTCCCCTGAAAAATACACGGGAGTCAGAATACTTTAACTAAGGTCATTTGTATTTGGTCAAATAATGAAGATGCTATTTGGTCAAATAATGAAATTATAAGCTAAGCTTATGAAATTATAATTTTAACTTGCTTGTTCGCTACAAGGCAGTAAGGATTTCAGGTTTATTAGCTTATCTATAACAAACCATAGAGTTTATAACCCCCAGTTTCTCGTACACTATCAATATGTTAATCTACTGTTAACAACAGTCACTTGTGTTTTTTGTAGGCACTTTGGGCAACGAAAGTTGATCGTACGAGAAACAGAGGGTAAGTTACACTAAATTGTTTTGGCCCAAAACATTCCAAGGCTTTTTGCTTCATGACTCGCAGTCTATTACGGCACACAGCGCATACTAAGAAGCGAACCGTACTTTGGGTGATACCGGACAAATAATTTTGGTTATTGTGTGGATAAGCGGAAATATTTTGCTAATAACCAAAAGTATCAGAACAAAACTGAAAAGGAGTTTAGATTAAGTACGAACATACAATAATTCTACAGAGCAGTGAGACGTATACAAGACTGCATCTGTAATGGAAGTAGTACTCACTCTGTGAACAAGGTCGCCGGTTGCAAGTGATGGGGCGACATCTCTTCCCGTCTCCCTCCATGCCACTTGGGCAGGACCCGCACTCGATACCGGTCTGCGTATTGCGACACTCCACTCCTGTTGATGCTTGCGGGTTAATAAAGGCGCATGTTTGTTCTCCAATGTACTAAACTGTCAGTATATCTAAGGTTTTGTGTAATGGTTGCTGTAATAAATGTGTTTTCTTCTTCTTCATTATTTGTGCCAAGACCTGTTTTGTGAAGCCATAAACTTAGTGAAACAATAAACGAGCTTGAAACTTGAACTTGACAATCCGACTTATTGATTTATTTGTCGGTTTGTCGAGCAAATGTGACACTTAGCACAAAAGAATTTGCTTTACAATCCGAAAAGTACGTCAATTATTAACAAATAAGTAAAAGGGCCCGGGTTTCGCACTGATCCGCAGAGTAGAAACGGTGCCCGCGTCGGCAACTCATCTTGGTCATACTCTTTCGACAAAATTATAAGTAGATTATTGTATTGGGAATAACATTCATAATAATCGTTGTTATTCTAGCCCTAAATAGATTACTTAAGTGACAAACTCACATGACCTTTTATTATTTCAAAACACGATGTCTTGGTGTTGTCCATTTATATGGTAAAAATCATCACAAACCTCATTCCGAACTGATATTTCTATATTGATGATAGTACTTAGTTGTCCAGAAGCGATAATAAACGTCTTAATAAGTAAAATTTAATGTCGTTAGCGAATAGGGCCTCTAGACTATATATTGTTCTCTGTTCTAGTCCAGAACAGTATCTGACCTTAAGTTGGATGAAACTCTACGGTAAGAAGTTAGAAATAACTTTTAACTCATTGCATACAGAATCCTTATAGATCTATAGGAGAAAGGAAATGATATCGAGAATAAAATAAAAGTTGTAAGACTTAAGGTGAATCAAGCAACAAAGCAAGTTATATGACCATTGTGTGGGCAAATAGAACTCTGTCAGCAATGAGTGTTAGGATCCAAAACAAATGAAACGCGATTTTACGATTTACCAAGCATTTAATCAAAACCCACACGTAAAAGAGTTGCTTGATTGACCTTAACATATTTTATCTTAGAACACTTAGCTATAAATGCAATGATGACTCGTTTAAAAATCTAAACATAAAGATACTCTGCAAAGTTAAAACATTAATTACGTAAAGTCAAGTGGACTTAGATGACCAAAAATCAAAACGTGAACAGAAATACTACATCATTTCAATAGCATCTGATGGTAAGAACGATGAATGTTTACAGTGCCAATCTTACCCCATTTTCCTTTAGCTATCTATAAATACAAAATAAGTACATTTGGAGTCTCAAAAAGATTATTAAAAAAGGAGTAAACACGAATACACAAAAATAGAAGATTAAAAAAGAAGTTCAATAACCAGGGTAGCAAGACGATCCGCTGCATCGTTCAGGCGTTGGAGTGGGGGGTCGATGGCAGCATTGACGTAATTGACCTCTCAAACTATCAATCGTGCCTTTTTGGTCGCCAACTTCCTTGAGAAGGCGATCTATGGTCTGGCGGAGGAGTTGCAGCTGGCGGATAACTTCGTCTGCAAAAAGGTGGAGAGCTTAAAGATGAACCTTTTGGTGAGTTGCATTACTACAAGTCAATGTATTCGATGCTTTATAGAAAGAACCTACAATTATTTAAATCGAGAGTTTCCTGGAGAAAATGCACTAAGTTCAGGTTTGCCTACAGCCGCAAAAAAACTTAAACAAAAACTACGTTCTTGATGTTTCCCTGAAAGAATTGAATAGATGAGATGTCTAAATATAATGTTACTGGGTTACCAAGTTGCAAAGAGCAGTTAGGACCACAAGGATTGTAAAGAGCAGGCTTACCATCACAGGTCTCTATACCGACGGATGGTATGTCCCCTCTATTTGATTGAGGTGTTGGTTGCGGCTGTCCTAGATCGATATAGTTCGTTCGATAGTCATCGCCTTGCATCTGGTCCTCCCGCTTATTCCTGGCTTCCTTGTCGAAGTAATTTTTCACATCCCACATGTCTGATTCTGGCTCTGAATCTTCGCTGGTGAATTGGCTTGGCACTTTGAGTTTGTCTTCTTGTAATTGACAATCCAAAGCATCTAATGCAGCTTTTTCGCTACTGTACACTTCCAATGGGGCGTTCTCTACATGATACTGAAAATAAACAAAATTATTTTAGTCTTGAGTCAAATTTCAGCCAACCTCAAAAAAATTATGAAAACAATAAAGTTTTTTACCATTTTCAGTTTTTGGCTAGAGAGCAAAGCCAACAAGTCGTGTCTGCCAGGCATAGAATGCCAATGTAGTCCCTTACAACTCACAAACAGCTTCACCCTACTGGGAGCTGCGACAAGAAGTAGTGTACCACGAGCTTGGTCTCCCAGACCCCAGGACACGGACTTCAGGTGACCTCCATGAAGACTTTCTAGAGTCACTGGAATTGAGAAGGAATATTTGAACAATTTTTGATACTAGGTTCATTGCCGGCCAATAATAACTTATGATGACAAGGAAGGATAATCAGAAGGAGTATCCAGGAATAATCAGACTGCAATTCCCGGATAAAGCTTCTTTTCTACCGTCGAAAATTGAATTGGCTACTGTGACTTATTGAACGTTACCTACAAGAAAAACTAGACTAATGTTCAGGTCGAACATGTCTCACTCACCTTTATTGTTCTTCCTGCTGTAATAGAGTGCGATGGACGCATCATCGTCGGTCTTCCCGTGCAGAAGTTGCTCTCGCCTGGTGCCAACACCGTGAGGTCCTCGGATGATGATGGCAACCTCGCCGTTGTCATGCGCGGCCTCGGCCTTTGCGATGACTGCGCTGGTGGCTTCTGCAATAAAGAGCAATAATGTAAGGAAACCTGAGTGTATGAGGTGTTCACATAACTCAGCTTCATACGTACATAGGCTACAAAAAAATGTGCTGGCAACTTTTGAGAAAAAGGCGTGAAAAAAGTATGTAGTAAATTTTTACTATTTTTAGGTAAGTTCGTTCGTGTTGACCTCCTTTGGAAAAAGAGAGCTTCAAAAAAAACATAATTGTGTTTTTTTTTTTCATTTATTCACATTTTTCTTAGTTAGCTAAGTTCACTGACCTCCGCGGAAAGATAATTAATAATACAGTTAAATTAAAAAAAGGGACCGTACAATAATTTGGCTGTCCCTCATACAATTTTGCCACAGTGACAGGAAAACAATCGCAACACTCTGACTTGTAGCTAAAATGGGCATATATTTTACATCGCTTTGTTACATTCTCTCACGCACGGGTTAACTAAATAAAAAGATCATCAAAGCTCGTAAAACGGAAACAATGCTCCCTATTTCAGTGTCAAGGTGTCAAGAATACTTAGACGAATGAGAGCACGCGTCCCATCTCTCAGATCAACTTAAACATAGGTACTTACCTATTTATATGTATAGGAATAGGACAGACGTGACTCAAACGACATCGCAGCAGCTTCTAAAATAACTACAAGGGAATTTTGTCGACTTTAATTGACTATTTGCTAACCGGCCGTGTTAAAGATGCTTATTTGTCACTGAATCAAGTATAAGTTAACGGCACGACACAATAGATGGTGTAACCAAATACTCAGATAGGTATATTCAAAAATTCTTCAATACGAACAAATTTAAATACTAAGGAACAAACATCACCGTGCTTAGGTATATTATTTATTTTATTTTTATACAAGTGAGCACGTTCGTTGCTTTCTTTGAAATAAATTATATTCGATATTTATTTGAAATTTTCCTGTACGGAATGTTTCTAAATCGCAAAAACAATATTAGCTGTTTGTTTCATACTATAATCTAACCACGAATTAAAACGTACGGAACAGCTGATATTTCCAGCCGATATTAACAGCCGACTTCCCCATAGTAAAAGTTGTTCGTTAGACGAGTAGAAACCGCCATTTTCAGATGTAGATACATCGGGATTTTGTTACACCCCGGATAGGGTGCTGCAGAAAAGACCGGCAGAACCTTGGTCTGTTCATCAATACAAACAACTATTATTATCGGATCGCGGAAAAATAAATCACCTGTTCGAAACATTCGCTAGAGTAGGTATCAAAATCTTATAAGGATCAGCTGATATTTTTTCCCGATTTCACTGTTGGTAGTTTAACAAAAGTTGTATGTATTGAGGGGTAAGGTAACTCCTTAAGTCTACCGGTCATTACTGCAGCACCCCTTAGAATGTTTTATCCCAATAACCCTACCATTTGTAAATGGAAAAGTTTCTGTTTGTCACTTAACTCATCAGCTGCTCAACAGATTTCAGTGGAATTTGGCACGCAGATAGACCATCTCCCGTTCTGTACACGTTATATAGTGAATCTCATGCGGAATACAGTGACAATTACAATTTATACAAAGACGCAGCTAGTACTCTTGCTTGCCCCAATAAATAAGTCCGTTTCTGCAAATGGATGTCAATTTACCTACAAATAACATAAGCAGTTTTATCTCTTGAAGAGTTCATTGGGTTGACGTGCTCTTATCTTCAGAGTTAATTCACGAATTTAATTCAATGATTTACTTATCGTGTAGAAACTGACTATCATGACAATTTCGCTGGAAATACTTTTTTGATACCTATGAGTGATTTTCTTTTATTTCGTTTTTAGTGGAAAGGCTAACAGAAACCTATACCTATGAACTTAGCATCTATAGGATAGTACCTACAACAAGAAAATTAAATCCAAAAGAAGTTTGGAATAAAGCTGTTTAAATTTGATCGAAACCTTTTTGCTATCGGTCCTACATTGCAGTACATAATCACCCACAATAGGTACACTGATGACACTCTGACTGGCTAACGTAACGGTTTGCAGCAAAAAAGCAGTTACGGTCCTTCCATGTAGGGCCTTCCTGTTATAGGGCATTCCTGGAGGTAACACGCTAGACAAGCGAGAGCACTTCATTTGGTCGTATGATCAGCGAGCCTATTCCGTAACTAACTACCTATCCACTTTATTGGATTATTATCATATTGACGTTTCCGAAGAGTCAAAATATGTATATATATGACAGTTCTCTACAGCGAAGAAGTTGCGTAAAAGCGTCCCATATTGAATTGAAATTCTCTCTACAGTTCTTAAGAGGGTTACTCAAGGAGCAATTCCGGATCGCAATGACACTTTTCCAATATGTTTAGAGGTCACAAATCGAGGTTTTTTTGTACTTAGAATTAGAAACGAACTTATCAAAAATTATTTATAGCCTTGTGATTAGTTTCTATGAAAAGTGTTATGGGGCTCTAATTTATTTTTAGGTTTCCGTACCCGAAGGGTGCCAAACGGGACCCTATTACTAAGTCTTCACTGTCCGTCTGTCTCTCTGTCCTTCTGTATGTCTGTCACCCGGCTGTATCTCATGATCCGTAATAGCTAGGCTGTTGAAATTTTCACAGATGATGTATTTCTGTTGCCACTATGACAACAAATACTAAAAATAGAATAAAATTAATATTTAATGGCACAGAACCCTTCGTGCGCGAGTCCGACTCTCACTTGACCGGTGTTTTATTCTGTTATTCTCAGTTGTAAGCACGAACAAACATTGATTTGTATCCTCTAAACATAATGTTCCGTGTGGCGCCGGATTAAGAATAGCATCACTCCATTTCCTCCCGTGGATGTAGTAGAAGGCGACTAAAGAAATAAATTACCAGGGGACGGGCAGCAGCGTCTTCCTGAGATTCCAACCGCATACTGCGATCGCCAACCCGCCTGCCAAGCGTGGCGATTATGGCAAAACCCCTCATGGTTATGAAAACCATGACGGAGGCCTGTGTCCTGCAGTGGACGTCAAGGGGCTGATGATGATGATGAAACATAATAGACAGTGTCATTGTGATCCGGACTGTCGCTTGTGAATTAAAATCAAACTATGTTTGTATGGGAATTGCTCCTCGAGGGACCCGTAGTAAAGTTAAATATAATCTTCGACTGAAATTTTTGTTTTCGCAAAACTTAACATGCTTCTATTGAAACCTCAAAAACGATACCCTGATACTCGTACTTCTATATTGAGGCAATCTATTCAATTGGCATTTCGATCAGAGTTCTTTAAAACCAAATCGCTGTTGCTTAGGTGCTCCGACTAGGGTTCTCATTCCTTTGAAGCATACTGGTTTCTCAAACACACAAGTTAAGGGAATTAAGCCCTTGGTGAGATACCCGTCTTTCTGAGATTCGAGCCGCAAACTGCGATCGCCAACCCGCCTGCCAAACGTGGCGATTATGGCAAAACCCCTCACGGTTATGAGAACCACGAAGGAGGCCTATGTCCCGCAGTGGGCATCAAATGGCTGATGATGATGATGATGATGATGAGATACCCATTACAGCTTACGACTCCAAACGGACTACGTATGATACTAGACAGTTAATTAAGCACGAAATGGGCAGTGTCT
Source organism: Yponomeuta malinellus (assembly GCA_947308005.1). Taxonomy (NCBI): domain Eukaryota; kingdom Metazoa; phylum Arthropoda; class Insecta; order Lepidoptera; family Yponomeutidae; genus Yponomeuta; species Yponomeuta malinellus. The sequence goes on from OX371013.1 coordinate 4,334,312, forward strand.
TATGAGGATACTTGTGTGTTAAAGACCTCCTATGCTACAAATGAGGAGGTTAAAAGCAAAACGTGATTTGTCACAGAAATGTCAAACTGAGGTAAATGGCAAAAACCTTTAATTTCTAAATATTGATACATTAGAGACTGTGTGGTATACAATAATGAATAATTTTAATAGAAACCTAATGCTAGGTTTTTTCATCGTCCAACGAAGCATTTACCGTTTCGGATGCGCTAGTGGGCAAGTCTGGGTGCCTAAAGGTGATAAAATAAGTTCTAGTTGGTGTTAAAAGAACCGGCCAAGTGCGTTTCGGGCCACGCGCAATGTAGGGTTCGGTAGAAAGAGGGTTTTTTTTTATCTGCTTTACAAAAGTTACAACTTCATCGAAGTCATTTTCAATGGATTTTGTATAATTTTGCTTTTATAAGCTGGTTGCCTATTACTCGTTAACTAGGAAAGCCTACTTTACTTAGCCGTGATACTTTTTCGTTTAAGTTCATTATAATGTGCTACTACTCTGAATTTTTTGACGTTTCTACAATCAACTATTTAGCCAGGAGAGGAGGGGACGACCTACTCTGATAAAAATTTGCGCTTTAAAGCTTAAAATTTTGGAAACGTAACCCTAAATCAAAAAATGGTGTTCGTACACTCACAACATATTTTAACGACCAATCCAACGATGCTCCACATGAAGGGGTAGATGAGAAAAAAAAATCATCCCCACTTTTCATGTTACTCCCCCTAACATGATACAGTTAAAAAAAATTTTACAACATTTTATTCTTTACCTTTTCGGAATGATCCGGTCTTTGCGCTAGGCCGCAGACAGACAGACAGATAGACATGGCGAAACTATAAGGGTTCCTTGTAAGAACCCTAAAAATGACGCCTGCCCCAGCTACGGGTACCTACTGATCACCAAAACAATTATTTATCGATAATTTTGTACGGAAACGAGTAACTTTATAAAAAAATATTATACAACTTTCAGCGCGCCTATGGCACGGTACATAAGTATAAACCAGCGGTACTGATTGTTTTGAATCTATTGCGCGTTGAAAGAAAACGAATTTGAAATTAAAAAATTCTGAAAGAAATCTCAAAATTTTTGGTAGAGTTATTTGAGAAGAAATACATACCATACTAAATGTATCTCAGCTAAAATATGGACCGGCCAAGTGCGAGTCGAACTCGAACACAAAGGGTTCCATTATCTATACAAAATTTGAATATTTGAAGAGTCTACCTGTTGCCCCTATTTATACTGAGCAAAAAAATCACGTTTGTTGTATGGGAGTCCCCCTTAAATATTCATATTATTCTGTTTTTGTATTTTTTGTAATAGCGGCAACAGAAATAGGTACATCATCTGTGAAAATTTCACGTTTCTGAGATACAGCCTGGTGACAGACAGACAGACAGACAGACGGACAGTGGAGTCTTAGTAATAGGGTCCCCTACCCTTTTGGTACGGAACCCTAAAAAGAGCGACTATGAACCTCAATAATACCAAAAGCCGTTGAAAAAAATGTTCATACAGCATGTGCACGCGCAGAGTATCCTTATGTATGTGTTGTTAGTTGTTACTAATTAAGTGTCCACTTTCCTTATAAAGACATGTGTGTGGATCACACGTTGTGAATCATTTCAAATGTAAGTATACTCTTCGATCTTACACATGAATTCTATATTATTCATTACCTATTTCTAATGAATTCATAACTGAATGCAATGAAATAACTTGGCATGAGTGAGAAAAACTTTTACATACTATATACTATAAAGAACACAATAAAAAAGTAAAGTAATAAAAAAACAGATTTTTTTTATCTTCTTTGATTTGTAATCAGTCCGTAGAGTATAAGCAGACGTACGGGCGTCTTAAGATGATCAGAGTTTACTCCTCCAGCGAGGATCCCTCTTCAGGTTGAATAGTTTTCATCAACTACTGAGGTCCATAGGGTCATGCCTTTTCAGAGGTCTTATGTAGTTATCATTGTTAATTGTACTGCTAGGCGGTTAGGGTGATTTGCCAGTCTGTGCTTTTATTTGTCTGCGTGAATCTTACTTTCGTCTGATACTGTGTTCAAATGTAGATGTTTGTGTAGCTCAGTGATACTGATGAACCAAGGTGCACTGGACCGGTTTCTTAGTATGGTGTTGTGGGCCCTCTGTATAATGTTTATATGTGACGTACATGCTGATCCCCAGAGCTGGATACCATACGTCCATATCGGTTTCATAACGCTTTTGTAAATTCGAAGTTTGTTGTCCAGCGACAACAGTCTGGAGTTTCTATCCAAGAACCAGTGTAGGCTTTTATACCTGAGGTTAATCTGTTCTCTTTTTTCCGTAGACGCTTATCCCAAGTTAATTTTCGATCTAAATGCATTCCGAATCCATCATACAACGACGAAAAAACCGGACTAATGCGAGTTCGTCTCGCCCACCGAGGGTTCCGTACAAATTTGTAGGTACCGACCGTTTCCCGAACTTAAAAGACTGTTAAGTTAAGATAAGATAAGAATATTCTTTATTTATTTATAATTTAATTACAAATGTATAGTTTTCAGATTATTCCCCGTATTTGTAGTTTAAAATTATATTACTAGGCAAATTTCATAGTTCTAGATCAACGGAAAGTCCCCTTTAAATTTTGATTCCCTTGAGTGTCGAAATATACGTTTTTTGCGGCATAAATGGCCATATATATTTTTTCGTTAACTTATAACTTTGATTTTTTTCACAGCTTCAAAGGACTGTATGTTTGAGTACCTATATGGTTTTAATTTCAACTCGATAGCTCCACGCGTTTCCGAGATAAAACGTCTGGACAGACAGACGGACGGACGGACGGACAACAAAGTGATCCTATAGGGGGTTCCGTTTTTTCCTTTTGAGGTACGGAACCCTAAAAAGTAGTAACAAATTGATATAGTTAGATTCGTTAGGCCAAATACTAAAGGAAATAAAGCTTTTTCCTTTGGCACTCTTTGGGTGAGTACTAACGGAACCCTATAATAATGCCTGGAAGCAGGAAGCAAGGTCTTCTTGCCAAATTCATTCGTCCACGCCAACGTAAGGTGCCCTATAGGTTTAATAGTGAGTTTGCTAATATGAAAATGTAACGTAAGTGGTTATAAGTTTCAATTGCTGTCAATTGTATACCAATAAACGTAGAGTTGTCTCGCGTCCCTTTTAGGGTTTTTTGGTCACATAGTAAAATCACTCTGATGCTCTGCTATTTTACTAGAGCTTTATGAGCGTTATGTTTAAGCGCCTCCAGGCAGTAACACTAGCGCCCCACTCATTACACTCAGTAACGCGTATTTCTCCATGGAGCCCCTTAATTGTATGAAATCAGAAATCAATAATTTATTTCAACGTAAAGAATTTACATTCTGTTTACTGAATGTCAATGTACTATGTTACTATGTTAGCCGCTGCCTTCGGGCCGTATTTGTAGTGGAGAAAAAGGCAGCGGAAAAAAAACTCCACCACTGACCATCTTTTCTCAAATCATCTTAAACTTATACATCAAAGCCTATATGATATTATTCCGTGATAGATATATGTGAGCGAAAGGTTCAATTCCTAAAGCTTTGTGTTCCAATTTGTTGTAGGTAAGTATATGAGCGGAAGTTAGGTATATACGTCCTACTACAGGGCACACGCCTTCTCACAGAGAGAGAGTATGGGCTTAATTACCACGTGTGCCCACCGCGGATTGGCAATTTCAAGCGCTGAGGTAGGTACTAGAGCTTTTTGTTTTAATTTGTTGCTTATGAATGGAACTTAGATTTCATTAGTAGAGCTATTTTTTGCAATTTAATGATCATGAGAGCAAGGTAGGCTTTATTACTAGAGTTTTATTTACAAATTAATTTAAGTGAGTGGGTATTATGCTTCACAATCGGTACTACCGATACCTGGTACTACTAAACCTATTTTTAGTAGTGTTATTGTATACAATAAATACTGTACAACTTCGAAGTGCTAATCATCACGTGAGGAGAGACTGACTAAGTAATGACGTAATTTCAAATTCAGACTATTTCACTAAAATTGTGGTATGACTACGAAACACATAGGCAGATAGGTACTTAGCCGCGGAAGATTGCAAGGGCGTCCCCGCGGCTCCGCCGAATGGCATGAGAAGGAACACCATGGGGCTTTAGCCGGTAAGAGTCCGTCATAACCCTGTCGCCATCCCCAGCGGCAGGGTATCCATGAGGATTTCCCCATAAAAAAAATAAAGGTAGGTACTTACTTAATCGTATAAAGGTTGAAGTTCAAGAGTTACTGCAACTTTTGTACTGTCGACAGCTCATCGATCTTTACGCGTGTGCACTCTACGTGGTTACGTTACTGGCGACTTTGCAATTAAAATATAAAGGTTGATCTGCTCTCAACTGTGCCTACTAAAAGTGTCATAAACAGTAGTATCTAAATAACATGGCAATGTGTTTAACATGGAGATATATTCCGAATGTGGGCGGATTGCAGTAAAATGAACTGTCGAGGTGATGTCATAAGTAAGAAACTGCATTTGTACAGCCAACGAAGGTTGGTTGTTCAATACTCGCTCTTATGTTGTGTACAACAAGGACCAGATAAGATCGGTCGGCGGCCCACCAGCCAGATGGTCCGATGATATAGTCCGAGAAACCGACAAACAGTGGCTGCGTTAAACTCAGGACCTTAAAAAGTAGAGTCGCCAACAGTTCTATAATATATATTTATAGCATTGTTAACCGGCTTCAAAAAAGGAGGAGGATCTCAATTCGACTCATATAATACTTTTTTCACTATATTTTGGGTCTTTGTACCGTTAAGGAATGGAAAAGTTATGCAAAGGAAATATGTATATATATAATACGCAAAAATCATATTATATTTCTGTTGGCTGGATCAATCTTTGTTAGGGTTCATAACCGAAAGGTGCAAAGAGGGCTCTATTACTCCGTATGACTGGCTGTATCTTTATTTATTATTTCGTCTCTTGAACTGTTTAGCCTTTATTTTTTTACACATAGGTATTATTTCAGTTTTCTTAACAATCAAACCCAAAATTAATATCCTCACGTTACTCTTTCTATAAATACTAAATTTTTATAAAGATTACTATATTTTTCAAAGTGTATTCTGGAGAATATTATAAAAAGTCATAGAACAAATTGTTGTTACAAAACATAATTTAAATTTAAGTGTTTCAGAAACGCGCATTTTAGAAAAAATCCTGTATTTATTTGAGACCCTCGGTGCCCAGGTCTGACCCGCACTTGGCCGGTTTTAACTGAATCCCACGCGAAATGAGTCGTAGGGACCGCTAAGTATGTATGTACCATATCAATCCTAGTCAATTCCATGTCTGGCAAAGTAATTTCTTCTTTGTAAATAAAATCTAATTACTTTAGCGGAACAGTAACAAAAAACAAGGATCTGGTTTGTCGCTAAGACAATTTTAATGGCCTCATTATTTTCGGAGTTACGTTTGCAGATGTTCGACGTAAAACATAATAATAAACATTAGATACCAGGAAACGAAAGCTGCCGTAGCGGACTCTTTAGAAACAAATAGAAATATATCAGTTGGAAATAGCTACAGTTTAGAGTTGTACATCGTACAATCTATAGTAGGAGTAGAATTATTAAGAATTTATTTGCAAAGTCCCCTGAAACGTAACCTAACTGGGTACAATTCACGGATGTACCTAAAAATTTATATGCTGTCGACTGTACAATAGACACCATGTCAAGCTTCACATGCATTACACTATTGAGTTGCTGTGCAAAAAAAATATGAAGGTTGTTCAGCGATCGTTTCGCTCAAGTGTTTTTGAATGTCACTATACCCAGAGCATAAAGTACGATACGTTTGCGCAAAGGCCCTACGACGGCACAATAAAATATCTGGCGCCAAATATGGCGTAGCACCATCTGTCCAACGACCCACTGACTTTTGACACCACCGGCAATCGCATGGCACAATAAAAATACTTACAACTATTGCTTATCGAATGATTATTTTCCATCCCTACTCTAATTTGATAGGGAATTATTAGCTGTTTATAGATCAAACTAGACAATTCGCACTTTATCCGTCACGAGCTCACACAACATATTAAGAGAATGAATGAAGTATTAGGTGTTTAGCCAAATTGTTTAATAATGTCTTGGCGAATTTGAAAGCATAAAAGCAAACAGTAATTATTTCGATGTAGCACTTGCGTAGGCGTAGGGCCAGACTTCTAAAGCCACGAGTTTTTTCGTTAATGACTACAGTGGCACGTATATTAGAGGAGAACAACATAATAAGGTAATAAAGTAGGTACGTATTCCTAATTAGGTTTGCGCAAAGACTGACCCAATTGAGCTAGCCAGTAAAGTTTAATTTTTGATTACCCATTAACTGGCAAGAACGAAGTGTAACAAAATTGATAACGAAACGTAAATTATTCGTTGCAAGGTTACGCAATTTGAATTGATGACTCTATCGTGGGTTCTATTTAAAGAACGTTGTACAACGTATTAGCTTATGGGCATTTCTCCACGGGGTCCGAACTTGACGGCCCGGCGCATAACATGTCCAGATTATCAAAATATACCCCTGCAAAAAATACTACAGTATCCTCTAGGTCCTCATCTACTTGGAGAACATGCAAACTTTACTGAAAACCGTTTGCAACTCACAGAAAAAAAATCTGAAATGGCTGAAAATGACCTTCGATGGCTTGTCCCCAACCCAAAACTTGACAATTTATAATTATTTTTGTAAAACTCAGACTGTTTTCGGGGAATGTATTTATGTTCACATATTCTCAGATAGTTAAAGTACCTCTCATTTAAATACCATAAGAATCTAAACAATAGCTCGCCTACAATAGCAAGATGTTTGAGTGTCCCTTGCTTCTGCCTGAATCCGGTGGCACTTATGAACCAAGCGTTTCTTCGGTCGTAGATTACTCTAGGAATTCGCGGTGTGGATGAGCCATTTTGTCAGTCAAGCCGTAGCGCCCGAGGACAACGAACGGGTGATTGAATGAAAATCTTGGGAAATATCAGGGTAAGTAATTGATTCTTGAGATTTGGTCCAGGGCACACTTTGACTTCGGTGGAGGTGTTATTGGAAAGAATACTTGTTGACTGTAAAATCTAGTGCTTACTGTATAATTTATCTCAGTGACTAATTTCTAGTGCCTTGAGCTGGGGTTGATACATGTTGTTGTTTAAGAGTGAACTTGAAAAAACGTATCTTTTCTGAATTCGGTGTGCCTGATTTCGGTGGCTTTTTGAGCACCGACGTCAGAAAAACTTCCACCGAAGTCAAATTTGCCTGATTTCACTTTAGAGAACCGAGGTCAGATTCCTTACATGTAAGTTTCAAGTAGGATATGCGCATTTGTTTCTTTTTTTCAAAACTAATCGCTAACTGTGAAAGAAAACATCATGTGGAAACCTATGAATAGTTTTACACGTGTAGATATTTTCATTACTGTTAATAATAACGACAAAAATATATATGTTGTTTCTGTCATAATTGATTTCAGTTAGATTGTTAGTTAACTTGAAAATGTGAAACATGTGTACCTATTCGTGTGTACATTTTTTCATATGTGTGTGCTTATTATGTCTGTATTTGTGAATCATGTGAATGTGTCAACGGCAAGTTTAAAGTACCTACAAGAAAGAAAGTGGGTGTACATTTCTTTAACATAGTTTTCTTATAGTTTGTGGTCAGTCGGTGTGTACGTTTATGTAGGTATGTACAGTAGGCTCTACATCAACCTACTCTACCTACCACTCTATTCTATTTCAGCTGACCATGGAGCAAATAAAGCAAAAACAAGCTGCGAAAAAAAAAACAGGAACAAAAAGAAAGAAAGAGATTGAAGGAGCGTGCTAGGAAAGTAAAAATCAAGAGTGATCCAGTCCTTTATGAACGACTTAAGGTAAAAGACATACAGCTTTACTTAAAAAGGAAGATGGAAGGGAAGATTGTAAAGCTATCTTTACCTGTACTTTGTATTACCTCATAAATTAAGTAAGACAATATTTTTAAGAAAGATATATTTTTCTTAGTAAGTTTTATCTTTATGTTAAATAAACATTTTCCGAAGACTGATTTAAGTCTGAAAAAATTTTATGGAAAGTTATGTTTGTCGATTTTTTAATTATCTCAATTACTATTATTGACAAGTACAAACCGTAGCATAAAAAATAATAATAAAAACATATCTTTGAATGTTTACACAACATTTTGTGTTGAATAAGTCCAAAAGACTATTTTGCTAAGTAAATTTTATAATAAGATTATCGACATTGTTAAACAAATATGTTCATAAGACTGATTTAAGTTTAAGGAAAGTATTGTTTGTAGAATTTTTATTTGATTATTATTAAAACACATTTTACCTACGTAGATTATTTTATTCCATTTTATGGCATTTGAAGTTGAGTAATGTTAAATTCGCTTTTCATGAAAAAAAAAACGTTAAAATGGAATAAAATAAAGTCCAGAAGTAAAATTCGCATAGTACCTATGTAATTTTGTTGAAATCATTTATCTCTTTCATAACTAATTATGCCATGTTAAAACCAAATAAAGGGTGTCTCGAAATGCTTTTTGTTTTTGGTGTAGTCACTTTATAAAAACAAGGCTATACTGAGACAAAAATGTATAGGTAGTTTGACTTTATTGCAAGTTTTGATAAAACTTTGCCACTTTTTTTGGAAGGATTATTATTTTTCGTTCTAGAATAGTTAGTAAAAGAAGTAGGTACTTTAGAGCTTAATAATGTATGAGAATTACAATAAACAATTTGATTGATTATATCTGCCCGGTTTTTATTTATTATATCCTCTTCTAATTACTAGACAATGCCTAACATTACTGGTATCAAATTGTGACTTTGGCATGTTAAATGATATACTTCTATGGTGCCTGCCTCTAAAGTACTTAACTACCCTGTGTTTCTTCTGAAAGTGATGTAGGAAGTTAGATGGACGGTACATTGATCGTTATATTTCATTTCATTCAACTTTTGTCTAGATATAAACGAACCATCTATGGAAATCATTAAAATACGGAAAAAAATAATGTCAACAAAGATGACTACTCGTTCTAGGTCATTCATCTTATTAATTCAATAATTATTGTTTATTTGTTTATTTAAATTCCATAACATTACAGTTATACAAATCATACATACGAAGTATATGCAAATATTTTAAACAATTTGTTCGTCAATTCGCAATAACATCCCGGAAAAGTAATAAGAACGTTGAATTGGATACAAACAAGAACAATAAATTAAATAATTTCATTAACATGAAATTCATAGGTCAGTCAAATTCAGTCATACATAGGACGCCCTTTCATTCATCACGTTCACAATATTTCAAACATTCCTCTGCTACACTTCTAAGCCTGTCAGCACAATCTAGTGCTGACTTCAAGCGGGCGTTGAGGGACGAGGGAGCCCGCATGAGTGGAGAATGAGTACGGGACACTGTCCGCGCCGCGGGCACTGATAGTAATGTGTGGCAGCCGGCACGTAAGTAGTTGGCTGGTACGGATAGTCTACAGACCCGTATTGGGCATGCTCAGAGCAGTCACCGTCTCCCCGGATCAAACTGTCACCAGCTGCTCACAATTCCGGCGGACTTTGAGAGTATTAAACCCAAGCATTCCGCAAAGGAATTGAGTTGGGTACTTGAAAGTGTAGAACTCATATTTCCTTTTATATAGGAGACGTAGGAATGCTTTTTGTATCTTTTCCAAGATAAGAATGTACTTTGCTTCGTGGGGATTCCAGACTATGACCCCGGCTTCAATCCTCCTTCTTACAAGAGCTGTATACAGAAATTGTATAGCTTTTGGGTTATTGAACTCTTTAGCGTTGCGAAGAACGAAGCCTAACCGTTTCATACAATCAGCGGCTAGGACTTGCATGCGCTCGCGAAATGTCAGTTTAGGGTCAAACAGAATGCCAAGATCTTTCATTTCTTTCACACGAGCAATGATGTTAGAGCCTAAATTATAAGTTGCCTCATAGGTCTGGGGGGCCCTCGAGAAGGTCATAATGTAGCACTTGTTGGTGTTAAAATGAAGTTTGTTCTGGATGCTCCAGTCTATACGGCGTCAAGATCTCTCTGCAAAAGTTCGCATTCCGTCATGCTATCCACTTTTAGGACCAGTTTTCATTAAGTATAGATGATTTTTTTTATGTAGATTTTTAATTTATATTTTTGAATCCTAAGTATAAAAACGCCGAGTGAAATTAAGTATAAAAATTAACCTTTTCAGTGACACGCAACTGAGGCTTTCGGAACAAAATCCACAGTAGGCATACATGGTCTTTACGCCCATATTTTCTCTCCCAAAGAAGGCTAGTGCCCTGCCCTTCACCTATAGTTGGTAAGTATAATATTCTTATGCTTTGCTAAATTAGTTTATAAACGTGTGTGAAGTAGCGACGTGGAAGGTATAAACTACAGATGAAAAAAATATGGAACAACTGAGATTAGCACAACGTTTTCTGATTTTTTTTCCGTCGCCTTACATGATACTCCATAGAAGACACTTTATAAAATTCAAACTCCACTCTTTCATGAAATGCACAGTACCTAAACTTCACATCAAGCTCTACATCCATGCACTCTACTCAGTTATTATTATTATTATTATTATTATTACGTTTGTTGCACATAAGTAAAAAATACAATGGCAATGTGGCGGACTTAATGCTATAAGCATCATTCTGAAATTATTTTCCAAGAATTGATCCAGATTTCAACTGTACCATTCTATCAATCGTGGTTCAAAGTTATTGTCCTCTGAGCTAATCTGTGCTACAGTATTTGTTTAGCTATATTTCCCCTCGGCACTGTGGCCAGCCAGTTGGATTTTTATGTCGTAGCCGCTAATAATCTCTCTGCACGTAAATAGATACTTTCAGGAAATAGCTTAGGTACTTACTTCGCAGATGGAGGTAGACGTGTGTTATTAGGGATAATCTACAAATATCTAGGAGGTTCGAGAAAACGTAATATAAATTAATTAAGTTAAGAACAGGTACAGTCGATAGAACATCAACATTTAAAGGTCTACTACATTGCTTACGGTATATATGTAGGCAATGTGTATAATGCAGGCATTCTATACATTTCCTAGGTATTGTATAGAATGCCGGGGTCGTCCAGGCAATGTGTGAAATGATATTGAATGTTCAAACTATTTTACACTTTACCTGGGAAATGTATGGAATACCTAGGCATTGTATAGAATGCCGGTTGACGCATAGGTAACGCAGCGTTTCTCACATAGCAGTTCCCTTCGGATAAACATTTACATTTACAACGTACAGTCAAGTGCACGTAGAGCTTTACATTTTGACATTTCCACCTCTCTTATCTTCTGCGATATTAGGCAAGTGTAAAGGTCTAAGTGCACAAAATCGAATGGCAAGTGTAAAGGTCTAAGTGCACTTGACCGTACCAAAAAATTGCTGCAGAAAGTCGTCCTGTTCATTTCTTACCACTTGATTATGGAAATTTGATCATGATACAAAAAAAAACAAGTAGAAGCCGATTCTCTGTTGATTGTTGCTACATCAATGATTGTTGATGTAGCAAAAGAGGTCTGTCAGGATCGTGGCAAATAGCAAACCCTGCCTTGCCTACCCCACCGAGATTTACGCGTGAGTTTATTTGAAATACATTGTTGTTACAGCGACAATGTAGATAGTTCATCTATGATCAGTTGACGAACGTGACAGCTTCAGCTCCCTTATTTGTTCCCAGCGATAGCTGTCACGCAGGCCCATCGATCAGACATGAACTGTAAAGGATGATTAACCGTCCCTACCATTACGGCATCATAGGAACTGGGTAATAATTCACTTTACCTAAACACGTCATGGTAATAAAGAGGTACCTACTTACCTAATGGTGAACCTTACCTTCATCCATGGTAAGAGACTGCGAATTCATCACCATGGCGAAGAATAGAAGACAATGCGCGAACATGACAGGAGATGCCATGATTTCAGCTAGGCATACAAAAAAACATTATAATACTTATTGAATAATTAAATATGTAGGTATTTAAATAATAATGTTATAAGGCAGACAATTAGAAAATATTTACCGCTTGTTTTCAGATAACTAAAAAAACACAACGGTCGTTATTTTCCCGCGTAAGCTTTTCACAGGGCGGGAAACTCGGCGACACGAGAACGCGTGCGCGATATGCTTGTGCGCCGCTTGAACTGGCAGGCTGATCAAAAGAGGTTCAACTCTGCCAAGTCAAAAGAGGTTAGAGTCCCAGTAAACTTGTCTTCTTGATCAACTGTACGCCTAGCATGCATTCGATAAATAATGTGCGCGGCTCTGCACAGAACCGCGCTCATTATTGTAGGTACAGTATTTTAGTTCATGCCCTGAATAGTTGACAACATAATATCAACCTTTACAGGGGCTATCGTTACGTTGATAATATAAAGATTGAAACCCAGCAGTTTTTTACAAAATAGGTACTGATCTGCGAGGAGGTAGGTACCTACCTACACAGGGTAGCCACCCTTCCCGATCTCTATAGCAAGGACAGGAGTACTAACTCTTTGCGCGGCGTACAGAAATAACGATCTGCCGCAATTTCCATAGAGGTCCCTATAGTTTCGTTAGCGCCCTAAGTCAAAATAAAGAAGTGGTAGGTACGTCGAGACTCTCTATTTTCGAGGTTTTGCCGACATTTTATCTGAACCCGCTACATGCTTGTTGAAGCAGCAAATACTGCTGCATGAGAAGCCTCGAGGACTTCTCCCTTGTTGTAGCCTTGTTGGTAGATTTTAGTGGTATAGATCTGGCAATATCCAATTGTAGCAGGTTGGCAACATCGTTCTATTTTTTTTTTTTGTCTATGGCCAGTGTTTGAGTGATTTGTCTAAAATCGTAAATGTCAAGAGTATTTTTGAGTTAAATTTCTATCGAAATGGCAGAAAACCGTGAAGAAATTCTTGCAAATTTTCAGGTAAATTACTATGCATTACATAATGCAATATTTGTGCATAGTTAAAAGTGTCCAGGTGCAAAACTGTGAAGGTTATGTGAAGCTAAAAACAGTGACTGTGAAATCTTCTCTTATACGCCTTATTTCAGTTTTCTCTTTGTTTTATCGGTATTTCCAGTTGCTCCAGTAGTTTTTCTACCCAAACTCTTTAATGCCCTGAATATGCCATCTAGGAATAAACGTCCATTTATTGTTTCATTCGAATCTCTTTGTTATGGTCTCATCTAAGAGTCCAAAGAAGTTACGATGAAATATCTCGGTACAAGGTTGCATCTCTAGGGTAGTGTTAATCGCGTTACTTTGTTTCGACGAGGATTCGCTTAAAACAAATAAAATGCCACTATCTTTGTCTCTAGGATAATAAATTGTAATGTCTTTGTCTCCAGAATTTTTAGGGCAGTTATTTTTGTGTTTGTTCCTAGGGCATCACAGCAATCGAAGATGTCGCAGAAGCTATTTACCACCTCGAGGAAGCCAATTGGGATCTACTTGTAAGGACATATTAAATTATTTTAGTGTTTGAAATTCTATCCTTGCAACAATTCATTTCCTCTTTTATATCTCTACTTAAACATTCCATGGGCAATATATTTACACAAGCAGAAGACTGGAGGCTGTCAGTCATCATTGTTGATAAAGATAGAGGCACTCACCAATCTTCATTAAGTTGTATTAAGCATTGGATCATCTGTGGGTCAACTGCTCAACATTTTTGACATACCATATGGTGAAATAGTGATCATCATGAGAATCATTTGATTATTTTCCAATTAATGCCTACTTGGTTGACCTGCCAACTGTCATGCTCTTGATTTTTCTTTTCTACTTCTAATAGACACATAGATTTAGTTAGTTAGTTAGACCTGAGATTTCTACACTTAGCCTCATAGTTGGGCCATTGTGTGCGATGGTAGCCTAGTGTAGAACATTGGACTCGGAAGTCGAGGGACCCAGGTTCGATTGCCAGTGCGGGCATGTACCTATGACTTTTTTTTCTAAGTTATTTACATTTGTAAAGTTATAGTAGCAATACCACTCTCTAACTGTGAAGGAAAACATCATGAGGAAACCTGAATGTCTGAGCTATTCACATACGTCAGTGCTTAAAATCGCCAATCTGCTGTGGGCACGCGTGGTGATCAAGCCCATACTCTTTCTCTGAGAGAAGCCCTGTGCCCTACAGTGAGACGCGTATAGGCTGCTTATGATGGGCCATTCTACGTAGCAAGTGCTAAGGTGTGTAAATACCTCAGACACTAGGGTTTCCTTACGATGTTTTCCTTCACTGTTAGCAAGTGTTTGGTACTGTAACTTCACAAATGTATGTAACGTACAAAACATAGTCATTGGTACATGCCGGGATTTGAACCTGTGGCCTCCTGAATGAGAAGCTGGCCTTCTACCGCTCCGCTACCGCCGCTCTCTAGATAGAGAGATAGAGAACACTTTATTGCACAGCCAGAAGAAAACAAGAACAATAATTGTTATGATCAATGGTTTTCAATACTGTCTTAGTTTACTGCCCACTTGATGCACCATACTTAGTGTAACTGCATGTTTTGTGCCTTGCCCACATACTCTAGATCATATTTTCCTGCTATTAACACTTTAAAAGTAATTTTGGATAAACTTTCACCTTGTTTTCTATTTTTTTCTAAATAAATAAAATAAAAATGAACCTTCCTCCTTTCAGCAAGCAATAAACCGTGTGATGCCACAGGATGGCAATAGCACCGCTCCTCAGAATGAAGTCAATGACAGCACACATGACGTCGAGATGATAGATGAAGATATATCTGTGATAACTCCAAAAACCCGCCCACCAGGTAAACAAAAAAGAAGGCATTTTGTAAAAAGCTTTGTGTTATGTATGAATGCTAAAGAGTGATTGCAAAATAAATAACATAAGATAAGAACATTCTTTAATAAGGATAGTAATACTACTAATAATACTTAGTAATTATCTTTACATTTTTAATAATACTATCAGAGAGGCAAGAAGGATAGTTTTACCTTACATGACCTTCGTAATGTCTACTACTGTACGTACTGCCTAAAAATCACCTAAAGGTGCTTGCTTGTTTACATGCTTGTCTTCACCTTTTCACTCACACTTGAATATATGTTCTATTCTCAATTTCTATTCCAGTTGCAAGTGGAGAGGTTAATTTAATTTCACTTGTCTGTGGGAAATTTGTAGGCTGATTATGCTACACTTGGCTCATGCCACGGTAATCGATACCACAATATTTTTTTAGTTATATTTGATTATATTATTCGTAAATACTAAGTATGTACTAATCTATAATAATTACCAAAATTTCGTAATTTAACCTATAACTGGAAAAAAAGTCTGCTGTATGATGACATCAACTTTAACTTTAAATCTCTTACCTACACCTTTTTTAGTTATAAAAGGCGATAGGATTTTTCATAAATTTATAAATTCAGTTGATATCTTTGAAAAATAAACATATTTATGCCTATAAATGAATGTTTTTTAAGGTCTATTCTGTACTCATCACACCCATTACAATATCCAATAAGAATTTAGATAGGTAACCAATTTAGTTTCCTTACGCCTCACACCTGTCACAGTGATTGAAATCGTTGACAAATTAAAAAAAAAAAATCATGAGTATTTGGTTTACATTCAAGTAAATATACTCGAGACCTATTGTGGTAAAATTAAAAGCCATTTTCGAAATTAATGAGAATTAATCTTCAAAATTCAAGTTAAAATGTCATACCCCTCACCATGGAATGAGCCACTTGTCAATCATTCAATTATAAAATAGTGGGCTGTCGTCAATCACTGTACCTAGACTACATTCAGAACAAAATAGTTTAGATTTAAATTGTATTTAATATATTTTCTTTCTGTGAACGAAAACATAGTATAGAATGCTCCAGCTTAGTTGACACAAAGTGTCTGCTTTTTCTGTGACTAAGCAAAGAGGTTGGTGTATGTGCTGGGCAAGGTTACTCCATCAAAAGATCTGTCCAGGCACTACAGTGCCTGAGTGGTCACTTCTTTTATTGAGTGTAGATAAGAGGTTGACGATGAATACTTCCATCTGAGTTTGGTCACAGCGACTGTTACGGCTAAGGAGAGCATCAGTCTTGTGCCCTCCAATGACTGATGTGGCTTATCTTGGATGTAAAGATGCAGTTGCACTGACTACATGTATGTTTTCCATTTGAGTAGTGGTATTGTATGACAACTGGTAGTCCACATTTGAGTAAACATGTACATCATATCATATTGCATTTAAAGGCCTAAGATGTTTTCTTTCAGAATTCCTTCAAATGTTATTTTAATAAAAGCTTATTCTATTATTCTTATTTTTAGATCGAGAAGATAGCAGTCAAGCGTCAACCTCATCACCTAGAAATAGTTCCTCTGAGAATCAGATAGAGCTTCAAGTCCACTTTAACAATAAGATGCAGAAAGTGAAAATGTCGTCGTCGGCCACAGTCAGTGAGTACACTTACTGTAATTTGCCTAATTGTTGGGTAATTAGATACTTTTATTAGCTAATTACTTTTATAACTACTTCTGAAACTATCAGATTAGTGTTCGTTATGGTAGTGAATCCTTCAATCTACAGGGATCATAGCAAATTTGATACAGCACATTACAGGTAAAACTAACAGGATTCATGTTTTTAAAAAAAAATATGATGTGATTGTTATTAAAATAATAAGATTGTATTGTATGTATCCATTGTAGTTCAAAATATGAATTCTTTGATATTATGCAGAAAAGGCATTAGCTACAGCACATCAGAACATTCATAGAACTAGAATTCAAGGTTTACTATGACAATTCCATGTACATTGCAAAGTCGATTAACCCACAGATTAACAAGTAGGGGGACTCTGCTATGCAATATACATCGAATTGTCATAATAAACTATGAATTGTAGTTTTACAAGACGCGGCCCTAGTTGTCCTAGTATCTGCGCAGTATTTACTAACTATTAGGAACAAAACTATAATTAACTGCCTCGTTGATCTAGCGGTATTACCATGTTACGTCAGATTACCGTGACGGAGGTCGTGGATTCAATTCCCACTTGGGGTCGCCGTACATTTGTACAAATGGCCTCAGTCTGGGTGTATTTCCATGTTAGTGATGTGCTTGCACAGGGTATCCTGGTTTGGGACCAGGACAAGTGATTGTGTTCCGTGAAAGTTATTTATTTTATTTTTCACAAAAAAATCTCCACAGGCGACCTAAAGAAACGGTTAGAGGCGGAGTGCGGCGTGCCGGTGTGCCGACAACAGCTCTCCGGACTCGGAGGCTCGCGCGCCACTTCCGACGCGAGCCTCGGCAGCTTGGCGCTTCCCCGGAACGCCGTGCTGCGGTTGAAGGCTGCGGAGGAGCTCATGGCTGATGACGAGTGAGTAGTCAGCAGTGATTTTCCTTCGAAATCAGTTTGAGCCTCGGGCCACACAGAAGGCCCGTGCGGCAGGGGCGCGGAAAAGATGCGACGCGTTGTATAGAAATCGCGCCCACCGCCCGTCTCTTCTGTGTGGACTTCGTCTCGTCCCCTCAGTACATTTTGTATGAAAGTGAATTGGATTAACGACGCGTCTTTTCCGCGCCCCCACCCCACGACCCGTCGTGGGGCCCGGGGCTTATGATTTATGTCAATCAGTTTTAATTATATTTGTAATACAGTAGCCGATGAAGGATGTAGATGAAATTATGAATGATCAATGTGGAATGTAGTTCTTATTGTTGGCTCTGGCGGAAGTGTCTTGATCCGAGAATAAACCGCTGGCACGTTGGTTCATCCTCCCCAGTCCTGACCTTGAAAATAACAATGGTTTCCAATTGTTATATTCAAGGTCAAGACTGAGGATGATATAACACGGTTACAAAAGAAAGAGGCTGGACATATATTTGCGCCTAGCTCACACTATATCGCTGTGTACATCGTGTTAGTGAGAGGGAAGTAGTTATTATTCCCTTTCTTAAATTAACCAAGCCATACCGTTGTTTTGTCGGTTTGCGCACAAAACCGAGAGATACTGCTTGTAAATATGAATTTTAAAGATTGACAAAATTCAGACTTATTGTAGTGCAGACAGAAAGCCTGTAAGCCTGCAGATGGCACCATCTTGACTCTTAACAGACGATCCAATGACGGACATAACAAAAACCAACATTGATAAAAATAAATCCGTAATACATTTTAGTAGAACATGAAACATGGATCTAATACATTCTAGAGCCAAATCTAGAACTCAGCGCCACCATAACGTCAATAGTCAAGATCGTAATATTGCTCCAGTTTACAGCAGCCTGACAAGCCTCAATATTTCAGCATCGCCACATAATGTTTATGAGGTGTTATGAATTATAATCTTTTTCATGCTCCCTTCCTGGTCAACTAGTACAAGGTTCGCAACCCCTTTATTATTTAATTAAAATAACAACTAATTTGTTCAGGATGTTTGCAATACCATATCGGGAATTTCCCTGAGCAGCCACAGTACTTTTCAGAACACAGAAACGTGAACTCAGTAATGGACGTATTTGTGATCAAAACGTAGAACTAAATGCTTACATCCTCTGGTACCTTCTGTAAAGCTACTAACTATCGGCAATGAAAGGTCGTGCGCTGGCCTGGATATTCGCTTGATATTTTATTAAAATATATATTTTTTTTTATTCAAAGTAGTACAGAAACTGCGACTTCATCCGTTCCATACGTTCCAAATCCGCCATAATATTACTGCGGCCATAATGTCTCACCGTATTTTGAAACAACATTGTTCTATTCAATCGTTTCTTACTATAAATTACATTAAGTAAGTGAGTAACCCATATCGGCAAAGCAAATAATTCTTAAATTTTTGTAAAAGAATGAGGATACATTTGCCAGTCTGGGCTACAATGTAACTTCCCCACTGAATGGACTCATCCTATTTAATCTACTAACTCTCACGTACAATGCAGTAGACAGATACGTATAGGAGGACTGGTCTGAACTAGACTAGAAAATAAAATTACCTACGGACATTTTAGATATATATTTTTATTATCCTACAGATTACATGGAAGAAAAAGTTATAACAGAACTTGTAAAGCAGAGTCCAAGCAATTATTAAGTATTTACAGACTTCATTGGAAGCGGTAGTAACACGTAAGACACGCTTGCCTTACATTCAAGAGATCGTGGGCTCGAACCCCGGCATACGTACCAATGACTTTGTTTTCTAACTTACCGACATTTTTGAATTTTTAATACCAACACCACTCGCTGTCGATCGATGTAGGAAAACATGAAACACATTTATCAAGATGAGGACGCATACTTATTTTTTAGAACGTCCCTGGCCTTTTTTTGTAAATCTAGGCTAAGAAATGAGACAATAAATGTTACTCTAATTCGGATTATACTGAACCCACGCCTACCCTGCAGGATGGCGGAGCGGCTGACAGCGACGTACGTACTGCGCGTTAAACACAACGAGCGCGAATACACACTGCAGTTCCCCGGCATCAAGACCGTTCAAGAAGTCAAGAACGACATCTACTCGCTCACCGACATACCAGTTCGGCACCAAGTAAGCCACAATCTTTTTTTTATGTTTTCCATCGTCCTACTTCAGGGCACAGGCCTTCTCTCAGAGAGAGAGTATGGGCTTTATTACCAGGCGTGCCCACCGCGGATTGGCAATTCCAAGAGCTGAGGTATGTGAATACCTCAGAATTTCAGGTTTCCTCACGATGGTTTTCTTCACGTTAGCGAGCGGTATTGCTAGTAAAACCTCACAAATGTAAATACAGTTACATGCCGGGATTCGAACCCACGACCTCCCGAATGTAAGCCGTTCTATCTACCGCAACGCTACCACCTGCTTGTTTTAATTCTAGAGATTTAAATATAGACACTTAATTGACGTTACAAATTGTCAGGTGTCACAAACATACATGTCCATTTCGAGCAAGAGCTAGATTATAATTACATACTTACGGTGTTTTCTATAAAAGCATGATTCCTCTAAAAAGTTGAAATAGTCTGCGGCAAAGTCACACAGACCATTTAAACTGAATTTAAGGAGTATTTTAAGAAATGGCCCATAGTTATAGTACGCATTTGTTGTGGAAATTCCACCAATCCGCACCAAACGATTCGCAAATTCGTACCATTTCGTTCGTATCAAATACGACCAAGGCTCAGGGTCCCTCCTTTCTCCTCTCTCACTTAATCCGATAATCCGTGGTAATAAGACTTTACAAAGTTGACATGAGATCTTCGTCTCCATTTTAGTAATAATCAACCTTATCAATCCGCCTTAACCGTTACAACATTCATGTTTGTACACGAGAATGAGTAATATATATAAACGAACCGTCGTGTTTTTTCGTACAAAAATTTTCGTGACACATTAGTAGCTTAATTCCGGATTCCGACCAGGTCCAGGGACCGAAACCTGGGTGGACTCTTCCGACAATATATATATATGACTCCTTGATATATATATATATATATATATATCAAGGAGTCAAAATTTTATTTCAACGTTGTCCAAGATATGGACTTAAATAAAAGATGACTTGCTTTAAAATACTATAATGAACGAAGCAGGTAATTACAGAAAATAGAAAAATGCGTCCGTTCGTAATCCAAGTTAGGTGCAAGTGTCGGGCGGTGCGCGCGCGCGGGACGGGGTCCGCTGGCTTGTCCCCTTCTCCCTTCTCCTTCCCCGCGGTCGTCTGCGCGTATACGAAGCATAGACAAACGTAAAGAAGTTACATTCTGTTTGCTGAATGTTAATGTGCAATGTAAGCCGCTGCTTTCGGGCCGTATTTGCAGTGGCCGCGGGAAAAAAAAAACTCCACTCTTACCATCTTTTCTCAAATCATCTTAAACCGTAATATATCAGTTGCTACGTAAATAAAGTAAGTGAATTGAGCTAATAGTCGTGTTTTTAATTAAATAATCCGTGTTCTTCGTCTGCAGGTGTGGACAGGTTGGCCCTCGGTGGTGGGTATAGACGACACAGTGCTAGCCATGATCGGGCTCGACCAACCGGAGCATCAGCTAACGGTCAAGCGCGCGCCCGCCGCCAACCGTCAGAAGGAGTACAAAAGGGTGAGTTTTGGCACTTCGGAGGTCTTACTGGAATAGTATATTTCATTACAAGTGTGGAAAGGCTGTCATTGCAAAGAGTTCCGACAAATGTCTACCCGAGCCGAGGCGCAGCCGAAGGCGAGGGTTGACAGTCGGAACAAGTTGCAATGACGGTTCCGCACGTGTACTGAACGACTATTTTTAATACAGTTGCGAAAAAATGAAAAACTATTTGCTTTTTTCTCTTCTCTCCACGCAATAAATTCGTCGTATGTAGATATGTAGCGACTTTTTGACTTTTCCGGTAAAATGTTCTCCGAAACATTTTGTGGTGTTAATTCAAAAAAACTAGGGTCGAAATTACTCATCTTGTGCAACAAACAACTAAACTCGCAAAGAAAATTTCTGAAAAATGGCGCCAACCGTAGAATTTAAGCAGAGTTTTTTTTTCATCACCCATTCTGGTAGGCAAAGGGAACTATGCCCATACAGCCAAGTCTTCAGTAGAAGTTTTTTATTGATATGAAATGAAAATGAAATTTAATGAGATGAATAATTTAAATGAAACCTAACCAAACTCATTCAATCAAATAATTAAATTTGATATTGAAACAAATTAGTAGCTTCTTTTTAGAAATATACGTATTTGCATGAATCATAAAAACTTCTATGTTTTTTTTTAGTAAAAACTTCATGGTTGGTTATTCTTTTTAATAGACATTATTTTGACAGTTGGGAAAGAGAACGCACGAGTGCGGGAAAGGTAAAAAAAAAGCACGAGTGTGTAATAGCCCACATCCCGAACGCTATACGTCCCTGCAATACGCCACTTTTTGAGCAACTGTATTAAAAACACTTTATACGGTTTGTTTGAATGTTATGACTTGCTGAGGGATTTAGGCTCTGCGAATGACAGTGAAACCTGTGCCTCATTGCATAGAACTACTATTCATGGTTTACTGTGACAATGTACAAAAAATGTTTTTATCTCATTGGTTAAGCCGTGTTAAAAGATAATTAAACGTGGTATTTTTTTTTCTCTACGGCTAAAACTTTTCATGATACAACCTGTCGAAAAGTCATTCCAGTCACGTGGTACAAAAACGCGCCATATAAATCAGACTCAAACTATGACGTTACCACTTGCCCATGATACCTTATAATATCATCACCAGCCATTTGGCGTCCACTGTAGACTAAGGCCTCCCTCATGGTTTTCCTAACCATGAAGGGTTTTGCCATATTCGCCACGCTTGGCAGGCGGGTTGGCGATCGCAGTATGCGAAAACGCTGCTGCCCGTCTCCTGGTAATGTATTTCCTTAGTCGCCTTCTACGACATCCGCGGAAGGAAATGAAGTGACGCTATTCTTAATCCGGCGCCACTATAATATATTAAGTGTTTATCAATATTTGATTTATCTCGTAAAATAATGTTTTTACGCATTTTCACCCTTATTAGAAAGCGTATCTAATAAGGTATTTAATATTTAAAAAGTTTTTTAATATTTGAGTAATTTCATATTCTTTGCATTTTTTGAGACCTCAAAAATCCCAACAAAAAAGTTTTTATCATTTTATTTTCAGATTTTTCTAAGTTTTTCTACGTCTTCTATGGCATAAAAACAATGTCATTCCAATCTAAGTTTGACGCAAATTCCCCATTATATAACATCTGCTATGCAACAGATTAATTAACAAGTAGGAAGACTAATTGCACTAATCTGCTACAAGTCGTCATCGAAACGTCATAATAAACTATGAATTGTAGCAGATCAGAAATTTATTTCGACATAAAGAATTGATATTTTGTTTGTCAATTTACAATGTTAGCAACTGAATTCAACTCGAGTTAAAGGTATTATTATTAACCAACTAGGGCAGAGTTTTTTTTTTATAAAACAACAATTCGTAGTTTATTTATTATGACAATTCGCAGATTCCTCCTACTTCTTAATCTGTGCTTTACTGGACTTTGCAATGTACATCGTATTGTCATAGTAAACCATGAATTGTAGTTCTATGAAACAGGACCCAGGTGTGCCAATAATTTTTCTTCGGATATTTATGGTTACATTTATTTAGTCTTACATTTGCGTTCCGCTCACACACTTGCTGTCTATGTGTGCACAAACCTGTACGGACATCATAAATGTCATTTATATAAAATAAATCATCCTTGCTTGATTACCGTAGCACAAGCTATCCTAATTTGGAGGGATAAGTTAAAAGATTATGTGAAGTGTATAAATATTTATTGATATAAGAATAGTTCCTAATCAGATCATACGATCATAACACAAATTACTATATAACATTAAATGAAAAAAAAATACAATTTGCAAATTTAAATAAAATAAAATCAGTGTCACTTTTGTTGTAGCAGATTAGAAGACAAACAACTTATATTAGGGTTCAACAATCAAACGACGTCAAACTAAGTAGGTAACTAATTAGAATTAATCAAAATTACCGCCCCGGGACACACCCGACCCAAAAGATCCCACGACGCTAGCAGCGTTCCCCCGCTGCACCATCAGGGAAATCCTTTGCATCAGGTATGCCCCGGAACGATGGTCATACGCACGACTTCTCAGGCGCCGACCGGTTTCCCTAACGAAAACTTTTCCCTCATCCCCTCCATACTCCCATTGTTTCCACAGCCAGTGGGACGAACAAATAATGAAGCATAACCTGGCTATATTTCCTAGTCTTAAGTTTAGTGAAGTGTTGTGTGGAACCTCCACAACATTTACATTTATAATGCATGAACTGTGACGGTACACTAATCTGAGCATGTCCACAGATAATAGTGGAGAGTTCCGACAGTGACAACAGCTCCGTGGAAGAAATCGATGACTCGGGCGACGGGTTCACTCACGAGGACGACATGTTTGTCGACATTGTGCGCTCGGAGCGACTGCAGCCGCTCAGTGAGTCCTGAGAGCTAATTAGACCGTGTTACGTAGAAACATTCCAACCCACGAAAAGTTACTTTCGAGAAACACGCTTTTTAATACGCGTATTTTGTTCAGACGTTTTAAATCTTATAATGATTACAAATATAAAACGTTGTTCTTTTTAGCGTTTTAAAACGTTTCACGTTTATTTAGGCGTATTTAATGTTAGGTTGTATTTTTATTTCAACGTCTGCACTGCATGCTTCTATATTGTCTTTCCCAACAGTGTCGGAACACGTAGAAGACGAGGCGATAGGCTGCATCGAGTTCGCGCAGCGTTTCCGAAGCCGCTACGGGCCCAACACGCCGGCCTTCTTCGAGGGGACCCTACAGGACGCCATCAAGGAGGCCTGTCTCAAGCCCGCTAAGGACGTAAGACAATTGTTACTTCTTTACAGAGCATTCTCTGGGAGATGAAGGATGGGCTTCAGGCGGCCCCACAAGGAGCAATTCCCATACAAACGAAGTTTGGTTTTTATTTACAAACGACATGCC
Source organism: Yponomeuta malinellus (assembly GCA_947308005.1). Taxonomy (NCBI): domain Eukaryota; kingdom Metazoa; phylum Arthropoda; class Insecta; order Lepidoptera; family Yponomeutidae; genus Yponomeuta; species Yponomeuta malinellus. The sequence continues at coordinate 4,358,928 of OX371013.1, forward strand.
GGATCTCAATGACAGTTTACCAAGTTTACAGAGCGTTTGATCGTGCTTGGAATTGGAAATAAATTTATCAAAAAGAAATTATAGCCTTCGGAACATATTCCAACGTTTCTAATGATTGTAGAAAATGAGTACTACTTTGGCCTTTGCATCTACGTAATGACATGATTTATACAGCGTTCAATGGGACCTTCACTCACACTAGTATAGATGATGGAGGATGCCATCAAAGGCCTGCCTCAAGCCCGCTAAAGACCAATTGTTACTTGAGCTTTCTCTCGGAGAGAGTACCCTTTACCCTTCCCGCGATGTGGCCTCGGTCTATTTGCGGCGCTCATTCTTCTTTCTGTCTTTTTTCCTTTCTAACGTTCGTGGGTCTTGACTGTCCGACACATCATCCGATAGTACGTTTTTTTTTCGCCCAGACAGAGGCGATTTGTACAAATCAAGTACGGCGGCCTATGTTCTTGACCAACAAGTCACGTCAAGTTTGCCACCATTGTTTCTTGTCAAGTCTTCAACGCTAGATACTTTCCTTCATCATCGACCCATTATGTCCCCACCGAGGGGCACGGGTCTCTTCCCTGAGGAAGGTATAGGCCATACTCCACCACGGGGGCCAAGTCCGGATTGGTGGAGGCTTTCCAGGAGATACTTTCCTTAACTGTACTATATTATTGTTTAAGTCTCATGTATAATTCTTGGTGTACATACAATAAAGAATATTCTATCTATCTATCTATCTATCTACCTCCGTCCATTCCTACCAACTCGCCTAGCTCAATAGAGACTTTGTCCCACAGAGAAAGCTCCTGGGCGTGTATCTCCATCACGAGCAGTCGGTCCTCTCAAACGTGTTCTGCGCCCAACTGCTCGGCTGCGACACCGTACTGCAAACGCTGGCCGAGAACTTCGTGCTTTACGGCTGGGACCTCACGCATCCAGCCAATAATACCATGTGAGTGTGACGGTCCTGTAGTACGAGGGGCATGCCAAAAGAAACTAGATACTCAAAAATTATAAAATTTATTCTTTATTACAAGTATCGATCTTTTCAAAGTATTCACCCTGAGCACGTATACACTTTTCCATACGTCTGAACCAATTGGAAAATACCTGTGACCACTCTTCTTTAGATACCTCAGAAATCTCGAAATTATAGGCAACCAGCGCATCTTCTTTGCTTTCAAACCTCTTCCCCTTTAGTTTTTCTTTGATTTTTGGAAACAAGTAAAAATCACAAGGCGCTAGGTCAGGGGAATATGGCGGGTGAGGGAGAATTGACACATTTTTCGAGTTGAAAAAGTCTAGTGTTCTGGCAGACGTGTGCGGCGCCGCATTGTCGTGGTGCCAGAGAAGGTGCCGGATTCCTGACTTCGGTCGCTTGTCACACCAAGCTGATATTACTGTTGGAGCACAAACTGTCACATACCATTCGGAGTTCACCGTTCTTTCATTCTCTAGCACAACAGTAGCAATATGACCCGTTTTGCAGAAAAACGAGGCGACCATTTGTTTCTGTGTGCTTCGTGCACGGCGACATTTCGTTGGAGTTGGCTCGTCTTCAAAGCAACATACAGTCGACTGTCGCTTTGATTCGGGATCATAGTTATATAGCCATGTTTCGTCACCAGTCAGTATATCATATACGTTTTTTTTCTCGCCTCCGTTGAATTTATCTATCATGAATAGGCACCAATCCACCCGACGGTCTTTCTGCTCAAAAAAAAATATTGTTTATTCTGTAAAAGGTGCATACATTTCTAAATAGTCTCATTTCCGCCAAACTAAATAATATAGCTTGCCAGTGTCAATTAAATGAGAAAAGAGTATCTAACTTCTATTGGCGCGCCCCTTGTATTGTAACGACTCGCCCGCACCAAACTGGGAAAATAATGTAATAAATATAAATAAAAATTTCAGGCTATATGTCCATACAAATTAAAATTAAAAAAATAAAGTAGGGTCAGAGGGTCCACTAGTAATTAGATTACAAGATACACTTGTACACGTCCATCAAAAAGAGCCTGCAAGGCAGTTCTCTTATTATTCAGTTTCATCACGTGGCTACTGTCCATAAATGAGGCTACGCGGAGTCTAACGACGGCGTTAAACTTGTTAACACGCGCGTCAACAAACGTGGTTGAGGCACTACAGTATCTCTTTAGCCCCATCAGATGTCTAAATACATTGTTGTAATACCAACCCTCAAGAAAGTGGGTAGGACAAAGTATCCTGGATCAGAAGTGGGAGTTACCCACTCCTCAGTGCATATTTTAGCACACAAAAGTCTTTAATGTGTTCCAAATTCAAACGCGCTAGAGTCAATCAAAATAAAGCTTTCCCCATTCTAGATTTCTTTCGGATATTCATTCCTACTTTACCTTTTGACGAAACATCAAAATTACTTGTGAATTATCTATTTTCCTGTTTTTATTCTGGATTTTATCGAAGTTTTCTGTTTATCACTAACATACAACCACAATTGTTTGCAGGCGTATACATTTTTATTAATTGTACATCAAGAACGCTTCATGTGATATAAGAAGCCCCGGCTTCAACCTCAGGGTTCAAATATTGGATGATTACTAGTTTTAATTTTTTATTTTGTAATTATGTTATGTTTTACTTTACGTGTGTTCTCAGTCTGTCCATTTAATATTTAATGGTGTCGTGGTATGTGAATAAATGTTTTTCAATTTCAATCCCTGTACTCGGCAGGCTTCTGACGTCAATCGCTAACGCGCTCGGGCCGATGGCGAGCATGGCGATCCGCAGCATCCCGGTGGACCGGCTGCCCGCGCTCGTCGTCATCATGCGCGTGCGCAGCAACACCGAGATCTACTCCGTCATCAATGGTCAGTGCAGAGTACAGCCCCGTTATACGAGAAAATGCTTTTAGGGCTCCGTACGCAAAGGGTAAGGGACCCTATTACTAAGACTCCGGTGTCCGTCCGTCCGTCCGTCTGTTACCAGGCTGTATCTCATGAACCGTAATAGTTAGACAGGTGAAATTTTCACAGATGATGCATTTCTGTTGCCGCTATAACAACAAATACTAACAACAAAATAAATGTTTCTTCTTTTTCTAGTACTATGAACTTTTCTTCAACAAAAACTAAGTATCGAATAATAAAAATGTATATCTTAAACATACTTAATTTCAATATCTAGAAAAGCCTCGGAGCACATTTATCAAAAGCATACACCTTTTTACAATCACTAAAGTTACAATGTGCAAGCGAGACAGCATGCTCCAAGCAAGGCCAGGCTTAACAAGCAGACGTATATTCCTCCAGGCAACGTGGGCGTCTCCGAGCTGGTGGGGCAGCTGGTGGAGGCCATCGAGCGGTTCGGCGCCGCGCGCGAGCTGGACGCCAAGCTGGAGCACGAGCGCGAGGCCAGGCAGCGAGTCAAGCGTGAGCAGGACGAGGCCTACCAGATGAGCCTCGAGGCCGACAGGTCAGACTAACCTAGCTAGTGCTAGGCGGGGGACTTGTGTGAAGTCAGATTTACACCTCGATTATTATTTTTTTTAATTTAGATTGTACAGCTAATGCTAGATCGCTACAGCCTTGGTAATTAGTCGAAAGTTACAGTCACAAAAAAAATGCATTGCATTAATCATGTATTTAGCTACTATCCATCATTTAGTGTGTTTTGTCAGTTAGCCCCTGACTGGAATAGACACACTATAGTAGTTAGGCGTGTGAGTAGGACGCAAGCTGGAGCACGAGCGCGACGCCTGGTAGTGCGTCAAGCCTCGAGGCCGACAGGTTAGAGCCTTATTCATTTACACTCTTGGTTCCTTACATACTTACTCCGCTGAATCAGCGACTCGAAGCGTGATACAAGAAGTGGCCACTTGACTCTGTCATGCGCGGTCTTTTGCCTGTCGCCTGCAGCACGAACTTGAGGCCACGCAGCGCGTCAAGTGAGAGCAAGACGAGGCCAGACGATTCTCAAGGCCGACAGGTTAGGTTAGGTTGTGGCGTGCGTATTTGTGTAAATATAATAAAATATTAGAATGTAGGTACAAACAGACACACTATGCTCAAACATTATTATTAGTATATATCTAGACGCCACAGAATACTTAGAGCTGTTTAGTTACTATCTCTCGGATACCTACTCTGTGACATGACTTGTTAGATCAATAATTTAATTCGATATTTTGGTTTTGTGTTTATTTAATTTATTTTGGCTTTTGTGAACCGTAAATATAATCTATTTGGCCATTGACCTTCGATGCTTTATTAATTTGGTAAGAAGCTGAAAGCACCCTACTTTCCACACTTCCATAAGGTTAGACCAGTAAACAGAAATTAGAAATAAAAAAAATATTTGAACGTAAAAAAATTGCATTCTATTCAATAAATAAATTAATCAATCAATCAGCATGTACTCGTCCACTGCTGGATATTGGCCTCCCACAATGCGCGCCTCTTCTTTTTGTTTTCACCCATCCTCATCCAGCTGCTGCCCGCAATGTTTGTTTAATGTCAATGTACTATATAGTACTACATACTATTATAGTACCAGCCCCGGATCTACGATTGTTCCAACCCGGGACAAAAACATAACATAACCTAACTAACCGTTAGAGCCAGACGGGAGACTTGTTGGAAGCCTCGACGTGGAAGCCTCGACGACACTTCTTAGGTGCGTAAGTAGGCCGACAGGTTAAAGCGAGATAAGTAGGTCGTGTCTTTTTTAAGTAAAAACTTCGGGTCGGTGACGCTGAATCTGATATACTCGGCTTCAGTTGTCATCTTAGGCGCGGAGCCCGCTGATTTGGCGTCTGCCTCGGGCACGGCGCGGACATCATTCTATTTCATTCAAATGCTGTACCAAACACACGGTCATAAGGTCTTTATTTGCACACACTCAACGGCCTTTCGTCGGTCTTGCTATAGCACGCCATTTCAGTGCCCGCGTCCGATTGCAGTCAGTTCCAGGTCAGTTCGCTGACAGTTCCTTCGCTCCACGCCTTATAATAGTCATGCCTGCGCCATGTCCGCGCCAGGTCCGTGCCGTGCCAAATCAGTGGACTCCGCGCCTTAAAAAATCATAATAGTATTTACCTATCGGGTGGTTGTAACAGGGCACCTGTTTCCAACCCTTGTCATTTACACCGCCCAAAAGATGCTATCTAGTCTATCCCTGACTTTCTAATATTTGATTTTATTTGCAGAGCTAAAGAGGAAGTAAAGAAGCAACAAGAAATGGAAAGAAATCAAGAAATAGAGCGAGCAGAGTCAGAAAGACAAATAGAGGAGGCGAGAAAGGAGGTAATGTTCAAATAAATTTGTTTACCAGAAAATTTGACACTTTCTAGCTAGTTGCTAGTGACGCCTTAAAATGAATGAAGCGTTATCACGTAACATAATGTTTTCGTGTTCCTATCAGAAAACTTTTGGGATTAATGGAAAAACTAAATCTAACGTCTCTAAATGTTTATGAAGCGAAAGAGATCTGTCAGGATTGTGGCAAGTGGCAGAAACTGGACTCCGCCTACCCCTCTGGGATACAGGCGCGAGCTTACGTTTCGTGTGTTTTTCTAAATCTAACAAGTTTATTATTTTAGAGTAACTCGTTTTTTCGCATTTTTTTTTAGACCCGCGAAACCGGGAAAAAAAAGTTTATGGTTTTATTTTTCAATTATTGTGAGATTTTTCGTGCCCCTATTTGCCACTCGAATTTATTTTTTAAGTCGTGTTCCACATTGTGAAGACTTTATCTAGCCGAGTGGCCGAAGTAAAGTCGGGTCTATTCAACAGGCGTTGCGCGCCGAGGCGGAAGCGCGTGTGCCGCCGGAGCCGGCGCCCACCGCGACCGACGTGGCGCGCATCCGCGTGCGTCTGCCGCCCCCTCACGAGACCAGCGTCGACCGGCGCTTCCACGCCACCGACACGCTGCAGGTGACTCGACGACGCTTTTCAGATGATAATAAATAGTAGGAATTATGCTGCAGAATTGAGGTCCTTCGTATGAGAGCTTCGACCGGCGGTGTCACGCCGCCGACACTGCAGGTGAGTGCGACGGTTTTCAGATTATGTATAAAAAACAATAAAGTAGGTGGGATTAATGCAGTAGAAAAAAAGTGCTTTAGAAGTAAGTGTGGGATGCGTGTGCCACCGCAGCCGACGCCCACAGCGACCGACGCGGCGCGAATCCGCGTGTGCCTGCGACCCTCACGAGACCAGCCTCGACCGGCGCTTCCACGCCGATTGAATGTCAATGTACTATGTATTACTGCCTTCAGATCGTTTTCATTTCTCAAATCGTATTAAACTATTTTCTTTTTCGTGTGGTGCCGGATTAAAAATAGCGTCACTCCATTTCCTTCCGGGGATGTCGTAGAAAGCGACTGAAGAAACACATTACCAGGAGATGAGCGGCAGCGTCTTCCTAAGATTCCAACCGCATACTTCGATCGCCAACCCGCCTGCCAAGCGTGGCGATTATGGCAAAACCCTTCATGGTTAGGAAAACCATGAGGGAGACCTATGTCCCGCAGTGGGCGTCAAATGGCTGATGATGATGATGATGATACGGCCAGACAGCTAATAGATAGCTAATTATTTACTGATTATACGTTGTTTTCCGTTCCAGGCTCTCCTAGACTTCCTGGCATCTCGAGGATTTCCACATGCAGAATACAAAGTAATCTCTAGCTGGCCTAGAAGAGACGTGAGTTTATTTATTTATTCCTTAAAGCTTGTATGTTATTATTATTATTAATAGTTTTGTGCATTCGTTTATTTATTTATTATTTGAATAAAAAAACAGGAAGTAGGCTACACAAAACGTGTAATTACACTAAGTGTAGTGCGGTGGGCAGTAAAAAAAGACTACATAAAAATATATAAATAAATAAAATAATAGTGGCTGGATGAGGATGGCCGAGGATAGAAGGAAGTGACCTGCCTTAGAGGAGGCCTGTCTATTTACGGGCTGATTGATTGAAATAAAATAGTAAATAACTTCCACACGACACAAGTCAGTTATCCTGGTCCCAAACTAAGATACCCTGTGCTATGGTTACCAAGCAAGGACATCACAAACGTGAAAATACACCTACACTGAGGCCATTTGTACGGCATGTAATGTATGTTTATATAAATTTCAATAAAGGGACAACTGAGAGCAAGTCAGGGGGCTTTCTCATTATATTCTTATGAATCTATTAATAAGAAGGAATGTACAAATGGTGTTTGCTGGCCCTTATAATAAGCTGAAGCGTGGGTGATAAAAGCCAGAATAAGCTTTATAAGCTGTCCTTATCAGCAATCCTAGATTAGCCTAGAAGCAAATGAAGCAACTGCTTTGATCATCACGTTTCGGGGCACCATTAATAGGACGCATCATTTCGGGAGTTCGCTCACGCTTGTCCGGTTTTTTAGGGTTCCGTACCCAGAAGATGTCAAGCGGAACCTTAATATTATGCCTACGACGTCTGTCAGTGTTTAATTCCATTACCATTACTCCTCCTAGGAGCTTCGAGCCAACAGAAGTTTTGTCGACGCCTCTCCGTTCTGGGCAAGGTCCCAAAGATTTCATCATCAACAGCCCACCGCTACCCACTGCTGGGTATATGCCTTTCCCCACAAATGCCATCTCTCACGGTCCCTTGCCATCCACATCGAATCAATACCACATCGAGTGGTATTGGTACTACAGTTTCACAAATGTACGTTAACTTAGAAAACAAAGTCATTCGTTTATGCCGGGATTCGAACCCACTACCTCACGAATGTGAGGCGAGGCGAGTTCTACCGCTGCGCTACCACCGCTCTCAAATTCCATACGATATCGTCTGTGTATCGGTCTTCTGGTTTGCCCACTGAGAGTCTACTACATATTTATTTTGATCCTTATTTTAAAATTGTCGTACGGGGGGCGACAGTTAGTCGGCGACACTTCGACCCAGTGGGTCTGTTGTGTCTGCCCCTTGACCTTACACCTAAGCCTAATCGAAGATGTACTCAACGAGGTCGGTCACGCCTTTTAGGGAAAGGTGCCTAAAGTCTTCTGGTTTGGGGTAAGCAATTCCCAGAAGACTCACTCTTTTTCCGGCAAGGACATCGCAGTCGCACAATATTTTGATCCTTACTTAATAAAGTATAAAGTGCCTTATACTTTTTTTGCGCACATAAAAGACCGAGACCGAGCTTGCTCGGTATTTTTTTTATTTTTATTAATCGTGTTTTTTGAAATTATATTTAGATACGATGAAAAAAAAGGGGAAAAAAGGAAAAAATTGTCGGACTGGAGACAGGCCCGAACCGGCGTCTTTTGGTTACAAGATCGCGCGATTTCCTTCCGCGCGACTTCGAAACCCTCTGCATACTAAATTTCATGAAAGGCGTTGGAACCGTTTCCGATATTCAGATTATATAGATAGACAGATAGAGAACACTTTATTACACGACCAGGTGAAAGATATTGCAACATTCATTTACTTATCGTTCCAGTTGACATTGGAGCCGCTGGACCGCTCCCTGAAGGCGCTCAAGCTCTGCCCCCAGGAGACCGTCATGCTGGAGGAGCGGTGAGCGAGCATTTACCCGCAGTTGCCCGCAGCGAACCATACACACTGACCCGCGCACTCACACACATCCTTGCCGCAAAAGAGTTACGGCAGTGATAGTTAAAAACATAGATGTCTAACTAGCGCTAAAATGACCCCACGTTCAATTGTGGGAACGTGGGCGGGGCTTGTCAATTGTGTTACCAATCGGAGCGAGTTCAGTATTACGCGGCAAAATATCTATGCAGCTGCCACCATCAGAACGCCTTCTTGCGTGGTACCTAGATATTTCGACGGGTTATACATCAATGAACCCGACGGCAGCCGTCGACGCGCCGACGGCGGTTGCCGGCATGTCAGCGTCGAATATCGGTGTCAGCGCATCGACGGTTGCAGTTGGCACACGTGCCGCCCGTGAATAAGCGCCCTAAGTTGTTGTGATGTGCGGAAATTTTATTTTATAAGACAGTCATGTTTCTGTAAAGTCCCGGTTTAAAGACCGTTTCAACGCCGGTTTTAAAGAGTGTTTTGGTGGATTCGATTTTTATAAATAAGACAGTAACAGTCTTATTAATAAACCACGATTCCTTAAAACACTCCTCAAATGCATTTCGAATGCATGTTTTTTATTAATAAGACCTACACTATGTTGGAGATTAACAAAAATGTTAGACGGGACCGACTCAACACATTCGCTATAAGGATTTTGTTTCCGTACATCTTTTGACGAGAAATGCCGCGCAATGGATTATTTCCATTTTGCTACAATAGTGATACAACCATAACTTAATGAAATATTGTAGTCGCTGAGCGCAGCGACTAGTTTATCATTATTCAAGAACCTCTGTGAACCTGAAGCCTGCAGCCAAATTTTAGTGTATATTATGATTGACTGCGTACATGATTCAGTATCTTACTAGACAATGCTATTTATTTGATGATCAACAAAGAATGTACAATTGTATATAGGCACTGAAGTCGTAAACTTTGGTATGTTCAGTATCCGTATAAAAACTGTTGATATTCAAGCATTGGGAGTTAGTCGATTTTCATTTTATATGCTTACTCTACAATGCTGCCGGAATAATTGCTCAACCACATAGAATTTGTAGAGTATCCGCATCATTACTATTTGGAGATAGTATAAATAAATACTCTAAGGTGAGTATTGTGTGAATTTTATACTCGACTATTCTTTTACCTGCAAGTACATAGTAAAATGTACGCTATCCCACGAAATTTAGGTTTAAGTTCAATTGGTCAGTTTGTATGGTTCTCGCTGCCACCCGATAATTCCAAAAACTGAATATTATGTATAAGTGCGTAAGTTACTGTTCATTTAACAATTCTCTAAAAAGGATTGTATAAAACTAATATACAAGGGAAACGAAAACTTACATCTATCACATTTCAATGCCTACATTTAGCGTGTCTCGTTTTATAATTTGTATAAATATGTGTAATAATTATTTTAGCTTAATGTAAAATACATAATAATTATAAATGATGATGGATAGACACGGACCACACTGATCAATAGACTGAATCGCCATCGACCGAAATTGCGAAACTATAGACGCGGTGACAACTAAAAAATTGTATCCAATTCTTACAAGTTACCAATAAAAATTGGCGATCTTATGTTTGAAAGAATAACGAATATTGTTGTCTTATCTTATGGGTAAGCGCCCGTCAACTCTGCAATGAGTACATCAGTACTATGGCAGATAGACATCATTTTGTAACTGTCTCTTTACTACTGCCATTCTTGTGTATTTATCTAACTACAAGATTAAAAAACATCGTCACTCTTATGTTTTTTTGTTTGATCAACAACACTAATGATAGAGACAAGAGATACCTCTACCGATATCGACAATTGTACGCTGTGTGGTCCATGTCACTAGCTTTAGTGCTAGTTGGCGAGCCAACTATTTGGGAGTTTGTGATTTTTCACTGAACGGCACAAAATGTTGTATTGCAGTGTGTTACGCGGAGAGGGCGAATGCCCGAAATAGAAATAAAAAACATGATGGATGAAGATTTGCGGATATTATTTTCTAACTTATAATCGGACTTCCTGTGTTGTTTCTAAGATAAACAGCGATATGAACGAAACTTGGTTTATTATTAGTAGTACTTAGAAGTACAAGTAGCTAGTCGTGCCGAGTTATATAATCTATTTAGAGGCTAAAACTTCCACCCATGCCGGGACTGGAACCCGCGACCTCTGGCTAACCGTGTTCAAGTCCCAGTATGGGTGGAAGTTTTAGCCATTAAATAGGTTTTTAAAAATTGTCCTCAGCACGGGTTAGTACAACAAAAAGAATATAATGATATAATCTAGATTAACCTAAACTCATGCTAAACCTGAATTTATGACATTTAAAAGTAAAAGTAAAAAATTATTTGTTACCAAATGAGTTATGTGAATTATTAACCTTAAATTTTTCAATGTTACATAGACATATGTAATTGTAAAAGAAAAGATTCAGTTTACCACCTAGGCGACTGTGCTGCCTGCGTCAGTGCCGAAATATCGGAAACTCAAATAAATCGATAATCTTGGCAAGGTTTTTTAATGACTCGCGATGCTCATGCATAGGTTTTTTTTGTTATTTATAGTTATAGGTACATTTAATTTGTCTTATCGCGATTATTTATTCAGTTCCCCGATTGGACCCGTCAACTATCGTGGTGTGAATCCCGCTTTTACAATTGTTTTAAAGATGATGCATGGAACGTTTTGCATTTACTACAAGCTTAACACGAATCCTTATTGTTCGACCGTCCTTCTCCCTATTTCCTTACCCCCCACCTCCCAACCCCGCTCTCCTGCGACTTCTTCATTTTATAAACCCCCCGTTCACACAGCAGCACAGCGACGGACGTAAGCATGCCCACCACTATGGTCAGCAAAGCCGTCCCGAAATCCACTATTGAAACGGAGAATATGCTGCTATCGGGCGTCTGGATGCAGGCCGGCTTCGGCTCGTCCCATATCTTCCTGATGCGGTGGGCGAGGCCGGCCTCCATTATTTTTCGGTGGCTGAAAGCAGAGATATCTATCTATCTATCCAGCCGATGAATAGAGCCCACTGCTGCGCACAGGCCTCTCCCTATCACGCCAACCCTCTCCAATATCATCCATTGCTTTCCGTAAAATTTTATGTTGACCCTAAAAGTCAGGACACCAAAAAAAAACAATCTCACTTCACTCGTGTGCTTTATACAACACGTGAGTGTTTAATGTGACCATAGGCTAGTGAATCACAATAGTTCTTTGGCGAACTATCTAATTTGTAATGAGATCTATCAAAGTCAAAACATTGTTTTTTTCATTCAAAATAACACAGAAACAGTGACTCATTGAACGTTACAAGTAAAACTAGGTGTCCATTTCAAAATCTAGATCGTTTTGGAAAAAAAACTCCAAAGAGGCTCGGAGTCTATAGACATAGCCCGTTCCACAGCACGTACCCATAAGCAAACGTCTCCTTATAAGGCGTCCCCTGCTTCATCACTGCCGCCATTCCCTGCGGCGGAAACAGCTCGATCTCCTGAATATCGCATATCTCCCTCTCGCCGAAGGTCTTTCTCATTATTTTGTACCCCGTCGCGCTGTCCACGTGGAACGCGAACCCCCCTCTCTTCACCAGGTTCATGCCGTACTCGGGCTTGAAGAAATTCCGCTGGGTGCTCGTGACCACTTTGGTGTGGTACAGCTTTATTGTGGTCGGGTCTCTGGTGCGCTGATGGGAGAAAGCTTTGTGTACTGTATCGATTCCATCCTCGATCGATTCCTCTTTATAGTAGCTGGCGGGCATAGCCGTATACTCGGATTTTCAATATTTTGGAAAGAATCGTTACGTTTTGTTTTAGATGTCAGTCAATCCAAAATTAAAAATGAATTTATATTTACGAATATCTTCCTTTTATTATATTCTTTTTGTTGCACTAACCCGTGCTGAGGACAATTTAAAAACCTTCCTTTTATTAAAATACATTGCTACAGTACACACCAAACATACGAACTTCCACAGTTGTTGAGGATTTGGGATTTTACAAATATTTGGTGTGGAATCCCTACATAATATTGAATGGACAAGAAAACTCCGTAGAAGGTTACATCCCTTCTACGGGGTTTTGCAGAAAAGCCCAGCATAACTTAAGGGGCAATTCTAGGCATCATTAGAATGGGACCGACTTTGAAATTCTATTCTATATTCTATACAATAGTTTGATACTTGCTCTAGCGTAATGTATGAAACTACTGATATTTTCCCGCGATTTCAGATTTAAGCCGGTAGATACCTTAATAAAAGTTTTTTGGTTAACCATTAACTTCTACCTGACCTCACGGCAACGCCCTGTATTACTTACCCTGAAAAGATCATAATTGAAGACCACGTCCTGTATACCAATCTTCAAGTCACTTTTCAGCAGATCGTCCAACGTCCTAATGTACCGGGTCGGTTCCCTCAGTAACGTGGAAACTACAGTCGCATTGTAGTACTGATACAAAATCAATGTGAAGAAAAAAGTGCTAAATACAAGCAGCTTTATTGATGTGGATCCCCTGTTTACTAGGGTACCTAAAATATGTCAAGCATTAGTAATTTTGCCATGCGAATAGGTTCAGCTTTTCGCTTAGACCCTGGTCGCAAGCATTTTAGATGTTATTATTTTGTAATGATTCGCGATGCTCATAATAATGGAATCATTATTCATTTCAAGACACAGATCTAAAACCAACAGAAAAAAATAACAAAGAAAACCTAACCTGTTTGGTAGGTAATATTTACATTCATAATTATGAAAGTTAGTCTTTCATAAAGTCAATCAGTCTATCTAATAAATTTTTTACTTGCTTAGCAAAACAAATACGACACACAGTATGTATTTCAAAACATTTCCTTAGCTCACTCCCTCGCGTACTTACAGTGTACGCCTATAGGCATGATTAACAACAAAAAACCGGCCAAGTGCGAGTCGGACTCGCGCACGAAGGGTTCCGTACCATTATAACATTAGATACCTATAAAGGTCGAGAAAAAAGGCAAAAAAATCACGTTTGTTGTATGGGAGCCCCCCCCCCCCCTTAAATATTTATTTTATTTTAATTTAATTATTTATTTTAGAAACGAATATAGAACTAAATATTCTGAATATTTCAAGCGTCTACCAGTTGCCGTTATTAATATCGAGCAAAAAAATTACGTTTGTTGTATGGGAGCCCCCTTAAATATTTATTTTATTCTGTTTTTAGTATTTTTTGTTATAGCGGTAACAGAATTACATCTGCCAACAGCAATTTCAACTGCCTAGCTATCACGGTTCATGAGATACAGCCTGGTGACGGGCAGACAGACAGACGGACAGTGAAGTCTTAGTAATAGGGTCCCGTTTGGCACCCTTCGTTTACGGAACCCTAAAAAGTACAATAAAACATGAATACAAGTCCAAACGAACTTCACCTTGCTGGCACAGCGCGTCCCAAATGGACAAAAAAGCCAGACTGACGGTCGACTCAGGGTTATCCTCAGGCAGCCTCAGGTATTTCAGCTTGAGTAGCAGCAACAGCAATAGGGCCGCAAAGAACATGAAACCCAGGGCCGTGTACCACACAGTGGACGAGAACGGCCGCGTGTAGATTGTATAGAATGCGCCTGAGCGTTTCGGGTGGCGGAATATGAAGCTTTGTCTGGAAATAAACAATGTATGCTCTGGACCACATGAACGTTTATTGGGTGTAAACAAACTGTTATACCTTGAGGCGGCTGTTACGTCTAGCATTCTGTCTTGCTCGCTCAATCTATCATACTATTTTAATTTTTTTCTAAAAATAATTAACTTTTGATAAATTTTGTCTGAGGCTTTGGTACATAATAATACGGCGAACATTTTATATACGTTTTTGTATTTACATACTTAGTTTTTGATAAAGACAGATTTTTAGCCATATTATTCGTTTCAGTATCAAATATTCTCAATCAAAAACCAGACAAAATATGTTTAAATATCTGTAATTTTATTATCTAGCAAAGCATCAGACCACATTTATCAAAAGTATAATACAATTTTTGTTACTATTATGAAATTGTTAGATACTCATCCTTTTTTTATTTTTTCCGGGCTTCAATAAAAAGTAATTGCTTGTTCATATTGAGAAAACCCCATCTGGTACAATACAATAAGTAATTGAGGTATGTTATAGCTTAAAAGCTTTTTTATATTGGCGTGATTAATACCTCGTGCCGACATCGGAATTCGTAAGTAAGTACCTACTTACCTTTTACTATCGTGATTATAACTCAATATCAAGTACAAAGTTATTGAATTGTATAGTTCAACTACTACAAACTCAATGCACGTCGAGCGCGGGATATTATTATTTATTTGAAATAATTCACACACGAGTTATTTGCGTTGTGTATATCACCTAGACCTCCAAGTTTCAGTGCTGTACTCCACAACCTTGGCCCGCTCCGCCCTGAAGAATATTGGCGAGCATCCGACATCGACTTCCTTCCTTTGCAACGCCCCAACTAAACCGTCGAAACTGGACACATTCACATTATGCTGATAGCCCCAACGGATGGTGCGTCTCAAGTCGTATCTGCAAGCAAGTGTCATTTTTCTTTTTAGTCATGAACATTTTCCTTTTTCGTCCTTCGATTACATCAACCTTTACACGCATGCATACCCGGGTTACGGATGCCTTTGTAACAAGGGTTGATGAGCTGTCAACTGTTGGTCAAAATTTTAAGTGTATCCGGATTCAGATTGTACGTGTAAATAATTTACATAATTATTATGATAAAAGTGTAAGATATGTAAAGATGAATCTAAAAATAGCTCACCTGAATTTATACATGTCTCTGAGATATTTCATCATAGTATAGTATTTCAACTTGTGTTGCACGTCAAACCCTTGAGGCCTGGATCTTTCAACGTATTCCTCAACTGTCTCGTTGACTACATTCGTATTTATCACCACCATACATTTAAGCACGACACCGCTCAAATCCATCCGTTTATTATCTTTCATAGCTAGAGTTGAGTTCTGCCAGTACCCTAAACTGTTGACCTTAAATTTACCGTGCGTGTAAAATCCAGTATTATAGACCTCGTAGATTTGATAGTGGTTATCTTGAAACTTGGTCAGGACAGCGACGTAGGAGTTCACTTCAATTGGTAGCTCAGATAGAGTGTTAGAAGTTGAAGAGAGATCATTTGTAATGATGAACCAGTAGAATGGACTGCTAAAGATGGTGTGCTGGTCCAAACTTTTAAAAATCATCTCCCATCCGATACATGACGTATTTAGGATTAGACCTACTTTGTAAAAGTTGCTCGTAATATCAGTATCTGTTCTGTTACTGATAATTTTTTTATTGCTTATTTTAAAACCGTTTTTGTTGAAACTTTTGTGGTTTAAAACTTGATTCGATGCATCACAGTCGAACACGACAGCCTGATAGATGTTTTTGAACTTTAAAACTTCTACTAATATGTTTGATCTTACAATGGGTAAAGTTAGAATTAAAACCTTCAGTAGAAAACCTAGCATCTTCGCTGCCAAGTGTGTATTGGTGTTTTCTCTATTCAGCAACAGTTTTGCTAATATTTCGCTAACAAACAAATGCATTTTGATTACGGATCGCCCCGCCATTAGTGTCAACCAGTGATATGGTAAAAGCCGTAACCTATAAATATCTGATACGATTAACTGTAGAGCTCACTGTGCATTCGGTAGCCCTGTGGACTACCCACCCCAACGAATAAAATATTTACATGCAATTTACCATGTCTCTTCCTATTTTAGAAACAGCAGTTTATAACAATATCTGAATTACCTTAATGTTATGTTATTATATAGCGTTTTAAGGTACCTACATTGTGTTTTTTACATTACGTATGAGTGACCAAACTATTTGTGTTAGTTGCCAATCATATGAGCTTTTCTACCTCTAATGCCTAAACTCAAAAACAGCCGTGTCCAGAACCCTCTTTTTCTTTCTACTTGTATTAATTACCACTTCGCACCCTAGCACCACGAAAGCCAACACCATCCCTAAAACTAACACCACCAGTGGAGTGCCGAATTCCACTATAGAGACTGAAAATATGCTGCTATCGGGCGTCTGAACACACGAGGGCTTGGGCTCGTCCCAGACTGCCTTTATGCGGTGCGCCAGGCCAGCTTCCACGATCTTGCGGTGGCTGTGGATTGAAATATTAACGCAGATTTTTATTTAATTCTAAGCCTTATATTATTTGGGTACTTCTTTACATTGTTTGTGCGAACAATAAAATAGCTGGATCTTTTGAACATGAGCAAGGCAAAATGTATAACTCTCGTCATGACGCCTTCGGCGTTGCTGTTGTCTTCCATAATTTCTATTTCGAGGCCAATTTGGACGGATGTAGCCAGCTTTTTGTTCTGTGTAGCCAGCCTTGAAAACATGTTTCCCTTGGCAAAAAATTAAGAAAAATATGGGGAGCTGACGACCAACCTCCTTAGTGGAGAGGCACGGGAAGAAGAAGTCCAATTTAAATATGGAAAACCTCAGTTGACCAATCGGGCTTTCAGCTTTTCCTTCGTTATCGCTAGTCGATAACTAAATAAACTACACTTTGAACTTTGTCATGACCGAGTTGGGGTAAACGATCGGTAGAGAAACCAACAACCCGATGAGTTGATGATATTACTAAAGCCGTCGGAAAGCAATGGACAAAATCGGCACAGGACCAAGGGGGTTAGCGGAGCAGGGCTCTATTAATTCACCCGTAAGCCATAATCTCTTTATAAGGCGACCCTTGCTTCAGCACAGCCGCCATATTTTGCGGCGGGAACAGCTCAATCTCCTGAAGCTCACAAATCTCCTTTTCACCGAAAGTCTTCCTCATGATCTTGTAGCCGGTAGCGCTGTCAACGTGGAACGCGAATCCTCCGCGCTTGACCAGTGCCATGCCATGCTCGGGTTTGAAGAAGTTATGCTCTTTCTGAGTCACTACTTTTTGGTTGTAGAGCTTTAGCGCTGTCGGGTTTGTAGTACGCTGCGGGATAGAATGATGAGATCTTACCTTGTAATTAACTTTTCTGACATACATCTTCGTGTCATTTCCTACTAACGGATGTGTTGATCAATTCACATTTCTAAATAAAAACATATACTCACCAATACGATACATTGATAGACATTACATGCAACCGGTCTATATAAATTGATTTATTGTAAATTCTTACCCTGAAGAAGTCATAATTGTAAAGTACGTCTTCGATTCCAGTCTTCAGATCACTCTTTAGCAAATCCTCCAAAGTTCTCAAATTCTTGGGCGGCTCTTTCAATAGCGTAGAGACCACGGTTGCATTGTAATACTGATACAAGATCAAAGTGAAGAGGAATGTGATGAAGAGGACTAGCTTCACTGATGTGGAGCTCCTATTAACCAGTGTACCTTCAAGGAAAAACAACTTTGTGACTGTTTGTTTTGCGAGATTTTGTACAAGACCGGCAAATCTTATTACCTTGTTGACAGACTGCGTTCCAAATGGAAAGGAAAGCCAAACTAAACGTGGCCTCGGGATCATCACCAGGCTTCCTTAGCCTCCCCTGCTGGAGTAAATAGTACAGAAGCAATGATGCTATCGCGACCAGTGCTAAAGCGCTGTACCACACAGTCGCTGAGAAAGGGCGCGTGAAGATTGTGTAGAAAGCCCCTAAACGTTTTGGGTGGCGGAACACGAAGCATTGTCTGAAAGTTTTCATTTGAGTGTGAACACCCTTACAACACAATACAATGTCTTGATTAGTCAATTATGGGTGTTTGTATGCAGTTGGATTACATTTTTCGTTCGCCATATTTTGCCTCGCGGCGTAGAAATACGAGTACCTATCCGTGTTCTTAAATCTATACGTAGATTGGTGCGGTTATATAAAATGTCAAATAATGGAAAAAGTATTACAATGTCATTTATAAAAACCTATTTAGCGGCTAAAAATTCCACCCATGCCGGGACTTGAACCCGCGACCCCTGGCTTACCGTGCCAGCACCCGTTAGTGCACGGGCTAGTGCAACAAAAAGAATATAACCATGTAGGTAGAGCATCATCCCGATGTAAAAACCTAACTGCAAAGTAGGTTACTCAGGGCTCAAGTGATGTAAATTGCTTCGGCCAGATGTCGCCGCCTGTGCATAATACAGAGAAGTTTGTAAAGAGGCTCGAAAATTCGCCGATACCTGCATTTGCCCATTAGCTCAGTTGGGAGAGCGCTAGCACGGTTGGCCAGAGGTCGCGGGTTCAAGTCCCGGTATGGGTGGAATTTCAGCCTCTAAATAGGTTTTTAAAATTGTCCTCAGCACGGGTTAGTGCAACAAAAAGAATATAATAATGTCATTTAAAATAATTCTAAATAATACAATTTCATCGATATTAACAGGTACTTCGTCGATAAATTATGTTGCCATACTAATGCAAAATGTTATTTCGAGAAAAAATCTTTCGAGAAAAAGCATTTATCGCTTAACAGTTTATACAGACTTCGTTTGAATTCACTTAAATTATAACCTTATAGCAGTTACAGATACAGGTTCAAGATTAGATCACATTACATTACATAAACTCACGTATGTATCCCGGAGGGGTAGGCAGAGTCTAAGGTTTGCCACTTGTTACATTCCAGATAAATCTCTTTCGCTTCATTAACATTCATTAGCCGCTGAATGCACGCACGCTAGTTTCGGATACTTTTTATCTTGCCTTTCGCTAATTTTTGCCCTATTTGGTCGAAGTAGTCCGCCAAGATGATTCAATATAAGAAGTTGAAAAATTACTATCTTACTAAAATCAAAAACTTTGGTTTTTCCTTCTGAGTAGCTTGGACGTCACGTTTCATGTTGAAAAGTATCAGCGCGACTACATTACTGCGTTAAGTAACACTTAGCAGTCTCAGCACTGTGAAGGTCTAGGTCCTCTAACACGCATAGGTACTTACTTGGAACGCCAAGTCTCCGAGCTATAGTCCAAGACTTTAGCCCTCTCGGCCCTGAAGAAGACGGGAGAGCCACCGATGTCTATCTCCCTCCGCTGCAGTGCGCCTATCATGCCGTCGAAGCTGCCGTTGTGCTGATATCCCCAGGAGACTGTGCGCTTTAGGTCGTAACTGTCAAGAGATCAGATCCTATTCTGAATGCCATCGTTATTTATCATTGTCTATTGGTAGTTCTTCGAGGTCTAGTTAGTGGACAATTTACCTGAATTTATACATATCCCTCAAGTACTTCAGCATAGTAAAGAATTTCAATTTGTGCAAAGTGTCGAAGCCAGAATGTCTCGACCTGTCCACGTATTGTTCTATTGTTTCCTTAGCAATATTTTGCGTTATGACGACCATGCATTTGAGTACAACTCCACTTAAATTGCTTCTCTTCGTTTCTTTGATTGTTAATTTAGAATTTTCCCAATAGCCCAAACTTTTAATAATAAACTGTCCATTGGTATAAAATCCAGTGTTGTACACTTCATGGATTTCGTAAAGGTTGGCTCTATTTTGGTGGAGGACTGTAACATCTGAATCCACCTCAATCGGAAGTTGAGATAAGGTGTCTGAAGTCGCAGCCAGGTCTTCAGTAAAGATGATCCAAAAATAAGGACTTCTAAAAACTGTTGTCTGATCTAGGTCTTGGAATATTGTGCCCCAACCTTCACAGGATGCATTGAGCACTAATCCTAGTCTGTAAAAGTTATTAGGAATAATGGTTTCAGTTTCGTTTGAAATAAACCTTTGGAGCCTTATTTTTAAACCAAAATTATTTATAGTTTGATGATTCAGGACTTGTTCATAAGTATTAATGTTGCAGTAAAAAATAAGAGCTTGAAATATGTGTTTGTGCTTTAAAATGTCTACTAAAACGTGTGATATAACAAATGGTAAAGTTAGAAAAACTATCGTGGAAATAAAGGGTCGCATCTTGAATGCACTCAGGAAAGAACTAAAAGGCATACTGAGGTTGAACAAAGTTTATTTATCTTTGAAATGTTATTGACAGGATGATTACCACCATGGTGACAGGTAGATCTTCGCCTCACATTAGCCTCTAATCAGTGCAAGTATCCAAGACCCATTAGTGTCAATTGTGACATAAAAAGCATTGAAACAAAAATCCCATCAAGAATTTCACAATGATTAATTTATTAACCTTAACTTGGTACACTAGAGAAACAATTCTGAATTCAAACAGCATGTCAATAGTGTGTAAAAACATCCTGAAAAGGAAATTCAGCCTTTTCTGGGACTAAAAGATCTGCCAAGAAACAAACCGTCCCAGCAGTACCCTCATACAAACTCTCGGGATTGTCAGGGACCCTGGCCTCTGTCTGAAACTCATTACTTGTCATGAAATTGGCAAAGGCCTTCGCTCTATGCAGGTACTTGTCATCTCCCGTCAATCGGTACAGGAGGAGGAACACATAACCATTACCAGCCACTCCATGACAGATTCCTGGACCTTTGCGGAGTAAGCCCTTATTCCACACAAGGTCAGCGGCCTTGATGCAGGAGTCCAAATACTTTTGTTCTTTGAAGACCATGAAAGCCTTAGCAATCAGGTAGACTGTGCCAGGGGCACCATGACACCAGTGGACCAGTTTATGTTCGGCCATACCTAGTTCCTCCATGCAACACGGCCAATTGCCTTCCTCAGTCTGAATCGATACAAGAAAGTCAATAGTAGCCTTAATATCTCTCGCAGCACTCTTATCATGTTCCAAGAATCCTGGAACATTCAGAAGCATCTGCAAGATGGTGCTGATTCCGTGTGCAGCACCAAGGTATGTTGTGTCATAGTAGTGGTACATGAGAGGGCAGGGGAACTTTTTAAAGTGTGAATATTCACGTCCCGAGCTGACAATCATGTCGCAAATCTTATATAGTTCGCCCGGGGAGAATATGATGGTCTGTAGCTCTCTTGTAAGCCACAGAGCGCCAGCTAAGTAACCAGCTCTGCCAACGAAAAACTCATCTCCACCGCATTTTAAGAACTTCTTGTTCAGATAAGAGTTGTAGAGGGTCTTGTACATGTTGATGTTATCGCCGAAGCTTTCGTCACCTGTAGCCATTCCCAATACTGCCATGAGCGCGTATGTGCCGGCATCGCCGAGTAGAAACGATGTTCGTTCACCAGCGGACTTCTGCGTCGCTGGCGTTGCGTATTCTATAGCTTTCTCCAAGTATTCTTTCTTGTGAGCGGAGAGCTGCGGGTTCTTGGACAAATGGTAGTACATGTATGCGACGCCGGTGACGCCAACATAGAGCCCCCCGTCAACGTTCTTAGTGGAGGGTTGTAAGCGTTTCGTGATGTTATTTAATTGGTCGACGATTTGCAGTTTGATCGCAGCCTTGTCGAGATGCACGTTTGCGCCGGGCTCGTAGTCCTCGGCTGTGTTTGGGAAGTAGCGCACCATTTTGAGCACGGTTCCAAAATTTGTGGTGCTGATGATTTGACGAAACGCACAGCACGGGAATACTTTGATGTGTCTTCCTAGCATGCAGTTCAACGTTTCACTATCGTAAACTCAAAATGGGATTTTGCTAGAATTTCAAGAAGTTAAATCGAATTCTTTTGTTTATTTTGATTCCTGTTTGACAGATTTACAAACAGCTGTTTTTCGTTGTGACGTTTGGTTTTGGATGTTTTCGCACATTTGACAGTTCTGCCAACATCTAAACAAAAAAAAAACGGCTAAGTGCGAAGCGCGTCGGACTCGCGCATGAAGGGTTCCGTACCATTATCTGTACAACATTTGAATATTTCAAGGGTCTACCTGTTGCCGTTATTAATTTCGAGCAAAAAACGGCAAAAAAATCTCGTTTGTTCTATGAAATATTTATTTTATTCTGTTTTTAGTATTTGTTGTTATAGCGGCAGAAATACATTATGCATTTTTCATCTGTCTTACTATCACGTTCATGAGATACAGCCTAGTGAGAGACGTACGGAGGGACGGAAAGCGGAGTCTCAGTAATAGGGTCCCTTACCCTTTGGGTACGGAACCCTTAAAAGATTTTTAAAGTGACTTCGGTATTTTAATTAATATTGAATAAAAATTTCCTTTTTCAATAGGTGTTTACATAATAAAATTTGACGAAATACATCCGATTACAAATATTCATCTATGGTAATGGTAATACCACAGAACAAATCTGGGTAATACGAACAAACATTCGAGTGACTTAATTACTTCCGGATCCGTCATTTGAAATCGAAAATGGCGCCATCCAGGGTGGATGCTACTATTATCATGATTCATGAGTCTTCTTGGTCTTTTCAAATCATGTGCGTTCGATAATGTAGCCTAGCAACGGCGCATTTATTTACCTATCTGTGACATGATAATGGGAAACGTGAATCTAGGACTGCCTTTTCTACGTATTTTAAGTTATTCAGCGTAGTTTTGGGGCCAATAAAGCGTATCACTGGACTGATTTAGTAAATATATTAGTCTTAAACCCTGATTATGTACAACCGCGGAAACGTAAGTAAGTTTGCAGAAAACCATGAAGCTTTAAATTCACCAAATTAAATTGACCTCATTCTTTTAGTTTAGAAAACTTGCATATCGCACAAGAGGGCGATCAGCACAATCGTTGGATGTGGGAGCTCCTTATGTAGACCACGGAGCAGGAGGGGATGCTAGTAGCCGTATCTTCTTACACATCAAGCCTGCGTTTACTGATCCCAGAGTTGCTTTTGCTCATAAGACCAACGTACAAACAAGGTTAGTTTTTTTCAGACAAAACTACTTATTCCTACCTAACCTGATCAGTATTATAACATGAACGTTACGAGAGATGCATAAATCGTAAAGATCTTTTCCAGCTTTGACCAAACCTCTAAAGAAGTCAAAGAAGACACCGTCAATCTACAAGCTGTCGGTGAAGGGAGAGTTCAGCTGTTCCGAACTCCTCAAGAGAAGGACAGACTACCAGATCGTATCAGTTTAGACAGGTATTTTAACCAGAACAAATTTTTACAGTTAGATACTCATTATACCGATTTGATTGTGATTTCAGGAGAGGTTTATCATCGATTCCACACATTGTTGGGGAACCAAGTCTGAGATTACTATCTCTGCAGCACAATTTAATAAACAGCTTAACGGGCTTGGCACCTTTGGACTTAGGCAAGCTAGTGTTCCTAGATGTCTATGATAACCAAATTGATAAGATCACCTCTTTGGAAAGACTTTTCAGTCTGAGGGTTTTGCTTATGGGAAAAAATAGGTACTTACGTTTTTTTTATAAAATTTAAATGCTCTAATATAGTCCGCACAAATCGTTTTGGCGGTAACGTGAACATAGTCACCAGTGGCGGATTTACTGCCGCTAGTAGGCTATTCAATTTTTGCCGCCCTTACTGACCTTTGAAATTCAATACCTACGCTACGCTAGTTTAGTTCACAATCATATTTATTCTGAAATTGCAACTTTATGATTTGTGTTCTAACGTCCTCATTACGTCAGCTTTTTCCCGTTATTAGTATGATTGTGAACTAGGGGATAAGTTGTGTCAGTTTCTAGATTATTTTTGCAACCCACGATTTAGTGAAGAGTATACTGTTGACCTAAAAACAGCAGCACGTAAGGTGGGGACTCCACTCCAGGACTCCAAATTTGGAGAAAAAACCCCCCATCTGGCAACACTGTAACCGAGGTGACTTTTCATTTGTTTTTTTTTTTGAAGTAGGTAATACGGGACGGGACTTCCTCACTTGTATCGCCGCTCTATATCTATCACTCTCGCTCTCGAACTCAATGCCTATGCCCCCCTACATCAACTCTCGCGCGTGGCAACCCGATCGCGACGCGGAGCCGCGGAGCGGACGTACTCGTGCGTGGCTCGTGCTGTCAATTTGTCCAGACATTTAGCGAACGGTCATATCATTCGTTCCCGCGCCGCAACCCAAAAACGACTACCTACGCAAATACATACGTACCTATCTAGTAGAAAATAAATATTTAAATGTTGAAACATGTTACACGTTAAATATCATTTTTATAGTTTAAATGGGTACCTCATCATCATCAGCCTATGCTTGTCCACTGCTGGACATAGGCCTCTCCTATTGCACGCCACTAAGCACGGTCCTCGGCTATTCTCATCCAGCTCTTGCCAGCCGCCCTGCGAAGATCATCGCTCCACCGAGTCTGAGGACGTCCTACACTACGTTTACCGATCCGCGGTCTCCATTCAAGAACTCGTCTACCCCATCGGTTATCAGTTCTTCGGATGATATGGCCGGCCCACTGCCACTTCAGCATGCTAATTCGGTGGGCTATGTCGGTGACTTTGGTTCTCTGTCGGATCACCTCGTTTCGAATTCGATCTTTCAGAGAAACCCCGAGCATAGCCTTTAAATTTGTGGACCAGCCCCCCGACGTTTCGGCACCATGTCATGACGGGTAGGACGCACTGATTGAAGACTTTCGTCTTGAGACTCTGTGGGATTGGCGATATGAAGACTCGACGTAGTTTCCCATACGCTGCCCAGCCCAACTGCATGGTTTGCCCGAGGTAAACATACTCCTTAACAACTTCGAGAATACTGCCTTGAACTGCAATTGGCTCCGGACTGACGTGTTCATTGAACATAACCTTGGTTTTATACAAGTTCATCCGGAGACCAATGCGTTGGGAAGAATCAGCTAGGCCACTCAGCATATGTTGTAGATCTTGCAGCGTTTCTGCCATGATGACGATGTCGTCTGCAAATCGCAAGTGTGAAAGGTACTCACCGTTTATGTTAATGCCGTACCCCTTTCAGTCCAGCGTCTTGAACATATCCTCCAATGCATTTGAGAACAATTTGGGAGAAATAACATCCCCTTGTCTCACACTACGATGTATGGGGATAGGCTCAGACTGCCGGTTGTGGATTTGACGGCTATAGTAGCGGCGTTGTACAGACCTCTCAACACTTGGATGTATCGCCAGGCGACTTGGCATCGCTGCAAAGATTCCAGAACAGACCAGGTCTCGACCGAGTCAAAGGCCTTTTCATAGTCCACAAACGCTAAGCACAGGGGCCGATTATACTCTTCGGTCTTCTGTATAATCTGCCGCACTGTGTGAATGTGGTCTATGGTGCCGTAACCCGATCGAAAGCTGGCCTGCTCAGGTGGCTGAAACTCATCAAGTCTTCTCGCAAGACGGTTCGCGATGACTCTTGAAAACAGCTTGTAGACATGGCTCAAGAGTGAAATAGGTCGGTAGTTCTTCAGGAGGGTTTTATCACCCTTTTGGAAGAACAACACGACAACACTCTTACTCCACGCCTCCGGAGTTCTGCCATCAAAGAGGACAGCATTAAATATGTTCTGGAGCTCCTTCATTACAGCTTTACCGCCCGACTTCAGGAGCTCAGTTGTAATACCGTCCTCTCCAGGGGCTTTTCCATTTTTAAGCTGCCTAAGAGCCATCGCGATTTCGTCCAGGCTGACTTCTGGCAAGTCTTCAGTATAGTGGCGTGTCAATGTAGCTCTGGAATCCTTATTTTCGGGATCAGGCCGAGATGCGTGCGCAGCGTATAACTGGCCGTAGAAGTTTTCAACTTCCGAAAGAACCTCTGGCATGGAAGAAACGACTACTCCATCCATTAAATGGGTACCTAGACCCATTTAATTGAAAAAGTGGGTAAAATTTACGAAATTTAAATTGTAATTAATATTGAAACTAATTCGAAAATAAGTACCTATATTTAACAGTGCGTTTAGTAATCTTTTATTTTATTATACGCATTACGGACGTAAGAGTTTTCAGTATACTGTGCATTACTAAAATATAAAATGTATAAAAATGTATTTATAATTTCTGTAAGAAAAAAAAAATTGGACCATTTGCGTTTGACCAAATCGTTTGCACATCGCAGTTGACGTAGTGTGATGCGTAGTAAATTACTATTAGTCAATGACTAAAGTAGGTAGTCAATTACTCACATATACACTGCAAGGACAATCGTTGTTCAAACTCATCATGCGATGTGCAAACGACCTGTGACTATGTTCAAGTTACCGCCAAAGAGATCTGTGCGGACTATACAATGGTAATGACACATAATATTAAATGTTTTTTTTTTTTAGAATCCGTAGAATAGAAGGTCTCGCAAACCTTCTGAAGCTTGAAGTACTGGACCTCCACGGTAACCGAATTACGAAAGTCAGCGGTCTTTCCAACTTAGCAGATTTAAAAGTATTGAATTTGGCAGGGAACCAGATCAAGTCTATCGGTTTGGTAGATTTGCAAGGTCTTGTTTCTTTAAGGGAACTTAACTTAAAAAGGAACCGAATGAAAAAATTGCTTGGTTTCCAGAATACACCACAGTTGCAGAAGCTTTACCTTGGGAACAACGACATGCAAAGGTAAATTTATCCACGAATTTTTTTATAGTATACGCCATAATCTTTATCACAAATATTCGTCATATTGGTATTTTTCTCAGTGTCGAAGACATGGCATCACTCGCAGAAGCTACCAATCTCATCGAGGTGTCTTTGGACGGAAATCCAGTAGCCCTAGGTGGTGATTGCGCACCGTTTCTTATATCCTACCTGCCCAACCTGATCACGTTGACCAATATGCACGTGACTGAACAAGTAAATAATATATATCACGCCATAAACCACCCTATTGGTACGTATATCTGTACTTTAACTTTTGTTACCTTCATACTGTTTAAGGTTCGTCAGGCAGCTATGGCTTGGCGCACAAATAAGGAAGCAGCACACGCAGCTTATTGCGCATTGGAAGGGTCAGCGCAACAAGCAGCTCGACGGGACCAAATTATACACAATGCTCGTACAAACTGGGAACTGCTTAGGTCTGAAAATAAATGTTTTGCTGCAGCTGCGTGTCCAGCGAAAAATGTAGATTTAGAAAAAGAATTTGTTCTGGAAGCATCAACGGCAGTACTTGCCAATGGAGAAGCACAAACGATTGATTTAGAAAGCCTTCCTGATGTTGTCGTATCATTGCAGCAAGGAGATAATACCGAAGATTCCGATTGTAAAAATAACAACAGCTATAAGGCCTCTTTTTCAGAACCAACATCTAAACCATCACCAATTCGAAAATTACAGAGGAGTTCGACTGCAAAGAAACCATCGGAGCGTCGCGTCAATTTCTCTGAAAGAAGTGCATCGCAGGATACTGATGCATCCCACTCCACATCCACCAGCAGTGAGCTGAGGCTCCCACCTATTCTTCTACCTATAATTTCATCGCTTGAGAACGTAAAGCTGGCAGATGGGTCAGAGCCTGTGCTCAAACGCTGGGAAAGTATATCTAGTGTAGAGCCCATAGTAGATTCATCCTTCAGCTCATTACCTTCTTCCTCCAGTGATACAGAAGATGAAGTCAATAAAAAGCCATTGCGACGAGTACCCACTGCTTTAAGGCGACGAAATAATTTTGCTGCTATGAGGTCTCAGTCGGTTTGTGACCCGGAAAGCCGTAGGTCAAAATCCAAGAACTTTGATACCAGTGAAAATGCGAGTAACATATCTAGCAGTACAAACATCGGATCTGTAGTGACAACTTCTTCGACTTCTGGAAGTGACAATAGCAAAACATTGCGAAGAGAAGGATCCCTCAGTAGTAAGATTAGCAACAGAAGTATCAGAAGCGCCACAATATCACGAAGGAGCGAGAGATCTGCATCCGTTAATCGAGCATCCACGGCTCGCTCCAAATCTAGTAAGGCTCTCGCCACTTTGAAGTCATCAGAACCTGTGTCAAAACCGATGCCAGTTTCTAAAGATCGTGAACAAGGTAAATACTTTTTGGAAATTTGCAAAAAAGTCAAGGCTGAATTTTGCTACTTGTTCAAAGCGGGTGAATCGCTTTGGACATTTAGCAAAGCATACAGTGTCAAAATCCCTTCCATCCATCCGACCCAGTAGTCAATACAAAAAACTTATACCATAGGGAAATCTTTGAATACAATTTTAGAACATGGAACAGTCGATATTTTTTCGTGATTTCGCAGTTTACACAAAGTAAAAGTGGTTCGTATTGATGACACTTTTAGGTAGATTTATGTGACGATCATATTATTAATTTAGTGGAAAGATATTCTAAAATTTGGACATGCGGAGGATGAAGGAAGAAAGATTGACAAAACAAATATATCGAGTGAATGTGGATGGAAGGGCCGGTAAGGGACGACCCAGACTTACATACTTTGACCAAATAGGGGATGTATTAACAAAGGGCAAGATAAAAAGTACCCGAAACCGGCGTGCGTGCATGCAACGACTAATGAATGTTGAGGAAGCGAAAGTCATCTGTCAGGATCGTAGCAAGTCAGTCCCTGGTCTCTGCCTACCCCTCTGGGATACAGGCGTGAGTTTATGTTAGTTTATGTTATATTCCAAAATGATAACTGCCTTTATATGTTCTAGGAGTAGATTATCTGGTCGAGATATGCGACGGTGTAGTGAGTGCTTGGGGAGCCGGTGCCGTGCGGCGGTTAGCACGCGATTGGGAATGGGACAAAGCACGCACGGTGACAAAAGCCGCGTTCCACTACGTGCACTTCAATGCCGTCGCGCAATCACTGCCTGAATTGAAAAACAAGTAAATCATTTACGTTAACGTGTTGAAAAACCAATCCTTGCAGTACACTTTCTCCCGTGCAATGTCCCTGATCACATTCCATTCCATCCATTTGCAGATTTCCAAATGTAAACCACATATCAGTGCGGGCTACTGGTATACAGTGGCTGGGTCAATTGCATGCCCTTTCTGAGTTACGCGGATTAGTTTCACTGACAATATTGCCCGAAGGCAACCCGATACAAACTAAAATATGGCGTGAATACGCTATTTATCGATTAGCTCATTGGGGACTAAAGGAGATAAATGATGAACCAGTAAGAAAAATTTTACTAGTTTCTTATTCAGCTAAAACAAAGGCGGGTAGTTAAGTATTTATTGGTTTTCCTCCCGAAGGTGTATGAAGATGAAGTAAAACAAGCCAATAGGACATACAGTGGCCTCAGTGACATAGTTCTTCGCGCCATTCCCGACGCCCCACTGCAGCCTTTGCTATCGCGCCTTGGTCGCAGTGGCAGTGTACAGACCAGTGCCAAAGAGTGGCTTAGAACTGCAGACTCTGCGCTCAGAGACGTAATTGCCAAAGAGGCTTTGCAATATAAGAAAGGTCATGTTTCCCAGGTCAGTACTGCCTTTGCTTTTCGAATCACAGTGGGGATCATGCTTTAAAATTAGATCATAAAGGACGTACAAGAAGTGAACAAATGAAATAATTATTAGATTTCGTTTTTCCATTGGGTGTAAAAGTAAAAAAGTAAAAAGTAAAAAAGGTTTATTTTCCATAAAAAAAATTACAAAATTTAACAACGCTGTGGATCCCACACTAGGCGGAACTGTATTGTGGGATCCGTATCTATTGTTTTGCCATTCCTAATGGGCGTATCTTTAATTTAGATCTAATTTAGTGTATTGTATTTTTTTGTTGTACTCAGTCTGGGTGTATTTCTATGTTTGTGATGTCTGTAGCAGAGAGTATCCTAGTTTTTGGACCAGAATAAGTAGTTGTGTTGTGTGGAAGTTATTATCATTATTGAATTTTTAAAAGTTGTGTAATAAAGATATAGACAAAAAAAATATTTTGCGAAATAACTCTAGTAGGTATTAATAAATATTTCATACATTTTAAAGCGTCACAAGCAACTTGTGGCGTCAGTTTGCGACCCATATTTTAAATGGAGCGTTTTATACGACCGTGACTAGGATTACTTTTCAACAGTCAGGCAGGGAATTTTTGTCTCGATTAATTAGTATTTTTTTAATTCTCCGTAATTATCTAGTTCTCAAGTCTAAGGCGTAATAACTTGAATTCTTTTTCAGGAGGACATGAGCTGGCGAGTCCGTGGCCGCTCTCAGCTGGCTCATGCTATTGAGTTAGCTTGCGGTGCAGCGCAACGATTGAGGGCTTTAGAATTCGAGTGGCCATCTTTACTGGTTGAGATTATAGAGGACGCTCTGAGGGACTTTTCACACATGGAGGATCATGTGAAGCAACAGATGAGGATGCTCATGGATACGCTATGATAGAAATCAATTTTCTGGTAGTTGCTCAGTTGAATTACCTATAAATTATAAAATTGTACAGTAAATTAACTACGACTGAAATGCAAAAAAACTGTTTCAAAGATGCTCAAAAAATACAGGTAGATGCACGTTTTTACTTTGAATATTAAATGGGAAATATTCAAGGGTTTTCATAAACTTTTATACTAAGCAGACGAAGATCGTGTAATAGGTAGAGTTTACATTTTCGGACGTTTTGCTACGACAGATTTGTAGATGCAATTAACGCGTGCAATCTAAGATCACTGCGATACCGATTCGTAGTAAGCGGAAGGTTTAAAACACGTAGGTACTTAGTAGGTACTTCACTGCAATTGCACTTAACCTAAGATAACTTTATTGGGAGCGTGACTACAAAGCGTTTAATAAATAGGTATGTAATAAATAACAGTATACTTATGTTTTTTAGGTGTCCTTCTCCATCTCCTCTCTTTATGGTAGGTAATTTAGAAGTATATTGAGTAGGTATTTGTTGAGGATAACATAAAATTATATTACATTGTTAATAAAAAAGAAGCATTCCTTTCCCCGTAGTATAAGTTAAATAGCGCGTTATTTATTTGAAATAGATTTTGTTACAGATAATTTCAGTGTTTAATTTGAGTCTTCACCTTTTTAATAATACTTGTTTATATAATTATCCTGAAACCATGGCTGAACGGATTCGGATGAAATTTGGCATAGGTACAGTTAGACCAAGTTCTGAAAAGCTCAACATCCGAATAACACGCAAAGCAGGCACAATACCGTAAATACGAAATTCCTGGTCCTTATAAGAAATACTGCTGAAGAGGTAAAGGAAGGAGGAGAAAAAATATTTTCACTTCTCATGCTCTGAAAGTGCTTATTTGTGCAGAATATAGGCTGCACAAAATAGAATTTTGTGCACAAGTGCATTAACGTATCTACCTACTCATAAATGTGTCTGTATTAAGGCCTCTGTGATTAAGGCAAAGAAAATGAGTCTCAAGGCCAGTTTCAGAATTAAGAATTTCGCTAAGTAAATAGTTAACTATAGTGCTGTCTCTTCGAATTTCTCAGAGAAGAGCGTGACAAAACGTTACTTAAGTATTTACTCAGTGAAATTCTCAATTCAGAAACCGGCCCTCACAGCCAAACACAATAAGAAGTTCATAGATCGAATTTGTTATTTTATTATATTTACTTTAATTTATTTGCCTTATGTGTTTTTAAGACATAAAAGGTATTAAAATTTAAATTCAAGTACGGTAGGTTATTTAATTAATTTAAGAAAATTATTATTACAAAATTAATTTAATAGTAGGCTGTGTAGGTCTGCAACCCAAGCCTAATATCGATGTCGTAAGATTAAAAAAAAATAAGGGGCGGGAAACGGCTCTTGTTTTTTCGTGCGTTTTTTAATTTCTTCAATAATTTGCTAAATAAAATTGTACTACAGTAGATACTTATTTCCTCGCAATCGAAGTGAAAAGCAGAGTTTATAACTCGTCCACAAAACCATTTTATCCTCGACATTACTATCAGCTAAAAGTCTCGGATAAAAATGGTTCGTTTTGTGCACTTGTAAAATCTACTATTTGACCGGAAAAAAATCGAAAAAAATCTCGTCAACATTGTGGTCAATATATATTTTTTTATTATGGCTGTGCACGATCTGTGCTGTGCCTACGCCATCGCCAGTGTCAAGTTTTTGAAGGACAGGAGGCATAGAGGTTCAACCAAGAACGTTATCCTTGGGTTCAACTCAACATAATATGCTATTACCAACATAGCAAAAAATAATTTAAAAATGTTAGGCAGGCTCAGCATGAAAGTGTATAAGCTCTTGACCTCTTGACACAATATGAAATTATTCATTCAGATCACCGGGTAAACTCCAGATCTACTTTGAGTGGTTTTTTATTTCATTAATCTGAGGGTTTTTTACATATCCTAGTCTGTGTACATTTCTCAGTCAGAAGCCTCTAATCAGTGTGACAATTTGTGGCAATTTTTTGCTCCAAAATAGCTGTGGCAGATTATGCTGACGATTTACGAAAATGGCAGATTTTGGCAATTTCGAAAGATTCCAAGTGAACATGTACTAGTGTTCAATGAAGTCATCTTCCATCACCTTAAAATTATTTTTAACTAGATGACCCCGTGAACTCCGTATCACCGACGTCAACCGTTTTTTTCTTCTCACGTTTTAAACCTTCCCTGGACTTCCACAAATATATAAAAACAACAATTAGCCAAATCGGCCCAGCCGTTCTCGAGTTTTAGTGAGACTAACGAACAGCAATTAATTTTTATATATAAGAGATTTTCCATATAAGTATATTTGGTACAAAATTATTTTACCAAACTGGTAACCTCTGATTCACGCCCAGATTATACGGAGATTCCCCGCTTATTCAGTTTTTACACAGTTACGTCCTATGTTCATTATGAACGGTAATAGATCTCTTCTAAGTTTGCCGCTATCAAACGCTTCGTGTGAGAGAATATTCTCCAAATTCAATCTGAATAAAATCAATATAAGGAACAGGTTCATAAACAAACATAATTTGTGGGCTATCACTACCACAAAATAGGCGATAAAGGATCACGGAGACTGTATATCATTTAAACCAACTAAAGACGTGATTACAAAGATGTTATCAAAATTTAAATTTAAATTTGGGGCCAATGTAGATACAGTGTACTTATTGTATTGTAATTATCAATACAAATGTATCCCTCATCTCCTCTCAGATAGTCTGATGATGCCACAAATGACACGTAGATAGGCTATTACTTGGCACACCTGCTTTCAAATAATACTGATTAAGTGAGAGTAGGACTTTTGTTGAGGGTTCCGCTCTATTCCGTTTTCAATGGGAATTTACATGTGGGGTTGACTCTACACCACATTCACATTCAATTTTCGACCTGTGAACACCTTGCCTAGCCGGGAGGCTATACATGGTTGAGCAACCAGGAAGTAAAAAAGTAGATTGTAAATAGGTTTCTCCCGGTATATCTGTGAAAATTAGTGATTGTAATAGCTAGGTACCTACTGATATAAATAGTTTATTACTTTTCAAGCAGATGCTGTAGTTTTCAGTTCCATTTAAGTTATTTTAATTAGTCAGTGATAACTTTAGGTACCTATTTATTGTAAACTTTTTGATCAAAGAATGTTGATTAAAGAATTTACATAATGTACCTATTTGACTTTTTTCGTTTCCTTAAGTTCATAACATAAAGGCATATTTTTGGTATTTTTTTGCGTCATGTTTGGCAGATTTTTGGCCCAGTGTGTGGCAGATGCAAGCAAGGCAGAAGGCAGATTCTCCACTTTTGAGATGGTCACACTGCCTCTAATTTTGTAATTTTCTTACTATTGCGAGAAAAAAAAACGAGTTTGACGAATTTTGCTTCTGGATCTGAACTCTATCTTTTTCCGACACGAATAATACTGTAGACTCAATTCCTGGTAATTATGGCCCTGTAAATCAGATCAGTCGATAAGAATACGCAAAAACAGATATGGATGATACTGAGAGCACAACAACTTCTGCTGACGAAAACACCAACAATTTATGCGACAACCCCACAAGAGACACCCTCGCCGAAGGCCTACTTGGTCTGCTGAAGCCTACAGTTGACCAGCTAGATGAAAGAGTTCGGGCGACAAGGTTAACCACTATTTCTATTAATACACATTTGTACACAACCTTTGTCCTTCGTATTGACGTATTTGGGTTAGGCGAGGGCCCGAGTGATGGGACTTGGAGCGGAAACGCGACGCTAGAAGAATTTGCGCCCCCGCCCCGTCTAATCTCTGGACTATGTCCCATCGCTTCTGTATATTTTGTATGAAAGTGAATTGAAAGGCCGCCGCGTCGTCCGTCCTCGTCCCACGTCTCCGAATCATGCATTGACCCAAACTCCTGGGATGGGGACTAGACCATTCTAGATCCCTCCTGCCCCTCTTGGTTCTTCGTGCTATTATAATCTTAATATTTTTTCTTACATTATTAGAATATCCCAGTTGGAGCTGAAACAACAAATAGAGTCACTAAGTGAGGAATTGCTGAAAGTCCGAGAAGCTCTACACAATCATCCTGACTTAGATCCCTATGTCAAGAAGCTAATAGCCTGCAAGCACAAAGTCACTGTAGTTCTCAATGTCCTACAGGCTTCACAGGTAAGTCACAAAGAATATTACTTGCTATAAATGACATCGTTGGTGCTTTTACATGTTGCCTGTGTAACTAGTATGCTCCAATATTGTTATTTTAAGATTGTTACCTGTTTTACATGCCTAATAAACAAAACAAAACAAAACTGAAAATAAGGCAGTGACCCCTCACATGCAATACATTTTTTTTTGTAAACACATTCAAAAATATAGCATAATGTTAATATTATCATAAAAATTTTTTTTCTGAAAATCCCTTTTCCTGTTTTTCCATCTTTATCTCAGTGCCCTATATTATATGGGTCATGCACATGTGAGTTCTTAACTTAGTGCCATACATAAGTGGCGCATGAAATCATTCTAGTTAGAAGATGTGCAAGTTTGTAACCTACCCCAGTTTGTCATAGGTGAGATGTTAGTGTAAAGCAAATTTCTGAACAAATATTAATTCTCTCAGGCCTTAGATAAATGGAAATCATAATATATATTTTTATTTTTGCAATATTTTCACAGTGATTATTATGGCAACATTGTCCAAAATGTCCTCCCAGTACCCCAGTACTGACATGTTTTTATTCACAATTTCATAGCCCACGTGTGTAAGGCAAATGCAATGCTTTAGCTCAGACGTGCTAGATTTGACAAACTTAATACTTAATTTGGGGAAGAGACCCACATGTGGTGCACTCACGCCTCACCTAAACCTCGAAATGCCCCACATGTGGGTCATTCACAGGGAACGTGTTAACTTAGAGAGAGCCTGTGGTATTTGAACACTGCCAACATTACCTTACCTACCAACCCTACCTGAGAGTGTCTGCTGTGTTCAAATACCAACTGGTATCCTTTGCCATTATCAAGTGGCATTGCCTACTACTTTGTATACTTTGTGCACTATTACATACATAAACTCACCCGTGTATCCCAGAGGGGTAGGCAGAGACCACGGACTGCCAAACCAGTGTGTGTGCATGCATGAAAGTGATCTGTCAGGATCGTAGCAAGTGGCAGTCCCTGGTCTCTGTGCACTATTATCTAATACTTCCAAACTCACCCAACATTTTTCTTTCTCAGGATAGACTGAATGAAATCCGGCGAATGTCCAGTGTCAAAGGTGTGCAAAAAGTAGCTTTACCCGAACCCCAAAGAGAACCTGAGCAGAGCACATCTAGTGGAGTTATATCTGAAAGAGGGAGCATAAACCAATAATATGGAGACTCCTTATCAGAATCACATAAACCCGGCAGACTTTGACCATGTCTATGAACCAGCTGAAGATAGCTTCCTACTCATTGATGCCTTAGAAAAAGATTTGGATTATTTGAAAGACAAACAACCTTTGTTTTGTCTTGAAGTTGGTTCAGGCAGTGGAGTCATAATAACAGCTTTAGGCATGGCCTTGCCGCAGACCATCTGCTTCGGCACAGATATAAACATCAAAGCTTGTCTTATGTCAAAATCTACCTCATTAAGGAACAATGTGGCTCTTCAATGCATTAATATGGATTTGATTAGCTCTTTCGTTGATAACAAGTTTGATGTAATAATTTTCAATCCACCCTATGTAGTAACTGAAAGTGAAGAATGTGGCAGAGTGGATATTACAGCTAGTTGGGCTGGAGGTCTTAAAGGCAGAGCAGTAACAGACAGACTCCTTGATATGGTACCAAAGAAACTTGCTGATTCTGGAGTATTTTATGTCCTCTTGATTGAAGAAAACATTCCAAGAGAAGTAATAGAAATAATGTCTCAATATGGTTTTGAATCTGAGACTATTATAACTAGAAAAGTAAGGAATGAATCACAGTTGGTGTTAAAATTCTATAGGTTTAAGCAGACCACCTAAGTTAATAGAAATAAGTAATAAAGTTTATTGTATCTATTTTAATTCTATAAAAAAATTAAATTCAACTTTGTACATTTTGTGTCTTATTATTGAGTATCAATTTCATCATCACTAAGTATATAGCTGTAATTCCATTTCAATATAAGTTTATTTGTCTGCCTTGAATGGTAATTAATGATTCAGGTTTTTCTTGACCATAGCCCCAAAAGCCTTAGCACCATCTTGGTTTTCTTGATAACCTGGTAGTGAAACACAGTCCTCAACCCAACGCTGGATGTTCTTGAACTTTTTGATGTCCCATCCAACTGCCTGAAAAAAGGTAACGTAACTTCTGAGCTCAGAGTAAACTTAGTAATTTTTTAACAATTACTAAAACAAATCAATGGAGATGGGAGGAGCAGTACGTAACAGCCTATACATGTCCCACTGTAGGGCACAGGCCTTCTCTCTTGTACTGCTCCTCCCCTTCGAAAGGGAGGAGCAGTAAAAATCAAATTATTTCATTGTATTAAACATGAGGTTAAAAACTCTTATTTTGACATAAAGGTAGCGGGATTTTTACAGGATTAATGCAAGTTTCGAATGATGCCTATACCTTGGTCATGGGTAGACTGAACAGCCAGTTTCTTTTACAATTATGTCTGAACAACCACAAAGGCTTAATTTATCTTACAAAGGAGGTTAAGGTTTTGTTAGAAAATGTTTAAAATGAAATGTAAAAAAAACTTTATTTAGAAAAGCGTTAAAAGAGTTGTTAATGGCTCCCAAACTAGGATTCCCTGTGCTATGGGTAGCATGTAAGTCTCATTTATAACATAATTTCTTTAAACACTCCTCAAAGGCAGTTTAAATAGTCTCTGGTAAAGGGAAAGACAGAGTGCGAAATGAAAACATCAGGAAACAAACACAAGTCACAGACGTAGCAAAATATATTAAAACTATGAAATGGAAATGGGCGGGTCATTTAGCCAGACTAAAAGATGATAGATGGACATTAAAAGTGACAGAATGGAAAGGCCCAGAAGGAGGTCACAGAAGACGTGGACGCCCGTACATGCGATGGGAAGACGACATTAAATCAATTGCAGGCCCAGAGTGGATAAAATTGGCTCACGAAAGAAAAATATGGACACAGCTGCAGGAGGCCTATGCCCAATGAGGGTGCTCTTAAAAATAAAAACAAAAGGTTGCAAGTCGCCTTCGGAGTTCCTAGGAGAAGTAATGTAGTTACAAATGTAAAACTGAGAAATGTGAACATGATTATTTATGTTGAAATGTTACAGAAATTTAATATTGAAATTATTCGAATATATCTGGATTATTTAAATATTTAACATGATT
The DNA here is from genome assembly GCA_947308005.1 of Yponomeuta malinellus. Lineage (NCBI taxonomy): Eukaryota > Metazoa > Arthropoda > Insecta > Lepidoptera > Yponomeutidae > Yponomeuta > Yponomeuta malinellus. Next base: position 4,396,975 of record OX371013.1, read on the forward strand.
AGAATATATATTAACTTAATTGATGTGAAATGTGTTAATTGGAGAAATCAAAATAATGTAACAAAAAGGAAATAGGAATAAATTGTATTATTTAAATAGTAGGTACGAAGAAGTGCATGTGCATGTAAAATTGTATTTTGATGTATTAAGGTGTAAAGAGAAATAAAAGGCTATCTTATCTTATCTTATCTTATCTTAAAGGGAAAGATGCAACTACAGATTATTTAAACTGCCTCGTAGGAGTGGTTTAGTTTTGTATACCAATGGGGATTTGTGAATTTTTCGTTCACAAATCCTCATTGCCAATACTAAGACACACCAATGGGGAATTGCAAACAAAAAGTTCACAAATCCCCATCGATGGGGATTTTCAATGCAGATTAGTGGTATAACCCAGGTGAATCATGTTTTTATAAATAACACTGTTAATCTCTAAATTAGTCCTCAAACAGTAAATAGTTCAATCCTACTAAATATCAATAAGAAAATACTTACCAATAAACTTGACACAGATGCATAGATAGAAAAGTCAGCAATAGTATATGTGTCCCCAGCCACCCATTGACTGCCTGACAGGAACTGATCCAAGAATCCCAGAGTGCTGTTCAAATCATCTCTCAAAGCTGGCTTAATCTCAGTTTCACCAAGGAATAGAATTGGAAACTGAAAAAAAAAAACAAGAAATTCATTCAGAAATTCAAATTCACCCGCCCCCCAACTTTACCCACCAACCAATAAATGTATTCAGAGCTTTCTTTTTATGTATAAAATCTATAGATTAAAAATACTTACACAGATAGCCCTAATCTTGACATATAGAGACGAACTATCGAAATAAAGGCGCTGGTTTACAAGGCCACGTTTCTGCAAGTCCTTGGGATATAAATGGTCATCCTTTCCGTACTTGTCGGCGAGGTAGCATGAGATCGCTCGGCTCTCCCAGAGGATATAACCATTGTCATCAAGAGTAGGAACACAATGTTGAGGATTAATCTTCAAAAAACTTTCGGTAAGATGCTCCTTCTTGAGTAAATCCACAGTCTCAACTGACACGGGGAGTCCCAAAGCTCTAGCGGTAAGTAGAGCTCCTCTGGAAGGTGCGCTTAATGGAAAGTGGTATAATTTAATACTAGACATGACGCAATAAAAATGAATAAAATAAATGAGGTACGAACGAATAAACTCACGCGAACTTTCTAAAAGTTCGCAGTCACCAGTGTGACCACTTTTTCGTCATTGAATCTACCAAATATGTTGCTAAATTCTACTAAACTCGGTTTCAAAATTTACTAAAATTCTACCTTTATATAAAATAATAAAACTCATATATGTAATCAAGCTAATCAATTAACTTTTTATTACTTATCATCTTCTCTAATGCCTTTATTGCGTCTAATGCGTTCCGTGTGGCGCCGGATTAAGAATAGCGTCACTCCATTTCCTTCCGTGGATGTACTAAGGAAATCAATTACCAGGAGGCAGGCAGCAGCGTCTTCCTGAGATTCCGACAGCATACTGCGATCGCCAAGCGTGGTGATTATGGCAAAACCCTTCATGGTTATGAAAACCACGAAGGAGGCCTATGTCCTGCAGTGGGAGTCAAATGGCTGATGATGATGAATGCCTTAATACAATTTTTTGTCATTTTTCATAACTTGTAACTTCGATACATCCGCTTTAAAATTTGTGCAATAACCTCCACTATCTTTTAAGCCAAGCTATAGCAGCACATTTTGTTCTTTTACAAGAAAATTTCTTAGCTATTTCAGAATCATTAAATGCACGATTAAGGATTTCACTCATGTGGTCCATTACACGAAATGGTACATTATGCTCTATAAGACAGGCAACAATTGACATTTCACCAAGAGAAAGCAGATTTATAACATTAGAAAGCTGCCTAAGGAAAAATAAAAAATTAAAAGAAAAGCTTACCTGAGATGATCCAGAAAAACCTATCAAACTCCAGTGATTTTTTATTGATGCCATTCGAGGCATAATTTTTGTGTTACATGCTTTGCAGGAAGCACTACAGTTGTCGTGACGACATTTAGACAACCACGCTAAGAATAATGGGTCTTCCTCCCACTCAGGACGATAATGCTGTTCGTATTTTCTTTTCATTATTTTGGAACGCTGATCGGGAGACGAATTCTCAAAAAAATATATGTATTTGTAAAACAAAATAATATAAAGATGAAAACGCTTTAAATACAAAAAATCTGTTTCCTAAAAAATATTCTATTTTGCAAGAAAATAGAGGGTTATGTTTATTATGTAATATACTAGTAAAATAACAAAATTCATATTTACAATAAATATTATCTATATATAAAAGATTGTCTCTAGACTGCTGCCGTTGGGGAGAGTTCCCAAGATACTGGCGGCATTACCCCTCTGGATGGCCAGGCTGATACGCTGACCGAGGTAGCTACCAGCTCTAGGGTCGCCTGACAAGTCGATGAGGCGCACAGATATTTGTTTGTAAAGATTACGCGCCTCAGGGCCCCACGGACCCATCGTCTCGACCCCAAACGGCGCAAATAAGTAGCTGTCCCCAAGGATAGAGTATTTGCGCCGCTTGAGGCCTTCTGCCATAGCCGCCGCCGCGCCCGCGGCCCTGCTGGTGTGCGTGACATGGGAAGGCGCCAGTGTGTCAACGCAGGTTGCGTCCCACACCAGCGGCCTCCCGTTCTGCCACGGCACCAGCGACATACCGTCCGGTCTCCTTCCATCGTCCCGTACTATACCGTTAGGCTCAAGGATGGCCGGCACGGCGACGCTGGAAGAGCCCTGCGGATTATTGTTATTAGAACTCAAGGCAAAGATAGTTTCTTGCAAGCTGATGAGTTTATTGGCTTCGGTGAAAAACACAGAAAATGTAAAAAACGTGCTTACTACGCCATTTTCAAACAAGACAGTTCAGTAGACAATTAATCCTCTTTAGAGTTTCACACATTTTATTGCCTAACTACAACACCTCCCCTCAATAAAATACATATAACAAAACTAACTACACACATTGAAATTTCCCTTTAATACACTAACATGCCCTTAACATAACAAAATCTTTCTTTAACATAACCTCCCCTTAACAGGCTAATCTACCCTTAATAAACAACAAACACAAACAACGTAACACACAAGTTACAAATAAAATTAAAACACTCTAATATAACTAATTTTGGTAAACAAAATCGATCTAATAAACAACCTTCCTCTTAAATCTTTAAACATTATACCACCCAAGGGTTTAGTTAAAATGTCGGCAATTTGGTTACTGGAACTTACGTACTTCAATACAATAACGTTATTCTCGATTTTTTCTTTTACAAATCTTTGTTTAATCTTTGTTTGTCATCAACATACTCAAACTTTCTCTTAACTTTAAGAACTCTTTTTCAGACGTACTGAAATAAAGAATGTCATCAACATACAGTAACAAGAAGGTTTTGTTGCCGTTTTCATGTTTAGAATACAGGCTTACTCAAAATTACTCAAACTTTCTCTTAACTTTAAGAACTCTTTTTCAGACGTACTGAAATAAAGAATGTCATCAACATACAGTAACAAGAAGGTTTTGTTGCCGTTTTCAAGTTTCAATAATCTTTGTCTGAGCTTTTAAACCCCTCCGCTCTCATAACCGCATCAAAAGTTTCGTTCCAATATTTTGGAGACCTTTTTAAACCATAAATTGACTTGTTCAGTTTGCAGTACTTATACTTAGTGTCCACGCCCTCGGGCATTTTTAAATAAACGTCTTCGTCAATTTTGCTGTTTAAAAAAGCGTTACATACATCCAATTGACTTATTCTACAGTTCAACCTAGTAGCCACCGCCGTGAAGATCCTAAATGTATTAAGTTTTACCACTGGGGCGTAAAGATCAAGATCATCAAAATTACTCTGTTGGAATCCTCGTGCCACCAACCTTGCTTTATAGAATATTTCTCCTTTATGATCTTGTTTCAGCCGTAGTACCCACTTAGTACTGATGATCGCTTGACCTTCTGGTACCTCCTCTTTAAACGTTCAGGTATTCTTTTCTTGTAGTTGTTCTAGCTCCTTGTCTATCGCTTTTTTCCAGTTATCAGCATCCTCTCTTTTCATTGCTTCTTTGTAATTTTCAGGTTCACCTTTGCCAGCAACGAGTATGTAATCATCCAATCGTCTAGGGCGTTTCACTACTCTGCCTGATCTTGTCGTTATCGGCTCTTCAATCTCCTCCTCCGCTGACTCAAATGGTACACTTCCAGTCTCATTTTCTGTCTCTGACGTTAATTGCAGATTCTCTCTGTCTACCTGCTCTTGGTGTCTTTCAATGTTCAGTACTTCCTGCGATGTCTCTGATTGTTCGAGTGGTCGCTGTATGTTCAGATACACCACCTCTTCAGGTACTGTCTGTTCGAGCTCTTGGTCCAGATGCACTACCTGCTTAGTATTGATCTCAGACACCGGCTCTGTATTATAAATAAATACAACGTCTCGCGTAACCTGAACCAGTTTCTCTCTTTCATAAAAAATGCGGAAGCCCTTATTACCTTCATATCTGACAAACATGCCTTTTTCGGCCTTTGAATCAAGTTTGCGCCTTTTCTCTTTCAGAATGTGCACCCATACACTCGTTCCAAACACTTTATTCAACTTACTGATATCATAATCTTTCCCCGTCCATATTTGGTAAGGCGTCTTTTTTCTGTGTCTGCTTTTACTTGTTCTGTTAAGCACATAGACTACAGTATTTATGGCCTCCGCCCACAACTCTTTGCTCACCCCCTTAGCAATCAGCATGGTTCGAGCGGCCTCAACTAGTGTCCGCATATCTCTTTCGGCCTGACCATTTTTCTCAGGAGTATAGGGCACAGTAGTTTCTTGCCGTATACCTTTCTCATTAAAGAAAGCCTCCATCTCCTTATTCACGAATTCTTTCCCATTATCTGATCTAAATATTTTCAGTGCACAGCCGGTCTCTCTCTCTGCTGTTTGCACAAACAACTTTACCTTCTGTACGACCTCTGACTTTTTCTCAAGAAAGTAGACGTAACGAAATTTTGAGAAGTCATCCTTTATGAACAAGAAATATCTCGATCCACCCAGTGAAGTAATTTCTAAAGGCCCGCAAACATCCGCGTGAACCAGCTCCAAAGCATGTGTTGAAGTACTCGTTCGCTCTTTAAATGGCAATCTATATGCCTTGCCTTGTAAGCAATCTGTACACTTTTTGGTGTCACTTCTAAACGAAATGTTATTATTGGACAACACCGTTTTCACATACTCCACGTTCTGGTGACAAAGTCGCTCATGCCACTCGCTTAACGAGACTGCCGCGCATTGAGCATCGCTTCTTGTGAAATTAATAACATAGAAATTTTCTTCCCTGAATCCGGATGCACATACTTTACCATTCATCTTTATTAGGCATTTGTCCACCATCAAATTAACTGTGTACCCTTTACTTGTCGCACAAGATACCGAAAACAAGTTTAATTTCAACTCTGGTACGAACAGAACGTCACATAGTTTATTGTCCTCGAATATTATATCTCCACTTCCCAAAACTGGTAATTTTCGCCCATCACCAACCATAACAAATCGATCTGACGTCTCATCCAATGACGTAAAAAGGTTTCTCTCAAAAGTCATGTGTTGACTTGCGCCACTATCTATAATCCATTTGCTTGTTGGAACTACATGAAGTCCGCTGTCAGTAGTCATCGCATTTGCTGTCATAACATAATTATCCTTCTTATAGCTCGATTTATTATTCGTATTCTTTGGACACTGCGGTTTTAAATGACCAGCTTTATTGCACAGGAAACATCTCCGGTTTTCCTTGTTACTTCTGCAATCTTTTGCGAAATGTCCCACCCGATTACATTTGGGTTTTTGAAACTAAAGCGATATTGTTCTCTCTGTTATTCTCCGAAGTGCTCAATCTACTCCTCGACCTCTCTTCCTCCAACAATAATCTTCCAACTAGGTCATCCAGGTTTTGACGCGCTGGATCAACCGACTCCCAGGCTGAGACAAAATGTCCATATTTTTCTGGTAACGACATTAGTAACTTCGTTATGAGAAACTTCTCGGATACTTCCTCTCCAGCTTGTTTCAGTTGACTAGCCATCTCTTGAATTTTTGAGACAAACGTTGACATGTCCATCCCTTCTTCATATTTGAAACTGAAGAATCGTTGTTGAAGAAGATGTATGCTCGTGCTTGACTTCTGCTCGTATATAGTCAGTAGTTTGTTCCACATTTGACTGACCGTCTCACAGGTGGTAATGTGGACCATAGCACTTTCCGACAATCTAGTGACGAGCAATCCCTGAGCCTTCGCATCCCACCCAACTGCATTTTCCCCAGTCTTCACTTCCATACCATTCACGACTGACAGCAAGTCTAGTGATCTGAATAGCACTATCATTTGAAACTTCCACAGACTCCAGTTTCGTTGCCCCTCGAGTTTGAAAACCCCCACCGATCCCGCCGACATGAGCTGATCCATCGTCCTGGATTGAGCTCGCCTTTCGTTGTAGAAAGCAACAAGGTTGCGTTAGTTGCAGTACTTTTTACTCCAGTACCGCCAGCCCCCAAACGCAGCTGCCCGTCCCTTGTCACTAAGCGTCTCTCCAACGAAAGTCAGCTTGCCTCCCAAAACACCAATCTTCACCTAAACAGAGTCACGAAAACGACTGGGCCCATAACCTGTTATTAGAACTCAAGGCAAAGATCGTTTCTTGCAAGCTGATGAGTTTATTGGCTTCGGTGAAAAACACAGAAAATGTAAAAAACGTGCTTACTACGCCATTTTCAAACAAGACAGTTCAGTAGACAATTAATCCTCTTTAGAGTTTCACACATTTTATTGCCTAACTACAACAATTATATCATTCAGGGACGCATGACGCGACAGTCGGCCTACGCTGCGTTGGCAGGATAGGCCATGGTGTCCCAACTCGTCGACTTGGTCTCCGCAAAGGCAGCGGTGAGGCTGCACGGTTTTACAGCCTAATCGCAGGCCGATGGCGACTGAAAAAGACATGTTGTCCATCAGCGTGCCTACGTTCGCTGATGGGAGTGCCTGCAGCCACAGCCCCGACTCATACTTTGCTGTTGCTAGTAGACGAGCCCACTCCGCAGGGCCGCTGCTTGTCTCCAACAGTCTGGATTGAACAGCCATGCGAGCGGCTCGTCCCACTGTCTCTGCACTGCGGGATTTAGTGGAGGGCGCTCATCTGGGCAGGCCAGTCTCCAGGCCTCCCTAGCCTGCTCACAGCACGACACCTCAATATCACCTATAGAGGCGAGTATAATTTTTTTTTATACAAGGCGTTAGCACTAAGGATAGGAAGCTGAGGATAGGAAGGCGGGAAGGGAGACATTTGATACTTTCCTGATGCCAATCCCACCCAACCTTATCGGCAGGGTGGCCTGGCACCAGGATTTCTCATTGAGCGGGCAATTTAGAATTTTGGTTAGAGTTAAGTGGACTAGGTTATCTATTGGTGTGAGTAAAGATTGGAACTTCCAGACAGGTGCACATCCTGTCTGGAAGTTCCAATAAATAAAATACAATTTGCAATGTAGGTACCACTAATGTTTTACTAGAAGTTACGGGAAGTCCCTTGCAATAGATTACTCGCCTGCGTGTGTTGCCAGATCAGATATTATTACTTTCTTTTTTTTGGCTTGGATACTTGCATGTTTTACTACAATTTGTCCTAAATAGCGATTTATACTAAAATCAACTAAACGATTTTGAACTACTAAATAATAGTTTTTAAAGCCTCAAATCTACTAAGAAAGTAGAAATCTACTAAAAGTGGTCACGCTGGCAGTCACCACAGAGCAGTCACTATATTCACACTTCACAGACAGATAATCTGTCACAGATTAATATTTTTTGACAGAAATCATGAGCGTGAATCATTCATTCATTCAACTGAGTTTCAAAATTCCAAAGGATGAGGATAACAGCTGCTTAAAATTCAATTGAAAAAAAGCGCGGGAAACGTTCGACTTTGGCGGGCGCATTTTTTTTGGTTCAGAATTTTAAAATTAATTTAGAATAGGTTTTTAAGATCAGTTTCTTTTATATTTGTAATATATTGTAGATTAGAGTTTCTTTTAGTAGTTTTTGTATATACTTTTCATATCTGGTAAGTTACACTTTTTCTTTCTCCTGGGCCCATGATGGAGGAGCCACCCGATCCGGGGGGGCACAGTCCCTCCGGTCGGTGTTAATGTAACAATCCCTGTAAATAGCATTAACAATGATTCCACTGGAATGGACACTGATGGTTCCATCAGATCTGATAAAAGAAAAAGGTCAAGAGCGCAGCGTAAGGTCTGCAGACATTGCAATAAAAGGAGGAAACATCATAAACATAATACAGATGCTGTAAATGTGTGTGGATGTGATAGCGACGACAGCAATAAAAAACCTATCGGTTGTGAAGTGCCTGGCTCAGAGGAAACTTCGTCTCAAGTGGACGCAGGTTCTTCTGTGTCTCGTACTTCAACGTTACCCGCGACTCCGCCCCAGCAGTCCTCGCAGGTTGGCAGGACTCAGTATGAATCGACTGATGCATCCCCTTATGTTATCCACATACAAAAAAATTCAATTGAGTCTTCACCTTCTCCCACACTCCACCCAGTATCGTTTGGCCATTATTTAAAGAGACGTGGGTTTAAAAATATCATTAATGGCAGTGTCAAACGACTTAGCAGAAGTAAACTGAGCATTTCTTTCTCTGATTACAATGATGCAAATTCATTTCTGTTGGAGCCAGACTTGAGTAAAAATAACTTCAAAGCCTTCATCCCATCATTCAATATCACTAGGATGGGAGTTGTTCGAGGAGTCCCAGCAGAGTGGACCCCTGAAGAAGTCCTCGACAATATTTCTGTGCCAATTGGATGCGGTAAAGTGCTCAAAATAAGAAGATTCAATTATAAAATACACGGCCCAATCCCTACTTGGAAACCCTCACAGACGGTTGTATTAACTTTTGATGGTCAAGTTTTGCCAAAAAGAATTTTTCTCTGTTATAATGCACTTCCTGTCGAGCTCTATTCATACCCTACAGTTCAATGCTTCAATTGTTGCCGGTTTGGCCATACTAAGATAAAATGTAACTCTACACCAAGGTGTTACAAATGTGGTCAAGATCATTCAGGTGACTCTTGTAACATTGAGAATGATAATGCAGTGTGCTTATCATGTAATGGAAATCATTTCGCCACAAACAAGTCTTGTCCAGAATATGAACGTCAGACCCGGGTTAAATTATATATGGCACAAAATTGTGTCTCATACTCGGAGGCTATTAAGTTACATCCTCCAGTGAATAAGTTCTACAGTGATGTTTTATCCTCTGCACCAACATCTAATCTCTCTTCTCATCCCCTCCCATCATCGATACCCCCTCATCAAAAAATCAATTCAAATTCCTATAAAAAAACAGTCTTTCGGAAACCTTCTGCCCCAAAATCCTCTGCCAAAGGATATGATCGCGCTATTCATAGATCACTCACTTCTGACTATGATCCTCCCTCTCCTCCAAATGGTTGTGCCCTACAAGATAAAGTCAGGGACTCAGGGGAAATTAACACAAATGTCTTAGAATTGATCTCAACTTTAATTCAAGTAATCTCAAAATCTTTCTCTAATAGTAATAACTCATTACCGTCCAACGCTGCCTCTATTATCCAAATTGTAAATTCTTTAGCCAAAAATGGCCAACTTAGGCAAGATCCTGCAGTGGAATTGCCGAAGCATAATTAGTAAAAAGTCTGACCTGATTCATCTACTTAATAAGTACAATCCATCTATATTTACCCTTTCAGAGACATGGTTGAAGCCAGGGTTTTCTTTTAAAACCCATGGTTACACCTGTCTTCGTGAAGACAGAGATGATGGGTATGGTGGGGTGGCCATTCTCATCAATAAGTCATTCTCATTTACATCTTTTCCACTCCCTTCTCACAGCAACGATATCTCTATTGTAGCTGCTATTGTAAATAATATTTGTATAGTTTCTGTATATTTTTCTCGACCATCTGTAAATATTTTAACTGAAATTAGTAACATAATTAGTATTCTCCCAAAACCCTTTTTGGTGACAGGAGACTTTAACTGTCAACATCAGGCATGGGGTAGTTCTTCTACTTCTTGCTATGGGGAACAATTACTAGACATCATCCAGTCTCATAATCTTTGTATTCTAAATACTGGTTTACCAACCCGTCATACTAAGCCTGATGAAGGACTTAGTGCCCCTGATTTGACCTTTTGCACTCCTGATCTTGCTTTGTCTTTAAATTGGTATCCTCTTTTGTCATCGTATGGCAGTGATCATTTTCCTTTAGTTATTTCTTTTCCAAATAGTAAACCCTCTGTTTCAACACTCAAACCTCGTATTAAACATAAATTAAGTAATGCAGATTGGAGTTTTTTTAGGGAATGTGTAGAGCTAAAAGTCAAAGCTTGTGAATCTCAGTGTGCCACAGATGCTGAAATGTTTGCTAAAGTTTTGATAGAGGCTGCAGATGAGACTTTTCCTCTTAAAAATGGTGCTTCTGGCAAAATCCCTTCTCCTCCTTGGTGGGATGCGGAGTGCTCAGAAGCTGTAAAAAAGAGAAAGGAAGCTGAAAAAATATATAGTGTTGAAATGACTCCAGAGAATTTCGACAGTTATTTAGAAGTATCTCGGATTACTAAAAAACTTTTGAAACAGAAAAAGTATGAAGGGTGGCAAAAATTTTGTACTTCCATTTCCCCTAACACTCCACCATCTGCTGTCTGGAAAAACATAAAACGGTTTAGATCAGCCTTCAATAATTCTCACACTCCCAAAATGCCCCTTTCCCTAGCTGATGAGTTTATGGACCACCTAGCTCCTCCCTCTGTTCCCGAACAAACCTCTATTTATCCCGTTCGCCATCTTGTGCATAGTTGGTCTGATTTAAATTCGCCTTTCACCTTAGAGGAATTAAAAGGGATCCTCTCTCATGTTAGGGACTCTGCCCCAGGAGAAGATGGTATTCCTTATTCTTTCATTGCTAATCTTAGCGATTTTACTCTCCTAACTTACCTAGAATTAATTAACTTCATTGTAGTTTCAGGTGATATTCCTCTCTCCTGGAAGTCCCAAACAATTATTCCAATTTTAAAATCCAATAAGCCTTCTGCTGACCCTTCTTCTTACAGACCCATTGCCCTATCCTCTGTTCTGGTTAAAATTGCTGAATACCTTGTCAAAATTCGTCTTGAGTGGTTTATTGAGAGCAATAATCTTTTATCTCCTTCCCAGTATGGGTTTAGAAAGGGCAGGGGTACTATTGATAGCTTAAGTGTTTTTACCACTGATATTCGTATAGCTTTCTCAAATAATAATTCAGTTCTTGCAGCATTTCTTGACATCCGTGCTGCCTATGACAGTGTTCTTGTGTCTGTTCTGGAACAGAAGCTTAATTTATTAAAAGTTCCCAACATGCTTGTAAATTTTATTGTAAATATTCTGTCAGAAAGATACATTAATGTGTATATAGATGATAATAAGATATCTAGATTAGTTTGGAGAGGTTTGCCGCAAGGTTCCGTTCTCTCTCCCTTATTGTATAATATATATACTCACGATTTAGACTCTGCCCTTGGTAGTTCTGTAGAGGTCTTGCAATATGCAGACGATCTTCTTATTTAGACAATAGGTAACTCAATAGACTCAATGTCTTCCTCTTTAACTGCCTCCCTCTCATTACTTCAGGACTGGCTATCCTCTAATGGTCTTGATCTTTCTGTCAATAAAAGTGCTGTGGTCTTGTTTTCAAGAATGAGAAAGCAACCAGATATTTGTGTTCAGTATAATTCCACTCATATCCCTGTAAAAACACAAGTAAAATTCTTAGGAGTTATTTTAGACAGCCATCTTATAGGACTGCCACACTGCGAATACATTGCTGCCAAGTGTGACCGCTTGATAAATATTATGAGATGCCTCTCAGGGGTTTGGTGGGGCGCTCATCCTTTTTCGTTGAGGTTGCTCTACAATGCTATAATAAGGAGTGTTCTTGACTATGGAACCTTCTTGTTGGAGCCTGGTAGCGCCGCTGGTTTCAAGAAATTGGATGCTGTCCAGTCCAAGGCTTTGAGAATCATCTTGGGAGCTATGAAATCTAGTCCTATTAATTGTTTACAAGTAGAGTCCGGTGATCCACCTCTTAGGTTAAGACGTCAATACCTTTCTGATAAATTCTTGGGTCGATGTCTGCAGCTCTCTGATCATCCTTTGCATGGCAAATTACAGCGTCTTTCAGAGTTGGTTGTAGCATCCAAGTATTGGTCTCACAGAGATACCCCTTGTCTACTTAAAAGTTTTCTGAAATTTTACGCTATTGAGGCTTCATGCCATAACTCCAACTTACTTCCTATCTTTCATTGCCCGTATAATTCTTTAGTACAAGTTCCAAACGTCCGTCTTGATTTAGGTATTGCGAAACATGGCTTATGTCAAAATAGTGAGTTCAATAACCTTTTGTACGACCAATTCCAGGGGTATCACACCATTTTCACGGACGCTTCAAAACACTTAAATAGTTGTGTAGGTGTAGGTGTTTTTCATGCTCAGTATACAATTGACATGCAACTGTTAAGATGTTGGTTTCTTTGAAGAAATCTCTTAGCGAATCCCTACTACCTATCCATACATTTATGAAAATATTATGTACGTTAGAAAAAATATCAAAGACTTCGAAAATGTTGATGGCCACCATAATGTTAATACTAGAAATAAACATAAATTGTCATTTCCACTATTTAGACTTGCAAAAGTTAACACATCCTTTATGGGGCACTGTATAAGGTTCTACAACAAAATTCCTCAAGATATATTAGAGTTACCTCCAACGCGATTTAAAAAATGTGTTAAGCACATTCTGTGCAAAAAGGCTTACTATAACATCAAGGATTATTTAGAAGACAAAGATGTTTGGCATTAAACAGTAGATTAATATTATTTAAAGGACGATTGTGACTAGTGTTCAACACATTCATGACTAATATTTTAAGTTGAAAACTCTGTTAATTAAGTTAAAACGTGTTTTGAAAAGAATAAATGTGGAGTTTCTTTGTTAGTTTCTTCTCCACATAATCCATTAATTGTGAAACTAGCAACTTTGACGTTCATTAAGTAAACATTCTGTTTTTACAATGAATAAAAATATTTGAATTGAATTGAATTGAATTCAGTATACAATTGTTCAAAAAATTAGACTCCCCCCTGAAACGTCGGTATTCACTGGAGAATGCTTTGGGCTCTTAAAGGCAGTGGAATATATACTCTTGATGGGTCTGCGGAATACTCTGGTATTGTCAGATTCCCTAAGCTCTCCAGGCTCTAGTTAAATTTCCATTTTTTCATCTAAATCAGCCAATAATTTTTGATATACGTAAGTTATTACTTCAATGCTCTGAGAAAGGTCTTACAGTTCATTTTGGTTGGATCCCTTCCCATTCCGGTATAGTTGGCAATGAAAAAGCAGATAAACTGGCCAATGAGGCTGTGGAGTGTGGGGATCTGTTTCCGTTCCAAAATTATTCTAGCGATCTCACCACTCTTCCCAGGCTTTATCTCCAGGAGTCCTGGGATAAAATCTGGGCAGAGGATTTCACAAAAGGTATGCATTATCACAGAATTCAACCTGTTATTTCATCAAAGCCCTGGTTTTGTCGAACAGATGCCAAGTTTAGTAAGAAGGTTACTTCAATTATGATCCGCTTGCGTTTGGGCCATACTTCAACCCCGGCCCACCTTGCTAAGCTTGGCATTGTACAGAGTCCTGCCTGTGCTTGTGGAGCTAAGGTGGGAGATATAAATCATTTGTTATTTTCCTGTACTAATTTTGACAATTCTTCCTTTTTTGCTTCCCTGATTTCCCTTGGTGTCCCCTTTCCTTCCTCAGCATCCTGCCTTTTATATAATTTTGATGTAAATATTTATAAATGTATTGCTAAGTATATAAGTAAAAATGATATTAAAATTTAATTTTAGATTTTATTGTACATATAATTTTTTTAACTATATTCCTAATGTCATTATCACCTGATTTTAATTATATTCCTAATGTTCTTATCACCTGATTTTAAAAATACCCTTTTCCAAATTCCGTTTAATGTTTCCTTTTAAATTCTGTTCCGTTTCCCTACCTTTAACCTTAGTCCTCGTCCTCGATAACTTGACACTGGCGTAGGCACAAATCGTGCAAAGCCATTAGCCAAAGCCAAACCCAAAAAAAAAAAAAAATTCAATTAATAATTTTGACTTCACTTTCATTGCTGCCGTTTTTATAACACTAATTTATTTTCATGTATGGATACACGCTAATATGACGCCACAGAACGAAATATTGTATCGTGATATGCCCTTTTCGACAGAGACGCCACAAGTAAGTTTTTTCTTTATTTCTGAATGTATTATAATTTAACGGTAAAAGTTTCAACTTTAGTGAACATTTCACACAATTTGTTTAACTGCTTACCTTTAGCCTGCATATAGGTACCAAAGACAACTATAAACACACTATAGTTATGTCGTGGTTATGTTATGTCCTAGGTTTTTGCAGTTTTTGTTAAAACCAACTAGGTATGTATGAATTTTGGTAGTAGTTTTTGTAAACGGAGGAAGTAGGCGCTGTCTGCTGTAATACAGGTGATGAACCTAGCACAGCAGCGGATGCTAAATAACTTAAATGATAAACCAAACATGTAATTTGTCACCACCTAGTTTTAGTCTAGTAGGTATAAGACTTTTATGTCACAAATAAATTACTTACTTACTTACTAGGTACATTGAAAGAAAATGTGTGTAGGACATAACTTTAATGTGTTTTAGTTATATCCAAAATAAAATATTTATTTTGTTAGTAAAGGATTAAGAGCGATCAGCATTACAACGGGCCGCGGATGTGCAAGCGCAACGATACAAACTTTAAACATTTAGTTTGTACCGTTGCGCTAAAAATATATTACATTAAAATTTATTTTCAGGGAGAATTTTATACTTTCATTGACATAAGTTATATACCAGAAAATTGCGAAGATTGTATGGGTGGTGTAATCAAATGCAGAACCATTGGTATTTTGAGTAGTGATCTCGGGAAATATTATTTGAATAATGTGAGTTGTTAAAGCGTATGTTTTAATCATAGGTTTTTATTTGTTCCTTTAACTGAACTTATAGCTATTTACTTACCTGCAGATTAACCAGCCTGACGATATAACTAGAATAAGGCTATCCATGTTGTACCTTGAGGAACCACCAACTTCCACAGTGATACCTTATCCTGTCCAAGTATTTGGAGAATTGCAGTGGAAAAACAAGCCTGTTATTTTTGCCAGGGTGATTCAAGTATTTATTATTCCATTTTATTGAAACATGATTCTCGATTCTAAGTTATATAATCTTACATATTATGGATCCTTTTTCATTCTTCAGCATATGACAGCAGCCATGGCCATCAGAATGAACCGTTTTTTAAACGATGTATGGACATTACACTCAGCTAACAACATGCCCATTATTCAGCCTTAAACAAGAAAGAAGTAAAAAAACCAGTTGCTTTAAATGGAAAAAAAATATTACATTAAAATATTTTTACTAGAATTCGAGAGTAAGTTAAAAATATATAAAGCACTTTTTATTTAATGAGTTTTTCTTTTTTATTATTGATCGTGAGAGTCACTGTGCAACTAACATACAGTTCCTTTCCGGAGTGCAACCATAGAACCCTGGCCTCAAATAGGTAGACTTCGTTTTCGCTTACGTACTTTTGTGATTTGCAGTAGCAATATCACTCGTTAACCGTGAAGGAAAACATCGTGAGGAAACCCTAGCGTCTGAGTTATTTACATACCTCAGCGCTTGTTACGTACAATGGCCCAACTATGAGGCTTAGTGCGTTAATCTCGGGTCTAAATAACTAGTAAACAGTTCCTTTATAGATTGGAGGAGGAGGACTGGAGGTTATCGTTAATGCTCAGTTTTTTATTTGAATCAATAGGGATAGTAGATAAGAGTAGAGAAATAGACCTAGTGCGGGGCCCGGGCATAGTAAGTATTCTTCCAATAACCTTTTTTAAAACAGTTAATTTTTACTTTACTTTTTAGATTACATAACACAACGCCTTATCAATACAAACTAATACCTACTGTTGTTTTCTCTTGACCTCGTGTGAGTTTCTTGTGATACACCTCCACGTCCAACAACCTGAGAGTTTTCAAGGTGCACCTTCACTTCTCCCGCACCACGTATATCTTCTCCTCTTTTCTCTTCGCGTCGTGTTCATCATCATCATCAGCCATTTGACGCCCATTGCAGGACATAAGCCTCCTTCGTGGTTTTCATAACCATGAAGGGTTTTGCCATAATCGCCACGCTTGGCAGGCGGGTTGGCGATCGCAGTATGCGGTTGGATTCTCAGGAAGACGCTGCTGCCCGTCTCCTGGTAGGTATTTGATTTCCGCGTCGTGTTACTCGTGATGGTTCTCAAAGTATAACTTCCTTACAAGTTTTATTGAACTGAGTTCACAAGATGCGCCTTTCTCTTATTATGAACTAGTAATTTCACCATTCTCCTCTTTCCTCTTCGCCTCGTGTTTCTTTCGATGATCGTCTAAGTCTACCTTCCTTACAAATTTCAGTGAACAGAGTTCACAAGGATGCGACTTTCTCCCACTATGAACGGCCATATGCCTCTTTAGATGCGAAGCTCTGGTTAGGCGGAGACCGCAGATGCTGCAAACATGGGGTTTTTCTCCCGTGTGGATGACAATGTGTTGCTTTAAGTCACTGCGTGAGATGAAGGTCCGGCCACAGGCATCGCATTCAAAATTTCGCTCGCCTTTGTGACACCTGGAAATGAAAGAAAAAACAGTAAGAAATCTCTCCCGCGCGCTACAACTCTTATTTTATTTTTTTATTCAAGGAGAAAAACAATTTAAAAACTTATAAGATAAAAAATATTACACTTAAAGTTCGTTTTACCGGCGCGTGAGACAGGGAGACGTTATCTCTCCGAAACTGTTCACGAACGGACGGGAAGATGTCTTCAAGCTTCTGGAATGGCAGGGACGCGGCATCTATATCAAGGGCGAGTACGTCACTCACCTTCGATTTCCCGACGATATTAGTCGTAGTCATGGCAGAAACGATGGAAGACCTCGGCATAATTCTCTAAGACCTCAGTCGAGTTTCCCAACGTGTGGGCCTTAAAATGAACATGGATAAAACGAAGGTCATGTCGAACGCCCGTGTTGTGCCCACCCCAATAACATTGGGGAACTCAACTCTCGAAGTTGTAGACAAATACGTCCAACAGAATAGGTATAATACAGTCCAACTAGGCCGGTCCAACTTCGTGAAAGAGGTCAATTGTCGAATCCAACTCGGCTGGGCAGCATTCGGGAAACTTAGAAAAGTCTTTTCGTCTAATATACCTCAATCGCTTAAGACAAAATTATACAATCAGTGTGTGTTACCAGTGCACTGGTAACACACACTGATTGTATAATTTTGTCTGTGATGACTTATGGCACTGAAACGTGGTCTCTGACTATGGGCCTCATAAGAAAGCTGAAGGTCACGCAACGAGCTTTGGAAACGAGCTTCTCTACGAGATCGAATCAGAAATTATGAGATCCGTAGACGAACGAAAGTCGTCAACATAGCCCAGCGGATTAGTAAGTTGAAGTGGCAGTGGGCGGCGGGGCACATAGCACGCAGAACTGATGGCCGATGGGGCCGAAAATTTCTCGAATGGAGACAACATATTATAGGCAAACGCAGCGTAGGACGACCAGCCACAAGATGGACAGATGACCTCATCCAAGACGCTGGATGCAAGCCGCTTCAAACCGGTCTTTTTGGAAATCCATGGAGGAGGCCTATGTCCAGCAGTGGACTTCTTGTGGCTGAATGATGACGTTTTACCAATTCCTCAGCATTTCCCACAGATAGATAATTTTAATATAATAAGTATGAGGTTGTGCAACACACAATGTAATTAGGATCTAAAATGAAAATATACTGGCCTGCAACAGTAAGTATCACACTTTTAAAATTGGGATAACGTTTTAAGTTCACAAGATATACTTTCGAAATAAAAAGAACTCCAAAGAGAATTTAATTTTGTACATAAAAACTTTATAGTCGGTAAGCTTCTTTTAAGAATTGGCTGAAAAAAAAACTTCAAAAACAAAACCATTCCTTTTTCAAAGTGGACGTTTCCGAATTACAATTTTACCATTCACATTTTTCTTTCTGTTTTAAATTTTTTTCAAGATCGATGGGTCTTGTTTTAAAAATGTATGCTAAAAAGCACATAACATTTATTTATCATGCCTCTTTCAGTTGAAGAATGTATCATGGCTTTTCTGGAACTAGGCATCAGTATGCGTCGCACTGAAAGAATGGTGGGTGTGACGGTACTAACGGTCCAGAAGGTAAAGCGAAGGTACGAAGAGACTGGACACCATCTGAGGAGACCTTGTAATGGCAGACCCAGGTGTACCAGTGCCCGAGAAGATCGTTACATTATTTCCACTGTAAATCGCCACCAAAATGCAGTTGAAGTCCAGCAACAGCTACTTCAGACCCGGAGGGACTATATTAGTGACAGTACAGTGAGAAGAATACTTGCTGAAGCAAATTTGAAACCCCGAAGACCAGCGAGTGGCCCAAAACTCGAGAGACAGCATCGAGTAGCGAGACTGCGATACGCCCGTGAACACATGCAGTGGGATAAAGAAGAATGGTCAAGAATTTTGTTTACAGATGAGTCTCGATTATCCCTTTACACTTCTGATGGAAGGCGAAGTGTTTACAGGCGACCTGGTGAGCGATACCTTCAAGCCTGCATCTCAGAAAGAGTCCAGTACGGTGGAGGCAGTGTACATGTATGGGCTGGCATATCTTCAGAAGGTCGCACAGAGCTAGTAGCCATAGAAAATGGCACCCTCACTGGGCAAAGATATGCTCAAGAGATTCTCAATGAGTATGCAGGGCCGTATTTAGCAAATATGGGTGATGGATCGATGCTGATGCATGATAATGCCCGGCCACACACGGCTCATTGGCCTAATTACGCTCACCAAATCCTAAGCGATTCCAATCGTCTAACTGTCAAATTCCATACTAATTTGACAGTTAAACGATTGGAATCGCTCAGGATTTGGTGAGCGTAATAGAGGGGCATATCGTACAAGAGTATATTCAGGAGGTCGGTATCAGCGTGATGGCTTGGCCATCAAGAAGTCCTGATCTCAACCCGATTGAACACGCCTGGGATGAGCTTGGGAGGCTAGTCAGAAATCGCAGACCACCACCTACTACCCTCAGGGCACTAAAGCAGGCCCTGGTAGAAGAATGGGAGAATATTCCCCAACATCGGCTCCGAAACCTAGTGTTCAGTATGCCAAACCGGCTCGAGGAGGCAATACCAGTTATTAAAAATTAAATAACATGTAATACATTTTAGTTGAATTTTTTTACACTAAACTAAAAATGTCTATTTTCATTGTTTTATATTTTTTAAGTTAAAAATGTTACTAATGTATAATTTTAGTTTCTAAGAATTAAAGCCTATAAAATTTGCAACAAAACGTTTTTAATCTTAAACCTCTACCTTCTATAGTTAAGAAAAAAAAATTGAAAAGTGTGATACTTACTTTTGCAGGCCAGTGTATACAAACAACAAAGCAACTGATTTGAAAAGAGATACATAGGTAAATATGCACATACTCTCGCTCTCTGAGAGAAGACCTACCGCTTACAACCTATTTCGTGAGACGTATATAGGCCGCATTTTTCGTATTATTATACTGGTTAAGAACTGTAAACTAGGATCATTGTGGTAGGAACATCAAAGAGTGGACTGGTATTGACACTGGCCTAATCCACTTATATTCGAAAGAATTATTCAGAATGAAGCCAATGACGAGAAGGTACTCTAAGAAGTTAAGCCATTTGGCGTCGTCCGGTGATCACGAGTAGTATTACACATGTAAACTGGATATGAGTAGCTTCAATAAAGCCCCAATGACAATTTGGTAGAGAAATTTAATTTATGTTGAATATTAAAATACCTTTCTCATCGGCTATTGCTTCCTCAGTTATAATGAAGCGACATGACAGAAACCACCGAGTCCACCGATTTGGAGTCATTCAGCGTGCTATGATTTATCACATCAGAAATGAAACAATTCGCCAAATAACTAAGGTGATTAAAATAGCCTATTTATGAGATAGCCGATAAAGGATCTCGAATGCCGACCAGTGACAGAAAAACGCCGCGTAGGACCAGCAATCTGAGGCAGATTTCTGGTGGCGGCTGAATGATGATTGCCAAGGACGAAAAGAAGTGGCGGGCCCGGGGGGAGGCCTATATCCTGCCGCTGCTAAATATGGAGTGATTGATATTCATTTACCTTAGATGATACTGTAAATGGCCTGCAGTTCTAAAGCTTCTAGGACACAGAGAGCAGTTGTACGGCGTCTCACCCGTGTGCTTGCGCTTATGCGCGATAAGTCCAGCTGGCTGCGCGAATGAAGCGCCACAGTCAGCGCAGGTCAAAGGCTTCTCACCCTGGAAAAACCAACATAACTTTCTTTCATCAGATTTCAAATTCTCTGAGAAAACAAACAATAATAAAAAACAATTACTTAACTAAACATGAACTTATCATTTATATTTAAAAATAAATTAAGTTAGATCAGTGAAATAACCTAAATGACATCTTTAAGTCGTTATTATTATAATCATTGCATCATCAAGGTTTCAATTCGTGTGTAACAGTTTTATTCATGAACTGTGATTGCATAAACTAACAAACATCCAACATCTTAAAACAATATGAAAACTTACACTATGCGTTCTGTTATGAATTTTAAGGTTTTGGGCTAACGAGAATTTCTTGTCACAGTGTGTGCAGGAAAATGGCTTCTCTCCAGTATGAGTTCTCAAGTGACACATGAGACGAAATCTAAAAAAAATATTATCTAATGTAAAAAACAACTATGTATTATTTTTGTTACAAGTCATGAAGAAATTATAGTATGCTGTCATACCTGGATGACATCACTTTTCCACAAGTGAAGCACTGCTCTTTATGAGCTTTCTTCTTTTTATTAAGGTTATCCTTTTTATTTGCTTCTTCAGTTTCAGTTTTGTTAGTTGGTTTATCTAAATTACTACAATAATTTTCCACAACAGATAATTCACATTCTACAATGTTGTATTCAATATCTGATAGATCTCCTTCAATGTTACCCAAAGTATTTAGAGGCTTTTCTAAGCTAAAAACGTCATCTGAATCTTGAGTCAAGTCATTCAAAGAAGCTCTTAATTTAGAATCAGAAATTTCGCATCTTTTTATAAATATTAAACATTTTTTCAATTTTTTTTTGCATCTTAAACAAATTTTATCTGGCAGTCCATCGTCGGGATGTATCTGTAAGAATTATATGACAAATGAATTATTTTATTTTTATCACACCTGCTCTGAAAATTCGTACTAATTATACCAATTAGAGGGAAGAAACACCTTTATCCCGCCCTTCAAATCCTTTCATCCCAAGGTATGGAAGTTTGTATGAAAATCCTTCCAACCCAAGGGTGGGAAGTATGTATGAAATTCCATTACATACCCGGTTTTTTTTTTAATTTGTCAGCAGTCATACTGCAAAGACTTTAACTGTCTACTAATTAAATTTCAAGTAAATTGTTACTGGCCACATAGTTTTTTTTTACCAGTTACCAACCTCCTTGGTGCATACAGAAAATTAAAAACGAAATTATTTTTGTATATAAAACGCGCGGAATCACGGAAGAAGTGGCTGCATGACCTGCACTTAATAATTTCTATGCATTTATGTCTATAATTTTCCTCGTAGGTGTAATAAAAAGCACTATACATACCTCAGGATAAAGTACAGTTCCATACCTCAAATGGTTTGCGCCCCTCGCAAGCTCGTGGCGCAAATGCCATAATCTAGGTATGGAACTGTCACTTTCTTCCCTCTGAAGTAATGTACTATTCCCTAGCATGTTTATTACGTTAAGTGGCTGAATGAGGATGAGTAGGGCGGAGGACAGAATGAAGTGACGTGACTTGGGAAATGTTTGAAAATCACGTTTTTTTCGATGACGACACAATTTTTTCTTTCTTAAGCCCTTCATGCAAGATAGAACATTCCTCCGCCCATCCCTAGAGTTACGGGAGATGAGACACGAAAATGTAAAGATTGATCTGCCGGTCTGCTGTGTAATGACAAAGGTGCACAATGGACAAACAATAACTTGTGTGGTTCGACTCTGCATGTAAAGATCCAACAGATTCAAGATGGGTAAACTATACTCACTTGCACTTTGGCAATAGACATAATTATTGATGACATTTTGTCAGAATCAAGCAATCCAAAAATGTTGCTCAATGAACCAACACTAAGACAAATCCTGCATTTATCTAAAGACATACTTTTGAAATACTTAAATACAAACTAAACTGGTACTTTAATAATGATTTGATGGATCTTTTTGACAGTTTGATCTTTGTTTGAGCTAGCGTTTCAAAATCACGAAATCGTGCGTGAGTGAATGATTTGCATAACTGTCACTTTTCTTCGCTCAGATGTTCATCGTTCTCTATTTTTAGTCTGTGATGTCTGGTCTGCTCATAGAGGGGTCTACTTCACGCCTCGCCTACCTCTATATATATAACTATTCTTCACGCAGATTGAATCTCAGACTGAATTAGTGATGACCGATTACAATTTTAGCACCGGTATTTTCCAATTACTTTGGATAAAACCGGTTTTTTTTCGTTTCATGTCTTATAGTTTATCTAATGGTGTTTTTCACTTTAAAACATCATTTATCTTCCAGAGCGCACCTAAGAAGCTGAAAGTTTGTAACTGATACCGTTTGAAGTTTTAGAAAATTTATTGTTTACTTGACAACATGAAAATTTGAAGTGAGGAAAAATACAATATCTGATGTTTGTCAGATGTCACTTTTCAAATAGAGAGTAAAAATTGCATTAACATCTTTTTGTTACTCTGTCGACTATACATTAGACCTCCTTTCTCTAACACTCCTCCTCCAATTTAACTCTCTTTAACTTCACACACAACACCCATACTTAAAGTACACCACACAAACTTCCCTTTCAGCAAAGGCTTGGTCAACGAGTCAGCAACCATACGCTCCGTCTGGACATACTCCAACTCAATATGCCCTTGTTCAACTGCCTCTCTCACAAAATGGTGGCGTACTGCAATATGTTTTTACGCTGATGATGCACTGGGTTATGCGCAATTGCGATAGCAGATTGGCTGTCACTATAAATCTTAATGGGAAATTCAGACTGGCCAGTTATTTCAGCCACAAATCTCTTTAAGAAAATTGCCTCTCTGGCAGCTTCCGACATTGCAACATATTCAGCTTCCGCTGTAGATAGTGCAATGGTCCTCTGCTTCTTGCTTTCCCAGCTGACAGCAGCTCCCATGTGCAAGAACACTGCTCCTGAATATGACCTCTTATCATAGCAAGAGGCATGACTTGCATCTGCATAGCAATGTATTTCGTCTGATGTCTTCTTGTACATCAGTCCGAATTCTTTGGTCCCTTTAAGGTATCTTATCACACGTTTAGCAGCTATCCAATGCTCCTCAGTGTAGCAGCTGTTAAACTGACTTAGATAATTAACGGCATACGAAATGTCCGGCCTTGTGCATACCGATAAGTACATCAAAGATCCAATCATACTTTGATACGGTATGTTAGGATCGGGTCTGTGATCCGGCCCTGGCTTGATTAGGTTTTGACCGGTAACTGCAGGCGTGGCAGCTGGCTTGCAGTCTTCCATCCTGAAAGTTTTCAACACCTTGTTGACATATTTCGTCTAGTCAACCTTTATTCTTGATTCACTTTGAGTGATCTGCATACCAAGGATCAACTCTGCTTTTCCTAAATCCTTCATTTCGAATTTCGACATGAGATCCTGCTTCACCTTACGTAACTCTGCTTCATTATTCCAAAAAATTAACATATCGTCGACATAGACTGCTAGTATGATCACATTGCTTCCTTTTGACCTCGTGTAAACGCAGGGTTCGTTCTGCGATCTCTTGAATTCCAACTTCAACAACTCACTGTTGAGTTTCGTGTTCCATGCCCTCGGCGAGTGTTTGAGTCCATACAAGGACCGCTTCAATAAACAAACATGCGACTTCTTTCCATGTTCCTCGAAACCATCTGGTTGTCTCATATATACCGTCTCATCAAGTTCTCCATACAGGAATGCCGTCTTGACATCCATTTGGTCTATCTTCAATCCTTGTTTGACTGCTTGCGCAATCAAAGCTCGTAGTGAGCTATGTCTCACAACTGGCGAGAACGTTTCGTCGTAGTCAATTCCACATCGTTGACTAAATCCTCTAGCAACAAGCCGTGCTTTATAGCGTATCTTATTTCCCACCTCTTCTTTGATTCGAAATAACCATTTCGAATCAACGACGTTACGAGCTTGTTGTGGTTCTACTAGTATCCAGGTACCATTTTTCTTTAAAGCATCAAGCTCCTCCTGAATAGCAGTTCTCCATTGCTTATTGTCTGGTCTGGATAATGCTTCTTGAAGGGTCAGTGGATTTGGTTCTGAATCAGCTGCTTGGTATAGAACGTAGTCTGGAAACTCCCGTGGTTTCCTATCCGTCAGCGGATATCTCCTTTCTGTTCCTTGAAGCACACTTTCTGAATCCTCACCCGGTGGTTCGCAATCCTCGAAAATTTCTGGTTCTTGATCTTCAACCTCAATATCAGGTTGATGAACCTTGGGTTCTGGGAATCTTTCTTCATCTTGAATCCCTGGACTCTCAATCCCATGGGATTCAATTATTACTTCTGCATTTACAGGATTCTCATCCAGATTATCATCCTGCAGAACTCCCTCTGGAGGCGTCCACAAATCAGCAGTCTCTTCTGAGTCTCTGTCTGATTTTCTTTCAGGAAGTGACATAAACTCCACTGAGTTCTCTTCTGGATCCACTCCATCCGTGTATTTGCTATCTTCCAGGAATACCACATTCCTTGCCTTAAATTGTTTTCCTGTTGCAGGTTCTATCAGGCGGTATGCTTTCGCATCGTCACAGAAGCCAGTGTGGACTAACTCTCTGCTCCTCGCATCCCACTTGATCCTCTTCTGACTTGGGATGAGCATAAAAGATTTGCACCCAAATGTCCTCACCATACTCAGATCACATTTCCGACCAGTCCATTTCTCCTCAGGTGTCATGTTGCGCACCGCAATGGTTGGTGATCTGTTCTTCAGGTATACTGCATGATGGACAGCCTCTGCCCAGAACCGTTGAGTTAGTCCAGAATCTTGCAGCATGCTTCTGGCTTTCTCGCAAATAGTGCGATTCGACCTCTCCGCCACTCCGTTCTGTTCTGGCGTGTAGTCAACAGTCAGCTGATGGTGGATCCCGTTCGCCTTCAGGTAGCCATCCATCCTTTTGTTGACATATTCCGTGCCATTGTCTGATCGCAAGATCTTGATTTTCTGGCCGGTCTGATTTTCCGCATAAACTTTGAAGTCCTTAAACTTTTCAAAAACATCACTCTTTTGTTTCAAAAAGTACACAAAAGTCTTGCGCAATAAATCGTCAATAAACGTAACAATATAAAGGTTTTTACTAAAAGAAGGAACTCGCATTGGCCCGCATACATCTGAGTGTACCAATTCTAAAATTTCATTAGCCCTCGTACCCTTATTCGTAAAAGTTTGTCGCGTTTGTTTTCCCATTATGCATGAAATGCAGTCTAAATTGTGTGTACAATTTGGAAAACTCACCCCGGTTGCCATCTTATCTCTCAGTAACTTCAGGTTCCTCAGTCCTAGATGTCCCATCCTTCTGTGCCACAGGACCTGGTCATTTTGCTCACCTCCTGTTGTCGCTAGAGCAGCACCATATGAGCAGTCCTTAATTTTGTAGATACCTCGTTCCGCCCCCCTGTCGCAACAGTTTCGCCATAAACCTCGCACTCGTTACTCTTAAAGATGTCGCACCCCGTCTCTGTGAACACTAATACATGCCCTTTCTTAGCAATCGCATTCACACTCAATAAATTAGATGCTAACTTCGGTACATAAGTAACATCACTTACCGTCATCTTGTCAGACACAACCATACCAACACTTTCGCCCAACACCTCGTTTCCATCCGCACACATAACTCTTAAAGGTGTAGGAGTTTCTTTTAAGTCTTTTAACCAAGCTTTTGTCTTCGTCATGTGGTTTGAAGCTCCAGAGTCGATTACCCAATCTTCTGCAGGTTCACACGCATTGCCGAAGGCAAATGCTTGATGTGCTTCCTTCTTTATCTCCTCTTTTTTCTTGTTATTAGGACATTGGTAACATTTATGAGGGCCTCCACAGATATAGCACTTCAATACTTTCTTTGCAGGTTTGCTAGTATTGACCTTGCTCTTTGTGTGTTCATTTTTCTTTGTTAGTAGTGCTGATTTTGACGTATCACTTTTACTTCCTGAAGCTGTGTAAGCATCCTCCATTTGAAACAGTTTGTTCTTTACGTAGTCAGACGTAAGTTCGATATTACTGTTCGATATTATTGTCATTTTCAGTGGTTGAAACTCCGCCGTCAGACCTTGGAATAGCAGAGCAGCCAACAGTTCATCATCGACTTCCTTTCCAATGTCTCTCAGTTCCTGGGATATCGTTAACATAGCTGTAACATATGCCCGTACGGTTGAAAATTGCTCAAATTTCAGACTGACTAATCTGGATAGCAGGCGGCACCGATTATTCAAGCCTTTATCCTCAAATGTCTGTCTTAGCTTCTCCCAAGCTTCCTTAGCTGTCTTCGCAAGGCGTATGTGCACAAGACATTCAGGCATCACCATTATGCCTATCTTGGCTTTAGCCTTCTGATCTCTCTTTACAGCTTTCTCATCAGTCGGGGCTGGCGTCGTGCTAGTGTACTCCCAAAGATCTTCGTAGACAAGTGCCATTTCCATTTGCACTTTCCACGTCGAGTAGTTAGAGCTACCCTCTAGCCTTGCCATCAGCGGCATGTTTAAATTATTACTTGCCATCTCGTTGACTGATTTCTCAATGTTGTCTCCACTTCCACCAGAGCCACTCATGCTCTGTCTCCGGCATCAATCATCAAATTAATCAAGCGTCCTGGGCCCAGAACCTAATGGTGTTTTTCACTTTAAAAACACCATTATTATCAAAACGAATTGTCAAACAGGTCAACAGCATAATACTGAGTATCTCAGCCTGAAAATACCAATTATTGTCGGCAGAGGTTACCAAAACATAAACTGAATTAAATTTGTTTTTACATAATACCTGTCTTAGTTTGAAAATAATGGTTTTATGTTAAACAGCTTGTATTTGCCTTCTCTCCCGTTCGGACCCCATAAATTACGTTATACAAAGTAATCCATTGGTTTTTATAAAATACCGGTTATTATCTGATTTTAGAAAAAGCGGTTCATCACTAGACCAATTCTCTTTGCACTAGACTAAATGTCTGTTTCAAAAAGTTCGCGTTTGTTTGTTTTCGTGGTGATATTACACAAATATTTGTAACTTTCCGCAGTTTATTCTCTAAAACAATAAAGTAAAACCATGCCATCAAATCTGATTGAGTTACGTCCAAACCGGCGCCTTCTAGATCACGATTTCGAAGGTTATAAGTTGAATCTGCAGGCGCTGCCACATTGGTCTCACAGCCTTGCAGTTCCTGTCGACTTGGTGTTTCCTGATGAGGTGCAATACTCTTTCATTCACGCAAAACTCTTCGCGCTTCACAATCATCTAGTCGCGGATTATTGGGACCACAGGCACGTCCTCTATTACATCGATAAGAAGCAGCAAGTACGGAAGGTTCTGTTTGATTCTGCTAACCATTTGTTCCATAACAACGTGGTTTACGATGTACCAGCGCACGTCGAGAGGGTCAATGGTCACTTCAAGCTATGCCTCTTGTTCCTTGACATGAATTTGGCTGTTATTAGTGATGGCACTGGCTATCTTCATATTGTAGCCACAGGAGGTCGACAAAGGAGTCAGAAGCAAATATGGAAAACCTTACATTCTGCGCTAGTTCTTGGTGAATGCAAATATTTTGCACTAATAGATGCAAGAACACAGGAGAAGAAAGACAAAGTGGTTTTACACTGTCTGCTGCAGTCAGTAGATCATAATGAGAATCACTTTTACTCAGTCCTTACTTGGGTGACATTTGAGGAATATGGTGAGGCTTGGAAGCAAACCAGCATGAGACAACTGCAAGGGAAAGGCACAATACACTATGCAGCTATAGAAACAAGCTTCTCGGCAGTCTATGTAGCCTCAGACAATCAATTCAAATATATTTTTGACTCTGAAAAAGATATCACAGAAGCAAAAGTTGTTGACCCAAAGAAGATTGTGTACACATGGCTGCAAAGTACAGAAGATATATCTCTAACCTTACAGTTATCTTTAGGTTACAACAAACATCTTCTGCACATTACTGTAATGCCACTAAGCATCAAAGTAAGCTATGCTGGAACAGTGTTTGTTGAGGGTAAACTCAGACACAAAGTAGACAGTGAGCTTACAACCTGGAATGTACAAGAAGGTGGACAAGTCGATATTTTGTTAACAAAATCCGAAAGCAAGTTATGGGAAGAGCTAATAGAAGGTGGAGATGCATGTGGGGAACAGATCTTTGATAGAAGTATGTTGGAAGAGACCCACAGAAGACTGGCACACTTATGTTCAGAGACTGAAGCACCTCCTGACCAGTCCGTACCTGGCCTTTCAACTCAGGAACTAGAGGAATGTGATGCTGCATCTGAAGAGGATACACTCTTGGGTAAGACAATTTAGATAGATAGATATCACTTTATTGCACACCAGTAATTTACAGAGATATAAGGTAAACTTAATGTCTAGTTTTTAATAGTATACAATCAGCGATCTGCATTGTAACCCTGGGCATGGAAACCTAGCCTATGAAACGGACTGTCTTTGCTTATCTCTAGCGGCGTGCATTGCCCAATGAGATGCAAGTATTTGTTCCCTAAGGAGTTCGACCTGTGGAACGGAGTATAGGTAATGGTATTGGTTCAATTCTGTGGTTCATATGGTGATCAGGATAGATAGATACAGAACAGTTTATTGCACAACCAGGGAAAAAGAAAAATTGTAACAATTATTATTTCTTAAATCTAAGTAATGTTATAAAATTGGCGGTTTTATTGCTCAGAGAGCGATCTCTTCCAGACAACCTTTGGATGGAGTGGATTGCAGGAAGAATATAGTCAGTTAAGTATCCAAAGTTCGTGACCAAAACTATAATATCACCAAGCAGATGTTTTCGAGGTGTTGGTTTGTGTGAGTGAGCAAATAATATTGTGTAAGTGTGTGGATACTTTTGATTGTTATAGGGTTCCACTAAAGAGTGGTGGTAGTGGTGATAGCGCAGCGGTAGAACGCCGGCTTTACATTCGTGGATTCAAATCTTGGCTTGTTGAAATGACTGTTTAAAAGTTATAGTTACGTACATTTGTAAATTTACTGTAGTAATAGCACCCGCTAATGTGAAGGAGAACATCGTGAGGAAAGCCTAATGTCTTAAGTATTTACATACTTTAGCGCTTGCTATGTACCAAACTATGAGCCTAAGAGTTCCACTAAGTAGTGATAAGATAAGATAAGAATATTCTTTATTGTACCAGGAAAAACACAAACATGAAATGTTTACAAAAATGCGGTACAATTGGCGGCCTTATTGCTTATAGCAATTTCTTCCAGGCAACCGACGATGGAGAGTTGTTGAAGGAAAAGTGAGACGGGTAGTAGGTGCAAATATGAATATTAATCTACATACTTATACATAATAATAATAATTATACTTACTTATACCTTTACGTACTATAGGTATATCAATTGAATCATGTGATTTTAAAACGACATGTCCTTTCATTACAACTTCGCAGGAAATAGAAAACTGTTTTATTCAAATACTAATATCTACAACAGCAATATTTTAGCATATTATATTGATTTCTGTATGAATAAACTACAATTTTTTTTTCTAATGTAAATCAATAGGTAGATGTAAATAATTTAATAAAAAAAAATGGGCAAGTGTTATTTTAAAAACTCATGTGACTTGTGTTGTTTTAAAATCACATGCTTCAATTATAAACATACATAAAGTTACAATAAGAAAAGACATAGGTACCTACATTCAGGAAAACAATAATAATTGAACTACTTAAGTACTGGAGAGAGCTGGAGGAGGCCTATGCCAAAAGGCACGCCAAGTTGCGAGACATACTATGAATTAACCAAAACTTGTGCAAAACTTTGAATTGTGATTCTTGTAGCAATTTTCGGAATAAAAGGGCTTATTATTATACTTAATAAATTAGAGTTATAGATATAAAATCAAAAATCAAAATCAAATTTTTTTATTCAAAGTAGCACAGAAACTGCGACTTAATGAACGTTACAAGTTAAACTAGGTGTCAATTTCAAAATCTAGATCATTTTGGAGAAAAAATGGACAAAAAAACTCCAAACTTAGTCTTTTCAAGTCCTTAATTTACAGGATTTATATAAATGTTCTAAAACTTATGCATTGAACTGGCTTTAATTCCAGACATCATTGTCATCTAAATAATCTTTAATGTTATAGTAGCTTTTTTGGCACAAAGTGCGCTTCACACATTTTTTGAACCGCGTTTCTGGCAAGCTTATTATATCCTCAGGGATCTTATTGTAGAAACGTTTACAATGCCCCATAAAGGATGTATTAACCTTTGCCAGCCTAAATTTTGGGAACGAAAGTTTATGTCTATTTCTAGTATTTACATTGTGTTGGCTACCTACAGTTTTAAAGTCACTGATATTTTTCCTAACGAACATAATATTTTCATAGATATACTTATACTGGCTAGCAACTGTTAGGATGTTAGTTTCTTTAAAGAAATCTCTTAACGAATCTCTATTGCCTAGCTTATATATGAATCTGATCGCTCTCTTCTGCAGGACGAAGATGGTCTCAATGTCTGCAGCCCGACCCCACAGTAGTATACCATAGGACATAATACTATGGAAGTAACTAAAATAAACAAGCCTAGCAGTTGCGACATCAGTTAGTTCCCGGATTCTTTTAACTGCGTATGCTGCAGAACTGAGCCTATTTGCCAATTTTCCTATATGAGGACCCCATTGAAGCTTTGCATCAATTGTGATACCCAGAAATACAGTTTCTTCTACAAGGTCTAGTTTATCATTCCCCAATATAACATTGCTGTCAACCATTTTGACATTTGGTAGTGTAAATTTTATACATTTTGTCTTTTTTTAATTTAATAATAAGTTATTAGAAGTAAACCAATATAGTACCTTAGAGAGAGCATTATTTGTACCCGCAAGGTCATTTTCTTGTCTCTTAATCTTAAAAATAAGTGACGTGTCATCTGCAAACAATACTATCTCTGACATATTTTGAACCATGAACGGCAAATAATTTACATATACGAGGAAAAGGAACGGCCCCAAAATAGATCCCTGTGGCACTCCCATCTTAACCTCCGACCCGGATGATTTAGTCCTATTTATGTCAGCTTTTTGAACCCTCCCTTCTAAATATGATCTCATAAGTTTTAAGCTCCTCCCATTCACTCCGTAGTGTTTTAATTTTAAGAGAACTGTTTTATGGTCTACGCAGTCAAATGCCTTCGACAAGTCACAGAAAACACCTATAGCATCCTTCCGATCCTCCCATGCACTAAATATATGTTTAACTAATGTGACACCAGCATCCGTCGTAGACCGCCCTTGCGTGAAACCGAAATGCTCACTATGAAAAAGTTGATAATTATTAAAGTGTGTAAGTAGTTGACCTAGAACTATTTTCTCGAATATTTTACTTAAAACGGGTAGAACCGAGACTGGTCTGAAATTTGTGGGATCTTGCCTGTCGCCACTTTTAAATAAAGGAACGAGCCTACTATATTTCATTAGGTCAGGGAATGTACCCTCATCTAAACATTTGTTAAAGATTCTGGCCAAATGGGGTGCTAGGACATCGATAACTGAGCTAACTATTATTACTGACATACCCCACAGGTCTTCAGTTTTTTTAAGATTTAGCTTTCTAAACGCTTTATTCACGGTATGAGCTTCAATATAATCAAACGAAAAATCGTGATCGCAGGGAGGGACATTATCTTTCAAAATACTTTCTGCAAGATCAGGAGATGAATCTAAAGGAGCCGTAGTTATAATTGGAACATTTGTAAAGAATTGTTCAAAAGCCGCGGCAACGTCTTCATTTGACGTTATTAATTTATTATCTATCTTAAGCGAAAATTCGGGGTCCGCTGATTTGGATTTACCGGTTTCCTTATTTATTATATTCCAAATGGTTTTAGATTTATTAGACGATTTAAGAATTTTGGCTTTTATATGCTAGCATTTAGCTTTGTGGCAGACGGCCCTAAATAATTTTGAATATAATTTAACATACTGTAGAAAACTAGGGTCATATGTGTATGTCTTTTTCTCATATAGTGAATAAAGTGTGTCCCTACTTTTCCGGATGCCGGCAGTGGCCCATTCACTAAATTCTACCTTATTTCAACTTGACAACTAAATTACAAATTATTTTTAAATCATTCAATTTAGTCCATATTTTTTTAGAGCCCACCAGGATTACTGAAACTACTGCTACTTGTCTCGATAACGTCTATTGCGATTGCAATTTTTTTGATTACTCCACAGTGAATTGCTTAAAGTCAGATCACAGTGGTCAAATTGTAAATTTTGAAATAGATTCAGAAAAATCTAAGCAAGTTATTCTATGCAGGCCCATTACAAGTAAAAAACTAGAATCATTTAAATTACATCTTCAAAGTAGCTTAACTGCTCATAAAGGTAAAACCCTAAATGCTAACGCCCATTACGAAGACTTCTTTAGAGTCGTTTCAGTTCATTTTGAAAATGTTTTTAAATTAAGAGAATTACCTAGCAATGAAAATAAAGTAGGGTTTAATGAATGGGCCACTGCGGGCATCCGAAAAAGTAGAAACACACTGTATGCATTGTATGAGAAAAAAACATACACATATGACCACAGTTTTATAGAGTATGTTAAACTATATTCTAAATTATTCAGGGCCGTCTGCCACAAAGCTAAATGCGAACATATAAAGAAACAAATCCTCCAGTCTTCAAATAAATCTAAAACAATCTGGACTATTATAAATAGGGAAACTGGTAAAGCCAAATCAGGAGATCGCGAATTTTCTCTAAAGATAGATGATAAAGTAATAACATCAAATGAGGACATTGCTGCGGCCTTTGAACAATTCTTTACAAATGTTCCAATTGAAACTACGGCTCCTTTAGATTCGTCTCCTGATCTTGCTGCAAGTTTATTAAAAGACAATGTCCCCTCGTGCGGTTACGAGTTTTCGTTCGACTTCATTAATCCCCATAGCGTAATTAAAGCGTTTAAACTATTAAATCTTAAAAAAACGGAAGATTTGTGGGGAATGTCAGTAATCATAGTTAGTTCAGTAATAGATGTCCTCGCTTCTCATTTAGCAAAAATTTTTAACAAATGTGTAGGTGAGGGTACATTCCCTGACCTAATGAAATACAGTAGGCTCGTTCCGTTGTTTAAAAGTGGCGATAGGCATGATCCCACAAATTTCAGACCAGTCTCGATCCTACCCGTATTGAGCAAAATATTCGAAAAGATTGTTTTAGTTCAACTACTTACGCACTTTAATAATTATCAACTTCTCCATAACCAGCAGTTCGGCTTCACGCAGGGACGGTCGACGACGGACGCTGGTGTCTTGCTAGTTAAACATATTTATAGTGCATGGGAGGATCGTAGGGATGCTATAGGTGTTTTTTGTGACTTGTCAAAGGCATTTGATTGCGTGGACCACGAGACACTTTTGGTAAAACTAGAGCATTACGGAGTAAAGGGGAAAGGTTTAGAACTGATGAGATCTTATCTAAAAGGAAGTGTTCAAAAAGCGGACATAAATCGTATAAAATCCACAGGTTCACAAATAAAAATGGGAGTACCACAGCGATCAATTTTGGGGCCGTTCCTTTTCCTTGTATACGTAAATGATTTGCCGTTTATGGTACAAAACATGTCCGAGATAGTATTATTTGCAGATGACACGTCACTTATTTTTAAAATTAAGAGACAAGAAAATAATCTTGACGATGCAAATGATGCTCTCTCGCGTGTGTTGGATTGGTTCACGGCAAATAATCTGCTTCTAAATTCCAAAAAGACAAAATGTATCAAGTTTACCTTACCAAACGTAAGATTAGTTGAAAACAACATTGTACTCGGAAAAGAAAAACTAGAATTTGTAGAAGATACCGTTTTTCTAGGCATCACAATCGATTCAAAATTGCAATGGGGTCCTCATATTGTAAAACTAGCACACAGGCTTAGTTCTGCAGCATATGCAGTCAAAAGAATTAGAGAGCTCACTGACGTTGCAACTGCTAGGCTTGTTTATTTTAGTTACTTCCATAGTATTATGTCCTACGGCATACTACTGTGGGGTCGGGCAGCAGACATTGAGACGATCTTCATCTTACAGAAGAGAGCCATCCGATTTATTTACAAGTTAGGTAGTAGGGATTCGCTAAGAGATTTCTTCAAAGAAACCAACATCTTAACAGTTGCATGTCAATACATTTATGAAAATATTATGTACGTTAGAAAAAATATCAAAGACTTCGAAAATGTTGGTGGCCATCATAATTTTAATACTAGAAATAAACATAAATTGTCATTTCCACTATTTAGACTTGCAAAAGTTAACACATCCTTTATGGGGCACTGTATAAGGTTCTACAACAAAATTCCTCAAGATATATTAGAGTTACCTCCAACGCGATTAAAAAAATGTGTTAAGCAC
The DNA here is from genome assembly GCA_947308005.1 of Yponomeuta malinellus. NCBI lineage: Eukaryota > Metazoa > Arthropoda > Insecta > Lepidoptera > Yponomeutidae > Yponomeuta > Yponomeuta malinellus. Next base: position 4,432,018 of record OX371013.1, read on the forward strand.
ATTTTGTGCAAAAAGGCTTACTATAACATCAAGGATTATTTAGAAGACAAAAATGTTTGGCATTAAACAGTAGATTAATATTATTTAAAGGACGATTGTGACTAGTGTTCAACACATTCATGACTAATATTTTAAGTTGAAAACTCTGTTAATTAAGTTAAAACGTGTTTTGAAAAGAATAAATGTGGAGTTTCTTTGTTAGCTTCTTCTCCACATAATCCATTAATTGTGAAACTAACAACTTTGACGTTCATTAAGTAAACATTCTGTTTTTACAATGAATAAAAATATTTGAATTGAATTGAATTGAATTTCCTTTCGAAGATAGCTTTTTCAATTTAAAAACTTTTTCAAAACTATCTGAAACGACCTTAAAGAAATCTCCATAATGGGCATTAGCATTGATGGTTTTATTTTTTTCGGTATGTAAACTACTTTGTAAATCAGTTTTAAATAATTCTAATTTTTTTGTTGTCATGGGCCTGTAAAGTATATCTTGTTCTGATTTTTTAAAATCAGATTCAAAGTGTACAATTTGACCACTGTGGTCTGACTTTAAGCAATTTATTGTAGAATAGTGCGAAAATTCACAGTCACAGTATACATTATCAAGACAGGTGGCTGTGATTTCGGTAATCCTAGTGGGCTCTAAGAAAATATTAACTAAATTAAAAGACTTGAAAATAAGTTTTAATTTAGTATTTAAAGTGGAATCTACCAGCAAGTCTATATTAAAATCTCCACAGACTATAAGGTTCTTGCTACTACTTGAAGCTACATTTAAGACATCCTCTAGTACTGATTCAAATAAACTGTAGTCACTGGCGGGGGGCCTGTATACGCTTACTACAATGTGCTTAGCCAGTTCAACACATGATAGCTCAATAACTTTTTCAACAGAAAGTCTGCAAATATCTTTCCGTTCTTTATATTTTAAACTACTATTTACTATTATTAAGGATCCCCCGTGCAATGCAGACTTTCTATTGAAGCAACTGGCTATTTCATAATTATGTATAGCAAAATTCATTTGAGACTCTAGTAGCCAGTGCTCTGTGACACAAAGTATATTCACTCTATGTTGTTCTAAGAACAACTCTAATTCTAGTAGTTTACCAGAAAAGCCACCCTGTAAATTTTGGTTAGCTAAGACAAGTTTGTTTAAGGGGGACTTTTCTGTTGTCTGCGCTGACAGTTTAAATCAGCAGTTAAGCTTAACCTACTTATGCTAGGTTTTTTTACAGCCTCAGAATACAGAGGTTTGCAAGTAGAATTTTTTCTACAGTTTGTATCCACGACTGGTCCCTGTTTTATTGTCTTAACAATAATAGGGTCATAAATATTGAATGCCAACAATTTGGCAATCTGTCGCTTTGAAGAAAGGGGCACATGCATTGTGTCCCTAGTCAATATAAAGTTTCGAATAAATTTATTCGTATCAAAATACAATACTTGGTCTCGATGGCCAAAGGTCATATTATACAATAGCCGGTTTAACTTATCTATCCGGGCATTTTGTGTCTCTGATAGAGTCTTAGAATAAGGAAAAGCACAGATTACAATTTTCCTTGCTTGAAGAGCAACTATAGAATCATAATAATTTGTCAAATCATCGCGCTGTATTCCTTCGCTGTCCCCTATTAATAACACAAACAATGCTATAGATCGTTAACCCTGCTTTTAAGTAGTGCCTCTTAAGAGGGCCTGGCCTGGCAGTGCATCTTCCATTCTTTAAGATATCTTCTTTTGTTTTCAGTGCGTCTGGATGCAACAAATCATGAAGCCACACATCGAATACCACTCAGCGTTCACCAGTACTTATTCAGCGTCACTATTGACCCCAAGGAAGTCCCAGCATTAGCTTTAAGACATGATGTTGACTCATGCATTTGGCAACCATACACCCAACTTGTCAACTCTGACACTTGGCCTATGCAGCATAAGGGTACATTAATGGCTTTTGGTTACATACAATCTTCAAAACAGAATAGAAAATTTGTAACATGTCCTCCAGATTTCTCATACAGTGTAGTATGTGAAGCATCCAGGCACATTTTTATTTACCGTGCTGGGTTTAACCAGGATTGCCAATTGAGGCAACGGGGCGCTAACTTAGTAAGGAATGTAAAAATTGGACAGCAACATGTTTTCAACATTGACAAGTTTGGCGAGGTTTTAGGCATCAATGCTATGAATAATTACTTATTTGTCTTAACTGAGACTACCTTGGTAGCTGTAGAGATTAGGTGAAGACGAAGCCATGTCTTCTTATGTTTATCATGAAATACCTATTACACAAAACAATGTTTTCTATCTGCAAAACACTGAAATTTACGTCCCCTAGCTACGAAAATGCTTTGCTCATTGGAAATGGATTGTTTCCTGTAATGTTTTTTAGCTTAACCCTTTAACAGGCAAGGATCCTGCAGAATAAAATAACTTTTTATAGGGGATTTTTTATTTTCATTAAAAAATATGTATTCAATGAAAAACCGTGAAAATTTCGGGATACCCCCGGAAAATTTGGTGGGAAATATATTCCCGTTGCCCTTTAGGGACAGTGAAATTGACGAAAACATGGTGCGATGCACAGGGGAACATCGCATTTCTCACACTTTATTTTGCTCCTCTTGTCATTGGTTTTGGTGCTGCATAGTGCCAACGCCTGTAAGACTTCGCCACTGGTATATGTGCACCCACATTTTGGTAACGCAGTTCAGTTGGGACAGTAAGGTTGGGTCGCCTAAGATCGGACGCATTAGTCGAAAATTTTAGACGTACATACCTACTGCATTTTTATTTGGGGAATTATAAAACGAGCGAACAAAAAAAAACTTTGCGACTGATGATGACATACTGTTTTAATAACTTGAGCGGTATGAATTTGAGTAAGCGAAAAATTAACTAAACTGAGGACGAATATTGATTTATAATAAAATCCAGAACGAGCTTACAAAAAGTGGATTGTGATAAATTCATTTCAGATATTAAAATTTTATCCGTGCGACTTCATTACTAAGTGAGCGACTGGAAATACAGAGAGGGCAACTTCAATATTAAGATAGATTCGATTTTTCTAAGTGAGGTTATACTTAGCGAACTACTAAAAAGTTCACTTTGAGCAAAGTTTTGTAAGCTGCTTTATTAATGATTATTGGTTACTGATATTCTATTTGAGGGCTTATGTTTTTTATTTTGATACGCTTTTTTAATGAAAACTAAAGATTTTTAAATGCGCGCGAATTCGAATGGGGGCGGGGCGGGCGACGAATCATTGCCAAATTTGGACTGGCAAAAAGGATCGTGCGACTGTCCCGAATTTTTCAATAGATATGTATGCAAACACGTTTTGGGGCTAGCAATTCGGCTCAAACTAACAACACCACCACTGGAAGCAAAAATGATACCCATTGGACAAAAAAGAAAACGAGACCGGCCCACTAAGTCCAAGCCAGCACTTATTTACCAGTGACGATGAGTAGTAGGGCTCCTCATACCTATCAATGTTTCTTAGTATTAATAAGAAGTTTTTTTTTAGTTGACTGAAGCGTCTTATTTTATTTTTTGTTCATTTGATTGAAATAAATGCATGCATATTACTTTATTTTTACGGAGTACATTGTTTTATTTAATTACCCTTATATTTCAATAATAAAATTTCTCAACTAATAGAATAGTGTTTCTTCAAATAGTTATTTCATATTATTTTAATTTTTTAAATGTGAGCTCATTATACTCTGCTCATTAGTGTGGTTTTTGTATTTGAAACACTTCATTTAAGATAAAATGCCGCTCAGTATAAAAAATACATTTGCCAAATATTGAAAAAAATGCAGGACGTAACGTTGACACTCATAGGTCGCTCAAATATTATGAAGCTGCTCATTTTGTATTTTAAGTAACTCAAATTAATGTTTGTAAGTTGCTGTTCTGTTGATTTCTCGTCACTCGCAGTCAGTCGCTCACTTAGTAATTCTTTAACCCAAATTAATTAATTTTGACACTTAGAACTGTAATTTACAGTCACTCGTTTTATTGCTACCCTTTTTATTTTATGTTTCATCATTCGATGTCGTTTTTCTGTTACGTTCTACTGTAAATTAATCACAAAGAAATGTTTAACCCCAAATTTTTTGGTTTGCGTAGATGCTATCTATAATAAGCAAAAAAAAGAGTTTAAAAAGCAGACTTTTTTCAACTTACCATAGTAAAGAAAATAACATTTCGGCCGAAGATCGGACTATGTAGTATCTTTACTTCTAAACGTGTAATAATAAAGTACACATTAGGAAAACATCCGACATCCATACATTATCTTTATCATTGATCCGGTCAGGAAATTTCTCAAAAGATATGAGAGATATGATTAGTTTTTTCTTTTTTTATAGTCCGGTCTTCCCTCTTCATGCTAATTTAAGTTTCTCGAACTTTTAGCCTTCCGGTCGTAGGACTAAATAATGAAAAGGTACCTAAGATCGGATAGTCATAGCGTCATTGGATAGTATAAATAAATAAAAAATACTATCTTCAGTCAGGAAAAACGATCAGTCTCAACAAATTAGCAGTCTTTTTATTATACTCTCAAATAACTGACAAATGTGGCTAGCCTACAGATTCAGCATACCTTATCAACTTTGGCACAAAATAAGTGTTAACAAAAATAAAATTTAAATAGTAAAATTCTTATCATAAAATTTTTCGTAGGTACTATTTAACTTTTTGGTAAGTAGTTACGCGCATAGTTTACTTAAATTAACAATAAACGCTATCTTCATCATTCATCAGTGCATACTGAATAGGATTCTCATTTATCTGCAGTATTGTTTTTACTATGTTTACTTCAGGCACATAGTCTTCATCTGTTCGCTTAGGGACAACAAACATCACATTTTCATTCTTTCCAACAGCTCTATGAAATGAGATAGGTAGTGTATTTTCTCTCTTTCGTATCCACTTTTTTAATTGTACCTACATAATAATTCCAGGTTTTTTTTTATATATCTGGTAAGGACTGTGTCACCAACATCGTAGAGGGTTGGCTGCTTCGGATGTTCAGTTGTATTTTCCTGTTTATCTTCTTTCATTTGGGTGCCTGCGAAGGATTTGATTGGATTTGGATTGTGGAGGTCACGGTTGGGATTCATTTTTAGGTTTCGGGTTGAATATTTCCCTCCTTCCACTTTGATCCACAGTGGCGCTCCACATGTGGATCCTTTGAAACTAATTGTTCCTCTTAAATCCACATGTGGATCCTTTGAAACTAATTGTTCCTCTTAAATCCACATGTGGATCCTTTGAAACTAATTGTTCCTCTTAAATCCACATGTGCATCCTTTGAAACTAATTGTTCCTCTTAAATCCACATGTGGATCCTTTGAAACTAAATATTGATATTATCCAAAATATAAATATTGATTGATATTATCCTTTGAAACTAATAACTATAATAATAATAATAAAAACTAAATATTGGTTTTTTTTTTAATATCGGCATTCACTACATGAATGATAAAACAAAATTTTCACTTGAACTAAAATAAAAAAAACAAGTAAACTTAAAATGATAAAATTAAAATTTTAAATTCTTCCCCTATCAAATCATTTTACTTTTTCTAAAAAAAGAGCAACTGTGATTTCTCCAGTTAACAATTCGTTCTGACATTGTAAATAATAATTATCATTGTCTATGTTTTTAATTTTTCTTTTGTTTACTATATTTGCTTTTTCGCGTATTACGTTATATTTCGCCTCCCCTTTTAATACGTGTATAAAATTGACGAAGTTACTATATTTTTTTCCCAATTTTTTGTTTAGCTTCCTATTAAAACCCTCTAAACAGTTATTGGTACGATGTCGTTCATTTGCTATTGTCCACATGTTTACAAAAAAAGTGCTCTTGAACCAAAATCTTTCCATATACTGTTGAAATTTGATGAGTTTTGGACATTCCGTCTTAGCAATTTCAGAGCACATAATATATATAAGAAGCCGTCACATACATGGGACTCTGGTGTTAGTGGTAAGGAGGCACAAAGAGCCACTATTCGTTTTCCTCGTTTAAATTTCAGAAGTCCCATTTCTTTTCCATGTTCCCATATATTTTTGACATAATGGTAATAACATCCTTTAATTGAAGCAGTTGTAAATACTTCAGTTATGGCTGTGATAGCCGCTTGTTCGAAATCTAAAGTGAATTTATTTGGATTAAATTGAGATATTTGGCTTTTGATCATTTCAAACATGGTAATATATGAGTCTTTTGTTTTGTCAGTCATTAATGCAAATATGAATGGAACGATGTTATTTGATTCGGCGGTACTATCAGCATCGGCGCTTAATATGTATAACTGCACAAAGGGGGGCGGGCAACTCATGAATGTTCCGTCACAAAAAATGTGTTTCATGTTAGGAAGGATAGATTTTGCTTCAGGTAAACAAAAAATTAATATACGTTACCGTCATAAAAATAATCGGCGAGAATAAAATCCGAAAATGACGGCGGTACTTCAACTTCTGCAACATTCGTAAAATGCGTTTTATTAATATTAAGTTTTTTGTTTCTTAATCTATATATTATAGTTATTAGTTTCAAAGGATAATATCAATCAATATTTATATTTATATTTTGGATAATATCAATATTTAGTTTCAAAGGATCCACATGTGGATTTAAGAGGAACAATTAGTTTCAAAGGATGCACATGTGGATTTAAGAGGAACAATTAGTTTCAAAGGATCCACATGTGGATTTAAGAGGAACAATTAGTTTCAAAGGATCCACATGTGGAGCGCCACTGTGGATCAAAGTGGAAGGAGGGGAATATTTAGCGAAAGCTGATTCATCGGGAGTCACTGGAACCGATGAAATTATATTAATTTTCTTTTTTGACTGATAAGAGTCTTTTTTATTTGGATTTTTTGTGTCATCCATATCTTGAGTTTTTTCTGGTGTCAGTATTTGTTTGCATCAGTATATTTTCTTTTCCTTCATTTTCTTTCATTTTCGAATTTTTCTTTTCCATTACTGTATAGTTTTTTGTATTCTCGATTTCTTCTTCTTCTGCACGAATCTCTTTTACTATTCTTTCAATCTCTTTTTCTCGTAGTAACAATTCTTCTTTGTCCTTCAGGATATTGGACATAATGAGTTCTTGGTTAGTAAAAAAGTCGCCTGGTAAATCTTGCAAATCTGAATCACTGTGTAGACTGATGTCATCACTGTCAACAAATGTTGAAGCGATACTTGGTGATCTTTTTCATTTTCTTTGACGGATTTGCCTTTGTTATTCTTTTACTCTCTTTTGTTTCCTTTTTTCTTTTTAATGTTTTTATCGGTTTGTTTTGTTCTATATCATCTAAGTCCTTTTCTGTCTTTGAGTTACTTGTTTGTTTTGTAGTTTTTGTTTTTTACCAACACCTTTTCCTTTTCCTGTGTAGGTGGTATTGTTATGGTTTTGGCCTGAATAGCCTTTTTATTTATGTTCTGTATTTCAGATGATCCAGTGTCTTGTTCTTTATCGTATGAATTCCTTTCTGTCTTTGAGTTATTTGATTGTTTTGTTGTCTTTGTTTTTTTACCAACACCTTTTCCTTTTGAGGAGGTGCTATTTTTTGTCTTGGTATTTTTAGCTATGTTCTGTATTCCAGATGATCCAGGCATTGTCAGCAGCAGATTGACGCTGACGTAATATTTCTTCGTTTGCCTCTTTTTGTTTTTCTAGATATTATTATGTCCGTGTAATAACCTCAGACCCTTTGGCTACGCGAGTTAATTTATTAGCAGTCTTGCCATTTGTTTGTTGTTTTATTTTTTGAAGTAGTAAGTCTTCAAAACTGGTTGCTTCGTTTGTTTCGTTTACTTCTGCAATACTAGGTCTCCCATTTACGGTGCAAGAAGAGGAGCTGCGGTTTGATGCTTTGTTTATCACATCCAAACATGATTGCACAAGCGATTTGACGCAAATCTCTTTAGAGAGAGAGATTTGAGTATTGCCACCAACATGTTTTTGCCACCTTTTGTAAGCAGCTTGGTCAAATTTGTCTATTGGAATGACATTGGGATTGTATGGGTGGATCCCTCCCTTTTTGAAGCCGTTTCTTATGGCTTGTTTGCTGCCAAGATTCTGCAAATAATTGGGCAAAGCCTTGCTTGCGTACCTTTATACCAATGTTCTCTCACTGCCAGAGTACAAGTTTTCTGTCCCATATACTTTTAAACGATTTAAATACCGCTAAGTGGTTGTAGCAGATGAGAAGTATGGGCTGGTAATTTTAATATGGTCAGGCCATTTTCTGCTGCTAAGGCTATTACTCTCTCATCCGACATGAGTCACATGGCCATCGTACACCATAAGTTGAGGCCTTTCCGTACCTATGCCCGGTAACGCTTGATTTGCCATGTAGTTCAAAAAAATATCCGCCTCCATCCATCCGCGTTTACTAGCAGCATATGCAATCCCGAAATCAAAATTAGTTTTTTCTTTTAACATCCATTCTTCATATATGTTTTTCCCTTTGAATACAATCAAGGGATTTAATTTTTCTCCTGCCGCATTAACTCCTAAACTGCCCTCGCGGAACGCAACGTATAGGTGGCCCATACTAACTTGGACACAGATCTGTGTCGCGGCAGACGAGTGGTTAACAGTCGCTATTACTGTGATATCGCTAATCCTGGGCCTGCTGTAGTCCTTGTGCTTGGATGGCCAACTGCACCTACCACTTTGGTTTTTGATGGGTCCTGTGCAACAGATGTTTCGTCAAGGTTCCAGATTTGTCGTGGATCATCGATATTTAACTCTGTACTTCTTTCAAAAGAGTAAAGTACTCGTCAACGACGAATGGATCCGTCATTCTTTTCCGAAGAATCTCCACAGCTTGTGGTTTCTTCACAGATAATTTGTGTCGTTCCCTAAAAGCTGTGAACCACTTGATACCTGGTCTGCCATCCTTAAATGGGGTTTGTAATTTATTTACCTTTACAAATGCTGCCACTATATCCAGTACTTCCTCTTTAGACAAGCCCCAACCCCATTTTTCCATCGTGCGCAGACCTACAGCCAAACGAGCTTCCATTTCTGGAGGAATCGCTTGTAATCTTCCTAGAGTTTTACTCTTTATTCCAGATTTGCTCAAAACCCGATCATTAAGAGTTGAGGTAGGTATGCCATACATTTTGGATGCTGCATAGTTTGTCAGTTCATTGTTTCTTTCTGCTTCTTTTAAGGCTTCTTCAGTGTAAGAGGTCGCCCGAAACGAAGTTTTCTCGTATTTCGTAGGCATCTTTTATCTGTAAATAACAATTTTAATTTAAAGATAAAAATATCTTTATTTGTCTTAAAAAAGACAAAGCGTAAAAAAGTGTTTACGACTTCAAAAAATATATACTTGATATTTAAAACAAATCCATTGCATTTCAAACAAAATTTGTCCCAAGCAGATAAAATCAATCAAAATGCAAATAATATTGTTATTATCGTGACTTTGCCTGGATTTTTATAGAACCATGTAGGTAGGGATGAATACGTGTTAAAGCGATAAAAATCTTTTGTATTCTATCTGTGTGTATAATTTAAATCCATTCGAACGTTTAATTGTGCAAAGATAACAAACTTACACATACACACTAACTTTCACATTTATATTATTCATGGGATAGTGGGACTTCGTAGAAACCTTAAATGATTTCAGTATACGAGTTAGTGAGCTTGAACACTTGAGAACCACTGATTATTTTTTCACATCCTAGGAACAGTCCGATCTTCGGCATGGGGAGGGAAGACCGGATCTTGGGCTGTGAACATCCTAGGCGTAATCAAAGTATAAAGATCGAAAGATTATTCACTAATTCTGCCCCAAAATAATTAATTACATTAATTCAATGAAAGTACTCACTACAAGGAGCCATCAAAGTTTTGTAGGTAAGATCGGATCGACGATTTTTCCCACAAAATACACCATTTCTGCCGGATCACCTACGTGCACGTCCCGACCAGGCCCTCGTCACTCCATACAAAAAATATTATGAACGTACTTTGTGCCAACATTGAAACAAAAAATATAATCCTGCTAAAACAAAAGGCATTAACTCCGCAGTGAATCACGTAGATGTATCATGATTTAAAATTAAGTCGGGTTATATGTGAAATCTAATGTTGGTAATGTTGGTATTACGTATTTTGCAAATGGCCGGTAATTTTGTTCGTTTGTCGTTTTTGTGTGGCATTATTTTATTTATTTTAACTTTAGCAATAGGTGTAGTGCGTGAAAAGTTATTAAACAAGAAATATGGGAGGAAAAGCATTGAGGAAATGTAAAATTTGTGGCATTAGAAGAGTCAGAAATTAATGTACGTCTGGCATATTCTTAACCAGATATCCACTGGAGCCAAACAGGTAAAATTAGCAAGTTTATCATAATAAATGTACGCTGATATTTATTTAATGCGCTTGGATAAAACAACTGAATTATTTAGAACAATTTACGATTTTGACAAATTTAAATTAACGCCGGTTGTAGTGCGGTACCCTTGTGGTACTTTTTTTTATCGATATTTTGGACGATTGATTTCTGCCAGATATTTCTACATGCTGTCTAAAATTGATCACAACTACTTAATTTTAAACGTCGAACACCACACAGCAAGAACAGAAATGATTTATGTTGTGTTATTTTGCTCAATTTTGCGGTATAGATAATATATTTTTTGACTTATTGTTTTGTTTGTTGCAGACTCCAAAGATCTGAAATTCGACCAAAGTGCAAAGTTTTGATAGCGACGTGACGCATTGGTGACATTGTTTTCTACACCTGATGCTAAATAAATGATTTGATTTAAAAAAATGCCTTTTTCATTATGAAAGTAAGCGATAATCCATTCACACCATGTCATACTCGAAATAATTGAGTTGACCTACTGTGTTGGGATTTATCGCCTACTTTAATTTTCAAAGCATGAAAATGAGGTAAGGGGGAGAGACGTCTCGAATTTTTTTTATCGATATCGATAAGCAGCCCATCACTAATGTTGTGCAATTTCATTCTCATGTTGGTATTACTATTTTTTGTTAGGTTGGTACAAACTACGTTCATAATTTTGAAAACGTGTTGTTAGCAAGTGCCGACTCTTATAACGTAGTGATTACATACTCTTTGGTCCCGACTGATCGCTGCCGGCCGCAGTGTGAGGTAGTGTTGCCGCTCGATAGGCCAATATCGATTGTCTATCGATAGTTAAAGAAAACACGATAATATCGATGTCTCTTCTACTGCAATACTATCGGTAAACTGCAATACTATCGATAGTATCGATAGTTTCGTCGCTGCCAACCTATGAACTATCGATACTATTGCTCTTTAATATCGTATATACTATCGATAGTGATATTTATTTCAATAGTATTGCATTCAGTATGCAAGCATAATGAGTGGTAGAAAAACTAATGTGGTATATTCAACCAAACCAAATCAACTAGTGTATTGACTTTTTTTAAGCGCACAAAATTCTGTTCTCCGCCTTACTCCTACCTTACCTGCATGCATACTTCATCCAATACTATTGAATTAGAGATCTCTATCGATAGTACAAAACTATCGATAGTCTATTCGATATTAAAGAGCAATACTATCAATAGTATTGCTGTTTACCGATAGTATTGCAGTAGAAGAGACATCGATACTATCGATTGTCCTATCGATCGAGTAGATGATTTTAGCGTTTTACAATCGATTGCAAAACTATCGATTTTTCGGCAACACTAGTGTGAGGTGAGGAGAGGGGCAGAATAAAATGGCGGATCTATTAGTGTTGCCAGCAGTAGAAAATATTGCCTAGTTTGTGAGTTATTTCATGCATCCGATCTTAGGCGACCCAAACTTATTTATAGTTTTTTGGTAATTCTCTGATTCCAGTAAGTACTCTTGCTTGGAAACATAATTTCCCAAAGAAGATGTCCGTTTTCTGCTGCTGTATCCTGCGATCAGACCTCTGGCAATGGCCACACGGAATTCCAGATTGGTGAGAGTTTGTGTTTTTAAAGTACACGAATATAACATAAAGCATTGGTGATGGATGCATCAAAGAGAAAATAAAAAATTCTGAGCCACCAACGTTTGCTCCTCCGTCCAACAGAATAAGTTCCCTTTATTTGATCAAAATGATCCACACACACACACACACCCCCATTCTCTTTGTAAAAAACATGAAAAATTCTTTTGCATTTCAAAACATGAAAAATTCTTTTGCATTTCAAAACATGAAAAATTCTTTTGCATTTCCAAAAAGAATGTCTCTAATGTCAATAATATTTACTAATTTCACAAAATAAACGAATTACTTACCGCATCCAATACGAAAAATGTGAGATGTACGTTGATGAAATTTTCACTTTGAAAAAACATGTACAGAAAAATACTCCCAACAAATAAATAATGTTAGAATCTACCAAAGGAGTTGGTGGTAAAAATATTCCCTATGCCCGATAAAGGGTTAACACTCTTGTGACAATATTGTAAAGTTATAATCTGTACCTGCCTGCCATCCAAGTTCATGTATGTAAAGCATGTGATTGTAAATTAAAACTAATTTCAATAGTAATTTATTTCAGTTTTTTATTTATTTAACAGTTTCATTTTCTGATTCTCCCAAGCTCTCCTCTGATGAATACCCAGTTGTGAATAGGAGATTCTTAGGCCTTTTCTTCTTGGCTGCTTTGATCTCTTTTTCTATTTCCTGCATCTTTTCATTGGCAATCTTTTCTGTAAGTAGTTGTTTAGGTCTTTTCCTACTTCTTTGGTGTTCGTTCATGCTTCTGTGACATTCTTGGTCATGGACACCATTTGTCGAATATTCATCCACCTTTTCTTTATTATCATCCTTAACTTCTGTCTCCTGTTTGTACTCAAATTCATCCTCTAAAAATGGAAAAAATATAACATTAATGTATTGATAAAACAAATGCTGTTGGATAGTTGTTAAGCAACCCAGTCACTGACTTACCAGGAGTAATAGTTTCAAAGTTATAAGCATGGTCCTGTAAGACTACAAATATTATTGGGAACTCCACAATGCATTTCCCTGACAGGTTTTCAGCTAGTGACTCTGTCGGGTCCAGCTCAAAGTACTTTCTACTTGAACCTTTTACTTTTTCTGCTGAAATAGTAAGTAAAAATATCAGTATCAATCAACAAGCGGCATAATTGAAGTAATAGTGATAGAATACCTTTATACCTCTTAGTAAGACTTTGACCCCGCTAAAACCAACAGATTGATAGTACAAGAGTGCCTTAGATCCTTGAAGAGGCTCCTCTGTGTTCAAGTACTTGTTCATCAAATCTGAAAGTTTTTTGTGTTCTGGACACTTTTCATCAACAAACTTAACAGGATCAGGTTCAGCATTAGGAAAAATCCACTCTATGCGCCAGTGGATAACATTGGTTTTGTAATGATACCGTGTTGTATTCAAAGAATGTCTAGTGAAGTTCTGTGCAAGGAACTGCAGGACTATCCCTCGCTTTCTGGCTGCCAGTTTCAACTTGTACAAATGCTGAAAAATTTAATGGGTATAAGATTATAAGTTTCTGACCAGAACAAGAGGTCTTTTGTTATTGTAGCATACATGTATATGTCCCACTGTGGGACACTAGCCTTCTCTTAGAGAGAGTAAAGGTTTATTATGCCTTCCCACTGCGGATTGATAATTTCAAGAGCTGAGGAATGTGAACACCTCAGATACTCAGTTTTCTTCACATCCTTCAGTTAGAGTGGTATTGTTACTACACACTCACAAATCTACATAACTTAGAAACAAAGTTTTGTATATGCCCGGGGTTCGAACCCATACATAAGCATCCTATATACGCCCCACTATAGGGCACAGGCCTTCTCTCAGGGAGAGAGTATGGGCTTACCACGCGTGCCCACCACCGATTGGCGATTTCAAGCACTGATGTGTGAATAGCTCAGACACTCCGGTTTCCTCACGATGCTTTCCTTTCCTGCTACTATAACTTAGAAAAGAAAGTCATACGTACAAGACCGCACTGGGTCTCTCGCTTCGTAGTCCAATGTTCTACCCACTAGGCTACCACCACTTATTCGAATTTTCGAACCCATAACCTCCAGAAATAAGAGGTTAAAGGTTGTAAGTACATACTTACAATAGGCAATTCTTTGTCTATCCTTGTGAATTTCTTTTTCTCATCTCTTTTGACTCCGTAAACGAACCGCGCACATTCTTCCAGCAACTTGTAGTCGCTCAGTAGGTCCATATCAGTGAATTGCTTCATTCTGATGAACTTGGTTCGGTCTCTGATACCATCACATTCCAACTCTTTCTTGTGTATAACAACGCACTTCAGACAGCAAGTCTTTACTTCGCATTTAGGACATGTGTATATTGCATTCGTTGAAGCACATACTTCGCAGTTACCAAGGCTGGAACACGAGGAAATATTTCCATAAAGTTAAAAACAAAAATGTTTCAATATTTTATACGTTAAAATGACCATAATTACCGTGAAAAAGTGGGCTCTTTGGCGTCAAGTTCATTCTCCGACTCGGACGAGCTCATTTTCTTCATTAATTGTTTTTTGAATAAACGATAAAATAGTGGAATTACTGCACGTGGAAAACGAGCGAACGCGACGAACTTTTTTTTTTTTTAATGTTTTTTTCCTTTATGCCAAAAGGCTAAGAGCTTAAGCCCATACCGCCTAGTCTTATTTTAATTTCTCCTCTTCTCTTCATATTGATTGAGGCTAAAAGCCTTGTCTTTCCGTAGGTATTTTCTTCAGTCTTTATTATATATTCGAGGCACATAGCCTTGTCTAACGTATTTATTCTTTAACTTCATAATCCAGTATATTTAGGTCAATCCGTGTTGTCAAATGAGGTATCTATTTTCCTCCAGTATTTATAGGTCACATCCGAGTTGTCAAATCAGGTAGTATAGGTCTATTCCGGTGTATTATTATTTTTCAAATAACTCCAATGGTACTCTTGATAAAATTATAAATAGGGTAAAATGCTTCTATATTCGTAAGGAAATCCTGAATAGAGCGCGGGACATCCAGGGCTTCTTTGTAAATGTTCAATAAGCTGTCAATAAATACTAGTCTTTGTATATTGAATTGAGGGCAATCAAAAAATATAATATGATTTAGAGATTGGTTTTCAGAATTACAAAATTATACCAATAATTTCAGTGCTTGAAGCAGGTACATTGGCCTTAAATTGGTAGTCTTTTAAAAATGTAGCATTGTTCAAGAAGGCATTAGCAAGGCTGGCTTTTTCGAAGTATATGGCAATTTTGAACTTGTTCTTGTTCCTTGGTCAATACCTAAGTTAAGTATTTGATTCCTTCCTTTATTAAACCTTTTGATACAGCTAGATATGGAGATTAGGTCTCGGGTTCCTATAGGTATATCCGCATTGGAAGACTCTACGAATACTACAAATTCTGTAGCACCGGAATCCTCAGGGTATCGTCTCTTGTAATCTGTTACCAGGTAAGGTTTGTACTTATCTGCGCTTTCGACCTCTGACTCGGACGACGACGACGTCGAGTCTCCTTCAATTTTCTCTTCAGCATCATCTTTTTTTTTTTCTTTCTTGTTCGCACCTTCCCCATGATTGGTTTCTTTTTATTTGTGTCTCCAGACGCCTTTTATTTCTAAAAACCCCGATTGATACACGAGTAATCGATGAAATTAATAAAAAACTTCGAAAATCCCGCCTGGTTATTTCAATGGTTTCCCGCGCTCCTTTTTTTTTTTTGTACTATTTTTTCCTTTATGGAAAAGCCTTTAGCCCATACCGCCTGGTCTTATTTTAATTTCTTTTCTTCTCTTCATATTGATTGAGGCTAAAAGCCTTGTCTTTCCGTAGGTATTTTCTTCAGTCTTTATTATCGAACAACGTACACACATACACACACACACACGCACGCACGCACGAACGCACGCACGCACGCATGCACGCACGCACGCACGCACGCACGCACGCACCCACGCACACACACACACACACACACACACACACACACACACACACACACACACACACACACACACACACACACACACACACACACACACACACACGGCACTAAGTTAATGTTTACCTCAAGCACGCGTCAAGTGAATGTACATGGAAAAACAAACTTTTTAACATATAAAGCACAAATTCCCGTAACGGCCTGTAGCATAGCAAAATGAACTTACTTGGTACTAGGGCTTAGATATAGACTTGCATGCGTGAAATGGCGCGTCCGGCAGGCGCAGGTACCCGATTTAACCCTACATAGCACGATTTTTTTTCTGTATCCGATAAAAAAATATTTTATATTATATATAATAAGAAGTCAGGGAAAAATAATTAAAAAAATCAAACTCGTATATTTTACAAAATAATCAACTTTTTTATTCTGTTCCATATCTGGTACACTATGCTTTTAACAATAATTTCTAAGAACATGGGTACATTTGAACCAGTATGAATTGTGACTGTAGTAGATGAAGAAAATACAACTCAAAGGTGAAATCAAAACGAAATAGAATTTTTTCTCAATTATGACTATATCTATTGGTGAAAATTTCGGAAACAATTATTATCTTTGTTCAGACAAAGTTCAGCTTGGCACTTTTCGCATGATATAAAGGTTTTTCCTTTGTAGCCAGGATATTTACAACGTTGACGTTTTTGGCGCCAAATTGGAAAATGCTCAAATCCATCACGTCTGACACCACGAGGAGGAAGAACCGCCGTATTAGGCTTATTTCTCTTTATGTCAATTTCATCCGGCAAAGACGTTGGTCTACCTCTTTTCTTCTTTATCGATTGATCGACCATGCAAAGACTTTTCGCAACTTCAAGATTGAAGTCTTTTAGCTTTAGTGGGGTTGGCGTTTGTTTTTGTTCACCAGCTCTTCTGTATATAGTAACCATCTATTTATTACCATCATGTCGAGAAGGTGATAAAATATTCTCAAATACCATTTCTTCGTGCGGATTTGTATCTTATATTTTCCTAGGAATGAGTCCAGCAGGACCACTCCTCCTATATGCTGATTGCATACCCTTACGATTTTCAGGCAATCTATTTGCATAAAATATACTTTTTTTGTTGTCACAGAAGTTTGACGTTTTGGTCTTGTGGCATCTGAAGGAAGTCCTGAAACTATACCTGATGAACTTGGTCAAGGGCTTGATGTTTGTCGTTGACATATCTTATCATTTCCAGTAGCCGGATTAGAAGTTTCTTCATTGCAGAGAGCCAAACATTGTGGTGAAGGTAAAGCTTCCGTGTCGCTAAGCAATTCTGATAAAAACCTGACTGTAGACAGAATTTTTTCAGTGTCTTCATTACTTTCGACTTCGGAAAAATCTTCACCATCTTCACTTTCTGATGGTATAGCTAAATAATCTTCAATTTCCCCTTCACGTAACCTTTTTCTCGTCATTATCTGAAATAAAAACAGTGTTCGTAAGGAAAGTTGCTATACCTTCGTAAAGTTGTAAAAAGGAAGACCAAGGCATGGTGTTCCATATATGGAACAACCAATAAAAATCTTTTTTTTTGTACGTAAACTAAAATAAAACAAAAAATCACTTACCTCTGTAAACTAGAAACTTTTTCCCGACGCTTGATATTTTTATTGCGGTCTAAACTGTATTGCAACTATTTTTCATAAATTTTTTAATTCACTCAAAGTACAAACGCAAGTCTTCGATGCAATTTTCGGACTTGATTGATAATAAAGGGACTAGTGATGACATCTACATGCAGTGACCTATATTACACAGTTGCTATGTTCAAGTATTTACTCTCTAAAGATATTAGATGTCGCTACTAGTATTACATTCGCCCTTAGGAACAATCAAAGTGGTTGTTCCACATATGGAACTGGTGCCATGTAGGGTTAAAGCTATTCTTAACTTCGATCTTGAAAACATGCGTTATGCTGTCTCTCTTTTTTTATTTGTCATATGAAAGGAATAGTTCCAAGTGAACTATTTAATTTCTTGTAAATCCAAATTCTGAATCCGGTCCAAAACTACGTATGAGTGTTATGGATGTTCGAATAAAAACTAGTGGTAGTGATGGAATTCGAATGGAAAGGAATGAAACGAAGCAATACATTATTTACTTTTCGCTCTTACAAAATCGAATCGAATTGTAAGGTGGTTCGGATAATTTGAATGGTTTCTACAATCGAATAGTTCGAATATTGTTATTCACAATCGCGCATCGCTACTATAAATTACCCTACAAAAAGTAATCGATTAGTTTTTGAACCAACCGGTTATTATAGGTTTTTAAGAAAGCTGTTTTCGTAGAACCGCTTACATCACTATTATTCATTTACCGAAAATTCCAATTGCCGTGTTTTGCGTAAAATTCACGGTTTTAGCCAGTTTTTTTCACGTGAAGTGGTCCAATTAAACTATGGCCTCAATAGGCGAACTCCTGGGTGATGATTGGGAGCTACCTTGTTCCGACGACGAGCTCTCGAAAGGTGCTATGTTTATCGGCAAAGAGTGGCTGCCGGCCCCAGCGGAACTGAATGAGCTCTATAACACTATCGATAAGAATGGAACTCTCAATCTCTTATGGAAGTGCCCTGGAAGACGCGCACCTTCACCCGTCCACGTCAACAAAGATAATCCCGCAGAAATACCACAGTCGCCAGTAAGAGAAGAGAAATCTGACTTCGATTTCATGGACGAGGTCTCGTCATTGAGGCTCCGCGTCAGGCGAGAGGGTGAGGATACATTGCGCGGCTCAGCCAAGAAGAAAACTACGTCTTTCGATGGTATCCTGTCCAATATGATCAGGCATAAGAGGATCGAGCAAATGGAAAAACAAGCAAATACTCCATCTTCACCTGCATCAACTAACAATGCTAGTTGAGATATAATTGAAGGTACCTGCTGTTTAATTCTTACTCGATTGACTGGTTTATTGTGAAAAGATATTCAGCTGAAGGTAAAAAAATTGTAATTGGTGGGAAACTCAGTGTTTAGCTGAATTGTGCTATCATAACCTATCATTTCTGACAATAAAACTATATTACATCATTATTCTTCATAAGTGATCAAGAATAATTCAGCCTATTTGCTGCGGTGGCCCAAAAATTAGTAGTATGGCCCTGTAAGGGTGCTTATACATGGGCAGCAGGTGTGCCAAATGTAGCAGCTGATGCGTATATTCAACACTGATGTGTCTATGAGTGTCAACGGTTGCAGTCAGCACACATGCTGCCCGTGTATAAGCACCCTAACTAACATAATTTATTCTTAATTTGTACACATACTATTTTATTGTTAGAAATTGTCTAAAGATGTACAACAATAGCCTAATTTAGCTACAAAAAGAAAAAATTGTAAAAATTCCTAATTACCTGCTGCATTACTAAGCTACAGGCATAACTAATAAAATGTAATTAAAAATTTATAGTTTTACTATGCTTTTTAACATTTACAAAATGTTTCATTATAAACAATTAAACTAAGCTGTTAAAATGGCAGACTCTGGCCTTATCAGCCTCTCATTTTCCTCCAGCAGATCTTGACATCTTTCTATGTTCTTGACAATATGCTTCAACTGCCAATGCTTCCTGAGCAAAGCAAGTTCTAGGTCAAATTTGCCTTGTCTTATGCATTGTACACTTGTGCAGTAGGCAACAGTTTTCAGTTGGACTCCCAAATCGTGTATTAGAGTCCAAAGATACTTCTCATATTCGTTGATTGAGTGAACCTCTGAAACCAAACAAGACTTAATTGAACAAAATTTTTATTTCAACAGCTAGAAGTAGTTAATGGTAGTATTTTTGGAAGAAGTTACATAAATCCTGTGTTGCAGACTATAGGTGGCTGTCTGAGTTTGGCCGCTGTAATCAGGTCATAGTGACACAGCAACAAAGTTGCACTGCCTACATTGGAAAGATAAGATAAGAAAGCTTTGCAAAAGCAATTCGGCCACCACTGCCTAGCAAGATTGGAAAGCTACCTTTAACAACTTCCAATATGTTGGTTTAATAGATATTATAGTTTTTGAACTTTTATAAATTTATACAGTTAGGAGGTAGACAATTTTGTTCTAACCTAAAGTGAAGTTGGGAGCCTTGAAATGTACACATTTGATTCCATAAAGGATTGGTAACTTGTTGTTGCTGGGTCTGATCAGGCCTTTACAGGCAAGCTCATAAGCCGTTTGTGACTCCATGTGAACTCCTGATAACCTGAAAAAAGTTTGACCTGTAATTTCCACACTTTTGCTCATGTTTGGGCCATTGTACATAGTAGTCTAGTGTTAGCCTTTGGGGGGAGGTTACCAAATTCGAAATAGGTTCAATCCTGATTTTTACAGCTTCTTACTTAATCGTATTAGTTGGTCGTATTAGTAATAAGGTTAATAATGAGTATGTCTAATCCTCTAAAGATCAAGTTCTGAAAAAGTAAGTTCAATTATAACCAAAAACAAGTTAGGTATAACTGCGTCAAATTCAATAATGAACCCTTTTCTGATGAGGTCAGATTCTGCACACGTTTTATTCATTGATAGTCTATTTGTAATTTAGTTAGATTTTGATTACGTTAAACTCTCGTCAGTTACTAGTGTAAGTCAATTTCATGGTACGATACGCGGATGCACAGTCAACCACAATTAATTATTCGTAGCCTATTCAGTCAAGTTGGGTAACATTGAATTTCCTTGCAACTTTGAATAAATATTGTCTTTGGAAAATTGCACACATAAAAACTTCTAAGGTACAATAGAAAGACTAACGGTAAAAACTGGCACTTGGCCGGTTTTTACCGTTAGTCTTTCTATTACCTTAGAAGTTTTTATGTGTGCAATTTTCCAAAGACAATATTTATTCAAAGTTGCAAGGAAATTCAATGTTACCCAACTTGACTTATGACAGAAGTAAAATAACAGTATTAGGTACTATATGGTGCAAAATTGCATGGACACTATGAATGACTTCCGTGCAATAAATATTTACTTAATATTATGGGGGAGAGCTAGCCCTGTGAACTTCGTATGTACCGCCACAGAATCCGTTTATACAATTCTTGCACAACGCCATCTATTTTTAAAACACAACGTTCGCACGCACAACGCCGTATATATTAAACTTTAAATAAATATTATCCCCCGGGAACGCATTACCGGGATAACAAGTATGCTATGTCTCAATTCAGGTCTTTGTCTATTTATAATATTAGTAGGATGTGAAAGTTTGTGAAGATGTTTGGATGTTTGTTACTCAATCACGCAATAACGGCTGAACGGAATTACATGAAACTTGGCATACAGATAGACAAAAATCTGAATTGAGACAAAAATCAGATGAGGATTTTAATTTTTGAGCTTGCAGCTGTACCCCACAACTATATGCCGTAAGACCATATTCTTATGGTCGTGGTTTTATGATTGTCTTGTACAGGAGTACTTTGCTGTCGAGGCTCATCTGTGAGTTATGTCCAAGCATCCAGTACATGTTGTGTAGTGTTGGGCCTAATTGCTTCCTTTTTGTCGATATTGTTTGCGCCAGGTCAGATGTATTCCCAGATAATATGTCACGAGGTCTTCTTGGGGTTTCTTTATGTTGTTTAATTTAACCGGTGGACACGTGTTCCTTCGTGTGGTGAATGTGACGTTTACGGATTTGGTTTCATTCGCTTTAATTCTCCACTTCTTGAGCCATAGAGATATATTATCAAGGCAGAGTTGGAGCAAATTTGATGCCATTTGTAGGTCGGTATGAGTCGCTAAGTCAGCAGTGTCATCAGTGAATGTCCCGAATGTAGCTAGATCGTTTGTTGGAAGTTCTGCTGTAAAAAGTAGGTATAATGTTGGTCCAAGCACACTTCTTGGGGCACACCCGCTTTAGCCACGCGTAGACTTGACAGCTCTTCACCAACTTTAACCAGGAATTGTCTTTCGGTCAAGTAAGATTTGAGGATGAGAAACAGCTTTGTGGGAAAGTTTAGCTTTATTTTACTTAGCAAGCCCTCATGCCAAACTCTGTCAAAAGCTTGTGAGATGTCCAAGAATGTAGCCGCACAATATTCTTTTTCTTCAAATGCCTGGTGTATTCTGTTGACTAGCCTGTGAACCTGGTCTATTGTTCCGTGGTTGAATCTGAATCCGAATTGGTGGTCCGGTATTAATTTATAGGAAAGAGCGGGTGATCGTGCTCTTCCACTATAAAGGGAAATTTCCCGCCAGGCAGATCGTATGCCTGGGGACGGCCGGTCCGACTGATGTTCGTCGGACGTTATATTTATGGTATGTCATGTGAAACATTTTGCTTGCGCGATGCAGGAATGTCGGAGTTTATAGTGCGCGCGCAGAGTTGAAATGTGCTCGCCACATCACTCCCCTTCAAGACCGTAGCTACGCATAGCTAGGTCTGATAGGAATCGAAGTCTGTGCTCTAAAGCCTGCAAGTGCCAGGAGTCGCTGAGTCAGTGAGTAGACTAGCGGTTGAGAGTGTTCGGCGGCTAACAGTCACTTCACCGGCGACAGTACCATGAGGACCGCGCATGTGGTAGGAACCGGTGAAGGCTGCTTTACCACTGGCAATGTGGGCAGTTGCTGTGTGGCTGCCGTGCCGAGGGGTTGGGGGAGATCACCATCAGTACCAGTAGTCGGTGCGTTGACTGTAGTGGAACTGACGAGGTGAGAGGGAAGAGGATGCTGGCCTTGCTTTGAGACTGATTGTATGTGGGGTGCTGCGAGAGCGAAGGAAGGTTGACAATGTTCTGTCGGGGGTCACTATAAAGGGAAATTTCCCGCCAGGCAGATCGTATGCCTGGGGACGGCCGGTCCGACTGATGTTCGTCGGACGTTATATTTATGGTATGTCATGTGATACATTTTGCTTGCGCGATGCAGGAATGTTGGAGTTTATAGTGCGCGCGCAGAGTTGACATGTGCTCGCCACAAATTTATGTTCAGTTATTACAGGGTAGAGACGGGAGAGTAGGATTTTTCCAAATAATTTGTACAGAATTGGGAGAAGACTTATTGGGCTATACGACTTTGGGTCCTTCGCTGGCTTGCCAGTTTTGTGAATGATAACTATCATGGAAACTTTCCACTGTGTGTGGGGATGAAATTAAGTCTCAGCATGGCATTGTACAACTGCATGAGATACGTTATACCATTGTCGGGTAGCTCACGGATGACTCTACTTGTGATGAGGTCATACCCCGGTGCTTTGTTGCAGGGTATTTTTCTTCGTTCTTGGTGATCTTTTTCATACCTGGTAATTCAGTTTTTACAACTTCTGCTTCTACGTGTTTTTCGACCTGTTCTAAGTGTTCCATGAGACCTTCATAAGGATGAGGGCTGAAAACATTACAAAGATGGTCAGCAAAGACATCTGCTTTCTCAGCTTCACTACGCGCCCAGTTACTATTACTGTTTCTAAGTGGTGGAGTAACTTTCGCTGGCTGTTTCAGTTTTCTTGTCGCTTTCCAAAGTGAGTAGTTTGTGGCCACTGTTGCATCCAAATTGATAAGATAATTTTGGATGGAGTCATTTCTATCACGTCAATATTTTTTTATTGTCTGTTCAGTCACGTTTTTAATTTAGGACACCTAGATTTTTGCCATAGTCTCCGCAATTTTCTTTTCACAGAAACCTCATTAATAAATGTTTGGTTGTAAATAATGTCTTACTTATCCTATCTAGATATTGGGGTAATATCCCAAGCCGCATTATGCACTGTCCTGTTAAATGATTCAACCGCGGTTACTATGTCCATCTCAATCTTCAAGGGTATGCTGGTGTTCAGAGACGAAGCAATGATGTCTCTAAAGTCCTCCCAGATAGTCTTTGCGTGGTGGAGCTTACATGGCTGTGATGCGGTCACTATGTTCTTATTTAGTGTCATGAACAGAGAAGAGTGATCGCTGGATAAATCAGCACAGGATTCCACTTCTATATATTTATTACATATTCCATTGGTTGAATTTAATTTACAATTAATTTGGAATGAATATAAATTTTAAAAAGAATTTAGTTGTTATTATCTTAACATGCATGCATCGTGTGTTAAAGATTTTTGGCGACATCAGCCACCACTGTGTCATCGTCAGGCTGTCCTTCGAAATAGGCGCCCTCCAGCGCCTTCCACTTCTTTCGCCAGCCTCCTCCATCCTTTGGGTAGGTCTGCCTCTTTGTCTTTTGTCTCCTCTCGGGTACCACTCCATTTTCGGTCTGGTCCATTTTCTCATCTCTCATCATGTGTCCAGTCCATTGCCACTTAAGTGGTCTCACCTTTCTAATAACATCAGTCACACCTGTTGCTTTTCTATTTTTTCCTAGATTCCATTTATCACTCATTCTTATACCTACCATGCTTTGCACGATTGAAGTCATTAGTAAAAAGTACTGATATATCAAGTGTTATCTTACTTTCAAGCAAACTGTACTTCACAGAAACTATCTAATGTAGAAAATAACTAATTAAGACACATACTTATTAAGAATTCCCTCCAATTAGATTCAATCATAATAAAGAAACTTACTTGGTTAGAATTTGGTGTCCAAAGAAACATTTCTGGTTTGAATTTGTCCTGGTCCCAATCTAACATACTACAAAATAACTCCCTAACCTACTGAGAATCTGACCTCCCCAGAAAAAGACTAAATAAGAAGTTGTTATTGTTATAATTTGTTGAATATAGTTTGAGACATGTCTAAAAACTGACTCACTCCAAATCCAGCCTAATAAAAACATGATCTACCCAGTATTCTGACTAAATAAGAAACTGGAAGAGTCAGGATTGAACCTATTCTGAATTTGGTAACCTCCGCCCAAAGGGTTATTAGAATAGGGTACATAAATGGCACTTCAATAATCAGTCTGTAAATAAAGAAGACTGTCAAAATTTGAAATAAAGTGTACAGAACAACTTTAAAATTTTAACTGTTTGTAGGCTTGCCTATCAGTAGATTGGCTATAGAAAACAGAAGCACCTGGAGATGATACAAAATATTCCTGTTCTGCGTCATTGGTCTAGCAAATAACACATTCAAAATATTGTGATCTCAAACATGCCGTGGATTATATTTACACTGCCATAAGAATGCTGAAAATTATACATCCATTGCCTATTTTGATATTTTATTGAACCAAAAATATTAATTGATTTCTCAGCCATTCCATTAAAATAATGGATAGCTCAAAACTTATACTAGACTGAATTTTTTAATTTTTATTGTATTTATTTACCTTGTGGTAAATATGTTTTAAATGTGCTTACTCAAACATGGTTTTTTGGTGTGCAGCTTGCATGTGAGCTACAACAATGTCAATTTTCTCCCGTGTCACATAGTTATAAGTGGCCTTTTCCGTGGTCCTTCCATTCCAGAAGTAAGTGTCAGTGGCTTTACCCAGCTGCCCATGGATCTTGTAGGCTCTGGTTGTGCGAGATGTGTTTATCTGATATGTTAATCTGGTGCCGTCGTTGATTCCTAGCACTGAAAGAAAGAAAAATTAGCTTTAACTAATATTCCTTACAAAAAAATCAGTAGATGGAAACAAAAGCTAACGGGACACTTGCCACTTGCATGAAATATTATGGAACCTGACACACTTCAACTGCACCATTTCATAAAATGCTAACAGTATTAGATTCTTGACAAATGCATGCTCATGACTTAATATGTTGTGTTCTTATCTATCTATCTATGTGGCATGTGCTGTGCCAGCGGTTAGAAAAAACAAAGCAAAAATTGCTGATAATGCTAACTAGAGATTTCGGTAAAGTATGTACAGTCAAATGAGCGAGGCCATCAGTAAATGTGGCACATTCAGCTTAAATGCCCAGTTTGGTTGCACCTTTGGGAAGAACTTCCAGGTCAGTTCCTCCAGAGGTGGCCAACAGGAATGTTTTAAAAATGTGTCACTATCCACCTGTGTGTGGCAGCAGGAAGGATCTGGTAAGTTATGTCAATGTCCAGCAGATGATTCCCAGGACCGTGAGATTGTTTTTTGCTGTACTTTTTCTGCTGTCCGTCCGTTGTCAACTTTTATCAGTTTTGAGTGAGAATTATTATTAATCAAAAATTTGTGCTTCTGCCATTTACAGGACAGCAGAACTTATTGAATCGAAACAACTTTAGAAGACAAAACACTTACATAAAACCCCACTACTAAAGAGCCCTAAGTGCGTGGCGTAGCTGCATCTAATGTCGTCGTTAATGTATCTAGGTCCACAAACCAACGGATTGTCGGCATAGTTGTCAACTACTTTAATTCGCATAGGGGCATTTGTCGGTCCGACGATTTCCACTCGTTTCTCTAGAGGTCTGTCTGGCAAAGCGTTCAAATCTGTAACGTATTAAATGAGCATATGAATGAAGCGAACAAATAAGCCGACGAAAAGATGTCAAGGGAAATTAGGACACTAACCTCTACAAAGATTAGTTTTTATTATATGTTGGACTTGGCGCACAGGGACACCTGGCGGTTTATAAACGCACAAAACACCACTAATAACATTGTATGCTTTGGCAGCGTCACGTAAATTCACCATGTTCCCGGCTTTTAGAATTTACTTCTAAATTCTTGCGTTTCCGTCATCCCATTCCATTCGTTTTCGTTTCGTTTTGTTTTGTTCACAATCACAGGCAGTGTTGCCAACTCAGTAACTACAAAATATGCTAGATCAACGTCGAAAATAAGCCAAAAATATGCCAACTCTCTGTTAAATATGCTAAATTAAAATGCCAACGTATGAATTAAAATGTTTATTCATTTAAATGTTTCATAATCTAATTCCCATATGCGGAATAATAGGATATCAGTCAAACAAAATATAGCAGCTGCTGTTGAAGGTTGAGATCTATCGTAAGTTTCTTTGCAACCAATACAGCGCAGAACACTGCCAGGAATAACAGCACTTCCCTACTCTCTTGAGTCCAAATCTTATATACAAAATCAAATGAGTTTGGTTAAAACAAAGCTCAGAAATCGATTGACAGTGAAACTCTTTTGAGTCCAAATCTTATATACAAAATCAAATGAGTTTCGTTAAAACAAAGCTCAGAAATCGATTGACAGTGAAAACGCTCAACTCTATTTTGTAAGAGATCATCAAGTAAGAGACTGTTCTCCTGATCTCATAAATCTGTCACAATTTCGTTTTCAACGGGCTGCAACCATCTTTAAAATCTTTTATTTGCTCCCAATCAGTGTTGATTATACTTAGGCGGCATTATTTTTTTGGTGATAAAACTCAAAATGAAAAAGAAATTCGTAAATTACGTCGTAGTTACGTTCGGAAACATGTTATCGCTCACGTTATTTATGTAGGATAAAAAATGCTAAAAAATTATGCTATATGCTAAAAGCCAAATAAATATGCTAAACATACAGAAAATATGCCAAATTTAGCATAAAATATGCTAAATTGGCAACACTGATCACAGGCAACAGAGAATACCACAGATTAAAAAAAATTTAATAAAAAATAAAAACCGACTTCGAAACACTACAGCACTAAACAGTTGGAAATAATTTAAATAATTAGAAGTATTTGAAGAAGAAGAAGAAGAAAAAACATTTATTATAAAAACAGTGCACACGCCACAATAAGAAAACAAAAACTGATGGATTATGAGCAAATAAACCAGGATTACTTGAGTATTTACAGATTTATTTGCCAACTTGAAAACAACACGTTTGTTCTACGACCGACAGAGAGTGACAGACCTTTTGATGCATTCAAGGACAAAACTGTCTACACCAAATTAGAGAGCGTTCAGTTTACATTTCAACACCATCCCTTAAACTAAACATATCTAACTTCACACAAGTTGCTTTGCCATCCCTTGACTTAAACTATCCAAATTAAGACTACCTAATTAACATTGACATAAGAACAAACATTTACATAAGCTACTTCAAATATTTCAACCGAAATGTTATAAAAAAGAAAGGAAAACGAACGGTCACGGCGTGTCACTGCTGCTATAAATGGCAACTGACTCAGCAGTATGCTGAGGGTCAAGCCTTCAGCGCTGATTTTCAGTCAGTGCCAGGAGTTTCCCCGCGAGCGTCACATACCGCGGTGTGGTCCAACCGTGAGTAATACTATATATAGTAGAATACTATGTAATACAGAATAATAATTATATACAATAGGATACGTATTATGTATACAGCATGAAACATATACTTAAATTGTTTTTATTAAGTCACTGAATAAACTACGATATACTCAAATAAAATCATACACAAATGAATAAAGGTATATAGCCAGCTTAAAGCATGTTTAAAAATTATGAATATAATTAAATTTATATGTACATAAATATATATATACATATATAGGTATACTTAACCAAAGAAAAATAAATAAAGATATATAGAATATTGCCTGGCCCTACCATGCGATTACAGGCTCGTGTCTGTTTTTGCGGCGAGAGGTTGGAAGGGAAGGGAGTGGCGATTTCTGATGCTCCAGCAAATATGCTCTGAGCTTGCGCCCAAAAGCACATCCACTGGACGCTTCACGGATTGGAGGGGGAATGTCGTTCCAACACTTGGATGCCGCAAACCTGAAACTACCACGGAAAGCCATGGTCCGATGCGCCGGTGTCAGGATCCGTTCCTTGTGCACATACCGTTGTCTGGTGGACCATTCAAGCTTTGCGAACAAATAAGATGGGGTTTTTGTCCGTATCACACCAAAGAGTAGTTTGGCAAGGTGTAGATGCCGACGTGCCTCCATATTCAGAAGCTTTGTTGCGTGCAAGTATGGGCTGACGTGAGATCTAGGAGGGATTTTGAAACAGAAACGTGCACATGCGTTTTGCACACGTTGGATCAACCTTTTTGTCCTACCAAGTATACAGCCACCATAGACGACGTCACAGTAGTTCAATCTGGATAATATCAGTGATTCACTGAGCCTGACACGCAAATCAGTGCTCAGGTAATCGCGTATATTATAAAGAATCTTAAGGCGATAGAAACAATTACTGACTACGTTTCTGATATGATTTTCAAAACGGAGTTCACCATCCATCAGTAAACCAAGATTTTTTGCTTCCATAACCCTTTCTACTGGTTCACCCCTGATGACTATATTTTCGGAGGCTAAGGTTTGTATCGTATTATGGATTTGATGTTTAGTACCAAGTACCATGTACTTAGACTTACCAGGGTTTCGCACAAGACAGCTCCTGTCAGACCATGATGCTACGCGATCTAGATCGCTGTTGATGGATTGGACAGCGGTCTTTATGTCAGATGGTACAGTAGAGATGTATAGCTGTGTATCATCTGCATAAAGATGACACATGCTGGTTTCCACGACCGAGGCGATATCTGCAGTATATAGAATAAATAAAATGTTTATACAAGTAGGTATTGTAGAAGTATAATTTGGAGCCGGTGCCCAAAATATATGTGCTGGTCTTGAAACTGGGCACCGACTACAAATTATACTTCTACAATACCTACATGTATAAATACTTTCTACTAATTATTTAAATTATTTCTATCTTTTTAGTGCTGTAGTGTTTCGAAGTCGGTTTTTATTTAAAAAAAATGATTGTTCAATTTTTTGTGGGGGGGGGGGGGGCGGGAGAAAAATAAATAAGTCCCTTATAACCATAATTTACCCTACTTAATTCGTTGCTTTAAAATGTGATGTTCTAAATTTCCATCTCCGAAAGTCTTCACCAGAACATCACCAAATTAACTTGGGACTACTTTTACGCTATTTTATGAAACATACGGATATTATTAAAGGATGGGCCCCAATAGGTCTTATTTACTGCTGTCCATTGAAGAGTTCCGTTCTCCATCTCTGAAAGTCTCCATTTGTCTCCGTTATACCTGTTCAAACAAAAAAAGAATTGTCGAAATCGGTTAAGATTTGACGGAGTTATGGAGGAACATAGCCAAAAAAATATATACGCGTCGAATTGATAACTTCTTCCTTTTTTTAAGTCGGTTAGAAAGAGTACTGGATTGATTTGTTAGTGACAGATGACGTTTCTAGTGATATACTCGTAGTGATACATAGTGATATACTTTATTAGATGATAACAAAATTTGAGTTGCCATTAATTAAAAAAAAAAAAAAATATATTATAACAAACATCGAATGAAGTGCCGGTTTTCTTGCTTAAAATCGATCGATTCAATCGAAATCTGAATGCATGCAACACGAAAAAAAAGTAAATTAGTAGCCTGCCTAGCATAGCACCATAAAGCAGCATAGCACTCTGTGAACAATTTTGAAAAAACAACGATCTTCTCAAGCTCAACACATTTTGATTTTGTCCCGTCTTGGACCTTTTAGACGAGGCCAATAGGCGAGACAATCCAATAAGCGAGTCTAGTAAGCCAATCCAGTGAGAAACGCAAAATTTTCTTCATGTTGTTCACACACAAGCCAGTCGATACCGATAAAAATAAGTAAAGTAGGTAAATAAAATTCATTTCTATTAACGATGGACGGACGTAAAATTGCTTTAAGAGCTACGTTCAAAAATGTTATTAAGCTAATGCATGAAGAGATTTTGGATATGCAAAATCTCTTCAATAAAACAACACGTACGACATGACATGTATTGGACTGGCTTACTCGCCCGGGACGGAAACACGTTTCACATGAAGCCAATACACAAGCCAATCCAATGGGAAAGTAGTGGGGGAAGCACTAGCGCCAGCAAATTCGAAATCGTTCTAATTCACTCGACTGGCATAAGCTATTAGCTTGGGACAATCCAATGCATTCGCCTGGTTCCATTCACACGAAGCCAATATTCGCCTGGCTTACTCGATTGTCTCGTCTATTGGCCTCGTCTAAAAGGTCCATACTTCGTTTTTAGTTTGCTGTGTTTGCTGCTGCAGGTCCATAACTAAGAGGGACTCAAACAGAAGACTTATTTCATTCAAAGGTTTAAATTTTGGACCACGCAATGTCTCTGGAAACTTATTATTCTGACAAATATTACGATGAAAAGCATGAATACAGGTCAGTCAACTAAACAATCACGAATTTTAAAATTCCGTAGAAATCTTGCGTGCAAAATCGTGTAGCTTTTGAGATAATTTCCTTCTTTTCAGGCATGTCGTATTGCCCAAGGAGATGGCGAAACTGGTTCCAAAGAATCGCCTCATGTCTGAACAAGAGTGGCGCAGTATGGGCGTGCAGCAAAGTCAGGGTTGGGTACACTACATGACGCACCAACGGATAGGGCTCAGAGGAGAGACGTTTAGATTATCACAGAGTAATAACGATGTACAACATTTAAAACGCATTTGTTGTCCTTGCAGCGCCCATTCTAGTTTTTAATGAAACGACTGACAGCTGTCATTGAAAAGCCCTCAAAATAAGATTTTTTCTAGTCTGTGGTACGATCCAAAAATAAAGTTGGCAATACTGGCTCCCAGTAATCGGCTCGAAATCACCAAGGAACAACTGTGCCAAGCGGTTAATAAAAAAATGCAGGGTTCTGCCACTATTTCCCGGACTATGTTGGTTCAAATCTTTAATTTGTCACACATACATTTTACAGCTAAATAGGTAGGTTAAAGTAAAATAGTAAACTAAACTAATCAAATATACCGCCCCGGGACACGTCCGATCCAAAAGTTCCCATGACGCTAACAGCGTTCCCCCGCTGCACCGCCAGGGAAATTCTCTGCATCAGTATGCCCCGGAACGATGGTCATACCCACGACTTCTCAGGCGCCGACCGGTTTCCCTAAAAAAACCTATGTTGGTTGTTCTGAGAAACCTACCTCTCATGTGAGAAACAAACTGAAACCTAATCTGTGGCCTAAAAAATCTGCAAGCTGGAATTTTAATCTGTGATTAAATTGATTGAGGCTCAAAAGGACTAGTATCCAGAGCCGTTAAACCTATTAAAAAAAAAAATTATTTGATTGTCGGACTCGGTAGGTACCTATTTGTTTACAACTTTTACAAGTTCTACGTACCTATACACCTAGCATTTCGTTGAAAAACGGGGAAAATGAGCTCGAGAAAATTGTGGGGAGAGTTCGAAGAGGAGAGCCGCGACGAGAACATCCTTCAAAACGTGAACTTCAACCCGATTATCGAGCTGGGAATGCAAAATATTCCAGAGATCCCCATCACAGTGAAAATCTCGCCTATCGAGCTTCCGAAGCCAAATCTCATCACGCACACTATTCAGTTGCACGCGTATTCGAGGCAGCTGACGGCAATACTGGAGCAGACTGAGAACGCAGTCTTTGAAGGCGCGCGTTTAGACGCTATGAGTATTCCAGCAATTCCGCCAGCACCTCCAATAAAACTCGAACACGAAGCTGTCCCGCCGATCAACTTCCTTCCCAAAGAATACTGTGACTTCTCACTAGGCAAGGGAGAGGTCATACTGCCTTTTACACAGGAAAGCCATCAGAGAGCCCTGAAGCAATGTGCTGCTATAGCATTAGGTCACGTTGGGATAGCAACATGCACAAACACAGCTTTAAATGCGTTGTCCGATGCTCTAGACTTCTATATGACCAATATGTGCAAGCTAATGAGAACAGTAGCTGACAGAGAGGCTAATGGCTTAAAATGTGGTTTCCCAGATATTGTATCTAAAGTACTAACAGAATTGAATGTTGGCAATATTCAGGAGTTTTACGACAATAGAGTTGTAAAATACCATGATAAGGTGAAGAGGAAATGTGAGGATTTGCGGGCGCAGTGTGAATCTCTAGCTGTTGGTGACTTAGGTCCTCAGTTGAAGCTTGAAGAGGTGCCAGAGCTACACTTCCCAGCAGTATTAGATGGTACATTCACACCCTCCTTAGAGCCAGGGTTCCAGATGCTGCAGAGTCTGGAGCAAGAGCAGTTACAAGGGTTAGATTTAATGGATACTGTTGTTACAGATGACATCAAAGTAGAGGCAATGGAGTTCTCCCAGCACGATACTACTAAGTTACTTTCGTTGTCACCTAGTGCTAAAAAAAAAAGAAAGTGAAGTATTATTTTCGAAGTGGTTCTTTCATTGCTCTAAATAAAACATTAGTATAATATAGCACCAAATAATTTATTAGTCAATTGAACAAAGCTACTTTACCAGATTATTAGTATTAAAACAGGCACTGGATGATAAGATTCCCTAGTGATAGTCAGTTTGTAAAATAGGTATTTTATGTATTATTACTTGTAGGTATTATACAAATTCATGCAATTAAAAATTTATTCACATTTAAAGTATGCATGGAAGCCCTAGTAAGTAATAAGGGCAATAATAATTGGACTACATAAATCATAGTAAAATACAACCTTTTTCAAGTCCTAAGTAATTTTTAGGGTTGTGTATCTGAAGGGAGCCAAACCGTCCCTATAATTTTTAATGGCTACCTTAGGATGCATTTTCACTGACGCAGAGTGGAGAGGAGTGGACCGTGAATTGGCCAATCACAGTGCTCGAAATCTCCACTCTGCAACAGTGTAAGTAGAGTAGAGCAGATTTCGAAATAAAATATATGAACACATGGCCCAGAGACTGACAGTCGAGGAGGCTGTGGTGCCAAGCGGAGGGGATGAAGCGTAGGGTAGCGGGACGGTGCGGCGCGGCGGGTAGACTTGTCAGGACAGGACTCGTGTGCTGCATTATGTTTAGTTAGCGATATTACGACGTAAACTTCACATGTCATCGACATTTATGTGAATCTAATCGAAAGTGTAAAACAATGGATGAGACGCTAATTGAAAGTGTAAACAAATTTCCATGTTTATGAGCTACACGACTGAAATATACATGCTTCAATGGAAACAGTTAATCACTATTCACCGCTCTTCTCTGCTCCACTCCACCCAGCTCAGCATCAGTGGAAACATCCTTATCCATGTATTACATTAGCCGCCATTCTTCTCTACTTAAAAACACAGGGCACCATCATGCTCACTGGCGCTGCCAATGAAAAAAACATATATTCTTGGTTTTAGAATCACTTCCAAGAGTTCGACCAGGCTTGTGTAGTTCTTACGACAGTTTTAGTTCAAAAAGTGTTACAAATCTCTCAACCATGTAAATTGTGATGTTTAGGATTGACAATTAAGGCCAAAAACTTGGGACTAGATAGCATTTCCACTAAAAACTGATTTGGAATAAATACATTCTAGTCCTAGGTCCTGGATCCTAGAAATCACTACTTATTTTTAACACACTGCAAAATTGATCTGTGAAAGATTTTTTTTTATTGGCCACACTAGTGGACCTCATGGAGCCTCAGAATTTATGACTGGTCAATACATACAGGGCATTACAGAAAGGTCACATCAAATTCAAGTTAGTTGTACCTTTCACAAATATGGACAAAAATAAATTGATTGAAGTATAACTTTACTGTGTAATGAAGCATGACTGCACTTGTACAGTGTACACCTTGTATTATGGCTCACTTATCACATTTAGTAGATGAAATCACAAGTTCCTTAAGATTAAAACCAACAAATCATATAGGTACAAACTTAATGCCAGACATTGAAATCTTAAAATAATGACTAACACAAGCAACCAGTAGGTACCAAAACTTATTTTATGGAATGAAGATCAATGTGTCAGGGCTCATAGCATTGTTTTAACATGTAAGTACATAATTTTTGAATTCGGACCAAATTTCGAAATGCAAAATTTAAAAAATCTATAGTGGAACTAATAAAAGTATCGGCTCAGATAGTCGGGTTCATACCAACCTCAGGATGTTAGGTTAGTTATGTTGCATACATGCAATGAGATTCAGTTTGGTAGGCCAACGATTTTCAGAGCCACAACCCCCTGGAAAATAATCCTAGAGATACCAATGAATAAAAGCCTAAAAGAATTAATAATCCAAAATGCATAGGCAATCACTCAACTTTTCAGTTTCACAAAACTTAAGACCTCAGATTTCCTGATACTTGGGCCATTGTATGTAGCAAAGCTGTGAGATTACTTCAGCCTACCTATCTAAACCACTGCCACAGCATATTATAATCTAAGTTGGTTGATATGTACTTAACCTGTAGGCCCAGACCCATAAAAGACCCAATCGGACCACCATAATGTTTTTTTAATGGTTATTTTCAAGGTCATAAGGTAAAGGTTTGAAACAAATCTTGTACATCTACAAAATCTGTGGAAGTAAAAAAACATAACACCACTATCCATATTCAATATGTTTGTTACAGGGTTGTTAAATAGGGAACGAAAAATATTTGCACATTGAAATGGATAGTTAGTGTGATGTTTCATGAAACATGAGCCGCAGACCAGGCTTTATACAAACAAGAGTGCAGCCAGTTACAGCTTGCTTTTTAAAATGGTTTATTTACCAAAACTTATTTGCTATGAGCCCCAAATTTAAAACTAAGTTACAGCTAAATCTCAAATTTCTGAGAAAAATGTTCTTACAGCAATATTCTTCATGAGTTTACTGCTTTTCCGGTGGTGGGGTGATTTTTCTCCTGAACAGCAGAATATGGGGCTCTAAAACAGACAAAATTTATGCATATAAATCTGTAATTATGTTTCAAAATTAAAAATAGAATAGAATAGGAAAAGTTTTATTCACAAATTAATTTAACACCATACAATTATTAGCCTTTGTAACTATTGTAAAATTGCCTAAAGAGTTGCAAGGATTTAATG
Organism: Yponomeuta malinellus; assembly: GCA_947308005.1. Classification (NCBI taxonomy): domain Eukaryota; kingdom Metazoa; phylum Arthropoda; class Insecta; order Lepidoptera; family Yponomeutidae; genus Yponomeuta; species Yponomeuta malinellus. Next base: position 4,467,678 of record OX371013.1, read on the forward strand.
ATGTTTTGAAATAGTGAAAGGAATCAACAGTAAAACATTGGTGAATTTAATATACAATCAAAAAAGAATAGATATCTTATAGGATTACATATTGAGGCAGTACTTAAGATATATTATTATTATTTAATACTTTTATTGCACTTAGACTAATGTACAATTGGCGGGCTTAATGCCATAAGCATTTTCTACCAGTCAACCGCAGGAGGTGGAAAAAAGATTGGTAGGCGTGCAAAGAGGAGAGGGGGAAAAGTAGAAACACAATTTACAATATACTTATACATATAAGGTAAGATTAAATAGACCTATATACCTATTAATATAATGCTGTACTATAAAATACTGTACATACTACTGGAGAGGAAGGCAATGATACTTAAAATACACTTAAATATATTTACAGGTTTATTGTATTGTTGGCAAGTGTTTAACAAATATCTATGAATATGAATGTCGTAGGTAGTCTTATTTCAAGTCACTCTGATTAAATTAGGAATCACTAGAGTAGGTACGGCTTTAGAAAATTCTATAAGTTTGGTCTGGAATATGGTGCTTCTAGGTCAAGTACATTGCAATGTGTATGGAAACTTACCAGGTTGATGTGTCATGTAGTGGACCCAGCCCTGGCTCTGTTGCACTCCGATGCTGCGCCATTCCTTTTCAGACATCAAATGGTTCTTGGGAACCAGCTTCACCATCTCCTTTGGAAGCACTACGTGCCTGGAATTTAACAATTTCATGGGCGTTATTTTATGACCAAAGAATTACTGTTAGGAATCAACAGTATTGTGGGCAAAATCAAGAAAGAGTGGACTAATTTAGTGAATGGTACTACCCTTCGGAAATATCTGCGCACCTAGCTGGAAAACATTTGTGTGCCAGCGAGGTGCGCAGATATTTACGACGAGTTATAATTACCTGTATTCGTACTCCTTATCATAGTATTTCTCTGAATAGTAAGGTTCCCCTCGTGACATTTTGATGGAACTTTGTTTTTGTTCTTAGGCAGAGACGGTTGCTGGAAGACCTGATTCTTTGCCAGAAATCAATTGACAGGAATTGTTGGCGCACTATGATAGGAGATTAGCAAGAATAACTCAATAAGATGCCGCAAAAGAACGATTCTTCGTCAGAACGAGCAACAAAGGCGAACGGAATACGTTTCTAGTTGAATTCAAAATTCAAATGTTTTTTTTTCTGAGATTGTTGTATAACTAGTGATGTCTCTCACAATTATTACTAAGTCGATAGATTATGAAGTTAAATTCCTCTTACTACTTGACACTAGGTGGCGCAAAAAATAGTACGCTTGCAAACACTTGCGAATAAATTTTAAGCTGCTTTTCCTACTCACAACTAGATGGCAGTAAAATTAATAGTTAACGGCCCACCGATAACCGCTTTTTATTTTTTGTTTGGCGTGTTTATGTAACCGTTTAGCATAGATTTTTTTAAATGGTTGAAAAAAAAAAAGATATTCTAGCTAAATAGTAAGTAAGACGAAAATCTAAAAATATTAATAAATTAGTTAGTTATTTTAGGAAATAACTTTGTATCAAATATGCAACCCCATACATAAGCGTGTGCCCGCGTGTGCATCACCACGCGTGCCCACCGCGGATTGGCGATTTCAAGCGCTGACGTATGTGAATAGCTCAGACACTCAGGTTTCCTCACGATGTTTTCCTTCGCCTTTAGCGAGTGGTATTGCTACTATAACTTCGCAAATGTACCTACATAACTTAGAAAACAAAGTCATAGGTACATGCCCGCACTGGGAATCGAACCTGGGTCAATGGCTTCCGAGTCCAATGTTCTACCCACTAGGCTACCACCGCTGTGGTAGTGCGGGATTGCATGCGCTGTTCGAGTGCATGCAACCCCATGCACTCGGGTAAATATTTATATGTGTTCCGAATCAGAAACTTCATGCAATGCAGATTATTTTTACAGAACATATTTATTAATTAACATTATGTAACCCCTACTGCATGGTGTTCCAAATTTGTATTGAGACGTTAGTGCATGTTGTTCCAAATTTGTCTCGTTAAAACAATTTTTACTGCATGATGTTCCAAATTTGGAACAAACTTTAATTAGCTGAGAAAGATATCTCTTACATGTTTTTTCATAGAAACGTTGATAATCTCTTTCTTATTCTAATTAACGATTTATGTAACTTACCATTAAAAACGGGTCTATCACCACATATGCCGACGACACCATTCTCCTCTTCCATGCTGAATCCTGGATTGATCTACAAAACATTACCCAAGCAGGCTTCAACGATGTATTCAATTGGCTCTCATTTCATTCTCTCACTCTCAACACTGCTAAAACAAAAATCATCCCCTTTTCTGTCACTTCTGCAGATAAACCCAACTCTAAATTAATTATTAAAGCCCATACATGCTTAAACAAACCGATATGCAACTGTCCCCTAGTTTGCCAAACCGATCAAATTAAATATCTTGGTATTTTAACTACAAGAGCCACATTGACGTTCTCACATCCAGGCTTCGTAAACTGATGTATGTAGGTACTCGTATTTAAATCGATCCGAAATGTCGCTCCTCCTAATATAGTTAAAACAACCTACTTGGCACTCGTACAATCTATCGTTTATTACTGTATCCCATGCTGGGGTGGTGCGGCCAAAACCCATTTGAAACCTCTCGAAATTGCACAAAGAGGTGTACTCAAAGTTGCTACAAGACGACCCATTCTTTTTCCTACTCTCGAATTGTACAAACTTTGTGATGTATTAACGGTCAGGCAACTCTTCATCCTCAATTCAATATTGTTACAACACCATAAAACGCCCTATACACAAATCTCCAAACGACGCGCAAAGACCTAATAGCATCCCTATGCCTAAGCTCTCCTTCACAAAGCGTCACAATTTTTACTTAGGTCACTTAGGTCCATATCTATACAATAAATTAAACAAAAAAATCACACTCTTTCACCTGTCCTCCTATGAATGCAAAAAGAAAGCACACGCACACGCACACGCACACGCACACGCACACGCGCACACACACACACACACACAATGCATGTTAGTTTTATAATATTAAGCAAACTTTATTTCACTTCTTGTAACAACTCTCCAATAATGCCACCACTGTTTAATTACTAACTAGAATTTGTCGTAAGAGGCACGGGCCTGCTGCTATTAATACAGGCTACTTAGTAACCTAGCTATACCAACCAGTTTCGTTCACTTTTTCTATTTATATTTAAACAGTTAAGTAAATGTACATCATCCCTGTAACTCAGTCAATAAAGCTATTTATACTAAATTATTATTATACTTATACTAATCTATTATAGAAAAAAAAAAAAGAAAAATATTTTTACAACTTAAACTTTCGTAAGCACTCCACATTTTATATAAGTGAAACCGTTAGACCAATATATAAGAAAAACATTTATTATTAGAATTTTGATTTTTTCCAATTATCTCAATAAAACCAATAAATATCTCGTCACAAAGAACTGCGAATCGTCAATGTCACGAAAATGGCGACCCGAATGATTTGCGAGAGTAGTCAGCAAATGTCAGCTTAGCATTGATATCTGTTAATATATATTTCAAATATACCATAAAAAAATAGTACATACAATTGAGAAACAATGGATCATAAGTTTAGTGAGGGCCTGGAGATCTGTCACACAGAATCTTTCCTAGTCTCTCACATAGGAAGAAGTCCTGATTACTCAAATTGTACCTACTATACAGGGCGTCCCAAAGTTATGGGCCATGAAGGGAAAGTACCTTAAATATCGTAGATAGGGTATTTTGCTGAAACAAGACTTTATGTTATTTTTAAAAGTTAGTAATTCTGCATTCAAAGATTTTCTAAAAAATACTTGCCTTGTCTGGGAATCGAACCGACTTAAATAAAAAAAAAAAAAAAAAACACCCCTACTTTTATGATGCCAATCGAAATAATGGCCAAAAACTAATAACTCTTCTTAAGTAACATAGTATTTTAAAAGAAAGGAACAGCGTGAAATTAATCATTTTAATCAAATTAAAAACATACATGAAACTGCCGTAGTCAATTAAGTGGGTATTTTTTTGTAAATTAATTAATTAAATGCTCAAAATGTGATCCCTCTTGTCTTACGCAAATCGCCAATCTTTTAATGAGTCCGCTGCCTGTTGATTTTCTTATCTTTTTATGTTGAATACTCGATATGCTATGGCACAATCCTGTTTGTAACTCGCCCACGTTCTCATATCGCCAACGTTTCAACTGTTGGTGCGGACTTTTAAAAAACCGGGTTTTCTTAATCCATTTTTGCCATGGAACCTTGAACACAGAAAAGTATTTAGAAATACTTCAAATTGTAAGAGATGAGATAAGAAATCTTTCCGCTGCGGAGCAAGAAAACCTGGCATGTGGTCTCGCTCGCATAATATAGCCTCTTGCATCTAACGTTAAAACACTCGGCAAACGCCAATTCAAATACTCTTTGGTGGAGATTTTACAAAGAAAAGACGTAATACACATATTAAATAAACGGCACCGATAGATAGATAGAATATTCTTTATTGTACGCAAAGATTACATTAACAGAAATTCAATAAATTAAATAAACTGCCTCTGACGAGAGTTTTAAGGAATCTTGTTTTTATAAATAAGACCGTAACTCTTTTACATTATTTAAAAACCCGGCCAAGTGCGTGTCGGGCCACGCACAGTGTAGGGTTCCATAGAAGGAGGGTTTTTTTTCCTACTTTACAGAACTAACAAATTCATCAAAGTAATTCACATTTTTCATGACTTCCCGAACAGATGCCAACACTGTAGGTAGCGTAGGTAAATAGGCAACATCACTCCCGTAGCCACTACGAGGGTCGTAGCGGTAACTGGCTCGAGCTACGCCGTAGCAAAGTGCCAGACTCACTGTCTACGAACTATAGTCCGCACAAATCTTTTTGGCGGTAACGTGAACATAGTCACAGACGTTTGCACATCGCTTGCTGTCTTTACAGTGTATGTGTGAGTAATTCACTACTTTAGTAATTGACTAATAGTAATTCACTACGCATCACACAACGTCAATTACTCATACAATTAGTCGCCTACAATTATTAGAATACCTGGCACACAACTTGACCAAATGTCTTGTGCACGGACGTATTTTCCCATTGGCGGGGAACGCCGGATGTGGTCAAGAGTTATTCAGACTTTACATTACATAAACTCGGATCGGATTGCCACGATTCGGAGACCAAATTGTCAAATTAACCGTTAATATTATCGTGTCAATGAGATTAAAGCCGTTAAAAAGCAATGGACGAGGTTGGCAAGGGACCGAAGGGGTTGGCGTGACAGGAAAGACGCGTAAGCTCAACAGTAGGCTGTTAGATGGCTGGATAGAAAGATTACTACACAGAGAGTACTATGTGCATCGTATTCTCACCACAACTGAGAATTTTTGTTTAAGTAGTATACTGGGCATTATACCGTTGCCGGTAGCACCTGGCCGAGGACAGAAAGGACAGTGCCTTGGGGGAGGTCTATGTTCAGCAATGGATGAATACGGGCTGATTAATATAGAGCAACATTTGGTAGCACTAGTCTCATATTTAAGATCCAGCTTCTAGAGCTTAATTTTTTTATTTATTCATTATACCATCAGGTGAGACAGAGGCCAAATCATCATCATCATCAACCCATTATGTCCCCACCGAGGGGCACGGGTCTCTTCCCTGAGGAAGGTATAGGCCATACTCCACCACGGGGGCCAAGTCCGGATTGGTGGAGGCTTGTAGACTAGTGGCTCGTCTACTGTCAGAAGTTGCCAAGCCGCCCTAAGGCCTCTGACTTGGCTTAACGACTGCCATCTATCGACGGCAGCCGGCACCAACAGCTTAACGTGCCTTGCGAAGCACGGAACCGCTCGGAAAAATGCCACTAGCGTTAGGCATAGACGGCGACCCATCCATGCACTGAACGCGCCCTGTGTTGCTTAACCTTCGTGATCGTTTTAAGATCACTCAGGCAGCCGGGGCTACGAGCGATTATAAGTAGTATACATAAGCCTGTAAAACGTAAAGAAAACTATCGGCAACAGTAAAAAGGGGCCTTGTTTGGGCCCTGCTGTGGCACGGACACCGCCAGGACACGGCCCAAGGCCGGAAGCCGTGCAGATCAATCGTAGAGCGCTCCCCCCGCAAGCTCGCGCCATCTGATAATGATATACAGAGGCACCACTCTGTGCAGCGTACTGTAGATAGGAAATTCGGAACCCATTAGGTTCTTTCAATATGGGATCTGGGACAATATTAGTTGTTACTAAGCCGTACCTGTTCTAGCGACCGTATGAAACACTACCACATACACTTATTGGGTTATGTATGTGGTAGTGTTTCATACGTTTGTTAGTATTAATACTAGTTATGTTGATGAATAAAATAATTTTAGAGGCTACAGTGTCTTTCCAAACCACTCTGTCATAGCTGTAGCCGGAAAAACATACATACATACAAGTAAAAACTCACGCCTGTATCCCAGAGGGGTAGGTAGAGACAAGGGACTGCCACTTGCCACGATCCTGACAGATCACTTTCGCTTCCGCAACATTCGTCGTTGCATGCGCGCACGCCGGTTTTGGGAACTTTTTATCTTGCCCTTTGCTAACACATCCCCTTTTTGGTCGAAGTATGTTAGCCTGGGACGTCCCTTACGGGCCCTTCCACCCACATTCGCTCGATATATTTATTTCGTCAATCTTTCTTCCTTCATCCTCTCCACATGTCCAAACCAACGCAACATTCCTTTTTCAATTCTAGTCACTACATCATCTTTCAGTCCACAACGTTCTCTAATCAAACTATTGCCTGTAGTATGTGTAGGTATCCTGTCATTCGAAAAAAAAAAATTTGAAAGCGTTTACGAAATTGACAGTTCCCTGTATTAGGCTCCCAGAAACGCTGTCATGCACGCCAACTGACCGTAGATGAACTGTAGGTAACTAAAACAGTTCCCAACATCAATACGTTATCAAAAAAAAAATCAAAAAAATCAAAAATGTTTTATTTCGTTACCAACTTATCTATTAATTTTACACTGTTGTGGGGACTTCCTATTAAGTGTATAGACACCTGTGCCAGGAAGCCCCGCTCTTCCTTTACTAAATTCATCTTATTAAGTTAGGTACATTCATGCAAATGTTATACATATTATATATATATAACATTGAGTTCAAATCTAAATATATCTCTGATTAACAATTTTTTGTTTTTTGAGTATTCACATAATCGAAGAATTAAAAGGTAAATCATCATTCACTCATTCATTATTATTTATCATTAATTAATTTAAAAGTATTAAAATTATAGATTTAAGATTTTAAATCACTATAATTACATTAGATTAAATAAACAATTATATTAATTGTGTGTTTATGTGTGTGTGTGTGTGTGTGTGTGTGTGTGTGTGTGTGTGTGTGTGTGTGTGTGTGTGTGTGTGTGTGTGTGTGTGTGTGTGTGTGTGTGTGTGTGTGTGTGTGTGTGTGTGTGTGTGTGCGTGTGTGTGTGTTTGTGTGTGTGTGTGTACGTGTGTGTGTGTGTTAGGGTGTGAGTGTGATTGTATGGTTTTTATTACGAGCCACAGTATGGTGTAAATATATATTAAAACAAAGAAATTATTTTAATAACTTAGATTAAAATTTGTATTTATTACTGAAGAAGTGCTTCTATCTCATCGTAGGTTTTAGGAAGTAGCCAATCAGTTATAGCTTTTTTACAGTCGTATATTTTCATAGGATATATATTTAATACTTTGTTTGCCAGATTATATAAAAGTGAGGATTGTTTAGTATATTGCCTATGGGCGAAAGTTGTGTTGACAGCACGTATGGGGGCAACAATGTAACTTCTTCTCTTATTAAGCAGATCAGGATCATATACTAACGTTTTATGAGATCTTAGTAAGGTATTTAATATGTATAATTTTCTAACAGTTAGCAATTCACAGGTTGAATAGAGCTCAACTGTCGGAAATCTTCGTGGTTTGAAATACATTATCTTCAATAAAGATCTCTGTGCCCTTTCCAATTCAATAAATTTAGTCTTTATTGCCCCGCCCCAAACGGGAATGCAATATGTTATAACAGACTGTACCAAGGAGATGTAAACTTGTTTTAGAACTTTTTTTGTTGCCACGTGCCGTAACGTTTTAATGATCCAAATAAGTTTTCGGACTCTGCCCGCTATAAGTTCTATATGCAGATGCCATGATAATCTCTGATCTACCATAACTCCCAAATATTTTATGTGGGGTACTTTATTGATAATGGGGCAGTTACAGTCTGAGCTAGAAGCGTCAGAGCAGCATTCATGAATCCTTATTTGAAAATCTACTCCTGGCTGTGATCTGATTGTTGGGGCAAAACATATGTAATTTGTTTTGGTAGTATTCAAGGTCAGTAAGTTAGAGTTTAGCCAAGTACCCATCTTTGCCAGACCCTTCTCCGCTGCATCACGTACGCCGCTCCACGAAAGACCAGTGAAAACCACAGCAGTGTCATCTGCGTAGGAAAATATGTGCCCGTTTACTAAATTCATGTTGCATAGATCATTCAAATAGACCAAGAACAATGTTGGGCCTAGTACGCTTCCTTGAGGCACTCCGTACGTGACGTCAGCATTTTCGCTAGTGACTTGGCCTATTTTCACTTTCTGAACCCTATCATGGAGATAGCTAGTGAGCACCGCTAGCGGTTTATCTCTTATCCCAATGTTCTCTAGTTTGCGAACAAGAATGGGGACAGAGACAGTATCAAACGCTTTTTTAAGATCTAAAAAGACTCCTAGACATTTTTTCTTTTTATCCACTTGTTCAACAATAAGAGTCGTTAGCGCAGTGACGGCGTCTTCCGTCGACAGACCCTTCCGGAAACCATATTGTGATTTAGAGAGTATGTTATTCGAGTGTAGATAATTTGTCAGCCTATTATTAATAAGTTTCTCTAAAATTTTGGAAATTGATGTCAGAACAGATATTGGCCGGTAATTGCTACTATCCTCCCTATCGCCACCCTTGTACACTGGTGTGATAATGGATTGTTTTAGAGCAGCAGGAAAGACACCGTGATCAAAACATAAGTTAGCTAGGTGACATATAACAGGTATGATTAGATGTCTGGCCAACTTGAGGAATTTGGTTGTGATACCGTCATATCCTGCAGCCCCTTCAGTTTTAAGGCCCATAAGAATAGAGTAGACCTCATTAGGGTCAGTCTCGAGTAGCACAAATGAATTTAAGTGGGAGGTAGGCAAAATATACTGATTACTACTACGCTGTGGCCTGTTAAGAATATCTTCGGCTAGAGCTTTCCCAATGTTGGCAAAGTAGTTATTAACGTGATTGACTGATACGTCGGGTGATGAGTGTGAGTTCAGCAATTCAGTGTTTTGTGTTTTCTTTGGTTTGAACTGAACTATATTATTAATAGTATTCCATAATGTTTTAGGGTTTTTAGTTGATTTTTCTAATTGTTCTCTGTCATATTTGCGTTTTAATTTTTTTATTAGTTGGTTACAATAATTCCGATATCGTACGTAGGTTATTTTAAGTATTTCATTTTCAGGATCTAAACGTAATTTTCTTTGCATTTTGTTTCTGTTTCTTATACAACATAAGATACCTTGGGTTATCCACGGTTTGATAATCCGTTTGTTCTTCGGAATTTTTACCTGCTTAGTGTTTTCTTGCAATGATTGCTTTATTTTATCAGTTAACTGCGTGGTTAAGGTATCCGGATTTTGTATCGAAAATAGTGATTGAAGGTTCTTCTCTCCCAGGCTCGAGATGGCCTTTTCATAGTCCAGAACAGTATTAACTCTTTGACAAAGGTGTTTTTTCTTAATAGTAGACAGTTTTAAAAATATCATTAAGTGATCCGTTACAGACGTATTTAATACTGCAATATAAGCATTAGTTTTATTTTTGTCTACTTTCAACATAAAATGATCAAGACAGTTTGCTTCTCTGGTAGGCAAAGAGTGGCCAGGTAAAATACCCTGTGTAGTTAGCATGGTTAGATAGTTTAGCCTATTATTACGGTCAGCAGTCTGTTCATTAGGTTTTGTGATAAGATTTATATTTATATCACCAGTTAGGACTATATTTTTGCATGTTTTGAATGATTCCAAATGTTTGTTCAAAGAGTTAATGAACTGTTCTGCGTTGTAATTTGATGGAGAGCGATAAATCCCTAGTATTATAGTGTCTTTGAATGTGATTTGTAAACAAGATGCATGCACAAGTTTTATTTCCTTAACATTGACTTTATGATTATTTCTAATATATGCAACCACACCATCGTTTTGATTCAAGTGATTTGTTGTGGGAAAAGCTGAGTAATTAACCATTGTCGGTACATTTTTATTGGGGTTAAGTCTGCATTCGGTTAAAATTAGAATATCAGCTTCAAAATTAAGGTCAGATAGCGTTATTTGCAGATCATCAAAGTTACTGTATATACTCCTAATATTTTGGGAGATAACAGTCAAGTCCGTGTTGCTAACAGAAATTTTTGTTTGTAGTTCTTGAGCTGTGCATTGTAAGAAATGTGCAATTTCCGCGTTGTCTATATCTTCTAAAGTTTTTAAGGGACTATCCATGAGAATTGTAAAAGATTCTACATTTCAGCATCACGTATTCGTTTTCATTTTTATTATTACTTTTTTTATATATGATTTTTATTAAACCCTGCAAACATAGCAGGCCTGTGGCAAGTATTAGTTTCAGTGTAAGTGTGCGTGATGTAAGTAGTTGTGTTATTTTTGTGTGTGTGCGTGCGATTTGTGTGTGTGTGCAGGTGATATATTCGATGTACTTATAAGTTAATAAAATTTTTGACAACCGTGTGTGTCTACAAACATAGTTATTTGGAGTTATGTTTTCATAATGGCCTAGTCATTGTCCTTGCATTAATTTATGCACCTGGGCTTCGTTGTTAATCCTGATTTTTTGTGAGTTTTCGTCCTTTCTAACAAAAACTTTTCCAAAGGCAGTCCAGCAGAACTTGTAAACCTTCGACTTTGTTAGCTCGCGTGCCAGAAAGTGAAGCCGAGCACCCTTGGCAGTTAGTTGTTCTGCCACGAAGATAGGTGTATCTTCGTTTTTTGTGAATCCAAGGTGCTTGGCACATAGTTTTTCTTTATGTTTGATGTTGTAGGCTTTACTCATTTTCAGGATGTTTGTTTTTAACATGGTGGAGGACGTCTCTACAATAATTGGCGAGTTATTGCTCTCTTTCTTCCCATGAACTCTGTATATATCACGTATTTCAGAGTTATTTACTTTGCAGTCAATGTTTTGAGAAAGACGTATGACCATATTTATTAAATCTTCTTGGGTCTCGTTACTTGTTTTAGGGACATTTTTTATTTCGATACTCGTTTTGCGGTTTCCTCTCTGTAGGTCTTCAATTTTATCCTCAAGAATGGTGATTTGTTCCCTGTCCCTCTTGGCCTGCCCCTCCAATTGCTCAATTTTCCTCTTGAATTCTTCGTTTTGACTAGTAAGTAAGGCCATTGATTCTCCGATGTTCCGATTAGCCTGCTGAATTTCCATGAGTGTAGGGTTAATTTTTTTAAGCTCAGTTTCCTGTGCTTCCATCAAAGTTTTTATCATGGTCTTAATCTCTTCCTTAAACTCCATAAAATCTGCTCCCAATTCATCATCCCTCCTCCTTTTGTTTCTTTGAGAGACATAGTTTGGGGGTGTCTTATCTGAGCTTATTCCGGCTAGGTTCGAATCCGAGAGCGATTTATCAATTGTGTATTGTTCCATGTTACAAGGGTATCAGGACTACAGAGCTCTTATCTCAGCTTTAGTACAACCGGAAGCGGGTAATGGTCGTCTTAGCGGCCAATCTCTGTTCGGGACAGGTAGATGGATGGGGTAGCAAAACAAAGCAGCGGGGCGGGGCCAGTTAGAAAAAGTAATGGCGCCGCGTGCGTTTGCGCTGGTTGGTAGGACCAAACCGCTCACACAAAGCAGCAGGGCGGGGTCAATTGGAAGAGGCAATGGTGTCGCATGCGCTTGCGCTGGTTGGCAGGACCAAAACCACTCACAACAAAGCAGTGGGGCGGAGTCAGTTAATTAATCAATGGCGTTGTACGCACTTGCGCCGATTCGAGGGCCGTTTTCAAATTTCGGACTTTGGCAGGGATGACAGATTGACGTCACTGCTCCGTGTTACGCCTTGTACCAGGGCAGCAGAGCGCGTGAGAAAGTAGTTACTCACGTTGCACCACTTTTTAGCTCGTTGCTCCTGTGTTTTATGCACTCCTATTTTTCACTTTGATTTGATTTGGTCAAAAATGTATTTAATATCAGAAATAAAACTTGCGCGGATTAGAAAGCACGTTTACACCTGTCGGCGGTCCGGGGGGAAGAGTTATCATGTAAAGAAGAAGAAATATTGATTCGACAACCGGATCGAGAAGAATCCTTTGCCTGTGAAGCAGTGGTGACGCGATGGTTCAACCCTGGCTCATATGCGTGAGGATATAAATCCCGAAGACGATTTTGTTTTCTAAGTCACATACGTTTTTGAAACTCACTAGTATGGTAACCTGAGTGTGTGAGGTATTCACGTATCATGGCGCTTAAATTGTCGATCTGTTATTCTTCTTTTATGAGTAACAACTGTCAGTTGGCAGTTAAAGTGCACGCGAAAAAGAAACTACTGACACATGTTAACGATAGATTAGACTATTAGGCCGACTTGCACCACTTTTTTAAATGTGGCTTAAACAGCATTTAACTAAAATTTTCTTCATACAAATGTCGATTAACGTCCCACCTTCTCTCAGAGAGAGAGTATGGGCTTACACACCACGCGTGTCCACCGCGATTGGATTGGGAAGCAACATTATCATTGTTAATTAACTTACCATTACCATTGTTACTAACATTATATGGATACTGCCTGGAATGAAGAATTTTATTATTAATTTTTTAGGGTTCCGTACCTCAAAAGGAAAAACGGAGCCCTTATAGGATTACTTTGTTGTCCGTCCGTCCAAGACCCTTCAAGACCCTTGATATCGGGAACACGTTAAGGAATCGAGTTGAAATTGAAAACATATATACTCAAGTCTACAGTCCAACTTCTAAGTTAACGTAAAAAGAAGCTACGGCCGTTTGTGCCGCAAAAAACGTATATTCTGACACTCTCAAGGGAATCAAAATTTATAGAGTACTTTCCGTTGACCTAGAACTATGAAATTTTTCAAGTAATATCGTCGTATGCTACAAGTACAGGAAAGAATCTGAAAACTATACATTTGTAATTAAATAAAAAAAAAAATCTTTTAATTTCGGGAAAAGCTCGGAAAAACTGCGAGACTACAAATTTGTACGAAACCCTCGGTGGGCGAGTCCGACTCGCACTTGTTCGGTTTATATCTCAAATTAAAATAAACCTTTATAACTTTGAGGGTTAGAGACTATATTTTCGAAGTTCCTACAACCCTTTATCTACAATAAAGCTGCTAACATATGCAATATTAAACTGTCCTCTAAACAAGAAGCTAAGAAAAAAGTCTTACAGTGGTTGACCTCACTAGATTATGAACAAACGGAAAATACACTCAAAATATGTGCATAACACACACACACACACACACACAAACACACACACACACACACACACACACACACACACACACACACACACACACACACACTTACACACACACACTCTCACACACACACGTATACACACACACACACACACACACACACACACACACATATACACACACACACACTTACACACATTTATTTATTAATTTAAGGTATTTTACAAGATGTTAAATGAGTAACTCCTTTTCAACAAAATTTGCAGGAGATGTCATAGTCCAATAGACTTTGGTTTTCATTTATCTATTTGTAAGATAAGATAAGAATATTCTTTATTGTATACCGGAAAAATGTTTGTAAAAATGTGCATTTGTTAAAAATATTATAAAAGCCTAGCAATACACACGCTATTAATACACACGTACGAATTACACTAAGGTTGCCCGCGACACAGGCTCGGCCTAGTGCGGCTGCCCGCGAGTCCGTAGTAGCACTGTTCTTGTTTACAGCTATGACTGGATACCCGATATTCTTTCGTTCTGTCAACGGGTGCTAATTATGATTCTGCGTATCCTACCCGACTCCCACGACACAGGCTGTGCCTAGTGTGGGAGTTGCAATTGTTCATATCTGTAATGCCTTGATTTTTAATAAACAATTTTTTATTTATTTTATTTTTATTTTATTAATTAATCAACCCGTAATATTCCACGACTGGACATGGGGTTCCCCAAGGCGCGCCACTTTTCTGTCCTCGGCCATCCTCATCCAGCCTCATGCAGCCTCAAACGTCGGTCCAGCAAATTGGTGGGCGTCCTACACTGCGTTTGTCGGTTCGTGATCTCCACTCGAGAACCTTTGTACCACAACGACTGTCGGTTCTTCAACATATGTGACCAGCCCAATGCCACTTTAACTTGGTAATTTTACTGGCTATAATTCATGGGGTATAATACCTATGTGAATTTCGAATGCTATATTTTTTGAAACGACTTGCAACCTTCTTAGTAATAAAAAAAATTGACGGGAAATAATTTGTCAATTATTTTTTTTCACACATCGAAGCTCTACGTAGGTACGCAACGAAAATGGAATTAAGTCGAAAAGATTTTAGAGCGATGATTTTTTATGATTTTAAGTCTCTTTCTCCACAAGACTGTGCCGCTGGTCTTCAAAATGCTTTTGGGAGAGAAGCATCTTGTTTGAGCACCGTGAGGCGATGGTTTGCTCAATTTGAGAGAGGTCGGGTTTCTTTACATGACGAATTTCGTGAAGGGCGGCCTTCAACTGCCGTCAACGAAAATAATGTGGCTACTGTTAAGCGCCTAATTGAAGAAAACCCGCGGATTACCCATGAGACAATTCGAGGACTATTGGGGATTAGTACGAGCCAAATTCAGAAAATATTAACTCGAAGAATTAAAAGTTCGGAAACTTTGTTGTCGTTGGATCCCTCATGAACTGACAGCGGAGCAGATGCGGGCTCGCGTGGAATGGTGCTCACAGATGCTAGTGAAGTACGACCACGGACATTCTAATGCTGTTTATGACATTGTCACAGGAGATGAAACGTGGATTTATTGTTTTGAACCCGAAAAAAGCAGCAATCTTGTGAATGGGTGTTTGAAAATGAGAACAGGCCAACAAAAGTGAGGCAGGCGAGAAACGTTGGTAAAAAATGATAGCGTTTTTTTTCTCAGCTACGGGTCCCATCTGCACAATTCCACTTGAAGATCAAAAGAGTGTTAATGCCGAATGGTATTTGTTTAGTGTTATTGTTAGAGTGGTACCATTTGTTTACCCAGGGTGTTAGAAAAAGTTTGCGAAAGACGACCAAAAAGCCGCGTTCTCCTACATCATGACAACGCTTCTTCACACACGGCCAACAAAACAAAGTCATTTTTAGCTTCCGAAAAAGTACAACTCGTCGCCCATCCTACACATAGCCCCGATCTAGCACCCTGTGATTTCTGTATTTTCCCCAAAAACAAAGATTTGATGAGAGGTTTCACTTTTACAAACTCCGAAGAGGCCGTGATAGCGTTCAATCAGCACGTAGAAAACATGCCTTCCGATCTGTGGTCCTCCTGTTTTAAAAATGGTTTCATGTCATCACATGAAAAATGTTTAAAATGTAAAGGAGAGTATTTAGAAAAGCAATAAACATAATAATAATAATAATAATAATAATTTATTTATTAGTACAGTTTACATTTTTTATCTTAGGGTAGTTACACTAGTTAATTGTACACATCGTCGCTATACAATTCGAACTTCTGACCCCTAAACTAGGTATAGACCTGTGTCTTAGGGATCGTTGGTTCTCCAACTGAGTATTGTCTACAGCTATATTTAAAAAGTTACGTAAACAGCGAATAGGTCAGAATCAAATAAATAAAATACTTGGTACAAAATTAAATTGAAAAGAGATTGGGAATTTAAACTAGGATTATACAGTAGTTATCAACAATTTTTCAGTACAATTGTAATCGAGCTCATGTAACCATTTTGTTAATTTATTTTTAACTTCATAATGAACAAGTCTGTAAATAGGTAAGACTTTATTAATCTTATTATATATAACTGAGCTAAGAGCCAGGAACTGGCGACTGGCAAACGCAGTGCGGCAGCCGGTCCCGTCACATACTGGCATGCCTGTTCGTTTTAAAAGCATTTTAGGGTCAAGAGGCATAATTGAGTGTCTTCGCAAAACAGCTTTAAGTATATAAAGTTGTCTTACGGTGAGTACACCCGACTCGGAGTAAAGCCTGGCAGTCGGGAAGTCTCTGCGCTTGAACTGCATCACTTTAAGAATAGCTCTTTGGGCTCGTTCAAGTCGGATCAGGACAGTTTTGCAGGCTCCACCCCAAGCCGGAATGCAGTAAGTTAAGATGGACTCAGACAAGCTGCGGTATACAAGGAACAAAGTTTCCCGATCCGCAGAATGTCTAAGCTCTTTAAAAATGTAGATAAGCCGCCTCAAACGACCGCACATTGTGTCGATATGTGCCTTCCAATCCAGTTTTTCGTCAATGTACACACCAAGGTATTTAACTTTGGAAGCCAAACAAAGGTCCAGGCAAGTACAGTGAGTTGAATCGGATACGCACGTATGAGCTTTAATTTGACCAGTTTCAGCCGGTGGGTATGGCGTATTAGGTAAGGTAAAGCGTATAATACTTGTTTTATCAATATTGAGAGTAAGCACATTATTTGACAGCCACTCCATCACCGAGCGGAGACACAGTTCAGCACGTTGTTTTGCCTCTTCCCAGTTTCTATCGTAAATCAGTAGTGCGGTATCATCGGCGTAAGTAAATATGTTACAATTTTCTATATGGAGACGACACAGATCGTTTATATAAACTAGGAAAAGGGTGGGCCCTAGTATGCTGCCCTGAGGAACCCCAAAGCTGATCTCCTCCTCGTCACTAGTAAGAGAGTCAATCTTAACGTATTGAGTTCGGTCAGATAGATAATCAGTGAACATTTTAAGTGCGAGACCACGAACTCCAATACTTTCCAGTTTTGTGATAAGTATGGGGATAGAGACAGTGTCAAAGGCTTTAGAAAGATCAAGAAAGATTCCATAACATTTGAATTTACTATCCATTTTATTTGTCAGCGTATTAGTGAAGGAGATTACAGCATCCTCTGCCGATATGCCTGGCCTAAAGCCAAATTGATTTTCAGCAAGGATTCTGTGTTTAGTTAAGAATGAAATGAGGCAATTATTAAGGATTCTCTCCATGACCTTTGACAAGGAGCTTAGTACTGATATCGGTCTATAGTTGGTAACACTGTCCCTATCCCCACTCTTATGAATTGGGTGTACAGTAGCCTTCTTAAACGCTTTCGGGAAAATTCCGGAGTTGATAGCGAGATTACAGATGTGTGTGATATAAGGTGTCAATATATCACTGGACTGTTTTATAACTTTTGCAGGAATGTTGTCCCAGCCAGTTGCACAATCACTTCTCAATCCCGCAATCAACTTTTCCACTTCACTATCATTAACAGGTAGTATCACAAGTGAATCTTTGGGTGATTTATGTTCAGCATGTACTCTGGGTATATTACAATTCTGGCGGTTGGAAACATTCTCAGCAAGTTTTCTCCCAATATTAACAAAAAATCCATTTACTTCATTTAGTGATTTTGCACTGTCACCAGTATGATTAAGTAATTCTTTTGGAGACCGTGGTTGAGAGCTTGTGTTAGTTATGGATTTTATAGCATTCCAAGTAGCTTTGGGATTATTTTTAGCCTTTTGCAAAATGTTTAAAATGTAAAGGAGAGTATTTAGAAAAGCAATAAACATAATAATAGGGGTTAAAGTATGAAATTGCCGTTTTATTGCAATAGGTTCTTTGAATTGACATAGAATCTTCATGGTTTGAGGTTTTCGAATGAAACTTTTTTCAAATGGTTTCTATGATGTTCTTTTTTTAAAAAATGTGAAACATTTGAATATCGACTTTCAATTGTTTTTGTTATTCAATTTAGACAAGAAAGATGGATACTGCGAAAATTCGAGTGATTTTTGAATACGAGTTCCGACGCGGAACTAACGCGGCAGAAACAGCCCGCAATATCAATGCTGCGTTTGGAGAGGGGTCTTATAATGAACGCACCGTGCGATTTTGGTTTAAACGCTTTCGTGATGGAAATTTTGACTTAAAGAACAAGCCACGAGGAAGACCGCCCACACAGGTGAATAACGATGAATTAAGAGAGATAGTGGAAGCCGACCCTAGTCAAACTACCCAGGAATTAGCGGCATGGTTTAACGTTACCTTACCCACAATATTGACTCACTTGCGTCAAATCAATAAAATAAAAAAATACGAAAAATGGGTGCCTCATAATCACTCGAATTTTCGCAGTATCCATCTTTCTTGTCTAAATTGAATAACAAAAACAATTGAAAGTCGATATTCAAATGTTTCACATTTTTTAAAAAAAAGAACATCATAGAAACCATTTGAAAAAAGTTTCATTCGAAAACCTCAAACCATGAAGATTCTATGTCAATTCAAAGAACCTATTGCAATAAAACGGCAATTTCATACTTTAACCCCTAATATTTTGGTTATAACATGTTGTTTTTGTAAGTTACGCAAAACTTTCAATGTGACCTACGTATCAGCGCAAGCCTGGTTCCGTGTAGCCGACACGACAGGCGTCACGGGGACGGGCTTTTTGCACTTATGCAAGTGTTTGTGGTTTTTAACTTCGTAAGTATTAAGGGTTTATTTTAGTTTGTAACGTAGTTTAATGTGGATAGTTCTTAACTTCGTAAGTATTTAAGGATTATTTTAGTTTCAATCGCTACGAATAAAAAAAAACCAGAGAAGTATTTCTTCCCACAAAATTCACACTCAAAAACGGCCCCAGTTCTCTCGATTAGTCTTTACCAATGAAATGAGTGCAAGAGATGCTGCAGAGTAAAACACTCTGTGATTGGTTCATTCTGAGCGCCTTGCGTGACGTAAACGTTGATTGGGTTTTATACAAAACCATCAATCCAATGACTTCATTGATGTATAACCCGTCGAAATGTCTAGGTACCCACCTCGCAAGATGGCGGTCTGACAGTGGCAGGTGCATAGATATTTTACCGGGTAATACTGAACTGGCTCAGATTGGTAACACAATTGACAAGCCCCGCCCGCCATCCCACAATTGAACGTGGGGTCATTTTTTAGCGCTAGTTAGACATGTATGTTCTTAACTATCACCAGCCCGTTGTAATGTGGATAGACCTTTCCTCTGTTCCAAGTAGGTGCGATGCGAGTGACAGGAGGTAAGGATGAGAGGTGAGGAATCAGGCCCGCCAGTACCCCATCGTCGGCTGAGGGAGACGCACGCCCCGCCCGCGCCCGCGCCCGATCTCAGTGATGCCAGTGTTTCTCACTCGAAAACACTAGTAAGTGCTCCTTAAGGGAACGCTTAACATTTTCTCATTGATAACGGTAAGTTTTATTTATGTTTCCAACTAGTTTAATTGTCGTTGTAGAGTGGACTGTTCATCTTGCAAGTATGGAGGATCAACAAGTTGTCTGGGGGAAAAATTCGGGTAAAGAAACATTTAGAATAGAACCACAAATAGAACCTTTGTTTATTATTTACTTTATTTTTATTTCTATTTATTAAGGAAAACAAACAGTTGTACAATTATAACTGAACATAATTACTTAATTATTAAAATTTAATTTTGTAATTGTACCACCTGCTGGTGGTTAACCAAAGATTAAATTAATTAGGAAAAGAAAACAGAGAGCCTAATATTATATTCTTGTGCCTTTTAGACGTTGCATTAAAACCGTGCATGCTTGGCATTGAAATAGTTTTGGGGGTAAAAACATAAAAATACTAATAAAAATTTGAGAACAGCTACAGTTAATTTTTAAAACATATAGGAATTATTATTATTAAATAAACATAAACAAACATAAACATTTACATACAGGCACATACATTGCTTCTGGACCCACATTAGGATACCCTGTGTCGTGGGAACCAGAAACAACGACATCACAAACATGTAAACATCCAAGACCTGGGTTTTTTTTCTTTTTTTTTGTCCCCAGCCGGGATTCGAACCCGGGACCTCTCGCATGGTATGCAGATGCACTATCGCTGCGTCACGAGGTCGTCAAATATAAGTCGTCAAACATAACATAATTGACCCTATAGTCGTTGTATTTTCAGTTTATACAAATGGACCTTGTCCTGTCAATTACGAATATAACAAAAAAAAAATCGTCCAAATCGGTCGACCCGTTCTCAAGTGATGCTCTGTCATACATGTGGCAAATTATTTTTATTTGTCTAAACTAAAAAAAAAAGGGTATGCAATATATACAATAGACTTATGTTTGCATTCGCGTGGTGATTAATCTCAATACTCTCTGTCTGAGATTAAGGATTTCATTACGTATGCGGTATGATCGTTATGAATAAGAGTCCCTAACAAAAGTGATAAAATAGCAAAAAATAAGAAAGCTAACTTAAAAAGAAATGTTTTATTACTTAGTAAGGTGATATAAATGTGTATCCTTCATTATGAATTTTATTTTATTTTATTAAACTAGGATCCTTCCTTACTGAGAATGAACTATTTCGTAAGTGAACCGTATTCATTGCCAGGTTCCAAGTTGAATTGGAATGTCAAGCAAGCTCCGTCGACGACATGATTGTCAATATTAGATTAGCTAATCTCGATGAGAAGTAAAGATGCTCATGGATAAGAACCAGCTTATACTGGAGGGACATAATATTGTTATCTTGATGGACTTCAAGTCTGTTTTAACCAACTTCAAAAAAGGAGGAGGTTATCAATTTGACGCGTAGGTATGTTTTTTTTTGGCTATGTTTTCGCATAACTCCGTCAAATCTTAACCGAATTCAATTCTTTATTTGTTCGAATCGATATAACGTCCCATTGATCCCATTTTAATTTGGTGCAGATCTGATGAAGACTTTCAGAGATGGAGAACGGAACTCTTCAATGGACAGCAGTAAATAAGGCCTAATGGGCCATAATAAATCCTTTAGTAATATCCGTATGTTTCATAAAATAGCGTAAAAGTAGTCCCAAGTTAATTTGGTGAAGTTCTGGTGAAAACTTTCGGAGATGGGAATTGAGAACATCAAATTTTAAAGCAATGAATGAAGTAGGGTAAGTTATGGTTATAAGGGACTTGTTTAGTTGTCTCCGACTCCTCCATTAAAAATTTAAAAATACAAAATATAAAATAATGTATACATGTATACATACTTCGAATTATTTAAATTATTTCTAAATTTTTAGTGTACTCTACAGTGTTTTGAAGTCGGTTTTTATTTTTTATTTCAAATTTTTATGAACCCATTGATCTGATTATCCAGTACAATTGCGCCAATGTCACGCACTTTGAAACTAAAACTTTCACGTGTCACGTGTTAGACAAGACTACAAACTCAAGAAAACGAGGCTCAGTCCAAATTTGAAGCAAGCAGAGCTGTTGTCAGAGTTTTGAAGAGTTTAGTGTATTTAGGCCGTTGGTTTTTATACTATAGTTTAAGATTTTTGTCTAAAAGGAATTTACCTATAATATATACTTAGTGAAATTGACTAAGTATTATGTAATTTGGCGCGAAGGTTTTTAGTGATATTGAATGGACTGGCTTACTAACATGATGCAGCGGGTACATGTTCAACTTAGAGAACCATAAACCTTCTTTCTGCTTCCTAATGTAAGATACACAGTCCCAGCAGATGCAAAATTTTTTGGTCGATTATATTACTCTAAAAAATTAGATACTGGGTGGCATTTTAGTCAACTGCCAATCTTTAAAGGGGCTTTTTACTCATAAATATAAACAATTTTTACTATTTTAAGTGTAACTTTTATAAATTTTTTTTTGGTTATTTCTATTAGACTCAGGAAACTAAAAAAAAAAACTGGTACCGCATAACTTATTGTTTACCTCTCAAATGCGTAATTTCTATTTAAAATAAAATAATTTAAAATGTGAAACATGTCTATTAGTGTTTGTAACTTACAACACGGGGTAGACGAGTTCTCGAGTGGAGACCGCGGATCGGTAAACGTAGTGTAGGACGTCCTCAGACACGGTGGAGCGATGATTTTCGCAGGGCGGCTGGCAAGAGTTGGATGAGAGTAGCCGAGGACCATGCTCAGTAGCGTGCACTATGTCCGATGAGAGGCCTATGTCCAGCAGTGGACAAGCATAGGCTGATGATGATGATGATGATGATGCTGATGAACTTACAACAACTTTTGATGTCTTTTTGCTAAATATTTCATGATGAAGAAAATAACACGCAAATAAATGTTCTAAGAGCACGGTGGCTAGGCTGGAAGTTATTTTCGAAACTCTGCAAGGAATATCCATATTGTGTCGTCCTTAGCTTGTCTTGACGGAAAACGGAAGCGTTCGTTAGTACAATTCGCTCGCTTCGCCTCGGTTAGTTGCTCGACGTAGTTAATCGAGTTTTCTGCATTATGTAGCGAAAGCACAGTTTTCCGGTGATTATTTAAACTAAAGGAAATACTTTATTAATTCACTATCTTGCATCTGTCGACTGCCTCGTTGGTCAAGCGGTTAACACGCTTGACTACCAAAGCAGAGGTCGTGGGTTCGATAGCCACTGGAGTTTCTCTGTTCTGTGTGCTGTAGGCTGCCGTACATGATGCGTTTATTATAGTAGCTCTTTTGGCCCAGTGTGCTTTTTGAGCACATTTTTTGAACCGCGTTTCTGGCAAGATTTATACATATGTCTTCATGTATTTCATTGTAGAATCGTATACTAAGACGATATTACTTGCCAAATTTCATAATTCAAGGTCAACTGAAAATACCCACAAAATTTTAATTCTCTTGAGTGTTGAAATATTTTTTTAAACTTAGAAGTTTAATTTTTTACAGCTTCAAGGGACTGTAGACTTGAGTATATGGTTTTAATTTCAACTCGATACCTCCACGCGTTCCGAGCCAAAAGGTCTTGACATATAGATAGACAGACGGACGAACGAACAACAAAGTGATACTATAAGGGTTCCGTTTTTTCCTTTTGAGGAACGAAACCCTAAAAATGAACACAAATGGAAATATCCGAATGAAAATCAACGTTTAGATAAACTTTAAAAACTGTTAAAAGTTGTATCGACTAATGTCAACGAGTAGTATTTTCTAAGGTTAATACGAGCACTAGACGTAATAAAACTGAATTTTACTCGTTTACTTTTCCATTTTACAATTTTAAAGTAAACGAGAAACGAGTGTTTCTATTCAATAAAAAAAGGACTCCACAATACAAACACTGTGATGTAAATCCAGATGAGTATGTATCAAACATGAAAAAAACCTAGACTGCGGCTATATATACAAAAAAAAGGAAATGTAAACAAAACGTAAATGTAAAATGTAGGTAGTTGCATTTTTAAAGTCCAATCGGGTTGGCCAAAAGATCGTTACAAGGCTTTTCCAAACCAAAGCCAGTTGAATCAACGCCCACCTTTAGTTTGCTAATGCATAGAGTCATCATCATCAGCAAGATAACACTCACTGCTAGGTCTGGGCCACCCCAAGTTCATAGCTGTTCGCATGAGCCTGGGCTGGTTTACTAATGTATTGCCAAAAATCGTTTCCCAAAGTATTACTTCCCAAACTATTTTCCGCAAATTATCACTTGGCAAAAAAACATTTCTCAAAACAACTTAAAGCAAATAAACAGTTAGCAAAAGTTATTATGGCAAGTTATTGTTTACCAAATAAATACTTGATCAAAATTCATTTTCTAACTTAACCCACTTTTCTGGTAACAGTTGGTGTCTGTGGGGGGTCACAGTTCTAACCTAACCTAACCCACTTTTCTGGTAACAGTAGGTGTCTGTGGGGGTCGCAGTTCTAACCTAACCTAACCCACTTTTCTGGTAAAGGTTCGTGTCTGTGGGGGTCGCAGTTCTAACCTAACACACTTTTCTGGTAACAATTCGTGTCTGTGGGGGTCGCAGTTCTAACTAATAAACGTTTGTCTTAATAAAACTTGACGCAGTAAAATTATGCGAAATGATAATTTGACCAAATGAATAAAATGCGAAATGAAAACTTGCTAAAGTTTCATTTGGGAAATGAAACTGATGCCATAAGTTTATTGGGAAGTAAAATTTGGCGAAAAATACTTTGGCTAAACGGCGGTATCCCGCCTGGGCTATATGCATCCAATATTTTCCAGCCCATTCTATCATCAGACCATCTGGCTGGTGGTCTGCCTACACTGATCTGATCTACTTCCCTAAACGAGCATATTTCTACAAAAATGAACAAACAAAACAACAAATATTTACATACAGGCACATACATTGCTTCTGGCCCCACAGTAGGATATCCTGTGTCGTGGGAACCAGAAACAGCGACATTACAAACATGTAAACATCCAAGACCTGGGGTTTTATTTTTTGTCCCCAGCCGGGATTCGAGCCCGGGAGTCGCATGGTAGGCTGATGCGCGAAATGAAAAATGTTAACTAAACATTTTTGCCTTTTTGTCGTAGAACCAAGAATTTGCTGCTAAATATCGGTGACTCCTGCTCTAATTCTTTTTCTCAGCGAATGAGGTTTGCCATAATTTTTATAATCAGTGCCCTAGCTGCTCCTAGGTCCGCTGATTGTTGCCCGAGGCGCTAGACGTACAAGGCTCAGTAGGTAGGTACGTCGTTCGGGGATGCTCATTTCTTGCTTCATTGATGAATAAACTGTACTTATCAATATATTCTTTTTGTTGCACTAACCCGTGCTGAGGACAATCATACCTAGACTAGACAAGAACTCAGTTTCCAAGCTCGTGTTACTAAATACTTGTCTGTAGAATCCTGCGAAAAAGGCTAATCCTTCACATTGCTCGTTATGCCACCCACATCAAGGGGACTGCGCAACCACTCTAGTGTACCTATTTCAGTCAAGGCGTAGTCTATGCTCCACACAAAGGGGCAGCATGCCATCACTCATGTTGGGCTTACCGTCGGTTTCTCGTACACTAAAAATCTATATACAGCTGTCACTTGTTTTTTATACACTGGATAAGTGACAGCTCTTAACAGTGGATTTTAATTTTATTGTTTATTGTACGAGAAATAAGGGGTTAGTTGGCGAGGCCACTAACGACAAAACCTTATCTTATCCCGAGTGAAGGCTCACATGATGGCGTGTTTGATCACGTGTCGACGCAGCGTGAGCCAGTTCATGTCTAAACTAATATTATATATTATAATGATAATATTATAATATATCATAATAATATTATAAAGAGGAAAGGTTTGTAAGTTTGTATTGCAGTTTGTTTGCAAAAAACTCCTTGCGGACATCTCTTTCTTTTTATCTTTCAAAAATTAACACAGAGAGTTCTTAAACATTACACATCATATCAAATAGCCTCAAATTTAGCTACTCTCGGTAATTACACTGTAATTGCACTCGGAAACTTGAAAACGCGGTAAGTTTGACTTGGAGCTGGCTACACTTCTTATGACTTACAATTAGAATGAGAATCAGAATAAGAATGCCGTTCGATTCGATCATGGCTTCCCTCGTAAGCTCTGGAGAGCTTCCGTTTACAAGAACACATTACAAAACTAAAAATTGTTGGTCCACTCAAACAGACTTGCCAACCTAACAAACATAAAGTCATTGTGAACGGTCAATTTAAACAGGCTTGCCAATTTTACAAAGCTAAATCAATAGGCTACTAAACGTGGCATCAAAAATATATCCTGACAAACAGAAGTCTTTCTAAAAATAGGTAGTAGGTGGGGGAGAAAGTAATTTCGCAGACAAGGACGTTCTTGTTAGCACATAGTATGTATAAACCTGTAATAAAATCTCTGGTTGTACGTTTTGTATCTGGCTGGTTTTGATGATATTAAAAAGTTTACATTTAAAAAAAGAAACAAATTGGTAATATGTTCTTTTCAGCTATTTCTCATTTGTTTTTCTTTCTGTTAAAATGAGTAAATATAATGAAGAAATTCGATAGACTTTAAACTCTTAATACAAAACAGGAAAAAATGCAACGCAAGCCGCGAAAAAAATTGTGACGCTTATGGACCTAATGCAGAAGAGTAGCACAAAGTTAACGTTTTCAATCTGGGAATTTTGATATCAAAGATGCACCTCGCTCTGGTCGGCCTGTTACGGATAAAATGGACGCAATTTTTGAAAAAGTGGAGCAAGATCGGCACATTACTAGTTACAAAATAACTGAATAACTTCGAATAAACCACAAAACAGTTTTGAGCCATTTGAGAAAAGCTGGGTACCCAAAAAAGCTCCATATTTGGGTACCACACGAGCTCACTGAAAAAAACCTAATGAACCGTTTACTCATTTGCGATTCTTTATTGAGACACAATGAAACCGAACCGTTTTGGAGAGATTGATAACTGTCGATGACAAGTGGATCACGTATGGCAAAAACGTGCGAAAAAGTTCGTGGTCAAAGGTCGGTCAGGCTTCACAGATTGTAGCAAAACCCGGGTCAACTCTCAAAAATGTGATGCTGTGTGTATGGTGGGATTGGAAGGGCATTGTTCATTATGAGCTTTTACGGCCGGGCAGAACCATCGATTCGGCTGCAAGCAGCAAGAAGTTAAGAGAAAGCGGCCGGAATTGGTCAATAGAAAGGGGTGGTATTTCATCACGATAACGCTACACCTCACACATCTGTAGCCACTCAGCAAAAATTAAGAGAGTTTGGCTGGGAGGTGTTAATGCGTCCGCCATATGGCCCTGACCTTGCACTGAAGGATTTCCACCTGTTTCGGTCTCTTCAGAATTCTTTAGGCAGTGTCAGCATAACATCAAGAGAGGACTGCCAAAACTACTTGTCGCGTGTTTTTGATCAGAAGTCCCAAAATTTCTACAGCAACGGGATCATGCCACTTGATACCTACAAGATGGCAAAATGGCACAATACTGTAATTAAATGTAAATAAACTTTTAAAAAAAATGCCTTGAGTTTTCATATAAGATGCGAAGAAACTTTTCCCCCAACCTAATATTATAAAGTAATCCTATTATTTATTTGTCTCATCATCATCATCAGCCATTTGACGCCCACTGCAGGACGCCCACTCATGGTTTTCATAGCCATGAGGAGTTTTGCCATAATTTATTTGTCTAATGTAGGGTTAATATTATTATTTATTGTTACGGATAAAGATATTTCTAAATAAATTATTTCCTAAGTAACTCTAAGAATAACACTGTTCAATATCGGAAATGCATAGGTACTGGTATCAGTTGGTATTGATTATAAATCATTAAACTTTAATTACAAATTAAATTGTTGGTTCTCAAATGTAAATAATATAATCACGATTGAATAGCATACATTTTAAATTAAAGCAAATTTTATACTTGGAAATCATAAATAAATCAGTGATTTGTTCGATATTCTTTCACACGCACGCCGGTTTCGGGTATTATGTTAAACAAAAACCGGCCAAGTCCGTATCGGGCCACGCGCAATGTAGGGTTTTTATCTGCTTTACAGAACTAACAACTTCATCGAAGTTATTTTCAATGGATTTTTTACGAAATTTTACTTGTATAAGTTGGTTGCCTATTACTCGTTAACTAGTAAAGCCTAGTTAGCCGTGATACTTATCCTTTTAAGTTCATTATATTATGTGCTATGCTCGGAATTTCTCTGCTAGATCGAATCAGAAATGATGAGATCCGTAGACGAACGAAAGTCGTCAACATAGCCCAGCGGATTAGTAAATTGAAGTGGCAGTGGGCGGGGCACATAGCACGCAGAACTGATTGCTGATGGGGCCGAAAAGTTCGCGAATGGAGACCACATATCGGCAAGCGCAACGTAGGATGACCAGCCACAAGATGGACAGATGACCTCATCCAAGTAGCAAGAAGACGCTGGATGCAAGCCGCTTCCAACCGGTCTTTTTGGAAATCCATAGAGGAGGCCTCCATGGATCCAGCAGTGGACTTCTTGTGGCTGAATGAAATGAAATATTATGAATATGAAATAATAGGGGTTAAAGTATGAAATTGCCGTTTTATTGCAATAGGTTCTTTGAATTGACATAGAATCTTCATGGTTTGAGGTTTTCGAATGAAACTTTTTTCAAATGGTTTCTATGATGTTATTTTTTTAAAAAATGTGAAACATTTGAATATCGTCTTTCAATTGTTTTTGTTATTCAATTTAGACAAGAAATATGGATACTGCGAAAATTCGAGTGATAAGTGACTTTATTGTGGGTAAGGTAACGTTAAACCATGCCGCTAATTCCTGGGTAGTTTGACTAGGGTCGGCTTCCACTATCTCTCTTAATTCATCGTTATTCACCTGTGTGGGCGGTCTTCCTCGTGGCTCGTTCTTTAAGTCGAAATTTCCATCACGAAAGCGTTTAAACCAAAATCGCACGGTGCGTTCATTAGTAGAACCCTCTCCAAACGCAGCATTGATATTGCGGGCTGTTTCTGCCGCGTTAGTTCCGCGTCGGAACTCGTATTAAAAAATCACTCGAATTTTCGCAGTAGGTATCGATCTTTCTTGTCTAAATTGAATAACAAAAACAATTGAAAGTCGATATTCAACTGTTTCACATTTTTTAAAAAAAGAACATCATAGAAACCATTTGAAAAAAGTTTCATTCGAAAACCTCAAACCATGAAGATTCTATGTCAATTCAAAGAACCTATTGCAATAAAACGGCAATTTCATACTTTAACCCCTATTATGATGAAAGTAATTTTTTTCACGTTTCTACAATCAACCGTTTAGCCAGGAGAGGGGGGGACGCCCTACTCGGACAAAAATTTGCGCTTTAAAGCTTAATATTTCGCAAACGTAACCCTAAATAAAAAAGTGGTCTTCCTACATTTACAATATTTTTTAACGACCAATCCAACGATGCCCCACATGATAGACGAGAAAAAAATCAGTCCCACTTTTCATGTTAGGGGAGGTACAGTAAAAAAAACTTTTTTAAACTTTTTATTCTTTTACTTTGTCGACGTGATAAATATGTAAACACAAACCAAATTACAGCTTTCTAGCACCACCGGTTTTTGCGCTAGGCTGAGGACGGATAGACAGACAGACAGACAGACGGACAGACGGACATGGCGAAACTATAAGGGTTCCTTGTTGGACTACAGAACCCTAAAAACGGAAAAAAGAACCGGTAATCCGACTGCTCAGCATTACCTAACTACTAAAAAGGCGGGACCAACCTAAGGAGTTACATTGCTGAATTTGGGACCCGTCTGTTTAGTAGTTAGTGCTCAGTAGTCGGCTTGCTGGTTATTTTTTATTTCAGTTTTTCTTATTTTTGTCTTTTTAATTATTTTCAATGCTGATTTATATATGACACCCGCGTACTGATGTTTTACATACATTACACGTGATTGGCGTAGTTAAATAAAATTAAGATCCGAGTATAATAAATTGAATATAACAGCGCCATCTAGTGGCTCGTGGTTGTACTATAACGTAACTTAATAGAGATTTTTTATTGATTTTTTACTTTTCTCCTTAGGCCATATGAAATTAATCCTAATTTAATATAGCCTATGACACTCGCGCAGTGATGGTGAATCCATGAAGACCTTATGGGTCAAAATCTGACCATTTGTTAAGGAGTTATGAGGGAACATAGAATCGGACATACATACTTACATATATACATACGGGCTAAACACATTGCCCTCCTTTTGGGCTCCGCCGCAGTCGGGTAATAAATGATGGGTGCTTACATTTTCCTAAAGCTGAAATGATCGATCGCTCTCAGTACTGTTACAGTCTAGCGTTCTACGGGAAGGTAGCAAAGGGTTGGGGAGTGGGGAGGGCGCCGGAGTCAACAAGTGTGCAGGAGGCGGTAATCCGCCGGTTGCCACGGTAACCAAGCACACAATACCCAGTCGTTAGCGAAGCCTGTTGAGCTCGGGAACTGGAATGCTGCCTGCATATCAATGTCGGTTCTCAGTTCTCTTAATTATTCGATAGAATGTACTTATGTAGTACTAGCTGACCCGGCAAGCGATGTTTCGCCATATTAATTAGCCTACGACCCATTCTAAGACCTACCAAATATACACAAAAAAATTCATAAAAATCTTTGAATTCGTTTCGGAGGAGTTCGAAAACAAACATTGTAATTTTTGTATAGTAGATAACGTGTTGATTTATTTGGTATATTGAGAATTATATTAAAACGGCCTATGAATCATATTAGGTATATTAGTATGGTCTATGTACATAATTTTTCCCAATAACTCTTTCCCGGCAATATACCTTCCACTATCCACATAACACAAGGATAGCTGGAAGAAAATTCTCCTTAGGAATAAGCTCACCTTTGTAAAAATAAGCTTATTGTGCAACAAAGAATCTTCTAATCTAATCTAATATTAAGTGCCCTGACCCTTAATAAAGGTCATAGTCTATCTCCGTTCTAAATTTCGTCCTTGAAACATTTTCGCGGTAGTACCTATTAAATTTAGGTATTAAAAGTATTATATAAGATCGTGTTATTCTCTAACAATCAAAAGTGAAGACTGACAGGATTTGGTGCGCATTTTAAAGATGGTTTTGTGTTTTTTATGACAAAAACCTTCATAAGCAGCCTAGATACGTCCCACTGTAGGGGACAGGCCTTCTGTCAGAGAGAGATAGTATTGGCGATTTCAAGCGCTGAGGTATGTGAATAGCTCAGACACTCAGGTTTCCTCACGATGTTTTCCTTCACCGTCAGCGAGTGGTATTGCTACTGTAACTTCACAAATGTACAAAATAAAGTCATAGGTACATGCCCGCACTGGGAATCGAACCTGGGTCTCTCGCTTCCGAGTCCAATCCGAGTTCCGAGACAAAAACGTTGATTCAATAATTTTTGTTGTGATCGCTCGCCATCTTGCACTCGCAGTCTTGTTAGTTCCCGTAAAGGGTAAGCAAAGGTCTTCATTTTATGTCAATACGGATAAGGACTTTTCCGTGGGACATGAGTGATGGCGCGTGCTGAGCACGGCCGCCGCGATCTACCGCCTCATTCGTCCTAAACTTTTTGTTAAATGTCAGAAATAAAAAGTTAACATAGCCAACATAACAATACAAATAAAATAAAAATAATATACGCGTCTTATTGATAACCTCCTTCTTTTTTGAAGTCGGTTAAAAAGTTCCGGTCACAGGTCCGAAACGTAAAAATTTGAGCCCCATATGTCCGGTGCTAAAAATACAGAATTAAAAAAACAATGTTTTCTAATAAATATAAACAATATTGAAACATTTTTTATCTTTTATTTAAAATAAACTATGTGTGATTATTTGTGGCACATAATACATAAAGAGATAATGTTTTTAGGGTTCCGTACGATGCTTGATTATTTCATGAAGTGGTCGCATTTCATGATGTGGGCAACTTAATTTGACCAGGTCATTAAATCGTCAACATTTTACGATTTTCTCAACCACATTTGGCCGGATCGTATAAATAGAGTGTCCATAGAATATTTCATATAAAATTTTGATCAGTTTTTGCGTGACTTTCATAGTATTTAAGCACCTTTTCGTCGTAAACTCGTTTCACTTCAGTTTCTTCCACATTTAATAAAGAATTATTCTCGTTTTCACTGCGAGAAACAACATTGTCGGCAGCGGCCGCCATCTTCACACATAAACAAAGCGCATGCAGCGCCGCTACCTTTGAGTAATGTAACTACTTTACGATACGATCAAATAATCTTGACCATTTCATGAAAAAATCGCGCATTTGGTTGCCCATATCGAGAAACGATTTCTTATCATTGATCTGCCCAAACCACATCATCGTGGCCAATAGACAAAGAAACATTGCGACCATTTCATGAAATGATCAAGCATTTCATGAAGTGAGCAAATCTACGATATGGCCACGACATACATAATAGGCATTCTTCTATGTAGGACAATGATCTACTGCAGGCTGCGATATTGGTAGAGCTTTTTAATTTGTTTAATCAACTTCTGATATTTTGTAAAATGTAATCTTAGAAACCTATCAAAATTCTTAAGGCTTCTGTTACGTGGAGCATGCTGTCTCGCTCGCAGAATTGAACATTGTTAATATTGTAACAATATAAATAATATGAGTAAACTTTTGATAAATGTGGTCTGAGTGTTTGATGGATAATTAAATTGTGAATATTCAAGGCATATTTTTCTTATCATGTACTAAGTTTTTCATTGAGAAAATTAATAATTTGGTAAACAACTTTTCTTTATTAAAAACTATATATGTATTGGAAAACAAAAATATATTTAAAATGTCCGTAATTTAATTATGCATCAAACCCTCAGACCACATTTATCAAAAGTTTACTCAATTTATTACAATACTTAATTAAAAATGTTAAATTGTGCGAGCGAGACAGCATGCTGCACGTAAGAACAGTCTTAAGCTTTCTTTTAGAAATCGCTGATAATATGATTGAGAGATTGTACAGACACTTTTTGCGACCTGCATTTTGTGGCAACTTACACACACCACAGGCTACATCTAAGGTCCTGTTTTATTTATTTGATTTGTCTGTTGTGTATTTAGTTTTCTTTCTGATGTTGTGCTGTGGTTGTGCTACTTATGTTACTTATCTGTTTATTTTGTTTCTGTGATGTGTCTTGTTGGTACCTATAATAAACTTCTCTCTTTCTTTCTAAAAAAGATAGGTTTTTTTCCTCGGTGATGGCGCTAGTCTTATACCCCGGAGCCCCTTAAACAAGCCTTGCTGATTACTTACGCTTCGTGCCATGAGAACGCTGAAATTTACGCGTCCATTGCTGCACTTAAATTCTTTTGATATTTTAAAAACCCTAAACCCTATAAGGATAAAGTAATTTGTTTTTGACCCATTGGAGCATGGTATATTGCATAGGAGCTTGCGGGTTTGTTTGTTTAAAGAATTTATTGATAATACACAATTATATTTACATTTCAAAAGGCTTCACTTAAACCTTATTAGGTTTTTGCGTGCAGCCTGAGCCGCTTTTCTAAACATTTTTGCTCACTTTTTTAACACACAATACTAAGTTACGTATACACGATGCAATACAATAATATTATTATTGATAACAACATTATTATTGTCAATAATAACACTATTCAATAAAATATTTCTTTATTAAATTAAAGTCCTCTAATTTGATTGGATTTCAGAGAAACAAGATTACCCACCAAATTTTTTGGCAGCATACTCAACCAGAGTATATTCGGTAGCATAAAGTCTACTGTTCTTTTTTCGTAGGTATTGTTATGTTTAGGTACATAATATGTAGGTAGGTAATAAGCCTCCTAAGTGAACCTGATCTTTTTTTCTTAGACAAAGCTTCTATTTTATTTGTGTTCAGTTTTCCAACATATTATACTGTTTGTAGAGCTTTTTTCTAGTATTATTTATTTGTCAGATATCGATGTCAATGGGGATCGTTCCAGCCGTCGCGTATTCCAATGGAAATGGAAAATGGGGCAAGAGCGGATAAGTCACTGTCAACTGCAGTTTTATTTATGAGTTCTATCTTGAGCTGCGCCTAGAAAACTGTGCCTGTTTGCTTTTTCCTCGGCCATTCTCGATACATTGCAGATACAATGCCTGACAAATAACCTGACTTCACTTCGAATGGACGTACTTCGGATCTCATGGCGGGGGACGTGGGATGTGACTTATAATTCTTAAATTCTAGATGCTCTTACTTGTCCATCGCAAACTTATTCCGACTGCGCGGATTTTTGTTCAATTTATTGGGCATTATACCTAACCAGCGCGGTGGGCACGCGTGGTGATTAAGCCTATAATACACTCTATCTCTGAGAGAAGACCTGTCACTACAGTGAGAAGAATATATGCCACATTATTATACCTACCTATAGAGGGTTATATCTATATTGCGCAATTCCTGAAACATGGCAGCTGGAATTCACAATTGTCATTTACCACAACTTCAGTTCCACGATTTTCGGTTACTTATTGTGAAATAAGAAATATGTGGTTTTGTTTCGGTTTTTCTGCTTTATGTTTCGCGCTAGGTGATGCATAATGCGTACGATAGATAACCACATGTGTGTTAAATGGAATAGACATACTTAAATACGTTGGTATTGTACTATAAGCGCGAATATTTTTTTTATGTACATCTTGATATTGAAAAGACATTTCAAAATCCCTGATCGAAACCATTAAATTGGACCATAATATCTACGCAGAAACATTCCAACTCACAATACGTAACTTGTGAGAAATCCTTTTTTTATGTATTCGATTCTTTAGCTCCATGTTTTGTATATTTCTTATCACAGTAAGACTAATGTTGCAGTGATTACAAATATAAAAGGTATATAAATATAACACGTCTGAACAAAAATATGGCAAAAAAAACAATGCTACCTTTATATATAAAAAGAAAAGAGAATCGGAAATGCCCAAGAACTCCGATTTTCTTCAACCAACTCAAATCAAATAAAAAAATAAAAAATCGTTTATTACACTAAAATAAAATTTGCAAATAAAGTTATGTATTAAACATTATGTATTAAACAGAAAGAATAATGGTGTCCCCACACCAGGCTATGCCTGTGTCGTGAACAACTTACAAGTGTTTCATTTTTAAACAATTACAAGTTTGACGAAAAGTAATACAATAACAATATTTAAGGCACTTTGAGATCAATTTTAATTAAACTTACGCTTTTTAATAAAACTATGAACTGAAACTATGGGACTTATGAATAGAGAACTTTTGTACTATAACACGTAGATGTAAAAATTTAGTTATTATCTATAACTATTAGCAGGAAAGAGTCATATTTAACATTTCACTCTATTGGTATGTACTTCAACATTTAATTGGTTCGATTAAACTTATGCTTATACCATGAAATAATAATATATCGCGCGATGTCTTGTTCTGTACTAAATCCGACCCACGTGTGTGGACGTGGGTTGCATGTTGGATATTTTGTGGAAAAAATATAGCATGTAGGCATTAACGCCGTTGTCTGTGGCGGCCATAAATCTAAGGTTCCGATGAAATCTATGCTAATAAAAAACTCTGTTATCAAAACAAAAGTAAAAAGATCTTTTATTTATACAATAGAAATATTTTTCACATATAGGTGGACTAGAAAAATCAGCCAAAACTGTCGAAATCGCAAGAAAACACGGGAAACAACATTCGCGTAACCAAGAAAAAAACAGAATGTTTAAAAATAAATCACGTAAATCCCAGTCAAATCAAACCTCAATCCCAGGGTTATCAACATCCAAGTGTTGCCAATACGCAAAAAACGAATATTACCATTTTACTTCCAAATAAAAATTGTGCGAGCTATGTTAGTGTATTTTTTAATAATTATCTTTTATAAGAAACTAAATATGACTTTGATGCAATAAGGTTTTTGGTCACACGGGTCTACTTTTTTAAAGTAAAATCTAAATCTACCGAGTATAACGATATATTTTACAACTGCCCCATTTGTTGCATCGAATTAAAAAAACAGATTTTAGGGAAACAGATTTTACCGCGACCGGGCTTCCGAGCCGCTATAACTTGCTGAATGATTGAGTTTGTAGACTCGAAGTAGGTGTGTAAGAGCATAGGGGTGCGGCTGCCTGAAGACTCGAAGAAAAATATTTTCGTGGAGGATTCTCGCCGTTAAACCTAATTACAAACAATTTCTCCTTGATCACGCAAAAAAATATGGTTGAGATTGCGCAAACCGGACGAGTTTAATAAATGGTAACTTCTTTTGGTCGTTACATTCTGATCGTTTTCTTTTTAGGGTTCCGTAGTTGATAAGGAACCCTTATAGTTTTGCCATGTCTATCCGCCTGCTGTCTGTCCGTCTGTCTTTCCGCAAGTACTATATATATACGATTAAACATATTAATAAAAGTAGGATAAAATATTAAAAAAATCAAGCCTTCACGAGATGCACAACAAGTGCGGCGACAACAAGGCGAGGGCTCATAGTAATGGCGAGGATAAAATTGTTTTTGTGGACGAATTATAAACTCTGCTTTTCCCTTCGATTGCCAGGAAATAAAACAGTAATATAATTTAGCAAATTGAAGAAATTAATAAACGCACGAAAAAGCAAGAGCTGTTTCCCGCCGCTTTATTTTTTTTAAATCTTACGACATTGATATTAGGCTTGGGCTGCAGACCTATACATATAGCCTGCTATTAAATTAATTATGTAATAATAATTTTCTTAAATTAATGAAATAACCTACAGTACTTGAATTTAAATTTTAATATATTTTATGTCTTAAAAACACATTTATAAGGCAAATAGATTAAAGTAAATATTAAAAAATAACAAATTCTATCTATGAACTTCTTATTGTGTTCGGCTTTATGGTTCATTTTCTTTGCCTTAATACAGATACATTTATGAGTAGATACGTTAATACACTTGTGCACTAAATTCGATTTTGTGCAGCCTATATCCCGCACAAATAAGCACTTTCAGAGCATAAGAAGTGAAAAGAATATTGTGAGTGCAGGAAAATGATTTTTTAATACAACTGTATTAAAAAATCAAAAAGCGGCGTATTGCAGGGACGTATAGCGTTCGGGATGTGGGCTATTACACACTCGTGCTTTTTTTTTACCTTTCCCGCACTCGTGTGTTCTCTTTCCCAACTGTCAAAATAATGTCTATTAAAAAGAATAACCAACCATGAAGTTTTTACTAAAAAAAAACATAGAAGTTTTTATGATTCATGCAAATACGTATATTTGTAAAAAGAACCTACTAATTTGTTTCAATATCAGATTTCATTATTTGATTGAATGAGTTTGGTTAGGTTTCATTTCATTTCATCTCATTAAATTTCATTTTCATTTCATATCAATAAAAAACTTCTACTGAAGACTTGGCTGTATGGGCATAGTTTCCTTTGCCTACCAGAATGGGTGAAGAAGAAAAAAAACTGCTTATATTCTACGGTTGGCGCCATTTTTCAGAAATTTTCTTTGCGAGTTTAGTTGTTTGTTGCACAAAATGAGTAATTTCGACCCTAGTTTTTTTGAATTAACACCACCGGAACTCAGTATAATTGCACAAAATGCTTCGGAGAACATTTTACCGGAAAAGTCAAAAAGTCGCTACATATCTACATACGACGAATTTATTGCGTGGAGAGAAGAGAAAAAAGCAAATAGTTTTTAATTTTTTCGCAACTGTATTAAAAATAGTCGTTCAGTACACGTGCGGAACCGTCATTGCAACTTGTTCCGACTGTCAACCCTCGCCTTCGGCTGCGCCTCGGCTCGGGTAGACATCTGTCGGAACTCTTTGCAATAACAGCCTTTCCACACTTGTAATGAAATATACTATTTTAATACAGTTGCTCAAAAAGTGGCGTATTGCAGGGACGTATAGCGTTCGGAATGTGGGCTATTACATACTCGAGCTTTTTTTTTACTTTTTCCGAACTCGTGCGTTCTCTTTTCCAACTGTAAAAATAATGTCCATTAAAAAGAAACAACCAACCACGAAGTTTTTATAAAAAAAAATCATAGAAGTTTTTATAATTCATGCAAACATTTCTAAAAAATAGCTACTAATTTGTTTCAATATCAGATTTAATGATTTGATTCAATGAGTTAGGTTAGGTTTCATTTCATTAAATTTCATATCAATAAAAAATTCTACTGAAGACTTGGCTGTATGGGCGTAGTTCCCTTTGCTTACGCAGAATGGGTGAAGAAAAAAAATCTCTACTTACGGTACATAGGTACTACTTCCATGGCTTATAGTCTTTTATCTACTCTGATACTATGATACAAATATTATAAAACTGAAAACAAAACTCTTATGAGAAACATTACTCATAGGCCAAAAATAAAAAGTTTTATTACGATACAGGTCTTGCATGGACACCTGTATTATAATATAACTTTTTAATCATAACGATAAGCGGTGGTAGCCTAAGTGGGTAGAACATTGGACTCGGAAGCGGGAGACCCAGGTTCGATTCCCAGTGCGGGCATGTACTTATGACTTTGTTTTCTAAGTTATGTACATTTTGTGAAGTTATAGTAGCAATACCACTCGCTAACGGTGAAGGAAAACATCGTGAGGAAACCTGGGTGTCTGAGCAATTCACATGCCTCAGCGCTTGAAATCGCCAATCCGCGGTGGGCACGCGTGGTGATTAAGCCCATACTCTCTCTCTGAGAGAAGGCCTGTGCCCTACAGTGGGACGTATATAGGCTGCTCATGAATCATAACGATACACCTATACAACCTCCAGCTGGACCATGAAGGTTGAACTTTAAAAGAAAAGGTTTCAATGAACGAGTCCGCGGCGACGCAACACGCATGCGCAATCGATGTTTGCACCTTGGCGCCAACATTTTACATTTAAAAAAACTTTTCAATATTTAAACAAAGTTTGGTTCTGTTTGTAAAATAAATTAGTTTTTGTGTAAAAACATGTCTGAAAGCGAGGATAGTGGTAATTGTACACCACCACGGAAGCTGCGTGAAACATGACTATGAACCTGCTACCGGCGAAACCTAGGAGCAAAGAAGAATTTATTTCATCATCTACCCATTATGTCCCCACCGAGGGGCACGGGTCTCTTCCCTGAGGAAGGTATAGGCCATACTCCACCACGGGGGCCAAGTCCGGATTGGTGGAGGCTTGTAGACTAGTGGCTCGTCTACTGTCAGAAGTTGTCAAGCCGCCCTAAGGCCTCTGACTTGGCTTAACGACTGCCATCTATCGACGGCAGTCGGCACCAACAGCTTAACGTGCCTTGCGAAGCACGGAACCGCTCGGAAAAATGCCACTAGCGTTAGGCATAGACGGTAACCCATCCATGCACTGAACGCGCCCTGTGTTGCTTAACCTTCGTGATCGTTTAAGATCACTCAGGCAGCCGGGGCTACGAGCGATTCGAAGCGAGCGAAGAATTTATTACAAATAAATAAAAAAATAATTGATATTCGGCGTTTTATTTGCAATATTATTTTATGTATAACAGTATGACAGTGGATAAAGTAGTGTATGACACTGTACATAACTTGGTCATATAACACTCGTGTGATACTATAAAAAAATTCGCCTACGGCTCGTTTTTTTAAAACACTCGTGTTATAAGAACCCTTTTTATGCAACAGTATCATAAACTACTATTACGGTTGGCGCCATTTTAAAAAAATAGTAGATTGTACAACAAGTGCATAAAACGCACCATTTTACTCGAGACGTTTATCCATCCGAGCGAGCTTGCGAGCGAGGATAGATATAAAGTCGAGTGTAAAATGGGTTTTATGGACGAGTTGTACACTCTACTTTTCACTTCGATTGCGAGGAAATGAAACAGCAACATGTAAAAATAATTATGGTTCCCGCCAATTAACTTTTTTTTCTTTTTTTTTTCTGTAGGGACGTGACACCTGACTTAAGGTCGTTACATACTGCTCAGTTATAAAAACATTTTCTTTTTATAACTATGATAAGTTGTTGTTATGGCTTAAATACTATACTGATCTACTAAATTGAAAAATAAACAAATATAAAAAATAATAAATGAGACGAAATACAAATTATAAGTTTATTTCATGAAGTTTTATTGTGTACTTTGGCTGTTGGTATCTTTGCCTTGGTCTTAGAATACGAACGAAACGAAATAAAATAAAGAGGTTGTTGTATGAAGTTAAAGATGTTCGTGTGGCTGTTGCAGCGATTGCCTTGGTCTTCGACGAAGATTTTACTTTATGCTCTAGAGCATAAAAAGCGACTTTATGTCGCCTACGCACGACATAAAGACGAACTTTTAGAGCATGAGAAGTGAAAAAATCTTTATATAACACCTGCTTGTCAATGGCATATTATGTGTTATGCAAACTCAACTTAAAGCAAGTCATTTGTGTCCTATGGTCTAGCCGGGTCATTATAAATGTACTGAATTTCATAATGGAATTATGACATTTGAATTTGGAATGCAATCAACATTGAATATACGAGCTCCTTGCAATCCATGACCAAACGTCAAAATTAGAATATAAACTTTTCATAGAGCCCTACACCAATAAGAATTTATTCAAAATTAGAATGAAAACTTTTCATAGAGCCCTAAATCAAGGAGAATGTATTCAAAATTAGAATGAAACTTTTCATAGAAACCTGCATGAAGAAGAATTTGCCACTACAAAAAAAAAACAAATAGAACGAAAAGGCGCTAAACTGCAAATCTTTGTGTTATTTTGTAACAAAATAGCGTATTTTAACAAAAATGTCAACTGACAGTGACGAAAGTGATGTGATACCGGAATGCTTTCTATATTTGTCTTCTTTCATTATTGTAAAATTAATAAAGTAAGTACTTTCTTTTTAATTGTATTATGTTTTATTGCCTCGCAGAGTTTATATAAAGTAGAGTACATATGCATTTTGGGGATAAAGCAGTGTATTTGTCTCGGGCGTTTTTGAACCCCTCGGCCTCGGGGTTCTAGCTTTCGCTCGTGAGTTAACCCTAGGATCCCTCGTCCTTGGGGTTCAAAATATCGCCCGAGACATAATACACTGCTTTATCCCCTTAATTAATGCATAATCTACTATTATTAAATTGCTTCATTTTTT
The DNA here is from genome assembly GCA_947308005.1 of Yponomeuta malinellus. Taxonomy (NCBI): domain Eukaryota; kingdom Metazoa; phylum Arthropoda; class Insecta; order Lepidoptera; family Yponomeutidae; genus Yponomeuta; species Yponomeuta malinellus. The sequence goes on from OX371013.1 coordinate 4,508,461, forward strand.
CGCAACTGTATTAAAAATAGTTGTTCAGTACACGTGCGGAACCGTCATTGCAACTTGTTCCGACTGTCACCCCTCACTTTCGGCTCTGGTAGACATTTGTCGGAACTCTTTGCAATGACAGACTTTCCACATTCGTAATGAAATAATATATACTATTTCGATTCAGGGATCCATTTGCGAAATATTAAGGTTTAAAAGCAATTTTTTTTGTTAGAGCCTCAGATGCATTGGATAAATATTTTTGATGAATGTGACAGATTTACACGATAAAAACACGATTTCTTAAAACACTTGTCCGAGTTTAACTAGTATGTGGTATAGGGAAAAACGGAACCACACATTATATTTTAAACTGCGTCTGGACAGTGTTTGAGAGGAATCATGTTTTTACAAATTAGACCGTTACTCTATAAAACACCGTTAGACCCGAGATTTCCTCACTTTAGGCCATTGCGTTCAATTGTAGGACAAGTACCTACAATGACAGATGTGTGCAAGTCGACTCGAAGCGGTAATGAAATATAGACCAGTCACATACTGTTTATTGCATCTAATGTAATTAGCATTTTGGTGACTTCATATTATTGAGATCCTAGCTATAGATACTTGCATCCACTGATATGCATGCATTGTTGATCTGCAATTAGTACAACTTAATTTAATACCAAGTTTAATACAATGTCTTTTCGCTTTAGCATGTAAGAATGTTACATGCTATGTAAAAGAGAACAGTGTACAACTGTTAATGAACATAATCTGTATCAATACTTATTACTTATCTACGTATATATATAAAAATCAATTCCTGTTCGTTTGTCTCGCTAAAACTCGAGAACGACTGGGCCGATTTGGCTAACTTTTCTTTTTTTATATTTGTGGAAGTACATACAGGGAAGGTTTAAACGGTGAGAAGAAACAAAATGACTGCTGTAGGTGATACAAAGTTCACGGGATCATCTAGTAATATATCATAATTAGCTGTTGCCCGCGACTTCGTTCGCGTGGTAATTTTGATGTGTATTTTTCCGGGGTAAAAAACAGCCTATGTGCTAATCCAGACCCATAATATAGCTCTATGCAAAATTTCATCCGGATCCATTCAGCCGTTTTTGCGTGAAGGAGTAACCAACATCCATTCATACATACAAACTTTCGCGTTTATAATATTCGTAAGGATACTAGCTGACCGGGCAAACGTTGTTTTGCCATATTGATTAGCTTACGACCGATTCTCAGACCTACCAAATATAGCCAAAAAATTTCGTAAACATCGGTGAAGCCGTTTCGGAGGACTTCGATACCAAACACTGTGACACGAGATTCTTATATATTAGATTATAAAGACGAAAAGTTTTTATGTTTATAATTTGGAAGTTTGTACTAAATAAATAAAACAATGCGCTAACAAAGTGTAGGCCCCGGACTTCTGTTCGCTGTCGTCTGCGAGTACACAGCTAGGTCGCCGGTGCGTGTGAGCGAGGGGAGTGCGGATTGATTGCGATACCACTAAATAAAGATTTCCGCGGCCGCATCCGCGGGGGCGCGCGCTCCCACGTGCCGCGCCGCGTGGAAAACGCTGCAGAGGTGAAATGCGGGCTACAATAAAAGGGCTTTAGGCATGGGCATACATACCACGCAAAGGCGGTGTGTCGAAAACAAATCTGTTTAAAAGCGAGGCGACACGCACACGTTAACGTAACACGTGTATGCCTAAGCCACCGGATTGTAGTATGTGGCGTTTGCAGTGTAAACTTTTATTTTCCATGCGACGACGCGGCACCCGGGAGCGAAATTTTGTTTGACACGCTGCCTTTGCGTGGCTAACAAAAAATTATCATTTTCATCAGTGTACTAAGATCGCTTGTGCACACGATATGAGTAGAATCTTTCTGGGTACCATAATGTCACTCGGTCCGAGTGTACTAAGATCGTGAAAACGAGGCTTTAGGCATAGGCATAATTGTAATCGCTCGTAGCCCCGGCTGCCTGAGTGATCTTAAACGATCACGAAGGTTAAGCAACACAGGGCGCGTTCAGTGCATGGATGGGTCGCCGTCTATGCCTAACGCTAGTGGCATTTTTCCGAGCGGTTCCGTGCTTCGCAAGGCACGTTAAGCTGTTGGTGCCGGCTGCCGTCGATCGATGGCAGTCGTTAAGCCAAGTCAGAGGCCTTAGGGCGGCTTGACAACTTCTGACAGTAGACGAGCCACTAGTCTACAAGCCTCCACCAATCCGGACTTGGCCCCCGTGGTGGAGTATGGCCTATACCTTCCTCAGGGAAGAGACCCGTGCCCCTTGGTGGGGACATAATGGGTTGATGATGATGATAATTATCAAGCAGACACGTCTGTCGAACAAAGTTCCGCTCTCACGTGCCACGCCGCGTGGCAACGCTGCGGAGGTGAAATGCGAGCTACAATAGAAGAGCTTTAGGCATAGATATATGTACCATGCAAAGTGTGTCGAACAAAATTCTGCACGTGGTAGTGGAATTTTGTTTGACACACTCTGTCATGGCGTGGCTAACAATTTGCTATTTCCATCAAAGTGTACTAAGATCGTTTGTTTACACGATACGAGTAGTATCTTAGTAGGTAAAATAGGTCACTCGGTCCGAGTGTACAAATATCTTAAAAACGCGGTCTTAGACCTTTGCCTATACCCCTTGCTCTTCGTACATAACTGTGTTACATACCACGCAGAGACAGAGTGTGTCGAACAAAATTCTGCTCCCACGTGTCACGCCGCGTGGAAAACGCTGCGGAGGTGAAATAAGGGCTACAATGAAAGGGCTTTAGACATTGACATACCACGGAAAGACAGAGTGAGTCGAACAAAATTCCGCTGGCACGTGTCGCGCCGAGCGGAAAACGGTGCGGAGATGAAGTGCGGGGTACAATAAAAGGACTTTAGGAATGGACATACTACGCAAAGACAAAGTTCGACAGAACAAAATTCCGCTCACACGTGACGCGCCGCGTGAAACACGCTGAGGAGGTGACGGCATATCACCTTCTCAGCGTATTTCACGCGGCGCGTGAATCGAGTATGATGCAGGTCCTGCATCGTACCAGTGCCGATTCGGTATTTCAGACTTGGTATAATTTTCAAAGTTGATTGTTTGAACCATTCTAGAACATCCAGTACAGTACCTTGTTCTAGGTCTTGATTAAAGATTGTAGTACGATTGTAGTGCAATAAGATCACCGTAATTTATGTCATGTGTCCTGCAGTGTAACAAAGAATATTCTTATCTTATCTTATATAATCTTATCGAGCCAATGGAATGGAATAGATGTAACATCCCGCAAAGCGTGAAGTTCACCCTCCACTTTAACACCTACAGAACCCAGCCGGCCCCGCCATGCCGCTTCGGTTGCGCAGTAACAAGTGCACCTCGTTCCTGCGCGAGAACCTGCTGACCATACTCACCATCATCGGGGTCGTCGCCGGCACCTTCCTGGGATGGGGCCTGCGGGCGACGGGCGTGCAGTGGTCCCGACGCGACGTCATGTACTTCCAGTACCCCGGGGAGCTTTTCCTGAGGATGCTCAAGTGCCTGATTGTGCCGCTGCTGGTCTCCTCGATAGTATCCGCCATCGGTTCGCTGGATCTAAGCTTATCCGGACGGTGAGTTGATTGCTTCACGCTATGAATGGGCGATTTGTTGTCCTGAAAGTTGATACATACAAACTCGTATATAAAACCACGTTTGTGTTGAGGAGGGGTAGGCAGAGACTACTATACGCTACATGAGACCAGATGCCACTTATTGTCACGATTTTGACAAATGTCTATGCATGCTTGCCGGTTTGGGGTATATTTTATCCGTTCGCGAAGACTCCTATTTGGTTGATCATATTATGACCGCCCGAGGTGTTCGGTAAGAGGCCCACACCCAGGGCAATTAAAATTCGACTGGGAGGAATTATACAATTATGATAAACCTACAAATAGCGATAACACGCAAATAAAATAACACGATCATCTTTATTGAATTTGATTAAACATGAATACTAAAATAAAAATAAGTAGTAACAGAATTGGTGATAAGTTACTGCCTATTCAGACTTTAGTTTCAATATTACGACTCAAGATCGATGAAGGAAAATTATGCCCTCAACATTCCTCCAGGGTCGGGCTCCGAGCGATTGGGTACTACATGACGACGACGGTGTGCGCAGTGATACTGGGCATCGCCCTGGTCACCACCATCAAGCCAGGCAAGGGCTCCAACTGGGAGCAACCCAAGGCCATTAAGCTCAACATCAAGGACACCCTCACCGCTGACACGCTGCTCGACCTGATCAGGTAAGCACTATGAATTACGGTTTTAAGGATGGTGGACCACGATGTCATAAAAAATGGGGAAAATTAAATTGGTACATGTGCACCCTTGGCGATTGGAGGAAAGGGGGTTACAAGTTCTTGATTGTGGACAGCAGGGGACTGCGTATATTGCTTCTGTCAAATTGTGAGAGGTGCCTTCATTAGCTGAAGAATTGTAATAAGTAATAAAACACAGACTCCAAGAAAAACATGCAGTAAAAAGAAATAACGAATGCCTTTGCAAAGAGTTCGATGATTTCCTTATCAATGCCGTCAACAGATTTACACCTCTAAAGGAGTATGTCAACCTCTAATGCACAAGTTTCAGGTCTAACTAAGTCCTACTAAATACTTCAACTTGTCTTTCATCAACAACATCGTTGTCATACCAATGCATGTGCAGTGAAAGATTAATCTGACCCAGTTCCAAGCATGTCAAGCAAGACCTTTATCAGGCCGGGACATGCATCATTCGCAGCTCCTACAATTCGATGACTCATCGTTTTACTCTCGTACAAGTGTGAACGAACGTGAGACCGGTGGTACTGCATTGGTAGAACGGCGGCTTAACGTTCAGGAGGTCGTGAGTTAGAATCTCGGCATGTACCAATGAATTTCTTTTATAAGTTACGTACATTATGTGAAGTTGTAGTAGCAATACCACTGGCTAACTGTGAAGGAAAACATCGTTAGGAAACCCTAGTGTACAATGGGGCAGCTATAAGCAGAAATTTCAGGTCGAACTATGTGCGAAACGAGACCGCAGATCGCGTATCGTGCTTGATAGATGGAAGGAAGCTTAAATAGATGTGTGCGTATTGATCCAAGATATACTTAGTTGCATTGTGAAGTAATAGGTTTGATTATGGAGGTACCGTGTAAGATTGATGAGATGGTTTACCTATATTCTGATCGTGAATAGATATGGGGATAATAGATAGGGGACGGAAAAGTCCTTATTTCGATTGTTTTCACAAAATAGCTTTATACAACGTGTTTAAACAAATAAGCGGACTAAAGAGCCTGCCTGGTCTTTCATTGCGCAGCCATTGAGATTGTCTGTGTTGTATAATCTACCCAGAGATATTAATTGGAAGAGAAATTGTTTCAATAATTAAGAATCTATCCAATGAGCGCGTAAAGCATGAAGTTAATGAAAATATGGAAACAGATAACTGGATATTATATTTCAAAAAACCTGTGAAAACTCATGAAAAAAAAAGTTGTTATAAAACACAATCTCTAATTGGGGTGTTTTGGAAATGGCGCATATTAGAAAAAACCCTGTACGAATGAAGAAATAGGTAAAATTATGTAAAATTACACTAATGTTAGCCAACCATTTACACATACAATAACGTGCACTCTGATTTGAACTCCCGTTTGTGACGGACCGCACTGCCTTTGCAATTCACAAACAATTCACAATTCACCGCCACTTATTCACAAATGTAGGGGAACATAATAATCCTTTGTGTTGTACAATAATCAATAAAATTAAATAAAGTTTTGCTTTAGTATTAAAGGATCGCGAGATGGCGCCTTTTTGCAATAAATAATACCTAATAAATATTTATTAGTTCGGGCAATAATGTCTAATACTTTCACATTACAAAATAATAGAAATAAAGAAATACAATGTTGGCTTCTCAACCAATAAACGATTTAATTTTCTACAAAAATTTAATAATAGATTCCAACGTTTGCTCAATTGGTTCTAAAACAAACAAAACAACGTTCATAAAAGTTGGCTGTGTGCAAAGTTGTCTATGCCAATGTATCAGCAGAAAAACGTAAAGAAGAAAGTCTAGTCAAGGGCAATCTGTAGATTGAACAAGGAGGGGCCCGTAGGTGTTTGATAATGTTATCCATTAAAAACCTAATAATACAGTCAATGAATATTTTAGAAAGGCTTAATTTAACAAAACTATTTCATATAAATTCAGTAAGGAACTCAAAATACTCATTTTACAAATAGAGAATAAAATTATGTAAAATATTCCTGAAAGGGTTTGATTTCAAAGACGGAAACCCAAGAGGGGCGGATAGCAATAGGGCGTGGGGGTAAGGGGACAAAGAGACTCACTCTTGGGATTGGGATTTTGGCGGGAATCGGGGCGTTGGTTTTTTTCTTGGGCATCTTTTCTCTTGGGAGCTGGCCGGACGGCCAGTCTAAATTAGGATTAGGGTGAGTTAGCAAAATGATTATCAAACTAAAATATTCTACAGTGTGTTGGTATAGCTTGGGAAATGTTTTGGTGAGATGGCTTGGGCAAATCAGGGTTGAAGCAATGCAGGCCGTGGTACGATCCATACCAGTGGATTGGATCTGACTACATCCATTTGGTCAAGGTAGCTCTCTAGATGATTCTCAAGTCTCAGCAGAAAATGTGGTAAAGTCTGATTTGCATCTTGGAAAGTTGCTGTAATCTACAGAACCATACTTCTGAGTAGGCTTCACCTACATTCTTGTGTCTCAAGGTTGAATATAATTTATGTTTGTATTTGTTCTTGTTAAATCAACTTGAAATAGTTTTTATATCTGATCAAACGGTGAGTTTCTTTGCCATGTTCTTTTCTCACTATGAGTCACATTTGATGTTTGGCGTGGTAGAAAACCAGCAAACAGACAGTTTCGCAGAAGTATTTGCAAGCAGTTGAAGTCATTTACATAATGAAGTAAAATGTTAGGTAGAGTCTGAAACAACCAGTTAAAAATAAACCCATAATAAAACAAACTAATGAGAACTTGAATCTATCTAATAAACCAATAACCGGGCATAGAGCCTAACTAAAATAATAAATGTGAGTGTGAAATCTACATCCAATACTACCTATTTACAAAATAAACTAAGACCATGTTTGTTTCAAATATTTACTTAAACTAAGATTAACGATGACTGTTACTCTTCAAATCTGTATTAAACTGTGTTCACTAAAACCTGTTTTAAATCTCAAATGTTAATATTTCTACAAATCTTGATAAATAAATAGATTATTTCGTTTAACTCTTTCTAGTTGTTTAATTGATTTGGAAATTCTCGGCTCCCTGAAAAGATCCTGGTTACTATTTCACATCAAAGGGTCTTATTTGTTAGGCTGGACGATCACATTTAGGCCAAAGATTTAAATTTCCTGGGATTTAGGTACTCACAAAAAGATCTTTTAAATAGTACACATTTAACTTACACTGAGCTAAAATAGTAGCTAAGAAGCCTAGATACTCATACTTTACTTAGTAATCTCCTATGAAAGAACCATATCTTAGACATTCAACGGAGGCAAAGATGGAGTGCTACAGAGGAATCCAGAGGATTTCTTCTTCGGGAACCAGCGGTCATCAGTGGCAGGGGCAAGTACTTAGGTCCCCTTAGTACTTAGGATTAATAAGTACTCGTAAGTAAGTAGGTGGGGAGTTACACGTTGAATTATCGAATATAACGCAAAATGCATTGCGTAGAGCTAAATTGCGTATTGAATTTCAGAATTTCCGTTTTCCGAGAACCTTCAATTGGAGTGAATCATCCAATCATATTTTATGCACAATAACACTGATTGGAAAGGAAGGTTGTTGGGCTTTGTGTGACTCTACCAACTTAATAGAATATAAATACATCCGAGAGCAATGAGTGGGTTTGATATCTCACCAATGAAGAATGATGAGCTGAAAGTAAAAAGGTCTTTATTTCGGACCATTTAGTGACATAATTTTATATCATTAAATAATAATGTTGTAATTAATCTAATCACAAAAACAAAAATGTGTCATATCTCATATCGTCTCACGAGCTTGCTAGTGCTTGCCGTTTAGTGTAGTCGACAACAGGTCAACCCTTACATCTTTGTCGCACAGTCGCCCTTGACGTAACTGGTTAGAGTGCACGAATGTAAAGGGTGATGCGCTGTAGACTGTACAGAGACACCTCTACCTACACTAGCGACGTCACACAATAAGAGCGACGCGATAAGGGCGCACAATGGCATCGGTGCAAACACTTTCTCTGATTGCGCTCTATTGCGGGGTCACCGGGGCATACCGATATCGGCGGCGGCTAGCCAAAACGGTGATTGAAATACATCGAGTAAATCGGGATATAATAGTAACTTCTACACAACACAATAACTTTCCATGGTCCCAAACCAGGACACCCTGTGCTATGGTAGCCAGACAAGGATATCCCAGATATGGAAATACACCCAGACGGAGGCCACTCCCAGAATGATGATTTGAGTAAAAACGAGATGAGCATAAAATAACACTTGATTATCATGATTACAACAAAGATTTTCTTTGTTGAAATTTTTTACCTCTACTTTGCAGCTATCTTTGAAAGATAGTTGTAGAGTAGAGAATACTTTGTTGTACGAAGTTTCTACTGTCACGGATTGTTTCGGACAACCTTTGTTGTTGTTGATAGGTAATTAATACGAATTTTCGAATGAGAATTAATATTGAAAAGAACTTATAACCTTTCAATGTATGGTGGGAGCTAAGCGTTCGAATAAGAGAGAAGTAAATAATTTATGGTGTTAATGTTGGAACACTGAAACTGTTCCGCCGAGTTCTCAAGTTGGTTTTAATTTGCCGTTGATACGTAACAACAAAAGAAAAATAAAGAGCCTTGCATACTTTCATCGCTTCATGCTTCCAAGTTTGTTAACAAAGATCTAGAAACCTTACCAGAAACAAAATTGTTGTGGTTGTAAACTTCAACAAAAAATTCATTGCCGACTGAAACTTGTAGTAGGTATTTGTTGCGTTAAAAACCGGCAATGTGCGTGTTGGGCCACCACAATTTGTACGAAGTTTTCCTTTTACAAGTTGGTAGCCTATTACTCGTTAATGTAAAGCCTACTTAGCCGTGATAGTTTTCCTTTTAAGTTTACTATGTTATTATGTGCTCGTTACTGCCCTGAATTTGTTCACGTTTCTACAATCAACCGTTTAGCCGGGAGAGGGGGAGGGGGACGCCCTAATCTAACAAAAATTTGCGAAAGCTCAATATTTCGCAAACGGATCCCTAAATCGAAAAATTTCGTACACTAATAATATTTTAAACGACCAATCCAACTATACCCCACACTATGGTGTAGGCGACAAAAAAAAAATTACATCCCTAATTTAGGTGTAGAGGTAGAAAATATTTTTTTTTAGATTTTATTGTACCGTTTTGTCGGCGTGGTTAATACGAATGTCTATGCCATATTTCGGCTTTCTAGTACTAATCGTCTCTGACCTAAGCCGCGGACAGACAAACAGTTAGCGAGTGGTATTGCTACTATAACTTCACAAATGTACATAACCTCGTGTCCTATGTTAGCTCACAATATTCACAACACATTCACAAGTTAATCAATTTAATCGGGGTACTATTGCCTGTGCTTAGTCTGAAAATAGCTGAGGTGTATTATTTTAGGGTTGTTTTAGGGTTCCGTACCCGAAGGATGACAATTACTAAGTGCTGTCTATAAGTCCGTCCGATCCGTCTATATGTCCTTCCAATGTGGAAAAGCAACGGACCGCCATCATTGGGAAGCTGGGATCCCTTCAGGAGGCCTGCAGTGACATCAGAGCACTGCTGACCTGGAGTAAACTCACAGCTTTGCTACGTACAATGGCCCAAGCATGAGGCTAAGTGCGGAAATCGCAGGTCTAACTAAGTAACTAACATGTCCATCCAACGTCAAATAACAACGTGTATGAGGACGCAAATGTCAGCTGGCGTTACCACGCTGGGATCGGGTTACAAAATTGCGTTACCGACTCGCAGTGAATTCCATCGCGACATTGAAGTCCCTGATGAATTCAATTCGTCGGGTAATAAACGACGGCTCCCGATTTTGCTCGACACCGAACCAAACTCAGAGCGAATGGGTTCGTGTTTTGGATTATCGTAATAGGGTTCGTGAGGAATCATCATCAGCCATTTTACGCCCACTGTAGAACATAGGCCTCCCATGAGGGAATTTTCCTTAACCATGAAGGGTTTTGACATAATTGCCACGCTTAGCCGGCGGGAAGACGCTGGTGCCCCTCTCCTGGTAATTTATTTCCTTAGTCGCCTTCTACGACATCCACGGAATGAAATGGAGTGACGCAGTTCTTAATCCGGCGCCACACAGATAAAATTTGAGTAATGCGAATGTACTTTGACAAGATTGAGAAATAGTGAAGTAGGAAATTACACCTCTTATGTGAATTTCTGCCCAGCAGTAGGCTGATGATGATGATATCCATCCCAATGTTGCTTGCAGATAGAAAGATAAAGAGAGAGAGGGAGAGAGAGAGAGAGAGAAAGAGCGAGAGAGAGAAAGAGAGAGAGATATATAGAAGATTTCTTAAATTATACGGTATTATTGAGCGAGAGGCAAATAGTTTTTCGTAACATAACATAAACTCACGCCTGTATCCCAGAGGGGTAGGCAGAGACCAGGGACTGCCACATGCCACGATCCTGACAGATCACTTTCGCTTCCTCAACATTCATTAGTCGTCGCATGCACGCACGCCGGTTTCGGGTACTTTTTTTCTTGCCCTTTGTTAATACATCGCCTATTTGGTCGAAGTATGTCCGTCTGGATCGTCACTTACCGGCCATTCCATCCACATTCGCTCGATATATTTGTTTTGTCAATCTTTCTTTCTTCATCCTCTCTACATGTCCAAACCAACGCAACATTCCTTTCTCAATTTTTGTCACTACCTCCTCTTTCAGTCCACAACGTTCTCTAATGACACTGTTGCGTATCCTGTCATTCAAAGTAACGCCAGACATACTTTTCAATTACTTTAAAAAATTAACTGTTTTATAACCACATGTTTTTCCACTATTCAATATTCAGCTGCCGTGTTGTAGAAATCAATCAAGTCGCAAGTTGACATAGGCAACCGGTCGTGTCAATAGCACAAACAGTTTGAAGTGCGGGACTAAAGTAGCGGAACCAGAGCTTGGACCCGCCACGGGAACTCGCCAAATAGTTCCGTTGACACAATGTGATTGGAGCTCCCTTACGGGTGAAAATTTTATAGAACGCGCAAAGGATTCACTTGATACACGAATGGATTCGTTTGGTCGCTCACTGATGAGGATTGAGATCGCAGTATCTATACGGGTCTTCTCTTCCCCAGTAAAATTATAGGTTCTGAACCAATTCTGTCCATTTACCAACGATAAATGCTACTGGGGCACCCTTGCAAAAGGTAAATGTGAGCAGCATTGTCTTTTTCTGAAAATGGTACATTCTGAAACAGACTCTTCTACTTTTCTCTTCTCAAACCCCACTAAAACTCTACATACCTACGACGCGAGCAAACAAACGAATATTGAGTAAACTCTCTACAGTATCTTAGTTTATAGCCGACTACGGTTCAATTGGTTCCCTAAACATGGGCATGCGAAATTGATCTTGATAGGTAGGTAGGTAAGGTAATGTAGGTCGCGAAATCCTTTTTATTGATTGACACAAATAAATCAATAATCGACTTAAAAAAGGAAGTTTTCAATACTTCTGTGTATTTTATTCTTTATTAATTCTTTTTGCTAGGAAGGATATATCTCAGAAGAAGTCCTGGGTAAATTTGGTTAAGATCTGTTAATGTAATTTGTAAGAAAATCATCAAACGCTTCAATTTGAAAACTGCAAATTCTTCAACAAATTTGAATAATTATTTATCACGTTTTCCGATTTCCATCTTCCTGATGGAAATATTAGATTAGATAGGAATTCTTTATTGTACACACCTGAAAACAAAGTTTATTAAAAGGTTAACATATATTATATAAGTTTTGCTGTATACAATTACTTCAAGAGATTTGATTACAAATTTTTTCATGATCTTTGGAACCCACAACGGAACTTTACAATTCTTATAAGCACATACATGATACTCGGGCATTATAGTGCATGTATTTCCTGTAGTCAGTTTTTTTGTATTAAAAACAAATAACTTTTCGCAGTGCGTTCTTCGTTCTAGTTCGAGTATCTGTAGTGTTGTTTAACTCAAAAGGTATCGAAAAGATTAATAGCGTTTTCCTTTCTAAAATTTTGTGTCTCTTTTCTTTCAGAAACTTGTTTCCCGAGAACATTGCTCAAGCGACCATTGCGTCCTACCGAACGAAGCTGGTATACGATGTAAACGACACGAAAGCAATCAAAGGTAAGCCTCGTGTACGAGTCCAGGATGTTCATAACTAAACTCGCGCCTGTATAACGGAGGGGTAGACAGAGGCTAGGGCCGCGTTTTATAAAACTACAAGATATAGTTTATTATGTATTGTAGTTAGTTTATTATTTATAGACGCACATTGCGAGTCAAATCTTCGTACTTGTTATTCTGTGGCTTTGTCATAAAAATACATGAATTGTAGTTCTAAGGTCCACCGTTTGCCACTTCCAGGATCCTGACAAAGCTCTACAAAAAGTTTAGAGAAGACCAACGTGGAAGAGGGGTAGATAATGATGTAGGACTTGGGCTCTCCACGAAGTTAAGCAATCACCATACGAGTAACAATACTTTTTTGAAGCAATAAAAATATTGAAAAAAGTATCAAGGGATATCCAAGGCGTCCTAGGAGAACATGTTTTAACCAAATAGAGGGTGTATTAGCAAAGGGCGAGATAAAAAGTACCCCAAACCGGCGTGCGTGCATGCAACAACTAATAAATATTCATGAAAGAGATTTATCGTTAGCATCCTAGGCTAACTGGCAACCTTTCTCCGTTATCATTCCAGGCCACCCGGAAACGTATAAAATCGACGGCGACTACCAGCCCGGTAGCAACGTGCTTGGCCTGGTCAGCTTCAGCGTAGTGCTCGGCATCACGCTCGGCAAGATGCGCGATAAGAGCAGGCCACTGCAGGAGTTCTTCTTCACGCTCTCCGAGGCTATGATGATCATCACTGGCTGGGTCATCTGGTGAGTCCTCTTACAATACAATACATACAATTCTAGCGGTCAACTGTATTGCAGAACCTGTGACCGTGTGTTTAAGAGCAATTTCGGATTTCTATCACACGTCTGAGCGCTTTGCTCGGGTCTGAAATAAGTCCTCGTTAGGGTGTCGCTGTCGACGGAATCCTTGTGGAGGACATCATCATCATCATCACCTGGTGAGTAGGAGAATTCGTTTGTTTGCCAGATCTTTAACGAGTTAGATGACGTGAGTCAATACGCTCTGTCTTCTAAGTTAGGGGGGTGCCTCAAGAGGAAATTAAATCACGATCAAACCTCCATTTGTGCTTTTTATACATGCTGGTAAAGCTAAAATACGATACGGCATCTCGTTTATAAATTAAAACCAAACTACGTTTGTATGAGAATCGCTTCATGAGGCGTCCTCTTCAGACCTAGAACAGAGCCGGATAGCTTAAGATGTCTAACAAGTTCCCCCTTGTGCTTGTACGGTATTCTTACCAATTTAATTTTTTGAGGATCCTTAGCTAGAGTTAAGATCAATGAGCACAATAGTAGTTTGGTTGAAAGTTCTCTACAGCGAAAGTTATCTAAGTTTTGTACTTAGATTTAGGAAGACACTTAGAGATTTTATGTTACCGAATATTAGTAACATAATTTTAGCAATGTCAGCTAAATTAGACAGAAACAAGTAGCATGCTTTAAGAGAGAGTTCTATGTCCACTCGTGGATAAATATGGCCAAAAACCACTAAGCAAATAAATTTTCCTATCCTGATGGATTGGCGCTAAATGTAGTTGCGTTTGCGTTAACCACGGTGGACAGTTAGACAAGGGAGCAATGTATATTATACCGTAACTCCTTATATTCCAGGATCTCTCCGATCGGTATCTTCTTCCTGGTTACGGCCAAGATCATGGAGATCGACTCCTTCGCCGAGCTGGTCGGCAGACTGGGCCTGTACTTCATGACTGTGCTGCTGGGACTGTTCCTCCACGGCTTCGGGACCTTGAGTGTGCTGTTCATCCTTGTGACCAAGAAGTTGCCGTGCCGGTATATCGCGAAGATGGGACAAGTCATGGCTACTGCATTTGGGACTGCCTCTAGGTAAGTCTTTTCCTTTTATGTTTATTCATATTCATATTCTTTATTGCTAAATCACGTACATAGTTATAGGTGGTATAATTACAGGTGGTATTGGTTTTTGTAGGTAAGTACATGATACCCTGTGAGGGCATTGCAATACAGTTAGTCTTATGACACAGCGTTAAATTCAATTAAATTATTATTGTTTAGATATTGATTTCTTACATGCAAAAGAATAAATAACAAGCATACAAAATACTTAATAATTTCTCAAAGAGATTGAGTTTAAACTACCTGTCCCGGCGAACTTCGTATCGCCACAGAAACCGTTTCGCTCCCACAACGCCATCTATTTTAAACTTAAAATAAATATTATCCCACAGGAACGCATTGCCGGAATATCAAGTATGCTTTGTCTCAATTCAGGTCTTTATCTATCTGTATGCCAAGTTTCATGTAAATCCGTTCAGCCGATATTGCGTGATTGAGTAACAAACATCCAAACATCTTCACGAACTTTCACATTTATAATGAAAAACGAAATATGAAAAAAAAAAATTGAAAAGGGTTAAAAGAGTGGTTACTGGCTCCCAAACTTTTGGGTCTGATATGTGATGATGTAACGTTTGGGAGCAAGTTCACAAAAAAGTATTGCAATAAATTTTATCACCTACGATTATGATGAAGTATCCGAAGCTGGAAATATTGTTTCATTCCAAGTAATCATTAGTCATGATGCACTGGACCGCGTTTCATAAAACTACAATTCATCGATTTGATGTATACTGCGTAGCCGAGTATTTCTACTGGTTAAAGATAAAGGTAAAAAAGTATTTATTGCCTCATCAAAACACAACTTAAAAATAAGTAAGGCTATGACATAAAATAAGGCAAAAGGTAGTGGCTCAGCTGGTGCTGATCCGGGTCAGACCCGGTTGATATGTGGTTAATTGATTTTGCAATGCACATCGAATTGTAAACAATGAATTGTAGTTCTATGAGATAGGGCCCAGGCGGAGTTTAAATTACAGGAACTACGGCCCCAGCGTAAGGTCGCGTGACATTCGGTTTGTTATACGTTAAACATGTAACATGTGCGATTCAGGCAAAGAGCCGAGTTATATTATAACGGTATGAATTCGGCTCTTGAAGTGATGGGAGAACGATGACAGAACACTGGCCTCAAATTTCAGAAGGCGTAGGTTGTAATCCCGGTGTGGATCATTATTTTGTTTTCTTAGTTACGTATACAGTGTTACCCCAACCTCCCTTAGCCCCTCGTTATGATAGGAATCTTTCAGTTGTATCTCCTCTATTATATTTACATATTCTACTACGAGTATATTTACAAACTTCGTTCTCATCATTATGTATAGTAAATTATATGTATAATTACCGTGCTCTCCAATAGTGTGTATAGTATTTTTAGGTTTAGCTTATGTACTTTTTTATTATGTATAGCATTATTTTAATACGTAGATCAATTCAATCTTACGTAAGTATCGATATTTTAAATTGAATTTCTACTTTTTACCCTCTCCTCTTTTTTGCACGCCTACCAATCTTTCTTCCACCTCTTGCGGTTGACTGGTAGAAAATGCTTATGGCATAAAGTCCGCCGTGTTGGACATTAGGTTAAGTGCAATAAAATTATTAAATAATAATAATATCATGGCAATCAGTAGCACCAGAAATAAACAAAAAGACATTTATTTAAAGTGTCACAGAAACACAAAGTAAGCATTCGCTAACTGTGAAATCGTGAAGAAACCCGAATGTCTGAATGTTAGCCCTTGAAATCGCCAATCCGCGGTGGGCATGTGTGCTAATCAAGCCCTCACTCTCTCTCTCTGAGCGAAGGCCTGAGCGAAATGAAATGAAATGAAATCTTTAATTTGGTTGACTTTGGGCTTACAGTAGCGGGAACAGATGCTTATTGACAATTCGCTAGATTCTACCTTTTTAGCTGTAAACACATACTTAACTAAACTTAGCTATGTACAGCTAATACAGCTATACCTATTATATCATGCAGCGGGATTATATCATGCAGCTGCTTATGATTAAGATTCTCCAGCTATTTTTATCCATATGCAACCCTCACCGAAAGCCTGCCTTTTCCAGTTCAGCGACGATGCCCATCACGATCGGGTGCTGCGACGAAATGGGGCTGGACCCGCGGATCACGAGGTTCGTGATCCCCATCGGGGCCACCATCAACATGGACGGCACGGCGCTGTACGAGGCCGTGGCCGCCATCTTCATCGCGCAGCTGCGGAACGTCGAGATGTCCTTTGGCAAGATTGTCGCTGTCAGGTACGGAATTGACAATCCTAGTTTTTCGGGTTCCGTGCCCAAATGGGTAACAGCTTAAGCTTAGCTGTTAAGTGTTTGGCTGTCAGTTACCACTGTATCTCATGAACCGTGACAGCTAGACAGTTGAATTTTTACAGATGATGTATTTCTGTTGGCGCTATAACAACAGATACTAAAAACAGAATGAAATAAATATTTAAGGGGGGCTCCCATACAACAAACGTTGTCTGAAGACAGCGCTTGCCATCTAGCGGCCATGTTTGTTGTTATGTTCCTTGGTAACAATATCATGTAAGTTATGGACTCATCCTATCATTTTAAGGGTAGACTTGTGACGTTAAATTTGAAAGAAGGCAGGTAGTCTGAAATTAGGTTGACAGAGCTTTTTCAGATCTTCTGCATCGTAATGATGAAATGAATTTTTCGAAATAATTATGGAAATATGAGTAATTTTATGTTAATTTGAGCATTAGCCATCGTACTTGGCTTTCACGGTGGCTGTGTGGCATCATAAAGTGTGTGTGATAGTAAAATTCAAGAAGGGGTAAGCAACTTCATATTTTCGTTTGTTCTAGCTTGACAACTATTGTCTTGCCAAGCTAACGAAATGCAACTATTGTTGCAGCATAAGGTTATGCCCTTTTTGGACAAATCATGCAGCCGTTTTATAATTACACATCGTCCCTTGGCTAAGCTAGCCGCCGGCGTTAACGGGCGAGGCAGGTCCCTGCAGTGTCTCAAGTTTTCCTGGCGCCCTTTGTAACTTAAGTAGTTTCAATGTACATAGTTTAGCTTAATTAAGGTTGGGCTACCTGGTTCAGCCTGGGTCAATATTGTTTCATGGGTCGGAATTAATATAGGTCGATATTATTAATAGAATTATTTGTACCTCGCATTTATATCTTTAATTTAACACCACACAAACACTTAACAATATAACCTTCACAGCGGCGATGTCATGTCGTTAAATGTCAATTTTAAACGCTTCTTGTTGGTTTCTGTAGATGGCGCTGTTTTCAAAGTACCTAATCGTTGTCTAATGTTGTCAGTATAGATAATGGTACGGAACTTTTCATGCGCGAGTCCAACTCGCACTTGGCCGGTTTTTTCATTGGCTGGCAACGAGTGCCTTGTGGCACGTATTGGGCGACATTTTGCTTTCACAAAATCAGAAAGATAGATAAATTATTTATTTACACTAGCACACACACACGGCCAAGTACTAAAGAATGACACACATCACCGCGGTGGCGGTGGCGGTCCATACATAAATCATTTACGACGGTAGTATTTTGTATGGACCGCCACCGTCATCGCCACCGCCATCGCCACCGCGTTGGTGTGTTTTATCCTTTAGGACCGGATCCTAATGGTGCGATATGCTCTCCTAGACTGAAAGTTATCCCCCAAGACTTCGACTTGGATATAAAGGTACCTCTTAGCATAATCTGAGTGACTGATTTTCCAGGTACAATAAACAAAACAGAACTATCTACTTAAACTATCAGACTGTTGCCTGGTATACAGGTCCAGAACCTAGTTCAGGCACAGAAGAGAATTTTTATATGCAGCTTTGCCTAAAATATTGTAAGTAATACCTCCTGAAAGTGTAAACAAAGCACTATAATTTGTAAATTTTTGAAGAAATAAAGGTAATAATACGCATAATTATTGTGTCTTAAATTTTCCTTGGCTTTTACTTGAAGCAATAGAAGAAGAAGAAGAAGAAAGACATTTATTATACGTTTTTGAGACTTGTGAACTGCATAATAGGGTGACATGATCACTATGTGACAAGCCCTTCAATAAAGATTTAAAAAAAATATATTTGCTGGCTGGTACTCGTATTCTTAGAGTATCGACCCAATATATTATTGCGCGACGGGTTTGTCTACCAGCACGATTGGATAAGCGATATAAGCGACAGTGAGCAGGACGGCGACACTTATCCAATCAGAGTGTTATCGGTATTGGGATCCCCTGCGCTCAAAACCTAGTATTCGAAACCAACTTGTATTTGGCACAGTGGGACGCCTCTGTGACGCAAATTATGTCACACGCTTATTATATGATTGACCTATTTTGCCCACGAGTGGCAGAGGTGTTTGTATTGCTTGCGTCGGTAGTATCTGACTAATGATTCAAGACGCTCGGTGGCCCTGTTCACACTAGATTCGTCCGTACTAGCTAATCTCGATGAGTATTATTTTGCAACATGCCACAGTCTACAGGTTGACTTTGAATTCGTTCACCGTATTTTGAGGGATTTTCTTTTCATTGTGAAAAACAGTATTATTAATAATTTCTTTTAATGGTGCCATGGCTAACTCATTTTCTCTATTTAAGTAATTTTTGTAAATATTCGTGATTTCCGACCTTTGGCTCCAAACTAAGAATGAAAATTCGAAGGGGTAGGAAGTACTGTAATGTTGAAAAATTTTAAAAACCTATTTAGAGGCTAAAAATTCCACTGCAAGGTTTGAACGAGTTAAAAATTTTAATTTCTTGAAACTTGATACGGTAGATATTTATAACATTTTTGCTTCTGGGATGTTGCTTAATTGTAAGAAACTGTTGCTAATGTATTGCATACCTATTTATAGATATAAAAGAACATATCTATGGACAATACGTTGCAATATGGCCCCACAAAAGATTTCAGGTTTTCCAAGTACGTAACTGTGAAACTAACAACTTTGACGTTCATTAAGTACACATATACGGTCTTCTTTATAAAAAGACGTTACCTTAAAACACTCCTCAGAGGCAATTTAAATTTTCTGTCGTAAAGGGAAAAACGTAAACGCAGATTATTTAAACTACGTCTGAGGAATGCTTTAGTAAAGGAATCGTGTTTTTATCGAGGTCTTATTTGACCGTTTGATAAAATAAAAAACTCGTGTCACAGTGTATGTTATCGAACTCCTACGAAACGGCTTCTCCAATTTTTATGATTTTTTTGTGTGTATTTAGTAGGTCTGAGAATAGGTCGTAGGCTAATTTATATGGCAAAACAAAGTTTGCCAGGTCAGATTAGATTAGAACACTTTATTGCACATACCAGAAAGCAAAATACATTAAAAGGCTTACATGTCAGCTGGTAACATATAAAATATTTGAATTTAAATTTAAAAAACCTTATAGAAGTTTAAATCTATTTAAACCTTTAATTGTCCTCAGCACGGGTTAGTGCAACAAAAAGAATATTATCTTATAAAAGTTGTTACAATTCGCAGCGTGACGGCGACCGCGGCAAGTATAGGGGCCGCGGGCATCCCGCAGGCTGGCCTGGTCACCATGGTGATGGTACTGGACACTGTCAACCTACCGGCTGAGGACGTCTCCATCATCCTTGCCGTCGACTGGCTCCTGTAAGTTCGCGGGGCTGTGTAGGCCGATTTTATTATGATTTGCCTTCTCAGAGGAGCTGAGATAGCCCTTTGAGATCTCTACTTTAAAGCTCTTTCACTTCATAACATGAAACGAAGAAGGATGAAAACAAATCATTACTTGCTCATAATGTCCTGTCTTGTTTTATGTATTGTGCCTCAGTCTGGATGTATTTCCATGTTTGTGATGTCCTTGCCTGGTTACCATAGCACGGGGTATCTTAGTTTGGGACCAGGACAGTTGTGTGAATTATTAATTCAATGTGTGAAAGTTATTTATTTCTTTAACTGAACTAATTCATGGTTTCCTATGAGAATGGGACGGTATATTGCTGAGGACGACTATAGTCACTAGGTAAGTAAGGGTGACTTCGCCAAATCACTCATAAATAAATAAAAAATATCCAGGCATAAACGTATAAATATGACAGTGGATACAGATTGACAGGGTTGTCAGTTTTACAATTTAGCTAGCTTTGAAAAGGTCATGGTGCAAGACGTTTGTGGACTTATTCACAGGATAATAGAGGTTACCCATGGATAAACAGATAGATAGTGCTGTTAGACAGTGTTGGCGCAAGCCAGCCTTAGTAAGTAAATAAATAAATACGTATCCAGGGGTAAACAAATAACTAGCTAATTGACAGGGTTCTCAGTCGTACATTTTATCTGTGGATAGCTCACTGGAAATTTCATGGTGCAAAACGTTTTTGCAATTATTTAGGTACTGGATAGAGCTTCCCCCGGATGGACTGGATAAAAAGATAGATAGGCTGTTAACGTTGGCACGAACTGGCCTGGGTCGAATAATCCGCGGATTAACAAGTAGCGAGACTGAATTGTAGTTATGTGAAACGCGGTCCAGTGGCCTAATTATGCGCACCAAATCCTAAGAGCGATTCCCATCGACAAACTGTCAAATTCCATACTTATTTGTCAATAACACGTTTGGAATCGCTCAGGATTTCATAGAAAATGGCGGGCGTGAATTTTCCCGCATGACGAGAACTTGAAGTATGAATTATATTATTTATATTGTACTAGCTGTTGCCCGCGTGGAAATTTGTATGTGCATTTTTCCAGGATAAAAAGTAGCCTATGTGCCTCCATATATTTCTGTGACAAATTTTATCCAGATCCGTTCAGCCGTTCTGGCGTCGTTGCGTATCAAACATCTATCCACCCAAACTTTTCCATTCATGATAGCAGTAAGATAATGCAGCCTATAAGCCTGTAGCCTTAAATACGTCTCACTGAAGGACACATGCCTTTTCTCAGAGATAGAGAGGTGGATTAACCAGCGCAATCAATAAAAAAATCACATCTTCTTTTACAGATAAAAAAAAAATTACATTTATTCATCCAACCAATTCTATTGCTCAAATACACTTTTGCTGGGATCCCCTTTTAAGTATAAAGTGCCTGTAACAGGGAAACCCGCTCTTCCATAACTTATGAAGGTTGAACAACTAAACTAAATCAAATTTATTTTCTGTATATATATATATATATATATATATATATATATATATATATATATATATGGTTCCTAAAAATCACTATTAACATGATTGAGAGATTGTACAGACACTAATTAAGCTAATAATGTACAGACACTTTTTGCAAATTCGATCTGTAAAAAAGATATGATAATTTTTCCTCGGTGGCGCTAGTGTTACTCCCTGGACCCCCTTAACAGTTATTGGTCACACTCCCTGAAGCCCCTTAATCATCACGCGTGCCGCGAGTTGGCAATTCCAAGCTCTGAGTTATGTGAATACCTCAGGAATTCAGGTTTCTTCGCTATAATTATTTTCCTTCACGGTCAGCGAGTGGTATTGTTACTACAAATACACAAATGTACATAACTCTGAAAGCAATTATGCTGGGACAAACCTACGCCCTCTCGTATGTGAGACAAGGGTTCTACCGCTACCAAAGCATTGTGTGAATTATCTTTATTCACATAATTTACAGTAAACTCAGTGTATTTGTGGATAACAGTGAATAACTGTGCGGAATTAATAGAACGAAGACGTCATTTTTAGGGTTCCGTACATCAACAGGAAAAAACGGAACCCATATAGGATCACTTTGTTGTCCGTCCGTCCGTCCGTCTGTCTGTCAAGACCTTTTTTTTTTTTTTTTTATTTATTAGGCACACAAAACAGACATTAGCCAGCACATCATCAAGACAACATCAATTACTATGTAAAATCTAAACTAATATCCAAAACATGTGTACACAGCATGATCACAGTCTACGACATTACGACATTAAACTTGAACGAGTCACTCAGCTAACACATTATTATGTGTTTTTTCATTCAATCAAGGCTTGATCAAGCTCAATCAAGCCAGAAACCAAACAAACAAAACAATCATTAAAAAGAAGATAAGAAAGAAGATAAGAAGAAGGAGGCGGCTATTTTTTCGGGCTGGATAAACTTTTCCGAAATTCCGACTTTAACAATCCCATACACGGATTAAATATGTCTATATTCTTATTGATTTTAGTTATTTCATTATATGAGCGACACATTCTTGTTATGGGATTGAAATAAGAGGTATTGTTTTTATAAGTATCTAATGTAAAAGTATTTCGGGAGCGAACCGAGCGTTTAACTAATTTTGTGTTGAGATTAAATGCTGCCAGCAGTGATGGTGAGTCAATAGACGAGTGTAGGAGCTTGTGCAAGTAGATAAGCTCAGTCTGTTTACGTCTAGTTTCAAGAGATTGCAAGCGGAACTTTTTGAGTCTCTCCGTGTATTCTGGCATTCTCCTACAAACTCTTTTATCTCGAGAACGCATGGAGGTATTGAGTTAAAATTAAAACCATATACTCAAGTCTACAGTCCCTTGAAGCTGTCAAAATATCAAACTTCTGAATTAACTTAAAAAAAGATACGGCCGTTTATGCCGCAAAAACGTATATATCGACACTCAAGGGAATCCAAATTTATAGGATACTTTCCGTTGACCTAGAACTATGAATTTTGGCAAGTAATATTGTCTTATAATAAAAGTACAGGGAAAAATCTGAAAAATACATTTGTAATTAAATCATAAAAAAAGTCTGTAAATTTCGGGACAAACTCGGAAAAAACTGCGAGACTCGATTCCTGAACGATTTATAACATGTAAGAACCTACAAATTGGTTCGAAACCATCGGTGGACGAGTCCGACTCGCACTAGTCCGTTTTTTTTTCAATTCACAAGGTCGCCGTGTCATGCGAGAACTTTCTATCCGGCCCATTTCTAAGTGTTAACATTCACGCCTAGAAATATTCACACATTTTATTTTAATGTTCAAAGCAGTTATACCTACTAGGACATTTAATATTAATTTTAGCGACCGATTCCGCACAACGATCAACGTGGTGTGCGACGCTCTCGGCGCTATCATAGTATCGTCCCTCTCGGAAGGAGACTTGAAGAACACGCGGGACCACACCGACGAAGACAGAGACCTGGCACCGGCGCACGAGCTCACCGAACTAGAGAAGGGCGACCACTGAACTAATACCGTTCAGATATCAAACTCTTAGCGGTGATCCCGCTTTTGTGTTCAAAGAACGTTATTTATTTACCGTTATTTCGTGAAAGGACAATAAAGTATTAAAAAAATATTTTACCCGTCGTGTGTCGTGTGATGTTGTGGTTTATAGTTTTGTTGTTGATGTTAGTTGATTGATTGGTGGAATGTTTAGTTTGAAATAGATGTTCTATTATATTGATCGTTTAGCTAATCGTTGAAAGTTGTTCGTAAATTTAATCGTAAGTATTTGATGTCGGGAATAGCATATAGCTAAGCAATGACGTACCGCAGGTATTATTATAATCGTTTGACGAAGGTTCCCATAGTTTTGGGTTTTAGACGTTTAGAGAAACATCTATGTAAATTATAAAGCAGAAGGAGTGTAGATATTGTTCATAATATACATAGATATAGCTTATGATATTTTGATGTGTTCTCAATGTGCCATTAATGTAAGAAAGTGCATCTGATGTAATATTCTTCGTAAATGCGTTCTAATTGTACTTAAAACCTCTTTCACGATTTCTCACAGACATTTTATTGTTATGATCACTAACGTATTAAGGGATTTCGTGAAACTGATTTTGAGCTTCATACATAAATACTATCAAATATGCTACGTTACCAACACGTAAATGTTATCTTACTGTCTCATACTGATTTCAATTCTACATATTTTTGTGAAAAAATTACACTAGATTTCCTGTTTATATGTAGCAGAAACTGTATTTATATTTTTATATGAATGTACCTATTTCTGAACTATTTAGAAAGTAAAAGTACATAAATGTGCCATATTTAACGTAAAAAGGGTATTAAATCTTCTTTTTACTATATTATAAATTGTTGTATAACTTACGTCATTCCAGCACAATTTTAATGAGATTCTTGAAAAATAAAGTAGCTTTATTTTTCATCATATGTAAGTGCCCATTTCACTAAATCGAACCCAGTTTGTGGGTGATTAAACAGAGTTCAAAGTACTTCCCAGATAGCTAGATTATAAGCTTACTGCAGTTTGTTTTCAACTTGGGGCAAGTTTATATCCTAATAGGGTATGAGCTTCGTATTTGGAGCTCTGAATCGATTATTATTTTTACCACGGGTTTAGTTTAAATGTTGGGATTGTGTCTTACTGGTTAGAACTCTAACGTTTGATGAAGTTACTTAGTTCGTCAATTAGGTTACGACGTAAAAAAGCTAAAGACGTTAATTAGCTAGTAAGAGATAGATTAATGGGATTTAATCAATATAAAACAGATTGTAGGACATTTGTGTTAGTATCTATGTCTGCGTAAGATAGATATCATGCTATTCAATAGGAAATTTCATAAAGACATAATTTATAATCATAATATTTATAATAGCATTTACGTATGTAATATAGATCTAGTCCATTTTGTTCGTCAACTAAGTACCTAATGAGTCAAGTTTTGCTATTTAAATTGAAGTTGAAATACGTTATGTTTATCTAATTTATAAAGTAGTTTTAGAAAATGTTGAAATTTATCCTATGAACTGTACCCAAATTAAGTACAAAAAGGAAGCGAAAACCAGTGAATATTATTTTAATTTCTACACTATTTATTATCTTGGATGTTCAGTATAATAAAATTTATTGTATAAAATGATGTCGTTTTATTGATAAAAATACAGCCACATTAAACAAAATAAAATCAAATTGATATAAAACTACAAGATAATAGTTAAAAATAAAATACAAGTCTAATTATCTTTGCATTGGTATAGTAATTTGGTAGAATGCTTCAACAGTATCAAATAGACAAATTAGCTATCTCACAGCCTAGTTAACAATAAAAATATAAAGATACTTAAATAAAATATGTAAAAGAGCTGCTGTCAAACACCAAGAGTATTGTGGTACTAGAGTAAATAGAAAGCCGCCTTATAACCACTCAGTCTTACAAATAAATAAAATGCCTGTCTACATAAGATAAGGTGGGTAAGTACTACCCATACACAAACAACAAAAATGTGGAATGTCCGCAGAGAAAGCCAACAAGTAGTACTTATGAGTATTCGGTTTTTGTATATTTACTTACTTAGTAATAATAATTAACAGTTATTAAGATCTATTAAGCTTTACGTCTATACAGTGACAGGAATGTGTTGTTTCATTTAATTGCTAACATAACAGTATCTTATCAATATTTACATTTATCTATATCTAGGCAAAAGGCATGGCAAATACCACATTCTCATTATTTATAGCCCGATCCTGGATATGTTTAAAAGACTTCACCGCTTATAGTTTTGATTTGAGTTTTATATTAACCGATTCACCGTGATGACCATTTCGTGAAAATAAAATAAATGTAAATAATAAATATGGGACCATAAGAAGCAATGAGGTATAATTTATATTTTTCAAAAATTAATCACAACCGAGCTAGTTTACAGAGGAAATGCTACCAAAAACTAATTAACATCTCTTAAATAGCTCGTTTAAATCGCCGTACTTATACTAACAGTTCGTAAGTTAACACACTTCCCGTTGATATTCCCAACAACAGTATTTTAGACACCGTTACCTTTTTCTGGTACAACCGTTATTTTAGACAACATCGTTGCTAACGTTATTGTTGTTATTGAAATGCTTATGCCAGCCGTTTTTGGCGGCAAGCCAGTCGCGTCGCAAGTTGCAATTCTTCTGCGCACCGTTTTGCATCTCAAAGGAGGTCGAGTCGCGCCTCTCGCCGCTGCTGTTGCGTGCGCTGGTAAATGAGTTTCTGGCTTTGGCCAGGACTGCAGCCGAGATCTCCATTGATTCGCCGTAGGGGAAATGAGAGCCGCGGCGGACGCTGCCGCCTCTTCCGTATCGCGCGTTCTAAAAAAAGAAAAAAAAACTTTAAAACTCTTGGTACTTATTTTTTTGAATTTTATTTCCAGCCTGTAGCTGAGGATTATTATAGAGGTAAGAACTGGCCTCTACGGATTCCAATGATTTTTAAAGAAAAAAAAGTAAATGTTTGCGCAACAACGAGGTAAACATTTAAAAAGTTTACTTGTATGCTTGCAATCTATCAATGATTGGCAATGTTACCCACAATGCCGACATTATTATTTCGACCAAGGGCAAGATAAAAAGTACCCGAAACTGGCAAGCATGGCCGCAGCAGTATATCTATTAATACATCAACATTTATTAGTTGCATTAGCAGCGTTTTGTTATACATAATCGATGCTCTAATGCCAGCAATCATCATCATCATTATTATCAGCCATTTGACGCCCACTGCAAGACATAGGCCTCCCTCATGGTTTTCCTAACCATGAGGGGTTTTGCCATAATCGCCACGCTTGGCAGACGGGTTGGCGATCGCAGTAGGCGGTTGGAATCTCAGGAAGACGCAGCTGCCCGTCTCCTGGCCATGTATTTCCTTAGTCGCCTTCTACGACATCCACGGAAGGAAATGGAGTGACGCTATTCTTAATCCGGCGCCACACGGACGCACCGCAGCGTCCGAGTTGTCCCTTCACCCATCTAGTGTGAGAGAAGGTGCCACTGGACGCTGTATAAATCATCTCATTTCGTAAATGTAAAAGGCCTGAGCCCTTAGTAATGCCATTAATTAATAAATATTTTACATATGTCACTGTCAAAGAAATTAAAATATTAAATATTGAAATATTTGTCATCCACAGCTCTGTAATACACTTAAAGAGTCTAGTCGCGATTATTTTAGGTAAAGCTTATCTTACCTTAAACAATCCCGATTAGACCAGTCGCGAGTCATTATAAAATACTATCCACATCACAGGCTCCAAATTTACATTGTAGTATATACTAGGAACCCATAAAAATTCACAGATTTCGTGCCTAACACGACTATCGAGCACACAGGATATGAATCGAGTCTTAAATGTCGTGTGAAAATAATGTCGTTCTGACTTTTTGACTTTTCTTTGTTTTAGGTTCAAATTGTAGCTGACTAAATTTTCCAGAGGAAATTTTCTCAAATTTTTGATATCATTCTTCGTTTCTAAAATATCGAGCGCTAAAATCAAATATTCGGAAAACATTTGAATTTTTTTACTATTTTGGCCATAACTTTTTTCGTTTTTGACTTCCTCGAATAATTCTTTTTATACCTTACAGTTCTCATGAATACGCGTCTTTTTTACGCGTATTTTGAATACCATATTTTCACAACTCTCCGAGATATAAAGGGATCGCACTTGCTCGTGAAATCGGAGCCTACACGACAGCGAACGCAAAGACATTTCCAATGTCAAAAGGAATGCTTACTAACAGGGTTTGACCGCCAGAACCACCGGTTCCTGTTGAAGATGCCGTAGACGATTGGGTTAGCGCAGGAGTTGGTGCACGAGAACAACCACATGGCCTTCTGCACTGCCGGGTGCAACTTCTTAACCGAGTCGTGGTCCACCCAGTACCTGGAGAAAATATTCAAGTAAGTAAAAATAATAACTTCCACACAATCACTTGTCCTGGTCCCAAACTAGGATAAAACAAACATGGAAATACACCCACACTGAGGCCATTCGTACAAACGTTCGGCGGACCCCGGTGGGAATCGAACCTACGACCTCCGGCATGGTAATTAGACGTGATACCGCTAGACCAACGAGGCAGTCAAGTAACAAAATGTCAATTCATATCCGAAAATGCAAGTTCTACTATTTAGGGTTTCGTACCCGAAGCGTCATTATTCCCCTCTTAATACCCCTATCACTCTGCCTCCGCTGTCTGCCTGTCTGTCGGTCCGTCCGACCATTATCTTAGGAACCGTAATAGGTAGCCAATTTTCACAGAATATGTGAATAGAATAGAATAGAATAGAATAGACGTTTATTAGCTTTCTTGTTGTTCTGAGAGAAGGCCTGTGCCCTACAGCGGAACGTATATAGGCTGCTCATGATGTGTTGTTACGGCGGATTACCTAACAATTAATTAAATTTGAAAAGTAATAAAAAATAAGGAGGGGGTCTCCATATAAAGAACGTGTTCTTTCGCTGTTTGTTTATGCTCTATCGTAAGAACGGTAATACATACAGGCAGCAAACTTGGCATGATAGTAGGACTTATTATTTTGTATACTAACGACAAATAATAAAAAACAGCCAAGCGCGAGTACGGAACCCTCGGTGCGCTAGTCCGACTCGCACTTGTCTGGTTTTTAGGATCCGTACCTCAAAAGGAAAAACGAAACCCTTAAAGGATCACTTTGTTCTCCGTTTGTCCGGACAACAAAGCACTTCTATCCGTTTGTCTGTCAAGACCCTTTATCTCGGGAACGCGTGGAGGTATAGAGTTGAAATTAAAACCATATTGCGTTTTTCTCCCCTACGAATACGGCCGGAAGGCAGCGGCTAACATACATTGATACTCAGCAAACAGAATGTAAATTATTTACGTTGTAATAAATTATTGATTTCTGATTTCAACAGTATCTTGAAGCTGTGAAAAAATCAAACTTCCAAGTTAACGTAAAAAAAAGATACGGCCGTTTATGCCGCTACAAAGCTTATATTTCCACACTCAAGGGAAAAAAAAACTTTCCGTTGACCTAGAACAATTAAAGGAAAATGATCAAGTGATTAAGACACTTCATATCGCTATCAACAAAGTTATGCCACAATGAAATAATACCTTAATTTGTAGTACTGGCTTAAAATTTTAAAATACTATTGTTAGCATTAAAGTAATTCTCCGGACGAGGATGTAATAGTATTGTATGGAGACTTACCAAAACACAAGAAGTCTCTAGCTTAACTCATTTACAGGTATTTATTTTACTGAGACTCCTTTTCACAAAAATACTAAAATTCATGATGAAATAGTTAATAAAGAAATATACATTCTGATCATGAAGAAAACAATCGCAAAACCGTTTAAAACGTAGTGATTATATTCTCTGTGGTTATAAGGATAGGTTGACAGGGCGTAGCACAAATAATGAACGATGACATTCAGTGCTGCAAAATGTAATTTATATCGATCATCAATTCGATTCTATCAGTCACCATTTCATAAGATAAAACTGAAATGTAATATAATTGATTTACGTGATGCGATTAGAAAGCCCGGTGATTAGGCCTCATATCACCTTTACATAATAGCATATTATGCACTCTATGTAAATAAACCATAACATTTTAGTTGCAAATTCATCCATAACACAATCAGTCCTGCATGTAAATCTTTACATGCGTAGGTACTGATTACGTTATGTTCCCATTTTAGGGCACAAATCGTCTCGCACGCAAGCTCGGTGACTTTCAGCCCCTCGAATAAGCCGGTTTCCGAAAAGGCTTTAGTACGTTTTGGACCACATACATACGCTGCGGCAGAATGTACAAAAGACCGAGGAGTAAAAATCTGCCATTATGCTTAGTTTTTTTTAATGAGGTGATGTATGGGAATATGGTGTATTCCTCATACACATATTTCATCTCGATGTTTTACGTAAACGTTAGACAGTCGTATTGCTATAAAAAATCACATACAATTTCCGATTCAAAAGTCATGTTATGCTACTTTTTTCAGCTAAATATACCTATTTTTTCCCTGTATCTATTCATTCGATTTGTAAAGTAGTGGTCGGTTGGGTGGCAACACTAGGTACATTATTAAATGCACAGATTGAGATTTGAGGTTAATCTGTGAATGTATGGAATAGCTTTGTATCAAAATGACCGTGAGATGTCGTTAAACCGGAAGCATTAATTATTGTATAACTTTATTAATTTAGAATTACGGAGAAGTCGTGGTTCTATAAGAAAATCCCTATTTTTATAATTTTAAACATGAATTATGGACACTGAAAACTGGTGACACTAATTAGATCTTAGCGATACAGCTAATAATCAAGATCCTTTGGCAAGTAATATCGTCTTATACTACAAATACGGGAAAAAATCAGAAAACCATACATTTGTAATAAAATCATAAAAAAATAGTCTGAAGTTCGGATAAAGTCGATTCCTGAACTATTTACAATATGTAAGTATCTACAAATTTGTACGCAAAACCTCGGTCCGCGCGAGTCCGACTCGCACTTGGCCGGTTTTTTTCTTCTTATGTCCTTTAACTCCTAGGGCAGCATAGGGCCTCACCCACAGATTTACAGCTGGTAGGCTATCTAGCACCGATCGACTTAGCCTTTTGGGCTACTACTGGTCAATACGATCTTTTTATTGCCATGGAAACTTCGAATAAATATTACCTGTACTGAAGTTGTAGTTAACTGTACCCATATTGAAGTTACCTCCTGCAGCACCAAAATGTCTGGGCCATGGTTTACTATAACAATTCGATGTACATTGCATCATAGCAATTATACCATTGCCTCTCTATTCCGTGTGGCGCCGGATTAAGAATAGCGTCACTCCATTTCCTTCCGTGGATGTCGTAGAAGGCTACTAAGGAAATACATTAGCAGGAGACGGGCAGCAGTGTCTCCCTGAGATTCCAACCGCGTACTGCGATCGCCAACCCGCCTGCCAAGCGTGGCGATTATGGCAAAACCCTTCATGTTTATGAAAACCAGGGAGGAGGCCTATGTCCTGCAGTGGGCGTCAAATGGCTGATGATGATGACTGTTACTAATACTGTTATATGGATTTATTCTGAAATAAATATATACCTAAAAATAGCCGATTACCCCACAGATTAGCATGTACCTTCTATTCGGCTACGCAATGTACATCGAAATTGTCATTATAAACTACGAATTAGTTGTATGAAACGCGGCCTGAACAGAATAGTAAAGTTATGAAACCCCTCCACAAAATTTTTGTCATGTAACATAACTAGCTTCAAAGATAGAAGAAGAAGAAAGACATTTATTATACCAACAAGATACATCACAGAAACAAAATAAGCACATAAGTAACATAAAATGCACAACACAGAAAGAAAACTAAATACACAACAGACAAAACGAATAAATAAAACAGGACCATAGATGTAGCCTGTGGTGTATCTACGTTGCCACAAAAGGCAGCTGACTCAGCGTTGTGCTGAGGAAGTGATCCCTCAGCGCTGATTTTCAGTCAGTGCCTACGGTAACCCATAATTGTACTACGGAGTGCGTGCCGTGGTGCAGTTAAAGAATTAAGTCAAATTCAATTGTGTGTATAGAGGGGGATCGAAAAGTGCTCGAATCGCTTCGTGTAATTATATGCACAGCGCGGGCCGGCCGAGAACTTGGCGCACTGAGTGATATTTTCTCCGGAAAAATCGACTATTCTTAGTGAAGAAAACGCGCAAGAATAAGTGTCTTATACAGGGCGTCCCAAAATTATGGGCCATGAAAGGAAAGTACCTTAAATATCGTAGATAGGGTATTTTGCTGAAAGAAGACTTTATGTTATTTTTAAAAGCTAGTAATTCTGCATTCAAACATTTTCTAAAAATTACTTGCCTCGTCTGGGAATCGAACCGACTTAAATGTGAAAAAAAAAACACCCCTACTTTTATGATGCCAATCGAAAGAATGGCCAAAAACTAATAACTAATAACTAATAACAAAAAACTAATAACAACAAATAAAAAAAAATAATAACTAATAGCTGGCGCTTCACTTGGCTATTCGTATTTGCATTTATAACTGCATATGTTTTACAAAATAAGTGCTGAAGATTCGTCAGAAAATCTGGCGGCGGGCGGGGATTATTTGCAAAATATTACCCATCTACTGCCGGCATTAGAAACAATGTGCAGGTAAACCAATAGAATGGACAATCTTCTACGTAGTACAGTGATATACTGGATGCTGCGACATTGACTAGGCGCGTAAACCCGTAACGCAATAAAATTATGGGAAACCTACGTAGTATTTTGAAAAACATTACTATGAGAAATAAGTTATTGAACGAACGAATAACTTGAACTAAGTTGGGTTTCGGGAATTCGTAGTTTATTATGATAATTCAAGGTACATTACGTAGCAGAGTCTAGTTGTCTGTGGGTTAACCGACTTTGCAATGTATATTGAACTATCATAGTAAACCATGAAACGTTTAGTTCTATGAAACAGGCCCCTGGCTGTCTTTAAAACTAGAGTTAACAGGCATTTGACAGGTAAGCACGGAACATCTTAGAACCCGTCTTTGTTTACCATCAGGCGTCAAATTTAAATCGAAGTTGCAGAGACAGACTCACTAGATTTAAAATGATAAGCTTGGACAAACGTAGAGATAGTCAACATTTGTGTTTTTATATAATATTTTACGAACTTATTTAGACTGCTCACAACTTCTCGTAGATTTAATTTAATTTTTCGTAAATTTATGCTCAATGTTCCTTGCTCATACCCCGTAAAGTAATTTCTAATCCACTATCAGCTCCTTATCGGAGAACTGTGATGGGACAAAACTCACCGATTCCACCTCTGAGCAACCTCTATAATACATTTAATAGCACATTAGACGTGCACTCTGATTAGTTACCGAAAAGAAAACTGTACATCTTATGTCAAAAACCTAAAACAGTCACATTAGTAACTTAAGTTCAGTAACTTTATATTATTAAGATACTAGATAAAGGTACTTGTTTATTTTTATGCATGCTGTGTTTATCTGCAATTAGTTTTACATCTAGTTTAATAAAATATCTATTCTGTTCTCTTTTCAGCATCTAAGGATGTCGCAACTATTGATGAACCTAATAAAAAAAGTTAACAAAAAATAGTCCTCATTAAAAAAAAACATCAATTTTAGATTTAACCCTGTATTATTATACTTATGTACTTCTACGTCTCAGCGAAGTTTCAAAAGTTGTTTCATCAATTTATGAAACTAATATTGGTTTTGAGAATACAATCCTGAAGTAAGCTGACCTTGCGAATGTACCTACGTTATCAAAACATGCGCTATATTTCGCTTTTCTGGCTCACTGATTATATTAGCTTTGTTTTTGCAGCGTGGACGTGTGTCCACATCACAAAGCTCACGTTTATCGAAATCCTGACGCTTATGAATAATTCACACTGAGGTACCCAAAAACAGCGTGCGTGCTTGAAGCAACTAAAATTAAGGGCGAGTTCAGACGTCACACACGCACGAAGCGCCGATCGCGCTGAGCCAGCGCGCGCGCACTCGTAGTCAGTGTCAGTCAGTTCAGTCGGGTGACCACAAAATCCAGCAGTTGTACGTTTTTTTGCGCAAAACACACCTGTACAATGTCTATGTCTACATTAAATATAAAAAGAAATTGTTAGTGACTTATTACTTTTACAAAAACAACAAAAGAAAACATTAGATCCCCTGTATTTTACTTGTAAATTTATAAGGAAATAAGCAATTTTGATTTTTTTAGATGAATTTTGAATGTCTCGAGCGATTGCGGCCAGAATGCCACCCTCGCAACCGGAGAGGGGGGTATGGAGGCGACGTGAGCGCTGAGCGCTTAGCCAGCGCTATGCGAGTGCGCGTATTTTGTATCGAGATATTTTAAACTTTATATTACAATAGCTTAGCATCTACCCCTTCAGCCTACCCCTTCAGGAAGCAAGCATAAATGTATACATGCACTACCACGTATGCTGTGCCTACATATGTATGTACTCAGAAAATGACGAATAACATTTTTTTTTATTTAATAGCCAACAAGGAACCCTTATAGTTTCGCCATGTCCATCCGTCTGTCTGTCTGTCCGCGTGTTAGCACAGAGACGACAAATACTACATAAAAAACTGAAATCTGGCAAAGGTAGTGCTTGCTTATTAATCACGCCGACAAAACGGTAGCATAAAATAAAAATGTGTAGATATCATTGGATTGATCGTTTAAAAATATTGTGAGTGTAGGTTGGCCACTTTTTGATTTAGAAACGTGAACTTAAAAGGAAAACTGTCACGGCTAAGAAGTCTTTACAAGTTTAAGAGTAGATAGATAGATAGATGGAATATTCTTTATTGTACACAGAGATTAAACTAACAGAGCAATAGGCGACCAACTTATAAAAGGAAAACTTCGTACAAATTCCATTAAAAATTACTTTGATGAAGTTGTTAGTTCTGTAAAGCAGGTAAAGAACCCCTCATTCTCTGGAACCCTATAATGCGTGTAGCGCGACACGCGCTTGGCCGGTTTTTATAAATCCGGCTTACCCTCTTCAGTCAGATTGATTCGAAATAAAATCCTAGCAACGACAAACACGCTTACAATCCGGATAGGATTATTGCGACACCAGTATTGGCAAACATTGCGATAAAATAAACAAGGAATTCCACCTAACACAAATTGGACAATTACCAAGCTCGTTGGCATTAGGATTAATGCTCTGGTATTAGAGCGAAAAATGTTGTAGGAAGGGACCTAAGTAAATAATGACTGGCAAAGTTGCATTAGTTAGTTACCTATTTAACCGGGAATTATGGTCAGGATAAAGAAAACGGTTTTTTTTTCTCTAAGAAAACCGGGCGTTTAACCGGTGAAATAGTATCACGTGATCACGTCGTATTGTTGTGTGATGATGATTCTTTCCGACCTTGTTTGGTCAAGACGATAATTGCGGCTGGCGAGAACGTCGGTCATGTGTCCTCATCCTGTCTTGTCTAAAAAGGTGCGGTCGTACCGACTACATGTTTTCCGTTTGATTAATGGTATTGTATGGCAGCTAGTGGTCCACATGGCGTCAAGAACAGCACTTCGTTTGACCCCGAAATCAAAGATAGAATAGAATAAGATAAGATAAGAATATTCTTTATTGCACACAAGAAGCGAGACATAAAATATGAAAGTTACAACGAAAAAGTACAATGGGCGGCCTTATGGAACGGAACGGAACGGAACGGAACAGAACAGAATAGAATAGAACAGAATAGAACAGAATAGAACAGAATAGAACAGAATAGAACAGAATAGAACAGAATAGAACAGAATAGAACAGAATAGAACAGAATAGAACAGAATAGAACAGAATAGAACAGAATAGAACAGAATAGAACAGAATAGAACAGAATAGAACAGAATAGAACAGAATAGAATAGAACAGAATAGAACAGAATAGAACAGAATAGAACAGAATAGAACATAATAGAACATAATAGAACAGAATAGAACAGAATACAACAGAATACAACAGAATACAACAGAATACAACAGAATACAACAGAATACAACAGAATAGAACAGAATAGAACAGAATAGAACAGAATAGGACAGAATAGGACAGAATAGGACAGAATAGGACAGAATAGGACAGAATAGGACAGAATAGGACAGAATAGAACAGAATAGAACAGAATAGAACAGAATAGAACAGAGTAGAACAGAATAGAACAGAACAGAACAGAATAGAACAGAATAGAATAGAATGAAATAGAATAGAAAACGTTTATTTCGTGACAAACACAATCAAACTAAAAACAATCATGGTTTAGTGTGTAAATTAGGTTATACATAATTTCGCTTACTTACTACCATAAAAAAGTATAAAATGGCACCCAAGATGTTAGTGTCAACGGAATGTAGCCATAAGGCTCGGTCTTTTTCCTGATCTTCCCATGTCGGGTAGTCAATTTCGCTTCGTTATGCTTTCGTTGCGGGACGTGCTGCCCCAAAAAGTATAGAGAGGTTATTAATATTAAGAAATTAAAAACCTGGGATTATTAATATTTTATTCTCCCATGTATGAACTGTGATTTTTTGTACATTTGTACTTTTTTTGTACAGTTGTGCCTTTTTCCGTATGTTTTTTATGAACTTGATAGATGACTTTTGAGACTTGTCGTATCATAATTACCTACTGATGTGAAAAATTTTGATAGAGTTCCGGGTTTCTCTCCTAAATCAGGTGGATAAGAGTGTTGACCAACGAAAAACCATATGTTACCGCGCTAAAACATTGATAAGTCAACAAGCTTAAATTTATACTCAATTTTGCTAAGATCTTAAAATGATTTTATTAAAAAAACAAACATTTTTTCAGGCTTACTACGAAAGTTTTTCTTATCAACAATGGGCCCTACAGTTGACCAAACATCGAGCTTTACATACCTACGTGCAAACTAAATACTTACTTGTAGGTGACTTTGCAACGACAATGCAGCGCGTCATAATATTGAGGAGTTTCGACACAAATTGTTTTGCTTCCATTCTAAAAATTGGGAAATAAATTGTTTTTGTGTTACGGAAATAAATAAAACTATGTTAGCACGCTATCGACTCGTAATTTTCAGCGTTCTTGTAGACGCTTACTCACCACAAACAGTGAAAGTAGTAGGGCGACCAGCAGGTGAAGAAGACGATGACGATGGTGACGGTCATCTTCAGGGTCCTCGCGCGCGCCCGCCCCAGGATGCCTACGCCGCTTCGCCGCATCTTATCTGAAAGTAAATAAAAAATAAACAAAAATAAAGTAATGGAGAACTTGCACTAAAAATGTTTTAATAGAATAAGAGAGGACACGTTAAAAGATAAATAAATGTGGTATTTTTTTTCTCTGCGACTAATATTTTTTATAATATAACCAGTCGAAAAGTCAATATAGTCACGTCGTACTAAAACGCGCCATATAAGTCGTTCTTAGATTATGACGTCACTCCTTAACGTAACGCTTGTAATGTATGAAGCGTTTGTCAATATTTGAGTTATCACACAAAATAATGTTTTTATGCAGGTACAACATTATAAGAAAACTTCAGAATTCAATGACAAAACGAAATCTAATAAGTTTTATGTAGAGTAACTTTATTTTTCGCATATTTTGTGACCCCAAAATGCCCAAAAAATATTTTTATTGTTTTATTTTTAATTTCTTCCCAGGTTTTTATATAATTTCTATGGCATCAGCAAAGTCACTCCAATCTAAGTTAGACGCAAGTTCCCCTTTATGTCCCAAGCGGACATACTTCGCCCAAATAGGGGATGTATTAGCAAAGGCAAGATAAAAAGTACCCGAAACCGGCGTGCGTGCATGCAACGACTAATGAATGTTGAGGAAGCGAAAGTGATCTGTCAGGATCATGGCAAGTGGCAGTCCCTGGTCTCTGCCTTCCCCTCTGCCTATATACGTCCCACTGTAGGGCACAGGCCTTCTCTCTGAGAGAGAGTATGGGCTTAATCACCACGCGTGCCCACCGCGGATTGGCGATTTCAAGCGCTGCGGTATGTGAATAGCTTAGACTGTCAAGTTTCCTCACGACGTTTTCATTCACAGTTAGCGAGTCGTATTGCTCTATAACTTCACAAATGTACATCACTTAGAAAACAAAGCCATAGGTACATGCCCGCACTGGGAATCGAATCTGGGTCTCTCGCTTCGGAGTCCAATGTTGGGAAGTGAGTGCAGCTTTAAAGGGAATTTAATTTATACCGTCGAGCCGGCCCATTTCCAGTCTTTTACAAAATCATGTTAATATTCCTCCCTCCAATTAATATTGAAACAAGAAACTGTTCTCCACCATTTCATTTATGTTGTTAATGAATTCCAGGAATCGCTTTCCGTTTCTGTTCTCGCAAGTATAAAATGCTGATCAATAAATTCTATGACAGGTTTATCACTAAAAAGCGTCAAAGTACTCATTGAAAAATGATGAAAAAAATCACAAAATATTAAACGTTCAAAAATTTTAAATTTACAATTTTTCACGCGGAAGGGTTTTTTGTTTTATCCTTAATAATATTAGTAGGAATTGATATACCCGCGTAAAATAAATATAGCACCATTAGTATAAAAAAGGGACTGGGTAACTATTTAGTTAAACATTTAATGGGTCTAATCGCGATTATTTGTTAAGTAAACTATTAAATTATTATTATCGTTGTTATTTTTACTATTATATAAAGCTACAACACGGTATACTCACTGACCGATTAATTATTTAGGTATATGTTTTCTCGTAAACTACTAATCCTTCGTAAAAGTGATGTATGAGAAAGTTGCAGGAAATGTATGAATGAATATGCCTCTATTTCACACAATATGGAAAAAGCTAGAAGCAAATAGTGCTCCAGTCCCTTTCTTTAATTAACAGTGTTATATCTATGCACAAGGATATACCCGCACTTTACCTAGGTATTTATGGAGTAAAAGGAAACATTTATTAAATTGGTCCCCTATTTAGTCGGTAATTTCGTTCCATCGAGACAGTTTTTAACCGACTTCAAAAAGGGGTCATCAATTCGACGCGTATATTTTTTTTTATTTGGCTATGTTCCTCCATAACTCCGTCAAATCTTAACCAATTTCGACAATTCTTTTTTTGTTCGAACATAACGTCCCATTGGTCCCATTTTAATTTAGTGAAGATCTGATGGAGACTTTCAGAGATGGAGAACGGAACTCTTCAATGGACAGCAGTAAATAAGCCCTGTTGGTAGTCGGTGACCAGTTTCAAGACCAGCACATATATTTTGGGCACCGGCTCCAAATTATACTTCTACAATACCTACATGTATAAATACTTCTACTTCTAATTATTTAAATTATTTCTAACTTTTTAGTGCTGCAGTGTTTCGAAGTCGGTTTATATTTTTTATTTAAAAATTTTTAAGTGGCTAGCTTCCCAATACATCAGCCTATACAATAGATGTAGAGGCCTTAAGCCTTATTAGATTATGCGTAGAACGTAGATTATAGGTCTCTTGTTATATAAGAGACTAACCAAATTACAGCATGTCGGCGACGTGCGGGCGCAACTTAACATACTAAAATAAACCTTAAATACATGCAAGGCTAGAAACTACAATACTAGCGCAAACCAGGCTACGTGCAGCCGACGGGCGGCCCACGACACGGGAACGGGCTTTTTTGCACTTGTATTCTTATTTTATTTGTTTGGAAAAAAACAGGAAACAGGTGTAGCCTGTTCCTATATTAACTGTTTATATAAGAGAAATTACCTACCTACTTCAACAACAATATTTATCCTGAACCCATAAATATTTTTCGCTAAATTTCGCTAAATGACGCCAATTGTGTAGGTACACTAAGTAAAATACAGGTAGGCAGTAATACTTAACATAAAAATAAAGGAACAACTAACTTTACGAGCAAGACAGTGGGCGGGTCAACGCAGTAGTCAGTAGTATAATATAGTATTAATTAGTATATAAATTAGTATTTCATAAAACAACGATGGTAATGTTCACGCTCAACTCGGTGTTCGTAACTATGTTTGGGTAAGGGGAGCTGTTAAGACTTGACTGAATTCTGGCTTTTCCTCATAAAATATGTCAACCCAGCATTAGTCCGAGAAAAGGGAATTTTGAACAAAGAAAGAATCCGAGTTTGCTTGGGAGGAGTGTAAAATGTCACGTCATGGAGTAATTCGGAATAGTTATATTGACTATTGCAGATATTATTATATTAATAAATCACAACGGGCCTGTAAAGACATAATGTTGTGTATAGATAGATAGAATATTATTTATTGTATGTACACCAGGAATTACAATTACTTAACAAGTGAACCATTGTATGACATATAGGATGTGAGTCGGCGGTGGATACCACGT
This sequence comes from Yponomeuta malinellus, assembly GCA_947308005.1. Classification (NCBI taxonomy): domain Eukaryota; kingdom Metazoa; phylum Arthropoda; class Insecta; order Lepidoptera; family Yponomeutidae; genus Yponomeuta; species Yponomeuta malinellus. The sequence goes on from OX371013.1 coordinate 4,548,489, forward strand.
AAATATTTTTTACGGCACACCTGGCCAAAAAGCGGGTTTTTCCGCACGCTACGCGTACGGGAAAACCCACTTTGAGGCCAAGTGACGACATGCAATTGTGTACACAACACGGGCTGTAGAACGGCCCTAGCTATGTAATGTACTATTTTCATTAATTTATTTTTTTGCGATAAATTGCGTAATAGCGGTGCCATCTGCACGGAGTGTATTTAAGCTGTGAGCGCACAAGTGAGAGATATATGTGTTACAAGCCGCGGCGCGGGGTTTCTAAAACGTTTTGTATTTCTGAACACAGAGAGCATCAATAGCAGCATGAGAGCAGCTTATTCACAGATATGTTCGATGTGACTGTCGAATATTAACTTGCTATCGAAGATTATACCCAAGTCCTTAATTTCGTCAGTTGTTTGAAGTTTATGACCCTCAATTTGATATGGAAACTTTACTCTGTTACATGTAATTTTTTTTTGAAAACGTGCTGACATTTTTCCTACGCTAGTGATATTTTACTGTAGACTGAGCCACTTAAACGTATTAATTATTTGTACGCACAATCATTATATAGTGCCCGGCGCGACATCGTTGTAACATGGCGCTACTTGAAAACCAGCGTTGTTTCAAATAGAAACAGCAAACGCTGAAATAGTATCGTTGTCACACGCACACTCCTTTATTTTTTTATTATTGTGTGTAAGCATGTTTGTTTGTGGCAATAAATCATTCATTCATTCATTCATTCATTCATTCATTCATTCATTCAAGATCGTGTCATTCTCTAAAAGTCAAAAGTGAAGAATTTGTTATTTGACAGGATTTGGTGCGGATTTTAATAGGGAAGCCATCACTACAAAATTGAATTGAAAGATGGTTTTGTTTTTTTATAAGAAAAACGATGATTCAATAAAAATATTTGTGATCGTTAGCCATCATGCACACGCAGTTTTGTTAGTTTCCCGTAAAGGGTAAGCAAAGGTCTTCAAATGTAGAGTCCGCACCACCACTGAAGTCCATTGAGCTAAGACATTTTCGTTTTTATGTCAATACGGACAAGAGCCTTTATTATGAAAAATCGGTCAGTCTTCTCCGTGGTACATGAGTGATGGCGCGTGCTCTACCGCCTCATTCGACCTAGACATTTTTTTAAATGTCAGAAATAAAAAGTTAACATAGCCAACATAACAATAATGATAAAATAAAAAAGTTCCGGTCATAGTTGCGAAACTTAAAAATTTTACCCCCATTTGTCAGGAGCCACTATCACAGTGTTTGCTCACCATTGGCGGTGTTCGCCCGCCGGATGATCTCGAGCAGCGCGGCGGACGAGCAGTAGAGCGTGGACACCAGCGGTGCCACGTACATCAGCGTCATGTTCATCAGGAAGTACACGAACTCGTGGTTCCGCGTCGGCAGCGAGCCGTATGAGACGCACTGGAAATACCTGTGAGGGAAAGAGATGGACTGATTAGTCGTACCATTATAAAAGAAAAACTTTATTCAGTGAAAATATTAGTAGACTAAAGTCTAATCCTATCTTACTCGACAATATTACGTAGCGAAAACGTATCAGACTTTAAAAAAAAAAAAAAAAAAGAATTCTACCCAAAAAAAAATTCAACTAAAAGCTGATATTTTCTTTAGAGATTACAAATTTATATTCATACTGAAAGTGGTTCGTATTAACGAGTAGAACCCCGCATTTTCAAATATAGACAGCTGTACTTCATTTGTACAAACGGCCTCAGTCTGAGTATATTTTCATATTTGTGGTGTCCTTGCTTGGTTACCACAGCATAGGGTATCCCTCCCTATTTGGAATCAGGACAAGCGATTGTGGTGTGGAAGTAATTTATTTATAGATAGATAGAAAACACTTTATTGCACACAAAAAAAAATTACACAGTTATTTATGTATGGGGATGTAGCAGGGCACACCATCTCTCAGAGACTGGGAGTCATCATCATCATCATCAGCCATTTGACGCTTACTGCAGGACATAGGCCTCCTTCGTGGTTTTCATAAGCAGACTGAGAGTGCTCACCGAGAATTGGCAATTCCAAGCGGCGAGTTATGTAAACATCTGTGACATTCCAGTTTCCTCACGATGTTATTCCTTCACGGTTAGCGAGGATATAGCATACATTACAATATAAAAATCGACATTATAAGACAATATACATTCGCTCGTAGCCCCGGCTGCCTGAGTGATCTTAAACGATCACGAAGGTTAAGCAACACAGGGCGCGTTAAGTGCATGGATGGGTCGCCGTCTATGCCTAACGCTAGTGGCATTTTTCCGAGCGGTTCCGTGCTTCGCAAGGCACGTTAAGCTGTTGGTGCCAGCTGCCGTCGATAGATGGCAGTCGTTAAGCCAAGTTAGAGGCCTTAGGGCGGCTTGACAACTTCTGACAGTAGACGAGCCACTAGTCTACAAGCCTCCACCAATCCGGACTTGGCCCCCGTGGTGGAGTATGGCTTATACCTTCCTCAGGGAAGAGACCCGTGCCCCTCGATGGGGACATAATGGGTTGATGATGATACATTAGGCGCATTACAGCTCAGCAGCACAGGTCTCCATGATGCCGCAGCCAGGGCTCTCAGGCAAGATCAATCAGTTACATGACTTTACGCCACGTCTAGCTTAGGTTTATAAGCGTTGGCCTAAAGCTTCTATCGATATCGTTTCCGACGGATAACTATATTTTTAACTAACTGCAAATAGGGACTACAAGGCTTATTTCACACACTTCTACAAACTACAGCAGGCTAACTTGACACTAAGCTGCTATTGCTCTGATAGATATAACATATAGAGTAAGAACACTGCAGATAAAAAGTGATTAAGGTGGGTTAGCGCGCTTGTATACGATGCTTGGGAAACTCGAACGTTTTCTAAAGAATGTGCCTAATGCCTTTTCAAATTCTTTAGGAGTTCGAGCTTGGGCAAAAGGTGGGTAAAAATTATGTATCTAAATAGCAGTTAAAGGGTTGCCACTTTGAATAAGTTGTACAAAGGTACTTATAACTATTTAGCAGACAAAAGGTTGCTTCACTAAAATTCGAGAAGTAACTTGATTTGATTTTGTTTAATAGGAAACTAAATTTAATTTAACTCTCCGGTACTAAAAACAAAGCGGGGAAATTCTCCCTTCTATCGCATGAATCTAACAAACGGTAACTAAGCAAAATTATCTTCGGCCATTGAAAGCAGATTGTGGCATCAAAATGTTCTATGGCTCTTAAAAGTGATTTACAGTATTTCAATAGCCCTTTTCTCGTCAGAAATTACAACAGTTTCGGCTTAATTACTGGAGGCCTTTTGGCAAATGTATCGCGATCCGAATTAATTGTACTCGGTGAGACAGAATATTGTTTGAAGTGGAGCCAAATACCGCGTCCATCGGAGTTTGGCATTTCAATCTATGCGTGGATTCTACACATTTATTTAAAGACCGTGCATGTTTATCAGTCTTCTAGCCATTGTTCGGATTACTGCCGAAGCGCTCGCGGTACAGATAGATAGAGAACACTTTATTGTACATTATACGTATAGTGCAACAAAATGTACCTATGACTTTGTTTTCTAAGTTATGTACATTTGCGAAGTTATAGTAGCAATATCACTCGCTAACGGTGAAGAAAACCTCGTAAAGAAACCTGAGTGTCTGAGCTATTCAAATACCTCAGTGCTTGAAATCGCCAAACCGCAGTGGGCACGCGTGGTGATTAAGCCCATACTCGCTCCTTGAGAGAAGGCCTGTGCCCTACAGTGGGACAATATAGGCTGCTTATGATGTAACAAAATTCCCACATACGTTTACTATGGAATTCTTCAAAACAGTGAAAAGCTGCCACCTGCCGCATTAACAGGCTCCCACAGTAACACTAGCGTCAACAATGGAAAGAAATCATATATTTTTTTACAGATCGTTTTCCGTGTTCAGGTTCAAGTCCAGGAACCTAGGTTCTCGGTCGTGGATCCCAAAAATCATTATTAACATGATTGAGAGATTGGTATTCCACGTAATGACATTAATCATACCCAATAGGTTTCAAAGTTTGCCTCATAGTAAAAGTTATTCGTTATTGACGAGTGGAACTCCCCATTTTCGGATACATGGGAATTTGGTGACACCCAAGTATATATTATGACACCAATATCATGAAAAAATACAACTTACTTTTAAAGTTTACCCGTCTTAACCTCTTCATGACCTGAAGCAACTTGAAATCCTACACCTACACACTGACCGTATGAGGAATTATTTTGCCCACATACAGCGAAATCGCAAAGAGCAGTCGGTAATACGATAACTGGTTTTGACCTTCAATTCCATTAGGTCGATCAGGTCAAGAAAGGTGATGTGGCGTGTGTTAGAATGCCCTTTGTGGAGAGGAAGAAAGCTTGAGACAGACCATCCCCTAAATGGAGTGACCAAATCAACACTTAAATTCTACCAGAGCCGGAAACTACAATTCGTAGTTTATTATGACAAATCGAGGTATATTGCATAGCAGAGTCTACTTATTATTCTGTTTGTAAATCGACTTTGCAAAGTACATCGAATTGTCATAGTGAACAATGAATTGTAGTTCTATGAAACAGGCCCGGACCCTACACCTATCCCCGGCGTCGTAGCATCTATAATCTTCAGCAATGAGGGATCGACTGATTGTTTTGGATAGTTTAATAATACTAATCGTACCGATTTACTAATCGTACAGGAATGTGGTAAGTATCGGCTCTAGCGCAAGAGCAGTGAAACTAGCGCGAGTCATCATCATCATCATCATCATCAGCCTATGCTTGTCCACTGCTGGACATAGGCCTCTCCTATTGCACGCCACTGAGCACGGTCCTCGGCTATTCTCATCCAGCTCTTGTCAACCGCCCTGCGAAGATCATCGCTCCACCGAGTCTAAGGACGTCCTACACTACATTTACCGATCCGCGGTCTCCACTCAAGAACTCGTCTACCCCATCGGTTATCAGTTCTTCGGATGATATGGCCGGCCCACTGCCACTTCAGCATGCTAATTCGGTGGGCTATGTCGGTGACTTTGGTTCTCTGTCGGATCACCTCGTTTCGAATTCGATCTTTAAGAGAAACCCCGAGCATAGCCCTTTCCATAGCACGCTGAGCGACTTTAAGTTTGTGGACCAGCCCCACCGTGAGTGTCCACGTTTCGGCACCATATGTCATGACGGGTAGGACGCACTGATTGAAGACTTTCGTCTTGAGACTCTGTGGGATTGGCGATGTGAAGACTCGACGTAGTTTTCCATACGCTGCCCAGCCCAGCTGTATTCTTCTATTGGCCTCTTTCTCGAAGTTGTTTTTACCCAACTGCATGGTTTGCCCGAGGTAAACATACTCCTTAACAACTTCGAGAATACTGCCTTGAACTGCAATTGGCTCCGGACTGACGTGTTCATTGAACATAACCTTGGTTTTATCCAAGTTCATCCGGAGACCAATGCGTTGGGAAGAATGCGCCAGGCCACTCAGCATATGTTATCATATACGCATATACGCCATGATGACGATGTCGTCTGCAAATCGCAAGTGTGAAAGGTACTCACCGTTTATGTTTATGCCGTACCCCTTCCAGTCCAGCATCTTGAACATATCCTCCAATGCACTTGAGAACAATTTGGGGGAAATAACATCCCCTTGTCTAACACCACGATGTATGGGGATAGGCTTAGACTGCCGGTTTTGGATTTGGACGGCCATAGTAGCGGCGTTGTACAGACCTTTCAACACTTGGATGTATCGCCAGTCGACTTGGCATCGCTGCAAAGATTCCAGAACAGACCAGGTCTCGACTGAGTCAAAGGCCTTTTCATAGTCCACAAACGCTAAGCACAGGGGTTACTCATACTCTTCGGTCTACTGTATAATCTGCCGCACTGTGTGAATGTGGTCTATGGTGCCGTAACCCGATCGAAAGCCGGCCTGCTCAGGTGGCTGAAACTCATCAAGTCTTCTCGCAAGACGGTTCGCGATGACTCTTGAAAACAGCTTGTAGACATGGCTCAAGAGTGAAATAGGTCGATAGTTCTTCAGGAGGGTTTTATCGCCCTTTTTGAAGAACAACACGATAACACTCTTACTCCACGCCTCCGGAGTTCTGCCATCAAAGAGGACAGCATTAAATATGTTCTGGAGCTCCTTCATTACAGGTTTACCGCCCGACTTCAGGAGCTCAGTTGTAATACCGTCCTCTCCACGGGCTTTTCCATTTTTAAGCTGTCTAAGAGCCATCGCGATTTCGTCCAGGCTGACAAGTCTTCAGTATAGTGGCGTGGCTCTGGAATCCTCATTTTCGGGATCAGGCCGAGATGCGTGCGCAGCGTATAACTGGCCGTAGAAGTTTTCAACTTCCGAAAGAACCTCTGGTATGGAAGAAACGACTACTCCATCCGTGGTGGTCAACTTCGTCAGATGGCTTCTCCCAAGAGATTGGACAAACACTTTAGATCCCCGATTTTGCTCGATTGCTCGTTCTATCGAACAAGTATTGGAGCATCGAAGATCGCGTCGAAATAGTTTGCCAATTCTCTTGTTTAGAGCATGCCTTTCTGACGCAGTGACTGGTGGGCTTTCCCGTCCTTCCTCCATAAGCTTGAGTGTTTCTTCCAAAAATTTCGACTTTCTACCTTTACGCTGCAATTCGCAAAATCTCATCCCTTCCTCCCTGAGGATTCCGACTACATTCTCGAGGGCCTGGTCAATGTCAACGCGATTTGTGTTTTCCACGGCAGCGATTAGACTGGAACTTTTCAGACCCCACTATAGTTTGGAGCAGGGTTGGTCGGAGCCTGGATTTCATCAGACGGACACGTTCGCGCTTAAAATTGATATTCAGAGAGCCTCGTACAAGTCGGTGATCACTTCCGGTATTGAACCTATTGATCACGGAGACGTCCCTGAATATACGCTTCTTGTCCGTTATGATGAAATCGATCTCATTTTTCGTCATCGTGTCGGGGCTCTGCCATGTCCACTTCCTTTGGGGCATTTTCTTGAAGAATGAATTCATCAAGAATAGCCCCTCCCTTTCGAGGAAGTTGACTAGCATTTGCCCCCTATGATTCCTGTTTCCATAACCATGGGATCCTACTACCGATTCGCTGCAATTCTGTACTCCCACTTTGGCGCTGAAGTCCCCCATGACAACATTGTAGTGGGCCTTAGTGGTGGAGTGTAAGGCCTTCGATATGTCATCGAACATATCTTCCACTTCATCGTCCGAGTGTGTCGAGGTCAGTGCGTAAACCTGCACAACCTTGAGGCTATACCTCTCAGTTAATTTAATTATGAGGTACGCAACCCTGCTCGACACACTTGACACTTCTACAACGTTGTCACAGAAAGCTCTATTGACCAGGAACCCTACGCCACCCTGAGACAACTGGTCTCCCTCTCGAAAGTATAGAAGGTGGCCTGATTCAAGGGTTACAGTGTCCTCCCCCTCTCTTCGGACTTCGGATAACCCAAGAACGTGCCACTTTACCTTCTCGAGTTCGACTTCCAGTTGTGCCAGGTGCTCGTCTAGCCGTAACGTGCGTCCATTATACGTCGCCAAGGTCAGTTGTTTTTGGCGGCCTTCCGTAACCCGGGGATTCTTCGCACCCCCTGCCCTGCCGTTACCGTGACCGCCGCCTTGATCAGGAATAGCAGGGCGGCCGGGAACTGGGGACCGTGGTCCGTTCTGACTTGCCATACGATGTTTTTGCTCGTAATTGCCACGCTGAGCAGGCGGGTTGGCAATCGCAGACCGTAAACGTGCCGATGTCGCTGCTGCCCGACACCGGTACGACCCGTATGTGCTGGGTAACAATATGCACGGGTATTCTCTTAGCCGCCTTTTACGACACGCACGAGAAGATATGGGGGAGTGCTATTCTTAAGCCGGCACTCCACGGCTAGCACGAGTGACTTAGTGTAAATGGGGTATATCTAATCGAAGCACTCAACACACTACTCTCACTGGTCACTGAGCGCGATTGATATACTGACAATGCGGTAACATTATATATGCTTGGTCAGTCTAGACAGCATTTTACCGCAGTTATTTTTCATGAGTAGGTAGGTACTTTTGCTCTGCAGTGGTTTCTAAAAGGAAAGTTTTGCATTGTTTATTTGTAAATTTTTGTCATGTGGTAGGTACATTGTACGGTCTTAAATATTAAATTCCAGTTCACAACATGAGTCCTGTAAGGGCATTGCAACATGCATGGGTAGATGAATATCTTAAACTAAGTAGTATATTATAACTTAAATTCAATAATTCAAATTTGCGTTAAGGCTTAGGTAACATATTTATAATAGGGGTTAAAGTATGAAATTGCCGTTTTATTGCAATAGGTTCTTTGAATTGACATAGAATCTTCATGGTTTGAGGTTTTCGAATGAAACTTTTTTCAAATGGTTTCTATGATGTTCTTTTTTAAAAAATGTGAAACATTTGAATATCGACTTTCAATTGTTTTTGTTATTCAATTTAGACAAGAAAGATGGATACTGCGAAAATTTAGTCAAATCATGAGGCATCCATTTTTCGTATTTTTTTATTTTATTGATTTGACGCAAGTGAGTCAATATTGTGGGTAAGGTAACGTTAAACCATGCCGCTAATTCCTGGGTAGTTTGACTAGGGACGGCTTCCACTATCTCTCTTAATTCATCGTTATTCACCTGTGTGGGCGGTCTTCCTCGTGGCTCGTTCTTTAAGTCGAAATTTCCATCACGAAAGCGTTTAAACCAAAATCGCACGGTGCGTTCATTAGTAGACCCCTCTCCAAACGCAGCATTGATATTGCGGGCTGTTTCTGCCGCGTTAGTTCCGCGTCGGAACTCGTATTAAAAAATCACTCGAATTTTCGCAGTATCCTACTTTCTTGTCTAAATTGAATAACAAAAACAATTGAAAGTCGATATTCAAATGTTTCACATTTTTTAAAAAAAGAACATCATAGAAACCGTTTGAAAAAAGTTTCATTCGAAAACCTCAAACCATGAAGATTCTATGTCAATTCAAAGAACCTATTGCAATAAAACGGCAATTTCATACTTTAACCCCTAATATTATATTTATTTTATTTTTATATTTTTTATACTTTTGTTTTATCGTCCATAAATTCCTTAACTGAATAACATGTTTTTTCTATTAATATTGATTTTTATAATCTGATGGTTAGTATCAGTTTTAATATACTCAAGTAGATTGTTATAAATTGTTCTATATCTGTAGTTCGGACTCTTTTGTGTGATCATCAGTTTTGGAGCTGTAGGTTGTACCAATTTGTTAGCGCGGCGCAGTGTGTAGCTTTTTTCGTCATTCGATTGAAAAAGATGTCGATGTTGATATACGAATTTACATACTAGAAATATATATATTTTTTTCATAGGCAATTCTCTTGTTTATGAAGTGCGGCCTACTACAGCCTTGTCTTTGTTTAATATTTACATTTCTTTTGTAGTATGAAAAGGACAATTTAATGCTGTCTTCCCACAATATTAATTCGAAATTCATTCAGGCGTATGCATAGGTATGCTGATAGTGCTGTGTTAAGTTTGTATTCGTTTTCAATATATTTAGTGCGTATCCTAATATAAAAAGTTCGACTTTTTCTATGTGTTTTTTCCAGTTAAGATTACTGTTAATAGTTATTTCAAGTAAAGTAAAATCTGTCACCTCTTCCATTTTTATGTTATCCAGTATTTAGATATTTCAATAAAATAGGTGGTTTTTGGTCTGTTTTGAACTGGATCATTATGGTTTTCTTCGAGTTGAGTTCGAGATTATGTTTATGTAGCCAAGAGTGTGAGTTGACGCCTAAACCAATTTTTGGTAGTATTTAGTTCTTCCTGAACTATGTTAAGATTTGTACTATTGTTAATTTTAAGGAGAAGTGAGACATCGTCTGCCAATAGTATTATATTGATTGCAATATTTTAGATAGCTAGTTTATGTACAGGATAAAGAGGGAACTGCCCTGTGGGATATAATTATTGTTAACAATTTTCATCTAAGATATTTTTTTTACTTATTTCGTTTGTATGTTTATCAAAGTGTTCTATGTATACGTATTGCCGTCTATTGTGTAGAAATTATTTAAACCATTTGTACGTTCGACCTTGTCATACACTTTTGTCATATCTAGGAAGAGGCCAATTGCATATTTGCGTTCGTGTATGTAGTTGTGTATTTCTTGTACGAAATTATAAACAGCGAGGGTAGTTAAGCGATTCTGTGGAAATCCGTATTGATTAGTGTCCAGAAGGTGGCATTTTTCTAGAAATTTATAAAGCCTAGTAGTCATCGCCTTTTCGATTATTTTTGAGACTGTCGGTAACAGGAATATCGGTAGACGGAAGACGGTAAACCAGATCGCGCGTTATCTTTTAAAGTCCGTGAGTTAAAGGGCGAAACCATCAGGGTTCCTTGTTGACTACGGAACCATAAAAAGCGCCGAGTACACTACCTCAGAGGTGGTGCGGAAATCTGTACTATATAATTGTAAATACGATTTTCCTACAGTCTGAAATCGTGATAACTCGAGAACGGTGCTTCGTAAGGAAAAAAGTGTTTTGTAGAAAATTTTATGATCTACAAACTTTTTTCATCTAATTTTCCGGTACTCTCACCGTTTCAGAGATGTATATCTGATGTGCTGAGATGCAAAAAAGAAAAAAATGTGACCTCTGACCTCGGATGAAAAACAACGCACAAACGGGATCGATGGGGGCTTTTGACATAGCATTTGCAATGACAAAGACCAAGATCCAGCTTGTCGGGAATTAATTGAAAATCAGTATCTGTTTTTACAAGACTATAGATAGAAAAATGTGGAACGATAAGCGAACGAAAATATTAGCCGAAAATATACAAAGAGAGAAAAAGTAGTCATTTCTTACGTATCGATCAATTCTTCTTTTCATACGAATTGAATACGATGAGTTTCAAATTGTATGAAAAATAATATTGAGAATTTTGAACCATTGCAAATTGAATTGAATTGAATTGCCCTAGGTAGGTAGATTGTCGGGTTCGTTTAAACGGATAGTGTGACGGGAAACCATTTTTTAAGGGATTTCACCCAATTTTAGTTAAACTGGCCAATCATTATGTAACTTCTATAATATAACTTTTATAATCGGTTATTTATCGACATTAAAACAAACAGTGTAACTATTTCTTCACAGAGCGAAGTAGCATTATCTATGTGAGAGTCATTATTTTTTTAGTGATTTCGAATATTTTGCCTCGTTAAATGGATTCCTTAATTTAATGTTAACCTAGATTTATATACCCATGCTTTTATTTATATGTACTAACAAAGTACCTGCACATAAAAACATACACCTATGTATTACACAATGCTTATTTTTCGACAAAAGATTTAAGATATTGATTGATCCCGAGAACCACTCTGAATGGCTGAATTATATGCTGGAACGTCTGAAGCGCTGTTTCCAAACAACTCTTATTATTTTCTCGAGAGGATGGGATGCGAGTCAGGAAACACTTAGAAGGGTATATTCGATCCAGCAAGGGTAGTAGGACGACGCTAGTCGCGCGTTTAAAATGTCAAAAGTCGCGCCTTTCCATTACATTAATTGTCAAATTCTAACTACCCATGCTGGGCCAACAAGTGTGTTTTGAAAAACTGAGCTTATACGACAAATGATTAAGGTTGATTTTCTACCATCGGTCAAAATCAAAATGTAAGTAAGTATACTTACTTGAAGGCTTGAAATATTATCTATTAGAAATGAGTCCCTACAGTCTGTCAGAATTTAATAATTATGTAACATCCAATTAATTTGACAATTTTTTTTTTATTGTTGAATAATTATTATAATTTATTGTGATATGGGTTGTAACTGATTGAATGATTTGACTTTTTTTCTCATGTAATCCTTTTTTTGTTTTGTTTTGTGTATTGTGTATTTCTTTTTCTCTTTCTGTGTTGTGCATATTATGTCACTTATCTGTCTATTTGGTTTCTGTGATGTGTCTTGTTGTTAAGGTAAACTTCTTTTCTTTGTCTTTTTCTTTCTTTTTAATTACGTATTTTCGACATTTTAAAATTAAGTACGCCATAATAAACATGCCGTTATCGGTAAAATTACACAGAGCAATATTTTCTGTGAGTCCTAAGTAACATCTAAACTTACGTAATTTATGTCAATAAAAGATTGAATGGATTGAAATTATATTCAGCTGGAGTAAAACTATACCAGATGTGTAACCTAATATCGGCAAATAACCGCTTTTCAGTCGGGTAAAAAAACCTCAGAGCATTGAATAGTAGTTCAAAACCCACAAAGCCTGTGTATTTTTTACTCTAGATATGGTCACGGGCTTCGAATAAAATTGTAGACATTTAAGACATGGTATCCTGCACGTACACTTAATACTTTATTAAAATGATTGGGCAAGGAAATCAGTGAGAATCAGTTGTTTGAAGTTGCGCGCAGTTATATCGGGCCTTAGGCCGGCCCCTCAAGAAGGAATGGAGAGCTTGCGTCTAACATAGACTGCAGTGACATTGCTTTTATACAATAGAATACAAATAAAAACTCAGTAAACATTTAAAAATAAAACCATAATAGTAGATTGTACCACAAGTGCATAAAACGCACCATTTTACTCGAGACGTTTATCCATCCGAGCGAGCTTGCGAGCGAGGATAGATATAAAGTCGAGTGTAAAATGGGTTTTATGGACGAGTTGTACACTCTACTTTTCACTTCGATTGCGAGGAAATGAAACAGCAACATCTTTATCTTCACTAATGCAATTAATCAAACAACAAATTTATTAAATTAAATTCACGCGTACGTGTATAATCACAGTGGTTTTGCCGCCATTAAAATTTAACCAATGAGAGCGCAGCTTCAATAAAGCGCGACCAACCTGATTGGCCCTGCAATCTAGTTGGTCGCGTTTTATACGAAACGAAATAAAATAAAGAGGTTGTTGTATGAAGTTAAAGATGTTCGTGTGGCTGTTGCAGCGATTGCCTTGGTCTTCGACGAAGATTTTACTTTATGCTCTAGAGCATAAAAAGCGACTTTATGTCGCCTACGCACGACATAAAGACGAACTTTTAGAGCATGAGAAGTGAAAAAAATTGAATTGGTGTTTTCGGGGTCTCAAGAATTGCGAAAAATCAAGTTACAGTAATATGAAAACTTTCTTAGATACACTATTCATATTTTATATATTTGTTTAACGGTTTCACTTACTTTTATTAAAGTCGGGATATCCGACCGTTAAAACAATATATAAAATGTGCAGTGCTTACGAAAATTTAAGTTGTAAACGTTTCATACTTTGTAAGGCATAGCGTGCAAGTTGTGACGTCATAGTTTGAGCCCGACTTGTATGGCGCGTTTTTGTAACACGTGACCATATTGACTTTTCGGCAGGTCATATTATGAAAAGTATTAGTCGTAGAGAAAAATTATCCACATGGCCTTTCCGATTATATTAAAACATATTTTAGGGAAAGTTCTCCATTGCGATACAAACGTAGGTTGGTTTTTGTTTACAAACGACATGCCGGATCGCAATAAAACTCTGCCAATACGTTTTAGAGGACACAATTCGAGGTTTGATGTTATCGAAAAGAAATTATTATAGCCTTGAGAATGGTTTCTATGAAAAGTCTTATGAGGCCGTAATTTCTTTTTTATGCTAGTATTCTCAGTTGTAAGCTCGAGCAAACCTTGATTTGTGTCCTAAGAGGACATATGACAATGTTAAAGTGACATTGAGATCCGGTATGTCGTTTGTGAATTAAAACCAAACTACGTTTGTATGGAATTTGCTCCTTGAGGGCCCGTCTCAGTGATTTCGACAATTATTACCAAGTGAAATGGCCTGCATATTTAGTAAAACAAAGTACAACTTAAAAACGAAAATACAACGTAATAACGTGGTGGTGGGTAGCCTAGTGGGTAGAACATTGGACTCGGAAGCGAAATACCCAGGTTCGATTCCCAGTGCGGGAAAGACTTTGTTTTCTTGGTTATGTATATTTGTGAAGTTATAGTAGCAATACCACTCGCTAACTGTGAAGGAAAACATCGCGAGGAAACCTGAGTGTCTGAGCTATTCGCATACCTCAGCGCTTGAAATCGCCAATCCGCGGTGGGCACGCGTGGTGATTAAGCCCATACTCTCTCCCTGAGAGAAGGCCTGAACTCTACAGTGGGACGTATATAAGCTGCTTATCTAATAACAAAACATAAGGGTTCCTCGAGCCCTCCAAGCGTTGGGATTCTTTGTTTGTTCATTTCAGTTTAATAACAGGCAGATTTACTTTGAAGTATTTCTGCTCTCCCTCAATCAACAATCAATATCCGCTCTAATAAATACGTATTACCAATTACAGCTTCAGCACCCCGAGGTAAGACCGGTTAGTTTGGTCATTGCCGACGCGACGCCAAACTTAATTATCCCTACAGATTTATCTACTTCTCAGCCAATTACAGTCGAAAGATTCTTTTGTAGGTCAAACCTTAGGTTTTTGAAGTGTTACTTTGCAATAGTGTGATTAGAGAGAGAGAGAGAGAGAGAGAGAGAGAGTGAGAGAGAGAGAGAGAGAGAGAGAGAGAGGGAGAGAGAGAGAGAGTGAGTGAGAGTGAGAGAGAGAGAGAGAGAGAGAGAGAGAGAGAGAGAGAGAGAGAGAGAGAGAGAGAGAGAGAGAGAGAGAGAGAGGATGCAAAAGGATATCGTGGCTAGAATTGAGAAAAGCATTTTGGAATTGTTTGGGCATATGAAATGAAGTAAGAAAGAATGACTGAATGAAATGTGACGAGCGATGTTTCTTGTCAGGAGCATGACAAATGGAAAATCCGTCTCTATCTACCCCTCTGGGATACAGGCGTGAGTTTAATATGTAGAATTTCAAACACTGAGAGTCTTATTTATAAAAAGGCAATTCCACTAAGCAATGTAAAGACGGAGTTAAGACCGGTTTATAAGAGGAATTCCTCTTAAACCATATACCGGCTTTTACACAGTCTTAAGAGTACTTCAGTAGAGTCTATTTTATTTGAACAAATAACTCTTTGATTTTCTGAGTTCAGAAAAAGGTGAGAAGAAACTTACTTTGGTCGCACAACACCCACCATATCTGTCACCGTTTGCACTTTGTCGACCTTTGACCTCTCTTTTTGGTCGAGTATAAAAAGACAAATACGAAAATTCCTGAAAAAGGAGTATTTTTCTTGTAAAAACGTCAAAGGAACCTTGCAGGAAGTTTCGATAAATAAAATCCTTTGCTGGAAATCAGGACGTGAATAACTCTGTAGGTGAATTTAAGGCCGTATACAAAACAAACTGGCGTGTATCAGGGCTGGCTGAAAGAAGCTATTAACCGTCGCATTTTCGCAAAAAAACTGGTATAAGTAAGTACACTGAAAGGAACAAATTTTGTTTTATTTATTGCATTACACAACAGATAAGTAACATTGCATGTTATAATATCATAATGAAAGCTTATAATCTAATTACATATCCTTTAACGTGTGATGATAGCATGGTAGAATATGGAAGAGAGCGAAAGCACGTCATTAGTTGCGATTCGGCTCTATTTAGGATTCCGTACCGGAACGGTGCCAAACGAGACCCTATACTCTGCCTCCGCTGTCTGTCTGTCTGTCCGTCAGTCGTTATTACGTATCCTATTGTGGTTCCAAAGATAGAGCCTCTATCTATAGAACCGTAATAGGTAGCGAGTTGAAATTTTCACAGAATATGTATTAAAAAAATTAAAAATTATAATATGTAAGGGGTATAGAACAAACGTGTTTTTCGCCGTTTTTAGGGCTCCGTAGTCGGCCAGGCACCCTTATAGTTTCGCCATGGCCACCCGTCTGTCTGCCTGTTGGTCCGCTGCCTAGCTTAGAGACGATAAGTACTAGAAAGCGGAAATTTGGCATAGAAATACATAATTTAGATACGAGAAGTAAACGACTAAGGCCGACTTGCACCATTTTTCTAAATGTGGCTTAAACAGCATTTAATTAAAATTCTTCATACAAAAGTCGACGAGTCGGCGACTGAAGTGACATTTAAGAAGTGGTGCAAGTCGGCCTTAAAGGTTAACCTTCTATAGATGGTCGCGATGCATTGTTTTTGAATTGCAACGCACAGATTGTCTCAGTAAGTAATATGCTATAATATGTTGAGAATATGCTGCATAAATAACCCAGCATACTGGGTACTGTTATCTCATGCATGACCAGACTTAAAATAATAATAAAAAAATCTGATCAGGATATCATAATCAGCCATTTGACACACGCTGCAGGACATAGGCCTCCTTCGTGGTTTTCATAACAATGAGGGGTTCTGCCATAATCGCCACGCTTGGCAGGCGGGTTGGCGATCGCAGTATGCGGTTGGAATCTCAGGGAGACGCTGCTACCCGTCTCCTGGTAATTGATTTCCTTAGTCGCCTTCTACGACATCCACGGAAGGAAATGGAGTGACGCTATGCTTAATCCGGCACCACGCGGATCAGGATATGGCAATTTCGAATTGAGAAAATATAAGTCTAACACTAGGACAAAAAATTTTTTGGCATTTAATACCGTTTTAGATTTTTATACAGAAACTAACTGACTCAGCCAACATTCTTTTGCTATATTAATAATTGTTCTCAGACCTACCAAATATACGCAAAAAACCATTAAAATCGGCTAAGCTGTTCGGAGGAGTTGCATAACAAACACTGTGACATGAGATTTTTATAAATTAGATTTTAAACAAGCAAGTTTAGCAAAATTGTTGTCCACTATCAAGAACTTTTTTTCCTTTTTACCCATATCGCCAGGTGCCCATCCCTTATTTTCATTGTTCCCATTTTTATGAGATCCTTGTATTCCTATTGTAATTATAATCAGGCACATCGTACAAAAAACGAAACTCTTGGCTGCTCAATGGCTTAACGTTGTGAGCTCACCCCTTAACTTCAGAGTGCTCTCCCAGGTGGAAGAGGAACCTCTGCGGCAGGCTGGAGACCGCGGCGCACACCCACGCGATTATTATTTACACGCTTTGAAACAAAGCGAAGCTCTTGTCTGCCAAATGGCTCCACATAGTGAACTCACCCCTTAACTTCAGGGTGCTCTTCCAGGTGGAAGATGAAACTCTGCGGCAGGCTGGAGAGCGCGGCGCACACCCACGCGAAGGTGAGGGCTCGCTTCAGGCGCGCCTCCCACGTCACGTTCATCGGCTTCAGGATCGCGTAGTATCTGTAAATAATAATAACCTCTTAAGTCCTGACCTTGAAAACTGTTTTAGTTTCGTTTCGCTTAGTTTTCGATTGTTATTTTCAAGGCCAGGACTTAGGAGGATCAAAATAACAACTTCCACAGAACACGATCACTCTGGTTCCAAATGCGGGAGGGGGACTTCTTTTACTTTACACACTGTCTAAGCCAGCAGTTAGTAAAGTGGGCTCCGCAGAAAAGTCACTGATTACTACAAAATCACATATTTGTCACTAAATCGTTGGATTAGGATTAGTACTAATAAAATTACGTAGAGCTCTGATTTTGATACTAAGATCCTATCTGTAGGAAATTCTGAGGCATTGACAAAATGTTCTTTAGTGACAAAACATGTTTATCTTATGATTTTGTCAATTCTGATTTTCTCTTTAAGTGATAAAAAAAACTCAAAACGTAGTTAAAAAATGCTTCTCTCTATGTGATACAGTAAATTAACTACTTATGAATCAATAACTTGCGATTTATTCGCGTTGTCGTAAAAGGCACAGAAAAGAGATATTTTTTTAATTTGTGTTTTTATTATTATCAAGCGATAGGTACTGAAATTACTAATTTTTATCAACTTTCTTTTTTGGTTTGTTAATAGACAGTGAGTTTTTGTATGATAATCATAATTTCTTCGTGATTTTTAAGTGGTAGCATATTAAAGTTGTAGTATGTACAGTCATATAGAGTGGATGAATAGAACCTTTCCCCTCAACTTTGGTACATCCTGTATAAGAGCCATCGCTGACAATCACTTTTTTACGCGCTTCCAAGCGCGTTTTGTGACATTTTTAGAAGCGATGCAAGATTCTGGTATGGAAGACAACTAGCGACAGCTAAGAGTTTCGGAAACTTCTACGTACACCCGGCGCTTAAACTTTTAAAACATTGCGAGATCCAATAAACTTTAAGATCCCCTGAGATTTTAAATCTACTTTCAAACGTTGACAAGTTTTGCCACAGTGTGTATAAAATGTTGCCAATTTTGTTGCTCACGAACGCGTTTACAGGCTTGAAGTTATCTATCGCTGCCAATTTCGTTCCTCACGCACGCATTTACAAGCGTGAGGTTGTGTATAAAATATTTTCAATTTTGTTTCTCACGCAATACAAAGCGTATTGCAAAAGTGAGTAGACCTTCTTCCGGGACCTACATATCTCGCGGCCGAGCCATAATGGAATGCCGCGGCGTTCGTACGAAGACCGATATGTAAATTCTTGCGAATATCAACGCAAATAGGCAATTTCGTCGAGATAGAGGCGACTGAGGGCGTGTTGTTCAGTATTTGGATAATTCTATACACGCATTTTATTGGATGAGAAAAGAACCGAGCAGGTTCAAAAGTGTCTGATTTTTACTTTTGTTAATTAATAATACCGTGAATTATCACTCGCTATTGGTAAAGGGAAATATCGTGGGAAACCTGAGTGTCTGAGGGTTAACATACCTCAGCGATTGAAATCGCCAATCCGCGGTGGGCACGCGTTGTGATGACCCCTTACATCGGTCAAGCAGAAAAACATCGTGGCTCCAAATCTTGTTGAGTGTTTTAGTGGCACGAGAAATATAGAACTCTTTCCAGCCGCAACATCACGGGACAAAGTAGCCACAATGATAGCCGACCTCCGATAGGAGATAGCACCAAATGAAGAAGAAGAATCGGTCAATGGAATTTTTGTAACAGTAGAAGAACAATAGATGTGGGCGCCCGCGGCCACGCTGTTCTTCTAGAAGCCTATAATCTCTCTCTCATAGAAGGCTTTTGACCTGAAATTCAGGTACAAAACACACATTTTACACTGAGTACACAAGCAAAAGGTATATTATGAAGGCATTACAGTTTTTTTGGTCTACTCTAGTTTATTACAAATCTAATTGGCTGTGGTCTCCACACAGTGGAGGCCGATTACTTTACCAATGGTCTTATTAAGACCAAGGTTGTAACCTAATCCCCATATAGCATAGTGGCTTGCCTAGTGTGGGGATCTGTTTCACATCTACCCGCTCGTTCTAAGACTGTTGTTAATTTTAGTTTTTGCCTGTAATTTGTTTGTTTCAATAATAATAAAGCATATTAATAATAAGGCGTTCTACTCTACTTTTTGCGATTTTAAGGTTTCCACAAAGAATCAGAAAAGTTGTTCGTAACGTATAAAACCCTCAACTTCCGGATGTATATGGGAATTTTGTTGCACTGTCTATATTTTCATACTACCATGGTGCGGATAACGTCTGTAGGTAAATTCGGAAATGTTAGGGATGGGTCGTGTACATTTTTGGTAACAAAATAGCATTTATCGAGTTGCAGTTCTAAGTAGTTACCTGTAGTGATGAATTAGAAAGTGAAGTTATTAAAATGTATTGTTACTTTTTCATTATTGTTTTGTCTTTACGAAACGTCAACGAAACATCCCCGAATCCAGTTACGATTCAGAAATTTCAAATTCTGGTGATATTTGGGCGAGGAACTGCGTAAAAATAAAGTTTTTCGTTAAGCTGTTTCATTTTCCGCTTACTACTGAAAGTGGGATCGTACTACAGGCGATTTGTAATCGATTATGTAAAAAGTAAATGATTCTGATCACATCACTAGCAAGAACAAAAAAACTTTGGCCTTTGCATTTACGTAACAAGACGATTTATACAGCGTTCAGTGGCACCTTCACTTGCACTAGATGGGTGAAGGGACCACTCGGACGCTGCAGTGCCTGGAACATTGTTTTTAGTTGGAGTAGACTTGCCCAGCACCTATACCATCCTGACAGCTTAGTCGGCCTAGCCCGTAGGAAAGACAAGTCGATACGTGCGGTGCCAACCAAGCCAACCAAGCAAAAACAACATAAACAATAACTGTAGACGTGGCAAACACTGGTCTCTGGCTAACCCTCCGGAATACAGGTGTGAATTTATGTATGAACACATAAATACTTTTGTTGTCCGTACGGTCACGTGCAAATACCTACACCACATAGACGGAAATAGTGTAAGCGGGCGGCAAATACCAGCGCCGCAATTTCTAGTTACACTAGCTTTTGCCCGGGACTTCGTCCGCGTGAACTTTAGTTGATAAGAGTGGTAATTAATTAGTTACACACGCTTTTAGCGCATGTGAAATATATATTAAGGAAAACACATAAGTGTACATTGTAATTTAATTACGGCCTAGCTTTGGTCGAGTTTTAACTTTTTTTAAACGATTCCTTTGCCAATGGTAACATCCGAAACCTGGGGCTATAACCACGTGTTGATACTCATACAAACTTTAGCATCCTCTTTCAGCGTCTTAGGGGTTGAATATAAAAAAACTGGGAAACAAGTGTTTATTTAGTTCATTGTATTGAAATATGGTTAGAAAATCATCCCACAAATACTCCAATGGGTTAAATTTTGAAAAACCGTAAAATATGACCGTAAATATTTTACTTCCTATACAGACTATTACGAGTACACACTCTTTCACCCTTTAAGGGGTGGAATTTTTAAAAATGATGAAATACGCGTTTTAATAAATTCCGACCACAAATATGTTACTCTCCTTACAAACTTTGGGCCCCTTTTTCACCCTCTCAGGGGTTGAACTTTGACAAAGCCTGAAATATGTATGTACTTATTTATTTACAAAAGTACTTCTGTGAAGTTTCGAATAAAAAAATCTATTAGATCTAATCTTGTTTCTCGATACAAATTTTGGATAACGGTTTCATTCCCGTAGGGGGTGAATTTTGGACAATCCTTTCTTAGCGGATGCCTGCATCATTATAACGTCTGTAGTAATGATTAAAAAAGTATCACTACAAAATAATTAATAATGTAAGTTCAATATCTATCAATATCCAAGTGGCAGGAAGACGCTGGATGCAAGCCGCTTCCAACCGGTCTTTTTGGAAATCCATGGAGGAGGCCTATGTTCAGCAGTGGACTTCTTGTGGCTGAATGATGATGATGATGAATATCTATTGTTATAAGTCTCTCGTTAGTAAAACCTCGGTATTCGATAAGTTTTTGAGTGACACGCTGCCGGCCAGGTGGGCGCCATCTTTCATTTAGATATTCTTCGCTTGTAAAAAAAGAAAGAAAGAGAGAGAAAGAGAGAAAGAAAGAAAGAAAGAAAAATGGCGGCTGCTTGGGCTGGCTTGGTTTCTTTTTGGGGACCAGTCGGCGGAACCACAACTCAAAGTTACGTATAGAGATATTTTTCGAGAGTGCTATGCTGTTCTAAATAATAATAAAAATAATTGCACTACGTTTTTGTTACTAACTGTTACGCTGTTCAAATATTTCCTGTGTATTCAAATATTTACCAAGCCCGCGTGTCATAAAACTACAGTCATAGTTTATTGATATTTATGACAATTCGATGAACATTGCGTCACCGAGTTGTTAATCTGTGGGTTAATCGACTTTGCAGTGTACATCGAATTGTCATAGTAAGCCATAAATTATATTTCTATGACACAGGCCTCTGATGCTTACGATTCACTTTTATTATTCCGTTCAATATCCACAAAAATTTTGAAAGTGTATATGGTGCTAAAGTTTCGTATGAATACGACTGATGATGACTAATAATGAAATAATGACTACTTTAAATTTGACTACCAGAGTTATATACGTCCCACTGCAGGGCACAGACCTTTTCTCAGAGAGAGAGAAAGAGAGAGTATGGGCTTAATTACCACGCGTGCCCATCACGTTCCCTTGAAGGTAAACGATGTTTTCTTCAAGCTTAGCGAGTGGTATTGCTACTACAACTTCACAAATGTACGTAACTTATAAAACGAAGTCCTTGGTACAGGCCGGGATTCGAACCCACGACCTCCCGAATGTGACGCCGGTGTTCTACCGCCGCACTATCACCGCGTTCTACGTTTTACATTCTAAGGAGTGTTAATTAACTAACGTCTTTCCCAATACCCACCTTTTGGGGTTCCGTATTCGTCAATGAACCCTTATAGTTTCCGTCTTAACTTCTTACAAATTCCACTGAAAATAACTTCGATGATTTGTTAGTTCCGGAAAGCTGCTGAAAAACCCTTCCTTGGAAACCTATACTGCGCGTGCGCAACACGCACTTGCCGGATTTTCTCTACAAGATTACGAACATTTTTTTCCAAAGAAACCGTGTCTCTACAAACAACGGCCTCAGAGATATTGAGATAAGTGACACTTATTTATTCCATGTTTTTGCAATACCTAAGTGTGACTATAGTTTAGTATCGTACACCGATTACTTCTTCTAAAGAATCCTTATCGATATTTTTCATTTTGTGGAGTTTCTTTGTTCGCTTCTTCTCCGCATAATCTATTGATTGTGAAACTAACAGCTTTGACGTTCATTAAGTAAACATTAGTTAAACATTATATAGTGAATAAAAAATTTTGACTTGACTTGACTTGACTTATTAAAATTATCTCTTAGAAAAAGAATGTGACATTTTAACGCATTCAAAACATCGTAACAAATGCTTGTTATGCAGCCGCTCCGTGTCCGAAGAATGCTAAAAGCTACGCGTCCATTGCAGGCTAATCATAATCATAAGCAGCCTAAATACGTCCCACTGTAGGGCACAGGCCTACTCTCAGAGATAGAGTAATGGGCTTAATCACCACGCGTGCCCACCGCGGATTGGCGATTTCAAGCGCTGATGTATGTGAATAGTTCAGACACTCAGGTTTCTTCACGATGTCTTCCTTCCTCGCTAGCAGGCTAATATTTTTGATATTATGGTTGATGAACTATAAAATATTACATATTATACAGATATTTATTCATAATTTACATCACATAATTTAAAAAATAAATAAATAACAATAATAATAACTTCCACACAATACAATCACTTGACCTGGTCCCAAACTAGGATACCCTGTGCTATGGTAACCAGGTAAGGACATCATAAACATGAAAACACACCCGGACTGAGGCAATTTGTACAATGGGAATCGATCCCACGACCTATGTTTTGGTAGCTAAGCGCCTTAACGGCTAGACCAACGAAGCAGTCGATTAATACTCGGTTCCTATATTCAAGAATAGAAGTAGAAGTTAAAATATCTACTCAAGTATCCCTCTTAAAGACGATTTCGAATAACATACCGTACGATAAATGTATGGAGATAACAATTTTTAAAGTTCCTAACAATTTTTTAAACATCAACCAGCTATTCGACTTACGGGACGCTTGTTAAGGATAAGTTACCGATTATCAATAACGATTCGTTAAATATAGAAACCGGGCATAAGTTATGGATTAAGTACCTAGTTTAGTAGTTTGTTTAGTGTCCAGCTTTCACGTCGGGTGTCAGTATTATAAGGTAACACCATGTATGAAGTGTTCTCTATGTATCTATCTATAATTCTATGGGTAATTGGACTCCGATAGTCTCGAGACCACATTCGGTAATTAACTGGTAGTAAACTTGGCAAAGAGCTCAATGCTCGAGGTAGATTAATCGAGGGAAACTAATGATGAGCTGAAATTTTGGGGGTTACAATAAAATTATAGGGGCTTATGGGGCTTCAACAATGGGCTAGGATTAAGACTGTTCTTACGTGGAACATACTGTCTCGCTCGCACAATTTAACATTTTTAATTATTGTAATAAAATGAGCAAACTTTTGATAAATGTGGTCTGAGCAAGACAGCATGCTCCACGCAACAGTCCAGTTTTAAATTCTCAGAAGTAGACAAATTGAAAGATAGTTAATAGCACAATTTTATGTAAGTATCTGCTGTATTTAAATCGAAATTATTTGATTTACTGTGGACTTAAATTTCACACAAAATAATGAATCTAAAATTGAAATAGCGCATCTTCTTCGGCATATCTGTCTTTAAATGGCTCCCTAATAGTGCCTCGTAGGGTAAAGTAACAATCTGCTAACCTGTCAACAGCGATGCATATGAGTACGAAGCTGGACAGGTAGAGGCCAAAGGTGCGCGCGAACATCATGAGGCGACACATCAGGTCTCCAGCCAGCCACTGCACGGTGGCCGCCCACGCTATCTCCAACGGCATCATGAGGAATGCCACCTGGGAAATGTTGAGCGTCGTTAACATACTATATCGTATCGAAAATTAGGTGTTTTATAGATAATAAATGAAGTCAATATATTTTCTAGTAAACCAAAAGCAATTTTAGAAACTAACGGCCTTATTTATAAAAACACGACTCCTCTAAAACCAATCTAAAACTCTGTTTATTTAATCTGTTGCTTCATCTTTTTCTCTGCGTAATTCCTCGTTGTAATCGGCGCCTTGAAGTGTTTTAGGAATGCAGTTTTTACAAATAAGACCGTAAAACTTTAGTAAGCTCTGCACATTCTTAACTTAATTCCGGAATCAGTTACTTGACTTTTTGTTATAAGAGTCCGACCAGGCCGAGACGAGCAACCGACGACGCGAACTCCGTCTCTCATGATTAAGCTCTTCTAATAAGAGCGAAACCTGGTCGGACTCTTCCGACAAAATTTCAAGTAAGTGATTTCAGAATTAAGTTAAGCATTATAGGAATCTTGAAACCAATATATGAAACTTCAGAAACTAGTTAGTGAGCCTATTGGCTAGCGGTTTTCACCTAACAGAGTGCTAGATTTCTGCTAGGATACAAAAATAAATCTATACATTTATAGTAAATCTACAAATTTTGTCTGTCTGATAAATGTCTGTCTCACTCTGATTCATTATTACATATTTATAGGCTATATAACATCACGCTTAAGTCCACAGGGGGCGAGAAAATCACTATAAAAACTGATAAGTAAAAAAATCTTGTCACCTATACAAAAAATAGAAAATATTAAGACATGTTTCATCTTTTAAGCACAGAAGTCAAAGCGAACCTGCTACGCAATGTATCTCAAACTGTGATAATAAACTACAAATTGCAGTGTTATGAAACTCATCCCTGAAAGCTCAGAAGTAATTTTTCTATAGTGTTGGACACCACTAACCAATTTATGAAGATATTTATGTGATTTTCTCGCCCACTGTGGAATTAAGCGTGATTATTTATAACCTATATCGACCCTTTGGGGAAGAAAGGTCGTAAAAGCCATTTTTGGTGCAAATGGACTATGAATCTCTCAGTTTTTCGATCTCTTTGATATGTATATTCAGTTTCCTGAAATTCGCAAAAAATGGCCTTTACTACCTTGATTTTTTAGCAGGCACCACTGTTTTTTTTATGAAAATATGCTGTAAAACACACTGATGCTACTTATTTCTTATAGTATTTAGTACATTGTAGTACATTTTCTTATGGCTTTTACTGAAATTATTTGTTGTTACCCAAATTTTTAGCAAAGTTTATACATTTTTTGTTGTAAAAGCCTTTGGATGCAGGGTTTTTTTAGTAGAAGCCATGCTAACTTCTAAACTAGCAAAGATATTGAATTTAAAGATGAATATTTAAAAAATTGTAATTTTTTTAATACATCTATAATCATTGCATTAAAATGCGGCATTTAAAAGAAAAAATATATGAAGCATTTTTTTTTTTGTTTTCTCTCCTGTAAAATTCGTAAAATGGCTTTTACTACATTTCTTCCCCAAAGGATCGATATGTTACAGGGGAATCTAATCTATAACTCTGGTGAGGTGAGACAGACAACATTTTCAGATTTATTATATGTATAGATAAACATCGATAGATTGTAGCTTTATGAAACATAGCTCAGGGTTTGCTTCTTGCTACAGACCGACAAACATTTACAATATTTACTTATTAATCACCGCATGTAAGCTCGCCGGTTTCGAGTAATTCAAACCTGAGCACATAAACGAAGGGCAAGATAAAAAGTATCCGAAACCGACACGCAGCGACCAATTAATATTAATGAAGTGAGGAGGTTTGTCAGGATCGTGACACGGTCCACCTGTCTCCCCTTCTCTTATGTGCACCTTCCCCCTATAGCCACGAGTTTGCGAATATTCAACCTGCCAAGGTCATATCACTAAACGTTTCCAAAACCTGTTGACCTTGCGAAATTTTCGTATCAGTAATCTCCATTTACACGCCTAAAAACCTGACAAAACGAATATATTTGGGCACGTTCAATTTCCAGCAAGAACGCCATTTCAAAGGCTCTTGTTAGAAAAAAATACACCAAAATGAATCAAGACCTTTCTTTTTGAAATGAAATATTCCAGGTTTCTAAATAGCTGCGTAATACATTTATTTCAATGCTCTGTGAATAGGCGTACATACCTAATAGCATTGAATTGTAATAGTAAGTACTTAACATTTCATATGTCTACGCTTCGGTTCCCGTTCAGAGATAAGGGACGCTCCATGCCACTTCCTATCAGCGAAATGAGAGTAACGCCAAAAGCAGAACAAATCGTATTTACGTCAAACATTTCAATAGGTAAGTAGATGTTCTGCGGTGAGGATGTCGTCAAGCGTGATGCTATACAATTTCGAAGCCATGAACGCTTGGGTTTGAACGTAGCGTAGTACAAAAACACAACTAAGACTTCGTTGTTATCTATATCGAGTCCTTACGTAACTTTGATATTGGAACCGAAAACTATCTTTCGCTCGGGATACCTTTGTCAGTGTCACGCAAGGTATGTAAGACAAAGTAGAAACAAGTGAATTGAGCCATGAGGCCTTAGACACACAGAAAGGGCGTAGAGCGAAGGCGCGGAAAAGACGCGTCGTCTTTCCAATTCACTTTCATACAAAATGTACTGGGACGGGACGGGGGGGGCGCGAACTCCATAGAACGCGTTGCATCTTTTCCGAACCCTCGCCCCACGTCCTTCATGTGTGTCTCACGTTTCGAATTTACGTGGATGCGAAACGATAATAAGATTTGATGATGTATCATCACATCAGAGGAGCATGATGTACCTATCTGCGACATGCGTGTCTGATTGGGGCGGTTGGTATGTTGATCAAGTATAGGTTAGCTCCTTAATGCGGATTGAGTCACAGAGCATATTCTCTGTTCTGTGGATGGAGTGGATAAGATCATAGGGTCAAGTATAGGTGAGACGTATTTAACAGAACGTTCGGTGATCAGTATACAGTATCAAAATACTCTAATTTTATTCATAATGGACTTTTTCTATGATATTAATAGTGTTTAGCTCTAAGATGTAGTAGAGAGTGTAATGGCAAAAAGAGATGTGGATATCAATCCAAATTTATTTTGTAAATGTCGTGAAGAATGACTGCTATCCTACTAATATTATAAATGTGAAAGTGTATGAAGATATTTGGATGTTTGTTACTCAATCACGCAATAACGACTGAACGGATTTAGATGAAGGGCAAGGACACACAATACTTTTCATCCCGGAAATTAATCATTCCATACGGACGAAGTCACGGGCTAGTAAATAATAATATATCGCGTGATGTCTTGTTCTATACTAAATCCGACCGCAGTCGGGGGTGGCATGTTGTATATTGTGTGGAAAAAATATCGCATATATTAACGCCTTCGCCTTTGACGGGCGATAAATCTAAGGTGACAATTAATCTATGCCAATAAAAAGACTTTGTTATGAAAAAAGAGTAAAAAGATCGTTTATTTACACACATCTCTTTAACATGTTGCATCTAGTTATTAACATTCGCGTAAACAAGAAAAAACGGAATATTTGAAAATAAATTACGTCTTCATGAATGTGTCAAACCTCAAACCCAACGTTAATTGCCAATACGCGAAAAAGTAATAATCCCATTTTACTTCCAAATAAAAATTGTGTGAGCTACGTTAGTATTTTTTTAGATAGTTTTCTTTTATGAGTAACTAAATACAGGTAACACTGCCTCTTTTTTCTTGCATTGAATTAAAAAACAGACTTCAATATCATCGTATATAATCCATCTCTAGAGTCAAGTAGGGGTATCTCAGACGCTGTAATAAAGTGTAATCTAATATTTTAAAATCTCGTGTCGCAGTGTTTGTTATCGAACTCCTCCGAAACGGCTTCACTGATTTTTATGATTTTTTTGTGTATATTTCCTAGATCTCAGGATAGGTCTTAGGCTAATTAATATGGCAAAACAACGTTAGCGGGGTCAGGTAGTTATTTGACAGAAATTAAATTTTGTAACGGACCTCAGACAAGATCACCCTGTAACTTTTAATGATTCGCAGTAAGTTGGTTCATTGAGTGAATCTAGTTATCTAAGTTAATACATGAAGTAAACGTCAAGATGGCCATTCGACGAGTGCTTTATTCATAGAATATACAACATCTTCCCCTTCAAGTTCCCATCATCATCCCCTCATAGAAAAAAAAAACTCAATAACTTATTCTAATAAAACAAACAAACATAAGCTAAGGGGGGACCTTGGGGACCTTCTACAGTTGCTTGTTTTTAATTAGATCCTTCACCTTGTCTTTCGCTGCTCTTGCAGTTGCCCTTTCAGGACGATTAACACTTTGGTTGCCTCTGGTCACTTGTTCACTCTGACAAGCAGTCCCCGCATTAGACGTCGAAGGGTCTACCTCGGGTTGCAATCTTAGCAGCTGTCGACGGTTCCTTAGAAGCAGACGGCCGCCACGCGTTTCCCTAACAAAGTAGGATCGCGGCTCCGGGGCCCGCTCCACCACACGCGCTACACGCCGCCGGTCTCCGTCCAGCGCGATCACTTCATCGCCGACGACGAGCTGAGGCAATGCCCGCGCATGTTCGTCGAAGCGCGTTTTACTATTTTTTTGATTTTGGATTATTTTACGATAATCCCCAGAGGTGTCCCTTTCGGGCACAAGTCTGGTATCATGTACCGGTAGCCGCTTGTTTAGTCGCCGTCCCATAAGCAACTGAGCCGGACTAGCTATACCGTCCCGCGGTGCTGTTCTATAATTTAGAAGCGCGATGTAAAAATCTTCTTTTTTTCCATTGATTTTTTGAGTAACGCTTTCACCGTTCTAACTGCCCTCTCACTACGCCCATTCGACTGTGGGTAATTAGGCGACGATGTAACGTGCTCAAATCCCCAAATCTCCTTGAAGTTTTGAAACTCCCTTGATGCATACGCCGGACCGTTATCAGTCACTAGCTCCTGAGGTATTCCATGACGAGCAAATTGATCCTTCATGGCCATGATCACACTTTTTGACGTGATGGTGGTCATTGCACATACCTCTATAAAGTTGGAAAGATAATCCACCAAAATGAGAAAATATTTTTTATTGTACTCAAAGATGTCTGATCCTACCTTTGCCCACGGTAGAACCGGTATATGATGAGGTAACATAGGCTCCTGTGGCGGCCGCGCCGCTTGTTCCCTGCAAGTACGGCAAGCGCGAACCACGCGCTCTACGTCGCGCGACATAACCGGCCAGAACATTACATCCCGCGCACGGCGTTTGCACCTGTCTATGCCAAGATGCCCCTCGTGCACGCGAGATAACATCTCCGCCCGAAGCTGACTGGGAATGAACACCAACCCGTCCTTAATCACAATACCATCTACGTACGCTAAAGATTCCCTGTAAGACCATATGGGTCTCACCAATTCGTCTGCATCATATTTATTTTGCGGCCAACCGTCCAATATGTAATTAATTAGTACTTGAAACTCCCTGTTTTCCTCAGTGACCTTTTTTATTAACCGCAACTTTTCAGTGCTAAACCTTAAATGTTCTACCATAAAACAGGTCTGCTCCTCCACTTCTTCAGTTATCCCATTCTGCAATACGTCTAGAAGTGGAGCTCGTGACAGGGTATCAGCCATATACATATATTTTCCCGGTTTATATTCAACTTTAAAATCGTATCTTTGTACGCGCAACATCATGCGTTGCAGCCTTGCTGGAACAGAATCGAGTGATTTTACAAACAGGGTCTCCAAGGGTTTGTGATCAGTTTCCACCGTTATATCAGACTTACCAAATACATACTGATGGAACCTCTCCAGGGCAAAGAGAATCGCCAGCATCTCCTTTTCAATCTGCGCATATCGCTGCTGTGTATCAGTGAGTGTCTACGATGCAAACTCGACCGGACGGCCGCCCTGCAGCAACACCGCACCCAGTGCGTGCGAGCTCGCGTCCACCGACAATGTAGCAGGTTGCTTCGGGTCAAACAACGCCAGCACCGGCGCCTCACACAACTCACGCTTCAGCTGCTTTACGATTTTCTCCTCGCATGCGCCCCATGACTACTCGCTGTCTTTCTTTAGCAAGCCACGTAGAGGATCAACCTTATATGAGTAATTTGGGATAAATTTACTCACATAATTAATCATCCCCGGAAATCGCTCCAATGATTGCCGATCACATGGACTAGGCATCTCCTTGATTGCTCTTAGCTTTGACTCATCCACTTTCATGCCCTCTGCACTAAACGTATGACATAGATATGTAATCTCGGCTAACGCAAATTCGCATTTGTCCCTGTTGAATTTTATACCTACTTGCCTCGCCCGATCTAAGACACTTTTTAAACGTGCATCGTGCTCATCTACGAGTCTACGCCTTCCAGATCTTCTAATAGTTGACGTATCTTGGCATGGAATACCTCCGACGCTGAGTTAATGCAACCGAATATACTGGTATCGGCCGAATGGAGTCCCAAAGGTGCATAACTCAGCACTGTCATCATCCAGCTGAAACATCCAAAACCCGCACCTCGCATCCAGTTTACTGAAAACCTTAGCACCGCGTAACTGAGTGGCTATCTCAGTCAGCGATGGCAATGGGTAATGTTGGCGTCGGATTACTCTGTTCAGTGGTCTTGGATCTAAACACACCCGCAGATTACCATCTTTTTTGGCTGCAACTACAATGCCATTAACCCACTGCGTTGGATGTGTTACTTTTCTAATAACACCCATCTCCTCCATAAGGTTAAGCTCCGCCCGCAACTGATCCCTGACCCCTACAGGTATTTTCCTGACCGGGCAAATGCAAGGGCTCGAATTACTTTCAATTGGTATCCTATAATACCCCTGTAACCTACCGAGACCCTTAAATAGGTCCTCATAACTCTGCACATCTACAGTGTATACTCTTTTAATCAGCCCTAAGGTCTCTAAAGCACTTTTACCTAAAATGCTATGACAATCACATTCTAATATCAAAAACTTTAGGTTGTACTGAGCATTTTTATACACCCATTTTATGATGTACGCACCCACAAATGGAACATTATTTCCGCAGAATGACTGTGCACGGGTATGATCTTCAGTGATACTATCAAGTGAGAGACCTAGCTCTAACAATGTCTTCCTTGAGATGACATTCACATTTGAGCCTGAATCCAACTTAAATGTATGACTAACATTACTACCACATAAGTAGAGCTTCTTGTGCCATTTATTGTCATTCGTAGTAACTTCATCAATACATTCCAGTGTAGAAATGAAGTAAAACTCGTCATCGTCATGTTCCGCTTGTAACTCAAATACCTTAGAAGTAGACTTTCGCACTGGGCACATCCTTCTAAAGTGGCCCTTGCCACCGCACAGGAAGCATTTCATTTTAGCAGCTGCGCAGCGTTAATCGCCGCTACACTTGACATCACCACAGGCAGCGCAGTCTCGCGCGCCTTGCGTTACCTGGTAAGAACGTGAAAGGCCCGCGCTAGTACCAGAGCCCGCGGCCGGCCGCTCGCCGCCGCGCTCATACCAGCGCTCGTTGCCGCCGCCCGCGCGCCGTCCTACACCGCGCTGCGACGCGCAACTGTTTCGCAATGCGTCCACACACAAAGTCTTCGATGATTCTTTTTTGACGCTCTCAATCTGCCGATTCTCATCGCTGGACATTTCACTCGCTTGACATATTTTAACCGCTCTCTCTAATATCAGATCGTCTGTTCGTAGCAATCTATCGCGGATAGCACTATCCAGGACACCACAAACAATCCGATCTCGTAAAAGCCCATCCTCTAAATGCTCAAACTCGCATTGTTTACTAAGGAGCCTTAGTGCAGTGAGGTATTCATCAATTCCTTCACCCGGTGCCTGATTCCTTGTGAAAAATTTAAACCGAAGTAACGTAGTGTTTGTCTTGGTGCCGAAATGCTGGTTAAACTGCTGGATCAGAACGGTGATGTCCTCACGCTCTTCTTCTTTCGAAAACTTGAATGTTGAGTACACATCATAGCCCTCGGGACCGATCAGATTGATTAGTAAGCTGGCTTGGATATCGCTTGACTCCTTGCTTACTCCAGACGCCTTGAGGAAGACCTGAAATTGTTTTAGCCACTTCCTCCACGCGTCGGCCCGACTCGCCGGTCCACCTTCCAACGTTAGCTCTGCAGGCGGGCGTGCGTGTTCCATTATTTTATCTCTAATCTTGCGTTATGAGTCTTGTTTATTGAAAAAGATAGGTAAAACGCAATAAAATAAAATATTTTTTCAACACCGCTGTCACCATGAAGTAAACGTCAAGATGGCCATTCGACGAGTGCCTTATTCATAGAATATACAACAATACATACGTGGTAAATTTTCGCCTGAGCAAACGGACCGGCGTTCGTGCATGTAGCGACTAATTATTGACGAAGCGAAAGAGGTCAGTAAGGATTGTGGCAAGTGACAAACCCTGGTCTCCCCATCCGGGCTTCAGGCGTGAGCTTATGTACGTTTTCACCTATGGTTTTCCCGTGACTTCATAACACATAGACGCACGCGGGGCTCAACACCACTCATGTAATCGAATAACAGGATTTAGAGGGAAGATCGGTACACATTTTCTCGATATATTTATTTAGTTATTTTCATTTTATTAACAACAGTTTTAAGAGTTAAGTAGACCTGTTGTCGGTGCAGTAACTTCCACGAATACCTATCACTGGCATTCGCCACGCTGAAGCTTTTAAAAGGTTTGTTATAAAACTTTCATGACGTAGTAAATAGCCCGGAATAATCTTTTTCCACATTCAATCGTCCTCAGCAACGATCTTGTCTCATTTACTCTCGCCTTTGGTTCTGATATTTAAAACGACTACAACCCGGTCCATGGGTTAACAGAGCTCCATCTCTATTTACCACATCGGTAATCTGATGAAAGCGTCCACGTCGCGGAGGGCACCACTTTGTCCAGCAGGCCGGAGTGAACTGGTGGCTTTGTCTGAGGTACTCAGCTCTATAGGGTTTAACATTGAACTTGGGCCGAGGCTCACGGGCGATGACTTAAACTGCTGCAGCAGCTAAGATGAAAACCGTCAGCTTGGCGATGTAGGCGGAAGAGGCATATCAAGAGGACTTGCAACTTAAACCCTGATAGAAGTCAGCAATACATGTCAGTACTACACAGATGTAGAGGATATATTCTTGGGCGGCTCTGGAGTAGACTGCACTATGTACTATGTTACTATGTTAGCCGCTGCCT
Organism: Yponomeuta malinellus; assembly: GCA_947308005.1. NCBI lineage: Eukaryota > Metazoa > Arthropoda > Insecta > Lepidoptera > Yponomeutidae > Yponomeuta > Yponomeuta malinellus. The sequence goes on from OX371013.1 coordinate 4,582,102, forward strand.
TCGGGTCGTATTTGTAATGGAAAAAAGGCAGCGGGAAAAAAAACTCCACTCTGACCATCTTTTCTCAAATCATCTTAAACTTAATACATCAAAAAAGTCAAAAGTACACGGGCTGACCCTTAATAGAACAAGGGATAGTAAGTGTCGATACGTAACTAAGTTATATTTGCAGGGTGTGTTAATTAAGCGGTGGGGGGAAAGGATGGAGTTAATAATTCCTTTGAGGGAATCGGTATTCGGTACAGACTGCCTAGTCCAATCAATGGTTTTCCTGTCTGCCAATTACTGTATTTTGTGCGAATAAGCGCGGCTTGATGTCCAAATGCATTGTCTCCACGAGGTAATTTTACTGTATTATTATGAAATTAATTTCCAACTATAATGCACAGAGTGATATACTGCCGATAGCACTTATTAAACATTTACAAAACCGCACGCAACCGTGGAGATGTTCGACTCGACTATCACTTCGTAATTTTCAGACACGCCTTTTAAGTGTTACATGGCGCTGTGGCTGCTGAGCAACACTTAAAAGTCGCGCAGAGATTTCAACTATATATGTAGTTGAAATCTCAGTCGGAGATCAGTTCGTCCCTAAAAAGCTCTCTGGTAAGTTATTAAGGTAGGCAAATCAAGCAAGCATTCTACGTGCTCGATTTGCCTGCCTGACATTCGAGAGGTCCTTTGTTCAATTTTGGCACGTACCAATGACTTTGTGTTCTACGTTACACACACCTTACAACTTTGCAGTAACAATAGCATTCGCTAGCTTGAATGTAAACATGGTGGGTACGCCTGGTGATCAAGTCCATACTCTTTCATTATCTCAGAGAGGCCTTTTAGTAGCACGTATCAGAGTTGCAAAGCTTTTATCATCGTTTATTGTTGAAAAAACTTTGTAGGAGGTATCATCGCTGCTACGCAAATGCAATACATATTCTTTATTGCAAATCATAATTACATAGCATTGTTACAAAGGCGAACTTATCTTGTACATTGCTTAAATGACGTCACAGACTTAAAGTCGAATTAAATGACGTTAAAAACAATTGAAATTAAGATCGATTACACACATGGCGCTGCGGCGGACACCGTCTCGCGGCGCCATTGTTGGTTTTTTTGGATTTGTTTTGATTTTGTTTGATTAGAGCGCTTGGATTTGTAAGGACCATACAAATGGCCATCCCTATTTCATCATCATCATCATCATCATCAACATAGGCTTGTCCACTGCTGGACATAGGCCTCTCCTATTTCACGCCACTGAGCACGGTCCTCGGCTATTCTCATCCAGCTCTTGCCAGCCGCCCTGCGAAGCTCCCTATTTCATAGAAATACAATTCAAAGTTTCCTACGACAATTTGATGTACATTGCATAGCTGATTAATCCACAGCTTAATCAGCTACGTAATGTACATCGAATTACATTACGTCCGCTTCGCCTTGGCGGCGAAGAGTTTTCATACCGGAGAGTCTTGAAAACGCTGCTACCGCGGCACCGTGCGTAAAGGCTCTAACTTACCATAAGATCGGCGACAGCTAAATGCATCAGCAAAACGTCGAGCCGGCTGGCCCTGCCGGCCCGTCGCCGCTTTACCAGCTGCGACAGCACCGTAATGTTCCCAGTAGCCGACACCACCATCAGCACACTGTACACAGTTATTGACACCATGTGCCCGTGGTTGAATGTCATCTCCAAGGACAATTCACTTGTGTTCAGATGAGTCCAGTTCTTCTGGGACGCCCCGCCGGGCCCCGACACCTTTTCGTCTATCTCGTCCATTTTGAGGTCGGCGCTAGAGCTTGCCTAACTGTGTAGATCGATTGTCATTTCGGTTCTCTACGGAGTCTCACCCGCCTGTCTGAAACAAAAGAAAGGCGGCGTTAAACGAATTCTTCGTGCACGGTTTGAATTATTCGGGCGCTCCAGACGAATAATGTTGACACCGAAAAACAATAAAGATAGTTGCGCAAAAACTACATAAGTAAATTAATTAACAGTTTATTCGTTAAATTAATTTCAACTTAGCTTTTTCGTACTTCTACACAAAGATAAACCGAACACTTAATTATTACGACAACTAGTGTGAGACGAACGCCCTAGGGAAATAGAAATTGCAACCAATCCAATACATAAGTAGCCTATATACGTCCCACTGTAGGGCACAGGCCTTCTCTCAGGGAGAGAGTATGGGTTTAATCACCACGCGTGCCCACCGCGGGTTGGCGATTTCAAGCGCCGAGGTGTGTGAATAGCTTAGATTCAGGTTTCCTCACGATGTTTTCCTTCACAGTTAGCGAGTGGTATTGCTACTATAAATTCATAAATGCACATAACTTAGAAAACCAAGTCATAGGTACATGCCCGCACTGGGAATCGAACATGAGTCTGTGGCTTCCGAGTCCGATGTTCTACCCACTAGGCTACCACCGCTGTTCTACCCACCTAGGCAACCACCGCTGTAACCAATCCAATGTTTTTAATTAATTTTTGGTTATTCCATGTTAGGCTTGATAAACAAACTTAAAGTCGGCACCGCATTTGGCTTCTATTATTTGAGTATTTAGCAAATATTAACCATACATAGTCTTTAAAAATAATAATAATAATAATAAAAACTCAATTGAATTGAATACAAGTGCTAACACCCTAGTTTTAAGGATAGCTGTAACATATTTTTGGGTGACAAATAAATTTCACTTAATTTCATTTGTTATAAATGGAGTGCTGGTCCCAACACTTATGTATGGTGGTAAGACGGATACGCAATAGTTTGATAAAATAACGTTGTGGGCTGAAGGAGGATGTACTCGTAGTAACTAGAATTGAGAAAGGAATGTTGCGTTCGTTTGGACATGTAGAGAGGATGAACGAAGAAAGATTGACGAAACAAATATATACTTTTTAATTCTGTAAATGTTTTGTTTTATTCATGTAATTTTATGTGTGCAATAAAGTATAAAGTATATCGAGCGAATGTGGGTGGAAGGGCCGGCAAGGGACGTCCCAGGCGGACAGACTTCGACTAAATAGGTGATGTATTAGCAAAGGGCAAGATAAAAAAATACCCGAAACCGGCGTGCGTGCATGCGACGACTAATGAATGTTGAGGAAACGAAAGTGATCTGTCAGGATCGTGGCAAGTGGCAGTCTCTGGTTTCTGCCTACCCCTCTGGGATACAAGCGTGGGTTTATGTATGTATGCGTTATAAATGGTCGGCAAGTCTATACGAATAGCCAAGTAAACACCAGCATAGAAAGGAAAATTCTCTAAGAGGCGAGGTCGGAATTGCTTAGTCCTCAAGAGCTCTGGAACGACATGCTAGCAGCAAGAGGTGCTTTAGCCACATTTATTCTTATGTGAAGATAAATTTGCAATCAATTACCGTAGGAAACACTCAGTGCCAGACCAAGAGGATTCAAAAGCAGAGACAGCATATAAAACGCTGTGCATACAAACCCTCTTAACCTTAAATTTAATTTATTTTAATGTCAATTTAATCAATGTCAGTGTCACTCCAGTTCGAGTCTATTAGGTGCTGATTTGTGCTGTCTTTATACGTCCCTTATGTAATAATCAATTTGCTGCACCTAGCTGACTAAACGTCGACATGGCATAGCGGCATTTATGCATTAAAAGTCAATCTAGTTCCCATTAAAAGTTAATCTTAAATGAAGTGTGAAAATAAAATAAAATAACTTCACTTTTATAATACCACTACGCACGTCGGTTTGTAAAAAGAACCAAGACCACTCAAATATTCGGAGCACAACTACAAATAATTCTTAGAACCGGTCGGTACTTAGCGCGGTCGCGGTCTGAATTGACAATTTGCATCCAAGTCTGACACTGAAGCAATCTCTTGTTCGTTCAGTATCATTGCGCAAGTTTCGAAACTCCGGGCCTGCGTCTGTACTGCAGTCGGGCTCCCAGAATCTAAACAGCCCGTTGGCAATATAAACTACGGTTGGAGCAGAAGTAAACACAACATCCGCCTCATATCGCCTCGGGTAAATAGAGATTTGTAAAGAGAGATTCCTATTTACTATCAATCCCTCCAGCCCTTTGTCAACGCTATAACCATATGAAACATTTGATCAACTGTGGGAACACAACTTGCAGAGCATTATTCTGGTTATTGCAATGAAGTGGGCGAGTCCTACTTTATTGATCCTCGACAATCCCCTAGGTGCGTCTCTGGCATAGAGTTGCTCACATCGTTAATGTTGAAGCCATGACAAGGGTCCGGAAACTTGAGCCAATTAAGCTTTGTTAATATTCAGCCAGGTCCGGAATGGTTGCCAGCGGCCGGCCTAAGCAAGCAAACCTCGGCCGTTTTCGTCTTTGATATGTTAATGGAAAAAAGACGAAGTGACGAAGATTGACTGCATATTATTACATTGTTGTTGAAGGGTGTTCGCGAAGATTTTTAACCCACTTATACATTTTACCATCTATTTAACTTCTTGATTAGAGTGCATTTACTACAACTTTTGTTCTATCGCTTTCGATTTTTTTTTGTTTACTTAATTTGCGTTTTAAAAAAAAAATATATGTTATTTTTCGGTGAGACCTGAAGAAGAGTGCCACTGTCTAATAGATAATGCTTAAAACTATATGTGTTATTGGTATGCCGGACATTATACCTGGAAACTATGCCAGGATGCTATTTGTATTAGGGAATGTAAACGTGTGTCGCAAAATTATGAAAAAACATGGTAAATAGGTCAATCTACAAATTATGGCTGAGACCCTGGAAGATTTGAGTTCATTGCTCAATGACCTGAACAGAGCTTCTAACAGAGTGGGTCTTAACATGAACATGGACAAGACAAAGATAAAGTCGAAATCCCATGGAGGACCCACTCCTATCAACGTTGGCGGCTCTGACCTCGAAGTTGTCGACCATTATGTATACCTGGGATAAAAAGTCCAGTTAGGTAAGTCCAACTTCGAGAAAGAGGTCACTCGTCGAATCCAACTCGGATGGGCAGTGTTCGGGAAACTAAAACACATTTTCTCGTCCAAAATACCTCAATGTCTCAAGACAAAGGTGTATGACCAATGTGTATTGCCAGTGATGGCTTATGGATGTGAGACCTGGTCGCTGACTGTGGGCCTCATAAGAAGGCTCAAGTTCGCCCAACGAGCAATGTTTTAGGAGTTTCACTGCGTGATCAAATCGGGAATGAGGAGATCCGCAGAAGAACCCGAGTTACTGATATAGCTCGAAGAATTTCTCACATAGCTCGCAAAACTGATGGCCGTTGGTGCGAAAAAGTTCCGACCTGGCGACCGCGGACCGGACGGCGCAGCGTGGGCAGGCCCTCCACCAGATAACGATGACGACGAGTCTGACGACCTGGTTACGGTGGCGGGGAGTCGCTGGATGCGGGCGGGAAGCTTGGAAAATCATGAGGGAGGCCTATGTCCTGCAGTGGGCGTCAAGTGGCTGATGATGATGATGAATCTACAAATGCAAATCTTGTTTCGCGGTAAAAGATGGTGATGAATAACGTTTCAATTCAAGAAATTCTAAGGCTGTTATTACGTCTGGCACCCATCTCGCTCGCACATCCTAATTCAAATAGAAATAATTGTAAAGAAACCGGACAAGTGCGAGTTGGATACGCCCACCGAGAGTTCCGTACAAATTTGTAGGTACCGAGCTTTTCTCGAACTTCAAAAACTATTTTCTTCATGATTTAACTAAACATGTTTAGTTTTCAGATTTTTCCTTGTACTTGTAGTATAAGACGATATTACTTGCCAAATTTCATAGTTCTAAGTTAATGAAAAGTCCCCTATAAATTTTTATTGAGTTATGAGAGTGTCGAAATACACGTCTTTTTTGCGGCATAAACGGCCGTAACTTTTTTTACGTTAACTCAGTAGTTTGATTTATTCACAGCTTAAGGGATCATAGACTATATGGTTTTAATTTCCATTCAATACCTTCAAGCGTTCCCGAGATAAAGAGTCTTGATAGACAGATGGACGGACGGACGGACAACGAAGTGATCTATATCTGCGGTGATCCTATAAGGGTTCCGTTTTTCCTTTTTAGGTACGGAACCCTAAAAAATAGTGTAATTTCGACAAATGTGGTCTGAGGCTTGGATAGATAATAAAATTGAATTAACAGACATTTTAAATATACTTTTCTTCCCTGTAGTTACTTTTGGATAAAGGAAAGTTACTAATAAAGTTATTTTAGGAGTAAATTTTCTTAATCAAAAACTAAGTACAGGATAACAAAGACATGTTTTAAATGTCTGTATGGTCTATCAAATTCTCAGACAACATTTATAAAAAGTATATCTGCTATTTTTATTTTAACAATTATTAAAATGTTAAAATGTGCGAGGGAGACGAATGCTAGATGCAACAGTGCTTTAAAAGAAACACAAAGATTTTTTTTCTTTGAATAATTCGTACAGACTTTTAAGCAAAAAACTTTATTCCTGCTTGTACTAAGAAGATACTCCGCAATTTTTTTGTCACCAAAGTCTTCCATTTCCAATAAATTATAAAAACAAAGAAAATGTGCGTAGTTACGTAAGCTGTGTGTTCGAACCAAAGCCTATTCCATGTAATTTTAGTGATCCGCCTATGTTCTTAATGTCCCTTCACGTAACATGTTACGTAATGTAATCCAGAGCAACCCTTATAATGAGAAGAAGCGTACCCCAACTTGTCAAAGCGCCCGCCTATCAAGAGCACAATTAAATTGGTGAACTAATTTTTACCCAAATAAAGTTCAAGGCCCTCATAGGTTTATTTGTCACAAATCTGAGCTTAGTAAAACCGCTGAAGAATGACTAGATGCCCTGCGACTGAAAGGTATCACAGCTATGCGATACGAAGGCAAAGTATGTTACCTAACTATTGTAGATCGGATATTTAGCTGCATATGCATGCGTAAGTAAATACCCACTGCTTTCAAAGATTTATCAAATAAAATAATTTTAACATTAATTAGGAACCGCTTTCAAAAATGTCACACAATAATACTCGTAAACAATCCGACTTCATTGAAGTCGACGTCATTTTTAAACACGTAGTTTTGATTTGTTCAGCAGAACGTCGACTTTAATGAAATCGGGTTTTTACGAGTATTATTGTGTGTAATTTTTGAAGGTAGTTCTTAATTTTTGTTAGAATTGTTTTATTTCACTATTTTTAGTTTTCGTTGTCTAACTAACCGGCAGGCTAATTACGTATCTTGAAATTACAAGCAACAGGCAAAAATTGCGCAATATCTGCTGTCAAAATTATATTTCATATTACCTATTAGCAACGCGACAGCAACAAGCTTAAATAATCGATCGCAGCGCCATCTGCAAAGCGACAGCGATCGAGGAACTAAAAATGCATTTTTTGTTACGTTTGGCTGACCGTTCGGTATTACGTACGACTATTTGACAGCCAGCGACAGCAGATAGAAATGTCAAACGGCGATTTATGAACAACAACTAGTGGTGTCTGCAAGGCAGTTGCTATACTTGCTATTCCTCTGCTGACTTTAAAAACTAAGTATTTAATATACTTGGTTAGTGATTTAAAGACTGTTAGAGACTATAGGCGTAATATTATCTTGTGTGACTCTTATTAAAAGTGGGGTACGTTTAAAAAGAGTCACACAAGATAATTCGATTCTAAGTGGCAGATCTAAAAAGAAACAAATATTTTTTTTAAGACAATGGCTCGTGCACTTCTCTTGATGACTTTTTGATATATAGGTACCTATAAACTCTTTCGAGCTGTTTACCAGTAACAAAAGACAAACACAATATATACATTTTGATAGGTGCATAGGTGTTAGTCGGTACAATAACAAAAACTACAATCTAATTTTGTTAGTTTCTACATATGAACATAAAACTTTAGCAAATGAAGAGAAAACCAACGGAAATACGCAGCGGTGGTCTTCAATGTTTAGCAGGCAGATGTTTACATAAATTACAAATCACAAGCACAACGAAAAAAACCGCGACGAATGACAGGACAGAGACTAGTCAGTGTTGCCAGCATGTACTCACGATTTAGTACGGCGGTTTGCTTGAAAAGGTAGGTACGGCTTAGAGTGAATAGGTACGTCTTATCTGAATGAAGTCCTCAAAAAATAATTATTATAATACTTATATCATGAAAAAAAAAAGACCGGCCAAGTGCGAGATGGACTCGCGCACGAAAGGTTCCGGAGGTACCACTAGACAACATTAGACACAAAGATCGAGAAAACTAATGTATTAGATTATACAGGGCGTCCCAAAATTATGGGCCATGAAAGGAAAGTACCTTAAATATCGTAGATAGGGTATTTTGCTGAAAGAAGACTTTATGTTATTTTTAAAAGCTAGTAATTCTGCATTCAAAGATTTTCTAAAAATTACTTGCCTCGTCTGGGAATCGAACCGACTTAAATGTAAAAAAAAAACACCCCTATTTTTATGATGCCAATCGAAAGAATGGCCAAAAACTAATAACTCTTCTTAAGTAACATAGTATTTTAAAAGAAAGAAACAGTGTGAAATTAATAATTTTAATCAAATTAAAAACATACATGAAACTGCCGTAGTGGGTATTTTTTTTTAAATTAATTAATTAAATGCTCAAAATGTGATCCCTCTTGTCTTACGCAAATTGCCAATCTTTTAATGAGTCCGCTGCCTGTTGATTTTCTTATCTTTTTATGGTGAATACTCGATATGATATGGCACAATTCTATTTGTAACTCGCCTACGTTCTCGTATCGCTTTTTGTATAGCATATCTTTCACGTATCCCCAAAAGAAGAAATCTAATGGTGTAAGGTCCGGGGATCTGGCCGGCCATCTAATCGATTGGTCCATTCGTACCAATCCAAGTAGGAAAACATTCATTTAGAAAATCTTGAGAAGCATTATTAGTTTTTGGCCATTCTTTCGATTGGAATCATAAAAGTAGGGGTGTTTTTTTACATTTAAGTCGGTTCGATTCCCAGACGAAGCAAGTAATTTTTAGAAAATCTTTGAATGCAGAATTACTAACTTTTAAAAATAACATAAAGTCTTCTTTCAGCAAAATACCCTATCTACGATATTTAAGGTACTTTCCCTTCATGTCCCATAACTTTGGGACACCCTGTAGAATTGCATGCGTGAAATGGCGCGTCCGACACACCCAGGTATCCGATTCTAGGCTAACTTCGATCTGGAAAACATGCGTTATGCTATCTCTCTTTTTTATTTGTCATATGAAAAGGATAGTTCAATGTGTACTATTTAGTTTCTTGTGAATCTGAATCAATTCTGAATTCGGTCCAAAACTAAATAATGTGTATGTGTGTACCGTGATTGCCATCCATCCACCAATCCATCTTGGGAATAGAAGGTCGATTTGTAGAGCAGCTTATGTTGATAGTCAGTAATTACCTGAAAGTATTGACCATTTATAACCTACCTACTATGCTTTTATACACTAATTTATATTTCATTGTCTTCCATTACATGTTTGTCAAAAATCATTAGACATGGGAAGTGAATTTTGACTACGAATTGCTTCACCAAAAATTCCCCTTCACTTTATTTATTTAAAAGCCATAAAAAAGTTCAACTAATACTATAGAAAAAACGACTACAAAAAAACTATACTTTAGTTCTATACTAATGTTATGTTGTTGGTTCAAACAAATCTTGGGCGAAGCGATCGATCGTTGGGCAAAGGGCAAGGAAGTTTCAGGAAGAAAACATTTTTGTGACCAAAGATTATTTGGTCACAAACTCGCTACTATAGAAAATAACAAGTACGCAAGTACCAAAAGGTACAGCCTGGGGGCCAATAACCGTTTTCGTACCAAAAGGTACGATCTGGCAACCCTGGACTGGACAGAAGATATTATTTGAAGTTTGTTGACGTTTTGTAGTTCCATCGATCGCTACCTAGCTGCTGGTGGCTACTGTTTTTTTTGCAACCTCTCGACCGGTCGCTGTCGCTCTGCTGTTGCTTTGCTTTCGGGTGGCTGTCGCGCTGCTGTTGCTTTGAAATACGTAATCAGCCCGCGGTTCAGCCAAACGCGCGATAAACGCGGCTTCTTCTATAAAATCAGCATTAAAACCAGTGTAATTTTGAACATTCACCCCTCAGCTTAAATCACGAAAAAGATCTATTCGACAGATTTTCTTTAACTGAACAAAGAAAAGTATTTTTTTTCTTTCAGTTTTGCGGCCAGCGCAAATGTTTTTAAATTATTATATTTTGCAAATTATTAAGTTGTTTCTAAATCTCATTTTGCAGCCACGATAAGAAAGGCTCGTTGTGTGTACATTATGAGTTTCAAAATAATTCGTTATCCCTTTTCACAATTTTGCTAAATTCTCCGGTAATTGATAACGAATTCTTTTGTGGCCCAGGATTTACAACTGTTGTTTGTTCTCGATTTATTCTAAACGAATCTTTTCGCAATTTATAAGCTACGTAGATCCTCACTAATATTATAAACGTGAAAGTTTGTATGTATGAATGGATGTTTGTTACTCTTTCACGCAGAAACGGCTGAACAGTTCCGGATGAAATTTTGCACAGAGATAGATTATAGCCTGGATTAGCACATAGGCCATTTTTTATCCCGGAAAAATACACATCAAAATTACCACGCGAACGATGTGGCGGGCAACAGCTAGCCATAAATAAATGCTACTTACCCCGACTCACGCGCGTTAATACTTATACTCCTTTCACTTGGTTGTGCAATAAAGTGTTCTCTATTTATCTATGTACACTTACGTTCTTATTTATAAAAACACGATTTGTCTGAAGCACTCCTCAGAGGCAGTTTAAGTAATCTGTGGTTACGTCTTTCCCTTTTTTACAGACTATTTAAACTTCCTCTGATGAGTTTTTTAAGGAGTCTTGTTTATATAAATAACACTGTTAGTATAGGTGATAACGTAGGTCTAATAATTCTGCTTGTGACGCCGCCGGGTAATAGACGTTAAATTAGTTCAATAGTCTGAGATACAAGGTCCTCTTTACAGCAGTTACCTTAGTTGACATTTGACACGTCTATTGTGATTGTCAATGTGAAGGGTCTACCTGAGTCTATCCAGAGCACGCGTGAATTTGACAAAGGTTCTTATGATTTCAATTCTGATTGTTAGGCGCTATCCGACAAGTAAGCCCGGTAACGTCTCAGCTTTGATGATTAACGGGTCGATGATGATGTTTGATGATGTCGGGTGCTGTGTCATGTAAATGCGGGTTAGTGATAAAGATTTACGAATTTGTGCAATTCGACATTTTTTTAGGATTCCGTACGTATGCGAACGGACCTCTATTTAGCTTGGACGCCGCGTCGGATGCATCGTTTGACAAGGCATAGTATAAGTGTGTTTGCATACTAAGTGGCCAGATCGCACATCATCCAGATCGTAAAGCCGTTTCGGAGGAGTTCGATAACAAACACTGTGACAAGATATTTATATATTTGAGATAAAAAATTACGTGGTTGTCTACATGATGTCTATTCGTGAACCACACAACGTTCACTCGTTGACCACGCGAGGTTTACTGGAAAAAACGCAGCGTCCACACCTGAACCGCCGAACGGCGAGACTGGGCTAGTTGGGTGTCGGGTGGGCTGGCCCTAAAGTCTAAATACTGACATAGTTTTTCAATAAAGTTGAAAGTTCAAAAGTGTTTTATTCAAAGTAGCACAGAAACTGTGACTTAACTCCTGAACTGCCCTCGCGGAACGCTACGTATAGGTGGCCCATACTAAGTTGGACACAGATCTGTGTCGCGGCAGACGAGTGGTTAATGAACATTACAAGTTAAACTAGGTCTTCATTTCAAAATATACAGCATTTTGGAGAAAAAATGGACAAAAAAATCCAAACTTAGTCTTTTCAAAGTCCTTAATTAAAGAGTTCACATAATTATTCTAAAACCTAGAACGCATGCACTTTTATTTATGCAGTCAGGCTATAATTCCAGAAATTATTGTCATCTACATAATCTTTAATGTTATAGTAGCCCTTTTGGCACAAAGTGTGACATAAGCACGACAATAGTAGTTATTTGCCTCTATTTGGTAGTCTAAAAAGCAATAGCAGTACAATGTTATTCCAATGGTATCACGCGCGAAAATTAAATAAGTATAGCTTGCGAAAAAGATCGAATCCCGCGAGGCGCCGAGTTAAGTTGCACGGATTATGCCTTTGGGATGCGATTGGTTACTAGGCTACCAATAGTATCAATGACACAACCATTGCCCTACTAATATGGCTCTATTGAACAAATATGCATTTTAGAGATTCGCTCCCCTGGTACCGAGCTTAATGAAAGAAAACCCATTTTTGCCAAATACGTAATATTATATGGTGTCTATGGTCGTACAGAACTCTTGGTGCATAAGTCCGCATCGCACTATTTTTTTAAAAGGTTTGTCTAAATTTCAATGATTCGCGATAAAGTATAAGTATGTGTGCGTATCACGCATCCGATACAATTCATCCCAATTAGACCCGCTATTAAAGTACTATGCTTCGTTGAATACCGAGAGATATTCTAAGCTTGAAATTAATTAGGTTTAGTACTTATGCAGCTGTGTCATGCCATTGACACACTAGAAGATAAGCTCGACAACGAAATCTTATTTCGGAAACTCTATTTTCACGTACCGATTAATACTCGAGGGACTGTTGAAACCCGTGTAGGCCTTCACAATTCAAAGGCAGTTTTTCTATGAAAAAGAGACCTCCAAACGACATTACAATTACTTTGATCAAAGACAAGATAAACATATGCGATAAAAGAGAAAACCTTATTCAACACTTGAAATTAACTATTTAGTTAACTTTTATGTAAATAGGTAAGTACACTGTCGGCGTACATGTCGGCGTGTTATTTTTAACCGACTTCAAAAAAAAGAGGAGTTTCTCAATTCGTTTATTTTTTTATGAATGTTAAGTGAAAATCTCCACCACGTTGTTGTCTGATTTCACGAAATTCTCCACCACGTTGTTGTCTGATTTCATTCAACAATTCAAGGGTGGTGCCATAGTGGTCAAAATCAGTTGATGAAATTTATGATAAAATCACCTTGACTCTTCTTTTAAAGTCTCTCGCTTTGCGCTCTATAAATAGAACAATCCAACAAAACAAGATTTACGTCCGTCTCGAACAAAACTCGTAAACTAGTATCGTGCAACGCTTTGCGGCAGCAGTATAATGTACATTGTACAAATAAAAGCACACCAGCCTTAGCAAGAGTCCATTCTACTCGGTTAAGTTTAAAATCAGTTCCCCACTGCTTCACAATACACCTATCAACTTAAACTGTGCTTTGGTCAGCAGGGAACACTATCAAAGAGAAACTAATCTTAATTGAAAACTAATCTTGGTTCACAAAAAACACGCATAAGCACGTGTTTGTGTACCATAGCTGGGCAAAGGCCGCCGCCATGATCTTCCGCTCCTCCTTGTCCTCACGCTTTCCATCCTCTCCGGGAAAAATGGCGGGAGATTGTCCAGCCATCTCCGCCTTGATAAGCTACTTCTGCGATATCTGTCGCATTCCACATCCAATAAAAAAAAGTTTCAAATTGTCAATATTATTTTTTTAGTTTTCATACTAAAATTCAATCTACGTTAAATTAAAAAATAAAATGGAGAATTGAATACTTTTCCCCATTTGGAAATGGTTTAAATATTGATACTGAAGATTTTGCTGTTGTCTATACGTCTATACTGGGTTTTGACGCACTGGAGCACTGTGCATCACGACATTTTGTTCCATTATGTTTCCTGGTACGCTTTGCCCTCCTATTGCGTAACTATCCACTGTATTGGGTTAACCATGTTGGCGTTTCCAAAGTGTCAAAATATGTATGTATTTGACAATTCGTAGTACCTAGGTTAAATCGGACGAGAGAAAAAGTAACGTAGTAAGTAGTTCCCTTTGTGCGGTTCAAGCGTAAAGTATTTAGAAAGTCATCATCAACCCATTATGTCCCCACCGAGGGGCACGGGTCTCTTCCCTGAGGAAGGTATAGGCCATACTCCACCACGGGGGCCAAGTCCGGATTGGTGGATTTAGAAAGTCCCGACTATTAATTTTAGAGTTAAGAAAATATTTTTTAAATCTAACGAGGTGCTTAACTATCCGTAAAATTATAGAGCAAATAATTTATTTTAAAGATCTTAAGCTTTAGTTGGAAATATAGGTTATAGTTGGAAATCTCTATTTTATAGTACATTTAAATATACCCCCTGCGATATATAACGCACTTGTAGACTGACGGTATATACTGAGTGAGTGAGAGAATTTATCTGCTCAACCATTATTGCCACTGATCCCTAGAGTACATTGTAAAACAATTACCCTAACCAACCAACGTCACTGAAACGCAACTTTGCCTTACACCCCTTGTATTAAAGCCACAATTGCTTGGCGTAGGGTTAAAGGTATTTTGGTCGTACTATTCGCCTATTTTAGTTAATGGTAGCTTATTGGATGTACCTGGTTTGACGTCTGTTGGTAAACCACCGAAAAGGCGACGGCTTATATTATGTGTATCATCTTTCTTGTCTAAATTGAATAACAGAAACAATTGAAAGTCGATATTCAAATGTTTGACATTTTTTAAAAAAAGAACATCATAGAAACCATTTGAAAAAAGTTTCATTCGAAAACCTTAAACCATGAAGATTCTATGTCAATTCAAAGAACCTATTGCAATAAAACGGCTACTTTAACCCCTAATATTATGTACAGTGGACAACAGCTCAAAGTAAATACGTTTGTTATCACTATTATTATACATTCATGAACTCACTCCAGTATCGCGGAGGCACAGTACAAGAAGGGTAGGAAGATACCACTTTTTAACCGACTTCAAAAAAGTAGGAGGTTCTCAATTCGACGCGTATATTCCTTCTAAAGGATAACTTTTGGTATATTGTCATGTCGCTTACGAAAGTCTAATTAACTGAAAATAAATCTAATTGGTACATATTTTTTCATGTCCTTCTCTGGTCCGAGGCGGATTTTACATGCGACGCACTTTGTTCTTAGATTTTCAACCTGGTCCACCCATAGAAGCGAGCTATACAAAAAAGATTAAGCAAGAACAGAGCCGTACAGTAAACATTGTTAAATTATTAGTATTACAACAGTTAAGTGTCTAGGGGACCCCCGTCGCTCCTTAGTCGGGACAATTAGAAATCGATACCGCTCCTAACGACTGAAAACTCTCAACTTATTTACTCTACGCCTTTTAAAATACAACCATTTACTTGCACAGAATTTCTGTTTCTGTTTGTATGCGAATTTTTGAACAAATAAATATAGGTATCTGGTATATAAGTTAGTATGTATCTTTGATGTTTAACGTATTGAAAATAGGAATATTGAAACTTTAAACACGTTTTATATTTATTCATATAAAAAAACCGGCCAAGTACGTGTCGCGCCAGGCGCAGTGTAGGTTGGGGCGCCCGTCAAGATTTGACTGAGCTATGAGAGAACATAGCCATATAAGAACAAGACCCATCACAAAAAAGCAGAGATGAGTAAGTGACGTAATATGAACAACAACAGAAAGGAAACATAAGAAAACAAACAAAGCAAAAATAAAAAAACACAAAAAAGATTTAAGTGTCACAAAAGGCAGCGGACTCAACGTCGTGCTGATAAATTTCGTTGAGCGGTGTTGTTTGCTGAGCGAAAATTAGCATTCGTTCGATTGATGTATAATAATATTACAATACACAAAATTTAAATCAAAATCAATTTTTTTATTCAAAGTAGCACAGAAACTGCGACTTAATGAACGTTACAAGTTAAACTAGGTGTCCATTTCAAAATCTAGATCAATTTGGAGAAAAAATGGACAAAAAAACTCCAAACTTAGTCCAAGTCCTTAATTTACAGGATTTATATAAATGTTCTAAAACTCATGCATTGAACTGGCTTTAATTCCAGACATCATTGTCATCTAAATAATCTTTAATGTTATAGTAGCTTTTTTGGCACAAAGTGCGCTTCACACATTTTTTGAACCGCGTTTCTGGCAAGCTTATTACATCCTCAGGGATCTTATTGTAGAAACGTATACAATGCCCCATAAAGGATGTATTAACCTTTGCCAGCCTAAATTTTGGGAACGAAAGTTTATGTCTATTTCTAGTATTTACATTGTGTTGGCTACCACACACAGTATAAGGCCATACCGGCTCTCTAATCGACATTGACATGCAAAAAGTGCATAATGTAGCAGAAAAGTCGCGACTCCATTATGCATAAATAGCGCGATACGGCACATTCCGCGTCGTCGCTCACCGTCGCGTTTGTTTATAACTTTCTTGACAAATTAATCAGTCTAGACAGACAATTTATATCTGTTTGTATGTCGTACGTTTTAAGCATGAGCGGTCTTATTTATAAAAAATCAAGTAATCCCTCTCTCAGACTCAAATCAAATCATTTATTGCCACTAAATGTATGTACAAAAGTTCTTAATAATAAACAGAGTACTACCTTTTACAGGTATTGCAACATACTAACTTATATGCTAGAGTAGGAACATTTCTTTGTTTATTTCTCTTTAAGTAACCCTTTAACTTTAGTGGGCGTTTAGACGTTTTTTGTTTTTTTTTTTAATACCTATCATATTACGCATTTCATTCATTCTTATGTGGTCTGTGGTCGTGTCAAAAAAGCTTTGTTGTTGTAAATGCCTAAAAAAGAAATGACGAAGGTTTTTTTATTTCAACTACGGAATTGCAGAAATGTAGAAATGTACCTCCTAAGACGAAGAAAAATTGCCAAATTTAAACTGCCTCTGAAGAGTACTTCAAGGAATGAAATTTAAAAAACAAGACCGTAAATTTATTCTAACAAAATCATCTCCACAGCAGCAACCTACTTGATCAAATGCCCAATGTCCAAGTTACAGTGGACTAACCAAGGTCCAAAAAATCTTCAATTCTCACCGCGCTTGACAACTATGGTATATGAACAGCACTCAAAATCGCAACGAACATCGAGCGTCAAATAGGTACTTAGCAAAATAAGCCACTTACCTCTCCAAGGGTAATTCTACTTTGATTATAAATGAGTAGGTAACTACGACGATGGTTTTCGAAAATATTGACCGAAAAATGCTCAAATTAATTTTACGAGTCGGTGTTCGGGTTGGGGTGAAATCGGCGTGGTTCTATTACAGAAAAAAAGTCGACGACCTGCAGGCACTTTTTTGTAAAAAGCACTGTAGTTAATTAAAGTAGTTTCACGCCGTTTACGCCGCCCTAGCGCCGTCGACAGATTTTTGACCTCACGCCGCTGCCGCCACTGATATAAATTGCACAGCCATCGGTTCCTAACAGAGATGTGAGTTAGGTGCCTTCTATTTAATAAAATTAATAAATCGTATTATAACTGTGGTAGCGCCGGCCTCATATTCGGGAGGTCGTGGGTTCGAATCCCGGCAAGTACCAATGACTTTATTTCTTAGTTAGGCACATTTGCGAAGTTATAGAAGCAATACCACTCGCTAACGGTGAAGGAAAACATCGTGAGGAAACCTAAGTGTTAGGTGGGCACGCGTGGTAGTTACGCCCATACTTTCTCTCTGAGAGAAGGCCTGTGCCCTGTAATGGGATGTATTAGGCTACATAAAAAAACCTTGAATAGGATGTAAAAACGAAAAATCATATTAATTTTTTTTTTATCGCAAGCTTATTGCAGGTTACCTAGAGCCTTCTATTCATTGCACTTATTCAACAATTAATTGGCTAATTACATAGTGGTCTAGCTATAGATGGGCCTCTACTCTCACAACAATTATCTAGATCCCAAAACGGACAGGATACCCTGTCCTGACCCTACTCGTGTTTTTGAAGTATCACATATAATTCATATATTTGTATGTTTTAAATATGTTTATTGATTTATATTACTCACACAACTCTGGGCATACTCATTACTTTGCAACCTCATAATTCTTTCTAGGTCTTAGGCTCATATAGCACAAGAACGTATGCCAGGTTAACTAGTTATCTAATTGGAACGGACTCAATTGAATATTAGATCGGAGTTGTAAATAGGTAAGTAACTATCCTACAACATAATGTTGAGTAAAAGGCGCAGATCGTTATCCCTGAAAATAAGGCTTAGGTAATCGGTAAAAGTTAAAAGATTCGTGTTAAAAGAATTATGGTCGGTATTCTCCTACCCTCAGTGACTTTTTATTTGAAGCTCAGTTCAATATCTTGAGTAACCCCTTGCAAGGGGTGGAGGGGGTCGAACAGAGGTGAATTTTGAAAACACACGATTTAATTCCAATATTTACACAGAGAAGAATATTGCCCGCTGAAAAAAACCGTGGGCGGAGTAATTAATACCCGAGAGTCACTTTAGAATCCTTTATATCTCGGAAAACAGGAGGGCTGGGCTAGTTTATGAAAAAGCATTTAAAATGTAATCTAGACAAAAAAAAAACAATTTAGTAACAGCGTAAAAAATTACAAATATATAAAAATTTGAGCTTTATAAAAATTTTGCTAAACTTTGTATTATTAATGTATGTACGTAAAAAGTCCTAATCATGTCACTTATAGTCGGAGAAAAACTACGTGTAGAGTCGTCGTGATACCAATATCCAACTGTTCCAAGAAACAGCCAGGATAGGTAACATGACAACGGGAGTCAGTTATCGCTTATGTGAAAAATCGTTCCAGTACATTAATTGTCTAATTCTGACATTTCAGCGCCACAAAACGCACAACTCGCGCCGTCATGCTACCTGTGTTGGAGATCGATAAGGTCTGGAAGATCGATCGATCGATTTTATGGAAGCTACTCCGTGATATACAGAATGTTGGAAAAAGATTCGGTGAAACTTAATTGTTTTGTTCTAATTATAAATTTAACATAAGTGAAGCTACGGGTGACCCTACAAAGGGCCATACATCTGGCGCATAATCAGACCAAATGGACTACGTTGGTGGCAAAAGCTGCCCCACAGTCACATCTCTCAGTCTTGAGGCTACGAACAAATACAATAATAAAATACATTTAATGGGTCAATCACTTGTCCTGGTCCCAAACTTTACCATAGAGGGGATAGAGGCTATCCCAACCTCTATGGTAACCAGGCAAGGACATCACAAATATGGAAATACACCCAGACTTAGGCCATGTGTACAAATGTACGGCGGCTCCCAGTGGGAATCGAACCCACAACCTCCAACCTCCGAAAAGGCGGAGCTCGCGGGGCCGACAATTTTACCAATTTTACCAAATTCCAATAGTACTATATTTACAAAAGATACTACAATAGGCCCTATAACCTAAACCTTTTCGAATAGGCTGTAGATATTTAGAATATTTAGATGTTTCTACTGGATTTGATTTGAGTCCCCTGATAAGGCCTGTTATACAAACTTGCAAATTTGCGCTGGCACGGTATGCATGCTTTTATTTCTATGTATACTTAATAATAATAATGCAGCCTATGTACGTTTTCCTGTAGGGCACAGGCCTTTTCTCAGACAGAGAGAGTATGGGCTTAATCGCCACGCGTGCCCACCTCAGGTACTCAGCTTTCTTTCTATGTGAAGTCTGTTTATTAGAATATCTGTACATAAATTTTACCGGACATAGATTGTACTAGTAGCTTTTATTTACGGAGGAGTTACATATATATCTATGAAATTGTTTAGGCAACAACGCGCACGAAAATCACTCGGGAGGTGCCCAAGCCCAATCCCTAGATTGCAAATCTTTGAAGAAGGCGCAATCTTCTGAAACATTGAATAGAGCTTATGGCTTTGCTGTTATTTTCCCATTTCAGTTTCGATCTTTTTGTGAAGCAAAGAGCTCAAACAATAAATAAATTCTGCGAACTAGGTTCAACGTCGTAGTTCTATGGTAATACAAAAGTTCTATATTTTTTCCGTAGAATCTATTTTTTTCAAATTCAAATGTTTTTATTCAAATTACTCGAAAACTGTGACTCACTGAAAGTTACAAGTAAAACTAGGAGTCCATTTCAAAATATACATTATTTTGGAGAAAAAATGGACAAACAAAAGTCTAAACTTAATCTTTTCAGATATGTTCCTTAATTAACAGAGTTTACATATTATTCTAAAGTAATAATAAACCTAGTAACAATACATTGAACCGGCTTTAATTCCAGACATCT
Source organism: Yponomeuta malinellus (assembly GCA_947308005.1). Lineage (NCBI taxonomy): Eukaryota > Metazoa > Arthropoda > Insecta > Lepidoptera > Yponomeutidae > Yponomeuta > Yponomeuta malinellus. The sequence continues at coordinate 4,602,295 of OX371013.1, forward strand.
TTGTCATCTAAATAATCTTTAATGTTATAGTAGTAGCCCTTTTGGCACAAAATGTGCTTTACACATTTTTGATCCACGTTTCTGGCAAGCTTATTATATCTTCAGCGATCTTATTGTAGAATTGGGAACTTTCATAAGTTTTAGGCTGTTTATACCGTAGTGTTTTAATTTTAAGAGAAGTGTTTTATGGTTACAGAATACGCCTATACGCCTTGCGATCCTCCTATGCACTAAATATATGTTTAACTAACATGACGCCAGCGTCTGTCGTAGAGCGATCACGCGTGAAGCCGAATTGCTGACCATGGAGAAGTTGATAGTTATTGAAGTTATAAGCAGTTGACCTAGAACTATTTTCTCAAATAATTTACGCAAAACGGTTGGAACCGAGACTGGTCTGAGAAAGGAACGAGCTTACTTTATTTCATTAGGTCAGGGAATGTATCCTCATCTAAATATTTGTATAGGTCTAACCTGTTTTAGTTTAAACGGTCGTTTTTAGTGCAAGGCTATTAAAGTATTTTCTAGTCTGTACGTTCTATAAATTAATTTTGCTGTTATTTATTAATAATAGTAATACCAATTATAGTTCATATACACTCCGGTATACAGACGTGAGTTTCAATCATGGTAGGTATGTTTATTATTTATTGTCTGTTTTTATTTCATTTAAAGCGATTATGAAAGAAGATAATTTATTGGTGCCGCTATTTAACATTTTAGGAAGACACTTAAGACAAGGATTTTCTAGTTATTAGGACATTTGGGTTTAGTTGGTGAAAACAAGCATTAGATTTGGCTTTTGCCTACTGCCAAAAGATAAAGTTTTAATGGCGTAAAGAGAGACATAAAACAGAAAGCGTAGACAAAAGCCTAGTCCGTGGTCTACACCAGTCATGTCCCCGAATTGAAGAAGAAGAAGAAGAAAGCTACAAAGTTTTAATATCGCCAAGAATATTAAGTTCATAAAATTACACTAGATGGCGTCTGTTTTAATTTATAAAATCTTGTTGTATCTAAAGAAAGAAAGCGATCACGAAATATTAACGATATTTATTTGAATATTGTAAAATATTTATTTAGTTTAATATTTTATACGCAGTCTCTTAGACCACGGAAATATGCACTTTTCTGAATCGAGGTCGGACGTTGTATGTCAAATAGTAGATTGTCAACCGAGGGCTGGAAGGCACCTATTCCTGACGAGATGTTTTGGCGCTCGAACGAAGTGAGAGCGCCAATAGTTCGAGGCAGAAATGGGTGCTATCACCCGAGTAAAACACTCTACTTTTCATTACGAATACGAGGAAAGTAAACACAAGCCAGTTAAAATCAAAATTAGTTATTAATGTTAATCACTAAAAGATAAAAACAAGTTTAAAATATAAAACTTAAGGAAATCACGCCGAAACAGACGGATGGTCTAGCTCGCGGCGAGATAGCTCGCGCGCCAACTTGTGCTAGCCGTACATCACAATTCGCAAGATGGCGCGCGACCGCGAAAGACGGCCATTTTGAATTTGCGTATTTGGTGGTTTTATCTGTGTCTTAAACAATATTTTAATTTATTTCGCAAATCACATCTCGCCTTGAAAGTGACTAATAAATACATGAAGTACATTATATTAATTATAAACATCAAAAAGAATTTAAATGTCAACAAAACTAATAAATGAAGAATTAATCGTTTTATGGCTGTAGGTATAGGTTACTACCATTGCGTTGTTCAATATAAACTACGATTCATATATATTTTTTTAATACTTTTCTGCTTTAGAGCAGGCATGTACCACTTTCAGCACGGTGCCTGGATGAACAAAGACCCCCTTTCAGAGTATGAGTAATGAAAATGTATAAAAGTTTCTTCTATTTTTCCCCTAGTTTTGTAGCAGTCTTTATTTATTTTATTTTTGTAACAGCCCTTGTTTTCTGTACTTGATGCCAATTCGTGGCTTAATTAATTAATTACTGCTCAATTTGGTATTTCCGCCGGCACTAGTTGCTGTTGAAAATACCATTTTGCAGAGTGAAAATGTAGTAAACTGTAATTTTCTTCTGATCGTTTAAATTAGTGCTTAATCTTTTCAATCTTGTTACCCCTATGACCTATTAGAGAAACTTATTGCAATTCCTCGCCTCCTGTTATCAGCTGCCGCAATTTGTTTTGTCTAATGTGTTAATGTGGGCTGATAAGCTGCCCAAATTAATTTTCGAGAATATAATATACCTGCAGTGCTATTTTCTAAGCTGTGTTTGTACATTCGATGGCACATCAACCTTTACATACATTCACTCTAATCATTTACGTTAAGGGCGCCTTTGCAACGAGAATGTTAAGGTTGACCAGCTGCCGACTGTACCTCTCGCACTAAAATCCGCAGTGAGTTATCAAATTTTTATTCTGTAAATCCTCCCGTAGCAAGGTCGAATTCTATACAAGCTTTGAGGGAGTGGCGGCGAATTGAATGTCTAATTTAAAGTAGTAACATGAAAATATTAGACTTGTTTAGTTTTTATTCTGTGCCGCTAGGTACATATCATCTTTCACGCAAGTGCTGCTAATTAACAGCGGGATCTAATTAATTTCTCAAAACATCATTCCGAAGATAAAGGGGTCGACTGAAGTCCGGGTCTTATCGACAGACAGAACGGTGACTAATGACCTATTCAAGGTACCGAAGGTGTCGCGAGTACATAACTACGTATGCATATTAACTTACTATAATTTAATTTTTATTTTTAGCCTTTAAACATCATGAAACCATTGAAAAATTGACTTAGGTGATTTAGAACAATTCACCCAGGGCATTCTTCGTTACTCTTCACTAATCAATAAGAATAATTCCGTTGATTTGGTACAAATACAAGTGGCATGGAGTAATGACTAGTTTTCTGGGTAAAGAAGCAAATCAGCGTATAATGCGTTTAGTTTATAGTTAAATAATGATAGCGCAGTTTAGTCATGCAATTGAAAAAACCGTGAAAGTGTAAAATTTTCCACCACAGTGCTAATTGAGATAATTCATTAATAATAAACTTAACAGCGTATTCTACCATTCACTAGCGATATTCTAAGACGTTTCTCCGTAAGCTTCTACCGAACTTGTTCATCAGCTGAGTTCTTAAGTGAATTACATCGTTTGATTGTCATGCTAAGATCAGCGTAAGAATCCACGCTGACATTGAGTTGACTTACCTTTGTGAAGATGTCTTAATTAGCTGAAAAGTGATAGCAACATCACAGGCTACAATTGCCAATTAACCTAAATTAAGTTACTGTGTAAATAGTCTTGCTTTTCGTAAACAGTTCTGTTGCTCCCTTTGACTTAAAACTATTATCTTACGTACAGTTATTATGCCGTCGGTTTGTTGGAATACGAATGGAGGAAAGAATTGATATTACACGTAATCGTCACTTTGTCGTCACACGAACTATGGAAAGGGCCATCGGAATCTCTCTACGAGATCGAATCAGAAATGATGAGATCCGTAGATGAACGAACGTCATCGACATAGCCCAGCGGATTAGTAAGTTGAAGTGGCAGTGGGTGGAGCACATAGCACGCAGAACTGAAGGCCGATGGGGCCGAAAAATTCTCGAATGGAGACCACATATCGGCAAACGCAGCGTAGGACGACCAGCCACAAGATGGACAGATGACCTCATCCAAGTGGCAGGAAGACGCTGGATGCAAGCCGCTTCCAACCGGTCTTTTTGGAAATCCATGGAGGAGGCCTATGTCCAGCAGTGGACTTCTTGATAAAAAAGCCTAAAGCAAGGTGATATTAGCGGGGATTGATAACTGAGGATTGTTTTTCTCAAAGTGACAGAAAAAACTAACAATCATGTAAATAAAATATTTAGAGTAGGAATCGCTTAGAAATATACATGCATACATAAATTCACGCCTGTCTCCCAGAGGAGTGGGACTGCCACTTGCCACGATCCTGACAAATCACTTTCGCTTCCTCAATATTCTTTTAGCTACTCGTGGGAACAAAATGAAATTTAAAAATAAAACGAATCGAAGGTTGGTCGCCGCGCCTCACGCCGGATCGCACGAAAGGGCAGAAAATAAATAGCGGATTTTAAACACCCGCTTTGCCTAGAAATATATTTAAATTTATATGTATATCAATATATTTATTATATGTTAATTGTTTGTAAATGTAAATAGTTATTGGTATAATTATAAAAATATAACAATTTAATATATCATTTTTAATTCATTTCATTTGTTACGTTAATGTTAGTTTACCACTTAGATCTTTTGTTTTAATCCTTATTATCAAAACACTATTACTCGTAAAATTTTGATTTTCCCTGGAAAAAATTGTAGCCAAAACAAGAAAATTGTAGACTCCTAATATTATTGATCACACACTTAAAACCATATCATACAACAATAACAACATAGCATCAAAATACTGAAACAATTTTGGGTGGTTTGAACGACATAGCAAAATGAACGTGCCTGAAAAAAGCTATCGAATACGCCAGTTTGTTTTTTAAAAACCGGCCAAGTGCGAGTCGGACTCGCACACAAAGGGTTCCTTCCATACCATTATCTATACAACATTTGAATATTTCAAGCGTCTACCTGTTGCCGTTATCGAGCACAAAACGGCAGAAAAATCACGTTTGTTGGATGGGAGCCTCCCTTAAATATTTATTTTATTCTGTTTTTTGTATTTGTTGTTATAGCGGCAACAGAAATAAATCATCTGTGAAAATTTCAACTGTCTAACTATCACGGTTCATGAGATAGGCTGGTGTGAGAAATGAACAGTCTAAATAGATACCATTTTTAATTGAGATTAAATTAAAACACCCAGAACTGAGCGTGTATAAGTAAGTCCCGATGCAGAGCACAGACCGACTCTGAGAGAGAGAGAGAATATGGCCTTAATTACTACGCGCGAGTTTCGGAGAAAGAATGTGATTTTTGTTTATAGAAACATTTTTTCATAAAAACCATAACAATTGCAAGAAGTACTCGTACATCGAAACTAAAATATCAAGTGATTTATCTACCAATATTTTGTCGGTAAATACAGTAAACCTGGTTTGGTTACTTGCAAATGTCACCAGCACCAAGCTATTTAGTCAAAGAGATTATTCCTTCTCCCAGGTAGTACCCTGTATGAGACAGTCACCTCGTAATTAAGCATGTCTACATCAAAACAGCAGCAGAAAATAGACTTAAAGGTTCAATACCTTCCTGACTGACCTGACCAACCTCCCTTGGTCGTTGACCTTATCTCGGTGTTACCATGCATATTTGCCTCTTGAGAGCATCAGAGCGAGAAATCTATCCATATATTACCCGCATCAAGTCCTGACGAACTCTTTATGTTTACTGTGTCAATTATCAAGGAATTAATTGTTAAATTGTTAGGAATCCTTCAAGATTTGGCGTACTCCATTAACCCACCCCATACCTAAAATATTCAAATTGGTATACGTCACCCGTATATATTTCAAATAAACGTCTTCTTTCTTTCTTTCACCCTCACCGTAGTAGAATCAAAAATAAATTACAAAGGTTTTGTTTTGGAAAACATTATCTCTCAAAGTTTCTATTTTAGATTATTTAACACATTCTTAAATCAGTAAGTAGAGAAACAACGCACATTAACTAAAACAATATAAATGCACTACATTCTAGTGACAGGATGTCTCACTGCTGTGTTTATGTCACCGATAAATCCACAAAAATCACAAATTCGTTCAATCACAATACAATTTATAGAAGATCTGAACTACTAAACTTTGTTTACACTAACTTAATAATAAATCAAAGACTTATGAAACAGAAACTTCCGACGGAAACTTAAAAGAAAAGCAATGACATGTCTATGTAGACATGTCTAACTCGTGGTGGGCATGATATTGATTTTCTTTATTGAAGACACCTCTTAAGATGGTGCTACGAAAATATACATACCAAACTGTTTTCCAAGCGCAAAACAATTTCGAGCCTACTGATTGATTGATTGATTGTAAGTGATTATTGTGCCTTATTATGTCGAAGACAAATAAACATTTTCTATTTCTGTTTCAAGTGGAAGCAAAATAAAAATAACGTTTGCGCATTGAAAACGGATTGTTTTTGTCTAATATTCCATCAAAAACACGAGCAGGGAACCGGTCTACAACCAGGAGTAACAATAATGTAAAGGTAGATCAGTTGTCGCATATAGACAACAACAATGAGCTACTGCGCACTTGTTTTCCAGTCCACGGAAAACGCACATATTGACATATATAACGCCTTGTACAAATGAAGATATCAAGCGGTGCACTTATCAATTGGGAAGGTCGGTCCGCAACCTCGCGTGACCCAAGATACGGCTCAGGCACACCAAATAACGAATGGTTATATTAAAACCAAACATAGGTAAGCGGGATTATTTTTAAAAAAAGCATTTCCTGAAACACTTACCCCCGGTTTCTCGTACACCAACAGTCTGATTATCTACTGCTACTAGGTGTCAGTTGTTTGTAGAGTTCCATACCCAAAGAGTAAGGTACCCAATTACTAAGACTCCTCTGCCCGTCTGTCTATCTGTCTGTCACCAGGCTGTATCTCATAAACCGTGATAGCTAGACAGTTTTCACAGATGATGTATTTCTGTTGCCGGTATAACAACAAACACTAAAAACTGAATAAAATACATATTTAAGTGGGGCTCCCATACAACAAACGTTCGCTCGATCTTAATATCGGCAACACGCAGACGAGGTATTGTAGAAGTAAAATTTGTATTCGGTGCCCAGTTTCAAGACCAGCACATATATTTTGGGCACCGGCTCCAAATTATACTTCTACAATACCTACATGTATAAATACTTCTACTTCTAATTATTTAAATTATTTCTAACTTCTTAGTGCTGTAGTTTTTCGAAGTCGGTTTTTATTTTCTCTACGACAGATAAAACAAAATTACAAAGTATAGCAAAACAATGCAGAGCAATTTAGTTCGAGTTTTATAAATGTTTTCAATATTATTTATTAAAAACATTTTTAAAAAGAAACAGATAGTCTATTAAGTGTAGACCGAAAAGTAATTTACAAGAATGTTCTCTCCCTATTTATGTTTGCTAAAAATAATCAAGAATAGCCTACATCTCGAATAAATCAAACGCTGATTGCAAATCAAACTAAGATATTTAATATTAAGTTAGTTTTAGATTAATTTGTTACGAGTAATTTTGTGTACAGTAAACCTTATTGATTTGCAAAAGAGAACCCATTTAAATAAATTTTACGACACGTTCAGTGTATAATAAGTGATATTTTTTTCTTTGTGTATGTGATCACAGTCATGTCGACTTTTACATACGTGCTATTTATTTAGCCACTTACGTAACGTTTCCAGTGCTAAAGGACTAGACATATCAAGCGCCCGAGGCGCGCGCTCAGAACACTGCGTTTCGGACATCCTAAAAAAAATTCTGAATTTGTACGACGCGCGCCCTAAAGACGTTACCGCTTGATGTGATTCATAAGCAGCCTATATAAGTCCCAATGTAGGCCACAGGCCTTCTCTCAGAGAAAGAGTATGGGCTTAATCACCACGCGTGCCCAGCTCAGATTGGCGATTTCAAGCGCTGAGGTATGTTAATAGCTCAGACACTAGGTTTCCTCACGATATTTTTCTTCACAGTTAGCGAGTCGTATTGGTACTATAACTTCACAAATATACATAACTTAGAAAACAAATTAATAGGTACATGCCCGCACTGGGAATCGAACCTAGGTCTCCCGCTTTCGAGTCCAATGTTCTACCCACTAGGCTAACACCGCAAAATATGATTTGTAACATACATACATATTTATTACAATTTTTAGACCGCCCGAAACGCCGCGTTCTGAGCGCGCGCCTTGGGCGCTCATTATGACTAGTCCCTAAAAGTTGCCAGTAATACAGACTCTACATATCAATGTATGACTTTTATCCTATCGTTTGTTAAATTTGTTTGGAATATGAACCAAAAATTTCCTAACACCACTTACGTACTTGCCTTGTCTGTGTCAAAATACTGATCCTGATAACCTCGGTGCATTGTCGTAGCATCTCGTAGCGATGCTACACCGTAGCGGTTTCGTAGCAGACATCTTACTACGCAGCGAGGAATAATAAAATTATGTGTACTGTATTTTGATTGAATATATAATTCTGTACAGACTTAACAGAAGTTAAACAGTTAAGTATTAATTTTAATCTAATCTAGACTAACTTTACTTACATTGAATTGTGTGCCTGCTTCTGACCTTCAAATGTGTGCAAATATTAGCATTATATTGAACAGAGCTTTGAAAGAAACGAAACTTTGTAAATTGTTTCGTAATTTCCCGTTTTAATGATGATTGATCAGGAAAATATGTCTTAACCAAATCATACACGCTTCTCCTTTTGCTTAATTTCTAGTCTAACAAGTAGGTTTAAATTTTATTTCAACATTAATTACGAAAGGAAAATATCACGAGGAAACCTGAGTATCTCATGTGTCCAAATACCTCAAGGCACGCGTAGTAATTAAGCACATGCTCTCTCTCTGAGAGAAAACCTGCAGCGCGACGTATATAGGCTACATCAAAAATACGTGTTGAAATATTCGATTAGATTATTTAATTAGATTATTCTCCATCAAATAAAATTGTAACATTGTTGCCATTCGTAACCGTCTTGTTTACTTCTGTATTCAAAAGTCGGCTACGTTTTATTGCCTTTTTATCGCAAAACACTTATCAGCTTATTTCTCCAAGGAAGGGTCAAAACAAATAGCATTGATGTTGAGTTCATAGTTTAGTGTACCAAATGAAACTGTGTACTAAATCAATAGATCGCGGTTTAAAAATATATAAGATAGCAGTGCCCGCGACTCTGTAAATACAGATTAGCGTATGGTAAACCACCCTGAAGGTGAAAGAATTTTTGAAATCGGATAAGTACTTTCGGAGATAACCACCTACATAATATGTAAGTTTGTATGTAGTACATGCAGACTTTCTTTATGTAGCCTATATTCGTCCGACTGTAGGGCACAGGATTTCTCTCACCGCGGATTGGCAATTTCAAGCTTACAAACATATTAACTTACAAACTTTTCCTCGTTATAATATTAGTGTAGATAGTTAAGAATGTTCTTAAAAAGTACTTTTCTACCTTTTTGTCTACAGTCAACTATCGTAAAGCAATCGAAAAGTCCAGGTGATTCAGGACATGTTAATTGGTAAAAGAACAAGCTTAAAAGTCCGGAAGCGTCAAATCAACTTTTAGTCTTAACTCTAAACCTCTCTGAAAATTGAATATTTTCTCTGAAACTGCCCCCTCGGGACGGAAGCGCGCTAAGTCATTTCAGATGTTTTAAGTGCAAATACACTATTAGGGATACTCTAGGAAACTAGCAGTCTCCAATGCCACTGACTTAAATTATTACTAAATCGCGTAAGCACTGAAATACAGGGCCTCGCATTACTGAAAAGCAAATAAAGTGAAAAACACGAATGTGATGAATGTTGTGATGAAATTTTTTATCGATCTTGCACTATTTAGCTGAGAAACGTCCTTTTTAACCGACTTTAAAAGGGAGGAGTTTCTGAATTCGTTTGTGAATGTTTAGCGATAATTCTTTACTAGTTACGTAGTCCAATTTCACTAATTTGTTTTTGTTAAAAAACCGGCCAAGTGCGTGTCGAGCCATGCGCAGTGTAGGGAGAAAGAGAGACAGTAGAAGAAGAAAAAGACGTGGCAGAGTACTTGTGGTGGCGCAATAGCAGAACAAATTATGTTGCCTAAAGCTGATAGCCGTTAAAACATATTTTATAACGCAATGATAAGTATAACGTACATTGTTTAATCAATAGTTAAAATATAAAGAAATAAATAACAAACAACACAATCCCTTGTCCTGGTCCCAAACAAGGATACCCTGTACCCAGGCCAGGACATCACAAACATGGAAATGTACTTAGTTAATTCTTCAATTCAGATACTTACGAGTACACGAATCTGATTACTCGACGCTCCACGTATTTGCGCCACTGTGTGTTAAGAGAAAACCACATTCACGTCGCCTCTTGATTGGCCAGTTTCACATTGGACGATAACCCAAGTTCTAATCATACCTGAGTTGTCCGCACTTGATCTCGTAGTTGGGCTATTATACATAGCATACACTGAGTTATTTTAAATCCTCAGATATTAGGGTTTTTTCACGATGGTTTCCTTTACAGTTAGCGAGTGGCTTAGAAACGCTGCGCTACCACCGCTCTACACAATAATCTAAACTGCACGGCATGTGAAACCGTATCAGTTGGCTGTAACATATAAGGTTATATGAGGAAATTAGTGACCGCAAAAGCAAACAGAGCTCAAACTCAAAGTAACTAAAACGACTACAGCGCCACTCACAGCTGTGACGTACGCCGATACTAAATAACCTGCACTCCAGCTTCAGACTCCGAAGCCGCATACAGATTACCTGAACATGACGTAATGCAACGCAAACGTAGTAACGCAGTCGTTTGCAGGTTATTTGCGAACACATTAAAATATTGGATAGAAAATATTGCATTCCATGTTGTCTAACTTGTTGTTAACACGGCTCAATGGTCGCAAGTTCTAGGCCGCAACTGTTCAATAAAGAAAATAGTTTTGCCATCGACACGCTAATAAGAAACGGTCGATAAGTCTATCCAGGACACAGAAGCGACCGGGATAGACTTCAAATCTCCTTGGCATTGTCCTAGGGACGATGAAGTTCACGAGTCAAATAGAAAACATGTATGCGTGTCTTGTTTTGTTAGACGTAGAGTCAACATAAGAACTCAACAAAAGTGTTTTTCGCCTATTTTTCCAACATGAAGTAGATTTTACCAGCTGCCAGTTATACTACGAATTGACCATTGAAAACGAATATGCTTGCATGAAAATTAACTTCTTTAGTACCTATTTAAGATTTTAACACTTCTTAATAAAATAGAGTAACAACCTAAATTGCTCAGGAAGTCAGCATAGCCATCGTGGCATCACCGCAATTTGTATAAACCTTCCCACTTTTTCTGCTCTCAGCTGACTGTCTGTAACTAAAAACTTTATTTTTGTATTGCGTCATGGTATTTTTTTCTAGTACCAACTCAACATACAGCAACGACTATGACCCCCGCAAGCGCCTGAGGCACTTCCCCTGCTGCTCATTATCCACGCAGATGGCCGGCGATAAGGTCCGTCGCCGTCAGCTCGTTAGCGAGGCACTGTCTTCCAGTTGACAACTGACAAGGAGTGACCTTCAGAGTTCACGCCGCCACCCTGAGTGACCGCCGCACGTGTGCAAATCAACAGGTCCTTCGCTGGACCCAATGTTCACTATGGCGATGAATAACATGCAGATAAGTATATTCCTACTAGCTGACACTTTTAATGGCAAGCGTACTTACTTTCTCTAAACGCATTTCACATAATAAGAGCAATTCGCGCGCGGGTTTGAATCCCGCTTCGGCCTGTCATTCATTAGTTTCATGTGAAGTTTGTTTATCCAGCCTAACATGGGACTAAATTCAAGATCATCTTCAATCATTGATCATCAGTGGACAATAATATCTTTATAAAAAATGCAGAATAAGAGTTTTATTTATTTTGGAAATACTGGCCATAAAGACTTAGCCTCGGTCAACCGAAATCCACGTTACTTTATTGAGCTAGGGCCATCATGCTTATACTAAGACTTAGGCCCGACATGGCATAGATATAGCCTGCGCTTCAAAAGAGCGTAGAGCGTACATTGTTACGCTAGGGGTGAAAGTAACTTATTTATTCCCGAGACGGGGTTTGGCCAATAGTTCGAGTGACTAAATAAGTCTTTAACCAGAGGTGAACGTTGTGCTTTTCATTAAGAATGCAAGGAAATTAAAAATAAAAACATGAATTAGTTAAAGAAAAAAGGAGTGAATCGAAAAAACATAATTCGCACCTTAATTTCCTTAACGTCACTATACGAAATACACACATCTTCAGCGAAGATGTCATTCTTCAGTTAAAACTCATGCGTTCCGCGAGAAAGTACCTAACGACACAATGCCATCTAGGGGGTTTTTAGTGAACTATTCAAACCAGTGTCTTCAGCAAACATAGGCCCGAGATTATAGGTTAGATGGCGGACTTACCTCCATTTTGATGATTTTTGTTTAGTGACGTTAAGGAAATCAAGGTGCGAATTATGAATATCGGATTGCCGCTTTGCCGCCTATTTTTTTCTGTAGCCGGCCAGCTATTGAGCCATTATTTCTCATTTTCATCTTTGAAAAAATTGTTAATATTTTGTCCAAATTTATGTTATTTTAAAGGAAATTACAATAAATTCATTCCAAAAAATGTTTTAAGTAATACTTAACTATACGTGTTTTCAATTTTACATCGCGCAGTTATTGAGCGACTGTATAGAATATGGAATATGGTTCAACAGATATGTGAAAATAAAAAATAAAAACCGACTTCAAAACACTACAGCACTAAAAAGTTAGAAATAATTTAAATAATTAGAAAAAATTATACATGTAGGTATGTATTGTTGAAGTCAATTTGGAGCCGGTGCCCAAAATATATATGATGGTCTTGAAACTGGTCACCGACTACAAATTATACTTCTACAATACCTACATGTATAAGTACTTCTAATTCTTTAAATTATTTCTAACTTTAAGTAGGGTAAATTATGGTTATAAGGGACTTATTTATTTTTCTCCCACTCTTCCACTAAAAATTAAAACATAAAAAAAATTAAATAAAAAATAAAAACCGACTTCGAAACACTACAGCAGTAGCTGAAGAGTGGGAGAAAAATAAATAAGTCCCTTATAACCATAATTTACCCTACTTAAATCGTTGCTTTAAAATTTGATGTTCTAAATTTCCATCTCCGAAAGTCTTCACCAGAACATCACCAAATTAACTAGGAACTACTTTTACGCTATTTTATGAAACATACGGATATTGCTAAAGGATGGGCCCCATTAGGGCTTATTTACTGCTGTCCATTGAAGAGTTCCGTTCTCCATCTCTGAAAGTCTCCATCAGATCTTCACCAAATTTGTCGAAATCGGTTAAGATTTGACGGAGTTATAGAGGAACATAGACAAAAAAATATATATAAATACGCGTCGAATTGATAACCTCCTCCTTTTTGAAGTCGGTTAAAAATAGAACTAGTTTTCTTTATAATTTCACAGCTGTCATTTGAAAACTATTCTCCCTAGGGCTGAAAAGTATTACTTTCAATCCGCTGCTCAGGCAACTTCAGACCTACTTTCCGATTATGAGTAATGAAAAATAATTTTATTCTTTTGTGAAGAAACTCTCAAGAACTTTGGAGATTATTGTTCGAGTTGGTTTTTGGAGCCAGCATAGGTATTATTATTGCCACACCTTACCGTTGCTTAACATATAACTATATATACTTTGTGCTTGCCTACTGAACAAACCTCACAAACAGCGTCGACGTGTGAATTTAATTGACTACTTCTGTAATTCTGTTGCCGGTGTTATCGTTTCATATAGAGCAGGTGAGAAGTTAAACATACGCCTGCGGTTAGCAGCAATAGCGAAGCACACGGTTTATCCATAATTAAATTATTCGCGATGAGAAACAGAGGATTATCAGAGTTATCATTGGGCGCTTGCACAACACTGGCATGTTGCGGGATTTACTCAACAATGGGATGGGATTTTTCTAATGGGTCATCGAACCGCAAGACAATAACTCCTGTCTTGCATGTTGAGTGTTTTGTCGTCGCCCTAGACGTATTTTACTTTATCTACTTAATACGGCATGTTTCTGTAATAGACAGACTCTTAGATGATAGAATTAGGTCCTAAGCGTGCCTCCAAAAATACATCTTTCTTACTAAGTATTTTAATATTAGTCAGTTAAAGGTGAGGGTGGATAATGAGTAATTTATGAAGAAAACATGAATTGGTTTACAATAATAAAATGTGTGTAAAGTGATGGTAACCAAATTAAAGTTTTATTCCATCAATGGGACCACGAGGGAAGTCTTTTTCTGTAGTTCTGAATTCCACCGGCTGGACTTCAATAGCAGCAGCATTGTAAATACTTACTAAACACAACGTGTCCGTATTGCTAAATAGTTTAGATGTTATTATTATAGCTTGTGGCTGCCCGTGGTTACACATTCTTATACAATTACCAATTTGAATACTAAAAACCGAATAAAATTAATATTAAAGGGGTTATCCCATACAGCAAACATTATTTTTTGCCGTTTTTGCTAGATATTAATAACGGCAACAGGTAAACGCTTAAAATATTCAAATATCGTAAAGATAATGGGTACGGAACCCTTCGTGCGCGAGTCCGACTCGCACTTAGCCGGTTTTTATTTATAATATACCTCTGATAATAGCAAATGCAACATTTCCAAAACGTTGTATACAATCCCGTTAAATGTATAACAAAGTTTAACGTTATTTCAAAAACACTTTTTATATGCTTGATAGCATTGTGGCTAAACGCTACGGCTGCTCAGCTCATTCGTGATTAGCTTTATCCCTCGAATTTCGCTCGGAATTTCGCATTTATCTACCTCGTATTACTGTGGTATAAATTCCAAAGACAAAATATTTATCACAGCTTGTAAAGTAGACGTTGTTAGATTACAGCTTGATATTAGTGCGTGAAAGATTATTTAAAATACCGAAAGGGTGAATTTATGTTAAAAAGTAGTGAGTAGACGTGATGTGCGAAACAGTGACAGGCATAGAATCGATACAAAAATCACATTTACACAAAAGTAACTGGTTTGAAAACACACTGGTTTATCGTGTGACTTAAAACTGTGAAACCGTTACATGCCCCGAAACCATATTGTAAATAATTACGTGAAATAACGACAACGCCTAACAGCGAGTAAAATTTACTATGGAATATCTAAACGCAATTCAAATTGTATACAGGGTGCAAAAAAATCCTCAAATACCTTCGAAAATGCGGTTTTTCAGTCGTCAATACGAACACTACGTTTACCTAAGGAAAAACTTTGAAATCGCAAAAAGAATCAGCTGTTCCATAAGGTCAGATTTTTCACTTTATGTTACAGTTATTTTTTTTTAAAGTGTTGCTGTGATCACGGAACAAAACTTAAGTTTTTTTTTAATGTCAAAAGTTGACTCTATAAAAAACCTAATTTCATTTTCGTGGTACCAAAAGTGCAACTAAAAATACCTAAAATTG
The DNA here is from genome assembly GCA_947308005.1 of Yponomeuta malinellus. Classification (NCBI taxonomy): domain Eukaryota; kingdom Metazoa; phylum Arthropoda; class Insecta; order Lepidoptera; family Yponomeutidae; genus Yponomeuta; species Yponomeuta malinellus. The sequence goes on from OX371013.1 coordinate 4,617,551, forward strand.
CGCGCGCAAAACTAAGTGCAGACGATTGAATGTCAAGATACTTTTGTCGAAATTGCGCCATTTTGTTTCAAAAATTTCATTATGAGTGTAGATAGAGTAGTGTATGAGACTGCACATAACTTGGTATTAAAACACTCGCGAATGCTATTATAAAACTCGCCAAGGCTCGTTTTTTAAAATCTCGCTCGTGTTTTAATAACCCTCATTATGTGACAGTCACATAAACTACTATTATATGACACTAGCCATTAAAATTCTGCCAATATTTACAATTAGTATATACTCAGAGATATGAAAAAAATAAAAAAGTTATAATTGAATAAGGTTACCCAATAAAAGGAAAAAGGTATCTCGATTGGACATCGTAAGTTATCAGGGGTGATCATAAAAGCGCACAGACTAAAGCAGAATAATGGACACCACCAGAATTGTTCAGTGATAAGGTAGTTTACAGCGAGACATGCTCGCTACGATGCAATGCTCAAGGGTACAGGGCACTCTATGAGTTTGTACATGTACAATTTATATTTAAAACCCGTACACTGTAAAACTATCGTATAATTCATATACGCAATTTAATTCCACTCTTCTTACACTTAAATTTTTATTCATTCTCTTCTTGCACCAAATCCCCCTATCTTCCAGAGAAGGGGAGGTTCTACTTAAAGATGGAACGGATACATTAATATTCTTTATAATATCAGTAATATTGAAGGTCCTTCGGATGTCCGACAGTTATCATAAGCAGCCTATATACGTCCCACTGTAGGGCACAGGCCTTCTCTCAGAGAGAGAGAGAGTATGGGCTTAATTACCACGCGTGCCCACCGCGTACTGGCGATTTCAAGCGCTGAGGTATGTAAATAGCTCAGACACTCAGGTTTCCTCACGATGTTTTCCTTCACCGTCCGACAGTAAATTAAACAAATTTTCAGACAACAAGCAACGTAATACAAACGTATCATTTCACAACTCGACATTCCATATAAATATGTTTCACAAACCTTACATCTCACAAAGTAATTCTTTCTTGTAATGTCATTTGGCAACAGAACATTTTCTTTTCCAAGTATTCTTAACACTACGAATATGAACTTTGAAGATGTGCAGTTCACGCAAGTCAGAAAATTAAGCACGGGGGTGCATGGACCATTAAAAAACATCATGCCCGCCCGGGAACAGTAGGTTAGGTTGGGTCAAGCTTGTGACCTCGCTAAGCGGAGCCCCCTATTTGTTACCAATAAGTGCTTCTGACAAAACAAAATTAGTTTCTTGTAGGTTAAATTGGTATTGCAAAATGCAGAATTTGTTATCTGTCAAATGTTGACATGTATGTTCGTCTTTCAAAACATATAAGTAATAAACAGTGAATTTTCAAAATGATGCCTTTCAAATTAATCTTTGTATCAAAATGTCATTGTTAAAACAATGGTTTGTAAAATGAAACATTGACAAATGTTGCTTGGGAAGTGATAGTTTTATAATGAATTGTACGTAAAATATCAGACGAACTCTCTTTGCTATTAACTAGATCTCTACAGAACACTGATCATTTTAATATGGGTCGTATTCGGCTGGGTTTGTTGTAACTCAACGATGTATTACTAAGAAATGTACTAGCAAAGGTCATACAAAAGTTGTCTCGTTGGCTTAGCGGTATCACGTCTGATTACCATGCCGGAGGACGTGGGTTTGATTACCAATGGGGGCCGCCGTACATTTGTGCACATGGCCGCAGTCTACGTGTATTTCCATGTTTGTGGTTTCCTTGCCTGGTTACCGTTAGCACAGGGTATTCTAGCTTGGGTGGAAGTTATTGTTATAACAGCGACTAAAGAATGTTGATAAATCGAAAGAGGTTTGTCAGGATAGTATGGGTGCTACGCTCCGAGATGCGGGCGTGCGTCTATGTATGTATACCTACTTTATATACCAAAACGCAACGAATATAAAAAAGTAATTATTCAAAAAAAGAAAAATATTGAAAGTAAGTATTTACTTACGCACGTACGCAAATTTCCTTCGTAAAATTCTCGTTTAGTCACCGGCGATAAAACTGACAAGTTTAAGACGTTATTCCAACCTTGAAAATACCTTACAAAGGTTACAAAGTTTCATTTCGTCTCTAATATTATCTAAAATGTCTGCATCGGTCCCGAGAAATTTTAATCACTATAACCTACAAACTTAACTTACGCTGAAATTTGCTTGATTTTCGGCGATTACTCGTGAAATCAAATTGTAGAACTACAAAATTAGGTAGGTTCAACGTAGAATACTGAGTTAATGTAATCAAAATGCCAACATAGGTCTCGAGGAGATTGTAATGTGTATCTAATGTGAACCGCAAAAAGGATACCAAGAGATGTACACACAATGTAAGTACATGTAGGTACATGAGCTGTTTCAAACTGAATTTATTTTTATCTGTTTTATATTTATAATGTAAAGTTATAACATAAATACTTAAAAAAATATCGATAGGTATCATTTAAGTTCATTGAAAAAAATATATACCTACTTACCTATCGCATTAAATAGGTATAATAGCATAGGGGATCTGAACTGTAGAAGTTGTATTTTGTTGTCTCTTTGGTGGTTGGTTGTAGGTCTCTTTTCTATAGAAGATCGCAACTTATAGAAAGATCTATTGTGGAAATTATGATATTTTGTCTTCTCAGAAGGACTGAGACGGCCTTTTCTCAAAAGGCTTTACCTTACGTAAGCTCCACTCCACTTAAGGCTCTTTCATTATTTCATAACATTTCATGAAAATTAATGAAGGAGATTGAAAACAATTAAATTACTTACTATCCTGTTTTGTTGTAAGTATTGTGTATAAAGTACATTTTATTTTATTCTTACAACGTGTCATTTACTTAATGCTAAACCTGAAAACCGATTCCTATTCGGTATCGATAAACTACGAGTATCCGCTAAGCAAAGGTTTACAAAACTCATATAAATATTTTTTTATACAAACTCGAAACTTGACTCCGTCCATTGGTAATTTTTGTTCTTTTGAAAATTATAAACTTTTCTATACACGGAAAAAGTAGGTTTTGTGTTATTTCAATTATACACTGAAAATCACAGATCCCCTTTACATGTATATTGCTGTACATGGGCTATGCTCGGAATTTCTCTACGAGATCGAATCAGATATCCCAGCTGATTAGTAAGTTGAAGTGGCAGTGGGCGGGGCACATAGCACGCAGAACTGGGCCTCGATTCTGTTAGTGCATTGTAGTATAATGACAGGTACACTGTCGGGTCACGTGACGTGTTTTTTCGTACCATTGACGCCTAGAAGGTTTGATGGGTGTGCCCGCGTAGACTTAAAGCAGCCATGAAATGAAATCGCCATGTTCATGCAGTTGTCATGTTACTACAATGTATTAACAGAATCTAGGCCCTGATGGCCGATGGGGCCGAAAAGTTCTCGAATGGAGACCACATATCGGCAAGCGCAGCGTAGGACGACCAGCCACAAGATGGACAGATGACCTCATCCAAGTGGCAGGAAGGCGCTGGATGCAGGCAGCTTCCAACCGGTGTTTTTGGAAATCCATGGAGGAGGCCTATGTCCAGCAGTGGACTTCTTGTGGCTGAATGATGATGATGATGTACATCTTAGTGGTCTGTGTAATATATTTATATGTATATTTATTAATGTTTAGTGTATATATTTACGTTTAAATTAGGTATATATTTCTTTCATTCTTATAGTAATGTAGACATTCGTGTAAGTTGTATGTATGTATATTGTATTTGTAAGTAGTATTTTGTATTAAAATGTAAGTAGCAATAGGTTTTGTTTCCACTTTATCTGCCCTACCCCGCTCTCTTTTTTAAGATTCAACAATTTCTAGGCAGGCTGGAAGAAACTTCTGTTGAAATAAGGTCGCCTTTGCACATTATTTTTATATCCTATTATTTAAGTTTTATTTTTGTTAATGTTTTTTTATATTGTAACAAATAAACAAAATTGTGTCTTACTTAACTCATGTTGCAAGAGTGTAATTCTGTCGTTATGGTTGTAAGAGCGAAATGGTAAGTACGAGCATATACAATTAGTATACATATGAGTAGTGTGCATATTAGTTCAACTAGGTATGTGAAATACCTACAGTGAAAAGTCTATATTATAGGTACTTAGGCAGATTCATTACAGAATCCCATCGTAAATCATTATGTTTACTGAAACTCCGGAAGTTTTTCCAAGCAGCAATTTTTATAGTATTTTTCATAGGAAATGATGCGCCGTCGTTTCTGTACTGGCCCGATATTTATAGAGGTTGAGGAAAATAATCAAACTTTTTGTAAACAGGCGTCGAGTTCCAAATCTCTTCGGGCAATTGTCTATTAGCTCTTTCACCCTTGCCAAATCTGCTTTCGACATTTACAAATCCGATTGTAAACGGGGAAACAGAAATAAGGGTTCTGTAAACTTAAATACGTCCAATGGAATCTAGCTAAAAGAGATAAATAAATAAAAGCTAAGCTGTGTGATGCGCAATCTTTTAAAGGAAACATTTGCACTCGACCTCAAAAAATGCACAGATTTCGTGCCTCACGCGACTATCGAGCATATTGGAAATGAATGGAGTCATAAATGTCATGTGAAAAATGTCGTTCTGACTTTTTTCAAAAAGGTTAGGCTACAGGGCAACCCCTTAACCCGATCGTCTTTGTTTCAGGCCAGGCTCAAATTGTAGTTGACTAAATTGCCCAGAGGATTTTTTCAAATTTTTGATATCATTCTTCGTTTTCAAAATATTGAGCGCCAAAATCAAAAATCCGGAAAGAATTTTATTTTTTTTACTATTTCGGCCATAATTTTTTTCGTTTTTTACTTAATTATTTTTTGCACCTTACAGATCTCATGAATATGCGTCTTTTGAGCTTTTTTTGAATATCATATCTTCACAAATCTCCGAGATAACATAAGAGGATCGCACTTTTTCGTGAAATCGGAGCCTACACCGGAGCGAACGAAAAGACATTTCCAATGTCAAAACCTATGATCATAAACTTTCGGGGCTTCCTTTACTCATTAATAAACACGACTTTTATTATGAGACCAATTGCGAAAAATAGTCAACTCGGACTCATAGTAAATATTCACGACCAGCCCCTATATTACGCGCAAAAAATCCTGAGCAATTCCAATCGTCTAACTGTTAAATTAGTACCTATTGAATTTGACAGTTAGACGATTGGAATCGCTCAGGATTTGGTGCGCGCAATGAGGCCCCAGAGCCCTTATTATGAAGCAGCGATATGTTTCCGTATTTGTCGCTAGATTCGAGTGAATTGTCGGGCTCAAGCGCGACGTTGACGACCCTTTCGAACATATCGCTGCTTCATAATAAAGGCCCAAAGCACTTACTGTGAAAGTAAAAGTGGAAAAATTTTATTTACCATAAAATCAACGTTTCATCATCATCATCATCAGCCATTTGACGCTTCCTGCAGGACATAGGCCTCCTTCGTGGTTTTCATAACCATGAGGGGTTTTGATATAATCGCCACGCTTGGCAGGCGGGTTGGCGATCGCATTGTGCGGTTGGAACCATTTCCATTTCCTTCCGTGAATGTCGTAGAAGGCGACTAAGGAAATCAATTACCAGGAGACGGGCAGCAGCATCTTCCTGAGATTCCAAAATCAACGTTTACATCATACAAATCAATAAATATGTATTATTTTTATGGTAAAAGGAAGGGGCTCAGCTTATTGCTATGACTGCATGCGTAGTCAGTAGCGCTGGTTTTCAGCCCCTCCCCTTTATTCGCATTTTAAACAAATCTCTAATTGCACAAAATAATTTAACAATTCCAAATACAGTCTAATGCACCAACCATTTTATAAAAATTGTTTACAAAATACAAACTTGTGATTAATAAATTTATTAAAATAATTCTTAAAAGAGCAATAGAAATAAAATTTGATCAAAACTAAACGGAATATAAATTAATTAAATTATTATTATATAAATTATTTAAATATTAAAAAAAACTGTACCTTAGTGCAACAATCTGTACATTTAAATATCAATAACCATACCATATCGAAATATAGTAAAGTCATGATATATAAAACTTTTAAGAATAGACTCACAAGTCAGCCGAAATATTTTCCAATTTTTCTTTTTACCGGACTCTTGAACCCTGCGTACCACCTCAACCCTCGTGGTTCTCCGAAATACCGTCACTCAAGGTCCCTCGAGTGACTTAGGAACAAGGACTTAGCCACTTCTTGCGTAGGAAGCAATAATTGGAAATCAGGGCGCTTAAACTTATCAATTATGCTGCGTGACTCGGCAGATCCTGCAGAACTTTGCGTGGGTTGTGGTCTCAGATTAGGTCAGTACAGTACAGGGCAGTCCATATCACGTAGGCAGGAGCGGACTATAGGTACTAGAATCACCGAAATAATTAAGGATGATACTCCGTAGATTGTAACTTTTAAAATTTTCCAAGATTCTAATTACCTTACAACCTGTGCCGATAAAATATTGTTTATCTTTTTCACATTCAATAAAATATTCGCGTAGAGGAAAAATTCAAATTATTCATGTTAATTATAATATTAATGTTATTACATTAAAAAAAATTCAGAAAATTAATAGAAAAATTCAAACCGCATGTAACTATAATAACATTAAAATATGTAACATTAACTCAAGCCTACATCCCGGAGGGGTGAAATTTTGTTTCGAAAAAAAAATTGTGATGGGTTATATTCATTTTAGAGCTGATTCGTACGATAGGTACGATTATCACGGGCCAACGATGTGCTGGTGCAAAAGTACAAAGTAAAATAAACCTTAAGTACTTCTAAAGTTAGAGACTACACAGTACCAGTGCAAAAAATATTCGGCCGTCTCGGAAACGGGCTATTTTTGCATATATCTCTATGTTGCTTTTTTTGTGAAAAAACTTCGAAACGTTTAAAATCATGTTTTAAAAACTGAAATAAAAAATAAGCAATAATTTGACTGCCGAGCATTAAATAATAAGCAGGCGGGACCAACCTAAGGAGTTACATTGCTGAATTTGGGTCCCGTCTGCTTAGTAGTTAATGCTCAGTAGTCGGGTTGTTGGTCATTTTTTATTTCAGTTTTTTACTATTGTCTTTTAGTGATTTTTTTTGCTGATTTATATATAGCCTATGACACCCGCGTACTGATTTATGACATATATTACACGTAATTGGCGTAGTGAAATAAAATTAAGATCCAAGTATATAATAAATTAAATATAATAGCGCCGTCTTGTGACTCATGTACATCAATGACGTTACTTTATAGCGATTTTAGTTTTTTGTTACTTTTCTGTTCCATTATTGCTAATTTAATATAGCATATCACACTCATACATACATACATACATACGAGCTAAACACATTACCCTCCTTTTGGGCCGCAGTAAGGTAAAAAAATCAAGTATTTAAATACTTTTTTACAAACTAGTTAGCTCCGGATCAACCCTTAAGTATATACAGTGGACCGGAAGCGGAACGGTAACTTACAGTGAACCTCACCGCTGTCAATTCTCACAAGTCACTAGAGCTACCGAAAGGGCTCCTAAAATGGCGGTGCGGTTCGCTCTACATTATTGGCGACGACTAATTTTACTTACTTCATGGTTCAGTAAATAAAATGCGTAAGTGACCACCGCACCCACTTGCACGACGCCTATGCCATTCGGTGACCAGCGCTAGGCCGACATGTATGACGTTAAACCAGTGACGATAACAACAACCGTCAATTTATCTCATCTGGGGTCAAGCGCGCGGTTTCCGCGTCATAACAAACAGGGCTCGATCATTAGTTTGTTTTTCTCAAAAGCAATAATTCGGTATGAGAACTCGTTGCCAGAAAGAAGTTCCGGCGTCCAATTACCTTTGGTTATCCTATATTTGGATTTACTGCGCGTCGACAGGAACGCGAGGGTTCATATTGTCTTTTTAATACGCCTGGGGCGCTATTACGTAGTAGTTAGGCCTGAGATTTCCGCACCTAGCCTCCGAGGCTGTACTTTGTACATACCCCAGACACTGGTCTCTCCTCACGATGTTTTCCTTCACTTGTTTTCCGGTACATTGTATATATGCTGGGATTTGAACCCACGACCTCCCGAATGTGAGCCCAGCGTTCAACGGATGCGCTGCCAAAGCTAATTTACGTAACCTCTCCAATGTATAAACTCGTCCGATTTAACCGTCAAATATATACGTATTTTGACTCTTCGGAAACGTCATACTGGATTTAATAACCAAATACAGTGGATGGTTACATGGTTACCGAGTAGGAAGACTGTACGGGTCTTGTTTGTTTTTCTTTTCTTATGTTTTGAATTAAAGGCCATTAAGAACTCTCTAGGTTCGTCTGTAGGCGGCTGACAGCTTAGACGTTGACAGTAGACACATGTTCTGCTTGCATTTATACCTTGAATCTTTTAAATCTGTACTGATACTGAATGATGTATACGTTGTCTAGTGTCCACACCTACCTATGTTTCGTTTCATTCATCTTAGTCTGTCTGGGTGTAAACAAAGAAAATTGAAAAACATCTCTTGTCCCCATCTCGTCCCGGCTAAAATGCAAGACGATTTTTTGATGAATCAACTGGAGAAGCAATGGCTCAACTCAACGGAAAACTCAATACAACAAGCACGCAACAACAATTTTTTACTAAAATTACCTTTTCCCTAACCTGTAATTTTAAAATATTTTTCCCTTAAGCTTATGAAAATTGCGCTTTTGGGATGATGAGAAACAAATTAATGAAATAAATTAGTTTTTAGGTTTTTGAAAGCAATATAATTAATGAAATTAAACTTCCATAGTACTAGTACTAAGGAGGACAATTAATTAAAAAGGGCTTCAAAGAAGAAGGTCCTAAAATATTTTGGTTCAATAACCTCTTTAGTACTAGTACTATCATTACTCTAGTTTCTTTAATCTGTATTGTAAAAATATAACAAGTTTTCATCTAGACTTCCAGTTTTCTTTGTTTACGTTCTCCAAACTTAATCATTGGCAGATTCTGTAGGTAAACCACATATCAAGAATTGAGTTGAATTTTAATATGTATCATAAAAATAAAGCGACCCTTTATTTACTTAATTCTATTGAACCGTTTGTTTTATCTAAATGCACAATAAGATAGTGGAAAGATTCACCTTGACCAGCATTAGAGCAAATTAGAACAATTTATTAGTAGACACCAACCGGACCGACTTCATATATCATCATCAATATACTAAACCAATCATATTAATAAACCAATACCGCTGGCTATTAGTCGGTATCTCTATCTCCGAAATGTATAATCGAATCCAATGCGCAGACATTACCATATTCACTTAGCCTCATGGTTGGGCCATTGTGCGTAGCAAAGCTCTAAGTTTACTCCAGCCAATTTATCTCTTTTCAGAAATCCAGCAGTGCTCTGATATGACTGCAGGCCTCCTAAAGGGATCCTAGCTTCCTAATAATGGCGATCCGTTGCTTTTCCACGCTCTCACCACTGTCCACTCACTAGTGGTCCCATGAGCGGGTGTTTCCTCGTCTCTTCTTCGTTCGCTTCTTTGAGGCATCCTCGACAAAGCGGGCCGTTGGTTAGTCCCATAGTGTAGAAATGTTTGTTCAGTGAGCAGGGGCCTGTCAGGACTACCACAGCTCTGCGCAGATCACCTTTTCTCAGAGATTGTTGATAGAGCCTCACTGGCTCGTCTGCATTGTGGAAAGCCTACTTATGAAAGCGTAATTTTCCTTGTGAACCTTCCTAAATTCGATTTCCGTAAGTTAAACACTCTTTTAGTCGCACAAATTAATTCTTTATCTTTACATTAGCCGCGAAGAGAGAATATCTTAGCGTACAGATTTGGATTATCGGATAAAAGTAGACATAACATTTTGGATAGAGCATAATGACATCAGGATGGCGGGATCTAAATCGTAGATTTAAACTCGGTATTACTCGATATAGACAGTGTAACCAATGTAAAGCAACCGAAACTATAGTTTGAACCAATCCAGAGCAATATTTTTAGGTAGGTAGCGTCAACAAAATCAAGCATTAATTTTTAGCAACCCCTGTTAGATTGTGATCTTAACAAGAACAATTAAAAACCATTGTTATGGTGGCCCGATCGTACCCTATAAATTTTGATTCCCTTCAGTGTCAAAATATACGTTTTTTGCGGCATAAATGTTGCTTCATTTCGCCGAAGGGTCACGTTTTGATTGTTCAGTGGTATTGTATCAAGATTGTTATACTGACAGAAGAAAATTTAGGGTTAAAAGTAGCAATTTTAAAGATCGGAAACCTTGTTAGTACATTTAAGTTACACCCGCAAGTTAATCAGCATACAACTACTACAAAAAGCTGAACCTAGATACGTAAAAGTAGTCCGTTATATTGTTTTTCCAACCAAATCGAACATACTTACTGGTAATTTAAATAATTATGTCTCGAACATCGACATCTCGCAATATCCTATTATCTAAAGTACTCATACTGCGCCCACGCCCCGGGACAACAATGATGCTCTATTTTTAGATGTTTTTGGCCTTATCTAACAACAAAACAAAAAATAAGTCAGTATGACGTCGTGAGACTCGAATTAAAATCATTCATAATAATCGTGGCAAGAGGCAAACCCTGGTCTCTACCTACCACCCCTCCGGGATACAGGCGTGAGTTTATGTAATGTAATGCAATAAATACGTTAAGCTGTTGGTGCCGGCTGCCGTCGATAGATGGCAGTCGTTAAGCCAAGTCAGAGGCCTTAGGCGGCTTGACAACTTCTGACAGTAGACGAGCCACTAATCTACAAGCCTCCACCAATCCGGACTTGGCCCCCGTGGTGGATTATGGCCTATACCTTCCTCAGGGAAGAGACCCGTGCCCCCCTCGGTGGGGACATAATGGGTTGATGATGATGATGATGAATGCAATAATTAATTCTGGTCACGGGTGATCAACAAGAGGCCGTTGAAAATTTAACATTTCAAGACTCGTTTAAGCTCACTTAGGTAGCTGTATGAGTTAGTTCTTCAGATTTACTTGGATATTGGACTCGCTATGAAACGCATTGTGGAGGGCGAAATTTTGTTTATAAATCGATGCATAAGAAAAAAAAAGTGAAGTTATCGGAATTGCCAAATAAAAAAATCATGAAATTTCTTTTAAGCTAAATTTAACAGTAGGTCTCATGATCAGCCTAATGACGTCAGGGAACATGCTACATCTCGGACGTCGATTTTCGGCATAAGCCTTAGATTAGAATCTAAGCAGTTAGATTAAGTTGCAAGCTACACAACATAAGGACCTATCTGTTACAGATTAAGCTCCGTACACAAAACTGCGAATCGGCGCGATGCGAATTCGCAACACAGAAAACTGCGACACGAATTGCTGCGATGCGATTTCGTGCGGCAAGACATCTCCCTTCCACGATTCGGGTGACCATTGCTTTACGTGACCAACGTATTTTGTAAACTAGGTCGTGACATGGATCTTAAAAAGAAGTACTCACTTCCGTTATGTATAGTAAATCTAGTTTGTAGTAAATCTTTGCTAAAAGATAACTTCATTAATTAGATTAAGGTTATTTGCTGTAAAATTGTATTGTTTTCCTCCACTATTTTGCAACACCATTCTAGATGTGGAGGACCGGTGTCTACTGCTACAGGTATTTTTATACTTACAAGTAGATACCGTCAATGTACGTAGACTAAGATGTAGTGGAAAACAAATAAAGAATTTTGTAATTTTTTATTTTTTGTATTGCTAAGAAGATACAGGAAAAAGAAACAAAGAAGATTTTGGGTTCATCCGTTGATTAATATTGTGAACCCGATGCGAATCAATTCGCAGTTTCGTGTACAGGCCCTTACAGCTTTCGAATTAAGTAAGTTGTTAGTTTGAGAACCGAAAACCTAGTCTATCTATTGAGTTATTAGGTGGCTGGTGGGAATAGATGCGTATAATGTACTTATTATTTAAATTTCCAGCGAGCGCGAAACTTAATTAATAAGTACATTGTATGTGTTAGATTGATATCCATTTTCCATCATTAGCTACACTCAATACAATTTAGAGAATAGAAAGCATACATTTGTTTAGGATACAGAAAAGCATAACCATAAAAAATAACATAAATTACATAAGGAGAACTAAATACAAAACAAAAATACCTTAAAGAGGGATTGTACCGCTGTGGCAACAGAAAAAGTCACCGATTCAGCAGGCATTCCTGGTATGTGCTGTAAACAACATAGCACCAACAAAACTGATTTGTGTTGGGAACGATCAAATGTATTTTCCGTTTGAAAATTTTATCATCCATCTATTCTGTTCAACTTCGTTATATGGACGGATAATTGAAATAAAAGCTAAACCGTACCATGTATGTTGCAATACCTGCTAATGTTCTCTTCAAAAATTAGGTTAGCTGGTAGATAATTCTAAGTAGCATTAAGCTCGCCTATGCGCAAAACTGCCTGTTTTAAATGCAATAAAGAATTTAACAATAATAATAATATTAATTAATCTCACAAAGGCATCCTAAAATATATCTATTTGCCCGATTATTGTCGTCGACCCTGAGCTCCTGAATACGATTTTTGAGCCTGAGCGCGTCAAAGGTGACCTCCCTATTAAAAATTCCGGCAAAATGTCACTTTTGACGAAGGATGCTGAGTCTCCAGTAGGCACATAAAAGTGTACTTATATAGTGGTACGAGATTAAAAACGGTGTCGTAAACTAAATAAATTATATTTTTTCCTAGGCCGGGCAATCCTAAATAAAATGGCGTGCGGAGGAAAAATGCTTAAAAACCAGCATTTCCATATGATGTAGCTGCATTTAAAGTAAAATCTGAATCATTTATAATAATAATAATTTCCACACAACAAACACTTGTCCTGGTCCCAAACTACTCATTAACTCAATGTACGTACCCACTCAGGTATTTTTTTTTATCTAGCACCGAGTGTTTCCCACTGCTGGGCAAAGGCAACCTTTAGTTCTCTACTCCTCCCTGTTAAAAAAATAGGTAAATTCATTCCATAATTTACTATCTAAGGGCGTATGAATTAGAGGTAGAAATTCTTAAAAACGTTGATTTGGCTACCAGGCTAATTCCCGTCAAAAAAGCTGTAATTAAGCTGCGGAACACGTCAGAAAATTAGAGCTGATGTAAGTATCTGCCACCGACCAGGAGATGTTAGTACATTGCTCTACAAAAAAGAAATTATACAATCTCCTATATTACTTGCCTGCATCATATCATTTCGACTAAGGGGACAAATAAAATCATTCCCAGTCACCTAGTTAATTAACTGATACTCCGTCAAAAAACTATTAGACGTAATCTGCGAAACTCGACAGCCAATTCGGATCCATTTCAGACATGATAATTAACTCGCGTCTGAAAAAGCTAAGGCACTGGACAGACCGAGTACTTTCTTCTACAGATATTTTTTCAAATCCTTGCCTAAACTAAGCTGCCAACCTACTCTCGACTTCTGCATTACAAAAGGAGAGAAACGGACGGAAAAATACAAATAAAGAGAAACTTAAATAAAAAACAACAAACAATCCAACTGCTGAGCAGTAATTACTAAGCAAGCGGTACCCAAATTCACCAATGTAACTCATCGCGAAGTAGGTACCAAGGTCGGTCCCCCCTACTTAGTAGTTACTGCAGTCGGGTTGTTTGTTATTGTTTATTTAATTTTTTTAATTTTTGTATTTTTTGTGTTTTTAATGACACGCACTTGGACGATTTTTATTTTGAGCTCCCTTATTTTTTACTGTGTTTCTTTAATTTAAATTCCACCATAATAACAGATATCCCATAAAAAAATTAACTTGCTACCTATTAGGATCCCAGTAGTAGAAGCCGTAGTAGCGCAGCCGTAGAACGCCGGCCTCACATTCGGAAGGTCGTGGGTTCGAATCGCGGCATGTACTAATTACTTTGTTTTCTAAGTTATTTACATTTCTAAAATTGTAGTAGAGATAATACCACTCGCTAACCATGAAGGAAAATATGAGGAAACACCAAGTGAATCTGAGGTGTTTTATACCTCAGCGCTTGCTACGTACAACGGACCAACTATGTGGCTAAGCGCGGAAATCTCAGGTCTAACTAGAACTAGGGTCTCATTGGCACCCTTCGGATACCGAACCCTAAATTCATTACCGCTTTTGAGTATGCGATACAATAGGACAGTCTTATGTTTATATTTATCCCAATAATCTAATATATAAAAATCTGTCACAGTGTTTGTTCTGGGACACCACCAAAACGGCTTCACAGATTTCTATGGTTTTTTAATTTAAATTTTTGGTAGGTCTGAGAATAGTTGTAGGCTTACTAATATGGAAAAACAACGTTTGCCGAGTGAGCTAGTAATATATAATAACAATACGTTGATATCCAATGATCCATAGTTGTTAGTAAAGCTTCATCTGTGTAAACATAAAAATACTTTCTAAGGTTACGAGCACTAGACATAATTAAAACTGAATTTGCACGGATTTGGAGGCAATAGAGATCCGCCGGCATCCAAATTTCAATACAGATCGTGGTTTTGGAACACATCTACAGCATGGAAACCAGTGCTTACGTGCAAGAAGTGCACCCTCTTGCTAGAAGTGTGACTGTAGATTTAATTTTAATTTCAATAATCAATATTATTGAGTTTGTATAATATAATTGTCTTGTAGATTGAATTTTAATTTCAGTAACTAATAATCAATATTTTTGAGTTTATATAAAATAATTTTTTTGTCAATTTTAATTTAAAAAAATTGCCAAATTCATTTTTGGGACGTAACTTAATATTTTTTTGTAATTTTTGCCAAGCGCAGCATAGTAAACTAACAGTTAATGCTTTCAAAAAGACGCCTGTCACCTTAGTCTACCGAGACCACGGGACTTGTGAAAGTAACGAAACGTCGGAAAATTGTAAAATGAAAAAATAAAAGAGTAAATATCCGTGCAAATTCAGTTTTTATCCTCCTCCATGGATTTCCGAAATACTTAAAATATGATTTTATCAGTGTACCAACCTCCTAAGCCTAAAGAATTAACCGGATTCATTACTTGACTACAGCTTCAAAGCGCGCTTTGATATCGAAACTTTTTCCTCGACCCCGACCCTAGTCGGGCGAGATTAGAAGAAACAATCTGTTCGCAAACTGATCGAACCGACACGTAGCAAAACGTTTGAGGTTGGCTGCCGTGGATTATGTTGCAACGTTGAAAAGGGTTTGAAGTGGAAATGGCGGCAAGTATGTAGATCAGGCCTTAGAGCCCAACATTACAATCGTTGCTATTTGCCTCTATTTGGTAGTCTACAAAGCATACGCAGTTGTCATTCTAATTGGATAAACCGCAAATTAAATGGGGATATCTCGAGCAGAAGATCGAATCGCGCGAGCCGCCGAGTTAAGTTGCACGGGTTGTAACATGGAAATGCAATTGGTTTACTAGACTACCAATAGTGTTAAAGTGGTTGCATAATTTACATCCACGAACGTAGAAGAAGAGCTGTGCAAAGTGGTCTAACCAGTGGAACTTAGTAAACTGCATACGTCCTTCTTGAGTTAATAGATTGGTTACTATTAGGCTGTCGGTCTATTAAAGTGCTCGTGTAAAACTGTCTACACTAATAAAATAGAAAAGTTTTTGTTTGTATATTTGTAAATTTATATGTTCACAAGAGAGGAAAACACAAACATTGTAAGAACGTTATGAGGACTTTTGAAATTTTTTCAGTAGCTACTTTAAAAAGATGAAAATTCCTTCAATATTTTATTTCGGACTCGCGCACGTAGAGTTCCGTGCCATTATATATGTTACATATATACAACATTAGACACAAAGATCGAGAAAAAACTGCAAAAAATCACGTTTGTTGTATGGGAGCCCCCTTAAATATTTATTTTATTATAATTTAATTATTTACTTTTAAAGTGAATATAGGACTAAATATTCTGTGAATATTTGAAGCGTCTACCTGTTGCAGGGGTCTAACGTAATTTTTGGCCGTTTTTGCTAATATTGAGCAAAAAACGGCAAATAAAATACGTTTGTTGTATGAGAGCCCCCCTTAAATATTTATTTTATTCTGTTTTTAGTATTTGTTGTTATAGCGGCATATGTGAAAATTTAAACTGCATAGTTATCACCGTTCATGAGATACAGCCTGATGACAGACGGACGGATGGACGGACAGCGGAGTCTTAGTAATAGGGTCCCTTTCTCCTTTTGGTACGGAACCCTAAAAAATTAAAGACAATTTGTTAGCCTACATCCATACAGGATTATACAAGCCTCCACCAATGCGGACTTGGCCCCCGTGGTGGAGTATGGCCTATACCTTCCTCAGGGTAGAGACCCGTGCCCCTCGGTGGGGACATAATGGGTTGATGATGATGTTAGCCTACATACCAATGTTATTGTATGTATGCCCCGGCACTTGCTCAGTAGACTACCAAATAGAGGCAAATAACAGCTATTTTTGTACTATCACTCTATTGAAAAACTATGTGTGTATTAATTAGTCTCTAGCGCCTAGACTCTAGGGACTTTATTTTCTTCGAAATATGCATTCGATTTTGATCTGGGACTTTCTCCATTAAGTCATTTCCAAGATATTTTATTTTATTAGTCACGAATCAAATCTGATGTCATCCGGAAATCTCCAAGATGGAATGGAAATTCTTCAGCCGGATCACTTGTTATTTCAGAAATCAATAATTTATTTCAACGTAAAGAATTTACATTCTGTTTGCTGAATGTCAATGAACTATGTTACTATGTTAGCCGCTGCCTTCGGGCCGTATTTGTAGTGGAGAAAAAGGCAGCGGGAAAAAAACTCAACTCTGACCATCTTTTCTCAAATCATCCTTAACTTATACATCACAGCCCATATGATATGATTCCGTGATAGCCACCAATAACTTTAAAAGCCAAAATAACAAATTCTTTTGATAGTAAACATCTAAAGGTTTCTCCGATATTACGACCATAAAATAAATTTCCTATGATAATCCTGTATGGATATGTATATATATCCACATACGGATATGTATATATATTCCCTATGGATCGTCAGTAGCTCAATCAGCCTGTTAGACATCACCTGCAGAGAGAGTAAAGAACTCTCTTGCGACCCGAGAGAGTAAAAAAACGTATAAAAAGAGAGTAAAACATACGTATGGTTTTAATCAAATCCAAAACTTTATAAACACGCGATTTCTCCAAAACATGCAATTAATTACGCAATGGTCATATGTACTGTAATGTAATTATAAAATTTTCAAAAAAATAAATTTTATTAAATACCTCGAAGGCTTTTTAAACAGCATGTGAAGGGTTTTTTTTTTAAAGGAATCGTGTTTATAGAAATAAGACTCAGTATAGTTTTCATCTTTTCTCGCACTACCCTTCGAGTCTCACCAGAACGAACGGTTTTCAGACTATGGAGTTCTCCGACGTTAACCTTAATCAGGTGTTTTAAAATACATTTTATTCTCTGATGGTTAGTACGAGTACGTATATCAAATCTGAAAAAAATATATTTAACTTTTCAGTGTCCTATCTAGGGCCGTCGTTCATTATTTTTATTATTTTTTAAACTTTATAGCATCAAAAAAACCGCGAATCTGAGTCTAAATAATTAATGACGTCGGTCAATAACACCACATCACTGATTAGGGGTCAAAGTGGTTGCCATGGCCGAAACCGGTCGGAACAATCATCATCATCATCATTAAATAGTCTTCGTATTTCAGTGATGTAAAAAACGCCTACTTTTCCCCCAACTTTTCGCTCGCGCAGCGTAATAAGTTGGTCTCAAGCACAACCTTATAACTTTACATTGCAAAGTAAATAAATAGTTAAGTTGTGTAAGAAGCAAAGAAACTTACCTAACTTCGTCAGCAAGTCGGCTACATCCTCAACCAAAACACTAGAAATTCAAATCCTTTCACCAGGTAACAGATCACAACTCACACCTTAAAACCAAGCAACTTTAACAATTTTTGCCACACAAACTGTTCGAAGCGCTCGTAACTCTGTCTCTGTCTCGTGTCTCTGCATCAGACGCTACGGAGCAAGGGTGGGCGCGCGGGATGCGTACGAACGTTATAAGCGCACCAATTAGACTGGCTGCTGCGTCGACTCTAGGCGGGCGGCCCTTACGAGCTCGCTGCCCGCCCAGATGCTATCTCTCACCTTGTCACCTTGATACTCTCTAACTGCCGCTGGCAAATTGCGTAGTTCGGTAAGTTATTATGTTATTGTTTATTTGCAAAACAGTAGTTGACTCAAAATTTGATTGGGAGGAAATTTTATTTATACTATGAAGTGTATCTGCAAACAAAACTAACATAAATGTTAAAAAACCCACAAAATAATTTTTTCGAGATTTTATAGAGTTTGAAAAACATAAAAAAATATGCGGGAATAAATAACCTAATAGCTTTCTTCACTTTGGTGGACACTATGTGCTCTATGAAAAGTAAGTAATGCCAGTGGCCTCATCTCCTCCCCGGAATTAGATTTTCTTTCACGATCTCGATAGATTGCTCATGCGAATACTACTTAAGTACAGACGGGCATATGTAAACATTGAAACTCGTATGTTAAGGTTTTTCCTGGTTTTTTAAGAGGAAAAGGTTTAGATCAACAAAGCGCAGAATTTACAGGAAAACGGTGGTCTCACGATTTAACTATTGTTTGTTTGGCCACCTACGAGGCCGACGTTTATCATTTCTTAAACATAATTTAAGTAGCATTCAAATCGAATTTTGTGTGTACAATTTTTGTTAAATACGACTTATACCACATTTTGGAAGTGGTGCAAGAAGGCCTAAGACTTCTTACATCTCTGCATTTGCATTCAATCGCAATTAGGTAGGAAGTAAGGGAAAAATAAGGAACTACCTTCCCACCAACATAATAGGTGAGGTGTGTTTATAATTTCCCATTTATACAATCTCCTACTCAAATACTTTTCTACGTCTCCCCATATGACTTAGCTCCCACCTACTAGGTATGGCACTAAGCGACGATTTTCTCATCAAATATTTCCTCAGTAGAGAAGGTAGGCAGGACACATTTATAAGGATGTATCTTTTGAACCGTAATATGTAACCTGTTGAAATGTTGATAGAATGTGTCATTATAGACCATATTCTATCGGACATTCCAACAAATAATAAGAAAAAAATATATAGGACATAATGTACCCGATAAAAAATGTCTAAAAAACACTTTAAGTTTGGCCTTTGCATCTACGTAATGAGACTATTTGTACAGCGTCCAGTGGCACCTCCATTCACACTAGATGGGTGAAGGGACCACTCGAACGCTGCAGTGCCTGGGACATTGTTTTTTTAGATGGAGTAGGCTTGCCCAGCACCTATACCATCCTGACAGCTTCCCGGTCGGAGCCGGGGATACTCCATATCCATATAAAAAACGTTCTTATTTCAATTTCAAGCTTGACTTAACTTCGTAACTTCATTATTTGTACCTATATTTCGTTTTGTTCAGCTTTGATCTGGGTGTAAAAAAAATTAAGTGCAAAATGTCCAGAAATTGATAGCAGGGGTTGATATTTTATGAATTAATGACATGAATTAATGACCTGGGACGAGAAAACATCTTGAGCCATTGAGACTTGAGAGACCTGTATTTTAACGATTCACTGACCGTTCTTCTCCCATACTTACATCCTGAAGAGGGCATACATGGTGCTACCAAGTGGCCTAAGACCGGTTGACCGGTCACCCCGGATGTCGTTGGAAAGACGAAGTGGCCAAGTAACTTCGTGAGCTCCAGTCAGGCAACCGGTAGGTGACCATGCAGGACAGAGACAAGTGGCGACTTCTTGTATCGGAAGCAGGCCCACTTCGGGTCGCTGAGCTAACGGAGTAAGTATGTATTTTAACTATTTATGTCAACGGTTTGCTTACAAGTAGTACTAAATGAAATGAAATATGGTGCCAGATATTTGAATATGCAGTGTTAAAATGTATTAGTTCCTTTGCTCCTATACTATACAGCTACCTCTCGTAGTAGGTAAAGATTTTCGGTAAAATTATTTGGCCGGCCATCCAACGGCACGTACCAAATAATAGCTATGTCGTTGCCAAATGGTCCAGCATTGACATGGGCTTGTAATTTGTACTTATCTATTTATCTATCCAAATAGGGGATGTGTTAGCAAAGGGCAAGATACGATAAAAAGTACCCAAAACCGGCGTGCGTGCATGCAACTACTAATGAATGTTGATGAAGGGAAAGTGATCTGTCGGGATCGTGGCAAGTGGCAGTCCCTGGTCTCTGCCTACCCCTCTGGGATACAGGTCTGAGTTTATGTATGTATGTGCTTATCTACTAACTCAGCCCAATCGCGAGTAGTTCTCCTAAATCAACATTATAGATTTTCAGGTTTAGAGCAGAGAATACTGCGGCAGAGGGGTCCGATGTCAACAGCCCCCGGAGTTATTGGTTCGCGGCGACATAGCGAAAATTTGGTCGAAACAAGTAGCGATGACCCTAATCCACTTAAATATAATTATGCCGTGACCAGTAAATAGGTACGTACTTTGTCCTGGCGAAAATTAAGTGCTCGATAAATAAGATTTCTAGGGCGATAAGGCCGGGTTGCACCACTTCATAAATGTCACTTAAGTCGCCATTCAAATTGGCTTTTGTATCAAGAATTTTAGTTAAATGCTACTAAAGCCACATTTAAGAAAGTGGTGCAAGTCGGCCTTAGAGAAATAAGTAGTATACAATCAACAACACACATCCACCTTTACATACCTGCATTACAGTTGACTGTATTGCTACAGTTTGGCAAAAAGAGAAGAAATTAAAGAGTAACAATCTTATTTATAAAATGTGTGCATGAGGAGCTTCTTATTAAGCTAAAGAAGCATTTAAATGGTACCTACACCAAAAATTCCATTAATGACTTACTTTTTTTAATAATAACTGATACCTAGATGTCACAATATTTACATTATTAATTGGCTAGCCTAAGTCTTTGTTTACGAAATGAAATAAATAATGTACTTATTTATTGTTTTGGTTATTCGTTGTTTTTAACAAGCAATAACTTTGTTATATTATCAATGAACATTACATACGATATGCATGAAGCTGTGATGTCAAAATACACTTTAGAACTTTCGAGATAAAACATGAAATAAAACACACAGAAATGTAGGTAATATGCTTTATTTTAAACCAAACCATACCAGAGGCGTTTTATTCGCAATTTTACTTTGCGAATTCGCAAAACTGGTATAATAGCCGGCATATGACTTGACCAAATGACTTTGACTAAGCATTGACGTATTTCGGGTCTCATTGGTCTCATTGATTTTTTCAGACTATATTTTAATTAAAGTAACAAGTAAGAGATTGGTCCACTTATGTGCCGAGAATTATACCTTGCTGTATTTTACTTTTCTTGATTATTTAACCCTCCACAAATTTGTATTGTACTCAATAAACAATCAATCAGTGTATTCATAAATAATAATATCCACTCTTTAAGTACATAATTATAGTTTTGCATTTTACCTCTCTACAAATTAATCTGGCATCTTTGCAGCCACAACAAACCCAGAACTTACCCTTTTCCATCAACACTCGTATTATGGATACCCTAATGCTTATACATAAGACGCGACGTGTTCTATTTGTGCTCGCTCCGTCTTATCTCTTCAGTCTTCATGTCCCATCGCTTCAGTACATATTGTATGAAAGTAAATTGAAAGGAACGCGGCGTCCTTTCTGTGTCCTCGTCCCACGTCCTTCCTATCTTCCTATGTCTGGAATTAAAGCCGGTTCAATGCATGAGTTCGAGGTTTTTGAATATTCTGTAAATTAAGGACTTGAAAAGACTAAGTTTGGAGGTTTTTTGACCATTTTTTCTCCAAAATTATCTAGATTTTGAAATGGACACCTAGTTTAACTTGTAACGTTCATTAAGTCGCAGTTTCTGTGCTACTTTGAATAAAAAATTTGATTTTGATTTTATTTGGTAGACTAAGCAATACCAATACCATATCATTCCAATGGTATAACCCGCGCAAATTAAATCGGCATCTTGCGAAGAAAATCGAGTCTCCAGGTTATACCATTGGAATGCGATTGGTTACTAGATAGATAGATAGATAGAGAACACTTTATTGCACAACCAGGTGAAAGATATTACAAATACTTTCTTATATCTAAGTAGTGGCATACAACTGGCGGTCTTATCGCTTAGAGCGATCTCTTCCAGACAACCTTTGGATGAAGACTACCAATAGTGTCAACGAAACAACCATTACCGTAGTAATATGACTCTATTTAACAACTACACATTTTAGAGACTCATGACCAGCCTATATATACTCGTACGTCCCACTGTAGGGCACAGGCATTCTCTCAGAGAGAGAGACTCACCCCCCAGATTTGTTGTCTATTACTGTTTTGTCGAGCGATTTGTTCTGTGACTGAGAAGCATCTCTTGATATTTGATTGGGTACTGTTTTCAACTGACACTGGGTAGGTACTGTTTTTGGGTAGTAAGATATCACGAGTCACGCGTTTTGTGGCGCTAAAACGACAGAATTTGAGATTTAATGTTTTGGAAAGTCGCGACTTTTGACATTTAAAATATTTGTGCGCTAAAACGACAGAATTTGAGATTTAATGTTTTGGAAAGTCGCGACTTTTGACATTTAAAATATTTGTGGCGCTAAAACGACAGAATTTGAGATTTAATGTTTTGGAAAGTCGCGACTTTTGACATTTAAAATATATGTGGCGCTAAAACGACAGAATTTGAGATTTAATGTTTTGGAAAGTCGCGACTTTTGACATTTAAAATATTTGTGGCGCTAAAACGACAGAATTTGAGATTTAATGTTTTGGAAAGTCGCGACTTTTGACATTTAAAATATTTGTGGCGCTAAAACGACAGAATTTGAGATTTAATGTTTTGGAAAGTCGCGACTTTTGACATTTAAAATATTTGTGCGCTAAAACGACTGAATTTGAGATTTAATGTTTTGGAAAGTCGCGACTTTTGACATTTAAAATATTTGTGGCGCTAAAACGACAGAATTTGAGATTTAATGTTTTGGAAAGTCGCGACTTTTGACATTTAAAATATTTGTGGCGCTAAAACGACAGAATTTGAGATTTAATGTTTTGGAAAGTCGCGACTTTTGACATTTAAAATATTTGTGCGCTAAAACGACAGAATTTGAGATTTAATGTTTTGGAAAGTCGCGACTTTTGACATTTAAAATATTTGTGGCGCTAAAACGACAGAATTTGAGATTTAATGTTTTGGAAAGTCGCGACTTTTGACATTTAAAATATTTGTGGCGCTAAAACGACAGAATTTGAGATTTAATGTTTTGGAAAGTCGCGACTTTTGACATTTAAAATATTTGTGAAGCTAAAACGACAGAATTTGAGATATAATGTTTTGGAAAGTCGCGACTTTTGACATTTAAAATATTTGTGCGCTAAAACGACAGAATTTGAGATTTAATGTTTTGGAAAGTCGCGACTTTTGACATTTAAAATATTTGTGGCGCTAAAACGACAGAATTTGAGATTTAATGTTTTGGAAAGTCGCGACTTTTGACATTTAAAATATTTGTGGCGCTAAAACGACAGAATTTGAGATTTAATGTTTTGGAAAGTCGCGACTTTTGACATTTAAAATATTTGTGCGCTAAAACGACAGAATTTGAGATTTAATGTTTTGGAAAGTCGCGACTTTTGACATTTAAAATATTTGTGGCGCTAAAACGACAGAATTTGAGATTTAATGTTTTGGAAAGTCGCGACTTTTGACATTTAAAATATTTGTGGCGCTAAAACGACAGAATTTTAGATTTAATGTTTTGGAAAGTCGCGACTTTTGACATTTAAAATATTTGTGGCGCTAAAACGACAGAATTTGAGATTTAATGTTTTGGAAAGTCGCGACTTTTGACATTTAAAATATTTGTGGCGCTAAAACGACAGAATTTGAGATTTAATGTTTTGGAAAGTCGCGACTTTTGACATTTAAAATATTTGTGGCGCTAAAACGACAGAATTTGAGATTTAATGTTTTGGAAAGTCGCGACTTTTGACATTTAAAATATTTGTGGCGCTAAAACGACAGAATTTGAGATTTAATGTTTTGGAAAGTCGCGACTTTTGACATTTAAAATATTTGTGGCGCTAAAACGACAGAATTTGAGATTTAATGTTTTGGAAAGTCGCGACTTTTGACATTTAAAATATTTGTGGCGCTAAAACGACAGAATTTTAGATTTAATGTTTTGGAAAGTCGCGACTTTTGACATTTAAAATATTTGTGCGCTAAAACGACAGAATTTGAGATTTAATGTTTTGGAAAGTCGCGACTTTTGACATTTAAAATATTTGTGGCGCTAAAACGACAGAATTTGAGATTTAATGTTTTGGAAAGTCGCGACTTTTGACATTTAAAATATTTGTGGCGCTAAAACGACAGAATTTTAGATTTAATGTTTTGGAAAGTCGCGACTTTTGACATTTAAAATATTTGTGGCGCTAAAACGACAGAATTTGAGATTTAATGTTTTGGAAAGTCGCGACTTTTGACATTTAAAATATTTGTGCGCTAAAACGACAGAATTTGAGATTTAATGTTTTGGAAAGTCGCGACTTTTGACATTTAAAATATTTGTGGCGCTAAAACGACAGAATTTGAGATTTAATGTTTTGGAAAGTCGCGACTTTTGACATTTAAAATATTTGTGGCGCTAAAACGACAGAATTTGAGATTTAATGTTTTGGAAAGTCGCGACTTTTGACATTTAAAATATTTGTGGCGCTAAAACGACAGAATTTGAGATATAATGTTTTGGAAAGTCGCGACTTTTGACATTTAAAATACGCGACTGGCGTCGTCGTACTATCCAAACTGGTCTTGTAATCTGTAGTTCTTTGGCAGTCTACCGAAAGCAGTAGGTACGCCAGCATATGGATGGAACATCAAACGATTTTCGTACTTTTATCTGTAATTCGGATCTTCTCTTTGGTTGTAAGTCTGAATTTCCCAATTTTATTTTTTACTTTCATAGCAATTGATCGCGTCTAGTTTCAAGATTGTATGAAACATTAAAAAAACATGAACCTATGACGAACCGCACTGCCTTTGCAATTCGACAGCCACTATTCACAAATGTAGGGTAACATAATAATCCTTTGCATTGTACGATAATCAAAAATTAAGAAAGATTTGCTGTAGTACAAGAGATTTCGCTAGATGGCGCCTTTTTGTAATAAATGAACATTAATGTTTTTTATTTCGGACAATAATGTCCAATATTTTTAAATTAGAAAATTTAAAAAAAAATAAAACGTTGGCTTCTCAATCAACAAACGATTTAATTTTCTGCAACAGTTCAATAATTAATTCCAAAGTTTGCTCAATTTACACCATTGGTTCTAAAACAAACAAAACAACGTTGATAAAGTTGGCCGCATGCAAAGCCGTTTAAAATGCCATGTATCGGCAAAAAAAAAAAAAGTCAAGTCAACGGCAATCTGTAGATATAACAAGGAGGGGCCCGTAGGAGTCTGATAATGTTATCTACTAAAACCTAATAATTCAATCAATGAATAATTCAGAATGGCTTAATTTCGAGAAACTATTAAGTATGAATTCAGCAAAGAACTCAAAATGCTTATTTTGCAAATAAAGAATAAAAATATGTAAATGTTCCTGAAAGGGTTTAATTGAAAAGACATGGGAACCCAAAGGGGAAGGACGGCAACGGGGTGTGGGGGCGAGGGGAAGGAGAGACGCTCTCTTTCACTTAGCCTTTAGGGGGAGTCGGGGGCATCTTTTCTTTTGGGGGTGTCCAGCCGGTCGAAATTAGGATTAGGATGAGTTAGAATGATCAATCTAATATAAAAAATCGGCCAAGTGCGAGTCGGACACGCGAACGAAAGGTTCCGTACCATTATCTATACAACATTTGAATATAATAGGCTCCCACGTGATTTTTTTGCCGTTTTTTGCTCGATTTAATAACGGCAATAGGTAGACACTTGAAATATTCAAATGTTGTATAGATAATGGTACGGAACCTTTCGTTCGCGTGTCCGACTGAAATATTTATTTTATTCTGTTTTTAGTAATTGCTGTTATACCGGCAACAGAAATACATCATCTGTGAAAATTTCAACTATGTAACGGACGGACGGACGGACAGCGGAGTCTTAGTAATAGGGACCTTTACCCTTTGGGTACGGAACCCTAAAAAAACGAACAAAAGTATTCTACAGTGTGTCGGTAATGTGGCTACAGCAGCATATTGAGTACCTACTTCAGCTGTGAAAGTGGTAGAGCTTGGGAGATGTTTTAGTAAGATGGCTTGGGTAAATGAGGGATGAAAATGCTTGCCCGTGGTAAGGTTCATACCAGTGGATTGGATCTGACTACGTCGATTTGGTCAGCTCTCTGGATCATACTCAGGTCTCAGAGTCTCTCAGGTACCAGAGGCTGATAAGCATCTTGGAAAATTGCTGTAGAGTAGGCTTCACCTACTTGAACCACATTCAAGATTGAATACCTATAACTTGTGTTTGTATTTGTTCTTGTTAAATCAACTTGCTTGCATCAATTCCAAACATTTAATTAATTTGTTGAGATAGGTTCTTTATCTGATCGAACGGTAAGTTTCTTTGTCACGTTCTTTTCTCAATATGGGTCAGGTCTTGAACATGACACGCACATTGATTAAGTAACTGGTGTTTGGCGTGGTAGAAAACCAGCAAAGAGACACTTTCGCAGAAGTAAATTTAGTTTGAAGGCAGTTGAGTATTCCATCTTCGGGGACCAGTGATTAGGTATTCGTGGCAGAAGTAAGTATAAAGAGGATTACTTAGGTTTGATCAGGTGAAGTACCTATGTATTTCGGGGCTGGGTATTACAGACTGAGCATGTTGTAGATAGATAGTTGGGCCTAAGGGGCGCTTAAAATTATGAAATACATAAGCTTAGTATGAAATACTACTAGGTTATTAAATGAATAAAATATAATCGTCCAAACGCTATCAAAGTCCCAGGTTCTTATCTTAGGTCCTCGGTCGTGGCTCCTAAAAAATACTATTTACATGATTGAGCGCATAGAAATACACTTTTTGCAAAAATGAACTGTAAAAGGTTTACATTGGTGGCACTCGTGATCCCCATGGATCCCTAAAGACTGTATCGTACATGCTGTTAACTGTTACATAGTTTGTTTTGATTTAAAAAGTTTGTTTTTGTTTAAATTCTTTTTGCTTAAGCTTTATTGTTTTTAGTTTGTGTTTTTTTAGTTTTAAGTACCTACTCTTAATAGTGTTGCTGTAAAAGACGAATGATGTATACATTCCTTTGGGTGCACAGTAGATGTAAAACTCTAAATTTGTACTTTATTTGTGTGGCCCTGCCCATGTATCTAAATAAATAAAATTTAAAAAAATAATTGTGAAATAGGTAATACCTACCAGTAGCGATACGTTTTCGCGCCGACTCTGAAACGTCTAACCCTTGTAACCCAACGTGAATTCATACCTATCTAGAGTTGGAAATTACAGTAAAGCAATGTAACAAGGGCCTTACGTTCTCCTACACCCAATCGTTTATAATTACACAAGTTTCTGCCACAATTCATAGTTTTCCACATATTTCATTGCGCTAACCTACATCACCTCCGCAGATATACGTCATAGTTATTACGCCGAGTCACAAAGGATAGAGGCGACCTCTAGATTTGTGACAAGATTTAGATGGTACTGATTACACCTAAATCAATCTAAATTGTTCTAAATCAGCTCGTGGACTGTTTAGCATAGTTTCTCTTTAGTTGCCTGGACGGAGAGTCCAATAGCTGCCACTCCAACATGTTTTAGAAGGCACAACAAGAACGAGAAAAGACAATTTTGTACATACGTTAGTTAGTTCGGTAGGTTCGTCTTCGCTCGCTTCTTTCATGTCTTTTTATGTTTTTATTTATTGCCAAAAACTTAAAAGCTATACCAGGGACCCTTATTGCGTAACAAGTTCCAATACCTATATAGATTAAACTGAAACTAACTTAATCTATTTACAAATAACATTATTAGACACACACTTAGGTACTACTACAGACTACGGAGGTACTATAATATAACACATAAAGAGTGACTTTTGTGAACTCATTCAGAGAACAGAAAAATAGATCTGTAATCTCTGCGACTCGGTTTGAAATCGTGTTATTGATACTGAAGAAGCTGTTTTCAGCTTTGCCGTTATTTCAATACTTATTTTACACTCAAAAAATATATTTTACACTCTAACAAAATCCCCAAAATTATAAGTAGGTACAACCAAAAACGGGGGCGTTGTACTCATCTATACTAATAACTTTTACTACGAGGAAAACTTTGGAATCGCGAAGAAAATATTATTATTATTTATTTAACTCACTTACAGCTGACAATACAGGAGTGACATAATACGAAAGCATCAACTGTTCCATACATTTTAATGCCGCCAGGCGGTGACGTAGTGTGGAACAACCGATACTTTTTGCGATTTCGAAGTTTTCCTCTTAGTAAAAGTCGTTCGTATTGACAAGTAGAACCCCCATTTGCGTATGTATATGGGTATTCTGTTGCATCCTGTATACCAAGAGGTTTGTACCGAATGATAGTCTTACTTAATATCTCGCTCACTGGCGCTACTTAAAGCAAGATGGGTCTACTAACATACTGAAGGTGCAGGGTTGCTCTATCCAAATAGCCTACCTACCCTACCTACCTACCTAGGTTCTGAATACTCGGCGATTTTCAAGTAGACAACTACTCCGAGTACCTACATGAATGATGAACTATAAAATTAATATACACTGATTGGATACAAGACAGTTTTTCTCTAAACTAGGTGCTGCCGTCTTGTTTGCGACTGATAGATAACCCCTGCACTAGCCGGGGTCATTGAAATTGATAACCGGGTTGTACAACGAGAGTCCGGAGCTAAATGTGCTGGGAATAGGGCTGATTTTATTGAAACAGTCTACCTAGATGGTCGGTGAAGTTTTGCTGAAGTTGTTGACGGCCCACTTATCTAAACTCGCGATGTTCGTAGTGAGAATCAGCGATGGTTCAAAGATTTCCAACAGTTAATTTCGAAGTTTGCTGACGATGCGCTTAGCTTATGCTGAGTTGTCACGATCTTGCACTGACAGAGTAAGTTAAAATGGCTACTTGGATGCTACTCGTATCGTGCACATCGGCGATCTTACCTCTGTCGGTGATAAAAACAGTCAATTTTTATTCTAGTACACGATACGAGTAGCTTCCGCTTCCGTGTAGCTAAAATAGGTCATTCTGCCCGAGCGTATACTAAGATCGTGAAAATGCTGCCTTACGCTATAATCTAATTATGTACATGTCGGAGCGTGGTCAACGCCTTCTACCGGACGATAGCAATTTACAATTCTTGGATTGTTTACTCTTTGATTTAAAGTTGATAATCCGTAATAAACCTTATGTTTAATTGTCAGTTCAGATAATGAAGGTAGTTTTGAATAATGTTATTTTGAAATGACACTTTGACAGCCATGATTTACCTTGTTAGTGTCTGGGCTGTATTCAAGTTTTGTTTATGGTCAGAAACTTCTGGTTCTTAGTACGTGAATAGCCGCGCACGATTGAGTGCCCGTAGTCCTTACTAAACGTCAAGCAGTAGTGCTTAAGAACTATCTGTATTTAAAAGAAAGAGATATATGTCTGTAAGGAGTTTTTGCTTTTCAGGGTTCTGTACCCGAAGGGTGCCAAACGAGACCCTATTACTAAAACTTCACTGTCCGTCTGTCTGTCTGTCGGTCCGTCGGTCTGTCTGTCCGTCTGTCTGTCTGTCCGTCTGTCTGTCTGTCACCAGACTGTCCCCCAGTTTCTCGTACACTAACACGCTGTTAATCTACTGTTAACAGCTGTCAATTGACCAAAATGCATACAAAAAAACCACTGACAGCTGTTAACAGTAGATTAACAGCTTGTTAGTGTACGAGAAACCGGGGGTAAATCTCATGAACCGTGATAGCTAGGCAGTTGAAATTTTCACAGATGATGTATTTCTGTTGCCGCTATAACAAAAAATACTAAAAACAATAAAATACAGAAAAAACGTGATTTTTTGCCGTTTTTTCTCGATCTTTGTGTCTAATGATGTATAGATAATGGTACGGAACCCTTCGTGCGCGAGTCCGACTCGCACTTAACCGATTTTTCTCTTTGGAGAGTATGTTTCAAAGCCGTGTAGTTTAAAATTGTCCTCAGCACGGGTTAGTGCAACAAAAAGAATATAGTTAAAAAAGAATTAAAACGAAGATGAACTACATATATGGAGTGCTTTTCCTGTGCCATCCTGAACACCACCCGCAACCCATGGCATCACTCCACGCTGACTCATTACCTACTTGTGTTAACTACTACGCATCGGCATCGTCCGAGATCGGCATAAACGCGACATTAATCACTGGAGAAAAGGTAGACTTGAAGGAAAGGTTTCATTAAATTTCCTGGCTTTTTTTAGATCTCAAACTGTTGATTGCTGGTTTGGTACCATGTTATATCTATGCGGATGTTTTAACTACATAATTGCCAGTGATAAGAGTAGTCGACAGCACAATAACCGTAAAATCCGTACACCCTATTCAATTGCATTTAGAGCGCCTTTGCAACAGCAATGTAAAGGTTGATGTGCTGGTACTAAGCAGCTAATAAAGCAAAAAGAGCTCTATTATCTATTTTTTTCGGACTTCCCGGATAACCAGCACTGTAGGATGCCCAGCATCTCTTAGCACAGCTGAGCGTCAGTACTATTGTCAAGTTATCTTGTTTAAAATAATTTGTAAGTAATTTAGTGTATAAGTGTGAAAAATCTGTTCTTGGCAATAAATGGTTATTCACTCATTATTTTTTTTGCCGGTAAGAGGTCTTGCCAAGGTGTGTGGTTAACCCCTACGTAGAGAAAGAAGGCGTATAGCACGTATTGCTATTTTGTGCTCAACAAAGGCTGAGGTAAGCTAGGGCTCCATTTCATTCAACAATTCTAGTTTACTTGACAATTTGATGTAGGTCTTGCATAGGCGATTAAACCACAGATTATCAGACAGGAAGATTTGTACTCATCGGCTACGTATTGCCGACGCATCACGCAATGTACGTCGAATTAAAATAATAAACTTTTAATTGTAATTTTATGAAACGCCGCTCAGCCCTTCTATGACGTAACTATCCACTATATCGGGTTAACCATTTTGATAACTCCAAAGTGTCAAAATATGTATGTGTTATAGGCAATGTGTATAATCCGGCATTGCATAGAATGCCTAGGCATTGTATACATTGCCTAAAACGTTCAGGCAATGTGTATAATACGATTCATTTCATACATTGCCTAGGTATTGTATAAAATGCCCGAAGCGCATCAGGCAATGTGTATAATGAACAACCACGGGAAGGAGGCGAGTGCGCGGCGTGCGGGATTACCCCGTAAACAAGTTACAACTCGTTCGTTGTGTTAGTACGCAGCACTCCTTTGTTTTATGCAGACGTATTTTTTTAGTTTATGCATTGGTTCTAAACTGAGAGTGTGATCATTCATTGTTTGTGTGATTATGGAATGGAAAATGGCTACTGATCAGCGGTACTTACTAATGAAAAAAAGGTTTTACTTATAATTGCGTACTCAGAGAATCGGCTTCTACAAAGAATCGAGTGTTTATTGATGAATTTGAATTTTTTGTATCATGATCAAATTTCCATAATCAAGTGGTAAGAAATGAACAGGACGATTTTCTTAAGCATTTTTTTGGTACGGTCAAGTGCACTTAGACCTTAACACTTGCCATTCGATTTTGTCCTAATATCGCAGAAGATAAGAGAGGTGGAAATGTCAAAATGTAAAGCTCTACGTGCACTTGACTGTACGTTGTAAATGTAAATGTTTATCCGAAGGGAACTGCTATGTGAAAAACGCTGTCTACGCAAAAAAACACGTTACATACATTACCTATGCGTCAACCGGCATTCTATACAATGCTTAGGTATTCCATACATTTCCTAGGTAGAGTGTAAAATAGTTTGAACATTCATTTCACACATTGCCTGGACGACCCCAGCATTCTATACAATACCTAGGAAATGTATAGAATGCCTGCATTATACACATTGCCTATAAAATAAAATAAAAAATCAAAATCAAAATCAAATTTTTTTATTCAAAGTAGCACAGAAACTGCGACTTAATGAACGTTACAAGTTAAACTAGGTGTCCATTATAACATATGTATTTGACAGTTCGGAGTAGGCTAAATCAGACAACTCCATACAGTGGAACACTTACGCAGCGCCCCAGCACGTAATATTTTTCCGATTTACTAAGTGGCCGTAACGCAACTAAATAAATTGCATGCATATAAAAGTCGAAGAACCCGAGTTACTGATATGAAGTGGCAGTGGGCGGAGCACATAGCTCGGAGAACTGATGGCCGTTGGGGCGGTCCTGACCTGGCGACCGCGGACCGGACGACGCAGCGTGGGAAGGCCCCCCCACCAGATGGTCTGACGACCTGGTTATGGTGGCGGGGAGTCGCTGGATGCGGGCGGCACAATACCGGGAAGCTTGAAAAACCATGAGGGAGGCCTATGTCCTGCAGTGGGCGTCAAACGGCTGATGATGATGATATAAAATTCGATATGCTGTCGACTGCACAGTTATAGTTAAGCAAACATATGGAGAAACCCATTTCAGGCAGAAGCGGGAATTCAAACCCACACCCAGTATTGATTAATCGCACACACGTCAACCAGCGATGCCCTTGAAAGTATTCAGATTCTCAGCCCCTGTATTACGCGCAGTAAATCTTGAAGGATTCTTAACATCTAGTTGTAATTTTCCATACTTATTAGTATAGCAAACGTCAGGATACCGACAGGATTTGGTGCGCATAATTAGAACCCAGGGCCTATCAAATCATGCCGGAATCCTGACGTTTGCGATAGCACTTAGTATAGAATTTGAATATAGTAATATAGAAGTTCAACACAAACAGCCTTAATTATAAAACCACTTTTCATGTTAGAGGACGTACAGCAAAAAAAATTTGCTTCCAACATTTTATTTTTTAACTTTGTTGGGGCGATAAAAATGTATATGTTACGGCTAAAACCCGAAGTGCGGTTACACCTAGTTTTAGCCGGTTAGAACTAGGTGTAGCCACCTACTCTTGGTTAAATCTAGTATAAGCCGATTGTTTTTGGGTAAAACTAGGTCTAGCCGGTATCAATCCGGCTAGAACTAAACAAACCTTAGTGGCTGATGCTTATTTGAATATTGACTAGACCTAGTATCAGCCACTAAGGTTTGGTTGGACCTATTTCTAGCCGGATTGACCTAGTTTTACCCGAAAAC
Source organism: Yponomeuta malinellus (assembly GCA_947308005.1). NCBI lineage: Eukaryota > Metazoa > Arthropoda > Insecta > Lepidoptera > Yponomeutidae > Yponomeuta > Yponomeuta malinellus. Next base: position 4,651,094 of record OX371013.1, read on the forward strand.
AATCGGCTTATACTAGATTTAACCAAGAGTAAGTGGCTACACCTAGTTCTAACCGGCTAAAACTAGGTGTAGCCGCACTTCGGGTTATAGCCGTAACATATACACATACCAAATTACAGCTTTCTAGTACCACTAGGTCGCGGACGGACAGACAGACAGACAGACGGACATGGCGAAACTATAACCTAACCTAACCTAAACCTTGTCGCACTACGGAACGCCAAAAACACTCTAAAGCATTCCTCAGAGGCAGTTTATTTAATCTGTGATTACGTCCTTTCCTTGTAAAATCCCCACCACCGACTTATTTAATCGGCTTTTATTGAGTTTTTTAAGGAATCGTGTTTTTTATAAATAAGACCGTAGATGTCCAATTTATCAAGACCTCACGCTTTGACAACGTGTTTTGTTTTACAGGTTGCGTAACCCGCGCTCCCGGAAACGTACAAGATATTATCAAAAATTATCGCCGTAATTGATTTCCTTGACACCGAGGGACCTTTTGTTATTTACCAATCGGATACTTTTATCGGTAGTTAATTTTTCTTTGAATACATCTAATTGCAAGTTTACACGTGTTCAGTACGCAAACAATTATTCCACGATTCCTCTAAAACCAATCTACAACTCTACGTTCGCCTGCGCGCAAGGGTGCGGGGGGCTGTGCTCTCGGCAAGGGCACTACGTACCATCATAAATAGTAATTTTATCATAAAACTTCTATAGGCGCCGTAGCCTGCCGAGTTACTATAACATTTGTGTTGTATGCACTAAATTGTGTTTAGTTAACTTACATTTGTGATGTTTATGATAAATAAAGACTCTTTTTAAACAAACAAACAATCTACAACTCTGTTTATTTAATCTACGTGGTTACGTCTTTTCCTTGTAAAATCTCCAGCACAAACTATTTCAATCGGCGTTTTCGAAGTGTTTTAAGGAATCGAGTTTTTATAAATAAGATTGTAAGTAATGTTTAAGTTAAATAATACGACGTGTGACTAATATGACAGTCACTTATAAGTTGCATGTTAACGATTTATTCCCCGGTTTCTCGTACACTACCAAGCTGTTAATCTACTACTGGACCCCCTTAACTGGCCAACTGACAGCTGTTAAGGGGGTCCAGGGTGTAACCCTAGCGCCACAGAGGAATATATATATATATATATATATATATATATATATAAAATATATATATATATAAAAGATATATATATATATATATATATATATATATATATATATATATATATATCTTTTTTTACAGATAAAATTTGCAAAACGTGTCAGTAGAATCTCTCAATCATGTTAATAGCGATTTTAAGGCCCATGGCCCTGAACCTAAGGCAAAAAACCTAGGACACTAGATAGTGTAGGGAAGAGCGGGTGATCGTAAGGGACGGCCGGTCCGACTAATGTTTGTCGGACGTTATATTTGAAGAAAGAAGAAGAAGAAAAAACATGTATTATAAAAGCAATGCACACGCCACAATAACAAAACAAAAAAACAACAAAGAAAATATTTCAACAGAAATGTTATAAAAAAGAAAGGAAAACGAAAGGTCACGGCTTGTCACTGCTGCTATAAATGGCAACTGACTCAGCAGTATGCTGAGAGTCAAGCCTTCAGCGCTGATTTTCAGTCAGTGCCCGGAGTTACCCCGCGAGCGTCACATACCGCGATGTGGTACAATCGTGAGCAATACTATATATAGTAGAATACTATGTAATACAGAATAATAATTATATACAATAGGATACGTATTATGTATACAGTATGAAACATATACTTAAATTGTTTTTATTAAGTCACTAAATAAACTACGATATACTCAAATAAAATCATACACAAATGAATAAAGGTATATAGCCAGCTTAAAGTATGTTAAAAAATTATGAATATAATTAAATTTATATGTACATAAATATATATATATATATATATATATATATATATATATATATATATATATATATATATATATATATATATATATATATATATATATATATATATATATATGTTATAGGCAATGTGTATAATGCAGGCATTCTATACATTTCCTAGGTATTGTATAGAATGCCGGGGTCGTCCAGGCAATGTGTGAAATGATATTGAATGTTCAAACTATTTTACACTTTACCTAGGAAATGTATGGAATACCTAGGCATTGTATAGAATGCCGGTTGACGCATAGGTAATGTATGTAACGTGTTTTTTTGCGTAGACAGCGTTTCTCACATAGCAGTTCCCTTCGGATAAACATTTACATTTACAACGTACAGTCAAGTGCACGTAGAGCTTTACATTTTGACATTTCCACCTCTCTTATCTTCTGCGATATTAGGACAAAATCGAATGGTAAGTGTAAAGGTCTAAGTGCACTTGACCGTACCAAAAAATTGCTGCAGAAAATCGTCCTGTTCATTTCTTACCACTTGATTATGGAAATTTGATCATGATACAAAAAATTCAAATTCATCAATAAACACTCGATTCTTTGTAGAAGCCGAGTCTCTGTTAGTACGCAATTCTAAGTAAAACCTTTCTTTCATTAGCCATTTTCCATTCAATAATCACACAAACAATGAATGATCACACTCTCAGTTTAGAACCAATGCATAAACTAAAAAAATACGTTTACGGGGTAGTCCCGCACGCCGCGCACTCGCCTCCTTCCCGTGGTCGTTCATTATACACATTGCCTGATGCGCTTCGGGCATTTTATACAATACCTAGGCAATGTATGAAATGAATCGTATTATACACATTGCCTGAACGTTTTAGGCAATGTATACAATGCCTAGGCATTCTATACAATGCCGGATTATACACATTGCCTATAACATATACATATATAGGTATACTTAATTAAAGAAAAATAAATAAAAATATATAGATATATACAATATTGCCTGGCCCTACCATGCGATTACAGGCTTCACGGATTGGAGGGGGAATGTCGTTCCAACACTTGGACGCCGCAAACCTGAAACTTATGGTATGTCATGTGAAACATTTTGCTTACGCGATGCAGGAATGTTGGAGTTTATAGTGCGCGTGCAGAGTAGACATGTGCTCGCGTCAGAAACGGCCGTTTTTGGCATAAATGCTATCTAGTTCCAGGTTCATGATCCTAGGTTCTTTGTCGTGGATCCTAAGAATCACTGTTAACATGATTGAGAGATTGTACAGACAATCTGTAAAGAAAGATATGATTTTGTTTCCTCGGTGGTGCTAGTGTTACTCCCTGGACCCCCTTAACATTAACAGTAGATAATCTGATTCACGCTAGTCTGTTGTCAAAGGAAAAACGTGGCCACAGTTTATTTAAACTGCCTCTGTGGAGCGTTTTAGAGGAATTGTATTTCTATACGTAGCACTGTTAGACTACTGGGCATCACATTCTCTTATTTCACGTCAAACTACCAGCAAAAAATGATATAAATTTAAATAGCATCAAAGATATTGATTTTAGCAACAGTCGAGCATCCCTGTGTCATACAGTACCGTGCGATACGACTATCTAACCTTCACTCTTGCCATTAGTAAATTATTATCCAGCCCCTAAATAAAACAAGGCAGATACTAAAATACCAATAGTAGGTCCTAAAGCAACAAACAAGTCTATGGTAATACCTAAGCATTGTTTCAGAGCCAGCCTAGAGTAGTTGGGAGATAAGGTAACTCTCTTAAACTCATACTTAGAAAAACATAACATATTGACAAATGAACAAAAGGGATTCCGCCAAAACAAAACCATTAACATGGCAATTTTTGACTTTTTAAACATTGTCATGACCTGTGTAGATTCCAAAATTCCTGTATGCACACTCTACATGGATATGACCCAAGCGTTTGATTGTGTAAATCATAGCATTTTATTAAACAAGCTTGAAGCATATGGTGTGCGAGGAAATGTAAAGCAATTGATAGAATCATACTTACAAGAAAGGACCCAAATCACACAAATAAAACGTATTAACCCGAAATCTAAAAAAGAAGAGACCTTTATGTCTTGTGAGCGGCGTGTCTCTACCGGAGTGCCACAGGGCAGTGTACTTGGCCCCTTATTATTTATTTTGTACCTAAACGACTTGCCAACGTCAACAAAAAATCCTATGTCTCTTTTTGCTGATGACAGTACCGTCACTGTACAATGTAAACAGGACTGCAATTACGAAAATGACATTAATCAATCTCTGCATTCAATTATAGAGTGGCTAAATAATAACAACCTACGGGTCAACCTAAAGAAAACAAATCTCATGCAATTCGCTCAAAGAAAGCCAACAATAACAGACCTTAATATACATCACGGAGACATATGCATTAGAGAGGTATTCACCACAAAGTTTCTAGGATTAACTATAGATAATCATCTTAATTGGAAAGCGCATATTGCAGAACTATCAAAAAAACTAAGTTCATCAGCCTACCTGTTGTACATGCTATCTCCTATCACAAACGTTGATGCTGTGGTTACGGCCTATCATGGGCTTGTAGCTTCAGTGCTGCGATACGGCTTGATATTTTGGGGGAACTCTACGGAGAGAGAAACAGCATTCAAAGCACAAAAAAGGTGCATAAGAGCCATGTTCCGACTAAAACCAACCGATAGTTGTAAGCCTTATTTTAAGAAACACAATATCCTGACACTTCCATCTATGTATATATTAGAAGCAGCTTTATTTGTGAAATCGAATCCAGATTTATTTAAGCGGATCTCACATGTTAGTAATAGATTGCAACGGGACACTAGTAGAGTCTGCATCCGTAAGGCAAACACTGCGTTAATGCAAAAGAGTATATTTTGTATGGGACCTACAATATACAACAAATTACCTAGTGCCCTAAGAGAACTCGATACAAATTTGTTCAAAAGTAAATTGAAGAAAATATTATCCGAAAAATGCTATTACACTGTAACGGAGTACTTGTCTGAAAGATTTTAATATCTCGACAGTTGACATACATACTATACTTGATATACCTAGTTCTAAGTTTGACATGCACTATCTTAGTTTTAATTACTTATAGTGATTTTGACAATTTTAATTTGCTCTGTTTTATTATTATTATTGATCATGTAATAATTATTAATTAACAATTAACGATTTCCATAAACTTATATATTTTTTTGACACCTGACATTCCAATTTTCTCGGTTTTATTGTAATATTAACCCATAATAATTAAGTAACGGCGCTCTCTCCTACCAAAAATTTGTATGTCTACAATGACAAAACATGCAGAACAAATATTTATTATTGTACCATCTATGCATACTCATGTTTCACAAATAAATATCTTTATCTTATCTTTATCTTAGTAAACTCAATAACAAGGAAAAGGGCGCCTGGTTCGCACCTAGACCGAATTCTTGGAATTTTGAATTTTTTTTTTACTCTAAAAAGAAATAATTGTACAATTACCTGCACACAACACTTAAATAGTGCCAAACTATTCGGGTAGGGTAGGTGGGTTCTTGCCTGGTGGATACCCTGTGCTATGGTAACCAGGCAAGAACCCACTCCTCTGTTTTGGAACTCAAGTACGTGAACCGCTAAGCCAAATAGCAATCAAATCTAATCTGCTTTAATTGGCTGTCGGTTATTTTATATGCCCTTTGGCAAGCTGACACCTTATAACAGGAGATTAAAACATTGTTATTGTACAAGAAACCAGGTGTAAGTGACACTCTCGCCCCAAATCAAAAAAGCTTTCTAGGACTTACTTTAGGGGTCATGTATGAAGTATGTCACACTGATTTCGTGATTTTTTACCCCTCCCTCATCATTGTCACAATTAATCACATTCGTGAGACCTCCCTTGCTAGTGTGAAGTCACATATTTTGCAATTTTTACAACTAGAAATTGATTAATTAAAACAGCAGTTCCAAAATTAGTGTTATTTCCATTTAAATTATGTTTCAACATCATATCAAACATTTAGAAAAAAAAAACAAAACAATACATAAATTATTGATTATATTATATTCTTGAAATGTGTTGTCGTAATACTTATAACCCCTCTGATGCCTTGTGACACATTGTCACCCCCCTCTACGACCCTTAACATGTAACATACTTTATGGATGGTCCCTTAGATGCAATTTTAAGGACTGGATAGTTCTTAATTTGTATTTTTCATTTTACATAATATAGAGGGCTTTTGTAGTTTCAACAAATTAGAAGCTTACATAGTACATTATTTTATTTTAAATCCATTCTCCAGGTTGGCATTCAAGCCTACATTGTTGTTCTCAAACAATTTACCAAATAACGAACTGTATAATTCATTTGAGCTCTCCTCCGACCATGTCATAGACTTTTCAGGGGCCATATAGTTGACTAACTGATTATGTACTACATATTTTATCTTCCTACCTTTAGTGGCCTTGGTGTCGACTTTCCGTTTCATTTTACTTCTCATTTGCTGCAGAGCGATCCACTGTCGACTTAATTGCACAGGGTCTGAAATATCTGCTGATTTGCATTCTATTAACTCCCTTAGTAACTGGTGATAGAAGTCACTGTCATCAAATATCTCTGTTATGTACTCATCATTGACTTTCCTGTCTCTTATCACCGAGTAGACTTCTGCTCCAATATCTTCTTTGTGCTCTTCTATCAAAGGTTGACTTTTGTAACCAACAATATCATACTCCGATCTCTTCAACTGAGTTCTCCTAATGAGTTTGTTACGGTCCGAAAGAATATACAAAATCTGTTGCATTATTGTGTTTCTTGGAGCATTCTTGATACTAGTTGCTGTGGCCAATCTAGTTTTGTCATTCCACTTTTGTATAGTGGAATCACGGAAAGTCTTGAATGCTTTATGCGTTACTGCTAGGTCTTTTTCATACTCTTCTAGTTTATGTTTCTTAGCTACAGTGATAGTAGACTTAGGGCCAACATTTTCTGGTTTTGACGCATCTTCATCCTCAGTGTCGCTAGGAATCTCCTCATCCTCTGTGTCACTCGGTATTTCCTCGTCACTCTCTGGTTTCTTCTCATCCTTTTGTTCATCTCCTACAGATTTCTTAGATGCTGTTGTTGATATTGAATTTGTTTCAGGGAAGCCTTTGAGCAGCATTTTTTGGAGGTTTAGCAATCTGTAATAGGAAGATTTAACATTAGAAAAAGAGGTTGATGATGAAGAACTGATGTTGTACAGAAGTGTCAAAAGAAGAGAATATTATTCCAAGAATTTAAAACAAAAAGTTTCACTTACTTGTCCAAAACATTTGTAACATTAGCTTTAGTGGTGTTGCACTCTTCATCAAACTCATTAATCCCCTTCAACTGCTCATGTGTTTCTGGCAAAGGCATCTGGTTGGCTGTAGCCATGCATCTTTGTAGATGGATTCTCATCTCCAGCAGGCCTTCCCAGAGAAGAAGTTGGTTCCGGACACAATGTCCTTTCTTGGCTTCCTCAGATACATTCTGTTTTTTTATATGTTCAAAGTTTTCTGGCATTGGCTCATCAAGTTGACTGATATCATAACCTTCACCATCATCATCACTGCCCTCTTCATCATCTTCAGAACCGTCACTACCGGCGATTTGTTTCTTCAATAGTGTAATACTGTAATCATCACTTTCTTCTGCATCATCGGATTCTGGATCTGTCTCTTCTTTCATACTGCTTTTTTCTTCGTGGTCCATGTTTGAAACCTCGGAGCTACTTGCTATAGCATCTTTAATTTTCGACGTTATCTTTGAATTCGCAATTTCCTCCTCACTTTCGATATCGGATGCCCCAACATCGCCACTCCCTTCAGGTTGATCCGAACAATCTTCTCCGAATCGTTTACCTGAATCCACGGTTCCTTCATATTTCTTACTTATTTCACTGAGTAAATTAAAGTTTCTCTTGCGGAAATCGCTAATGGCAGCCTCGTCTTCGCTCCCTGAAGAGCTGAAATCTACACGTGATAGTGTTATGGGTTTAGTACCAAACACCAAGTCATCCTCGATGTCGGCACTAGCTTTTACAGTGAGGGCATCTGCTATCTTATCAGATAAGGTTTTGGAAGACTTCTTTCGCTTGAATTTCATTTTTATTTGTAGTTTTACAAAATATAACCTAACAACAACATGCACACGGGCCACTGACAGATGGATTGTTGACACAGACAGAACAAGAACACTGAAGATCCACAGATCGGGCGTGGGTAAAAATTATCGATATATCGGTTTTTTTTTTCCGATATATCGATTTTCGTTTTTTTTTTTCGGATATCTAAATCGATATTTTTTTAAGAGCTCTGCTCAAGCTTCGTAATAAAGCAAATTATTATTTAGTTATTCAACAATAACTAAATAAATAATACTTTAATAGTTTACCTAACAAATAATCGCGATTAGACACGTTAAGTATAACTAAATAGTAATTCAGTCCCTTTCTTATAATAACAGTCAGACACACAGTCAGTGAGGACAGTCAGTTAGTTTGGATGGTGTCACTCAATGTCAGTGACTGATTGTGTCTGTAAGTGTTTGTTTGCATTTTTCTTGCAGTCGTTATTGGGCAAAAATACCAATATATCGGTATATCGATATTTTTGCTTCGATACATGATCGATACTTTTTATATCGATATTTTTTTCCACTTGCCAGCCATATCAAACCATGGATGTAATAATGGTTTATTTTTTATTTACAATCATAAATTAATATTCGTTATAATGGTTGAAACTCTCGAAATGACATTAGTTTTTATTAAAGGACTTTCGGCTGCTAGGCAATGATATATTGTCATTATGCTAAACATAAACGAATAAGCTTTATGTAATCGAAACAATAGTAGCCGGTGTTATACATCACTACTTATGATATGACAACTGAATTGAATAATCGCGCGAACCGCGAAAACTTGACGGCTGTTTCGGTTACCTACCTACCGTGTTGTTTATTTTGGAATACAGTGAATTCACGAAAAAGTAAATAAAAATGGTTAGAAAAGCATTACCAGATGCTGTAACTTGGCTGAGTGAAAAAATTGATGTCGAACAAAATGGCTCTACCACCCTCCATTTTTTTGAGTAAGACTCCCCATTCATAACCTCTGAACTTTGATTATAAATATCGTAATATTCATGTCGTGCATATAATTTAATCAAAGCCTACGAAGGTCGTCGCAGCTTCTCTTAACTACCGATTAGCTACGTAGCTACTTTTAACTACCAATTAGCTACGTAGCTACTCTTATTTGAACGTCAAGTCAACGCTGACCATTCTAACGTCCAAATTATTACAGATCATTCCAGTTCAAGACACTCACGGCGTCCATCGGTGACTTTGTGCTGGTCTCCAACGCTGATGCGGCAGAACCCGATACTGAGGAGGGATGCGACGCGGCGCGTATCGTGGCTCTCTACGAGAACCGCGCAAAAAAGAGCGACCCGTTCCGGGCGCGGGTTCAATGGTACACCAAGCCCTCAGACCTGCCTCCCGGGGCGATATGCGAGATAGAAAATGTGCAGTTCTGCGACAGAGAGGTAACATTGTGGAGTGAATTATATCAGAGATCACAAATTGTGCTGCATTTTTGGTCCTAGCAACTTGTTTTGTAAAGATAAAGTGTGCTGTTGTGAATTTCAAAGTAAGCCAAACAGATTTTATTTTAGTGGCATATAACATTCTTAGAGGTGGTAGATGAGAGATGGCATTTGAGGGGAAAATACTCTTAAATAAAAGAATGTTTGCACCCATATCCATATCAACATAGCATTTAAGGTCATTGTACACAAAATTATGTTATACTGGCTATACATGATTATTGTTTAGAAATGGCCCTGCAAGCTGAGAAAAACCTATTAACAAAAAAACATTGCAGTTCAAACTATACCTATGAATGTGTAGGTAGGGCTTAATATGTCCCTGAGTATTCACACTTGTATACTATTTTTTACTGCTCATTCCAGGTGGTAGAAGACCACAGACCATTTGACACAGATGTCTCTATTGAAACCTTCTTCAAAAAGTGCCAAATCACACTTTCCCTCACTAGCGAGAACCCAGATGAAGTTATCAAAGAGCAGCCCTACCATTACATCTGTCGGTACAGAATTACAACTCTGAGCAAAAGGAAGTTTAACATAGAGCCTGTGCTAGAACAAGAGAGGAAAGCTTTGGAGTATCTTGGGACTCCTAAGAAGAATATATTGAATTCCCCAAAAAGACGGACTTCCAATACCCCCAGTAGTTTAGTAAAGAGAATGGGCCGAGTTTCCCTATCAGAGCAGAAGAACTGGAGCATCAGCAAAGCAGATGGAACCAAGTTGCTATTAAAAAGAGCTATTTTGGCCGACAAGGTTGAAAAGGATTCACCCAAGAAGGCCACACCGAAAAATACTCCACAGACAAACTTAAAGACACCTAAAAGCGCCAATAAAGTCACTAATAAGGTAGAGGAGCTAATTTCCATGGAGTTAGAAGAAACCTCTGATGAGGAAATACCAACTTTGATTATCAGGCAGCATGTACCAACAACTCCTAAAAGAAAACCACCGGCTCCAAAGCCTGTTCAAGAAACACCTAAAAAGACTTTGAACTTTGATGATGAAGACACAGGTGACAAATTTACCTACTCAGCGACAAGAAGTGGCCGAGTTAAGAAAAACCCGATAAGTTACTTAGAAGAAGAACTATCACCTATCAAGAGAACTCCAAGGAAATCTGTAAGAAAACGAAACATAAGTGACGAAAGTGACAATGAGTTTGTTCCACCAGTGCCTCAGACCCCCAAGACTCCAAAGACCCCTAGGGCCCCTAGAGTGGCTAGGACCCCCCGAGGGACCCCTGGCAGGACCCCCCGAGAGACCCCTGGCAGGACCCCCCGAAGTGTATCCAGGAAAATCATGACCAGCCAACTCACTCCAACTCTGCATACTAGAGCCCATTCTGTGGAGAAAGCTATTGGTGAGTAAATTCTGGCACGTACTTGTGAGTGTTCTCAAAGAAAGTAAGCAAGTACTCCTTTATATGGGATAGATTATACAACATACACGAGAGAACAATTCCTTCATCCCTAGCTGAATAAACAGCATTGCCACCTTGTGTAAGCTTGTATTCTCTTTGCAGATTATGTCAAGCAAAATAAATCTTTGCCAGGACGCGAGAGTCAGATGGAGGAGATATTGTCATTTGTGAGGACCAAGCTTTGTGACAGAACTAGTGGGTAAGTGAAGTTGATACATTGATTGTTTCATCTTCAAATTTCCACGACAACGCGCCCGTTCATTCAGCGCGTGTGGCCAAGGCTGCTATTCAGGAGTGTGGTTTCCAAGAAATTAATCATCCACCGTACAGCCCAGACCTGGCACCTAGCGACTATTTTTTGTTCCCTAACCTGCAAAAAGAGCTTCGTGGAAAGCGATTTTCGGACGATGAAGAGCTCAAAGCGGCCATAAATTATCATTTATCACAGAAGGACGAAAATTATTTTTTGGGGGGTATGATAAAGATGATTTCGCGATCTAGTAAGTGTATTGAAATTGCAGGGGACTACATAGAAAAATAAAATTATTTCAGGTTTTTCTATCTTTTCTTTCATATCTATGCCGAGAATACTTTGAACGCTAAATCAAAACGTTAAATCCATGTTGTTATGATTCCACAGTCTACACCCATCTTAGATAATGTTTAAAGTTTAATGAAAAAATTCACTCATGAGAGGCAAGGGCTCTACCGATAAGCTACCAACGCTTTCCACCTTACGCAATCAAGGCACGTTATAAGGCTAGTGGGTGACAAAAGTTACGTCTTCTACCATCCCACAGCTGCATGTACATATCGGGCGTCCCGGGCACCGGCAAGACGGCGACGGTGAACTCGGCGCTGCACCTGCTGAAGGCCGAGCCTGGCCTTCTGGACTTCCAGCTGGTGGAAGTCAACGGCATGCGGATCGCCGAGCCGCGGCAGGCCTATGTGCAGATCTACAGACAGCTCACTGGTATGACTGAGGTATTGCTTGGATTCGATGATCTCAGGCAGACTGCTGGGAACGGCTGGATGTGGTGGCAGAGGACAGAAAGAAGTGGCGTGGCCTGTAGGATGTCCAGCAGTAGTCGGGTATGGACTGATTGATTGATAAATTGCTCTTTTGAAACGAGACAGGAAAGAACTGTAGGTCCATTAATTCCTAACACATGGTTTCACTGTTTAGGGTTCCGTACCCGAAGGGTGCCAAACGGGACCCTATTACTAAGACTTCACTGTCCGTCTGTCTGTCTGCCCGTCTGTCTATCCGTCTGTCTGTCTGCCCGTCTGTCTGTCTGCCCGTCTGTCTGTCTGCCCGTCTGTCTGTCTGCCCGTCTGTCTGTCTGCCCGTCTGTCTGTCTGCCCGTCTGTCTGTCTGCCCGTCTGTCTGTCTATCTGTCTGTCTGTCCGTCCGTCTGTCTGTCTGTCACCAGGCTGTATCTCATGAACCGTTATAGCTAGGCAGTTGAAATTTTCAGAAAGAATGTATTTCGGTTGCCGCTATAACAACAAATACTAAAAACAGAGTAAAATAAATATTTAAGGGGGGCTCCTATACAACAAACGTAATTTTTTTTTTCGTTTTCTGCTCGATATTAAGAACGGCAACACGCTTAAAGGTACACGCTTGAAATATTCACAAAGTATTTACTTGAAATATTCGCTTCAAAAATAATTAAAATAAAATAGATATTTAAGGGGGGCTCTCATACAACAAACGTGGTTTTATGCCGTTTTTTCTCGATCTTTGTGTCTAATGTTGTATAGATAATGCTACGGAACCCTTCGTGCGCGAATCCGACTCGCACTTGGCCGGTTTTTAGCCTTCTGTATCCTAAATTATCTCATACTATTATTTTTATCTGTATTCCTGGAGCGTAGTTTACATTTTCGTTCAATCTACACGCCAACGAAGTCGCCGACACACCTATTTAGATTTTGTTCGTAATCCGACTCCGACTTCCCGACGCCCCGAGGTTTCCGGAAATTTTACGAAACCAGTGGAAAACCTCTTTTCTTTTCAATACATTAACCGTGCGAACGTGAAGCGCCAATGGAATAAACCATCTTTCAAAGACAGTAGCTTGACAATAGTTGCAAGCACTTTTACACTAATAGAATCCAGGGCCTGGTTTCAGGATTTATGTGCGTAATTTTGTAATCAGGTAAATCAGTGGCGTGGGAGCAGGCTTGCTCCCTACTTGAGAAGAGGTTCACAAATCCTGGACCGAGGAGAACACCCACAGTGCTGCTCGTTGACGAGGTAAGCGGAGCCTTCTATGAATTCAATTCAATTTTAGTCAGTTTCAGAATTTATGTTGAGCAGAAACTCCACATTTATTTATCCTTTTCCAAAAACGATATAATCGTAAGTCCGCCTTTTAAATAGTAAAAACAACCTTTACGGGTAAACAATACGTAGCCATGGCCAAGACACTGGGTGGTCCTATAGTGACCATCAATGTATGTCTGTATTGTTAGTTAGTTAGTTAGACCTGAGATTTCCGCACTTAGCCTCATGGTTGGGCCATTGTACGTAGCAAAGCTGTGAGCTCACTCCAGCCAGCCTATCTCTTTCCAGAAGGCCAGCAGTGCTCTGATGTCACTACAGGCCTCCTGAAGGGATCCCAGCTTCCCAATGATGGCGGTCCGTTGCTTTTCCACGCCTTCACAGTGAATGGTCACGTGGGCGGGTGTTTCCTCTTCTTTGAGGCATCCCCGGCAAACCGGGCTGTCGGTTAGTCATAGCCATGTTGTGAAAATGTCTATTTAGTGAGCAGTGCCCTGTTAGGATTGCCACAGCTTTGCGCAGATTATCCCTTCTCAGACGCAGCAGGCTACGTGAAAGACGTTTCGAGATCGTCGGTAGAGCCTCCTTGGCTTGTCTGCATTTGGTTTCCGTTCTCCAAAGTTCAGCATGCTGGCTTTCTGTTCGTGACCTCAGCCATTTCCTAAACTGGTTGCATGGGAGTGGGATCAGGGGTTCCGGTCCTTCCACTGTAGTTTCCGAGCCTCTTCTAGCGAGTTCATCCGCAGCATCATTTCCCAGTATGCCTGTATAATGCACGGCAGATAACTTGAACGAAAATCCGCATAGTCGGGAAGAGCTTGCAAGTTATTTGGCGGGCGGGCATTATACCTGTTGTAGACTCACGGTGTGATTTATTAAAACATGATTCCCTTAATAATTGAAACACGTATACATAGACTGTGGTTAAGTCTTTCACTTGTATCGTCGCGCCAAGGACTACTTATACGGCTTTTACGGAGTATTATAAGGAATCGTGTTTTTATAACACCTTTAGTATTTTATTAGTTTTTCGATATAAGAAATCATTTCTTTAACACAAAATCAATTCCTTCCCTGGCCGTGCGAAATAAAGTGTTCTCTATCTATCAATTCTTCACATCTTAAACTCGCAATAGAATTCCCCATAACTCCCAAACGCCTTCCTCCCAGCTGGACGCGCTTTGCACGCGGCGCCAAGACGTCCTCTACAGCATCATGGAGTGGGCAGCGCACGACACGGCTCAGCTGGCCGTGATAGCCGTGGCAAACACTATGGACCTGCCGGAGAGGGCGCTAGCGGCGCGCGTGGCCTCCAGACTGGGGCTGACGCGGTTAACGTTCCCGCCATACACGCATACGCAGCTGCAGTGTATCGTTGCCACAAGGCTGGTCGGGGCGAATGTGTCGGCTGACGCTGTCCAACTTATTGCCAGGTTAATGTTTGATTTTGTGACGTCATCTGCTGTAAAACTCCAATGAGTTAGTTGGACAATTTCTTGGAAGGGAACAATTTCAATTCCGATGTGACAGTCTAAAATGCCTTTAACAACTTTATCGGTTCTCGCTCAGGAAGAGGCACGAAAGAGAAAATGATCACTAGAGTGACTATTCATCAGAGTGCATAGTCTAATTTCGCCTTAACGATCTATCTAATCACCCAATAAACAAAGCCCACTGTTGGGCATACGCCTCTTTTCTGTGACGCCAACCCAACCGGTCCTTTGCTAGTAAAGACTAAGTCCAATGTTTCCCAGCTGCCTTCACAACAATTCAGCCCCGCCTTAACGATACTAAAGGTCTAATCACAAACTTCTCATCTCGTTTTTCAGGAAAGTAGCCGCAGTGTCGGGCGACGCCCGCCGTGCGCTTGCCCTCTGCAGTCGGGCCTTGGAGCTCTCCGGCCCAGAGGGTGCAGGCCTAGCGGAAGTCCAGAGAGCGCTGGCTGAGACCGCAGCTAGCGCGTCTGTCGCCGCCATAAGGCACTGTTCCCCGGCTGAGAGGCTGATGCTGCGTGCTGTAGCAGCTGAGGTAAGTTTTCCTACTAGACTGGTGACTCTGACCATAAACGCCGAGTAGCTCCGGCCTCAGGCCCCGAAGGCGCATGCCTAGCAGAAGTTCAGAGAACGCTGGCTGAGACCGCGGCTAGCGCGTCTGCCCGCCACAGGGCACTGTTCCCCGGCTAAGAAGCTGGTGCTGCGAGTTATATTGCAGCTAAGTTCTTTTATGAGCCTAGTAACAAACTAGGTACACGGTAGCCTACCCGGGTATTATGCGAAGATTCTCCAGGCTTTACCTCTTCTCGATGGCAAACCAGGTTCGCCATCGAACCATCGGTTGGGCTTTGGCTAAGACCGCAGGTAGCGCTTCGTATAAATGGGATTATTCTAGTGACAGCTAAGCCAAGCTCCAGCGGGCATTTACTGACGCCACCTCGAGTGAGAACAATCTATAGGTATGTGGCGACCTATTCGCTGCCCGTACCACGGATACCGGGCTAGTGAAACGGTCGCAGCGCATTACACTGCGCGCAAGGTAGTTATAGCAACCGTAGTAAACAGATGCCTTGAAAGATTCCTCTCGGTTTCGCGATAAAATGCATTGGGGATCATTTCCGACTTTAGTACTTATTACAGCAACCAGCAAACATACAGGGAATTTGGTTTCTCCAGGTGGAGCGGACCGGCACAGACGAGACCACGCTGTCGCGCGCGTTGCAAGCCGCATCCGCCATAGTGGCTCTGGAAGGGCGCCCCTACCGCTGCGCCGCGCAAACGCGCGCGCCGGCGCCCGCGCAAGCGCTGGCCGCCTGCGCGCGCCTCGCCGCCTCCAGGCTGCTTCTGCTACAGCCCAAAGCGGCTGAACCCAGGCTTCTACTGAACGTCAGCGCTGACGATGTGCATTACGCTACGAGACAGATTATGGTGTGACTGTTCGTCACGTCCTTGCCTGGTTACCTTGTCACAGGGTCTCCAGTTCGGGACCAGGGACACGTGTTGTGTTGTGTGGAAGTTATAATTATGATTGATTGAAGCTTTACAAGCGTGTTTGACCTTTCGCTCGCACGTTTTTTGTGATTGTAAAGGAATGAGTAAGTTTTTTCAAGCATAGCAATAATAGGCAATAAGAATTAAAATTACAGTCATATTAAAAATACTTGAATTTTTATATACATTTTTAATTTATATACAAATTTACAGTCATCTTTAAAATGTCCATGATTTGATTACCTATCAAAGCCTCAGACCACATTTTTATCAAAAGTAGTTTATAAGAGGCATTCCTGTGTTAAACCTGCTTTAAAGCTCCGTCTTAAGATTGTTTTAGTGGGATCGACTTTTTATAAATCTAATATATAAAAATCACGTTTCAGTGTTTCTTATCGAACTCCTTTGAAACAGCTTCACCGGATTTTATGATTTTTTTTTTATATTCGGTAGGTCTGAGAATAGGTCGTAGGCTAATTAATATGGCAAAACAACATTTGCCGAGTCAGCTAGTATGACTATAAATGTTTGATTGAGAAAAAATGCTTGAAAGTTGTGTTAAGTTGACCATTGTAATAAGTCTCAGAATAATAAATCTTTATTTATTATGAAATTATGAAAAACAATTGTCGACTTGCACTTTTTCTTCATTAATGCTACATGTTACATTTAAAAAAGTGGAGCAAGTAAATGAAAATTGAAATAAGTCTTAAAATGTTTGTGATTTTATTTTCTAGTGTCTATTTTGTACAGAGATGCAAATCTGATTAAACTGATGATGACTCTGACAGATATTCTCGCGTTCGTATCGCTGACCCAATTGTAGCATGAAAAAAATCTATTCTCTCGCTATTAGGGTCAAAATGCCAGTTGGCCAAAGGGCCAGTTTAGATGCAGTGCTGTGCAGTCAGTTACTGCTTCAAAACTGGGCAGTCCACTTGCAGTCGATGTGCTGTTCTACGAATTGCACATTAACCGCTTGCTAACTACATATTTGTGTGGAGTCCTAATAGTTGGTTTATTGGTTTCGGTGAGCGTGCTCATGGTGAGAAACGAACATTGGCTCTTGAAATGCAGTTCCAAACAGTTCAACTGCATTACACAAACACTCAGCATACGTATACGTTGGTGTGCCATTTTTAGAAGGAGATGGACTGTATATTGTATGTTTCCTGCACTATGAAATAATACATTTTGTGCCTTTTACTATGTGACTTCTGCATGTAACAATTCAATTGTAATATTTATTGATATAATCAGCCCATACTTTGTTGACTGAACAGATAACGACATTGAATCTTAAATAAATATTTTCCATAAATCAACTCTTTTATTTCAAGGCCCACCGACTTGTAGTATCTTGATGAGAGCCTCAACATTATCATCTATGACAGCTTGCCTGCTCGCTACAACTGCTGCCTTACTATTCTTTCCAACTGAAAAAAAATAACGTACGTTAGCAAAGGACAGCCCGGGTTCGTGATCTAGATACATCTGTACATTAGACAGTGCCAATCATAGTGGCTGTGGACTGCATTACTGACTTGTCCGATGTTAGAGGTGAGGAAGCGTACCTAATTAATAGAACGCTTATTTTTATTTACACTTAAAATAATAACAGAATATCGGGCGCAGAATCATCATCACGATGTTATTAAAATACTAATCCTTATTACCTCAGAACACAAAAAGAAGCTTATTACTCATGTCATATTATTACTTTTATATTGTGTAATGGTTGTGATCTGTTTTGTACACCAAATAAAATAAGTTATTAAAAAAAAATGTTAAAAGATATGTAGTTATCAAAATATAAGGTACCCTGATATTTTGTACAACGTGTAATAGGTACGTGCGATTCTGCACGGGTGGTCGATTCTTATTCTATGACCTACAGACGATGTAGGGATACTGCTATGACCCAAGGCCTGCAGATGAGAGGCATTACAAGTTGAATAAACTTTTTTCTGTACCTACCTCAAACAGATAAATAAGATACAACATTACGGTCTTATTCATAAAAAAACATGATTCCTTAAAACGCCGATTAAAATAGGCTGTGGTGGAGATTTTACAAAGGAAAGTCGTAACCACAGATTAAATAAACTGGCTCTTAGGAGTGTTTCAGAGGAATCGTGCTTTTATAAATAAGGCCGTTAGTTTACAGTTAACTTTAGCCTCAAATTAGAAATTAAACAACTATGTAGTTGGCAGCAGATCAAACTGCGCTTTTGTTGCAAATTCGTTCGTAACGTGACTGAGTAGAGGGCAAAGGTTGACGTGCATCGCAGTGGCGTAGCGTGGGTGGCAGCCGCCCGGGGCGGAAGAAAAATTGGCCCTCTTAATAGTGGACTATGACATTCCAGCTTGCATTAATTCCCAACAAGCTTGATTTTCGTGTAGGTCTCAAAGGCGTCATTACAAATGCTACCTATATCAAAAGTTCCCATTGATCCCGCGTGTGCGTTGTTTTTTATCCGAGGTTAAAGGTAAAAATTTTTCGTTTTTTACGTATACTGAAAAGGTGAGAACTAGAGGAAAAATGGAACCAAGAAAGTTTGTAGATCATAAAATTTTCTACAAAAAAGTATCGATATACTTTTTTTCTTGCGAAGCACCGTTATCGAGTTATGGCGATTTCAGGCCGTCGGAAAGAGGTAGGTATTTTCAATTATACTTACAATGAGCAAGATGTCCTTATTATGGAGGGCCTGTACCATAATAATATGGGGACGCTGAATTAAAGCCGCAAATCAATACGGCAAATACCGCTAACGAAAATATAACATCATCTATAAACATTTTATTCTTGTTGATTAGCATATCAATTGCTGTGTTTGTGATATTAATTTCAACTTCAGCGTCCCATATTGTACAGAATACCCACATTTCTATCGATTATCGAAATATTTTTATTATTTACTGTGAAATTTTGCCGCCCCCTATGAGTTCCCCCCCGCCCCCCACTACGCTACGCCACTGGTGCATCCCAGTTAAATCATAATATTGGAAAATATACCTCTTAGTCGGGCGGCCTGTTGCAAGATGACATGCAGTCTCTTCAGAGAAGCCACAGCCTGCTCCTGAGTAGCGCGTCGGACATGGCATCCCATTAGCAACTCCTCGTTTAGCATTATTACTTCTTTGTATCGGTTTAACATCTCTTTCCTAGAATAAAGGAACGTCGTGAGAACATTATTGTTCAATAATAATGAAATATAAAAGTTGTCCTTACAAATCGTGATTGGAAGCATCTTGGGCTGCTGGCAATAATGCAGTGATGAGTTGAGCGCGTTCCGCAGTCTCCGCTGCTAAGCGCGATCTCATTTCACCAATTTCTGACGCTTGTGCCATCTCTTCGCGAAGTTTTGCTTCCGCTTCCGGAAACTGGGCTGTAGACTGTAAAATTCAAACATCGCGCTGTTTTTCCGAAAAGGAAATCTGAATAGTCTATGGCTGTAAATACCGGACAAATGTTATAGAATTATATCAAAATCTTAGGAAGCCAATAGTGTTATGAAAACCGGAGAAAATATCGATGAAACTTAGTCAAAATTGTACAACACTAGTAAAATTAGCGTACGTCATCATCACAGAACAATAAAAACAGTAGAAGTGTAAAGTAGGCGTGTCGCGTGTGCCACTATTACGCGGAGTTCCGCGCAACCTAGCCCAGTTCGCCGCAGAGTGTTGTTTAAGCTGGTTGTGTCAACCATAACGGAAAAAAAAGGATTGCGCTGTAAATATGCCTTATTGCTCCATTTTGTAGTGCAAAAACGATAGCCGCACTAAAAACATCACCCATGGTGGCATTTCGTATCATCGGTAAGTAGTATTTCATTTAATTTTGATAAGTTTCTCAATTTTCAATTCCGTTAGGCATTTTACAGCAATGCAAAATACAAAAATGAACTCTGTGTGAATGCAATAAGGTCTATTTCTGTCTTTGTCATTAAATGGAGCGATTCTAGAATGTTCGCTACTCGATCGTACATTGAACTCTCGAAAATAGTGAGCGGGTGTTGTCGATAAAGTTATCGATATTCGTTTCGTGCAGAGTTCGAGTGGTTTTACTACTGTTTCCTAGTTATCGAGTTAAAAATTAAAATTTATGTAATAATAATTTTAAATTAATTCTAGGCTGACTTATGAGATTATTTTCACGTACCTACATGTAATAGTACGCGTAACTTCTTGTAAAAAGTGTACATCTTATGATCATTTCCGAATCTTCGAATAAAAGACTGAAATATATTCCTACTGCTTTTCAGATTTCCTAAAGATCCTTTTCAGAAGGAAAAATGGATCGATGCGACAGGGAGACAAAATTGGATGCCAGGAAAGACAAGTACAGTAAAGATATATTTTAAGCTTTGTATATTTTTCGTTGTTTGTTACTAATTGATTATATAAAAAACTGGTTGGTGTCCTTTTTTTTCTTATTAAAGTTGATCCTTTAACTATTGTATTTGTAATATTAGTATGGATAGATATATACTAGCTTTTGCCCGCGATTCACCCCCCCATTTCACCTCCTTAGGGAATGATATCCGGGTTAAAACTATCCTATGTGCTTCCCGGGGACGATTTATATATATATCTATATATATCCATACTAATATTACAAATGCGATAATGTGTCTGTATGTCTGTTACCTCTTAAAGCTTAAACCGCTGAATTGATTGCGATGAAATTTGGTATGTAGATAGTTTGAGTGGTCCCGGGAAGGACATAGTATAGTTTTTATCCCAGAAATCATCCTATCCCCCATCTAAATCGGTTCAGATCGGTACAGATACACAGACACACTTGCATTTACAGTATGTATATGGATTAGTATGGATATATGAACAAAGGAGATAATTGTACAAGCTAGTAAATCTTAGATAAGGATAAAAACAATGAAAATCCTATACTAATTAATGTCTTACTTTTGCTTAAATTCATAATCACATTATGATAGTAAAAGTTATTATCGATATCATAAGCTATGCACTACGCACATCTCTAGTGCAATCGATGGACATCTGTTGCCGGGCGGCCGAACTACATGTTTTGTTGATGCGTCGTAGTTCGGCTACTTGTCACTAGATGACAGCACTTTCTATGCAATTTTTGGATTTTGTTTTCAGACATCGTAAGTAACAGACAAATACAACGTAATTTCGACAGCGTGGCCCTGTTATAAGGTTTAAAATATGTCAACAAGCCGGGGTTTATAATTTCATCTTAAGTAAAACGCCACGGCCAATAATGTTCAAGATTTCTTTGTAGTTAACCATGTGATAGTGTGAGTACTGGCGACAGCGGTTCTGATTGTAATTCAGGCGTATGCCACTTCCACTGTTTTTTTCTGTTCCGTGGTCATCATCCATCTTGTCGAGTGTTGCCACCTTGGAGATTTTCCCACCAGAACTGGTGCTTTTTCAAGGCGACTGGTGGTATTTTTTTTATTATATTATATAGCATTTAATTTGTTTTTTAGTAGTTTTTCAATGGGAAATCTGGCTACACATTTTTGAAATCCTCCTCTTTCGTTCCGGAATTTCATAATATTCTATGCTTGCTCTATCACCGGGGAACCCCCAGGCACACTCTTAAGTTGAAGTTTTCTTTTTGACATTCTATGTCCCACCTGACTTTGAACTGAATATGTTGTGTTGTTGAAAGGGCTTAAAGTTTTAAATAGTTATGTTTTGCAACAGTAACACAGTAACTCTATCAAACTTTAACTTTAAGGCAGAACAAAGAATGCCAGCTAAAATTTACGTGATTAATTTGCTTTAATAAATACGTAACATTATATCATTAATAAAAACTACTACCTGCTACTATTTATAAATATAGATCGTATTTAATTTCAAGTTGGTTTTCTTCAGTCTGAGATTTTTAAATGCAATATTTTAGCGGCAATTGACGTTTTTTTTTTAAACCATATTTTGCTAATTCTGGTGACATTTTACTTATGAGCTGCTAGCGCTATAAAAAAATCCATGGTGGCAACACAACATTCTTGTCTATTCTATGGCCGGCGTGGGATCTGTCAAGCGTTGTGTTGTATTTTGAGAATTTTACCAAAAATACAAGTAACAATGGTTGAGAACAACGAAGTGGAACTTTCTGAGGCTGAAGCGGAACAGTATGATCGTCAGATACGCCTGTGGGGGCTGGAATCTCAGAAAAGGCTGCGTGCTTCCAAGGTATTGATCATCGGCCTTACGGGCCTCGGCGCCGAGACCGCTAAAAACATTATTCTCTCTGGAGTTAAGAGTGTTTGCCTGCTAGATCACGAGAAACTGAAGGAGGTAGATTTGTACTCCCAGTTTCTCACGCCGCCCGACAAAATTGGGGAGAACAGAGCCGAGGCTTCGTTACAAAGAGCTAGGGCTTTGAATCCCATGGTCGACGTTACTTCGGAGACCAAAACAGTCGACGAGCTGCCCGACAGCTACTTCACCGAGTTTGACATCGTCTGCGCTACCGGACTCAAGCAAGAACAACTCGAACGCATCAACAATGTCTGCCGCGACAATAACAAGAAATTCCTGTGTGGCGACGTCTGGGGCATGTTCGGCTACATGTTTGCGGATCTCGTCGACCACGAGTATTCAGAAGAGATCGTCCAGCACAAGGCTGTAAAGCGCGGCCCCGATGACAGCGAGAAAACTGCCAGGGAAACGGTTTCCATCACAGTGAAAAGACGTGCAATCTATGTACCTCTGCAAAATGCTCTGTCCGCTGATTGGTCAAAGCCAGAGCTACGCTCGCGCCTGCGCCGCGGTGACCCCTCATACTTTGTCATGAAGATCCTACTACGCTTCAGGGATGAGTATGACAGAAACCCAGACCCAGTCAAAAGGAAGGCGGATACAGAGATCTTGCTGCGTATGAGAAATGAACTGGTGAAAGAGTTGAACCTTTCACAAGGTTTTATCCCTGATTGTTTGCTGAAAGATGTCTTTGGAGTTGTGTCTGGAGCAGCTGCAGTAGTTGGAGGTGTTATTGGCCAAGAGGTGGTGAAGGCAGTGAGCCAGCGTGAGCCTCCACATAACAACATGTTCTTCTTCAATCCAGTGAAGGGTGTTGGGTTTGTAGAGCTCTACGGTCAGTGAAATTCATTTAAAATTTTGTAACTACTAAGTATTAAGATGTCTCTTTTAAATTTAAGCAAAATAATAATTATTTAAGCACAATCTGCACTATTATTTTGCACATACCTGTAAATCAGTTAGATTCAAATAGACAGCCAAACTATGTACCAAATCACCAGCCAAACGGATATCTGTCGTAGAAATCTTCACAGTTCCTTCAGCCTCAAAATCCATGTCCAACCTTCCTGTATTTCTCAGGCACATAAAACTAATGTGAAGTTCCTTAGTGTCCTCTGACTCCAGCTCAATAGGTCTCTCCATTAGAAAGTTCTGATTAATCCAAATACAAATCCTTTGTACTCTCTCCATGACACTGAAAGTTACAAAGCTGGTCTGTTTGTTTCTGGCCACCATTGGAGGCACCACCATGTACATTGAGAATCTTGGCAACTGCTTTGTTAACTCAAAAATGTGGTACTGCTCACTGTCTGCATAGCCCACCAGAGCCTGTGAAAACCAGTTTTGTTTATTCCACTTATTAACAATCACTTATAGGATGAAACTCGCCTAGGTCTAGAAAATGATGTGACAAGAAAACTAATAGTCCAGTCATTATATATATTTGGAAATGCATGTAAACCAAGAAGATATTAAAAAATGTCTGAAAAACTTGTGTGCTCAGAGTAGAATTATTGCGATACAAAATAAATAAATAAACCTGCCAAATTATGAATGAAACACATGAGATTTAAAAGACAAATAATTTTTTGTGTACTGAAAAACAATAAGGTGGTTATTTTTTAAAAATATTTTTATTGTTTTGATGCACCTGGCTGAAAAAATTCCTCCACGCTAGACTCTTTGAGACACTTGAACCACAGGAAATGATGCTTTGAAGGTCAAAACATCATTTTGCTATTATGTATTAATTAACTCCCAGATACATGTATTGCGAGCTCAATCTCTACTCACCATAATTTAACTTTGACTCTTCGGACTCTTCCGAAAAAATTGTAAGTACATAAGTGGATCCATAATTAAATTAATAATGTGTTGTGTAGTACTTACGAAGGTTTTAGTTTGAAAACTAAGCTAGCTACCTTGATATGAACATCAACTGGGACATCCCTCGGAGGCGTCAGAGACATTGGCAAATGCGGGCGCAGCTTCGACGACGCCGGATGGCACGCCATAGTCTCGCCCGTCTCAAATATTCCCTCGGCCAGCACCAATGCTGCACGGACTACCGTCTCGTTGTTCGTCGATACTTGGAGCTCTAGGCAACCCTGATGAATGAAAGAGATAATTAGGCACTCGACTTTAGGCCGAAATTGAATACAACTGGAAAAGTAATGCTTCTTTCTTTTATTTTGAATAACTTTTTGGCTTCAATAACTCCGAAAAATTATGTCGTGACAGTTTTGAATCCTAACCGAAGCTGTTCATAATCACCAGTAGAACAAAACATGTTTTGAATCCTTACCTCCTCTAAAACCGTGGTAACAGCGACTTGCAGTCGAGTGTTCGTGGGCATGGCTGTGCCTGGTCGATCCAAATTTTCAAGAGTCAAACTGCCAGATGCGGCGTTAGCTTCGTAGTGTTGTAGCTCCACCATCAGTGCTTGCTTCTTGTTGAAGAGTTCTGTGATTGCCAACCGATCTTCTTCGGTGGGCAACTTCTTTGCAGCGCTGAAGCCAGTGTTGCCCTCTTGGTATGGCGGGTAGCCGAGAGCTGAAAGAATCATTTAACAGCTTGCAAGGATATTTTCTTACCTTCCTCTTCACCCTCGACATGCAGGACAGTAGCTGAGCATTTGACCGTTTCTCATCACATTGACATGCTGAGATCGCATCAACAATACATAACCGTCGCATATCAGTCCTTGAAGAGAAATATAATCATGCTTGTGGAAGTGCGAAGCCTGCAGCTCGCCAGGTTGTTTAGTTTTGTCTCACCTTCTCCCTTATCGGACACGCACACCAGATCTGGCGCTCCAACCGACCGGTAATCCGCCAGCAGCATAGCAGCAGCGTTCGTCCGCATTTGCACACGACGGAGCACGCGCCCCGTGGAGCCCTCGCGCCAATCTACGCGTCCGTTGCTCCAGCAACAGGCAATGGAGTCTCCGGACCACTGGAGTGCCAAGGCGTTTTGTTTCGACTGGGGGGTAAAAAAGCTTATTGAATTGATGATGTGTGTAGCACGCGTGCGTATGTGTTGCGTCACACAGTGTGAAGCAACACACACGCATGCGTGCTATACTATGGCATGGCATCCATACATATAAAATCCAGAAGTCCACACACGAGCGCTAATAGGCTTAAAGATTATTTTCGATCGAAATCGTGAGAAAAGAGATATCCAGTATTCGACTTACTTTGACTCTCCACAACCGAATACCTTCTTCATAAATCCCGATTGTACCGTTAGCTAACCCATAAGCAAATCTAACTTCCGAAATCTGAGCGAGGCATATCACAGGACCCGTCTCAGTCAGCTCAAGTATAAACTGGTTATTCTTCAGTACCCTGATGTAAGAATCATCACAGCCGATGAGAAGCTGGAAACAAAATATAGGCAGTTTATCATAGTCTTCCGAGTTTTACTCCAGAGGTGCTACTTTCTATGTTGACGGCGTGGTTTCTCTGACTGCGAACTTTCACCAAAACTCATCATGAGGCAACCTTGCATTGCAGGTCCTGACTATCAAAGCCTATAAGCTCAATTATCTTATCACCTCATTCTCGCCGTCCTTGTCAAAGTCGAAACTGATTATGGATGTCACTTTCCCGCTCACAATGTTCCAGAAGACCTCGTTGCCTTCCCAGTTGAGACCTTGGACGGAACTGTTGCCTCCGACTATGGCGAGCGTCTCTGTGTGTTTGCCGAAGACAGCCGCAATGATCACATTGACACCATCGGGTGCGTCTTTGAAGAATAAGTCTGAGTTGTCGTGAACGTCATAAGCTGAAACGTGAAAGGCGTGACCGTCAGGCTGCTGCTTTTTTAGGGTTCCGTATCCAAAGCGGTCAGGGACCCTATACTAAGACTCCACAATACTCTTGGTTCTGTAAACCCGCGAACGTATTGCGAACTTTTGATGCCTCCAACTGATTTTTTTTTTGTTAAGCTCTCAACTGCCGATCATCCCACAGTAATGTATTTTTTGGGGTTCCGTACCCGAAGGGTTCCAAACGAGACCCTATTACTAAGACTTCACTGTCCGTCTGTCCGTTCGTCTGAACGGACAGACGGACAGTGCTAGACAGATAGACACTGCTAGACAGTTGAAATTTTCACAGATGATATTTCTGTTGCCGCTATGACAACAAATACTAACAAAAGAATAATATAAATATTTAAGGGGAGCTCCCGTATAACAAATGTTGTCTAAAGACAGCGTTCGCCATCTTGCGGCCATCTATGCAACCTTCACAGCGCCGAACGCTTCTTGTTGGTTTCTATGGATGGCGCTGTTC
Source organism: Yponomeuta malinellus (assembly GCA_947308005.1). Taxonomy (NCBI): domain Eukaryota; kingdom Metazoa; phylum Arthropoda; class Insecta; order Lepidoptera; family Yponomeutidae; genus Yponomeuta; species Yponomeuta malinellus. Next base: position 4,677,932 of record OX371013.1, read on the forward strand.
AATGTAATCTTAATCTATCTGTCTCGATCTTTGTCTAATGTTGAATAGATAATGGTACGGAACCCTTCGTGCGCGAGTTTGACTCGCACTTGGCCGGTTTTTTACTTTCGTACTAGGTGAACTTTTTTTCACCCAATATGGTCCAGTCCAGATATTGCTTAACGATAATAAACAAATAGTCGCTTGGGTAAAAGCATTGAATTTTAAGTAAAAGTATCGAATGAATAGGTGGAGTAAAATCGTCCGTAACGTAACTGAGCAGAGTGATCGTCGTGCTGTCGATCGTGATATCAGTACCTATCTACTTACCTAGAATCTGTGAAGGGGATCCAATGAGCAACATATCTCTGTTTGTGTCAGGATGAAGTGGGCCCGCAGCGAGGGCTATCACAGCCTGGCTGAGATTCAACTCTGATACTTCACCGTGCGCCTGAGACCTCTGTGCACGGCCACCCACAATCCCGCTATGGGGGTGGTGGATGATAATCTAAAATAAACATACTATCAGGATGAGATGACAACAAATGAGTTAACTGTAAGAGTTTGAACTTACTTTGTCATAGCCAGCGGATGCGGTGAGACACGGGTGAGTACCATCGTATTTTGCTATAGTTACAATGCCAGGCGTTACTTTATGGTTTAGTTCCAGCTTGAAAACTGGTTGAACTGTAGATATTTGCATAATAGTTAACTGGTTCAAAGCTGTTTAAAACATAGACAGTGTATTGTTTGTGTTAGGATTCGAACAGAAACGCATTGCTATGGTAACTGTAGGTAACTGTCTATGTTGGTATGGGCGGCTCGATAGTTTACAAGATTCTACATAACTGGACTATGTTGATCACATACATGGCTCATTGTATCATATTTGATAAATATGGTCAGCATGTTGACAAAGTTCAATGGTTGGTTGGGTGAAAGAAAACGCTGCTTCTCATTTTCTGTTCTAGTTGGAGTATAATGTTGTACTCTGTGTGAGTTGGGTACGCTTATAAAGCTTATCTACACAAAACCCTACACATTGGTTTAACATTAATATAATCAATGTGTCTGTAGATTAGATAATACATTTTAATTTTTTTTACTCCATTTACCCGACATCGTATTTAATAAATAGCTTCTTTCAATGTCGTTTCGGCCGCAGAAAATAAATCCTTCTTTTCTTTGGATTGTTTCACAACAGAAAGTTGATCCAAGTTTCGAACGTTGCGCATACTGTCAGAATCTGACATCTGTGATCTGTCAAACAAGCGATGACAATTTTTTATCCAAAGCGCACTTATTTCAATTTACCAATTCAATTGTAAATTCTAAACAACTCAGCTCAGTCATTATCTCAACCTCACGATCGTGATATGCTTTTTGCCAGCGTACATTCCTTAGCCAAATGGGTAGTGAATTGAACCTCGCGACGACAGAATCCAGGTCTGTAACGATTTATTATTTTTAGATTTTCTATTTTATTGTGATCAGATTTATTGCGCAATACTGCGTCAGTGCCTGAAGTAATTGCTTCTCTGTATTCTTATTTATGACGCTATGTTCGTTTCCTAATAGTTTCGCACGTAACATCATTACTTAATACTTACAGCAAAAAATATTACAACAAAAATACGGTTGGGGTGTAGGAAAGGGTGGCCGTACCTGGGACTTAGAAAAATTTTGACCAAAATTTTTTTTGGTGTAAAAAGTGTGTTTAAAATTTGGTTGTTAGGTCAATACACATAAGCAAAAATAGGTTCGAAGTTCGGGTGTTAGTTCTTTTTTTTTATATAAAAGCGAAAAAAAATATTTCACTAAAAAACTTAGTTTTGAGTCAAACAAAAAAATTTTTGTTCTAGTTTACATTTCTCATTTTATTCATTTGGTCAAATTATACTTTAAGTGTTGAAATTTATAAAACTTTGTGTCGCTATATTTCGGCCATTTCTCAATTTAGAGAAAAAAAGTTCCAGTAAAAGATGCTTATTTTTACATATTCTTTAATGTTCTGATCAAAAAAGTAGTAAAAACGAGCAAAAAAAAAAAAATTAAAATTTTTCTAAGTCCTATATATGGGCCACCCTTTGCTACACTCTGACCAAAAATACTTTTGTTGTTTCATAGGTGTCGCTCGAACATCTCTCACATGCCATCGTAGCGCCTGTTATGTTTGGATTCCATTTGTCACTGCTAAATCATTTGGCTGAGAATGTTATCCTATTCATATTCCATGTCATAATTGCTGTATTAAGGTAAGTAACTTGATGGTAAACATTACATACTCTCATGTTCATGTCATTAAAGCATTGAAGGTGCACTGTCTCCTATAATTTGACTTACATTTTCTGAGAACTCACTTCTAACCTATGATACCTATACTAAAACAGTGCTGTGGGCCCATGTAACCATTAGTTTCCACTTTTTTGGCACCATTTATTTGCCTGATAACAATATTCTAAAACACATTTCGTTTATTACACACCTACCTAATAACCAAGTTTTAATGTAACTCATCATATCTCACGAAAGATAAAAATAACAAGGATCTAAGCAATTTTCCAATAAAGTATCTATTAGCATTAAGTGATTCATGGCTCTAATAGCTTACTGTATATCAACATAGATTTCATCCTGTGTATTACATCAATTTACCTTGACTACACTACACTATTACATCTATGTAGTTGACTGGTATAATAAGAAGCAAACTTATGTACAATGATTTGCTATAACAATCCTCATCTGTACTAACATAAAAAGTATTCTTATACCTATGTAAGTGGTCTCAGATTGGTGCCTCTTCAATAAAATTTATAACATGGAATTTCTTGGCTCAAATAACTTTTGCAAAAATTGCTCTTGTCTTATGATCTAATCTTGATATCACCTTTCTCCTATGCATCCTAGACTTAATATTATAAGGGAACTATATTTTGTGTCATCAAAGTTTATATTTGTCATCAACTTGTATTATCTAATTAATAGGTCTATCGCCACGAAATATTTTCATTCTCAGAAAAATAAAAAGTGTCGCCAGCTACAAATTACCAAATTAATGTCAATATTTACGTAGAAAAAGAGATGGATTATCAACATAATCGTAGTTCATCCATTGAATAAAAACTTTGTTCTCAAAATAATAGATTTATTCCAAAAATAACCGCTCCGTACTCAGAATAGTAGATCTGTCATCAAATAAATCTTTTATCGTCCGCAGATTGCGATTAGTTTTTTTTTTGTTATTTTGTCACCAGTAGTTACAAATTATTTCGTTCAATTCTACAAATAATACTTTCGTTACAAATTACAAAACCGTAACTGGTATGGTTCTCCAGCGACTAATAATGCTTTGGAATCACATAACCGAGTAATTTAAGATGAATACACGCTTCGTTAGCGTTTCCCACTGTCTCGATTCTTGACAGTTGCTTCAGAGTTCGTAAATGGATGGTCTTTAGCTGTCAATAAAGTATTTGCGACATTACCAACGATGACTCTAATAGACTGGACAGAAAACTGGAAGAAGCCTACCAATGGGCAAAGTTGTCTAAAGAAGTAACACTGACTTACAGCGATGATACTTTTAAACATTACGAAATACCGGCTGGTAAGGCAGACAAAATACAGAACTTTGAGAATGCATGGACTGATTTTGATGATTACAAAGTCCAATGGTTTAACAAATGGAAAGTGGGCCTACCCCACAATGTTGACTGGATGCATGGGAAATGCAACTGCCCTGCATTTTACAAGGAATATATGTGCAAACCTATTATGGGGTTAGCCATTCGATTAAAACTGGCTAACCCCCCACCAGAAGCGAAACACGGCTATCGGCCAAAAAAGGAAAACAGGGCGCCCCTCTAAAGCAAAACCAGCGCTGATTCTTCAACAATTACTTACTTTTTTCGTTTCTTTTCTGTTACTGCCAATTACCTACAATTAGGTACAATTTAGATTTTATGATTGGTATTAAGTAATAATTATTATTATGATTTTAAGTAATTCTGTGTTTCATTTATTATTCTAATACATTCATACTACTTACTAATTAATAAATATTTACAGAGTGTAAATAAGACGACCGCAGATGTAGATATCCCTAAAAACTACAATAGGTACAACCAGTATACAAGTACCTAATGTAAGATAGTAGTTAAGTTCATAGGTACACAAACATTTTTTTTCTGGATCTTTATGAATTTTTTAAGTTACATATTTCATTTTGTTAATGACCGTTTTTCCTTAATTTGATTATACAGATATCAGGACAAACCTGTTAAAATAAGTACAAACCTATTTATTTGATACTTTATAATATATCCCGATGATTATATGTGATTTATTATGAAATTGTTTTTATATTGTTTGGCGACTACACTTTGATGACAGATCTACTATTTTACGGACAAACCTTATTATTTAAAACATTCAAAACTTAATAAATTGATGATAGCTTAAATCATACCCATATTATAACTACCTATATGAACAATTGAACCACACATATTTAATGTTATAGTAATTACAAATATAAAATGTGAAAACAAAAACCTGGAACAAAGCAATCTAATAAGGGTGTATTGTTCTCACAAGTTACATGTTTTGGGTTGGAATGTTTCTGCGTAATACAGCCCAATTGTTTCTGACACAATTGTTTGAACTATTATGTTAAGTGCCATGTCACACTTGTTTTCCAGATAAACTACAAAACATCTTCGATGGGATATGATAAGCAAGTTTAAGGCTTTAATTGGACTTGATTAATTGCTTGTGCTTTTGCCGTGCTGTTTTAATTCTGATTGAAAATAGACCTTCTTGTTAGCTAATAATCTAATTTTTTTCCTATTTAGCTGGAATGTAAAAAAAAACAAAGCTTATTAAGTGCATTTAGTTGGCCTAATTTCTGCTGCAGATTAAAATCTAAATTGTACTGAACTAGAGACTTGTACATGGTTGTTTTCTGCATTTTGTCAATTAATTAGTGGGTTCAATAGAAAATCTGGCCAGAGCTAGGACAAGTAATTTTATTATACTTGCATTGAAAGTGATCAATAATATTATCTTATTCCTCAAATGGTTGCAGGACATGGATTGGAAGTATCTTGTCCACAATTTGGAAGTAAGAGTTGTTATCCAGATCTCTACTGTATTTAATGCTATTTATTTATTTCTTTTTTGCACATATGCTTATTTGCACTTAAATTCTGTTGGCCAGTCATAATTATTATTTAGGTCACAAAATATGAATCTAATAAAATTGACTGTTAAACAACATAATATATACAATACTCAATTGTACTTTGTGCTATGATTCAACAGCACAATCAACAAACAAATCACATATTAAGCATCATTGATATGGTTGATACTTATGTGCAATTTCCTTTATCTCTCACTCGTAATACAACTTGCTTGGAATATTGTTTGTAGAAGAAAGTGTAAGAAAGATTTGTACTGCTAAATTTGGATATTCTGTATTTGCAAGATGCTTTTTATGAAACAAAAACACATGGTTTCTGTTATTTTTTTATTTGCAATAATATTTATATAATGTTGGCTTACTAACAAATGTGTCTGAGTTTGATTGTGTTATTGTGTTACTGCTGTCTCTACATCTAAAAGTGCCCTATTGAGCATTTTCGTAAGGTTTTTTCATCTGTCCCTGCTTGGATATATTTAAACCCAACTAGAGTTGATGAGAAATAGTGTTTTTAGATGTGGAGACTTTTACTGGCTTTGATATAAGTATTAGTTTATAAATATTTCGTTTTGATTGTATTTCAGTTGGACAGGCGGATGGTTCAGCTGGACGCGTCAGTCGAATGTGATGCTCCGTAACGCCGAGAAGAAAATATTATCCTGTAAGCCTTACTTAGACCTGAGATTTACTCTATTAGCCTCGTAGTTTGGCCACTGTAAGTATAATTGGTTCACGCTGGGATTCGAACCCACGACCTCCCAAATGTGAGCCTGGCATAGTACCAATGCGCTACCACAGCTCATCATGTAAGCCTTATCATCTAAATGCCGCAATGCGGAAATTGCATAAATGCATTCGCAGTGAAAGTGACATCCGTCATTCTGTCCATATCAGTAGGACGTGCGGGATGACTGCATAGTCAACAAAGCACTAATACGTATATCAGTAGGACGTGCGGGATGACTGCATAGTCAACAAAGCACTAATACGTATATCAGTAGGACGTGCGGGATGACTGCATAGTCAACAAAGCACTAATACGTATATCAGTAGGACGTGCGGGATGACTGCATAGTCAACAAAGCACTAATACGTATATCAGTAGGACGTGCGGGATGACTGCATAGTCAACAAAGCACTAATACGTATATCAGTAGGACGTGCGGGATGACTGCATAGTCAACAAAGCACTAATACGTATAGGCTATCAAAGTAATACCACACTTCTTACGGACCTTGATTTCTACTACATTAATGCAATTTTGGCGCAGTTCGGCGTATGGGAACTCAAATATATCGAAGTGCCTGTTGAACGTCGATATATTACCACATATCGATAGTGATAACAATATAAGATAAGAATATTCTTAATTGTACACCATAGAACAATATTGTGGTTCACCAAAAAGCCTCGGAAAATCTATTAACACAAAGAAAATTTGTTACCGGATTCAAAAGATGTTGATAAGCTAGAGTAGATAGTAATTGTGCAAGGACAAAAGGAGAAACGGAAATGATTTCTTTAAGCTTGCGATTAAACATTGTATTTGTAAATAAGTCTTATCTGCAGTTTTGACACAATGAATTTTCGCCTCGCATTCACATAGAACCGATGCGCAAACATTGATAAGGCACCAGGAAAGGATGAGAGTCAAGGCCCTACGTATTTGTATGTTATCAAACAAAAACCGGCCAAGCGCGAGTCGGACTCAGGCTACGAAAAATGTGTTTTCTTTCATTCAGTTCGTTTTTAGTTTCGTAAGCACATCAAGTTGATACTTGTATAAACGTTCGTTAAAAACACATTTTATGTAGGTTTCTCATTTTTCAGGATTCCGTACCCGAAGGGTGCCAGGCTTTATCTCATGAACCGTGATAGCTAGGCAGTTGAAATTTTCACAGATGATGTATTTCTGTTGCCGCTATAACAACAAATACTAAAAACAGAATAACATTCTTATTTAAGGGGGGCTCCAATACAACAAACGTTGTCTAAAGACAGCGCTTGCCATCTATCGGCCGCCTATGTAACCTTCACAGCACCGATGTCATGTCGTTAAATGTCAATGTTAAACGCTTCTTGTTGGTTTCTATACATGGCGTTGTTCTCATATTCGATCTTTGTCTAATGTTGTACAGATAATGGTACGGAACCCTTCGTGCGTGAGTCCGACTCACACTTGGCCGGTTTTTAATTGTAAAGGGCAGTCTGCCGTGATATTAAATGTTCTATGAAAAGTTTAACTAGCTACCTAATTAGGTACATTGCGTACGGAACCCTAAAAGGTGCGAAAACCTCTTTAAATAAGTAGGTACAAATAATACTAATGATGCCTTGCGTTTTGGGCAGCTTGGTTATCCAAGGTCATATTTTTTCCTCGGTTATTCTAAAGTATCAGTATTATATTTATAGACTAATTTATGTTACCGCTAGTTAGTATTTCGATAATAGCGACACGGCACGCATATGGGACCCTTATAACTGCAATGATCTAACTAGGTCAGAGAGTGACCAACCTCTGGAAATCAATAATTTCGTTAAGAAGGTACTAGAAAAAGTAATGTTTACTCGACTGTGCCAGTAGGAGAGTTATGTTTTTCACGTATATGTGTATGTATGTATATTTCTTTGGCACGCTCTGTAGCCTAAATGGCTTGGTGGATTTTATAGCTTGAGAGGTGTCGTTAGATTAATCTTAATTGTGACATTAAAGTGACACCGGATAATTCAATGCACCGGATGCACCAAATTATAAAATGGCCGATTTTTGGCGCCATATTCTATTTTGTTAAAAAAATTATTTCCTCAAGCTAAAGTGCGTTATTAAGGCGCTGAGCGCTATAACCACTATAATCCGCGTTGTAAAATCAGTATAAATGGCATTATCCTCTCCCCAGACCTGAAGACAGCCTACAAGCGGTTCTACGTGGACATTGGCGCAGTGGTGGGCCCCAGCGACAAGATATGGACGATCTCGCTGAACGACGAGTCGCCGCGAACGCCCCTGGTGATGCTGCACGGCATGGGCGCCGGTGTCGCACTCTGGTGCCCCAATCTGGACGCGCTGGCAACTGCCCGGCCTGTCTACGCCATAGACTTACTGGGTAAACTTGCGCGACCATTTCTTAGCCCCCCCCACCCTTATAGCCTTACACGTGGACTGTGACGCGACTTTTAACAAAGTTCACTCCTGAGTGAACTGTCCTAGTGATGCTGCACGGCATGGGCGCCACCGGTGTCGCACTCTGGTGCCCCAATCTGGACGCGCTGGCAGCTGCCCGGTCTGTCTACGCCATAGACTTACTGGGTAAACTTGCGCGACCATTTCTTAGCCCCCACCCTTAAAGCCTTACACGTGGACAGTGACGCGACTATTAACAATAATTCCCACTCGTCACTGTTGGTTCACCCCTGACCAGGGGTGGACAGTGAGAGTTCCGATTCAAAGTCGCTTAGCGTGCTATGGAACGGAACTTGCTATGATGGATCACATCCCGTACTATAGTCCGTAATTTTAAAATCTAGCAAAGCCTTACACCACATTTTTTATCCAAAGTATACATTCACTCCCTTATCAATAAGAATCACTTAACTACTTGAATTTTGTTTTTTTTTTAATTTTTTTTTTACTCAATCCGGAATAAAGTTAGGTACTTATGTGTTGTGATTACCAAAGTTCAGTTCCAAAATCATTAAAAATGTTAAAATGTGCCAGCGAGATTGTATGCCATACGTAACAGCAGCCTTAAGCTAACATCTATTCTATCTACCCTGACATCTATTCTTTACAGGTTTCGGTCGTAGCTCGCGCCCTCGCTTCGCCTCCGAGGCCGAGAAGGTGGAAGCTCAATGGGTGGAATCCGTAGAGGAGTGGCGCCGGGAGATGAACCTACCAAAATTCATCCTGCTCGGACATAGTCTTGGCGGGTACATCGCCACGGCTTACGCCATCAAGTATCCGGACAGGTGAGCTAGCTCACAGATTGGCCTCACTGAACCAAAATTCGGATTCCGATCTGCGAATCGTAGAGTCTAGGCTTAGGTTCAAAGTCTCTGAAATAATAGATAGATAGATAGATAAATAATTTATTTGTGCTTAGAGACACACACACACACATAAAGCAATAAGTACATAAAAGTTGATGACATACAATAGTTTAGGTACAAGTACAAACTGATCTTACAAACTAACTTATATGTATAAACATAGTCATATGGCACCTTTAGGCCATATATGGGTGTGCCACAAAAGCTCAAAAGGCCGTATCTCAGCATTATAAATATCCACTTTAATTAAGCAGATATTTTACTGATTTTCAGCTACAGCCAGAGTGTGAGAACGGCGATGATAGATATTTATAGATAATCATTAAATGTTTAAAATAAAAAATTGGACAAATCAAACCATAAACACATAACAAGAAAAAACGTTCTGTACATTAAATATATTAGAATTTCGTTATAATTAAGGTCTATTGATTTCATTCTTCATAAGGGAAGTACTGTTTTGTGTAATTAGTGTTGTTGTTTTGTTGTTCTGTGTAATCCGTTTAGTATTAAGACAGTTAAGGATTCAGCTCTGCAAATCACAAAGAACATAAGCTTAGGAGATATTGAGGTTCAAAGGCACACTATTTTTTTGCGTATTTCTGTAAAAATGCATCTAGTATCTTATAGCAAACATTCCCAAGGAATCTTATAGAATTTTTCAGGCTTTTAGAAAGCTAATTTGAAATTGCATCGCGCAATTTATCCAGAACAACGGGATCTCGAACAAGCGTAACGCAGAAAGTTCGCGTCCATTGCGTGCTAAAATTTTTTATATGTTAATTAAAAAAAAAAATCTTAGCAAAATTCATGTAGGTATATAGAAGTTTGTTGTGGTGTCCATTCGCAGCAGCTTTTCGATCGGTTGTCTGTTTTTAACACCCTGTATTTACAACTGCATATCTGCCACTAGAGGCTGCCGTACTTGATTTATACAAATGACCTCAGTTTGGGCGTATTTCCATGTTTGTGATGTCCTTGCCTGGTTACCATAGCACAATGTTAACCTAGTTTGGTACCAGGACAAGTGATTTTGTTGTGTGGAAGTTTTTATTATTATTAATTTTTGAAATCGGTAAAGTACTTTCGTAGATTACCCCCTACATAAAAACTTACGAAACTTCCCCTTTTAGTATCGGCTAGCAGTGCCTGCAACTTCATTCGCGTGATAATCGGATTAGCCTATGGCCTAAGTCCACCTTGGGGCCTGTTTCATAGAACTGCAATTCATGATTTAATATGACAATTCGATGTACATGGTAAAGTCTATTAACCCAAATAATAACAAGCAGGAAGACTCGGCTGCGCAATGGACATCGAATTGTCATAATAAACTTTGAATTGTAGTTTTACGAAACGCGGCTCTAGATGCCTATTTTAAATACAGGTGAAAGATTTCTTGAAATCGGATAAGGAATGGAGATTCCCCTAAACTTACAAACATATAAACCAAAATGTTGTCTGGAAGATATCTCTCTGCGTGATAGGGCCTCCAATTGTTAATTGGCACAAATGTGTTTATTAATTTTTAATTATTGGTTTTAAGTTTTTTTTAGCGGTAAGCCCTACCTGCATGACATGTTTTCTTCGTTTGGCGTTTGACTGATACTATTTCAGCGTTTGCTGTTTCTATTTCAAATAGTATCAGTGTCACACGCACACTCCTTTTTTTATTATTGTATGTAAGCATGTTTGTTTGTGGCAATAAATCATTCATTCATTCAATTGTAACAATCAATCAGCGGGTACTCGTCCACTGTTGGACATAAGCCTCCCCCAAGGCGCGCCACTTCCTTCTGTCCTCGGCCATCCTCCAATTGTATACCATTACTTAGAAATAATAGACAACATTTGTAATTATTTCTTCTGGTTGTGCAATAAAGTGTTCTCTATCATCTTACATGTCGTGGTGCTAATCAGTGGCTCAGACAGCTGAAAACTGTGTCTATACTGTGTGAATGCCAGTAGTACGATTTTGCGCCACACCGGGTGGTTCATCGCTTGCGCTAGGTGTGCGCACTGACTTTAATAAAATATAATCGAAGAGACTGCGCTCGAGGATGGGGTGTTCGTTAGGCATTGGACATTTTGTAAAAGATATTAATTTAATAAATTTTCGTTCTCTTATAATAATTGGCTATTTCTTGCCTAACACGTGACATTGGCGAAATTGTACTGGATAATCAGTGCAGTGAGTCCATAAATTGACTGCGCTCGAACTAAATATTCATGGATCCTGCCTCAGCAGCGGTGAGATAGTTCCTACGGTTTCAACGGGACCTTCCCGATCCAATTGGATTCTGTCTCAAACATAAAAACATCCTCTTTATAATATTAGTAAACACGTAGATGAAGCTCACCACGTTCTGCGATTGTCCCGGCAGGGTTTTAAAATTTTTCAAATTTTCAAATACATAAGCAGATATTTTTAAATATAATGTAATAAATTAAATAAAGTAAATGATAAGATTAAATAAGTTAGTTCGACCGATCCTAAGGGCCAATTTTTCAATAGTCAGATAAAACTTAACGGGAGAATAAATTGCATGCTATCACTGTCTAAATCATACGACAAGACAGCGACAACATCAGTTTTATTCTCCAGTTAAGTTTTATCTGACTATTGAAAAATCCGGTCTAAGTAAATGAAAAGATGAAATAGGTTAGTTTTACCGATCTTAAGCGAGCCATTGTAATTAATTTATTTTGTTGTTTTCTTTTTTCGTTGGCATAACCTACTAATAAGCGCACCACAGCAGCAAAACAAACTACAGATGACACATCTAATAGGGCAGAGCTATACAATTTCAATCATTCTGCTGGTCCTCCAACAACAATAACTTTTAATGATTTTTGAATGATCCTAAAGTTGTTTCGTTCGTTTCCTCATTCCATAATAACTTTTAAACAGATTTAAAAGTGTGAGCAACAAGACGCTGGATGCAAGCCGCTTCCAACCGATCTTTTTGGAAATCCATGAAGGAGACCGGTGTCCACAATATTAGTAAACACGTAGATGAAGCTCACCACGTTCCGCGATTGTCCCGTCAGGGTCCGCCACCTGATCCTCGCGGACCCGTGGGGCTTCCCGGAGAAGCCCGCCAACGTGTACGAGAAGTACAACGTTCCGCTGTGGGTGCGCGCCGTGGCCACCGCCTTCCAACCGCTCAACCCGCTCTGGGCTCTCAGGTAAACGCAATGATGGCGAGTTTGCAAAAGTAAATAGGTAAAAACAAATCGCATTGGAGACGCCCTGTATTCTATTCAACATTATCGAGAAGAGAAGATAAGTTCGCCTTTGTAATAATGCAATGTAATTAATTTTAGAATAGGTACTATATTACATTTTTGTAGATAATTTCCTTAATAAAAAAAATAACACCTCTGCCCAAACAAAAAACTGACGACCTGGTTACAGTGGCGGGGAGTCGCTGGAGCTTGGAAAACCATGAGGGAGGCCTATGTCCTGCAGTGGGCGTCTAATGGCTGATGATGATGGCTTTGTACAAAAACGTGTTACAAAAGAAGACATTTTATTCCCTAAATAATGGTCATGGATGGGTGCGAGACGAAGGCGAGACGATGCCGGAGTGGTCGGAGGTGGCCCAGGGCAGAAAGATCTGGTCCGAGTTATTTATTTATTAATTTTTTGAGAAGCTTGCAGCTTACATTACAAATGGACATATTTTGCGGTAACTATGAGCTAAAAATAAGTTTCCGCGTATGGTAACCAAGCGAGAACTTTGTGCAAGTATATAAAATAAGTTTAAACTACACTACAGCACCGAACGCGTCCTTGAATGCCCATAAATTGAAAAAATAAAATTCACCTCTGCCATAAGACCAAATTAAATAACTAGGAAAATACTTCTTCACGCGTCAGAAAAGGAACCGAAATGATGTTTGACGATTTTTTTGCCTTGCTGTAGTTATGTTTGGATTTAATAGATCAATGTCTAAACTGTCACTTACGGAATTAACTAGATAGAACAGTTGGGCGAGGCCGTGCCGAGCAGTGGGACACAGAAGAGGCTACGTAAAAAATAATTAATGGTCATGGTCCTCTCCAGGGCGGCGGGGCCCGCGGGCCGCTGGCTCGTAAGCAAGACCCGGCCCGACCTACCCCGCAAGTACACACCTTACGTTCCCGACGCCGAGACCGTCATCCCGGAGTACATACACCAGTGCAACTCGCAGACGCCTAGGTGAGCATTCGAATTGGTTCCTCGGTATGTTATTTAAAGGATGTTTTTTAAATTCAGATTTCAATCGAGGACTGTGAAAGTGTGGTATTTCTTATCTATAAAAAAAACCTAATTTCTTCAATGGCGAGTTCAATACCATTGAGAATTGAAGAAAGATTTTGACTAAGCATCTAAATATCTTTTTGAGCAATCTGAATATCGTTTCGTTCTTCCCTTTTCAGCGGCGAGAGTGCCTTCCACGCTCTGATGCACGGCTTTGGGTGGGCGAAAAACCCGATGGCGAACAGAGTGTCGCAGATCCCGCATGCTTTGCCCGTCACCGTGCTCTATGGTTCAAGGTCCTGGGTGGACAACAGTACGGGGCAGATGCTAAGTGAACAACGGCCCAGCGCCGCCAATACTTACGTTCAGGTGGGCTGTCAGTAAAATACAAATCTAAGGCCAGGTGTCGTAGTACCTGCCTGATCTTCTAACATGGTAGGCATAGACTCTGCTTTTGTCTGCGCTAGCTCCAGAGAACTCCATACGGAAAAGTGATATCTCGCCATATTAGGCCGGTTGGTCTGCCTATTACCGTGCTCTGTGGTTCATGGTTTTGAGCATCGAACAGTATCGAGCAGGTGTCGAGTGAATACCGGCCCAGCGTCGCCAATACTTAAGTTCAGATGGGCTATTTGTAAATCTAAGCCGTGCCATAGATTGAGATCTAGTCTGCCCATCACCGTGCTCTGACACTGGACAAGGTTAAGTGCTCACTGAACACCAGCCCAGCGGCACATATCAATGTCCAGATGGGGGGCGTTATCATGAAGCAGACCTCATGTATCCCAGAGGGTTAGGTAGGGCTTATGGACCCTTAATTAGTAACGAAAAAATAACATGAAATTATACTTGTCCTTTTATTCGAATCCCATTGAAAGTTGGCTAGTTAAATATACTGCAGGACAATCTAAAGGTACAAATTACATAACACTTCACAACTCTCGCACCAGGTAATCAACGGCGCAGGCCACCACATCTACCTAGACAAACCGGAGTTATTCAACAAGTACGTACAGGAAGCGTGCGAGAGAGCGGACACAGTCGATGCGGAATCGCCGCGGCCACCTGCCGACGACCGGAATACCACCGAGCCCGCGCAGAGCTCGTGATAGTCGCTTCGCCCGCTCCGTTTGTGAGACTTGTGAGGTTTGTGAGTCCACTCTTCTCGACAAGTCTGCGTTGTCATGACCTAATTTCCGTCTCCTTTACTTAGTTTTTGTCAAACCACGGCCGTGTTGCAGCTTGAATGACGTCACGACTAACTCCCGGGATCTAGGGGATTGGTATACTTAGATGTCATATTTGTAGATAACCTGACATTTGTGTGTTTACAAAGGTCGGAGATATGCCGCGTATGCTAAGGGGCCTGGTTTCTCTTACTTTAACAGACTGTTGGCAGTTGTCAGAGGTTTTATTAATGAAAAGAAAGCGGGTGGTTAACCTATGCACATTAGATGCTAGTGGGCTAACGCTTTCTTGGAAAGTGTTTGCCATGTTGTTTGCTTAGGCTACGTCTTTATGAGGTCAAAATAGTTAATTTGTTACGAACGGCATACAACCTCTGATGCCAACCCCTTTAATTACCCAGTGAGTGAACAAGTATCAGCTTCTTTAAAATACAAATTTAGCAAAAGGCTCTTCCCATTAGGGTAGAGGAAATAATTGGCATGAACAATATTATTGCTGTGAAGGTAACAGAAAAGTGGGTTGCACTCACAGGTGAGGTTCGACTGAGTTGTGTATGTATTTGGCAAGTATGTGGCCTTAGAACAATGTTGTTTTCATTAATTTATAATATTATGAGTGATTTTTTACTGTCTCTCTGTCACGTGGTATGTACAACGTTCGTAACGTTACTTCAGCCTTGTTTAAGGGCAGTTTTCGTCCGCTTAAAATCCAGTATATGATAAAATATTCGCCTTTCATCCATCTACTGTAGATGTTTTCACATTGTCTGGTGGCGAAGTTTACCCGCGCTGGATAGATAGGTAAAATGACCAGATGCTCTAGTGCCTAAGAAATAACGGGTCAGGCCAGGCCAGCCAGAAAGGACGGTATGGTGGTAAATACGCATAAAATGTTAGTTTAATGTATTAAGAAGATTTTGGAGTGTTATTTGGTAAGAGGCGGATGTTAAAGTTCTTTCTACTTCGTACCTTTACGACTTAACTCTAAAGTTGTCACGAAATCGCTTATAAAAATGGGAAAGTACTTTTAAAGTCTAACAAACATTAAAATAAAATTCAATCTCTTAAATACTTCTCTCATTCTTAGAATATTCCATTTGTAATACTAAAATAGTGACATGCTATGCCTTAATATTACTTTGAAAATCTTTAATATTTATTCTGATTCCAGTTCCTATTGCAATTGACGCAAGAGCAATTTTCGTATAAAACAGGGAACAATCTACTTTTACGGGTGTTCATAGTAAGATTTGTTGTTGATTTTTAAATGTTTAACAGAGATGCACTATCGTATTCATAATTTGTTACTCAGGAACGTCTCCACCGGAAACATTTATAGTTTATATTTCCTTTTAATATAAACGCTAAATTAGTTTGGCCGAACTTTCTTCTAAATGTTTTAAGTCAGCTACAGTATTCCAATGGTCCCGGTGGGCACGCACCTTTATGTTTAAGTTTATAAGCACAATACAAAATCTTGACGAAGTATTCATGTTCAGTAACTGAATGTTGTTTTATCCTTGGAACACGCACTTGTTACCCGTAGGCTTTTTGATACGTGAAGTGTATGTAAATAAACAAAAAACATAATGTAACTTACTTGAAAGTGTCCTTGTCTTTTTATTCTAAACACACGATTACCTCTTCGGCCTGGACGACTTGCGTTATCTCCTCGCAACCCATATCGAGAGACATCTCTGTCCCATATCGAAACTGACTTATTTAGGCACTGATCGCTTGAACGATCTAAGGATTTCAAATTGTAAAATTCCGTGCTAGCTTCAGACGCGAGGGCATGGGCATTGGGCATATCTTAGCCCCAATACTATTTATGAGCATCGCGAGTCAGTAAAAATTACTATATCTTGGGCTACTTTTCAAGGATAGCCTGGGGCCTGAAAAGCGATGGTCTATAACAAAAAATCCCCATGGCAACTCTCGGGTGGGCTTTGACAATTCATGGGTGGGCGCGGCTCTTCTATCTACGATAATGCGCGAGTTTTATTGACTGCTGGCCAGAGGGGATTGTATTTCGTGGCTACAGTGAGGTGGGACAGTCACGTAAACTCCCTAAACAAAACTAGGGTATGAAAATATAATTAGTAATTGTATTTTGAATGACTTGCGATGCTTATTCATAGTAATACATTTAACGGGTCTAATTGCGATGAAGGAATACATAATACAGGAAATACCTAATCCATTACTGCTTGGTTGTGCATATGGTTGTGTGTGTTTTTGGTATTGCAAATAAATATTTTATCTAACTAATAATCGCGATTAGACACCTTAAATAGCGGCGTTTTACCTAAAATAAAACGCTTATTAAATACTTAGCTTATTTGTAGCTTATATTTAATTCCTGCCTTTGAACTCAAACTCAAAGCTTGAAATTTTTAAATCTATCCTACAAGGATGGGCATGGGCCCAGTTGCCCGAAGTAAATAGTTTATCTAGGCGCACTTTCTCAGTCGGCCTGCACTGTTTATTATTCGACTGGGAGTGTAAAAAAAACGGAAGCATACAAAAATCAATTTTTTAATGATTATTCAGTAAACTTCTATGAATGAAAGTGACACAAACGTTCTCTTACACTTTAAAAATTATTTTAAGAAACAACATGAACATTACGATGGCTGTTTGATCAGGTACAATAACGGAGACGGCCGACAGGCGGGAATTTAAGGCTTGACTGCTGTTGTATAATTTTTAAAAACTAAAAGTAAAGACCACTATCAAAATTGGTATAACTACTGACCTCTCAACAGCACAATATCTAAGGACTGTTTGACCTCAGGGTATTTTTAGGGTTCCGTACCCAAAGGGTAAAAACGGGACCCTATTACTAAGACTTCGCTGTCTGTCTGTCTGTTCGTCCGTCCGTCCGTCCGTCTGTCTGTCACCAGGCTGTATCTCAAGAACCGTGATAGCGAGAGAGTTGAAAATTTTACATATTATGTATTTCTGTTGCCGCTATAACAACAAATACTGAAAACAAAATAAAATAATTATTAAAGGGGGGCTCCCATACAATAAACGTGATTTTTTTTGCTGTTTTTTTATCTTTGTGTCTAATGTTGTATAGATAATGGCCGTGCGCGAATCCGACTCGCACTTGGCCGGTTTTTTTTTATTTTTGCTTTAATTTACATATTACAAACAACGTAATGCGTTTTGCAATTTCACTGTGTTATTAACACAATAGCTTCATCAGCAGTAGGAGCCCAATGGACGTAGTAACGACTTTCACTGATACTAAGGCTGCTGTTACGTCGAGCATGCTGTCTCGCTCGCACAATACATTTTTAGTAATTGTAATAAAATGACTTTTGATAAATGTGGTATAGGTAATTAAATTACGGACATTTTAAATACAGCCTACATAGATAGTATTTCCTAAAGAAAAGTGGTTTATAAAATTATAAATTTTGGAATGAAATTATCTGAATCAAAAACTAGGTAACGGATAAGAAAAATATGTTTTGATTGGTCGTAATTTTAGTATCTAGCAGACCCTCAGATCACTTTTATCAAATGTATCGGTACTAATTTTATTACAATCACTAAAAATGTTAAATTGTACGCAGACAGCATGCTCTACGTAACAGCAGCCTATGAACATAATAACGATTTTCACTAGAGGTCACAGGTCAACAAACCCTGACGTGCGTGTGACTAACGACCGTCACTTTTCCTTCGTCCTGCAGGTCCCGAAGAGCCTCGTCTAATTGCTCGCGAGACACCGTCTGGAAAGACAGGGAATAGTTTGTTATCTTTACCGAAACGGGGCTCGTTCCAGACGGTGGGACTAGTCCACCGATTGAACCTCGCTCAGCCGGCTACGGAAGAGGCTGACTGCCTTCAGTTGGGCAAAAAGGAACAGCAATTGCAAATTCCAATTACTAGTTGGAATTTATAAGTCGCAATCACAGACTACTCTAAGCTACATTCAGGTCAAGTCTAGTAGAACGCCGTTCCAAGAACAGCTACTTCGATATCTTACTAACAACCATGTCAACATTACCACTCACCACATGTGACAAAGCATTGATGTCTTGCAGTATCTTTGAATGGGTCATAGTAAGGCGCTTGCTAAGCCGCTGCATGATCTGTTATAGAGCGGCCAACAGGTTTTTGCGCCGAGTCCGGTAATGAGGATGCCGCTAATTTGATTCCTTACTAGTAACCGTGTTACTCATCACTTACATAAGCAGCCTACATACGTCCCACTGTAGGGCACAGGCCTTCTCTCAGTCAGAGAGTATGGGCATAATCACCACGCGTGCCCACCGCGAATTGGCGATTTCAAGAGCTTAGGTATGTGAATAGCTCAGACACTCACGTTTCCTCACGATGTTTTCCTTCACCGTTAGCGAGTGGTATTGCTACTAACAATTCACAAATTTACATCCCTTAGAAAACAGAATAATAGGTACATGTCCGCACTGGCAATCGAATCTGGGTCTCTCGCTTCCGAGTCCAATGTTCTACCCACTAGGCTACCACCGCTACTCACCACTTGCGAGGCAGCATTGATGTCTTGCAGTATCTTCGAGTGGGTCAGTGTATGGAGCTTGTTAAGTGGCTGCATGATCTTTTGTAGAGCGGCCAACAGGTCGTTGCGCCGAGTCCGGTGATGAGGATGCCGCTACTTTGATACCTTACTAGTAACCGTGTTACTCACCACTTGCGACGCAGCATTGATGTCTTGCAGTATCTTCGAGTGGGTCAGTGTATGGGGCTTGTTGAGAGGCTGTATAAGTTGTTTGAGCGCGGCCAGCAGGTCGGCGCGCCGCCGCCGCGCCGCCGCGCCGAGTCCTGTGGTGAGGATGCCGACGTCGATGCGACCGGAGGCCGGGTCCGTGGCAGACTGCTTTAGGGCTTCGCGGTGGAGTCTGTGTAGAGAAGGGGGAAAGGTGTTCGAATTAGGAACACCAGTTTTCGAACGGATTGGCCAGCCGCCATTCCAACTCCAAGGTACAAAATTTGGTTTCTTACCCCTGAACTACATAATATCAAAACTGTTTATTTGCCGCCTTTTGCAGAGCAAAATTACGTATATACTGTATTACTAAGGCTGCAAACTGCATTTTAGGAGTTATCTTGTTGTCTGTTATTTTTTTGTGCAAAGCACCGGGCGTACGTGCATGCAACGACAAATCAATGATGATGAAGCCAAAGAACTATCAGGATCGTGGCAAGTCGCAAATCCTGGTCTCTGCCTACCCCTCCGGAGTACAGGCGTGAGTTTATGTAATGCAATGTATTTGTTTGTACTCATATGAGTTGTAAACATAAAAAAGCTGGAGCCATTTCGTCACTAAATGGAATTTTGCTTGAATACAGATACATACAAATTCAATATAAACAAATAAAACAACATAATCAATCGTAACAAGGAGATTGTGCGTGTTAAGTGATTAGTACACACACACACACACACACATCTGACAATTAATTATTCATCATCATCATCATTCAGCCACAAGAAGTCCACTGCTGGACATAGGCCTCCTCCATGGATTTCCGAAAAGACCGGTCGGAAGCGGCGTGCATCCAGCGCCTTCCTGCCACTTGGATGAGGTCATTAGCTGCGTATTATGTGCTATGGCAATAAAAAAGGTACCCGAACTCAGCATTTGCTTCAGGTATTGCAAAGCAATGGCTTGCAGCGCTGATTTTCAGTCGGGACCTATAAGAGACACAACGAGGGTCAACGGCAGAGTTGAGCTCTCCAACAAAAACAAACAATTTAATTGCGTTAGTATAATCAAATCAAATCAATTTAGCGTTAATTTAGAGTTAGGGTTCCATTTAGGATTTGTACTTGTTTCTCGCGAGGATGGTACACCGATAACCCACCTGCCCGCTTCATCCACGTCCTTGACCTCGACTACCGGAGACAGCCGCATCCGCGCGTGCGCCTCCGCCAGCCGGATCAGCGACTCGAGCTGCCGCGGGTACGCCGAGATCTGCCCGCGCCCGCTGCCCACGCGGCTGCGGGGGAAACGTGCCCTTTCATCATCATCGTCAGCAGCCATTTGACGCGCACTGCAGGACATAGACCTTCCAAGCTTCCCGGTGTTGTGCCGCTCGCATCCAGCGACGTCCCGCCACCGTAACCGAGTCGTCAGATGCCCTTCAGTCTCATTTATTGAGAGAAATACTGGTCAGAAAAATCATACGTACGTCGTTTCTTGTAAGCTTTTATTTTATTACATTTTTTGGACTCCTCGCCGTAATGACACAAATTAAAACAAAGACGGACAGACAGCGTAGCCATAGTAATTCGCCACCCTTAGGGTTCGGAGCTCCAAAAACGACTAAGTTTAGTTATTCCATCTACAAGACACGCTGTTTTTGGCCGCTATTCGACCTCTCGCAGTCTCTCTCAGTAAGTTCCAGCACATAGTCTTACCGCATGTCAACATAGGAGTCAATGAGCCGCTGTTGCGCCGGTTCGCTCAGCGTAGGCTGCACGTGTTCTTTAGCAAATGCGATGTAGTCGCGCATCAGACTCATGTCCTGCCGGAATACGGGAGTTTCTCAGTTAAGACATAGAAATACTTAAAAAACCTGCCAAGTGCGAGTCGGACTCGCGCACGAAGGGTTCCTTACCATTACCTATACAACATTAGACAAAGATCGAGACAAGATAGATTAGGTACATTGAGAACAGCGCCATCTATAGAAACCAACAAGCGTTTGACATTGACATTTAACGACATGACATCGGCGCTGTGAAGGTTACATAGATCGTCGCTAGATGGCGAGCGCTTTCTTTGTTGTATGAGAGCCCCCTTAAATATTTATTTTATTCTGAATTTAGTATTTGTTGTTGGCAACAGGAATGCATCATCTGTAAAAAATTCAACTGCCTAGCTATCACGGTTTATGAGATTCAGCCTGGTGACAGACAGAGACAGACGGACAGACGGACGGACAGACGGACAGACGGACGGATAGACGGACAGTGAAGTCTTAGTAATAGGGTCTCGTTTGGAACTCTTCGGGTACGGAACCCCAAAAAATACATTACTGTGGGATGATCGGCAGTTGAGAACGTAACAAAAAAAAATATCAGTTGGAGGCATCAAAAGTTCGCAATACGTTCGCGGGTTTACAGAACCAAGAGTATTGTAAAATACTTACAACAATGTCGTCATCCTGCTGCATGTCGCTGGAATCCTTGTAGTAGAGCGAGACGAGATGCGAGGCCAGCCGCCGGTCGAACACCTCGTCCTGAGGGTCCAGGATCAGGAAGATCAGGTCGAATCTGGTAACAGGCATCGTTGGTTGTAGCGATCTTTGTACATTTATTAACATCCGGGACCGAGGAAACTAGGTGTGATATTAAGGGGGCTGCATGCTACAGTTTTTTTTATGGAAAGAAAAACAAATGAGATTTGTAAGAATATTCTTTACTGATGAAGTATCTGTGCAATTTCCTTTTTTATGTACAATAGTGTTATCTATATATCTACACCAGAGCACATGACATAAAAATTAAGCTTCATTAAGCTTTCTTTAAAGTGATTTTCTGAACTAACTTCTCATACTTTGTTTCGCTAAAACTAATTTAAATACAAAATATTATAACCGCATAAAACAAATCTTCACTCAATTTCCTTCCGTGGATGTCGTAGAAGGCGACTAAGAAAATCAATTACCAGGAGACGGGCAGCAGCGTCTTCCTGAGATTCCAACCGCATACTGCGATCGCCAACCCGCCTGCCAAGCGTGGCGATTATGGCAAAAACCGTCATGGTCATAAAAACCACGAAGGAGGCGTTAAATGGCTGATGATGATGATAAAATAAATTGCACAGAGCAACCTTTAATATGAACATCCATCAGGTAAAAGATCTACCAACTTGGAGAGCGGTGATGCAGCAAACAAACGGCAATAGTAACGTCGTTCAGCCGTGAGGACACGACAAAAAACGAAGATAATTAATAGAATCGTGCAAAGGTAACTTTGTAGATATGGTGATAGAAGCACGAAATAATAATAACTTGTCCTGGTCCCAAACTAGGATATCCTGTGCTATGGTAACCAGGCAAGGACATCACAAACATGGAAATACACCCAGACTAAGATTATTTCTACAAATCTACGGCGGCCCCCAGTGGGAATCGAACCCACGACCTCCGTCATGATAATCAGACGTCGTACGGCTAGAGTCTAGCCGCTAGACCAACGAGGCAGTCAACGAAAAATAAACAGTAGAATGAGGGGATAGTCGCACCTGGACATGAGTGTATGAGGCAGCTGCACATTCTCGACGATGGTCTTGTTTTTGTTCCATTGCGACTCCGCCGGGTTAGCCGCGGCGAGGATCGAAGTACGTGCGTTTAGTTGGCAGATGATACCCGCCTTCGCAATGGACAGCGTCTGTTGTTCCATCACCTGGGAATTGACAGCAATGCGTCTTGAATAAGAGAACAAATAAGTTTGGTTCTTGCGTAGTGTTTGGTGCATAAACTTTACAAGAGTTGTGTTTTTATTATTATTATTATTTTGTTATTATATTGAACATACTTTCATGTTTTTTGTAATATTCTAAACCGAATGTACAGACTTTAAGCCTTACATTCTTCTCTCGTATTGAGGACCCTTACGTCACCTAATCACGTATCAGCTGAAGCTATGACGTATGTAAAACAGTACAAATAGCCTGTAAAATTAGGACAGGAGCCGCTTTTTGAGTGCGATGCTAGTGCATAGTAGAGCATAACTAGAGCAGAACACGTAAATATCCAAGAGAATAAACGATGATTAAGAATTTTCCGGAGCCACCCCAAGTCCCTTGAAAGGACATCAGCCCAGGTAGCACGAAGGCGCGTTCTGTGGCGCTAAAATGTCATAATTTGACATTACATTGTCGAACGTCGCCACTTTTGACTCTTTTAATAAAGCGGGTGACTCGCGTGGCCGTACTACCCATGCAGCATGGTAGCACGACGAGGCTAGTTGGTGTCAAAAGTCGTCGCGCCACAAAACGCGTGATTCGTGCCATTGTACTACCCATGCAGAAGTGGGATACGATTTCACGCCCGCGTTTGAGAAACGTAGTCGCAGCTCGGAAGTGGCACGACTACTCGCCGCAAGTTGGTTCGAATTACTGGCAAACTAGCGCGCACGCAGTACGGCCATATTGAGACGGTGCTGCCACCTGGCAAAATTGCTCTTACAAAATAATTCATCCTAGCAATTTTTTGGACATTTCGTGATAATCCGTGTTTACAATTTGGATACCTTCGTGTGTCGCTTGTGTTTCTGTTGTGTTTATTTTAGTAAAAACACTACTACAAATGAAAATCGGAGAATATCATGTATATGGTACCTACCTCGTGGAGAACACTGCGCGTGGAGTCGTTCATCTTGTCAAACTCGTCGATACAGCAGATGCCGTTATCTGCCAACACCAGAGCCCCTCTGTGGACAACATGGCGTTCTTAAAAATTACATCGATAATATAAGATGTGCATTTGTGAAATGCAACAGTAGCTGTATGTAATATCACATTAGCTAGACCTTTGTAATGTTATGGTAGCTTTCCTAGACCTTTGTAATGTCATGGAAGCTTCAGACCTTTGTAAAGTTATGGTAGCTATCCTACAAATGTGTAGTCGCTCACGTCTGCAGAACTAGCTGGCGAATGTCGGGTTCCTTAGTGACGTTACCAATGATGCTAGCGGCAATGGAGCCGCGGCCACAGGTGTACTGAACTATTCCAGACGTGTGGAAGGTCACGATAGGCCAGTTTGTATAATATAACGTTAGCTGTCCTAGACCTTAGTAAGGCCTCGGTAGCGGTCCTATACTTGTGTAAAGTCACTTAAGTCGGATGTGTAATATCACTGACTCATGAAAAAGTGCCTCTTGGAGGAAGCTTATAATCTTGCTGCAAATTACAGTCAAACTTCGTAGTTGCCGCTCGACAGACTTTATGCTATCCGGGTTGTAATGTCATGTTAATGTTACGTACAATGGGCCACCTAATGTCATAGTAACCGGCCTAGACCTGTATAGAGTGACTCACGTCTGCAGAACCAGCTGGCGAGTGTCGGGGTCCTTAGTGACGTAGGCGGTGAGGCCGACGGCGCTCGAACCGCGCCCTGATGTGTACTGCGCTCGCGGGACCAAACCGTGTACCCAGCGCAGAAGCTGCGACTTAGACGTGCCGGGGTCGCCGCAGAGGAGGATGTTTATCTCTGATCTGTGGAGAAAGATGAGATAGGAATATACTTTATTGTATACCGGAAAAGGTGTTACAGAAACAGCAATGACAAAAGAAAAGATACAACTGGCGGCCTTATTGCGGCAGAAACACCTGGCGATTTATAGCAGTAGCAATTTCTTCCAGGCAACCTCACATTGGAGAATTTGCCGAAGGAGAAATAGATACGGGTAGTCGGTGCAAATACGAATATTAATAGATATACATATACGTTACAATAATAATAAACTTATATATATCATACTTGAATACTATACATAAATACACATGCTTACATAAATAGTGGCTTATAACAAGTGTGTGATCTGCACAACAAAAAGGTGATATACCTACATATATACGAAGAGAAGTGAATGAATACTTACAGCAAAATTATTATAAATTAGACAGAAGGAATTCTTTAACTCTGGTTTAAGTTACGGTGTAAGAACTGCATTAGTGCGGTTTTGTCAATGGCGCGTTAAGACAGCTGGGCAATTAATATATAAGTTACTTACTTGTAGTCGGTGCAACCGCACCTTTATAGCCAAGATAAGCTACGTCAGTCATATGGGACCACATGACCGACGCTCTCCCCACCCGTAACAATCACCGTTACCGAACCCGGTCGGAAAGAATCCTCATCATCATCATCATCATCATCATCATCACCATCACAGTCTTATTCATAAAAGTACGATTCCTTAAAACACTCCTCCAAAGCAGTGTAAATAGCCTGTGGTAAAGGGAAAAACGTAGCGACAGATTATTTAATCCGTATCTCAGAAGTGTTTTAGAGGAATCATCATGAACACCGTTAGAATGTATCATTTCGCAATATAATTTGTGTGGTGTGTGAAAAGTGGTGGTAGCCTAGCGGGTAGAACATTGGACTCGGAAGCGAGAGACCCAGGTTCGATTTCCAGTGCGGGCATGTACGTTTGTTTTCTAAGTTATGTACATTTGTGAAGTTATAGTAGCAATACCACTCGCTAACTAGAAGGAAAACATCGTGAGGAAACCCGAGTGTCTGAATTATTCACATACCTCAGCGCTTGAAATCGCGGTGGGCACGCGTGGTGATTAAGCCCATACTCTCTCTCTGAGAGAAGGCCTGTGCCCTACAGTGGGACGTATATAGGCATAAAACAATCCTTGCCTAAACTAGGTTATTTTAGTGAATCCTGTAATGAGACGATTTATACAGCGTCCAGTGGCACATTCAGTCACACTAGATGGGTGAAGAGACCACTATGACGCTGCAGTGCCTGGGAAACATCCCAATGGTTTTAGATGGACTAGGCTTGCCCAGCACCTACACCATCCTGACAGCTTGGTCGGCCTAGCCCATAGGAAAGACAAGTCAATACGTGCGGAGCCAACCAAGCCGCGGGTTTCCTCAAAAAACGTGTAGTATTGCTCCATTTCCTTCCGTGGATGTCGTAGAAGGCGACT
The DNA here is from genome assembly GCA_947308005.1 of Yponomeuta malinellus. NCBI lineage: Eukaryota > Metazoa > Arthropoda > Insecta > Lepidoptera > Yponomeutidae > Yponomeuta > Yponomeuta malinellus. Next base: position 4,704,277 of record OX371013.1, read on the forward strand.
AGAGAAATCAATTACCAGGAGACGGGCAGCAGCATCTTCCTGAGATTCCACCGGCATACTGCGATCGCCAACCCGCCTGCCAAGCGTGGCGATTATGGCAAAACCCCTCATGGTTATGAAAACTACGAAGGAGGTCTATGTCCTGCAGTGGGCGTCAAATGGCTGATGATGATGATGATTGCTACTATAACTTCAAAAATGTACATATTTAAAGAAAACAAAGTCATAGGTACATGCCAGCACTGGGAATCGAACCTGGGTCTCTCGCTTCCGAGTCCAATGTTCTACCCACTAGGCTACCACCGCTGTTTTATGCTAGCCTATTTATTTTAAACAATCTGTAAATATGTTCTTTTTGTAAATAAACCATTTATTTATTTAAACAACTCAAATATCACTCACAATATACCTTATCACAAATGATATTGAATAGTCTATTGCACTGCACCCCAAAAAGCAAGATTGTTTACATCATCAACGTCAGCCCACCTCTGCCCACTACTGGGCTTTCTCCCGATCACGCAATCTTTCTCAGTCTATAGCCATTGTTTACGTCACGATTAACTAAATCTAATGACAAACTATTTTCATGATTTTACTGCGAAGAGATCGCTCCAAGAAACCATTACGCCTCACCAGGCGATACCCATACAAACTAGTTTAGTTTTAAGTTTCAAACGACATGCCGGATTGCAATGGAACGTTGTCAATATGCTGTGAGGACACAAATTGAGGTTTGATCGAGTTTAGAATTGTCGGGGGCCTTCTTAATGGCTTCTCACCGGAAGTGCGTCCGGCCGGCAGCATTGAAATTCTTCTTGGTCCCGCCGAGCAGCTGCAGAAGAACTCCCTTCTTGATGTCCAGGTTCTCGTAAATAGAGGGCGCGATGGCGCGCGCGAGTCGCTCGTAGCTGTCCGACTGATCCGCGAGGGCTTTGAACAGTTCGACGCGCTCCGGTGGGAACCGGTGCTCTTTGCTGCAGAAGAGAAACAGACAAATGGTGACGTTATGAGTTGAGCGGTGGGGGGTTTGATTCGCGAAAGAGCTATGGTGAATGCATAGCCTATAGCACGTTGAAGTGGCAGTCCCATATGCCAGAGAACCGATAGTTGATAGGGGTACAAAAAAAAATTTTTGTTTATTGTTCTAAAACGTAAGGGGGTTTGGACATCACTTATAATATGCGTCTGGTGTGAGGGCCACTTTGTTACACTCTGAAAATGTGCTTAGTTATTGGGTACCTATAACATACAGGAATGCATTCAATGTTCATTCAATGTGAAATCTGCACGTTTTGGGCTTGTTTTTGAAAGTAATTTACTTAATTTGTACCAATACATAATTAAAGTTTATGAAATGAATGTACAAATGGTGTTTGCTGGCCCTTATACTAAGCTAAAGCCTGTATGATAAGAGCCTGTAATCTCTGTTTGTAGATCAAGATAGACCAGTACTGAGTGTAATAGTAGCTTTATGAAATTGAGTTTCTGGAATGGAGATCACGAACTGGAAAACGCAGCCACCAGCTCGCTGGACCAACGATCTGAGGTAGTCATCTACTGGCAGCGGCTGGATAAGGATGGCCGAGAGTTGATGAGTTAAGGCTCCTGTTATGTTGAGCATGCTGTTTCGCTAGCACAATTTTGTTGTTAATTATTGTAATTGTAATCGCTCGTAGCCCCGGCTGCCTGAGTGATCTTAAAAAACGATCACGAAGGTTAAGCAACACAGGGCGCGTTCAGTGCATGGATGGGTCGCCGTCTATGCCTAACGCTAGTGGCATTTGTCCGAGCGGTTCCGTGCTTCGCAAGGCACGTTAAGCTGTTGGTGCCGGCTGCCGTCGATAGATGGCAGTCGTTAAGCCAAGTCAGAGGCCTTAGGGCGGCTTGACAACTTCTGACAGTAGACGAGCCACTAGTCTACAAGCCTCCACCAATCCGGACTTGGCCCCCGTGGTGGAGTATGGCCTATAGCTTCCTCAGGGAAGAGACCCGTGCCCCTCGGTGGGGACATAATGGGTTGATGATGATGATTGTAATTGTAATGAGTAAACGTTTCATAAATGTGGTCTGAGGGATTGATGCATAATTAAATTAAGGACATTTTAAACATATTTCAGTTTTTAATAAAGAAAAGTTGCTTCCAAAACTAATAATTTTGAAATCAAATTTTAGTACAGGATAAGAAAAATATGCCTTGAATATCCGCAATTTAATTATCTACGAGTATCAAACCTTTGGACCACATTCATCAAAAGTATACAATCACTAAAAATGTTATTGTGCGAGCGAGACAGCATGCTCCACGTAAGAACAGCCTTTAAGGGTCTGGCGAGCCGCTCCTCCTATAAACTAGTTAATAAAACCAAATTCTCGTAGAAAGGGCGCGATGGCTGTTCCTACCATCGATTTTAGAACTTCCTTTTTATGATTCCTATCGCTTTGAATAGGCCCACTTCTACACGTTTCGAAAGAAAAAGTGTTCTCTGTTCTCTGGCGCCATTAAAACAAAATGGCTGCTTTAGTTGTCGACCGAGATGTGCTCTCTGGCGCCATTAAAACAAAATGGCTGCTTTAGTTGTCGACCGAGATGCGCTATCTGGCGCCATTAAAACAAAATGGCTGCTTTAGTTGTCGACCGAGATGCGCTATCTGGCGCCATTAAAACAAAATGGCTGCTTTAGTTGTCGACCGAGATGCGCTCTCTGGCGCCATTTAAACAAAATGGCCGCCCCAATAGTCGACCGAGATGTGCTCTCTGGCGCCATTTAAACAAAATTAAAACAAATAAAAATTGGACCTGCTGTGTATTCTTGTGGTGTCTGTTTTAGTTGTCTAACATGATCTCTACGTAATACAGAGAAGTTTGTAAAGAGGCTCGAAATTTCGCCGATGCCTGCACTTGCCCATTAGCTCAGTTGGGAGAGCGCTAGCACGGTTAGCCTCTAAATAGGTTTTTATAACATGATCTCACCCTTCTTCAGTCTCCAACAACCGCTCGCTGTGCACCTTCCTATAGTGCAGAGCGTCGATATGCGTCCTGTGCAAAGCTCTCAGAGTGGCCTGACGCGGATGGGCGGAGGCGGGGGCGGCGCGGAACACTCCAGTGATGGAGATACGCTCACCCGCGCCCACACGCTCCACTAAGGCTCCGTGGGCCATCACGTTGACGGTAGCGGGCGTACGGCCAGCTGGCATGTCGTCTGTCGAAGGGTGGTTTGGGTAAGGTTTCATAATGATAGAATATTGTATGTGCAACTATTGTCCGGTCATCTTAAGAAGGCCGATGACGGTCCATTTGACATTTGCATGTAGTGACGTTGTCCGTTGGATGCGCGACGTCAGTGCCACGTTCTAAGACTAGATGGCGCTGACTTCGGACGTCCATGGAACACTCCCGTCACTAGATGTAAAGACTAGGCGACTTTCGCAGGTTTATTGCTACTCGCAGATGGTCTTTTACTAACCAGGCGATTCCTGAAGCTTGACCAACTGCTTGTCACTGAAGTGGGAGCGATTGTGGACCAGCTGGAAGGCGTGGGCCGTGCTACAGTGGGAGCAGTGCGCCGGCTCAGGCACCCGGCCTCGCTCCAACTCGGCCGTGGCCGCGGCGCCGCACACGGCACACTTGAAGAAGGCTTCTCGCATCTCCGGGACGATGCCCGACGTTCGGATCACCATACCGCTCAGCGTCACTAGCTGGTCGATATCTGAGGAATAAGGAGTTTTTAGAATTATAATGAGAGATGACTTCCATAAGCAGCCTATATACGTCCCACTGTAGGGCACAGGCCTTCTCTCAGAGAGAGAGTATGGGCTTAATCACCACGCGTGCCCACCGCGGATTAGCGATTTCAAGCGCTGAGGTATGTGAATAGCTCATACACCCAGGTTTCCTCACGATGTTAGCGAGTTGTAATGCTACTACAACTTCACAAATGTACATAACTTAGAAAACAAAGTCATAGGTACATACCCGCACTGGGAATCGAACCTGGGTCTCCCGCTTCCGAGTCCAATGTTCTACCCGCGAGGCCTACCACCGCTTCTTGACTTTACACTTCTTGGCTTTAATTCTTCACGGGATGGGCGAGGTAGATATGGAAACACTAGCTGCCCCGGCGAACTTCGCACCGCCACAGAATCGCTTTATACAATTCTTGCACAACGCCATCAATTTTTAAAACACAACTTTCACTCGCACAACGCCATCTATTTTAAACTTAAAATAAATATTATCCCACGGGAACGCATTACCGGGATATCAAATATGCTATGTCTCAATTCAGGTATTTGTCTATCTGTACGCCAAGTTTAATCTAAATCCGTTCAGCCGTTATTGCTTGATTGAGTAACAAACATACAAACCTCCAACATCTTCACAAACTTTCACATTTATAATATTAGTAGGATTAATGCCCGAATAGAATAGACATAGGGATTACCTTCGGGGTTTAAGTCGCGCATATTTCGCTGCGGCGCATTGTAGGGCCGCACCTGGATCTGATGCTCCAAGATGGCCGCCGGGTACTTCTCGAAGAACAGCTCGTTGACTGCCGCATCGAACGCCGGCACCACCTACCAATGTAACAACGTTATCGTTAGTGTGTCACCGTTGGTTGTATGTCACCGTTACTTAATAAAAATACATAATCGTATGTATGTGATGCCTGCTTCCCTTATTTCCATACACAGTGTTATTAATTTTAATTGTTACAGCCAACTGAGTAATTACTTGCGAATAATATTTTTAAATTACCACTTATCCGCCATCACTCGAGATCGATCATGGCAATCTTTCTGTGTAATAGTTCTCGCGAAACAGGTCCGCCTAGTGCGAAGAACACCAGTAAGCGACTACGTTTATCTAGTGGCAATCCTTTTCAAACCTACCTACCCACATTAAGTTAAGTCTATTCATGTCACCTTCCTCAGAGAAGAGACCCGTGCCCCTCGGTGGGGACATAATGGGTTGATGATGATGTCACTAGGACTTTGATTTATTACTTGTACATCTTTTTAAGTTGTGACACTTAATAATTTAATAAATCATTATAATAACATCCACGATACGCGTAAACTGACACATCCGTGGAGCAATATTTATTGTTGTTGAACACTGACAAGTGCAGTATAGCACGCCTACCAATTAGCTTGACCGACGATCTGAAGCAGATTTTGGCAGCGGCTGCATGAGGATGGCCGAGGATAGAAGTGGCGGGGCTCGGAGGATACCTATGCCCACAGTGGACGAGTAAGGCTTGATTGATTGAGCACTGTTGGTGTTGGAAGACGATCCATATAATTTTTTCAGGTGAGCAGAGGCTCCCAAACGTTTTCAGCTCGCGGCGCACGTCTAGACACAAATGTAAACAACGTATTATTCCGTTCAAATTCAAATTCTGTTAGGATACGGCCTTCTGGAGTTGCGTTACACGACAGTGATGACTTGTAGGGTCAAAAGAACAGTCAGATGAATGATATTAATCTTTTTTTTTGGTGCAAGTATCAAGGCGACTAAAATGTTAAATAAAGATAGTTCGAGAAGGTTCGATATCTTTCCAGCCTCTCGCAGGTTTCTAGAATGTTCCCGAATGATCGAGTACGTAATAATAGAACTCTACTGGACCAGTCTAGCAACTTCGGGAAGTACCTAGAAAGACGCCGAAGGTCCTATAAAACTATAGAACATTCCAGAATATCTTCTGGAAGCACCCAGAATCATATCGAAGATACTAGAAATAGATTCTAGAAGACTATCGAAAACTCCAGAATGTGTTTCTATATCTGTCTAACAGAAAGCTCTGTCTCTTTCTAGCACATAGGTTATTCTGGAAGGTTCTCTTGTCTCTACATACAGAAGTATCTATCACGTAATCTATCTGCACCTAGCATTATTCTACACAGTTCGACCACACTCTCGCCGTCCGTAACAAGTTTATATGCTCTCCACGGAACCCCTGTGTTAGCTTACAGCCTCGCAACTTTAGTTTGAACAAGTGTAATAATATGCCACGTTCTAGTCAGTAGAGTTTTCTCACCTCCTGAGGGTAGCTGATGAGTTGGCGGTGAAGTTTCGGGTCGAAAATCTTGACGTGCTCGCAGTCCACGTCCAGGAATGGCTCCTCCAACGTATGAATCTGTAAAAATAGTTCGCATAGCTAATCAATAATTATTCCACTTCAGAGGATAATAGATAACTAGCTACAGGCTGCTTATTGTGCCTGGTAGCGGTTTCGTAATACTTAAACAAATAAATGCGGTGGTAGCCTAGTGGGTAGAACATCGGACTCGGAAGCGAGAGACCCAGGTTCGATCCCCAGTGCGGGCATATACCTATGACTTGGTTTTGTAAGTTATGTACATTTGTGAAGTTATAGCAGCAATACCGTTCGCTAACTGTGAAGGAAAACATCGTGAGGAAACCTGAGTGTCTGAGCTATTCACATACCTCAGCGCTTGAAACCGCCAATCCGCGGTGGGCACGCGTGGTGAATAAGCCCACACTCCCTCGCTGAGCGAAGGCCTGTGCCCTACAGTGGGACGTATATAGGCTGCTTATGTTTAACAAATAAAATGTTCCAATTTCTCGTGCATTGCACAAAGCGCGCCATCTCATCGATGGCAAATGAGGATCACCGTCGTGGTGCAAGGATTTAACAGTCAGTTTTTATCGTTGAGCCCGCACTTCGCCGGCCCGTTGTACTTTAGATATAATTTAAGTAACTTCCAAACAACTAAAATGCACAACTTGGTTACGTGGCACGTAAGAAGACGCGTAGAAAAAACTACTGTGTGTCATCCGAACAAACCTTAAGGCTTACGTACTTACGCGGAGCGTGCTGTCTCGCTCGCACAATTTAACATTTTTTAATGTTATAATCATCATCAGCCATCTGACGCCCACTGCAGGACATAGGCCTCCTTCGTGGTTTTCATAACCGTGAGGGGTTTTGCCATAATCGCCACGCTTGGCAGGCGGGTTGGCGATCGCAGTATGTGGTTGGAATCGCAGGACGACGCTGCTGCCCATCTCCTGGTAATTGATTTCTGAAACTTTTGATTAATGTGATTCGAGGGTTTGATGCATAATTAATTTACGGTCATTATAAATATACATGTTTGTTTTCCTATACGTAGTTTTTAAAAAAGAAGTTGATTCCAAAATGATTCATTTTGGAATCAAAGTTTGCAATATGCATACTGAATGTTCGCAATTTTAAATCTATTAAACCCTCAGACCACTTTTATCAGAAATATAGTCATTTTATCACAATCACTGAAATTATTAAATTGTGCGAGCGAGACCGCATGCTCCTCGTAAGAACAGCCTTAAGAGTGACAGAGACGGCCTCACCTCCTCTAGCTTCGCCTCGTAAAGCGGCTCGTTGGTGACGGCGTCCGGCTCGACGAAGCGCCGCACGAACCGCACGAACTTCTCGCGGCACTCCGCTATAGCCACGTCCGTGCCCCAGACCACTAGTTGGGGCTCGCTCGAGGCCGCTTCCGTGGTCGCCTCGTCGCCCTGCTGGGTTTAAGTATTTTTTAAGTGTCTTTTTTTAAAGTATATTTTTTAAGTACTTAGGATTTTTAAGTGTCTCTTTTTTAAGTACCTACCTACTTAAGATTTTTTAAGTAATTTTTTTGAGAGCGGTGGTAGCGAAGTTGAACGCCGGCTTCTCATTCGGGAGATGGTGGGTTCGAATCCTGGCATGTACCAATGACTTTGTTTTCTAAGTTACATACATTCGTGAAGTTTTTTTAAGTCGCTTTTTAACTGAATCTAATGGGAGTCTTTGGAGTCTGTATGAGACCAGCACGAGTCTACGAGTCAGATCGTCAGCTTGGCTTATACCAAAGCTGTGCTTCGCGTGATAGAGGTATAAAAGCAAGAAGGTGGTTTTGTCGTTCATAGAAAAAAAAATGTCGACTTCTGTCATTATAACACATCGAAAACACAGATTAAAAAGACAAATCGAAAATGTGGTAAAAATTGAGTTGGAATATCCAGCAAAAATCCTTTGTGATGACAAGAAAAACACATAAGTAGGTACAACTAGGAAAGGAGAGAAAACGACATTCAATTCTATGATTATGATACAGGTTAGTGCGTTTGCTTGATGGCTTCGGCGTCTCTCATTGACGTTTTGTACACCTCCAACATTCTGCCACAGGTCTACAAGTTGTATTATTTCCTCAAGAAGAACAAACTGAGCCGTAATGTCCGCAGCAGCACAGGATTTGACGGCGCCGTGCTCGGTCGCACGACTGAACGACGCATCGGCGACAGTGTTAGCCAAGTCGCCGTCGGTCGCGCGCAGCTGTCGCATCTGTTTGTCGCGGATGCACGCGCCGGCGACACTCGGGTGCGGCCACGCGTTCTGCGAGTACTGCCTCGACCGGTACTGGGAGGTCAAGGAGAAACCTAGCTTCATCGTGTGCCCGCTGTGCCGCGACGAAGCCATTAAGATCAGCTTTGAGAAGGTTGGTGCAGATACTGACGACGCTAGCTATGCATGTGCCTCTTGCATCCACAGATGGACTAAGGCTTGTGCAACAACCATAAGTAATATTTTTCTTTGTACAATCATCTTATTATATGAATCATTGGTCCTTCAAGATGGTGGACATTGTAAGCACGAAAATTTGTAAGGGTGAAGTAATTTTTTGTACAGCTTCTCAAACCCCCGGTTTCTCATATACTGACAGTCAGTTAATTTACTGTTAAACCGGCCAAAGGATTCCATGACATCACAACCCCGATATGCGATCCGGACAACTCGACCCCGGACCTGTTGTCGGGGTCAAATTGTCATAGGATCGAGTTGTCAGGATCAAGTTGTTCAGATCGAATTGTCCGAGTCGAATCATCGATCAAGATTTCTTGCTACCGGCCGAAATTTTACAAAAAAAAAAAAAAAACTACTGACGCTATTACAGTAGATTACAGCTATTAACACAGTAGATTACAGCTATTAACACAGTAGTTTTATGCAAATAAAAAAGTAATATGATTGTCTCGTTGACTGTCCCGTTGGTCTAGCCGTTAAGGCGCTTAGCTACCAAAACAGAGGTCGTGGGTTCGATTCCCATTGGGGACCGCCGTACATTTGTACAAATGGCCTCAGTCTGGGTGTATTTTCATGTTTGTGACGTTCTTGCCTGGTTACCATAGCACAGGGCATACTAGTTTGGGACCAGGTCAAGTGATTGTATTGTGTGGAAGTTATTATTTTTGTTATTTGATTTTAAAAGTTTTGTTTCAGAAAGAAAAGCTGACGTGTAAAACTAAGGCATTCAGGAAAGCTTTTAATGGAATAGAGGCAATGGAACCCACTGCGAGCAGGAAGGCAATCTTGCTAATAAAAATCCTGTCCATCATGCCTGTTTCCATCTACATCCTCCTCAAGTTGCTGAATACACTGACGGCGGGCCTAGTATTTGATAATCTCAAAGACATAATTTTATTTTTTAATTTTTAAGAATCAAAAGAAAACAAATAAAAAAATAGCTCAAAGCAATATCAGTTTTTTTGTAATAGACCCTACAACTTCTCGGGCTTATATTGGAAATCATATTTATATACTGAGAAAAAAAATCGGAAAGCTATTACAACCTAGTAGATGGTGGCGAAATTTACCTTCGTATTCTAATGACATTTTCAATAACAACAATTTTTCATTGCCTAAAAACACAGATAAAACGACGTTTTCTAAAGATGAGACCTAGCTAGACTCATTTATCGTCCCAAAAACCCTCTGCATACTAAATTTCATGAAAATCGTTGGCATTTGTCTGTTTGTAATGAACATCTACAGTCAAGTTCACGATCTCTCACTGTAGTGATTATGTAGTAGCCCACACCATCACAGCTTCCGTTTGAAAGATCAATAGCTTCTTAATGATTTGAGAACTATATACAACAAAATTTTAATCATCTTTAACACACCATCTAATGTCTGTGGTTCAAACCTGGGAAACTGTAAGTTATTATGATATTATAAATAAATCTAAATCTGTGGCAACTATAGAAACTAGTATTAAGAGCTGTCCACTGAAAGAACAATAATGTGGATAGCGGGCACTATTCTTTAAAACGGCGGGCCATATCAGCCGAAAAAGTGATAACCGATGGGGTAGATGAGTTATGAGTGGAGACTGCGGATCGGTAACCTTAGTGTAGGACGTCCTCAGACCCGGTGGAGCGATGATCTTCGCAGGGCGGCTGGCAAGAGCTGGATGAGAGTAGCCGAGGACCGTGCTCAGTGGCGTGCTATAGGAGAGGCCTATGTCCAGCAGTGGACAAACATAGGCCAATGATGATGATGATTCTTTAAAACTGAACACGAAGTACTTCATAGCTGTCTTCCAATGTGTTGAATCTGACTTACTTGTCTAGTTGGAGTAGCAGCAGGCGCTGGCACGTTGCGGCTGAGTTGGTGTCCGCGCAGGTCGGCTCGCTGCCGGGCTGGAGTCATGGCTCCACGCATAAGCGAGCGCGGGGTGCTCAGGGAGCTTGGCGTGCCGTAGTTGAGAGGAGAGCTCATGTCTATGTCTGTGCCTACATAGAAACAATATATGTAACTATAAGGAACTGTTGGAAGCTGCTTATTTTTTTGAAGACTAATCAGAGATCTCTATGTTAATCTAACACAAACAAATTCACAATCAAAGTAAGCATCAACAATGAGAATTGTAACAAGAACTTCCTCCATAGTAGGGTGTACGCCGTGTGGAAAGTGACATGAAGCAGCATTAAAAGCATAAATAGTAAGTTAAATTCAAGATTTTCAAATCGAAACAAATATGTCGAGCGAATGTGGGTGGAAGGGCCGGCAAGGGACAACCCAGGTGGACATACTTCGACCAAATAGCCGTGTACCCGAATAGTACCCGAAACCGGCGTGCGTGCATGCATGTTGAGGAAGGGAAAGTGATCTGTCGGGATCGTGGCATGTGGCAGTCCCTGGTCTCTGTCTACCCCTCTTGGATACAAGTGTGAGTTTATGTATGTATTTTCAAATAAAAATGCTCTTATTCAAAATAGCACAATAAACTGTGACTTAATGAACGTTACAAGTAAAACTAGGTGTCCATTTCAAAATCTACATAATTTTTGAGAAAAAATGGACAAGAAAACCCCAAACTCTTTCATTTGTGTACATTCGCCTAGAGCACTGTGACAAAGTAATTCTAACTATAAGTGTACAGTTAACTGAAAATGTTCGCTAATCACTGCAAAATATTTCTTCTTTACTAACTTATTTTATTGTTATTATTATGGCCAAAAAATATTTTCAAGGTTTGATATGTTTGCTTACATAGACTTGAAGCAGCAATGAAATTAAGTTGATACATTCATGCAATTTTCATGGTGCTATAATGTCGCTCAAGACAAAATTATACAACCAGTGTGTGTTACCAGTGATGACTTATGGCACTGAAACGTGGTCTCTCACTATGGGCCTCATAAGAAGGCTCAAGGTCACGTAACGAGCCTTGGAAAGGGCTATGCTCGGAATTTCTCTACGAGATCGAATCAGAAATGATGAGATCCGTAGACGAACGAAAGTCGTCGACATAGCCCAGCGAATTAGTAAGTTGAAGTGGCAGTGGGCGGGGCCCATAGCACGCAGAACTGATGGCCGATGGGCCGAAAAGTTCTCGAATGGAGACCACATATTGGCAAGCGCAGCGTAGGACGACCAGCCACAAGATGGACAGATGACCTCATCCAAGTGGCAGGAAGGTGCTGGATGCAGGCCGCTTCCAACCGGTCTTTTTGGAAATCCATGGAGGAGGCCTATGTCCAGCAGTGGACTTCTTGTGGCTGAATGATGATAATCTATGAAAAGAATCTAGGCCCAGGTAAAGGTAACATACCAATAGGGCTAGAAAGCAGCCCCCGCGCCGGTGACGTGGTGGGTAGTTGAGCCGTTGGCGTGCGCGGTGACCGCCGAGGCGTCCGCGGGGTGTGCGGAGTTCCATCTGGAAACATTATAAACCAAATATTATTCCTCAATCACACAAGCACTTAAGAGCTAGCTAACAAACACCCTTTTACTAGCCTTTGATGTGTTGGAGAAAAAGTCAACAACCGTGTCACCCTACAATGGACCCTACACGTTACACATAGTGGCTCTAGGCATTGACGCTACAGATCCCCTGCGCCCACTACCATACAACCAATAGAAGACCAGCATACTGAATTATGGAGAACGAGGCCCTCCAGGTAGTTTGTTTGTAGTGACATCTGAGCACTGCTGGCATGCTGGAAATGCTGTCTTGAGTAATCTCACAGTGAAATCAAATCAAAGTATTTTATTCAAAATTAGCTGTCCCGTTGAACTTCGTACTGCCACAGAATTATATATATATAAAGCTACAATCCGGTATACTCACTGACTGACTCATCCATACGTTTTCTCCGAAATGACAAAGCTAGAGGAAAATGATGTATGAAAAAGTTGTAGGAAATGTATGAATTACAGCCATCCTATGAAGCCGATTTTTTTATTTCGAACGCCTTCTCCTATACAAATGGGCTAACTTTTTTGTTTACCGGTCGATTTGGATGAAATTTGAAACGAGTGTTTGTTGTGTGATCTAATTGTGAAAAAAAATTTTGAACGTTCGAAATTCAAAATAGGGGCGAGAATATGGCCGCCCGAAAAATCGACCTCTGCGCAAAAAAGTCGGCAGCCAACTGGGCACATGCTGGAGACGTGCCCTAAACGGCATCGGGTTGTCAAAGGACCCAGGTATATGAGAAAAATCGGACATTTTGATGGATTGAAAAAATGGACAAAAAAACTCCAAACTTAGTCTTTTCAAGTCCTTAATTTACAGGATTTATATAAATGTTCTAAAACTCATGCATTGAACTGGCTTTTATTCCAGACATCATTGTCATCTAAATAATCTTTAATGTTATACATAGTAGCTTTTTTGGCACAAAGTGTGCTTCACACATTTTTTGAACTGCGTTTCTGGCAAGCTTATTATATCGTCAGGGATCTTACTGTAGGGTTTTTGTAGGAATAATGACAAAGTTTAATATATTTCATAACACTTTCCCACGAACTGTTTTATGTTCCTGTCTTAGTTGTACATAAATATAATTATAATAAAATAATATTGTAAATGAGACGTATGCAGCTAATTTTATTTTGTGATTACATATTTATGTAAAGTAGCAAGATTTTATCCAGTCCACATTATCATTCTTCGCAAGCGCAGCTAATTCCGAATCATATAATATCAGATTTATGCTTTACATTACAGTTTATTACATATACTTTCTGCAATGTGATTATTAATCTGCAATCATGAAATTCAATGTATCAATTCATGTTTACTATTTTCAATCTTTGCATAATTTCATGAGGTTGATGCGAAACGACGATTCCATTTGTCTCAATTCAGAATATTAGCGCATAACTTACTATCAGTTGGCTATCTTTCCTTTAACTATTAGTCATAAGATAATCTAAACATACTTAAAAGTTTATTGGAATTTCTCATTAATTTGGTTAACTTTAACTTTTCCAAATAAATTCTGTGTTTTAGTATCTATCATCATCGCATAAAGATATTGTGTTCATCACACTTCGATTGTATACAATGCCTACTATTAACCTTTGCCAGCCTAAAATTGAGTAACAAACATCCAAACATGTTCACAAACTTTCACATTTATAATATTAGTAGGGTAGTAGGATAACCCAGAAACTGTGACTTAATGAATCTTATAAGTTACACTAGGTATCCAATTCAAAATCTAGATCATTTTGGAGAAAAAATGGGCATATAACTCTAAATTTAGTCTTTTCAGAGTCTCTTGATACATTAACAGAGTTTAAATAAGTTCTAAAACCTAGAACTCATGCATTGAGCTTTAATTCCAGACATATTTGTCATCTAAATAATCATTAATGTTATAGTAGCCCTTTTGGCACAAATTGCTCTTTACACATGTTTGAAACACATTTCTGGCAAGTTTATTACATCTTCAGAGAACGGTGGTAGAGGAGCTGTAGAGTGCTGGCTTCTCATTCAGGAGGTTGTGGGTTCAAATCCTAGCATGTGCCTATGACTTTGTTTTCTAAGTTACGTACATTTGTGAAGTTGTAGTAGCAATACCACATGCTAACAGTAAAGAGAAACAAAGTGAGGAAACCCTAGTGACTGTACGTACAATGGCTGAACTATGAGGCTAAATGCAGGCATCTCAGGTCTAACAAGAACATCATCTTCAGGGATCTTCCCTGAAGATGTAGTTTACCATATACAATGCCCCATAAACCATGAACGGCAAATCATTTACATATACGAGGAAGAGAAAAGGCCCCAAAATAGATCTCTGTGACTCTCCTATCTTAACCTGACGATTTAATCCTATTTATGTCAGCTTTTTTAACCCTCCCTTCTTAATAAGATCTCATAAGTTTTAAGCTTCTCCCATTTAGGTATTCCATAGTGTTTTAATTTTAAGAGACGTTTCATGGTCTATGCAGCCAATTGCCATTGACATGTCACAGAAAAACGCCTATGGCATCCTTGCGATCGTCCCAAGCACTAAATATATGTTTAACAAGACGCCAGCGTCCGTTGTAGACCGCCCTTGCGTGAAGCCGAATTGCTGAGTGCAGAAGTCTCAAGACTAACTCAAATTTTAGGTTGGTTCCAGTCAAATAAATCGCATTTTATCGCAGGAAAAGAAACGCCCGGTATTTTTATTTCGGAACACGAAAACCTGTAGTGGTAAACCTACCGTTCGATGCAGTGCCGGTTGACCGTTGAGGAGTTTCAGGGACAACAAGTTGTTGTGACGATTGTGTTTTTCTTGAAGGAGTCGGAGCCTCAGACGAAGTCTGCGACGGCGGTCGCTTAGATGGGGTCGACATCCTGGTTTTCTATCACAAGAAATAAACTTAACACAAATAAAAACGAGAATAACAAACAACACGACCGATTGAGGTTATGTTTTGGCGGGAAATCGACTGTCAAACTTTTTTTTTCTTAGTGCTGTATTTCAATATTTAGTCGAGATAACTATCGATGTCGACTCAACCATTTTTACCGGTTGAACAGCAGAATAACCATAGAGAAATTGATTTTGTTTTTTATTATTCATTGATCTTTCGCTCGTTCATTCACCGCTGTTTTTTGTGGTGTTATTTTTGATAACAAACAAATTTCTCTTACAGTACATATAATTGCGATTTATAATACAGAGGACTGCGACTTCAAGGTGTGTACACATAAACGCCAAGAACTGCGTATAAACGTTGCGAGTTATTAGTCATTCCGAGTGTTTCGTTGTACGGACTACCTTCATTGTCGGGCATATTTTGTCGAAGTTATTTTGGTAATAGCTTGCCTTATAGCCACGAAAGAACTACATGTATCGTGCAATACCCTAAAAGTGTTCTAGACTAACTTACATGTAACTACGCTGCGAAACAAGTATTTTAGGTGAGTACCTGCATGCATGTAGCTATAGATTCTGAGAATTATTAGTTATCTTGCGCTCATCGAGAGCGGCGACGCGTCGACACAGGGCGAAGGCAACATAATTAGTCTGAAGTTCAACTCAATTGAGCTTCCACTTCATTAGTTGCAGAATTTCTGCCCTACCTATCTTATAAGTAGACAACCTAACCATCTACATTTGGAATAAGTTCCCTGAAATCAAATATCCCTGGCTAGACAGCTACTATATTTGCTAGACAGCTACTATTTCTTGTTCCATAATCATTCATGTGGTTAGACTGTAGGGAATGTTTAGTAAGTTAGGGGGCATTGGGGTGCGAGGGAGTTAGGGGAGGGCCCCTCCTTTCCAGGAAAGGTATAGTTTTTGAATTATGATCACTTTTCACTTATCTCTGACATGCTTAATGAACAGCTCCAGCATCGCGGGAAGTGCAGCCCCTTTGCCCTTGCATAACAAAGTGCAGGCACCCATGGCTCACCTTCGTAGCTTTGGCTTGCTGGCCACCAGCCTCAGCAGCTACGGATCTCACGGGTGCCTGCACTTTGATACAATGGGCGGGGCTCCCCTCCCTCCGTGCCTCCGGCTTTTTATATACACTAGGGAAGTAACCACCACCACTGCATGGAATATTTTGTAAGTTTTGTTTTAATCGTAATCCTACTTATTATTATAAATGTGAAAGTTTGTGAACATGTTTGGATGTTTGTTACTCAAACACGCAATAACGCCTGAATGGATTTAGATGAAATTTGGTATGGTGATAGTTTGAGTCCCGGGGAAGGACATTGGATACTTTGCATCCCGAAAATTACTCATTCCATGCGGATGAAAGCTAGGAAATTAATAAAGCAGCACCTGTACCAAAAGATATGCTAAATGGGGTCAATTGAACCCCGAGAAACCTTCTATATTATATACAAGTGAACGATTAAATTTTTTTTTAATAATGGTTTATTTGTATTCTTTATGCATAAATCCATCAAAACCTACATAATTTTTTTGTAACAAGATTTTTGAAGAGTAATGTTCTATAGCCGAGAGGAAAATATCTATCCAGTCCTTTCTTTAATTAACAGTGTTATTTTTAAATATGAGTGCAAAATAAATTTCAACCTTTTTGTGGCTGAAGATTTAGCAAATGACCCCCCCTTTTGCTCAATTTAATTTGACAAATGATGTTTAGAACTCAGTGCCAAGATCAGAAAAACAGTTCATTTATGTACAAGTTTTATTTACGCTGAATAAATGTTCACTGGCACGATGAAAATTATAATATGTAGAAGGAGTTAGCACTGACTAACCGAAATAACTTAATTAAACTAAAACTGCAGCATCTGCTTGAAAATTTACATTTAAAACCAATATAATCGGAACCTATCAAATCACCAATGTTCTTTTTACTGACAGGAAAAATCTATTTTCTAAATGTAACTTTTTTCCTTCCCGGCTACTCCACCATGTATAGCCTGCCAGCTATGCTTGGCGTTCGCAGGTTCGAACAATGTGGATCGACCCTGCGCGCGCCGGACTGCCGTCTGTGAATGTGGTGCACAGTCAACCCCACAGATGCACCTAACACCCTGTATTGGTTCCTTTTATTTTATATATTATATTTTGCACACAAAACCGAATATACTTACATATTAACTTACTCCATTGTATGCGAAGCCACAATTATGTTTGCAAAAAATGGCAAAAAAAAACAACGACATATTTTTTATTATTTTCATATGAAAGTCTCACCTTATTTCTTTCATTTTAAAATGCCGGAATCGTTGCACTTATCGTCAATAAAACACAGTAAACTTCATTAAAGATTAGAATTATTACAGAACCGCCAGTTACAAATGGAAAGGTACAATTGGCGGCCTTATTGCTAAAAGTAATTTCTTCCAGGCAACCTCAAATTAATTAAAACAATAAGAATGTGAGATTAAATGAGGAAAATGGCCTTTACATACACTTTTTTTCATACATATTGTTTCAATGATTGCGCTTCTCTTGTCTATTCGTATTCACGTATGTGCCGACGCTGGTCCGATGCCATAAAGAAGGCATTAGGGGTATCCATCCAGCACGCATCCTATTGCGCCTATGGCCGTGACGAGTGGAGATCTATTGCATATGGTCACGATCCTCAGAATTGAGAGAACGGTTTAAAAGAAGATACCTAGATATTATAATGCATGGCAGCTTTAACAAAATCAGTGCTAAAGATTCGTCAGAAAACCCAGCAAAAGATGCAAATACGAATGGCCAAGTGAGCCGCCGCGGCGGCATAAGCTGTGAAAGGAATCGAATAAAGAATATAGATTCGAGCAATTATACCGCGTTTGGCGGCTTCTTGCAAAAATACTATAATATATCGACCACAGCTGCAGCTTTCTACAACAAAGAATTTCAGTTAGGTTTATATTAGGAACATTGTCTATTTTCACAATATACTTTCACTACCTAATTTCCATTTAATTCTAAGGTGGTTTTAAGGAGAGTGCAAACCTGATTTTATGACTTCTCATTTATTACCTAACAGGAAATTATGAAGAGACTGTAAAACAAACCGTTTGAACACCTACTAGGTACTCAAAGGGTATGTTTTACAGTTACAGTAAATGTTTTACAGGTAGGTACTACCTAGGTATGATACCAATTCAGTGAAGAGAAGATTTAGAGTTACGGCCTCATTTATAAAAACACGATTCCTCTAAAACCAATTTAAAACTCAGTTTATTTAATATGTGGTTACATCTTTTCCTTGTAAAGCCTCCACCACAGAGTATTTTGATCGGCGTTTCTGAAGTGTTTTTATAAATAAGACCGTTAGAGTTTTACTGCCTTACGTACATTTTCAAAGTAATTACTTGTAATATCAATTATGTTTTATGTACTTTGTGCAAATAAATAATAATTATATTTTTTTGTTTTTTTTTTTTCGTTTAGGTTCTATAACCTGTAACCTATGTAACGGTTGCTTTAAACAATTTTTGAAAGGAATTTACGCAGTACGTATTGTGAAGGAAAAACACACAAAAAGCTCTGTTTAACAAAAAGCTACAGAAATAGTGAACAACAGAAAAACAATTGTTTCTTTCCCACCCACACAAGGCCATGGATGTTGCCTTTAGAAAATAAAACAAAAGCTTTCCATACACAAAAAGTTAATGTGGGCCTTCGAAAAAGGTAAAGATTTGATGACCCCGCATTTTATGGGCAAAGAAATGTAGGAAACTAGTTTTGTAAGAAACTAAAATGCAACGTAAATTCCTCGTGACGCTATTCTAGAAAAACCTGGATTGAGAAATATATATTTCTTTGAATTATAATCTAGAGAACATATGTACAACAAAAATAGGTAGCTTATTTCGCTATTTAGAGGAATTTTCGTGACTTTGTGTTCTACCTAACCCAGGAAAGCAGTCAATTCTCTCTAGGGCGCAATCCCTTTATCCCGGAGTATTCCGGTACAAGACTCCACTTGTGCTCTACTTCGCATTAACTGCCGAAAGCCGGCAACTGTAATGCACTGTTTACATTCATCGCCTCGTGCGGATCTCACTCTCTCTCAAAGATCTAGTTTTTCTTTTCCTATACGCACAATAAAATATTTAATCCTAACAGTGCTCCGAATGGGGGATTAAGTATCCCATGTTACTATCCTGATATATTATAAGTATGCCAAATTCGTTCAAAGCCAGGCAAGGATATCACAAACATGGAAAATCACAGAGACTGAGCCTATTTGAACCCAGCGGGAATCGAACCTCAAATCGACGACCTCTGTCTAGTCAATTTGACTAAACTGAAGTCGGAAGAATTCACATCCCGCGTCCAATGAGACCCAAAATACGTCCATTTGAAAACTCAATTGTTTAAGTCGGTCATTCTACCACATTTATAAAATTGTGAGTGGGCTAGTAATGCAGACGATGCGTAGTAGATTGCGCAAATACGCAGCGGGATTAATACTGCGTCACTGTTCAAGTGTTCCTTAGGGAAATGCCTCCTTTGTCCCTAGCCGCGGTCGCGTGTATAAAAATAAATGCTTAATTCAAATAATCCCACATTATGCATAAGTGTGATAATGCAAACTGCTCCGTTTACGTTATCACACTTATAACTGCTGCATTTTTTCCTTCCTGGAGGGTCGGTGACGGGGGTGCGTCATCGTTGTCGATCGGTTCCCTACCTGCGCAAAACTATTGTTTCTTTTCTCAGTAGTGCCTAAGTAAACAACCCTCTGTATTTTACAGATACCTCAAGCTTCGTAGAAAAATAGTACAATGCACTGCTACCTGCTCCTCTAAATGCAAAAAGTGCGCTATGGTTCAATGCCGTGTTTTTTGTTACGGGTGGGAATAGCAGTCCAACGCTTAGCCTCGTGGTATTTTCTAAAATAACATTGTTTGCCAATGTAAAGCATTGCAGACTCAACTTGTACAGTCAGCATCCGGTTGGCACGCAAGCATTTTAACGACGTCGCACAAAAATTGCGGACCTCCGCTTTCGACAGCTGGAGAGTTTTTGCCACATAAACACAGTATTGAAATATCTATCAACCGAATATACATATGAATGGATCGTATGCCACATAACTCTTGTTAGGTAGGTACTCGTACAAACTAATATATGATCAATATGATTTGAGAAAAGATGGTCAGAGTGGTGATTTTTTTCTCCACTACAGTCGCGACCTGAAGCAGCGGCTATTTTAACAGCGTACATTGACATTCAACAAACAGAATGTAAATACTGTACTTTGAAACAAATTTCTGAATTCATTGAATCAACCATCATCACTAGTCTGTAATCAACTAGTTTTTTTTCTCTCTACAGCTGCTTTTGCGTTGCGTAAGCAAGCCTACAACAGTCCTATTCCGAGTATGTCTTGAAGCGGGAATAGGACGAAATTTCCTCCTATTCCTAAACTTCTTTTAGTTTGATAATCTATTTTCGGGGGTGTTGTGCGCACGAATGCACCCTTCGTGGGATAGAACAGGGCATCGAGGGAAACCATCGATTTTTGGCACCCTCCGGCCCTCCGGATCGCGGGGGCGAAGTCTCACCGAGACCTACCCCACTGGCTCCGGCACACCAAGGTCACGGATACGACCGCGCCGCCACAAACACAAACGAAATCTCGATAAATAAGACGCCTCCTCTCTCACTCGAATAACCGGTAGTGGCCATCAGCTGTCCCCCTCGCACATCCGCCCGTGAAATGTTGTTATGCGCTCAATAGTATATTTTCTAGCCAGTTGGTTGTTCAGGGCTGACAGTTCAGTTTTTATTATGTATTTGTTTGTCAGAGAAATAACGGTGGCAGCGGAGCGGTAGAACTCCGGCCTCACATTCGGGAGGTCGTGGGTTCGAATCCCGGTATTTACCAATGACTTTGTTTTCTAAGTTACGTACATTTGTGAAGTTTTAGTAGCAATACCATTCGCTAACTGTGAAGGAAAACATCGTGAGGACAAAACATTTTGTTTCCTACAGTTTTTACTAACTGTCCACTTTTACTCATCGTGGTGTAAAAAAAAGTATGGAAACTATTATGGCAAGTTTTTTAAAAGTTGGCGCTACTAACCAAGATTCTAAAATGGTATAATACTCTAGGAAAACTAGCCTACCGAAAGAGTAATAATCTGTTGTTTATTCCGCCGACCGCATGAAGCGCACTTTGTGTCCAAAATCGGTTTTTGTTGCAAATTCTTGGAATTTGTAGGATATCTGCGTAGTTTATTAGAAGTTACAGACAGATAAGTATATAGATAGTCATTGTACATTAGAGAGAGAGATAGATAGATGACGTTTGTTGTTGAATAACAACTGGAGGAGTAGCGTGCGGTTCTCAGCAAGTTAGTACCTACGCTCTGCTCCTTTGTTTACTGTGCATCGTTCCGTATTCAATTGACCTGGTTCTCTTACTAAGGACTTGGCTTGCCTTTTTGGACTCGATTAAGTGATCTGCAAACTAAACTGACCTGGCATTATTTTGGACTGGGTTGAATTTCTTGTGAATCGGACTTTTAGCATTATTCATGCCTCTACCATACACACCGTTGGAGTACAGTAATATGCTCCTCATTTATGGGGAATGTCGAGGCAATGCTAGCAATGCATATGCTACCAGATTGTACCGAGAAAGGTACCCAAATGGTCAAAGATATCCGGATTATCGGGTATAGTATTTAACGTGCTTCAAGCGTTTTCGGAGGGTCGTTTCCCACTTACAGGAAGAACGCTGGAAGACCTAGATTAGAACACGATGAAGAAGTTCTCAGTGAAATAGAAAATGTCTCAACTACCTCGGTACATGCCATAGAAGCAGCTGCAGGAATCCCAAGAACTTCTGCACATTGAATTCTAAACCGTTACAGGCTTCACCCATACCACTACAGGCGTGTGCAGACGTAATTACCGAGGTTACTATCTACTACTGGTCGAACTTTGCCGTGTGATGCAAAAGCTCAGGGTAGATCCTAGATCCCCAGTTCTTAGATAAAGTTTTATGGTCGGATTCACTTAATGTTAATAATGTTTACGTAAATGAATAAACATTTGTTTTGAGCATTTAATATTTTTCAATAACAAAAAAGAAACATTTTATTTGGTTCGTGTTTAGGTACCTATACCTACGCATATAATTTTTTTGTGGCTAGTTTTCTTGAAGTATTATACCATAACCGCACCGCACGCTACTCCTGTTGTTACTCTTTCTCTCTCTCTCTCATGTACAATGTCTATCTATCTATCTTTCTCTAACTTCTAATTGATTACGCTCATGTCTCACAAATTCCAAGAATTTGCAACAAAGAACCTATTTTGGACAGTTGGACACTTAGTAAAAGTGCGCTACCTGCGCCCGGCGGGATAAACAACACATTACTCGTATTATTCTTTCGGTAGGCTACTTTTCCTACAGTATTATACCATTTTGGAATCTTGGTTAGTATAACGCCAACTTTTAAAAAAACTTGCTCTATTAGTATCCATACTTTTTTTTACACCACGATGAGGGATAGTGGACTCTTTGTAAAAATTTTAGAAAGAAAACAAACGTTTTGATTGAAATGTCTATAATAACTGCAGGCATTCTGTAATTTTTAAGGGTTGTGGTAAATAGCAGTGCTACTTAGGTAGC
Source organism: Yponomeuta malinellus (assembly GCA_947308005.1). NCBI lineage: Eukaryota > Metazoa > Arthropoda > Insecta > Lepidoptera > Yponomeutidae > Yponomeuta > Yponomeuta malinellus. Next base: position 4,726,914 of record OX371013.1, read on the forward strand.
CGATGCAAATAAAAAAAAAAAAAAATTGAGGTTTTTTTTTTCTAGAGTGACTACTCATGACTATGAGCAGGTGCACCGTCTGGTGCCCGCTTATCGTTTAATTTTGGGACACGTTGTATATGGCTACATAAAAAAAAACTATCAGAGATCATTTAGGTGCACTAGGTAGACAGTGTTATTTTACTTCCTGCAATCATGTAGATATGTTTCTCTAAAAGTTTAATGAACGTGAATCAAATTAAATAATCTCCGGCTAATTATGTTCGGAACTTCTCCGGTTTCTTACGTAATAAACTTACACATTGTGACCGAACATTGGACCTGAATTTATTTAAAAAAATTACAGCATTATAAGTTAAGCGACAAAAATCAATAAGCGGCAACCCTAATCATAGCAAACCTTTATCTAAATTACGGAATATTTTGGAATGTGTCGTAGCCGTCCCTTTTCCTCTTATATCAATGCATAGCGCGCTGTCTCTTTTCATACAAGCTACCCGAGGGGTGGCACGGCAGGGTGGGTCCAAGATTTTGGGATAGGATTTTTTGCGCGAAGTGCATCATGTGAGAAGGTACAGCTCCAGTCAGTCAGGTAGTCGCGTCCGAGCTGCACACACTCTATTTGTGAGTTGGGTCCTCCTTGTTAACAAACAGTGCTATTCTCTAACTCCCACTACTTATCTAAGTGCTACTATGTAAATAACTAGTGACTGTAACGCTCGTCTAATAGATCAGAAGTGCCCTATTACGGTTCAAGATAAAATAATGTTTTTTGTGAATTCTTTCCCGCGTCGTGTGTCATTTTAACCTATTAGATTATGACCTTGAAAAGAACAAAAAACATTGTTATGGTGGTCCGATCGGGTCATTTAGAATTCTACAGATTAAGACAGTGTTAACATCTTGGCATATTCTTGACAAAAACAATATTTTTTTCATATTTTGGTGACTCTAAAGTCAAAATAGGCATACCCATCTTTTAAAAATATAAAGAATATTCGATCCTATTTAACATAAACCCCTTTCGCTGCTAGCTTAAAACGAATCACCGTTTTTCCGTAAAACAAGAACTGACCGACCGTCTCCATTGTTCCAGATAAAGGAAAAAGTGATGTGCATCACGCATTAAGATGCCGTTCATGAGTTCGCTGGTGTCGAGCGGCGCAGGTGCGGTGGGTGCGTCCACAAGCACCGCGACCCCCTCCTCCAGCCGCAGCAATGGCCACGAGGAGCCGCTAGCCATGTCCCGGCTCATCTCCAACCTCATCGACGCCATGGCCACGCCGTCCAGCGTCACGGGCGTGCCGCCTCCCAAGACCCCCTCCGCCCACGACAGTTGGGCTCTGCCGACCTCCTCTAGCGCGCCGCAGAACCCCATCGGCCCCATCAGCCGTGAGTACAACTCCATTACCAACAACAACAACCAGCAGCACCATAAAGACGATAACTCTAGCGGGTCGCCCGGGACCTCCTCGTCGATCTCGATCACGTGCTTCCGCTGCGAGGAGCGGCAGCCCACCACGCGCTGCTTGGAATGCAACGATCTCTTCTGCCACGAGTGCTGCCACTCCGTAACCTCCGACTGCCAACTACGCGAGCACACGCTTCTCCCCATACATCAGATATCGCCCATTGGCATGAGGTCCAACTCGCACAACGACAAGAATGTCAACTGCGAGCTGCATGCCGAAACGATTCGTTTCTACTGCGAGTCTTGTATCACTCTGATATGCCAGGAGTGCACGCTGTGGATCCACAAGGATCATAACTATACGCCTCTGCGCGGTGCGCTCGACAGCTGCCGCCTGAACATGCTCAAAGCTCTAGAGAGCGGCAAGGCAGGTACTAAAGCCATAAAAGGTGCCATCGACCGCGCGGTCGCTATTTCGAAGGCCTTCGAAAAAGAGACGGCCGAAGTGAGTATAAAAATCAGGAAAGCCATGCGCTGTTTCGCTCAAGCCATCGAAGATCGTGAAAAATATCTCCTAGAGAAAGTGGAGAAGATGCGTCAGGTGAAAATAAACGAGTTGTCTGACCAGATGAATTCTCTCCGTGGCATACTCGCCGGCTTAGCTCACACCAACGAGACTCTAGTCAAGTGTCTGGACTTAGAGGGTATCGACTTATTTTTGGCTAAAGAGAAGGGGATGGCGCAGATTGAGTACTTCGCCTGCATGTACAAGAGTCTCCAACCTAAAGACGACAATGTAATATTCTTGCCTCCTAACTATGACTTGGTCGATCAGTTAAAGAGGCAATGCGAAGTAATACCAGCATCTATGCAATCTCTCAATTCGTTAACCACTCTGCAAAACATGCCTTCATTGCAATCACTTCAATCTCTACAGTCAATGCAATCCCTGTCATCTCTTTCGTACCAAGGGTCGTCCTCAAGTGGTTCTCTGCCTGACTACACCAGCAGTCTGGGAACTCGTGTCATCAACTACTACGATCCCAATCACAGCATCACGTCGACCGTTGCCATGGACACCAGCCCGCAGCGCGGCACAGGCCAAGCCATACCGGGCTATTGGATGTCAGTGAATGTGAAACCGACAAGGAATCCTATACCTGGCGTGCCCATGCTGTCATTCGCCAGGGAAGGCCAGGAAGAAGGCCATGTGTCCAGACCATGGGGATTATGCGTTGACAGAGAAGGTAACATCATTGTGGCTGACCGCAGAAACAATAGAATCCAACTGTTCAACAATCGAGGAGAGTTTAAGAGCATGTTTGGCTGCAAGGGCACCGGACCGGGAGAGTTTGACCTCCCTGCGGGCATCACAACCGACACATACGGACGAATCATTGTGATCGACAAAGACAACCATAGAGTGCAGATTTTCACGTCCTGTGGCCTTTTCATTCTTAAATTCGGCTCTTTTGGAAAGGAATGCGGACAGTTCCAATATCCCTGGGATGTTGCCGTCAACACGCTCGGCAACATCGTCGTGACTGATACGCGCAACCATCGCATACAGCTCTTCACAAGCGACGGAACTTACATTACTAAGTTCGTGTTCGAGGGGGCTAATCCGGCCAAACTGCTAAAGGGTCCGACTACTCCTCGGGGCGTGTGCTTCACCACCACGGGCAATATAATCGTTTCGGACTTCGAAAATCACCGCCTGATCATGGTGGAACCGACGCTGTCTAAAGTGATACACGGCGTGGGGCGCGAGGGTTCGGGCATCGCCGAGTTGAACCGCCCCTCGGGGATAGTGTCGGACGACGAAGGGCGCGTGATCGTGGCTGACTCGAAGAACCACCGCGTTCTTGTATTCTCGGCGGACCTGCGCTACCTGTGGGCCGTGGACCTCAAGAGCCCTGGGCTGGATGACAAGGACCGGCCCAGTGACGTGGCGCTCACGCCGGAGGGCTACCTCGTGGTGCTGTTCGAGACTCTACCCGACACCGCGCGAGATATCTCCTCCCACGGCAAGCAGTACATCAAGGTATATTAACTAAACTCTTGTTGGGCCAAAGGTCCGATCGTATTTTTAGTTATTCATTCACGTTTAAGTTGTGATTTGTTTATTATAATGTGCCAATTTTATTATTAAAACGACTGGAATGACCCGAGGCGAGCTAGGCTTGTACGGAGAGGTAAGACTTATTAGGTTTAGTGTGTATGCTCATAATTTGAAGTTATGCGCGAATCAAATTCTCTTTTGTTGTATTTTAATGAGTTTTGTTACCATAATCGTTTTGGGTTCTTTATTAGACTAGTCTAAGAACCAAAAGACCATGCGACTGATTTACTAGAACAGTCTTCATCAACTTGCGATCCACTCACGTAGTCTAAACACAACTACCCGTAGCAAAAATCCTAATATACACTCTGCCATAAATAAACATTATATTATCATAAGCATGAAATGACTTGACTATATAATCACGATGTGATGTAAAAGGTGTTATTACGTCAAATAATTTATCCATCACTTGAAAAGTATTTTCCAAATTTGTTATTTTTTGCATTTTATCAATTAGTTAAATGAAAAAGCGTTGAAACACAGTTTTATTCAACATGATTTCAAATGGAATGATAAGTTATATATTATAGAGTTGTAATATGTTATATATTATATATAATTTGTCCGGTGATGTATCGCGTCTACGCTACGTAGTGCTACATCAGGCGGCACCATTTTAGTTCCATTAATTTCGCTTCGTATTTCGTTTAGTTTTTACTCGAAACTGTAAAACTCAAAGGAAAGCAAAGTTAGCCAATGGGCTATTTGACCGATGTTGACTGATTATGATTAGATCTCTCACAGTAAATATAAAAAGTGACAATGCTACAGTTTCGGTTGTATCGAGGAATAAAACGGGCCATAAAAAAATATGTCGATGGTTTAAAACTAAAGTGACGACATAGGTACGTCCCGCGTTGTGTGATAGCTTAGCTTCTAGCTTGTTACTTCACTGTTACAGTAGTATTGTTTTTTTTATTGTAACTAGCAAAATTTCAGTCTTCGGAATGTCGGCCGTTTTTGCAATTTCTTTGGTATTTACAAAAACATGACAATAGCATAGCAGTCAAATAGCCTATTGCCGAGAGCAATGCAATAAAAAATTAAAGACTGACTTAAGAAGACTGTCTGTGGGGTATTATGAGTCGAATATGGGCTTTTTAGACGCGCCTAGGGAGTAGGTACCTTGATGGCCAGACATTATAGCACATGTACTGTCCACGATTTAGTGCCGTCCGTCGGCCGCCGTATGGTATGGATATGGGCGCCGCCAGGGTCACGTTCAGGGAGGTGCATCTGCATCAACTATTAACTATTATAAAATATAGAATTAATAAATTATTCCAGCAACCTACATGCACTTAGTATTGAACCTACATTTAGCACGTTATAACGATGGGAGACGCGACTCAGTGTTCACAGGAAAAGAGTAGAGGAGGATGCTGAATTTATTGACAAGGTAACGAATAAAATATGTTGACAGCAACCTAGACGCCTTCAGATGGTATTACTTGTTAAAAAAAAAGTTTTTTCTGATAGGGGGGTGCAAGTGCACCCCCTTGCAACCTGCTGCTGGCGCCCATGGGTATGGATCATCGTGCTTTGAGTCCTCACCACGATCCTTGGCTCCGAAAGTGAAAAACCAAAACAAAGGTTTCGAATTTGGCGTTAAGTTCGATATATTAGTAAAATTAGTGTAATGTGGACTGAATTTGTAGTTTCACCGCGAAACAAGTGATAAAATTAAGTTCAAAATTTATATTCTCGTATTAATTTAGTGGGTAAAGCTCGACTGAATTGGAAGCTATTGGTTTTATCGGCGCCTTAGATGGTTTTAAATTTTTTTTTAAGAAATTATCTATATAAACACCATTGCCTACTTATACTATTATGCAATTAAATCGTGGAGCTTATGATTTATTATATTTTATTATAGTGAATTGCCTAAAACTATATTTTCTTAGGCTTGGCTCTAGCTTACTTTTTTAAATCGATGATATTTTTATTTTAAACTAATGATGAAATTGGAAATGTGACGAGTATTTCTTATACAAGGTGGTGTTCAAATTGTTGCACTAGTTCAAATATTGTAGTAAAATTTTTGCCTCATTACCTAGGAAATGAATTGCATAATCTATTTTCCAAATAGTAATGTTGCGCCATGCATAATAATGTGTTCAGTGTGTGTTCAATTAATGATAATCAACAATACTTAGCTAAGGACCATTTATAGTATAGGCATAATATTTTATGACATATGGATATGTATTCAAGTTGACTGTTTTAATGCAATAATTATATATCGGAAAATAGTATTTATATCTAAGGCGTATCATATGCTACAATGTTGCAACTCAAAAATGGCATTTATGACTTGCGGAATTAGTATAATAATTACAGCGCACCCAGTAGGTATAAATACTAATGCAGTTAATAAAATGATAAACTATCAACTAAATAAAACCAACTATCAACTACTTTCATAGTTAATTAAATTAGAATATAGGCACCTAGAGCTTAAAGAACAACTTACGTATTACATGAAGTTGATTTAAGATTGAATTGATGAGCCGTTATATTCTAAAAGTCACGTAATAAGCAATGATTAGATTAGAACTCTTTATTATATGCACCAGAAATAACATGCATAAAAAGTCAAATAGACCCATGCTTACACAAAGATATGTATGTTGTAGTTTAAGGAAACAAGCTTTTCGACTTGGACCTTAGATTTAGAAAACATAGAGGTAAGTACTTTCTAATTCGATGGTCACACTGCCCTCGATTAAAATTTATTAATGGATATAAATTAGTTAACAAGACTTCAAACAAGGATTTTTGGAAATTGCGGTAATAATCTTGATCTCAGTAAGGTCGGAGTCCACACAAGACTGCACGTGCACGATCGATTTGCTTAGAAGTTGGTGGCATTTTTTGTTTGAAGTTAGCTTCCATAATATTGTTGTGTTCCCTTGTGGAACCCAATGTACTTAGGTATGAAGTCGTTATGATTTAGGTCAGTAGTTGACTATTGTTTTATCGATAACTAAATATACTTATGGATAATTACTTATGGCGCATTGATGCTGCCCAGTGAACAGATTTTAACTGACTGGTTTCCTACGTAGTTACGAATAAATTTTCATTGAGTTTTAATTCATTATTATTGAACGCATGTATAATTATTGTTCGTGCGCTTTGTTGATCGACCTTGTAATTCAGTAAAACATATTATTAGACCCATGTGTCATTTCATCGAAACAGTATAAACAGGTCATTTTATTTCTCAAAGGTACTGTTAAGAAGTAGAGTATTAATATCAACAAATATCTAGACAAAATATCCAGTATCAGTATACAATTTACAATATACAATTTATAATCCCAGACAGATAAATGTTCCCTGGATGTAAACAAGTGGTAAAATACAGAAAAAATACTGCTGGTCCTAGGACATTCACGTCTTATTGAGTCAAGAAATCCCATCCCTATTTATTGATCTTATACTTGTTCGAAGGTATTTTTTGGAAATCGTTTAGATCCAGGAAAAGTGGATCTGGCACGGCGTGTAGGCAGCTACAGTTTAATCGTGAACCAGCGATCGAGTTTTGCCAGAAAAATAATAAATTAACAATAATTATTGATATTTTATTGTTTTCTTAATTCGACGTCTTAAGGCGACGAACGGAACGCCCGTAGGCCTTTCTTCCTAGATGAAAAATAAATTTCGATTCGATCAAATTGATTGATTTGATTTGATTGACTTAAGAAAGTGGTGCAAGTCGACCTTAGTTAATTAAATCGTCGTTAAATTGGCATTCGATGGAATGTAACATCAATTAGGTACATGAAACAAGTCGATCGATGAAGTATTCTATGAATCGTTATTGGGTAGTATTTTCGGAGCTGCGTAGGGAACCCTTATTGACACACTACTTATTATGAAAGGATGCAAAAGCATTTTTATTCAATGACTTTCATATAAATTCTTGTGAATTACTGTTTTAAACATCTTATTCAGTGCCATTAATATAGTACCTATATATTTATTTTAACCCGACATAGAGCATGAAATGCATTTTTTTCCTTAATAGTATCTTAAATGTAATACGCAATACAAAATATGTATATATATATTTTTTGTTTAAAGTTGCAATCTTACAACGAATCTCGCTATTTTAAAGACGTAATTGTTTGAACAAATGAAGATTGAGTGAAGACGGTTTTGCATAGCAAACCCCACGAAGTGTAGTCCTGTCTTACCATTAAATAAGTGGTTGTACCATTGTGTGATTATATGTACTAATCGATGCATTCAAAGAATGTCGCATTTTAGACATTGAAGTGGCTCGCTCCCCAGCTTGGACGGCTAGCGATGGACTTGTTTCGCCGTTGGAATCTAGCAGCTTACAATGCTAATACACCTGGGCCGCGTTTCATAAAACTACAATTCATAGTTTATTATGACAATTCGATGAACATTTCTTACTTGTTAACCTGTGGGTTAATCGACTTTGCGATATATATAGCATTGTCATAGTAAGCTACAATTCATAGTTCTGTGAAATAGGCCCCTGAACATATTTTTGCATCATAATTATTTTCTTAGCTGAAAGCTTGTAGAAGATGTGTTGAAGCTATTTTCCTGAACGCGATTATTTCGATATGATTTGGTTACGTTTTTTTTTTACATTTTGTTTGTTGCTCCGTTCGGCGGGTGGTGTCGGCAAGCGCGATGCTTCATAGCCACTTTGGAAAAGAGGAGAGAAAGCGTGTGGTGCGTTTTACAGGCAAGTGCAAAAAAGCCGTTTCTCGTGCGCCGTGCCCGTCGCCCGCACGGAGTCGGGTTTCTTGCGCCAGCATCGTAGTCTCTAACCTTATAAGTAAATATTAAAGTTTATTTTAGTTTGTATCCTTGCGCTCACACGTGGTCGGGCCGTTGTAATGTGTATAGTTCTTCATACTCGGTTAGAGCGTCGTTCTACTCAGACGATACACTTTGCTATGGCCGGACAGGATTTTTGTGTAAAGGGCCTGTCTGTAATAACAAGACCCTGGATAGTGACGCTTGCCGACACCACCTCCTAAGCGGTGAGATTGAATCGTAAGAAACATTTTACCTAGTGTGAGAACGCTGCTAGTTGCTAGCAGTAAAATCGTGGTTTTGTGATAAATTGAAAACTGAATACAATTAAATTGACAACTTTATTAATAAAGTATTGAAAAACAAAATTTTTGTACAAGTTGTGAACAAAATGCAGACGTAATTTTATTAGACTCTTTTTTTTGTTTAATATTAATTAAATATAATATAAATTCGGGCTACACAATAAGACAGGAAATCAAGGCGCGACATGCAATACGGTCAGTACCTACAATTTGGAAGATTATCAAATTGTATGAGGCCATTTTTGTGCTATTTTTGTAAAGTGAACTAGCCGCTTGTGGTATTGATGTTTAGGTAAGGTTTAGTGTAATGTGTCCATTCATCTCCGCTTGCAGCCACGACCGGTAAGTTGACCGAGTGTCCCAATGTCTCTCAGAGTACGAAGAAATCTGTATTCCACGTACCTTATGCCATCGTAAGCGGGGATGACTGTCGAATATCATGTTTAACGTTCAGATATGTAGTTCGTATTTTTGTATTCGCCGGTATCAGGTAGGCGCGGGGGATGTCGCCGGGCACCGCCCCGCGCGCCCCCCTCACCTCTCCACCGGCGCCTTAGATGTAAAGATACTTTAAAACCGTATCTACCTCATGAGTAATTGCTAAGACTGAATGAAATGGTTGCCGTTAATGTAATGCGGTGGTCTGATCACCGCTTAGGCCTGTTGTCCACTGACCGACTAGAAAATGTGAGGCCTACTTCTCAATTGACGGTCTATCATAAGTCTAACCTACGGCATAACACTACTGCGGAACTACAGCAGTGTTCCGCAGCGTTTTTGTGTTCAATGTACCTACATGTTCGAAATCAGGGAATTTTAGAGCTACACCAAAAATTTATAGTATTAGCAATTTTTTTACCTAAGGGCCAAGAACCTAGTACAAGATTGTATTTCCGTTAAGAACGACCATTTTTTTTTTCGAGGAACACCAAGTGATATAACCGATGCCAGTGTGCCACATCACACATTTTGCGGAACACTGAACTACAGCGTGACATCCATTAATAGACCTTAGCGTCAATTGAGAAATTGGCCGGTAGACACCTACCAAGTATGTAAGCTAAGCGGTTGACATTGCCTGGCAAAGTTGATACGAATATGATTCAGATGTAACACCATACCATTGTAATTTTACCACCACAGCACCCTGTCACATTGTTTAAAGCTCACATATTACAGTAATTAATCCATTACGAAGACACCACAAACACACAGTTACGGAGGACTGGCAAGTAATTTATTGTGACAAGGTGCTATCTAACATTTTCGCGATGCGATGCATCCGCCTAGTCTGCACCTTCCCCTGACTCTTTATAAAAGAAACTCTGATAAAACTAAAGAATCAAATCATAGATTTGTTGCAGTACAGTAGGTAGGCTACATAGAGCTTAGCACAGTAAGTTGTGTGATAGATAGTGTTCGTGTTTTCAATGCAAACGTAGTCTCTAGTGGACAACCTGTGGTTTTGTTCGATTGTCAAATTTAAGTTACGTTTCTATAATATTGTTGAATCAAGACTGATAAGTTCCTATTTTAGTTAGAATAATTTGCTGCATTATTTCACTTGCATAATTATTGTACCTTTCGGTATTAATTCACTATTGACAATGTTCATTATCTTATTATAATCGTATCAATTGTGTATGACGCTATATAAGTCACAAAATTTTTGAAAGTTTTTATGGAATTTTGTATGAAAATTTAATAAAGTGATTGATTGATAGAATAATAGTGGTTTTATTTTTATATTTTATTACACCTACCTTTGTTTTAGCTTAGAATCTTGGCCTATTTTTGAAAGGCTACTTGAAATGTAGTTGACAGATTACTTAAGTCAATCAAGTAAACAATACTAATCTGTGCTGCAAAAAAAGAACCGATAAAACAGTAATTTTCATGCAAAGTACTCAGACCAGCAGAATATAAAACATGGGAACTCAAATCAGTTCTATAATTAATGGACTAGCACGATTTGTGGAATACCCGGTGAAGAGGAAACCTATATGCTTCTACCGACAGGAAGATTTTACAGCTACGGGTGAGTACACGAAATCTATACACGGTGTTAGAAAACTAACGCCCAACGCGAAGGCTCCTGTAGGCTCTTGGCTACTACGTATACTGATCGCCAAAATAAACTATAAGTCTAGTCTTACAACATTCTATAGTCACTTTAACCGTGAACTTTTGATAGGTTTTTTTTTTGGATTATTAAAATATGTGAGCATGCAATGGACGCATATTTTTTAATGTTCTCATGGGCACGCGCTTATGTATAAAGCGTACCCCGGCCCGTTGTAACGTGGATAGACCCTAAGAAATATTCGGTATGTATCTATAATAATATAACTTCCACATAACACAATCACTTGTCCTGGTCCCAAACTAGGATACCCTGTGCTACTTACACCCAGAATGAGGACATTTGTACTATGCTAATTACACCCAGAATGAGGACGTTTGTACAAAATGGACTCATTCTGGGTGGCCCCCAGTGGGAATCGAACTCACGACCTCCAGCAGGGTATAGGTACCACACATTTCTACCATTAATTTTATTCTATAGAAAAAAATGTTCATGATGCAGAGAATAGGTAACTACATGGCTTTCGGGTGGGCGTCAGTAAATAACAACCGATATGTTAATATTCTTTAGGTGCAGGATGACCAATTCGCAAAATGCCAAGCATTCTCAAAACTTTTAGTTTGCAAAATAACCAATTCCCGAAATATTCGGTTCTAAACATTATTTATTCGCGATACGAAATTCGTTACAAGTCCAGCTTCCATACAAATTAACCTCAGGATGAAGTTTCCGTCCGACTTATCCGTAACGTCAATATCTACCAGGCGAGCCCATAAAGAAGGCGATGGACAATCAGAAGATCGTGCAGACGGATTACGACAAACTCGTCGACCTGTTCTACAAGCGCCTTGCGGAGCAGCGGCAATACAACCAAGTAAGATAGAATCGTTTGTACTGTGGTCACCACGCTAGGTCATGCCTGCTTTGTGGTGGCTTTATCTTTACATTACTGAGTGGCATTCTTTAGGCATATTTTTTTAAATGTATGTACGTATCACAGCTGCGGTGGCTTGCTACAGTTTAGGCAAGGGCCCGGTACCTACACCACAGCGGACTTTACATTGAAAATTTGAAATCAACTCTGTGCATTTGCGATAAAGATATTTGTGTCAGTTGATCAGAATTCAATTTTGAGATTCACAATGAGCAATACCACTTACGGTGAATGAAAACGTCATGAGGAAACCTGAGTGACTGAGGTGTTCACATACCTCAGCGCTTGAAATCGCCGTCCTCGGTAGGACGTATTCATATAGGCTGATTATGTTACGCATTTTCAAAGTGTTGATCAAAGAAATCAACCCAATAGGTCTCTAGGCTACGAATAAAAAAACCATATAATATTTATTTCTACAAAATTCACACTCAAAAACGGCCCCAGTCCAAGAGAACAAGAATCAATAAAATGAGATTTATATAACCAAGCCTTACTTTGTTTAAAGTTGTTTTTTTGATGAGGCAATAAATTCTTTTTGTTTTTGTCTTTTCGTCTAATATAGGTACCTCAATCGCTCAATACAAAATTATACAACCAGTGTGTGTTACCATGGCACTGAAACGTGGTCTCTCACTATGAGCCTCATAAGAAGGCTCAAGGTCACGCAACGAGCTATGGAAAGGGCTATGCTCGGAATTTCTCTACGAGATCGAATCAGAAATGATGAGATCCGGAGACGAACGAAAGTCGTCGACATAGCCCAGCGGATTAGTAAGTTGAAGTGGCTGTGGGCGGGGCCTATAGCACGCAGAACTGATGGCCGATGGGGCCGAAAAGTTCTCGAATGGAGACCACATATCGGCAAGCGCAGCGTGGACGCAGATGGACAGATGACCTCATCCAAGTGTCAGGAAGGCGCTGGATGCAGGCTGCTTCCAACCGGTCTTTTTGGAAAGTAATTTTTAGCGCTATTTAGACATCTATGTTTTTAACTATCACTGCTCTCGACTGCACCCGGCATTGGCGTCAAAAGGCAGATTAAACCTGAGTTATCTACCTACTAATATTACTGGTTGTCTGTGCTACTGGGCGCTAATCCAACCCTTTTGTAGGAGATGAAAGAGCAGGACCGTCGCTGGAGCGTGCAGAAAGTGATCAGACGTTTTCCCGGCTGGAACGAGGTCACCATCGCCAACCTCCACAGTCTGTTCCTCCTCTTTGACAACCAGTCCAACGGGATGCTTGGTTTCGATGACTTGTTAGTACCTACGTGTTTCTTTTTCGTAATGTGGCATCTTCTAACGTAGTTTGGCAACTGATTCGGCTTTGTCAAACGCAAGGAACTTACAAAGAAATGTCGTAGGTCGTAAGCGATATCTTCGGTCTCCCAAGCCTCTCTTTTCCTCCCATGATAAGTTTCTTAAACACCTACCTGTTTACTGCATACTTTCGGAATGCGCAAATAGCCTGGCCCGTCTGCATCGTAGTAAGGTTAGGTTAGATTTTCGACGGCGGTTGTCAATTATACATATCTAATCGTCAGCTCAAAGTAGCAACAAAGTAACTAAGCAACTAAAATAATTCCAGTCCCTTTCTGCCATTTCATAAATGTGAGCATTATCCAGTGGCGCGGTACTGGAGAGCCTGGGTGACGAGAGCTCGATGGAGATACGCAAAGAGAAGTTCACTGCAGCCGACACCGACAACGATGGCTGGATCACCTACGACGAGTTTCTTTCGGTAAACTATCCTCGAGTTGTATTTTTGATTGCGATTGACCAAGTTATAGGTACTCGACAGCAGGAAAACTGGTGGATATTCATACTTCTTGCTGCCTACATAGTTTCGATAGGATAGATAGGGTAGCGATAGTCTCGCAAGGCGAACATTTTTTTACAATAGGTATGTACCGTAACGCAAAGGACGACAAGCCTTCTATGTAGGTACCAAGCACTCCCAAGTAAATTGTTATTGCACTTGCAAAAAGTACACAGGCGAACTTAAGGTTCGCTAAGTATACCTATGAGTACTTCCAGAGCGAAACAGGCATCTTAGATTTACAAAATCCTAGTTTCATAATAATACTTACATATAGGTAGGTATGCTCTCCGAAAAGTGGCACAGTAGAATCGATGCCGCGTACCTATCTAATGAGTTAGGACTCTTTCCCTCCAATGCGACTGTAATATTGCTATAGAGGCAATGACTTTGTAGGAACATTTGGACAGAAAATAAACACGCATCTGTAGCCACTTTAAATTCCGTTTCGTTCTCCTCAGCTAGTGTATAACTTCAACCCACAAGACCCATCCGGTGACCTGACGGGCTTGGCTCTCCTCTGCAACGAAGTGGGGCAGAACATACAGTTCGTCAGTAACCTCACTGTGGGGGAGCAACTGGAGTACGGCTTGTTTTAATTAGATTATAAAATAAACACTTGTGTTTTAGATTGTAGAGCGTTCTTTGTTTCGGGGCGTTTGCATCTCCAGTGCTAAATTAAAGATCCGAAGCACTAGAATATAAAAGAAGCACAATGTTGATATTATGCAAGTCTTCTAATGGTCCAGAAGACACAGCTACACCGAGAATTCGTAGGTACTGCTCTGATACGGGAACTCGCGGCAGGCTATGGTCCCGGCGATGCGGCAGGCTATGGTCCCGGCCATGCAGCAAGTCCATGCCCCGCCAGCTGGTTGTAGTGACATCAGTAGGCCGGTTAGTCGTCCGTCAGAGTGGCGTCACTGAGCGCAGCTTGGCTGGGATCGCAGGCGAGACAACGCGTACCAACGTCGCGCCAGCACTCACCGCAATACACGAATGGACACTGCGATCGACTGCATGCATGCCACGTCTCTTCCGTCCTTTCATCTGGAACGAAGAAGCGTAACAGATAAAAGACACGGGAAATCAATTCTTAGGTTGTCCGGAACTCGACAGGTACCTTACTTCATTAGGCCACGTTGTCGTGACAAGTATGGCCAAGTATTGTTTTTCGTCTCGTTCACCAATATAATATTTTCGTATCGCGACAACTCGACACAAACTTTTGACTACTAATGTAGCCTCAGGTTAGAGAAAGTCCTTATCTAAATCAAGAGTCCGGCGGGGTGGGGTGTGCGACGTTCGTGGTAACACACGTATTTAATTACGCGGAGTGCGCAGAATACAGAGTGGCAAACGGGCAGCAGCGGGTTTGCTTGCGTCGTACCAAGGGAGTTCAACTTTATATCTTGCAGCGGTGATACAACGATGTACACAGACGCTAAGGGTGCACTGAGGCGACTCAGTTGCTCGCCCGCCCTGCTGAGTGAGCGCTCTTTCACCCCGCCGTACCCTTAGAGACAAACGGCGTTCAATTTGAATGGTGAAAGTAGAACTAGTTCTCACATTTGACATCCCTTGGCTCAGTCTCTCCGCAGATGAGACACGTCATCCTGCTGGCGGGGAATGCCCTGGTCCAGCCCAGCAACGCCGGATACTTAATCCGCAGACTCAACAGGTTCTCTTCGGAGAGGTAGTGGGCCCGCACCGCCTGTACGGCTTTCTTGCGCAGCGTTTTGTTCATTCTGAGCCGTTTCTTCAGGATATCGTTGTAGAGGCACAGGATGCGCTGCTTCTCGCGGTGGGGGTAGAAGTAGCTGCAGATTAGCCTGAACGGGGGGCGTAGTACGTAGTGAACAACTTCACTTTTTTAACGTTTATTCGCAATACCTACTCGCTCATATCTGTGGTTCTACTAAAGTATGCTTACTACTAGTCCCTTCCTTGGAAGGAACAGTTCTGCGTAGATAGGTCTACTAATAGCATTTTTTCCCAGTTCTCCCTTTCTACAACTAAAAATAAGATCGTTCGTTGCTTTTCCGAATGTTTACCGGCATGACGGTGCCCTTTACGTCGCATTTCCTTTATGTCGCGCTCTTGATCTTAGCGTCGCCCTATCACACTGACGATTTGCGAGCTATTTGAAAGCAAGGCGAAAGCGAGACGATTCCGCAGCGAGCTCGCCGCGAGTTCGTAGCGATTGTGGGACGTACACGCCGCGACGACGCTGCGCCGTCGCGCTGACCTCGCGGCGTGCGATCCGCGATTTGGAAACTCAGTAGCAAAATGCTTTGATCTGACGAGGAAACACAGCTGCTGGCTTTGTTACTTCGGAGACGGAGGAAACGAAAGCAAAGGCTGATACAAGTCAACGATAAATCTAGGAGGATCCATTATCAAGCAATCGACTGAGAGAGAGGGACTACTATGTACCTATCCTATATGACGATTTTGAATTTTAGTAATTAATAACTCTGCATCCATTCTATCAACGACGTTTGTACCTCTAAACGTTGCTACGTCCGCTTACACTCGTATTTATTGACTGAAGTGGGGCGGGACGACTGTCGAATGCGATTTTCTAAAGTTGCGTCGAGGGTGGTAATCGCAGCGACATCGCCGCGACGGCGCAACGTCATTGCGGCGTGGTCTCGGCGTGTACGCCATGCAATCGCGGCGAGCCCGCTGCGCAATCGTCTCGCTTTCAAATCGCTCGCAAATCGCTTGTGCGATAGTGCTAAGTAATTATATTTTCTTTGAGACAATTTTTAAAAATGTGAATTACCTACGTGGTATGTTTTAAGACAAAAAAATCACTTACCTTTGCAATCTCAACGTATACGGATTCACGTACAGCAGCAGAACAATCCACAAGTAGCCGCCGTAGATCTTGAGATAGTAGAGCGGCGATAAGGAGTGGGGCTGAGGCAGGCAGTCCCTGTTGCTGACGGTCCGTCGCACAATAGGACGCTGGTTGAGGCCACTCAACACTTGCCGGACTACGTTCGCGATCACGCCGGCGCCTTGCACCTGCAAAAATACCACCTAACTTACAAAATAACCTGTATGTCTCAATGGGAAGCGAGCGGTTGGTTCGTTTTCTAAAGAGTTTACTCAGCAAAAAGGTAATTTTCTTTAGCAGCTAAATTGAGATTTCACGATCTCAGTGCACACGGACTGAGTGAGATAAAATAACTCGGTACTCAAGATGCTACTCGTGTCGTGTACACCGGCGATCTTAGTACACTCGAAATCTTGATGGATTCCATCATAATCGAGTCGTTTTTATAAAACTCTAAAAATCGCATAGTATTTTCTAAGGTTAACACGAGCACTAGACATAATAAAAACTGAATTTGCACGGATATTTACTCGTTTATTTTTTTATTTTACAATTTTCCGACGTTTCGGTAGGTACTGTTGCAAGTTCCGTGGTCACAGTAGCCAGTATACCAATTCAGTTTTTATTCTAAAAATCGCTTCCACTTTTTCTTAAACAGCTGTATTGTGTCTCTAGGGATTACGAGTGAAGGGAAAATACCTCGAAGCCCAGGTCATGCGCGCCTTGCTGCGTGGTCTCCACTTGCGCATGCCTGCGCACCACGTCCAAAGCCTCATAGAATAGTCGGTCGAGCATCACAAACGTGGTGGCCGTTATCATCTCCAACATAACCTTGAGGATCTGAGTCAGGAACTTCTTGCGTACGGACACGGGACTAGAGATGGAGTCTACGTGGATGTAGCGGCGTCTCTCCATCTAATGTTGGGTAATAGGATACTTTACTGCCCGCGAACTAAAACACAATTACCTTTACAATCAATAGGCTCCCGTTCTCTCCCGTTGTATTTTTAAAGTTGATGTAAGTATTTTACATTTGCATGGGTCTCCGAGGTTATCTTAATTTGTACCTTTTTCAAGGGTAAAAGCGCGTACTTATTCTTCAATCTCCTTCTTCTGTCGATCTCCTTAAAGTAGCCAGTAATGTAGACGTTATCGTGCTCGATACTGGTCAAGTACTGTTCGTGGTAGTGCACCGCTGCAGTCACAACCCGGAGGAATAACAGCGCTATGCAGATATTAACAGCGACTATGACTGTCTTCATGATGACGTGCTTCTCTTCAAATGCATGTTCGACACGTAAGCCCGTCTCTTTCGCACTCTGAAAGTGGCTTAATATGCTTATTGGCAACCACCGTTGGGCCAACTGCCTCAAGATAGAAGAATCTTTAAAATTTATTTATTTTATTTATTTATTTAATACGGAGATATTACAGAAACATGCCACTTATTCTACACTTAGATGATAAAAATATGTACTAGGCATGCATCCAAAAACATATCTCACTAAGAACTTTATTATGAGTAAGTTTAAGGTGAGGGCGTGTATTGAGTAATTCATGAAGAGTACATGAATTATTTTACAGCAATAATATGTGACACAACTTATAGAGACTAAATTAAAAATAAAATTAAAATAATTGAGTTTACATTATATTGTCCACTCTGCACAAGTATTCATGGGCGTTTTGGGCGTCCACGATACAGGTTTTACCTAGTGCGGGGCCCGCTGTGTACCGCTCATGTAAAAATGTTGCTATGGGAATAAATATTTTTGATTTTTTTTTATTTTGATGGATACTTAAATCTCATTTGCTTATTGGCGCCCAGCTTGGAGCCAATTTTCTAAAGATAGAATATTCTTTAAAAAATGTGTTTCCATTACATATGTTGTCAGCAACATTATCTGAACGAGTATTCATGGACATTTCTCATTTGCTTATTGGCGCTCAACGTGGAGCCAGTTGCCTGAAGATACTTCTATCTTCAGGCAACTGGCTCCACGTTGGGCGCCAATCGTTACAAAAATGTGTTTTTACATTATATTGTCCACGCTGAACACTCGTTCACGGACGTATAAATTTCATTTGCTTATTGGCGCCCATAGTGGGGCCAACTGCCTAAAGATTGGTGGTTACTCTGTACAGTTACGGGATACAGGATACATTAAAGTAACCTAGTTTAGGCAACACTTGTTATATGCTCGCCTAATTAATGCCTAATTAAACGAACTGTAAAATATGTTAAGTTCTATTAATGAAAATAAACTATTTATTTACTAGCTCACCCAACACACGTTGTTTTGACATATTATTTAGCCTACGACCTATTCTCGGACCTACCAATTATACACAAAAAAAAATCATAAAAATCGGTGAAGCTTTTTCGGAAGATAAAAAGTACCCGAAACCGGCGTGCGTGCATGCAACGACTAATGAATGTTGAGGAAGCGAAAGTGATCTGTCAGGATCGTAGCAAGTGGCAGTCCCTGATCTCTGCCTACCCCTCTGGGATACAGGCGTGAGTTTATGTTATGTTATGTTTCCATAAAAAGACACGAGATTTATATATATTAGATAATTAATATTCATGGATATATAAATCAGTGTTTTAGAAATCGGAGACGAAATTTTGTACAAGGTCAGAGAAAAGTCGATAATACCTGAATATCATACAAATCGCGGACGTAAGACACTTTGTAGTGAAGTTTGACATCTTTGAAGTCCTTAGTGAGATAGTCCCTTGACTTCTTTAAATATTCATAGCCCTCCCCTAAGCCTGGATCTATCTGCGGAATAATATTAAGATTTAAAGAACAGCAGCTTGGAGGCACGACCCCGACAAAGCGATAGAGAGTCGCGCCATCTTGCTTTATGTAGAGAACGGCCCGATTCTTTGCCGTTGTGTTACACACGATACGGGAGTCGTTGCGCTCGCCAGAGCGCAGATTCTCTAACGCAGCTTACCTATAAAGTAACTGGAAACTTTATTTTCATGACAGTCTCATAACACACTGAATCTTAAAATTCACAGATTCGCTCTAATACATTATTTAACTCTCATCTAACAAAGATAACGTCCACCTTCTGAATCGCGTTACTGTTAATTATATCTAACAAATAATACAACGTTTTATTGAAATAACTCCAACAGCGCCAAAAAACTGCACCGCTGTTTGTTTGGCGATATTTATAAAAAAAAATTAAAGGTCTATAAATATGTGAACAAATAAGTAATAAAAAAAGCTCCTTTTTTACGTGCACCAAATCTTGAACGCTTCCGTCTAACTGTAACTGTGTCTAAGGTACATACCTAAAGCTTCATCTGTAGTTCAAAGGGCATAAGGAGTGATCATCTGGCACCTGCTTCCGACTGTCGCACAGCTCGCCACCGCGCACAAAGTGAATGAAATTGCAGATCAAGTTAATCTTGAGCGGCCAGCAGATTGGCGAGGCATAACGCGGAACACTCTCGAAACAATGCTCGTACGCCGACGCGAACATCTCCTTACAGACAGCAGCACCTAAAAACAAACAATTCGTTCCCGTGGGATAATATTTATTTTAAGTTTAAAATAGATGGCGTTGTACATGAATCGTACAAACGGCTTCTGTGGCGGTACGAAGTTTGCCGGGACTCTCCTATATACTCTCTAAGATTCCTCAATTTAGCCACCATAATTTTTGGGCTTAGCTTTCTAGAAAGATCTTTTGTTTTTGAGGGCGTAGAGTTTATATGGAACTAAATGAAAAAGTCACTGAGTAAACTTTTGGTCGCGCTTACGCGCGTCTACTAGACAGAGCTTTTATTTTAAAAAAAAATCACGATAATACATCAAAATGCCATCGATGATTTAGTTTTACGCGCAAATTGGTTTGCTCATCTTTTGTACTTGATCAGGCATTTTATGTTGCGGCCCCGAAAGATTGGGACTGGTCCCATAGTGGGGCCAACTGTGGGACTGGTCCCACTTTTATTTCCATTTAAGTCCCGGTAGGTATTTGGTAAAAAGGATATGGTAACACTTAGTTTTAGATTCTTAATAAATCATCTTTTCGAAATTACTGACACTTTAAATATGGTCTCGGGGGCCTGGGAGGTTACAATCATTAAACATAATAGAATGTGCAAGGAAAGGGCTGCCAGAAATCAAAGCAGGCTTAAGATAGTTTATGCCCAACAATGTAATTAAAATCAGTTGCTTACTTCTGGATAGTTGATTTTCGCACCTGTACTCAATCTTTTTCTGGTAACCTTTGAGATAAGCTTCCTGAGGTTCATCGTCCTTTTTGACTCTGCGGACAGTGTTTAGAACTTTAGAATTGCATGCGTTATGTTTCAATAAAGAACTGTGATAAAGAACACTCCATCTCAATACCTATGCAAAGGTCTGTGGAAAGCTGCCAGGCACCTAGCGAATCAGAAAGCCATGGGGTTGGCAACACGAAACTATTTATAGAGGACGCCACTGAGATTTTCCCCGACAATTTTCGTTGTGTTTGATAGTTTGATATGATAGGTATGTCTGATATGTTTGATGTTGATAAGTGTTGCTTATTTTCGAATTTTTTCATGGAAATTCAACAGAAAAACGTCATGAAATGCTTTTAACTAAAAAAAGGGAAAGCCATAGTTCATAAAAAAACTGAAAAAGCAAAGTTTTGTATACCGCAAAAGGAACACAGACTGTAATACAAAGGTAACCTAAAAATTATTTTAAACACTTCATGCAGAAATAATCGCATACCTTTAATTAAGTACCTCTAATAATTAGAAAGTGTAAAGTATTAAATTTACTTAAAAATTTTATTCAGAAATGTCGAAAACCGTTGTAAAATTATCACTATATATTATGTACTACATAAACTTACTCATAAAATCATACTATTTCTACATGAACTCTCTTAGTTTTATTCCAGTTTGGAGACGAAGCAGCTTTATGAGCATAAAACATGATGCTGCGGGACTACTGACCCCTCATGGTTATGAAAACTACGAAGGAGGCCTATGTCCTGCAGTGGGCGTCAAATGGCTGATGATGATGATGATACAGTTGTCAAAGTGACTGAATTCTTCTTTAATCTACGGCAAACGAAGTTCACCGTCGTAGCGGAAGGATTTGCCAATTAGCGTTAGAAAGATCGCTCATAGTTGCCCAGAGTGCGACAGACATACAGGGCTCGGTAGGTGGTTCCTTTTACTGTGTTATGTTATTACTAAAAAAAAATCTAAATTGTATTCACCGATATTTCTCGTCGACAGAGTCAGATCGACTCGGCAAGGAGAACACTCGGTCGATATAATCGTTGCCGGAGCGCAGCATACGCAGCTCATTCATCGCTTCCATTTCATGCTCGATTGGTGCCACCGCATCGCGGACTGACCTAAAGTCAACACTATGATGGACTTACAAAGAAGGATGGATTAAAATCGTGAATGTTGCAGAAATAATTTAACATCACGAAATTATCAAAGCTTTGCATTATACTTACAGCTCTTTTTCTCTCAGAGAATGCGAGACTAACCCCCAGTTTCTCGTAAACTAATACGCTGTTAATCTACTGTTCTCAGCTGTCAATTGGCCAAAGTGCATACAAAAAAAAACCATTGACAGCTGTTAACAGTAGATTAATAGCTTGTTAGTGTAGGAGAAACCGGGGATTAATCACCAAACGTGCCCACCGCGGCCCACACTATAATCAAGACCCGCCTCTCTTATTTAAAACACTAAACTGGTATTTAGTAACTGTCGCGATCTATTCAAAATTCAATGATCGCGATAAATAATTTTTATACTTCATAATACTTCAGTGTGTATACCCAATGTTTGTTGCCAGGAAAACCATGAGGGAGGCTTATGCCCTGCAGTGGGCTTCAAATGGTTGATGATGATGATAAATAATGGTGAATTTAAGTTGGAAATAAGTAGAATGTCCTGGCTAGCACAGCTTTGGCTACACAGCTCTTTTGCGAGGCGCGCCTTATTGCAGCTTTCTTCATTATCTTTCTCAGGGCATAGGCCTCCCTCATGGTTTTTCCATGAAAAGCCGGAATGCATTACCTAACGGCATCCTTCACCCCTCCGATCTCATCCTTCAGCCCTACCATGGCCTGGCGGAAGGGCCCGGCCATGAGCGCGTACTTGGCGCTGGACAGGTTGTGTGACAGCTGCGTGCTGCAGGAATACACTCGCACCACCTCCTTCGCGTTTAGACCCATATTGGTTATTGGACCTACGGGATAACGTATCGCATGTTGATCAATGAAAGAAAGATAGAAAAAACCGGACCAGTGCGAGTCGGACTCGCCCACAGAGGGCGAACCCCGAACCGTACAAATTTGTAGGAATCGAGTCTCGCATTTTTTTCCGAGCTTTTCCCCTTCAGACAATTTTTTTATGATATAATTACAAATGTACCTAGAGTTTTCAGACTTTTCCCTGTACTTGTAGTATAAGACGATATTACTTGCCAAATTTCCTAGTACCTACTAGGTACCCTATAGTACCCTATACATTTTGATTCCATAGAGTGTCAAAATATACGTTTTTTGCGGCATAAACGGCCGTATCTTCTTTTTAGGTTAACTTAGAAGTTTGATTTCTTCACAGCTTCAAGGGACTGTAGGTATATTATGGTATATGGTTTTCAACTCGATACCTCTACGCGTTCCCGAGGGCAAGGGTCTTGAAAACCCTCGGCAGACAGACAGACGGACGGACCGACGGACGGACAAGAAAGTGATCCTGTAAGGGTTCCTTTTTTCTTTTTGAGGTACGGAACCCTAAAAAACTGCCACAAAAGTAAGAGAACAAGTGGAAAAACAGAAAAGGCGTAACAAAGAAATACCTATTTAATTGCTATTGTTATAGTGCCATGGCTTATAAATAAAATATTTCTTACATCTTACTCTTACAGTGTGTAACAAAACAATTTTTACTAGAGGGAAAACTTGGAAGTCTTGTAACCACGAAAATAATTTCAGCTGCTCCGTACATTTTAATACCACAGGTGGCAACTTTAGTAGGGAACAACCTATTTAGCGATTCAGAAGTTTTTCCGGTAGTAAAAGATGTTCTTATTGACGAGTAGAGCCCACGCTTTTTGGATTAAACAGCACGGCAAACAAAACTGATTTTCAATTGGAGCCATTTATCCTTCTTTGGCATCCGAAACGGTAGGTACGCATACCTAAATAAGAATGGTCATATGATCATGTTGTATGTAACACAGTCATGTTGGTTATTGGACTTCCGAGAAAATGTGTCTAAATAAAAGACCATTGGTAATTATTATGGAGATGTAACTTTTGTAAAGCAAAATTGCTGTTTTGTGAAAAAAAACGTTAGAAATCGACACTACGAGGCCTCGATTGAGAATCTACAGGTAAACAAAGAATATAACTTACCAGCAATTACGTAAGTAAGGACGACAGCCTTCAGAACCCCTCGGCCGGGTTTACCGCAGTACATGGGGAATATTAACAGTGAAATACATCTTATTTGAATAGCTATTGCGTTACCAACACCTGAGAATAAAACTTTTAATAAGTACAAATTAGGCAGATGAAACAGACTTCAAAGAAAAAAATCAAGCTAAATCGGGATTCGAAACTGCTTTCCATGCGAACAAGGCATATGAATTTGATAAGGATCAAGTGAATGTTGTCTCCATTTATCCAATCAAGATTGATTGTGTGTTGTAGATGGTCTGAAGTCCGATAGATCTTAAAGTGGCTCTTATCAACTCAAACTTTAATTATGGTACCAATACCAACTCGGGAACCGCAAAAATATATCAGGCATTTCATACATTCGCTGTGGAACAGCCAGAGAAATAAATAACGCGGTCTCAATGGTCTCATAAGTAATAAAAGTTGTTTTTATTGATATACAGAATAACCTCCTTAAGTTGTAGAACCAGTAGTGGTTCAGCAACACCTGAATAATTAAGTAGGTAAGGTACATAGTGTAGCGTAAAGATAGTTAGATATAATATTCTTTAAAGCACACCATGAAAAGAATAGATACCCAAAAGGCGTCAGTATATAATAGATTTAGGTAACCATTTCCAATTTAGCGAAGTTAACTTTTAATTTTTTATTTATACGATTGTCCGCGTTAAATTTCAAGATACTATGAAAAATAAAATGTATTTTTTTTTACTTTTGCTTGTTGGGTGTGTAGTTTAGTACTGAAGATACGGGCTTCAGGTTATCCATTCTTTAAGTAAGAAAGAAAGAAAGAAAGACATTTATAAGGACAAATTAACACATGACGCCACACCACACCATGTGCAAAAAACAAGCAAATAAGCTTTAAGAACTCGAAAATGCCACTTACCTAAAAGTACACTTAAAATGAACGCCAGCCACCACCCGGAGGCATAAGGGAAGGGTATTCTCTTTAACAGATAGTGGTAGTACAACTGTCCCAGCGAGAAACCCGCCAAGAACCCCAGTAGAGTTTTCAACCGCCGCCTACGATGGTACTCGGAGAATATGGCAGCGTGGATGGCTGGGCAGAAAAGTAACATGAGGCTAGCTAAGCACACGCCTAGCTTGTTGAAGAAACTCATGGGGGAAGCTTCTAAATAATACAGAAAAGCGGCAAATCTGTCATACATTGACATATGTACATTTTAGTGATTATTTTCTCTGTGGTACATTTGAGATTTATTTATTTATTTATTTAATACGGAGATATTACAGAAACATGCCACTTATTCTAAACTTAGATTATAAAAATATGTACTAGGCATGCATCCGAGATATGTACATTTTAGTGTTTATTTTCTCTGTGGTACATTTGAGATATGTACATTCTTGACATTTGTCCACAGGCTAAATAGAAGAATATCCTATTTGGTCTATGATAGGATTTATCAACCACAGAACAAAACAAAAAAATTATACAACCAGTGTGTTACCAGTGATGACTTATGGCACTGAAACGTGGTCTCTCACTATGGGCCTCATAAGAAGGCTCAAGGTCACGCAACGAGCTATGGAAAGGGCTATGCTCGGAATTTCTCTACGAGATCGAATCAGAAATGATGAGATCCGTAGACGAACGAAAGTCGTCGACATAGCCCAGCGGATTAGTAAGTTGAAGTGGCAGTGGGCGGGGCACATAGCACGCAGAACTGATGGCCGATGGGCCGAAAAGTTCTCGAATGGAGACGACATATCGGCAAGCGCAGCGTAGGACGACCAGCCACAAGATGGACAGATGACCTCATCCAAGTGGCAGGAAGGCGCTGGATGCAGGCCGCTTCCAACCGGTCTTTTTGGAAATCCATGGAGGAGGCCTATGTCCAGCAGTGGACTTCTTGTGGCTGAATGATGATGATGATGAACAAAAAAAAAAAGAGTAGAAGTCGTAAATGGGCGGTGCCCGCGTGCCTCACATTAGCAATGCCTATGCGTAGTCTGTTCACATCAACAATGCACGATTTGTCCCCTACTTACCCACGGTCCACCTCCTGAGACTACCTGGGTGATGTCCCACGTTTTCGGGAACTACATCATATCATGCACGTGGTATTTTTCCTGTCTCTGGCATGGATGATTATGCCCTGTGGGGGGAATAGGCAAGGACGCATTAAGACTGTTCTTACGTGGGGCATACTGTATCGCACGCACAATTTTTTTTTTGTTATTGTAAAATAATGAGTATATTTTTGATGAATGTAGTCTGAGGGTTTGATGGATAATTAAATTGCGGATATTCAAAGCATATTTTTCTTACCCTGTTTTTGACTGAGAAAATTTGATTCCAAAATTATTAATTTTGGAAACTACTTTTCTTTATTCAAAACTACGTATAGGAAAACCAAAATATGTGCCGTAGTTTAATTATGCATCAAACCCTCAGACCATATTTATCAAAAGTGTACTCATATTATTACAATAATTAAAAATGTTAAATTGTGCGAGCGAGATAGCATGCTCCACGTAAGAACAGTCTTAAGCCTCATCTGCACCGGTAGTATAACGGCGCAAGTCGCGAGTTTTTTGGCACTAAAATATCGGAATTAGACAAATAATGCGCTGGAAAGTCGCGACTGAAATATACTCGCTTAAATCTGGGTACTTTGAAAGCCGCGGTTATGTAATTAAAACCCGCCAAGTGTAGGGTTCCGTAGAAAGAGGGTGTTTTTTATGTGCTAAAAACTTCATCAAAGTAATTTTCAATGGATTTTGTACGAAGTTTTCCTTTTATAAGTTGGTCGCCTATTACTCATTAACTTGTAAAGCCTATTTAGCCGTGGCAGGTTTCCTTTTAAGTTCATCATTTATGTCCTATTGCCCTGAATTTCACGTTTCCACAATCAACAGTCTAGCCAGGAAGAGGGTGGGAGGGGGTGGGGGGACGCCATACTCTGACAAAAAATTTCGCTTTTATTTCGCAAACAGAACCCTAAAACGAAAAATGGTCTTCCTACAATAATTTTAAGCGACCAATATAACAATACCCCACACTATGGTGTAGGCGATAAAAAAATGCATCCCTAAATTAGGTGTAAGGGAGGTACCCTTAAAAAAATTCAAGATTTTATTTTACCGTTATGTCGACGGTTAATTAAAAAAACAAATTGTTCAGAAATCTTGTTCAAAAAAATACTGCGCGAACATTTAAGTACTGCTTTTCCACTTAACAGAACAACGACCCGCGGACCCGCGGCACACGCACCGCTCTGGATGGTTCTAATACATTCGAGTTTGTGTCGAGATAATTATGTATCAGAACTGTTTTTTTATTAAACAAACTAGCGTATCTATAGTAGCTATTTCCAGGTACGTTCATTTTATTATGTCTTTCAAACCACCCAAAATTAATGCAGTATATAACACCGAGCGCGTTACAACGCGCGACTCACGTCGTTGGAGATAAAAGGAGAATCTCCGATTAAACTTTTTTCTTCATCTGCGAGGAAAATGCAACGGAACACAGATTAAGGAAAATAGTCAATGCTTCAGACAAAGATACCAAAAATTGAGAATAAAATTTGCAAGGAAGTTGAGAACTCATTTCATTATAAATCCATATTAGGCCATTTAAAGAAACCTCTTAAGAAATTTTGAAAAGGGTAGAAAAAACAACAGAAAACCTAGCTTGAAAGAAAAACCACTGATTCAATATTAAAAATTTATTGAAATCGATCATGTTTAGTTTATATTAGTCTTATAAAATTCAGTAGTACATGTTGTAAAGAGAAACGAGATAAGAGTCAAAGACCTGCTCTTTTATCACGTAACGGTCCACTCTACTGGGTTAACCATTTTGACGATTCCAAAGTGTCAAAATACGTATGTATTTGACAGTTCGGGGTAGGTTTAATCGGCAAACACCATACAGTGGAGGACTTACGTAGTAGCGCCCCAGAGCTCGCAGCTAACGCTTTGTTTATACGAAGCCATCGCTGGCTGCCAGTATTATTGGATTTGTATTGGCCATGTATAATAAGATTTTCATGGCAAGCCAGCGCTGGAGAGAATAGAACGCCGTCTATTTTTCAAGCCAGTGACCTCCGCCCGCTAACCTCTCAACCTCCGCGCCAGCGTTGCGGTCATGCGTTGCGTCGATGAGCACGTATACATGCACACCACGAGAAAGATGCAGGCTGACTGGCTTCTCCAAACACGAGCCAAGCCAGCGGTGGCTTGTCTGTAGAACTGGCGCCAGCACACTGGCTTCGTATGAAACAATCGCATTTCAAATGCCAAATTCACAAATAAATTATCTTTACACTGGTATAAAGTTTAAGGATTTACTTAGTTAAACTTGATTAGTTTCAGAGTTTCACTGAAACAAAAATGCAAGCTAATTCAACCTTTATGCTGTTATAATTACTATAACGCGAGTCCCGTGCCGTCATTGAAGTTTAAACTATAAGAATCAAGATGTCATAATTATGTCTAAGAAAACATAAACAATCGGTATTTTGAAAATAATAGAACGGGATTACAATAGTAAACCAGATAAATAAACCAAATAGTTATGTAAAACATGTTTCATATAAGACAAGCTATATTATACTATATTTGAGCCATCAAGAAGGTAAAAATCTTCATTTGATATACACAATACACAATTGAGTCGGTGAAACATTTATATATGAAAATCCATTTTAGCAACTTAATAAGACGGGACCGCTATAAGACAGTTCGCAAGTGCGGTATCAGCCTTATACAGGAACGCGCACTTCGCGCTTTTATGAGCACAGGAGGTGCCTCTAACGTGAAAGCGAGTACAGTGACGAACGAACCGTGAATGTAACCGTCAGAAGCAAGAAAAATACACGAACTTTACTGGAAATAAAAGAATGGAGATCTAAAACCGACGTCTTCATTGGCTATTCAATCCGCCATTTTGTTTTTCCTGATTGGACCTAGATAAGATTTAGTGGCGGCAAAGCTTTGCACACATTTGAGCGTAAAATCCGGCAACAACAAATGCGCTGAATAAATGAAATATTTTTACTCCTGACTCGCCAAGGTACACGCACCTCCACATTCGCAGTTCTACACGTGCAGTGGTCGAAAGCCGGCACATTCGCGCTTATGCGAGCGCGGTGGGCGGTTCAGGCGCGTCGTGCTCTTCTGTGACCATCGGTTCATCTTCGGCTGGCAGCTCCAGTGTCTTCGGCCCGTAGAGGAGCAGGTAGGCGCAATGCCAGTCGCCTGGTAGAGAGAGGGGGGGAAACAAACTTGAAATCTACTTCGTAACATAAGCACCACATTTTAGTCTGTCAAGTGTTTTGGTTCCTACTCAGCGACAGTCTTTCTTAAGCTGCATAATGTATGTACTACGAGCCACTAAGCTTTAACACTGTGCCCAGTCATGTCAAGGCCCTGGCGAGCTTTCGCGAGTTCACCCATCTTATTGACTGACTCGTTGGTCTAGCCGTTAAGGCGCTTAGCTGCCAAAACAGAGGTCGTGGGTTCGATTCCCACTGGGTGTATTTCATGTTTTGTAACGTCCTTGCCTGGTTCCCATAGCACAGGGTATCCTGTTTGGGGCCAGGTCAAGTGATTGTATTGTGTGGAAGTCATTATTATTATTTCCTAAATAATTCCTAGACTTGTTGATCGATCATCAAAATTCACTTCCGCATTGCAAAACATTTGTAAAATTCTTTTTCAAATAGAAATTACTGCCAGGATTGGCCGTGTATTATCATTATATCTCACTTCCATCACTAAGCCTCGGTGGTTTTACCAGTCAGCCGTCGCCTCGTATTATTTAGAAGGACGTCTAGACAAGTTATTACCTCTAAACATCAGCCAGAACTGTAACAATCGCTTACCTCCCTAAACTTCAGCACTTCTTCCTCGTTCACCGGCGTCACGACGTCGTCGTCGCAACGCAAGCAGTCTTCGCCTCACGCCATCCATGCGACGTAGTGCTTAGATAGCCAGGATTAGGCCAGGACAAGCTATTATGACCTCTAAACCTTAGCCAGAGCAGTCACAATCGCTTACCTCCGCCGCTAAGTTTCAGCACTTCTTCCTCGGTCACCGGCGTCACGGCGTCGTCGTCGCAACGCAGCCAGCCGTCGCCCCGCGCCACCCAGGCCACGTAGTGTCCCGAGGAAGAGGAGCGGCCGCGGTGCGTGAGGACTGCTTGCAAGCGGTAGTAGCCGCTGTTGTTGCTTCCCACATCTGCAGTGGAATGAAGGCTAGCTCAATGGAATCAGACGTTTATTTCAACGCAAAAGTACCTGAACACACATCATCAGCCTATGCTTGTCCACTGCCGGACATAGGTCTCTCCTATTGCACGCCACTGAGCACGGTCCTCGGCTACTCTCATCCAGCTCTTGCCAGCAACACACACCAGAGGCTAAATATACGTTTTTAGGGTTCCGTACCTGAAGGGTGCCAAACGGGACCCTATTACCAAGACTTCACGTCTGTCTGTCACAAGGCTATATCACATGAACCGTGATAGCTAGGCAGTTGAATTTTTCACATATGATGTATTTCTGTTGCAGCTATAGCAACAAATACTAAAAACAGAATAAAATAAATATTTACGGGGGCTCCCATACACAGACGTAATTTTTATGCCGTTTTTTGCTCGATATTAATAACGGCAACAGGTAGACGCTTGAAATATTCACAGAATATTAAAACAAATATTTAAGGGGGCTCCCATACCACAAACGTGATTTTTTGCGGGTTTTTCTCGATTTTTGTGTCTAATGTCGTCTAGATAGTGGTACGGAACCTTTCGTGTTTTACATTATTTTCTTTGTTTCGTCTGTTGTGTATTTTGATTCCTTTCTGTTGTAGTTCATATTATGTCACCTGTCTGTTTATTTTGTTTCTGTGATGTGTCTTATTGTTATAATAAATATATTTTATTTCTTTCTTTAAAGAAATAAAAGCTAAGAGCATATTTTTCTGCTAACCTCCCAAACCTAGTTATGCACACAAGCTCGGGCGTATAACAGAATCCCCCAATACAGGAGGCGGGTGGTAATTCTCTTACGATAAAGGTGCCAAAGCATAGTTAATAAGTAATTCTTTTCTCTGGCGTGCCCTAGTAGTGGGACATACATAGGCATTATATTCTTACCATTTTCGAACCAGTAAGGCATAACAGTCTTCGTCTTGTCTTCCTTTTTACTGTCTCCATGATTTTTGTTCTTCAGAGATGACTGCACTGATGCTTCTTCCAATTCCTGCAATAACGTGAAGCTAATTAGTGCAGTTCCCACTGACGTTTGAGTTAAATAAACACTGATTTTAACATCCAAAGAAATCAATGAAAGTACTATTATCATGGAATCATCTGATTAAAGGCCGATTCATTAAAAAGTTACGACTTACTGACATAAATAGCATTATCATTATCTAGACCATTTTAAATTGCACTTTGGTCCACTTTACCTTGACACGGACCTTAGTGCAATTCACTGTGATGTAAATATGTAATTCAAAAACTGCGCTGAAGTTCTCCTTTACCTATTCCTCATGCCATTACCAGCCAGTGAACTTTAAACTACTTACTAACAAAGCTCAATTTTCCTTGAACTTAATTCTCATGAAACAAACTTCCTATACTATATTACCAGCTTTGCAAAGGTGAGGAGAGCAGGTCAACCATTGCATTTGCGAAGCCGCCCCACAATCTATGAGGCATCTTAATGCATGTCCCTCATGCCCAACTACCTGCCCTCGAGAAGACTTACGATAGGCCTCGGAAGCTGGGGTGGGCGTGGCCGAGTGCTGGGCCAATAAAACTTGATTAGTTTGTCACCGACACGATAAGAAGGAGAAGATCATAATATCGTATCTTCAAAATCATAATATCGTATCTTAAATTCCCTTTCCGCATAATAATATGACGACGGACTCATCATCATCAGCCCCCCCGACGTCCACTGCAGGACACAGGCCTCCCTCATGGTTTTCACAACCATGAGGGGTCTTGCCATAATCGCCACGCTTGGCAGGCGGGTTGGCGATCGCAGTATGGGGTTGGAATCTCAGGAAGACGCTGCTGCCCGTCTCCTGGTAATTTATTTCCTTAGTCACCTTCTACGACATCCGCGGGAGGAAATGGAGTGACGCTATTCTTAATCCGGCGCCACACGGATATTAATTATTAATTTTATTAAGTTTATTGTACGTGTTTGTTAGGCATATATATTTATCTATGTATTTATTGACTATGTATATAATTATGACCCCCCCTCCCCACTGTTTTTTGCATTTAAGTAATTTATGTACTTATAGTATGTATCGTGCATTGCCAAGGCGACACTATCCACAAACCAAAGGTTGACCGGAAGAAAATGCAATTTAGCATTAAGTACGCCATTGTATGAAAATTGTTTTCTATGCAATAAAGAATTTAATCATAATAATAAGATTTGTGGCAATACGCCAAAGTTCCTTCAACGTAAAAAAAATCCTGGAGTAGATCATTTACCAACGGCGCTCCACTCCAACAACTTTGTCCGGGTGCCATTATCGGCGACAATCTACTGTGATCCAACGCCGCTGATGAGCATTTACCTTGAACTTGT
Organism: Yponomeuta malinellus; assembly: GCA_947308005.1. NCBI lineage: Eukaryota > Metazoa > Arthropoda > Insecta > Lepidoptera > Yponomeutidae > Yponomeuta > Yponomeuta malinellus. The sequence continues at coordinate 4,759,282 of OX371013.1, forward strand.
TCCTCATAGGTGCGAGCCGCTCCTGCAGCTCGGGCGAGCACAGCTCGTACACGTCGAGTTCGAGCGGGAACTTCACGTCCTTCAGGATCTTGGCGTTGATGGACTCCTTCTCCTTGTAGTAGAATCGCACGAACTGGACCGTCAGGTATGCGGGCAGCCGGCTGATTTTCGACTGCGGAGAGGATGTGCTTTAGACGTGGGTGTTGAAAAATGACCTTGTAAGTTGTACGGGCCAAGCACCGTGAATTGCTGCATGTGCTGACATTGATTTGTCTAGCACACTATACCTCCCGTGTGTCGCTGCAAGATTAAGAACTACAACACAACTTTAACTGCTACTAAAACTCTGTAATTTCTGTTAAGTTACTCAATACTATAGTCTATAAAGAGTGAAAAGCGGTGGTAGCCTAGTGGGTAGAAAAAAGCGGTGGTAGCCTAGTGGGTAGAACGTCGGACTCGGAAGCGAGAGACCCAGGTTCGATCCCCAGCGCGGGCATATACCTATGACTTGGTTTTCTATGTTATGTACATTTGTGAAGTTATAGTAGCAATACCACTCGCTCACGGTGAAGGAAAACATCGTGAGGAAACCTGTGTCTGAGCTATTCGCATACCACAGCGCTTGAAATCGCCAATCCGCGGTGGGCACGCGTGGTGATTAAGCCCACTCTCTCACTGACGGAAGGCCTCTGCCCTACACCGCCTACCACCGCCCACAAACATCTCCTATGCGACATACAAAGCGAGGGCTGCACGCGTTCGTCTCTGCTCGTACAGACCTAAAGGCGAAATAAGACAGTAATTTCGCATCTTTCACTCGGAATAAACGTCTGAATGTAGAACAAACGTAATTGTCGCATGAATTCGGCTCTTTAATTTTACTAGATTGAAGGATGATTGAAAAGTGTAAATTCTGATTCATTCCATTTCCTTTAAAGTACTGGTGGCGCACCATTTTATATGGAAAATAAAATAAAATAATAATCTTGCATAATTTGAAACAAATAAACATGCGGGAAATGAAAGAAAAAAAAAATCCTTTCACTTGAGTCTGCGGGGATCGTCTGATTTCGCCTATAATCACTTTATTGATTGATTTCGATAAACCTATAGGGAAAATCAGACGAGACGAGGCGAAAATGCGAAAAATCTGCATATATCGTAGTACATTTCGTAACTTAAAGTTGATTTGCAGATTGATTTGTCCTGAAAAATGCGATCGGGAAAAATTTTGCTCCATCATCTTTCGCCAAATGTAAGAGAAAAGCTCGCCAAACATAAAAAAACCGGACAAGTGCGAGTCGAACTCGTCCACCGATGGTTCCGTACAAATATGTAGGTATTTACATATTATAAATAGTTCAGGAATCGAGTCCCGCAGTTTTTTCCGAGCTTTTTCTGAACTTTTTTTTATGATTTAATTACAAATCTATAGTTTTCAGATATTTCGCTGTACTTTTAGTATAATACGATATTACTTGCCAAATTACATAGTTCTAGGTCAATGGAAAGTACCCTATAAATTTTGATTCCCTTGAGAGTGTCAAAGTATACGTTTTTTACGACTTAAACGGTCGTCACTTTTTTTACGTCAACGAAGTTTAATTTTTTCACAGCTTCAAGGGACCTGGGTATAAGGATTTAATTTCAACTCGATACCTCCACGCGTTCCGAGATAAAGGGTCTTGACAGACAGATAGACGGACGGACAACAAAGTGATCCTATAAGGGTTCCGTTTTTCCTTTTGAGGTACGGAACCCTAAAAAGAACATAAGTCTTGTAGTCCTTACCGTTTTTGTGTAAACAGCGTCTCTGCCTAGTGTTTGTGACATTTTGGTGATTTGCTCCGACATTTTCTGTAACAAAATAAAAGACTGGCTTCATCGACCGTTTAAACTTAGGCCTTTGCATCTACGTAATGAGATGATTTATACAGCGTCGGTCAGTCAAACGCGGTGGTAGCCTAGTGGGTAAAACATTGGACTCGGACGGAAGCGGGAGACCCAGGTTCGATTCCCAGTGCGGGCATGTACCTATGACTTTGTTTTCTAAGTTATGTACATTTGTGAAGTTATAGTAGCAATATCACTCGCTAACGGTGAAGGAAAGCATCGTGAGGAAACCTGAGTGTCTGAGCTATTCATATAACTCAGCGCTTAAAATCGCCAATCCGCGGTGGGTACGCGTGGTGATTAAGCCCATACTCTCTTCCTGAGAGAAGGCCTGTGCCCTACAGTGGGACGTATATAGGCTGCTTATGCTATGTACAGCATCCAGTGGCACCTTCACTCACACTAGATGGGTTAAGGGACAACTCGGACGCTGCAGTGCCTGGAACATTGTATTTGAGATGGAGTAGGCTTGCCCAGCACCATCACCATCCTGACAGCTTAGACGGCCTAGCCCACAGGAAAGACAAGTGCGGAGCCAACTAAGCCACGGGTTTTCTCACGTTGTTTTCCTTCACAGTTAGCGTGTTTAACCGTTTAGGGAACCCTATAGCGATGATTTATTAAAGGCATGCTTGCAGCCGAGGCCCACAATGTTTATCTATCGCACTCTGCACCACCTACAGAGATAGGAATACACGCCATTCAAGCAAAGTAGCTTACCCCCAGTTTCTCACATACTAAAGTCTGTGAATCTATTGTTAACCGCTGTCAGTTGTTTTTTTTTGTATGTACTTTTGCCAACTGACAGAAAATTAAGATTGTTAGAGTAAAATAAATAAATAAATTCCACACAACACAATCACTTGTCCTGGTCTCAAACTAGGATACCTGAGCTATGGTAACCAGGCAAGGACATCACAATATCAAATACACTTAACTGAGGTCATTTGTACAAATAGAATTGAACCCACAACCTCTGGCATGGTAATCAGACGTGATACCGCTAGGCCAACGTTGCAGTCAGTGTTCAAGAAACAGGGGGTTAGTCTGTCGTTTTTTTTTTCAAGAGAGTGGAGGTAAACATAGTTACTAGTTTAACTGGACTAATAGTGAGAATTACTCTAAGCTATTTGTACCTGTCTTTATACGAATAGTATACATTGATAGTGCGTCTCGCTCACTCACCGAGCGCAGGCCACTCTGCAGGTACTTGACATCCTGCGAGATGAAGCAGGACAGCTGCAGGAAGGTCTCCTGGCTCTTGGCTGGCGGCTCCTCGGCTTCTGCGCATACCAGTTCCACGTCCAGCGTGCCGCCGAAGTACTGCTCGATCACTGACGACCTGAGCGGGGAAGGGACACTTCATTAAAGTTGATGAGAAAAAGTAAAGCAGTGATTCTTGCTACCAAACAATACACAAAACGTGGCAACTATACAACATGTTATGGACATAACGCAAAACCTTTAGACATCGTCATCAGCCTCGTAGAGGATAATTAAACCACTTACAAAATGTTTTAAATTTCAATTAAGATAAGAATATTCTTTATTGTACACCGGAAAAAAACAGACACAAAATATTTACATAGTACAATTGGCGGTCAATTAGTCACTTTCACGATTTGCTGTTTGGAAGTAGTTTAATTATCAATACTAAAGGTTTCCAGATTTTGCCTTATTGCAATACCATGTTGTACAATACATAAATGTATATTACGCAATTATTTTCGCAGTTTTTTTTTTCATAAAAAAGGGCGCAGGAGTCTTGACATCATAAAAACAATCAATCAACGAAGTAGCAGCCATTTTGTTTTAAGGAAGTACACCGCTATCTTCCTTCCTCTTGTCATGAGTAGGGAGCAAAGTAGCTACAGAGCATCAAGCGTCACAACATTCGGGACCGCCGACAGTCTCATCTGCAGCGAGCGCACGACCTCAGCGCTCGGAGGCATATTGTTGCGCCATCCCGCAGCAGCTTATCGTCCAAGTGCTATGATTCGGAAGCAAAAAGCAACTTACCTGTCAGAAGTCACGGGCGGGGCCGCCGGCAGTCTCATCTGCAGCGAGCGCACGATCTCCGCCCAGCATTCGGAAGCATCCTGCTGCGCCAGGCCGCCGCCCGGGCCGCGCTCGGCGAAGCGCGGTGCGCTGGTGTGGAGCGCCCGCAGCAACTTGGCCGCGGCGCCCGCGCAGGCGCCCGCGCCGCCGCCGTCGAGCGCCGCCACCGTCTCGCTGAGAGCTGCGGTCAGCTCGCCGGTCGTGCCGCCGTCCGATGCTGCAAGTTGGTTGTGTCTGAGATTTCTTGGATGTCAGGGGCCTGTTTGATATAACTACAATTCATGGTCTACTATGGCAATTTGATGAACATTGCTAACTTGCAACGCACAGATTAACTAGTAGGAAGACTGCCACGCAATGTACATCGAATTGTCATAATAAACTACGAATTGTTATTTTATGAAACTCGTCTGGGTTTTTTGTTTATGCTCTATCGTAAAAATTGTAATACATATAGACATCAAACTTGGCATGATTGTGGGACTTATAATTTGTATTAAAAGTGCGAGTCGGGCGCCATTATTTATACAACATTAGACACAAAATTGGGAAAAAAAAGACAGCAAACAATTACGTTTGTTTTTTGGGAGCCCCCCTTAAATATTTATTTTATTTAATTATTTCTTTTTGAAGCGAATATAGAACTAAATATTCTGTGACCATTTCAAGCGTCTGCCTGTTGCCGTTATTAATATTGAGCAAAAAAGGCAAAAAAAATACTATTGTTGAAAATTTCAACTGCCTAGCTATCATGGTTCATGAGGTACAGCCTGGTGACAGACAGACAGATGGACAGTGATCTTAGTAATATGGTCCCGTTTGGCACCCTTCGGGTACGGAACCCTAAAAACGGAATACGGAAATATCGTTGCGCGAGTCCGACTCGCCCTTGGCCGGTTTTTTAAAAGTAGAGGTTGCAAAATTTAAACAAAATATACTTGTGTCATTCTTGCTTAATTAATGGTTCACTTTACTTACATTTGTCATACCCAAGCAAAGCATTTTTCAATTCAGGAACTGTTTTAAGACATTGCACTGTGGCATTCATGTAACAGGTATTGCCAAGATTGATTAACCCTTCGGGCATGTCCATCTGAAATCAAAATATTGAATGTCGTTTTTGCTCAGTCATACGATGATTAAAACTGACAAAACATAGACTAAGAAACTTATAAGAAATTTGAAAAGCATCTGGTGAAAATAAAGCACAGCTGTAAAAAAAATGAACTTACAGCGGAAGCGAGTTCTGTCTCGTTCATGTCCTCCACGAAGCGGGTCTGTTCGACCGGAGCCGCCGGCACATCCTCTTCCTTGCTGCCCATAACCAGCACTATCGTATTCTGCAATTGGACGAGCCTTGAGTAACACATTGCTTGAAACCATACTGTCACAAGGGAACAGTAAAGTATGTCAATAACAGCCTTGATCACTTGATAAACTCTGTCACTACATAACTCAAGAGTATTTAATCTGGAACAGTTCTTGGATTTAGTGCCACAGCTTCAACAATCTATAGCTAGCCCAAGTTCTCAAAAAAAGGTGAGAATAAAATGTAATATTTAACCTTTTTCTTTTTTTACAGAATGCTAGAAGTTTTTGAACTACAAAGGCAATCTACTAAAAATGTTACTGACTGGAATGCCACTTTTTGTAGCCATTTCCTCTTGGAATATTTGGGGGTTTTTGATATGATTGTAAAAGACAAATGATTTTCACCTCCTTAGTTTCCTGTACAACCAATTAACTATCTGTGTCTCATGTACTCACATTAGCCAGCTTGAAGGTGCCCCAGGTGTCATCTCTGAGCGTGACTCCTTTGCAGACTACCTTTTGGCGCTCTGGCTGCACACCAGTGAGAGCAAAGATCTGCGCCTTAAACAGCACGGGCTCATCTTCTGTGTTTACCTCTACACCTGGGTACAACTCCTTGCCCCATTTCACTTTCACTGCAAGAAATTTATAAGGATGTAGGTATTGATATTAATCACTACTTTGACTTGTTCTCCTAATGCTGAGCCTCGACCCGTTGTCTCAATATGTTAACAAATACTTTCTATTCTACACTATTGGTGGCAGTTATGATTTCTGCTACTTTACTACCACATAGTAAGCCTATTTTGCGCATTGTTATAAGGAAATATTAAATTTTCAATAGTGGATGGATGTGGTTGGGCAAGGAGTGGAATGGCTTGGAGGAGGCTTATGTTCAGCAGTGGACAAATGTGTGGTGATGGATAGAAGAAAATTAACTTTGTTTTTGATCAAAGTACAGAATATTGACCTATTTCCTAGTTATAAGGAGTTATAGTTTAGACTTGCGCAAAGTGTATCCTTAGAGGGAGTTGTTATATCCCATATCTTTGCTCATCGGGACACACTATATCTGTATCATATCTGGCTCACCACTTGTATCTTAGCTCATACAACATACAATCGAGTGAGTGTATTTGGATACAAGAGCCGTAAGACACAAGTGGTGAATGAGTCTAGTTTATCTGTTTCCTACTTTATCCAGCTGACGCGTTCTTTTTTATACTATCAGTCTATTCCAATAACCAGAATCAAAATGTATATCTATTAATTACCTTTTGACAATTTATATAGGTTTTCTCATTAATTAAGTGAACTGTAAGTTCTTTATGAGAAATAAATACCTTTGAACCCAATTAAAGCGTGACAAGCATATATGATTATCGTCTTTACCGTTCATCTTTTTAGTACGAGTACTGCGACCAAATGCCCGATGTTAACCGAACAAGCCATCCATACCAATAGCGATCAAAAAGGTCACCAAGTCAATACATTTGTAGGTATCTGGTGACCCCTTTCTCGTCGCTCGTTTATTACTGCGACGAGAAATGCGGCTGAACGCATCCGATCTCGGTCTCGCTCTCGCGCACTGTTTGTGAGCTGGATAATGTAGCAGGAGCTAGGTAGATGTCTACCGTACTGAGTTGAGAGTATGTGTGAGGGAGCCAGATATAGTTGACATCTCTGGGATATGACTGGGACACAGTTGACGGCAAGGGAGATGTGTGTCCTCTCATATCTGGCTCCTGAGTTACCCAAGGCTACTATAATATAGTTATGGAATTACTAATTTATCACAATTTTCATTATTATTCCTTTCAATCAACAATGAATGTTTGTTTAATTTATGATATTTACGCATAGATAGAGAAGCGAGAACTGTTGTAATTGCAGGAATTTTATCGAATTGATCGCAAAATAGCCGAAACACCGGGTCATATTGCAATAGTGTTGATGTACGCATGACGAAGCAATTTTCATGGAGGAATAGGAATAATTGCCTAAAGGATCATAATAAACAAGACAATCAAAGCATACACCAATAAAACCCCCGGGAACCACAATAAACCGTAAATTGACATAAACTATAACCTATAAATCCAAGCATCATCAGAAATCCGCGACTTTACATGGTAACTTAAAGTAAAACTTACCCTGATATTTAGGCATTGCTAATTATTAGTACAACAAACCACTAATTAACCGAAACAAAGTTATCTCAGTAAATTTACATAGAACTGAAAGTCACGATTATGTACATTTGTAGAATTTTCGTGATTTGTCAAATCCACAGACTAATTGTATCGTAGTAATTTTTTTTTCTTCAGATGTGCGACTGAAGTCAATCGCGTAACCGGTAAGTAACGGTTCAGTCACTGAATGTTATTACCTGTGTTACTACCGTTACTGAGCATTTTTTTCTAAACTGCTACCATGGGTTTTTCGACTGTCCGCCGACTTTAGATATCATTAAAATGAATATTTAGTACGGCAACTACAATAAATTTTGATACGAAATGAAAGTATATTTTATAATCTTATGAGGAAATAGTTTAATTGCACTTAATTATTCATAAATTAAAAAAAATACAACATTTAGTTACATAAGGTACCCCTTTTTTGTAGTGTCCCACCCTAAAATTGAAACTTTTAATTGGAATTATAAGCATAATCTATTGACTTTTGTAACAATATTAGTATTTTTCTGGTATAAAGAAATGTAAATTTTAATAAATTATCTCGTTTCAGTACATGTTTAATACAAAAAATAAGAAATAACGAGGTTTTATCAGTGTCCCTGATTTTGAAAAAACCGGAATTCCGATCACGTTACCGTGTAAAAAATATACCAAAGAAATAAAATTTGCTTCTAAATTGATGTTTTTTTATATTTTGCAACCCTAATTAAGACATAGCAATACAGCATTATGTCGGTCTGTCAGTCAGTCTGCAGTAAACCTTGCGAAAAGTTCGGACGTGATCGCGCGGATGAAATTTTCCGTAAGTAGTTACCCAATTTTTAACATTTAATAACTTATTAAGTGATGTGTTTTAGTGTATATTAATATAGTAGTAATATGCAATGTCTAAAGCCAAATGCTAAAAAAAACAGTCATTGAATTGAATATTGGTTCTTATATGTATTTAAGTATTTTTAAAATGTGTCATGTTTCATTCGTTACTTCTGGTTCCGTTATCATTTTGATGGTAACGAGTAGAAGAAAGTTAAAAAGTAACGTATTGGAACGATAAAGAATCGTTCACGTTGAGAATAGAGATACATATTATAAATTTTACATTTAAGAAAAAAATGTTTTATTTGGCGACACGTTCCATTTCTACAGGGATAGGATAGCTTTGATATAATTAATGTTAAATTTTCTATTCTTTTATGTTATTTCTTTTATATAATGATATTGTATTTATTTTAATTGATTTGTGACTGTGTGAATAAATGTCATTTAATCAAATTTGTTGTTTTTAGATAAAATGCCTCTAACAGCAGCGGAAAAACAAAAAAGATATCGCGAGCGTATCAAGAATGACCCTGAAAAAGACAGAATACAGAAAAGGAAGGACATAGATAGAATAAAAAAATGGAAAGAAAAAAGGTGAGAAAAAATATATAGTTCCTGTTTGACTGATATTACTTTAGATATAAAGAAAAAACACATAGTTCCTGTTTATTTTTTGTAATTTGAATTATCATGTTTAAAGTAAGTAATGTGATAAAAATTTCAATGTTGTGCAATGTTTTACTAGTAAAGTCTTAACCTGCCTATAATTGAGTTTACCATTAAGTTTTTATGACTGCAATAAATTTAGCTTATAAGAAAAGTGATAATAATCCCTGATATGTTTTTGTGATTTTATTGTGTGGTAGTCATATTTTTTCAAAAAAGTTATTTATAAGTTTTGATAAGCCTTAAAATACTATAATTAAGGCTTAAAACATTTTTCAAAATGTGCCTTGTTTTCTGTATTACTTGTTTACTTTTGATATGCCTTAAAATACTATAATTTTAAAGTTTAAAACATTTTACAAAATGTGCTTTGTTTTCTATATTACTTGTTTACTTTTGAAAAGTCTTATAGTATTATGTAAGGTTAAAACATTTTACAAAATGTGCCTTGTTTTCTATATTACTTAATGTTATTTTTTTTTATTGTGAAGAGTTTAGACTTGTTTGTATTGAACTTATATGATTTAAGTTAGTTTAATGATTATATCATTAGCTTAAGAAATTAACAATACTGACTGCCGTGCCGCATTCTCAGTGATTACTTACTTAATTTTAAAGAATTTAGATTAGGTCAGCCGACAGTTGCCACTTTCACAACTAACAAATAGTACCAAGTTAATCATCATTAACTCTAGATAATCACTTTGAGTACAGCAGCTGGTATCTGATAATTTTTTTGTGATTTCACTGTTTGGTAGTCATCAATGATAAGTCTTAAAAGACTTTAAATAAATAATTTCTCAATAAAATATGTTTCATTTATTATTTAGAATTATTGATCATTATTATTTAGGTAAAAGCGCCTTTCATTATTTTTTTAAATGTTGGCTTTTTTTGTCATCGTAAATGCAGCTTTATGAATTCGTTACCATCTTTTTCGTTACTGTCCCCTGTTGATAAGAGGCATTTTTTGATAAAAACCTACACTAATGTAAGCTTTTCTTTAATTTTATCTTCAAAATATGAAATAGAATTGCAGTAGCTTTCTATTTTATATTAAAATATTTTAAATGATCGCATGGTTCTTTCATAAAATGGAAAAATATCTAGTGTTCATCCGCAAAGGTAACGAAATGGATAAACAGGGGCCAGAAACAATATGAAATAAACTACACAAGCAGATAAAATAACAATAATATTGTAAAAAATCATTTAAACTACCAATTAATCTAAATTTTATTTAATTTTACCCCATTGATTAGGCATAATATTGAAAATACTATGGTAACGGAATGGGAACAAAGATTATACCAAGCTTACTTAAAATGCTTGTAAAATCTTTTCTTTAAATATTATCCTTAAATAATTACTAATTTGTCAAAATTTAATAAATAAGGAATCATATAAAAGCTTCAAACTGTACATAAATCGATGTTTTTAAAATAGATCCAAAAAAAGGTATGGTAGCAGTTTAGAAAAAAATGCTCTACTACGTTCATAAAACCGACAAAAGCCGTATAGACTTTTTTTAATAGTTAAAATTTATTATGTATACGACACGATGTATTATAAAAGAAAATAGCTATTAATTTAAATAGAAAATCGATGCCGCGTCCGCCGGTAAAGTCCCTAGAAGGCTGGCAGCATTAACCTGCTGAATAGCGAGGCTCAGCCGCTGCCTATCTACTCGTTTTTACCTAATCTATCGATTTCAATATTTTTCACAGATGACCTTATTCCCTCCAGTATTATTTTCTTCCAGCTAACTTTGGGTGATGTGGATAGTTGATTGAAGCAGTACATACATCATAAGCAGCCTATATACGTCCCACTGTAGGGCACAGGCCTTCTCTCAGTACATACATATGAAAACGTTTTTATTTTATTTTAGGCTTGACTGCAACTGCAGGGTTTACCCTATTGAATAGTTACCTACTCAACACCACTGTCACTGGCACAGAACAATACTACTGGGCCACTGACTGGTATACATCGATTAACCATACAAAGCATAAAAAAAATTAATGATACCTATCCTACGTACCTACCTAACGTAGGATAGGTATCATTAATTTTTTTTATCATTTAGTTTACCATTTTATCAGTGGATGAATGATCCAATGATAAATCATCGCCTAAACCACCAATCGCCAAACCAACCAATCAGGTTATAATGGTAGGTAGTCGACAGCATGTCGAACTTTACAAGCGGCCACTCTCCTCAGTTATGTTACGAGCGACTACGACAGCAACAAAAACGTTAAATCTAGTGAATAAGTACCTACGTAAGTAGTGGTAGGTAGGTACTTAGGTATTCACAAATCGACGTGCTTTCAAATTAAAAGGCTTATAAAATAGGTTAGTAGTAAGGAGTTTAATTAACTATACACTAATAATATCTGTATCAATCAACAAGCTAAGCTTGGAGGCTTTTCTCACGTGTCGAGGGCACCACGTTCGATGAACTTTCCACTCGCGAAGCCTGCGCGCGCGCCGCGCCAGTCCACGCCAGTCGCCGCTCCAGCTCGCACGAGACCCCACGTCTGTCCGACCACCGAGCTCCCGCGAAGTTTTCCCACGCTCTCCAGTGTGCACGAGTGAAGTGAAAACGCTTTCCGACAGTGCAGTTCGATACGTGAAAATTCCCTCCTTGCACACCAGCAGCACAGCGTTTTGCGAATTGGTCTGGACAACCGTAATGAATGTGCGGGGAACTTCGGCTGCGGCAGCTGACTGTGAGTTTCGAGCGTCATTTTGTGGTTTTTATTATATTTCATAGTAATGGCCAGTTCGCACAGACACTGCGTGCGTTTGCATTGGGAGAGTGGTGTGAACAGTTGCTCAAGCATTAGTTCTACCACACTCAATAGCTCTCCTAATAGGTTCTATGCACAAAATTTTCAATAATGTGAATCGGGTATAGGCAAGTTAAAACAGATTAGGCTAGACTTTTTAGTATAGGTAAAGAAATACTGTTATAGAGTAGGTGGTGTTGCTTTACTCCTGCCTGAACCTATCGGGTGCACTACATACTGACTACCAACCTCTAATGATGGAGAGGTAGGTACTTTATGAAAAAAAAACTAAACAAACCGCTAAAATGCAAAGCGCAAGTAAGCAATGTATCACTCAGATTCTCTAATCGATTGGAAAATCTAGAGCACCACCAACCTTTCAAATAGCTAATAAGAAATATCTATCCAATAACAACGATTATTTCTAACCAAGCCACCATTATCAAGGCTCTATTATCATATTCCTGCGACATAGGCATCATTTGTTAACACAACATGTTGTTCCTGCGAACTTGTGAATGCAAAAAGTTTGTTCATTAGGACACATTGAGTTTGCGGTCGACGCGCGTTTTTTGCTACAGCCCGGCTGGAATTTATTATGGTAGAGTAGAGGACAAGCAATAAACAATCCATCTTGCAGTGCTGTCTGCGAGGCCCTGAAGTTATAATAGTCTGAAACGAAACAAAAACATAAGGAGTAAAGCTAGACGCACTTGTAACTTAAATACTTCAACAGAGGATGGACGAGGACAGACAAGTGGCGTGCCTTGGGGTCGAGGGGATTCTTAAATCCATTAGTGGACGAATGTGATTGGATTGGGAACTGTACCTACCAACTCTGGGTACGGCTGTCTATACTTACCATATTTACTACGCTTTGCCTATACTGTTTAGGTATTCATGGAAAAGGCTTCTTGAATAAGTTGCTAAAGATATAAATAAAGTGTACATTGTTGATTGTTCATAAGACTCTCACACATAGTCCTGTGTAAAGCATACAGAGAGACCTGAACAGGGTGGAAACAGCGAGACTTCGTGTTGGGTTGAGAATAAGCTGGACCGAAAAGGCTTATTCTCTCTAGCAATCTATGAACAAGTTTCAAATCCTAGATGTTAGCAGAATTCATCGCCAAAGATGCGAAGAACTATCCATGTATTCCCACAAACCACCTTTAATGACGCGGCTGCGGCGGCGTGGCTAACGCTAATGATAAGGCGCACTTGCATCGGCCGAGAGAAATAGATTAGCCAGTCGCCTTTGCATATTTTCGCATAGCCATTCGGAAACATTCAATTTAAACTCTATCTCAGAGGCATAAGATATACGAACGCACTTGTAAAGTTTATCGTCTTAAGTTAAAACTTTATGAGGGGCATGAGCAGTTAAATCGTAATCGTTATCTTCTAGCTCGTAATTAGCATATCTCCTTAATAGAGACAATATAGAATGTCGAGACCCTTCCAGCCTTTTTCATTGCAAGAGCTAAGCAACAGTCAAACGGCAAGTTTGTTAGAGCAGGAAGCTTCTACCTAGATAAAAATGGAATTCAAACGTCTCGGACTGAAAGATGATATTGGTCAACATTATTAGGTGGACGAATCAAATTACTTTACTATTATAAATTTAATCATTAGCTCGTGCGTCTGTCTGTAGTAAACATACGCTAAGTGCGTACTTATGAGGTAAACAGATGAAGGTCGTTCGTTTTTCCACATGCGATCTGCGAAGCCTTCATGCAACTCGGCTTCCTCAGGCCCGTTCTGTAATTAACAGCTTTTTTTCATTGTCTCGGAGAATGCTCAATACTTTCTCACTGACTCACGTCGCATCTTGGCTGCTGAAGGTTTCCTACTTTTTGCGAAGACTTATTGTTTTAATGGCACGCTATTAACGAAACGCGTGACAAGAAATATATCATTGTAATTGTAACTGAACATCTAACAATCGTATGTGGCACGGAAAATAAAAAGTTGGTCTTCTCTTCTTTACCGCCGCTTTGTAACGGGACTCTGAAAATCTTTGTTACCTTTTAACATTGCACAATTACTTAGCACTTACAGAACATTACGGACCCTCTCTGAAAGTAAGCTTTAAGGATTTGCTTTTGCCGCGCCTATTCGTGATACCAGTTAAATTATTGTATGTATAATAAAAATAAAACATCTGTACACAGGTACTTATTTTTGATACGCAGAGATACAAATACCTACAGGCAATTTGCAACACTTTACATTGGGCTGATAAGATTAAAAGTTGATATTCATACATAGGAGTGAAAGGATTGCGCCGAACAGGTTACGAGCATTCATAAACTATAAATAATGTGAATATCAATTAATTTATTGAAAATGTGACGTTATTTATAGCCCGTGGATATATAGTGGCTTGCTCTGCACTGTATGTAAATCAACACTAAAGTTATCTTTAATTGCTGTTTTGGCTATGGTTTTGGTCAATATTGTATCACAATCTAAAAATCTTCCTTGTTTACGTAAAAATACCGCGTGTTGCAGAAAACTCCGGTGGAACATAAGCGGTTATTCCACTAAGGGGTTGTAAAAGAGCTTACTAAAGTGTTACCGCACCGAGAGTGACGAACTCAAACAAGAAAAGCAGAAATCTGCAGATACACTCCAAGTAAATTATAATAATTAGTTTTACATTCTTTTCTAACCCTTTAAGCTTTACCTTACCCGAGCAAAAAAAGCTCATGTCGTAAAGCGGTAACCTGCGTCTTACTTTAATACCTACCTGCGGCGTTTGTACCCCTCTCAGTGATAACTAACGTAGGTTAACGTAACTTAACGGCTACAATGGTGAGTATTGAATGAAATCCTAGCTCACTTTCGTCTTTGATTGTACACCTGCGTCTAAACAGCACAATATTCTCTCACAGTCGGTCACGGTTCACGCTCCGCGCGCGCGCCCAGCGCCCCATGGCCACCGAAAAAACACATAGTACCTGGAGGTGTTTGCTGGTATGCTCTTCGCCGTTCCTTAGGCTTAGTGTATACCTAGCTGGGCCTATGACTTTCCTCATCCCTATATAAGACCCATATTTTTTTAATGTTCCGTTCAATCAAATAGCCTGTATTCGTCCACTGCGAAATCAAAATCGGGACACGCCACTTCTGTCTTTCTTTATGTCCTCGGCTATCCTCATTTAGCTGCTGCCAGCTGCTCTGCTTCAGATCAGTCCAGTGAACTCGTGGGCGTCGAACGCAAAAAAATATTTGTCTTTTCTCTACCGGGCATAGATACTATCGTCAAACTTTACGGGATTATACCGCCAGGCCATGTTAGAGTCGGACAGCGGCTAAGGATTCCAAATTCATAGAGAGAAAACACATCTTGTGAATATGTAACCCAAATGTGTTATCGACCAAATAGATTATGTATCAAAGAGCAAGATACGGGTGTGCGTGCATGCAACGACTAATGAATGTTGAGGAAGCGAAAGTGATCTGTCAGGATCGTGGCAAGTGGCAGCCCCGATTTCTGCCTAGGCCTCTGGGATACAGGCGTGAATTTATGTATGTATGTATGTAAATGTTATTTTCTGTGGTAGTACGGAACCCTGGGTGCACGAATTCGACGCGCACTTGCCCGGTTTTTTACTTCTTAGATTCATGCACGATATCACAAACAAAAACTGAAAGCTACGAAAATATTCTTTATAATATTTGGTTAGAGCGAACACTTGCGTGGGCTTGTTAAAATGTTTACCGTTATATGTACCACCGCATACGCAGTGTGGTATAAATATAAAACTAAATATTAAATTACATGACAGAGATGGCTGGAACTGAACCCAGTGCAATACATGAGTTCTGGGCAGAATAATAATAATTTAAGCTCTGTTCAAATTTGTTCTTGAAGTATTTTGTCCATTTTTTCTCCAAAATTAGCTATTAAAATGGCCTGTAACATTCGTTCCTGCACTACTTTAAATAAAAACATTTTGTGCAACAAACTAAAGTTCTTGAGGTTTTAATTTTAATGCAAACGGCCGCCCCATACAAAAGACATCAACGCGAGGTGCAAGTTCTAAGTTCGTACTGTTATTAGAATCAGCTTCTTTTCGTAATGCAACAATGCAAATAACTGGGATATTTCCCAGTTCCGTCTTCTTAGCCGGAAGATCAAGCTAATATAAATTAGTCCAGAGCGGTGTCCAAAATGAGCGGTGATATGATAGCGGAGCGGTAGAACGTCGGCTTCTCATTCGGAAGGTCGTGGGTTCGAATCCTGGCATGACCCAATGACTTTGTTTTCTAAGATATGTACATTTGTAAAGTTGTCGTAGCAATACCATTCGCTATTTGTGAAGGAAAACATTGTGATGAAACCCTAGTGTCTGAGGTATTTACTGCCAGTACAGTACAGTACTGCCCAATGAGTCTAACCGAAACCAGTATCCAAAATGTTGTAACTAGAATGTAGTTCGTGTTACAACCAGCTTTGATAGCTGAGTGTGTTTTTGTTCACTAAAGTTCAATAATTAATTGGTATGATTATTCAACGGTTGCACTGAATTTGAATAATCATATTAATTAATATGATTATTCAACGGTTGCACATCGGTCGGCGGTTAACAAATGGTTAACAATCACTAAATCATAGTTCTATAAGTATAAGTAGTTAATATCCCTCAGGGCGACTTTGTCCACTTCCTAACTTGACCACTTCCAAAGTTGTTCACTTCGTAACTTGACCACTTCCTAACTTGACCACTCCTGCACTGACCTTTTCCTGAATTGTCATTCCTCAAATCCGGATTGGTCTACTTCCTAGACAGTCCATTCCTCATTCGTCATTTCCTATTTAGTCTCTTCCTAACTTGTCCACTTTCTAGACACTCCTGATCCGGATTACTTTGAATGGTTTCTACATACGTAGGCAACATAGCTAACAAAAAAAAATCATTGTTTAAAACTTAACTTTATTAGTAGAAAATTTTAAAAACAAACAGAAACTTAACTAATAACGCTCCGGGCGATCTTGCCACTCCCTACCTCTTAACACTGCAGTTTTAAATAAACAATCTTTTTCAAAAACTGAAGATCCTCCTTAGCTTCTTCAATGGCTGTGTATAATTTTTGTCAAAATATATGTCGATGTTTTTCTGGTTTTTCGCAGGTTTTTTTTTAATATATAGGTAGGTACCTACTTTTCATAATTTTGATGTCATAATGCCGAATCTCATTTTTCAAAAGGTTGAAAATAAAGAAAATTATATTCTTTTTGTTGCACTAACCCGTACTGAGGACAATTTATAAAACCTATTTAGAGGCTAAAAAATCCACCCATGCCGGAACTTGAACCCGCGACCTCTGGCTATCCGTGCGGGTTCAAGTCCCGGCATGGGTGGAATTTTTTGCCTCTAAATAGGTTTTTAAAATAAAGAAAATGTTCGCTTGGCCTCTCAATTTGGAGTTGAGGTGTCGATGATATCCTTCAGCTGAATTCGTTGTTCTGTGCATGTTTCGGCACTCAGTATAACATGCTCTTTACGAAACCATTGCTCAGTTAAATATTCTTTGAAATGCCATTCCATAGTGTTTGGAGCCAGAGTAATAATGGCTTGCCATGCTTCTGTCATAGATTCGGCTGGAATTAATGCGAAATGAGAGCAAGTCTAGCAATATTTCGGCCCATAAGATTGTGCATGTCAGTTTACACTGGTTTGGCCTTTTCAGTGGTGATCTGCTACTTTGTATTTGTAACAAGTGACTAGCCGCTATATACCAGTTTGAAGTATTATGATAAAAAATTATGAAAACTGGTAGTGAATTTTTAGTGTGCTGACACCGATACTTCATTAAATCTATCTTTGCTATAAGATAACATAATATTACAACTCGGACGGATAGTTGTAAGTACCCGATGTATTGGGCACGCTTTCGATCAAAGAATTTGCTATAAAACTAGCGACAGTCAGGTAGCCAACTGTTTCTAACTATACATATTATCATTTAAAAGCTTTCTTGCGTAGATTTCTCTCTTTTAGCCTCGGGCGTCGGTGTTGTCAAGTGTTCACACTTTCGAGAAAAGCAAATGAACTCATGATAGACCGCTACGAAGAAGGATGGGTATGTTCGAAAGGTTTTTTTAGTTGTTGGTGGCAGTCGGTGGTCTCTGAATACCCCTCTGGGACACAGGCGTGACTTTATGTATGTATGTATTTATGTTTTTTTTAGTTTTGGGGTGTTAGAGATTCAATGTAGTATAAAAACCTAGACTTTAATAAAATATATTTTTTTAAATTACATAAAATTGGCAAACTAAGTTAATTTCAAATACGTACCTATTAAAAAAAAATTCGCCAATTTAAATATCAGCACCTAAGTTTTCTACATTTGCACGAACATACTCGCGATATATAACTTGTATAGTGCGTCAAGCGAAGTCATGTCGTTCGTTGAAGGACTTTTCTGAGGACAGCACTAATTACTAACTCGTAATCTCTTCGTTTGACGTTCCTTTTTTCATCCACAATACATCGAAGACATCTAATAACAGCTAGTAACAGAGAAGAAAAGTGAGCAAACTTAGTACCTTTAGGAATAGAAATAGAAAATGTTTATCATTCTAAATGTTCATTTTAGATGTTCTGCATTCGGCCTTGCTCGACGATGTCGATGAGTCAATCTTGCTTGTTCGCTCGGTGTGTTTGCACCATAACATTGTGAATTAATAAATATCCATGCAAATGTGTCATGTTATAATAGACGTTATGTCACATTGCATAACGCTGTAGAGATATTCAAAAACATTATGTAAAAAAGTTGTTATCGCTTAAAACATGGAAAGTATCGTGCCAAAATGTAATATAGTTTCACCAAACGAAGGCTCGATGAAAAAAATTGGCCTTATTGATAGGTTTCATTGAAGAATAATAAAATACTTAAAATTAAGCGTGAGATTCAAGTTTTCGGTGGGGAGAAACTGCAAAAACATGCATCAACTCTTGTTGCAGCATCAGTAAATCTTATGTCAAGCTACACAAGAACCAAACTGTAACTGAAAGGGGATTGAGGAAGAAGACCGATGGAAACGTTAACAAAAAATCGGAACAGATGCCAGACGCACCTGCCGATCCACAAAATGTCATGCCGTGCCATGGACTCAAATATTGTTGCACTTTAAATAATACTTTACGCTGTAGGATATAAGCTTTAACTTCTGGTAATATTTAAATATGGCTAAAGTTTATAGTAGCTTTTGTTTTTTATAAGCGTAAAAAGATTTTTCTTTTATTCAAGTATTCTTAGATAGGCTCCAACTTATAAAATTCCCGTTAACTACAAAAGTGAATATAGCTTTTCACGTTGAAAGTTGAGAAGAGAATTACAATTAACTGATCGTAACTGACCAGACGTCATCGTTTGAAATAGGCCATCTAAGACCGTTGAAGGATTAGTCACTGGCCTGAGACTAGAATGCGCGGAATTAGCCGCATCGACCAGTGTAGGACAAAAAGCTATCAAAATTACATACATAAACCCACGCTTGAACCCCGGAGGGCTAGGCAGAGACAAGAGTTTTCCACTGGCCACGGTCCTAACAGGCCTCTTTCGTTTCATCAATATTCATTTGTCGTTACAAGCACGCACGCCGGTTTCGGCTACTTTTTACCTTGCCCTTTGCTAATACATATCCTATTTGGTAGAAGTGTGTCCACCTGGGACGTTCGCTCGATATACATATTTCTTTCGTCAATCTTTCTTCTACCAAATCACTTATAATTTAAAATGTTGTTATCTCGGTGGAGAATATTGAATTATGGATAAGCGATAGAGGCCTCTCAGAATCGTGGCAAGTGGCACACCCTGGTCTCCGCCTTCCCATCCGGGATACAGGCGTTAGTTTATGTAATGTTATCTCGGTGGCTTTAGTAGCATTTGAAAGGTGTTTACAAGAAGCGCGGGCAAAGGGCAGTCACCGCGGCGCGGCGTGCCGCAAGGACGCGGCCATTCATAAGCAGGTTTGCTCCGCGAGCTACCTGGGCGCGCGGCCGTGCCAAATTGATCTCTATAATGTAGCCAATTATCTACCGAGGTAGCGGAGTTGATGAAAATAAGAGGAACACCTAGCACGCTTGCTGTCCCCGCAACAGAGGTTGATTGAAGGTGAAATTCTTACGGAAGAGTTTGTCCCCTTGTGTTTTAGTATTTTAGGGGTGATTAAGCATAACTCACGTATTCATTGTTGTGGAAAGTGGTCCTTGACGTCCCCCGCATACAATACACGATAACCAAGCTGCAGCAGCTATAAAATTCCTAGCTCATATTACGGTCTTGAATGAAAACCGCACTATTATGTAGCGCATTTAAGAACGCTTCGGGTAATATGTCTTTAAAATGGCACTGAACAGCAGCTCAGCTTGTACGGAACAAAAACCAGCCATTTATATCTGGAATCTTCTTCGGAGGATATTGTGAGATGTAACGTACAGAGGCCAAAATAACAGCCGGCCATTACTTTAGCATTCAATACGCTAGTCGACAGAGTTAACGACTGACGTGACGACGCCATTGGAGAGTTCTTTCTGATCAGACAGAGCGAAGGTTCTTATCAGCTCCATATTTTTTTGTTCCTTAATACGTATTCATTGTTTTAGTGTTGGAATAAAATAAATAAGAACGTTGATTGTTTACATGACTGAACATCGCCACAAAATATTTTGGATTTTTCCGATATTCAACAATTAAATAATTAGAACTGCAATAGAACTCTGTTAATTTAAGTTCGAGAATTTCAGCAATATTTAAAACAGGGCCGCTACTGCGTAACTTCTCCATTGTATGGACTCGTCCAATTTAACTTACTCCGAACTGTCAAATACATGCATATTTTGACACTTCGGAAACGTCA
Organism: Yponomeuta malinellus; assembly: GCA_947308005.1. Taxonomy (NCBI): domain Eukaryota; kingdom Metazoa; phylum Arthropoda; class Insecta; order Lepidoptera; family Yponomeutidae; genus Yponomeuta; species Yponomeuta malinellus. The sequence continues at coordinate 4,779,900 of OX371013.1, forward strand.
TAATGGACAACCCAATACAGTGGAGTTAAGGACTATTCCTGTTTAATCAGTTTAATTTAGGGGAGCCCGGGGTTCAAAGTGCCGGGGGTAGGTTGTTCCGATCAAAATAGCTCTGCGACGAAAAGAGATAGCAATAAGTGTGAAATGCGTCGCGAAACGTCATATGATCGCGCTATTGCGTCCGCCATTTTAGTGACGGTGTGTCGGCGTGTGAGAGTGGTAGCCGATTAGTGACCATAAACATTACGTAAGTAAATTTTTTCGTCCTTAAACTTTTTGGTCTATTTAAATCAATTTTCTAGCTATTTGTTTGTGACTTGCTAATATCAGTTGGGCAAACTATGTTGATTATCTTTTTAACATAATTGTTAGCTTTTTATAACCTATTTCATTATAATCGGAGATTACCTTGAAAATGGGATTTGGGGTTCAAAGTTCCTCTGGCGAGGGGCTAGTTGTTCCGCGGAACAACGTGCCCCGTAATGAAATACGTAAGTAATAAAATTAAAACTTTGTTTTAGGATGAGAAACTATAAACGGAAAACCGAACGGGGCAAGGTTTCGATTGAGCTTTTGCAGCGGGCAGCTGATTGACGATGAATACTCTGAATAATTATTTTTTAATTTATTTAAGACTGAATTAAAACTGTTATCACAGTATGCCATTATTATTTAGATTATTGATCTCAGTAAAGTAAATGCTATGAGACTGAATAAATAAGCTATAGCTCGAAATGTTAAAATTAGTTGATTTGGTGATCTTTGTGTTTTAATTAAAATAAACAATTTTGTATTTCTTCAATTACCTATGTTTGTCAAAGTTGATTAATGTTAAAGATGATTATTAGTCTTAAGGTCCTATTAATTAGGTTGTATTACATTATTAAGTATTAATATTTGTTACTATTTTTTATAGTTTTGTTTTCATTAAATCCTTTAAGTTTGTTAATTTGTCAAAAACTTTTAAATTTTGTGCTATTATAAATGAAAAATCATTAAAATTTTGTACTTTTATAAATGAAACGTTCATAAATATTCAGTTATATGTGCCTTATTTATTTTATACATACCTTTCCAACTAATCTTATACTATTAATGATTGGAGTCGACAAGCGGAACAACTTACCTCAGCTGAGGAACAACCAGCCCCTTCGTGGGGCAAGTTGTTCTTTGTCGACTTGATACAGAAAAATGATCCTGAGCTAAAATATATTATTATTTCAATGAATTTGACTATATAATTTGAAACTAGGACACATTCTGCATCTATTTATATAGGAATCATAGATTATAAATCTATTTATTAAGTTCATATTGCTTCCTACTCTAAAATCGGAACTTCGAACCCCGGCCTCCCCTACTTAACGCCAATTTTCATAAGCATTCTCTTTCACTTGGGTTTATCTGAGCATTAAACGAAAGTTTGAAAGTATGTATTTGTAAATGAAACGAGAATCCTACCACGATTTTAATTTAGTTTCATTAGATGAATATTTCAATGCGTTTCTCGAAACCATACGTGAAAGGTATTGAAATTTATTCACGAATGTTTCCGATCCACAATTACTCTACTGAAATTCTTAAAATTCCTATAAACTTCTGTGTCAATAAACGAAGTTATGCCTATATATTGAAGATGCCTATATATTGAATATATTCAAGATGAACAAATTGTATGTTTATATCATGCACATATCCGTTAGGAGTTTGCGTTTAGGTAATTAGGTATATGAATCTGGAGCTCTAACTGCATCTGTCCGAATTGCAAGTACAGTTATCTCTACTTCGGTTTGCTTGCTAATCACTCGAATAACTAGAACGTACTGATTAAGGCTCCGTACAGAAAACTGCGAATCCGCGCAATGCGAATTCGCAACGCAGAAAAATGCGAAATGAATTGCTGCGATGCGATTTCGTGTGGCAGGGCATCTCCCTTCCACAATTGGGGTGACCATTCCTTCCTTCCATTTCCGTATTTTGTAAACTAGGCCGTGACATGGATCGAAGTGCTCACTTCTGTTATTGCTAAGAAGATACAGGAAAAAGAAACAAAGATTTTGGGTTCATACATTTCTTACCATTATGAACGCCGCCGATGCGAATCAATTCGCAAGTTCTTACGATGTATCGCGCGAACTCGCAGATTTTTACGATGCAACATTGCATCGCAGTTTTGTGTACGGGCTCTAAGCACTGCGTAATTAATTTGGCTTATTATACGATGCGTTTAACGACCTTGCCTTTCTTAAAAACATATTTTAGAAATACCTACACATGGAAAGGGCTTAGGACCTATATACATCGTGCCAACCAACCATTTTCTGAAGCTACTAAGTGCAAGCAGATGTTGAGACTTTACTTACTTACAAAGTACAGTAATAAAATTTTATCAAATAGGTTCACGCTAAAGTACACAGGCATTGTACTTTAAAATATAAAAGTTATGCCTTTGCATCTACATAATAAGATTATTTATACGGCGTCCAGTGGCACCATCACTCACACTAGGTGGGTGAAGAGACCACAGGGACGCTGCTGTGCCTGGGACGTTGTTTTAGATGGAGTAGGCTTTCAAGGTACTTATAAAATAGGTATTGCTACTGCAAAGTCGTATAATCTCTCTGTGAGAGGAGGCCTGGAGCCTATTTGTGCGCACCAAATCCTGTCGGAATCCTGACGTTTGCGAGAACACTTTGTATGGAATTTGACAGACGATTGGAATCGTTCAGGATTTGGTGCACGTAATATAGAAGCTGTATGCTACAGTGGGAGTGGGACGTTATAAGCTGCATTAAAACATTATTATTCTAAACACAGTGTAAGATCGTACCTAACCGAACCGCCTCAGCCATCACATTCCTGTGGTGTCCATTACAGCTGAAGTGAAACAATTATCCCATGCACTAAGATACCCATCGCGGTTCTGACACAATTAACACAATCGAAGGTGTCCCGTTACAGGTTCAATGGCCACCGTTGTAGAGGTACTGTTAAACCACCCTGGAGGACTGATCGACCCGCTTAGCTTGATGACGGGCTGCGGCTGCCCGCCGCTGGAGGCCGATGGCTCTATCGTGTGATACAGGGGCTTTCCTACAAATAAGTGTATTTTTTTAGACTCTACTGTCGATCAATGGGTTTTCCTAAAAATAGGCGTAATTTTGAAGTCGTGACGCAAAAATGTGATTGAAACCGAAAGAGGTTTATAATATAGGTGTACCAGGCACTCATAAAATATAAGGAAAATGAAACTCGAATTGCCGTCATAACATCCCGAAGTAGTTTTTTATTTTATTTAATGAATCTTCGGTCTCGGTCTCGTATTATACGAGCTGTAAATGTTACAAATGTTAAAAATGTTATCGGGCCTTCAAAACAAGATTGGCAAAATGTTTTAATACCGAATGCAAGCTAAAATCTTGATAACCTGCTAGGTCAAGTCAAGCTGTCTGAAGAAATTCCTTTTACCAATAAGACTGTTAATCTGTTATGTTAATTGAATCACTATGTTACCAACATACTTTGTTCAACTTAATGTAAGCTTACCTCATCAGTTCATCAAAGTCTGTCTACATTTAGTTCGCTAACGAATCAAACTCTCGGAGATTGACAGAAATCAATTAGCTGAGCTCAGCAGCAGACAAGCCAAGTGAAGGCTGGGCCATTGTCTCGATAGAAACAACCCGTACCGTTGCCCGACAGGCTTTGCTGGCTCAGAGTCTCACGTACAAGCACTGGAGGTATTTTCTTTCGCAATACGCTGGGTGACTCACATTAAAATTTTTAAAATAAATAAATATAAATAATAATATTGATGCCTGTAGAAATTCACCTAGACATTTTGAATCCTATAGTTGGAATTGGCAATTGACATGGCGAAACTATAGGGTATGACCCTACAGTTTTGCCATGTCCGTCTATCTGTCTATCTGTCTATCCGCGGCCTAACTCAGTGACGATTATTCGAGAAAGCTGAAATTTGGTACAGACATACATTTCAATCACGCCGACGAAACGGTAGAATAAAATCTTTAAAAAATTTTTTTTTCGGGTATCTCCCCTACGCCTAAATTAGGGATGCAATTGTTTTTCTGGCCTAGACTATAGTGTGGGATATCGTTGGATTAGTCGTTTGAAAATATTGTGGTTATAGGACGACCATTCTTCGATTTAGGGTTGCTCGAAATATTAAGCTTTAAAGCGCAAATTTTTGTCCGAGTATGGCGTCCCCCCCTCTCTTCCGGCTAAACGGTTGATTGTAGAAACGTGAAAAATTAAGGCCAGTAAGGCAGGTAAAAAAACGCCTCTTCTACAGAACCCTGCACTGCCAAAAACGCAAATTTTTTCACAAACTGAATAGCGTTTTCGGCGTTGACACCCCAGCCTTACGTGTTTCTTTATTATTTATAAGTTATATGACATGGCAAATCTTAAAAAAATATGATTGACGACGTCTTCATCTGTTCATGAAAAGTTAAATTCAAAATTAATGTTTAGTATTTTACTTTTCTAAGCCTCAAAAAATCCAATATTTTTACGGTCTGATAGAACCATTAAATTATTAACAACTTAAGACCTAAATACCCTATCTCACGTTATCTGCAGAAACCTAAGTCTTTAGCTTTTTCCGATGTGTCATATGGCTGTACATCCGCCAATCTCAGCATTGAAATGATACTAAATTCACTTTAAATGGCTAATTAAGCACCTATCCGGAGCTAACTAATGCAAAATGGAAAAAAATCACTTCATTAGCGCTAGTTAGCATCGGGTCGCCCCTTAAGTGATTTAGGCCAAAGAAGTTTCAGAAGACGATGCCGTTTGTGAAGTGTGCACATTTTTTACTTATTATGGTTCTTGTAGCCTCTTTTTTATTGCCTCGTGCAGGAAATCCCCTGTTCTATGTGTAAGTACGCCTGTTGTCCCACACGTACTGCGGGTATGCAAATATATCCTTCCGAGAAGCAAACAATGCCCAGGGGCGTCGCGATTCCGGTAGATTTATAACTTCATACCAAGGGCGTTGTAACTTATTGAGCAAACGCGAGCAGCAATATTTGTTTGTACAAATACTTAAATAACTCTAGTTAGTAGTAGGTAATTGTTTCGTTGTAAATGAAAGATTCGATTGTGGACTGTAGTTTTATGAACTGTTATTAACAATGTGATAAAAGAGAAGGCAAAATTGCGTGTTGTCTAGATGTTACAAGCAAGAAAGTGAACCCCGCTGCCAGCCCATACTCTCTCTCTGAGAAAAGACCATACTCTCTCTCTGAGAAAAGACCATACTCTCTCTCTGAGAAAAGACCTGTGCCCTACAGTGGGACGTAGGCTGCTTATGATGATGTATGGTAGCGAAACTTGGGTATGGCAGAAGAATCAAGAAAGTAGGATTAAAGCAGTAGAAATGAGGTCCTTGAGAAGTAGGTATGTATGTGTTACTGTTTTGATACAACCAACGTAACGTAAGTCTAGAATTAGATTTTATATTGTTGATGTGTGTCTTGTAAGCATTGATTTTATGGTAAATAAAATATTTTCGCATTCACTTTGTTCAAAAGAAATGTTATGAAGTTTTTAAAATTTTGATGTACAACATTACATCAAAATTGGGTTCCAAAAACCCCTTGTCTTCCCGAGTATAATGGGGTTCTATATAACAATCACCTTATCTTTCCAAAGAGAGGGGTTGTACTCGTCAATACGAACAACTTTTACTTTTATTACTAAAACAACTGGGAAATTAAATATCCACTTTCCCATACTAAAGTTACCATTTCGACACCAAAATGTATGAAGTGAAGACACAAGCAGCCTATACGTCTTACTGCAGGGCACAGGCCTTCTCTCAAAGAGAGAATGTCGATCGTCCACCGCGGATTAGCGGTTTCAAGGACTGAGGTACGTAAACACGTCAGACTCAGGTTTCAACGACGATGTTTTTCAACAATATGTTTGAAACAGCTGATTTTATTTTGGGAATTGAAGTTGTCCCAATAGAAAAGATTGTTTGCAAGTAGCAAAGGTTCCGAGCCGCGTGTTTTAAATGTTGAAAGTCTCTAATTTCCAGTTCCTTAATTGTCAGATTTCTGACATGTTAGCGCCATAAGTCGCGTGACTCGTGCCGTCATACTACCCATGCTGAAACCCTCTCTTTGGAAAGATAAGGGAATTTTGATACACGCTGCATACATTATACATACATGCATACATACATACATGCCAAGTCTGTGTACAAATAAAACGGGATATGAACTTTATCTGATATAGAATGGTAGATTTTAAGTTTACTCAAAGAAAGGCGTGGCCACATATGGTTCTAAGTATTTTTAGAAAAAAATAATTATTTGAGCCAGTGAAAATTTTCGTATACTTATCTATAAACTTGGAAAATTAATTTTGGAGGCTTGTGTTGTAATCAAACCTCATGCATAATCTCAAATGTAGATAGAACCGTTAAAATAGAAATAAAAAAAAGTAAAAGAAATCGACTGTTTCCGCCCGGGATCGAACCGGGGGCCTTGTGCGTGTGAAGCACACGTGATAACCGCTACACTACGGAAACTCGAAATTAGGTGGCGAATATTGTCATCCAACCTTCCCATGTCACGCACACCAGCAGAGCCGCGGGCGCGGCGGCGGCTATGGCAGAAGGCCTCAAGCGGCGCAAATACTCTATCCTTGGGGACAGCTACTTATTTGCGCCGTTTGGGGTCGAGACGATGGGTCCGTGGGGTCCTGAGGCGCGTAATCTTTACAAACAAATATCTATGCGCCTCATCGACTTGTCCGGCGACCCTAGAGCTGGTAGCTACCTCGGTCAGCGTATCAGCCTGGCCATCCAGAGGGGTAATGCTGCCAGTATCTTGTGAACTCTCCCCAACGGCAGCAGTCTAGAGACAATCTTTTATATATATCTAGATAATATTTATTGTAAATATGTAAACATGAATTTTGTTATTTTACTAGTATATTACATAATAAAGCGCAAAAACAGCATCTGGAGCACTATTTGCGATATTCTTATCAATGTAAACGTGATGATGCTCGCTATAGTCGACAGCACATAAACCTTTACACGCGTGCACTCTAATCTGTTATGTTACGGGTGACTTTGCAATTAAAATGTAAAGGTACATGTGCGGTCGACTGTACATTCCACAACGTAGGTACCGAATGAATAGAATACCCGTGTCTAAGGGACGTACTGTACGATAGAATCTATCTCATAATACCATCATCAATAAAATTTATGAGGGCATAAAAATAGCGGAACCTAATCCAACTTAGTTCCTTATAATAGGAAAGGCAATAAATAACCAATGTTGGCGCTGTAAATAAACAAATAGAGTCAATTAACGAGCGATCACCTCCGAAAGAAAATCTAAGGGATCGTGCACTTACGAGGATCTCTACCAGCAGAACTATGTCGTGAAACGGATAAATATACCCCTTATTGTAAGGGAGTAAGATTCAGACAGATATCGACTATAAAATTGGAGCGGTGTATAAGATTGATGGCAGCTGCTGATTTGCTGCAGCAGGAAGTCTGCATCGGGCTATAACGAGATCGGTCGCAATTATTGGTATTGAAAGTATCTGTCGATAATAATTGATATAAAGGAGGCTGTAACAGCCTTATCAATCGCGTTTATTGCTTCATATCTTGTTTCAAAATTTTAATTTTTTATCGATGAATATAAAAAAATTGTTGTCGGGTGAATCTCCTCCAAATTATCGCCGTTGTTGCAGTCATCACTGTCGTTGTTTAAAAAATTAATTACCTATATATAAAATATACGTATTAGATTGGATGGTTGCGAATAAATATTGAATTGACCCTTACATATAACTGCGTAAAATACATTGTTTTTGTACTCACACCTATAGATAAAAGATAACGATATAAAATATGAGAACTCGTTGCCAACAATGATGAATCCGTAATTCGAGGATATTAAATACGATAGTTTGGGTGTTTGGATTTTTTCGTGGCTGCCGGTTGTTGCCGTGAAATGGTCTAACGGAAGTAAATCCGTTACAGATACCCGTATAGGTGTTTTTTGTGACTTGTCAAAGGCATTTGATCGCGTGGACCACGAGACACTTTTGCTAAAACTAGAGCATTACGGAGTAAAGGGGAAAGGTTTAGAACTGATGAGATCTTATCTAAAAGGAAGGGTTCAAAAAGCGGACATAAATCGTATAAAATCCACAGGTTCACAAATAAAACCCCGGACTAGCACAGGATTAGGGCATTTATCCGAATCCAGTTTTATGCGGAACCGGGCGAGAACCCGGATTCCCGCCAGTTCCCCAATACAAAAACAACACCGGGAGTTACATAGGACGCCTACATCTCACTAACAAACGTAATAGTTTCTTAGCTTTACCATGGGTCTACTCTTGAATGTCTTGACCAAGCCCGATCTCGTAACACAACACGAGGTTCAACTTGAATTATTCTCAACCGCAACATTAGACATTCCACTGCAATAAATATCAGCTTACATATAGTTACAGATTAGAGAAAGTCTGTCAGGCTATTAAATATCAAAGTTAGTAGGTATAGTAATTTAGATCCGCAGCTGTAAGATGAGCAAAAGGCCATTTTTAACTAAATGTGTGTAGGCGAAAGTTAACAGACTTGTCTGTCAACAGACTTGACTATAAATGACGATGAAAATCGGGAATCATGTCGCATCTAAAATATTACACAATATGACACTACTCAGCAGTGACCAATGACCCGCTTTCCAGAGACGTTGGTACATAGTGGAGTAAGTAGATAAAGCATTATTCCTCGCCGCGGGCGAATTGCGCTGAATGATGGAGATGAGACGAGAAAGTTCTCTAGGGCCAAACCGTGTCGAAAGCTGATGGCTTTATTCAGATTTGAATCAAGTCATCAGCTTATCAATTCAATACAATATTTTTATTTAGGAACATGTCCATTAATCCCATTAATGATGTTGTCAAAAATTACTTGTAGAGTTTATGGGATTCGTGGCAGAAATTTGTTTTAATCCAACATTAGTTACATGATTAATGGGAGAATTTCCACACAATGTTAATTCTAAAATAGGAAGTGAAGTATTTTGTAAACAATGATCATTAAACAAAAACTCTGTCGTAACGAATGGCCCAAATCTACCGCGCAAATCTGTAATTTATCTTGAGTTGTGACTGCAGTCCACTAGAGAGAAGTTGTGCTTAAGTTGACGGAATCAGGGCGCGGCACTTATCTATCCCATCTTGTTTTTCTTCACTGCATCATAACATTATTTACTTACATAGTTAGGTACATCTTCACGTTAAAAACACCTTCGCGATCCAAGCTAAGCATCAATGGAAACGCAAATGCCTCTGCTGCATACATCAGATAATCTACATGAGCTCAACACGCAATCCTGGGATTTTTGCACGTTGCAATGCGAACAGCTTAATCGATCGCCAACGTAACGAAACGAACGACCCACTTGCATATTAATTTCACGTCTATTCAATTACGTTTCCGCGTTAAGAAATTGACAATGGTTTAGGAGGCAATAGTGTAGAGCCAACAGTTAAGCCCGAATAATGGCATTAACAAAATGTGGGAAATACAAATATAAATCTCAAGAGGTTGCGTGTTGACATAATCGAAACATTTCATCTGGTCGCATGACGCTGCAGAATCCGTTCCGAGGAGAAACTCGTGCGCCGTCGAAAGTAAAAATTACTTACATCTAGACATGTTGCGGGCTGCTGCGGTCATTTGTGAAGATGATTGTGTCTGATTGACCGTTGCAATGACTCGTTTGTTAATTGATAGTGGTGAGCCGCGGCGATTTCACGCTTCGCTTCCTGAAACGTCGAGTTCAAGCTTCAAATGTCAATGTCATCCAACACCGGGAAACAGCACAGCACCTTGCGAGACGACTGCGCCGCTTTCACGTTATATTGCGAAATATAGCACACTGGCTCATTGTACTTTTAGACGGCAAATTTAAAAAGAAAGGTTGACCGCTCAGAATACACATACTGCTTGTCGCATATCAATAAAATAACATGTTTACGAGAGAAAGCATTATTATGCAGTTGTGTTGTTGTTGAGTTGAGTGAGTCAACTTAATTATGAGACAGAATTTTGATGGTTTCATAAATCAGTCAGGTTTGAAAAAGGCATGTCCGTTCAATACATACGTACCTTGAACAAACAACGACTATACTCCATTCGCCAAGTTATGCCTACAAAGTGGATTGTTTGTTTCGACTACACGCGATGAATACTCAAGTTCTTGGCGGACCTTGAAATGTACGAACTTCTTATTTCTTGACAAATAAGACTTGAGCGGACAGTCATGTTATAGTCCTAAAAAGGTTCTATTAAGAATATCTATGTAAATAACTAGGCTAACTGATGCCGAGTCTGCTTTTATTTCAGTTGAATAGCCTCCAGTGTTTGTCTTTTACGTTTGTGGAGTCATGAGACAGGTGCTCCTTGCTTCCGAACTGGTTTCATGTTTGCCCGGTGGCGGCTACTCTGCCTACTAGGTACTTTCTGACCAAATATAATGTTTAAGCTTCTATAAGTAACGGCTTGTAGGAAAACGAGAGCGACTCTATCTCTATTTATTGCGTTAACCGACGTCGTTAAGATTTCGCTTCTGTGAAATGTAATAAATACATTAGACTCCTAGATAGTGGGCGGATATAAGTGCAATGGGCTCTATTAATTTCTCTTTGTAATATTGTCAAATAAAGTTTATTCTTACTCTTTACTTATTGGGCTTTATAACCAATCGCAATTTTGGTCTTTTACTTACTGGAATATACTTAAAAATTATTCTAAGCTAGATATAATTGCAAAAGAACCCGAAAACTGTGTTCTTTCATGCAATGACTATGAATAGCGAGAAAGCGAGGATCGGGACAAATGGCAAACTCTGCCTACCCCTCAGGGATATAGGCGTGTATGTACATACATACATATATATACTCACGCCTGTATCCCAGAGGGGTAGGCAGAGACAAGGGACTGCCACTAGCTACGAACCAGACAGATCACTTTCGCTTCCTCAACATTCATTAGTTGTTGCGTTCACGCATGTCGGTTTATGTTCCTATGTAAATAACAGCAAATATTTCCAGAGGAGATTTATTATGAGGTATCGATAAATAAATTTAAACAGTGGAAAATTAAGTTGCAAGTTGATAAATATGTAGGCGTAACTAATAAACATAAATTATGATATGGTTTAGCATTAAGTTTTAATCGTGAGATGTAGCTCGTTAAATATTTTATTGAATGCTTCCATGCATATTTTCCTATAGAATAGATAGATTCATAGAATGTTATTTGAAGAAATCTTATGCCTAAAAATATTTCAATTTATTTTCCTTTTCCTCGGTGATACCACAAAACTATTAAACTGACTGATAATACTGATTGAAATTAAAATCATTATCTAATCGAATGTAAACCTGCTGCTATATAGTGCACACACCTACTTAAACTTAACTAATGACAGGAAACAAATTCGTTAAATCATTAATAAGACCAGTTTAGTCTCGAAGCCTGAATATAACACTTAAAAAGCTATGTGTGATATGAAGTTATATTATTTAATAACTTTATGTAAGTAAATAGGTACGACGTTTTATTAAATCGATGTAGTAGGTACACCTATATGAAAACATAGGAATTAATTTGTGTGTTGAAGAACTTTGACATGCCATTACAGATGTCAAAATATTTTTGGCACTATGACTCAACATCGGAATGCCGTTAAAACTCACTTGGCCAGTCTTATTTGCGTATCTGGCAAATATTAAACATCCAGTGCCGGGTTTTTAACGAATATTTAGCACTGGTTTTACAAACCTGCAACGAATTATAAATCGTCGGCAAATACGCGAATACGAATAGCCAAGTGAAAGCGCCAGCATCAAACTAAGACAGTGGGCGTTCGATCCCTAAACTGTTCTTTCACTCTTTCCAGGCTAGCACTGTCGGGACTAATGGTGTGTGCGGGTGGTCACATGACGAGACGATGCGGGAGGAGGAGCTGGAGGTCGCGCTCAAAGTCGTCATAGTGGGCGACGGCGGCGTGGGCAAGTCCAGCATGATCCAGCGCTATTGCCGTGGCACCTTCACCAGGGACTACAAGAAGACCATCGGCGTCGACTTCCTGGAGAGACAGATCGAGTAAGTCTACTGCGGACTCACTGGGCCTATGAGGCGCCTACTTAGGGCTTTAGCGGTCGCATAAGGCGTGCATAGCGCGATAGTCTTGCAGCATACTAACATGGGCTAATTGACAAGTCCAGCATGATACAGCCGCGGCACCTTCAACCGGTACTTCAAGACTTTCTGGAGCGACAGATTGAGTAAGTCTGCTGCGGACCACAGTTAATGGCTCCGTACACAAAACTGCGAAACGACTTGCTGCGATGCGATTCCGTGCGGCAAGGCATTTCCCTTTCACGATTCGGGTGACCTTTCCTTCCTTCCATCCCCGTATTTTGTAAACTAGGTCGTGATATGAATCGTAAAAATAAGTGCTTACTTCTGTTATTGCTAAGAAGATACAGGAAAAAGAAACAAAGAAGATTTTGGGTTCATCCATTTATTACCTACTATTATAAATGCCGATGCGAACCAATTTCTAAGTTCTTGCGATGCGTCGCGCGAGCTCGCAGATTTTTACGATGCGACGTCGCATCGCAGTTTTGTGTACGGTCCCAAATGTGATAGAATGGGAATAGATACCATTGAGATAGATTGATTATTACCACACCCATTACCCACACCGTCATATGCCGATGGTATGCTAATAAACAAATTCTGGAGAACTTCCTGGAGCGACAGATTCAGTACCTAGGTCTATTTTGGACCGTCGAAAAACAAAACGCAGTTTGATAATCGAGTGTAGGTTTACAGTAGAACAATATAATCTTTTAAGAAGAAGCGGTTGGTGGCCTAAAAATTCAAAAGATCCAAACACACTATGCTGAAGATACACGATAACGCGACCGAAGATCGGGGGCTCATTTTACGAAATGCATTGAATGCGTAATTAATTATCGAACATACACCCGATCGGTCAGCTGTACGCTAAAACGCAACGTACATAATGTCCGCAAATGTGTTGCTTGCTATAATTCAAATAGCGTTGCAGGCCTAATCATAATACTGTAGCGCAACTTCGACGCAGTGTGTAGTTTGACACTAAAGGTCAAAAATTTCAGTCTAGATCAGCGCATCCAGAAAACCTTGGGTTTTCAATGTTGATGTTAGTTAGTGATTTAACATTACTCAATAAGAGTTCAACGCGTCAATCTGGCCTCAATGACAAATTCTATGAAATGTCGCTGGTCGTTTAGTTACGTAGCATATTTTGATAAATTTGTGTGGTATAGCGGATTAGATTGCGGTTGGCACGTTCCGTCACTACAGATTAGAAGGCGTGACTTTAAATTAGTTAAACATTAATAACAACGTCCACTTCCGATGTAGAGCCGTAAGAAAAAAACATAACATTGATTTTATTAGCCAGCAGCCGCTTTCACTTTTTATAGTAAGCTTGTCTCTGCTCACTTAGGTTATAAACTGAACTTACAGAAGGCGCTCTCAAATCGCATATATTCCTAATATGCAACTTTTCAGACACACTGCAAGAACGATCATTTAGTGAACGATCAGATTAGTGAAGAAACTCCCTCAGTCAAGTTACTAAGGCAAGTTTTTGGTCTTTGAGCGTGAGTTTACTAGACCTTAATGACGAATCTGACGTTTTATAGTTAAGTATTTTGTGCCTTCGATTCTAACTGTGAATAAATTGGTGGATAGACACCTTCCTATTAATCAAACTTCTTAATGCACATGTAATGTAATAAAACGATTTGAACTTTTCCTAAACTCATGCTGCATTTGTTCGAAACAAAATGCCTTTCATTTAAGTTTCTTTCTGTGGACGGTTGAGTTACTTTATAACGAGACGTCTAGCGTGCCAGTTAAACGTGTAGGTACATTAGATGAGTAACAACTAACAAGACATTCACGGTCTGAAATTCCGTAACTGCTTTGAAGTGACAACTAACTGTGACGGGCATTGCCACTGTACTGCCTCCTAATACCACTATATACGTACCCACTCTGAGGATACTAAGAGCTCTGTCATTGCCAAACTAATTTGGGTACGCTCTGGTACCTATCTACTGTCCAAATTTTCTGATTGTCCAAATATACGCCATCCTCAATTTCTATACTGGTCTCACTTCCCCTCCAATTAATTTTGCACTATTTGCAGATATAGTTGCTCGAAAACAGGAATTCGAAAAATGTAGAGATTGTCATCAGATTTAATTTGACAAAATATGTTTTTGCCTGCAATGCACCGGCTTTGAAATTAAGCGTGAAGTCTAAAAGTGGGTCCCCGTCTGTCTAATTCCCCTTATTATTCCCCGCTGTCACGTCTCTTAGTACGTTCACTCTCTAAGCACCCTGAACAAGTTTCTGAAGAAATCGCTTAAGTCCAGGTTACGCAGGTACTACTAGGACTAATTTTACTATTAGGACTAATTTATCTCAATTTTTTTTTACGTTGCCTCGTTTGTGTCCCACTGCTGGGCAAAGGCCTCCCTCCAACTCAGACCAGATGTTTCTGTCTTGTGCCACCTCAGACCACTCCGGCATGTGTCGGTCGAGGTCGTCTCGCCAACGTCTTCTTGGCCTAAATTATAATTTAATAATTAGATATTAGTTTCTGAGATACTAAAAATTATATTTGGTGATGTTGTGGGCATGCTTTAGATTAGACCATCTTTTAGTTCTTATGTTCTAGTCTTACTTATGTAATAGTTGTGATCTGGTTTGCACACCAAAGAAATAAAATAGACAGGTTCGCTGTAAGATATCTATGACAGAGATAAGCTCGCCTTTGTCCGCCATTTTCTTGTAATTTTTTCTGTAAATATAATTTGTGTATTAATTAATTAATTTATTTATTAGACACAACCAACAGATGTTAGATCATACATCACTTAAAATAACATTGTGTAGATAATTATGTTCTAGTCTAACATCCAATTACAGGTGTGCAACAACTCTCTTGATTTAAAGTAAATAATTTCTGAAATAACATAAATAACAATCTTTTTTTTTAAATTAAACTTTTTCAAATGCTTTTTAAACTTATTTAAACACTTTATCTTAAAACTAAGTAACTAAGTTGAGTTGAAATGAGATCAAAGCATATTATAAACACAGAACTTGACGATTATAGTAAGATAGGCCGCAGCATTTTCAACTTCCAATCACGTAATCTATCACTATGAATATCCAGGTCAAGTGACCGTTCAAGTATATTACGTAGTGTCTACATAATTAAGATTAGTCGGACTCACCAAGATGTCTTCAATGGTTCCAGGATCGATGGCGAGGAGGTGAGGCTGATGCTGTGGGACACGGCGGGGCAGGAGGAGTTCGACGCCATCACGAAGGCGTACTACCGCGGCGCGCACGCGTGCGTACTGGCCTTCTCCACCACGGACCGGGATTCGTTCTTGGCCCTGCACTCGTGGAAACTGAAGGTTGGTAGTCACCTTGACTGACGACTTCCCATTGCTCGATAATGGTAATACGCTATTGCACCTTTATTTCAAATAGGTCTTGCCAGATTGTTCTGTTAGATCTAAAAAGAAAGTTGAATTTATTGAGTCTTGGAAAACTACAAAACTAAAATTTTAAATACAACTTTTAATGAACAAATTAAAACGCTGTCACTCATTGAGTGATGTTCAAAGAGAATATAACCAGTGATGTTGTCAGATTACCTCGGCCCTGATCTCACATAACTTGCGAACAAACTCATCAAACTTAGTGACATCACGACCATGTTGAATAGCATTTTCGGCATTTCAAATCAAAGATCTAAAAAAAACCTATTTTTTAATATCACGTGTATCATGGCTATCAACCGACCACATATTAGATTGATAGATTGATCGTGTGTATTCCTTGAATATGCTATATTTGACTACTTACTGACAATAATTGTTAGTGTTACCATGTTTTATTCTCCGCTTCTCTTCCTCTTCCGGCCACCGATATGACCGGCTATGTGACATTGTGACAATAGTCTAACTTTTTATCTTATCCGTCTTTATCCATGTAATCAAGAATTATATTGGACATTATACTGTGCATAATCGACCAATGGTGTTCATATTTTGTGTTTAACAAAACCACCACACTCCGCTCACATCCTCTAACACCACATACTGGAGAAACCAGTCTGTGAAAGCAGGGCTACTCAAACTTAAATCTCCTGATTGTAGAATCTCTGTTTTCTGTTATGTTTATGTGCCATTACCATCCAACGAATGCCAGGGCATTTGGGTTAAGCACTGGGCTTAGCATGGCTTAACATTATAGAAAATATTATTGTGTTGAATGCCCCGCCCTCTATGTCTTGGCCCCATCTCAGACAAAACGAACATCACGGAAACCGCTGATCTAATACTTTATGGCATGCCCATAATCGCATTGTTGTAGGGTCATATGATTGTTTGGCATCAAAAAAGGCGTCCCGATTGATTGATGTTACATTTGATTGGGTTCTGAGACGTTCTCGCGTTATCTAACTCTTAATAGCATAACTTCTAATAATGGTCTCCCAAGTCTAAGCCAGGTAATTTTCTAAAGAGCGGAAGACGGTACAGAAAAATCAAAACAATATAAGTAGATATTTGAAAATCGGCCAAATGCGAGTCGGACTCGCGCATGAAGGGTTCCGTACCATTATCTATACAACATTTGAATATTTCAAGCGTCTAATTGTTGCCGTTATTAATATCGAGCAAAAAACGGCAAAAAAATCACGTTTGTTGTATGGGAGCCTCCCCTTAAATATTTATTTTATTCGGTTTTTAGTATTTATTGTCATAGCGGCAACAGAAAATCATCATCATCTGTGAAAATTTCAACTGTCTAACTATCACGGTTCATGAGATACAGCCTGGTGACAGACGGATGGACAGACGGACAGCGGATTTTTAGTAATACGGAGTAATACTTAGTAGCGGAGTCGTATCCTTACTCTCGGGTACGGAACCCTAAAAATGACGATTGCATCTGTCTAAAATGTTATTTGATGATTAACGGCAAGCTGCGAATGTTGAATGATATTCAACGCCGATAAGATAGAGCGGGTCATGCTCCACGGATGCGTATTACGCCGAGTCTATTTTAGGTAGAGTCGATCATTCCCGAACAAGTCAAGTCACTGCAATTTTCTCTTTTCGACTATAAAAAATCGAAACAATGTATAGGCGTGTATCAGCAGTTTTCTTTCTGACGTTATTGTGTGTTGTGAACAGTAAATCGAGGACCGAGAAACAATGCCTCGATTACTACGCCACGGGCAACAACTTCGATTTGAACAACATAACTGGCCAATGGTACTCGCTCTACTTTTGGCCACCAAATCAGAGGAAAAGAAACTTCTGCCAAGTTACGGATTTCAAAACCTTGACTGCTGACGAAATTGGAGCCCTAAAGAAAGGGTGTGATGACGAAAGTTTAAACGGAGACCAAGTGTTTACGGGCGCGGCGTACACAAACATAGCCGGGAAGTCAACCAACGTAATTTATTACGGAAATAGTGAAGTGAAACACCTCTACCGGGAATGTGATCTTATTTATTCGTATATCTTTTTGCAAGTGGATAAGGATTATTTGCTAGGAATCAACTGCTCGTCGGGCGGTAGGGGCGTGTTGCTATCGAGGAAAATAGACAAGTTGTCGGCAGTAAAAGCCGTGGTGGACGGTATTGAGATAATGGCTGGCCGAGATGGGAGTCCTGATTGTGATCTAGCTTGATATTAATTTCATTGAATGTTGTTAATGTCGATTGTACATGAATTTTTTAATACATTATTAACATTGTTTGGTTAAACATTTGCGATTCATTTGTGCCTTCCTACCTTCAATCAAAAGTTCGAAAGGTACAGCACATACAATTACAAATTATGTATTCTTCTGAAATTCCTGACTTTAAACCTTAAATTGTATTTCAGGTGGAGAATGAATGCGGGGAGATACCGACGATAATAGTTCAAAACAAAATAGATTTAATGGACCAATGCGTCGTCGGACCGTGAGTATTTTTGTCTATCTTTTAACATCCAGCCCCCTATTATATAACTATCCACTGTATGGGTTATCCACCTTGCTTAACTTTTCCGAAGTGTCAAAATATGACGTAAATTTTTATTTTTTTATGCTACACCAGTTTTGACAGCTGGAGCGGCTTAAAAAAAGTAAATATCGACGTCACTTAAGCCATTGGACCCTTACAATAATAATAGAGGCGCAGATTTCCAAATCAAGTCTCAAATAGAATATAAAACGGTCAAAACTCACTGCAACGAGCGACATAGGTTTTTTGTGCAAGTATATCCAATTTGGGTTACCACAAAAATGCGCAATTTCTGAAACATTTCAATAAGAGTTTTACATTGACAACAACTTTAAATCTACGACATTTCAAATACCTTTCATAATTTTTCAATATTTTTATGTGGCGCTGTTTGATAGATACAGAGCACAGAGTACTTTTAAACAGAGTTATGCTTAAAATAACAAGCCTTGAAAAGAATGGACATTCATCAAAGTAGAGCAATGATTTACTGGAGACTGTAACCCTCCTAGTAAGAATTCAGTAGAAAGAAAGTTACTGTAAAACACAAAATTATTTTACACAAACTCAAAACTATTTATTAAATACGTACCTACTCTACTAAGTTCGTAGTCTCCAGTAGATCATTGGCCTACTTAGATGAATGTCACGAGCCGAATAAATGAATGACTGCACAATCCCCATAACACTAAAGTTAACCTTATAAACCGCGAAACCATCCAAAAGCCCTTAAAAGCTATATCAACTAACTTGTTCGCCCCACCGCGCGACCAAACGCGTGGAGGCATTTGTCAAAGAAGTTGCTCGACACGGGTTCCGAGTACCCTTATATCATTACAGTGCTGCGGTGGAAACGCATTACCTTATATTCCAGAGGTCATATATTCGATTTCGGTATAAGTACCTATAGCAAAAATATTTAAAAAAAACTCAGTTACGTACAGTAGTAAATTTATGAGGAAAACTAAGAAACTAACCACATACTGAAAGAAGTCCTGTGCCCTGTAGCGCAAGGTATTTAAGATTTTTATTCGTATACTGCTACATAAGCAGCGTATGCGTATACAGTATACATAGCTGCCTATGGTCTAAGGATGCAGTACCCTACTCTATATTAAATTTGTAAATATCTATTTTCGAACGTTAACATGTACTTGTATCTATTTCTATTAAAAATAAAACAAATAATAATATGCACGTATGAGCAGCTATGACCGTGACCATATTTTTATGTACCACGCGGAAGTAAGAAGTGCGAAAGTAACCCGTCCACGTGCCCCGCAGTGACGAAGCGGAGCTGGTGGCGCGCGCGCTTGGCTGCCGCCTCATGCGCGCGTCCGTCAAGGAGGACGTGAACGTGGGCGCCGTATTCAGAGCGCTGGCCTCGCGCTGCCTGTCCGATATGCGGCGCGAGGAGACGCCCGACACGCGGGCGGCGCCGCAGCAGCCGCTTATAGGTACCGCGCCGGTGTTTTCATTATCGTGTCGTGGGCTTGTACCACCACCTCGACATTCCCTCTCGCTCGCTCCGTTGACATGCGCATACAGGGCCGAGGTTCATCATCATCAACCCATTATGTCCCCACCGAGGGGCACGGGTCTCTTCCCTGAGGAAGGTATAGGCCATACTCCACCACGGGGGCCAAGTCCGGATTGGTGGAGGCTTGTAGACTAGTAGCTCGTCTACTGTCAGAAGTTGTCAAGCCGCCCTAAGGCCTCTGACTTGGCTTAACGACTGCCATCTAACGACGGCAGCCGGCACCAACAGCTTAACGTGCCTTGCGAAGCACGGAACCGCTCGGGAAAATGCCACTAGCGTTAGGCATAGACGGCGACCCATCCATGCACCGAACGCGCCCAGTGTTGCTTAACCTTCGTGATCGTTTAAGATCACTCAGGCAGCCGGGGCTACGAGCGATTCCGAGGTTCATAAGACTGCAATTCGTAGTTTGTTATGACAATTCGAGGTAGGTACCTACATTGCGTAGCAGAGTCGTTTTGTTAAATGTGTGGGTTAATATTTATGAAAATTATATATACATACATAATTGATTTCATCATCATCATCAGCCATTTAACGCCCACTGCAGGACATAGCCCTCGTTCGTGGTTTTTATAACCATAACGGGTTTTGCCATAATCGCCACGCTTGGCAGGCGGGTTGGCGATCGCAGTATGCGGTTGGAATATCAGGAAGACGCTGCTGCCCGTCTCCAGGTAATTGATTTCCTTAGTCGCCTTCTACGACATCCACGGAAGGAAATGGAGTGACGCTATTCTTAGTCCGGTGCCACACGGAATAATTAATTTATTACCTAATATATACAAATGTTGAGCTATGTTAGGAGTTTCACTGCGTGACCGAGTCAGGAGATGCCCCTTATAAGGGACCCTATTACTAAAACTCCACTGTCCGTCTGTCTGTCTGGCACCACACCAGGCTGTATCTCACGAACCGTGATAGCTAGACAGTTGAAATTTTAACAGATGATGTAATTTCTGTTGCTCGATATTAATAACAGCAATTAATAGATTAATTAATAAATTAATAGACGCTTGAAATATTCACAGAATATTTAGTTGTATATTCACTTTAAAAATAAATAGTTAAATTGAAATAAAATGAATATTTAAGGGAGGCTCCCATTAAAAAAAACGTGATTTTTATGCCGATTTTTGCTCGACATTAATAACGGCAACAGGTAAACGCTTGAAATTTCAAATGTTGTATAGATAATGGTACGGAACCCTTCGTACGCGAGTCCGACTCGCACTTAGCCGGTTTTGTTTATTATTGTCTCTGTTTATTACTTGCGTAAATAAACGTAAAGTAGAAGAGGTTAAATAGTGAAGCTAGAAAATAGTCCCCCACATTTATAAGGCTGCCACCTGCGAATGAAAACTTTTCACGAACTTCACTCAGACAAAACCGAGTTGCTATTAAAATTCGGTGAGAGTAGAGATGTATCTAGTTCCAGATCTTATTTCATAAAAACAAGACAATGTCTGCTTAGATATTATCAACGATTTTTTCACTGTTTGTTGCTGCAGAGATCCTTTCAGTCATAGGTATTGTCAGCTGCTTGATGTCCTACCCAAACGTAGCTAGCTATCCATACTGCTCAATGGAATTATTCAACTTCAACTCGTGGAGTAGTAGCCTCCTATGTGGAGCGTATGGGAGGGAGAGCCAGATGGGCCTCATCATCATCATCATCAGCCATTTGACGCCCACTGCAGGACATAGGCCATGGTTTTCATGGTTTTCATAACCATGAGGGGTTTTGCCCTAATTTCTTATAATAACTTCCACACAATACAATAAATTGACCTGGTCCCAAATTAGGATACCCTGTGCTATGGTAACCAGGCAAGGATGTCACAAACATGAAAATACACCCAGACTGAGGCCATTTGTCCGTGTGGCGCCGGATTAAGAATTGCGTCACTCCATTTCCTTCCGTGGATGTCGTAGAAGGCGACTAAAGAAACCAATTACCAGAAGACGGGCAGCAGTGTCTTCCTGAGATTCCAACCGCATACTGCGATCGGCAACCCGCCTGCCAAGCGTGGCGATTATGGCAAAACCCCTCATGGTTATGAAAACCACGTAGGAGGCCTATGTCCTGCAGTGGGCGTCAAATGGCTGATGATGATGATGAGGTCATTTGTACTAATAGGTATACGGCGGCCCCCAGTGGGAATCGAAGCCACAGCCTCTGTTTTGGTAGCTAAGCGCCTTAACGGCTAGACCAATGAGGCAGTCGCAATTGTCGAATTGTCTAAGGCTTAGAACTAGAGGTAGCCTAACATCGAGATGGGTTTAGACTCTAAGCCCACCCCTGGATGTTAGGTTACTGCGTTGGGATTTGGGGAAATTGAATATGGCTTTTCAGTGGCCAGACTGTACCTGGAATCGTTACGGAAAGGTCTCAAGGGGTAAAAAAATATGCTTAATTTTGCAGGCACGTTCACAAACCACAACAGCAACGGGACCATTCTGCTACGGCCCGCGAAACAACGTCCCGGCGGCAAGAAGAAGAACGTGCTCCGGAACGCGTGCCGGATACTGTGACCGCGCAGACGCTTCGGGTATTTCGGTGTCACATCGTCGTATCTACACGCCTGCCTCAGCGCTTCATAATGCACTGGCAGTGGTAAGACTATCGTGTGAACGACTACATGATTCAGAGCACTCAACCTCGTGTGTTGAGTCCACGAAATACGGGCTAGGTCTTTTATTTACATGCCTACCTTGACGCTAAACAGTTCATTGGACCTTTACTAGGTCTATCGTGTAGACGACGACAGCTAAGGACGCGCTATTCCGTCCTACTTCCATCTATCGCTGTATCGAGTCCACTGCACGTCGATACGTTCATCTGACAGTAGGTACATCGATCTTTACATAACAATATGACAATCTGAAATAGATTCTAGGCCTTAACGGTCGTAAGACCAAAATGGGAAGCCTGACCATCTAAAATGTGAACCATTGTGGGGCTCGAGGCAACTCGGCTTGCTAAAAGTATCACGCGGGTGTGTGAGAGGATTTCCCAAGCGATAACGTAACGTTACGAATAGCTTAGCTAGCTTAAGCGAGGCCATGTTAGATAGACGTTCCTTTGGTTGTAAATGTGAGCTATAAGTTAGAATTTGTAAGTGAAGTAGCGACGAACTTTTTTGTCCTAACTTAATTTGCAAACAAATTCACCAAATTCCAACTGCAGCATAATAATCCATTTCTACGAAGTCGATGACAAATGCTAGTAATTTTTAGTTTTTACTTTAAAACCTTTAAATTAAGACGATTCTCTATACTCTATAAATATAATTGGCAAGCTTTTGTGAATAATGCTTTAAACTATAAATTGTACAAAAGTGCAATCTTCACTAGTTTTGTAAGATCTTTTGCAATGTAAGTTTTATGAAATTGTATCTTTTGAGTCCAGTTGCTGAGTCGAATCACCAATGTGATTTTGTTTACATGTAAATATTGTATGTATGGTCATGAAAAGTAATAAATTATATTTAAAGAAACTTTATTTTTTAGTGCCCCCAATTAATACAAAAACGTAGGGAGGTTTAGCATATGGGCCCTACATGACGAAAAACAAAAACATCGAATGTTGAAGGTTATAATTTATTAGACATTAGTCTAACTATGATAATAATATAAATACAAAGGTACTTTGGAGCTTATCAATACAAGCCAAATAAACGGACTCAAGGCACAAATATTAACTAACAGAAGCACTGAGCGTTTACACACAGCAACATTTGCAGGTATGACCGCAAGAAACGCGATAAGTACACTAAAACCCAAGCTCTGAAAATGACCGCGAGTACAGGAAATATAACTGTGTTTTAGTATTCTTAATGACTCGCCATACTCTAAATAGTTATAAATTTAATGTTTATATTTTTCACCTCACTACGGTAATTGACGGTGCTCGCCACTTCAGTCTAGCCGTGGCCACGGCAACTGTGACGTTGCCGAAACGTCGGAAACTAAGGTAATTAAGTAACTAGACTTAATAAATAATCGTGACGAGACCCGTCAACTGGATAACTATATAAGATAATAAGATGACAAGATAAGAATATTCTTTACATAACTGTTTCTTCCCATACAAAAGTAACATTAATATCGTAAAGCTAATTTAAGTAGGTAGAGCGATAACCTGCGGTCGACAAAAAGTAGGTAAACTCCGGTTGGTTTTCTGATTTTACCATAAACGATATTATTTTATCAAGTAATTGTGCCTGCAACTTACGTTTGTGAAGTAATTAAGTTTACTTCAGCTCATAACGTTTCATTCTCAATCCTATTTGGATTAGTTCCACTTTAGCTAAAACTCCAAGTTTTACTCAGTTAAAGGTTATAGAAGAAACCCACATGAAAATTAAAGACGCTATCGTCACGGGATGTCGCTGAAATTGGTATCATAAGTCAAACAACGATGCAATTTCTTTTTAAAATAAGACTAGACAATACAGAAAAATAATTAACTATATTATATTATACCATATTAAGTAAATTGCATTAAATTTGAACCGAAAACTACAGATTCTAACTTGAACTAATAAGAAACAAATTCCAAACTCATAAATTTATTGATTAACTACTACAGTCATTTCAACCATTTTAATTTGTTCGTTTTTACAATTCTTAAACATTTAAAATAGTCGGGGATGCAATGACAGAAGTTACGTCTGATCTTAAGCTAGATTAGCTGAAGAATACACAAATGCTCCGATTTATTTAAAGTACGTGAAATGACGTAGTATTCTACGTCATTCATGTAGTTATCATAGGAATTTGACTTGGTCGTTTTAAAAATATAAAAAGCTTACACACGCTATGTCTTAGGCAACTTTGTTCGATAGCGCCATCGATCAAAATTTTCACGAGGATTTTTTTATATTTTGAAAATGTAAAATACCTTGAATAAAGGTTCCGGTGCGAAGGTGAGGTGAGGGTGCGATACTGCGATATTACGCGCACCAAATCCTTAACGATTCCAATCGTCAGTCAAATTAGTATGGAATTTGACAGACGATTGGAACCGCTCAGGATTTGGTGCGCATAATTAGGACATTGACGTAATTCGACGGCTTTGATTAAAGGGTTTGTGCCCTTTTCTATGGAAGCTGGAATTTTTTTTTTTCGTAGTTTCCGCGCACGATGCAAGTGCTAAATATGGATAGAGGATACGTATACAAACAAAAAACTTCGAGTCATACGGTACCCAAAAGTGTCACGTTTCTGAGATATATGGGGGTAAATATCATAAGTAGCTAGCTCGAACCGCAATAGTTGGCTTGTTTTTCATCCCGTCCCCGTTGCGGCCATCTTAAAACGACAAGAATGTGAAGTAGGAAGATATTTGTTGAAGTTGGAACTAAAAATCACTGATATGTACAACATGAGACCAAATGCAATCATCGTTAATGAACTAAGTGTAAACCCCCGACACCTAATTAACGCTAATTTCTCTTTCATCCTTTTGAAACGCTAAAGACACAACTTTTGAATCGAACTTTTCTTGAAACGGTTTCCATGACTACGCGTTTTATTTTGTCACTGCGTAAAAACGGCAACGGGTGAATATGCCACAGAGGTCCAATCCCCTTTAATTTTTAATAAAAACGTGTGACATAAAATAAAAATAAAAACTTAAAAATTACTCATTTCACATTTGAAGACGGAGTAGAACATAATAAACTGAAATAAAAGGCCCTACTGTGGAATTAATTTCTATCTGAAAAATATTAACCGAATCGCGTTTTCATTTTTGTCAAGTTCTTGGTACAATACGATTATAATAAAATCAGTTAACGATTCGGCTTTTCTCGGATATCATCGCCTAAATCCCGAGACAGAAATGACACGAAACACCTACATTACCGCGATTTCTTTTAGGTAGTAAATACAATTATAGCACCTGCCAAGATGACATTACTTACTAACCGGTAGACCTAAGAAATTTATTATGCAGAAGTGATCGCAACGTAGGAAGCTCTTTAAATCTTTAATGAAAGTTATATATCATTCGTCGTATCACGCAATAATAAAAAATCATCCATTTTTAAACGATATTTTTGCCGGGCACTTCTTTGGATTGTTGATCTTTAGGTGACTGATCTGAGAGCTTGTCGTTTTCCTTCAAAATTTTTAACACGCTGCTTTTTGAAACTCCGGTTGCTTCACAAACCCTGTGCAAAATTTTTTTATGATAATTACTTTCTTCTTTTTTAAATAAATTAGCTTCTTTTCTAAAATAGTTACATACATTATTAACAATTTCACGAGATTGAGCAACAATTTTTTTACCACGCTTTAAATTTGTTGAAGCCATGATATTACAATAACTATTGTAAGTTAATTTTGATAAAATTTGATAGAATCGAATATTTTCACGAATGAAATTAGCGTTCATAAACATAAATGTGTCATATACGTCAAACTGTTTTTATTGACACTAAGAAGTCATACTGTCAAAATAGTCAATTATTTTTCTTATTTCAATATAAAGGTTGTGTTAGTTTTGAGTTACAAAGGAGGTTTTGTTGCTCATATCGTTCTTGTAATTCAATAACAAAACGAGTAATATAAAGGTCATATCTGTAAATTGATAACTCTATGTGAGAGATGAGGGATTCACGACAATTACCGACGTTGGCCGAATCGTTAACTGATTTTAATCGTACTGTAATGTAATCAATATTGACATAAGCATTGAATTTTAAGAAGGAAATTTTAAGTCCCTACTTAGAATTCAAGGCTAAAGGCCAGATCTACGCTTGGTCGAGATCCTGATGTTCTGATGAGATTGTGTGTTGGTATTTTAAATTCGGTTTTTAAAAGAAAATTTCAATTTTCGATAAGGTCTCTTGACAAGAATGGTTTGATATACCATCATGAATTTTTGCAATGTCAATAAAACCTGACCTGTAATGGTGATCAGGCCCATATGCTCGCTCTCTTTTTAAGAAAAGACCTGTGACCTGCAGCTGTGCACTGCAGGTAAAGGAGGGACGGGACGTGGATATACCTTTGTTCGCCTTTACTTAACTACCAACAGGTACCTATACGATTTTTTTTAAGAGGAAGGACTGGTGGTAATCTGTCAAGTATTTATTAAGTTATAAATTTGGAAAGCACAGGGGACATTAAATCCGTACCGATATTCTACTATTGATACCAATACTCATGCATATCTTAGAATCACTTGCAAAACCCTAAAAAAACTATACCGTGCTATTCCATTACAATTTGCACGGACGCATTAAAAGCAAATTTGATGTGATTTATTAGAAACATTAACTTTTATTTACATTAAACGTTAAACTAATTCCGGCATCACTTACTTGAATTAAATTCTTTGTTTAACAGCGAAACCTGGTCGGACTCTTTCGACAAAAAATCAAGTAAGCGATTCCGGTTAAGTTGACAATGTGTATGTAGTGCTTACGAAAGTTATACCTAGTTCAAAAATTTCAAAACAATTTATCACATAGAAATTTCAAAATCGCAACAAATTTTTATCCATGTACATGCTACAATGTGAAAATGAAAGCCGTTCAACCCTTCAAATGCCTAAGACTCGGTTCACACCACTCTCCTATTGCACTCGCACTACTATGAACCAGCCATAAGCATCACACATACGTAAAAGAAATAGAGTAATTAATCATAAACTTGACTATCTAAACATAAAAAATATGTAGAGCTATCACAATCTCGAAACGAGATGCAATGAAGAATAAAACGGCAGTAAAAAGTCTCTAAAAATAACAGTAAGCCAGCATGTCTCCCGTCGGCAAGCCTCACTCGAGATACAATTTAGAAAAATATGACTGAAAAATAGCTTTAAAAACCAATTAACAACTGAGACCCCAAAACTACACATAATATGCCTTTCTGGGGCTTTTAACTGCATTTCCCTTGGACACAGTTACCAGAATCTCACTAATGCTTGCTCATTCAATGAAATCAAAGGTGTTTGAAACTAGTTAAACTTTGCACAGCAAGAGCTCCCGAGTCCGAGCGAAATGCAGCCACGCAACGCAATGAAAATGCAAGAATTTCTCACCGACCAAACACCACTGGACACGACACCGGGCTTAGTCAATGACAATATTGGCTAACGCCTCCTCGACTCACGAGCAAGTAGTTACGTTTAATTTGGCGATGTAATCTAGGAGGCCCTGGAGGCGTCTCTTGACGCGTTTCTGGTCGTCGAGCGTGCAGCCTAAGATGGCGGTCTCAAAGTTCTTGTCGGTGCCGGTAGAGGGGTCCGGCTGAGAGGTGCAGGCGTTCATGTAGGTCTGACAGCGCGTGTGAGCTGACACCGTGTCGCCGTGGACCGACATCACTAACTGGTCTATGTACATGTTTACCTGGAATAGAAGAGATGGGTGTTACTTAATTAAGGACTTATAAGTAAATAAAAACAAGGAAGCCCTATTAAGTAGCCTACAAAACATCTAGATACAAGTAACCTCAGATGCTGTATATTGTCTGCGATATAATTGAGAAAGAAATGTTGTATTGCTTTAGACAACGGAGACCAAGCTTCTATGAAACCTCAAACTCACGTGGCCTGACACGCACTTGGCCGGTTTTTCTTAGAATAGAGCGAATGATACCTCGAGAACATTGCTTTTCTAGGGAAAAAAGTGTTGATACCTTTTTTGTAGAAAATTTTATGATCTACAAACTTTTTTGCATAATTTTTTCCGGTCATGTGATTGTGTTGTATTGAAGTTATTATTATTACCAGGTCTCACCGCTTCAGAAATATACACAAAAAACTAAAATTTGTGACCTTTGACCTGAGATAAAAACAACGCACAAGCGGCACCCAATGGCACCTTGTGGGACTAGGGACTTTTGAAATAGCATTTGTAATGATGTATTGATTATTTCAAACTCAGCACCATTTTTCGTCTATTTTGACTGGACTATTATGGTATAGAATGGAATAGAATTCACGTCATGTTATAGGTCTGTGTTTACCTGATGTAGAGCCTCTTCCTGCTGTGGGTCGCGGTCAGTGCGGACGGTCACCTCTACAGTCATCGCGCGGGCGAGAATCCGCTCGGCATACCGTGTAATATCGTCCTTATCGCCTGCAAATAGAGTGCAAGGATATTTAAATCCTGATCAGTTTTATTTGGTACACATACGCGCACACAACCCGAGCCGAACTGCTAGAAAAAGCTAGTCGCAATATATAAATAACACTTTCCTTTTGCTAGAAATAGTGAGTCACATGAAATACATTGATCATTAGCTCACTTCCTTCAAATATCTACCAGGATAATTATGGAAATAAAATCAGTAATTTATGTGGAGTCTTATATAAGAAGTCTGATGTTTAAATCAGACGTAATACTAGTATAAAGTTGCATTCCTGATGCAGAAGAAACAACAGCGACAAAAAATCATTCACAAAACATATCAAGGGATACAACAATAAAAGATTTCACCATGCATCATTGCTTGCACAACCAAAATGCTAGCAACGATAAGCGAGAGCGCAGTGTCATAAAATCGTCGAAATCATCAAATCATGTTTAAACTTACAAAACCTGTCTTTAAGCACAGCAAACAAGGAATTTCAGGATCGGCTTCAACTGTACAAATCTGTCGGATGTGGTAATATCCACACGGGAAATACGTCCTCACCGAAAAGGTTCTTTTCCCCGCAATACCGTAAAATTAGAACGACTTCAGTCAAAATTGGCTTTCCCCATACGTCGCAGAGAAACCTGACAAACAACGTAGTACAACAGCTGGATTCAAATGCTAGATCTCCTCAGAAAAGAAACTCATTGGACAATAGCGAAATCACAGACATAAATAATCAGAGCTTCGAACTCAAAGGTGCACTACCATCATTTCAATGCATAACTCATAAGATTGAGCAGCATATTGCTCTACAGTGCAAATCTAACTACAGCGTGGAAACTGTCGATACCGACAAAGATAATGCAAAGAACTCTACATTACGAGCAAGCGAGCTCAAAGTCCAAAAAGAAACAAAGAAAGTGATTATTTACGCTGACGAAAGAGGAAGGGGATTAAGATCCAGCCTGCAGAACCTTCTCGGACCTCAATTCATTGTTACATCGATTATAAAACCGAACGCGCCTCTGGCTGAAATCTTGAACTCATGCCAAATTCAGTGTAAAGACTACAATAAACAAGATTTTGTAATTGTACTAGCAGGATCAAATGACTCCGATCCGTTAAATTTGCAGTCGATGTTATACAGCTATTTAAATGCGCTCAAACAAACAAATGTAATCTTGAGTAATGTAGGAATAACAAGATATTTAAACGAGAACATGATGAACCAATGTTTAAAACTTGTCAGCTCTCGTTTCGCTCATTCAACATTTTTGGATGTCTATTATAATGAAACTTTAAGTCAAACAAGGTTCAACAAACTATACGCAAGTAGAACATTGCTTAGGGAAATCTTGAGGCTAAATTATAAAAATGAGTATATAAAATATCAACAGCAAAATCACTGCGAAAACTTTACAAAAATAAAAAATAATAATTACCAAACAGTTAACGCAGAGACACAAACTATAACGCAACACGAGCAGATCACATCACATAAGCATACGCAAACCGAAAATATTTTTTTTCGTCCATAATAAGGGTCCACGGTCCCAGTCTATTCTCGAATAAATACATATACATAATGCACCAAAATATATCAGGTATCATTAGTAAATCAGAAGCATTAACTTTATTTTTAGAAGAACTAGAGGATGGTGGCAGAGGGGTTGATATACTATGTATAACTGAACATAATATGAGATCAGGATTCGAACATTTTTTGGCTCTACCAAACTTTACACTAGCTGCGTAGTTCAGTAGAGAAAACAAGAGTAGGGGGGGCTCATGCATATTGGTAAAGAACTGTTATAAGTACAAGATTTTAAGTAAAATAAGTGAGTTGTCTATAAGTGGAGTTATAGAATGTTGCGCTATAGAGCTTATTCAATTTAATCAAATCATTGTTTGTATTTACAGAATTCCAAAAAGTAGCAATGTAGGATATAACTTTCAGATATTTTTTGACCGACTAGAGAACATTTTAGACTTTCTAAAAACAAAAAACAACAAAACCATCATAATTACCGGAGATTTCAACATCGACCGACTAAAACCTAACAGTAGAGCACTTCAATTAGAATGTCAACTAAACACCTTAAACTTGAAATTAGCTATTCACGAACCAACGAGACTAGTAAGTAATACTTGCATTGATAATATTGCGCATAATTTGAGACAAAAATGTCAAACGGAGGTTATTGAAAGTGCTCTATCAGATCACACAGCACAATTGCTACGATGCCCGGTGAAACAAACTTGCTTGATTGATAGTTGGAGGATTATAAGACGCGACTATTGCGACGAAAATCTAGAAAAATTTAAAGATTGCATAAAAAGTCTATCCTTTTCAGAAATTTATGGAACAACTAATCCTAATCACGCATACAGTCAGTTCTTAGAGTTGTTCAAGCTAATGTATGATTTGTGTTTTCCACAAAAAAATATCAATATTAAACTTCGTAAAAAACCTAAATGGCTAACTAAAGGCTTAAAAACGTGCAGCAGGAAAAAAAGGGAGCTTTTATGGCAGTATAGACTAAACCCTACGAACATAACTAAAAGTAAACTAAATAACTATAGCAAGCGCTTTAAAGTACTAATAAAAGATACACAAAAAAAACTGAATAATCACAAGGTTAATACATCTAAAAACAAATCACAGGCGATGTGGAAAATAATAAACGAGTCCAAGGAAAACAAACCATGCGAGTCTATAACTGAAATTACAATAGCGGGAAACATAATTTACAGTCCACAAAAATTGCAGACGAATTCAATAAATATTTTGTAGACAAGGTAACACCTCTGAACAAAGAAAAAAACAAAAATCAACAATCTAAGTTAAGTAAATGTAGAGATTCAATGTTTCTGTTACCATGCTCTCCGTATGAAATACACAAAATTATTCTTTCTCTAAAAAATAGTTATAGTACTGGGTACGATGCTATCTCAACAAAGGTTGTTAAGTATGTAGCGGAAGACATTAGTTATCACTTAAGCTATATAACTAATCTCTGTATAGAAAAAGGAATCTTCCCAGATCAGTTAAAAATTGCTGTTATTAAGCCTCTATTTAAAAAAGGTGACAGAGAACGCATGGAGAACTATCGCCCAATTGCCTTAATTCCTGTTTTTTCCAAAATTATTGAAAAATTTCTCTGTACACACATCAGTCAATACTTAGAAATAAATAATTTACTGGTAAAGGAACAAAAAGGATTTCGAAAAAACAAAAATATAAATATGGCAGTATACGATGTTCTTAGCGTTATTATTGAGAGTGTAGATAAAATAATTCCCATATGCTCTTTGTATACTGACCTTACGCAGGCTTTTGACTATGTAGAGCACGATATTTTGCTACGTAAATTAGAACTCTACGGTCTAAGAGGTAACATATTAAATTTGATAGAGTCGTACCTAAATAATCGTAAACAGTGCACGGTTATCACAAAAGTTAATTCCAAAACAAAACTGGAAGAGAAATACTTATCAAAAGTAGAGACTGTCAATCATGGAGTGCCACAAGGCAGCGTAATGGGGCCGTTACTCTTCATCGTTTACATAAATGACCTTCCTATTCATGTAGAGCACCCTATGTCACTTTTCGCTGATGACAGCACCATAACTGTACAATGTAAAGATAGATTAACATACGAAAACGACATAAATGAAGCGCTTAAAGCTATGATAGAATGGTTAGATAACAACAATTTAAAAATAAACCTTGCCAAGACCAATATAATGCAGTATAGTCAAAGGAATTCATCAATATCGGACCTTAAAATAAAATACCAAGACCAACCTATACACAGCATAGAGTCAACTAAGTTTCTTGGGTTAATAATTGACAGTAAATTATCATGGAAATTACACATAGAAAAAACGTGTAAAAAAATTTGTAAATCGGCATTTCTACTCTACAAACTTTCATCAATAGTTAACTTACATACTTTATTAACAGCATACTATAGTCTTGTGGAATCTGTCTTGAGGTATGGCGTCATATTCTGGGGCAATGGTACTGACCGTGAACAAGTACTCAGAATGCAGAAAAAATGTTTGCGAGCAATGTTTAGCTTAAAATCCACGGAATCATGCCAACCCTATTTTAAGAAATATGATATACTTACATTTCCATCTCTCTATATATTAGAAGTACTAATGTTCGTCAGAAAAAATCCTGCTCTGTTTCCACGCATCTCAGAAGCAAATGGTATGCGACTCCGTAGAGACCCTACACGCCTGAGTACTAGAATATCCAATACTGCTTTCATGAGAAAAAGTATTTTATGCATGGGTCCAAAAATATATAATAAACTGCCAATGAGTATTAGAGAATTGGGTGACGATAATGTGTTCAAAAGACAGGTTAAACTAATACTCACCAAGAAATGCTGCTACAATGTGAATGATTATTTTAATCTGACATTTTAATTAATTGGCAATCAATTTATATATTATTATTATTATTTTATCTTATTTTCATATTTCTATACAATTCTAACTTAAGAAAGTAATAATCATGTAAACAACGCGGTAAATATTGAATTATTTTTAGTTGTAGATATTTGTATGCCTCTACGGCCAAACATGCTGAAACTTCATTATTTACATATAAGAACTTTTATGTACACGCATGCTTCACAAATAAATAAATTTGAATTTGAATTTGAATGTTTTCAACCTATGATATTATAACATTAGTCAAGAAAGCTGGACTAAATTGGGACCATATTGGCGAAAGGCAACAGCATGAAATAATCATTGAGCATGCATGCTTCAACCTGGTCTCTTCGCAACCCACCAGGATACAAACATGAGTTTGGAGCATGCACTTCAACATGACAGTTACAGCTACAACTTGATGTATATGATGACAATGTACAAGATTGACAGGAAGAGGTGTGTGGAGATAAAGAACTGAACGAATATAACCAGCACCTTCAATCACACCACATTCAGTTGCCAACCCTGGCGACTGGAGATGGCAGCAGGGTCGCACGAGCCACTGCATGAACTTACATAGAGCACTGACCAACACTCTTTATTTGTACAAGTAGCCTCAGTCTGGTAAAAGTTCATACTAAGCGTAGGGTCACCAACAGCAGAATGTGACCTTTAGAAGCACTTACAATCGGTGACTTCAGCTAGCAGCTCAGAGTGGTTGACGCTATCGAGCGTGGAGAGCAGGGAGTCGCGCTCCTCGGCAATCCGCGCCGTATCGCGCCGTAGCCGCTCCACGCGCATTTCCACCTGGTCCAGCACGGCGATTAGCCTGACAGGAGGATGCAGAAATATTCAATTCAATTCGGTTCAAGTATTTTTATTCATTATAAAAACAGAATATTTACTTAATGAACGTCAAAGTTGTTAGTTTCACAATTAATGGATTATGTGAAGAAGAAGCTAACAAGGAAACTCCACATTTATTCTTTTCAAAACACTTTTTAACTTAATTAACAGAGTTTTCAACTTAAAATATTAGTCATGAATGTGTTGAACACTAGTCACAATCGTCCTGTAATTAATATTAATCTACTGTTTAATGCCAAACATCTTTGTCTTCTAAATAATCCTTGCTGTTATAGTAAGCCTTTTTGCACAGAATGTGCTTAACACATTTTTTAAACCGCGTTGGAGGTATCTTGAGGAATTTTGTTGTAGAACCTTATACAGTGCCCCATAAAGGATGTATTAACTTTTGCAAGTCGAAATCGTGGATATGACAATTTATGTTTATTTCTAGTATTAACATTATGGTGGCTACCAACATTTTCGAAGTCTTTGAAATTTTTTCTAACGTACATAATATTTTGATAAATGTATTGACATGCAACTGTTAAGATGTTGGTTTCTTTAAAGAAATCTCTTAGCAAATCCCTATTACCTAACTTGTAAATAAATCGGATGGCTCTCTTCTGCAAGATAAAGATAGTCTCAATGTCTGCTGCCCGGCCCCATAGTAGTATACCGTAGGACATAATACTATGGAAGTAACTAAAATAAGCAAGCCTAGCAGTTGCAACGTCAGTGAGTTCCCTAAATCTTTTCACGGCATATGCTGCAGAGCTAAGTCTGTGTGCTAATTTTACAATATGTGGACCCCATTGTAGTTTTGCATCGATTGAGATGCCCAGAAATACAGTATCATCTACAAATTCTAGTTTTTCATGTCCAACTACTATATTGTTCTCAACTATTCTTACGTTAGGTAAGGAAAACTTTATACATTTTGTCTTTTTGGAATTTAGCAGCAGATTATTTACTGTGAACCAATCTAGTACTTGCGAGAGAGGATTATTTGCATCGTCAAGATTATTTTCTTGTCTCCTTATTTTAAAAATAAGTGACGTGTCATCAGCAAAAAACACTATCTCAGATATTGTTTGTACCATATACGGTAAATCATTTATATAGACTAGGAAAAGGAACGGCCCTAAAATAGACCGCTGCGGGACTCCTATTTTTACAAGTTAACCCGAGGATTTAATACGATTTACGTCTGCTTTTTGGACCCTTCCTTCTAAGTACGATCTTAAAAGATCTAAACCTGCACCCTTTATTCCATAGTGTTTTAACTTTAGGAGTAGCGTTTCATGGTCTACACAATCAAATGCTTTTGATAAATTTGATAAATCACAAAATATGCGTACTGCATCCTTGCGATCCTCCCACGCGCTGAAAATATGAAGTAACGTAACTCCGGCGTCTGTTGTATTCCGCCCTTTAGTAAAACCGAATTGCTGGCTATGAAGGAGTTGGTAATTATTGAAATGCGTAAGTAATTGATCTAAGATGATCTTCTCAAATATTTTACTTATGTTAGTACTGAGACGCGCCTAAAATTGGTTGGATCGTGTTTGGTAGTACTGAGACGGGCCTAAAATTGGTTGGATCGTGTTTATTACCGCTTTTAAATAAGGGTACTAGTTTACTATATTTCATGAGGTCCGGAAATATTCCCTCATCTACACATTTATTGAAATTTTTTGCTAACGGCAAAGCTAGGACATGGATCACTGAACTAACAATTTTCACTGACATACCCCGCAAGTCCTCGGTTTTTTTGAGATTCAATCATTCAAATTTTTAACAACGTCAAGGGGCTCAATGTAATTAAATGAGAAATCGTGTTCGCACGAGGAGACATGGTCTTTTAATAATGTTGGTGCACGATCAGGTGACGAGTCTAACGGAGCTGTAGTCATGATTGGAACATTAGTGAAGAACTGTTCAAATGCTGCAGCAATATCTTAATTTGTCGTTATTATTTAGTCGTCAATCTTAAGCGAAATATCTCTATATTTAATTCATTTTATTCGGTGATTGTAAGATTTTATTCTTTATGTGATCGCATTTAGCTTTATGGCAGACGGCCTTAAATAATTTGGAATATTTTTTGACGTTCTGTATGAATTTGGTGTCAGATGTATAAGTCTTTTTGTCATACAGTTCATAAAGTGTGTCTCTACTTTTCCGGATACCCGAGGTTGCCCATTCACTAAATCCTACTTTATTCTTATCATTTGTTAGCTGCCGCATTTTAAAAACTTTTTCAAAACTACCCGACACAACGTTGAAAAAGTCTACATAATGAGCGTTAGCATTTTGGTAATTTTCTTGAGTTTTTATGCTACTTTCAAGGTCTACTTTAAATGACTCTAATTTTTTACTTGTTACGGGCCGGCAGAGGATAACCTGTTCTGCGTTTTTTCTATCTATTTCAAAATGAACAATTTGACCACTGTGGTCTGACTTCAAACAATTTACTGTAGAATTATCTGAAAAGTCGCAATCGCAGTAAACATACATATATGCAGGTGGCAGTATAAGCATAGATATATGCAGGTGGCCGTAGCTTCGGTTATCCTAGAAGGCTCCAAGAAAATATTTACTAAATGAAACGACTTGAAAATGATTGTCAAGTTGGTATTTAAAGCAGAGTCTACCAGTAACTCGATATTGAAGTCACCACAGACTATGACTTTTGTTGTGTATTGGACTTGGGGTAGTTCGTGATAAGTAAATGTGAGTGACAGCCGGGGGTAGTTGCAACTGCAGTCTGGTGATGTCAAGTTCCAGGAGACATGCTACTCATCAAAACTGAGACAATTTAGTGAGTATATAATAGTGGCGACGAGAGAAAACAATTGGATTGTATAGTGAAGTGTCAGTGCAGTGCATAAAAACAAAATTTTGTACTAAATACAAATAAAAATGAGTTTAAAGTTTGGTGAGTTTGACATAGCACATGGTTGTTGGAAGAGCTACAAAGAGAGGTTTACCTATGGTTTGGTGGCTAATGGAATATTAGAGGATACATTGAAAAAAGCTAATTTACTAGCTGTTTGCGGTCCTGACTTGTATGATCTGATTGTGTCACTAAGTGCCCCGTTAGAGGTTAGTGAGGTTAGTTTCTCTCACATAACATTAAAGTTAGACAAACATTTCAACCCGAAACCTAATGAAATTGTAGAATCATACAAATTTCACACAAGGAATCAAGAAGAGGGGGAAATTATGAGGGATTACATTGCGCAACTACGAAAATTAAGCATAACTTGCAATTTCTCAGATTTAGATCGGACATTGCGAGACCGCTTGGTATGTGGTATTTTAGATAAAGATATACAGAGGAAGTTACTACAACAGGGCAGATTAACTTTCGAGCAAGCTTGTGGAATAGCTGTAGCACACGAGACTGCCAATATTGATGTTAGCATTTTGACCGTTTGCCCGAATAAACCAAATGGAGACATTGAAGAACCGATGGAGGTCAACAAAATCTCTAGTAACAAACAAAAACCCTTTAAGCAACCGGATAGAGGTGCTTGTTTCCGCTGTGGAAATAAACATGGTGGCAATTGTAGGTTCCGGTGGAGCAAGTGTAATGGTTGTGGCAAGATTGGTCATATAGAAGCAGTCTGCATGAGTAAGCTTCAACACTCCCAGCAAGGTAATAAAAACCTTTCCAATTGTAATGGTTTGTATGAGAAATGTAACAATATCAGACAGGAAAGAGTGGCAGCTTTTATAGTTAAGGTGCATCTGAACAAGGTACAAGTGGAAATGGAGGTAGACTCAGGTTGTGCATATACATTAATAAGTGAAAGGACAGCCAGACTCATATGTAAAGGAGAACTGCCAAAGCTTGAGGCAGTAGAGATAGCACTGACAACATGGACGGACAGTAAGCTGAAGTTGCTAGGTAAAGCTATGGTCCAAGTGCGGTATAAGAATATTGACAAAGAAATGATAGTATTCATTGCTGAAGGAAGTGGCCCAAGTTTGATAGGTCGCAATTGGTTTAATGAATTAAATATCCAGTTGCAAGGAGTCTACAGCGCAAGGCTAAACTTGAGTCAAGTAACCAGATTACTTCAGAAGTATAAAGATTTATTTAAAAGTGGGTTAGGCAAATATAAAGGACCAGTTGTGAGTATTGTACCCAGAGAAGGAGCGACACCAAAGTTTTTGAAGAGCAGACCCATTCCGTTTGCTATAAAAGATCGAGTGAATAAAGAGCTTGATAAACTTGTCAACGATGGTGTACTGGAATCGACGCCTCATTCAAAGTGGGCCACACCTATAGTGCCTGTATTAAAACAAAATGGAGGTGTGCGTGTATGTGGGGACTATAGGTCCACGGTGAATGCTGCTACCGATACTGATACATACCCACTACCGACGCTAAACGAAGCTTTCGCTGAGTTACAAGGAGGTGTACTATTCACTAAAATTGATTTAGAAAGAGCGTATACACAATTGGTCGTCGACGAACCTACTTCTGAGCTATTAACTCTCAACACTCCGAAAGGACTTTATAAGATGAAACGCTTAGCGTTTGGTGTTAAAGCATGCCCAGGCATATTCCAACGTTTGATGTCTTCCCTTATGGCAGGTATTGCCGGTGTTGCGATCCTGTTAGACGACATTGTTGTGAGTGGGGAGAATGAGGAACAACACAATGAGCGTTTAAACAAAGTGTTACAGAGGCTACATTCTGCTGGACTTAAAGTCAATAAAGACAAATGCAAATTTGCTGAGAAAAGTGTTGAATTTTTGGGATTTATCATCGACGAATTTGGTATTCATCCTTGTGAAGAGAAAATTCACTCGATTGGAAAAACCCAAGCACCGCGTAATGTCAAAGAACTACAAGCGTTTTTGGGACTACTCAACTTCTATGACAGATTTATACCGCACAAAGCTACTATGGCAGAACCGTTGTACCGGTTATTAGACAAAGGAGCAAGATGGCAGTGGAACAATGCACATCAAAAAGCATTCGTACAATTAAGAGAGATGTTGTCGAGCAAAGACACATTAGTGCATTATGATGTACAACGAAAATTGATTTTGTCGTGCGATGCCTCACAGTACGGACTTGGAGCAGTGCTGGAGCATATCATGGATGATGGCAGCATCAGGCCAGTTATGTTTGCATCGCGAACTATGAACACACATGAACGTAATTATGCGCAAATAGACAAAGAAGCTGCGGCGATAATATTTGGGCTAAAAAAATTCCACCAGTTTATAAGTGGAAGGAAAGTGACAATTAGAACTGATCATAAACCCTTGTTGGGCATATTTGACCCGAAAAAGCCGATACCAAATATAATATCACCAAGAATGCTGAGATGGGCATTATTACTGAGTTCATACGATTATCAAATAGAATATGTAGAAGGCAAGAAGTTAGGAAACGCTGATGCGCTGAGCCGTTGGCCATCAACAGAACAATCACAAGATGATGACTACATGGGAGTTTTACTGATTGAAGAAACCCCAATAGAATTAGATTTCTCGGCTAAAGAAGTTGCGGAGTTAACAAAGAAAGATAATTTACTGAGTAAAGTAATGTATTGGATTCGCAATGGCTGGCCAGTCAAGGTGGCTGAAGAATTTAAGATGTTTTGGCAAAAACGGGACGAGTTATCGGTATATAAAGATTGTATTCTATGGGGCAGCAGAGTTGTGTTACCTCAGAAAATGATACCAGCCGTTTTGGAAGAATTACACAGAAACCATGATGGTATTGTGGTAACTAAAGCTTTGGCTCGAAGTTATTTCTGGTGGCCAGCAATTGATAGACAAATCGAAGAAATTATTAAGAAATGCCAGGTCTGCTCGGAAAATCAAAATATGCCACCAAAAGTAACCCACCAATGGATAAGACCCGATAAGGCGTGGTCAAGACTGCATATTGATTACGCTGGACCTTTTCAAGGCAAAGTATTTCTTATATTAATAGACTCCTATTCAAAATGGCCTGAAGTTAAAATTATGGCAAATATGGGTAGTGATTTGTTGATTAAAACATTAAGAGAAGTTTTTGCTGAACAAGGATTGCCTGATACAATCGTTAGTGACAATGGAAGAAGCTTTATTTCTGAAGAATTCAAACAATACTTGGCAGCGAATGGAATTAGGCAAGTCTTGGTTCCACCATATCATCCAGCGTCCAATGGACAAGCCGAACGCACAGTGCAGACAGTGAAAAAGAAGTTGAAAAAACTGTCGTCAGAGCCATGGCATATTAGACTACCGATGATTCTGTACAATTTGCGGACAACTCCTAGCAGTGTTACAGGTTCGACTCCAGCAGAACTCTTAAACAATAGACGATTTAGAACTAAGTTCGATCATCTCAATCCCTTGTCACACAAAGAGACTGAAACTTTAGAGACAGTTGAAAGAAATGAGAGAACAAGTGTACGAGAGTTTGAGATTGGACAAGTGGTCTATGTGAGAAACTATTGTGGAAATCCGCGTTGGTTAAGAGGTGTCGTAGAAAGAAGAACTGGAATAAGTAGATATTTAGTTAGATGGAATGGAAGACTACTAACAAGGCACATAAATCAGATGCAAAGTAGTGGGGTGGAGGAGGAGATCCGAGCGAAATCTCAGAATAAGAGAGTTGAGGAAGGAGATGTTGAAATCATGATACCACCACCACATAAATGGGCAGAGATCATTGGAGTGTCAGGGCCTGAAGATCTGATAATTCATCAGAGTCCTCAAGAGGAATCATCAGATATCCGAAATAAGAGACAACGATCCCCTTCCCCGACATCACCACCTCAACAAAACAAGAGAATAGCCTTGAGTGGACAAGACAAATATGTACAGGCCGATAATGGTGAGATTGAAGAGATTTTGGAGAGTGAAATAGAAGAGGCATGAATATACTGTAAAAAAGCATGTTAGGTTAGGAATTTAGGACATAATAATGAAGTGTAGTGAATAATATAAGTGCATTTAAAACAATAGTGTGGACTATCCCGAGGGAAAGGCATGTTGTGTATTGGACTTGGGGTAGTTCGTGATAAGTAAATGTGAGTGACAGCCGGGGGTAGTTGCAACTGCAGTCTGGTGATGTCAAGTTCCAGGAGACATGCTACTCATCAAAACTGAGACAATTTAGTGAGTATATAATAACTTTCTTATTACTGCTAGAGGCTACCTTCAAAACATCCTCTAATATTGATTCAAATGAACTGTAATCGCTGGTAGGGGGCCTGTATATGGTAATAAAATTAACTTTGCACGTAGCAAGTTTTCAGTTTAGGTAGACCAGCCTCCCTATTCTGTAACTGTCCATGTGAATGAGTCCGGAGTGTAAAAACAAAGCATGGAAATAAAGAGTAGAAACCGAACATAAGTCAATGGAATCATGACTGACATTTCATAAACTTCAGAGTATCTCTAATAAAGTAAATTCTCTAATAGCTCTTACTCAGCCACAGCATCCTTTTCCATGATGTGAAGTTGATTTGCCTTAGGTTTAGAGCAAAACTTGCACACGTTTTTGACAGTTTGGGGACCTCCCTAAAAACTATTCCACTCAGAACTAGCTCAAGTTCCCAAAGGAAGTTTATTTTACAATAGCTTAGCTGACAATACTACACAGTATTACAATTGACACAAGCTAATTCCTTAGAAACATAGATCAGCAAAAACTAATTGCTTTGAAATTCGTTAGTTTAGGCTACGCAGATGTGTTGCGTAGGCGGCAACGACCCATTAAATTTTTTTATTCTAAAACCGCGAGCCCGATATCCAAATAGGGAAACCGAACGCCGAAAGGTGCCTCAACTCGTAGTATGCGGAGAGGTACACACGCACATGTTTTAAAGGTCTCGCCATTTGCCCGTTCGCTCACCTGTCTTTCGGACGCTGTGTTCCTAGAGCCGAGGACTCGTCGATAAGCGGCAGCCGGGACCCATCAGCCCCAAGCGACCACTCCGACGCGTACTGATCTACTTCCATCGTCTGCAATTGTCTGTCAAGGTTCTCCAGCTTCGTAATCAATGGTGTAACTGTAATCAAAGGTTACGAAAAACGCGGATATTACTTAGTAAGGGGCACGGTTTTCTAAGCCAAATTGAAAAACCCCAAACTCGACGAACGAAAATCAAAAACATCACACAGCGTGAAAGTCATGAAACGTCAAATTTTGTCTTTTTAATCTGTGCTGTTGACATTTTAATAGATAAAAAAGGTGAGGAGCTCATCTTTCATATTCGAACCTTATTGCATTGTAATAAAATATAAATTATGTTGAAATACAATGCTGAAATTATATTTTTTCACTGGCAACAATGATTGTCATAGAGTTGGAGACCAGTTTTTACCTGCAATAAGTATCGATGAAAACGATAGAAACGGTACCTACTGGCTACTTACATAATTATTTTGGCCACACTATTTTTTTTGTTATAGTTTTGTTGTCAAGAGTTGCTGACAACTATAGCAAGTAAAAGAAAAAATCAAGGCCTGCGAAAAAGTGGACCGAAGTCTGTTTCAACTTATAGTTCCCATGCCGACGCGGTCACACGGTCTTAATTCCTAACTTATTAAACATTCAGCCTTAGGACCAAAAACAGATTACTTACTCTTTATTTATATGTGTATAAATTCAACATAAAAAAATCTAAAATTATTAATGATGTTTTACCTTTAAGTATACTTATTTATTTCGTACAAAGGTACGAAAGATAACAGAGTAAAAAAAAAACAATGTTCCTAATAGATTAATACAACTTCATTTTTTTTCCTCCGGGATACAACTAATTAATATGCTAACTTTCAGTTATATAGGTACCTACTGATAGTTAGTGTTCAATATTCATTCTAAGATTCTAAATTTGTTATTTACATTATTCTCAAAGTATAATATTTGCACACCTTAACTGGTAGAGCATGCATGTTCTTTTCATTTACTTTACCAGCTACTTTAATGTATTTACCATGCTTTAGCAAATAAAATGTTTTATCTTATCTTATCTTAAAAAAAAATCTACTGTCGAAAACGGGAGCAAAATCTGTGTTCTTCGCGCGTCACACTGTTCGCGCTCGCTCACGGAAAACTTTGATAACTTTTGTATTCGATTCATAAGCGTATAATGTAATACATTAAATAAATTGACCAAAGAACATTTATTTTATCTCTTAAAAAAGTTAATAGGCATTAAAGTTAATAGCCAGTAGGTACCGTCTCTGTCACACGATTCTGTTTGTTTCACGAGCGCGCAACAAAACGGCACCTATCTCCCAAGAGCGGCAACTTGTCGCTACAAGTTTTAGCTGCGCAGACGCTCAGTAACATAGATTACTATATTAACCTCTCAGTAATGTCCCGGAGGAGTATTATATTCCTTGTGTCCCGGCATCAGTGGGGGAAACCCGTACGTCCATCACTTCAAAACAAAAAAATACTAGGTAAGTTATTCTTTGAATATTTTCAAGTAGCCTTAGTCAAGAAACTTTCATGCGCATATTTTGAAGGATAATATTTATAATTTTCCAACTCATTTTGAATTAGGGAATAAGATAGATCTTCGAGATTATTTCCAAGTATTTTGTTCGTTATTTTACCTATAACTCTAAACGTAATTCTCAAAAATGTGAAAATTTCGTAACTTTCGTGGCCGAAAGTTAGCTAGCGCACAACGAAAGTTACATAGGTATCTCCATTAAATATTAACTTTAGATTTTTCTAACGCCGCAGATGCATTTACGTAAAGCGTAAAGCTCAAAATAAGGGTATGTGTTTAAAAAAATATCTTGTAACATCAACAATTTAACATTTTATCCGCCCCAAACTAGGCTGTATTGCCCATTGTTTAAACAATCTTTGCTTAAAACATCCCAACTTCATCGTCATTATTTCTGATTGTCTTGTGTGTTACCTACTTCAATTACTCACATCAGTCATGTTAATTTATTTTGGTTGAAATTATTTTTAGATTACATACAAACCGAATCTTTGCCACCGCAAAGTTCAAAGGAGCGACGGGAGAAAAAGCGTCTTGCAGAGATAAAAAGAAGAGCAAGAATAAAAAATGGCACAGAGTTACACAATGCAGTGAAAATGAAGGAAAGGAAGGAAGGATACTACAGAAGAAAGGCAGACGGGAAGGTTGACAGTACTTGACGATGTGGAAATAAGGTCGAATGTGGAATACTCTAAAAATATTGGACTTGAAATTTTCTCCAAAAATACAAATAGCAGTGACATGAGCACTGACAGTTTTTGGGAAGATGTGAAACGCATGCACGTAAATATTTAAGAAAAACGCGAGAGTAACTTTAGGAATCTTTTTTATTCGTCTTTGTCCTTGACATAGTCCTTTTTCAATTTTTTACATATAGAAAAAGTATAAAAGAAGTAAAAACATAAAAAAGTTGGTTAGTCGGTCGGCAACAATGTGCCATCGCTCGATTCGGAATGTCTTAATAAAACTTTTCTAAAAAATCTGATGGATGCCGAGCTGGATGGTAACAAGAAAATAGATTTTTATGATAGTGACGATGACTAAAGAATATTTTCGATACTATTATACAGTGTTACGAAGTAAATACTTTTTTTTAATAAATTTTAAGTTAAACTTAGTATTTTGAATTATTATGTGAAGTGCATAGCTTTTGTGATTTTTAATTTAAGACTAAGAACTCCAAAGAAGAAAGACTGAAAAATAGATGCAAAAAAATGTTAACAATTATTGCTAATTATATTGATTACTAAGTTACATAAATATTGTGATTTTCTTAAGTTTAGTGGTAATTCACTGATGAGGGATAGCCATGAAAATATTTTTTGATAAA
The DNA here is from genome assembly GCA_947308005.1 of Yponomeuta malinellus. Taxonomy (NCBI): domain Eukaryota; kingdom Metazoa; phylum Arthropoda; class Insecta; order Lepidoptera; family Yponomeutidae; genus Yponomeuta; species Yponomeuta malinellus. Next base: position 4,824,843 of record OX371013.1, read on the forward strand.
TTATAAATGATACGAGACTGAAAATAGATAATAATAATATGTAAACTACTATTATAACAACTGGCAGATAATGGTGTGTTTTATGATTCTGAATATTTCAATTCAATATTCAAAAGTACACATTTTCTGCCAGCTGCTACAATAGTAGGAAGTAATAATTATATTTATGTTGTAAATTACACAGTTAAATTACTGGGACCAAGGCTATTGCAACCTAAGTTACTAATAAGTATTAATAATCCCAAAAGAATTATAATTGTTGATCTCAAATATAAGATGATTCATAAATAATAAGTCTATTATTTTATAAACTTCAATCCACAAAAATTGGAGAAATAATAAAGATTTGAAACCATATTTGCTTATAAAAAATACGTCTGTAACTTTCATGGCCACTTTCGTAACTTTCGTGGGCAACAAAATTTTAAAATAATATATCTTTGTAGTTTATGCACCGATTTACAAATAATAAAAATTCTACTCATTAAACGTGTGTCCATTTATTTAAAGATAACTCTAAAAAGAAATTTCGCCACGAAAGTTACGCGGAGAATACTTTTTGAAGAACTACTCTTCTACGTTAGTCAAAATGTGTTCCTTGAAATTAGGGAGTTTGAGATGTTTTCAGTTTGAGAGTGAGATATCAAAAAACCAATATAGGTAATTATGACATAGAGTTATCTAACAGATTGTCTATTTCTTTGAAATCCGGTTGGTAATACAAAAAAAAAGATTAACTATGAGGGGTTAAAGTATGAAATTGCCGTTTTATTGCAATAGGTTCTTTGAATTGACATAGAATCTTCATGGTTTGAGGTTTTCGAATGAAACTTTTTTCAAATGTTTTCTATGATGTTCTTTTTTTAAAAAATGTGAAATATTTGAATATCGACTTTCAATTGTTTTTGTTATTCAATTTAGACAAGAAAGATCGATACCTACTGCGAAAATTCGAGTGATTTTTTAATACGAGTTCCGACGCGGAACTAACGCGGCAGAAACAGCCCTATTGGAGAGGGGTCTACTAATGAACGCACCGTGCGATTTTGGTTTAAACGCTTTCGTGATGGAAATTTCGACTTAAAGAACGAGCCACGAGAAAGACCGCCCACACAGGTGAATAACGATGAATTAAGAGAGATAGTGGAAGCCGACCCTAGTCAAACTACCCAGGAATTAGCGGCATGGTTTAACGTTACCTTACCCACAATATTGACTCACTTGCGTCAAATCAATAAAATAAAAAAATAGGTACGAAAAATGGGTGCCTCATGATTTGACTGATCTGCAGAAAGAAACGCGTGTTGAAACTTGTGTTGCCTTGTTGATATTCAATATTCGATATTCAAATGTTTCACATTTTTTAAAAAAAGAACATCATAGAAACCATTAGAAAAAAGTTTCCTTCGAAAACCTCAAACCATGAAGATTCTATGTCAATTCAAAGAACCTATTGCAATAAAACGGCAATTTCATACTTTAACCCCTAATATTATGATCTTGGGTCGTTGGTTTGAAGGGGTTCATCATCATCATCATCATCAGCCATTTGACGCCCACTGCAGGACATAGGCCTCCTTCGTGGTTTTCATAACCATGAAGGGTTTTGCCAGAATCGCCACGCTTGGCAGGCGGGGTTGGCCATCGCAGTATGCGGTTGGATTCTCAGGAAGACGCTGCTGCCCGTCTCCTAGTATTTGATTTCCTTAGTCGCCTTCTATGACATCCACGGAAGGAAATGGAGTGACGCTATTCTTAAACCGGCGCCACACGGATAGAAGGGGTTGCTTGAGGTAAAATGCAGGCTTTAAGTTAACATGTTTATTCGTTACAAATACCCCTAACATAAATAACAGATAGATAGATAGAATATTCTTTATTGTACACAAAGATTACATTAACAGAAACTCAATAAATTGCAGTACAATTGGCGGCCTTATTACTACAAGCAATTTCTTCCAGGCAACCATAGACGGTGGTTAAGTAATAACAGTAAAACTCTTCATGGTGTTTATTATACAACGTGTCTTTGGGACACCAAACGGTGCACGTGCTCATGACTACTACTGTAGAAAAAACCAAAAGCTCAATGTTTTTTTAAAGTTACAAAAAAAAATTATCTGTATATAATTCTAAAGGATCTGGATCGGGCCACCATATTAATTGTTCTTTTCAAGGTCATAATCTAACTTAGGGCAGATTTCACCAAAACGTTCCTAATGGCGGAATAAATCACAGATTACTACTCTTTCAGTATCCTAGTTTTCCTACAGTAGGTATTATACCTTATTATATTATACAGTCTGGTTAGTAGCGCCAACTTTTACAAAAACTTGCCATAGTAGTTTCCATACTTTTTACAATAAGACGAGTGAAAGTTAGCGATGCTGTCGCGCGTTTGCATCGATACCATATCGATACAGTCGCGATGCAATCGCTACCTGTGTAGCGCGTTGCAAATGCGACTAAAGCACGTTCGTAGCGCGACAGCATCACTACAAAAAGTCGCCGTGGGCGAGGAGCCTAATATGGACGAAGACGGGTAATTACGTTTTTGACCCCTTTGTTATTTCATGCCTTCAAATATTACTGCGCAATGTAGTTTACTGTACCTAAATGTCCAGATAAGTTTCATTGAACATTTTCACGCGCTGTCGATATTTTGTGGTTTTGATATAAAATGTGTTACAATGATTATGTGTGAAATAACCAAAACAATTGTGTATTCCTAGTATAGAACAAAATTATACAAGTAATTAACATAATAGTGGTTGGGCACTATAAAGTTATACCATTAATAATATAGGTCTATTGCTTTTGTAAATAGGTCCGAATGATTGCAAAATGGTGCCGGTCTATAGGACTATAGCAGTCAAGTGAGCCTTTAAATAAGGCTGTTTAATGCCACCAGCATTATAAATACTTACATGTGTACATTATGAATCCAGAGGCCTTGATGAACCACTGTAAATCCCTTGTCTATAAAGTAGTTCTATATGGGTTCATCAGTAGGTATACTAGTTGACTTAATGTAGACTTCCAACATTTTGTAAAATACGATCAACAGCAAATTTTTGCTTTCCCCAATGTGCCCGTCATTTTCAGCAATATGGCGAGGTTTTCTATTTTAATGGTCGCGCTTTAATTGATTACGTATCTATCTTTGTTTCTTATTTTGAAAAGTACGCCATAACGAAGCAGAAGTTCTTCTGTCCTTGTTTATGTTTCTATTCTAGTAACTATTAGCGCTTTCTGTGAAATTGACCCTGTTGCTACTATGGCGCCACCCTAATTTAACGCAGTTTGACGCACTTTTCACAACAGAGACAGCTCTCCTTACCTCTACCTTCCATACTATCTTAGTATCCTATCCTATGACGATAGAGAGAAAAAATATCTGTGGAATTGTCGTCTATTATTCGCAAATATTAGCCAGAAACCGCATTATCAAGGGATCCTGCGACATACATGTCATTATCAAGAACATTGGCTAAAACATATTTTAACACACTTTAAAAAAATACATTTTACACGTCACCGAATATCAAAATTAAAATGAGAAAACAAATGCATGGGTTTGTGTGACTAAAAAAATCCAAATCTGTGGTTCTTAAACTAAACGTTTTTACTGGGTTTAATAAAAACAGTGCAAATATAATATTTACAAGTTTATTTATCTTTAAAATATTATAATTATATAGCATGTAGTATTTACTTATGGTAACATGTACGTATGTAAGTATACAAAATAAAATTTTAATTATTCGTGCAAGCTGTTCGTTTGATAGGATAAAGTGAAGAGGAATGTAGTAAGGAATGAAGAAAGAAGTATAAGCAGGCTAAAATAAACATATATTATGGCATTTTCTAAGAATATTTTCTACTATTTAACATTTTCCATTAGTCCACTTTATTGTTTGGGACGGAACTATCACAAGTGAATTCATCCATGGCGTCAATACTAGGTACACAATATTTGTGCATCTCACTGGAATGCGAAGCAGAAGCTTCCCTCTTGAACGCGCCGCGCTCGCCCCGTCGCATCAGTACGGTTAGCAGCTTCGTTACCTTCATCGTTATTTATTATCTGTGTCTGTATTATTAATTGCTCCAAATACCTAAATATAAAAGATATGCGTCATGATAATTTGTTTTTTTTTTGCACACCGTACCAGAGCGGCGCCGACGTTACGTGATCGAGCCACATATACAGATTTTGTGACCGCGTTATATTTTAGTATTTAAAGTTTCAGAGAACTTGTAGCTTCCTACATAAATAATAAATAAAATAAAACATAACATTACAGCTCCATACACTACAAACTCTTTTCAACACACTAGTGGGTTGAGAAAAATTTGTGGTGCGTTTTTATTATAGGAGGGCTGTCGATATAAACACAGTTAAATCTCTCTAAAAAGTCAATCATCAGGGTCTACAGATTACTATAGTAGTTACAGCTGGCAGGTAATTTTATTCAGCTGTAACTACTAAAATAACTAATATCCACAAAATAACTTCTGTTGATAAACTTTGTGACATTCAGGACATTGTAGTAAACAGGGTTTCCATCAGCTATGCTACACGGAGGGAAACATTACATTATATACACTCATGCCTTCACCCCGGTGGGAAAGGCAGAGACCAGGTGCCCACAGTTTTGCATAGGCCTGTTCACCGAAATCCAATATTTAAATAATTTCCCTCTGTCTGGTATAGCCGTTGGACACACTGTGCGTGCCTATCTCAGCAAAATAAAGTTTTGTATTTACCCAACACCTCTTTGGTTAACGAATCACAAAAGTTAATGAACCCTCTGTCAGCTTTATAGTAAAATTAATAATATGTACTAAACAAAACTTAAATTTTATCAAGGGATACGATAGTAGGTACAGCAATTTGCAATAGTGCTACTTTCAATTCAATTCTTTTCTGTGTCATCCCTAGGATTCTGCCATTGTGACCATGGCAAGTGCTGGTTCCACTTTTTAAAGCCTTTTTTAGACATATAATATGATTTAGGTCCAAGTGCAGTCTTGGATTATGACAAAATTCCCATTGCTTGGACACTTGGGGCAGTTTATTAAAAACTATTCAACAACATAATAAACAACGTCTAATCTCTTTTGAACAAACTAGTACCTTAAGGTTCGATTAATAGTATTCTTATTCTTTATTTTTTAGTGTTGGCATCACTTGCCAGTCCATTCGCTAATCCTTCCATTTTCGAATGACAGGCTCTTTCTCGGTAAGGGTACGAGAGTTCCTCGCTTGACGATGCCCATATCTTCGCCCGGGTAGTACTGAAATAGAAATAGAAAGTGATAACTCACTGTTTCGCTAGTACACAACCCATTTTTTGGAAGGTCCACTTACTTGACATTGCGAAACAAACTTCAATACGTCGGAACAAATGAACTCGTTGTCTTCCTTGACTTTGTCTAACCTGAATCGAAAATAAGCATTATTAACAACATAATTATGTCGGTACAAAAATGATAAAAAATATGTGGTACAAATACTAACGCTGCAACGGACATTTTACCATGTCAATCAATAGGGGGATGTATTAGCAAAGGGATAAAAAGCTACTTGCTACTTGTGCTTTATAGCTGTAGGTATAACGCACAAGTAGCAAGATAACAAGTACTCGAAACCGGTGAGCGTGCATGCAGCGACCAATGAAGGTTGATGAAGCGCGCATCTATACCGGAGAGGTAGACCTCTGCCTGCCCCTCCGGGATACAGGCGTGAGTTTATGTATGTACTTACACTTCAGGCTTAATTATTCTATCAACAATGCATTTACATATCTTCTCGCACAAGACCTCGTCGAATAAGGGTATACCAAACTGCAGGTCCAATATGGTCCATTTCTGAAACAACGCAAAACGAACATATCTATAGGGGACGGACTCTGTCCTGTCCAGACCAAACTCTGCACTTTCAGCTTTTCCCGACTTTTTAAATTTTCCAGGCAACTTTTCTCAACCTAAAATTTTTATTTGGTCTATTACGAACATAAAAAAATTGTTTATAAGGTGCAGTGCTTCTTGAGTGGTGCGGTTATCAACGAACAGCCTATCATTTTTGTTCATATGGATCAGTAATCGAAACCAGAACGTACCTCAGGTCGGCAATTCTCATCATCGGAAGCATTATGAGCGGTGTCCACACCACTATCTCCCTCCGCCGTCGACATCTCAGTCAACTTATCCGAAAGCTGAGTGAACATAGAGATCGACTCTTCTGCCGGACTCAACAGATCATTCAGTTGGCTACTCATCTTATCCGTGCCTTCCAATTTCAAATTCTCGACACTCGGCGGCGTCGAGTCAATCGGAACCAAGTCGTCTAAACAAGCGATCGACTCTTTACTCCGAGAGCCTTCCTTCTTATTTAACTCTTCGATGCTCGTGGAAGTGGAGTTTAGAGGGACTAGGTCGTCGCTGCAAGCGATCGATTCTTTGCTTCGATGGGTCGTTCTTGATTCGGCCATGGACAGGTTGTCGAGTTCTTCGCAGAGCAACTGGCCACCTAACAAATAAATTAGATTAGATTAAAATTACTTTTCTCGAACATGCTTGGTAATTCGAGCATTATTTTGACAACCGCCTTAGAGATAAATCGAAATTGCTGTACTGGCCAAATACATGCGAGCAGCGGCCGGCAAAAGTTGTGTGAAAATCCATATCTGTCGTGTTTTAGCGGCCAAATAAACTACATGGTAAACTCATATCTGTCATGTAATTAAAAAATGGAACGATCTTTTACTCCGTGGCTACCAAGGAGGAAACTTATCAAATGTTTTATTTAAATTTCCAACTGGCTTGCAAATAGACGGCGGTGGTAGCCTAGTGGGTAGAACATTGGACTCGGAAGCGGGAGACCCAGGTTCGATTCCCAGTGCGGGCATGTACCTACGACTTTGTTTTCTAAGTTATGTACATTTGTGAAGTTATAGTAGCAATACCACTCGCTAACGGTGAAGGAAAACATCGTGAGGAAACCTGAGTGTCTGAGCTATTTACATACCGCAGCGCTTGAAATCAATCCGCCAATTCGCGGTGGGCACGCCTGGTGATTAAGCCCATACTCTCTCTCTCTGAGAGAAGGCCTGTGCCCTACAGTGGGACGTATATAGGCTGCTTATGTTGCAAATAGAAAGCTGTTGATAAAAAAAAAATGAACACTAACGCAGGAAAAAATATTGTTCGTCATTGATTTTGAAAAGTAAAAAGTTCTGCGTAGGTACTACGTACTACCTACTCAGTTTTAATTTCCGCGAATTATTTGAGAAAAGTACTACAAAAGTCTTGGCCACAAGTAGGCACTGATGGCCTCGGCTTCGCTTCGGCCCACATTGACAGGTTCGTCCATCAATGCCTCTTTTACTAGCCGCTGCAGTAATGAACTATATTGCACACAGTGATAGATAAAAACATAGATGTCTAACTAAAGCCTGAAGATGCAAAAAAAAAACTGTCACTTAGACATGTCCCGTGGTCGTAAGTTACTAAACATTCGTATAACGAAGTTTCCTTTTTTAAGTTGGTCGCCTATTACTCGTTAACTTGTAAAGCCTACTTAGTCGTGATAGTTTTCCTTTTAAGTTTAATATAATATGTGCTACTACCCTGATTTTTTTTAACTAGTACTAATCGATTACTCTATGTGGACATCAATACAAGTCTATTTTGTAAGATCGTGACAGACGACGTGTATAAATAATAATAATATCGCGCGATGTCTTGCTCTATCTATACTAAATCCGACGGCAGTCGTATGTGGATGCGAGTTGCATGTTGGATATTGTTTGAAAAAAATATCGCATACATTAACGCCGTCGTCTGTGACGTAAAAAGATCTTTTATTTATACAATAGAATGAAAACACGTAAATAATCTGTCAATAACACAAATAAATAAAAAATTATAAATAAAAGAAATCTCTTTCACATGTTGCATCTACTCATGTGGACTGGAAAAACTAGCCAAAACTGTCGAAATCACAAGAGACCACGAGAAACAACATTCGCGTTACCAAGAAAAAAACGGAATGTTTGAAAATAAATTACGTTTTCATGAATGTGTCAAACCCAAGGTTATGAACATCCAAGTGTTGACAATACGTAAAAAATTAATAATCCCATTTTACTTCCAAATAAAAACTGTGTGAGTGTATTTTTAAATACTTTAATTTTATGTATAACTAAATATTAATGTCTTTGATGCAACACGGTTTTTGGTCACACGAGTCTACTTTTTTACCGTAAAACAAAACCCTACCGAGTATAACGATATATTTCATAATGGTAACACTGCCTTTTTTTGCATCGAATTCAAAAACAGACTTTAGCGCTAAAAATCACCCCACGTTCAACTGTGGGAAAGCGGGCGTGCCTTGCTAATTGTGTTCTAATACATTAAATTTAATTTATTACCTTCGACGCTGGTGAAGCCGTTGGCTGGCGAGCCGGTTATGCTCTCCACAGTCGGTGTGACCGCGAAGTGGGACTCTATGGGGGACTGGAGTCTGGTGTTCACGGCCTTAGTGTACTCTTCGTTGGATTTCTCGGACAGCTCGGCGGAGGAGAGGGAAACTTCGCTGATTGGCTTGGCCATGCCGCATATGTCTTTTCTCTTTCTTACTGGCACTGCAATGTGAGAATTAAATTAACATTATGGTCGACCAACAATCCATCGGCCGCGCGACCCTATTCAAGAAGGGGCAAAATTGTTGTTGTTGTTTCTGTACTGTTTTTTATATAATTTTTCTAGTTTCCAGTCCCTTCTTAAACTGATATTACGTTATTGCGATATCGCAGTTGTTTTTCGAGAAGAAAGGGGGTTAGTTATGCTACGAGTATAGGTATACTCGTACCCTATTTTATTGTAGGGTAGGTACCCTATTTTATTCCCACACTTAAAGTTGGGCGGGGGCCCCGGCTGCTATCTTCTTGTTATCGTGTCGGTGACAAAACCAATTAGATTTCATTGGCTCAGAACTCGGCCGAGTCTTCTCGAGTACATATGAACGGGCACAAGGGACACACAGGGAGGTGTTCCATAGAGTGAGGGGAGACTCCGCAACAGCAGTGGCTGCTGTTAGACCGTGCATATGTTTTATTTTATTTTATTTTATAAAGGAGGAAAAACAGAATTAACAAAAAATACTTAAATAGAGAAAATGAGTTAACTTAATACATTTTGTTAACTCCTAAACATTCCTCACCGATAGATAAAAGCTTAATGATCTTAAATGAAAAACTTTAAACAAATGGCGTGCAAGAAAATATACAACAATACACACAAAAATTATGATGTGGTTAAGTAGTAGTAGTGGTAGCACTCACGCAGTTGCACGGCGGCGGGCGGGCGCGGGCAGCCCAGGTCGGGCACGCCGATGTCGGCCAGCGTCACATAGCCGGCGGCGCGCCGCAGTCGCAGCCGCGCCGCCAGCCGCCGCAGACCCGCGTGCCGCGACCACAGCGCTTGCGATTCTGTCGCAACACATCAAACCGTCAGTTCAATCAACCTAATAAATGCCACAATGGAGAACTTGCACTAAAAATGTTTTAATATAATTGGACAGGCCATGTTAAAAGATAAATAAACGTGGTAATTGTTTTTCTCTACGTACGACTAATACTTTTCATAAACGAAAAGTCGACCTGTCGAAAAGTCACGTGATACAAAAACGCACCATACAAATCGGGCTCAAACTATGACGTCAAAACTTGCACGTAACGCCTTAAAATCAATTCTTGCTTATAATGTTTTAATGCATCTGCACCCTTACAAGAAAACGTTTAGAATTCAGTGAAAAAACTAAATGAAATAAGTTTTTTATTATTATATAGCTAGTAACTTTATTTTTCACATTTTTGTCATCCCGAAAAACCTGAAAAAAATATTTTCTATATGTATTCTATGGTATAAAAGCAATGTCACTCCAATCTAACTTCGATAAAACCAGAAATGTGTTGTTTCTATCAGTATAAACAAAACTTTTAATTATACAAGATAAACAGTGTAATTAAAAGTCCTGGGAAGTTGATGATGATTTTTTTAAAGCTGTCAACGGCATTCTTTCAATAACCCAGGTTATTGAAAGAATGCCGATAGTCTAGTAATTTAGTCCTTTATGAACGTTGAGAAAAAAAAGGAAAATAGAGATGTAATGGAGATCACGAAGTGGCAAACGCAGCGCAGAACGTTCACTAGCTCGCTGAATAGGCGATCTGAGGCAGATTGTTGGTAGGGGCTGGATGAGGATGGTCGAAGACATAAAGTAGTCGCTGGGTTCCTCACCCCGATGGCCTGTATCACGACGGGGCCTGGATTCAGCGCCGCGTTGGCGCCGCCAGCGCGCTGGAAATGCCGGAAGCAGGAGAAAACTACGTAGGTAAGGCACGTCACTCACCGGTACAACTATCAGCCTCGGCCGGGAACATGAGGTGCCTCAAAGTGGCCGGGTTCCTGACCCCGATGGCCTGTATCATGACGGGGCCTCGCTTCAGCGCCGCGTTGGCCGCCGCCAGCGCCGCGGCGGCCGGCAGTGCGCTGGAAATGCCGGAAGCGGCTTCCAGCGCGGTCTCGGCGCCCCACCACACGACCAGCAAGCGAGAGAAGCCCAACAGGAGGCGCGGGACGCCGTGGAGTTGGGTGCCTTTGGGGTAGAATAGATTATTTTATTTCCTCTTTTTCATTGATTTTGTTTATTGGGTTTTAGGAAGACCATCGACAAGAAATTGTATGTGCACGCGCGCACCATGAACACCATAGTGTGATCGAAATAGTACCTTTAGTGAGTAGCAGCGTTGGCGGGCCGTACCCGGCCGTGTGGTAGAGGTAGAGCCGCATCCAGGGCGAGGCGGCCTCGGCGGGTGCGGGCCCCACGTGCGGCAGGCCGCCCGCCGCCAGCCCGGCGCGCGCCTCGCGCGAGAGCGGCGCCGTCGATATCGCTACCCTGAGGGGCAACGGAGGCTGATTCCCGATCCATTTGCCTTTACATTACATATCGTCAGTATATCTATGAAAATATTATGTACGTTAGGAAAAATATCAGTGACTTTAAAACTGTAGGTAGCCAACACAATGTAAATACTAGAAATAGACATAAACTTTCGTTCCCAAAATTTAGGCTGGCAAAGGATAATACATCCTTTATGGGGCATTGTATACGTTTCTACAATAAGATCCCTGAGGATATAATAAGCTTGGCAGAAACGCGGTTCAAAAAATGTGTGAAGCACACTTTGTGCCAAAAAAGCTACTATAACATTAAAGATTATTTAGATGACAATGATGTCTGGAATTAAAGCCAGTTCAATGCATGAGTTTTAGAACATTTATATAAATCCTGTAAATTAAGGACTTGAAAAGACTAAGTTTTGAGTTTTTTTGTCCATTTTTTCTCCAAAATAATCTAGATTTTGAAATGGACACCTAGTTTAACTTGTAACGTTCATTAAGTGTTTCTGTGCTACTTTGAATAAAAAAAAAAAGATTTTTGATTTATTTTTTTATTTTATAAGAACTGGCTGAAGAGGATAACGGTGGCTGTCTAACGTTCTATTTGGCTTTACACGACTTATGTCTAGCTGAGGGGGAAACGAAGACTGATTCACGATACTTTACAGGACATAAAACAACCAGCTGAGCGGAGCTTCCGTTTTCACCTCAGCTTATACAAATTTTATTTTCCCCCAGATATGGATCTGATGAAATGATTAAACCTTTGTAAGTATGGACTTACAAAGGTTTAATAATTTCATATCAACCCGTTACTTGACTTAAAACATCGCCCAGGTGACGTAATAAGCAAGCCGTACTAACGGCAAAAAAAAGTAGTATGATCGTGGCGTAATACAAATCGAGTATCTGTTCATTTATTATTGGTAACGAAATAAATTAGATACTTTCGAAAAAAATTCCTATCTCGGAAATTTCACTCGGGAATACAGTTTCATGTTGGTAAAAACCCAAACATTGAGACTATTTATTTTAAGGCACGGAGCAAACAAGGAACTAGGGCACACTAAATACAGTCCACTAAACACCACTTGAAGGCCTAACCAGACCTATATTTAGTAGTGAGAAGACGCGAGCGCGCGGCCGTTCCCAGGGAATGCAGCGCCTCACATCGCAATAAGTCGATCGGGCGCAGGCGAGCGCGCAGCGTCCTTATGGCGCGCCGGAGACACAGCGCCGCCGCTAGGTACCGGCGGGCTTCGCCCTCGATCTCTGGGTCCGCTGCCACCTGGAGCGGATGGTGATGGTGGTGATGTTTTTGACCAACATAAACAACAGAAACTTTCACAGTGCTCAATTCATTGTCTGGTGTCAAGCTAGAGTACCCTATATCAAGGTAACCAGTAGGGCTAACATGGAGGGCGTAGACTCGGCTTTTGTCTATTTCCAAGAGACTAAAACTAGTAGAAAAAGATACAATACTATTACTATAACTAGACTTGTCGACAAAAGCAGAGTCTACGCATAGGAAATACACCGACTACAAATCCAGGATTTTTTTTATAGGGTACTGCACATACGATGAAAAAGCGGAACCTTTATTGGATCACTCTCGTGTCTGTCACATTTTATCCAAATCTACTGGTCGAAAAAAGCTAAAATTTTATTCACCGTTTTTCTTTTACACAAAAGAAAAGAAAATGCACGTTCAGGGTACCTTTTATTTGACCATTTTCGCTAATATCATCGAAACGAAAGTAGCGTACCTTGTCCAATTCGATAAGTAAACTATCCAAGCTTTCGTCGCACAATTTGCCCACTTCAAACAACGTCACCGCGTGGCTTTTAAGATCCTGCCAGGAAGAAAATTCATGATTACACTTTTTACACTTCACAATAATCTTTACAGCAAGAAGCTATGGAGTTATTCTTACCGGAGAAAGGTTTCCCATCATAAGATAAGCGGCCAACGTGGAGTCGAATAACACCGCCACTCTTTTGCTGCCGGAACTGTCTATAAAGTCTTGGTCGAGCTGAAAAAAAAATATGTTTTTAGCGTTCCGTACCTTATAGGATCACTTCGTCCGTCTGTCCGTCCGTCCATCTGTCTGTCAAGACCCTTTATCTCGGGAACGCATGGAGGTATCAACATGATTAAAACCATATACTCAGTCCCTTCAAGCTGTGAAAAAAATCGAACTTCTAAATTAAAGTAAAAAATATTGCGGCCGTTTATGCTGCAAAAAACGTATATTTCGACACTCTCAAATTTATAGAGTACTTTCCGTTGACCTAGAACTCTGAAATTGGGCAAGTATTATCATCGTATAGAAACTATACATTTGTAAAAACTGTGGTGCAGTTCGGAAAAACTGCGAGACTCGATTCCTGAACTATTTGTAATATGTAACTACCTACAAATTTGTACGGAACCAACGGTGGGCGAGTCCAACTCGCACTTGTCCGGTTTTTCCATCTATTCAGAAGAACACGACTTTCATCAGACCCCGCTTCGCTATTGAATATTATGGTAATATTCCATATGGTAGTAGTCCAAGGGAAACTAAATTAATACCATCTGTACTTATTACTATGTACAGTACATGATTTAGCAATCAAGAATATGAACATGAAATTACAGTATGCTTACTCACAAACTACATAAACTATTAGTTGTATACTATGTGACTTAGATATTTCAGATTTTTCTTGTATTTTTATAATGTAAGGTGTGCAATAAGGAGTATTAATCTAATCTGTATGACATTACAGTGCGCTTAATCATAAACTACTGACATGTTTGGAAGATGAAGGCTGGTCATGCTTCAAAATCACAGGCTCCATCTGCAACTCTTCTTCCGTGTTAGGATCGAAGGTGAGTGGCGTTATTTGGCGGTATCTGCAAAAAATTAAAGTAAGATTAGTGTACATACAAAACTACAAATATATATGCTTCAAATCGATTCTGCATCTGTGTGCTTTGTTGACAAGAAAATAGATAAGTTAGGGCATGTCTTTTTGCGGCAATAGAATGACGACGTCGACGAATCATGGAAAGTATTTGATTAAAATTACCGAAGGACGGTAATAAACCTTTTACTAGCGCTGCTTCTTTTTACACAACTAGCCTAACAGTTGTTTTGGCCACTCGCACTTCTCTGGTGTTTGTTTTTCTGTTTCTTCATTTCAGCAGAACTTCTAAAGCTGCGAAGTGTGTGGTGTTTTGATAGAAATCTATCTTAAATTTCAGTAACTCTTTTGTTTTTGTAATTCATCGTAATATTTTCGAGCTGAAACTTTCGTAAACAGCACATTTTTGACAAACACTCGCCCACACGCACTCAAAGCCGCGTCTCCTGCGCGTGCTTTTTCGAAACATTACACAAAAACATTGAAATATTGGGGCGTGGCTATACACAATTGTGGCGCACCTCGAGGCGCAGCGGTAGTGCATCTGCATACTATGCGAGAGGTCCCGGGTTCGAATCCCGGCTGGGGACAAGAAAAGAAAAAACCCCAGGTCTTGTTCATTATTCATGTTCATTAAGTAAACATTTTGTTTTTATAGTGAATAAAAATTTTTGACTTCACTTTGACTTTGGATGTTTACATGTTTGTGATGTCGTTGTTTCTGGTTCCAACGACACAGGGTATCCTAGTGTGGGGCCAGAACCAATGTATGTATGTGCCCACAGAAACAAAATTTTTTTTTTCTTTGTGCCTGTATGTAAATTTTTATGTTTACAATGTTCTTGTTTTCCGAGGCCAACGGAAAATATTCCACGCGCGGGGTAGAGAGGGAAAGGATTTGTTTCATTTCTCGTCTTCCTCGTCAGAACTCATGATGACGACACAAAATGTTTTGTTTGAGACAGAAACATTTTCCTATAGCAGTAGACGATTTGTGTATGGAAACAAAGGTTTATGTTTCGTGTTTTGTTTAAAAAAAACGCGTACAAGATACTCCTTGACACACACACACACACACACACACACACACACACACACACACACACACACACACACGCACACACACACACACGCACTCATGTACGCACGCACACATTATCTTCGTATTATTGTTGTCAAATAGAGCAAGCATAGTGAGTCCTCACGGGCGGCGCGAGTGCGCGGTGACGGCGTGCGCCCAGGAGGGGTGCTGCGGGGCGACGGGCGGCGGCCGCAGCAGCTGCGCGAAGCCCAGCCGGCAGTACAGGGACACCGCTTGCTGCACCAGCGAACTCTCCACCTGGAGGGCACATGTCGCTACTTTTCGGGGGTTGAACCAAGGAGAACCTACACACATACACAAACTGACGCCTGTATCCCGGAGGGGTAAGTAAGTAATTTTATTCATAAAGATGATACAATAACACTAGGATCTATTAAGCTTTAATTTAGTAGAAATAATATACGATAAGATGTAGAGCCACTGCTTCCTAAAAGAGGGATGAGACCCTGTAGCTTAGGGTAAGCAGTGCTCATCCTCAGTTAAATGACACATTAATGTATAACGCAGAGACCAGGGTCTGCCACTTGCCACAATCCTGGCAGATCTCTTGCCTTCATCAAAATTCATCTGCAACGAGAAATAAAGACTTAATTCTCCTTTGTTGATTTTACCTGTTGTGTAGGCATTTCAAACCCTCCCTCTGCCCCCCCGACACCCTTATATTTCTATACTAACTGTGATCTGTTTATGTTTATTATATTTATGCAAACTTATATTTACATATTACTAGTTCAGCAACACCAAAGTTAACAGGAAGATAATGCTGTTAGCATTAAGTTCGCCTTTGTACTTTGCATTTTTTCTTTCGTAGTGCAATAAATAATTTTAATAATAATATGTACTCTGGAGTCGCCCTCTTTATCCTATAGGTGATGTGTGAACCCCTGGTGCCTGTTTGTTTTTACGAGGGTGGCGTGACGGTGAAGAGGCCTACGGCCAACAGTAAGCGTCTTTCATGGGCTGTATAGATAGATAGATGTTTGTATGGGAATTGCTCCTTGAGCGGCCGCATTTGAATTATATCAGCGACATTCAGCACTCACCTGTAGCACTGTAGCCAACTCCGCAACCGATGTGTGCTCATCGATAGACACAAACACTTTGTAAAGAAGCGTTTCGAAGTAGTCACCCGCTATGCGGTTCATCACGAACCCTTTGAGCGGGGGCACGGAGACTTTGTCGGCGGTCGTGATAGGGACGTCGAGGTAGATGAGGCCGCGCCTGCAATTTGAGCTTTTTTAGTATGTGTTTTAAATATGGTTACTGACTGTAAACCCGCCTGCGGCGGGGTCCAAAAGGAGGGTAATGTGTTTAGCTCGTATGTATGTATGTAAGTAGGTATGTCTGATACTATGTTCCCTCATAACTCCTCAACCAATTGTTAGATTTTGACAAATAAGGTCTCAATCGATCCGTCATCCCTGCGCGAGTGTCATAGGCTATATTAAATTAGCATTAATGGAACAGAAAAATAACAAAAACCCAAAATCGCTATTAAGTAACGTTATAGTAGAACCATGAGTCACTGGATGGCGAACTTATATTTAATTTATTATACTCGATACGCCAATCACTTGTAATGTATGTAAAATCAGTACGCGGGTTTCATAGGCTATATATAAATCAGAATTAAAAAATCACTAAAAAGATCAAAATAAAAAATAACCAGCAACCCGACTGCTGAGCAAACTACTAAGCAGACGGGACTCAAAAACAGCAATGTAACTCCTTAGGTTGGTCCCGCCTGCTTAGCAGTTAATGCTCAGCAGTCGGGTTGTTGGTTATTTTTTATTTCAGTTTTTTATTTAAGTGGTTGTTTCTGTCTGGTTGCAGCATAAGCGTTTTCTACTTTTGTAAGAATAGAGACTAACGTTTCAGCATTGCATGTTTTTGATTGCACTCATGGGTCTTTCTTAAGTAGGTACTCGTACTATCTAACATGTTATACTTAATATTATTTGATAAAAGATGGTCAGAGTGGATTTTATTTCACAAACTTGGCAAATGTCTGGAATCACGACAGAAATCGAATGTTTGTAACCGCCGGATTGCATGTAGTCGTTTGTGGGGTATATTACACAAGTCTATATTAATATGACTATAGCAATAGCTTGTGTAACATGGCTCCTAGGATCCTAGGTACTTCTAGATCCGAGCTTCATTGCTGGTTTTAAATTAATCTTGAGTAAACACTCATTGAGTTAACTCCAAACGCAAAACATATCATCTATGATCGACGATTTATGATAATGTAAGATGGGATGGACTGGTAGCTGTATCACCTGTAGAGCGTTTTCACGTCATCATAATCGAGCGTCCCGGCAGTCTGCGAGCCGCGGTCGATTAGCAAGTCGATTAGCGCCTTCTCGGCCTCGCTCAATGGCTAAAGCGGGACAAACGATCACACTATCAAACAACTGTTAGTTTTAAAACACATTCAATTAATAATTTCCTTAACGTTTTATTGTTAAGTAAAATGAAGAAAGCAATCAAATAAGAAATTTAAGGATAGTTCTTTCACTTGATAATCTGGGTGAGCTAGTAATCTGGGCTGGATGAACCTCCACGAAAACAATAATTTCATTCGTATTAAAATGAGGCCATCAAAGTAAAGCCCATAGTTTAAGAATAAAATATGTTTGACAGTAGTTTTTTTTTATTTTTATTAGGACAGGTTGACATTTGACCCCAGTTACGCTTGATGTTAAACGAGGACGGGGTCTATGATATTCTTGTTTATCTGTTAACTCTAGTTTTAAAGACACCCAGGTTATATGTCTCTTATAGTTTTATATTATATTGATGCTATATAAAGACAGAAACCGCCTTCAAAATAAGCTAAACAGAAACTATAGTTCACTAATGTTCAATATAGTTCACTAATGACTCGGTGGCGCAGCCGGTATTCCTTATCGCATCATGGTTGTGTCCATCAATAAAATCGGACAATGTGCTAAGGAAATTATCGGTAACAATACATAAAAGATATATAAGACGAACTGAGAAACTCCTTTTTTGTAGTCGGTTAAAGATCTGATACAAATTCAAAACACAACAGTACTTACGCGACAGATCCAAAGAGGAAATAAGCTTGGAAAAACTGAAAACATACCTACACTTGCTCAAGTGCTCAAGACGGCATAAAGACAATGTTGGCCCCAGGCATCACCAAACTTGACATCTTCCTCCAGAACGTAACCCAGCTCGACACGCCACACTTGCTCTTGAGCACGGCCTAAAGACAATGTTGGCCCCAGGCATCACCAACCTTAACATCTTCCTCCAAGACATAGCCCAGCTCGACTCGCCACCAGGGCTGTATGGGAACGCAGCAGGGCACCTTGGGCAGCAGCGCCCGGATTGCCTTGCCACGCCCGCGCCGCCCCAACGAACGTGCTTTTGCGACCAGCTCGAGGTACTCGTTCCGGCCAATGCCGAGCAAGCGGAGGCCTGGAGAATTTGAGCTATGTTACAAAGGCTGCTGTTACGTCTGGCAATATAGCAAACAGCTGGGCAAAGATTCCTCGACTCCGCCTCGGCGAGACGCGTCTTCTCAGCTGATGCTGGTGGCATAATGGCGTTATGTTTTGAACCTTCCCGTTGCTGTTATGTCTGGCATTATGTGCAATCTCGCTCACACATTGCGACATATTTTAATCATTGTAATAAAATGAGTATTCTATACATAAATGTGGTCAGACCACATTTTTCTATAGAATACTCATTTGCTTGCTGGCTTTGCTAGATAACAAAGACATGTTTTGTAATCCTACGCTTATTTTTCGAATGAGCAAATTTCCTACCCAATTTAATAATTTAGGAAGATACTTTTCTTTATCAAAAACTATGTAGGAAAACAAACATATTTTAAAATGTAACATGAAAAATATAAAACGTAATATTAGAATCTAGCAAAGCCTCAGACCAAATTTATCAAAAGCATACTTGGTACAATGATTAAAAATGTTAGAATGTGCGAGCGAGACGGAATGCCAGACGCAAGAGCTAAGGAGTGGGGCACATAGGAAGTACGTGAGACGAAGGCACGAAAAAGACGCGACTCATTTTGTAGAGTTTGCGCCCTTCCCCCTGTTTTATCGCTGTGGGCTATGTCCCATCGCTTCAGTATATTTTGTATGAAAGTGAATGGATGGACGCCGCGTCTTTTCCGCGCCTTCGTCCCGCCTCCTTCCTATGTGCCCCACGCCTTAAGTTTCGAAATATTACAGTATGCCATGCCAGAATCAGCTGAAAAGACGCGCCTTGCAAACCACTTTTGTCGAGCAGTTAAGTATCAGTGGTAGTATTTGCCCAGCAGTCTATATTAATGGGATGGACATGACAATCAAAGACGCTTACATCCTTATAGGAAACTGGTTTTCTCAGTCAGCAAATGGCCTAGGCATGTGTATTTATATTTATGAAAGGAGTTAAGTCATTTAATTGGTGTTGATAATATCTCTGATAGGAACCGAAACTCAAGTAAATATCATCATTAAATGAAATTGACATTACGATAAGAAATGTGATAAGAATAAGTATAATAAGCTAATCGACAACAAAATCTTCCTATTCGAGAGGCCATATTAAAAAAAATTAAATAAAAACCGACTTCGAAACACTACAGCACTAAAAAGTTAGAAATAATTTAAATAAGTAGAAGTATGTATACAAGTAGGTATTGTACAAGTATAATTTTGAGCCAATGCCCAAAACATATGTGCTGGTCATGAACCTGGGCACCGACTACAAATTATACTTCTACATTGCCATAATACTTCTAATTATTTAAATTTTTTCTAACTTTTTAGTGCTGTAGTGTTTCGAAGTCGGTTTTTATTTTTTATTTAATATTTTTCAATTTTTAGTGGGGGAGCAGCGGGAGAAAAATAAACAAGAGCCTTATATTGTTTATGCATTAAAATTGGACGTTCTGAATTCGGAGATAGATCTCCGAAAGTCTTTACCAGAACATCACCAAATTACCTAATACCTTGGGACTACTTTTACGCTATTTTATGAAACATACGGATATTACTAAAGGATGGACCCCGTTAGTCCTTATTTACTGCTGTCCATTGAAGAGTTCCGTTCTCCATCTCTGAAAGTCTTCATCAGATCTTCACCAAATGAAAATGGGACCAATGGGACATTATATCTATTCGAACAAAAAAAATTGTCGAAATCGGTTAAGATTTGACGGAGTTATGAAGGAACATAGCAAAAATAATAATAAGATACGCGTCAAATTGATAACCTCCTCCTTTTTTGAAGTCTGTTAAAAATAACTAATCCTGATAAAGATTTTTCTTTACAACTAACACTTTTCTCAATATAAAACCTATCCAGAAGTATTTTCGTACTTAATTATATTATTTTTGTTGCACTAACCCGTGCTGAGGACAATTTTAAAAACCTATTTCATCGATGCTTGCACTTGCCCATTAGCTCAGTTGGGAGAGCGCTGGCACGCGGGTTCAAGTCCCAGCATGTGTGGAATTTTTAGCCTCTTAATAGGTTTTTAAAATTGTCCTCAGCACGGGTTAGTGCAACAAAAATAATATAATCATGTAGGTACAGCGATATCATTCCGATGTAAAAACATAACTGCAAAGTGGGTTGCTCGGGGCTGCAAGTGATGCGAATCGCTTCGGTCAGATGTCGCTGCCTGTACGTAATAAAGAAGTTTGTAAAGAGGCTCGAAATTTCATCGATGCTTGCACTTGCCCATTAGCTCAATTGGGAGAGCGCTGGCACGGTGAGCCAGAGGTCGCGGGTTCAAGTACGGCGTGGGTAGAATTTTTAAATAGGTTTTTCTAAATAGGTTTAAATTTTCGTAATCCATACAAATCGGACACAAGCTTTTATCAATATGTTTAACCCTTATTCGACCATAGGGATAACAGTTCCCACTTTAAATTGAACCTTACCTCTTTGAGAGAAAGACCAAAAGCAAAGAAAAAAATATACTAGCTATGGCCGTTTAAGGGTTAAATATCGCGTAAAATATTTTTTTCAGTGTCCGCACCCTTACGTAAATGTTATGTTTTTTTTTTTTTGTTTTTTGTGGTATCGATACAATTTCCTCCACATAATTTTAGTTTTTGCATGTATATGAAGGTTAAACCTTGGATAGCCGCTGTAGAATGTGGATAGGTTTTAAAAAAAATCCGAGAGACTTACAATCAGCTGCAGTGAAGTTAGGCATGGTGTCATAGCTTTTTTCCTGCTCAATAAGCAATGCCACCACTTCGACATAGTATATGAAGGGAGTTATCCTTAGTCCTGAAACAAAATGTACTAATTCAAATACAGTACCTATGTGTTATTTTTGCCATATTCTCAGTAGTTTGTAGAGTTGCATACAAAGGTTCCAATGGGATACTATTGCGAAGCCTATGTAGTCTGTCTGTCTGACGGCCTATAAAGGGCTTTATCTTTTGAACTGGTAGCAAGGTGATAGGTAGCAGTTGAAATTTACAGACAGTGTATGTAGTACTATCGTGGATACAAAAAGTTACAAAATAAGGGCAAAAAGAGGCAAAGGGCAGACAAGATACATAACTTTTTAATGGTTTTTGTTATTGCTTTATTGTAGAAACGGTTATACAAGTATCAAACTTTGTATGATTATAGTTCAGTCCCTACATGTCTATCGTAGTCCCTTGTTATACTAACAAATCAGTCAAATCGCTAAATCGTAATCAGCTGGTGGCAGACTGATGGGTAAAGAGTTGAGAGATTATTGCCAAGTAATGTGAAACCTCAGTAGGATGCCAATTCTTAAAGAAGAATCTGCTCAACTCGACCATGAATCAAGATTGAGATCATGAACACATAAAAAAAACGTAAAATAACATGTTGCGGTATGGAGAGGCCTCTGGGTGAGTACATGTCGCACTTGGCAGGATTGTTATCAATTTAAAGAGTTGCACACCTCATGCAGTGTGAAACTTTACGTTAATTTAGATCAATATAAGAAAATTTTACAGATAGATAAATTACTGTTTCTTGGCCAAAGAAATTGTCAAAGAACTAAATACATCACCATAAAACCACCAACTCTAAAAATCACCATAAAATTACAGCAATATAAATCACCCATTCAAGGCACTTATCCTTAAGGACACATAATTCTAACAATCATAATGTACCATGCTAACCCCTACTTTCTCATTCACTAACACGTTGTTAATCTACGGTTAACAGCTGTCAATTGACTAAAGTGCATACAAAAACAACCACTGACAGCTGTTAACAGTAGATTAACAGCTTGTTAGGGTACGAGAAACCAGGAGTGGCTTAGAACTAAAGTAGTTGAAATACTCAATACGAAACAAAGAATACTCAAGTTCGAAACTTATTTGATTCCAATTAGATAGGTTGGAAAGTTAGATGACGGGATTGAAATATACTACTGCAAGTAATTACAGATAAACAAATAACCGTGAGCTAAATATTCTGTTACATTAGTGCCATATTATGCCTATTCTGTTGTAAATAATATGTTACAGACTTTATCAAGCAATTAAGTATTGCTAATTGCAGAAGCTTCGATACAAGAAGTATAAGGCAAGGACACAAGTGGCAAACCATCAAAGTTGGGTCAATCGAACAATGAAATGTAGTGTATTATCCAGTGCAGGTGTCAACAACCTACATACCTGTGAGCAAATGATGCTTGACTGACATTGAAGATTCAGTCAAGGCAAAACTATAGTTAGTAACAGTGGTCAGGCCAGTATGCAGATAATATGTTTATTTGCAACTGGAGTATAGGCACATTGGTTGCAAAGCTTTGGTACACCTTATTACCAATTATAATATACTAGAATGAACTCCTACAGCAAGCCTCCTGCTAGCAAACATTACACAAAACATTCTGTTTTCCATGCACAGAACTTTTTTGTTACTAGGGGAAGAAATTCTGAAATTTCTTGTTAATTTATTTATGTCAAGAACATTTTAATTAATTGAATGTGAAGGTGTGATGAGAAGAAATGTAAAAGCAATGTTCTAAAATATTTTTTTTTTTTTGTGTAATGTCTGATGAATAAAGCAGGACTCTAGAAGCTAGGTTAAGAAGAATCTTAAGTATTTATTAAGGTATTACCCTTGACAATCATATCTGCTAGGTGATAGGGAAACAACATAAGCCGCTGAATGCTGCTATGGATAAGTGTCTCATAATATTTGCGTTCATCTTTACGAACTGTCCTCACTGCAACAAATTACACATAACTGTAGTTGAAAAATAGAGAAAAATCCTACTGCAGAATATTCTACTGCATAACACCTGCTTGTGCAGTTGTCAATCCTTCATCAAATGAACTTTCATCTCAACACAATAATAATATATGGTATATGATATGGTATGCAAAATAGTGTAATATTATGGACGACTGTAGGTAAAATACTGACCAAGACTTCCCCTGTATCTTATTTGATTTCTAATACTGAACTCAAAGATGTATTTCTCGTATTCTCTTTGCGAATCGCCAAGGAGCTGCAAAAAACGCAAGTAGGTATATAGTTATGAGATAAATAGGAGTAGAGCTGGTGATTTTCGATGTGGGGTTATAAGGAATATTACCCTTTTCGCAGTCGCAGGTAACTGGGTCCATTGTACTTTTTTCCGTATACATTCTTCTATTTCGTCTTCCATAATTGAAGAATTGAACTAAACCTAGAGATGAGTTTATAATAAATAGGCACACAACACAATAGGTAAGTAAATAAATATTTTCGCACTAACTAATTAGGTACCTCTTGCTAATAGCTAATCATTTGCAAAAGAACACACACTGACTGACTGACTGACTGAACAAAGTATTTTTAATCTGTGGAAACGAAGGCATAGAAGTTGAGGCTTAAAAGTACTAGAATCCAGAGCCGTTAAACCTATTTAAAAAAAAAACACAAGTTGCGTTCATATGTTTAATAATATTAGACATATGAAGTTAGTCTAGTCAATTCAAACATTTTTACTCATATTTAATATCACTTCAAATTTAATAAAATTATTTATTAGTACTCTGGAGGCCATTTTAAAGTTGTTATTACCTAATTGTTCACTAAATATTTTTTTGCAGCAATAATACGAATTTAGTACAAAAACTCCTGTACGATAAATACATGTTTACGAATCACAGAACACATTTATGAATGCACTTGTCATGTGTCATTTTAGGGCTGCCAGTGTAATTTTCTCCCCTATCAATTTTAATTTTATTTCCGATATGTACTAATTCGATTATTTAAGTAGAAGCCACTTTAATCGAATTCAGTTTTATTGGTACATGATTTTAAATGCTTGCTTACTAGTTTTCCTCTCTGCTAGTACTTAAGACTACGCGTTTAAGACGAAACGATTTTATAATTTTTCAATTCTGCAATCTTGACAGAATTTGACGAAAAAAAAATGTTCTGTGGTCTGTGGTCATGCACTATATTGTTGCCAAAATAAAATGGATTGATAGCAAATCCGCAAATAAATAGACAAAATGGGTGAAAAATACGAAACTGTGAAACTAGATTACACCATACATAAATACTCAAGTTACTCCGCTAACTATGTACCAGAGTAAGTACTTGAAATTTCGATCTTTTCAAGTCTGTTTCGATCCTTACGAATCTGACCGCCCGGTTTTTAGTTGTTTGACCGCTGTCGGTCGAAATTTTATGCAGGCTGTTTTGTAATGCTTCCCAGGCACTCGACATTGGTCACTGCCACTATTGATCGAAATCGTGCAATACTACAAAACATACCCATGATAACGACCACGAAATTAAGTTCTTGTGCAGCTACCACCCGCATAGTGGACGCTTATACGAGCCACTGCAGAGAACACACCAAGCCACTGCGTGGCACGATTTATATCACACGGCCTATCGCTTATACTTGTACGCAAGCGACAATTCCAAGCGACCATAGTCTGCCCTGGCTTACATTACCAAGTGTCTGCTTTATTATTAATAGAGCCATTAGATATGGTTAACTAAGACGACGGTTCACATCAGTCTCCTAACGCACACTCCTAATGAATTCTTAAATGGTGTTAATTGGCCATTCAACAAAATACACTAATCTTGTGTTGTTTCATGCTATGATGTATGGTTAAGTGTTGCTACAGTCTGTATAATAATAATTCGTTTATTCATGAAACAATATCAAAATTACAAAAATTGCGTGGGAGCCCTATACTAATCCTGTGTTACAGTAGCCCCGCTCCTCCTCTAAAATTCTTTTTTAAAAGTTATTTAATGAACAAAGCTTTTCAAAAATGAAATTGAAAACAATATGCATACATTTTGAGTGAAAAAAAATGCAATACATTCAAGACTTAAACAGATAATTATTATAGATAGATAGAATATTCTTTATTGTACACAAAGATTACATTAACAGAAATTAATTTTAGGCAAAAATTCTCATTACATTTTCATAACAGAATGAAATAAATTAATGCAAGAACGGATTGTGTGTGTAAGTTATGTGTGGCAGTGTGTGTTTGTGTGTGAAGGGTGTGTGAGTTAGTGTATGTAAATCTTTGACAGTATAAAGTTAAAGAGATTCAGTCAAATCATAATCTAATGTTTGTAAGTACGAAACTATTGTAGTTTTACACTTGTGGGATATTATTATTATTATTATTATTATTATTATTATTATTATTATTATTTGTAGACGGGCAGGCAGTTGGAACAACTGATTTTGATAGTGAATAAATATTTAATATTTTTATGATTTCATTTAGTGTATTATAAAGAAGGACGGCACATTCATAGAAATGTATGATATTCTTATTTCGCACCACATTTTCTCATGTTGTGCAGTGGCCTGTGTAAAAAGGACCGTACTTTTATAAACATAAACTTCATTTTCAGAAATATATTGATAAACAACCCCACGGACCAGCTCTCGCGATGGTTCACAGATAGTAACACCTCATCTCAGTACATTATGTTGAAGCTGACTGCTCCAGCTATAGTTGAAAGCATCACCTTCGGCAAGTACATCAAGGCTCATGTGAGTGACCTAAAGAAGTTTCAAATACTTGGAGGCACAGATGATAAGAACTTGTCAGAGTTATTATTGGAGTGAGTATTGACAGGTTTAGACCTATTAATAAGTAAATTTCCTTTCTTCCTCATATACCTCATATATATTTCTCTAGAAATTTAAAACTTTAAAACCGTTCTTCATCAGAAGTGAAACATTCTCAATTCAATTTAAGCTATGTAACATTGTAATGTTGTAACATTGATATTATTATGTATCATTTAGACTGTAATATTCAGACATAAGACAATGGTTTGATAACACGATGCCCACTATCGCACTTTGTTACTTTTATTTCCTTTCAATACAATCAGTACAAATCAGTAGCACAATGACAACTTCCCCAAACCTTCATACATCAGATCGCACCATCCCCACTTTAACAATTATAAAAACTTTTTGTTTTTTGTTCTTGGCTGTACAAATCGGTGGCAAACCACTCATTTAAAGTATTGCAGACTGTAAAAGTAAGCATAGTGTGACTAAACAAATCTTTTACGCCAATAGGCGTTGTCCTATTTTAGGCATACTGCAATCTCACTTACGAAGATTTGTAATAGTTGGCATTGTGCTAATGATTGTAATGAAAAAAAAAGTGACAATGTGCTATAGTGGGCATCATGCTATCAAACCAAGACAACTAACATCAAAACCCTCATTACCTGTTCCTCCTTCTTTTTTTTTTCATAATCATTAGTAGATGAAAAATTTATTAACTAAGCAGGAGCTTAGAGTAAGCTTGTAAATGTAGCAATTAGTTAATCCCATTCAATCTTTAGCGCTAATGATGGATTCATCATCTAATTACCTGCTAACAAGATAAGAACATTGCCCTTTTAATATGCTTCCCTAAAAAGCTATAATTAATTCCCAAACAGTGGTCTGAGGAACGACAGTGCTACAGAGGTGTTTCATCTGCGACACCGGACTAAAGAGGGCCTATACCTGCCTGTGACTTATATCAAAATACTGCCACTACAGTCCTGGGGCCCCGCATATAACTATACTATTTGGTATGTTGAGCTGCATGGGAAGAATCAAGAGGATTTAATAAGAACTGCCATGGACACTATTGATTTGGTGAGTGGAGACAAACTTAAAAAAATTCACCAAGTTTAAAGTGTATTAAAATCTTTTGTTTTTTTAATTTTGCGTATTTATAAAGAAATACTTTACAAATTATATCCTGAGTGTACAGAGAAGGTCTTTCATATCTGGCTTTGTTAACCAACTTCAAAAAAGGAACAGGAGGAGGTTGTCAATTCATCCATTTTTTTTCGGTGATAATTATTTACCACATTGTCCGTTTTCATTAAATCTTTAAAGGAAGGGTGTGGTCCCTTATACATTTGGTCAAGATCTATTTGGTGGGATCCATGAGAAAATAACCAAACTCATCTTTTTAGTGAGTATTTTCCTAGAAGTCGGTTGCTTTTTTCAATCAATCAATTAGCCTGTCCTCGTCCACTGTAAGAGAAGAAGGTGTTCAGAAAGAAGCGCCGTGCCTTGGGACAGGCCTATGTCCAACTTTGTTTTTTTCACTTTTTTTTTACTAAAATTTTTCTTGTCATCAGCGTAAAGAGGAAGAGGCGGTGCGCATACTGCTGAAGCATCTGCGTCGGCGCCGCTACAAGGACGCGTTCGAGGCGCTGTCGCGCGAGACTGGCGTGCGGCTCGAGGGCGCGACGCAGGCGCGGCTGTGGGGTGCGCTTGTCGAGAGCGGAGACTACGCGCTCGCTGAGCAGATCATCGAGCAGGCGGCCGACGGTGAGCTCTGTGCTTAGCTCCTAGGGGCGGCTTGCAAAGAGATAAATACAACACATAAACTCATCCCTGTGTCCCGGAGGGGTAAAATGTGTCGCCAAATGTTGTAAAACTCTTGATTTAAGACATACAGTCTTATTTATAGAAAAACGATTCCTTAAAACACTCCTCAGAGGCAGTTTAAATAATCTATGGTTGCGTTTTTTCCTTTACCACAGACTTAAACATAGATTTAAACTGTCTCTAAGGAGTGTTTTAAGGAATCGTGTTATAAATAAGACCGTTAGTTTCTTACTTTAAAATGTCTCACTATCATCAGCCACCCGACGCCCACTGCACGACACAGGCCTCCCTCAAGATTTTCATAACCATTGGGGCTTTGGCATAATCGCCACGCCTGGCAGGTGGGTTGGCGATCGCAGTATGCGGTTGGAATCTCAGGAAGACGCTGCTGCCTGTCTCCTGGTAATTGATTTCCGTAGTTGACTTCTACGACATCCACGGAAGGAAATGGAGTGACGCTATTCTTAATCCGGCGCCACACGGAACTATGACTACTACTAAAATGTCTCACTATAAGTTAAATTAATTTTTGTGATTGTTTGACCATACAAATCACGCTCAAACTATCTCATCACTACTAGGTGCTCATAAGGCCTGATGTGTTAATAAAAATTTGACTTATATCGTAAAATAATGTTTTTCTGAGTCTACCCTTATTAGTAGAGACCGGATCGTATGTGATATGGTGTAAAAACAATGTCACTCCAATCTAAGTTTGAAGCAATTTCCCCGTTTTCATGACAAAACAATTAAAATGGCACAGATGGCGAGTTCGACTGGTACCTCTCGTGGCAGCCGTACACGCCGCGCTGGCGGCAGATGTCGGCTTGCAGCGTGGCCGTGGAGGAGAGACTGAGCTGCGCCTCGCCCCCGCCCGCTGCGCGCCCCGTCTGCACCGAGCGCGACTGCCACCCCTCGCGCTCCTTTATGCTGACGAGATTGTTAGCTCGACCCACTGACCAGGTGAGCGTCACTGCAACCTACGTAGCAACAGTAACCTTGAGTTGGAAAAACTGTCAACAAACAACCGAGTCACATTACAATGGATAAAGGGTCATAGCGGCTCCTTGGGCAATGATGCTGCAGATGAACTCGCTAGAAGAGTCTCGGAAACTACAGTGGAAGGACCCGAACCCCTGCTGTTGCCACAGAAAGCCAGCATTCTGAACGTTGTAGAACAGAAACCAGATGCAGACAAGCCAGGGAGGCTCTACCAACAATCTCGAAACGTCTTTCACACAGCCTGCTGCGTCTCAGAAGAGATAATCTGCGCAAAGCTGTGGCAATCCTAACAGACCACTGCTCACTGAATAGACATTTCTACAACATGGGACTAACCGATAGCCCGCTTTGCCGGGGATGCCTTAACCTCTGGAACGCCGAAGCGCGGATCCGCGCGGCAGTACTAGAATGCCGAAGCGCGGATCCGCGCGCATCCGATTTCGTGTAGGTTTTGCGCTATTTTAATAAATAATACGAGGGAATAGAGTTTAAAATTGTGTTTTTCTTAATCCTAATGAACGAATGAACCATAAACAAAAGTCACCCACAGAGTACAATATCAAAAAACCGGTCAATGCAAGTCGTGGAAATTCATACTTGCCGAGTGCGTACAAACAACTACGCGGTTGACAAAAAAGTGAAATTCTAAGGAAAATAAGCTTATTTACGAAATAAAGGATGAGTAATCATTATTTATAGTTCTTCTGCTATCCACATAAATAAAATTTTGATTGAATCTATGCATTATTATCGTATTATCTTGAAATCAAACTAACATTCTAAAGTACTTGAGACTAACCTGAATGTTTGTTCGATGATTGTACACATGTCTCGGTATGTTTGTAGTGACTTACTTTTATCATTTTGATGGGAATTTTGTCCCTATTATATCTTTCAATTCAATAATTACGTCGGATAAATAGTGTAGCAGATAAATGCCTTTTTTTGACCATCATGCCCAAAATACACGCACACATGCACACATACGATGTGTAGGACGTTGTATGTTCACTCGTCCGCCTAAGCGCGGATCCGCGCGACTATACAGGTGGCTCTCTTTCCTATTTCGAGACACAACATCATGCCATGTAAACATTGAACATTTTAATATGAAGACTGGCATATTTTACGATAAAGAAAATAGCATAATAATGATTTACTATTTACTTAATAATGACTGATTTACTTATAATGACTACGTTTATTTCCGATTTAAATCCATAAAAATTATTTAAATAAATATATAATGAAATTATTAATAATAGTAATTATTATAATACATAACTAATAACTCCAATTTTTAACAGAATTCAAAAAAGGAGGAGGTTATCAATTCGACGCGTATATATATATATTTTTGTTTGCTATGTTCCTCCATAACTCCGTCAATTCTTAACCTATTTCGACAATTCTTTTTTTTCCTTTCCAAATAAGCACCGATTTGTGTGAAAAGCGCCTTTCAGTATACTTTCACCGCATATTCAGTGCTATTTTAGTAACTTCCAGCCTGTAGCGCCACTTATTTTTTAGTATTATTTCGATTGATTAATTTATGCGTTATCTTACATTCCTAACGATTCAATAGGGACATACATTGTTATTTAAAAAAAATTAAGTAGTCTGTCTACTTGTTTAATTTATTGAAATTACCTAAAATGTAAATATTGTGTATCAATAAAAAAAAATTACTCTATCCTAACTATTTATTCAAACCATCTCAATAATTATCGGTATGTCCATGTATAAAATAATAACACGCAATTGTAATTGGTACGAAATGTCCCTAGCTTTTTAGCTACTTTAGACGACCCCCTGTATAGCCGCGCGGATCCGCGCTTAGGCAGGTGAGTAAAGATTACTTCGCGCGGATCCGCGCTTCGGCAATTGAACGCAGTAGACCGTTCACTCACACATGCATAGAACAGTAGAAATGTGGTGCGAGAATTGTTAAAGGAGTTTTGTATTCGAACTATTAACTTGTGCTGTGACCTAGGTATCTCATTGAAAAAGAATATTATGTCAGATAGGTATTATGTCATGTCATGTGTCTCTATATGAAAAGAAAAGTGCTATTATAATAAAAGGTGTTATTATTATCGAATTATCATTCTCCTGTGTCCTAAGGCGGACACCATTGACGCTCTGCTTGGTTCAACAACATCAGGTTATGGGCCCAGCTACAAATGGAGAATATCGCAAAATTACAAATTGGGTTATTGGAAGGAAAACAAAATTGGGATACCTGGAAATATAAAGCCACCAGTCTGCTACGCACCGTCCCGCACGCGCTGGAAGTAGTGGAGGGCTCGTTCAAAAAACCCACAGAACCCGTTCTTCTAACAGATGCAGTTGCAGTGACCACGTACAAGACAGAACTAGACCGTTTTGTAAAAGCTGACGCAACTGCTCTACTTATCGTAACCACCAATATGAAAGAAGAGACACTTCGAAAGGTCATGAGATACACGAATGCTAGAGACGTATGGCTTGAGCTACATAGACTATTCGACGGCACGGACGAAGATAAGTCCTACAATCTATGTATGAGCTTCTTTGGCTTTAGAAAAGATCCAGGAGATGACATAGCAACAAACATGTCAAAATTGAAAAATATTTGGACGCAGCTTAATCAGGAGTTAAGTAAGGACAAAACCGGTGAGCTACCAGAACTGCTACTCCTTTGCAAGATTCTCGATACGCTCGACGAAACCTACTTTTCCTTCAGAAGCAGCTGGCTATTATTACCTAAATGTGAACGAACCATCGAAAGCCTTACAAGCCATTTATGTGCATTTGAACGAGCTCTGCAGAGTAATAACGTACTTCAACAGGAAGCTCTTGTTTCAAATTCCGGCACTACGTCTACTGTAGAAAAGAAGGATAGAAAGTTGAAATGCAACTACTGCCAAGCTATCGGTCATCGAGTGAGAAACTGTCAGAAGTGGATCAAAGACGGCAAGCCTCCAAAAAGCAGCAATCCGCGAGCAACACCTTCTACTTCTAAATCTGCAAACATGATCCTGTTGTCTATCGATAGCACAGAAGTATTTTCAATCGCTCCTGACATCGAAAACTGGTACGTGGATAACGGCGCCACGAGCCACGTAACAAACCGGGCTGATTTATTCCAAACCTTCAAATGCTTTGACACTATCCATACTGTAACAACGTCTGATGGCAAACCGATTCGCGCTAAAAGCAAAGGTTCAGTAATAGTCGAAGCAAATGTAAGAGGGAAGCTACAACGAGCAACCCTTCAAGGAGTTTGGTACGTGCCAGCCATTTCGAAGAATTTATTCTCAGTACTAGCACTCCATGACAGGATTCCGAACAGCAAATTCGTATCGACGACAAAAGAATGCAACGTCTATGTCAACGAAGAAGCGTGCTTAATAGGAAGACGTAAGAAAGAAGGTGGATTGTACAAATTGGACTTAAGAGTTGTACATCCTGAGAACCCCGCTGAAGTCTTTGCGACGTTCAATACTATGCAACTTTACCACGAGAGGTTAGCACACCAAAACAAGAGGCACGTAAAAGCTACAGTTAAACGCGAACTTGACTTAGATCTTCCTCTTGATAAGGAGCTGTGCAAAGGCTGCATATATGTAAAAGCTCATAGACTTAAATTCGGTACGAGAACCCGAGCTACCGCGCCAGGAGAACTCGTGCACACCGACGTTTGTGGACCATTTCAACCAAGTTTTTCAAAATTCCAGTACTACGTGTTGTTCAAAGACGACTATACAGGCTTTCGTATGGTATACTTCCTAAGATACAAGTCAGAGGTTAAGGATAAGCTTGCCTTAATGCTAGCTCAGACGAATAATGAAGGATATGCTGTAAAATGCCTGCTAAGCGACAACGGTGGCGAATTTGACAACAAGTCCATTAGAAATATACTAGACTCTCATGGAATTCGACAAAGACTGGTAATGCCTTACACACCAGAGCAGAATGGTGTAAGCGAACGTGAAAATCGCACCCTGGTTGAAACAGCGAGATCTATGATGTACGCGCACGAACCTATGCCACAAGAACTTTGGGCAGAATTGATAAATACTGCCGCGTACATTCTCAATAGAACAGGTCCGACAAACAACAAAGACAAGTCACCGTACGAACTTTGGACTGGGAAAAAACCAACAGTCAAACATCTGCGTATCATAGGATGCAATGCCTACGTTCACGTTCCAAAGCAGAAACGAAAAAAAATGAACAAAAAAGCCATAAAAGGACGACTTGTCGGTTACGATGAAGATGGCTACCGGGTATGGATTACTGACGGAAAAAGTAACAAGCTCGTCCGATCACGTGATGTCACTTTCGATGAAAGACCGCTTCCTAACAAAAATGTTCACCCAGCTTGTGTTAACAACGACGCAAATACGAGGGAGTACATAATACAGCTGCCGATGGGTAACCCCAACAGCAACGAGGAACCGGCTCCACTTCCTGAAGTACATCAAGATCCATTACCAGATGTATCCGAGGGAGACTTCGAAGATGCTGAAGATAGCCTCTCCAGAGATCATGAACTTGACCTTGAGGGAGAAAATTTGGAACACGAACCAGTTCAAGAAGACCAAGAACATGAACCCGATCTGGTCCAAGAAGACCATGTATACGAACCCGAACTCGAACCGCACCACGATGATCCTGAAGCAGTCGACTTTGACGCCGAACAGCCGCGTTACAATTTACGCAATCGCAACGAAATACGACGACCTGAAAGACTCAATGACTACGTATGTATTACAGAGACGTACCCGTCGAATTTCGCTGATGCAATGGGTCGTGACGACAGTGAGGAATGGCGTAAAGCGATGCACAGTGAAATGCAGTCACTGAAGGACCTCAACGTGTGGACAGCATGTGATCTACCGAAAGGGAGAAAAGCGCTTCCTTGCAAATGGGTCCTACGAACAAAAAGGAACCCAGACGGCTCAATTGAAAAATACAAGGCACGACTCGTTGTGAAGGGATTCAGACAAAGAAAAGGAATCGATTACGATCAGACCTTCAGTCCTGTCACACGCCTAGCGACTGTCAGAGCATTGTTGAGTGTCAGTGCTCAAGAGAACATGCATCTAGTGCAATTTGATGTTGCTACTGCGTTCCTCAACGGAAAGCTTGAAGAGGAAATATACATGCAACAACCCGAAGGCTTTAGCGACGGAACGCCTAAGGTCTGGAAACTTAACCGAAGCTTATACGGCTTAAAGCAAGCTCCAAGATGTTGGAACTCGTGTTTTGAGAGCATTTTACTTGATATGGGCTTCAAGCAATGCGAGGCTGACTGTTGTCTATACACTAAAGAAACAGATGGAAAGAAGCTATTGATCACGCTGTACGTAGATGACGGATTAGTAGCCGCAAGTGATGAAGACTTAGCACAATCGTTTCTTAATGATTTACGGAAACGTTTGAAGATAACGTCAAAGCCCGCTTCATATTACCTAGGGCTACAAATCGAAAGAGAGAAGGACGGCTCCGTCTTCATTAAGCAAGAAGCCTATGCAAAGAAAATATTGGAGCGTTTTGGAATGACAGATTGCAACCCTGTCACAACACCCATCGAGAAGGAAGCTACGACTATTCAATCAGGGAAAGTCGAATCCGAAACCGTGAAGTATCCATATAGAGAAGCCGTCGGCGCTTTAGCATATTTAATGGTCGGAACACGTCCTGACATTGCATTTGCAGTGGGTGTTGCCTCCCGAAAATTAGAATCCCCCTCCAAGGAAGACTGGCTTGGTGTAAAAAGGATTTTGCGTTACATCAAAGGAACATCTGCCTATGGAATTAGGTATGAACAGCATAAACCAGCAATACTCGAAGCATTCAGCGATGCTGACCATGGAGGTGATCGAGAGACCAGCCGATCTACCACAGGCGTAGCCTGTCGCTATGCAGGAGGTGTGATATCTTGGCTCAGTCAACGGCAAGCGTCCGTTGCTATCTCTACTACCGAAGCCGAGCTGGTAGCAGCCAGTGAAGCAGCTAGAGAGTTGGTTTGGCTAACCAGAGTAATGCAGGAGTTAACTGAACTCAAGCATATTCCTGCACTATATGTTGATAACGAAGCAGCAGTTCGCTTGGCGCATAACCCAGAATTTCACAAGCGAACAAAGCACATTCGAATTCGACATTTCTACGTACGAGAGCAAGTTGCTGAAGGAGCAATGGAAGTCAAGAGAATTGGCACTGCAGATCAGTTAGCTGATATCTTAACTAAAGGACTACCACGGCCAAGATTCTCATTCCTTTGCCATGCCCTTGGAATAGCATTGAATAAGGGAAAGTGTTAAAGGAGTTTTGTATTCGAACTATTAACTTGTGCTGTGACCTAGGTATCTCATTGAAAAAGAATATTATGTCAGATAGGTATTATGTCATGTCATGTGTCTCTATATGAAAAGAAAAGTGCTATTATAATAAAAGGTGTTATTATTATCGAATTATCATTCTCCTGTGTCCTAAGGCGGACACCATTGACGCTCTGCTTGGTTCAACAACATCAAGAATATGCTGTTTTTATAGTTTGTTTTCTCAAAAAAGTAGCTCCACAGAGTACTACTGCCTTATACACATCGACAGTCCATTTATTGAACATTGCAATACTGCTACTTCCATAGACAAAAGAGGAGATCTTCATAAAAAAAAGCTTGAACTAAAGTAACCTACTCTAATCACACTCTAATCACAATTGTTAGATTCATTTGGCAAAAATGTTTCATTAGAAGGATTATGTGATTTATTGATAACTGTAAATGAAAAAGGACATTATATTTTACCTAAATAAGCACGTACATATGACTTACTTCAATGTGACGATGTGTTGTGAGCCTCGAAAAGTGAGCATCGAAAAAGTACAAAATGGCGATTTTTCTGGAGAAATATAGAATTTTGATAATAGTATTTCGGCGACAAATTTCACTAGAAATGCGTTGTTTTTCATGTCAGTGAATTCTTCGGTAAATGGTGAATAGTAAGCGCTGAGTAAAAGTAAAAATAAAACAAAGTAATTGACAGAAAACATCATCAATGCAAGAAGAGGTAGAAAAAATGGGTTCCCTACTTGTCTGCGAAAGTTGATGATTCGATTTTTATTATATCGAACACGATGTGTCGATAATTCAGTAGCGCGATGTTTTATCCCATCGATGCTTTATTGGTGCGATGTAACGTTTGTCCGAAAAACCCTGTTGCGAAAATCTCAAGTGCGATTGCTCATTAATTCGGAAATTTATTAGCTCGATATTATGTTGGTTCGAAACGCATTACTGTACTCTGTAACCTTCTTTAGTAACCCTGGTACCTTATTTTGCATCATGGACATTTATGAAATTAATTCCTTTTATGCTTAAAAATCAAACCACTAGACACTAAACTAGTTTCTAATTAAATAATTTTATTAATATTTTTAAAATAATATTTTATATCTTTTTAACGTTTGCTAAATTCTGGCTGCAGGCGTTTCAGTTTAGATAAGGTATGTTGGTAGCATAAATGTGGGTAGGCGTAAAAAATGTTGACATTTGCATCTAAACGTCTCATATTTTGCTTTAATCAATCATTAATTTGTGAATAATTGTAATGAGCGGTTTCTGTTGCAACTATGTCGGACAATGTTATCAAAACGGAAAAGTCTAAATGCGGAAACGATATAATACTTATTGATGGATATGAATTAATTTTAAATAAACGTGTGGATAAGAAATATTATTGGTGTTGTGTGTTCAAAAACAAAAAACAGTGCAAAAGCGGCATGATAACGGAGCTTAAAGAAAATAATGAGCACACTGTAATCAAAGGTATGAGTGAACATTCACACGCCCCAAACGCTGGCATGTAGGACTCGACTATTCTTAAAAACAAATTAAAGAGGGATGCCACTACTAGCAATGACGGTCCTGCAGTGATCATCCGAAATAATTTAGAAGCTGTGCCGAGCACGAGTGCGTGTAGTCTTCCTAATAAAAATGCTTTACGACAAATTGTCTACAGAGCAAGAAAAAAATCATTTCCAAAAGAACCTTCTACTTTGGAGGAAATAGATATACCTGCTGAATATAAAGTTGAAGGTGAGTCTTTTTTGGCACGGCAAACAAAATACGGTGATAATAAATGCCTACTTATATTTTGTACTCAGCGTAATATACAAATTTTACGTGATTCTTATCTGTGGATAATGGATGGAACATTCTGTACTTGCCCAGGACTCTTCACTCAAATTTATAGTATACACGGGATGGTTGGAGATGATATTGATAGCAGAAAAACAGTGCCTTTGGTGTATTGCTTTTTAGGAGATAAGACTGAAGAGACTTATATGGTGATGTTTAAAGAACTTTTGGCATATGCTGAAGAATTGCAATGTGAATTGAACCCACAGCATATACTTACAGATTTTGAAACGGCTGTTATAAATGTCGTCAAGATATATTTTCCTGAAGCTATTCATACAGGTTGCCTTTTTCACTTGGCCCAAAATTTATGGCGGCAAATACAGAAGTCAGGTTTAGCTTCAAGGTACGGGAATAACAGCAACTTTTCTCTCCAACTTCGCCACATAGTAGCTTTGGCATATCTTACTCCTGAAGAGATACCGGACGCCTTTCAACTCCTTAAAGAAGATGTTTTACCAGAAGAAGCAGAAGCTATCATAAATTGGTTCGAGATATATTATGTACAGGGAAGGAAAAAATCACAAATAAAAGGGACAAGGTTATGTATCTCACAAAACCCACCATTATTCCCACCACATTTGTGGTCCATACATAGAATAAATGAGCTTGGCCTGCCAAGGACCCAGAATAATGTGGAGGCTTGGCATAGACGGTGGAACTACTTACAAAATAATAACCGCCATGGCCTATATGCCACTATACGGAGCCTTATAAAAGAGCAAATAAGCACTAATCAAGCTATTGGAAAAGCACACGCCAGCGTTGATAAAACTCCGCCTAAAAAAAAAAGAAAAGCGCTATCCGATTCTATTGCGAAGATTTGTGCAAACCGTAATAACATGGAGCTTCTTGCTTTCCTAAGAGCCATTTCTAATCATATAGAATTGTAATAACAATAATGTAACAGTTTTTTTTAGTTACGTGAAAATTATTTTTTATTTACCATTAATGTTCTGTTTATTTCTTGTTTTATGATAATTACCTACCTATGTTCGAGACAATGATTTAAGAAGCCCTTTATGATTTGTAAAGTTTTTTTTTATTTGATCATTAATAGAAAATATATAATATTCTTTCAATAATGGGCTCTACTCAATAATCATAATTAGAAGATGATTTCTAATATTTTTTGTTATGTTTTTGTGTGATTTTACAATACAATTACATTTTAATGAATAAGTACTTTATTTTTGAGATAAAACTTGGGATTATGATAAATATCTGTACAGGACAGTACTATGGACAACAGTAGGTATGTGCTTCGAACCAACATACCATCGAGCTAATAAAGGGTAAGGCAAAATAAGGTACCCACCAGGGTTACTAAAGAGGGTTACAGAGTACAGTAATGCGTTTCGAACCAACATAATATCGAGCTAATAAATTTCCGAATTAATGAGCAATCGCACTTGAGATTTTCGCAACAGGGTTTTTCGGACAAACGTTACATCGCACCAATAAAGCATCGATGGGATAAAACATCGCGCTACTGAATTATCGACACATCGTGTTCGATATAATAAAAATCGAATCATCAACTTTCGCAGACAAGTAGGGAACCCAGAAAAAATATACATTGTTTACTTTGTGAGGTTGTATAGTAAAAATAAAAAGCGTCTTTTCAATTCTATTGTGTCTATATTACTAGTTCGTTATCGAACTTTCTATATCAGCAATAAATTTCATAGGTTCCACACATTTTACCAAGTTTCCAAGACATTTTGTAACTCGTTGTCACTCGCGCTAATTTACACTGTTACGCTCGGCGTACAAGGGTGCAACATTTTCGGTTGCTCTGGCGTTCCAAAGGTTAAAGAAGAAGAAACACCCTCCCATGTGACCATTCGCTGTGAAGGCGTGGAAAACCAACGGAACGCCATCATTGGAAAGCTGGGATCCCTTCGGCCGTCCTGCAGTGACATCAGAGCACTGCTGGCTTTCTGAAAAGAGATAGGCTGGCTGGAGTGAGCTCACAGTTTTGCTACTTGCAATGGCCCAATCATGAGGCTAAGTTCGGAAACCTCGGTCTAACTAAGTAACTAACTTAGTGGTTAGTTACATCGTTAGTGAGCGCTATTGTTTACTCAAGAAGTAGTCATCTGATGTTGATACTGACCAATATCAGTGATCCAGTTGCGCCTCTCTCGACCCATCGCGGTCCTTTAGGTTCGACTTCCTCCTACACCGGCATCAATCTCAAGTCCTATCGATTGTAAGCTCCAACAATACCCCAAAAATGTTTTAACCCACAGGAGTTACCGTCGTCAAACGGCTCGGATGCGTATGAGACGTGTGATTCGCCGACGCCGCAGACGTCCGCTTGCTGCACCAAGCCGGGCCCTCGCGGCGGACACCAGTTGGTCGTGGACGCTACTACTGGTAAATACTTATACATAAGATATCCATAAGACGCAATCACTTATGCTAATCCCAAACTAGGACGCCCTATATCCAGAAAATGACATCATAAAATGTTAAAAAACCGGACAAGTACGAGACGGACGTCCAACCGTCTATTAACTTAATTCCGGAATTACTTACTGGAACATGGTCGGACTTCAAAGTATTAAGTAAAATAAATATTGTAGTCCCTACAACCCAACTGCAACTATGCGTTTGTATGTTTTCCATACTTTGATGTATCAGAATCCTTAGGTAAAGGGTGTGAATCGAAGCGGGCGATATCGTACAGCTGGAGACTCATTAGCACCGCTTATTAGATGCAATCCAATCAGTCGGTCCCTTAATGCTGAAGATCGTGGCCGCTATGACGAGGATGGGTGTAAAGTGCTCTCCATCTGGACCTGTCGTTCGCTCTGTGGACCGCCTGGTGAAACTTGAGTTTGGTTTCCTTGGTGATCTGGTCACACTATTTAGCGGGTGGTCAGCTGTCTTCCCCTCCACTTATAATAGATACCTAAAACAAAAATGTTTTCCCTAGGTACCCTGTATCTGTTCGGCGGCTGGAACGGTACAGAGGACCTCGACGACCTGTGGTCCTACAGCACCACAGATGACTGCTGGACTTTACTCTGCGCGCACAGCGGTGAGGTGGGCGGGCCTTCGCCACGTTCCTGCCACAAAATGGTGTTCGACCCAGTCCACAGGAGGCTCTATACACTCGGAAGATACTTGGATAATGCACAACGTCTGCCGGAAAATATGAAGGTTAGTTACCGACGTGTGGTCTTACAGCACCACAGGTGGCTATGGGACTTTACTCAGCACGCACAGCGGCGAAGTGAGCAGGTCCTCGCCGCGCTCCTGCCAAAATAGTGTTCAACGCCGACCACAGGGGTCAAATAGGTGGGACACTCGGAAAGTTTTGTGAAAATAAAATAAAGTGTTCTATAATAAAAAATTTATTAAATGTTTTCAAAGTACTCTCCACAATCCTCTATACAAAGTTTCATGCGTCTGAACTAGTTTTCGAAACACCTTTTTTCACCACCAGTCCGCCGCAGACACCTCGTTTACAGCCTGCTCGAATGCTGACAGCGCATCTTCCGGCGACGAAAATTGTATCCCTTTAGGCTGATTTTTAGGGTTCCGTACCCAAAGGGTAAGGGACTCCGCTGTCCGTCCGTCCGTCTGTCATCAGGCTGTATCTCATGGACCGTGATAGACAGTTGAAATTTTTCACAGATGATGTATTTCTGTTGCCGCTATAACAGCAAACACTAAAAACAATATATTAAATATTTAAGGGAGCTCACACACAACAAACGTGATTTTTTGCTGTTTTTGCGCGATATTAATAACGGCAACAGGTAGACGCTGGAAATATTCAAATGTTCTATAGATAATGAATGGTACGGAACCATTCGTGCTCCAGTCCGACTCGCACTTGGCTGGTTTTTTTTTGTTTTTGGGAATAAAAAGAAATCACACGGTGCTAGGGCAGGGCTGTGAGGAGGGTGACCGAGGAGTTTGACCGGCGTGCTGTGCAGGAAGACCCTTGTTATGAGCGCAATGTGCGCGGGCGCGTTGTCGTGGTGGAGCGCTTGGTCGCTTGCTGCTCACAACAGAGAAAACTTCTGCCAAGCATTGGTAGTATACCATTCGGTGTTGATTTCATTCTTTATTAGCATTCTTTGGTTCCGTAAAGGAATTGATACCAAATATCAAGTCAAATTGAAAAAGCTCCCGATCACAATCTTCCCCCGATTCTAAAGCGCTTTGGTAGGCGTTGATTCGTTTTTCAAAATAGACTTACAACTGGCCAGTCTCTCATACATAAAAACTTTTTTTCGCAATACTTTCTTAGTGGCCTGTATGAAGGTTAGCTTCAATTCGCTTACCTACGCTTTTAAATAGTACCTAATAATTTCGCATCCAACTATAGCGTGTCCATGAAAATAGAAAACCTGGTTTAAAGGAGCAACATTTTCGTTGTATATGACAGCATTTAGCATAATAGTACCAATTTGAATTCGCCGCTTTATTTGTTATCAGGCTTAATATTTTCATAAAATTTTATAGTGCGAAATTTTTCACAAAGGTTCCTACGTAGGTAAAAATAGATAGATATTTAATTAAGAAAAGGGTAACCTTAAGTAACCTTTTATGATTTTAAATTACATTCACATTAAATTGAAATCAAATAAACCAAGCCATTCAGAAATGTATAATCTTATTAGTGGTTCATCAATCATCAAATTCAGAATCTAAATATTTAACGGACTCGGCAATTTCTTCATCTTCGCGATCAGGTGGTATCAGATGGTTCCTGTCCCTATATTACGCGCACCAAATCCTGAGCAATTCCAATCGTCTAACTGTTAAATTAGTATGAAATTTTACAGTTAGACTAATTCGACTAATTTGGTGTTGTTATTTATAGGAACGAAGCTTAATCCCGCAGACTTTCTATCCGACGAATACTTTATTAAATTGTGTACCACTTTTCTTTCGCGCCTATGAATAATTTCGACATTTTAACGCACATGAAACTCACAAAAACTTTAAAATAGACCACTTTTGAACAATTGTCATTTGACAGATATCGACATTCATAAATGACGTTTAAAGTTATTGTTGCCAGTAAAATAAATTTGTTCCTCTGATTTTCCGCAATATGGCGAAGTTTTCTATTTTAATGGTCGCGCTTTACACGATCTGAATGTGACCTGTACATGTTCCTCCACGTCCACAGAGTGACCTGTACATGTTTTCCCCATGTCCACAGAGCGACCTGTACATGTTCCTCCACGTCCGCAGAGCGACCTGTACATGTTTTCCCCATGTCCACAGAACGACCTGTACATGTTCCTCCACGTCCGCAGAGCGACCTGTACATATTTCCCCACGACCACAGACACATATTCTCCCATGGCCACAGAGCGACCTATACATGTTCCCCCACGTCCACAGAGCGACCTCTACATGTTCTCCGTGGCGACGGGCCGGTGGTCCCTGGTGAGCGCGGACACGGCGGCGGCGGGCGGGCCGCGGCTCGTGTTCGATCACCAGATGTGCCTCGACCCCGACACGCAGACCGTCTACGTGTTCGGCGGCCGGGTGCTACCGGCCAACACGTGAGTGCAGTTCGACGCCTTATTGTATCGTAGTAATGCCGGAATGGAAAAACAAAACTGTAATTCCAGAATCAATTGTAATTTTGGCAATTTAAAATATCGCTCATTCGGGTTAACCACGACGTAATTGCATTTTTGCAAACATTTCGCCAATGGTTTTACAGAAATTAGATGGAATCAGTATATAATGCATAATGCGTCATTTGACTGAAATTAATAAAAATTCAATTGTATCGATGTTACCTCGTGTTTAACTTCCCCTTAGGAATCATCATCATCATCAGCCATTTGACGCCCACTGCAGGACATAGGCCTCCCTCATGGTTTTCCAAGTTTCCCGGTGTTGTGCCGCCCGCATCCAGCGACTCCCCGCCCCACCGTAACCAGGTCGTCAGACCATCTGGTGGGAGACCTGCCCACGCTGCGTCGTCCGGTCCGCGGTCGCCAGTTCAGAACTTTTTCGCCCCAACGGCCATCAGTTCTTCGAGCTATGTGCCCCACCCACTCCCACTTCAACTGAGCAATTCTTCGAGCTATATTTGTAACTCGGGTTCTTCTGCGGTTCTTTAGGACTATTATAACAAAATATACTTGGGTAAACTTAAGTAAAACCTATTTAGAGGCTAAAAATTCCACCCATACCGGGACCTGAACCCGCGACCTCTGGCTAACCGTGCCAGCGGTCTCTCAACTGAGCTAATGGGCAAGTGCATTTATACTTAGGTAGCTTACTTTTCAAAAGTGTAATTCCGTTGTTGTTATCGTGGATGAGCGATATGTAATTCACCGCTATGCCAAGATGCCTTTTTTTCTTTTCTTTTTACAGCAAACGCATTGTTATATACACGATTGATATGATGCTAGACAATCCAACAAAACATTTATACATGCCGATTAATCAGCCTATATTCGTCCCACTGTAGGGCACAGGCCTTCTCTCAAGGAGAGAGTATGGGCTTAATTACCACGCGTGCCCACCGCGGATTGGCGATTTCAAGCGCTGAGTTATGTGAATAGCTCAGACACTCAGGTTTCCTCACGATGTTTTCCTTCTCCGTTAGCGTGTGGTATTGCTACTATAACTTCACAATGCACATAACTTAGAAAACCAAGTCATAGGTACATGCCCGCACTTGGGATCGAACCTGGGTCTCTCGCTTCCGAGTCCGATGTTCTACCCACTAGGCTACCAACGCTCTTCTCAAGAGTCTTACTCTCAAATATAATTGTTGTTTGTATACCGCCGATTGTATACTATTAAGAACTAGATATTAAGTACCTTATCTCTGTAAATCATTGTTGAGCAAGAGTTATCAATCTAAAAATGGCATTGTCCTAAAAAAATAGGTTATGGTTTTTTTTTTTTTTTTTGAGAAAGTGGGTACCTATTTTTGAGAGCCTCTCTAATATTCCGATTTGAACTGCTTTAAGTTAACGTGTTACAGCGACGAAGTCGTGTGTCCACAATACTCGGGATTGTACGCGTACTACATAAACACGGACACGTGGCAGTTGCTACTGGCTGAGCAGCCGGAGGGCGACGACAGCTGCGTACAGCCGCGCGTCGGACACTCCATGCTGTTCCATCCGGTAAGCGAGATTCACTCCGTTTTTATACAGTTTATTTTGTAATTGGTGACCTCACCAACCTAAAACCACAGTATAATGAACACCCAGTAGGCCATCTTGGCCGTCCGCCGGATTTTATTACCTACGCTCGCTCGATCGGAGTAGGCGCGACAGGGTTGACGCGCTTGTGTTTTGAAATTCGATACTGCCACATTTAAATATTGTCGTCTCATTTACCAGGTATTTCGAGAGTTGTACGTAGATATTTATATTATGTGCTTGTTTAGTATGTATGAAGTCTAATAAGTGGTTTACTAATGTATTGCCAAAAATCGTTTCCCAAAGTATTACTTCCCAAACTATTTTCCGCAAATTATCACTTTGCAAAAAAACATTTCTCAAAACAACTTAAAGCAAATAAACAGTTAGCAAAGGTTATTATGGCAAGTTATTGTTTACCAAATAAATACTTGGTCAATATTTGCTTGGCTTGGAAATTAACCTACACTAATAATTTCGGTTAGTTTTCGGTCTTACATGTTCAACTTAACACGCTCCTACGCGCTCCGCTACGCTACGCGCTTCGTCGCAACTATATTTTTAGCATAATAAACGTTTGTCTTAATAAAACTTGACGCAGTAAAATTATGCGAAATGATAATTTGACCAAATGAATAAAATGCGAAATGAAAACTTGCTAAAGTTTCATTTGGGAAATGAAACTGATGCCA
Source organism: Yponomeuta malinellus (assembly GCA_947308005.1). Taxonomy (NCBI): domain Eukaryota; kingdom Metazoa; phylum Arthropoda; class Insecta; order Lepidoptera; family Yponomeutidae; genus Yponomeuta; species Yponomeuta malinellus. The sequence goes on from OX371013.1 coordinate 4,869,749, forward strand.
TAAGTTTATTGGGAAGTAAAATTTGGCGAAAAATACTTTGGCTAAACGGCGGTATCCCCTAATAAGTTGATATGAAATAATATGTCTAGTTTCTGCTCACAATGTAACAGAAAGTAGAAGTTTGTAATACATTCTAATGCAAAAAAGAGAATAAAAAAATTAAAAAAAATTAAGTGAAGTATAAACTTAGGTAGTCGTCTCCTGTAACTTCGCCTTTTGTACCTAACTTCGCCCAAAAAAATTAAATGGGAATAATATTTTTATTATAATGCCCATACTGCTGCCTGCTCATTGGTTGGTTCAATAATTTGTCTATGGTCCTATTGCGCCTCCATTGGTCAAAATCGGAACGGCCATTTTGTCAATATGAAGGAAAAATTCATAGAAAGCGTGTGCGTTTTTTTTGCGACTGCCAGCAAAGCGATCAATATTGAAAAGCACACTAAAAGTAAGATCTAGATACTTTTACAGTAGTTAACTTATGTATTAGGCTTTCTGTTGCGCAAATATTTGTGGGCTAGGTCTCAGTTGAAAAAAAATATCTAGTAAATATTGTTACCGAGGGTGCTTCCGACAATAACCTGCCAAACTTCGCCTACCTGCAGGGTTGTCACTTTTATGATTTTTTTTTCTCACAGAAAATTGTGACTTTTTGTTATTATATATTATCTATGTAAGAGTAATGGAGGTGTGTCAAAGATATATGACAGTATGTATAGTCTATTTCTAGTAATTTTAGTGTCTTGTCTATGTTAGTAAAATAGGTATTAAAAAGTCTAACATTTCTTAAAAAGTACCTGATTGTTCGACAATTGTTGTACAAAGTACAGTAAAGACTGTAAAAAAGTGTGTTTATTAATAAATATAATTCATGTTTTTACATTCGGTTTTATATTTCCTATAGTTACACCAAAAAAAAAAAACATTTAGTGATAAAATATATCATAGTGACACAATTTTTTTTATTTTTAAAAGTGACAACCCTAAAGTTTGTTCCTACTTTCGAAAAAAGCCGTCCTAACTTCGCCTACCTCCAATAAAAAAAATAAAAGATAGGTTTATAGTAGTTCCATTATTATATAATGGTTCTAAATGTTTTTCAATGCAATTGGAAATTTTTCTTTGACATTAAATGTATTTTTATAGAAAATACGCAAAGCAGGCGAAGTTAAGATTTGCTCCCAAACTTCGCCGTCCTTTTTCAAATGCAGATTACAAGCTGATTGGCTAATATCGGTGGCTTAACACACGCACACTAGAAAAGCGCTCATATTTACACAACGTGGTAGAAGAAAGATAGCAACGGACTATCTTAGTTTGGCGGGAAATTTAAAAAATATGAAAATTCGAGCCAAAAATAGGCGAAGTTACAGGAGTTAACTACCTTAAAATAGGTAAACCAGATTAGTTTGATGTTCGGCAGTTTCCTCAAAATTCTATGCGCATCAATATAGGGTTCACATTTGTATAATTATTGTCTATACCGTATTTTTATTTCAAGAAATTTTGCAATAAATAAATTACCTATTTCAAAAAAGGAGGTTATCAATATCAACTATAATACGGATAAAAGCTTCCGTACACCGAGAAATATAGTCTACTTGATTTCGACATTTTCGTCTAGCTAGCCGATCCGACGCGTCGTCCGTCTGCACTCACGCGCGGTGAACACCGGTCTGCCACCGAACCGGAGCGGACCGATACCCTCGCGTTTCGTAGTTATGTATATTGTATAGGCGCGTTTCGGACGTTAGTATGAAGATGGGTAACTGTTCTTATTTAAACTGTGCTAAAACACAACCCAAAAGGAACCTTCCTTTAGCTGGACTAAGATGACATGCGTAGAGTCAATCAGCCGTAGGGCGACGAGAGGTGGTGCAGCCGCGCGCATCGCCCTCCATGCTGTTCCATCCGGTACGCGACTTTCACTCCGTTTGTATAAAATTTATTTTGTAATTTGCTGAGGTTCCTTCAGCTGGACTAAGATGACATGCGTAGAGCCAATCGGCCGAGCGCAGAGGGTGATGAGGGCAGCGTGCAGCCGCACGTCAGACACTATCCTGTTCCATCCGGTAATCTTCATTCCGCTTACATGACATAAGCAGTCTTATATATTCACCTTTAATTTCGATCTCTCAACGACTTTTCTATCGAAAACGAAGACATTGATTTGTTCTCCGATAGAATTTCCGTTATTCGCAAAACCGCATTTCCAAGTTTTGTGATTCGTTGTAGGCTTTACCGATGCAACTTATTACCGAGGTGTGCCCTCTTTCTTCTTTTATTCTTGGTTGTAGTTATTGACTGACCATATTGAAACGATGGAGGTCTTGTCGTATTTGTTTCTTTATGACCTCGTTGAGCACCGAATCGCGTTCCGAATGCTCTTGTGTATCTGGCGTTTCGTGTCACTGTCTCATGAGTTCCAGAGTCTTATTTGAGAGTTAGGATCTCATTGCGCTGAGTTCCGATAGACTCAAGATATTATGCTACTTGATTTTACCTCACTCCACTTCGAGTTCCGCGATCCTATCGTCGGCCCGCATTAGTCCAGCAATGGACTAATGCGGGCCGATTTATTGATATGTACATATTTACGCCCCCCTACATTATGTCTATAAGCCAACCAAATGACGATCAAGAAGCAACCCTTCCACCCCCGCCCCCGCCAGGTGCAGCGCCGCCTCTACATCTTCGCCGGGCAGCGCAACAAGGAGCACCTGCTAGACCTGTGGTGGTACGACGTCACCACGAAGCAGTGCGGCGCGCTGGCCGCCGCCGCCACCTGCGCGCCGCCCGCCGCCGGCTTCACGCAGCGCGCCACGCTCGACCCCGACACCGACGAGATGTTCGTGCTGTCGGTGAGTGCCGCAGTAGAGCGACCACTCTGCAGTCAGCAACGGGCGTCCTCTGGGCAAAGAGAAGTGCAAGCACATGTACAGTCGACGCAACATCGATTAATGCGTTACGGGCGAGTTCCCAACAAAAATGTGAAGTTGATCAGCTGCCGACTACTACATGCTGTATGCATCCGGCCTTTCACTTGCCCACTCTTGGTCTCTTCTAGCACCTTTTACCCCATCAGTTGACAGTATGAAATGCGTGTTCCCTCTGACTTTCGCCAACCCAGCTCTCAGCAACTCGCGTCCTGTCCGCAGGGCAGGAGCAAGGAGAACGACAACCGCGTGTACAACACACTGGGTATCTGACCCAGCTTGCTCATTCTTGGTCTCTTCGACCTTCTTTAACCTCCAATCAGTTTAGTTTTAAGGCTCCGTACACAAAACTGCGAACCGGCGCGATGCGAATTCGCAACGCAGAAAACTGCGACACGCATTGCTGCGATGCGATTTCGTGCGGCAAGGCTTTCCCCTTCCACGATTCGGGTGACCATTCGCATTCCTTCCTTCCATACCCGTATTTTGTAAACTAGGTCGTGACATGCACGCTCTTAAAAACAAGTGCTCATTTCTGTTAGTGCTAAGACAGGAAAAAGAAACAAAGAAGATTTCGGTTAATCGCAAGTTCTTGCGATGCGTCGCGCGCGCAGATTTTTACGAGGCGACGTCGCATCGCAGTTTTGTGTGCGGGCCCTTAATGGTTCCTCCCGCGTTCACCATCTCAGCACTGAGCAACGTGCGCCCCCTCCGCAGGGCATGAGCAAGGAGAAGGACAAGCGCGTGTACAACACGCTGTGGGCGTTCTCGCTGCGGCGGCGCGCGTGGACGTGCGTGTACCGCAGCGAGCGCGCCACGCCCGCCGAGCCGCGCCCGCGGTTCGCGCACCAGCTCGTGCTCGACCCCGTGCGGAAGGTCGGTGGACACTGGACGTGGTAATCCCGTTAGGAATAAAACACACCAACGCGATGGCGGTGGCGGTCCATACACAATACTGCTGCCGTAAATGATTTGTGTATGAACCGCCACCGCGTTGGTGTGTGTCATCCTTTAGTTGGGAGATTAACGAAATTAAATTATTAAAGGATAAGGACGGTCTCATTCATCCTTGTTGTCAGTTTAAATAGTCTGTTGTAGAGGGAAAAACGTAATCTGCAACACGATACCAATTATAGTACCTCTGAGAGGTGTTTTAGAGGAATCGTTTTATTTTTATAAAAAGGCCATTCGTTTTCAGAAAAAACAACGTTTATTTTCAGCGGCAAGACACAAAGTAATTTTGCATGTTAACCTCCTCAGTCGTGATCGTAAAAATAACAATTGAAAACCGTTGTTTTTTCAACGTGAGAATTGAAAAGGTTAAACTTTCATTATATGCAACCTATGACCACAGACAACACTAAACATCATCATCAACAGCCAACCGCTAAGTTTAGGCCTTTTAGAAAGGCGCCAGCACACACACAGCCACGTTCCGTGCCGCGTACGCCGCCAAACGCACACATAGGCGAGCTTCGCGTTTTCAATGGCATTCAGACGGGTCGCTAATGCCGGCCGGCCGCGTGAAGATTCATTCAAGTTATTAAATTATTTATGACCTGCACGCTTGTCATTCAAGATTGGCCCATCTTGGGCCAAATATATTGCTTTTGCTATTGGATATATGTTAATATATGGACATTGCACTTTGCGGAGCCCCTCGCATTCGCGCGCTCGCCAGTGTAGTGCTTCGCGCGGGCCCAAGATTAGTTTACTATCTTTATTTGTAGACATATTCTAATATATAAAAATCTCGTGTCACAGTGTTTGTCATCGAACTCCTTCGAACCGGCTTCACTGATCTTTATTAATTTTTTTCTGTATATTTGGTAGGTCTGAGAATAGGTCGCAGGTTAATTAATATGGCAAAACAACGTTTGCCCGGTCTGCTAGTAACGACATAACATTCTTTTGTAAATTCTATTGGAAATGCAATTTTGTTTTCTTTGTTTCGCTTTTAGCGATAAGTCAGATAAGCCAGCTATACTCTATCACTAGAGTTCTAATGTAATCTATCACTGCCTTTTGCCTAACTCAGATCCACTACCTGTTCGGCGGCAACCCGGGCAACCAATCCGTGCCGCGCCTCCGCCTCGACGACCTGTGGGCCCTGGAGCTGAGCAAGCCTTCGCTGGAGTGGGTGACGTCACGCGCCCGCGCCGCCTTGCGCGAGGCGCGCTACCGGGAGCTGGCGGCCGACCCGGACCCCGCCAACGCCGCTAAAGCCTTGGACTACTTGCGGAAGGACGTGCGCGAGGTGTTCGACCACAGTGATCCGGAACAGGTAAGTCTTTTACCTAGGGATTCGGGCTCGCACAGGGTGTTTACTATTTATTGTTACTGATAAGATCAGTTTTCAAAATTTAGGGATCTAATCTCCCCAAGTAGCCAGAAGCTGGAAGCCGAGCTGGAGGTGTGCCGGGGATACAATCTCTGGGCATGATCCGTTTATTTAAAACAGAGAAAGTGGCGGTATTTTAGTCGGTAAGAAACCGGGACTAGACTAATACACCCGATTGAGACGATACCCATACAAATGAACTTTTTCTTTGTTGAAATTAAATTTGTTTGCATTAATTTACATTTTTATTTGGGCCAATATACAGTTTCTTAAAGAAAACAGTGGTTTAATAGCTTTTAAAAATGAGGTCGACAATTTAGTCCAAATAAACATTATCGAACTCATTTAACCTATTGAATTACTGTTTTTATCAAGGAAATATATATTGGCGCAAATAAAAATCTTCATTAATGCAGACGGACATAATTCCAGTGTATAATTATGTAATTTTGAAATAATCATTCGTATGGGAATCGTCCCACAGTCGTCATACGATGTCACGGATGTTCGTCGTCGTCGGCATTATCTAAGTACCTTCAGGGTCGATCGTTGATTTTTTCAACCTCCCAGGTGGAGCGGTTCCAGAAGCTGGCGACGGTGCTGTTCGCGGGCCCGCCGCGCGCCGAGCAGAGCGCGCGCGGGCTCACGCCGGCCGCCAGCCGCCGCCTGGCCCGCCGCCGCGCGCGCGCCTCCCCGCCGCACGCCGCCGAGCTGGCGCGCTCGCTGCACGCGGTGAGTCCGTGTAAACGCTCTGTCGCCGGGCGGGTGTGCAGCGGCCGCCGAGCTGGCGCGCTCGCTGCACGCGGTGAGTCCGTGTAAACGCTCTGTCGCCGGGCGGGTGTGCAGCGGCCGCCGAGCTGGCGCGCTCGCTGCACGCGGTGAGTCCGTGTAAACGCTCTGTCGCCGGGCGGGTGTGCAGCGGCCGCCGAGCTGGCGCGCTCGCTGCACGCGGTGAGTCCGTGTAAACGCTCTGTCGCCGGGCGGGTGTGCAGCGGCCGCCGAGCTGGCGCGCTCGCTGCACGCGGTGAGTCCGTGTAAACGCTCTGTCGCCGGGCGGGTGTGCAGCGGCCGCCGAGCTGGCGCGCTCGCTGCACGCGGTGAGTCCGTGTAAACGCTCTGTCGCCGGGCGGGTGTGCAGCGGCCCGCCGCCCGGGGAGTTCGAAGCGGAGCGCTCGCTGCACGCTGTGATTCGATGTAAACGCTCTGTCACTGTGCCGGCCACCGCCGCCTAGATGGTTTGAACCGCGCACACAGCTGAGCTGACGCGGTGAGTCGCGGTTTAAGAAGAAGAAGAAGAAGAAGAAATATATAATAATAAGGGATAATCAAACGAGTCCCATATAAATTTGGTTAAGATCTGTCGATGAGATCTGTGCGAAATTTTCTTTTTAGTATGCGTTTTTCATCAAGCGTTATTTAAAACAATATTAGCTATTTTGAACTACGGTTAGGTTAAGTAATTAAACTAGGGTCCAGGTCGACACGTGACGTATTATGTGTACCGCGCCTTTACTTTACGACTCGATGGCGATTTATTCTAAAGTCGGCGAAAACTCCAAACGACAGGTCCTCGGCGCGGACGAGTCCGTCCCCGAGCCGCCGCAGCCGTTCGAGGAGGTGCCGGAGCCGGCGCCCGACACGTGGGACGTGTGCGACCCGTGGGACGTGTGTGACACGTGGGACGTGTGCGACGCGGGCGACGCCGCGCCGCCGCCGCCGCCGGACCGCCGCGCCGCGCGGCTCGCGCTCTACGACTCGCTCTGCCAGTACTTCCGGCCCAGCGTCGTGCCGCCGCAGGCCGATATCACGCAGCTGGTGACGCTGTGAACGGCGTCAACAGGTTCTAGGTCGGCGGCGAAAGATTTGTAGTCATAATGTCTATACCTATGTCGCCCGTGGACGGATCGCCGCCGGAGGCCGATATCACGCAGTCGGTTACTCTCTGAGCAGCTCTAAAAAGGCCACGCCGACGGCGCATGACGAGCGCGCCACGCGAGTGACGCTCGGTGCCTCACTGTGTCGATACTTTACATATTTTGATTGATCTGATTGTTGTATTGGGCCAGCAACTTCTCCCCTTTATAAAGTCGTCCGATTTAACATAGACATATTTTGACGCTTCGGAAGCGTTAAAATGGATAACCCAATGACGTTGACGGTTTTGTAATAAGAGGGCAGGTCGATTCGTGATGTAATTTTTTGTACCACGCCTTCACTTCACGGAGCGGCGGCGAAAGAGATGTAGTCACAAGCTTGTTGATACCTGGCACACGTGATGGATGCGATACGGAGTCATCGCCGCCGCCGGCCGACATCTCTCAGCTAGTCATATTGTAAACAATCGCTCAGCGCTAAGAACCAGAAGCACGCCCGCGGCAATGGCATGAAAATATTCAGGCCATAAAGTGTTTTATTTTAATTCTTTATTGCACTAATTGACAACATTTCAAAATAGTAACCCGGATATTTTAATAGCTTAGCTGAAAGTAGGTAAAAACCTAAGGGGTTTGCTTTCAGGCCATTTCCAAAATATTGATTATTTTATTTTATATTAATTTTTAAATATTATATTCTTTTTGTTGCACTAACCCGTGCTGAGGACGATTTTAAAAACCTATTTAGAGGCTAAAAATTCCACCCATGCCGGGACTTGAACCACGGTGAGCCAGAGGTCGCGGGTTCAAGTCCCGGCATGGGTGGAATTTTTAGCCTCTAAATAGGTTTTTAATATATATATTTTTTTGTAAAAACCACTTGTGGGCTGCAAAACTCATGAGCCATTGCCATAAAACTTTAAAAAACAAGAGGCAAGCAGTGTTGCCGTACAGAGAGAAATTTCCCTTTTGAAAGGAATTTGGGCTCGAGATGCGAAGAAGGGGAACGTTTCCCTCTCGCATTAAGACGTGCAGCTTTTGTTCCATTGATTTTAAAAATAATTCACTTATTAATTATCTATTCATACATTTATGTTTCATAGGTAGTGCCATTGCAGCTGGAACTATTCTGAATGGCGTATCTATTTCAATTGGGACTTTTTTCTTGTACGGAACCCTAAAAAACTACCCAAATCATACTGAATAATTTTGAAGAAGAAGTAAATACATACATACCTCTATAGCTTACGAGACGTGGAAAACTAAAACCATCAAAGTGGCAACACTGATGTCAACGCGTCAAACAAACAAACGTCAAATTCACAGAAAGATCACAGATTATATTCGTATGTCATTGACAGATGTTTTTTTTTACTTCTAGGCAAAGGTATTGCAGCTCTTCAGCCCAAATCCTTGATATTTGAGTTATTTTCAAAATATCTCTAAAACGAAGGAACAAAAAAATATATAAAAGTTGGTTTACAATGGACATTAAAATTTTTCACTCGGCTAGAAATGAAAACATGTAAATTACATCGTAAGGGCGTTGGTCGCAGTGTCCCATCGCATTGCAGCGCTAAGAAGTACATTATGGTGTGAGCATGGTGAAGCGGAGGATGGAGCGCTGTGTTATGTCTAGTGTGAATGAGCCATGTGTGACTAGGGGCAAAGACAAGAATTTTGAGCGGCTGCAGATTCGTTTCTAGCCTCGTCAAGGAGCTCAAATATTGGTAACAATATAAATACGTATTATAGAAAGTGTATACGTATGGAGTCCCGTACTGTCGATAGGTCATAACTAGTTTTAACAAGAGAAGGGGTCTAACATATTATTATAGGTGGCTGCTCACAAAGACTTCTCTGAGCATCGTAATTTATTTCTTCGTTGTATGAACGTACATTAGGGCCTTTGCACACCACGTAATATTTTTGCACGACGACGCGCGTTTTTGATGAGCGCGTCATCAACGTGTATGAGGAGGTTACAAACGCAAGGATCATGTGCAAAGGTTACAACATACCGGCGGCCTTGGGTTTGTTGAGCGTCCTGATTGCGTTCGTCTCAGCGCGCTCAAAAAACGACGTGTGCAAAGGCCTTTATTTTGCCCGGCAATGTTGTTGTCAATAAACTCCTAAAAAAAAATAGCACTATGTTAAACGTCATATTACAATTCAACTAAAGTAAGCAGTAGGATGACTGGCTAAAAATTCTAAGTACCAAGTAAACTTACTTAGTATGCTGTAAAAATACTTATGGTTACAACCGTATGTTTCTTGTACACTGCCAATAACTGTCTGAATATCAAAGTTGTTTAGACATTGGCAGTCTATGTTTAACGAAGCTAAAATAAGTTTTACGTATTTATTGTACGTAGACTTTTATGATAATGAAAAATGCTTAGAATTATGTAATCATTGTACTATTTAATACCATGAGCCACGTGTATACTATTTTAACCCTATTCCAAATATATTAGGTTAGGGCCCTTACACACAGCGTTTTTATACGCGAAGATGACGCGCGTTTTCAGTGCCAGCCAGTTTGCCTTTGCTAACGTCCACAAATCAAGTCTAGCGTTTGTTTCGATAAAAACGCGCGGCGTCACACAGTAGGCCGAAAATCACGTTTCATAGACATTCAAACTGACATGTCTTAGGTGACGCTTTTTTTGCTTGGATGTGATTGAGAATACTTGCTATATGCCCTACATGATGAACTTTCAGGTTTATAATCGTAAACAACGCGCTCAGAATTGAAAAAAACTTTGGTAAAATTTTTAAAATCGAAGGAAAAAAAAACGCATTGACCGCAACATGAAGTATGCCAAAAAATCCTAAATAATGTATATATTAATAACCTCAGAGGATATTAGGCGCAATTGTGCGATTACGGAGATATCATAATTTTTTATGCCGACTCCATACAAAGTTTTTCGAAAAAAATTCTGAGCGCGTTGTTTACGATTATAAACCTGAAAGTTCATTATGTAAGGCATATAGCAAGTATTTTCCATCACATCACAAAAAAAGCGTCACTTATGACATGTCAGTTTGAATGTCTATGAAACGTGATTTTCGGCCTACTGTGCGTCATCGCGTCTGTTTTTTTTATGTCGACGTATCTGTGCGACGGTCGATATAAACGCAGTTTCCCCAATTTAGCGGGGTTTCTATATCCTTACGCGAAGACTCGCTTCTCTATGTCCTTATTCATGCGTTTGAATGGATACAAATGCAACAGTTAGCTTTTTGCACAATTACGCGCAGACAAACGCGTTGACGAGAAATCGCCGTCTGCAAGGGTCCTTAAGAACTCATCCGCTTTCAGTGTACTTACTGTCTACGTTCTTCTAAGCAATAATATAAGATTGTCATTAGTAACTTGATTAGGTACACCTCAATTCGAGAGGTTTGCTATGCTTCTTTTAAACGCGACCTAACACGATGCAAGATTATGAGTGGGTCGAAAGAAGTATCTTGCAAAGAAATCGATCCCATTTTACAAAATTAATGTGTTGGAAGGGCCGATCACGCTGTTACCTCTAAAACGTTATCCGACTGTGATATACGACGGAATGTTATAGTCACTAGTGTTTAAATTGCCAAGTCTTAGGGACTTTGAACACTATTCTGCTCCGAGTTCGGATTGCTGAGGTCTTAATTAACTCTGAAATAGCAAGGTTTCTATGAACGCCTTTGGTCATCCGTACTCGGGTCAGAAGTGTGCAGCTAGTCTTCTCGTGTTGTTTGTAAAAAAAGATGTTTCATTGTAGTACCTACCCCCGTAAATTTTATTGCCATTAGAGTAAAGCTATTCACTGAGATTTCATATTTATAAAAAAGTACTTGCCATGATTAACTTCATTCCGGATTCAATTACTTTTTTTCCGCTCTGATTCGCAGAGCTTAATCATGGTGAGTAGAGACTGAGCACGCGTCGTCGGTTGCTCGTCTCTTCTTGCCATCTTCATAAACCTGACATTGGCAGAATCCTAGGGATTTCACAGAAAAAAATAATTGAGCAATACTTACGGGGACTACGCATACATATAGGTGTAACAAAAGATACTAACTATTTAATCCAATAGTGAGTGCTAAACAGCTTCTTATTTATTCTGTATTTCGCTTCTTTTCAACCGACTTGAAAAAGGAGGTGGTTCTCAATTATTTTTATTCACGAGGAGGTAATCAGCTCTTGACATCTTTTGTTATGCCTGTAAGCTAGATAGATTTCCCCATATATTAGTTAGGCATATACGGGTACCGCGTGGGTGGAATGGAAGACCGCATTTAGTTTCGATGTTTACCTTGGTCCTAAGTTGCTCGCTATAAAATGTTTATTAACTTTAACATAATGTTACTGTAAATATAACAAAGACATTGTAAAAACACAAAGGTTTCTATTCATGTCCTCTGATAGTTAGGAGGTACACATTTTAGAAACTAGCTGTAATGGTAATGTTGAAATATTATTCAATTGTTTTTTATTACTAGACCTCTGTAAATACGCGTTTTGTAATAAGTAATGTATTTAATAATAATATGCAAATTTGTACACTCATTCACTGTACAAAATAAAAGTTATTCATTCTTAAATGTGGTTTACTCTTATGATTGTTCTTTTAATTTTGTACCGCATGCCTATCAGTGTAGGATTAAGTCAGCGCGGGGCCGGTTGCAAATTCTATGAAGGGGCCATTGATTTGCTTTAGATTATCAAGTTTATGGTATTAAATAAAACAAACTTTTCTGGATTTCGTAGTACCGAACAACGAATAATACTAATTCATATCGACCTCTGAGCAAATCGTATTCAATATTCATCTAAGTGAGACGATTAAAATGTTTTTGGCTCACCTAACTGATTTTTTGCACATTTTAATTATGAGAAATAACTTTCACCTCTGCTGGTGGTGGTCATGTGAGACAATAAGTAATTGCGCAAAGCAGTGCTATGTTTTTATCGGTCAGAAAGCGTTTGTGCGCGAGGCCCCCAAATGCGCGGGGCCCGTAGCAACTGCTACTGTTTTTCCGTGGCTAATCCGCGACTGCTACCTATATGGACTTTAGCCTGAAATCAAGATTGATTTATTATTATTATGTATACTCTTCAAGCATTATTAACTTTCAAATAAAAAGAGCTTAATTAAATATATCATTTATTATTTTCATACATGATTCTTATCAGTCATTGCGACAACACGGTGTGCCTTATAGTTTGAAAATAAATCCGCTCTGTCATGATATGTTCCCCAACAATGTTCATTAGATCTGTCGTAGAATGTGCTAACAAACTGTTATCAACTATCGGAAAGCTCGTGAGATTCAATTATTATGCAAAGACATGTAATCTGATGTGATTACACCACAAAGTAAATACAAGAGGCCATCTTCAACTGAAGGAAACAAAAGAAGAATGATTGAATTAAGGTGAACCATCAAACTGTGCAATTTTGATGTTGATTCAAAAATATGTAAATAAACTGATTGACACTGCTACAGATGAGAATGAATTTGCAATAACGATGGGAACATTCATGCGAGTTGTACAATACTTCAATCATGATGCAAATATAATAATAAAGTATGTAGCTGCTATTTAAAAAATAGATTAAAATTAATCTGTAATAAAAATAATCTTAATACTTTTCTTAAATACAAAATATAATCATATATGTATCTAATATGTCTAAGCGAAATTAGTGTTACTGAATAAATAATGAAAATAATATTTGGTTAATCGCTCATAACACCACCACCGGTGAGTGGCAGCAGACATCGAGCAACAACCGGCTCAGAGCAATAAATACAACAACCAATTCACTCCTGCGCAGCGAACCATAGGGGAGCAAGAGCGCCGCTCTGCGACGCAAGCGCAAGATAAAATACTACGTGATTTAATAACAATAAATCAGCTATAAAGTAACAACCATTGTAAAGTCAAAAGAAAATTAATTCACAAGATTAAAATAATTCAGAAAAATTGTCAAACTTCATTGCACGGAAAGTAGAACACAGTAGCATAATATGACGAGAATACAACACCATTTTTTATGGCCATCAATAAGGATGTCAATCTGTGCGCCTAGGTGAAGCCTTCACATGCAAGATGGTAATTTTAGGATTAAAAATACTTCAAAAAACAGACTCCACCAAATGCACGCAACGCAACACGGTGACTAGACAAATACATAACGATGTCTGCTGCTTAGCTATAAATGAAAAATAATACTTAAGTAGAAAAGAACAATACTAACGCTAATATTGGTAAGTTCATCGTTTAAGTACATGAAGTGTTCTACAATAGAATCTAAAAACAATAAATGCAAGGCTGTGGTCCTTGACTCAGCGCGCCGCTTGTGGCGGTTCTCAACCGAGGCCGAGCGCGCCCGTTTGAGCTACGTAAATAAATTATGCTACATCATAAATATTGCAAATCAAAATTTCACTACAAGTCTCAATAGAATCCTTGAAAGATAGGATGATTAACCTACTAAGTATACTTGAAGGTTAATGTATATCTAATCTCTAAATCTAAATCAGTATAAATACCTACCTGGGCCGAGCGCCCTCTACATGGAACGGTCGAGCTAGCCTACGCCTCGAGACTAATAGAGAACAACTAATCGGTCTGTTACACTGCCCTTATCACATCCAAAATATCAGAGAATCAGAATGTAACCAACACTTTTAAATCTTTTTTTGTAAATTTGTCTTATTACTTAGAATACCGGTCGACCGTGAGCACTGTCTTTGAGCAACTGTCAAACTATACTTGAGTACAAATAGTCTCTTTCAAAAGGGGGAAAATGAAGAGTATCGTTTTGTCGAGTCGACCGGCTTCGTGGACAAGAATTGGACGCGTGTGGCCGCGGCCACGGGACGGCAGTTAGCGCGTGCGCTACTTGGCTCGGACACAATTGAACTGCATTGAGCCGACCCCGAACTGGTCGGGGGACTGTGAGCGAGGCTACCGAGTCCTCACCGATGCACCCGAACAAAACTCGTCGGGGCTTTCTCACTTTCGAGCAGTTGCATATAAATAACAAAGTGTAACAAAACGTCACGGAAATACTACGAGTACAACTAGAACAAGATGGACGAAAGTATCTGGCAGAGGGCCACAACGTAACAAACATCAACAGATTACATAGTCTTTTTGCGCACTTAATGGATGGACATCAATTAATAATTTAGAAATTTTCCATTTGGACGTAAATATTCGTATCGAATAAGGGCTTCTATACTTTATATATATTATGGGAATCATAATTTCAATATAAATATTATCATAAAAAATAACATTGCACGTTACACATATCGAGTTCTGCTCTTGCGATTGTAAAATCGGACTTTGATTGCCGACACAAACTCGATCCAATCTCATAACAATTCACTTGATATATTCTTTTTTTTTGCGTAATAAAATACCAGCTCCTGATACAAAAATACATGCTGAACGATCGTCGCACGGCGTGCAATAAGGAATTGATCATCACGATGAGGAAATTGATTATCAAAATATCTCGTTAGGTCACAATAAGAGTGTGTACATAAAAATAGACAATGCAACATTAAAATTTTGCATGGAAATAACACACGGCAAGACGTGCTAAGTTAGAGGTAACTAATAGATAATAAACAGCGGGTCACAGCCCGGGATGCAATGATATCCTATGGAATCAACAGTAAATAACAACGTCAACCCCTGCCGACCGCTTGGTCACACTTCACACATATTAAAATCAGTCAAATTTAATTTTAACACCAACCATTTAATTTATAGGGGGGCTCCCTTGACCGTTTGTTTCTTTTTAATTAATTTCATTCACGTTGTCAGTAGCAAGATTATACAGTATTGCACAGTTTGACGGCTCACAGAGATGTGAACAAGAATGTTTAATCGATGGACCTGTAAAATCCGAACTGACAACACGTATAGAGACGAAACTAACTTCGTCAACGAAGCCCCTCCGCCTTATTATACTGGTACATCAATTGAATTAGATTAAAATTTATAAAATGTATAAATAATTTTTCGTTATTCTAAGAACCACGATTAGAAAAAATGTTTTAATCATTGCATCTCGTTAATTACGCTTGCGTCACTATTCTGAGACGTCGCCATCTTCCCTATCCTGCACGTTCATTAGACCTTAGGTCCGAAAACGTTTGCAGCATCCTTCTAGTCATAATGTCACGGATCGCTGGAGACACGACCATATCTCAGCAGACATGCACCATAAGCAGATTGACTTATTACGACCATCCTCACCTGTTACGACTCAGTTATTCAGCTGTAAACAGCCTTTGAGACACTCCAAGAAGTACATTAGGCTATAAATTCGTAAAGCTCTAGCAACAACAGAGTACGTTCGTGATCTCAGTGTCCTTCGTACGTCAAAACACATATTCCCAACAGCGACACAACATACTTCTCCACACAAACGCTAAACAGGTACACCGAGACGACCCCACTCCCATTTGTAGATGAGCTAGTGGAAAGTTCAACGCGGGTCAACCGTTGTCGTTAAATTCACAGTCACGCCGCCGGTGGTCGCTCGCACAAATCGATAGCTGCCACAACATATCAGCTGCCAGTGAAGATCTCAGTGCGTGGAATTTGTCGCTGAACTACCAGTAGAAAGTTCAACCGATTTCGCTAAAATCACCAGCATTGGTGAGTCACGCACGTCGCCGCCACGTGTCGGATTGGATTTAGCATAGCTTGCGACGACTGCATTCCCGCCGCACCGTCGTAATGGAATGTCGGGCGGACAACTCAGCCGACAGTCGGTGTAACGTAGCGTACGGCGTCCGTACACCGGTCGAGTTGGAAAGTTCAAAAGGCGCCGCCCCACGCGGTCACAACTCAGCTGGCAGCGGATTTAGCGTAGCGCGCGGCGTCTTCACCCGGCGAGCTGCTAGATGGAAAGTCACAACGTCCGTTGCCTAGTCTCACACTGGCATAAGTCAGCCGGCAGCGGGCCGAAGCGCTAGACGGGGCCGGCGGTCGCGGGGGCGGGTGCGGGGGCGGCGGCGGCGGCGCGGGCGGCGGAGGCGGAGAGCAGCACGCGCAGCGCCGCGGCGGCCGCCTTGAGCGCGCGCAGCAGCCGCTAGAAGTCGCGGGGCCGCGGCCGCGCCGCCCCCGCCGCCTTCGGGACGCGGCGCGTGCGCATCTCGCGGTCCACCTGCCGTCGGTAGGATATTTATTTATTTCAAGGAGAAAACAACAATAAAACAACATAGAAAGACTGATAAACTGTAACATAGTAAACTAACGGCCTTATTTATAAAAACACTCTTCCTCTAAAGCACTCCTTCAGAGGCAGTTTATTTAATCTATGGATATGTCTTTTTCTTGCAAAATATCCACCACAGACTTTTTAATCGGCATCTGTCGAGTGTCGAGGAATCGTGTTTTTTTTGTTTCTTTTTAGGATACTAACAGTTTACTTAAACAGACAAATATTATTATAAATACATAAAAAAATAGAGTAAATAATTAATAAATACAGTTTTTACAAATAATACAATGGGTATGTGGAAAGGTATGTGTAACTTGCACCGGTAATTTATAAATTTGCCAACCACCGCCAAGATACTCAATACAGACACAAGGTACACATTATGGCCCGTTGAAATCGGTTGAGATCTTTTTCTCCTCTGCGCCAAACTAGACTGTCCACTGACCACTCACCCAGCCATTATACTGTATGATCAGTCGAAGCAACTGGTTGAGGTCTTCATCTCCTCTGCGCCAGACTAGATGGTGAATTGACTCACCCAGCCGTTGCATCTCCTACTTTTTGCCCAGTCGTAGTAGCTGGTTGAGGGTCTTCTCTGCATCAGAGAGGCACTAGACTAGATGGTCAAGCTCCTTCAGCCGTTGCGCGAGGGCTAACTTCTGCTGTACGGCCATTCGGACCAGCTGATTGAAGGTCTTCTTCTCCTCTGCGCCAGACTTGATGGTGAAGTGACCAGTCACCCAGCCGCTGCGTGAGTGCCAGCTTCTACTGATTAGCCAGTCGAAGCAGCTGGTTGAGGATGCTCCCTGCGCTCTACTCTAGCTTGTGCTGCACAGCCGGCGAAACCAGCTGGTTGAGTATCTTCTTCGCCTCTGCGCCAGACTACATGGTGAAGTGACCTCTCACCCAGCCGCTGCGCGAGTGCCAGCTTCTACTGTGTAGCCAGTCAAAGCGACTGGTTGAGCGTCTTCTCTAAATCGGAGAGGCACTTAGACTAGATGATGAAGCGACCGCTCACCTCCAGCTCCTCCAGCCGCTGCGTGAGGGCTAGCTTCTGCTGCACGGCCAGTCGAAGCAGCTGATTGAGGGTCTTCTTCTCCTCTTCCGCGCCAGATAGCGCTTGTGTCAGCTCGTCCACCTGTGTCACGTACTCCTCGCAGCGGGCCGCGAACATTGCGCGGAGACCTGGAGATATTCAATATCTTATGTGTTGCAAGGCTTGGCTTATAAAAAATGAACTTTTTTTCAAGACGAAATGTCTTAAAGCCAGCGCCGGTAGCATGACTCCATATCTCGCACGTTGTTCAATCTAACGTCGCTCATTTTGCTTACGCATTTAACCTACTTTTTCCCACTTCTGTATTGGCTTCAGGCATGATAAGCATTTTCCATTGTTAGGTAATCTCATAATATAATTAAGTTAGTCTATAATATATAGTCTATAGACTAAGGAAATAATTACCAGGAGACGGGCAGCAGCGTTTTCCTGAGATTTCAACCGCATACTGCGATCGCTAACCCTGTCTGCCAAGCGTGGCGATTATGGCGAAACCCTTCATGGTCAGAAAACCATGAGGGAGGCCTATGTCCTGCGCCACTGGATCGCCAAATGGCTTATGATGATGATTAGTAGTATATTGCTTACTAGAGGAACATTGAATATTGTGCTTATTACCAATATACATGTTCTAATACTTCAAATCAAATCAAATATCATTTAATCCAAAAAAGAGAAATGTACAAACATACATAAAGATTTCATACAGTACATTTAAGTGGGGAGACGAACTGATACCCTTGCTAGAGTAATATTTCAATCTTAAGGAGTGTTAGGCTCAAAACCCGTTATTATTAAGGGGTGACTATTAGGTTGCAATTTAAAATAGATAGGATGTGAGTTCCAACAGAGTTTACATTTCTGAAACAGTATTTTTTTTAGACATTAAAATATATATATAATATCGAAAAAGATTAATACTAATTCTTAGAAACTAACTTTTGGTGCGAGTTTCTTCTAATTTTACGTCACCTAGACTCAACTCAAGCGTAGCAGTGCTACAACTCTCTACAACGAGCCAAGTACTAGTGTACACACAATTCAATTTTAGGCACCAAAAGGAAGGAATACATTTTTAGGCACCAAAAGGAAGGAATACATTTTTAGGCACCAAAAGAAAACAACTACATTTCAGACACAAAAAGGAAAGAACTACATGTTCAGGCACCAAAAGGAAGAAACTACATTTTTAGGCACCAATAGATAGAACCTCCAGTTTCAGGCACCACAAGGAACTACATGTTCAGGCACCAAAAGGAAGAAACTACATTTTCAGGCACCAATAGATAGAACCTCCAGTTTCAGGCACCACAAGGAACTACATGTTCAGGCACCAAAAGGAAGAAACTACATTTTCAGGCACCAATAGATAGAACCTCCAGTTTCAGGCACCACAAGGAACTACATGTTCAGGCACCAAAAGGAAGAAACTACATTTTCAGGCACCAGCAGGCAAAAACTACGGTTTCAGGCACTCACTGGAGAATGTAGCGGCGTCTTCCTTCAGCAGCCGCAGCTCGTTCCGGAGCTTCAGCATCGTCTCCGTCACGATGATCTTCTCCGTCTCGTACTTGGACTTGAGGTTCGCCAGCGCCACCTGGTGAGACGAACGGGCCTTAAGTTATTGTGAAGGCTCATAAATACTAAAATAAAAACTTTGGCCTTCGCATCTACGTAATAAGATGATTTATACAGCCTCCAGTAGCACCATCACTCACACTAGACTCGCGCACGAAGGGTTTCGTACCATTATCTATACAACATTAGAATATTTCAAGCGTCTACCTGTTGCCGTTATTAATATCGAGCAAAAAATGGCAAAAAAAGCCACGTTCGTTGCATGGAAGCCCTCCTTAAATATTTATTTTATTATGTTTTTAGTATTTGTTGTTATAGCGACAACAGAAATACATCATTTACATGAACATTTCAACTGTCTTAACTATCACGGTTCATGAGATACAGCCTGGTGACAGACGGACGGACGGACAGCGGAATCTTAGTAATAGGGTCTTTTACCCTTTGGGTACGGAACCCTAAAAACTGGAGTATTCGATAGCTATTGTTAAGGCACGTTCAGCTTGCTATGGCTTTCAAACCCGATAGGCATGATGACAAATTTTGAAAAACTGTCCTGTAATATCCCAAAACGTACATTATTTACAATCTATTTCATATTTTTGGTTACAGTTAAGGCTTAACGGTAAAAAAATACATTTTAGATTTAAAATTACCACCGAAACGCTCGCCAATGTCAAGGCGTCGCTAGTGACGTCACAGTGCAAAATTAATCTGTGGTCTAAAACGTAAACACATCAATTTCGTATAAGTACGTTGTTACCTATGTCACAGATTGTAAATCAATATGTTCGGTTCTATTCTACGTTTACTCGCGTGTTCCTAAAAGTGACGTTATTCGCTATCCAACTTAATATGGCGGACAAAGGATTTTTGTTGATTTTAATTATTACAATAATGATCAATCCCGCTCTTAATAAAACAATAAATACGTGTTTCGTATTCCGCAATTCATCATCATCATTTTTACGCCCATTGCAGGACATAGGCCTCCCTTAATGGTTTTCCCTAACAATAAAGGGTTTTGCCATAATCGCCAAGCTTGGCAGGCGGGTTGGCGATCGCAGTATGCGGTTGGAATGTCAGGAAGACGCTGCTGCCCGTCTCCTGGTAATTTATTTCCTTAGTCGCCTACTACGACATCCACGAAATGAAATGGAGTTACGCTATTCTTGATTCGGCACCACACGGGATTATCCGCAATTCAATTATTGTTAAATAAATACATAATTTTAGTGATTTTCAATCACTGTCATCATGCCTATTCATGGTGTATAGGCACTATAAATAAAGAAGGACAAGAGTGACCCACCTCCGCAGTATTCTTGTTCGACTTGAGCACGGTCCGCAGGGTGGCAATCTGCTCGCGCTTGGTCGAGAGCAGCGACTTCAGCTTGATGATCTGCTCCTGCAGCTCGGCCACTTCCGTGCCGCGCTCCTCCGTCTCCATCACTGCGGGAAGATGGCCACCGACTCATTAAACTTTGAACATTACACACTTTATTAAAAAAAATATACTGAAAATAGACTTTTTCGTAGAAGCCGCCTCTTTTAGTACCATCGGTGGAGGCCAAAGGCCGAAACCATTGCTTAGCTGGAAGCGGCGGCATGCTGCCGAGACACTCGACCATTCAAGTACACTATTACATTAGGAACTTGCCGAGGACGGAAGTGGCGAGCCTTGGGGGAGGCCCATGACCAGTAGTGGACGAGCACGGGCTGGTTGATTGAAAGGGGAACATGCACTAAACCTATTATGGGAAATTATGTCAACAATTCAATAATTATAGCGTTAAAAAGTGTATTACTGAAGGATTTATTCCAAATGTTTTATTTCTTTACGAAATGTAACTTTAAAAAGTGACGTCACGAGCTTTTTATGAGCGTTTTCGCGCAAACTTTCAAAATTGAACTTTTGATTTGCAATAAATAAATGATTTACGCATATTTGGACTTCATTGTTTTAGATTTATTTAAGTAAACCTTAAATCTGTAACATAAACTAAAAAAATCAACTATGAATGTTCCAATGATGTATTTACAAGATAAAGCCCCCGTATGGCATGTTCTAGTTAGACCTGAGATTCCGCACTTAGCCTCATAGTCGGGCCATTGTATGTCGCAAGCGCTAAGGTATATAAATACCTCAGATACTAGGGTTTCCTCACGATGTTTTCCTTTACCGTTAGCGAATGGTATTGCTACTATACTTGTCGAAATGTAAGAAGCCCGTTTTGACAGCTACACAAAAATGCATTTTACTTTGGATTTACTCGAACAAATACATAAAGACACATACTCTGGCATATTATTTATCGCTCGAAAGAAAAAACAGATATTGTAGTCCGAAAAGTTACTCATACTTTGGATTTTTAATGTTTTTGATCTCAAACTAGGTTAGGTTCTATGGTTTTTGTAGCTGTCAAAACGGGCTTCTTATATTTTGACGACTTTACAACTTCACAAATGTACGTAA
Source organism: Yponomeuta malinellus (assembly GCA_947308005.1). NCBI lineage: Eukaryota > Metazoa > Arthropoda > Insecta > Lepidoptera > Yponomeutidae > Yponomeuta > Yponomeuta malinellus. Next base: position 4,891,259 of record OX371013.1, read on the forward strand.
CTTAGAAAACAAAGTCATTGGTACAGCGAACCCACGACCTCCCGAATGAGAAGCCGGCGTTTTACCGCTCCGCTACCACCGCTTTCCACGTATTACATACGAATAAATACTTGCAGGATAAAAATAGTTTTGCTTTTTTTTTCAATCTAAATCTAACAAGGAAAGAACGTGTTTGGGGATCGAAAACGCTACCTTCCGTTTGCCTCTGATTAAAATTACCCTTCAACAGGTTATGTTACGAAAATAATTAGTGATAGAGAAAAAAGTTACCTACCAAGGTTTTATATATCTTTTAACTTGGCGTCTCCAATGAGATTAAAACATTTCTTTGTGCCAAACCAAACATATGGACTGCATGAATGCATGCTATTATTTGGTCAAAGGATTGGCACTGTAAACCTTAGATGGCTGGTTCAAATCCTGCTTCGGTTCTAGAGTTTTCTTTCCATGTGAAACTAAAGATGTGCAAATCTACTGACTTAACTCTACAATGGACCGATCGTCTACTCGGAACATCATCAATGCAACATTATGGTCTACTGCAACAAAAGTAAATGGATATATACCTACCTACAATAAGTAAATTTCAACCACAAAATACTCAATTGCCTAGTAAAAATCAGACAATCTCTTACGTTCAATTCCCTCATCTTCTAACAATCACATGATATAATGCAGTATCAGAACAAACGACATGACGCTCGATTTTAGCGAGTTTTTGAAAGCGGCTAAGAGGCTCGGCTCGCCTTGCTTTATACACAAGCCTCTTCCGCGGAGCATGGCATCCCTCCACAGCGCGTGCAAGTTAGCTTCATTCCTGGGAGAATGGCCAGCGTTAAAATCAACCGTCGTCCTTGGACTTTCACTCTTAGGATATTTAATTATTGGGATTACTTTCTTTTGGTCTTTGAGCTTAGTCCACTCTTCTGATACGTACTTTTCATGAGAACTCACTTTGGATATGTGCTCGAAGTAATCTGTTATCTCTTTCACGGACCGAGGCTTCACAAAGCCCTCTCTGTCTTCGCTCTGAATATGAACGGATAAGTTGTGCAACTTTCGTCTCGTGGCCGCTTTAATTTTGTTATTACTCTGCTCTTTGATTCTCTTTATCGGATTGTTCTGATACGGACCTTTCGGTTTCCACGGGTGGCTGAATTGGGACACGCCTGGGAAATGGGAGGTTGGTTGAGGGGGGTCAGTGTGGCTTGCCGCGAATGCTACCACATTACAAGTTAACACTTTGAATGCTTATGTGTAATTTTTTTTTATTTGTCTGCAACTCTGTGACACAGTAGACAGAGTTTGGCCAGTTTTATTTTGTTTTACTGCAAAATATTGACTAACAAACATTCAACGACTTAACGGTTGTCCTGGATAGGTGGTAAGAGCATAGGAGCGATAGAGGTGATAGAGCATGGTAACCAGGGCCGCCTTCAGGTGAGTGAGCAACCTAACACACGATCGCGCCGGCGGCCTGCAATCCTTCTAACTCGCCCGCCGCGAGCGGCATACTGAGAGAAGAATGATGAGATATCATGAGCAGCCTATATACCTCCCACTCTCAGAGAGAGAGTATGTGCTTAATCACCACGCGTGCCCACCGCGGATTGGCGATTTCAAGCGCTGAGGTGTGTGAATAGCTCAGACACCCAGGTTTCCTCACGATGTTTTCCTTCACAGTTAGCGAGTGGTATTGCTACTATAACTTCACAAATGTACATAACTTAGAAAACAAAGTCATAGGTACATGCCCGCACTGTGGATCGAACCTGGGTCTCCCGCTTCCGAGTCCAATGTTCTACCCACTAGGCTACCACCACTTCGAGATAGCGCGCAAGTAAAACAATGCTAGTGGTCAGGCACCATCAAGTGACCACAGAGCTTCTGGAACTGTCAATCTAGGCGGGACCTGCAGTACCCTAAGCTGTTAGGGCAGTGTACTGACCAAGCTGGTATCAGTTGGGGAAGTCGACCGCGGTCTCCTGGGCTGCTTTGAGGCGGATGAACTGATCCAGCAGCGTCAGGCTGCAGGCCCTCCTTCAGTTGGGATATTGTACTGACCAGGCTGGTGTCTGTTGCGCGAGTCGAGCGCGGTGTCCAGGGCCGCCTTCAGGTGTGTGAGCTGATCCAGCAGAGTGTCGGCGGAGCGCGCGACCGCGCCGGCAGCCCGCAATCCTTCCAGTTCGCCGGCCGCTAGCGCCAAGGCCTCTTCCTCCACGGAGCGCCCCTCCGCGCCTGACACTTGAACAAAGACAATATAGTTGGGTTGCGCCTGAGAAACTTGTGCAAGCTGGTGTGAACATGAACAGAACGCGTAATTACCCGACTCGATGATCTAGCGGTAAAACATTTAATTGTGTTGCGACTGACTCACGAATCATGATTCGCTTGTAGAGTGGATCCGACCGGGATCCAGTCTAGCTCCATGGATCAAAGCGAAACTTGTTTCATTCACTGCTTCACTTTATCGTTAGTGATTCGTTAAATCGCAGACGCAGCATAGGACCTGATCGCCTAATCGCTGGACCGACGCTCTGAAGCAGATTTCCGGAGGCAGCTGGATGAGGAATAGCAGGCGAACTTGGTGAAAGCCCATATTCACTTAAAAGTAAGTAAAGTAAAGTAAAAAGTTCTTTATTAATAAAAAAGGTTACATATACAAACAGTTTACTGTGGTCGCCACGCTAGGTCTAGCCTGTGTTGTGGAAACCTTCGTATATGTTAACATAAAGAAGATTGGCGCATGTGTACGAAACATAATAGGCAAAATTTGAAAGAACTTGTTTAGAACTTAAGAATGTACCTAGGTACAGGTAATAACCTAAATAAGTATGTAGTTAGTTAACAATAATAGGAACAGTTCTATAAATTAGACAGGAGATTAGATAAATGCGTCCTAACTGAGAGTCGTAAGTTTCTGTTTAACTTAAGCATGGATGGTTAATTAAACAGGTGTTAAAATTAGATTCCACGATAAAATACAGTTTTCAGCTAAGAGAAAAAGGTATGAGTTAAAGCTACAAAGTCTCACCGCTAGTCTGTCCAGCGAGCTGTAGTAAGTACCTTTAGGGCTCTTTGCACTTGTTGGTAGATCTACGCTATTGAAAACGCAAAAAACTCACCGTCCGCCTGTCAACAGCCGTTGGGGCTATCTGTCGATGATGGTAGATGCAATGCGCAATGGCGATGTTACTACTCAAAATCTCACCGTCCGTCTGCCCGGCGTGCTCCAGAAGAAGCCGCTGCGGCTGCGTGCCGTTGATGGCACACACGTGGTGGTAAATCTGCGCCAGCGTCTCCGCCGCAGACGACAGCGCGGGCGCCGAAGTGGAAAGCGCGCGGCCGGCACCTGTAGAAAAAAAAAAGGTTATGAAGTGGCTCTTGAGGTAGTGGTTTTTGGGCATATGTCTATCGGAAATACGTAGGAATCCAAAAAGCTGAATACGTGCACTTGAGCGTAACATTGTAGTGCTCAAAAACCTGAGTACATACACTGTTACGTGCAGCCCAGCGCACTTGACCTCAGCCTCCACCCCACGACTCAGGACACTACCGGCTAAGCTTACCGGCTCGACATACCGTTCACAAGGTGCCAGAAATCCCACACGTTACGTTTCACTCGGTATTTGAACACGTTACAGTTTCTTACCTCCAGCCAGAGCCCTCAGCAGCTCGTTATCGGCCCGCAGCGCGGCGCACTTGACCTCTGCCTCCGCCACTCGGTCCGACAAGGTCGCGAGCTCAGCCCTGGCGATCGAGGCGGCGGTGGCGTCGGCCGGCGGCGCCTGGCTGTGTAACTCGGCCAGAGCCGCCGCCAGCTGCTCGAGCTCCTCGCCCGAGACTCGCCACCAGGTGAGCCAGCGGGCGGCGCGTGAAGGCACGCCGTCCGTCCTCTCGTCCTCCTGGAGACAGGTGACAGATTAGATGAATAATAAATAAATAAATAACTTCCACACAATACAATCACTCCACCTGGTCCCAAACTAGGGTACCCTGTGCTATGGTAACGAGGCAAGGACGTTACAAACATGAAAGTACATCCAGTCTGAGGGCATATGTATAAATGTACGGCGGCCCCCATTGGGAATCGAACCCACGACTTCTGTTTTGGTAGCTAAGCGCCTCAACGGCCAACGAGGTAGATAGATGGAGAACACTTTATTGCACAACCAGAAGAAGAAAATATAGATGGTTTCTTATATGTAAGTAGTGGTATACAATTGGCGGCCTTATCGTTTAGGGCGATGTCTTCCAGACAACCTTTGAATGGAGTGGATTGCGATTAGGTAAACCGCCGCGCAGTAACAGCCTACTCACTAGAGGAGCAGCATGCAGCGCATTGATGCTAGAGGAGACTCGTTAACCGCAAGAGCTACCTAGCTGAGGTGTGTGTGAACAGTGTACTCACCAGAGGAGCAGCGTGTGAGTGCAGCGCGTGCAGTGCAGTGACGCGGGAGGAGGCGCGCTGTAACCCGCCGCGCAACCGCGCCGCCGCCGCGCCCGCGCTCTCCGCCGTCGCCGTCGCCGAGCGAACGCTCTCGGAAAGCTGTTTCTGTATTGGACGACTCTGTTAACTTGGCCGTTTCATACCTACGGTGCTATGAGTAATAACTCTCATATGGCACAATCACTCGTCCGGTTCCCAAAATAGTACACCCAGGCGAGGATGTCACAGACATGGAAAAACGCCTAACCGGAAACCATTTGTACAAATGAAGTACGGCGGCCGCCATTGGGAATCGAACCCACGACCTGTTGTTGTTAGTGAAGTGTGTTAGTGGAGATGTACTAACATTGTAATTTGCTAACTTTCGTAAAAAGTAAAAAAAACATTTGCACACAAATATAAGTCGATATTGACTCGTAATTTAATCGGCCGAGTCCAAACGACTTCGAACTTATTCACAGTTACACAAAAAGATGTTTTAATTTAACCTCCTCAGTCATGACCTTGAAAATAACAATTGAAAACCATTGTTATTTTCAAGGTCAGGACCGAGGAGGATAATCCAAGAGGCCAGGTTAAAAGATAAATAAACGTGGTCTTTTTTCTCTACGTCTAATACTTTTCATGATATAACCCGTCGAGAACTCATTCTAGTCACGTGGTAAAAAAACGCGCCATACAAAGCGGACTACAACTATGACGTCACACCTAGCACGCCTTAGAATGTATGTAGCACTTATAAATATTTGAGTATAATAATATTTTTACGCACCTACAAAAAATTTATGTAATTTATTTTAATTTATTGAAAAAAATTATGAAAAATCTAAAATTAATAAGTTTTGTATTATTAGAGTACGAGTAACTTGATTTTTTGCATTTTATAGTAACCCGAAGAGCTTCTGGTTTTATTTTATAATTTTTCCAATGTTGTTATATGATTTCTATGGTATAAAAGCAATGTCACTCCAATCTAAGTTAAACGCAAGTTCCCCATGAAAACCATACTATCTCTCTGATAGAAGGCCCGTGCCTTATCATCATAAACAGCCTATATACGTCCCACTGTAGGCCTTCTCTCAGAGAGAGGGAGAGAGAGAGAGAGAGAGAGAGAGAGAGAGAGAGAGAGAGAGAGAGAGAGAGAGAGATTAATCACCACGCGTGCCCACCGCGGATTGGCGATTTCAAGCGCTGAGGGTATGTGAATAGCTCAAACACTCAGGTTTCCTCACGATGTTTTCCTTCACCGTTAACAAGTGGTATTGCTACTACAACTCACAAATGTACGTAACTTAGAAAACAAAGTCATAGGTACATGCCCGCACTGGGACTCGAACGTATATAGGGTACAAAAAAAAGTAACATTCATTTCTATTTTTGTCCCATCTAATGTAGAACTCACGTTCTCGTTATGCGCCTGCTCCAGCTGCTTCTCGAGGCGCGTGATCTCGTGCAGGTGCACCTCGGAGAACAGGTCGGCGTGGTGGTCGCCCATGGCGGCTGCCAGCTCACCCGAGCCGCCCGCCTCACCTTCCTCCTCCGTACCGTCGTCAGGCATACCTGGGGGAACCACCGCGATTCCTTACTTACGGTCTTATTCGTCCGTCACTTACGTAGGTTCTGACAGAATACCAGCGTCACGGGTTGTCAACCGGGAAACTGTGACAAATGCTGAGTCAAGAACCTTTTCTTGTACCATGGCACACAGCGTCTCCACCATAATCACTCAACCACTACTGTATGATTGCTTAGACTTCTTACTAGTTTTCTGGTTTTCCATTTTATTATTTGTAAGATTTTATGTGTATTGTGGTATTTGAATAAGTAAACGTTTATCAATTTCTAATTTCAATTATTTATAAAAACACGATTCCTTAAGACACCTCTCAGGGGCAGTTTATTTAATATGTGGTTAAGTCCTTTCCTTATAAAACTTCCACCACAGGCTATTTGAATTGGCGTTTTCATCATGTCATCATCAGTGTTCATCATCGAGGGATCATGTTTTTATAAATAATACTGTTAGCATTTACAATAAAAACAATTTCACCTATCTACCTACACTCTTCATCTTTCAGTTCTATCCATCCTAAGGTTGTCTAGAAGAGATCGCTTTTAGCGATAAGACAAGCAATTGTTCACGGCGAAACTTAGATATGTAAGCCTTGTAATGTATTTTGTTTTCTGGTGTGTACAATAAAGAGATCTAATGTAATCTCAGTTCTCCGATGACAAAAGGGGGTTTTGCTACTCGCGTCCGTAGCTTTTACCCCTGTGACCCTACACGTAACCCCTGGGTGGTAAATGACTAGCCTTACTGGTGGTAGGCCAATGCCGCGGCTAGTAACCCACCCACCATACAAAGACACGCCGCCATGTTCCGGTGTGCGTGTTCGTTCGCCGTGTTCCGGTGTGATGTATGGCGAAACCACAAATGCCGGGTGAATTGGTGTCAACCAACTGCAGAAAATCGGCTAAACAGGTCCGGTCATGCATGGAGTACTGCATCTGGGATGGTTCGGCCAAGTATCAGCTTGCGGCTTTGGGCGCGATTGAACGCCGAGCTATCAAGCTAATTGAAGATGAAGAATTGACGAAGCCAAGATTGCGGCCTCTGGAGCACCGTAGCGACGTAAGGTCGCTTGCCTTTCCGTCTTCTACAAGATGTATTTTGGAGTCTGCACAGGGGCTACATGAACTTATACCCCCATCCCCTTTCTTCCATCGGACAACCAGACGGCTGGCTTATATGCACGGATTTGTCGTGGAAATTCCCCGAATTCGCACCGAGCGATTCGCGAATTCTTTTTCGTTTATTTGCCGTCATCTGTTTTTCCAGACATATAACCTGGGTGTCTTTAAAACTAGAGTCAACCGGCATTTAAAGGGATTTGGCGTCTTTTTTTACCATCAGGCGTGCCTGGGGTCAAATGTCAACCTGTGCTAATGAAAAAAAAATCATTTCATTTGACAAAAAAACATAGGTTTTTAAGTGGCAAGCTGAAGTGGCAGTGGGCTGGTCACATATGCCGAAGAACCGATGGCCGATGGGGTGCAAAGGTTCTCGGTTCACCACGACCTAGCAAGCGTAGCGCAGAACGCCAGCGAAGCTCGCTAGACCGAAGATCTGGGCAGACTACTGGCAGAGGCTGGATTAGGATAGCCGAGGTCAGAACAAAGAAAAAGTGAAAGAAATAAGTGGCGTGCCTTGGGATAGGCCTATGTCCAGCAGTGGACGAGTATGCGCTGATTGATTTCGTTTGAAGTAGTGATGGTTGTGTGACGTCAGCGCAACCTAGCGCCCGTTTTTTGAGACCAGAAAGAGTATTTGTAGTGCTAAAATTTATAGAAATAACAGTTCCACTTACAAATATAATTAAGAACATGTAATAATTAACAAATAAAGCATTTTATGCACTCTTTTCTTTCAGAAGAAAAACAAAAACGCGCGTAAAGTTCATTCGTCACGCGGCTCTGACCTAGACATCAGTCGCAATTTTTTTAAGGAAAAGTCCATTTAACATACTTGACTTTTTGCTATACTTCACCTAGTGGAACTTAATATAGCGAGTTATTCACTTAATACAGCGACGCTCAAAACCAGCGCTGCCGTGAACGTGAATTGACTATGCTCACAATTCACATATTTAAAGAATCTAACGTAAATTCAGTGAATGACGATATACTGAACAATCAATGTGTTTTTCCGCGGACGAGCCTCTCCACGGGAGCGCTAACAACTCTTTCTGAGCCGTTTACTTGGCTTCTTGACTCGGTAAACTGTCTCTCAGCGATGACACAATTGCGCCACAGCTTTGAAAACCCAAAAGTGGCTTATATCCTATAAGAGAGGTTGGTGATATTATACGCAGCCTCGCGACTTAGGTGCGCGTCCAACTCCTAAGCCGCGAACTTGGTTTCTTGAATTGGTAAACGGTCTCTTAGTTATCAGAACTAGCTAGGTCAAACTATCAGTAACATACCACGTATACTATACGCCAGGTTGGTTATATTATACGCGGCCTCGCGACTCAGGTGCGCGTCCAGCTCCTTCTTGGCAGCGAACTTGGCCTCTCTCTCGGCCTGTAATGCCTCCAAGGCCTCGGCGAGCTGTCTCTCGGCGATGCGACGCAGCGCCGCGGTCTCGTCGGCGGCCGCACGCGCGTTTTCAGCCTCCTCGCGCAATTGTCGCACCTCATGTTTGAGGCCTTCGAACTCAACCTGGAATCGGGTTGGATGTCATTTGTCGGTAGTTGTCTACAAAGTTACGGAAAGCAGGAGAAATGCTGGGTTTACATTGGGACATTTTCGCTTCAATTTCTTACACTTGCGTACAGCAGAAAGATCCCAAGGTTGAATAGAGTCGAGTTCGATCCTCAATTAGGGTTCGAGACATTTGCAAATACCGGCAGCTCCAGAGCTCCGAACTCTTCGAAAGCGTTACTAACCTGCGAATTCAATATAGCGTATTAACCTGCGAGGACACTTCCTTCTGCAACGAGATGTTCTCATCTTCCAGGTCACCAACACTAACTCTGCATAATTCCGCCCACAGAGTCGCTCGTTCTGACTCACGCGTCGCTTGTTCCGCGCCGAGCTATCTAGAAAACGCGGACCGCACTACTAACCTGCGAAGACCGCAGCGCGGACACTTGCTTCTGCAGCGAGATGTTCTCATCTTCCAGGTCACCAATATCCACCAGCAGCCGCTGTTCCCGCTGTCGCGCTTCCCGTAGTTCCGCTCTCAACGCCGCGCGCTCATTCTCGCGCGTAGCTTTGTCCGCTCCGAGCTCCGAGCTCTCGGCTAGAAGGCGGTCGCGCTCGCTCACCACCCGGTCGAGCTCGTGACGAAGCTGAGGGCGGAAATGGGCGTTAGTGGTTCAGACCAGATATTATTCAAATGTGTCTCCGTAATCGCGTGGGATTCGAATAGAAGAGGATTGCAAATGATCGTATGGGAACGCTAATTGTTGAAGTTTAAAGTATCAACCAGGCGTTAAGCTTTGTTTCAGCAAACATTTTTTCCTCGGAAGCGAACTTTTCTCCAAACCCATGACTTTACAGATCGGCACTTGTGATGGATAGTAGTTGGAGTTAGTAGCCGATTATGGTGTAGGTTTTTCACGTTATGGTCGATAAGAGCCACAATCCGTCACGTTTGATTGCTACGTCAAGGATAGACCGAAACAGGTTTCTAAGCGCCATAAATTATTGAACAGACTTTCAGGATTTTGAATAGGGAATTATGGAACAATTTCACTTGATGGAGAGGCAGTTTAAAAAGTAGATTAGCTTAAACACCTACCGATTTGCCGAAAAGATCCATTTCGTAACGTTAAGTAAATCGCAAGTTTTAAGTTTTTCTTCCACGCTGAAACGACATTTTTTACCAAAAACTACTACCCTCTTTTTTATATACGGCCCACTGCAGGGCACAGGTCTTATCTCAGAGAGAGAGTATGGGCTTAATTAGCCCGAGTGCCCACCGCGGATTGGCATTTTCAAGCGCTGAGGTATGTGAACACGTCAGACACTCTTTACAGCTTTCCTCACGATATTTTCCATCACAGTTATCGAGTGATTTTTGCTAATACAACTTCACAAATTACCCTCTATTAAGTACCCTAAAATGTATAAGGTAGGCTAGCATAAATATCTCGAGTTATTCTTTGGGATACCGGTGTAAAAGTTAGAAATTAAGCTAAGATATTTATCTTGTGTTTACAGGCGAGACAAGCTTGTTCGTCTTCGAAATTAATTGGCATTAAAGTGCAGTGATAGAAGAAATTGAGGTCAAAATAATAATGCATGTCTGCGATAGCTAAGTGCTTGGTTGCACGCATGACTCACAATCGCCTGGCAAATCTGTTCTGCTCTTGTGATAACAAGCATGACCTAACTTTCAGGGCCAGTGTAATTTTGATTAGGAAATGGCTAAAGGGACTAATTTAAACAACTCTATTTTATTTTTATGTATTGAACGTATTTAATTAAGCCTGAAAATAATTTGATCAGTCACAGGCAAGACAGATCAAGGCTATCCCTGATCACACAAATAACTTACACCGAGCGAGAACATAACTTACTTTTTATTTTACGAAAATTCAGTTTAGCTAACTGAACGAAGTAACGAAAACGTGCGGTCGCATCTCATGTGAAACGAAATCCAAAATTTAGCGGCCAGTGTTCTAGCTAGATAAGTACCACTATAAATGGAGTTTAAACAAAGCTTTCCCTGGCGGTTTGCCAACCGCCAAACAAGTGTCAACAATGTTCCATTAGCCGTGTAAACACTGCATGAAACATGAACCCAGCGCTCGGGTAGCACACTGAATATACTGACAACTAAGGCAAAATCATGAAAATACTACCTCCTCGTCTTGCTTCATTTTCGGGTATTTTTATTGCATTTCCCTGTCACGAAACACAATTAAACACTCGCGATAAATTATTTATTTCACTTACATCGATGTTCGAAATACGGAGAGCAAAAATTCAGTAACGCGTGAAAATCGTGAATCAAGGCCGGGCAAATAAAATTTTATTTCTGGATCTTGTATACGCATTGTGGATTCCCGCACGCCCGTTTCGCAACTAGCGGCATTATATCATCGCTGAATTAGGTACATTTTCGATTACGCACGACTTATTTATTAACTCTTTGATTAGGAATGTGATTAATCACTCGTTGGCCCTGCGGAGAGTGTGAAGTGAAGATTTCGTGTTATTTCTCGTAATATTCGGGCTAGGTGCGTCCGTGAGAGCGGCGCGCGCGCATGTCGAGGGCGGCCGCTCGGGAGGCGGGTGATTCACGCCAAACGCCAATTGCTCCCGTTTCATTAAGGAGCGCGTAGGCTTGGCCAATAATTCGTGTGTGTTAGTCGCGTCGCGTCTGAGGAAGCTCAGTGATCTCACCAAAGTCATGTTTCATGAATGGAGTGTTTGTTTGTCGCGATCTTTTTCTTTTGATCGGGAGAGCAGTGGACGTGAGTGGGCACCGCTGCAGCAGTGATGAAATTTACAAAACTTATTATAATAACTACTAGTCGTTTTACTCACGTTTTGCATAATAAAATAAATAATATTTCCGCACTTATTGTGAACTAATCTAGGGTAAGAATAATAATTTCAAAATCAAAAAATCAAAATCAAAAGTGCAGCCTTTCCCTCTCACTCTCACATTTCAATCAATTATTGTAAAAGTATACCTATATGTATTCTTTTGAACAACATAGCGCTCGTATTACTTACGCTCTGTGCCATAAGAACACTGAAAATTCTGCGTCCAAGGCATTCAACAATTTTTTGTTTGAATGAAGTTTTAGTAACACCAAAAAATTTAATTGATGTCCCATCAAAATTTTATAGATTAAGTAGGTTGTTTGTTACAGTATCCAGTGTATGTTCACACATTCGGTAAGGAAGCTATGCTAAAGATATATATATAACTAAATTGTGCCTGCAACTTTATTCGCATGGAATGGTGTCCTATGAGATTTTTTCAAGATTCATATTTTTGAAATACATAATTTTGAGAAATTCACACCTTACTCACTCTACCAATGACGCAGCCTCCGGTAATTAATTGCCTTGCATAGAAAAATGTCCATTCTATTGAGCACATATAGTTTTAAACATTATCTATAAGACAGCACTACTACCAAGCAGAAATACCGTGAAAACACAACAATAAAAAAAATTTACTAAATTTAGGGAAAATTTACCTAAACAATTTTCGGAAGTCATAGAACAAAGTTCAATTCAATTCTTAATTATGGCTACACTAAGGATTCTGCCAACGTCGAGCTTTGGAGACTTTTTTTTTTTACGTAGCCTCGTTTGTGTCCCACTGCTGGGCAAAGGCCTCCCTCCAACTCAGACCAGATGTTTCTGTCTTGTGCCACCTCAGACCACTCCGGCATGTGTCGGTCGAGGTCGTCTCGCCAACGTATTCTTGGCCTGCCTCTCCTGCGACGACCGCCTTGTGGCACCCACTCGGTGGCAAGTCTCGCCCACAGTTTTGGAGATAGCAAGCTTTTTTAATTTTTTTTTTTATTATCTAACAAAACCCCGTAGGTTAGTTGTGGTGGTAACAAAATACATAAAGTACATAAATAACTAGATGCATTAGTAATAGACAATCACAATTGAGTTTTGTTACTTTTTATAAAATTACATAGATCTTTAATAAATGGGGAGAATACCAATTGTAACAGAGAACGAAAATTTGTGGGAAGAGGTAGATTGGAAGGAAGATAATTATATAGAGAAGAATATTATTTTGAGCAGTTAAAAAAGATATGATTCGGAGTCCCGTCTTCCAAACCGCACTCACACAGCGAGTTGTCCCTAATCCGAATTTTCGTGAGGAAGACTGGGGTGCAGGCATGGCCTAGGCGAATACGACATATTGTCAAAGTAACATTTTTAACCCCATTACGGAAAAAGGAAAACCATAGTTTCAAAGGAATTGATTCTTAGATGGTGCTGTACTGTACTGTCTTCAGTCTTTTGCAAGAGGCACAGGCCTACTAACCATAAATACAGGCTACTCGATAGTCTGGTTATGGTAGTAGTCACATAAAATTACGTTTTTGTTATGTTTTTCTATAAGAATAATATAAGCACAAAAAATGTAAGTCATTCTAACCATTCCTTTAAATAAATATTTTTTCTTTTTCTTTTCTTTACTGTGTTCTTTTAGACTCACGATAGGATTTCCATTCTGAATTCCAGGAGTTATGTAAATCAACGGCCGCTAAAGAGCGCAGGTCATGAGTGTAGTTGTGGCAATAGGTATTTAAGCCAGATCGTATTTAAGTCCTGTGACCTTCAAAATAAAGCTTACCTGTTTAGTCTCCCCTTCCAGCTCAATGATCTGCAGAGTGAGCGAGCTCTCCATGGCTGCGGACTCATGGAGGAGAGCATTCTCCTGCTCGATACCACTCTGTGTTGTCACCTTCTGGTTACTGTCCAATTTCATAAGCGCCTGTGAATGAAATGTTGATATTTTAGTTTAAGGGAGCCATGAAAATCACACAAAATGTGATTCTGAATAGATTGTGGTACATCCACAAGTTTTGTTTGAAATATTTGGGTATTCTTGGTCTTTGTGGTCATTAGCACGCGCCTAGCCTTACAATTATGGTAATATATTATGACTTTTATTTAGAAAACATGGGAAGAGTTGTAAATATTTTGTATGCCAATTTTTGGGGCTGGCGTTGAATTCTAGATTTTAAGTAAACCAAACTTTTTATGTCCATGCATGTTTATGGCAGACAAGAGAGCCACGAGGCACCAAATCGGTACAGACCTGACTCCAGATGTTTCTTTTATATGCTCTACATGCAGTAGGGCTTGCTGCTCTTAGCAGTGCTTAAAGGGTCCATAACGGATGTGATGATGATGATATCTTTATGCATATGTTCTTTTTTTACTTTTAAATAAATCTATTTTACTATCTTACTTTTTGGTTTGCTTTCGTTAGATCAGGCACATAGAGAACAAATATGTAAGATATGAATAGGATAAATAGTTGAACCATATCTTTTTTGTTCTAAGTCTGTGTACTCTGCAGCTCTATCTGTGAAACCTAGAGTAAATTTCAAGAGTCATAATAGTGAAATTAAATATTTATAAATGCTAAGTAACTTCACAAATGCTTTAACATGCAAAAACTTTCATAATGCATTTGTTTATAAGCTAGGTATTGTATAATGAGAAAAGAAAGTTTACATGTTAAGAGAATGAACCTCTTGCTTAGTAACCAAGATCATTTCTTTATTCAGCGAGTAAATTAAATATACCTAGGGTATTAAAAGAATGCCAAAGATAGCTTAAAAAAAATCACAGAACAAAACTTTAATCACATTTTTTTAATGTTTTATAGCCAATCTTAAGTCCCACTGCGTCCACTTCAGCCTTCCACTCCTGTGTATCCCTGGCCACCTCCCGCTCATAGGGTGTCAGTTTTAATTATCAATATATTTTTTATTGTAGTTATACTTTTGTATTTCATTTACAATTTTTTAAACACCATTGGCATTCTTTGTGGTGACTGTGCTGTAGATACCTAATCACTATACTGCAGTACTATTTGTTTGTTTTGAAGTAATAATTCCTCATAATAGTGAGTGCAACCCTGCCATTAACTGGAAACTTGTGTAAAATATATAGCCTTGATGTATCAACTAAATAAATTGTTTAGTATGCTTTAGACAGCATCTGCAGTCTGCACCTTGCCATTTACAGGTAAGATATTTATACATACAGATTAGTTCTTCAAGGATTTGAAAGAAACTCAACAGAAGTCATGCAAGCAGTAAAAGATAAATGGTAATTAATGCTCAAAGCCATAACTTAGGCGGCGTTAACGCGCCGATTAATGCATGAAAAGTGAAAAGAGCAAACAGAATGTAGGCCAGTAACCTCTTGTGTGATCTCGAGATCGTGCCGTGTGTTCTCGTAGAGCGTCTCCAACTCCTCGCAGCGCTGCTGCAGAGCGCTCTTCTCCTCCAGCAACACCAAGCCCAGCTGCGCCGACTGGACCTTCTCGCTGCTGGCCTGGTCGAGCTCGCGGCTCAGCCGCTCAATCTCCGACCTCAGCTCCGCCACGCTCATCTCGCCCGCCGTGCTTGCCATCGTGTGACAGCTAAACGGCCACCGGTCCAACCCACATACAACAAATTAAATAATCTCCCAAAACAACGATTAAAACGTGTAAAATTAACAAATATTTCTACATTCTCCCTGAAAAAAGTAAAACGTCTTGACAGTTCAATGCACTTCTGTCTGACAGATGCTGCCAACCTAAAAAGAAAATGTTGCCAGATACGTCTGTTTTAGTTTGCGAAATCGTTCGTTCAGTAGGGTAACCGCAAACATGCGACTTGGTACATTACTAGCAAAGCTACGCTTACACTGACAAGTCATATCGCGTGATTGACGCTGGATTTCATGGTGGTTTTGTGATTTAAAAAAAGAAAACTTGGATAAGCTTGTCTCGTCTGAATAGTTTTTTTGTGAAAGTTAACTACACAGGGTCAGTTTACATAAAGCA
The DNA here is from genome assembly GCA_947308005.1 of Yponomeuta malinellus. Lineage (NCBI taxonomy): Eukaryota > Metazoa > Arthropoda > Insecta > Lepidoptera > Yponomeutidae > Yponomeuta > Yponomeuta malinellus. The sequence continues at coordinate 4,906,771 of OX371013.1, forward strand.
GCCTATCTATATACGTCCCACTGTAGCGCAGGCCTTCTCTCAAGGAGAGTCAGTTTGATGATTATATATCTTTCTCTACGAATAAACAGCCACTGGCTAACATTATATTTAAGAGTTAGACTCAGCATCTTTCACGTACTGCTATCACAGGCAAGATATTATGACTTTTTTTAGCTGTCTATGGACAGGATAGGACCGTATTTCAGACTTTAGAACTATTTACATTATAACGGGTCGGCGATATGCGGGCGCAAACTAATACAACTAATAACATAAACCCACACCTGTATCCCGGAAGGGTAGGTAGGCAAACCAGAATTTGCCACTGGCCATGATCAATACAAACCTCTACAAACTAAACCTCACATGTTCTCAAGCTTAGACACTTTCCCACTGGGACACAGGGCACAGGCCTTCTCTCAGGGAGAGAAGTATGGACTTAATCACGACGCGTGCCCACCGCGGATTGTCGATTTCAAGCGCTGAGCTCAGACGCTCAGGTTTCCTCACGATGTTTTCCTTCACAGTTAGAGAGTGGCATTGCTACGAGTTGCTAAGAAGCGGTGGTAGCCTAGTGGCTAGAACATTGGACATGGGAGCGGCTGCAAAAAGGGGCCACATGCGGCCCGCGTCGGTCACGTCTCACAGGAACAGGCTTTTTAGGGTTCCGTAGTCAACAAGAAACCCCTTGTTTCGCCATGTCTATCAGTTCGTGGCTTAGCTCAGAGACTATTAGACAGCTAAAATTTACCTACTAATCATGCCGATGAAACGGTAGAATAAAACCATTAAAATATATTATTGAATGTACCTACCCCCAAAGTAGGGATATTTTTTTTCTCGTTTACTCCATAGTGTGCGGTATCGCTAAATTGGCCGCTCAAAATATTGTGAGTATAAGAAAAACCATTGTGCTGATTTAGCTGTATTACCCGTCGACCGACCCTGTGAATAATAACTGTACCACACATTAAATTTTATCAAATATCCTTTTATTGTTAGATCACCTATACATATAAATACATGGAATTGACTAATTGCAGAATAATGAATATAAATAAAAGGGAAACACAGGCTGGACAGATTTTTCAATTCAAGTATGAAACACCGAGTTTCGCACTTTTTTCACCTGTTCGTAATTAAAATGTTCAATAAAATGGGCGTAGCTAAGTGGGTAAAGTTTCCCAAATAACTATTTATTTTTCAAACTTCTTTTACGCCCGTACAATATACAGAGTGTTCTAAATAATCACACTTGTAACGATACAGAAATCACATTTCATATCAAAAATGAAATTTAATAAAATCTGCAAGTAAAGTATACTTATACTATTTTTAACGTAGAAATTGTTCAGACATTCAGATTGGAGCAAATACACTCGCTACGCCCATGTCACTCTAAGAACGATTCAACATTAATTGACAATTCGTATTACTACTAACATATAAAGTTTACTAAAATGAGGAATGCCCATAAAACACGCGGAATGTTAAACACAAATAATTACAAAATGTACAATTTACAATTTCATAATACCATAAAAAACAAGACGCATTAGAAAACAATTGATTATAATAACATTAATTAAGATTTGTACTAAAACAGTTAGTGAATATATCAATATGTATGCAAGCAATTATATGTATTATATTTATCCTGAGAGTTGGCACCAAAATGGTGGGAGAAAGACGAGTCATTTCAAAGTATAATCTTCCATGTAAAAATATCCATCATAAATTGTGGCGCAGTTGCAACAATAACGCTAACTACAGCGTCATACCACCTACCGTCGAGGTCAATGAAGGTTCACATCACTCACTCTTTACTAGATAGATAGATACAAATTCAGAGAATTCTGTGATCCGTTCTTCCGTCATGCTGAGATTATCTATTGAGCAACTTAGAATAATGTAAACATTAATTATTAGTAAATTAAAATAAATACCTATGAGATGATATGCAATTAAATACTAGTAGAACTATAACGAAATTATTGCCACTTGTTTACCCAGTACAATATAAAATTTTATACCAATTTTAACAAATGTTCACAAAAATTTTATTCAAACGTACTTTGATTAATCGTTCTAAAATAATGAAACATCAAATGTAGATTTAGTAGGGGGCCACCATTTATCTTAGGATTAGATAGACTTAATAAATACAAATTAAATAATTAAAATTTAGGTGAACTAGTAAATTGACGTGCTGAAAATTTGCGAGAGACTAGATAAAGGATAGACTTTAGACAAAAAACGTTTCATTATAGAAAAACACCTGTATCCCTAACGTTAAAGTGACATTTCAGCACCAAAACATTCAAAACAATCCATAATATATTTTATTCTCACGGTCAGTGCTCTGGTTTGAGCCAACTTTAATTTTATCTATGGAGTTCCTTTTCATCTGTATTTTTTTATCCTATGTGTAAATCAGGTAATCAGTTATTTTATGGCTAATCCGGCACTTTATCATATTAATATTTGTATAGGATCAATACTCGGATCATAGGCTAAAACCAGAACAACAACTCCAGTGATTTCTATTTGGGAGTTGAGAGGATCAATTCTAGAATTATCTTAAATATAAGAGTGAAACCTTATCAAAAGTTCTATTCTCGGCACATTCGTTTTCAAACTCTCTCCTAACTTTTCGCATAAAAAAGTTGGCATGTTTTCTTCTTTATAAATCACAAATAATCACGATTCGACGTCACTACAGTAAGAATTAACGGACGAGTTTGACTCCGATTTAATACAGTGAAACCAACATCTGACGAAACGTCTGACGCCTAATGTGGTTAATTATTATTATCAGGGCCGGATTTAGGGGCTACTGCCCTGGGGCCTCCACAAGGAAGAGCCCCCACAAAAGGCTAATGTACTATCATTAAACGCCAATCTTTTATGAGTACTTATAACGTCAGATTTTTTTTTCAAAAAAAAGTTCGTCTTGTTCATTGTAGTTTTTGTTCCGTATTTTTTATTTGGAAATAATTAGGGGCCTCCGCTCCTTCGTTGCCCTAGGGCCTCCAGACCTCAAAATCCGGCCCTGATTATTATTATTAATACGTTTATTGCACATAAGTAAATATTACAATGGCAATGCGGCGGACTTAATGCTACGAGCATTTTCTAACATATATCTAAATATCGCGGTTTACAATCAACTCGACAGACGAGGGAGTGAATTTGAAATTGAACGTGTTAATTTTTGTCCCGCTCACTTTTTACCGAGCGCCGAGCCTCTGAGCCGAGTGTCGATGTTGACGGAGTCATAGTCATCACAAACTTCCCGCGTTCACACGCGTCTGTAAAACTCAAACGAAAGTTATCAAAAAACGGCTCGCTCGGCTGCGCTCGCGCTTCCACGAATCTACACGCGCCTTAACCAGTTATCACAAACTGGGCCGCGTTTCATGAACTACAAATCATCGTTTATTTTGACAAGTCGATGTACACTGCGTAGCCGAGTTTTCTTACTTAACCTGTGGGTTAATCAGCTTTGCAATGTACATCGATCGAATTGGAGTTCTATGAAATAAGGTCCTGCCCCTATATTACGCGCGCCAAACCCTGAAAGATTTCAATCGTCTAACTGTCAAATTAGTATAGAATTTGACAGTTAGCCGATTGGAATCTCTCAGGATTTGGTGCGCATTATTACGGCACTGAATGTCAACTATCTATTATCCAGATGTATCCAGAAAATATTTAATTGATTTCGTCAGATATTGGTGTTACATATAAATAATTCGCCTTTCGAGCCTCGTTAATACTACTAAAACTTTCTACTACATTTTTTACCTTACATAAACTTATTTCAGCTCCTCTTACGAAGCTTATTAGCAAACATCCCGCCACATGTTTAATTCCGTGTTGCAGCTGCATTCGAAGTACAGGACGTAATAACAACCCCATATACATCCAAAAATGGGAGTTCCACTTGCGATTTTAAAGTTTTCCCCAAAATACTAAACTTTGGGCGAAAACTTTAAAATAGAGAAAAAAATATCGCAAGTGGTAACTTTAATATGGAACAGCAAAATTTTTTCTTCGCAATTTCGAAGTTTTCACAATATAAACGTTGTTCGCATTGACAAGTACAGCATTTTCAGAAAAAGTTATCGAGGATTAGGTATAAAATTATCTAATCCGCTTATGCTAAGGTTTAACTTAACCCATATGTAAAGATATACGCTAATTTGCGGATGTACATGGGGATTTTATTACACCCTGTATAGGCTCTATAATTAAATAAATATTCCTTTATCTTCTCGAAAAGACGTAGGTTCCTTTATCTTCCCGAAAGGATGTTAGTTTATCAACACGGACCCTGTTTCATAGAAATACAATTCATGGTTTACAATGACAATTAACAAGTAGAAACACTCGGCTATGCTATGTAGATCAAATTGTCACTTACTTATTAATTTAAAAAATGAATGAATGAATTGTAGTTTTATGAAACGCTGCCCAGATATAAATTTGGCCTACATAATTAGTGTAATCTGTGCCTACATTACCATTTCAGTGTAGTAACCCGAAGGTTGCTTTAAAATAGAGATGGCAACATTGCTTAACAACGTTGCTTTAAAGTGCTTCAGTGACGTGTAGAATACCGCAGTCAGACACATATTACCTGCAGTGTACAGGCACATATTACCTGCAGTGTACAGGTACATATTACCTGCAGTGTACAGGCACATATTACCTGCAGTGTACAGGCACATATTACCTGCAGTGTACAGGCATATATTACCTGCAGTGTACAGGCACATATTACCTGCAGTGTAGCAAAAAGTCTACATGATGGCACAGCTTGACGTCGCGTCCTCCAGCCTGGGCGGGACTATCACTTGCGTCACCTCGCCGGTCTCTATTGGGACCGGGACGGGTTTCGGCGACTCTTTCCTTACCGACTGCTTGGAGACCTGAAATTATGATAATATTATATTTAGATTTTCACTTGCACTTAACCACTCCGGGACCCGTCATAGTGATGTTTCCTACAAACGAAGCATACATTTTGACAGTTCTTCAGATGGGCAGCGTCAGGAACTGTGAGTTCCTGGTGTACGTTAAGACTATTCTATCCATTCACCTAATTACGCGTCAACACCCGCGTCTTACCATGGACACGCAAAGCACGCGCGCGTTTACGATTATTTCAACTATGTATACATTAAGTCAACACTGGCCGTGCGCACGCGCTTCAAGCATGGAGAGACGTCGCTTACACGTGCTCATGAGCGTCGAACTGTACACTATTCTAATATACAACAAAGGCTTGGATTCCGCAAGAGAAAAGTCAACACTGGTCGTGAGCCTGCGCTTCAAAGACGTCGACGCATTGAAAGACGTCGCTCGCGCGTGTTTCTGAGTAAATGGTATCCTAGAGACCCTTCTGCCGGGGCGGGGAGAGACCTTCACACCAAATAAGCGATGTGGCATAATAGGTACTTAAAGTTATGTTTTTTAGGTTTAGGTTTTGAGTATTTATTTCCCATAAGAACGAAATACATTTCATTCACTTAAAATGAGAAAACCAGGACTATAATCTAATGAAATACAAACGTGAACATGCAACACCTCACACCAATTTCACTTATTAGATTGTAACAAAAGCTTAAATTCTAAATTTTATATTTATCTTTGATATGGCATCTTAATCGGAACTTAAATTTTGGAAGTGAATCTGAATTTTTTATATCTTTCGGTAGTTTGTTAAACAATTGTGCTCCTTCAAACAGTATTGACCTTTTTCCGTATTGGGTTCATGGTGCGAGTAGTTGTAAGTGATTTTTAGTGCGAGTCTGATATCTGTGGTGCTTTGCCTTGAACTCTATATTAGATTGGATAAGTTTGTGTATTTTTTTTTAATGATAATGTTAATATAGGTACTAGCAATGCTTAATGTATTGTCTCATTGTAACAAAGTAGGTAGAATAAACCGTGGACTTTCATATCTCTTGCGGGGGCGGCATCTTAGTCTCGATGGGAGTGGCTGGCTTTGACTTGAGGGAGGAGTCCACACTATTCGTCCTCACGTGTTTCAAGCATGGAGAGACGTCGCCCGAGCGTCTTGACAAGTGTCGAGCTGCAAGTTCCTGAATTTGAACATATTCATCCACTTACCTCTTGCGCCTTCTGAGGGGGCGGCATCTTGGTCTCGGTGGGAGTGGTTGGCTTGGACTCGAGGGTGGAGTCCACACTGGTCGTCCGCACACGCGTCTTCAGCATGGAGAGACGGCGCTCACGCGTATTAATAAGCGACGTCAGGAACGGGATCTGATTGCTGATGGCCAGCATGAATGACTTGTAGCCGAGGCTGGGGACAAAGCGAGAGATTTTGTAAAATGGTTTGCGTGTGATCCCGTCATCACGAAAGTAAAAGGCCTGAGTGTAGATCTTTATTTAGTATGCCGCCTTCCTTCATTCTCCTGAACGTCCTGTGCAGTGAGCCGGCGCACTTCGTTTGCCGATTCTTACGCAGGCTTATAAATTTGTGACCATACTACACCCTTCCCCAAAATAGAAGAAGGGACCAAATCCGACGTGAATCTATCACCATTCGCAGTCGGTCCAGGCGCAGAAATCCTGCGCAGACGCCGAATAAACACCACCGTGACGTCGGTGGAGCGCTATGAAAGCCGTAATGTGAGTGGACACTAGCACTGGCTCATGGCATATTGCTTACGTTGTCTCAAAATCAGTGTTGTGGGCTAATAAACTTCAGCAAAAACTGAGCCAGCTTTTTGCAGCAACAGAGACACACCGCGACTAATGTTGGTATATATTTTTAAATTGTATTTCACTGTTTTGTTGTGTCCTATGTTTTTATATATTATGTTTATCGTTGTGTGTATTACTGTCGGTGTAAGAAATGTATTTATTCTTATCCACTCACCATTCGCAGTCGGTCCAGGCGCAGACGTCTTGCAGAGCCTTGCGCAGGCGGCGCACGGCGTCCACGGTGACGTCGGTGGAGCGCGCGGCGTTGGTGGTGCGCAGGACCGCCATGGCGTCGCGCAGTACCACCGCCAGCACGAGTGCCCACTCGAGACAGCTCGCTTCCGTCATTAGCTGCAGGAAGTACCTGCGGGAGATCGATGAGACTTGTGTCACTAGTGTGCTGGGAAAATTTGTTCTTGGTCCGCACAACCCTTACACCTAATTTTTACATTATTAGAGCTATTTGATCTTTCAACGACTTTTGTATCAAAAAGATACATTGATAATTTATTTATTTTCACAAGACACACACACGTATACAAAGCATTACATATTAAGTAACAAAGTAACGGCACAGAGTAAATATAGACAAGATAGAAGCATACATAAATCATGGAAACATAACAACTTGTATTTAACAATTTGTAGCATACTTTGTAGAAATACATTTTGTAGAATATTACATAACAATTTGTAGCATAACAAAACATATTTTTCTCCGATAGCATTTCCTTTATTCGCAAAGTAATAACTTCCATGTTTTGTGACTAGGTGTAGGCTTTATTCCCAATGCAACTTATTACCATGGTGTGCCATCTTCCTTCTTTTATTTTTTATGTAGATACGGACTCTAGTGTCTTGTGTGTTGTGCTAATTGCTCAAAACATGGCTATTTGTGAAAACTCTTTGTTGGCTTTCTGTACTTACCTATGTGTGTAAATTTAATGTGTTCGTGATAAGCTATTAGTTTTCCTAATAAAATAAAATAAAAATTGACATTAAAAAGTCTAGTCAGCCGCCGACTCGACCCTTCGGAGAGAACGTCTGGTTCTCTCTACGTGTCTATGCGTGCATTGAACTCCCATTTGGTAACCCTCCGGCACCCCAGTGGCCGAGGGGTTGCGGGAAGGGAGACGCAGCGATGTTCAGTACCTACTCCGGCAAGAGCTTGCTCGGGTAAAGCCTTGGCTAGCCCCAGAATATACGTTTTCTTCCCACCTAAGGGAAAACGTTTTTTAAATTTATGTTTCATATAGGCACAAAGTAAACTTAAATAACTTATTCTACCAGCGGGCGAAAACCACAAAAGGTTTATCTGCCGATATTATCACTCGGTTAATTTATTCGGTATGTTACATTTTGAAATTAAGTAGAAAGATAGATAGACAGAGAACACTTTATAAACACTTTAACACTGTAATTTAACCTCGTAACCTTGAAAATAACAATGCATTTCAATTGTTTCAACTGAGGAGGTTATGGTACGCTGCTGCCCGTCTCCTAGAAATTGATTTCCTTAGTCGCCTTCTACGACATCCCCGGAAGGAAATGGAGTGACGCAATTCTTAATCCGGAGCCACAAGGAATGAGGAGGTACCATTGTCTACACAACATTTGAATATTTCAGTTGCCGTTATTAATATCGCGCAAAAAACGGCAAAAAAAATCACGTTTGGGAGCCCCCCTTAAATAGTTATTTTATTCTTTTTTTTAGTATTCGTTGTTATAGCGGCAACAGAAACACATCATTTGTGAAAAATTCAACTGTCTAACTATCACGGTTCATGAGATACAGCCTGGTGACAGACGGCCGGACGGACGGACGGACAGCGGCGTCTTATTAATAGGTTACCCTTACCTATTACTGGGTAAGGTACCTGAACCGCAAAAAGGTAATTATTTGCTAATATTCGGTTTCATTTAGCGAGGACGTCACTGTACCTAAGCTGCACGTGCGCCGTGTGAGAGCCCCTCTCCGCCTGGTGCTGGTGCAGTCTCTCCATGAGCGCGGCGTAGCGCCTCTCCTCGCCCGCCTCGCTCGCCCACGCGACGCCGCCGCCCTCCGCCACGCTGCCTTCGCCCGCCGAACTGCGGGAGATATGAACTCACGTACTCACACATGAATCTGTACACTCTGCAGTCATGACTAGACACCTACCTGATTCTAAGGCGCGAGACACGCAAGTGGGACGTGGGGATAGGGCGCGGTAACTCGGTAAGATGTGTAGTCACAGACCAGCCCTTGCTGTGCGGTCGCTCTTGGTCTGTGACTCTATACATCTTACCGCGCCCTCACCCCACGTCCCATATGTGTGTCTCGCGCCTAATGTTCTGTTTTGATAGATAGATTGGTTTATTTGTTTTAATTAAGACTTTTAAAATGAAAGTGCCTGTCTCTTATTTAAGTTAGTATAAAGTAAGTCCTTAACCCTTAAACGGCCATAGCTAGTATACATTTTTCATTGGTTTTGGACTTTATCTCAAGGAGGTAAGGTTCAATTTAAGGTGGGAACTGTTATCCCTATGGTCGAATAAGGGTTAATTGGCTTTTGGTAAATTTCTTTGTTACTATGTTTATATGTAATAAACTTGTGCTGTGGATTTTGTCAATAAAGAAAATAAAAATAAATAAACGATATTAAAGCTGTTCTTACGTGGAGCATGCTGTCTCGCTCGCACTATTTAACTTTTTTTTTCACGTGTCACGTGAAAACAACCTTAAAACTACATTATCTAAATTATTTATTGGGCTCGCGTGGTGTTTAAGCCCATACTCTCTGTCTCTCTTTCTGAGGGAAGGCCTGTGCCCTACAGTAGGTATGTATATAGGCTGCATTATTATTTCATAAGCTCACGCCTGTATGTAACGGTAGGCAGAAACCAGGGTTTGCCACTTGCCACGACCCGGACTATCCTCTTTAGCTTCGTCAACATTAATTAGTCGCTACATGCACGCACGCCGGTTTCGGGTACTTTTTATCTTGCCCTTTGCTAATACAAACCCTGATTTTTTACTTCATTTTTAAGGGTACTTAATATCCCACCAACCAGTAAACACGCCGCGTTACACATATGCGTGTGGTGTGAGGGCCACTTTGTTAAGACTCTTTGAAAATGTGCTTAGGATACCCAAAAAATTGTTAAAGTTACGCCTCATGACTCTTGCCAGCAACGATGCGTGCGTAAACAGAAATAAAAGCGTACTTGTTTAGAGCAACTTGTTGGAAAAATCCGACCAGGTTTCGCTCCGATTCTCAGAGCTCATGATCAATTGTTCCTATTATAATTTATATTAATACATATTATCGTCCTCACATGACATTTTTACGATCGTCGTAAATTTCAGAAATTTCATTTCGAGAAGCGTAAACGGTCACCACTTGAACTCCTAATGACGCATTCAAACGGGGCGGTCAAACGATCCCTTTGACCGCCCACTTGCCCAGCAGCGATCGTTTGAACGTCTCTTTATCTTTCTGGTCGCTACTCGTATCGTTGCGCTATCGTAACTCTTTACTGGTCGGCTGATTTGCTTGTGGCTGATTTAGGGGGTTTTCCGACTATGTTCAAGGGTGCGATTCGTCAAAATACCCTGTTGGTAAAAGATGCCTTTGGTCAAATTACGTTTGTGAAAAGTGCGATTCGTCAAAACACCCTTTTTGTTAAAGGTCTCTTTGCACGGCGATTCCGCCAAAGGCCAAAACTTTAAGAAGTATTCGGGGATAGGAGCCCTTGACTTTATTTTTTTATTATTTATATGTAATAGCATATTATTTTCTTAATAATGTCATATCCTTACAGATATACCGAATCGCGCCTTTGATAAAGCTCACCTTTGACCAAAAGCATCTTTGACGAAAACGTTTTGACGATTCGCGACTTTGGCAAACCACATGTTGGACCAAACGAGCCTTTGATAAAAAAAAACGTATTTTGACGAATCGCACCCTTGGCCATAGGCGGAAAACCCGATTTAGGAGCATCGTAGGTGACTAAGCTGTAGCTTATTAATTGACCTACCTAACGGGACCAGGCGACATCGGCGCGCCTCCAGTCATATGCAAAGCCGCGCGTAGAGGTAAGCTCATATAGCCGCTGTCGCCACACAGGCTGTCGGAATCCGACGGCGCGTATGAACCTGAAAAAAATATAACGAAATTATCAATCAATCAGCCCGTATTTGTCAAGGCATGCCACTAGTTTCCTTCTTCCGCTAGCCCAGTGACGCGATGACAGACTGGAGCGCCGGCCATCTTCCCGAGAGGAGATGTGCTGAAGTTAACAGCGCAAGTCCAAGATTAGTATCAATATACTCACTCGCGACGATGCTTCCCTGTCTCTGCATAAACTCGCTGGTGTCCTGGTTGACGGGATACTGTCTCACGAAGTCTTCGTGCAGCCTCTTGAGGCACGGAACGGTGCTATCCGCCCTAGCAACCCTATGCCTTTCTCCCGCTAGCCATGAGACGAGATGGTCGTCTAACGCGGCGGCCATCTTGTAGAGCGAGAGAGGACGCACGGAAGTCAAGCTCTAGTCCAAGCTTAGTATCAGTATACTCACTCGCGACCACGCTGCCTTGTCTCTGCATAAACTCGCTGGTGTCCTGGTTGACGGGATACGGCCACGAGAAGTCTTCGTGCAGCCTCTTGAGGCACGGAACGGCACTATCCACCCTCGCAGCCCTCTCCCTTTCTCCCGCTAGCCACGCGACGAGATGGACGTCCAGCGCGGCGGCCATCTTGCCGAGCGAGTGGAGTCTCGCCGAAGAGAGGAGCTGTCTCGCGTGGCGCTGGATCATCATGTCGATGAAGAACTCTTCGGCGGTGCCACTGTAGGACTCTCTGGGGTGGGAAGCGTGATAAACGGCTGGTTGAAGCGTCTGCTGTGCTAGTGTGATTTGCGTTGCAGTCTATGGCCTCTATACTAGAATCACCGAAAGACGATGATGATACTCCGTATAACGTAACTTTTAAATAATAAAATATATTTTTACATTCATTCTGATTAAAAAAATATTACTTGTTTTGTAATAAAATGTAATAGATTTTTTGGAAAATTCTACAAAAAGTTACGTTCTACGGACTTTTCGTTTTAAAAAATAGTGATGAGGTATGTTTATTTCTGAGCTGGTACGTCCGATACGATAAATGCACTGTATGCGCGATTTTATTCTTTTCTTTTGGAAGCTAAGCGATTGCAAAAACACTTTGTGATTTACACAAAGAACTATTATTTGTGTAATTTATAATATTACAAATATTAAATAGCTACTTTTTCTGGTCTTAAAAAATGGTCGCCATGTGGCGCTGACGTCGCACCTCCATCGACCACACCCCCATCACTAGTTCAAACGGTAAACTAAATGTCATCGGAAAAGTCAGATTGTTTGCACTATAGTGGGTTTTGGCACGTGTAAAGTCGACGGCACATCAACCGTGCGCTCTAGTCAGTTACGTTACGGTCGATTTTGCAACAAAATGTAAACATGAATCAGCTATCCACGTTATAAATACAGCAGGTCTATTCAGATCACGGGCATAGTAAGGGGCAAATTGTTGCGGTTGAGCGGAGGTACCCTTTGTGGTCTGAACGGACCTGTTCAATGAGTGCAGGCAAGGTTGGGCATAATTTTTTATCTTTTCAAGTTGGCAAACACGTTTATCGATGTTCTAGTCACTCCATCTTACTTTGCCTGCGCTCGCCGAATATGTTCGCCGAATATGAGGCAAAGCCAAGGCAAGATTAAATCTTATAGAGGTGTAACAGATTGGCTATTTTTGGCTATTGAGAAAGCAGTTTGTTAAGCCAATTCAATCAAACTACTATATCTAGGCTTTAATTTCTTCCAAAAAGTAAAAAATTATAATAAAGTACTTTATTTAAACTGTTTCTGAAAGCTTGTCCCTGCTTAATGAACGGAAAACTGCTAATGTAAATTGGTATGAAGTTAAGCCTAAAGGCTAACATTCCAAAAGCTATATTTCGGCCACCACCACGCAACAGTACGTTGTACCCGCAACCAATACATCACAATAAAATATGTTAGTAAATCATTGTACCTGTGACGATAACTGAAAAGGAAAACAAAAGTAATTTGTTAAGTATTAGTTCAAATTAAAGTACATATTAATGCGGGTTTCGTTGTGATAAAAACAAAGTTGTTCGGTTCCTTTACCATCATTTTAGTAATTAATTTTACTACGTAAAGCTAGATAAAAAAGGTCTATAGGAAGACAAAGACGTTGTAGCCTGATCAATCGAATTGAAAGGTTAACTTTGTACGACCATCATGCGATTCATGCGCATGCGCCTTATTAGCGATTAAGATTTCGACATTCCCTCTCCTTCGCACATTTTAAATGTCAAGGTCGTAAACGCCCTTAAAAATGGTAAACAAGCCTTCTGGTCTTGGCACACACGACCCGACCGGGTCGCATCGCAATGCTTTGGAAATAGATCTGCAAACAAATTCATAGAGAGCAGTGTGTCACGACCTGGTCGCAGCTGCCAGGTCACAGGTCAGAAGGCTACATATACCACTGTTTTTACCACCTGTTAAAAGCTGTCATTTGTTGGTTTTCTTGTATGGACTTTGGCCATTTGACAACTGTTAAGGTCGCTTTTCACTGTGGCATGGCATGTGGTACAAGTCGGCCTTAATTTTTAAGAGAGTAACATGGCGTAAGAGAGTCATAATTTTAGTGGCCAATTCTTCATGAAAATTATACGGTAAAAAAAATGTAGCTAACATGTCATCGATTTTAATTTCTAGCAACGCTTCAGACCATGATTGTCAAAGGTATACTAATTTTAAATAAAAAACAGAACAAAAGATACAATGTGCGACGGAGAGTGAAGCCAGATGCAAAGTAACCTTATCAGTAAACTAAACGGGCCATGATTCTGTTAGAGCATAGTACAATGACAGATTCACTGTCGGGTCTCATGACGCGATACCATTTATGTCTAGGTTTGATAACTGTGCGCCCGTATACTTAAAGCAGCAATAAAATGAAATCGCCGCGTTCATGCGGTTGTTTTTTACTACAACGATTATAGGAGCTTACAAACCAAAGCGGTCGTGGTCGCGGCGACGGTGACGGTCATTTACTGTAGAAGTATTTGTTTGGACGCAATTAATTCATTGACCGCTAAACAAATGATTGCTGCGTTCGCGGTCAGAACGCGTTGGTTTAAATAGATTCCAACAAATACTACTGCAGTAAATGACGTAAAGAAACTGCACCAAATGACCGCCACCGAACCGAGAACGCTATGGTTTGTAAGTTCCTTACAGAATCTAGGCCCAGATTGTTAGTGTACGAGTACAGATGGGTATTATACAAGTATGATACGTACTTGTCGGACCTGGCCGGCACACTCTTCTTGCGCTTGACGGCGGCGGTGGCGCGCGCGGGCGGGGGGGGCGCGTTGCCCCCCGCCGTACCCCCGCCGCCACCCGCCCCCTCGCCCTCCACCCGCGGCGGCGCGGTCGTGCTGAAGCTGCGCCCGCGCCCGCCCGACAGCTGCGCCATGGTTAGGGCCTTTAAGATTGGATCGCGAGGTTAAGTGCGGTTCATACTGGATGGATATAGTAGTTACACCGCCACCTTGCCAATGCATAAAGTACTACAATAATATATAATTATCTAATATATAAAAATATCGTGTGTTTGTTATCGAGCTCCTCCGAAACGGCTTCACCGTATTTTTGGTAGATTTGAGAACAGGTTGTAGGCTAATGAATATGGCAAAAAAACGGTTGCCGGGACATCTAGCGTATATATGTGATTCTCAAATAAAAATGTCATAAAATAAAAATAAAACTGTTGGCATCTAAGAGATCCCGAACGCAATCTGTCATATTCCCATTCTCTGGTTCTTTAACCAGAGATAACTATGAACAACCATCTATGAATATAAGGGAAAATATAGAGGTCCGGCTGTAGTGACGAATATAAAAGCGCTGGGCCCCTGCCCCCTCGCCCTCCACCCGCGTCGGCGCGGTCGTGCTGAATTTGCGCCCGCGCCCGCCCGACCCCTGCGCCATGGTTAGGGCCTTCAACAGGTGGTGATTACAGGATTAACAGCGGTTTACAGTAGATATAGGTATACCGCCACCTTGCCAAACCAATAGTCGAAAAGGATGACATAAAAGTCGGTTTTAACGAGACAATAAATGGATGGACGTGCGATCACACCCCACAAAAACATATTTGTAAGAAGTCTAACAATGAACTAGAGCGAGGAAAATATAGAGGATGGGCGGGATCAGACAGTCTGTGAAAATATAAAGCATTGGCGCGAGGTTTTCGCATCCACCCTCGGCGGCGCCATCGTGCTGAAGATGCGCCCGCGCCCGTCCGACAGCTGCGCCGTGGTTAGGGCCTTCAATAGGTGGTGATTAAACTATTAACAGCAGCTCATAGTGAATACAGCT
The DNA here is from genome assembly GCA_947308005.1 of Yponomeuta malinellus. Classification (NCBI taxonomy): domain Eukaryota; kingdom Metazoa; phylum Arthropoda; class Insecta; order Lepidoptera; family Yponomeutidae; genus Yponomeuta; species Yponomeuta malinellus. Next base: position 4,921,947 of record OX371013.1, read on the forward strand.
ATACCGCCACCTTGCCGATGCCTTCATAAACCAACCATGAACAGAACCGACAGTGTTAATCTAAAAGTGTTGGCCGCCTCGAACGCGGGTGACCATATATGTTATAATAACAAGAACCAACTGATGAGATCTCAAAGCAATAATCTAATATTTACATACTGGTTGTAGCGATAAGCCCTTCTTAAAACAACCATGAACAGAACAAGGCTCCGACAAAGAGTTAGCAGCAAATCAAAGTCCAAAAATCTAAGTCCATCAAATCCTCTCGCCCTCCACCCGAAGCGCCAGCGCCCGCCAGACTGCTGGGCCATGGTCAGGCCGTTTGAGGCCGGATTGCGAGGTTATGAGCGGTTCATTCATACTGGATACAGGTAGATTAAACCGCCACCTTGCCGATGGGCGCGTTCAGCGCATGGATGGGTCGCCGTCTATGCCTAACGCTAGTGGCATTTTTCCGAGCGGTTCCGTGCTTCGCAAGGCACGTTAAGCTGTTGGTGCCGGCTGCCTTCGACAGATGGCAGTCGTTAAGCCAAGTCAGAGGCCTTAGGGCGGCTTGACAACTTCTGACAGTAGACGAGCCACTAGTCTACAAGCCTCCACCAATCCGGACTTGGCCCCCGTGGTGGAGTATGGCCTATACCTTCCTCAGGGAAGAGACCCGTGCCCCTCGGTGGGGACATAATGGGTTGATGAAAGGACGACGTAACCCAACCAATTATGTTATAATTACAAGAAACCAACAGCCAAAAACTCAATGCTTCAATATACACACCGCCGAAATGAAGTATTAGACCTCTCCGAGGCAATAAACACTTCTTAAAACAACCATAAAATAGAACAGGGATCAGACAAAAAGTGGGCAGTAAATTTAAAAGTATCGGGCGCCGAGCCCGCGCCCCTCGTGGATATAGATTATACCGTCACCTTGATGGAGGAAATGTTCATTCATTCATAACCAGTAAGACATAATTTGTAAAGCATACCAATAATAAACAAAACGGGTGGCATCTAAGAAATAACCGGCCGCGCCAGCGTCATGGCCGCAAAATGAGTAATAGAAAAAGCTCTAAAGAAAATATTAAGCTTACATTTAAACATACATACATAAACTCACGCCTGTATCCCAGAGGGGTAGGCAGAGACCAGGGACTGCCACTTGCCACCTGACAGATCACTTTCGCTTCCTCAACATTCATTAGTCGTTGCATGCACGCATGCCGGTTTCGAGTACTTTTTATCTTGCCCTTACGTCGCCTATTTGGTCGAAACATTTAAAGAAATATAAAACCCAGACTAAGGTCATTTTTACAAGTCAAGTACGGCAGCCCACGGCGGGAATCGAACCCACAACTTCAGTCGTAGTAGTTAGACCTGAGATAGCCTCGTAGTTGGGCCATTGTACGCAGCAAGCGCTAAGGTAGGTAAATACCTCAGACAAAGGGTTTCCTTACGATGTTTTTCTTCACCGTTAGCGGTAGTCCGTTAGTGGTATTGCTACTATAACATCACAAATGTACGCAACTTAAAAGAAAATTCATTGGTGCATGCCGGGACTCGAACCCACGACCTCCCGAATGAGAAGCCGCCTTTCCACCGCTCCACTACCACCGGTTCTCTACAACATCAGTCATGGTAATCACTCGTTTTACTGCTGGACCAACGTAATCAACGCAACGCAACAGTAGCGTCAGCGTGACTATGGACACGAACCTGCATGTTTCCCAGTATGACGGACAGGTCCTCCGCGTTCGGGCTGACAGTCTGCGACTGTACGATTTGTCCATACTTCGCCTGGACGTTCACGGAGTTCCTCGGGGAGTCTACGTCATTGGGATCTGTGGGGCGACAGTTATATGTAAAGACAGTTTGTAGCTATTGTTTAAGGCTGCTGTTACGTGGAGCACGCTGTCGCGCTCGCACATTTTTTTTTTTAATATTGTAACAATATGAGTAAACTTTTGGTACATCTTGATGAAGGCTTATTTTTCCTATCCTGTACTAAGTTTTTCATTGAGAAAATTTGATTCCAAAATTAGTAATTTTGGTAACAACTTTTCGTTATTAAAAACAACGTATTGGAAAATCAAAAATATGTTTAAAATGTCCGTAGTTTAATTATGCATGAAACCCTCAGAACACGTTTATCATACCGACGGTTACTCATCATCATCATCAGCTATTTGACGCCCACTGCAGGACACTTCCCTCATGGTTTTCTAACCATGAAGGGTTTTGCCATAATCGCCACGCTTGGCAAGCAGGTTGGCGATCGCAGTAAGCGGTTGGAATCTCAGGAAGATGCTGCTGCTGTTTCCTAATAATTTATTTCCTTAGTGGCCTTCTACGACATCCACGAAAGGAAATGGAGTGACGCTATTCTTAATCCGGCGCCACACGGTTTAGATGAGTAAACAATAATCATGTAAACCGTGTGGAATTTTTGATTATTACAATAATCAAAAATGTTAAATTGTGCGAGCGATACAGCATGCTCCACGTAAGAACAGTCTTAATAAAATACTTACTTCCTATTGAACTTTTGTAAATATCTGTGATGGATGGACAAGGAGAGAAATTGCGTTGGTATTTTATTTATAAAATATCATTGGAACAATCAGCCCATGCTCGTTCACTGCTAGTCATAGTCCTCCCCCAAGGCACGCCACTTCTTTCTGTCCTTGGCCATCCTAGCACGTAGATGACAGCATACTTTCTTAGACTTACGTCACAGAAAGAGGAGGTTTACGGTTTGTATGTTGTCTGCGGTGCGAACATTCGATAGGCCGAAAGAACAAAGAAAAATTCTAACGCAAAACCTGATTAAGATAACATACACCATGAATGTTGGCTGGAAGCCTAAAGTTTCCAAAAGTATATCGACACAAACTCGAATCTATTAGAACTGTTAGTAGCCAGCCAGAGCCGAACATTGTTCTGGTAAACGGAGAGTTCTAACTGCCCTAGTGCCCTACAGTCGAAATAGATTGCATTTTTTATTACTAATTACGTAACCATGGCTCTCAAACCACCCAGATTTCAGCGTGTATCTGTGGTGATAATTAATCGGTACTTTTTTTCGTTCCAAATACCATCTGAAACTCGACTTTTAAAATAAATCTAGGTACTCTCAGGGACCCTATTACCATTACTAAGACTTCACTGTCCGTCTGTCTCATGAACCGTGATAGCTAGGCAGTTGAAATTTTCACAGATGGTGTAAATATGTTGGCGCTATAACAACAAATACTAAAAACAGAATAAAATAAACATTTAAGTCATACAACGAACCTTGTCTAAAGACAGCGCTCGCCATCTAGCGGCCATCTACGTAACCTTCACCGCGCCGATGTCATATCGTTAAATGTCACTTCTTGTTGATTTCTATAGATGGCGCTGCCTGTTCTCAAATTAGATCTTTGTCTAATGTTGTATAGATAATGCGGAACCCTTCGCGCGCGCGTCCGACTCGCACTTGGTTTTTCCTCACACACGTACCGATAGCCCTAAGGAACCGCACGAGATCCCGCGCCAGGTCCCACCGCTCTTGCTGCAGCGCCGTGTCCAACAGTTGCGTCGCCAGCTGCCTGCTCACCGCTGAGCTTTCCAGGTTCTGGACACGGTCGGAACACACAACACATGTCGGTATCACATTGAAAACTTAAAGGAAGGAAAATTCTGTTAGGAATCACATTCAAAAGTAGAAGAAAATAAAGAAAAAAACATTATAACAACAAGACACATCACAGGAACAAAATAAACAGATAAGTGATATAATATAAACAATAACAGAAAGAACAATAGATTAAAAAACACAGATTTAGCCTTTGATGTGTGTAAGTTGTGCTGAGGGAGTGAGCTCTCAAAATGAAAGGTTATCACAACATTAATGGTCACAAACTTGACATAGACAGATAAATTCCGGAGGGATTCATCGACTGCCACGTTGGTCTAGCCGTCAAGGCGCTTAGCTACCAAAACAGACGTCGTGGGTTCGATTCCCACTTGGGGCCACCGTACATTTGTACAAATGACCTCAATCTGGGTGTATGTCTTGCCTGGTTACCATAGCACAGGGTATCCTAGTTTGTGACTAGGTCAAGTTTTTGTGGAAGTTATTATTATTATTCATGGTCACACTACAACAGCAACAACAAAGATTTAGCAGTGTAGAGTTATTGTAGGTAATGCTGTTATGCATATTAGGTAAAGCTGTAAAGGTACATACCGTACCGCGTATTGCTAATCTTCTATGCTTTTTAAGTATGCACTGGTTTGTTCTTTTCTTTTCTTCGTGCTCTTACTTGTGATAAGATTTCAATGCTTTGTATACGTATGTGTGTCTTATGCAAATAAATGATTTATCTGTCTATCTAAAGCGGAATTTCATACAATATAATTAAAAAAAATAAAGCTATGTTTTTTACCTTTTTCCTCTGCAATGTACAAATAACAGATCAATGGGTAAATAGATTCAGTACTAGATTTCTTTACCAAACTTACCTGCAAGATGATGAGATACGACGCGGCAGTGTCGAGCATTTTCCGCTGTAGACATTCTTGGAAAAGTTCCTTCGGCTTTCCAGCGGCAGAGAATAAGTACGCCCATAGAGCTATCTCGGTCTTTCTCGCACATTGCACAACCGTCTGAAATGAGACAAAACATGTTCGTAAGGACTTAGAAAGTGAGTACAACGTACACATAGGCCTGTGACAAAAGAAAAAGTTCACGTCCCAAATTCCTCCCGAAAAACTGGTAACGTACAATAAAGTCAATAGTGACAATAACACGCTCTCACTGTCACTTTGCAGTCGTAGTGACGCTGCTATCGCAGTCAAGCGGTTATCACTATCACAGAGTCTTGGTGTCATTCTGCAGTCGGTGTCACTCTGCAGTCGCAGTCACGCTGTTATTACTATCACAGAGTCTTGGTGTCATTCTGCAGTCGGTGTCACTCTGCAGTCGCAGTCATGCTGTTGTCACTACCAAGCGCTCTCGCTGTCACTCGGTAATCATAGCCGCACTGCTGCCGTTGTCACGCTGCCAAAATTACACTCTCTCTTTCTATCACTATCACCCAGTCTTGGTGTCACTCTGCCGTCGCTATCACGCTATTGTTACGCGTGCTCATCGTCACGCTGCTGTCGCTATCATGCCGCCGTCACGTTGCTCTTGTGGTAATGTAGCTGTCGTCTATCACGCTGCTACCACAGTCATGCTCATAAGCGCCTGAGAGTGCTTGACAGCAACTTCCGAAGCTAGACCGATAGATAGATAGATGCAGCCCACCTGCAGGTAGACTGGAAACTCTTGCACGAACTCGATGACGCTGGGGAGCTGCGCGTCTGGTATGGGCTCCTTGCTGGTGGCTTCTTCTTCCAGTACCTGAAGATAACAATTGTATTTATTGCTAGTGTAAGGTTCTTTAGAATCCTTATGCGTTCCCAAGTATCATAGGGTAACTAAACTGGTAGTCGTGATTTTTGTATTTGTAGTAATCACTTTTTAGGGCTCTGTACCCAAAGGATGCCAATGGCACTCCATTCAATTCAATGTTTTTATTTCGGAATAAGTCCATAGTGTTAGTAATACACATATTTCTTAAGGTGGGTTGGTAACCACATTTTATTATTTTATTGTACATGGACTGAGATTGTATAACTGACCCATAGGCTACACGTGTAAAACGACTGGCAGAAGGCCCTAAATAGAGTCGTCTTTACAGGTAGAGTACACCGTGCAAACCTACGGGCCAGCATGTTACACTTTACTGCCAATGCCATTCGCTCCCTCTCCATGTCCATGTCGTCCGTCTTGTCCTCGGTGACCCAGTGGCCCAAGTACTTAAAACAAGACACCCCAGTTAGTGCATTACCACCTAACGGCACTGGCGGTACATCGCTGTATATCTTATTGCCCGCTGACCAAAATCGCCGACGACGTTTGCCTGTCTCACCTAAAAAGGCCTTAACTCCTGAACTGCCCTCGCGGAATGGAACGTATAGGTGGCCCATACTAAGTTGGACACAGATCTGTGTCGCGGCAGACGAGTGGTTAATCTCTTAAACCGCAATAGGTAGGCAGGTGAATTTTTCACTTTTGCGTGGCAGCAACTGGCGCAGGATCTGGTGCAGGTACACTCGGCTGTACGGGGAACGTTACAACGTTACTTTACCTCGTGGAGCAGTAACTCGAGCGAGTGCGGGAAGTAGGGCAGCTGGGCGCAGCTGCGCGCGATCTCCCACGCGTGGTAGCCGAGGTTGCGTCGCAGAAGTTGACGCAGGATCTGGTGCAGGTAAACTTGGCTCTGCGGGGAACGTTAACAACTTCACTTTCTTCTTCTTTCATATGTATCGTTTCTAATGGAGAATAACATAAGATTTATTTGACTCATTACTGTGGTCAAGTATTTAATCACAGAACAAATGTTATCTTTTTCTGTGTGTATATGTTACAGCCAAAGTAATAAATCTGGATATTATACATGATGACTGGTCATTATATATAATGTCTACTCAGTTTAGATAAAGTGACAATTAACACAAAATTAATCACATTTACTAGCAATTTTATTTAATATCATATTAATATCATAATGTAGAGTACCTATGACTTTTCCATGCACCAACCTTGTTTAAGTTTGACACAAAACTAAGTTTTTTAGTGAAATATTTTTTTTCGCTTTTATATAAAAAAAAAGAACTAACACCGAACCTATTTTTGCTTATGTGTACTGACCTAACAAACAAAATGCGAAATATAAATTTAATCAAACAATTATTTGCTATATAACACTTGCCAAAATAAAACGTTAGCATAATAATTTATTACTTAGTCTAGTGAATTTGGCTTTTATATATAATGACCAGTCATTATGTATAATAGCTATTTAATCACTTTGGCTGTAACATATATATTTACTTTTCTGTTCTGCCCCTATATTACGTGCACAAAATCCTGAGCGATTCCAATCGTGTAACTGTCAAATCAGTATTGAATTTGACAGTTAGACGATTGGAATCGCTCAGGATTTGGTGCGCATAATAAGGCCCCGAGACATCTTGCTTCTTATATTTCTATATTTTGTTATCTACTAGAATTGTTATTAATTTACGTATCGACCTCTGCTGCCGAACTAAACAGCAGACTGTGTTTCGGCACACAACGCCACTCTGGTTACAATTTGTTGCTAGTATCTATTTCGGTGTTACAATCTATTTGGCAACAATTCCGTTATATCGTTCTTTGAGGCAGTCAATCCTAAAGAAGTACAGTCACCGGGGCACGCAGCCGCGATCCACACTTTCGTCGCGATAATATCTACAAATGCCATGTTGTTTTTCACTACGTAAAGCATAAGGCCGCCCATTGTACTTTTTCATATGTTATGTCTCGATTCTTGTGCGCAATAAAGAATATTCTTATCTTACCTTATGTTATGGCGCTATGCTATCGGCGCGATGGGGAAAAGGTATAGAACCTGGGTATAGATCAGAGATCAGTTAGATATATCAGAGATTTTGGTCGTACGATCTCTCCACTTACGGTCCTATTGACGACGCAGAACGGCAGCGAGAACACAGAGTTTGAGTCTGACGTGTAGAGCGTCGTGTCGTTTTCAGCTCCCAAAAGAATTGCGTCATCGAACAGTATTGCTGCAACAAAGAGGCACATACGTTGATTCTACAGTAAGGTTAAAACGCGTGAAACCCAAGCTATCGATAATGGCCCAGAACCCAAGGCAAAAAACCTAGGACTAGATAGGTTTAACGCCCGAAACGGCCGTTTTTGGCATAAATGCTATCTAGTCCCAGGTTCGTGATCCTAGTTCTTTAAAAATCACTGTTAACATGATTGAGAGATTGTACTGACACTTTTAGCAAATTTTATCTGTAAAAAAAGATATGATTTTTCTCCTCGGTGGCGCTAGTGTTGCTCCCTGGACCCCCTTAATATAAAAACCCCGTTGGGTAGTTTCTAGTTTATCACGCCCAGACAGACAAACTACAAAATATCAAAGATATGTTGAAGTTTTAATCGATTGATATCATTGCTATTTTTGCTCGACGCAAATCCAGTCCATTTTTTTTAATGAACAGTGTTAAAGTGTATTTTGGTGAAAGTGTGATCCACACCGCGCATGTAGCACGAGCGCAGCAGAGCTACAAAGTACAGGAACGCTGGGCCTTTGCCTCGGTTGTCTAGACTCTAGATAGATACTCACTTAGCGGATATATATTGAGGTGGAAAGGCAGCATGATTCGTTTCGCCATGAACGTGTGTCGGCTGTTCTCCGGGTGCCTCGTAGCGCCTCTCGTCAACAGAGGGAGCCACACTCGCGCTCCAAGCGATCCGCACCATAGCCATAGAGCGCGTGACAGCTGGGTTTGCGCCGAGGACCCGTCGCCGCCGGTCGCCCAGACGCTTTCAACGCACGACGCGAGCACTGTGGCTGGGAGACAGCTGTATGCCTGTAGACAAGGAGAAATACCCGATGACGTGGTATTACAAACTTTCTCTGTATTACGTACAGGCAGCGACATCTGAGAGTAAAGAGGCTCAAAATTTCACTGATGCCTGCACTTGCCCATTAGCTTAGTTGGGAGAGCGCTGGCACGGTTAGCCAGAGGTCGCGGGTTCAAGTCCCGGCATGGGTGGAATTTTTAGCCTCTAAATAGGTTTTTAAAAATTGTCCTCAGCACGGGTTAGTGCAACAAAAAGAATATAAAAATATTATATTTGAATTTATGATATCCTGCATAAGGATGTGCTATATTGTAAATCAATATGCATTGTCGACGACAAGACTAATAGCTGTTACGTTAAGGAGCATAATTCAAGCTAATACAACAAGCTGATAATAACAGCTAGTACAATATCCGTTATTAATAATCCGTAAAGATATTAAACTTGATTACTATGTGTGATAGAGATTTAACACGCTTCTTCCACGGATCGCGTGCCGGCGGGCGTTTAACAGGCATCCAAGCTTGGTGGCCTCTACCTGGCTAGCAAATGTATAAACGAGTAAGACCATTCCCCATTAGAACTATAGAAAATGGCTACTAGAGGGTCAGTCCCATCTAGGAACACCAGGGACTATTAATTTTGTCTTAGTGCTCGCACTGCGTCAAGCTTTATGCGAGCTACTACGTTTCCCTTGGCGAAACTCAAAATGGTACTTCAAAAATCGCAATTATTGAAACACCCCTTAGGGTTTGTGTTTTACTAGAGCGTTTGTTCTATATTTTAGAAATATCATGGCTTACATAACATAAACAGCCTATTTACGTCCCACTGCAGGGTACAGGCCTTATCTCAAGGAGAGAGTACGGGCTTGATCACCACGCGTGCCCACCGATTTCAAGCGCTGAGATTTGTGAATAACTCAGACACTCAGGTTTCCTCACGATGTTTTCCTTCACAATTAGCGTGTGGTATTGCTACTATAACTTCACAAATGTACATAATTTAGAAAACGAAGTCACAGGTACATGCCCGCACTAGGAATCGAACCTGGGTCTCTCGCTTCCGAGTCCAACGTTCTACCAGTGGGTACCAGGCTACCACCGCTCTAGGCTACCATGGCTTACATAACTTTATTAAATTCGTGCTTTGCGCACTCTGCAAATGTCGCAGCGCTGGCCAACGCTCCTCCAGTAAATCATTGTCTTACATAGAAAAACGACCATTCTATTTAACACACATGGTTTTTGGCATTATCTATAAAAAAAACTGCGCCACTCCAAAAAAGAAAACCCGTAAAACAGTAAAAATATATTTAATAAATAAAAGTTTAACAATTTTTAAATGTCGTAGAATTAAGTTGTTTTAAATGACAGACTAATCGACGTGTTTCAGAAAATTCGCATTTTTGAGGTAACAGGTTTAACTCAAAATGCGCATTTTCTGGGTCAAAAATGGGCAATTCCAGTAGTGACTCAGATGCCGACGTCGCTAATATGTGTGTTTGTGTGTCTCACGGTAACTGGTGCATGGCGACACATAGTAATTGGCGAACGTTGCATCAAGTGCACGCTTCATTTATTTGCTAATATTGTGTTCGAGAAAAGAAATGGTCTCTTGAGCAGTTCACAACATTTTCGCCCGTTTCGGTAAACTCGTCCTAAGCCCTCTTACAAACATAACATAACATAAACTCACGCCTGTATCCCACAGGGATAGGCAGAGACCAGGGACTGCCACTTGCAGCCCTCTTACAATTACATATATAATTCTAGCGTCAATTGTATTGCGGCAGCTGTGGCCGTGTGTAACGCAAGTGTTTAAGAGCTAATTCGGTTTTGCATCACACGTGCGAGCGCATGCTGGGGTCTGAAATAAGTCCTTGTTAGAGTGTCACCGTCGACTGAGTTCAAACCCGACTGAACGATAGGAGTAACAATTACAAAACCAGAACAAGACATCGGAAGAGCAAACACTTCAACCATCGAAAGGAAATGGAACTGTCATCATATATCAAAACTGCAATCGATCCACAAATCATACGAAGCAACGTGTCCATCACGTGTTAAGCCTGTCCGCCATCCGTCGGCCGACAAAGTAGTTTTCACATCGCGAAGGTTGTTCTAGACGAGGAAGCCTGATGCAATCGCCAGTCAAATTATCCATGTAGACGTGAAACCCTGCATCCGGACTGAGTGAGGATAATGAAGGACTGTCGAGGCTATAAATGTTTTACCTAGTTTTAACCTAGCCAGTACGTTTTTGGCTTTAGTCGGTGCGTCTCCGGCAAAATGAACCATTTAGTTGCGGTTAGTGTTTATTTTCTATAGACCAGTCAAAGGTGGTGGTCATTAACTCAAACTTGCTAGGAAACAGTCGGATAACAATTAAGGGTTGTGCTCCTTACTATTTTTACGACTAACGTGGAACAAATTGTGGTATATTCGATTCAACAAGGGATACTGTGAAATTTTGTGGTTAAAGCCAAAAAAATGTGCAATTCTGAATACGCGAAAAATATGCTTAGAATCTTCAACAACCACTTTTGAGTGTGTAAATCGTGAAAGACTACTAAGTAGTTTCAACAAAACAAAATTGAGAATCTTCATTGAGTGTCTGTGTTTCGAATGTTGCAGATATGCCTCCTGGGTTTGACCGCGTCAGCGCGGGGCAGCGGACTCGGTTTGGGATATGGCGGCCCCGTCTACGCTCCTGGACACGCCTCTGCTGACTACTACGTAAGTAACTATTGCACCTGCGTCCTACAAAGAGGTACGCAATAGTCAGTTACGCCCTGTTGAGAAGGAGCATTTGGTCTAACACTTTCTTTCGCGTTGCAGTCGTACCCTAAATACGCGTTCGACTACGCCGTGAAGGACCCCCACACCGGCGACAACAAGGCACAATGGGAGAAACGCGACGGCGACGTTGTTAAAGGTACTCCCTACACATATCCCTATCATCATCATCATCATCATCATCATCATCATCAGCCATTTTGACGCCCACTGCAGGACATAGGCCTCCCTCATGGTTTTGCTAATTATGAAGGGCCTATCCCTATATGTAGTGAAAAATATTGTTCGAAATAGGATGAGCTATCAAATTAATTAAACCCCCTATAATAAAAATAAAAACTTCTGTCGCTAACAAATTTTTCACTTTAAAATAAAGCTTCAATATGTCCAATCGCGCTTTGTGGACTTTTACAAGAGGTCTTAAAATGTGTTGCTTAATTTCACCGAAGTCTCATGTCTTGATACCTCAGCGATATTGTGTCAAAATCCTGACAAGGCTCCGGATTAATTCCTCAACTATTAAAGTTAACAGAAAATTGTTAAAAGTATGAATTCTAAAGATCGATGAAGTTAATATCCGTAAAATTATAGAGCAATCATTTATTTTCAAGATCTTTAACTACAGTTGGAAATCTCTATTTTAAAGTACATTCAAATACCCCTTTTTCCCCAGGGGCCTATTCCCTAGTGGAGCCCGACGGCAGCTTGCGCGTGGTCGAATACTACGCGGACGACAAGTCTGGCTTCAACGCCGTCGTGAAGCGCGTCGGTCCCAGCATCCACCCCAGCGGCCCCATTTACAAGGAGCCCATATACAAGGCGCCCATCCCAACACTGGCTCACGAGCCTCTTGGCTTCGCCCCCTACTCCGTCGGACCAGTGGCTCACCTAGGCAAACTATCCCACGCTCCTGTGTTAGGTGGCCCGTACGGCGGATACGGAGCGGTCTCCACATCGTCGCTGATAAAGGAAGATATTCCGATCATCAAATCTCCGATCGTTCCGGTCGTGAAACCGATAATTGTCGAGCCCTACCCTATTATTAAGTCTCCTCTTCTACTGCCGTACGGTGGATACAAGCAGCCCCTTTTGACTGGATACGGTGGCTACAACAAAGTGCCCCTGGCTCCCTTGGACTATGTGGGTAACAGTCTGCTGACCAAAGTGCCTTACGAGTCATCATGGAGAGACGGTTACAGGGGAGAGGGTTACGGCAGACACTCTGACTACTGGGGGTAATCTCAGAACTGTTTCCGGCGGCACGACAAATGACAGCCCTGCGTGTTCGACCGACCGTAGGCAGTAGTACCTTGGGCAAGGCCTCTGTTTACTTACTGTTATTGTCTATAACGTGCCCGATTACCGCTAGATAGATCACAATGACCTATATTTATTATACAGACAAAACTTTAGGCAATAATAGCCCTTGAAATGACTCCTCCTAATTTTACTAAAAAACAGTGTGATAGAAACGACGAACTTGTTCATTGTAAGATAATTAATATTTATGTAAATATAAACATTAAGTTGATCACACATTTATTTCAGCACAAGAATAAAGCATGGCCACTATGTGGTAATAAAACATTCGCTTTTGATTAAAGGCTTGAATGAGTTTTTCCTGTAATCTTCATCGGTTTCAACCCACAATGTTGCACGTTGCGACGAGTAGGTAAACTATTCAATTTTCTTCCATTTAAATTTGGCAAACCTAAACAATTTTTATTCGAAATACATACTATGAAAGTCATGAAATTAATAACAATGATGAGGACGAGCAAACATTGCTTTTCGTATTTTAACGATTATATCAACGGCTTGTCTACATGTAGAGCTGTAAAGCTGAATTAAATGAAATATACAAACAACAGGAAATAAGCAAAGGCAAAGTGCACTTCCTAATAATTTCAAATTGACCACAAAACACAGACAGCCATCAGCTTCAACGGGTCTAACTACATTAGTCAACAAAAAAAAACTGATAATTACTTAGCGTACATTACAATTATAACCTGAAGCGCTCAAAGGGTCAAGCCGTTGCATCGTTGGCGGGTCAAAGAGAGCTCTGTCGAAGGAAAGACTGGTTCAAATATATTCGGAGGGGCGTAGGAAAATCACTTTCATATAAAAGCATTGCGCGTCGGAGTTACAGCATTACGCATTACAGCAGCTCACAGGACATAGCTGACAGGAAAATGAGTGGGATTCTGATGGTAAGTAAATACCAACGGACACTGCGATACAACTTATTTCGATTACCCAACGCAACATGCATTCAATTTGGAAAACCAAAAGAGTTATTTCTTCTGGATCTTATGCGAGATGGGAAATGCATATAATGATTGCGACCTTTAACAACATTTCAACACCACAGTGAATGCGTTGAGTGCAAAATTACATATAATTCGTTATATCAGCCCTGATTACGCTGATTTTAAACATTTTATTGTAGATTTCGTGTCTGGTGGCCTTTGCGGTGGCGGGCGCCATGAGCGGTGCTGTGCCAGTGGCCTCTGCTGTTGTTGGCACTGTGGTAAGTGAAACTCTTATTCTCCATATATTTATTGTGAACGAGACAGTAGCCAAAGGTTCTTTAAATATGAAGGAAAACATCGTGAGGAAACCTGAGTGTCTGAGCTATTTACATACCTCAGCGCTTGAAATCGCCAATCCGCGGTGGGCATGCGTGGTGATTAAGCCCAACTCTCTCTCTCTGAGAGAAGGCCTGTGCCCTACAGTGGGACGTATATAGGCTGTCATCTTCACCGAAGTCTCATATCTTGATAGGTCAGTGGTGTTATGTCATGATCCTGATACGGACGATCCGAGTTCAATCCCCAACTATTAATTTTAAAGTTAATAGACGAACATTTTAGGCAAGACGACTTGTTTGTAGTTACTATACAAAAAAATATAGACCGAACCACTTATTTAAACGATCATAAGTTATTGTTGAAAACCTCTATTTCAAAGTGCATGTATGTATGTCAATTAAAAATATCTATCTTTCAAGGACATCCCCCGCTACGCTTACAACTACGCTGTAAACGACCCCCACACCGGAGACAACAAGGCGCAGTGGGAGGCTCGCGACGGCGACCGCGTCAAGGGTTCCTACTCGCTCGTCGAGCCAGATGGCTCGCTCCGAGTGGTCGACTACTCCGCGAATGACCTGACGGGCTTCAACGCGGTCGTGAAAAAAGTCGGCCCCAGCATTCATCCGACGCCTCTGCTCCATGGAATCGCACCGGTCGCCCTCTCCCCGACAGTACCGCTCGAGCCCATCGTTCATTCTCCGATATTGCCACTAGCACCAATCAAGCCTCTAATAGCGCCCATCAACTACGGCTTCGGGGCAGCTCCTTTGTCTATCGGACTACCGAAACTCGGCGGCTGGAGCCTGCCTTGGGAACCCATCACTGGATCATACGGAGGCTGGGTGCCTTACGACAACCCTCTCCTGACCGTCCTTGGACCCCACGCGACCATCTACAGCAAGAAATGGAAGGACGGTAAACTCTACAAGTGGGTCACCGGCCCCATTTCTCTGGCTGGCGGTAGGAAACTCGTCATCAGAACTACAGGCAAGAAAGGTTTATTATAAATCTCTTTGTAAGAGATGTATAGGTCACTATGCCTTAATTTTACTAAGGTTGTAATAGTGATAATTTACTAGCCATTTATGTTTAAGTAGTAAGGGTGCCGTAATAAATTAAATAAAATACGCGTACCTGAGCCTGTGTGCTAATGTAACTAGTCTTTAATCTATTGTTGTGAATACTAATTTACTTCCGACTGAAATAAATCGAATAATTTTCTACTACAAACATACTATTATTATCTTACATTTCTGAGCTAACTTAATAGCGTAGATTGATGATGATGATGATGATAGTAGAAAACACTTTATTGTACACAAAAAAACCGGCCAAGTGCGAGTCGCGCACGAAGGGTTCCGTACCATTATCTATACAACATTTGAATATTTCAAGCGTCTACCTGTTGCCGTTATTAGTAGCGAGCAATAAACGGAAAAAAATCACGCTTGTTGTATGGGAGCCCCCTTAAATATTTATTTTATTCTGTTTTTATTTTTTATAGCGACAACAGAAATACATCATCTGTGAAAATTTCAACTGTCTATCACGGTTCATGAGATACCGCCTGATGACAGACAGACGGACGGACGGACGGATAGCGGAGTCTTAGTAAAAAAGGAATTAAAAAATATTATTATATTTTCTTATTATTATTGGTGATGATGTTTTAGAACGGTATAATATGTATCCGTTTTTATTTTTCAAAGTCGTTGCTCCTCCGACGTTTCTACTTATTAATGGAGCATTAACGTGGTAAAGAAATTTCTAAATACACTTGTATATTACTTTTGTATATAATGTTGACAAATCCACGCCGCTTGAATGCTGAGCTGAGTGTAAATAGGTCCAAGTCTATGAAAAAATAAAAATGAAGTTTGGAATTAAAGGTTTGATAAATCATTCAAAGAATCAGGAATATCATATAACAGTATTAACATCACGATGAAAACGATGGAAATCATAGATTAAATACAATGATGAAAATCAAACAAACATTGAAAGTGAAACCAACGTATTGCTAGAGAATTTAGAGAGCTCTTTCTAATTAAGCTAAAAGGTAGAAGGCATAGGCGCAAAAGCTGGACCAATAAATATTCACTAAATGTTGACTATTTTCAGAATAATAAGTGCTAACTGAATTAGCCTGTAATTTGTTTACCAAAAATTACTGTTTTCAAATTCTACGTCGAGCTATACTGGTAACAGGTGGTGGATGAATTTTCAAAAATATGGATAACTTGCTTATCAAACATAGTTATGGCTTTAACGGATCTTATCGCGATTTGAAGATTCATCCACCACCTGTTACCAGTATAGGTAACAGGTGGTGGATGAATCTTAAAAAATATGGATAACTTGACTATCAAACATAGTTATAGCTTTAACGGATCTTATCGCGATTATTTATTAGACTAAAAACGCGAGTCATTAAAAATAATACTGATTGTAAACTGCTCGCTCCTCCAGTCCCATAGATCTGCAACCTAGCCCTCAACTCAGGTATATTTCCAAAAGAGATAAAATTGAGCGGAGTCCATCCAATATACAAGAGTGGTGACAGAGACTGTCAACAGCTATAGACCAATTTCAATACTGCCAACTATCTCTTAAATACTCGAAAAAGTCATTCGAATTTGGAAGAAAATAATTTGCTTTCGCACTCTCAATATGACATGCCCTCGAGACAACGCTGGCTACAGCATCAGGTTATTTGACTCATTTTAGTGTATTGTCATCATAAGTAACTTACAGTTTACAGTTCCGGCTAGCAAGATTTAATATTTAACTAACCTTGTGCACTTAAATAACTGCATAGAAAACAGGTAGGGCATATCAGGGGAAGTTGCAGTAGCAATACCACTCGCTAATTGTGAAGGAATACATCATGAGGAAACCTGACTATCTGAGGTGTTCACATACATCAACGCTTGATCTTCTCTTATCTTATCTTGATCTCTCTGAGAGAAGGTCTGCTGTACCCTGCAGTGGGAGGTATATACCTATATGGTTATTTCTAAAAAATAGGAGAAATCCGTACTGGGGGAGGTTTATTAGGGCTATGCACAGAGTAGGACAAATTATCTGAACAAATTATAGAAGTCATCCCAGCCTATATACGTCCCACTGTAGGGCACAGGCCTTCTCTCAGAGAGAGAGTATGGGTTTAATCAACACGCGTGCCCACCGCGGATTGGCGATTTCAAGCGCTGAGGTATGTGAATAGCTCAGACACCCAGGTTTCCTCACGATGTTTCTCTTCACCGTTAGCGAGTAGTATTGCTACTATAACTTCACAAATGTACATACCTTAGAAAACAAAGTCATGCGTGCACAGGGAATCAAACCTGGTTCTCCCGCTTCCGAGTCCGAGTCCAATGTTCTACCCACTAGGCTACCACCGCTTCTTCTTAATTATAGAAGTGATTAAGATAAAAGACTCAGCATGGCAGGGGATACAAAGACTTGGCGTGTCTTGAGAGCGGATGGATATTAGATTGCGTGTGGTATGTTAATGACAGCAAACACATACAAGGATAGTAGGCTTACAAGCCAAAATAGAATTAGAGTACCTTCGATAAATCATATCAGAAATGAGCGATCCAACAAAATATATAAGTATAAAGTCATAAAAATCTTACATGCATATTTTATGTAATTGCACAACCAGTGACGTTTTCTATAGATTAATACCTACAAAGACAGAAAATTTGTTACATAATTTGCAATCTACTCTGTTACGTACGTAAGCAGTGAATTGTCTCGGTACTTTACTTTATTTTCTAAATGCTGATAATTTTTTTTTTGCCGTTACCCACATTTCGGCTGATATTGTGTTTTCTGGTGACTGTTGTATTTTGTTTTGTGATTTTATGTTTTTGAGTATTGTGTCGTCAAATAAATATATCTTTCTTTCTTTCTATCTTTCAAAATCTATCTAAGTTAAGTAGGCCAGTGACAAGAAAACAGATTCTTGAGTCAATAAAACTAATTTGCTGATGCCAGCTTGCTGGACAGATGATATTATATGTTACTTTACGGATATCGATTTCAAAAGGATCTTCTTTTTCTTTTTGTGCCGTCTCCTACCTGAAGTTTCGAGGCTGCCAATACAAACAAGGTACTGGCACTCTGTTCCAAACACTGGAAAAGTACAGGGATTGAAAAAAAAAATAAGGGAGAACGCCGAGATTTTTATGACCAGCATTTAAGGAAAAGAACCAAGAAGAGAACACTTTATTGTACACAAAAAAGGAAATTATACAGATATAATAAAACTGAATTTTAACGTATATTTACTCGTTTACTTTTCCATTTTACAAGTTTTCGACGTTTCGGTACTTTTGCAAGTGCCGTGGTCTCGGTAGACTGAGGTGACCTCAGAACACAAAAATAAGGGTGACAGACGTCTTTTTGAAAGTATTAACTGTCAGTTTACTACCCTCGGCAGAAATTAACAGTTAATAAATGAGTAAAAATTCAGTTTTATTATGTCTAGTGCTCGTATTAACCCCAGAAAATACTATTATACAGATATGTAAAGTTATTATATTCTTTTTGTTGCACTAACCCGTGCTGAGGACAATTTTAAGAACCTATTTAGAGGCTGAAAATTCCACCCATGCCGGGACCTGAACCCGTGACCTCTGGCTAACCGTAGCAGGGCTCTCCCAACTGAACTAATTTTAGCCTCTAAATAGCTTTTTATGTAAAGTTAGACAAAGGGGTTGAATAAGGACGACGAAAAATTCAGACTGTCTACACTACGTATTATTTATACTATGTACAATTTGTACCTTGTGTTGAAATCCTGAGGTGGGGTCGACAGTTAACCACAAGTGTTAACAAAGAAATGAGAAGCAAACCGATTATTAGCTCAACGTTTCGGAACCTATTGAACGATTGATTGTAGAGTAAAGCTAGGACAGTTGCCTAATTCATTAGCATTGTGAATCTATCCGCTTATTAGCTGTTACTCGAACCACTTGGGACTGGTAGGTACAATGCAAATAATTGATCAAATCATCCGTGAAAATGGGACTTTTGACAGAACCGGTGGCGGGTGGAATAATTTAATACATTACTAGCACTATAAATAAGCACACTATTTATGGTTTCGGTACCAGTACACCTCGTTCGCTTCGTGGAATACCAAGTCAGCACAATGAACACGTATTTTGTGGTAAATATTTTTCACCTTTTTAAGATCAGTAGAAGTAGAAAGCGTTGATAGAATTTCAGTCCTTAGGACTGGAGGAAGAGGAGCTCGAGCATGCATTTATAGCATAAATTTCTCTGAAGCTTACCATAACAAACAAACACGATACAAAAAAACATTTTTTCTTTTCATTGAAGACCATTTAAAAGAAGACACGTCACAAGTAGCGAGTGACGCCTTCAAGCTTTTATCACTATTTGAGTTATACCTATCGTAAATTAATGTTAATTTCACCGACGTTAAAAAACGTTTAGAATTCAATGGAAAAACTAAAACTAAAAAATCTGTTGCTCTCCTGGGGCGCTACACATAACTTCTCCACTGGACTCGTCCGATTTCACCTACCGTGAACCGTCAAATGCTCACATTTGGAAACGTCAAAAAAGGATAACCCGTTACGTAACAGGAGAGCTGATCTGTTCGACTATTTAAAATCATTGCCAGCTCAACGCTTATCTACAGTTTGTCTCTCGGTATATCTCGGGACTTCATGTATGTTGAACCTTAACGCCTCGTATTTAACATCAATGTTCAGGTATCCTGCCTCGTGGCTGCAGCCGCCACTGCGATGGCGCATCCGTCCGGAGGCCTAGCCCTCCATGAGGGTATCGCCGTCGTGCCCAGAGTGGTCGCCGCTGAAGTTGGCAGTATTGTAAGTCTTAGGGTACACAACTTCATCTAGCCCATTAAGAATTCTGCGTGGAAACTGAGGACTTTTTATCTTTCAGTATACCTCATTGAATAAAGAAATCAAACCACTATTTGCCTCTCACTCGTACAATAGTTCCGTCTACGTAGTGTGAGCGAGAGGCATCTAAATTTTCAATTACTTTCTTCCATAATCGTGTTTTTACCAAATACCCCAAAGCTTAGTGTTTCGTCTCTGTATTATTTTCTGGTGAACAATAAAAATATTACTATCTTTCTTATTGTTACTTTTCGACTGAAAAATTTTTCAATTGAAAAAGTTGCTCACAATTAACTCAAATAACTGTAAAACTCTCCATTTGCAGCCTAACCCAAACTACGGGTTCAACTACGCCGTCAACGACCCATCGACCGGCGACAACAAGGCGCAGTGGGAGGCTCGCGACGGCGACCAGGTCAAGGGGGCCTACTCGCTCGTCGAGCCCGACGGCAGCGTACGACTGGTGGAGTACGCCTCTAATCCGCTCACGGGCTTCAACGCTGTCGTGAAGAGGATCGGAGCCAACGTACACTCGGTTGGCCCGGCCGTTGTGGAGACTCTCGGACCCGTAGTAGGCCCCATCGCGCCTATTGCACACGCTCCAGCTGTCATCGAAACTATTGCCCCAATTGCCCTACGCGAGCATGCTCCATTGATCGCGCCCGCGCCATTAATAACGCCCGCTTTGGCCGATATTGCTCATATTGGACAAATCGAGCACATTCCTGCGTTAGATTTGCTTCCGCTGCTGCCGCTGCCCGCGTCTCCTTACGTCTCCATTTCCGGTTCGACGTACGGCAAGCACGGCAATTTGGTGCGTCATTGGAACGCCGGGCCCATCTCGCTGGACGGCAAGACTTTGACTATTAGGACTAGACATTAATCTAAAAGGTTTAATTTTCTTCTATTTTGTTAGCTCTCATTTAACAAAACGGAAATAGATTATTCTATTTTGATCGCGCAACAGTGCTATAAGTTGTGCAAGGAGCGATTAATTTTCTTGCCTAAATAGCCTTGCATTTTTTTAAACGGACGTCTATCACCATATCACTTTATAAACGATGTACTATAGACTTCTATGCAACATAGTAACTAATCAGGTTACCCAGGGCACTTGTGTGTGTTTGCGACTCAAATGTAGCAAATAGACAGATAGGCCTTGATAGAAGTTAAAGCTATAACGACGGTATTTCCGAGCAACGAACTGTTACTGAGCGAAATTGTATAAAAACCAAAAACGTACTCTGTACGACTGTAAATAAATAATTATTACAACATTTTTTTTTTGTTTTGTTTTCACTATCGAGTTACGAAACTTTATTCAACTATTAGGAAAAGACGAATACAAAGACGTTATTTAGTTAAATAATCTATTCAATAAAAAAAAAAAACCTTTATTACGGACTGAGCAACGTGCTCCGTGTAACCGTGTTTAAATAGAGAATTAAAGTTCAATTGTAATTATTCAAGTTAGAAATATGGCTAATGGTGAGTAGGCTGCTGTTTAGCCATACAAGCGGTATGAGTGTACAACTGCACCGTGCCGTGCAGCGCTGTGTGTGTGAGTGCATCATGAGAAAACCCGCGGCTTGATTGGCACCACACGTATTGACTTGTCTTTCCTGTGGGCTAGGCCGAGGAAGCTGTCAGGATATTGTAGCCGCTGGGGAAGCCTACTCCAACTAAAAAACAATGTCCCAAGCACTGCAGCGTCCAAGTGGTTCCTTCACCCATCTAGTGTAAGTGAAGGTGCCACTGGACGCTGTATAAATCATCTCATTATGTAGATGCAAAGGCCAAAGTTTATGAGTGTACATTGACACTCAGCAAATAGAATGTAAATTCTTTACGTTGAAATAAATTTTTGGGTTCTTGAGTGTTTCCAGGAATTCATACCTAAGGGAGTAAAATTACGAACGAAAATTCGTATCGCAAGTTTGTCATTTTTTATGCTAGAAACATGACAATTGGTGTTTATGCTGCTGTTTAATCATAAAAGTTATATCAGCGTTTTTTACAAAATCATCCCCTAAGGAGGTAAAGTAATGGACGAAAACATATCTGTGAGTAGTGCGTTGCTGCGACCAAAGGGGAAAAAGAGGACGTCTAAAAACGGTTACAAACACCAATTTTTTTGAAAAGTCTGGGCTTTTTTGAGTGATCGCTTAACTCATCTAGTGTAGGTAAGGGTTGCCACTAGAAGCCGTATACATAAATCTAATAGCACAGCTGTAAAAGTTCTAAGTAAAACAATAAAAACAACACGTTTGGGTACATGAAAATTATGCTACGCCTAAAACAGATTATAGTTTTTTCTGCGCCGACAAAAAGATGTATCGCGTGTATCGTATTGTGACACAGTGAACTAGTTCAATTAATTCAACAATTTCAGCAACAATTGAATATATTACCTGGTTCACGCCTCGCTCGTCACTCGTTTTACTACTTACACATTGCGAATTCTGATATTGATTGGTGAAAAGGCCAGTGTTTTATATATGCTGTAACTATTGCATTTATCACTCGAGATGCAGGGTGTAACCAAATACAAATACACATGTACATCTAAAAATGGGGCATTCTAATAGTCAAACAACTTTTACTAAGGGGAAAAATGCGAAAACCCGGAAAAAATATCTGCTGTTCCATAAATTTTAATGCTGGTGGTGGTAACTTTAGTAAAACAGAGTTGATATTTTATTCGCAATTTGGAAGATTTCCCGTAAAAGTTGTTTGTACTAACGAGTTCTTCCTTTTCAGATGTATAGTGAATGTTGTTACACCGTGTATCTCGAGTGAAAAACACAAAAGTTACATTACACTACCGGAGCGTAAAAATTCAGACATTTCGGGGAACAATCATGAGTGGGCAATCCTTTTATTGTGTAAACAGGCCTGGCAAGCCAATTTCAGTCTATGGTTTTGTGTTAGTCTGTGATGGTGATACTGACGGCAGCTGTACCTATACTCTGTGAAGTGTTATGTCAGTAGTATGGTTCCCTGCCTGTGTGGGTGACCGACCGTGCCGGGCGAAGGAAATACGATCGAAGCGACTCCGCTCGAACTAAATCTTCATTAATTTCGATTCATATTGATAACTACTGTAGACATTTTATGGTGGCAATATTACCATAATTTTTACGTCACTATCACTTTAGTTGGACTTATCGTGATCGGGAAAGCAGACAATAATAATAAAGTAGGAATTCACTTACCGGATTGTTATCCTCATCAACGTCGTATTCCTCTCTCTGCACCATCATCAGCTTACCGCTGGCGTTGATCACCTGAGGAACAGATTGTAGTGTTTTACAGTTTATTTGGATGCTGACAGAACTTGCAAGACAGCGCAATGTAGGAAATGTTCAAGTAATTCATGCTCAGAGTTAGAGATATTTCAAAGCGATTACATATACAACGGTTTTACAAAACAGGAAATAACTATGAAACTTTACTGAGCATAAAAGATCGATTTTATTCTGAATTCACCAAGGAGAACTTCTGAAGGCCACGTTTGCATTTAATAGGCTGCCTATAAACGTTGTTCAATAAATTTATATTAGCACGGTAAGATAACACTGTTTATTGCATACAAGAAACAAGAGACATAAATATGATATTACTCCCGGTAATGAGTGATATTTGACACTATTTTCGACGCGACGACCTTGACCTCGACCTTGGTGAAGTTGGTGAATTGGGGCCGACACAGCGACACAGAAATCACGTGGGCTGATGCGACAGTTCTCACCAAATAATTCAGTCTTGACGCCGATGTCAAGCGCTGAAGTAGTTATAGACTGATGAGTCAGTGCTCACCATAACAGTCCAGTCCATATAGCCGACACAGCGATGCAGAGTTCGTGTAGGCTGATGTGTCAGTTGTCACCATGTAATTCAGTATAGCATTGCCATAACCGACTTACCAGAGTCCGGATGCCTGCAGACCAGTACACTGGTCGTGAAGGGACGCTGCAAAGTCCTACCGAGCTGGGGCGAATAACGTAGCCGAAGCAGAGAAAACTTAGGTTGATGCGTCAGTTTTCACCAAATACTCCAGTCTAGACGCCCACGTCTAGTACTGCTGTAGTAGTCTTACCAGTGAGTCCGGATGCCTGTAGACCGGCACCGTTGTCATAGAGGGACGCTGCGACGTCCTGCCGTGTTGAGGTGGGTGCTGCAACCGACACAGCGATGCAGAAACCACGCAGGCGGGGTGCGACAGTGCTGAGACGTCCACTGCTTGCACGCAGCGCATCTCGATGTTGCCGGCTGCAAGGAGAAACGGTTAACATAAATACAGGTTAGGTTGTTTTTGTTGGGGTAGGCTAACCAACAGGACTACTTCACGACCTTCCTACCAGGATGGCAAGATGTAGCCAGGCAAAGGGGGAAACGGGGAGCTAAAAGAGAGACTTTTGGCCACCTGTAGGGCACAAATAGGGATACATTAAAAAAAACTTCATATGACTTAGTAACTAGCCATGTTACAAGATGGGTCCGCTCTTCCTCACCGTCATCCAAGCAGTTCAGCTCACATATTATCGTGACGAGCGCGTCGGCGCCCAAGAACATATTTTGATCGACCAGAATGTTCAAAGACCTTGGACTGCACGCGCAAGATCTTGGCGAATCGATTATTATGAGTCCGACACCAAGAATTACACAGTAATACGTTGTTGTTAACAAGATGGATCAACTCTTCCTCACCGTTATCCAAGCAGTTCAGCTCATATATCGTGACGAGGGCGTCGGCGCCGAAAACCACGAGCTGGTCGTCCAGAATGTCCAGGACGAAGACCTGTGACTGCACGCGCACGATCTTGGCGAAACGGTTGTCGAGCTTCGCCTCGCGCGGGTAGAAGCGGATCTCGTCGTGGCCGTCCAGAATGCTGTAGCAACCTGCGCGAGAAACGTTAAGAAATAAAGACTAGTTTAGATGCTAAGTGGCAATGGTGATTTGCCTATCGTTGGATCTAACTATCTAGCCCACGAATAGAGTCCACTGCTGGGCTGCCTCTTCCCTGTCACGTCAACCCTCGGCCCCATGCCAATATCGTCCGTTGCGTTCCGATGGCTTTAGAAACGTCGCTGTGTCGCTGGTCTGCTGATAAGCAACGTAAACAGAACAGTTTTGTATGACGTTACCAGTCGAATAACTTCTGGGTTTTATCAGCGATGAAAAAATTGGTCCTAGGCTGCTCTCCCCTCTAGCATCCCTCTACCTCGCGCATGCTGTATGAAAATTTATTTCTGCCCTGCTAGCGTTCTTTTGTTTTCAGCAGAGAAGATAAAAAAGTTACGTAAAATCTCAAAAAGGTTTGATATCAAATAATTAGAAAAAAAAGATGGGAATTTTCTTTTGTACTCGATTTTCAATGAATGGAGGCTGGCAACTTTTTTCTGCACTACGAAAAAAAAACAAGCGCGGCGTTTTGTTTTGTTAAATTTAGTTTTTTACTCTTCTAAATCTAGTATTGATAATTTAACAGTACGCTTTTAATTATTATAAAGCACTATGTATCTGTTTACGCCTGAGTAGAAACTGGCACGGGCTGTTAGTTGCGAGCATATGGCGAACCCTGAGAGGGGTTCGTGGAGGCTTAGGAGTGGATGCAAACTTTGGTTTCTCCCTTCGTGGACTCCGCGAGTCAATCCAGCCAGCACTTGCGCTGGACTCCTGGCCAAACACTGTCTAAATTTGAAGTGACAATGACAACCATAATAAATACAACTGACATACGTAGATACGTTTTTGGGATTGAATTGAAAAGTCGCCTTATTGTTTTGATCCGCATTTATATCGAAGAAACGTGAACTACTTTTGGAATACAAGACGCCGGGACAATCCAGCGCCCACCTAGGCTGCCGTGATCGTCCTTCGTCATCCGCGGGTGTGAAATCCAGGTACGTCCACCCCAACGCTTACCAACGAGCACCCTTCTGGTGTTGTCCATTGTTCGCCGATACAGTCCACCCAGTTGCCGCTCCCGCCGCAACAGTATCATTCGAGAGAAAGTTCTATTTACGTTCTCGAGTTTCCTTTAAGCCATAGATCGTTTTCTCCCCTCAGTGTAAAATCTACTATAATGTACAATTACAATGTACAATTTCGGTTGCACATTCTAACATTTTTAATAAACGTTAGAATGTGGAAGCGCCGGCAACACCAGGCGTAAAACCACCCTTAAAGGAATAGACGACAAACCTATGACAATGTAGTCCCGCCACCACAGCATCCCGCCGGTGACGACGAAGTCCTTTTCCTGCGACTCGTTGCCGAAGAGCTTCCAGCGGCGCGTCGCGCAGTTGTAGTGCGCCAGCCCGGTGCGCCCCGCCGCGCACAGGTTCATGCCGCCCGAGTCGATGGCGCTGTACTATAAGCGGAGATTCGGCTTTATTGTTGGGTACACAACAGTTATAATGCCTCGAAGAAGAGGTTCATTCCAGCCGGGTCGACGGCGCTGTGCTGTTGGCGGAGTTTGGACTTTTTCGTTGGGAATGTAAGAGTGATAATCCCGGCACAAAGAGGTTTATGAGGCCCGGGGCGATGGCGCTGTACGGTTGGCGAGTGTGACCTATATTGTTAGGAATCTAAGAGGTTTATGCCACCCAGGTCGACGGCGCTGTACTGTTAGCGAGTTTGGCCTTTATTATTGGGAGTACAAGAGTTCCATTTCCGCAACAAGGAGGTTCATTCCAGCCGGGTCGACGGCACTGTGCTGTTGGCGGTGTTTGGACTTTATTTTCGGGAGTACAAGAGTTATATTCTTATGAAAAAGAGGTTCCTTCCAGCCAGGTCAATGACGATGTACTGTTGGCGGAGTTTGGCCTTGTTGGTTGTACTCCCGACACGCACAGTAGTTATATTCCCGCCACAGAGGTTCATGGCGGCCTGGTCGGTGGCTCCGCACTGTCCGCGGAGTTTGAGCGTAACACTTCGTATACCTACATGTTTTTTTATCATGATACCAACATAAAATTGTAACATCTCAATAAATTCTATTGTACCAATGTATCACAAATAAATATCAATCAATCATTTATTGTATGTCATGAATGTTACAGTTCATCATCATCATCATCAGCCATTTGACGCCCACTGCAGGACATAGGCCTCCTTCGTGGTTTTCATAACCATGAGGGGTTTTGCCATAATCGCCACGCTTGGCAGGCGGGTTGGCGATCGCAGTATGCGGTTGGAATCTCAGAAAGTCGCTGCTGCCCGTCACCTGGTAATTGATTTCCTTAGTCGCCTTCTACGATATCTACGGAAGGAAATGGAGTGACGCTATTCTTAATCCGGCTCCACACGGAATGTTACAGTTGGTAAACGTAATTTGCTAGGGTACATATCTGATACCCGGTAAGGGCACTACAATACTTATTATTAATATAATAATAGGTTTATACTCACTCTTAGAGGCCAGTTGGTGGCGATATAAGTAGCAGGCAGCGGCAGCACAATCCACTGCTTCCGGCACTCGTTGTCGTCCACGAACTCACGGTACTTGGCACTACTGTCCACCTCTTCGACACTCTGTTCATTGAATCCGCTGTCCGGCTGATAGGTGTCGGAGGAAGAGTCGATGATGGAGAGCTTGGTACGCTTCGTCAGGTTGTCTTCCAGGTTCACGTAGAGTTTGTCGTCCGCTTGTAGGTACAGGTGACTTTGGTTGCTCTGTGGCGGGGGACGGTTGGAATGTGTGAGTTTACAAACGTGTTTAAGGATTTTTTTTAGTTACATTTTTAGTTGAGACAGATGAAATACGGACAATACACTTGAATATACGTCAATAGACGCCGCGAGTCATCATTGGCTATATGACGTCACGAAACAAATAAAATGGCGGACGTCAGCTAACGAATTGTTAGTAAAGAGTCACAAAAAAGTATTAAGTAAAAAAATTATTATATAATAATAATATTCTTTATTGTACCAGGAAAAACACAAACATGAAATGTTTACAAAAATGCAGTACAATTAGCGGCCTTATTGCTTATAGCAATTTGTTATATAAGCAAAAACTCGACTGTTAAAGTTTTTAAGTAAAGTGAGTCTGTTGAATTTTCAGTAGCAGGCGGGATCAAATCAATTCACCTTCAAGAAACAGAATGAGGTCTAGGCCTTGATTGAGACTTTTTAACAAAACCCATTGTTATTTTTAAGGTACTTAGAAGGTCATAATATTTTTTTCTTTACTGCCTCACAAGTTCTCTTCACGATTGTTTTGTTTTGTTTTTATTTGTTTTGTTGACGTTCGTGTCTTTTGTTTGTGTACCTTAATGTTCACTTTGTGTTTCTGTGACAACTTAAATAAATATCCTCTTTCTTTATTTCTTTCCTTCAAACTATACCAATTGTGATTGTTATCAGTTGCAATTTTTAACTTAATGTATATCTTGTTGTCTATTTACGTAGAAATTTCGAAATAATTATAAAAACAGACTCACCATGCAAGGATTGACACTCAGAGGACTCTTCACAAAGTCGAGCTGTATCAAATTCGAGCTGGTATCGCCTTCCACTTTTACCATCCATAGTTGATACCCTTCCGTCGCCCATTCCTGCAAATGAATGCCAATATTGATCACGTGACAAAACAAAATGGCGGCGAGGCGGGAGGCTGGCAGGTGGACCAGGGCAGTAACGCAGTGGCGGCAGTGAACAGACCGATGGTCAGACGATGTGATCAAGTCAGCAGAGGACCCGTGGATGCGAATAGCGACAGACCCCGAAAGATGGCGTAATGGTGAAAAGAGTTATAGAAAGCATTAAAATGTGAAATTACTTTGCTAAATTCCGCCAAAATCCCACAAGCACCATGCGATTAGTTAATGCACCAGTCAGTCTACCACCGGAGCCTGAGGATGGCTCGTGTTAGAGGCGAAACGCGTCGCAACGCATTTTTTCACACAAGTATTGGTGTCGGTGGTGGTGGGTTTCTGTCTTGCTTCTGCTTGAAAAAGTGGGAGGGAGGGCGGTGCAATAACTAACCGCATGGTGTTTGTGGGATTTTGGCGGAATTTAGCATTTTCACATATTAATGCTATTATGGATTTCCGCAAAGTAACGCCTGATTCTATACAATAGGGTTATAGATACCCAGCAGTGGCCAGAGGTGGTCTCATGATGATCATGATCACATAAAGTGGCATTGGCCCGCAACGGGCAGACAATCACGAACTATTGTCTGTTATGGCGCCACTTGAAAGGATAAACTTCCTAGTTTATCCCTTCAAGTGGCGCCATAACAGACAACAGTACTCTGCTGTTCGATCTACACTAGTCGAGAAACATAACTAGTCTATAGGTCGATTTTAGACCCTCTATCGCTTTCACTTTAGATTCATTTTCACCTGCCATGCTCTGACGATGACGGTTGCCAATTCACGGTGGTCGGCTAGTAAACAATTCGTTTCAGCTTCCCCACTAACTAACCCAACATTTCTAGTACATAAAACACAAGCATTTCTTTCTACAAAATTATGTCGGACAGACAATAAAGAAGAAAGAATAAAATCCTACTTCCTATTCTACTAATATTATAAATGTTACTATAAATGTGAAAGTTTGTGAAGATGTTTGGATGTTTAATCACGTAATAACGGCTGAACGGATTTACATTAAACTTGGCATACAGATAGATAAAGACCTGAATTGAGACATAGCTTACTTGATATCACGGTAATGTGGGATAATATTTATTTTAAGTTTAAAATAGATGGCGTTGTGCAAGAATCTTATAAACGGATTCTGTGACGGTAGGTACGAAGTTCGCCGGGACAGCTGGTAATATTATAAATGTTTGTTACACAATAACGCCATAAACGCTGAATGGATTTAGATTAAATTTGGTATGGAGATAGTTTGAGTCCCGGGGAAGGACATAGGATACTTTTCATCCCGGAAATTACTCAATCCATGAGGACGAAGTCGCGGGCAAAAGCTAGTAGAATATTTATTTTAAAAACCTATTTAGAGGCTAAACATGCCGGGACTTGAACCCGCGACCTCTGGCACGGTTAGCCAGAGGTGGGTGGAAGTTTTAACCTCTAAATAGGTTTTTAAAATTGTCCGTGCTGAGGGTTAGTGCAACAAAAAGAATATAAAACATACAGGGTTTTTCCGGCAAAGACAATTTAATTGAACTATTTTTAAAGGATTTTAATGTAGATATTTTGTGTTTAACAGAGCACTGGCTGAAACAACATGAAATGTCTTTCAATTTAAAAGACTATTTAGCAGTAAATACTTTTAACCGACAGCACGCAATAAGAGGAGGTTCAATGATATTTGTAAAAAGTAGTTTAAAAATGAAAGAAAGAAAAGACATTGTCAGTCTATCTGTTGAACGCTTAATTGAGATCTCGTGTGTGGAATTGGATAGGTACATAGTTATGTGTGTTTATAGGCCGCCACAATCGAATTATAATGAATTTGAATTAGTTATGGAAGACGCCTTAAAACGCCTATTTACTAGCAATAAGAGCATAGTAGTATGTGGTGACTTCAATATAGATTTGTTAGTTGATAGTTCACTGAAAACTAAACTCACTAGTCTGTTCAGGTCATTTAATTTACATTATTTATTTACTGAACCCACTAGGACAACAGCTACTAGCGCCACTTGCATAGATAACGTTTTTTGTAATTGTCAATTTATAGAAAAAAAGGTCATACATAATTTACAGTCCGATCATAGCGGGTTATGGGCAGTTCTACCGTCAGTACTAGAAGAACCTTGTAATGAAATAATTTGTAGACCAATAACAGAAAAAAAATTGAATTATTTAAAAGAAAATTAGGCACACAGTTAGATTCATTAAATTTTGATAGCACTGATCCGAATACATTATATGAAGTGCTGTTTTCGACCATATCAAAACAATTTGAACAGATATTTAACGTAAAAAAAATTACAGGGTTAAATCGCGGTTTTTCAGAATGGGCAACGCCAGGTCTACATAGAAGTAGGAAAAGGCTTTATGAATTGTATGAAGAGAAACAATTTAATCACGATCCGACGTTCAGAGAGTATGTTAAAAATATTCAAAAACGTTTAGGCAAACTTGTTTAGCAGCCAAATCCATTAGCATAAGTAAACAAATTATGGCATCAACTAATAAAATCAAAACAGTCTGGCAAGTAATTAGCAAAGAGACAGGCAAAACGAGACCTAGGGACCAGATATTTGCTTTAAAGGTAGAAGGGAATTTAGTCAATTCAAGGGAAGACATAGCAGAAATATTTGAAAATTTCTTTAAAAACATACCCCTCAAAATAACGGCTAGCTTAAATTCTTCCCCTCAATCAGCCGAAACTTTACTTCTGGAAAGTATAAATACATGCAAAGCTGACTTCCAATTCACCCATATAAGTCCCTTTGCTATTGTCAAAATATTTAAAGAGTTAAACTTAAAAAAAACCGAAGATTTGTGGGGATTATCGGTTAAACTTATATCCACGGTTATCCATATTCTAGCACCTTACCTTGCTACAATTTTCAATAAATGCATTGACCAGGGAACCTTTCCTAATCTATTAAAGTTAAGTAAAATAGTACCCTTATTTAAATCTGGCGATAGTGAAGATCCCAATAATTTCAGACCAATAGCAATATTGCCGGTCCTAAGTAAAGTTTTTGAAAAAGTAATTTTGCATCAATTGCAGACTTATTTTAGTATAAATAAGCTATTTCATAAGAAACAGTTTGGATTTACGAAGGGCCGCTCAACGACGGACGCAGGCATAGCATTAATAAAGCACATCTTTGATGCGTGGGAGGAGGCGCAGGATGCCATCGGGGTGTTCTGTGACCTGTCCAAGGCGTTCGATTGCGTCGACCACGAAACGCTCCTTATAAAATTACACCGATATGGTTTAAGTAATAAATCGCTAGCTCTTCTTCGATCTTACTTAACAGACAGAACACTAAAAGTAGATATCAATAGAGTTAAATCCTCAGGATCTAATGTAAAAGTAGGAGTTCCTCAAGGTTCTATACTAGGACCGTTCCTTTTTTTGGTTTACGTAAATGATTTGCCCTACCTAGTAGAAAAACTATCGCAGATAGTACTGTTTGCTGATGATACTTCCTTAATTTTTAAAGTAAAGAGAGGTGTAGGTAATGTTGACGATGTAAACAATGCTCTATCTACAGTTCTAAACTGGTTCACGGTGAACAATTTGATGTTAAATGCGAAAAAGACAAAATGCGTCAAGTTCTCCTTGCCCAATGTTAAAAATGTTGACACGTGTCTAAAAATATCTGGTGAGAAATTAGAGCTGGTAGAGTCCACACTATTTTTAGGCATAACAATAGACTCAAAACTGCAATGGGGCCCGCATATTGAAAAACTATCGGGTAGGTTGAGTTCAGCTGCATTTGCAGTTAGAAAAATTGGGCAACTTACAGACATATCGACTGCGAGGCTGGTCTATTTTAGTTATTTTCACAGTATTATGTCATATGGGCTGTTATTATGGGGACGGGCAGCAGATATAGAAACAATATTTATTTTGCAAAAAAGAGCAGTAAGAGCAATTTACAACTTAAGCAGTAGGGAATCGCTAAGGGAGCGTTTCAAAGAAATAGGAATTCTTACACTGGCTTGCCAATATATATTCGATAATATAATGTATGTTCGTAAAAATATAACCATGTTCAAATTAAATAGGGACGTCCATAACGTAAACACTAGAAATAGAAATAAGCTTGCTTATTCTAAATTTCGTTTAGCCAAGGTAAATACATCGTTCGTAGGCTATTGCGTTCGTTTTTACAACAGAATTCCAGAACATGTTCTATCCTTGTCTGAAAATAAATTTAAAACATTCATTAAAAAATCGCTATGTAAAAAAGCATATTATAGAATAGACGAGTATATGAACGATATAAGCCCTTGGTAGTAAGCCAATTCCACTGCGATTTCATTGTTATTTAATTATTAATATTATAATTTATTTAATTTTAAAACCGTGTACTGACGACGTGATTGCACATTAATAACTATAGCACACATTTTATAGCTGACAAGAACTCAATCTGCAGGTTTGCTAAAGGTCATTCGAATGGTGGCCGGGTCACCTATCTCCCTCTAAAATGGTTGAGACTGGTGATGGCTGACCCCTGCGTTATGCTCGTGAACGGGTGCTGTTCGTGTGTCTGGCCGCAGCATTACTGTTTTTCCTACTTTTGTAAGAAGTGTTATTTTGGCTTTTAAAGTTATTAGTGGCTATCACGGAATCATATCATATAGGCTTTGATGTATAAGTTTAAGATGATTTGAGAAAAGATGGTCAGAGTGGAGTTTTTTTTCCCGCTGCCTTTTTCTCCACTACAAATACGGCCCGAAGGCAGCGGCTAACATAGTAACATAGTACATTGACATTCAGCAAACAGAATGTAAATTCTTTACGTTGAAATAAATTATTGATTTCTGATTGATTTCTATTGATAAGAATATTTATTATTCAAGTTACTATATCTGACGATACTTTGTGGATAAGTGTTTTAAAATGACTGACTGCCTCGTTGGTCTAGCCGTTAAGGCACTTAGCTACCAAAACAAAGGTCGTGGGTTCGATTCCCACAGGGGGGCGCCGTACATTTGTCCAAATGGTCTCCTCAGTCTGGATGTATTTTCATGTTTATGACGTCCTGGCTTGATTACCATAGCATAGGGTATCCTAGTTTGGTAACAGGTCGAGTGATTGTATTGTGTGGAAGTCATTATTATTATTATCACTATTGTAAAAAATATATATAGGAGTAGCTGAGAGTTTACCTAGAAGCTAGAATATTATTATTATTGTTAATATTTATTTCAGAATAAATCCATATAACAGTATTAGTAACAGAAGGACTTAGTCTTTATTAGTAAATAAACCTAGGTAATAGAGGCGTAGTTTAATTTAAATACTTAGTGGATCCGCGCACATGCGTGTAGATCCAGTGCCTGAAAATGTGGCAGTCAACTTTGTCTCCAATCACACTCAGGATGCTGTTAGGGCTCCCCGCACTCTGTGCAGTATTGAAGCAGTTCGCTTTCTAATAATAGAGAAGAAATCATCCACAATAGCATGCGGTGGTAGCCTAGTGGGTAGAACGTTGGACTCGGAAGCGGGAGACCCAGGTTCGATTCCCAGTGCGGGCATGTACCTATGACTTTGTATTCTAAGTTATGTACATTTGTGAAGTTATAGTAGCAATACCACTCGCTAACCGTGAAGGTAAACACAGTGAGGAAACCTGAGTGTCTGAGCTATTCACGTACCTCAGCGCTTGAAATCGCAAATTCGCGGTGGGCATGCGTGGTGATTAAGCCCATACTCTCTCCCTGAGAGAAGGCCTGTGCCCTACAGTGGGACGTATATAGGCTGCTCATATTATATATATACATCCACCCTGGCTTTAGCGAACATACCTGACGCGCTGCAGTACCGGGGGAGACCCATCAGCATCCTGAATGCGTTGTTGTATTGCACGCGGAGGGCGTTGTAAGTCTTCTGCGTATACTAGTCCCACAGGCTGCAAGTGTTGAAAGATTGGCAAAAGGCTTTAAAAAGTGTTATCTTTACATCTCTAATGCACCTTGCAAACCTGCGCGCCAGCATGTTGCATCGGACATGTCACAATCATTATCAATATTTCAACTAGAAGAGGACGTTAACTTTTTCATCTTTATCTAGTTACCATGCTAGACACGACCAGCGGATTATGCCTGCCGAGGTCCTGGCTGAGCCCGTAGTCCCAGGCGAGCGAGCACATCAGCAGAGCCCCGAACGTGGACCACACCGAGACGCCGCCGCCTTCCCAGCTCACCGCTACCGCGCGCCCGTCCGCCGTCCATCTGCAATGGGGAACTTGCGTCCAACTTAGATTGGAGTGACAGTGTTTTTACACTATAGAAAACATAGCAAAACTTAGAAAAAACTTGAAAATAAAACCATAATTCTCAAAAAATGCTAAAAATCGAGTTACTCCAACAGTAAAAATCTTTTTAGATTCAGTTTTAACATTGAATTCTAAACGTTTTCTTATACGGGTGTACACGCATAAAAACACTAGGTATTTTAAGAGATAAACGCTTTATACACTATTTGTATTAGATGGTTAGTTTTACCCCCGGTTTCTCGTACACTAACAAGCTGTTAATCTACTGTTAACAGCTATCAGTGTTTTTTTTTTGTATGCACTTTGGTCAATTGACAGCTGTTAACAGCGTGTTAGTGTACGGGAAACTGGGGGTAAGTATTTTATTAAATACTGATTTATTTATTTAATTCTTTAACTAATTACATATGTAAATGTACAAGGGCGAGCTTAATGCAAGAAGCATTCTCTTCCAGTAAATATGTACGAATATTAATTGTATGTCAGTTAGTTTAAGTACTTATTCTTCGAATATATTTAACGTATACCTACCTACCTACTCTCTTCATCTTTCAGTTCTATCCATCCTACGGTTGTCTGGAAGAGATCGCTTTTAGCGATAAGACCGCCTATTGTAAACGGGAAAACTTAGATTTGTAAGCCTTTTACTGTATTTTGTTTTCCGGTGTGTACAATAAAGAGTTCTAATCTAATCTAGTGAACACTTTATTGCACAACCAGAAGAAAGAATTACATAATTATGGTTTCTTATTTCTAAGTAACGGTATACAATTGGCGGTCTTATAGCTCAAAGCGATCTCTTCCATACAACCTTTGGATGGATTTTTTAATGGCTCGCGATACTCATACATATTTATGGCACCACCTCACGACCACGGCAGCTGCAACGTTGCCGAAACGTCGGGAATTTAAGGTAATTAAATATCATAGTCGCAAATTAGACCCGTTTAATATATAACCTTTGGATGGACCGATATTGGGACGTTTCAGTCGTTTATCTGCAATAGAGAACTTGCCTTAAACTTGCATTGGAGTGGCGCTGTTTTTATACCATAGAGGACGGCGAAAAACTCGGAAAAAGATTAAAAATGAAACCATAGAAATACATTTTTCGGGGTTTTACAGGTCTCGTAAGTCTCGAGTCGCTCGTAGCCCCGGCTGCCTGAGTGATCTTAAACGATCACGAAGGTTAAGCAACACAGGGCGCGTTCAGTGCATGGATGGGTCGCCGTCTATGCCTAACGCTAGTGGCATTTTTCCGAGCGGTTCCGTGCTTCGCAAGGCACGTTAAGCTGTTGGTGCCGGCTGCCGTCGATAGATGGCAGTCGTTAAGCCAAGTCAGAGGCCTTAGGGCGGCTTGACAACTTCTGACAGTAGACGAGCCACTAGTCTACAAGCCTCCACCAATCCGGACTTGGCCCCCGTGGTGGAGTATGGCCTATACCTTCCTCAGGGAAGAGACCCGTGCCCCTCGGTGGGGACATAATGGGTTGATGATGAACAGGTCTCGAGTAAATTAAAAAAATCAAGCTACTCCAATTGCTGGCTCGACTGGATGAGGATGGCTGAGGACAGAAAGAAATGGCGTGCCGCGGGGAGACAATGCCCAGCAGTGGACTAGTACATGCCGCCTGATGGACGTTATAAGCAGCCTATATACGTCCCACTGTAGGGCACAGGCCTTCTCTCAAAGAGAGAGAGAGAGAGTATGGGCTTGATCACCACGCGTGCCCACCGCGAATTTGCGATTTCAAGCGCTGAGGTACGTGAATAGCTCAGACACTCAGGTTTCCTCACTATGTTTACCTTCACGGTTAGCGAGTGGTATTGCTACTATAACTCCAGAAATGTACACAACTTAGAAAACAAAGTCATAGGTACATGCGCGCACTGGGAATCGAACCTGGGTCTCCCTTCCGAGTCCAATGTTCTACCCACTAGGCTACCACCTCTGGAAGTTGCTCTAATAATAATGAAAGTTTATAGATTTCGTTTTTTCCTTGAATTCTAAACGTTTTTTAATAAGGCTGTTGAATTGTTTTACGAAATAACTCAAATAACGACAAATGTTAGTTCTTCTTAATTATGTACTAGTTTTAATATTTTGTGGCTATAAGTGGAAGCCTGTTAATGACTTTCTGTTTTCATATTTTGTGCCTGTATGTAAATGTTTATGTTTATGTTTATTTTTAAATATTATTAAGTTATATAATGTCAATGGCTTTCCTAAAACTAAATAAAATAAATGCTTCATAAGGCGTTAAGCCCGCTTCTGCACAACAGTCTTTTGCAAAGGGCGTAAGAAAGTGATGCAAATATTTCCGAGTGCTACACGTACCGCATACATTTGACGGGTCCGGGGTCGCCGGGGAAGTCTTTGGAGCTGAGCACCATCGTGTGCGACAGCTCCAGGCCACCCGTCGCCTCGTCTATTGTGAACACGTCCACTTGAGAACTGAAACAATACATGATAGTTTTTACAACACTTCATCATCATCATCATCAGCCATTTGACGCCCACTGCAGGGCATAGGCCTCCCTCATAGTTTTCCAAGCTTCCCGGTCTTACGCCGCCGCATCCAGCGACTCCCCACCACCGTAACCAGATCGTCAGACCATCTGGTGGGGGCCTGCCCATAAGCTCATAAAATCACTCCATAAAAAGTGACTGGATAGAAAAGGTGACAAATAACCAAGTTTTAGATGAGAGTTCGGATGTTTATTACCAGGCAATGAAAGGTGGGAAACTCACTTTTTTCTTCCAATAGCAATTAGTCTAAACTTGTGATTTACTCTGGCACAGGTTGCGTCATCGATGCCTTGTGCCCAGATACCTTGAACAGCCTGAAAAAAATAATTGTTAAAATGTTCATCTTTCAGATGTGTAACACATTAGCCATTACTCTTTCAATATCGTTTACACCTGTAGCTTACTCTTTAGCTGGGATTGTATTGTATAGGGGTTAAAGTGTGTGGGAGAGGAAAATGTACAATTTCAGACAGTGCTTCACATGAAAATCACAACCACTTTTGTCTTGTCTTACCCACAAATCTGTATCCAATAAGATCTGGATACAAACAACAAAGAAATCGAAGTAAGAAAATTAGCGAGTTTCATTAAAAACTAAAACGAAAAAAAAATTATTTATAAAAACACGATCTCTCAGAATACTCCTGGAGTGTTTTAGAGGAATCATATTTTTATAAATAACAGCATAATAGTTTATTCCAGAATAGCTTTAAGCAAACTTACATTGGGATCGAATTTGAGATTTGGCGCGGTGAGATAAGCAGCTCTGCCATCGTTGAGCGTTATACCGAAGCCACACACCAGTGGAGAGTATTCGATGTCATTAACATGTGTGTTGTCTTCCAGGATTGGTTCAACTACAACAAAAAGATATTCCGATATTCCAACGAAATAATCAACATTATATAATTAGCTTATAAATTATTTCCTGACATCAAATAATGCAATCTTTTATTTCCACAACATAAAATCAAGATAACAAAATTAATAGACATTGCAACATTACATCAATGTTTCATTGCACATATACATCATTATTTTTATTTTTATTACGTCACAAAACTATTTTTATTTTTATTACGACGCATGCTTTAATTATTATTATTACACCACAATTATTACAGTAGCAATATGTAACAACTACCATCATATCGTTAATTGTGACAGTTGTTACTAATTAATTATTGTGTTGTCTACTCTATTGGCAATGCAAACTAATAAAATAAATAAACAACTGTAAAGATATACCTATAAACATTCACCAGTCGAACAACCACCTTTTATTGTAACATCAACACTTTATCTAGTCATTTTCCTGTGTACAATAAAGAATATTCTTAAATATGTTTTTAAGAATATTCTTATCTTATCTTACCTTTAGACCAGACCTTTGTACCAGACGCGCAATGTAGGATGCCGAGACTAAGCATTAGTTGTCTATGGACTAACAAAGAGAAGAGATTACCTTTCGAGACCTGTTGATTAATCGAGAACGGTATCCGGCCCAGATCCAGACAGTAATCCCGGTTTTGAGTCCCGTCCCATCGGTAGCGCAGCAGATGCGCCCGAGTGGTGCACACCAGCACCTCCGTGCTCGATATACAGCATATGCGGGTTATCTGCCCGTCCCATACTAGCACCTCTTTGAACTGAAACAGGCGAATACTTTGCTGGAATTATAATTAATGGAAATATATCCAGACTCAGGTCATCTATACAAATCAAGTAAGACGACCTCTAGCTGGAATCAAACGCGCAACCTCTGTATTGGCAGTCGAGTGTATCACCACTAGATCAGTCTTCTAGAATAGAATCCTATAGGGTAACAAACATTATTATCTCCCAAATGGATAACCAGAGACATCTACTCACTGCAATACACAACCAGATACATATTATATTATTATTATGGTTAAGAAATCATACCAGTGTGATTTTGACTGAGGGTATGAGTTCCTTGAGGAAGAGCTCAGCAGAGTCCCGTCGAAGGGAAGCAGTTGGAGGGTCATACTGCTGGTAAGCCGACTGCTCGCTCAGCCCCTCCACATTGTACAGGATCAGGTGTCCCTCTGATGTCTGGAATAGTTAATTTATTAATGCCAAGTGGCTCATTCCACGGTAATCGATATCACATTATTTTTACATTTTTTTTTATTAAATTTGGTTATGATACATACTAAGAAAAAGTGAAATATCTATATAATATCTATAGTTAATTAATTTTTTTGGTAAATTATTGAAATATCCAAAATGACGTCATATGATGATGTATGATTGTATGATGACATCCAACTTTAAATTTCTTATATTCTTTTTGTTGCGCTAATCCGTGCTGAGGATAATTTTAAAAACCTATTTAGATGCTAAAAATTCCACCCATGCCAGGACTTGATTTATGTAACTGTAAATGAATATTTTTTAATGCACACCCTGTACTCGTCACCCGTCATAATGTTGGGTCACACCCATCAAAGTTGAATTTTGGATGTAAAATGTAAACTGTTTAACTATTCCAATAAATAAATATATATAGATAAATAGCAGAAACCTTGTGAATCATTCTTGTAGTAACTAATTTTGTTTTCTTACGCGTCAGCGTCACAGTGATTAAAATCGTTAAAAATAAATATATTTTAAATAAATATAATCGTTATCTATCATATTGTGGTAAAATTGTAAGACATTTTCGTAATTTATAAGAATTAAAGTTCAAGTTAAAATGTCACACCTGTCACCATGGAATTAGCCAT
This sequence comes from Yponomeuta malinellus, assembly GCA_947308005.1. Lineage (NCBI taxonomy): Eukaryota > Metazoa > Arthropoda > Insecta > Lepidoptera > Yponomeutidae > Yponomeuta > Yponomeuta malinellus. The sequence goes on from OX371013.1 coordinate 4,961,892, forward strand.
ACGCATATCCTACTTGTACATCTCTAATGTATTAATCCAGTCCATCCATCTGGAAGTCACTTTTAGTGATAAGGCCACCGTCTTACTCTTAGGTTAAGAAACATCTGTTTAATACCCCTTTTTTGTGTGCAATAAAAGTGTTCTCCATTTAACTATGTACCCTAATAGTAATCTATCTAAGTATATTAAATTATGTATTCCGTTATCTGCATAACCTTGTTATTGACCCCAACTTCCTCCAGCTTGTGAGTCTCAGTACTCGTTACTGGAGTTCATTAACTTGAGCTGAATTTGAGTCCCATCTGCTTAGTAATTAATGCTCAGCAGTCGGGTTGTTGTTTATTTCTTATTTTTGTCTTTTTAGTGATTTTTTAATGCTGACTTATATATATAGCCTATGAAACCCGCGTACTGATGTTTTACATACATTACACGTGATTGGCGTAGTTAAATAAAATTAAGATCGGAGCATAATAAATTAAATATAACAGCGCCATCTAGTGACTCATGGTTGTACTATAGCATAAATAAATAAATAAATTACTTAATAGCGATTTTTGTCTTTTGTTACTTTTCTGTTCCATTGATGCTAATTTATTATAGTCTATGGCACTCGCTCAGGGATGACGAATCGATTGCGACCTTATTTGTCAAAATCTGACCATTGGTTAACGAGACGAGGAAACATAGAATCGGACATACTTACATACATACATACGAGCTAAACACATTAACCTCCTTTTGGGCTCCGCTGCAGTCAGATAATCATGGCTTTATCATTTTACAAATTTTAGGGGCAGTGTCTAATAATATTAGTCCAATGAAGATATGCGAGCCGCGCCGGCTAGACGCAGCCAGCTTGTTCAAAATTCCCGCCGCGCGTCCTCGCGGCCAGTAAGCTCGCCCGCGATTGGCGAGCGCAAGGCAAACTCGCGTGTAACTAAGCTCAGCTCGCCTCGCTACCACTTGCCATTGTCCGTCTTTGGCGATCTTTGATTGTAATTATTTGTAATTTGTTTTGTACACGAACGACTGTTCCTTGGTGGTTGTGTAAAGTAGATTTTGAGTTCCTACCTGTTTTAAGCCGTTAGTTAGCTTACATAACGGTATAACACGATGGCGTGAAACAAAAAGTCGCCAAAAAAAAGTCAAAAAATTTTTATTTAAAGTAACACAGAAACTGTGACTTATTGAACGTTACAAGAAAAACTAGGTGTCCGTCAAAGTCTAGATCATTTGGAGAAAAAACGGACAAAAAACTCCAAACTTAGTCTTTTCAAACATATTCCTTAATTAACAGAGTTTACATGTCATATCTTCTAAAAAGTTAGTACTAGGATGCATTGAACTGGTTTTAATTCCACACATCTTTGTCATTTAAATAATCCTTAATGCTGTAATAGCCCTTTTGGCATAAAGTGCGCTTTACACATTTTTTGAACCGCACTTCAGGCAAGTTTATTATATCTTCAGGGATCTTATTGTAAAAACGTATACAATGCCCTATAAAGGATGTATTAACCTTTGCCAGCCTAAATCTAATGAAATCTAAATCTTAAAGGACACAAGCTCCTCTGCTGTTGTTAAAGTTAGCCAAGAAGCATTGCTCTTACAACACTATTGGCTTTCAAAACGAAGATTCCATTGAAGAAACGTGGAAATATCTAGCAGCGCCGATCCCACTGAACGCAGATGCAGATGACTGAATAGTCTAAATATGATTGTGTAATTTATGTCTTCTTTTATTTTGCTGGCAGGCCGCTGCCAACTGTTTCGCACCCAGCTCGCATGTCTAGTCCCATAGAATTGACATACTGATTCAATAAGCTGAATAACCCACCTGGGTGTCCTCTCCCTGAACTACCTTATTAATCTAAATTTATTTCTTGTATATCTACTTAAAATTATTAATCATACAACTTTGACACAACACAATCACTTGTCCTGATCCCAAACTAGCCTGTGTTTATGCTGTGTTGTAGTAACAAGGCAAGAACATCACAAACATGGAAATAGACCTAGACTGAAGCCATTTGTACAAATCAAGTGTGGTGGCTTTCAGTGGAAATCAAACCCATGACCTCTGTTTTGGTAGTGTGAACCACTTGACCAACATGACATGTTAAAGTTGAATTGTAAGCAAACAACAGTATTTTTTTACTATTTGCTTCTAACTTACCCCTATGCATATCATGGAAGAATCTGGCTTCCATTCTACACCCACATTTACGCCTAAGCGTTGCAGAGATTCAGCACTTCTCTTGTGATACACAATTGGAACAGTTGGCTGGAAACAACAAATTCTGTCAGTTACCATTCACTCTGTGCTATCCGTTATTTTTGCAGAAACTGTACATACCTTGCAGAACCATACCATAAGGCAATCATCACTCAAAGAAGCAAATAGTATTTTGTCTCTATTCGAAACAATTTGCTTGATAATTTGATTATCTGTACCGAGATTCTTTAGTACTTTGGGCCAACCAATTGGGAAGTACATGTTGGCTAAACATTTGCTATATTTCACTGAGTTGAAAAGTCGGGCGGAGACTAGAATTTTCTTTTAGAGAAAATTACATTTCATGTTTTTAATTTTATGTACAATTTGTAGGGAAAATTAGACAATACATAGACATAAAACCAACAAAATAAATAATCGAACGGCGCACCACATATGTACCACCACAACAAACGTCTGACATGACCACAGACTAATTATAGATCATGACATGTCAGGTTCACAGATTAAAAATTTGGGAATATCAGAGACAAGATAGTAAGATGTCGATTTGAGCTGACGTGTCACAGTTTTTTTTTACTAGTCGGACCATAGTCGGACTAAGTCGGACCGAAATGAATGAATGAAATTGATTGGTTTTTTATTTGTAGCGCAGCTTGTGCTTGTGCTTGTTATAATTTTGAAAAGAGTACATCACTAGCAAAATATAAATGTCGGATTTTTGTGTCGTGCCTTGGTTGCTTTTTCCGAAAACATTTCGTACGAACTAAAGAAGTGTTTATATTCCCAACATCTACGCCCTGTAATGACGCTTCTAAACTTTCTCTTTGGAGTGAATCCAGATTCATAGCGCCATGTCGGACATAAATGAATTGGATAACAACACGCTACCTGAAATCGCCGCTACAGAAGAAGCTTTTGATCAATTTCAAGCACATTCTACTGCTGAAGAGGGTGATTACATATTACTATCTGATATCGTTCCTGCTGAAAATATAGTGGAAACTCCAGAAATACCAAGTTCTTATGATGACGGTCTGCTCGGTAATACTGAGGTGAGCTCTGTGGAGTACTTGTATGAACCCCAAGTAGAGGCAGCAAATGGTTACGATACTGTACAAACGGTGCAGCTCAGTGATTTATCGGAGCGATTAACATTTGGCAACTCTGACCATGATTATGATGCCCGACCTGAAGACATTCATGATGCCGGATTGGACAAAGGTTTACCTGCCATACAGAAGACTTCACCTACAGAGCAGGTTGAACAGACCATACCACGAAAACGAGGTAGAAAACCCAAGAAACGACTTGATACTAGCTTACCAGCCGAAATGAAGACAGGTCCATCTGAAGATCCTATAAACCTTAACCAAACAATCCCCAAGACCACAACACGGGGTAGAAGAGGCAGAAAACCCAAGAATTCACAGCCTGTGGTAGTGCCTCTGGGTGTGGACAAGAATGTAAATGGCACTGCAAAGTCACCCGATGTCACAGAGCCACCAAAAAAAATTACACGTCGACATGTGAGAAAAACAAATTCATTAAATGAGACAGACCAAGACAAAGAAATGGTTGCTCTTGATGTGAAAGTAACAGAACCACCACTGACCACTCCGGCTCCAGCTTCAAAAAAGCGGGGCAGGAAAAAGAAAAATAGGAAACAGGAAAGTAAAGTGACAAGTAAAACCTTACAGGCAGATGAAGAATCTAAAATAAATGCAATGGAAGCTGAGGATGATGGTGATGACATATCATTAAGTAAATTAAAAAAGTCCATAGTTCCCGCAGTCTCCGCAGATGCCACAGTTTCTAAAGTGGTGGAAACTGAAGATACAAAAGTAACAAGTAACAGTCTCTTAGATGATTTTGAATATAATATAGACAAAGTCATTGCTGCGACACCCAATGTACTTGTTGAGAGTGTGGCCGATGTACATTCAAACTTCAAATTAAATATTGACAGTGTCTCAAGTCTTGGTATAAATGACAAGCCAGTAGAAACCGAAACACCTAGTGTAGTTGAACCAATTACAGAAGCCCAATCAACAGATGGTCTTTTAGTTGAAGATAGCTCCAAGAGACCACAACGCCGGAAGGCAAGAAAAACAATGCATTATGAAGTTGACTCAGACGCAGACCCATTTGCTGATGTTTCATCATCAGATGACGAAACATATGGACTGAAAAGAAGAAAGAAGAATGATGATTATGAGTTTGTACCTGGTGAAGGAAAAGATTCTTCCGATGAAAGTATCCGTGATTCTTCAGGGGATGAAGATTTTGGAAAAGTTTCAGCTCCTAAAAAGAAACAAACACAGAAAGGAAGGAAAAGGGGGAGACCTGCAAAAGAGACACCTGTGAAATCATTACCACCAAGCACTAAAAATGATAGTGATGATATTGAGGAATGTTTAACGCCAGCTGTGATAAAAGGGGATGAAAACAACGCTAACCGGAGCCTACTGAAACCTGAAGTAATAAAACAAAATACAATGGAGCTTGCTAATAAAGAATTCGAAAATTTCCTTAATCGAAGAATGCAAGGGTCTGAAGGGTTGAAAATCAGTAAACTTTCTAAGAAGGAAAATTCAACAACTACAGTCACTCCTTTAGAGATTCCTACCATAGAATCAACGAGAACCAAAATTAGTATTAGTACTCAAACCACAAGGAAGGAAACTAAGTCCACTTTGGTCCAGACTAGCTCCCCCTATTCTATCAAAATGACAAACACTATAGACCTGACTCCTCAGCAAACTGACAATGCATGTGAATTTTTGCAAAGTATTCTGAAAACCACATCTGAGTTAGGTACACTTATGACAGACAAGTCTGAAGAGTTTATACAAAAGAAAGTAAATCCAAGCTATGTCAAGGATACAATGAAGGTGGACTATTGTATAAAGAAAGCCTTTCTTCTGTTCAAGTTAGCCAAAGACAATTTGACTACAATGGAAGAAAATCTGGAGAAGCAATATTTGGAATTCTTGAAAGTGAATGATTTGTCCAAATCCATAGAAACTGAAAAGAAAGTCGCGCCAAAACCACCAGAAACTAACAGCGATAGTGACTGTGAAATTGTGGGTGAGACCGTTGCTGCAAACCCAAAAACTACAGCTAGACCTAAATTCAATCCGAAAACGGTGTTCCTGAATAAAGAACTATCTATAAAAATTGCCAAGAAATCTTCGGAAAATTTTGATGCAAAGGCTAAAAAAGCAATAGACATTAAAGGAAGACATGCAGTCTGGATAAATGATTCAGTAATGGTGAAAAAAGTCAAAGGTCAGAAGTCTTTTTTAGCCCAGGACAGCCGAAATAAAAAACCGCCTGATCACACTCCCAAAAAAGTGACTGAAGAAATGGTGAGGTCTTTTTTTGATGAGCGTTACAGGGCACAAGCACTGCGAATTTGCAAACTCTATGCGTCACCAAACTGGAGTCGATGCAGTACTGTTGTGACCTGTAACTACTTTTTCATCAACAAAGAAGATGAATCTTGTTCCAGCGGTTCTGTTCGCCAACCATTGGCAATAAATGGAAACCTGGAAATTGACAACATCCAAAAACTCGATTACGACGACACCAATTCTCTTAAAGACACAATGGACTCAAATGATCCCCAGTCTTTATTCTCCTTGTGTACTGACGTTCTGAGAAAAATTATGTTTCCGAGAAACTCACTACCAAGTCCTAGAGTCAGTAAGCCTGGACATAATATACACCATTACACTGAAGGAGAACCAAGCACATTATTTGACTTGTGCATAAAGAGTGTTTGCAATAATAGTGAACAGAAATTTCATTGTAATGATGTTGCTACAATCCTGCCAAATCTAGAGACATTTAGACTCAATACAGCAGAATCCTTGAAGACATTATGCTACAAAAAAGTAATTGAACTTTTGTGTGCAAGTAAAGCTGATAGAACTACATTCCCAAATGAGGATGAGGAATCAAGTGAGACTAATAGTCAGCTAGACTGGACATTTCTACTAGATGGCGTCATGAGTGGCTCAGTTGAAACAAAATCCCAAACATCCTCACAGTGTTCTTCCACAACAAAACAATTTAAAAAAGATCTGTTGGAGTCAATGACTAAACACAAAAATGGTGTGTGCAGACAAAGTAAAGTGACTTCAAGAAAGACACCAGATGCTCTCAAAAAGATTGCATATAACAATATGAAACTGTTGTTATTTGGAGATATAATTGATCATGAAGCAGAACTTTTTGAACTAGATGAAGTATACCATGTCCAGCAGTTATCCAATCTTTGTTTTGAAGTTGTATCTAAGTATTTTGGCAAAGACCATAATGAGTGTGATAGTAGTATTCCTGTAAATGCTTTGACTATTGGCACTGTAAATACTCTGACTGATGAAGCTTTCTGGAACATGGAAGAGACCTCCAATGACTCACAGTTTGCTGAAGATGATGCATTTGGCAATGATTATCAAGATAATACTGAAACAAGAGATGACAATGTTGAACCAGAAAACTGGGAGTCACAGGTCCAAATGCAGGAACTAAAGTCAGGCATAATAAACAACAGACTTGAACATCATCAGGAATATGAATCTCTTGAAGGACCAGCCCATGTACAGATAAAACAGGAAGTTTTGGAGGATCACACAGAGTGCTTAGAGCCCATCAATATAAAGAGGGAGCCAGACTTTCATACAGGAATGGTTAATATACCATCAGATATGGCAAATATTATCACAAAACGAGAACTACATGATTACCCAGATAGCGAAATGCCCGAGCCTCTGTCGGTCGACCAAGTCGCTGCACCCAATGTACCTGCTGAGGCATTCGAAGAGTTTGTGCGGACTAATAAAATTATGCGAGCAATCAGCTACGAAGACGACCAAGAAGAAGGACACTCGATCTTTAGCCAAAGTGGAGCACGAGTGCGAAGACAATTTGTCCCAGACTCATATAACAATTATGAGATAGACATGGACTTACTGGTCCCTCAACAAGCTGAGCCTTTAACAGCGATTGTAGCCAAAGACACTCTTATGGAGAGCAGCTCAGACGACGACAGCGCAAAACAAAAGACTGACAAGAAACAGGACAAACGAAGAAGAGGAAGACCTAAGAGAAACAGTAATATATCCATTCCGGTCAAGAACAATTTAGAAATACCAGCACCAGTTGAAAAGAGTAACAAAAAAGAGATACCAGTCCCTGTTGAAAAGGGTAATAAAAAAAAGGAAAAGTATATGCCTATATCCAAACAGGCTGATAAGGCTATTCCGATGGTAAATAGCGACATCGCTATTATGACAAGAAGAATGATGGAAAGAATAAGAAACGAGCAAAAGAATGGCGATTCATCGAACTCAGATAATGAAGAAGTCGTGACGTTGCCAGGCAAACGTAGCATCAAGAAGAAGTCTTCAAAGAATAAGTTAACTGACGAACAAATTCAGTGCAACAATGTTGACTCAACAGAACAGATAAGCGAAAAATTACCTGATGATCTGGAGGACTCGACTTTCACCGGATTTAGTTCCGCCGACCAAAGTGACATAAATCAATACCAAAAATATCTCAACGATGTCTATGACAAGATTATCCCTGACAAACCAAAAGAGAAAGAAAGTAATGAGTTACAAAGCGCACACTCTCCTCGCAATGAAACTGAATGTACTTCACCTGTGATGATGAGAGATCAGCCTGTGGAACTCCTGGAGTGTGAACCTACTATGCCTATATTTGAGCGCCCAAAACCAAGATCCAAAAAGACCAAGAAAATTGGCAAACCAGAAAATACTGAATTCATAGAAAGACACGGCTGGAAATGCTACCCGACAGACAGGAAAGACGCTAAACTGTATCATTGTGTACCCTACGTCGGTTTGGACAAGCTTCCTGAAATTTTTGTCCAGACCTACTTCGAGTATTTGAACATTACTGAAAAGAATAAAGAAGATGCTGAAGTAGACAGGTAAATTTAATTCTGTATTAAATTATGTATCTTAAATATTAAATTTCATTACATTATATTTTTGCTCTAATGACCACAGCGCAGGCAAGTTTGTCTTTACAGGGCTGTTCACCTCGTATTTCCGTCGAACATAATCACTGCTACTAGTAATTTTTGAGTTATATCGCCCATCAGTTTCTTGGGTCCGTAATAACACAATCGTTTATTTCAGGCTCACAAACCTTCAGTCCCTCCACAAACAGAAGCAGCTCTCAAAGGAGTTCAAAACCAAAGGTCGGACGAAGGACAAGACTGACGGTCACCAGTCAGGTCTGACAACTGATCTCGAGTCCGCACCTGCGAGTCCGGACCACTCTGATTACAATGAGCTGGCGCCATCCGATGACGAATGCCCGAGAGTGGAAGACGAGATACCGCCGCCTGTAAGTTTAATTAAACTTTGATTTTTTTTAATTGCCCTATTTATGAAATGGGGCGTCCTGTATGTTGTTTTCTTTATTTATTTATTATAATTTTGAGCTATCAATCTTGTACCCATCTTCAGTCCACTTGTCTTTGCAACTTTCTCATAAGCACTGAGGAACATAAAAGCTTTTGTTCTTTGTTTGACTGCAGTTGCCTGCGATACAGGATTTCCTACTAGGAGTACAAAATAGTTAGTGTAGAATAAGCCCTGTACGAGGAAATTTCTAGTGTATTGTATTCTGCAATAACTATTTTGTGTTTGTATTTTTCATCATATAAGTTACTCATGCATATTTTTTTGATGTTTAGGCTCCGAAGCAATCGACCGATAATAGCCTGGCCAAGAACCTGCTCATGAATGAAAATGATAGCGAAGCGGAGGCCACGGAGTCCGCCCCCGCGACCTCGCGAATTAAGAAGGAGCCAGATGATTCATCACATCTGAAGACGCGGTTGCGAGGCAAAGCCGCTGACGTCAAAGTTTTCGCACATCCCCAGTCCTTGGTACTGACAGCCGATAAGATGATGAAGAAGGAACTAGCCATTCTCCATGCCCCCACAGTGCCAGAGGATGAAGCCAAGGAATACGAGCCAAAGGAGTCGAAGTATACGCCGCCTAAGGAATCTTCGGGAAAGCAGAAAGATGTGAGTGAGAATACAGTGTATTGTCCGGACCGTTTATTGGTTGGATAGGGAGCCTAGGCCTCGTTCATTGAATTGAGTAGTGTGCGCCTTAAATTGAATTCGTAAACAATTTATATCTAGGGCACAGATAAAACATTCACTAAGTCTACAAGGTGTAACGAAATCCCCTTATACATTTGAAAATAACGGGTCCTACTCGAGCAATACCAACTAAATTTGCTATAGAGAAAACTTTCAAATCGCAAAAAAAAAAGATTCCGATGTTCCAGGCATTTTAATGCCGAAGGGGTGGCAACTTCAGTGTGGAACAGCTGATATTATTCGCGATTTCGAAGTTTCAGATACTCACTGTATGTTATATTATTTTTTATGGCGTCAAATACTAGATCACTACTGAAGGAAATTATTTCTTTTTTATTGTTAAGGCTGCTGTTACGTCGGGCATTCCGCCTCGCTCTACCATACTATATTACGCTTATAGCCAATTATATACAGTTCAGGCATAACATACATGACAGACGTAACAGCAGCCTTAAAGCCATTTACTACCTCACACATAATCGTAAAAGAAACTGGATTCTTACCACGACCATAACTAGCTTCCTTCCTACCTTCCTTTCTTTACTGTGTGTGTTTTTGGTATGGGAAATAAACTTGTTATCTATCTATCAAAATAACAGTAATCACTTCTCCACAACAATTCTCAACAGTCAATATGTCTCATTTCTTTGCTGTCTACAGAAAGCGCGGCGCCCGACGAGACGCGAGCGGGCCAACCCGGACGACTCTTCGTCAGAGGAGGAGAAGCAATGGGTCTCCACCAAGGAGAAGCTCCTCAGACGCATGGAGAAGAAAGTCCTAGAGGACACCAGGTATATTATACTTCTACGAACACTGATCCCTGTATGTAAACGGGCTAATGATGGTATCTTATTTCGGATTTGATTGTGATATTGTCTCATGTGTCTAGGTTTGACTTTCACGAACACTGAACCCTGTAAGTGGGATAACAGTGGTATGCTATTCGGGATTTACTTGTGATATTGTCTCATGTGTCTGACTAGGTTTGACTTTCACGAACACTGAACCCTGTAAGTGGGATAACAGTGGTATGCTATTCGGGATTTACTTGTGATATTGTCTCATGTGTCTGACTAGGTTTGACTTTCACGAACACTGAACCCTGTAAGTGGGATAACAGTGGTATGCTATTCGGGATTTACTTGTGATATTGTCACATGTATCCGACCAGGGGTCTAAGGGTCTAAGTCTGTCACTTTTAATGACAGCTCATGTCAAATAAATGCAGTCTGAATTTCGTCAGCACCTTTCAATTCAATTCAGATATTTTTATTCATTGTAAAAACAGAATGTTTACTTAATGAACGTCAAAGTTGTTAGATTCACAATTAATGGATTATGTGGAGAAGAAGCTAACAAAGAAACTCCACATTTATTCTTTTCATAACACGTTTTAACTTAATTAACAGAGTTTTCAACTTAAAATATTAGTCATGAATGTGTTGAACACGAGTCACAATCGTCCTTTAAATAATATTAATCTACTGTTTAATGCCAAACATCTTTGTCTTCTAAATAATCCTTGATGTTATAGTAAGCCTTTTTGCACAAAATGTGCTTAACACATTTTTTAAATCGCGTTGGAGGTAACTCTAATATATGTTGAGGAATTTTGTTGTAGAACCTTATACAGTGCCCCATAAAGGATGTGTTAACTTTTGCAAGTCTAAATAGTGGAAATGACAATTTATGTTTATTTCTAGTATTAAAATTATGGTGGCCACCAACATTTTCGAAGTCTTTGATATTTTTTCTAACGTACATAATATTTTCATAAATGTATTTGAATCGTACATTTGAAAGGGATCGCGATAGATTCAAAAGATAGACAAAAAAACTTGCTATCTCCAAAACTCGACATTGGCAGAATCCTTAGGGTAGCCATAATTAAGAATTGAATTTGACAATAAATTAGGCCCCAGGTTTTACTAAAACAAAGTATTTGAATATAAAAATGAAAACATCGAGTGACTGCCTCATATCGCATTTGTCTAAAGTATGCCCTCATTCTTTTACGACCATAAAACTTATTAGAATTCCCAAGCGAGAAGAATACCAGAAGGAAGAGCAGCCTTAAACCTAGACACAGTAAGTCCGGCTCCGAGCCACACGAACCATCACTAACCAGAGCGTCCGCCCCCAGCTTCGTCGACGCGAAGCGGGCGAAGATCGTGACCGAGTTCATAGAGAAGCGCGGCGACAAGTCCCTTCCAGCCAAGCCGGCGCGCGGCCGGGGCAGACGCTCCAAGAAGAAGTTCCTCGAGCGACAAAAGCAGCTCCGGTGAGTGACATGCTTGTACACCATGAATTTTGAGTGGTTTGAGAGCCGCAGCAAAATGAACGTGCCTTAACCATAGCTATAATATACGCTAAGCGGTTTTTTTTTAAAAGGCACTATCCGAAACATCTCCGCACAAATTCGAATCTATGAGACCTGTTAGAAGCCAGCCAAAGCGGTTCGTGCACGCCGCGGGTCCGGGGTCATTGTTCTGATAGAAGGAGAGGCGGTACTAATAGGTCGCAATGTTTTTAAAACAAGATCTCAACTTTTTATTTTTTTTATTTTACGTCTATAAATACATACATAAGCAGCCTATATACGTCCCACTTTAGGGCACAGGCCTTCTTTCAGGAAGAGAGTATGAGCTTAATCACCACGCGTGCCCACAGCGGATTGGCGATTTCAAGCTTCTGAGCTATTCACATACCTCAGTGTGTAACCTGAGTGTCCACTCAGGTTTCCTCACGATGTTTCCTTCACCGCTTGCGAGTGGTATTGCTACTATAACTTCACAAATGTACATAACTTAGAAAACAAAGTGCCCGCACAGGGAATCGAATCAGGGCATCGCTTCCGAGTCCAATGTTCTACCCACTAGGCTACCACCGCTTTTCTTTACGTTTATATTAAAAAGTAACAGTCTAAATAGATGACATTTTTAATTTCCACTTACATAATCGCGGCTTTAAAACCCCCAGATTTCAGCGTGTATATTCTTTCTTGCTAACCATAAAAATTGACAAGAAAACAATAATGTACGAGGAAATTAATAATGCTGGAATGAACAGAGGAGAATCAAAAAAACTTATTTACTTATGAAATATCGTATCGCAATATTTGCAACGAAAATTTTGATTGGCTTGAGAACTGTAGATGACTCATGAATAAATTTTAGATGATGATTCATTGTGGCTTTAACTACGTTTATTACTTCGCCTTGTTTTTAACTACCTTTATTACTTCGCCTTGTATTTCACAGGGCTGTTTTGCTAACGGAATATTCTGTGACGAATCCAAAATTCGGTCTTAAAAGTAACTCATTTGACACCCTGTCAAATACGCTTATCCGTTTTAATAAGTTTTTGTTAATTATTTTTCGTAACTTGTACTGTCATTCCTAGAGGTGCTACTCTTTTTTAACTCATTGGCGGATTCTTTAGGGAAGTCATCACTAAAAAAAAAACCCACCCCGCCCCTATATTACGTGCTACCTGTCGGAAGCCTAACGTCTAGCTGTCAAATTCCATACTTATTGCCATCGCAAACGTCATGATCCGACAGGATTTGGCGCACATATAGGTATCCCCTATATTACGCGCACCAAATCCCGAACGACTCCAATCGTCTAACTGTCAAATTCCATACAAATTGCTCTCGCAAACGCCAGTATTCCGACAGGATTTGCCCCTGATCGGACTCCGACTCAACCATTTGGTTTCACATTACTTCATCGCATCTTACATTACTCTTACAGCGTGCTAAAGAATGAACTGTACGGTGATGGTGCGGCACACATTGGCAAAAAGTCTACCACCCAGGCTTACGCGAAAGGACGACGCAACATTAGAGCTGTAAGTTTTTACCTGCTAATTTATCGGACTACCAAATATTTAAACAAACGTCTATTTAAACAAACTTCACAAGGAAAGCAAAATTTCGAACCAAACCCCCAGTCGTCTTGTATTCCAAGTGATTAATTTTCTTTAGTTTTAATAATTCAATTCAATTCAAATATTTTTATTCATTACGAGTATAAATCGGAATGTTTACTTAATAAACGTGAGTGTGTTAGTTTCACAATTATAGATTATGTGGAGAAGAAGCTAACAAAGAAACCCCACATTTATTCTTTTCAAACCACGTTTTAACTTAATTAATAGTTTTTACTTAAAAAGTCTATTCAACGTAAACATCATTCGGATTGTAAAGTTAGAAATTTATTCAAAAGTAAAGAATTTACATTCTGTCCACCTAAAACAGCGCTTCCGCGGTATGCAAGAAGCGCGGGTTCGAATTCCGCTTCGGCTTGAAATTTTCCATCTATGTGAGTTAGTTTATCAAACAAGGGTCTTTAATGTTGTAAATAAATTAAAATTTATCTTACAATTTGTTTGGGGCTCTAGTGTTGTAAATAAATTTTAAAAAATCAGACCCGTCGAATTGATAACCTCCTTCTTTTTTGAACTCGGTTAAAAATAAAATCTCTTACAGTTTGTTCAAAATAACGTAATGCCTACTTAACCAACTTTTACTTGTAGGTGATAGATAAAAAGTTATTGGCGCGAAGCACCGTGATAGCCAACATGGAGGAGTTTGAGCGAAAACGTCGGCTGAGCATGAAGCAAAATAGATTGGTAAGTCACCACCGGTTTCAGAACAAGTTGTGAGTACACTGTTCAGTAGCTCAAGGCTCTAATGCGATGAACCTGTCATGTTACTTTGAGTGGGCCATTGACGTAGCAGGATCCCTTACAATGTTTCTTAAAACAAATTATAAACATTTGTAAACCATAGCAAAAGCCTACTTCACTGTGAGAGAATGGAAAAGCAGCCAACAGTTTTCAAAAGAGTTTATGGTGGTTGGAATAGAATAACTTGGGCCATTCCAACTACGACTATTTATTTTGCACTGCCCAGCCACACTATCCACAAACCAAAGGTTGACTGGTAGGAAATGCTATTTAGCATTAAGTACGCCTTTGTGCAAAAATATGTTTTCTGTGCAGTAAAGAATTTTAATAATAATAATAATATGAGGTCAAACTAGATTCGTGAGTTTTCGCAGTTCCGTCTGTAACTGTGATCATATTTTGACATAGTTTGTATTGTATGTTCCTTGTTTGTGTGCTCGTTTAACTCCGGAGTATGCTTCATGCAGGACAAAGTCAATTCGAAATGTGTTTATTCAAGAACAAATATTATTGCTCATTGAAGGTGCACTATTATCTATTTACTACATCTAGATAAAAAGCCTATAGCATCCTCTGGTCCATAAACTATTTCTATGCAATACAACGACGAACCAACAACTTATTTATATTATTACTGGTAGAGATTTGCCTGCTACTATACGGTCAACAAATATCATGTATCCACCTTATGATCTCAGAGGGAGCAGCTTGGCTACGAAGAGGCCGTGAACGTCCTCGTGATAAATAAACTATCTCTATGCACAAAATCACCTCGATTCATTGGTCAGTTGCTGCGTGAACCAACAACGAACCACCAAACACTTCATTTATATTATTACTAGTAGGGACTTGCCTGCTTCTATACGGTCAGTTAGCATCATCTATTCGCCTTGTCTTATTCCTGGTGTGCAATAAAGACTATTCTATCTATCCATGATCTCAGAGGGAGCTGCTGGGCTACGAAGAGGGCGTGAACGTCCTCGTGATAAACGACGAGGTGTGCCTCGAGTATGACTTCGAGGAACTCCAGCCCGTCGTCACCGTCCACGCGTTCTTCACCAAAGTCATGAAGGCTCATCAGGTAATTAATAATAATCGACTTTGCAATGTGCATCGGATTGTCATTGAGGGTCGTGAATTGTAGTTCTATAAAATGGGGCCCAGCTTGTCACAAAACATTTATTGCTCATTGTATAATTAAATCAGTTGTGTTCACAGTGGGATACTGGGATGTATTAATTTACCTTATTCACTTGTGTATTGTATTATCAGGTTGTTTTTATGTGTAACTCATTCTGTTGTAACCCCTGCAAATAAAATAAAAATAATAAATAAAATACAACACAATGACCTGTCTGGTCTCAAATCAGGATATCCTGTGCTAAGGTAAATAGGACATCATTATCATCAGCCATTTAACGTCCACTGCAGGACATAGGCCTCCCTCATGGTTTTCCAAGCCTCCCCTCTTTTGTGCCGCCCGCAACCAGCGAGGGCATCACAAACGTGGAAATTCACCCAGACTGAGGCTATTTGTACAATTAAAACTTGTAGGCTTGCAAACATTATCGTTGTTATTTATAAAAACACCATTTAACTAAAACACTCGACAGTTTAAATAATCTGTGGTTACGTCTTTCCATTTACCATTTTTTCCCAAACTGCCTCTGAGAATTGTTTTAAGGAATCGTGTTTTTATAAATCAAACCGTATATTTTTCAATCCTGACCCTGTTCTACCCCTCCAGGACGCAGGAGAGCGAGTCTATGTACGAGCTGTTTTTAATTTTTAATAAATTCACCTCAAAAATGACCTGCATCAGCTGTAAAGCCTCTAATTAATTATTTTATTCAAATCGTTGTCATCGTGATTTTCCACACCAACTTGTTTGAATAGACCTCATTTATTCACCGCTTCTGATTCACCGTGATTAGGTTTTCCTATACAACTATTGTTTTTCAATTTGATTAATTCATTCTGACGGGCTTGACGACCCAAAGTGGATCTTGGCCTCCGCAACCGAAAGACGCTATCTGTCTGTCCTGCATTATCCTACAAAAGTCCAACTGGAATTCGTGCAAGGCCGTCGGGGTTTTCTAGATAAATATTTGCAATATTAGGGGAATTCAATTTTGTTTTTGGTATATGTGAATGAAATAAAATCAATGAATTCAACATTGTGAGCCAACAAGGATTAAATCGTTTATTCAATATTTTGAGAGTTCAACAGTTTGGGATTACTACGAATTCAACATTTGGCGAATTCAACATTTTTGGATTACTATGAATTCAACATTTTGCGAATTCAACATTTTGGGATTACTATGAATTCAACATTTTGGGATTACAATGAATTCAACATTTTGGGATTCAACATTTTAAGAATTCAACATTGTGAGCCGAAAGGCTTTCACCTCAGGTCTCTTTTCACTACGTCCATACTTGGATGCAGTGAAAAGGGACCGCAGTGTCGGTTCAGATGTCCACTAAACCGACCCTCATACGAAACATACCTCATGTCTTAATCGTCCTCTCACATTCTTTCTATGTGACTGAGCCAATGGAGTCTTGCAAATTTCATCATCATTATCAGCCTCCAAATGCCATAACGTACATAAGCAGCCTATATACGTCCCACCGTCCCAAACGCCATCTCTTACGGTAACTTTCCATCCGCATCCGCAGACTCTCCGCCGAATCAACGATATTGTTCGACCATTAGGCTGCTGGTCTGCCCACCTGCACAATTAGTCTCTCCGATTAATGCTGCTATTACGCATGTCATGAATTATTGTAAAAAAAATGTAAATGTAGTCTGAGGGATTGATAAAATTACGGATATTCAGGACACATTTTGCTTCCGGGGGAAGACCTAGTTTTTAGTTGAGAAAATTTAATACTAAAATTAATAATTTTGGAAACAACTTTCTTTATAAAATGTCTGTCAGTTTATTATCTATTGAACCCTCGAAATTTTATTAAAATCAGGATGTTTGTTTGATCCCGTGTCAGTACGAAGGCGTGAAGTTCATGTGGGACGCTTGCTTTGAGAGTCTGGAGATGGTGCAGTCGGGCGGCGGCGGCGGCGGATGCATCCTCGCGCACTGCATGGGGCTCGGCAAGACGCTTCAGGTATTTCCATGCAAGCCGTGTCCATAGGACCGGTACTACTTTGTTAGAGACGAGCAACCGACTACGCGAGCTCCGACTCTACTCACCATGATTAAGCTCTTGGAATAAGAGCGAAACCTGGTCGGACTGTTCCAACAAAAATTCAAATGAGTGATTGCGGACTTAAGTTAAGAGTTTTTAGTACTCAATATTTTATTGCATTTCACAAGTATGTACTATTATTATTAAATCTTTATTGCACAAAGACAATGTACAAAAGGTGGACTTAATGCTACAGATATACAGATGATATTTAAACTTAATATGGATATTTGTGGACCATGTAGGGCACGCATCATTATAATTACTATAGGAAGCTTACTTTATACTTACATAACATACATGCATAAGCAGCCCATATATGTCCCACTGTAGGGCACAGTCCTTCTCTCAGGGAGATAGTATGGGCTTAAATCACCACGCGTGCCCACCGCGGATTGACATACTTATTATATTTATTTATTTACTTCATATTGTCAATCCAACCTATGAGCCAACATTCGTTTACTACATGTTGTCATTGTCATGGGCCCTCATGTTAGAACTCTACACCACACAATCACCTGTGCTATGGTATCACAAACGTCAATACACTCAGACTGAGGCCATTTGTACAAATGAAATACGGCGTCTTCCAGTGGGAATCGAACTCATGACCTCCGTTTTGGTAGATAAGTATGTTAACTGCTAGACCAACGAGGCACTCATACCAAATGCTTCAATTTAAGTCAATAGCTTCACATCATATGTACCACATACACGCTGGTTTAAAAGTCAAGGTTATGTAATTAAGTAATTAAACATGCCATCTATTTAGATGGCATCTATTACTCTCAAGTATAGTCTATACGATACTGTATGAGGCGTAAAATAAAAGACGTATTGAGCTGAGAAACCCTGTTTCAAATTGAGAAATCTTGTTTCGATAAATTCATGGGTATAGCCACGGACACGGGCTGATAAATAAAAATAGCAGCCAAAGTGATTATGGATAAATATTAGTCCTTTGCTCTTTGGCAGGTGTTGGCGCTGCTACACACGGTACTGACGCACCCGCGCGTGCGCATGCAGCGAGTGCTCGTGTGCTGCCCGCTGTCCACCGTCCTCAACTGGGTCGACGAGATACACAAGTGGCTGGGACCCGTCACCGACCAGATCAAGGTCAGTTACTGCCGTGGAGTTTGCCTAGGGCTCTTAGGCCGGCTCGCCTATCTCCCTCTGAAACTGGTGGTGGCTGACCCCTGCGTTATGCTCGTGAACGGGTGCTGTTCGTGTGTCTGACCGCTGCATTAATGTTTTTCCTACTTTTGTAAGAAATCTAGCTATGTTTTGTCTTTAAAGTTATTGATGGCAATCGTGGAATGTTATTATAGGCAGCAACTGATTTATTAGGTTTAAGACTATTTGATAAGATCAGAGTGGAGATTTTTGCCACTGCTTTTTTCTCCACTACAAATACGGCCCGAAGGCAGCGGCTAACGTGAAGAATTTACTTTAGCCGCTGCTTTCGGGCCGTATTACATTCTTTACGTTGAAATAAATTTTTCATTTCTATTTTTTTGTTCTAATATGTAGAGCGGGGGTTCCCTATCATTGTCGGTCGGAGGCGCACTTTCAGGTTTCGTCTTTTATCACGGCGCTCTAATAGAAATATGTGTACGCACAATAATGACAAAATGTAAAAAGGGAACCCCTGATTATAGAGAGAACTATCTGGAAGTAATTCTAATTGCCCGTTGAGCTACGGGCCGGACAGTATGGAGGTCAACGTACGTATACAGCGTAATAATAAAAAAAACCTGAAAACCGTCTTTTCAGATTATATAAATAGTAAAAGCCAATACCGATAATAAAATTCTTCATTTAAAATTCTCAATCTTAAGTTTTCGTAAAACCTGACATTTACGCTTCTCTTGGTGTATAAAATATATATATATATATATATATATATATATATATATATATATATATATATATATATATATATATATATTATTATTCATTCTTTATAATACAACAGAAAGTGTGCAAAAGGGGGACTTAAAGCTAAATAAAAAAATTTACAAATGTTTTATTGGAAGTGATTTTTTTACTACTAGTACTAGTAGTACTGTAGATATGGGTTTCAGGTTTTCTGTTCTCAGTGATATCCTGTGTTAACATAAAAATACATACCGTATTGGCTAAATTATTGTCTTTTTTTATCAAGTCTGCTAAACTGAGAAGGAAACTACAGGTACAACCAAATCACTTTACCTCAGCCGTTCAATGGAAAACCAAAACTAACAGGTAATTTCATCATCCGCCAGGTGTTTGAGCTCTCCAAACTAAAGAAAACGTATGAGAGAGCATATCAACTAGAAGACTGGTTCAACGGAGGAGGAATCTTCATCATTGGTTACGAGTTATTCCGAAGCCTATCCACGTTGGATCCAACGTTGGACGACATACGGCCAACCATTATTAAAAAAATCCGGTCGGCGCTCCTGGATCCTGGACCAGATATAATAGTCTGTGACGAAGGCCATTTGCTGAAGAACGACAGCTCAGTCTTGGCGATTTCCATGAGCAGAGTGAAGACTAAACGGAGGATCATACTGACTGGTACCCCGATGCAGAATAACTTGAGAGAGTATTATTGCATGGTGGACTTTGTGAAGCCGAATTTGCTCGGTACCTACTATGAGTACTCCAATCGGTAAGTTGACAAATCCTAGTGTTGAATTAATGGATGACAGAAAGAAAGAAAGAAAAATCTCTTGTTGTCATGCAAGGTTTACAATGTATTACCTACCTACTCATAATTTGTTATTTAGTTTCTATTTTGACTTTTATCTGTTTTTCAGTTATCTGTAAAAAAAACATATATTTTGTATTTGTATATGGGTGCCTAGCCTGAAATAAATAACTATTATTATTATTAACTCCAGCTTTGTACCTTTGCCAATGGATAACCATCTTTATTTGCTCACCAACAGGTTCGAAAACCCGATAATGAACGGTCAGCACCGGGACTCACGAGAAGAAGACATCAAACTAATGAAAACGCGCACACACATCTTACACAAAGTCCTAGAAGGCTGCCTGCAACGCCAAGAGGCCTCTGTGCTCTACCCATACCTACCTAAAAAGCACGAGTACACTGTCTTTATTTCACTAACAAAATGTCAGTCGGACCTCTACAAACACTACTTGTCCGGTTGCAAAACGCACCCGAATTCCACGAATAAGTCGTCGCTATTGAAGGACTACAATATTTTACAGAAGATCTGGTCGCATCCGCGTGTGCTGCATAACTTTCAGACGAGGCAGCGCGATGCTGCGGCTTTTAAAGGTTAGTATTCGTGAAGTTGTAGTAGCGATACCCCTCGCTAACTGTGAAGGAAAACATCGTGAGGAAACCCCAATGTCTGCGCTTGCTACGTGCAATGGCCCATCTATGAGGCTAAATCTCAAGTCTAAAACTAGAAATAAGACTGTGATACTTTTCACTGTCGAAAAGCAATCCTAGTCATGTGAGAGGGGAAAATCTATATCGCGATTATTATCCCCCAACATGGCTTCAGCGGAGCGCCTGGAAGACGACCTGGCCCAAGACGACCTGACGGCCAGCGTGGACGTGAAGCCGGCGGCCGGCGACGTGAAGCCGGAGGCGGCCGACGTGTGGTGGCTGGACCATACGGACGGCGGGAACGCACTCGAGTCGCTCGAGTCCTCCAACAAGTTCGTCACCGTCTTCAAGATACTGGAGGAGTGCGTCGAGCTCGGAGACAAGCTGTGAGTCACTTTTAATAAACCACCTGTGGCTAGGGCTGCCACCTTTAAAAAAAGTTATTCCCGGAGAATTCGGAAAAGTCGATTTTATATTAACCCCTCACCTCACATTCCGTTTTTTGTTAGACTTGTCAATTCTGTATTTGTGTATCAGAAACAAATGAAACGATACAGAATCCGGAAATGCAAATAAAAATACTGTCTATCTGTCAGTCTGTCTATTCGAACGCGCATGACGCCAAAACCACTGGGTGAACTTTCTTTCATGTTCCAACCCAACGCGATTACGTTCCGGGCAGAGCTAATTTATAAAAATATTGAAATAAAATACCTAGACCATTTAAATAAAAATATCCTTTGGACCTGAAGAATTATACTGTTAACTGGAGCCCGGACGGGAACTATTCAAACCTGTAGACTCCGGGCCAAACCTGTAGAGGTGGCAGCCCTGCCTGTGGCGTGAGATAAGTTTTTCTCACAACTCCATTTGCCACCCCCGCCGCCTTTTGAGAATCAACTAACAGTTCATAAATAAGCGCTCGAGTCGTTTGAGTCCCCCAACAAGTCACCGTCTTCGAGATACGAAATATCGTGGAGCTCGAAGATAGCTGTGAGTAACTTTTGAATAAACTCTCTTTCGTCCATCTGTGGCATCAAAAGCTCAATTTCTGCCGCCGTATGAGAATCACCCACCTGGAAATAAATTGCCATGGGTCACCTGGAATCCTAGCCATTTGTGACGCGAAAAAGTGTCCCTGCCAACTCGCTTTATGCCGCCTTCTAAGAATCAGACACTTAAATACAAATTGCCAATTTGCCGTAAACATCTCTAAACCGGTTGCAGACCCAGGCGGCCGAAGCAAAAATATTTTTTTAGAGACCTAATTATCAACCGCACCAACCTTGAAAGATTCCTAATGTCTAGACTCTAGAGTATTCTTTACTGTACATCCGGACACACGGCGTAAAAAAACTCGGAAGCGCACTTTCTTTGGTCCCACCATAAAGTAACAGCGCCCTTGTTTCCCAGGCTAATATTCTCGACGTCCCTGTTCACGATGGACGCGCTGGAGTACTTCCTGAAGACGATCAACGGCTGGAGCATCGGCCAAGAGTACTACCGGCTCGACGGCTCCGTCCCGCCCGAGGTGCGCCAGAAGTGGTGCCGCGAGTTCAACGCCGAACACAACGTCAAGACCAAGTGAGTTCGATCTATCAGCTCGTAGTCTCCGCTGCTGGACATAGGCCTCCTCCAAGGCACGCCACTTCTGTTCGTCTTCGGCAATCCTCATCCGGCCGCTGCCAGCAATCTGCCTCGTCCGTCCAGCAAGTGGGTTTCCTGCGCTGCGTTTGTCAATTCGTAGTCTCCACTCTCGCTTCCGTGTCCATTGTCCTACCCACTGGGCTACCACCGCGGTGAATGTGAATGTGAAGGAAAACATCGTGAGGAAACCCGCGGCTTGGTTGGCTCCGCACGTATTGACTTATCTTTCCTGAGGGCTAGGCCGACTAAACTAGGATAGTTTAGGTGCTGGTCAAGCCTACTCCATCTAAAAAAGAGACTATGGGTGAAGGGATAATTCCGACGCTGCACTCTCAGGCACTGCAGCATCGGAATTATCCCTTCACCCATCTAGTGTGAATGAAGCCACGGCACTGTATAAATCATCTCATTACGTAGGTGCAAAGGCCAAAGTTAGTCTCCACTCGACAACCTTAGCACCCCATCGACATCGTTCTGCGGCAGATGTGAGCAGCCGACTGCACTTCAACTTATAGGCTATGTCAATCACCTTAGGTGGACTAGTCAATTTGCAGGACGCACTGGTTGAAGATTCTTGTCTTTAGGCTCCGAGGAATAACCCTCCGAGAAGAAACCCTGGTACGTGAGTTCGATGACTGGGAACTCTCACTGTCTTATTTGGCGGTGGTGGATCAATAGGTACATTGTTGGCATTTGTGAGTGTGTTTAACGCCGATCTTATATACTAGAGGGGCGGTGGATGGATTAATAGGTAGACTGTTGGTCATTATTGTAACTGTCCTTACGTTTACAGCATAAGTGTGTAAACCAAAGAGCCTCATTGCGGAGGTCGTCGTGTGTAGCGATCCACAGTCGAACTCTGTCTTTGAAATATGTTTTATATCACATCTATTCAAAAAGAGCTAGTTTAGTCCTCGTAAACAGGGACCAAAATAGCTCTTTGATCCATAGGGATGAAAAGTGATTTGGAATGTGGATATTTCTAGTAAAAGTTCCAATCACCAAAGAGATCAATCACGAACATTGTATGAACAAGTAACTGGCTGTACGATAAAGGAACCGCCCGCGAGCCAACTTAAGAAAAAAGTTTGTGAAAAAATAAAAGACGCACGAAATGGATTCCTTCGCCTTTGTTCGTAATTGTTTGCAACCTTGAATGTTACATACTCAAATTCGGATTTTACTAAGTTTTTATAAAACATGAGTGTGTCTTCAAGTAATGAGAATGAAATTATTCTATAAACTCCAGAAAACATCGTATCGGACGCACAAAATGTGGTACAAACGGTCTATTCTTATTCATAAGTTGCACTTACTTGTTTTTTCATAGAGGGTGAGAAAAATTTGTGTGTCCACCACGGGAGCAACATTATTTTAAGCTCGAGTGTGCTTGCTGCGCTCAGGATTCAAAGAAACACTCTCGCCTTAAAAATAGTTGTTTGCTCCCTAGGTAAACAAGCTACTAATTATTACATACAATGTTCTGACCTTTATGGTAAGTACCTATATCAGGGAGGTCAGTGACACAATGACATAACTACTTTTCAGTGACTCGGTGCGTTTACGTTTGCGCGATTCTGCCTTGAGACTTGCTTGAAAAGGCTTTAACTTGGCACTGTCTTGCTGCACTTATCTATCACAATTTCAAGCTTGTAAAGCTTAACAGTACACGGAAAAGACACATTACTCAAAAATATTTCCTTGCTCACCATATTACGGCCATCTTCCCAGACTTTTCCTGATCTCAACTCGGGCCGGCTCCCTCGGCCTCAACATGACGTCAGCCAACCGCGTCATCATTCTCGACACCTCGTGGAATCCGGCACATGACATCCAGAGTATCTTCCGCGTATACCGCTTCGGCCAGAAGAAGGACTGCTACATCTACCGACTGGTGGCTATGGTGAGTGTGGTGACGTCATCATCCTCGATACCTCATGGAATCCGGCTCACGACATCCAGAGCTTTTTCCGCGTGTACCGCTTCGGCCAAACAAGACTACTATATCTACCGGCTGGTTGCTATGGTGGGTGACGTCATCATCCCCGAAACTTCGTGGAATCCGGCCCACAACATCCAGAGTATCTTCCGCGTATACAGAAGAAGTACTGCTACATCCTGCGGCTGGTTGCCATGGCGACTGAACCGCTTCGGCTAGGACCGGTACAAACTGGTAGGTATGGGTGAAAGATGAATGACGTCACCGTCCTTGACCTGTGTTTCCCGTATACAGCTTCGGTTAGGAGTACTGCTATATTTACAGGCTCGTAGCTATGGTGAGTGTCTCGTTTTGTCTTCATCCTTGATACTTCGTGAAATCTGGTTCACGACGTCAAGAGTATCTTCCGCGTATACCGTTTCGGCCAGAAGGACTGCTACATCTACAGACTGCTTGCTATCGTGAGTGACTGATGACGTCATCATCCTTGATATTGGTGCACGACATCCAGAGCATCTTCCGCGTCTACAGTTCGGCCATTTGCCATGGTGAGTGACTAGTGACTTCGGTCGTTTCTTCTTCTTTTGTTCTTCGTCTTTTGCACTCAGGATGTCTAGGTGCCACAAAAATGTCCTGCAGAATTTTTCAGGGTTGGACCTCAAAATCATGTCTCTGTAAAATTTCTGGTTTGCAATTTATTAACCGTATGTGACATACATACATACAGAAATTCACGCCTGTATCCCAGAGGAGTAGCCAGAGACCAGGGACTGCCACTTGCCACGATCCTGACAGATCACTTTCGCTTCTTCAAGTTTTTTGCCACCATATGGAAATACATAAAGAGTTATCCATCTATCTATGAACTGCCTCGTTGGTCTAGCGGTATCACGTCTGATTACCATGCTGGAGGTCGTGGGTTTGATTCCCACTGAGGGCCGCCGTACATTAGTACAAATGGCCTCCTGTGGGTGTATTTCCATGTTTGTGATGTCCTTGCCCGGTTACCATAGCACGGTTATCCTAGTTTGGGACCAGGTCAAGTGATTGTGTTGTGTGAAAGTTATTAATCTATGAACCATCTATCCATTTTGCTATCGTTTAATATATCTCATGACATTTACATAATTAGTCATTAGTTTTTTTTTTATAAATGACAACTTGCGGCTTCGTGTACGCGAAATTCGGTCTCGTTACATGTTATTCCACAAGATGGACAGATGACCTCATCCAAGTGGCAGGAAGGGGCTGGATGCAGGCCGCTTCCAACCGGTCTTTTTGGAAATCCATGGAGGTGGCCTATGTCCAGCAGTGGACTTCTTGTGGCTAAATGATGATGATGATGATGACATGTTATTCCGGCACATTTTACTCTTATGTCTTATCTCAGCCTGGCTCCTTTTTCCCTCTCTGAGTTGAGCACGCCGTCTTCTCTGGGTACCGGCATAATACCAGCGCTAGATTTTCTCCAAACCACCAGCACATGCTGAGCCGGAGCCCATTTGCCACACCCACAATTCTACGTTATTGTATTTTTGGCACTTGCCGTACGTTGTATGGTATGCGGGCCTATGACTATTTTTATTTTCAAAGTTACGTTAACCTGTGAATTTGTAACACCACACGCTAACGGTGAACCCGCCGAGGCAAACCGCGGCTTGGTTGGCTCAGCGCGTATTGACTTGTCTCTCCTGTGGGCTAGGCCGATGGTATAGGTACTGGGCAAGCCTACTCCATCTAAAAAACAATGTCCTAGGCACTGCAGCGTCCGAGTGGTCCCTTCACCCATCTAGTGTCAGTGGTGGTGCCACTGGACGCTGTGTAAATCATCTCATTACGTAGATGCAAAGACCAAAGTTATCTATCTACATGGCCGTTCAGCACCTGCACCGTCACTTGACTTACAGGGCACGATGGAGCAGAAGATCTACGAGCGCTCGGTGACGAAGCAGGCGGTGGCGTGCCGCGTGGTGGACGAGCAGCAGATCGACCGGCACTACAACATGGGCGAGTTGGCCGAGCTCTACAGGTACGCCGGTTCGGTTCCAGCTGCGCTTGACGACGGCTGTTGCCTAAATACAAGCATCCTTCAATGATATTAGGGGTTAAAGTATGAAATTGCCGTTTTATTGCAATAGGTTCTTTGAATTGACATAGAATCTTCATGGTTTGAGGTTTTCGAATGAAACTTTTTTCAAATGGTTTCTATTATGTTCTTTTTTTAAAAAATGTGAAACATTTGAATATCGACTTTCAGTTGTTTTTGTTATTCAATTTAGACAAGAACGATGGATACTGCGAAAATTCGAGTGGTTAGCGGCATGGTTTAACGTTACCTTACCCACAATATTGACTCACTTGCGTCAAATCAATAAAATAAAAAAATACGAAAAATGGGTGCCTCATAATCACTCGAATTTTCGCAGTATCCATCTTTCTTGTCTAAATAGAATAACAAAAACAATTGAAAGTCGATATTCAAATGTTTCACATTTTTTAAAAAAAGAACATCATAGAAACCATTTGAAAAAAGTTACATTCGAAAACCTCAAACCATGAAGATTCTATGTCAATTCAAAGAACCTATTGCAATAAAACGGCAATTTCATACTTTAACCCCTATTATAAGAATGTTACGTACCTACTCCTTACATTGTCCCAGGCTCTGCAGCGTCCGAGTTGTCCCTCTTCACCCATCAAGTGTGAGTGGAGGTGCCACTGGACGCTGTATAAATCATCTCATTACGTAGATGCAAAGGCCAAATTACTCCTTACAAAATGTCACTTAAGAATAATAATATAACATTTATTTCACACTTTAAAAACAAATCCATATACAAACAAGAAAATTCAGAGAAGTAACGTAATACAGGGAAGTTTGTAAAGAGGTCCGAAATTTCGCCGATGCCTGCACTTGCCCATTAGCTCATTTGGGATAGCGCTGGCACGGTTAGCCAGAGGTCACGGGTTAAAGTCCCGGCATCGGTGGAATTTTGAGCCTCTAAATATATTTTTTTAAATTGTCCTTAGCACGGATTAGTGCAACAAAGAATATAAACAAACAAGATACTCGTACATAAATGTTAGTAGCAAACCAAATATGCTTACACTATATTAGTACTTATTATTACTATTTACATGAATCCTAACCCAGTGGGTCAGAAAGCGACCGTCAAACCGGTCCGCTATGCCCGCCAGGATGGTGTTCCAGCTGGCTCGCAACCTGGTGCTTAAAATGTTGCTTACTTTTCTATCTCTATCTTACTTACTTCCTGTGACGCCGCAACCCTTTGTGGATCTTGGCTTCCTCCACGATCTTCGCCCACGTGTCTCGGAACCGATAGGTCTCCTATTTATAAACAAGCCCCAAGAGAAAGCAGGACAAGTAGTGTGAGAGAGAGGGAAAAAGTTGTACAATAACAACAATAATTGAAGTCTACCTACAGAACGGAACTCGAGAACGGTGCTTCTTAAGAAAAAAAGTGTACAAAATTTCATGATCTACATTATTTCTTGAGTCCGGTACCTCTCACTGCGTCAAAGATATACGCAAAAAAAGAAAAATATTATGAGGCATCAAAGGGGACTTTTGACATAGCATTTGTGATGGATGACGTATTTAGGACCTATACAAAAATCTAGGTCATTAATGCAAGCTCAGCACCTTTTTTCGTCTATTTTGACTACTAATAAATAATCGCGAGTAGTCCCTTTGAAAGTATAACTGAATAACTATCCAGCCTCTTTATGTAATTAGTAATTAAAAATGGCATCTATTTAGACTATTACTTTCAAATATATACGTTAATTTAAAAATGAAATGTGAGAAATCTTGTTTAAAAAAATGCGCGAACAATTAGTGTCGCTTCGCCGTCAAAGAGAACATTGACCCGCGGACTCGCGGCACGCAGGTGCCGTTCTGGAACGTTAAAAAAGGCTAGCGTATTCGATAACTATTGTCAAGCACGTTCATTTTGCTGTCTTTCAAACCACCCGCAACGAATACGGTACAACTCCCGGGCAGGCTGGACGTGGCGGGCGAGGGCGTGTCGAGCGGCGTGGCGGTGGGCGTGCGCGACGTGGTGCTGCTGCGCGTGGCCCGCGACACGCGCGCGCTGCACGCCGTGCACGAGCACGACTCGCTGCTGCGCGACACGCGCGAGGACCTGCCCGAGCACGAGCGCGCCGCCGCCTGGCAGCAGTTCCAGCAGGAGCAGCGTGAGTTGCCGGATTTCAGGGGGACGGCGGCTTACAAGGACACGGGAGTGTACAAGCTTATAGTGACATGGGGCAGCAGTTCCAGCGGGAGCAACGTGAGTGCGGCGGCTTAAAGGGACGCAATAGGACAGCACTTTCAACAGTGGACATACCGGCGGGGCAGCAGGAACCAATTCAATACACAATCGTATTCAGTTCGGGACCCTTAGCAGAAGTTCTCATTCACATTTGGCCGGTTGTACGCGTCGTGACGCATCAGTGCTTCCACAAAATTTTATTCATTCGTTATACTTGGTTTACTGAAAGAATTCCGATGAAAGCTTTCAAAATACACATAGAACGTAACTTTCCAAAATTTTTATCACATTTTTGTCTATGTTACATTATGTACTGGTACAGAAAACACAACACAGTTTTATTTTTGCATTTGACTTGCAATTTTTATTGTAATTAAAATTAAACATCATTCTTAAGATGACTGAACTATAGGAAAGCTATACTACAACTTTTTTTGGTTTTGTTCAACAGAAATGCATGACCGGCTGACGGTAATGCCCAAGATGATGACGACCCCAAAAAATACAGCGAAGAGGCCTCACGCAAGCGAAGCTTCTGTGCCGGTAATAGTGCAAGCTGAATCCAGTGCTTTGTGGAAGACACCTCTAGTGAAGACAGAAGACCAAAATGATCCCGAGTACACCCCAGAACCAAAGAACAAGAAGGGAAGGAAGACCACGATCAAATGCGATATACCGGTCAGGAAGACTTCCGCTATTACTGTGCCGCCATTAAGGCCGAGCTCACCGATAACCATCCTCCCAGACTCCTCCGACCCTCAATCGCAAGACATCATCGCGAAAATTACTACAGCACTTCAAAAGCACAACTACAAGTTCTCGGATGGAAGTCTCCACCCCACTGCGTTGGCGAAAATGGTCTCCAGTATTATCTCTAACGTGAACGTGGAGGTGACTCCGGCGAACAAAGAAATAGCCTCGAGTCTAGTCAACGCGATGAGCGTCAAAGCCCAGGACGCCGAGGAAACTCCGAGTGCCAACGAGGAAAAGAAGAAAAAGGAGAGACAGAAGAAAAAAACGCGCGGCAGACCGAAGAAGAGCGCCGAAGAGAAAGCCGCAGAACCGGTCGAAGAGGTGATCTCACCGAGAACGAAGAGGCAAGCCGCCATCACGGCCGAGCTGAAGATCGAGACTGGGAAGGAGTCTCCCTCGGTCATCAACGTCGAAGAAGACGATGACTCCGACGCCGAGTACTTTCCCGATGACGATGATCGCCACAGCGACGCGGAGCCTCACCAGCCTGTCGTGCCGATCAAAGTCGTCGAACAAACGAAACCTACCTCCAAAACGCCTAAAGCCACAACGTCCAAGGCCGACGACGCCAGCATATTGCTAAGCGATGACGAGGCACCTGCACAAACTACGGCCTCGAACAGCTCCAGCGATGTGGTTGTACCCCTTCACACGTCTTTGTTGTCTAACAAAAACTTCGTCAAGATAGTGGCGCACACTTACCTGAAAGGCAATCCAATGATGGACGAAGACGCGGCGACGCTGGCGGCCGAGTACAGCACCAGCAAAGCGCTCAAGGAGGTGCAGAGCACGGGGAGGAGCATCGACAGTGGACCCATTTATGACATCGCCAAAAAAGTGAGTTGACACATTTTATAGTTTATGTGGCGTTTGGCTCCGTACATCGGCGCGATGCGCATTCGCAACACAGATAACTGCGACACGAATTGCTGCGATGCGATTTCGTGCGGCAGGGCATCTCCCTTCCACGATTCAGGTGACCATTCCTTCGACGACCGTCAACCGTACTGAACTTATTTTGTAAACTAGGTCGTGACATGGATCGTAAAAAGAAGTGCTCACTTCTGTTATTGCTAAGAAGATACGGGAAAAGAAACAAAGAAGATTTTGGGTTCATCCATTTATTGCTATCATGAACGCCGATCCGAATCAATTCGCGATTTGTTGCGATGCTTCGCGCTTACTCGCAGATTTTTACGATGCGACGTCTCATCGCAGTTTTGTGTACGGACCCTTACGCAGCGTAGGACGCTCACTAGCTCGCTGGACCAATGATCTGAGGCACATTAGGATGGCCGAGGACAGAAAGAAGTGGTGTTCCTTGAGGTATGTCCGGCGGTGAACGAATACGGGTTGATTGATTATGTGGAAAATTATACCGTGTACGGAACCCCTTAAAATAACCTCTCATATACTCGTATGACTTTCCTACCCTGCTTCTTTTAAATCGCCCTGTTCGTATTTTTGCGTCTTTACTATAAAATTTTGGCTCTCAGAATGTTATGTTGTGGCTCCTGTCAATGAAATAACACTCATTAGTTTTTAGTTATTTGTGAATGTAATGGTGTATTATGCTCTTTAAGGTATTAGGAATGGACGTGCTAAAAAAACTGCACTACGCTGACGCCAAGAAGGCGGCCACGTCCAAGTCATCCGAGAGTACACCGCAAAAGACCGCGCCGACTCCGCCACAAGAGCCCGCAAGGCCTACGAAAATAAGACCAAAGCCGCTGTCGAAGATGACTGCGCCCGAAGTGAAAACGGCGAAAGTGACACCCAAGCCTCTGTCGCAAATGATTAAGACGGAAGAAAGTAGCCCTGCGAAAAAAGTATCTAAAATAACGATCAGACATTCGTCTATTCTCAAACCATCGGAGGTCGTGGGTGCGCTGAAACACGAACTGGTGGAAGCGAATATGGAGCCGGGGACGTCTAACTTGCCGCCTAGGACGCATCCTGGGCCGTCCGTTTCGCTGGGCGCCAGCGGGAACCCGGTGATCATCACGCGGGACTACATGGGACAGCAGACAGCGCGCAACATGGCGGGCGTCGTGCCGGTAGGACTGTAAGTAGCCATAATGTTAAAGAGAATTTATATAGGCCTGGCAACTCACCGGTACCTTAACTCTAGCGCGCTCGGGTTCGCTGCTGTGCATCAGCCCTTATTAGTTGATTTAAGGCATTTTCCAGGCACCACAAATTATACTTCAACTTCCATAGGGCGAAATTAAACTCGCTAGCACATTTAACGTCTTCAACTTGACTATGATTGAATATAAACCACGAAAAAACACATAGAGCGCAACTCCTCATACGATTGAATTTTCACCAAAATAAAAAGTGTCCCACGTCGCCGATAGGGGCGGGACGATCGCCCGGAAGGCTCCACAGCGAGTATTCAGTTTAGATCACGGGTCACTACTACGCTGAATAAACTTTTATCGTCTAAAATACGCGAATCATTCCAAGATGTGTGTTGTGTAAGAAAATAAATTAAAAGATAATTTAAAACTCGTATTACAGTACGAAACACATAATGACACTCGTTCTGCCCTCCTATTCCGTAACTGTCTACTCTATTGGGTTAACCAATTTGACGATTGCAAAGTGTCAAAATATGTATGTAACTCCACATAGTGCAGAACTTACGTAGTAGCGCCCCTGGTCCTAAATAGGACACCCTGTGATGTGGTAACTAAATTGGTTATATCCTGAGGCCCCTCATCAACGGCATAGGGCCTTTATTAAAGATCTCCACTTGCTGCGGTCTTGAGCGGCGTCTTCCAAATGTTCTCGCAGCCGTAGTGTTTTCGCTTGAGCTGCTAACAACACTGATCAGCGTTAGGTGGTTTTTGGGCCTTCTCTTTCTTTCTCCTTCCCGCATGGTAACCAAACAATGATGTAAACATGATAAAACCCAGACTGAGGCCAATCAAAGTTTTTTTATTTTTAAGGTAAGTGCCTAGCCTATTAAGGTAGCCACAGCATGCGGCTTTGCTCGTGATTTAGTTAACTTAAAATGTTTGTCTAATTTTATAAATCTACAATTAAGGTATAAACTAAATTAAAACTATGTTAAAAAATAAGAAAACATTACGTAGGTACTCCTGATTTAAAATTATGCTTGATTTTTTCCTTAAATATGTAAACATTATCAGAAAGCTGACAATTTATTATACAGTCTCAAGAGACGAGGCATTGTAGCGTTCTGTTTAAGGTTGGTTTTGGAACAAGGCGGATTGAACGATTTATTATTCAATTTAAGTTCAGCAACCTCAGCGAAAATCAGCCTCTGTATTGGTAGTGAAACCACTACACCAACGCTGCAGTCCAGTGGTATGGTGTGGAAAACAACCATGAAAAATTTAAGAAACTGTTCATCTCCAATATTCACAGTTATATTTGTCATTTTATTAATAGATAAGAAATACTTCATTTGCGAGAGAGAGAGAGAGAGAGAGAGAGGGAGAGAGACGCACGGACTCACGTTCGCACCCACGCACGCGCACGCACGCACGCACGCACACATCGATTAGCATATAACTATAGAATAGAAACAAATCATTAAAATTAATAAAGGATTCATAATTGACATGCACCAATCTCGGAAGAAAAGAAGCCCGTTTGCTTCTGACTTTCCCCACTTTTTTAGGATGTAATTTTAACTTGATTATCTATTCCAGCATCAAGAGGGTGAATGCAGAACCTCACACGGACGCCTTCGCGCAAGACGAAGAGAGTATCTTGCCGGATGACGACGAAGTACACTTCGTCAGTAACCTCGAGCCCACCCCCGCCCCACCTCCCGCGCCCGCGCCCCCGCCCCCTTCGATCATCCCCGCCAATGTGCTGGACCTCCTCGCTCGGAAGCGCACGCTATCGGCGCGCGGCGCCAAGTTCAACGCGCAAGCGGTGACGTCCGAGAAACAGGCCGTAGCCGCGCCCGTACCGGCGTCCCAGCCGATGTTGACCCTCGATTCCGGCAAAGTGTTCGCGCTGCAGCAGGTTCACAACTTGCCGCCCAACGCAAAGGTCATCAGGCTGCCGACAAATGTGAAATTAAATGCCGCACCGCCTGCGCCGCCGCCGCCGCAGCAGACGAGTACCATTTGCTTAGACAGTGACGATGAAGACGCGCCCACCATCGTGTCGGGGCCTATCCCGGCCCGTGCGGCCCTCGCGTACCCGACACCCGTTTCGCTCCACGCAGCCGGCTCGAACCTCGGCCCGCAAGTCCTGTCACAATCATATACTGGGGAAATTTATCCGCTGACTGTACAGTCTGGACCGGCTCCGCAAATGCAAATTATTCAACAGCCTATCGGTCAGCACCAAATGATCCAGCGGCAAATGGGTCAACAGCAAATGATGCAACAGCCATTGCAGTTGGAACTATTGGGGGAACAACCGCAGTTAATGCAACTCAACTTGCAAGGCCAACAAGTAGTGGTAAACGAACTGGGTAAGAAATTCGTCATACAAAGCACGAATGAAGGCCTCATTCTGGTGCCCGCCAAGGATGCACTTCAAGGCGGCGACATTAGTGCGGCTGCGCCCCAGCCCGCGCCTGTGGCTAACCCCGTTGTCGGTGTGAGACCACGACGCAGGGCGAAAATGCCGCCAGCCACGGTACCCCCTCTGGGTGCATGCGTGTCTGTTGTGACGTCTGATCTCGATGTGCCAGGCCAAAGCGCGCAACCTCCGACCGCCGAAAACACGTTGACAAAGGCACCACCACCAAAATCGCAACAAAATGAACCAAAAACGAAACCAAGTGAAACACAGCCACCCCCGGCCAAGCCTGCAGCGGCAAAGCCAGCGGAAACTGCAAAGAGTAGCGATAAGCCTGCCACTCGCCGCGGGGAGATGGTCACACCGCCGATGGAGCCGTCGCCGCCGCCCAGAAGGAGCCACGTGAACAAGAAGGTCGTATATAGCAGCAGCTCCAGTAGCTCGAGCGAGCGGTCGCGCTCGCCCAGCCCCGATCCGCTGTCGCTGTTCAAAAACGTGGTGCACATTCAGGCGCCCGCCGGTGAGGCTAGCAAACCCGCCCGGGCCGGACCCGCGTCCAAGAAGACCGCCGCCGCTCCTCCGCCCGAGTCCAAAACGCGTCCCGGCCCGCTCTCCAAGACGCTCACCCCGGCTTCAGCCGCGACGAATACCAACCCTAAGAGTAACTCAAAGACTGACAAACACTCAAACAAGCCAGACCAAGCGAAGAGCAAAGGCAATCCGAATATAAATAGCTCCAAACCTCTTCGCCTCTTGGCCTCTCTCGACTTGACCGATTCCCCGACCACGGAGACCAGGAAGACGGCGTCGGCTGCGTCTAACAAAGTGGCGAAGAACCTAAACGCGACGCTGAATAAGCCATCCACTGTCAGTGGCACGTCTAAGAACATCATCATAGGTGGTGCTAACAAATCTCTCTCAAAGGTTGGCTCAGTGAAGAAGGCCAACGAAACTGCAACAGCTAGTCCGTAAGTGTTTCCGTTTTCATTAGTCTTATGAAGCAATGACTTTCCTGATTTTTTATATTTAATTAAATATGTAATGCATGCTGTTCCGTGTGGCGCCAGATTAAGAATAGCGTCACTCCATTTCCTTCCGTGGATGTCGTAGAAGGCCACTAAGGAAATAAATTACCAGGAGACTGGCAGCAGCGTCTTCCTGAGATTCCAACCGTATACTGCGATCGCCAACCCGCCTGCCAAGCGTGGCGATTATGGCAAAACCCCTCATGGTTGTGAAAACCATGAGGGAGGCCTATGTCCTGCAGTGGGCGTCAAATGGCTGATGATGATGATGATGTAATGCGTATGAATTCTGCTATTCAATTAGTATATTTTCAAGTCATGACTATATAACTATTAAGGTTGTCTGGAAGGGATCGCTCTAAGCGATAAGACCGGAAATTGTGTACCACTACTAAACCATTTGTAATTATTTCTTGTGGTTGTGCAATAAAGTGTTATCTATCTCTGTAACTGATGCACGATGTCAATACAAACTTTGTCCTATTATTGTGCTCTCACAAACTTCTTTTACGGTCCTTGCCAATCTCCGATACAATACATACGGATAACTTAAAAAGAAAGGTCTAGAAACCCTTTAGATAAGATAAGACAAGAATATTAATATAAGAAGATCCTACCGAACTTATGGCTGCAATAAAGTATTGAGTATGCTTTATTGTTCACCAGAGCACATGACATAAAAAATTGTAAGATACAGAGTGCAATTGGTGGTCTATTATGAGTTTTCTAATCAGAAATCTACCCTAGGACAAAGGGGCGATTCCAACCAATTGCACTCAAGTTCCCCGAAGTCCCGACTCACAAGCCGTTTCCCTCCGCAGGCAATCGCCGGGCGCTCGCGTGGTGCACATAACCAACATGAAGACGCTGACGCCACCCACGCCTAAGGCCAAGCCGCAGCCCGAGGCCAAGCGGAAAGCTGCCCCTAGCGCGCCCGCGTCCGAAGCGAAGAAACTTAAGAGTAAGTGGTTCAGCCGTAGTAACGTAGGCCTTTACATTTTTTGTAATTTAGCCTGGTGAACCCATAGTAGATAGTAGGACTTCAGACCCGTGTCTCCGCTGGTCAACCCCCTGGGGGAGACATCAAGATTTTCCAGTCCTGATGTCATCGTATTGCCTATGCTGGCCGACACAACATGTCCCACAGATAAACTATTGTTTTTAGTTTAAATTTATTTTATTAATCTCTACTGACTGTTGCAATTCGTAATAGAGACCAACGTTGGTCAAAATTCACGATTTTCCAATAAATAGATTTATTATCAAATTCTGACATTTTAGCCCCAGAAAACGCGTGACTCATGTTGACACACTATTTACCTACAATGATGATGCAAACTGTCAAACGACATCACCCAACAAAAAATCAAACCAGAGTCATACAAATATGACGCACTCATTTATCGCATTGTTTGATAAAAAACGAGCAGGAGCAAGGCTTTCGGCATACTCAAACCCTAGCCAATGATACTTTGAAATCAATGGTTGTTTCTCTTTCTTCCAGAACCAATGAGACTCGAAGATTTTTCGCTTGACGATATTGAAGATATAATCGAGTTGGAGTAGGCAACTAGCTGGTACATTACGTGCCCGTAATAATAATCTCTGTTCGATTGGTGATGGATAAATGTTATGCGTGTTCGTTGATTACTACATTATATTAGAATACCTCCCTAAATATGTTATTATAAGTAGTAATAATGTGTATTGCTTACTAAAAGGTATTATGACAAAAATGGTACAGTCAAGAATAAAAGTGAAATTCATCGGTTTCATTAAAATGTTTCCCATGTTTAATTTAGTTTATCTGAAAGCAATTTAGTGCTTTGTATATTAACATTGCACTGTATTCAGTCCTTTTAAAATGTGATTTAAGTTTACTTCTCGATTATCTAGCTTTTAAGATTTTCTTTTTATAATGGTGACTTTAAAATTATAGTATGTACGCCATTTCAATATATAAAAAATTAAGAAGTGTTTAGAATTTTTAATTTGAAACTATTCTCGTAAGTTGATAGTGGTAGAAAATAAGTTGAATTCTTTATTAAATAATAGATTTTATTTATTTGTTTCACTTTTCATCGGCTATCACATAATAAGTAGATAGAAAAAAATATTCAGAAATTACATGATTAGGAGAATAACTTCATAAGGTCTATCCTTAGAAATAGTAATATATTAGATATCATTTTATACTTACTTACCTAAACATTAAAGCTCCTACATACTAACAATAATAATTTCGTAACATAATAATGACTGTTCGTCTCACTTAATTTAAATTCATTCTCAATGTCCCCTTCAAAAAGATCTTTAACTTAGCGTGAGAGAAAAATATAATATTTTGTTCAATAAACTTGTTACTTATAGAAAAACTGAAGTAGGTACGTACAGAGACACAACGAAACGAGATTTAATCAAGAAGATGCCCTTTTCAAACTGCGTTCAAACACTAAAATAGGTACCTAAAACAGTTCCACTTTTTTAGTTTTTACAGACAGCATTGATTGAAATATGGCAGCAGAATCTTGATTGTTCTTGTTGACACCAAATCATTAAATTCTACTTTCTTACATTAAGACTTTCGCTGCTATACAAAATGTGGGCATCCCCGGGGCGTAGCACGAAACCAGACCCTAGAGTTTAATACACATTGTTTTTCAATAGAAATAAGTTGTTATCTAAGAGCGGTGGTAGCGGTAGTGGGTAGAACATTGAACTCGGAAGCGAGAGACCCAGGTTCGACTCCCAGTGCGGGCATGTACCTATGACTTTGTTTTCTAAGTTATGTACATTTGTGAAGTTATAGTAGCAATACCACTCGCTAAAGTGAAGGAAAACATCGTGAGGAAACCTGAGTCATCTGAGCTATTAACATACCTCAGCGCTTGAAATCGCCAATCCGCGGTGGGCACGCGTGGTGATGAAGCCCATACTCTCTCCCTGAGAGAAGGGCTGTATAGGTTGTATTGTGTGAAACCCAGCGAGAAACCTAGGTTGATTGCCAGTGCGGGCATGTACCTACCTATGACTTTGTTTATTTTCAAAGTTACGTACATCTGCGAATTTGTAGTAGCAATACCACATGCTAACTGTGAACGAAAACATCGTGAGGAAACCCGCGGCTTGGTTGGCTCCGCACGTATTGACTTGTCTTTCTTGTGGGCTAGGCCGACTAAGCTGTCAGGATGGTATAGGCGCTGGGCATGCCTACTCCATCTAAAAACAATGTCCCAGGCACTGCAGCGTCCAAATGGTCCCTTCACCCATCTAGTGTGAGTGATAGTGCCACTGGACGCTGTATAAATCATCTCATTACCTAGATGCAAAGGCCAAAGTACTGCGTGAGCGAGGGACTAATCGCGATTGTTTATTAGGTAAAGTTAACCTAAAGGGTCAAGGCACAGAGTTAAAACGAATCGACAAATTCTCTAGGATGTGCGCGCATCCGCGTCTTCGCGCGCATTCCTGCGCGTCACTTATTTTATTTATTAGCGAGATAAAACACCAAGGTAACACAATACAGATACGAAATAATACTTTTGTGTCTTATTCGACACTTGACACGACACAACAGAACCTGACTGAAATTACGCGGCGACGCGAACACCAATCAGAGATGTCTGTTCTAATTCGCGCGCAGTGGAATGAGCGCCCTTTTCTCTTGAAATATCTGCATTACCATGAGGAGATAGGGGTCCATGTGCTATGTAAATTTTTTAACGCTTCGACTGTGTGTCAGTGTGCCT
Organism: Yponomeuta malinellus; assembly: GCA_947308005.1. NCBI lineage: Eukaryota > Metazoa > Arthropoda > Insecta > Lepidoptera > Yponomeutidae > Yponomeuta > Yponomeuta malinellus. Next base: position 5,000,461 of record OX371013.1, read on the forward strand.
TGAACATAATTTCCGACGCTTCGACAACGTTGCAGTTGCAGTGGTCAGCAATTGGGTAACTGGATAACTTTCGTCCCATTGATTGCATTTAAACTAACTTTCTGTTACATTCTTTCATTAATCGTGCTACATCGCAAATCTGCCCGTAGCTGCTATAGACATTCCCGGTACGGGCTATTTCAGCAGCGAAAGTGTTACACTCCCAATGTCTTTGGTTACTGTGTAGGCTATAAAACCATAAATAGGTTACTTCGAGTTCCCACCTGCGAGCGGAAGTTGTCCAAGATCTCCTCTTTCACTTCAGTGGCAAATGTTTCAACGATCCCCGTCTATTCACTGCGAGCTGACGCGCGCAAGACGAGTCTTGTCGAAGCCGCAAATGGCGCTCAGTAAAGCCGAGCGGCCATCCGCGGCGGGCGGACTGCGCGACGGGACCGAGGCCGGCGTCGACCCTGAGTTCGACGAGCAGTTCACGTGACGGTCCGCCGCTGTAAGGCAAATGATAAGATAGGACAGGATCTAAGCAGAAAGCATGGATGTTAAGGTATTGCGCTGTCGACTGTACCTGCTCTGTCCGAGGAAGAAAGAAAAGTAGCTGTTCCGATCTCCTAGGATGTTTACAACTACAGCAACATAGATAGAGAGACATACATAGAGCAACAGAGACCAGGATCCGCCACTTGCCACGGTCCTGAGAGATCTATTCCGCAACATCAACATTCATTAGTCGTTGCATGCACGCACGCCGATTTCGGGTACTTTTTATCTTGCCCTTGCTAATACATCCCCTATTAGTGGAGAGGATGAAGGAAGAGAGATTGACGAAACAAATACAACGAGCGAATGTGGGTGGAAGGGCCGGTAAGGGACGTCCCAGACGGACATACTTCGACCAAATATTGTTCATTGTACACCAAGGGCCTGTTCCATAAAACATGGTTTACTATAACAATTCGATGTACATCGCAAAGTCGATTAACAAGTAGACTGTGCAACGCAATGTCCCTCGAATTGTCATAATAAAGTACGAATTATAGTTTTATGAAACTTGGCCCAGAACAATTGCAGAGACCACCTTTACAAAAGAAGATGTACAATTAGCAGCCTTATTGCTAATAGCAATTACTGCCAGGCAATCACATATCGGTGAGTTAAGAGGATCTCAAATTCACGATCGTGCTAGGAATCCAGTTTCTTTTGTTAAGTGTAGTGACTTACGTAAGTTTGGTGGTGTAGGCGAAGACGCGGTGCTGACACTGTGTGAGCGAACTGTCTCCGCAAGCGACGACGTCGATTTCCATACACTGTCACGCTTTTTCTGCAAATATAGAATTAAATTACTTATACTCTATGAGTATTTTCGAAGACAAATTAGCAAAGCATTAGCAAAAACCCGGCCAAGTGCGTGTCGGGCCATGCGCAGTGCAGGGTTCCGTAGAAAGAGCGGGTTTTATCTGCTTTACAGAACTAACAACTTCATCAACGTTATATTCAATGGATTTTGTTGGAATTTTCCTTTTATAAGTAGGGGATCCTAGTGGAAGGAGCGGTTGTTCACCTATTACTCGTTACCTTGCGAAGTCTACTTAGCCGTGATAGTTTTGCTTTTAAGTCCATGATATGTGCTACTACCCTGAATTTTTAACCGACTTCAAAAAAGGAGGTTATCAATTCGACGCGTATATATTTTTGAGACTGAAGACTTTCGGAGATGGAAATTTAGAACACCAAATTTTAAAGCAAGCAGCGAATTAAGTAGGGTAAATTATAAGGTTCTAAGGGACTTATTTATTTTTCCCGCTCCCCCACAAAAAATTTAAAAATACATATTTTTTTTAATGTTAGTGCTGTAGTGTTTCGAAGTCGGTTTTTATTTAATTTCACGTTTCTACAATCGGCCGTTTAGCCGGGAGAGGGAGGGACGCCCTACACGGACAAAATTTGCATTTAAAGCTTACTATTTCGCTCACGGAACCCTGCATGGAAAAATGATCTTCCTACACTCACAATATTTTTAAACGACCGAGGGGGTACCGCCATAAATTTTTTTATCTAAGATTTTATTCCACCTTTTTGACGGCGTGATTAATGTATGTCTATGCCGCAATTCAGCTTTCTCGTACTAATCGTCTCTGAGCTAAGCCGCGGACAGACAGACAGACGGACGGACATGGCGATACGGAACCCTAAAAAAAGGGTCGTAAAGTAAAAGGATGAAAACTATATAGATTTATTTCAGCAGAACTCACCGCCCTACGTTTGTGCTTCCGTATCTCTTCTTCGGATCCTAATATCTCTTGTATCCTTACTTCTCTTCTTGTAGTTCGCAACTGAAACATTGAAATAGGTGAAGAGTTTTCGAAACGTATTGAAAACCACAGCAGATATCGGCCTATATCATTACTGAAATAATTTACCACCGCAACAACGTGTACGTTGCTCGTTATATTCAATGTTTTTTTGCCTGTCATTGTATGAATGTATAAATTAAAATTAAGTCATACATTCATACATTTTTGCCCGTATCATTTTGGTACACATGACGAGAAGACTCAGTACAGAGACAGATATTTGCTCTTTGAGGGCCTAGAATTTTGTCTGCGCTTTGACAAACGTTTTGTATATAACTTTTTTCTTATGGAGTTCTCTTGGGCAAAAGCAGAATCCACGCCTACCATGTTAGGGGGTCTGACTGCTCTTCAGCTTCCCCTCGACCGCCGCCTTCCTTAGCTCCTCTCTTAGAGGCGCGAGGGTAGCACTGTCTGACGAAGAACTGTTGGAGCTGTGACATTAAACAGTATTTGTTCAACAGACCAAGAGCCGCAAATCAAACACACACTCTCAGAATGGTCCTAGACACTAGAGTTGAAAGCACAATGTGATCGCCCAAACGAACTAAATGGCAGATTAGCAGTATATGCCGCCCTAGGCCACGTAGTTAGTACTAGCCGCCCTCCTTCTTTATTTTTCTGACAATTTTAAAAAACCTATTTAGTGGCTAAAAATTCCACCCATGCTGAGACTTGAACCCGCGACCTCTGGCTAAACGTGCCAGGGCTCTCCCAACTAAGCTAATGGACAAGTGCAGACATCGGCGAAATTTCGAACCTCTTAACAAACTTCTCTGTATCACGTACAGGCTGCGACATCTGGCTGAAATAATTTATTCTATGAATTTTCTGTATGTCATCCCGTTACTTTGATCATCTTATTGTTTTTCGTTCTTATATAATTTGATTTATCCCTCGCGTGTTTTTTCCACAATGCGCGTCCCTACTATCGGACCGCCCTAGGCCTGGGCTAAGGTTGGCTTTGGAGTTGTTAGCGACTGGGAAACTTACCAATTTCTGGTCGTGCTTCAGCCTCCCTTCCACCACCGCCACCGCCTTTCTCAGCTCCTCCTTGAGGGGCGCGGGGAATTTGAGGTACGGCCGTGCGCCCACCAGCCCATTACCGAGCGCCGGATTCTGCGTGAACAGCGGGTGTGCCAGCAGATGCTGCAGTGACGGCATGCCGTGCTTCAGAGAGGTGCTAGACAGACACAGCCGGAGGACCGACTCTGGAAGAGTTTGGGGTGAACGCTTAAACTTCGGGTACGGACGCGTCCGATTTAACCTACTGACAAACACATACAGATAGTAAAATACATATATTGACAGTGAAAGGTGAAATGTTATCATTTAATACATAGGTACTCTGTCCCTGACAAAGGTCTGTGTCCTACAGTGGGACGTATATAGGCTACTTCAATACATTGGAAAATTATGTAATAGCAGGGCACGTGCGGCGATTTGAAGCGCTGAGGTATGTGAACGCCTCAATTCAAATCTTTTCTATAGCACCTCTAGGATTCTGCCAATGTCAGGTTTGTGAACATGGTAAGTGCTTTCATACGCCTCCTTTTCTCGCAATGTTTTAGATTTGTTTAATTACGCACCGTGTTGTGATACGCAACTTGTTTTTACGCAACTTTGTGTACTACACTTCGTAAACAGAGCTCACAGTAAAACGGCGCCCAATTTATTTTCCTTAACTTTCTGCGAAGTTTTTGCGAAGCAATTCTTTTAGAGCTGGGTTGAAAATCGTTTCCAATTCCAGCCCCGCAAATAACAAATTGCACACCAAATAGGGCGTTGAAAATTCTGTGAGAATCTCATCAGAATTGTTTCGAATAGTTCTAGTTTCACAATTCATTAACTCACCGAGATCCCCTGAGATTTCATCTGGATAGAAATCGCGGTAAGGCTCTTTTAAGGGCTCGGCAAGGGCCATTTCGTAGAGCGTCCTGCCGAAGCAGTGGACGTCGATGGCCTCCGCCGTCCACGTCTTCTTGTGCTCGACGAGCCAAGGCCTGTAAACGCTCGAGACGCCAATAAGGGAGTTCTCGATGTCCGTCAGAAGAGCCTTTTGGTTCTCTATCATAATGTTGCCAGGTTGAATGTGCCCTGAAATTACAAGTAAATCGGAAGCCTTGTTCATTATACCAGTAGTAAGTATCGTCAATTTCTAATGTAAAACTTCTACGTATGTTAGTACTTAGATGGACAGATGACCTCATCCAAGTGGTAGGAAGACGCTGGATGCAAGCCGCTTCCAACCGGTCTCTTTGGAAATCCACGGAGGAGGCCTATGTCCAGCAGTGGACTTCTTGTGGCTGAATGGTGATGATGTTAGTACTAGTTGTGCCCGCAATATTATTCGTGTGTCTGTAAAGTATCCTATTTTTTACCTACTGTCCTTAACATGATATATCTGCGTGGCTAATTTCATCCAACTATTAAATCCACCCATTCAGTCGTTTAAGCGTGATTGCGAGATAATGGATCGAACCATTTAAACAACAATAATTTATACTTATTATATTAGAGGTTTTTTTTAGTGTATTGCTTATTTGAAAATGTCACATGATGAAGTACAGGAAACAAATATAAACTCGCAGCAAATACGTACCATGTGGTAATCCCTTATCGTGTAGAAAATGTAACGCTTGTAGTATCTGCATGCCGTAATGCGCTATTTGGCCGGTCGTCAGTGGTTTCCTCATTTTAGGATTACCATACTTCGCTAGGTGGTTTTTAGTATAATCAGTTCCATAAATCATGTCTTTCAGGCTCCCTTGTGTGTGTATCTTCCTAACTACATAGGCACCTGTTTCTAAATTGTGAATTGCTAAAATTTGGTCTATAAAAGGGTGCTGAAAATAAATGAAACACATATTAGCATGAGACCCCCAGGCTCCGCGGAAAAGATATTAACAGTAAAGTTTAATTATTGGTAAACTTACAGATAAGTTGTGGAGACTCTTAAAAGCCAACTGAAGATCTTTATCACATAAGTGCCTGTCAAGGCCAAAGCTCTGCCAGGAAAGCAGACAGTTTGTTTTACTTTCTGTGTCATTCACCTGAAAACAAGGTTATTATTATAAGCCTACAGTGACTATACTCACAAAAGAATGAAAACTATAATTATAAAAACAATAAGTCATTAAGACGATGACCGTCTGATTGACTGTCAGAGAACGCGTAGCCTAAGCCGATGGACCTAGAGCTTTGAATTTTGGAGGGAATATTACTTGAGTACCCTAGGAATATTCACTCAGGTGCATTAAGAAAAACTCCACACCCAAAGGGGTGGTAAATTTTTGTATGTAGAAATTGTTCATCTATGTGTACGAAGGTGCAGCCAAAAGCTGATTTCATAATACTTAAAAAAAATGTTCAGCCTGTGATAAATATTTTAATTTAAAGATAACTACACAGAATGAAAATATATTGTGATGGGTCTGTTGACTCGTATAAAATTAACAGCTTATTTTATCAGTCTGTGTTCTTATCAGCAGGGAACATGGATTCTTTTAAATATAGAGCTCAGTAACAGGTGATGTCTTTGTTCTCATAATCAACTGAATAAAAGTCCAATTAATTGACCTTAACAAAACATTCTTATTTTTAGCTTTTGAGTCTGTTTGTCATGACATCCACTTCTCTTTAATTTGGTAAATTGGCAGTGCGAATTCTTTGGCTTGGTTTTACTAGGCTGTGAAGGAACTGGCCTGTGACCAGAGTACTTGAAGAATCAATATGGATAATTGCTATTAGATCCAAATGTAAATGTAATATTGCTAAAAGAACAACTATACATGAAGAATACTGCAACAACATGACTCGCAACTCCCCTTTACCAATTCAATTTGTGTTGTGGCATAAATAGTTGCCACCTTAAAATACCTTACCTTATTACCTTTTCTCCTTGAAATAAAGTTTAAAATCAATGAAAAAATACATACTAGATATACTTGTTGAAGGGCTATACAATAATGTTGAGCCTCTTTATTGAAACAAAGTTATGACAATAAAAAATACACTCAATTAGATAGACAGACAACCTGCAAACAACAATAAACATAAATAACTTACTTGAAAGTAGTGTTTGCGTATCCTCCAGCCAATGTCTCCCAAAGGGCCTTTGAGGTCATACTTGCCATCACCTCTCAGGGCTATTGACACTGTTTGCAGAGCTTGTTCTGAAAGTTACACATATGATCAACAGGTGTTTTGATTAGCGAAAACTCACTAGGCGAACATATTAGGAAGAATAAATAAACAAAATTTGTTATTAAGAGTGTGAAAAGATTTTATTTTTTTTACTTGACTCTTAGTTGGTTATAAATTATTATAATTCGAAAGTCAAATAATTATTAATGAATTATATGATCTATTCTCAGATATAATGCTGTCATAATGATATGTGTGTTTACCAGCTAAAGTTGTTGGGTAGTTGTTTGGGTCAAGGAAACTTCTGACATGAGATGACAGAGACAAAATTTGATGCTTCAATACCTCACTTATGTATTTCTGAAACAAGGCAAAGGTCAGTTACAATAGGAGACACTTTTTCACACTCAAGACATATAAAAGGGCATTACATAAGAAACACAAGTACAGAGGCGAGATTACATTTAAAAATATTCTTTCAGAAAACTTTGGAGGATCAATCGATCAGTTCTTGATATGCACCTTCTCTATATACTCGGAAAATAGGTATTCACATGTCATATGAGTAAACTATGAAAACCTAAACTACAATCTACTACAATTCTAAGTATTTTTTTTTAATAAATTGTACCTGTAATGCAATCTGTCGTTCTGCAATAAAAGATGGGTGCATATTTCCAATGAGTTTCTTGGGCGGCAGAGGCAACTCGATGTTGGCCTGCAGCAGGCAGCCGTGGAGGGCGTCGAAGTCTCGGTAACGACGCGATACATGCCACTTGTTCTCCTTTGTCGGCCCTCTTTGCACCCTCAAAGAGTATTCCTGTAAACAGTTTAGTTACGAAAATTAAACTTACATACACATAACAGCTGTGTCTAATGGACCTTTTAGACGAGGCCAATAGACGAGACAATCGAGTAAGCCAGGCGAATATTGGCTTCGTGTGAATGGAACCAGGCGAATGCATTGGATTGTCCCAAGCTAATAGCTTATGCCAGTCGAGTGAATTAGAACGATTTCGAATTTGCTGGCGCTAGTGCTTCCCCCACTACTTTCCCATTGGATTGGCTTGTGTATTGGCTTCATGTGAAACGTGTTTCCGTCCCGGGCGAGTAAGCCAGTCCAATACATGTCATGTCGTACGTGTTGTTTTATTGAAGAGATTTTGCATATCCAAAATCTCTTCATGCATTAGCTTAATAACATTTTTGAACGTAGCTCTTAAAGCAATTTTACGTCTGTCCATCGTTAATAGAAATTAATTTTATTTACTTTACTTATTTATATCGGTATCGACTGGCTTGTGTGTGAACGACATGAAGAAAATTTTGCGTTTTTCACTGGATTGGCTTACTAGACTCGCTTATTGGATTGTCTCGCCTATTGGCCTCGTCTAAAAGGTCCATAAGTCCCGCTGTCCCACTTGACTGCTAGGCCATGAAATTTTCTTTAGTAAAGGACAACTTACGGTGTGTTTATCAATGTTTTGTGCATTCTCGATGGTGCAAATAAGTTTCTCGGTGTCATCGACAACTGTCTTGTTTTGGGACGTCCGTTCAAAGATAGCCATCACGGCTAATTGTGTAGGAGTACATTTATTTTAGTGTAAACTTGCCAGAAAGCACAATTAATTTGTTGTCACGAATTTTGCAAATTATACAAAAAGTAAATGTATCCTGTGATCTGACACATATAACAGCTGGCTGACAGCTGACAGCCAATTTTGACATTACGGAGAGTACTATGTGTTCTGTGACTTAGGTGGTGTGATGGCTAGATTTATAGAACAAACCTTTGTCCCTTTCTTAAAATGCACGTTCAGACCAGATGATTACTCATCCACTCCAATAATTTTGTTTTAACGTAAATTTACTTTAAAATAGGGATTTCTAACTATAACTTATGATCTTTAAAATAAATGCTTTATTCTATAATATTACGGATAGTAGTAACTATAAATACGTCATTAAGGACCCGGATCCTCCGTATCAGTCTAACTAGGCGGGGCTTGTCAATTTTGTTACCAATCGGAGCAAGTTCAGTATCACCCGGCAAAATATCTATGCACCTGACACCGGAGTGCCACCCTCAGACCACACCATCTTGCGAGGTACCTAGGTATTTCGACGGGTTATACATCATGAAGTCAATGGTCGGTTTGACGTTTTTGTAGACCCTATTTTCGGCGTGCCCATTTTTATTGCAGAAACCGAAAGAATATCTTTTCAAATATAAGATAAGAACACCTGAGTGCCTAATATGTTTAGAGAGAGAGGTTTCAATGAAATTGCGCAATGGCATTGCAATGTATTTAGACGTTTCAATGCAATTGAAGCAATTAAAATTAAAGCAATATTGCACCGATATTAAACCGTGTAATATCACCTTAACATGCCAAATTTTTACCAAGGATTTTTATTTCTGTTTCACGGGAAGAAAAAAGTCCGATTTTCGAATACATATGCCGTGGGGTGCCGGCTTTAGAATAGTACCCCCCATCCCTTCCCGCGGGTGCCGTAAAAATCGGCTAAGGGACACATTACCAGAAGGTGGGCAGCAGCGCCTTCTGCGAAAATACGATATACTGCGCTCGCCAACCCGCATGCCAAGCGTGGCGAGTAAGGCAAATACCCTCATGGCAATACACCAAAAAACCAGGCCCCCAGTCCCCGGCGGCTCCGCTATTCCTGGCTACGGTAGCGGCCACGGTAACGGCGGAGCAAGGGGTGCTAAGAATCTCCGGCAGAGATCTGGCTACCACCCCCAAAAACGAAAACGACTGGCCCTGGTAACACACAACATTCGCACATTGAGGACAAACGAAAAGCTAATTGAGCTGGAAGAGGAAATGGGTAGGTTACACTGGGATATCCTAGGGTTATCTGAAGTCCGTCGAGAGGGCGAGGACACGATAACCCTGAAATCCGGTAACCTGCTCTACTACCGGGAGGGCGAGCAACAGTCCCAGGGTGGTGTCGGGTTTCTCGTCCACAAGTCCCTCGTAAATAACATTTTGGCCATCAACAGTGTGTCGAGCAGGGTGGTGTACCTAATACTCAGAATATCTAAGAGATATTCGCTGAAGGTCATTCAGGTATACGCACCGACCTCGTCACACTCCGATGAGGAGGTAGAGGCGATGTATGAGGACATTAGTAGGGCCATACATACCTCGGAGACCTATTTTAATGTGGTTATGGGGGACTTCAATGCGAAGCTGGGCACAAGAAGCGAGGGAACGGAACCCGAGAGGACAAAGGTTGGCAGACTTCCTGGAGAAAGAGGGACTCTTTATGATGAACTCTTTCTTTCAGAAGCCACCTCACAGGAAATGGACCTGGTTGAGTCCCGATGGTTCCACGAGAAACGAGATAGACTTCATCCTGACCTCCAAGAGACAAATATTCAATGACGTCTCTGTGATCAACATGGTGAAAACCGGAAGCGATCACCGAATAGTAAGAGGCACATTGAATATTAATGTCAAACTTGAGAGGTCTCGTCTCATGAAGTCCACGCTCCGACCTACTCGTGCCCATATCCAGAACCCCGAGACCTTTCAACTCGAATTGTCAAATCGCTTTGAGTGCCTGGAGAGCGCCGCATCGGTGGACGAGATCAATAACAGGTTTGTAGAAACTGTCAGTGGGCTCGAGGTTCTATAGACCCAACCGTACGAGTAGACCACAAAAGCTCTCAAACTATACTCTCGACCTCATGGCTAAACGTCGCGCGTTGCAACTGCAGTCCTCCGAGGATGCTAAGTCATATAGGCAGCTCAATAGACATGTCTCAAAGTCTATGCGGCACGATATTCGGTCCTTTAATACCGAACGTATTAAAGAGACTATAGAGCGGAACAAGAGCTCCAAAGTGTTCGCAAAAGACTTGTCTATTGGGCAAAGCCAGCTGACGAAGCTGAAGAGAGAGGACGGCAGTATAGCGTCGACCAGGTCAGAGGTGCTGAGGGAGATTGAGAGTTTCTACGGACAGCTATACACCTCAGTCGCAAAACCTGTTAGCAGTTTGAACAAAGATCCGAGAGCCAAACTGACCCGACATTATACCGAAGACATCCCGGACATCAGCCTGTACGAGATTAGGATGGCCCTGAAACAACTCAAGAATAACAAGGCACCAGGAGAGGACGGTATCACATCAGAGCTCCTGAAAGCGGGTGGAACACCAGTACTTAAAGTCCTTCAGAAGCTCTTCAATTCCGTCGTGCTCGAAGGAAAAACGCCAGAAGCATGGAACAGAAGCGTGGTGACGCTGTTCTTCAAGAAAGGGGATAACTCTCTATTGAAGAACTACCGACCCATCTCGCTTCTGAGCCATGTTTATAAGCTGTTTTCGAAGGTCCTCACGAATCGTCTCGAACGCAGGTTTCATGACTTTCAGCCTCCCGAACAAGCCGGTTTCCGAAAGGGCTTTAGTACAATAGACCACATCCACACGCTGCGGCAAATTATACAGAAGACTGAGGAGTATAATTTGCCATTCTGCTTAGCGTTTGTGGACTATGAGAAAGCCTTCGATTCGATCGAGACATGGGCAGTGCTCGAGTCTCTCCAGCGTTGCCGGATTGACTATCGGTATATCGAGGTGCTGAAGTGCTTGTACAACAGCGCCACCATGTCGGTCCGAGTACAGGAGCAGAATTCGGAGGCAATTCCATTGAAAAGAGGCGTGAGACAGGGAGACGTTATCTCTCCGAAACTGTTCACGAACGCACTGGAAGATGCCTTCAAGCTTCTGGAATGGCAGGGACGCGGCATCAATATCAATGGCGAGTACATCATGGACCTTCGATTTGCCGACGATATAGTAGTCATGGCAGAAACGATGGAAGACCTCGGCATAATGCTCGAAGACCTCAGTCGAGTTTCCCAACGTGTGGGCCTTAAAATGAACATGGACAAAACGAAGGTCATGTCGAACGCCCGTGTTGTGCCCACCCCAATAACATTGGGGAACACGACTCTCGAAGTTGTAGACGAATACGTCTACTTAGGACAAACAGTCCAACTAGGCCGGTCCAACTTCGTGAAAGAGGTCAATCGTCGAATCCAACTCGGCTGGGCAGCATTCGGGAAACTTAGAAGTCTTTTCGTCTAATATACCTCAATCGTTCAAGACAAAATTATACAACCAGTGTGTGCTACCAGTGATGACTTATGGCACTGAAACGTGGTCTCTAACTATGGGCCTCATAAGAAAGCTCAAGGTCACGCAACGAGCTATGGAAAGGGCTATGCTCGGAATTTCTCTACGAGATCGAATCAGAAATGATGAGATCCGTAGACGAACGAAAGTCGTCAACATAGCCCAGCGGATTAGTAAGTTGAAGTGGCAGTGGGCGGGGCACATAGCACGCAGAACTGATGGCCGATGGGGCCGAAAAGTTCTCGAATGGAGACCACATATCGGCAAGCGCAGCGTAGGACGACCAGCCACAAGATGGACAGATGACCTCATCCAAGTGGCAGGAAGACGCTGGATGCAGGCCGCTTCCAACCGGTCTTTTTGGAAATCCATGGAGGAGGCCTATGTCCAGCAGTGGACTTCTTGTGGCTGAATGATGATGATGATGACTATAATAATAGTATCCTCAAAATCATAGGAATCATAGGATTAGTGAAACTCATAAATGAGTTGGTGTTGGGGTATATTGGACCAAGTGTCAAAATGTCCAAGGGGCCACAAAGTCCAAATGCTAAAAAGACCCCTAGTCAGAGCATGTGTCAAAATGTCCAAGGGGCCATAATGTCCAGATGCTAAAAAGACCACTAGTCGGTTAGTGCTGGTGTCAAAATGTCTAAGGGGGCCATAAGGTCCAAATGCTAAAAAGCCCTTCTTAAAAAAAAGTTTCACCCGGGTGGTCTCAGGAGGTGGACCATAGGTAAGAAGCGCTAAAAAGACCACTAGTCAGTCAGTGCTAGTGTCAAAATTCCCACGGGCCATAGGTACTGTCCAGATGCTAGAAAGACTACTACCTACTACGGTTTAAAAGAAACAGCGCTTTATATGTCGGACGGACAGGCAGACAGGAAGCCGGCGTAGGCTTTAGTAAGCCTACCCGTTCCGTAAGATCCCGTTCGGCCACCCTTCGGGTACGAAACCCTAAAAATCACTTTGCATACACGGAAAGTAAAGCGCGACAAACTTATCTGAGCCGGTGGCGCCGTCGCTGTAGTCACCTTTATTGTTGTCACTTGTTGGAATCTGCAGTTGTTTAAGCGTGAAAATTCTAGTTATTATATAGCCTGGAATATAAGAAGCAGATCTTTTCTAAACGGCATTTGGACGTTTTAACAACTTTTTACTACTAGACGTTTTGGCATTTGGGTCTTTTAGCAACTGGCCATTTTGAGCAGTTTATGTTATGGCGACAATTTAAGCTGCGTATCGACTTCGCGCGGCCGGTGCGAACATTGTTCTACCGCGGCAAACCTATGTTTTGGCTCGCGAGCCAGTTTTAGCGCACAAGTCGCTGGTAGCGAGGCCGCCGCGCGTGGCAGTCGATCCATCAACTGGGTGTTCGTTTAGTGCGCGGCAACTATGGACGTTGTATGTTGGTAACGTGCAGCTGCTGTTTTTATCGTTATATTTATCATCTTATTCTCAAGACACCGAAGCGAAAAGTTCGTTGGTGGATGAGAAAAATATATATGAATAGAATGTAATTAATTCAAGTAAGTACGACACTTGTTGTCCATGTTTTGTGCCGCGCGCATCAACTAAAAATACAGAGATCCGTCCCAACTTCGCGCGCAAAACGCACTGACACTCCTTTGCCGCGCCGTCAAAAACCGACATGAACTGGTTCGTCGCGCGGCACGTTTGTGCCAGGCCCTCGTCACTCCATACAAAAAATATTAGGAACGTACTTTGTGCCAACAATGAAACAAAAAATATAATAAAAAAAATAATGAAATAAAAAATAAAAGGCATTAACTCCTCAGTGAATCACGTACATAGATGTATCATGATTTAAAATTAAGTCGGGCTATATGTCAAATCTAATGTTGGTATTACATACTCTTTGGTTCGTGCGCGCCAATGTTCGAGTTGCTGCGCGCGGCGGCACAGTGTCTGTAGTGGGCGGCTGCCGCGCGAGCCAATGTTCGATGGTTTGCCGCGCGAAGTCGATACGCAGCTTAAGACCATGTTGCCACTTTGATATTATTTCCTTGACGTTTTGACACTTGGTTATTTTGACACTTTGTCCAATATACCCCGGAGCCTGAGCCCGGAGCCAATGATTTTTGTCTGATGACAGGTTCCGGTTTTTGAGAGGCAGCGTTCAAAACCATTTGATGGTTTGAGGTGGCGTATGATTTTATAATCATTCTTTATAACTGCTTCAATGCCCAGTATTCTTTGGCATACCTTGTCCATACTTTTCATATTATTTTATTTCCATTGACTATATCCACGTTGATAAAAAAATATTACGCCGTAGGTATGATGGTGATGGTATGGTGATGGTAGTCACACTTACATACTTTTAGAACGTACTACCCGGCATAGCTTACCATAGACGACAATCGATCGTTATGTCATTTCCGGTTCTACCGAAACGAGACGAGCGGAGAACCACACGATCTTTCAGTCTGCCGCAGTAAATAAAATTCGTGAAAAATGTCGCTGATCTCCGCTCGTTTGGCCTCTTCTGTGGCCAGGCGTATTCCTAATGCTGCGACTCAGGTATGGAGCTTATTCCAATCCATATAAGTGTATTTAGATCGCCACAATTTATCGTGTTCCTGCCGGTGGACATGTCGAATCTGATAATTTTTGACATAACCATTCCAGTCTTTATTTCAGTTATTCTCCAGTTAAACCTCATTGAAATCTCAAACTAATCTCGTTCATAGAACTCATTTTATTTATAAATCTAAATTTCACTGCAGTCTTGAAGAAATATTTCAGTTTCTATGCGGGTTATGTAATAGAGGGCGACTACTGAGTATGTCAGTTTTCCAAGGGAACATTGGAGTGTTGGGTTTTCTCTACGCGAAGAATAGTGGGAAACCGGCGTATTGTCCGTGTGCGGCAGTGGTTTATAAGTGATTTCTGTGTTGTAACTTGGTTATGTGCATGACGGCAGGTGTCGAAGGTCGCGGTGCCCGCCGTGTCGGTTGCGGCCCGCAAGCTCCACGCCTCGAGCACACACCGGGCTGCCGAAATCTCCACCATCCTGGAGGAGAGAATCCTCGGTGCCGCACCCAAGGTAAACATGCCCACTGTTACATAAACTATTTCTGTACAGATTTGACTCAGTAAGTACCCAGAACAGCTGATTTAAATGGAAGGGAATAGTTTGAAATATTGGAGTGGTAGGTCACTCGAATTTTGTTATATTATTAGTTGTTATTAGATAAGACCTAAAAACCTTTGAAAAGTAACTGGTACTTCACTAGTTTGTTATTTTAGATTATTGATCAGCTGTTAAAATGATATTTTTTCTTTTCAGGCTGACCTGGAAGAGACTGGCCGTGTGCTGAGCATCGGTGACGGTATTGCCCGTGTGTATGGACTCAAGAACATCCAGGCCGAGGAGATGGTGGAATTCTCCTCTGGCCTTAAGGTTTGTTACTCATTCCTTTATTTTAACATTATAAATTTCACAGGAGAATTTTCTTAATTAGTCCCATGTTAAGTCTGCTGCATTTAAATGCAGCAAATTCAGTAATTTTATTAACATCTTATGGTAGTGGCAGTAACTTCTAATAATTTCTCTTTTCTGGGTTGTTGAATAATAAAGGACTAGGACTTGAGGCTATAATTGGGAGTACTTACCTATCTCTAGTTTTAGTATTTCTTGAGACTACCATAGTCTTGACAGACTTTCATCTTTTCAAATAATGTCCCAGAGCCTTAGCCAAGTGCTTAAATTGGAGAAACTATGAGACTATTAAAATTTGAATTTACATTACATTCAATATGCATAATATAGAAAACTTTTTGTCCGGCTGGAAGTTACAAGTACTGCTGAATTTCTTGATAGAGATAGGTTAAAGTAGTGTAAAGCAGGTCTAGTTAGACGGTGATACCATGGGTACAGTCGAAAGAATAAAATTCTTATACACATCCTCTCTACTTAATTGTCAGGTGACTTTGCAACCAATGGTGGATCTGCTGTTCACTACCATTTAGTTACATAAAGTCAACTTCACTGCAGACTCCATTATTTAGGGTTCCGTACCTGAAGGGTGCCAAACGGGACCTACTAAGACTTCACTGTCTGTCCGTCTGTCTCTCTGTCCATCTGTCTGTGTGTGTATAAAGTCAAAGTCAAAAACTTTTATTCACTATAAAAACAAAATGTTTACTTAATGAACGTCAAAGCTGTTAGTTTCACAATAAATAGATTATGCGGAGAAGAAGCTAACAAAGAAACTCCACATTTATTCTATTCTTATATATGTCTGTCACCAGGCTGTATCTCATAAACTGTGATAGGTAGGCGATTGAAATTTTCACAGATTTATTTCTGTTGCTGCTATAACAATGAAACAAAGAAAACAAAAAACATATAAAAAACAGAATAAAATAAATATGTAAGGGGTGCTCCCATACAACAAACGTGATTTCTTTTTAACGTTTTTTGCTCGATATTAATAAGGACAACCGGTAGACGCTTGACATATTCACAGAATATTTAGTTCTATATTCGCTTCAAAATTAAATTAACAAAATAAATATTTAAGGGGGGCTCCAATACAACAAACGTGATTAATGCCGTTTTTTCCCGATCTTTGTGTCTAATGTTGTATATGTCGCAGTAAAGTAGTTAAATCAGAGAGTCAATTGAATCTAGACAGTCAATCAAAGATCGATATTTAATCAAGTCGCTAGCATTTTGATTTAAATAAAGCAGCGTCGAAAACGTTTAACTATCTATCTGACCGAAAGCCAGCGTAAAACAAGATGGCGGTCACGACAACAGCTGATTACTTTTAGAGTCTTTCTTTTGGCAAACGTCGTGCAACATTGGTTTGTTGTCGACTCCACCATAATTATTTCATTTGTTATTGTTATTTCGGTGTGATCGTGAAGAACTGAGAGCTTGGAAATTCCGTGTTTAATAAAGGTAAAACGAACCAAACAAATATCTCCAGCAGAGCAGGTTTTATTTTTTCTAATTAAAAAAACATAAAACAAAAAATATATATATTTTTATTGGCTATTCATTTTCCAAATAATGAAATATCTTGGTCCCCTTCAAAAGCTAAATTCTTACCAAGTAAGCGGGCACGACGACGCCTAAGATGGACGTGACGTTACATCGATCCGACAAAGGCCAGTTTAGCAAGGTATGTTCTTCAATTTCGGTTGGGTAGAACATGCCGTGCAAAGGTGGCCCTTGTCAGATCTACAAACATCCACACCAACTAAGAGGGTATTACGCCTTATGAATAAATATAAGACAAGCAATGTCTTTTTACTATCCATTTTTTTCCAATCAAATATCTTGGTCAACCTACCAAAGTTCAAATGCCTAGGAACGTTTAGGAAACTCATTAAACGTTGCGTTCACTCACTTGTCTGACGAAACTTTAGCGACTTGATTGAATATCGATCCCCAACTAACTGTCCAGAGACTCAATCAACTCTCCGATTCAGCCACCTTACTGCGACATATAGATAATGGTACGGAACCCTACGTGCGCGAGTCCGACTCGCACTTGGCCGGTTTTTATTTACCATTCTGTCTTTCTATCGGTAGTCTTCCTCAAGAGCAAATGGTACTTATGGCACCAATAAAGAGCTGTGAAGTATGCTTACTGTATTATTGTTAATCAGTACATTTATCTTTCACTGCTTTTGCAACATATGAGCGCGAAAGTTTAGCACGAAGCTCTAACCCGAAACACTGCCAACAGGGTATGGCCCTCAACTTGGAGCCCGACAATGTGGGTGTTGTCGTGTTCGGTAACGACAAGCTGATCAAGGAAGGCGACATCGTGAAGCGTACCGGCGCCATTGTGGACGTGCCCGTCGGCGAACAGCTGTTGGGACGCGTAGTGGACGCCCTCGGAAACGCCATCGACGGCAAGGGACCTATCAACACCAAGGGCCGCATGCGTGTCGGCATCAAGGCCCCCGGCATCATCCCCCGCGTTTCTGTGCGCGAGCCTATGCAGACTGGTAAGTGGGCCAAAGTGGCGGAGTCTTAACGACTTCTCCAGCATTTGTTTGTCCACTGTTAGAGGTATTTCTCTTCCTAAGTCCTACATCGCGGTCGGCGGCTATTATAGTCGAGGTCGACCCTATCCTGCCCCTATTTTACGCACACCAAATCCTGAGCGATTCCCATCGTCTAACTATCAAATTAGTATGGAATTTGATAGTTAGACGATTGGAATTGCTCAGGATTTGGTGCCCATAATTAGGCGCCGGATGTCATCAGACCATCGTGCGGGTGTTTTGTGGTGGTATTTTAGACTTATTTGTATGAAAACATAGTGTAGCTCGGTCGTCATCCCGCGCCGCATCAGGCCAATTTGGAATTTATTAATTCGATTCGTTTTGTGCGGATATGTGCGCGTCCTCCTTTACCTACGTATTTAAAATTTCTGCAAGTTCCCTTTTTGTAAATACAGAATGGAATTTTACAATTTACAAAAATATCATTTGTACTTGAGCTGTAATAATTATCTAGGTCACATCTACTCCAGAGCGGCGGTAGCCCAGTGGGTATTTATAGTAGCAATACCACTCGCTTAAACTGAAGGAAAACATCGTGAGGAAACCTGAGTGTCTGAGCTATTCACATACCTCAGCGCTTGAAATCGCCAATCAATCGCGATCGCTGTGGGTACTCGTGGTGATTAAGCACATGCTTTTCTCTCTCTGAGAGAAGGCCTGTGCCCTACAGTGGGATTTATATAGGCGGTTTATATTATATATATTATCTACTCCATTAATAGAATAAGCCAGACTTATGTTTAGAAAGCTTACTTCATTTGGAGATTAAAAAAAATTTGGAAAGCTTGTCATTTTCAAGGTCATGTGATGATTGTCTACTTACTTTTCAACAAAGACTCAATCTAATTATAATTACTCTTGCATACATAGCATGACGACGCGAGTCGCGCGCTCAAATATTAAATCGCGACATTCCAGTTCATCATTTGTTGATTTCTGACTTTAGAGCCACATAACGCGCTGTCATGCTACCTATGCTCCATGCCGAGAGTTCATTTTCTATTAGTTGCCTTTAAACAGATAGATATTACAAATTTGGACTGGCTCACCTAACAAAACCCTTCAACGCCACTCCAGGTATCAAGGCCGTGGACTCCCTGGTGCCCATCGGCCGTGGTCAGCGAGAGCTGATCATCGGCGACCGTCAGACCGGCAAGACGGCTCTGGCCATCGACACCATCATCAACCAGCAGCGCTTCAACAAGGGCGAGGATGAGAAGAAGAAGCTGTACTGCATCTACGTCGCCATCGGACAGAAGAGGTCCACCGTGGCCCAGATCCTCAAGAGGTTGACTGACGCTGGTGAGGCTTTAAAAAGATGATGATACCGGTTGTAGGAATTGTAGTATCAATAGTTCGAAATACCTAAAACAAGTTCACACACACTCCTTTCTCTAATAACTATCTTGGAGTTGTTATGGTCAAGATTACTGGACCCACATTTTATGTTCTACGGCAGTCTACCTTCACAATTGATGTTCTAATGTATAATCAGTGAGATAAGATAAGAAGGTTATATCTTAGATATGGATTTTTCATTGCCTCGCAGCCAACTATGTGAAATTCGTTGAACTTTTCCCAACAAATTCAAATTCAAATTCAAATTCAAATATTTTTATTCATTGTAAAAACAGAATGTTTACTTAATGAACGTCAAAGTTGTTAGTTTCACAATTAATGGATTATGTGGAGAAGAAACTAACAAAGAAACTCCACATTTATTCTTTTCAAAACACGTTTTAACTTAATTAACAGAGTTTTCAACTTAAAATATTAGTCATGAATGTGTTGAACACTAGTCACAATCGTCCTTTAAATAATATTAATCTACTGTTTAATGCCAAACATCTTTGTCTTCTAAGTAATCCTTGATGTTATAGTAAGCCTTTTTGCACAGAATGTGCTTAACACATTTTTTAAATCGCGTTGGAGGTAACTCTAATATATCTTGAGGAATTTTGTTGTAGAACCTTATACAGTGCCCCATAAAGGATGTGTTAACTTTTGCAAGTCTAAATAGTGGAAATGACAATTTATGTTTATTTCTAGTATTAAAATTATGGTGGCCACCAACATTTTCGAAGTCTTTGATATTTTTTCTAACGTACATAATATTTTCATAAATGTATTGACATGCAACTGTTAAGATGTTGGTTTCTTTGAAGAAATCTCTTAGCGAATCCCTACTACCTAACTTGTAAATAAATCGGATGGCTCTCTTCTGTAAGATGAAGATCGTCTCAATGTCTGCTGCCCGACCCCACAGTAGTATGCCGTAGGACATAATACTGTGGAAGTAACTAAAATAAACAAGCCTAGCAGTTGCAACGTCAGTGAGCTCTCTAATTCTTTTTACTGCATATGCTGCAGAACTAAGCCTGTGTGCTAGTTTTACAATATGAGGACCCCATTGCAATTTTGAATCGATTGTGATGCCTAGAAAAACGGTATCTTCTACAAATTCTAGTTTTTCTTTTCCGAGTACAATGTTGTTTTCAACTAATCTTACGTTTGGTAAGGTAAACTTTATACATTTTGTCTTTTTGGAATTTAGAAGCAGATTATTTGCCGTGAACCAATCCAACACACGCGAGAGAGCATCATTTGCATCGTCAAGATTATTTTCTTGTCTCTTAATTTTAAAAATAAGTGACGTGTCATCTGCAAATAATACTATCTCGGACATGTTTTGTACCATAAACGGCAAATCATTTACGTATACAAGGAAAAGGAACGGCCCCAAAATTGATCCCTGTGGTACTCCCATTTTTATTTGTGAACCTGTGGATTTTATACGATTTATGTCCGCTTTTTGAACCCTTCCTTTTAGATAAGATCTCATCAGTTCTAAACCTTTCCCCTTTACTCCGTAATGCTCTAGTTTTACCAAAAGTGTCTCGTGGTCCACGCAATCAAATGCCTTTGACAAGTCACAAAAAACACCTATAGCATCCCTACGATCCTCCCATGCACTATAAATATGTTTAACTAGCAAGACACCAGCGTCCGTCGTCGACCGTCCCTGCGTGAAGCCGAATTGCTGGTTATGGAGAAGTTGATAATTATTAAAGTGCGTAAGTAGTTGAACTAAAACAATCTTTTCGAATATTTTGCTCAATACGGGTAGGATCGAGACTGGTCTGAAATTTGTGGGATCATGCCTATCGCCACTTTTAAACAACGGAACGAGCCTACTGTATTTCATTAGGTCAGGGAATGAACCCTCACCTACACATTTGTTAAAAATTTTTGCTAAATGAGAAGCGAGGACATCTATTACTGAACTAACTATGATTACTGACATTCCCCACAAATCTTCCGTTTTTTTAAGATTTAATAGTTTAAACGCTTTAATTACGCTATGGGGATTAATGAAGTCGAACGAAAACTCGTAACCGCACGAGGGGACATTGTCTTTTAATAAACTTGCAGCAAGATCAGGGGACGAATCTAAAGGAGCCGTAGTTTCAATTGGAACATTTGTAAAGAATTGTTCAAAGGCCGCAGCAATGTCCTCATTTGATGTTATTACTTTATCATCTATCTTTAGAGAAAATTCGCGATCTCCTGATTTGGCTTTACCAGTTTCCCTATTTATAATAGTCCAGATTGTTTTAGATTTATTTGAAGACTGGAGGATTTGTTTCTTTATATGTTCGCATTTAGCTTTGTGGCAGACGGCCCTGAATAATTTAGAATATAGTTTAACATACTCTATAAAACTGTGGTCATATGTGTATGTTTTTTTCTCATACAATGCATACAGTGTGTTTCTACTTTTTCGGATGCCCGCAGTGGCCCATTCATTAAACCCTACTTTATTTTCATTGCTAGGTAATTCTCTTAATTTAAAAACATTTTCAAAATGAACTGAAACGACTCTAAAGAAGTCTTCGTAATGGGCGTTAGCATTTAGGGTTTTACCTTTATGAGCAGTTAAGCTACTTTGAAGATGTAATTTAAATGATTCTAGTTTTTTACTTGTAATGGGCCTGCATAGAATAACTTGCTTAGATTTTTCTGAATCTATTTCAAAATTTACAATTTGACCACTGTGATCTGACTTTAAGCAATTCACTGTGGAGTAATCAAAAAAATTGCAATCGCAATAGACGTTATCGAGACAAGTAGCAGTAGTTTCAGTAATCCTGGTGGGCTCTAAAAAAATATGGACTAAATTGAATGATTTAAAAATAATTTGTAATTTAGTTGTCAAAGGGGAATCTATTAGCAGGTCGATGTTAAAATCACCACACACTATAACTTTCTTATTACTACTGGAAGCTACTTTTAATACATCCTCTAATACCGATTCGAATATACTGTAATCGCTGGTAGGGGGCCTGTATAAGCTTACTACAATGTGTTTAGACAATTCAACACATGACAGCTCAATTACTTTTTCAACAGAAAGCCTACAAATGTCTTTCCTTTGTTTAAATTTTAAACTATCTTTTACTAGTATTAAAGATCCCCCATGCAGTAAAGACTTTCTATTGTAGCAACTGGCTATTTGATAGTTATGTACAGTAAAATTCATTTGAGTCTCTAGTAGCCAGTGCAAACAAGCATTTACATTCATACTTGCGAGTTATTAAAACTAGTTCGAACGGAATTTGCTAAAATTATAGAAAAATGTTATGATATTTTTACTCCATTCTTTCTACTATCGCTTCACGACGCCCCAACTAAAGGTCTAACCATGTGACAACGGTTCGGCGACGTGCGAGCTTAATGATACAAACGACTATCAGACTATTAGAGACTATCACTTTGTATTGTAGTTTCCAACTTCGTAAGCATTCAATGTTGAGGCGCCCGCACGTCGCCGGCACGTTGTATCGTGGATGTTGGAAAATCGTAAAGCGAAAGTGGAAGGATTCGAGTGGAAAAATCATATTGTCTATAGTTTAGGGTTGTGCGGAAACCTCCTACAAGTAACGTAACCGAATCCGCGTCCCGCAGGCGCCATCAACTACACGATCATCGTGTCGGCCACGGCCTCTGACGCCGCGCCCCTGCAGTACCTGGCGCCCTACTCGGGCTGCGCCATGGGCGAGTTCTTCCGCGACAACGGCAAGCACGCTCTCATCATCTACGACGACTTATCCAAGCAGGCCGTCGCCTACCGTCAGGTAAGTTGTGGCACAACTTAAATTGTTCAACTTGACCCCTGAAAGTTGTACTCATTCTTGGGAAGACTAAAAAATGCCACAATATCCTCTCTTCAGATATTGTTTATAAGTAAATCAGACAAAAATTGTACATACTGTTGAATGTAACTTGGCATAGATTTATTTAGCAGTACAGCTCTGAAGAAGAAGAAGAAGAAGAAGAACATTTATTTCAACAACAGATACACACACATACATTAACAAGTTACAAGATAAAATATTTAATTACAATATGAAAGGTAGAAAAAGAAAGAAAACAATAAAACACTTTATATTAACGTAAGTTGCGGTGTGTCCCTGTTGCTGGAAAAGGCAGCTGGCTCAGCATTGTGCTGAGGGTATTCACCCAAAGCGCTGATTTTCAGCCAGTGCCTGTCCGTCTCACAAATATAATAGGTTGCGGTGCAGTACATAACAATAATAACATAGTTAAATAAATGAATGAATAGATGATTAAATAAATAAGAAAATGAATAAAATTACATAAAATACAAATAATGTTAATGACTTACAAGGTTAATGATTATGATGCGATCACATTGTCAGTCACTTGCGGCGAGAAGTTGGGACAGGATGGGAAAGTCTCTGCTGCTCAAGCAAATATGCCCTGAGCTTGCGCCCAAAGGCAAATCCACTAGGCGCTTCACGGACTGGAGGAGGAATATCATTCCAACACTTGGACGCCGCATACCTAAAGCTACCACGGAATGCCATAGTTCGGTGCGCGGGGACACAGATTTTATTTTTATGCACGGATCTCTGTCGGGACGACCACTCGAGCTTTTTATAAAGATAGTCCGGTGATTTAGAACTGACTACACCAAAAAGCAGTGTGGCAAGGTGAAGTCGTCGCCGAGCCTCCATGTTTAGGAGCTTTGCAGCGTTCAAGTATGGAGTGACATGGGATCTAGGTGGGACTTTGAAACAAAACCGAGCGCATGCGTTTTGCACTCGTTGTATTAATCTCTTTGTCCGGCCAAGTATACAACTACCATAGACAGAATCACAATAGTTTAATCTAGATAATATCAACGATTCACTCAGCCTGACACGCAAATCAGTGCTGAGGTAATCGCGAATATTATATAAAATCTTAAGGCGGTAGAAGCAGTTGCTAACAACATTTCTAATGTGGTTTTCAAAACGGAGCTCACCATCCATCAACACACCAAGATTTTTGACTTCTACCACCCTTTCCACTGGTACGCCCATGATGGCTATATTATTGTCAGTGAGAGCTTGCACCGTATTATGGATTTGATTTTTAGTCCCGAGCACTATGTACTTGGACTTGCTGGGGTTCAGCACCAGACAGCTCCTGTCCGACCATGATGCAATACGATCCAGATCCCTGTTGATCAAGTTGGCTGCATCAACTGCATTTGATGGCAAAGTGGATAGGTACAGCTGTGTGTCATCAGCATAAAGGTGGCACTGGCTGTTTTTGATCCCACTCACGATATCCGCGCTATAGAGAATGAACAACAAGGGCCCCAGTATGGACCCCTGTGGCACACCCCTACATAGTGGCTTTGTCGATGAAAACTGCGTTGTGCTCTGCTGTGCAAAGTTCTATCCGAAATTTTTTAACAGCTCCATGATACTTTGTAAACATGGGATGTCCTTTAATGCCCTTGAGCCCAGGAGTACCATACAAAGTTTATTGTGATTTCCTTCAGCAACAGTTTTTATTGACGGTTGCCTTTGTGTACTTTCGAAAACTTTAGTCGGCTTTGTTTTTTATGGAAGCTAGGACTTATGAAAATTTTAATTGCCTATTCGATCACTTTTGCCAGATGTCGCTGCTGCTGCGTCGTCCCCCGGGTCGTGAGGCCTACCCTGGTGATGTGTTCTACCTCCACTCCCGTCTGCTCGAGCGTGCGGCTAAAATGTAAGTCACATACACAGTTACAGTATACATTTTTATAGATATTTTCGTATGATTGGAAAGTCTACAACGGACAACATAACTGAGATGCCATTGTGAATTTTAGATAGTCGCGAAACAAAACAAAAAAAAGTTACGAAAATTAAGAACCCAGAGTTTTCTGATTCTGCTTAGACCCCATGTCATTAGTAATAAACAGTTCATAAAAGAAACAAAAATGTTTTACACAGATTTCTAACTTACTTCCCTATAGGTCTGACAAGATGGGCGGTGGCTCCCTGACTGCCCTGCCTGTTATCGAGACCCAGGCCGGTGACGTGTCCGCCTACATCCCCACCAACGTGATCTCCATCACGGATGGTCAGATCTTCTTGGAGACCGAGCTGTTCTACAAGGGTATCCGGCCAGCCATCAACGTCGGTCTCTCTGTGTCCCGTGTTGGATCCGCTGCCCAGACCAAGGCCATGAAGCAGGTGACGATTTAGTATTCTCACTTTTTCTGAGTCTGGTGATGGATCATATAACTAACCTTAATTGTTAACATTGTGAGTTATTCTTATAAGTTAGATGGATATTTATAATCTTTGAATTGGATTCTAAAGATTTTTTTAGTGAACTAAGAGGGATTCATTTATTTTGGTTTCGAGAATTTTTCATTTCAAAACTCCATAAATGGACGTGGCCCTGGGTTTGCGTTCCTTGGCCAACATTGTTCGTCCCATAAATAACGTCACTCATGTATCCCAGAGGGGAAGGCAGAAACAAAGTGTGCCATGATCTTGACAAACTTTTTTCACTTTATCAAATTCATTAGTTGTTGATTATTCATTGTTCCAATCCTACCAAAATCTAGAAATAAACTAGAACATGTTCCGTTGTACCCCAGGTGGCCGGTTCCATGAAGCTGGAGTTGGCCCAATACCGTGAGGTGGCCGCCTTTGCCCAGTTCGGCTCTGACTTGGATGCTGCCACACAACAGCTGCTAAACCGAGGCATGCGTCTCACTGAGCTGCTTAAGCAGGGACAGTATGTGCCCATGGCCATTGAGGAGCAGGTATGTTTACATGAGGTTCTTAGCATAATAGCATAAGCAGCCTATATACGTCCCACTGCAGGGCACAGGCCTTCTCTCAGGGAGAGAGTATGGGCTTAGTCACCACGCGTGCCCACCGCGGATGGCGATTTCAAGCGCTGAGGTATGTGAATAGCTCAGACACTCAGGTTTCCTCACGATGTTTTCCTCCACCGTTAGCGAGTGGCATTGCTACTATAACTTCACAAATGTACATAGCTTAGAAAACAAAGTCATAGGTACATGCCCGCACAGGGAATCGAACCTGGGTCTCTCGCTTCCGAGTCCGATGTTCTGTCCACTAGGCTACCACCGCTCTTCAGGTTTTTAAAATCAGGAAAACATTCTTTTAGTTTGCTTACTTCCTTTGCCGCTACTTGGCACTTTGCTTCCTTGACAATCAATTAGGCGCACGCGCCGCGCCAACAACGCGCCCATGGCTAGGGCCCTCGCCCAGCTCAATGAGTTTTTAAGCGAGATCCAACTTGTCGATATTTTTGTTGATTCTGATCAAAATATTGTTTTTAAGCGAGATCCAACTTGTCGATATTTTTGTTGATTCTGATCAAAATATTGTAGTACATTTAAGATTACACTTATGTAATTAATTTTTGTGTGCAATATTTAAGTAACATTAAGAGGGTTTTGGTTTTAAATGTAAGTTCTTATTGTATATATAAAATAAATAATAAATAAATTGCATCTTGTCCTCTGCTATAATATAATACTGCTTTGAAAATCAAACGCATAAAGTGTCAAGCAAGATTGAGATTGTTATTGAGAACTTTTTACATCCTGTTTTTTATGAAACAGTATTTTGAAGTGTGTTAACCCCAATGTCGCCTTTCCTGAATGAAGTTTTATGCTTCTTAAAGAGGGTTACAATTAAACAGATTAGAACCAAGCTTTGCGATACAGTTAATCGAGAAATTGGCTCTAAGTATAGCATTGCAGACAGATAAGTCAGTATCCATTCATCTAATTTTTTTACGACAGGTCGCCATCATCTACTGCGGTGTCCGCGGCCACTTGGACAAGCTTGACCCCAGCAAGATCACCGCCTTCGAGAAGGAGTTCACCCAGCACATCAAGACCTCCCACACCGGCCTGCTGGCTACCATTGCCAAGGACGGTCAGATCAACGAGGCCTCTGACGCTGCCCTCAAGAAGATTGTCACTGAGTTTGTTTCCACCTTCACCCAGGCGTAAACGATGCGACTGGCTCGGGAAGTTAACATAGAATTGCTCTATGCTACCTAGAAATCGTCTTATAAATAGAGCAATGCTATGGAAACATCCACTGGTACAAGTAAATGAAAAAACTACTGAGTAAAGTAATTCTTTAGAGAATGACTTTAGTCAGCAGTTTATAAGCTAGCTGTTAACATTCGTAATGTATTGAGTTAACACACAATCATGGAATGTATTTATCTCTCAGATGCTGCTGGAGTTTGGTTATAGTATGTATTGTAATAATTATAAATATACATGATGAAAATATTACACTGGCTCTTTTGTTCTATTCACCATCGTAACGTGAAAATAATGTTTCAAAATTGTATAGTGAGTAAAATCTATGCACGCAACACAAAACACTACTTTTATGATAAACCATAATATTTAATTCAATTTCTTACATCGATGCCTATTCATTTTGTCGCCTAACGTATAGTGCTGTTATTAAAATTGAATTGTTTTTGAATATTTCCTACAAATATTTTGGAATAATAGTGCCTTGACACCCCAGAATGTTTGTGATGTGGTTGATGGACAACCTTTTTTAGGCACAGAGAAACTTAGGGCCTACTTTACATCTTTGAGCCTGCCTCAATATAAAATCGAAACTATAACTATCGAGTACCTACTCAGATCAGGGAAATTATTTTATCTGAGATTCAAAGAAAGTATAACTTTTTTATCTTGAACGCTGCCATAAGTTACAAAACGTCAATAAATGTTGTCACATGGCAGTTGCATGCCTGGTGAAAATTTCAGAGTCGCCAGATGTACGGTAATTTCGTGCTCCGTACGATAAGAATGCGGTAATCAAGTCCCGATTTTTATTCCATTTCCCCAAGAATCCGCAATAGTACTTATAGCATTAAGAACGTTTTTCTGTTCAACCCTTTTTGACGTTTTAGGTATAAAAAATTGTATTAAACTTATTTTGTCCGTATTATTGTTGACACTATTAGAAGCCTGCATTGTTGCCTGATTGAATTAAGTGAAAGGTCATTCGATATCTTTTCAGCAATAAAAAAGCCTGGGCGAACCAGTTATTTTATACCACTTTTCTTTTTTTATTGTATAATTATTTATAACAAAATTTTACAATAACTAATTACATTAAACATATTTACAATAATTCTAACTTTTTTTTGCACAATCCCAAATTGCAGCAATTAAATTCAAGGATATAGCATTAATTTATTAATACAAATGCAAAATACAAAAATATTTATTTACCAAAAGATTACAGAAAAACATTACAATCAAGAATTTCCAAAGGTTACTATTAATACTATAGAGCGCGTTTTCTTTTTGCGCGAGTTGTTTTGCGATCCCACACTATACACACACTGTATCATGGTGATCTTGGAGTTCGATTGCTAAGTGTAGGTACATGCTTCCGTCTTTGGCGGCTTTGGTAGTAATATCATTAAAATAAGTTAATTAATTAACATTACTATATATTATTTTTGTTGCACTAACCCGTGCTGAGGACGGGTTAATAGGTTTTTAATTAACATTACTTTATTTACTTTAGACTGGATTTTTCAATAATCATAAAAAACCCAACCAGAGAACAAAACTGTCTAAATCATACGACACTGTCTTGTCGTATGATTTAGATAGTGACAGCATGCAATCTACTCTCCAGCTAAGTCTTATTAAATCCGACTATTGAAAAATTGGCCCTTAATTATTTATTTGTTTATATTCTTATTTGTATTAGCGCGTGTTTGTTTTGTGTGTGTGTGTGTTACTTTTGCATTTAAGTTATCCAAAAATTTTGAGTTTATTAAAAATTGGTCATGTTAGATAGAAATAATTTAATTTTTTTAGAACCGTACAACTCGTATCTATCTATACAGCCCATGAAAGACCCCCACTGTTGGGCATATGCCTCTTCACCGTCACGCCAACCTCGCCATAAAAAGGTATATACAAATAAAAATAATTTGAGTAGGTGAAAGAGAAACATTGATAAAAAGAACACTCTTCTTTCTTGCACAGTCGAGAGCAGAGTGTAATCATATTTTTACGTGCTGTCGACTGTACGGTAATTTTAGAGCAAAATGTGGGTTATTCTGGCAACTCAGTCTGGCAGCCAGCACTGATATCACGCACGTTGTGTTGTTTTCGTTTTGATATTACGGTTTTGATAAACCACATGAATTTCATATTATTCGGTAGTTTTTAAGTAAAACCTTTAGTGTTATTGTAAAACAAACGACTAAATAATTTCTACCACAAGTCAGAATGGAGTTATTTGAGAAAGCTCACGTTATACAGAAGAAAAAGAGTTCGACGGCCAGTGATAAGAAATCTGAAGAAAACATCAAGAAACAATTAAAGCAGATGCTGTACGGCTACAAAAACAATGACAATGAGGCTATCAAAAGCTCAACAAGTCGAAAACCTGACACCGATGACGCACATTCCGTGAGCAGCTACTCTGGGTTTGAATCTATAAACATCACTAAAGATTCCTCATCTTCACGTGAAAAGACTGATTCTCTCATTCACGATATAAGCATATCAGATGGCGAAAATGCAAATACAAGCCAGGATTTGGGCGACGATTATGTCTCCACAGACAGTGATGAGGGCAACAATAACAGTAATAATAATATAGTTATTTCATCAGCAGAGTCCAAAAATGATGATGATGATAATAATACAGAAGGCATGTCCCAAAGTATGGATTGCAGTCTATCAAAGGTTTCAAGTGACAATGAAAGTTACTCTGTAGATGAGCTGTCAACTCCTCACTCTAATTCAGAACCTGAGCCATTTGATGCAGATGGAAAACTGGCTTCAAAAATACTAAAAAAGCTAAGAAAAAAGGAAAAATTAGTATCAAAACCAAAGCAAATCAAAAAAAGGAAGGTTGATCCTGAAATTATTGATGATCATTCTTCTGATATTGAGGAAATAAAGGGCCTAAACATTTCAGAGGATAACACAGGGCGTAGCAGCCCTGCCGACTTATATGACGGCCTATCTATTGATAGCAGTTCCACAGAGGCACAGCCCGACGCCAACCAGCATTCACCTGCCTTTGTGGTAATTGAAGCGGACGACAATGCCTCTACACCCAGTTTCAGAGACATTCTTAAAGACTACACATACTCAACCATAAAAAACATCTCAATTGAAGTTCCCATCATTCATGGGAAAGCTTCAGATTTGTTATTTAGTTCTGAGTTAGTAAGTGATACATATCAGTATGAGACTGAAGAAGTCAATGACAATTCTGATACCAGTGATCACACTGAGACATCAGACAGCTCTGAAAATACAACAGATTCAAGCCTACAAGAAGTGGACAACCAAAGCATGGATTACAATATGGACAATAATATTGACAGCACGGAATCAGAAGACATTTTACAAAGAGCACCATCTGTAGATTCACTTGACACCAGTCTTACTAACCCAGTCAAGGTATTCTGCTGTAAGAACAGTTGCATCATTGTCCTGAAACATCCGGCCGAACTGTACTTCCATGGCAAAGTGAAGATAACTCCACTGGGTGGCAGTGTTCAAATTAATGGCCATATCTTGAGTGAGCCTCAAGAAGTCTATGCTCCTAACTGTAACTTTGCCCAACTAATTCAAACTCTCGAGAACCAAACTTCATACTATGGGTTGTTTGGAAAACTAACAGCTACTGGTCTCTCTGTTATGGACACAGAGGATATAGTTACCACTCTTGGTGAATTTGATGCTGTATTGAAGTTAGATCCACTGAAAAGTCGAAAGATGAATTTCATTGAGAGTAAC
Organism: Yponomeuta malinellus; assembly: GCA_947308005.1. Classification (NCBI taxonomy): domain Eukaryota; kingdom Metazoa; phylum Arthropoda; class Insecta; order Lepidoptera; family Yponomeutidae; genus Yponomeuta; species Yponomeuta malinellus. The sequence goes on from OX371013.1 coordinate 5,031,314, forward strand.
TTCAGTGTAACAGACTTGTTCACAAAACAAGGCAAGAACATTGACAGGTGTCTGCTGCAGGCCTCAGAGCTGTTAGGCTGCTCTTTGTATTTAACGAGACCTTACAGGTGCTTCGAGGAGAACCCGAGCTGGGGGCAGGCTGTGAAGTATGGGCAAAGTAAGTTAGATATTTTGTTGGTAGTCTTAAAAAGATCAGGGGCCATTCATTAATTTAGTAAAGACAATTTTTGCTATTTTCAACCATTAATCTTCAGGTAAGGTCATGTAGATAACTTTTTAACCAACCCTGCCCCTCAGGAGCCTTACATAAATTAATTAATAATCCCATTAATATTTGACAAGTTTTAATTCCACAGCTGGGCTATGCCTGCATGTTAAAAAAGAAAAAAAAACAATTATTCAAACAGAACCAATTTATGCTGACTGTGTTATTTAAAAAATCCCGATTTCTCTAAAAACTCCTCAAATGCTGTTTTAATAGTCTGTAATAGGCTTTCCCTTTACCACAGACTATTTAAACTACATTTGAGGAGTGTTTTAACTAATCACGTCTTTATAAATAAGACTCTTTCCTTTTACCACAGACAAAATGCATTAGAGAATCTGTGTTTCAAGGAAGGAATCGTGTTTTTTACCGACTTCAAATACGTCAGAATTTTTTATAACACTTAGGAAAATTATGTATTCCATATTTCAGGCAAGTACAGCAAAGGTATTGTATTTGGCGGCAAGGGCACGGGAAAGTCGACCTTCCTGCGTTACTACGTGAACCGGCTGTTGGCCAGCGGACCTGTGCTGGTGGTGGACCTGGACCCGGGCCAGTGCGAGTTCACAGTGCCCGGGAGCGTTTCGGCAATGGTTGTGAGGAATCCGCTGCTGGGACCAAACTTTACGCACCTGAGGACACCCGACAGGTTAGTATTTAGAGGTCCGTACGTTAAGGGTGCCAAACTTCCGCTGACTGTCCGTGTTTTTCTGCTAAGGTCTGTATTTCAAACAAGTAGAAAAAGTAATAGTTATACATTTTACGAATCTCACCAACCCACTTCTGCCCACTGCTGGGTATAATCCTTTTCCCAATTACGCCATCTTTCGCGGAGTCTCGCCACGGATCTAATCGCCATTACTTATTAGGTAAATGTAATTACATTATTTCCCGATGTTAACAAACTTTAACGTTTTACGGTTCCGTACCCGAAGGGTGCCAAACGGGGGTCCCGTTACTAAGACTTCACTGTCAGTCTGACTGTCTGCCTGTCTCTGTCTGTCTGTCACCAGGCTGTATCTCATGAACCGTGATAGCTAGGCAGTTGAAATTTTTATGTTGCCGCTAAATACAAATAATAAAACAGAATAAAATAAATATTTAAGGGGGGCTCCCATACAACAAACGTGATTTTTTGCCGTGTTTCTCGATCTTTGTGTCTAAGGTTGTATAGATAATGGTACGGAACCCTTCGTGCGCGAGTTCTACTCGCACTTGGTTGGTTTTATCGTTCGATCACGCATTATGTTATAGTACAGAACTCTTGGAGCGCGAGTCCTTTCGCACTTGCCTGGTTTTTTTATGCAACTGAAGAAAGTTTGGGATAATAATTAGAAGTCCTAAATTATCCAATGGCAAAGCTGCAACTTTGTGTTGAACCTAATACAGCTATGTAGAGTCGTGCCATCTCGCTCTCGCACACACCTCCGTAAATGTCCGCTTTGTAAAGATCACGCAAAATAGTCTGAGATTAGCAAGAGCAACATGCTACCGTTGTTAAAACAACTGGAAATCTGAAAATCGTTAACTCAGTATCAATGTAATCCAAAACCAGGACCTAGAATCTAATACACTTATCGTTTTTTAATAGAATGATATAAGCACGACAATCTTGTTATTTGCCTCCATTTCGTACAACACATTTTCTACAAAGATTAGCGGTACAATATAATTCCAATGGTATAACTCGCGCAAAGTAAATAGCCATCTCTCGCGAAGAAGATAGAATCGCGTGAGGCGCCGAGTTAAGTTGTACGGGTTATACCATTGGAATGCGATTGGTTACTAGAGTACCAAAAGTATCAATGAAACAACCATCCAAAAGAATCAATGAAATAACCATTACCATACTAATTTGACTCTATTGAACAACTATGCATTTTAGACACTCGACATCTTGTTCCAATGAACAAATATCGACGAGACATTGCATCGGGACGTCGATGGTCTGCCTACCGAAGTCACCAAGTCGGTCAAGTCCTAAGCCAAGATTAGGTACTCATACTCGTTAAATCACGATCAAATCTCGATTTTTGTCCTCTACACATATTGATAAAGTTTCATCGCGATCTGGCATGTCACTTTTCCGGCGAAAGTTTGTAAATTAAGACTAAACTAAGTGTGGATAATTAAACTACTGAGGCATGGAAATTGCCGCTTGAGGAACCTCGAGGGTACGAGATTGGCAGAAGACCGGGGAGGTTGGGGTGACGGTGAAGAGGCCTATGCCCAGTCGTGGGCATATTTTATGGGCCGTAGTAGTTATGTAGGTCAAGAACATTATTTATGTAGTTATGGGTCCGGCCTACGCTAGATGTGCTTCTTCTTATCATGTCGGTGACAAACTATTCAAATTTTATCGGCCGAAAACACGGCCAATAAAATTATGTGATAAGGAACCCATGTAGCTTAAGTTTAGCCCTTCTTTATATTATGCGGTCTGCGTTCTATGTTGTCTCTCCTGTCCATCTCAGTTGCTGATACTGACAGTAGGTATTGGTATAGTCTACTTTATTTAGCTTTCCTCAGATAATATTATGTATTTATATACGAAAACAGAGCCTTTCTTCACTTTTCCTTTTTGGCTCTAAGATTTTACGTAAAACCTTTGTGTCAAAAAGTGCTACTTTCTTTTCATCCTTTTAGCTCATTTACATAGTTTCTCATATGAAAGCAACCTGGATTGGGTATAGTAAAAACTGAATTTGCACGGATACTTGCGTTTATTTTTTCATTTTACAGTTTTGATTGGGTATTTAACATAACATAAACTCACGCCTGTATGTCTGAGGGGTAGGCAGAGACCGCGGTCTGCCACTTGCCACGATCCTGACAGATCTCTTTCGCTTCATCAACATTCGTTAGGCGTTGCATGTACGCGCGCCGGTGTCGGGTACTTTTTATTTGGTATTTCTTCAATATCGACATCCAGATGTGGAGGTGGGAGGTGTCGACACCCTTTCACCCACACCTCTTTTTTTCTATCGCTCTGGACTGTCGCGCGCTCGATCCATGAGCAAGGCATACGTCGCTGCTTGAGTCTGAATACTGACATTGGTCCACCATTAGCTCCAGAGTTCGGTTCGTAATACTACCAGTTAAGAGTTAAACTCGATAAGGCCATTCAGGTTTATTTTGAATCGTCTTCTAAAATCAAGTTAAAGACGACTCATCATCATCAACCCATTATGTCCCCACCGAGGGGCACGGGTCTCGTATAGGCCATACTCCACCACGGGGGGCAAGTCCGGATTGGTGGAGGCTTGTAGACTAGTGGCTCGTCTACTGTCAGAAGTTGTCAAGCCGCCCTAAGGCCTCTGACTTGGCTTAACGACTGCCATCTATCGACGGCAGCCGGCACCAACAGCTTAACGTGCCTTGCGAAGCACGGAACCGCTCGGAAAAATGCCACTAGCGTTAGGCATAGACGGCGACCCATCCATGCACTGAACGCGCCCAGTGTTGCTTAACCTTCGTGATCGTTTAAGATCACTCAGGCAGCCGGGGCTACGAGCGAAGACGACTGTTGAAAGTTATATCAACTCTGAAGTCTATTTTACCTATCGTGTAAAAACTTGCAATTATTTATGATGATGATCGACGAGCTATGGAAGCACTTTTCTTTTCTTTACCTACTTAAATACACGGCGAACTTTTATGTTAACATGAGTTGCTTTACGGGCTACCTTGTTGCCAACAAAAATGTAAAGGTTGAGTGAGCTTATTATATGCGTTCAGAAACAGTAGACTCAAGTCGTTTGCAGTGGTGCGAAGCGTGTCGAAGAGAAGATGCGTGTCTGAACGCAAAAACAATATTGACTTGATTTGATCGCAGTAAGCTTCGTAAGCTTGGCCATCTCTGAGCCATATGCCCCTTGAAAACATGTTTGGATTTGGAAGCCACTCACTTTTTATCTCCGCCGTCATCCATATAGCCAGTTTTTTACTACAAAGCATGTTAGAAGCAGTAAATTAAATTTTCCATTTCACTGATGATGTCATGAATAGCTCGGTGTGAAACAAGTCACCTTGAACTTTGTTATGTTGCGATAAAGTTATTTTTTGCTTGCCATAACGAATTGGTGATGTGATTCCGGCCATAATAATAATTTTGGCTCGACGTTGTCCAGAAGTAAAAATTATGATATAAAATGTTAGTTTATCCGGTCTTCGTACATAGGTTTTCTCTTTCCCTTCAGTACATGGTGTCGCTTCTACTTTTCATACAGGCTGTAGAGGCCTCGTACCTCAAAATAAAAATCTTTATTAGGTACCTACTTACTTATATGCTGCATACAAGAATACAAGTCCGATTGCGATAGCTTGTGTATAAACGCTTACCATTGTTCCAGGATGTACAACATTGGCATGATCAACGTAATGGACAACTTGATACGCTATGTGAACGCGGTGAGCCGGCTCGTAAGCCAGTGTCGTGAAGATGAGAGGTTCCAAAACATGCCTTGGATCGTCAACACGATGGGCCTGTGCAACACAGTCGGCCTCAAGCTCGCCGTGTTTATTACTCTGCAAATTCAGCCCACATTCCTGCTGCAAATGGATTCCAAGAACGCAAAAAAGCGATTTGAATGCTACTTGAACGCGAACACGATAAAGAATCTGTATTCCAATGACTTCTGCAACCATAGACTGTTCCGAAACGTATCCTGCTCTGACCACTTTGACTACTCGTTCGTAGTCTCTCATCAGTACTCAGAGTCAGGGAAGGGTAACTTCTCGCTGGCGCCCAGAGATGATCGCTTCCTGAACCTGCTTGCGTACTTCGGAGAGCTGCTGGATGTCAACAGAGACACTGACATTCTGGGAATCACTCCATATGAGTAAGTATTTACTGGTCCAAAGAAAACAGGATTACAAAAGCATTGACCTCAATAAAAAAAAAAAAGGTCATCTGATGATAAATAGTAATGACTAAAACATTATCAGTCTTATTAATTTAATTGTATGGTGTGATTCACCACAACATCCGCGAACAATGCGTCCATCAGTCACTTGGGAATGACTTGTTACCTCATCGTTATAATTAGACGAAACCCAAGTTAAAATGAAGTACTCTATAAGGTAAAATGAACTGTTGAATGCTAAAATTACTGTTTTTATTCTAGGGTGCCCCTGCAGTCACTAAATATATGCGCAAATGTCAAGTTGGATTGGGAAGCTATACACAAAGTGATCAATGGCAAAGTAATAGCTCTGTGTCAACATAACGCGCGAGATAACGTTGGGAAAATGTTTACACTTCGTGATAAACCACTGCTCTGTCATGGACATGGTAGGTAACCAAATTACCTAGGTACTTTTCCGAAATAAGAAATATTTTTTATGCTTACAATTTGCATACATTGCATTTGCATATAAGAGACATCTAAACTAAATTTACTTTCAGAAGCTCGTTACAGACTGTTAAATTTTATCGTAAATATTTTTGTTATCTATGTCATGGTCATAATAACTGACGATTATAAATTGATAAAGACTGCTGTCTTGTCGCAGGACTCATCCGCGGGATAGACTACGGGCGCGATCTGCTATACGTCCTGACGCCGGCGTCTCCCGGTGTGCTAGCTCGCGTGGATACGCTTTTGTATGCGGACTGGATGCCCGAGCTGCGCGGCCCGGAGCGCCAGCTGCCGCGGGGCACGCCCGTCCCCTACCGCACCGCTACACTGCACCAGCAAAAACAACTCATGTTCACGCCCAAGAGGAGATTCAATCCCATACAGTTCTTGAAAATGTCAAGGAGCTCCTAAATTGAAATCTTTATCTTTATGTCAACAATGTAATCGGAATAGAAATCCAAAATCCTTAAATTATAAAAGGTCTAATTATGTTAATTCATGTATATTTGAAAGATAATTTTGTACTTACAATACTAATAAAACATAACATAGATGTTGATTTTAACTTAAATATTCCCATCCTAAACACCTTTGAATCATAAATGCGGTATTATTTTTTTTATAAAAGTCAAAAAGAGTCTAGAAAAGAATTGTTAAAACATGGGGTTTTATTACTAATAAATTATATTAGCATGCAATGTAATTCATATGGAAGTTAAAAATTTCACACAAATAATAGATTACAATAAAACTGCCCTACACATGGACGTCTCAGAGACGTGTCTAGCTGAGCTGACAGGCACTTAGCTGAGTCAGAGAGGGAGCACGGCCGCTCCAGTCAAATAAACATCCTACTCAAGTATACATCACTATTTTATTGAAAAAATTAAAATACAAAATACCAAACTAAACAATCGAGTCGCAGTGCGCTAACACTGGTCGAGGAAATATTCTATGTTGAAGAAATGCTACTTGATTATATAACATGATAGTATAGCACGAAAAATCTCAGTGGACCCACTGTGGCAGGCCCACACTCGCCCCCGACTACATTTTGTTAAGGCATTTACGCTTACTCTTTATAGATAATCTATAAAATATACAAGTACCAATTGTGAAAGTGTAGCCACACAAATACTGAGTGGGTGTGCGTGCAACGCGGGCCGCGACATCGCGTCAGCTGTCAGTATCGGAAGGAAGCACTGTGTGGCCGACGTCGCGACTGATGCAGAGCCCGAGTCGTTTCAAACGTAAGTGTTCAGGCAGTATGCGAACGATTCATTAATCAGAGTCCTCCCGACAACAGCACAATTACAGCAATAAACACCTAGTCTTCTTCTTCTTCTTGACCTGTAACGCGGCGCGGGTCGCCGTCTCGAACACCTCGCGCACGCCCTCCTTGCTCTTGGCCGAGCACTCGAGGTAGGCGAACGCGTTGATCTTCTCGGCCATGGCACGGCCTTCCTGTGGCTTCACAGGCTCCTGCTTCATCTTGCGCAGCTCGTTGATGGTGGCGGGGTCGTTGCGCAGGTCCTTCTTGTTGCCCACCAGGATGATGGGCACGCTGGGACAGAAGTGCTTCACCTCGGGCGTCCACTTCTCCGGGATGTTCTCGAGCGAATCCGGCGAGTCCACCGAGAAGCACATGAGGATAACGTCCGTGTCCGGATAGGACAGCGGGCGCAGGCGGTCATAGTCCTCCTGCCCGGCCGTGTCCCATAGCGCTAACTCCACCTGCTTACCGTCCACTTCGATGTCGGCGACGTAGTTTTCGAACACTGTCGGCACGTACACTTCCGGGAACTGATCCTTACTGAACACGATTAGGAGGCATGTCTTCCCGCAAGCTCCGTCACCGACGATCACTAACTTTTTGCGTATCGCAGCCATCGGTTCTGTAAAAAGTATCACAAATTATTACATTACAGGTGAGCGTCAACGCCTTTCATGACTTATAAATATGGCCGCCGTATAGGATTATTGGGTAGGGGAGTAGTCAGACAAGCCCTCAAATGTGAATAAGCACCTGAACTAGCGGAAGAAGAACAGCACCACCACATAGTACCCTCACATGCGAGGATGGTTATTTATTATATTTTGTAGATACCTGAAGATTCTGGCTAATTTCTGATGATTTTTTGACTATCGACACTATTCAATATTCTTTGCTCATCACAAGCACCTTTTTTTTTTTAATAACTCGGTGTTGCTAGAAAGAAATAGAAAATAGAACGTTGGTTTAGGGCAAATACAAACCACAGATTAAAAAGACAAAACATCACTTCAAAGAGAAAAGAAACAGCTGTCGGACCGAGTTAAATGAACGAAACGAATGAAAATAAAACCTAAAATCAGCACTATGACTATGACAGCGTCGATAAGCGAACGAAGCAGACTTTAGTGTTTTTAATTAATCTGTGAAGCAAAGCAGACCGGGACAACGTAGTGATTACATACTCTTTGACCGGGACCAAAATTTATGGAGGAGCTAGAGCAGATCTCGGTGCAACGAGTTGGGCACAAAAAAACTGTGCCGGCGCCGGTGAAACCCATTGAATGGAACACGCAGTCGCTCAACAGGAGATTTAAAACCAAAAACTCCTACTTGGTTTGTGGATCCTATGAATATTACCACTACGTCTGCGATGGATTTGATGATAGGGTAAGTAAGTAATTTTGGTCTACCTAACGTCTAATAATACTAACATTCGCAATCATAACTTGCTGAGAAGTCTGACATAGATTATAGCGTGATAAAATTTAGATAATTTATTTGCACTGTGAAGGAGCAGAGCTGCCTATAACGCAGATGTTTTACTTATATTTCAGGGTTGGGGATGCGGCTATAGAACACTGCAGACAATCTGCTCCTGGATGAACCATAACACTTCTACTAGTAAAAATGTTCCAACTATCAAGGAAATACAAGAAGTACTTGTACAAATGCAAGACAAGCCAGAATCATTCATAAGCTCAAGACAGTGGATTGGTAGTTTTGAGGTGCGTCAGATGATTAGCATCACAGCATCTACTGGGAAACAAACCTAGGATAGATGGGCACAAGTTTTCAGGGTAGGTATCTATCTTGTAAAGCTGTTTCATATCTTTCTCTTGTTCATAACTTCCAGGCCTGTTTAGTGATAGACCACTTATATGATGTTCCAAGCAAGATGCTCCATGTGAACAGCGGCAGAGATTTGACTGGTATCACTGACACATTGAAAACCCACTTTGATAAGTTTGGCTCCCCTGTTATGATGGGTGGTGATGTGGACTGCTCTTCAAAGGGTATTATGGGAGTAAATGTCAGTGCTTCTGATGCCTATTTGCTTGTTGTGGTGAGGAATACTGTATTTATTATGTACATAATTTACTAAGATAATCACTAGTAGAAAGAAAACCCTACCATACTATTCAAAAATTTTCAGCAGATTTTCTTGTCAACTCCAGAAAAACCATTAGATTCAATTAATAATTTGACAGGCACATACAAAATCCTTTAATATGAGGTGCTTTTTATATGTGCTTTGTTATTTTCATTTACTAATTACAATACATTTACGGTGCTATTTACATGTAAGGGCTGGACAGATAAAATCTTTTAAAGTAAAATTTCTCCAAAGGTATCCAAAAACCATCAGATTTTTTAAGTAAATTGGAAGGCACATCCCAAATCCTTGAATTAAATGTGCTATTTATGCTTGTAACTAGGAAGAATCAAAAGGGCCCAGCAGAGGCACAGACTTAAGACACCATTTATTATGTATTTAAAAATGCACAAACAATCTTAACATCAGTGAGGTGCATGGAGGCAAATCTCCCCCAGATATCTATCAAAAGCTCCCACGGTCCTAAATCTGGAGAGCCTTTTTTATTTTTATATGTATCACATTTTATTACCTTCATTTTAGGATCCTCACTATGTGGGGAAGGAGCAGTCCAGAGAATTCCTGCAGAAAAAAGGCTGGGTCAAGTGGCAGCCGGTTAGCGATTTTTTGAGTAGCTCCTTTTATAACTTATGCTTGCCTCAAGTAAAGTCAAAATATAAAATGCAAACAAACTCAACTGAAGCAGGATTAGGCAAAAGCTAGGCTGTACACGGTATGTTAGAGGCTCTAACATGGGTTTGAATCCTGCTTTGGCCTTGAATTTTTCATTCTATGTGAAGTTTATTTATAGAGTCTTAAAAACATAAAATGTTAAGACGAGAGAGTGAAGGAAGGATTAAATTAAATTCGCATTATGTACCTATACAATTAATTTAGAGCAATTTGTTTTAATAAAACAAGTTTATAATACATTACCTAATCAGTCTTTATTTAAATTCCTCTTAAAGGTACCACAAAAAGTAAATTAAAAGGACACAACACAATAGTAACGACAAAACTAAACAATTCAAGACTAGATTAAACACTACTCAATTCATAACAACAGCCCTTTCTAAGGCAAGTGAACAGCATGGCGTTGTCACCAACTGGCTAATGCTTTATCTATCATTACCCAGTCAACTAATGTGAAAAGACTTCTAGCAGTATATTCAGTCAGTGTTCATGATGAGGCAGACTCCCTGCAGCACCCAGTGGCTGTAGTGCTCTGCTGTGTAGAGGTCAGACTCAAACACCAAGCCCACGCCCATCGCGTTGCGGCGCTGCGAAGTCGTGTACACCGGCGTCCGGAGCGTGTTCTGTGCGACAAATATTCGTGTCATTAAACAGGGTGTTGTTGGGTAATCCTAAACGTTTAAATTCGTGGTAAATCAATATACGAAATATTGAAGAAACCTAAGGCGACGAGGCAAGAGAGCGCCAAATCGCAAACTAAATCTTAACCACCAATACTAGAGTTTAACTACACTTTCAAGTTCAGTTTGCGTGAGCCCTGCAAAATAAACAACCCATTTAGAGGAAAAGGATGAAAACTGTTTGGAAAGTTTGCGATGATTGCGCCCTCTTTTTTGCGTCTTCACTTTAGGGCGCTTATACATTGGCGAGACGTGTGCCAATGCCAACTGCAGCCGTCAACACGTCGACACAAGTCGATGATGCGTGACTGGCGTCGTACTACCCATGCTAGACCACGGAAGTCTCTTTATATAAATCCAGTTAGGCGGTTTTTTAAATGCCAATCTTTGCCAATCCGCGGTGGGCACGCGTGGTGATTAAGCCCATACTCTCTCTCTGAGAGAAGGCCTGTGCCCTACAGTGGGACGTATATAGGCTGCTTATGAAGCTTATGAAGGCGGTTTTTTACGTGTTACCAACCTGCAGTTTCAGCTTGTGAAACTCGATGGGTATGATGTACATAATGGGCAGCTCAGTGACCAGCACTTTGGGATGCGAGCGTCGCAGGCAGCCCTCCTCGATGTCCCAACGGGCGCCCTCCAGGTAGAAACCGCGGACATAGCAACCCTTAGAAGAAATAGAGACAATCAGTCTTTGAAGTCGGTGGTATTGGTTTGGTGGAATTCTTTATAAGTCCAGAGAGGAAAGACGTAGATGCGACAATGTGCACGCGCAGATAATTGTTTCGTTCCTACAGCTGAATGTGAGCTGTGAGTGTAATGCATTAGGGGCACTTAATTTTAAAATTAAACAAAACAATACCGTTACCCATGTTCGCGTACACGTCATAGAAATAGGTTGTCTTTTTCACACCCTAGCTGTAAAGATCACTGGGGTTTTCTATGTTGAATTGACTTGTTATGTACGAGCTACGTACAGTTCTTTGCTGCGTGTGTTGACATTGCATTATTCATCACACTGTATACAAAAACTACAAACTTAACATAACCACGTAAGTCAGTGCCGTGAATAGTTAAATCTATCGAACTTATCACTTTGAAATTGAAAAATCTGTTGTGAGATAGAGCGAGAGTTGCACATGCACACGCTCTCCGCTGATCGTACGCGTTTAAACGTGGGCGAGAATTTGTTCTTGTCTGAAGCAGCAACCATAGAAATATAGAAGCCATAAACACAGGATGTAACAAATTCCCATATACATCCGAAAATAGGGGGATTCTTCAACTTCGCTTTAAATTACCATTTGAGGCATAAAATGACGGAACAGCAGTATTTTTTTCGCGATTTCGATGTTTTCCCCGTAGTAAAAGGCTCGTAATTAATGAGTAGAGTAATGAGTTCTCATAATGTACATGGGGTTTTCGTTAGACCCTATGAAATATGAAATTGAAAAGCGGGTGGAGCTGTGTCCCGTTACACGGTCTTTGGTTTAATTTTAGCTCAAATTGCGCAGTGTTGTGTTACGCGGTACAGGCGCCATCTAGCGGCACGAGTTAAGAGGATCCGAGGCTACTTTGCTCTTCTCAACGATACGTGTATACATGAATTGCATGCGATACGTAGTTCCAGCCCTCGCCGAGCCGACATGTTTTAGATTTAACGAGTTCTTGTATCGAGTCACGGCATCACTAGAAACTGACAGATCGTAGGATATCAGTGGATGACATACTTCCGTGCATGACGTACTTCCGGTTTCGCACTCTGGTTCTTTGTTGTCGCTATAAAAATTAATTAAAGCATCCCAAATAGAAATATTCAGCCCAGGCACTCAAATAGACCTACCTACATTTTCGAAAAAAAAAAAAAAAAATGTTGAACAGAACTTTAGTAGGTATCTTAGGACACCGCCCATTGCTGGGTCGGAGCCTTTACCGTGGCGGGGCGCTCCTCGATTTCGTCGGCGGCGCGCCAGGCGGTGACGCGCGTGAACTGCGTGCAGCGGTCGAGCGGCCACGCGCGCAGCCGGCACGCCGCCTGCACGTGCGCCGTCAGGTACGACTCGGGCACGTGCAGCCCCGACAGCCAGATCACCAGCGGCTCCTCCATTGTCACCTGCCGGGGACGGCCACTTTTGTGTGTCGTGAATTAAGGCGGACAGGATGGGTTTTGTCGCCGTCTACGACTACGCCGCCGTAGTTTTACCGCCGGGTCGAGACCGAGCATAAATGCCTACTTACTTTAAAACATCTATTTTTGCATTTATTTATTATATTCTAGGGAAACTTGCTGCTTACAATAAAAAGTAAATTAGATACAATAGTATAACTGTGAGCTAGTAGTAAGATTCCGAATATGATCTTTATATGATAGGTATACCTAGGCGCATATTCTTCTCAAAAATAAAGATTTTCTCAAAGTATTTTTAGGGTCTTGCTATCCTCTATTTTATTCGTTTACATAAATATAGAATATCAATAAGCGCAAAAGAAGCCAGAGAATATGCAATATTGGACCTTAGTTTGAAACATTTTTGTAACATAGTGCTATTTCAATTATAACTGAGCTCGAATACACGTATTTGACAGATCCTGTAGCATTAGATCTGTTACTAGTTGCAATGGAGTAGCTCGTCCCTACAATTTGTGGGCGGGAGACTCTCCACGCCACCCTGCTAGAAGTTACCTGTTGAGTATCCTGTGGGAAACACTGCTTAGTATCGCCCAAGACTGCTCGGTCCTTCTAATAAAGTGCCATCGCCATGTAGCCACCTAAACCCTTGCAGGTGGCAGAAACACCTAAATACAGGCAGCTGTCCGTTGAGCAGACTGCGACATTATCGTAACGACTTACCCAGTCCTTGCGATAAAGTGGTCCATCCAGCCACCCAAACACTTGCTGGTATAACTGTATCAACTTACCCAGTCAGTATACTGCTTTGTCCTAGCGATAAAGTGGTCCATCCAGCCCCCCAAACACTTGCTGGTATAACTGTATCAACTTACCCAGTCAGTATACTGTTTTGTCCTAGCGATAAAGTGGTCCATCCAGCCACCCAAACACTTGCTGGTATAACTGTATCAACTTACCCAGTCAGTATACTGCTTTGTCCTAGCGATAAAGTGATCCATCCAGCCACCCAAACACTTGCAGGTATACCTGTGTCAACTTACCCAGTCAGTATACTGCTTTGTCCTAGCGATAAAGTGGTCCATCCAGCCACCCAAACACTTGCTGGTATAACTGTATCAACTTACCCAGTCAGTATACTGTTTTGTCCTAGCGATAAAGTGGTCCATCCAGCCACCCAAACACTTGCAGGTATAACTGTATCAACTTACCCAGTCAGTATACTGTTTTGTCCTAGCGATAAAGTGGTCCATCCAGCCACCCAAACACTTGCTGGTATAACTGTATCAACTTACCCAGTCAGTATACTGTTTTGTTCTTGCGATAAAGTGGTCCAGCCACCCAAACCATTGCAGGTGACAGAAACAAGACTTTCTACATCTGCAGCTGGCCGTTGAACAGACTGTGCGACATACCTATTTGTGATATGCCTATTTAAATTTACCCAGTCAGTATACTGCTTTGTCCTTGCAATGAAGTGGTCCATCCAGCCACCCAAACCCTTGCAGGTGGCAGGGGCGAGACTTCGCCACACCGCCGGCAGCTGTCCGTTGAACAGACTGTAGGAGACGTTGTCCAGGACGGCGTCCATGCCGATCTCGCCGGCCAAGGCTTTACACAGTAGTGTTAGCGTAGTTCGCATGCGGCTTATTAATCGGTTGAATCTAGGGAAAATCTTGAAATTAGTGTTAGTTCGTTCTTTCGCACATAGCACGCAGAACTGATGGCCGATGGGGCCGAAAAGTTCTCGAGACCACATATCAGCAAGCGCAGCGTAGGACGACCAGCCACAAGATGGACAGATGACCTCATCCAAGTGGCAAGAAGACGCTGGATGCAGTCCGCTTCCAACCGGTCTTTTTGGAAATCCATGGAGGAGGCCTATGTCCAGCAGTGGATTTCTTGTGGCTGAATGATGAGTGTTCGTTCATTTTTAAGATAGCTATTTGTGTCCCATTTGGTCCAGCCAAAGGTCTCCCTCGTGATCTTCCACTCCTCTCTGTCTGGCCATCACCTCCCATAAGCGTAAAAAATAACGGGAGTTTATACATAAAAACGACAAAATTATTGTTAATATTTAAACAAAATATTTTAAATCACTATTTTCAAAAGTATATTAGGTACATATATTTAATAAATACAAAAAAAGGTAAAATTATATTTGTGACTAATGCTATAACTATTTCCTTCGGTTCGGGGTCAAGAAAGGTAGGCCCTACCACCGGTTAGGAGAGGTGTAATCTGGTGATGTACTGTATTAACCTATCTGAATAAAAGGGGAGATTATACTTAATGAGAAGGGACAGCCCAGGCGGACATCATCATCAGCCATTTGACGCCCACTGCAGGACATAGGCCTCCCTCGTGGATTTCTAACCATGAAGGGCAGGCGGGTTGGCGATCGCACTATGCGGTTGGAATCTCAGGAAGACGCTGCTGCCCGTTTCCTGGTAATTTATTTCCTTAAGTCGCCTTCTACGACATCCATGGAAGGAAATGGAGTGACGCTATTCTTAATCCGGCGCCTCACGGAATATCCGCCAGGCGGACATACTTCGACCAAATAGGGGATGTATTAGCAAAAGTACCAGAAACCGACTTGCGTGCATGCAACGACTAATGAAGCATGATGAAGCATAAGAGATCTGTCAGGATCGTTGCAAGTGGCAGACCCTGCCTCTCTGCCTGCCCCTCCTGGATACAGGTGAGTTTATGTATGTATTAAACTTAATTACGTTATTTTATGTTTTTTCATCAACTATCTGACTGATGTCGAAAACAAATATGTAGACATACGCCTATATTCAAATATACCGCTACGGCTCGGCCAGTGCGACGTTTACAAGGAGGACATATAGGTACATACTTGCATAAACTCACGCCTGACTCCGCGATCAGAGACCAAAGTTTTTCACGATCTCTTTCGCTTCCAAAGTTCCAACCAATCGACCCGTGCTCGTCCACTGCTGGATATAGGCTGCCAATCCTCGGCCCTCCTCGTCCGGCCGCATCATTATCTCTTTTGCTTTATGAACATTCATTAGACGATTACGGGTACTTTTCCTCTTGCAAATCGCTAATATATCCCCTACTGTTTGGTTTTATCCCTACTCAGTGTTCGTACCTTTCCAACTCCTGCAAGAGCACGACGAGGGTGGGCGTGATGTTCATCTCGAACTGTTTGCGCACGCGCCACACCTCGTACTGGTCGGGCAGCTGGGCCGCCACGTCCGCGGCAGTGCCCGCGATGAAGTCCTCGCGGGACGTCGCGCCGCCGCCCTCGCCTACGTTGGGGGGGGGCTTACACTTCGAACTACCTACTCGTTAAACGTCGGAAACTTGTAAAATGGAAAAGTAAACGAGTAGGTAATATCCGTTTTTATTATGTCTCGTGCTCGTGTTAACCTCAGAAAATACTATACTCGTTAAAGGCCTGTTTAAGGCTACCGTTCCGTCCGGCGTTCCTTCTCGCTCGCACGGTGTAAAATTTCGAATCATTGTAATAAAATGAGTACATAAGGTGTAGGCTTTGATAAATGTGGTACGAGGCTTTGCTAGATAATAAAATTACGGAAACTTTAAATACATCTTTGTTTTCCTATACTTCGTTTTTGACAAAGAAGAATTGTTTCCAAAATTATTAATTTTAGTATCAATTCCTCAATCAAAAACTATGCAGGATAATAAAAAAATATGACTTTAATGTCCATAATTTTATTATCTAGCAAAGCCTCAGACCACGTTTAACAAAAGTTATAATTTATTTATTTATTTCTTTTTATTGACAGACAACATGATCCAAATTTTGTTAGTAGCAATAAATAAAGAACTTAGCCTATTGTTAGTATTTAATGTGTAGCAGTGATTTGGTAAGTCTCATTAAGATCCAAATCAGTGGATTATCCAGCCGTGATGTAATCGCGCTCAGAATGCTATTTACAATAATTAAAAATGTTAGAATGTGCGAGCGTGACGATAGGACAGTCCCTCTGAAACACAGTGTCCTTAGACATGGCGCACAATATGTGTGTCCGTCATCTCATCGGAGAGGTAGGTGTGTGACCAGGGCGCAGCAGTCTACAGCGACGAGTTAGCCGCAGGGGCGAGCAAACACATTCGTGTGGGCGCCCAAATGGTATTTCTGAATGCTTAATTTAAAATCTAGGTCACATTGATCCAAGTAATTTATCTCTAACTGCTTACCGTTTTTGCTCACTAGCAGCGTGAAAAAATATAACTCTTTTAGACATTATGCGGTATAACTTACGAGGATGACATAAAAGAATCACTGTAAAAATACTTACAGTCGAATAGGCTTACTAGCAGCACAGAAATAAGAATGGTTAGAATTACATTTTATGATCTTTATTTAACATTTTTTATTTTTATTTTTTTAAAGAGATGGTAGGCGGTTCTAAATGTCGGTTCGAACCCCGGTGTATCCACATGTACCAATGACTTTCTTTTCTAAGTACATTTGTGAATTTCAAGCAGCGACGCCACTCGCTGACCGTGACGGAAATCATCATGAGGAAACCCGAGTGCCCGAGTTAGTCACATACGTCAGCGCTTGAAATCGCCAATCCGCGGTGGACACGCGTGCTGATCTTCTCCTGAAGGCTACAGTTACGTGGAGCATGCGGTGTCGCTCGCACAATTTAACATTTTTCAATATTGTAATAATATGAGTAATCTCTTGATAAATGTGGTCTGAGGGTTTAAGGCATATTTTTCTTATCCTGTACTATGTTTTTCACTGAGAAAAGTTGCTTCTAAAATTGATAATTTTGGAAACAACTTTTCTTTATTAAAAACTTTTTTTTACGTAGCCTCTATATGTTTGTGTCCCACTGCTGGGCAAAGGCCTCCCGCAATTCAGTCCAGAGTTTTCGGTCCTGGGTCACCTCAGACCACTCCGGCAGAAGTTGGTCGAGATCGTCTCTCTACCATCTTCCGGGCCGGGCTCGACTTCGATGTCCGTCTTACGGCACCCACTCGGCGGCGAGTCTCGCCTACCTATCCGGGTGCATTCGAGTGACATGACCGGCCAGCTCCACTTTAACTTCGCTGTCTGGACACCCACGTCGATGGTCCGCGTTTTTTTTCCGTAGTGTGGTAGGTATTTCGGACACGGTCTACTCTCCTGACGCCCAAAACACTGCGCCCCATTGCTCTCTCACAAACCTTCAGACTGGACTATTAAAAACTACGTATCGGAAAACAAATATATATTTAAAATGTCCATAATTTAATTATGCATCAAACCCTCAGACCACATCTACCAAAAGTTTACTCACTTTATTACAAGAATAAAAAATGTTAGATTGTGCGAGCGAGACAGCTTGCGTAAGAACAGTCTTAACGTTTCGACAGCAAAACAATTTTTATTTAAACTGTGAGATTCATCATCAGCCATTTGACGCCCACTGCAGGACATCGGCCTCCTTCGTGGTTTTCATAACCATGAGGGGTTTTGCCATAATCGCCACGCTTGGCAGGCGGGTTGGCGATCGCAGTATGCGGTTGGAATCTCAGGAAGACGCTGCTGCCCGTCTCCTGGTAATTGATTTCCTTAGTCGCCTTCTACGACATCCACGGAAGGAAACGGAGTGACGCTATTCTTAATCCGTCGACAAACGGAATAACTATGAGATTATGACCTTGAAAAGAACAATTAAAAACCATTGTTCATCATCATCATCATCATCATCAGCCTATGCTTGTCCACTGCTGGACATAGGCCTCTCCTATAGCACGCCACTGAGCACGGTCCTCGGCTACTCTCATCCAGCTCTTGCCAGCCGCCCTGCGAAGATCATCGCTCCACCGAGTCTGAGGACGTCCCACACTACGTTTACCGATCCGCGGTCTCCACTCGAGAACTCGTCTACCCCATCGGTTATCAGTTCTTCGGATAATATGGCCGGCCCACTGCCACTTCAGCATGCTAATTCGGTGGGCTATGTCGGTGACTTTGGTTCTCTGTCGGATCACCTCGTTTCGAATTCGATCTTTCAGAGAAACCCCGAGCATATAGCCCTTTCCATAGCACGCTGAGCGACTTTAAATTTGTGGACCAGCCCCACCGTGAGTGTCCACGTTACAACCATTGTTATGGTGGTTGAATTCTATTATTTATTTAATTCTACAGATTAACGTCTTTATTAAACAGCTGCGGCCTAGAACATTGGGACGCTGACTGTGTTATCACTTGCAATCATTAGGTCCTTCTGAGCGCGTCGTGATGAAGCCCATACTCTCTTTCCGAGCGAATGCCTGCGACCTACAGTGGGACCTATGTGGACGTATTATAATTATTATCCTTACATTTTAAGCCGTCAAGTCAAAGGCCTCAGACTCACAGAAAGGAGGGCGAGGGTGCGGAAAAGACGTTACGACTTTCCAATTCACTTTTATACAAAATGTACTGAAGAGACGGAATCCTCACAGAAGAGACAGGGCGAGGGCGCGAACTCTATACAACGCGTCGCGTCTTTTCCGCGCTCTCGCCCCACGTCCCTTCTGTGTGGCCAGGACTAAAGTCCAGACTCACTGGTCTGCGGCTGCAGCTCAATGAGGTGTCCCCACATCTCGCGCGCGGCCTGGCTGAAGTATCCGATCTCGGCGTTCGGGTGCAGCCCGAACACTTCCGGCGTGTTCACAAGCGGCAGGCAGTCTATGAACTCTGGAACATATATTTCATGATTACTCCTCCCGCACTAGGGGTAGTCGAAGGTGTGCTCGTGGTGGATAGAAGTAGAATGAGAGCAAGGGGGAAAGAAAGGTTTGAATGTTTTTAGTGAAAAACATTTTGTAGTGATAAGGTAGGCGTGGACCTGGATGTGGAACGGTGTTAAAGCCGCGAAAGGATTAATAAAAATGTGCTTGTACAGAGAACTTTGCAAAGACCTGACCGCCAACCAACGGCACTTTAAAAAGAAGAGATCAGGTAGTCCCAGCTATGTTCAATGCTAGGCAGCCAAGGTACTCTGACGAACCGAACTGAATCAAACACGATATGAGCAGAGCAGACTATCTTTTTGTTTCATCTATTTAGCAAAATACCGACCGACTCCCAAAACCATGTATCTTCTTTACTTTTCTATGTAAACTAAATTGAGAGTAAATCTGCCAACAAACTATTATTTAGTTTGGCGGAAATGAGACTATTTAGAAATGTATGCACCTTTTACAGAATAAACAATTATTTATTTATTTATTTATTTATTATGTAACGATTTCTCTTTCTTCCATAATCAAATTTGACGGCTGCGCCGGCCAGCTACAACCAGGGAGGATGTTAAAAATATTAGTCGGGGAACGATATACGGGGTAAACGAGCTTGACAAGTGCTAATCGGTGGAATGGATGTCGAGGAAGCGAAATCTGTCAGGATCGTGGCAGTCCCTGGTCTCTGCCTACCCCTCTGGGATACAGGCGTGAGTTTATTTATGTATGTAATCTGTGGTTCAGACAGCTGTGCCTATACTCTGTATATGACATGTCAGCCGTTGTGCGCACTGACAATAATAAAATATGATCGAAGAGATTGTGCTCGAACTAGACCTTCATGGATTCTGCCACATATAGTCGTTTGCTAATATCGTGTTTGATTGAGTTAGGGGCGTGACAGAAGATTGACAACTGATGTGTTCATTGGCACTCCCGCTAAATCAGTCACAACTCAACAACCGTAACTTTGGTTTACAGACCACACTCATTTGAAAAAAAAGACTTTCGGATACTCTTTTTGAGTAGGTGGTGACAGGATTTTAACGGGGGTGCGATGGTACAAAGATCAGGGGCCTGTTTCCGCAACTGTTTTGTTATGACAATTGCAATTGTACATTGCAAAGTCAATCAATCCACATATTAACAGGTAGGACGACTCGACTACGCAATGTACATCGAATTGTCATAATAAACTACGAATTGTAGTTTTATGCAACAGGCCCCCGCGTAGGTAGTATGACGTCGCGAGTCGCGCGGTTTA
The DNA here is from genome assembly GCA_947308005.1 of Yponomeuta malinellus. Lineage (NCBI taxonomy): Eukaryota > Metazoa > Arthropoda > Insecta > Lepidoptera > Yponomeutidae > Yponomeuta > Yponomeuta malinellus. Next base: position 5,051,801 of record OX371013.1, read on the forward strand.
AATGTAAAAGTCGCGAATTTCTAGCATATTAGATTGTCAAATTGTGACGTTCTAGGGCCACAAAACACTTGACTCGCGCCGTCGTACTATCTATAACACACGGGTAGCACGGCGACGCGATTCGCCCAATTTAACGTCGAAAGTTGCGACTTTCCAGTGCATTAATTGAATCGTGTGATTTTAAAACAACACAAGTCACATGTGTTTTTAAAATAACACTTGCCCATTTTTTTTTATTAAATTATTTACACCTACCTATTGATTTACATTAGAAAAAAAATTGTAGTTTATTCATACAGAAATCAATATAATATGCTAAAATATTGCTGTTGTAGATATTAGTATTTGAATAAAACAGTTTTTTCTATTTCCTGCAAAGTTGTAATGAAAGGACATGTGTCGTTTTAAAATCACACGATTCAATTGTCAAGTTCTGACATTTTAGCGCCACAAAACGCGCGACTCGCGCCACCATGCTACCTACGCCGGTATCGCTACAGCACCGACCGATATACTCGTCGCGTTCCCCGTCCGGCGGCACTAGGTAGTCGCAGGCGCGGTCGCGGTAGAAGTGGAACGGCTGGAACTTGTCGAAGAGGAAGTCGCCGAGGTACTCCTCCATGTACACGCGGCACACGCGCCGATCGAAGTCGTCGATCACGCGCCCGCCGTACATCACCTGGGGTGTGCCAACTATGGCTTTTTAGGGTACCGTAGTCAACAAGGAGCCTTTATAGTTACGCCGTGCCTGTCCGTCTGTCTGTCTGTCTGTCTGGCTTAGCATAGAGACGATAAGTATTAGAGAGGTGAAATTTGGCATAGATACACTATTACGCCGACAAAATGGTACAATAAATGTTTAAAAAAAATAATTTTAGATTACCTACCCCCTCCCCTACACCTAACTTAGGGATGCATTTTTTTTTTCTCGCCTACACCATAATTAGTGTGGTCGTTTAAAAATATTGTGGGCGTAGGCAGCGTAGGCGCGTGGCCCGACAAGCACTTGACCGTTTTTTAGAAGGACTCGTAAACAGAAACCTATGACTATCTGTTCCCGTCCGTCTCTTGGTTATTAACTTCTGAAAATAGAATACAATCCTTGCGCTTCTTATCGATCCTTGACATTCCTTCATACAATCCAACAGGTGGCCCATAATCTATTGGATTATATGAACGAAAGCCAAGGAGCAGGCTTTAACTCCGAAGATCCGATCAGCGCCTATATTACTCGTAGGCTATAAATCCCGAACGAACTCAATCGTCTCACTGTCAAATTCTAAACTAATTACTATCGCAAACGTCAGGATTCCGACAGGATTTGGTGCGCGCAATCAGGCCTTATATAACGGCATCGTGTTGCATTATTTTCTAGCATCGACTTCGCAACTGTGATGTAGGGTTCTAGGTACTCCATCCAAGTTCTTCCATAAATCAATCTTCACGGATAAATAGGTTCATCCATCCTAGTGTACAGCATTTTGACGCTATATGTAAGGAACATTTCATTTTCATGTCTTTAGCAATGAGCTGCAGTTTCGTACCTCTCCAAACAGGTACTTGAGCGTGGCCCAGGGTATAGGGCCGTTGACGGCGAAGCAACGCTCCAGGTAAGTCTGCAGGATCTGCATGCACACCGTGAAGTCGGACTCACTGAAGTCGTAGCCGATATTCCAGCCTATTTTATCGTATTTGCGCCTTTCCTGGAAACAGATAGAAGAATCCATATCATTCCATCGATTGTTTTATAACACTGTTCATTAAAGATAGGGGCTGGACAACTATTTGTCTCTCGCTCATACAATATTTCCGTCTATATTGTGTGAACGAGAGGCAAATAGTTATTCATGACGAATACGCCTAAAAACGCCCGTTTAATCGTAACTGTAGTATATTCTTCCTTGTAGTTCCAGGGTACACAATGGTACTTATAAGTCTACCAACACGTTTAAGCTTATGGTTGCAATAAATGATGATATATGATGATTGCAGTCATTAGACGGCAATGCTGGACCCGTAACCTAAAAAGCGCTTTGCCGGTAGCAGCTGTTGAGGATGACTGTAGATATCCCAATATGTTTTCTCAATGCGTGTTCATGCTAACTAAGAACCATTTTATTCATGAATGAAGTAAAACGAAACACTGTATTACGTTTCATTCAGCTTTATTCAAAATGTAAGGGAACTGTTGATAAAAATAGTTCAAATCTAGCAAGTAATAATGTCCATCTAGTTGTTTACACGTCTTAGGTAAAGCAAAAGTAAAAACTTTATCATCCCGGAGGGGTAGGCGGACATCAGGGTTTGCCTAGGCCAAGATCCTGTCAGACCTCTTTCACTTTATCAACAACCATTAGGTTTCCGGTAATTTTTATCTTGCCATTTGCTGTCATTTGGTCGAAGTATGTCCGCCTCAAAAACTTGATTATTGTCCATTAACAGTTGGTACATTTTCCAACACTGACACTAAGAGACCAGTCATTTACTCAATAATTCAAGAAATATCAACATCTCACCTAGATTGTATCTGAATGAAATGAAACAGTTCCTCTTACTTGCACCACAGCGTGGAAGAACGCCAGCACGTAGACGAGTTTCTTGAACGCCGGGTGCGGACACTCGTGGAGGCTGCGCGGGCGCAGCTTGAAGTACGTGTTGCGCAAGTTCAGCTTCAGCCCGTTGGGGGGCTCCGTCACCACTGGGTTAGTCAAATTGTTAGGTTAGGTTAGGTTAGACCGTGAGCGATTGCATTTTGGGGAAAAGGCCTGTTACCGGCGGTGAAGATCGGTGGGCTGCCGATGACGATAATTGATAATAATGTCGGGGGTGGGCGATATTTTGGTGAGTGGATCGCTTGATAGCGCTCAAGCGCACATAGCATTCATTTTTTAGGCAGTAAGCACCCATTAGTTTTCTTAATTCTGCCCCTGACCAAATCCCGGTCATGGCTACGCTCGTAGCTAAAGCTAAAGTATCCAGCGAGTTCTCCCCGGTACCTTTGAGCGAGCGCTGCAGGATGCCAATGGGGAAGGTGGGCGTGGGGTCGGTGGTGAGCCAGAGCCGGTACTCGGGGTGCGGCTTGGCCATCAGCTCCAGCTGCTTCTCCAGCTGGCGCAGGAACGACACCAGCAGGTGGCAGTTCTGCAGGATCAGCCACTGCCCGTGCGATATGGCGCCCTCCAGCAGCGCCAGCGCCGCCTGCCCGGCACACGGGTGATCGGTCATTTTATTTTTATTTATAGAGATCACACGACATAGTCAAAAACAATTTCGTTATTATAACACGGTCAGATAAAAAAAGCATTTCGACAACTAAGTGAATGAATGAATGACCATTTATTGCCAAGAACAAAATAAGTCTAACACTTATAAAGTTACGAGAAACTAAATTACTTTTAAGAGATATATTTGCCTCTTGCTCACACTAAATAACGTCCGAATTGTAAGAGCTAGAAACTGAGACATGGAATGACTTAATCCAATGTACCGTCATTTATGTATTTAAACGTTTCACTTTCCTTTCTTTCTCGAATCATTCACGATGCTGAACGAACCGATGCAATATTAATGGATGTTTTCACTAGGTAATAAATTAATTCGGCAAAGACAGAGTTGAACGAAAAGTGAACCGCCTGCTTTCCCCCTGCCTAGTCAAGTGTGTCTGAAGGCAATCGTACTGACCCCCTCCTGACCCTGCCCCAGCGAGAGGTACTTGAACTTGCCGCCGCCGAAGCCGCAGCGGTCGGCCAGCTTCATGAGGTCGGCCGTGGGGTCCGAGCCGGGGCTCAGGATGAACACCACCGGCGAGAACGGCGTGCTCTGCTCGAATATCATGTCCAGGCTGCGGGAACACGTAGCGGGTTATTTCATTGCCTTTGAGGAAAGGTAATAAAGCAGAGAACAGGAGTCTCGGGCTGCGGTTTCTGTACCAAACGCCTCTCTAGAACCATAAAGATAAAGTTTCATCCGAACCGGGGCTCAGGATAAACACCATCTGCTCGAATATCATGTCCAGGCTGCGGGCACACGAGGTAGCTTGTTTTGCACACAAGGTACCTTGTTTTATTGTCTTCAATGAAAGGTAGTAAGCAGAGAACAGAAGTCTCGGCTGCGGTTTCTGTACCAAACGCCTTTCTAGAACCATAAAGATGCGGTTCCATCTGAGCCGACGCTAGGATGAACATCACCGGTGAACGGAGTGCTCTGCTCGAATGTCATGTCCAGGCCGGTGGCTGTCGAGACACTCGATAAAAGCCATATTAAGGGTAAGATAAGAATATTCTTTATTGTACCAGGAAAAAGAGAAACATGAAACATTTACAAAAATGCAGTACAATTGGCGGCCTTATTGATTAAGCTCCCATTAATCAAATTAGCTGATGACCGTCGACATGATCTAATCCTCAACTATGGTGGCGGTGACATGAGCAATGAATATCATTAAAATCTCAAATGGGTTCATCTTTAGTCCGGGATGGGAATGGATTCCACCGCGAGGCTGTCGAGTCGAGACACATGATGGAAGCCATATTACCTGATGACTGGTTGCGTGATATATTACCTGATGACCGGCGGCGTGATATTATTATACTCCTCGCCCATAGTGGTAGTGACAGTCAGTGAGCACGCGGCATATGCGGTCCACGTAGAAGCAGCGGCATATCATTTGCAATTCAAATGGGTTACCTTGATGCGTTATCGGTCCGGAATGGGATTTTACAGTTTCGTTGTCGAAACATTCTGGAAGAAATTCATATTACCTGATGACCGGCGGCGTGATATACTCCTCGCCCATGGTGGCAGTGATGTAGTCAGTGAGCGCGCGGTAGATGCGGTCCACACGGAAGCAGCGGAGTAGCATCAGCATCTCGAACGGGTTCATCTTGTCGCGGTAGTTGTCCGGGACAGGGAGGGACTCCGGCGTGTCGCTGTCAAACCACTGTGGATAGAAAGCGGTAAGGTGAAGAGGATTCTTATTATTTATTAGTGTCAGCGAACTGGATTAGCTGTGTGTTCCTACTGTTTGTAAAAGGAATATGACTTGCGACATAACATTGACGCACGGCTGTATCCCAGAGGTGTAGGTGGAGACCAGGATTTGCTACCTGACAAACCTCTTTCGCTTCATACATATTAAATCCGAGATTTCCTCATAGTTGGACCATTATGCATATCATAGCTGTGCGGTTACTCTAGCCAGCTTATGGCGTTCAAAAATGTCAACAGTGGTCTAATAAGAATAACAAAACCCTGCTGGTCTCCTGAAAGGATCCCAGCTTCCCAAAGATGACGGTCCCGGGTCTTCTCACGCCCTCACACTGAATGGTCACGTGGGCGGGTGTTTACTTTTTTTCTCCGAGGCGGGCTGTCAGTTAGTCCAGAAGGTATGGCAATACTTGTTCACTGAACCCATAAGTATAGGTACTGCGTGAATCACCTCTCTTCGGATGCAGCTGGCAACGAGCTGGATGTAATCTGATGTTGAAATAATTTGAATTACATTGCGGCTCAATATAAATATTGCCCCATGGGCAACAAAACTGTTTTGTCACCATGGCCGTCGGCTATGCAGCAGACCAAGGACATAGCAGTATGATAGTATAAAACATATTTGCCTTGGTGGTCCATGAAAAAGCGAAAGGGAGAGTCTGTGTATGACATGCGCTAGAGACACTTATTCTATAGTACTGACCTCTTGCCACCCGTCAAGGTTCCTGCTGATGTGGTCGGGCAGAGCAGCAAATGTGTCCGGGAAGTCCATGCTTAACTTCATTATATCTTGCCAGCCCTGTCACACACATATAAAACAAATTAAAACGGAGATAGTGTTCACTAAGACTTATGTAGTCGACTTTAATTGATCTACAAAAGTTATGAAAATAGATCCATCTGTTACCTCACCTCTCCGATAAACAACATAAAATATGCCACCTGCATACATTGCGAAACGCGAGTGGAAGTTTAGAGAAGTGGACTTTAAGGAATCGGACGTTCAGGTAAGCACATGTTCAGGGAAGTGGACGTTCAGGTGCGTGGATGTTCAGGGAACTACACGTTTAGAAAGTGAAAATTCATGGAAGTGGACGTTTAGGGAAGTGGACATTCAGGTACGTGGATGTTCAGGGGAGTGGACGTTCAGGGTGTGAAAATTCAGGGAAGTGGACGTTCACATAAGTGGGTGTTCAGGGGAGTGGACATTCAGGGCGAAAAAATTTAGGGAAGTAGACGTTTAGGGAAGTGGACGCTCAGCGAAGTAGACGTTTAGGGAAGCGGAAGGGTAATAGACCTAACGACCTGACTGGACATTCCGGTACTAGGACCACAATAATAGGAGGCACAAGATATGGTTAAGGTTCACCTGCGCCGGTATCCAGGCAGCCGGCGGGGCGCGCTGAGCCTTCTCCAGCGACACGTTCCCTTTGATGAAGAAGTCCAACTGGCCTTGCGACACGTTGCCCTCACTCTGCTCCAGCTTTATGTCCATTTGGAACGAGAACAGCAGCTTGTGACGCTCAAATATACCTGGGGTTGGGAAAATACACCTCCTGTTAGACATCCGGTCTTATTTGCAATATTCCTGGAAACAATCCTCAGTCAGTTTAAACAGTCTATGTTAAAGGGAAAGACGTAACCACAGTTTATTTAAACTGCCTCTGAGGAGGAGGAATCGTGTTTTTATAAATAAGACCGACTTTTTTCTACTACATGGTACGTAGAGAGTTTGGAGGAGCCGTTGTATCCGAAATATCATCTATCGTTCCAAAATGCGCATAATTGACAATATGTAACTAGTAGGAATAGTTTATTGACCAATGATATTACAATGAAATACAAGTAAGAATTGTTATATGAAATGACTTAAATATATCAGCCTCTGTTGCCGAGCTAGGCATAAAGCCTGTATTACGGCGTCCAGCTCAAAATTCCTACGGAATATGGCAAAATAAAATAAAAGTTCTTTTAGTTGTTTAAGAGCGGTAGAACATTGGACTCGGAAGCGAGAGACACAGGTTCGATTCCCAGTGCGGGCATGTAGCTATGACTTTGTTTTCGAAATTATGTACATTTGTGAAGTTATAGTAGCAATACCATTCGCTAACGGTGAAGGAAAACATCACGAGGAAACCTGAGTGTCTGAGCTATCCACATACCTCAGCGCTTGAAATCGCCAATCCGCGGTGGGCACGCGTGGTGATTAAGCCCATCCTCTCCTTGAGAGAAGGCCTGTGCCTTACAGTGGGACGTATATAGGCTGCTTATCATAAAAGTAGTTTAGATTGCCGAACTCAAATGGGACCGGGCCGGCTGTGTGGTTCTAGCCTTGCCAGCGGTGGTTTAGCCAAACCTTCTCGAGCTTTACCTGTGCAGCCGTAGTCATAGACGTTCTTGGTAAGCATGTCGATGATGTTCTTCAGACGCCGCATCAGAATCACGTTGGGCATCGCTTTGCGGAGCGCGAACGAAAACACCTGCAGAATTTTTATTTGTTTATTATTTATTGAACATACTTACTGTTAAAATTTATAAAATAGATTTTATTTTTATTTTTGTACAATTTATAGTTTTAATTTGATAAAACATTTGTGGCTGTGATTTTTAACTAGTTGTAAAGTGTGACATTATTATATAAACTTAACCTACACTCAGCGAGAGGTAAATAGTTGTCCATGAAATAGATACTATAATTATGTACCAACTCTCAAAACTTTTGTCTGTGTATGATTTTTTCCGGGGGTTTTGAATATGTTTGATTTACAACACAAACGAGTCAGCACACTGCACACCAGCCGTGAACTGACTAATAAAATATCAATTGTCTGGCTGCTGTGGAGTTTACTATTCAGTAACAATCTGCGTAACCCCAAATTAGCTCTTGTCGTTTGCGGTATAAGAGTAAATATGAAACAGTTCGCTTTAAACATCGAGAGATGGTGGTGGTGATTAATATTCGCGGCAATTAAACAGTTCCTTTCACAATAACGCCATCCGCCGTTCGGTTTATACATTTATGATGCCCGTTGACCAGCAAGGATTGCTGGCTAACGATATTCCATCTAATTTTATATGTAACATATTTTTCTTTAAAAAAATAATTGATGAACACTGGATAAACAACCCCTCTTCAGGTGCAGTCATGTAGAAACTGGAGACTGAGATCAATGGATAAGTAATTAGAGACGACTCACGTCAAGATAGGATGACAGCGAGTACTGATACATGGTGTTGACGCCGGCCATGTCAGACAGTACGAAGAACAGTATGGAGCCGCGCTTGGCCACCGGCCGGTAGCCGTCGCGGAGGATCTCGATGTCCTTAGTCGTAGCTTCGGCTAGTTCCAGCTTCTCCATCACCTGCGGGACAGAGAAAGGTGAAAGAAAGAAAGCAGGTGTATCGCTGTTTTACTGGAAGTATTGTTATTAATCTAGTGTGAAGGCCATTGGTTAATTTCTATAAATCCAAATCTGCAAACAATATCTCTTATGTTGATTTTTCTACATATTAATAAACATTATTGTCTGGGAAACAGCTGTGGTAGCCTGTAGGTAGAACATTGGACTTCGAAGAAAGAGACCCAGGTTCAATTCGATATGAATTTGTTTTCTAAGTTATGTATATTTGTGAAGTTATAGTAGCAATACCACTTGCTAGCTGTAAAGGAAAACCTCGTAAGGAAACCTGGGTGTCTGAGCTATTCACATACCTCAGCGCTTGAAATCGCCAATCCGCGGTGGGCACGCGCGTTGATTAAGCCGATACTCTCTCCCTGAGAGAAGGCCTGTGCCCTGGGGCGGGGACGTATATAGGCTACTTACTATGTTATGTTATTGTCTAAAATATTGTACAGCAATTCTATGCATATTCACTGGCCTCTCGCTGTACTGGAGTGAAATGCCAAAAAGAGACCGACGAAGAATTGATATCTCTAGGACAAGCAGACGACAAAACGCGGTATTTTTCAATTACTTTTACAAAAATACCATTTTTTTAGGTATTTTTTGGTTTTTTGTATCTATCAAAAAAGTCTTACAATATTTATGAAGGTAATGAAAATGTATTAATAAGGAAGTAGATTATGTCTGCTGCGTAAAAACAATATATAAATAATATTTGAAACAAAAACAGGTCAAATACAATCCAACAATTAAAAATACTGAATAATATCGTCGGTACAGGTTCCAAAATATGAATCAAATTGCATGGACATTTCTTTTAACCATGTGTTACTTGGAAAATAAGGGTTTCATCTCAAAAACCAATGCGAATTTTCTCTTGGCCAGTTACAGTTACTTAACAAATTACGTTGCAAAAAGTATTCGATTAGTTTTTGAAATAACCGCTTTTTTTAGAATCGGTTCACATCACCAACTCAGATCTCACCTCGTGCGCCTTAGACTTGGTGTTCTCGAGCGTGTCGACGAGCTCAACGTTATCCAGCATGTTCCCGGTGGAAGTGGCCAGTTCCCGTAGCAGGGAGTCTTCCAGCCCGGAGAGCAGGCTCTTGTTGGAGCTGGTCTCCGCGATGAGGAACTCGCGCTGCTCCTCCAGGTCGGCTCGCTCGGCTCGGACCACCACGCTCAGCAGCTGGTCTTCGAGACCCTGCGGAAATATCATATCCGGAATAGCATCAAGTTTCATGAGCGGAAACTAGGAAGTTTGATTAAGATGAGATAACATTTATTCATAAAATTTGTATACGTAAATTGAATTTTTAACGTAGGTAAGAGCAAAAAAGGTAGCTTAGACTAGGAATAAACCAATCTAGAAAACTAGGAATAGGATATGGATAAGAAACTATAATTTCCAGAACACAGAGGTCGTTAATATAGACCAAAAATAGGGTTGGGCCAAATAAAAACTGATGACATTGCCTGTTTTCACTTGTTGATTAAAAGCTGGAGCTAGTTTACAAGCTTGCTGCAAGCTTGAATTACGAGATTGATTCAAACATGCAGCAAGCTTAGAAACTTGCAACAAGTTTGAATCAAACTCTTCATTGAAACCTGCAGCAAGCTTGTTAACTTGCTGCAAATTTCAATGAAGAGTTTTGTTCAAACTTATTCGATACTATGTACATTTTCCTATGAAAGGACCTTTGTTGTATTTTTACAGTTTATCACTACGTTATGAGGTATACTGTTTGAATACATCAGACTTCAATAACATTCGAGCGCGGACTGGAAGTCGTGGCCGCATAGGTGCCGGGCACTTATGTTGGGGCACAGGTGTGCTTGTGTGGTATAACTAGATTCATGCCTATGGTGCCCATCCCCGAAAAAACGAGTGACAATTAAACCCATACTCTCTCTCCATAAAAGAAGAAGAAGAAGAAGAAGAAGAAGAAGAAGAAGAAGAAGAAGAAGAAGAAAGACATTTATTATACCAGCAAGATACATCACAGAAACAAAATAAGCACATAAGTAACATAATATGCACAGAAGGCCCCGTGCCCTACAGTGGAACGTCTATAGGCTATTTATATAGGTACACGCTGAAATCTGGGTGGTTTGAAGACCACGGTTATGTAATTAGCAATTAAAAATGCCATCTAATTAGACAGTTACTTTTAGATAAAGACGGAAAATGTATTAAGAAAAAACAAATTAGCGTATTCGATAGCTATTGTTAAGGCACGTTGATATTGCTATGGCTCTCCAACCACCCAAAATTCGCGGTGTATAAGGTGTAGCAACTGACCTGGACGGTGACGGTATAGTTGATGACGACGGCCTTGGCGTAGGCGGCGGGGTTGAACTGCGGGTTGGCGAGCTTGGTCGTCAGGTACATGCGGAAGTTGGGCTCGTAGTCCACCTCGGCGCTGCCCAGCAACACGAATGTGCGCCCGCTCTCCACTGTCAATGACGAGCTCGTGAGGCTCTTGTTACGTCCGTCTCGCTCGCACAATATAATATTTTTAGTGATTGTATTGTAATACAATGAGTAAACTTTTGATGAATCAAACTCTGCTCTGAGGGTTTGAGGATTATCAAACCTGAGGGTTTGATAGAGAATAAAATTGGGACATTCAAGACTTTTATGTTTATTATCCTGTACCCAGATTTTGATTAAGGAAATTTGATTCCAAAATTATTAATTTTGAAAACAACTTAAATCATGCGAGCGAGACAGCGTGCTCGATGTAACAGCAGCCTTAAGACTGCTTTGTGGGTGTAACTGTTAACACGCTTCACTGCCAAAACAGAGCTCGATTCTCACCGGAGACCTAGTGACATCAGTCTAGGTGTATTTCCATGTTTGGAACAAACTTGTTCTTATCAATTTTTCCGATTTCCGGATAAAAAACAACGCACAAGCGGAATCAATGGGCACTTTTGACATGAAATTTGTAATTATGTATTTAAGACCAACACAAAAACCAGCTTGTTGGGTATTAATGCTGGAATAGAATTAATTTCATTAATTCCATTTCAACTGGAATGTCTTCTGGACTAAAATTTAACTTCTCTTATCTTTTATAAATAATAACTTTCACACAATCACGGATCGGTTCTGCTAGAGCAGGAAGTGCGCAGGCCAGTACAGTCGACTGCACATCAACCTTTACACGCTTGCCCCGTACTCCGTACGTTACGTTACGGGCGACTTTGCAACAAAAATGTACCTAACCTCGACCAGGGCCGCGTTTCACAATACTACAATTAACAGTTTATTATGACAATTCCACGTACATTGCGCAGCCGAGTCTTCCTACCTCTTAACCAGTGGGTTATTCGGCTGTGTAAATACGAATTGTGGTGCTATGAAATAATGGCCCTGCTGTCTAACGTGAAGTAAATTATTAGCCGTCTATGATTATATTCACAGCACGAGTAACTCTGACCTTTGATATTTTTCTCCAAAATATTATCGACCACAGGATCGATGTACTCGTTGACGTCTTGGAACAGTACCGGGTATCCGTACTTGATGGCCATTTCCAACTGCCTCAGGAATTGGGGATCGTTGAATGACAGTACCTGTGGAATTTCATAAGTGCCTCTTACAACTGACATACATAAATGAAATGAAATGAAATACCTACTTACATATTTATAGAAAATAGGAATCCTATTTGCGCGCTCAAGTATAGTTTTCGAACTAAAATTTTCGTAAGCACTACCCCCTCGAACTCTCGAGTAAAAAGTATTCTGTGTATTCATTTTAAGTATACAGGTTTTAATCTATCAGTGTGCCAAATTTCATCTAAATCTCTTCAGTTGTTTTTGTAGTATAAAGCAACAAACATCCAAACTATTAGTATGATCACATCTGCATTTACAGATTTTTTAAAAGTATCTTGCCTGAGTCGGAAATCGAATTTACCAGGATGTAAAAACATACAAATACAGGATGTATTTTAAATTTATTTCCGGTAAAATTCCCGATGCAAATACATAGTGGAGGATGTGAAGGGCCGAAAACCAATACAATAATCAATGGTCTCTGCCTACCCCTCTAGGATACAGGCGTGAGTTTATGTATGTATGAAATAAATCTTTTCTCACATACTTTGAGATTGTTCTTCGCTTCTTTTTTCTTGATCCAGGAGAGCGCCTGCGTTTGCGGATCTATACACAGCGGGAACCGCGACGCCCGCGTCGTCAGAATACCATTCTGCACGGAGAGCTCGTCGGGCGGCAGACCTTCCGAGTTCCAACTGCAATTTAAACACATACAGGGTTATTTACCGACGTAAACCATGCTTGTAATGTTCTTATTTAAAAAAAAAAACATTTCAATCAAGGTCTAATCGTGTTTAGAATTGAGAATAAATGAATAAAAAACAAATGAGTTCCTCTTAAACCCTTTCATAGAAACTCCTCAAAAGGCTGAAGTTTATTTTTTATTAGTTCGATCGCAAATGTAAGTAAGTACGATATGGGTCGCAATCAAACAAAGTTTCACTGCGACTTGGCATACCGGTTTCAAATTTAAAAAACCAAACTACGTTCACTATGCTGTCGTATGTACATTTTCCTATGAAAGGCCGAAGATAACTGCTAAAAAGAAGACAAGTTTGACACTGTTAATTAAAGAAATGGACTGGACGATTATTTGCCTCTCGCTCATACAATACTGCCGTCAATATTGTGTAAGCGAGAGGCGAATATTTATTCAGCCCCTTTCTTAAATTCACCGTGCTACAAAACTCACCCGCTGATCTCCACTTCGTTGGTCAGATTCCTCTCGATGGAAAACGGCAGCGTGAGTGGAATGCCCTTCTCCATAACGTCACCGTACCAGTCCTCGTAGATCATGGTCTCCCGGAAGGAGAAGGAGAAGGGCCCCGCGTAGCTCAGGAACGAGGCAGCCAGCAAGCAGTTGCCTATCAGCCTCGACTGCTCCACGTATAAGCCTGTGGCAGGATTTAGTTCGAGCAGTCTCTGATCGTATTTTCTTATTGTCAGTGTGCGCCCGGCACGGTAGGTATATTACCCACAAGGAGGCAGAAAACCGTACTAGTGACATGACACTTCACAGAGTATAGGTGCAGCTGCCTGAGCCACAGATTAGCACTCGGTCTGGCCCAAAAAATTGCTCACTCATGACCGTTTCCCGACAAGCCTGTAACGTTTTGCTTTATCTATGAACAATCCATTCCGTTAGCACAATACATTTTGATATTATCTTTTTACCTAAGGCAAAGGGTAATATCAAAATGTATTGTGCTAACGAAATCGACGTTTTTTTGTGACCATCAGGAGGCGAAACGGCTTGACCGATGAGATTAGCATATGATATGCAAAATGAAAGATATTGACACGCTTAGTTACTGGCTGGTGACGGTGATGACGGTGATGTAAAGAACATGATGGACGGCAGCTGTCACATTGTTGGTAGAAAGTATCAAATGAAAGAACTTATTAATAAAACCAAAAACCGACTACAATAAAATCTTTAAAAAGGCCTGGATGAGTCTGTTGAAGTTTTAAACTAAGCAGGCAGGACCTAAGAAACTTACGTAAGTAATTAAGAAATGGAATGAGCTGAGCGCCAGGCCGAACTTGGCGAAGAAACTCATCTAGGCCTCGTTTTACGACTTTTAGCAGACGCGTTTAACTTTTTTTAAAGATACGATTAATACGAGTCCTAGTTACTGGGCCAAAACTCATGCTTGGGAAGGCCGTGGCTAGTAAGCGAACAAGCCGTGGCAGATTTTTTACATGCTTTTCGCGAATACGAAAAAAAAAATTATGCGTCTTTTGGCTCTATATAAAAGAGAAAAAAACTCTTGGCTTTACAGTTCACCGTGTAAATTAAAGGGGTACCTTCCAAGTCTTCCGTCCAGCGCTTCTGCTCGCTAGCCAAGCCGGACATTAGTTTGTCCGCAGCGACCAAACGCCGCATCATTATATCGGTTTCCTCTTGCAGTTCCTGTCTTCGTAACATGGCCGTCTCGTATCTCGCATTGAGGCCGTCCAAGGTCTTCTGCAGACGGTTGATCTCGCGGTTCAAACTGTCCAAGTAGTTGCAGGCGTCGCTGTATTCTTTCTCGAGAGCCTCCACCTTTTCCTTCTTCGGTTTAACTTCGCGGAACACGGCGCAGTAGCCCAGCACGGCGATTACGAATTTCAGGAGGCCGTAGCTGCGGAAAAATGTAGCTGTTACCTCTCCGCGCCGTAACACCGTAAGTGACTTTCTAAGGGCCAGTTTCCGTATTGAGAATTTCACTACGTAAATAGTCAACTGTAGTGTTGTCTCTTCGAATTTCTTAGAAAAGAGAAGAAGAAGAAGAAGAAAGACATTTATTATACCAACAAGATACATCACAGAAACAAAATAAGCACATAAGTAACATAATATGCACAACACAGAAGGAAAACTAAAGAAGAGAAGAAGAGCGTGACAGAACGTTACTTAAGTATTTACTTAATACATTTCTTAATTCAGAAACCGGCCCTAAGCATACAAATTCAAACCGCCAGATCTTACATACCGTCACGTATGTAGCGTGCGTAGTCGGTGCATAGCTGCGTTGCGGAGGTTGTAGCTCGAAATGCGAAACGCCAGTAACTTTGTACGGAAGTGAATTCTAGGGCTCCGCGGAACCCACTTTAGGAATCGTTGATATAGAATAACAGTCCTAGGTTATAAAACGTCGATTCCACTAAAACGTTTTAATTCCACGTTTTATGGCAGAACTTCCTCTTAGGTAGATATAATATTATAAACCGATTATTCTCCGGCTGAGAGTGCGTCAAACAGTGTTTTAGTGGAATCGACTTTTTATAAAAAAAAGAAAGAAAGAAAATAATAAGTTATGTATTTGACGACATAATACTAAAAAAAAACCCAATACAAAATACAACAGCCCCTATATTACGCTCACCGAGTCCTGAGCCATTCCAATCGTCTAACTGTCAAATTAGTATGGAATTTGACAGTTAGGCGATTGGAATCGCTCAGGATTTGGTGCGCGTAATTAGGCCACTGACCATCATTTGATTTAAAAACGTGCCCTTGTTGTGAGAAAAAAAACCCGGCCAAGTGCAAGTCGGATTCGCGCACGAAGGGATCCGTACCATTATCTATTTGTATTTCAAGCGTCTACCTGTTGCCGTTATTAATATCTAACAAAAAACGGCAAAAAATCATGTCCCTATTTTATTCCGTTTTTAGTATTTGTTGTTATAGCGGCAACAGAAATACATAATCTGTGAAAATTTCAACCGTCCAACTATCACGGTTCATAAGATACAGCCTGGTGACAAACGGACGGACGGACAGACAGCGGAGTCTTAGTAACAAGGTCCCTTACCCTTTGGTTACGGAACCCTAAAAGGACCAATAACACCTTAATAGTCGACAGAACCACACACCCAGCTTTGCTGATCTGCTGCATAGTGTCGAGCTTCTTGCTCTTCTTCATGTGAGCCTTGACGGCCTTGACCTGCGCCTGCGTGATGAGGTCGCAGTTCATCTCCTGCAGGTTCTGCAGGAAGCGCGGGTCGGCCATCATGCCCTTGGCGCCCTTCCAGCTCACGTCCTTGATGCCGCGGATTATCACCACGCACTCGCACACCACCTGGCGGTGCGGGAGGAGCTTGTACGTTGCTCTATAAGTTCACGCATGGCAGCAACTTAAGATTGAAAAAAAAACTGAAATAAAAAATAAACAGCAACCCGACTACTGAGGATGAACTACTAAGCAGGCGGGTCCGTGTGGCGCCGGTTTAAGAATAACGTCACTGCATTTCCACGTCGTAGAAGGCAGCTAAGGAAATCAATTACCAGCAGCGCCTTCCTGAGATTTCAACCGCATACTGCGATCGCCAACCCGCCTGCCAAGCGTGGCGATTATGGCAAAACCCCTCATGGTTATGAAAAACTACGAAGGAGGCCTGTGTCCTGCAGTGGCGTCAAATGGCTGATGATGAGGCGGGTCCAACCTAGATACCTCTCAATGTTGAACTCGGGTCCCGCCTTGGTAGTTAATACTCAGCAGTTGGGTTGTTGGTTATTATTCATTTTAGTTTTTTTATTTTTATCATTTTAGTAAAAAAAAAATAGGAAAATTGTCCGGTTTAAACGTAAACCACTTTACAAAAGTGTATTAACATAACCCTTTATTGTATGGATATCACTGGTCTCCATCGTGCCATCGTGGAGGTCAGTGATGCATGTACAATTCTTATTTGGTGATTGTGTTGTATGAAAGTTACTCAAAACTTACACTATGTTATGCAATGGCGCTTCGGGCGGGCTCATACCTGCACAGCCTCAGGTGGAGTGGCGAAGGAGCGAATCTCCGTGATGTCATTCTTCTCCAGGTCGGCCAAGGCCAACCGGGCGGCCTCCAGCGCCGGCAAGGCCTCCTGCAGAGCCTCTTCGGCGTCGGCCTTCTCGGCCTGGATCACTTTGCTCTGCTCCGTGATCTCGGCTTGCTTCACGGCGGCTATCGTCTGCTTGCCCACCGCTTTCTCAGTTGCTGTGGAAAGGTGACAGGTTTGGAAGATATTTCGGTACTATGTACTTGGCGTAGCAGCGTATGACGCCCACCAGGTTGCGGGACCGATGATCTGAGGCAGATTGCTGGCAGCGGCTGGATGAGTACAGAAAGAAGTGGCGTGCCTTGGGGAGGCCTATGCCCAGCAGTGGACGCGTGCGGGCTGATAGATTTGATTAAAGTACGTGACGGACACTGTTCCAAATTGAATCTGCTTTGTGTGGGCATTTTTAAAATGTGTACGAAGCACGCAGTACCAAAGTGTTGAAACGAAATGCTTTTATTTCAGGTTTCAAGACTAATATTAATGATATAAAAATAACAAAGCCAACAGACACAGTACAAGGCCTCTAAGGTCTCTCCCCGAGGGCTCGGTATTGCACTAAGGTAAAAGAATGAAACACAGAAATGAACTAAAAGTGAACCTCAGGCTGATGTTACTTCCGGCGTCCCTCTCGCATTTTTATTGATTTTGAAATAATGAGTATACTTTTAACAGGGGGGAGCCGGGTGGGCTCACCCGAACAAGAGTATAGATAGATAGATAGATAGAGTATTCTTTATTGTACACAGAGATTACATAAATTTTCGTAGGTACTCAGTAAAAAATCACCTCAGTCTTGATAATTTTATTGTTATGTTATTTTTCTGTATTTGTATTTTGTCAGAGAAAAAATTACAAAAGGTGATAAAAGCTGCCAAACTGCGAAGCGGCAGTTTATAAGTATGCGCCACTGATTGGGATTTGGTGAAAAAACCATCAGTTCTCTGAACGTTTTTTTCCGGCCTGCCAGGCATCCATTGACAGAAACGCCCAAACCAAAGGCACCAATGTGCGGTAGCGGGGCGCGCGCCAGTGCGAAGAGCGCCACTAAAGACCGCCTCGTCGGTCTACCCATTAAGGCGTTTAGCTTCTTCGATTCCCACCGGGCGCAGATGTGCATTTGTACAAAGGGCGTCAGTCTGGGTGTATTTTCGCGTCTGTGATGTCCTCGCCCGGTTACCATAGTCCAGGATATCCTAGTTTGGGAGCAGGTCAGGTGATTGTGTCGTGTGGAAGTTATCTTTATTAGAAACCGGAGGTGATCTCGACGAGCAGCAGGTCGCACTGCCGCGTCTGGTCGGCCACGACGACGCGCTGCTCGGCCAGCTGCGCGTTCAGCCGCTGCAGCTGCACGTTGGCCTCCGCGATCTTGCCCAGTCCGCCCTGCAGCCGCTCGCACTGCCGGGATGAGGCCGAGGCTTACTGCGCGGGTCGCGGCGCCTCGGGGGAGGCCTGTGTCCAGGGCCTAGATTCTGTTCGTGCACTGCAATGACGGCTGCGTGAACTTGGCGATTTTATTCCATTGGGTTTCTGCACCACATGCGGTAACGTCGCTGGACTGAATAACATACGTACATACATACACAAACTCACGCCTGTAGGCAGAGACCAGGGACTGCCACTATTTATCACTACACAACATTAATTAGTCTTTGCATGCACGCACGCCGGTTTAAACACGCGTGTATCTGTAATTGTCCTATATTTTACAAACAGAATCGAGGCCCAGCAGTGGAAGAATACGGGCTGATTGATTGTTAAAGCGTTTAAAAATCCCCTTGAACAAGATTATACTGGCGCTTCACTTGAGTATTGGTAGTCGCGTATTTGCCGACGATTTATAAATCATCGCAGCGTTTACATTTACAAAATCAATGCAAAAGATTCGTCAGAAAACTCAGCTGTGGACGGTTAATATTTTCCAAATTAGCAAATACGAGTGACCAAGTGAGGTGCCGATATAAGGTAACATCTTATGTGGCTAACCGGTGCTAACTAGCGCCACCGATGGACATCAAAGGTATCTTCTTTTGTTTCTTGCAAAAAGTGCACATCATTAAGCTCATTAACTGTGATAGTTACGAGTATGTTTACAATCTACAGCCTAGAACCTAGGGCCTAGGACCCAGGACGTCAAAGCAAAAATGACCAAATGACCGGAACTTAGCTTTTATAGGATTTTTTTCCATTGGCAGTGCTCCGAGATCATTTACAACTTTTGAATTGTTTTTTAACAAACTTTTCAATATATTTTCAAAAATATATTTCAAAAATATTTTCGTTCACGTTATCTGAAGGGCATTATACCTAACATTATCGAGTAAACCACTAACCTGCGCGATAATAAAAGCATCCTTCTCACTGAGCAGCGAAATGTAGTTCGTCAGATAGTCCATATAGTGCTTTGGTGTGACGTAGTTATTCCTCCGAAGCCGCTGCAGGAACTCCAGCGAGTACCGCGCCACAGACATGTGGACGTGGACCACATGCTCCACGATTATGGAGCGAAATTCGTCAGGGATTTTCTCCACCTAAGGAAAAATTGTTTTAATGTGTCAGGAATAGCTTTTACCTATACTTGAAGGGCCAGAAGTGATCAAAATGTGTGCATAAAATATGTTAAAAAGTGAGGTTTTGTTCGGTCACCTGAAAAGCGCGACGTAAGTGGGCAAAAAGCCAACGATACGTGCTGTTCCCAGGCGGTCACCCATCCAAGTACTGAACACGCCCGATGTTGCTTAACTTCGGTGATCGGACGAGAACCGGTGTATTCAACATGGTATGAACGTTGGCGATAGCAAGATCAAATGCTGTGTTAATATCTTCCAAAAAATAAATAAATACATAAAAGAACGCACTATAATTTCATAGTTATCGTATTTGAAGCAAAAAGCCAACGACACGTGCTGTTCCCAGGCGGTCACCCATCCAAGTACTGAACACGCCCGATGTTGCTTAACTTCGGTGATCGGACGAGAACCGGTGTATTCAACATGGTATGAACGTTGACGATAGTTTAATCAAATGCTGTGGTCAGTATTCGCTTGAGCTCACCACATACGAATCAAATCAAGTGCTTACGTTAGCCAAAAAGACATTAGCGACTGCCAGCAAGGCTTGTTTCGGCCAGGGGAACTGCCAGTCAATGGTTGTGTTGTTCACTAGACCGGGGAAGCTTCGGCATCTGAACAAACAGAGAGCCAATGCATTAGTCCATACAACGTTTGAAATAAGAATTTGTTTAAAATGCAACGCACCTATTTCTCAGGATATCTCCGCTGGGCGACATCGACAGCACCACGTGGAGATTGTCAGCGCACTTGTTGCAGAAGAATTGCCAAACAGAATCTCTGCAATAAGGAAGAGTATCTTTTTCAGTAAAGATTTTAGAGTCGATCCCGTAATAAAATTAGGTATATTCTTTTTGTTGCACTAACCCGTGCTGAGGACACCTCCTCTCTTTTTAGCCTCTAAATAGGTTTTTAAATAGGTCCCCGTAAAAAAAGTTGGCATTGGCTAGAGCGTGTCTAATATAGGTCATTTCCAAGTTGATCTCATAAAAAAGTTTGTATTGATTAGTATAATCCCGGAGAGGTCTGCGGTGACCCAGGACCGAAAACTCTGGACTGAATTGCGGGAGGCCTTTGCACAGCAGTGGGACACAAACATAGAAGCTACGTAAAAAATAAAAAGTAGAATCCCCTTAAGTTTCACCAGACCTTTCAGCAATACGCTGTATAGGTACTGACTTGCCGACGCCGAAGCCGCCCTTATCGCACTGATTCAAGACTTATACATCCCCCTTTAGTGGTTAAATATTTTTATCTACACTAATGTTGTAAAATTCTACTTATGTTTTCAATACTTGACTTATAATTACTACTGTTATAGCGCAGACAACAAAACACTCAATTTAAGCAATTTCACATGATGGTATAATATTCACATCGATATCGTAAAATCTCATTATAACATCAATAAAACGCGACCAACTAGATTGCAGGGCCAATCAGGTTGGTCGCGTTTTATTGAAGCTGCGCTCTCATTGGTTAAATTTTAATGGCGGCAAAATCGCTGTGATTATACACGTACGCGTGAATTTAATTTAATAAATTTGTTGTTTGATTAATTGCATTAGTGAAGATAAAGTAGTGTATGCAACTGCATATAACACGGGTATTAAAACACTCGTTACTATTATGAAACTCGCTGCGCTCGTTTCATAAACTCACACTCGTGTTTTAATACCCTTCATTATATGACAGTTGCATAAACTACTATTTATTTCTTGGCTTTGATCATACTACAGAAATGTTTCTTTATATCCAAATATTTAGGACCAAGTATAATTATTATGTATAATTTGGGCGCAGTATCCACGCTAAGCGTGGCGATTACGGCAAAACCCCTCGTGGTTATGAAAACCATGAGGGAGGCTTATGTCCTGCAGTGGACGTCAAATGGCTGATGATGATGATGATCTTAGATCGTTTTTGTGCGCACGCCCGGCGCAGTCCTACTACTACTTACTACTGACTTGACACTTGACAGAGTAGGTATAGGTGTCATTAGTCTGTGCCACAGATTAACAAAATTATCGACAGACATCCGCTAACAGGCTCATTGCCCACTTATGATCGTCCCCGATCGACAACGATTTCCTTCACAGTTAGCGAGTGACATTGCTACTACCAATTCACAAATGTGCGTACCTGATGTGGTCATATACATCAGAGCCTGAAATTGCTAATCCGAGGTGTGCACGCGTGGTGATTACGCCCACACAATCTCTCTCGCTCTCTGAAAGAAGGCCTGTGCCGAAACGTAGGACGTTCTACGCTGCATTATTACTAACTGCCCGATGGTCTGACGATATCGTTGAGTCGGCCGAAGATCAGTGGATTCGGATGGAAGGAGGTGTCCTTAGAAAGGGGGGAGAGATGGCATTTAGAGAGGAAGGTTTATATCTAGCACTGAGCAGACGTGGGCTGATGATGATGATTACTGACTTGCCGACGCCGAAGCCTGCCTCGTTGCACTCGTTGCGCACGGCGTTGATGATGGCGTCCTTCTCGTCATCGCCGAAGAGCGCGGGGATCATGCCGATCATCAGGATGTTGTTTATGAGCTCCAGGAAGCCCTCCTCCAGGATCTGGTGAGAGCGCACGACTAGAGATTCTGACGATGGACTGAGATGGACTCGCTTTTAAAGGAGGGTAATGTGTTTGGTTCGTATGCACGTAAGCATGTCCGATTCTATGTTCCCGCAGAACTCCTTAACCAATGGTCAGATTTTAACAAATAATACTTCAATCGATTCTTCGTGTTTGCCCGAGTGTCACAGCCTTCATAGGCTATATAAAATCAGCATAAATCAAAGCATAAAATAAAAAGAACACAAAAAAAAAAATAACCAACAACCCGGCTGCTGAGCACTAACCACTAAGCAGGCGGGACCGAAATTTGGTCGGGTTGTTGGTTATTTTTATTTCAGTTTTTTAGGTATATTATTTGTGAATGGTAACCCCGCCAGCTGGGAGTTCGAGGGGTGACACTGCAGAAGGGTAGCGGCCTATTGTGTATCGCTATTCGCTCACTCTCATTTGAAATCCAAATACTCCTTTATCTCAATATATTCAACCATGAAAATATCCAAAGAGGTTATTAGAAGCTCGTGAAATAAAGTTTACTTACCTACGTAATGGAGAATTGGTACAGTTCAAATTTGTACACCAACAAATTACACTGTCGGAGCAATAAGCTTGTGAAGTGGCGCACGCGAAATAGTTTTAACGAAGAAAAGAAGGTCTAAAATGAACTTAACGAAACAAAACAAATGTCAAGAAAGGTCTACATTTTGGATCTAGACCACGGGGTCTTGGTGTCTTCGGGTGTCGAGGTGTCGTTCCAATTTCCGAGGCGGGGTTTTTGTATTAATTCAAGTCCACTCACAATTCAAACGAATACCCATCATTTGAAATGTAAGTGGCATAATTAGTTTTTTGTTTGGTCAGGACAACGTCTGTCGGGTCAGCAAGTAACAAATACATTCCGGCGTTTCATACAGCACCAGAGTGGTCACAAGTCTTACCTGAGCAGCAGTAAACAGGAAGACGGTCTTTTTGGATTCGACGCCAAGCTGATTGTACATCCGTTTCATGTCCTCTTTGAACGTGTTCTCGTTGTAGTTGCGAGTCACCGTGATCTCAAACAGCTCACATCCTGGTGGTTACATTGTCACAAGTTCTGAAAATCTAAAGCCTTGTAAAGATTCAGAAAGGGATTTTCTTGGTAATTTACAAATAATTTTGCTCAGAAACTTCCATATCACTTCTTTCAAATTTACATACTTTATTGATTGTAACATGGTTGAATTTACATTCAAACTTTTTCTCTTTTATTTTTAGGTGTCTGGTACCGTAGCTAGGCTACCATGTAGCCTATATTAATAGCAGCAGGCCCGTGCCTCTTACGAGATACTTTAGTTAAACAATTGTGGTAGTATTGAAGTTCTTGTTGGTCTATTTTTGTGTCTGTTTTGTTTGTATATGGATTTATTTTGAACCTCCTCAGTCCTGACCTTGAAAATAACAAAGGTTTTTAATTGTTATTTTCAAGATCAAGACTGAGGAGGTTAAAGTCTGAAATAAAAATTATATTATTATTATATTCCATCGTACCAGCAGCGAAAGCGGCCAGCTTCACAATGGACTTCTTGCCGGAGCCGCCGACGCCGATGATCATGGCGTTGGCGCGGTCCATGCGCAGGACTCGGTGCGTCCGCGTCAGGTGCTCCAGGCAATCCTCGAACAGGACTACGGACATTTTGCCGATGCGCTCGTTGAATTCGTCCAAGATCTGTAGATAGATAGAATATTCTTTATTGTATGTACACCAGGAATTACATATGAGAGTTTAACAATAATATAGTACAGTACAATTGGCGGCCTTATTACTAAAAGTAATTTCTTCCAGACAACCATTGTAGTGTGGTAATGGTTATGTTGACTACAATGATGTTTGACGATGCGTCGGATCGGGCGAACGTTCAGGATAATCCATGCTCTAGATACGCCAATCACAAACGGAAGATTGCCCTTAGTTGGAAATCTGAGTGGATCTAAAAGACCAGGTCGTCAGTAGCAGATATGGAAGAGATATGTACAAACGGAGTTCCAGCGACTAGGACAAACATGGGCTAGCATAGCGAACTAGCCCAGGACAGAAAGGAATGGAAGAAACTTTTGTTGTCCTCAAGCTCTTCTGAGGCGTAACGGAATTATTTTTATCCCAGTAATGAAATCCAACAGGATATTTTTTTATGTTCTCGTTTATCTGAAACCCACACGACTAAAATGGTAAGCAAAGCTAGTCTAAAATATGCCACCCGTAGTAGGCTAGGCTTTTCAATCAAGAGGTCACACACAAGTGAAGTGGGCAGATTTACGCCTTCGAAATCAAAATAGCAATCACTCTAAGGAAATGAAAGAAGTTAGGCGCCGCACAGTACGCAGTAGACAAGCACAGTAGGACAAATTTGGACATTTAAGGTAACAATAAAACACATCGGCGCATCGGTTTGGTGCAAATAAAATAAAGCGTATGTGACTTCTTTACACATTTAAAATATTTGCAATAAGGAGTTGATTATAAGTTGAATTTGTAGTGTAAGTGTTTGCTGTGTCCGCGGTAGGTACCTACCTCTTGGAACAGGAAGTAGACCGCTTCGTAATCGAGCAGATCTTCGTAGTATCTGATCTCGTCTTCGTCTAGCGCGTTGCGGTAGTCCCCGAACAGTAGCGGGTCTCTGAACACGTATTCTTCCAGCTGGTGGAAAAACGTGAGACATTTATTCCAGGTTAATCACATAAATTGAAAGCGCTGTTGCGTGAAGCACAGGGTAGGTAAATTTGTATTTTACCTAGGCGTGTTGGTATTGATGCATCCACATCGGAGCACCTTTTTGTGCAGCAACTTTTTGCAACATGATGTTGCAAAGTATTACTCGAAAAAAGTAACTGCACATTTGCACCGCGGTGTGGATGGCCCTAATTTTACAAGAATTTTAATGATTCAAGTATGTAAGGAGGTGATATTTATCGCACTATCGCTGCTGATGCATAAAAGCCGTTGAAAAAGTATTGATTTAGGCACGCAAAGCGTGATCGCCTTTGTACAAGCATTCATTTAAAAAAAAGCAAAATTAAGGCGTTCCATGCTCCAGTGACACTAACGCCACCAATGGAAAAAAAACATAATTATCTTATTTTACAGATCATTTTTGCAAAACGTGTCAGTAAAACCTCTCAATTATTAGGACCCATGGCCGTGAACCAAGGCAAAAAAATTAGGACTAGATATCATTAACGCTAAGAACGGCCGTTTTTTGCATAAACGCTATCTAGTCCCAGGTCCGTGATCCTAGGTTCTCGGCCATGGGTCCTAAAAATCACTATTAACACATAATATAATTTTGGAACGTAGCCAATACTGTCTGCAGGCTCGTAGTTTGAGTCTCTCTCTCTCGCCTCTGCTGCGCCACGTTGCGTGAATCTTATTTGTAAAAACAGTAATTTCAGTGTTTTCTAACTCTTTAGTGCTTATTGTGTGAGCTAAATAAAGCTGCCTGTTTCACGTTATTGTGCCAGCGTGTTCTTCTTCACGAGACTCCCCCACCAGCCCTTACAATCAAAAGTTATACAGTCCACTTTTAAATCACCGTTTGTGTCTACGCACAAACACGACTGAGAGATACATTTTGCAAAATGATCTGTAAAAAAACTAAAATTTTGGGTTCTACACCTCAAAAGAAAAAAACGGAACCCTTATATGATCACTTTGTTGGCCATCCGTCTGTCTGTTAAGACCCTTTATCGCGGGAATGCGTGGAGGTATTCAGTTGAAATTAAAACCAGATACTCAGGCCTACAGTCCTTGAAGCTGTGAAAAAAATCAAACATGAAGCGCCTTAATCTTAAAGCCATGCATTTTGCGAAGGCTATCAGCGATGCTATTTTTATCACGTAACCTTTAGATGCTTTATCGGGTCGAACATCTAGAAAAATAAACCAAATTAAAGTTAAAAAATTAAATTTAAATATTTACAGATCAAAGAAAAATCTTAACTAGTATTTCCAGAATTGTACTGCGTGGTATTTACAGAGGCAGAAGTAATATTCCTTCTAATCAAGACGGCGCTTAGAATGATCTCAATTTACACCACGAATTCAACCCGTCAGTGTTTCATGATCTCATTTTCTTATACCGCTTCTGCATTGAATATGTGAAGCGAATGACGCCAACGCGGCAAAGGAATAACCTATTATTTCATATCCCACAGACCACACTGATAAATAATCCATACTCGGTGACCGAACAGAGAAAGTTCAGGGAGATGTATTTAAAAGTTAAGGGGGATATTCTATCAATACAAACCACTTTTATTCTAAGAGCAACACGGAATCATAAAAGAAAATCAGTTGTTTCGTACATTCGCTAGAGCAATTATCACGGAAGAACGTACCGTAAGTTCCTTCTCCTCCTCCTCCCCCTCCTCTTCCTCCATCCCCAGCTCCTCGCTTTCGCGCGCGGCGGGGAGCGGGGGCGGGGGCGGGGGCGGCGCCTCCAAACCTGTGAGGTAATTTATTTTTTTCAATCAATCAATTAATCAATAAATATCTATTTATAACCAAGTGTACAATGTTGGTGTTCATACCAAGAAAGCGCTTGAAACTTATGCCTACCGAATCAGTAGGCAGAATCAAAGCTAACCAACCTGTTCTTCTACAGGGTGATTTTGAAATCGTTAGCAATATTATGAGGGAACGTTATTTTTATTGTAAAAAAAGTATTATTAATTTATTTATCACTAATGGTAGAACATTATCTGTAAACATTCGTGATTTCCGACTTTTGGCTCCAAATTGTGAATCCAAATTCGAAGTGGTAGGAAGTCCCATAGCGTTGAAATTTATTTAAACGTGTTCTAGTAGTGAAGACTCACCGTCATCACCCTCGGCTTCCTCATCCAGGATCTCGGGCACCACGACCTCCTGCAGGACTACGGGCTCTTCCTCCGGGAAGTACTTCACCACGTGCTCGTGCATTTGCTCGCGCATCAGCTCGATGTCCTGCAACGATGCTTCATTGTCCAAAATCATAGTACAGGGTGACATAGTTTAATTTTCGAAAAGTTATAGTAACAAACATACATTTTGTCACACACTGTAAGATGTTCGTATAAAAAAATATATTTTTGTTTTATTCTTTATTATATTCTCTTTGTTGCACTAACCCGTGCTGAGGACAATTGTAAAAACTTATGTAGAGGCTATGATGTTTTCGATATTCCGGAGTTTGTGTCATAATAAGAGTTTTAAAAACCTATTTAGAGGTTAAAAATTCCACCCATGCCGGGCATTGAACCCGCGACCTGTTAGTCAGAGGTCGCGGGTTCAAGTCCCAGCATGGGTGGAATTTTTAGCCTCTAAATAAGTTTTTAAAGTTATTCTTTATTGTCATTGTCGATGTCGGCTTAGTAGTGGCTTGCACTTTGTATTTTGTACTGTGATATTTTGTTAATTCGTGATAACAATAAAGGGACTGGACAACTATTTACCACACGCTCATACAACATTGCCGTCTATATTGTGTGAGCGAGAGGCAAATAGTTATTCAGAACGCTGCAAATCGCGGCTTTTTGTTTTTGTATGTCGTGATTGTGGTTGTAGAGGTTATACTATAAACCCATTGCAATAGATAAAAATAAAAAAATGAAATAGTGACAAAATAAAAACAAAAAATATCCTCTCTACTTCATCATCATCAGCCTATGTTTGTCCACTGCTGAACATAGGCCTCTCCTATTGCACGCCACTGAGCACGTGATGTATCTTGTTGGTATAATAAATGTCTTTCTTCTTCTTCTTCTTCTTCTTCACGGTCCTCGGCTATTCTCATCCTCTCTACTTAGGTACCTAACTATTAGGGGTTCAAGTATGAAATTGCCGTTTTATTGCAATAGGTTCTTTGAATTGACATAGAATCTTCATGGTTTGAGGTTTTCGAATGAAACTTTTTTCAAATGGTTTCTATGATGTTCTTTTTTTAAAAAATGTGAAACATTTGAATATCGACTTTCAATTGTTTTTGTTATTCAATTTAAACAAGAAAGATGGATACTGCGAAAATTCGAGTGATTATGAGGCACCCATTTTTCGTATTTTTTTATTTTATTGATTTGACGCAAGTGAGTCAACATTGTGGCTAAGGTAACGTTAAACCATGCCGCAAATTTCTGGGTAGTTTGACTATGGTCGGCTTCCACTATCTCTCTTAATTCATCGTTATTCACCTGTGTGGGCGGTCTTCCTCGTGGCTCGTTCTTTAAGTCGAAATTTCCATCACGAAAGCGTTTAAACCAAAATCGCACGGTGCGTTCATTAGTAGACCCCTCTCCAAACGCAGCATTGATATTGCGGGCTGTTTCTGCCGCGTTAGTTCCGCGTCGGAACTCGTATTCAAAAATCACTCGAATTTTCGCAGTATCCATCTTTCTTGTCTAAATTGAATAACAAAAACAATTGAAAGTCGATATTCAAATGTTTCACATTTTTTAAAAAAAGAACATCATAGAAACCATTTGACAAAAGTTTCATTCGAAAACCTCAAACCATGAAGATTCTATGTCAATTCAAAGAACCTATTGCAAAAAAACGGCAATTTCATACTTTAACCCCTATTATTTAAGAAAAACAACGCGAGTTTGAAATAATAAACGGGACTGAGGGGTCCGCGCCCCTTAGATGTGCTTACACGTTACAATTACCAGTAAAATAGTACAACTTATTGTAATTCTTATATAAAACGGACATAAGCTTGGTTATAAACTAATTCTACTGAAGCGTGGAAACCTGCGTTTCAGTTGAACAGTAGTCGTAGCTTTACTTAGGCTTAGTCGTAACCTTAAAGGTAATTTGAAGTATAAAATGAATAAACGATTCCACAACACGGAATCTATAATGGTGTAATCTGGATGATCCTCTCGAAGCGTGGAAACCTGCGCTTCGGTTAAACAGTGTTTGAACTGAGGTAGTAATTGTAGTGCTAAATAATTTAGGTAGCAAAAGTTGCAATAAAGTTGAAGAAAATGAAAACTACAGAACCCGCATGCAGACCGAAGAACCAGGGTTAAAGAGAACTTGTTTCTCAAATACAAGATGAAAGAAGAAGGATGGATATTTGAGAATGGAGAAAAAAAAACAAAAATGTGAAAATAACATTGTTAAAAGTAGTCATTGTACCATAATTCATTGGTTACACTGATAGAATAAAGTAGAGTTATACATTGGTCTCCACGCTAGATCTTGATTGGTGTCAAAACACGGAACCCCACCCCTTTCCGATATAGATAAAAAAAACGAATACTTTATTGTACACAAAAAACAAACCTACAAAGATACGGCTTAACCCAATAGTGTAGGCTTTAACCTTATCTCTAAACGTTGTCTGTTCTAGACCACCTTTTAACGGAG
Source organism: Yponomeuta malinellus (assembly GCA_947308005.1). NCBI lineage: Eukaryota > Metazoa > Arthropoda > Insecta > Lepidoptera > Yponomeutidae > Yponomeuta > Yponomeuta malinellus. Next base: position 5,081,103 of record OX371013.1, read on the forward strand.
TGGCCTAATACATATAGAAAGAAAGAAAGAAAAAGAAAGAAAGTTGACTGTAATAAATTAACACATCACAAGAAAAGAAAAAAACATACACATATATTCGTACATAAACATATAACATGTACGTACGGCGACGTCGATGAGCCTGTCGCAGATGACTCTGGTGAGCTCGTTCCTCCAGCAGCGCACCACGGCTCGGAGCTCGCCGAAGTAGTTGGGGTGCGCGAGGCACAGGCCGCTAGCGATGCGGGACAGGTCGCGCAGGTTGAATATGTAGTGGAACTTGGCGGGCGTCGGCGGCAGCTGGACCATTATTATCTGGCAGGGGAACGTTTCAGTCAAGGAGGCGATACTTGAAGATTATATTGGGATGAAGGAATAAAAATTGAAGTAACAAATATATCGAGCGAATGTGGGTGGAAGGGCCGGTAAGGGACGACCCAGGCGGACACGGTTCGACCAAATAGGGGAGGGGAATTAGCAATGGGCAAGATAAAAAGTACCCGAAACCGGCGTGCGCGCATGCAACGACTAATGAATGTTGAGGAAGCGAAAGTGATCTGTCAGGATCGTGGCAAGTGGCAGTACCTGGTCTCTGCCTACCCCGCTGGGATCGAGGCGTGTGTTTATGTGTATGTATATCGCTTATGCGCTTGAATATAGACATAGAGTTTTGTCAGGATCGTGGCACTTAACCTAACCTAACCCTAGTGACCTAGCCCTGCGAAATACCGGTGTGAGTTTACGTATGTGTGTAAAGTCCGGTAAAACTAAAGTGGGTTATTCTACTCATCAATAGGTACAAACAACTATTACTTATTATTATATTCTTTTTGTTGCACTAACCTGTGCTGAGGACAATTTTAAAAACCTATTTAGAGGTCAAAAATTCCACCCATGCCGGGACTTGACCCAGAATATAATCATGTAGGTACAGCGATATCATTTCGATGTCAAAAACCTAACTACAAAGTGGGTTACTCGGGGCTGCAAGTGATGTAAATCGCTTCGGCCAGAAAATTCCTAGAATAAATTACTTCAGACAGATGTCGCCGCCTGTACGTAATACAGAGAAGTTTGTAAAGAGGCTTGAAATTTCACTGATGCCTTCACTTGCCCATTAGCTCAGTTGGGAGAGCGCTGGCACGGTTAGCCAGAGCTCGCGGGTTCAAGTCCCGGCATAGGTGGAATTTTTAATCTCTTAATAGGTTTTTAAAACTCTTATTATGACACAAACTCCGGAATATCGAAAACATCATCAGCTGATACTAAATTTCACTATTTGCTATAAACACATCCAAACATCTTCACAAACTAACATTTCTAATATTATATACTAGGATTTTTCCAATAATAAGCTCTCGAAATATATATTTTTGTACTGATGAGTAGAATAACCTTACGTCTTAACGGACCTTTCTGTAACATCCTGACACCCTGTATGACGCCCAAGCCTGTAATTTTTGGAGATGAGCTGCGGGGCTAATTATGCCCAGCATCGGACGGCGACAGTTTGAAGCGCATTATCGGTAGCCATGGATTAAAGTTGAGGGCTTCTGAAAACCAGAGTTGGGTACCGCTAAGGGACCACAGTTGGTTAGACGAGGTCTAAAATATTAAATTGATTTTCATATAACTTTTCACCAAACCGCGTTAGCACGCGTGGTGTTTCAGCCCATACACACTCTCCAGCCTTTTATTGTATTTTGTTTTCTGGTGTGTACAATAAAGTGTTCTAATCTAATGTAACCTAATCTAATCTAATCTCTATGAGAGAAAGCCTGTGCCCCGCAGTGGACGTATTCAGGCGATTTATGAATTGACATAACATAATGGGTGATTCTTACATTGGGCTAGGAAGAGACCCAGGTTCGATTCCCAGTGCGGGCCTGTACCTATGACTTTGTTTTCTTAAGCTAAGTATATTTATGAAGTTATAGTAGCAATACCACTCGCTAACCGTGAAAGAAAACATCGTGAGGAAACCTGCGTGTCCGAGCTATTCCCATAGCTCAGCGGTTGAAACCGCGTCATGATTAAGCCCATAGACCAAGCCTCTCTCCCTGAGAGAAAGCCTGTGCCCTACAGTGGGACGTATATAGGCTGCTTACGTAATTGATTGATTGTTTTCGTGTCGAATGTGATACAGAGACAGCCAGAAGATAATACTCAATAAGTACTCACCTGATAAAGGTCCAGCGTCATCTGGACGATCTTCCCGACGCTGTTTTGCACGTCCTCGGGGAATATGGAGAAGTGTCCCTGCAGAATGGAGGTGTAGATGTGGAGGAGCGTCGCCTCCGACGGGAATTGCAGGTTGTAGCACGAGAACATGGAGATGAAGCGCGGGTCCACCTGGAGCGGAGACGGGAAGTTGGAGCTAGTTCATTCACATCAGAGGTGGGTTACACTAGGCGAACAGTCATTTAGGTTCTGTTTATCATAAGATAAAATCGTTTTTAGTGCCCGTTGAGAATAATATGTTATGAATATGATTTACAACAACATAAGTTCGGGCTAGTTCATGCACATCAGCGGTGGGTTACACTAGGTAAACAGTGACAATAGGTTCCAGTGGCGAAGGGTAAAATTATGATGAAGGGAAGCCGGGTTCCGCAGACTACCTTGGCCACTTTCGGGTGCAATGAGGGCGAGCGAGACAGAGCATTTTTTGTGGGAGTGCGAGCGAGACAGTGTATTATTGTGCAAAGCGGCTACTATGGCCGAGGTAAGCAGATAGCATTCCGAATTGTTTCGATAAAATGTATGGAAAACTAAGAGTGCCTGACATTATGAGTGTAGCAAATTTGGATTTGGTGAGAATCGGATTTCTAAAAGGGAAGTCCGGTGGAAATCGGCACCCTCATGTTTATGTTTATTTGTACAAAAATCGCCACTGCTAGGTTCTCCTTATCATAAAATAATCGTTCCCAATACATGTTAACAACAATAGGTTATTATGTAATCTATACGAATATTACAAAAAGGAAAGTTTGTACGTAGGATGTAGTCTCCAAAAGTAGATAGTGACCCGATTTAAAATTCTTTCACCAGTACTTAGAATGGAACTTTAGGGTGGACATTTGCTAAGGCTAATCCATTTACCAGGCGAACGTAGTCGCGGGTACTGTTAGTTTATAATAAAAATTGCATTAAATACTGTAATCCGTGTGGTGTCGGATTAAGAATAGCGTCACTCCATTACCTCCCGTGGATGTCGTAGAAGGCGACTAAGGAAATACCAGGACCAGGAGACGGGCAGCAGCGTCTTCCTGAGATTCCAACCGCATACTGCGATCGCCAACCCGCCTGCCAAGCGTGGCGATTATGGCAAAACCCCTCATGGTTATGAAAACCATTTGGGCGTCAAATGGCTGATGATGATGATGACTGTAATGCCAAACTCTTCTCTTTTTATATTGTTTAGTGCAGTAAGTAACTGGACAACTATTTGCCTCTCGCCATGGGCGTAGATTTAGTAAATAATAATTGCTCAAAGAGTTTATCAGGCGTAGGCATAATACCACTTTATTCCCACTTTAAATTGAACTTCATCAGCTTCTCATTGGATTTTATTTCAATCTACCTTGAACAAAGTCCAAAACAAATGAAATGTCTGTTTAAAGGTCAACAGCACCACGTGAATAAAGTGGGTGGGCATTACTTGATAATAATCTTCAAACTTACGTCATTTCTGCCACCGCCAGCTTTGCCCATCGCCGCCAAGAAACCGATATCCTTTAAATTCTTCCAATTCAAGTCTTTGCCGCGATCGTAGAAGCCTTTTCTTTCGAACAGCAGCTTCAACAGCGCTATAGGCTGCTGCGTTCCGTAAGTGTCAACTATAGGCATGTTCATATCGTCGATGAAGACAAGCATCCTTTTGCCGACGGGGGGACCGAATACGTCCTTGGTGCGTTTCTCTACGACCGATTCCAGGTTCCTCTGGACGTCCATTGACGAAGTGCGGGAGGAGAAGTTCATTTGTTGTACCAGCTGAAGAGACAGGCGAATGTTTATGTGAAAGCTTTTGTTGATTGGTTTTTTGGGTAAAAGTGTTCGTAAAAAAAGAGGTAATTGGAGGCGCCGGGTATCGATCCCGGTACCTCTCACATGCTAAGCGAGCGCTCTACCATCTGAGCTACGCCCCCGGTGATGGACATGCCGAATTTGGCTAAGACTTTGTGAGACCAGAAAAAGGTGTCGAAAAAAAAATCTAATATCTCATATTAAAAACTAGGAAAGGAAAAGTTACGCAACCAGTTTCATTCAACGCCGCTGTTTGTCTTTGAAAGTGCAAAAAGCCAACGATACGTGCTGTTCCCAGGCGGTCACCCATCCAAGTACTGAACACGCCCGATGTTGCTTAACTTCGGTGATCGGACGAGAACCGGTGTATTCAACATGGTATGAACGTTGGCGATAGCATGAACATAACTTGCGTACAAATAGAGCTCAGATGACGTCACTCCGTCTAAAAATAGATTACCTTGACTACGACTTACATATTTCTCGGGTGGTAGACCCCGCAAGTAGTTAGTAATGATAGCAGTTTTCGATGTGCCTGTATCACCAACCAGCAATACTGGCCTTTCAACCTACAATAATAAGAACATTTTTAGAGTGTATTTTTAGATACAGTGAACTCTGATTGAGATAAAATGGTAACTGAAAGGCAAAGATAGTCGAATATCCAACTTTATTAACTTAATTCCAGAATCACTTACTTGAATTTAAAAAAAAACTTTCGACTAAAAGTGAAGTGATTCAAAATTCAAGTACTTAAGTGATTCCGGAATTAAATTAATAATGTGTAGTGCTTAGGAAAGTCTTAGCTCAAAAATAACCAACCTATTATACGACTTATTTGGACGAAGTATGTCTGTCTGGGACATCCTTGCTTTTTCTATTGTTACAAAAAGTCAATTGTCGTACCATCTCTGTTAATAATAACGTCCACACAACCATCACTTGTACTGGTCTCAAACTAGGATATCCAGTGACATTGTAAACAGACATGGACTTCATGGAAAAACACCCAGGCTGGGGCCATTTGTACAAAGTCCGACGGATCCCAGTGGGAATCGAGTCCACAACCACTGTTGTGGTAGACAAGCGTGATACCTTGAGGCAATCAAATACGTTCTTGGTCGCTACAAATACATAAGATTCTATAAGAATAAGTTACTGAGGCTCTAAAACTACATACCGACTCCATTATTTTGATAAGCCAAGTCAGCCGTAGAGTATCCACAGTGGGGACCAGGATCGATGGGAATTTCGCAGATCTATCATGTTCATACTCTGGTACAAGCCAGGTCCATGCCTCCCATGTCTTCGTATTGAGTTCCAGACAGTAATCGTACAGTGTAGGGAAGCCCATTGGAAAGTGTTCTGTAACATAAAGGAGGCGCTGGTAAAGTTTGATTGTGATAGCACAATAGCCAACGTCCATACCATGTTGAAAACACCGGTTCTCGTCCGATCACCGAAGTTAAGCAACATCGGGCGTGTTCAGTACTTGGATGGGTGACCGCCTGGGAACAGCACGTGTCGTTGGCTTTTTGCCCCGAAAATAAACCCGTAAAATTGAGGTGACGTGACCTTGACAACGAGATCGCTTTGAGTGTGTTATTTGTTCTGATACTAACTTGTGGTAGCTTTTTTCTCGAGAGAATCATCAACGAGCATCATCGGACAAGCTTTCTTTATGTAGTTATCGAAGTCGAAGCGACCATCGTCGATTATTGAGGCACCGAGACTGTTGTACATAGACTGAAAAAAAAAAACAGTACCTGAGTGTTCAGAACTCATAACTTCATAGTAAATTAATTTTCTCACAACAGAATCACTTTGATGATCAGGCAAGGCCATAAAAAACAAAGAAATAAACCCAGACTGAGGCCATTTAGAAAAAATATCAAAGACTTCGAAAATGTTGGTAGCCACGGTGATTTTAATACTATAAATAAACATAAATTGTCATTTCCACGATTTAGACTTGCAAAAGTTAACACATCCTTTATGGGGCACTGTATAAGGTTCTACAACAAAATTCCTCAATATATATTAGAGTTACCTCCAACGCGATTTAAAAAATGTGTTAAGCACATTCTGTGCAAAAAGGCTTACTATAACATCAAGGATTATTTGGAAGACAAAGATGTTTGGCATTAAACAGTAGATTAATATTAATTACAGGACGATTGTGACTAGTGTTCAACACATTCATGACTAATATTTTAAGTTGAAAACTCTGTTAATTAAGTTAAAAAGTGTTTTGAAAAGAATAAATGTGGAGTTTCCTTGTTAGCTTCTTCTCCACATAATCCATTAATTGTGAAACTAACAACTTTGACGTAAACATTCTGTTTTTATAATGAATAAAAATATTTGAATTGAATATCGTACAAATTCAGTACGAATTGAGTACGGCGGCCTCCATTGGGTATCGAACCCATGACCTCTGTTTTTGTAGTCAAGCGTGTTAACCGCTAGAACGACGAGGCAGTCTCCTTGACATTTTATTCTACGATGCTAGGGCTAAATTCAAAGGTACTTGCATTTTTAGAATGTATTATTTGTGGGTATTTGTGGTGTGGTATATGTCGTTCCGAATTATTTGTCAAATAAATCGATACTCACCACCATGAAGACGCACTCCACTTCGGTTTTGTCTATCTCCTCGTTTGTGTCTTCTCTGTCGGGCATAAGACCGCTAATCATGTAACACAGTTGCACCACCTGCAAATAATTGCAACGCCATTGAATTTTGGCACTTGCTGGTAAATATTTAATTTTGTTCATGCAAGGGACAAATTTGCTACTAGGCTCGTAATTAGCTTATATTATGTTTTATGTTTTAGTTGTCGACCTCGTGGCGCAGGGGTAGTGCATCTGCATACCATGCTAGAGGTCCCGGGTTTGAATCCCGGCTGGGGACAAAAAAACCCCAGGTCTTGGATGTTTACATGTTTGTGATGTCGCTGTTTCTGGTCCCCACGACACAGGGTATCCTAGTGTGGGGCCAGAAGCAATGTATGTGCCTGTATGTTAATGTTAAAATGTTAATGTTTATTGTTAATGAAACGATTCACTTGAATTGCAAAAAGAAAGTAATCTACTATAGTTGCCTGTTGGCCTTTTAGATCAGCCCCTATATTACCCGCACCAAATCCTGAGGGATTGCAATCGTCTAACTGTCAAATTAGTATGGAATGGGACAGTTAGACGATTGGAATCGCTCAGGATTTGGTACGCATTATAAGGCCCGTGAGCACGTTTGATAAGGGCCAGTAAAAATTTAATTATTATTATTTGTCTTACCTTTACTTTTAATCTAATTTATCTATTTTATGCTATAATCATGGCCGATGGGGCCGAAAAGTTCTCGAATGGAGACCACATATCGGCAAGCGCAGCGTAGGATGACCAGCCACAAGATGGACAGATGACCTCATCCAAGTTGCAAGAAGACGCTGGATGCAAGCTGCTTCCAACCGGTCTTTTTGGATATCCATGGAGGAGGCCTATGGCCAGCAGTGGACTTCTTGTGGCTGAATGATGATGATGATAATGATTGTATAATGAAATATTGGTTAGTATATTGGTTATTTTAATGCAAGATTTTATAATTTATTTGTTCATTACTTCTTTAGCTCGACTTCTGACTTATGTATTACTATAAATTTTATATTATTTCTTTTCCCCGAGCCCTACACGCCACTGTCTTACCATCGGGTACTGGCATCATAACAGCGCTGAGGTGGTCGCCCACGCCAGCACATGCTGAGTCAGAACCTTTTTACATTGCCGCACCCACAATTCTCTGTTGTTTTATTGTATACGCAACTTTTCTCATGTGTATATTGTTTTTTCTTTCTGCGCATTGTTTTACTGTATTAGTTTTTTTTGTATGCTATATTATGTACATTGTGCTTATCTTTTGTGTCGTTCCTGTACATGTGTGTGTGCAAATGTGAATAATGTTTTTATCTATCTAATTAATGTTAGTAAATTAAGATAGTAATGCATGCGTTTGGCTGCAATATACAATGTGTGGATTCAGTCAGACCGTTATAGTTTTCCGGCCCGTCCGCGCTTAATACAATGCAGATGAATTACGTGTGTGCATTGAATTTTAAGTGGGTCGGTGAAATCACTTCGTAAATCGTAATTTTTTGGATAACGACGATGGGTAGAACGTTGGACTCGGAAGCGAGAGACCCAGGTTCGACTCCCAGTGCGGGCATGTACCTATGACTTTGTTTTCTAAGTTATGTACATTTGTGAAGTTACAGTAGTAATACCACTCGCTAAAGGCGAAGGAAAACAACGTGAGGAAACCTGAGTGTGTTAGCTATTCATATACATCAGCGCTCGAAATCGCCAATCCGCGGTGGGCACGCGTGGTGCTCGAGCCCACACTCTCTCCCCGACAGAAGGCCCGTGTCCTACGGCGAGACGTGTATAGGCCGCTACGCTAATGTTCCAACGTCACCGCTGGCCTCCCGAAGGGATCCGAGCGTCGCAACGATGGCGATCCGTCGGTCTATTCACCAGGTTGAGCGGCGTCTGCGGCACGACAGTCCGGAGCGGCGTCTGCTGCTGCAGGCCAAAGAGGCCGTACACGATGTAGTTGATCGCGCCCGGCACGTAGTGCTCGAACAGCGCGCACAGCTGCTCGCGCTGCTCCGCGTCGCCGCGGCACTGCACCCACCTGCGCCCGGCGACAACGTCGGCACGTGATAATTACGCAACAGGAACGAGGGAAGGGAGAGAGGGAGAGAGAGAGAGAGAGAGAGAAAAACTATGTCCGTAATCGTTTGAGTTGCGTAACTAATAAATAAACAAAAAAAACCCGGCCAATTGCGAGTCGGACTAGCGCACGAAGGGTTCCGTATTATCTATACAGCATTAGACAAAGATTTTGAATTTGAGAACAGCGCCATCTATAGAAACCGATAAGAAGCGTTTAACATTGACATTTAATGACATGACATCGAAGCTGTGAAGGTTACATAGATGGCCGCTAGATGGTGAGCGCTGTCTTTCGACAACGTTTGTTGTGTGGGAGTCCCCCTTAAATATTCTGTAGTAAACTATTTGTTGTTATAGCATAGTATTTTTTTAGGTTGACACGAGCACTAGACGAAATGAAAACTACATTTGCACGGATATTTACTCGGCAACAGAAATTTTCATTTTCAAAAAACGGCAAACAAAGCACGATTGTTGTATGGGAGCCCCACTAAAACATTTATTTTATTCTGTTTTTAGTATTTGTTGCTATAGCGGCAACAGAAATACATCACCTGAGAAGATTTAAACCGCCTTAGCTACGACGGTTCATGAGATACAGCCTGGTGACAGACAGACAGACAGACGGACAGTGAAGTCTTGGTAATAGGGTCCCGTTTGACACACATCGAGTACGGAACCCTGAAAAACTATCAAAAGATTGTTCCTATAAGCATAGAAAGTACGGGAGTAGACTAAGGACTCTACTTGCATGAAGACACTGGATAATTATGTAACATAAATGTGTTTAAACAGAAATCATAAGGATAATATGTTTAAGTCCAAGCATTGACTTTTAAGCAAACAATAGAAAGGACTAAGCCCATCGAAAGTGTTCAGTAATATTTGTGAGAAAAGTATGTAGCGGTGAAGTTTGAGTCTGTGATCGCCAACGTCCATACCATGTTGAATACACCGGTTCTCGTCCGATCACCGAAGTTAAGCAACATCGGGCGTGTTCAGTACTTGGATGGGTGACCGCCTGGGAACAGCACGTGTCGTTGGCTTTTTGCTATTGTTTGTTTTATTTATGGTGGTGGATACCTGGGTGTGGATACTAGAAACAGGCACTACTTACCTGTCCCAATAAGGTTGGTATCCCAAATTCTTAGGATCAACGAAAACCATGCCAGCGCGTGAAACCGTGGCTGGCGAAGCATAGTTCAGATCACCAACCTATTGACAAAGACACAGTTTCAAATGTTGATATTTTTTTGCAGTTCAGAATCAAATATGCGTTTTGCTTGATCTAAAGACATAACTACTGTTTAAAAATGAAGAAAACGACGCAAAGTAACACAAAACAAAGTTTCAGCGTGTAACTTTATATTGATGAAAAAAGGGTGGTACCATTGAGTTAAAGATAAAAAAAAACTTTAAATTCAATGGTTCTACCAATGAGTGTTAAACTTCTTGGTTCTACTCATATATTCCAAAAACTTTTATATGGGACTATGTAAATTGTCAACTGTTTCATACGAATAAACTTCATCTCTTAGGGAAGGCAATTTTCCCTTTATAACTTACTTCGAAAAGAAGCGAACAGTACGGGGCCAGTCGAATGCGCTCCCCGTTGGCCAACGTGAGCAGTTTATTGTCGTCCATCACAGAGTTCATGTTCTCGATCCACAAGGCGTCCACGTCACCGTCGAACAGGGAGTAGCGACGTTCGTTTGGCTCTGCTGGCCTATAGAAAATGTGCAATGAAATGAAACCATTACGTTCGTAATGGTACCTCTGTACCTCCAAATGAAACAATTACGTTCGAAATGGTTTCATTAGGAGGTAAGAAGTTGTTTAATGCCGAGGATCAAAGACTCTACTGAGCATACTTTGAGTACTATTAAATTCGATACAACACAATCACTTGTCTTGGTCCCAAACTAGTATACCCAGTGCTATGTGAACCAGGCATGGACGACAGCAGCATCGAAAAACACCTAGATTGAGGTCATTGGTGTAAATAAACGTAGGCGACGCCCAGCGAGAATCGAACCCAGGGTGTTGATAATTAGATATAGAAAACACAGGCAGTCAAACTATGGCTGTTCTATAGTCTTAAAACTTACCTGTTCATCTCTCTGAAGATCTTGGAGTAGAGACCGTCAGTCCAGTCTCTTGTTACGGGGTCCAAAATACCGTAGAGTTCTATCACCGAGCAAGCCTGTAAAAAGCATTAAATTTAATGGCCTTTTTAAATTAAATTAAAAATCTGAAACGTTTACTTATAGCGTTAATTTGTAGCTTAAGCTGCGCAATGCGGTATGCGGCGCTCGCCCCTTAAGCGGCACGAGTCAAGAGGATCTGAGTAATGGCTACTTTGCTCTACTCAATACACAAATTAATTGCACACGACACGTAGTTACAGTTCCCGCCCTCGCCGAGGCGACATGTTTTCGTTGCATGCGGTTTTAGCAACCCCCTACTACGTAACTGAATGCCGTTTCACGACAATAAATAATTGTTGTCTCTATTCAGAAGTTTACGGACATAGTTACTTTAGGATTGACGACTGTGAGTTTAGTCGGCAGCCCGAGGTTGGTCTGCGCCTTGACCAGGCACATGAGGATGACGGACTTGCCGCCGCCGGTCGGGCCCACCAGCATCGAGCAGTGCCGCGTCATCATCGTCTCGTATAGCTGCACCACTTTGTCCACCTACAGGGGACGAAAGCACACTTGAGGTTAGTTTTGTGGTTGATCAGTTCTTCTGGCAACACTTGGTGCTGCGGAGTTGATGAAAGTTCAAGTTTGAAGATAAGATAAGAATATTCTTTATTTTACACTAGAGCACATGACATAAAAATTTTAAAAATAGACAGTACCATTGGCGGCCTTATTGCTAAAAGCAATTTCTTCCAGACAACCCTATGACGGAAAAAACAAAAACCAAAGCTCAGTAGTTCAGAAGTTACAGCCAGTACGTGAAATTAGAATCGACGACCGTCAACGTCCATACCATGTTGAATACACCGGTTCTCGTCCGATCACCGAAGTTAAGCAACATTGGGCGTGTTCAGTACTTGGATGGGTGACCGCCTGGGAACAGCACGTGTCGTTGACTTTTTGCTTTAAATACGATAACTATGAAATTATAGTGCGTTCTTTTATGTATTTATTTAATTTTTGGAAGATAATAGGGGTTAAAGTATGAAATTGCCGTTTTATTGCAATAGGTTCTTTGAATTGACATAGAATCTTCATGGTTTGAGGTTTTCGAATGAAACTTTTTTCAAATGGTTTCTATGATGTTCTTTTTTTAAAAAATGTGAAAAAAAAAAATCAAAATCAATTTTTTTTATTCAAAGTAGCACAGAAACTGCGACTTAATGAACGTTAAGCAACATTGGGCGTGTTCAGTACTTGGATGGGTGACCGCCTGGGAACAGCACGTGTCGTTGACTTTTTGCTTTAAATACGATAACTATGAAATTATAGTGCGTTCTTTTATGTATTTATTTAATTTTTGGAAGATAATAGGGGTTAAAGTATGAAATTGCCGTTTTATTGCAATAGGTTCTTTGAATTGACATAGAATCTTCATGGTTTGAGGTTTTCGAATGAAACTTTTTTCAAATGGTTTCTATGATGTTCTTTTTTTAAAAAATGTGAAAAAAAAATCAAAATCAATTTTTTTTATTCAAAGTAGCACAGAAACTGCGACTTAATGAACGTTACAAGTTAAACTAGGTTTCCATTTCAAAATCTAGATCATTTTGGAGAAAAATGGACAAAAAAACTCCAAACTTAGTCTTTTCAAGTCCTTAATTTACAGGATTTATATAAATGCATTGAACTGGCTTTAATTCCAGACATCATTGTCATCTAAATAATCTTTAATGTTATAGTAGCTTTTTTGGCACAAAGTGCGCTTCACACATTTTTTGAACCGCGTTTCTGGCCAGCTTATTATATCCTCAGGGATCTTATTGTAGAAACGTATACAATGCCCCATAAAGGATGTATTAACCTTTGCCAGCCAAAAAACATGAAACATTTGAATATCGACTTTCAATTGTTTTTGTTATTCAATTTAGACAAGAAAGATGGATACTGCGAAAATTCGAGTGATTATGAGGCACCCATTTTTCGTATTTTTTTATTTTATTGATTTGACGCAAGTGAGTCAATATTGTGGGTAAGGTAACGTTAAACCATGCCGCTAATTCCTGGGTAGTTTGACTAGGGTCGGCTTCCACTATCTCTCTTAATTCATCGTTATTCACCTGTGTGGGCGGTCTTCCTCGTGGCTCGTTCTTTAAGTCAAAATTTCCATCACGAAAGTATTTAAACCAAAATCGCACGGTGCGTTCATTAGTAGACCCCTCTCCAAACGCAGCATTGATATTGCGGGCTGTTTCTGCCGCGTTAGTTCCGCGTCGGAACTCGTATTCAAAAATCACTCGAATTTTCGCAGTATCCATCTTTGTTGTCTAAATGCAATAACAAAAACAATTGAAAGTCGATATTCAAATGTTTCCCATTTCTTAAAAAAAGAACATTATAGAAACCATTTGAAAAAAGTCTCATTCGAAAACCTCAAACCATGAAGATTCTATGTCAATTCAAAGAACCTATTGCAATAAAACGGCAATTTCATACTTTAACCCCTATTATTAACACAGCGTTCGATCTTGCTATCGCCAACGTTCATACCATGTTGAATACACCGGTTCTCGTCCGATCACCGAAGTTAAGCAACATCGGGCGTGTTCAGTACTTGGATGGGTGACCGCCTGGGAACAGCACATATCGTTGGCTTTTTGCTTCAAATACGATTAATCCGAAGATTTATTACTATCCAAGTTATTTTATTTTGTCTATCTGGTTACAAAGACAACCCTATTATAAAAAAGGCCCGTATGTTGATTTTTGGACAATATCGGACACAGCATTTGATCATGCTATCGCCGACGTTCATACCATGTTCAAAAGACCGGTTTTCGTCGGATCACCGAAGTCAAGCACCATCGGACGTATTCAGTGCTTGAACAGCACGCTGCTTGCGTTACTATTTTTTATATAGTTACGCAAGCAGCGTATCTCATTCTCACCTGATGATCCAGCACGATATATTTGTCCTTCTCAAGCACATCTGTGACGGTGTCGTTGAAGTCCGGGTAGCCAACGCGAGGGCACTCCAATCCCGGGAATAGATCCTTGATTTGTCCCAGGAAGAGAGGTACGTCCTCAAACACAAACTTGGGGTGGTTCATGTCCCTGCAAGATTGTACTTTAGATTAGGTGAATGAGATGAGCATCAAACAAGACGACAAAGGAATAAGGAGACCGCTGATTAGGGGCTAACAACATCGGAAAGAGAGAAAGAGACTAAAGAATAGAAGAAAAAGAAGGACTAAAGAATATTAGAATACAAGGAAAGAGAACGAGGAAGTAAATTTCTGAGAACAGACCAAGTGACCGTGGTGAGAGTTCGTAGTAGGTTTCCTTCAATGAACACCACTAAGGCGGCAGAGGTGCCTGACACTTATATCGGGCTAGCGAAGTAGGTGAGCCTGTACTTACCTGAGCGCTCTCAGCATGACCATAATCAGTTGGCCTGCCATATCCAGCACTGCGGTGACCGCGCGTGAGACCATGTCGTAGTGGAACTGTTTCGACAGCTTCTCACGCGCACTCTGTTTAGCACAGTTACCTGAGCGCCCTCATCATGACCACAATCTCGCTGAGGCCGGGCGAGTCCCGCCGCAGCTTGCCCGCCATACGCAGCACGGCGGTGAGCGCTCGCAGGCCCCAGTCGTAGTGCGACTGCTTCGACAGCTGCTCACGCGCTACTTTGTACAGGACAGTCATCTTCTTGGCTAACACCTGCGAAACAATTGTTTTTATTCATTTTGAAACGACACAACAACGGCTGTCCTAGATAATATTAGGGGTTAAAGTATGAAATTGCCGTTTTATTGCAATAGGTTCTTTGAATTGACATAGAATCTTCATGGTTTGAGGTTTTCGAATGAAACTTTTTTCAAATGGTTTCTATGATGTTCTTTTTTTAAAAAAATGTGAAACATTTGAATATCGACTTTCAATTGTTTTTGTTATTCAATTTAGACAAGAAAGATGGATACTGCGAAAATTCGAGTGATTATGAGGCACCCATTTTTCGTATTTTTTTATTTTATTGATTTGACGCAAGTGAGTCAATATTGTGGGTAAGGTAACGTTAAACCATGCCGCTAATTCCTGGGTAGTTTGACTAGGGTCGGCTTCCACTATCTCTCTTAATTCATCGTTATTCACCTGTGTGGGCGGTCTTCCTCGTGGCTCGTTCTTTAAGTCAAAATTTCCATCACGAAAGTATTTAAACCAAAATCGCACGGTGCGTTCATTAGTAGACCCCTCTCCAAACGCAGCATTGATATTGCGGGCTGTTTCTGCCGCGTTAGTTCCGCGTCGGAACTCGTATTCAAAAATCACTCGAATTTTCGCAGTATCCATCTTTCTTGTCTAAATTGAATAACAAAAACAATTGAAAGTCGATATTCAAATGTTTCACATTTTTTAAAAAAAGAACATCATAGAAACCATTTGAAAAAAGTTTCATTCGAAAACCTCAAACCATGAAGATTCTATGTCAATTCAAAGAACCTATTGCAATAAAACGGCAATTTCATACTTTAACCCCTATTATTATTATAGAATACAATATTAGATTACGGTGCAGCCAGGATTCGCCACTTCTAGGCATGCACAGCAGTGCATACGAATACATAATAATATTACACAAAAATTACAAAAAATAACATTTGTTTTGATAATATTTATTTTTCCTTTGGTTTTTATTGTTGTAGAGTGTTTAAGTTATAATTAATTGACATTATGACATTTGACATTTGACATCTTGTATACTGTAACTCTAATAAGTTTTATCAGAAAATTATTGACTAAAAGAGATACAAAAATTAACATTACAAAAATAAAATTTGTCTAAATTATGTTATTTACATTCTAGATAATTAAATAAAATTTTAATTCATGTATTAAAATTCATTTAAATAAAATTCATTGATTTATAGTTAACTAAATTACCTTTACCTACAATAACCATAATTAAAATAAATAATTTTAAATTCCCAACAATTGGCTCGTTCACGTCTATTGCTTTTGCATGAAGACTCGCAGTTCAATAGTGTGATATATTGGCGTTGATATTGCTCTGTTTTAGATAATGGAAAACTTGCACTAAAATGTTTCTATTATGACCTTGAAAAAACAATTAAAAATTATTGTTGTAGTGGTCCGATCGGGTCATTTAGAATTCTACAGATTACAAGATGAATAAACATGGTAATTTTTTTTCAGTGGGACTAATACATTATATATAATTTCACGCCCTAGCGTAGCGCAATATTTTTTTTTGGGAAAAATAGTTCCTTAATTTATAACACCTGTTATAAGGCCGCTATACCTACGTGACGTCAATGAAGACTCGTGGACATAGTGGCGCAATACCACCGGTGCCCTCAATTGGAAAAAACACAGGATATGCATTTTTTCAAGCGCGGACTTTCGATACTCGCGCTCCTAGCATCGGACGCATTCCAAATTTAAATATTAATAATTTTAAGTATTTCTTATATGTAAAAATCGCATTATAGTAAAACTGCACGACCCTTTGACTTTCTTTCATCTCCACGGTAGCCACCCACTATAATTGGCGCAGTCACGGAGTTGTAGAGTCAGTTCGCGTACCATTTCTTCGAGTCCTGCGGCTGATCGTCGATCGACGACTAATCTACAACACAGAACCTACAGGGCTGGCTATTGGAAGTGAAAAGGACCCGACGCTATCCAGAAATCGATCGCAAAAGGCTCCAGTCGAGGAAACATGCTGATAATTTCGTAAGTACACTATACTCTATTGGTTGCAATTTTCCTATCAAGTTTCCCACTTTCTGTCCCATAATTTTTTCAACATTTCTCACCCGATTTCACGACTCAGGGATAATTCCCTCGGCGACATTTCTAATAGAAGACGTATTCTTCGCATCGAGCAAAGAGACGCCCATAGAAATTTAGAACCAATTGTGGAGGACCCAATAGTTAATATGTCAAACGTAGATTTAGATACGATTCATAAAGCACTGCGTAATGTGCCTGAATTTGATGGAAATCCAAATGTATTAATTAGATTTCTTAGATTATGCGATGAGTTAGTTCTAACTTATGTAAAGCCTGCTCCTGGGCACGAGTTACTTAACCTGTCGCTATTAAATGGCATTTTAAATAAAATCACGGGCTTTGCTGGCCGCACGTTAGCCACCAATAGCACCCCAACAACTTGGGAAGGTATCAGAAATACTTTGGTTAATAATTTCAGTGACCACAGAGACGAGTCTGCCCTGTACACGGACCTCTCTATGTTAAGTCAAGGCTCAGATACACCACAAGTTTTCTATGAACGGGTACAAAACCTCCTAAGCACTGTCATGACGTATGTCGAGTTGCACGATAGCGTAGCTACCACAGTCGATGCTAAGCGTTCATTATATAAAAAATTGTCTCTTCAGTCATACCTCAGAGGTCTGAATGAACCACTGGGATCACGTATAAGATGTATGCGACCGAACACCTTGGAGGATGCTCTCCAATTTGCAAAAGAAGAGTTGAACATTCTTTACTTGCAAAGTAAACATAGATCATCGACATTCAAAAGTGTGACACCATCCGCTTCATTCCCGGTGAGACCACAAATCACACCATGCACGGCACCTACCATCCGAGGACAAATGCCTCAATATCCGCCATTTTCACACAACTTAATGCCGCAAAAATTTATTCCTAATCAGTTTGCACCAACGGCGGCGAATCATCCTAATAATCCAGGGCCGTCACGTACACAGCAAATTTTTAGGGCCATTCCTAGGTCCAACATGTCTACTGGCTTTAAAATCCCACCCAGGCAGCAATTTGTTCGGCAAAATAACCATCTAGACCAACCCATGAGTGGTATAAGCCACCCTGTGGCCCGAACTCTGCCACCAACTAGGCCCGATTGGCAAACCCATGGAAACACACATGCAAATTATAGACCCCGCGAAATGCATGTGAACGAAATTTACAACCCCTATGATGAGTCAATCGTTTACAACTACGACCCATCAGTTTCCGAACATTACATTCAGTACGAACACCCCTCTCAGGACATGTTCTACTATATTCAAGCCGACCACTCAGTTACCGACGTGAACCAGGATAATGAATCAAATTTTCCCTTGGTGACGGAGAACAATGCCCCCGAATAGAGTTGAACACTCAAAATAAGCGGCAATTGCCCTATATTCAAATTGAGTACCCGCCCCTTAAGTTACTTCTGGACACAGGCGCAAATCAATCCTTTATAAGTCCCGAAGCAGTGACCAAGTACTATCCCGACGCAAATCTCGATTATGACCCATTTATTGTCACAAACATACACGCATCCACCATGAATCACCATTCAGTTACGATTCCCTGTTTCAGCGAGTTTCAAGACACAAATTCAATAACACTATTCGTGTACAAATTCCATGAGTACTTTGATGGTCTTATCGGCTGTGATTTACTTGAACAATGGCAAGCGAATATCAACTTAGGGAACAGATTATTCAGTACTCAGTTCGCAGACAACCCGATTCAGATGTATGTGTCAGGAGATGCCAATTTACTCGAGGAAAATATCCCAGCACAATCGTCAAAACTAGTAAAAGTTCCGACCACCATTTCCAACGGTGAAATTCTCATAGAAGAACAGTTGATATGCGATTGTAACATCCAAGAGTGTATTTCCACCTCAAAAAATAACTTTGCCTACGTAGAGATTCTCAATCCCACTCAGAACGACATAGTTCTAACTTTATCGAAACCCGTACAGGCACAGCTGTTTAATGAGCAGACTCTGCAGTTTTCAAGTGTCAATGCCCGAACACACGACGTCGTATCGCGTTTGCGAACTCAACATTTAAACGATGAGGAAAAATGTAACTTGATAAACCTATGCAGCGAATATTCCGATGTGTTTTACGTAGAAGGCGAACCACTTACATTCACGAATCAAATTAAACATTCGATTAATACAACTGATGAAGCCCCGGTTTTCAGTAAAACCTATAGGTACCCACATGCACACAGAGAGGAAGTTCAGAATCAAATACAAAGTATGTTACGACAAGGAATTATAAGACCATCAACTTCCGCCTGGAGTGCCCCCATTTGGGTCGTTCCAAAAAAATCTGACGCATCCGGAAAGGTAAAGTGGAGACTAGTCGTTGATTTTCGAAAACTCAACGATAAAACCGTCGATGACAAATATCCAATCCCAAACATCGTTGACATTTTGGACAAGCTAGGAAGGTGCCAGTATTTCACCACCTTAGATCTGGCAAGTGGTTTTTATCAAGTAGAAATGGATCCTAAAGATATTCATAAGACTGGATTTAACGTAGAGCGTGGACATTACGAATTTCTTCGCATGCCCATGGGGTTGAAAAATTCACCATCAACGTTCCAAAGAGTTATGGACAACGTCCTACAGGGTGTTGAAAACTGTATTGTATACCTGGACGACATTCTAGTATTTTCCACATCGCTCCAGGACCATATCATCAATTTAAAAAAGGTTTTCGAAAAACTTCGCGAAACAAATTTCAAAATTCAGATGGATAAGTCAGAGTTTTTGAAACGCGAGACCCCTTACTTAGGTCACATTATTACTCCGGAAGGTGTAAAACCCAACCCAGACAAAATTGATGCGATACTAAAATACCCTATTCCGAGAACTACGAAACAAATTAAAGGTTTCCTAGGCCTTCTCGGTTACTATCGCCGTTTTATACCGGATTTTGCCAAAATTACAAAACCCCTAACAACTTGTTTAAAAAAAGGCTCCAAAATTGACTTAAATTCCGATTACATGAATTGCTTCGAACACTGCAAAACTCTTTTGACCAACGATCCCATCTTAGTATACCCAGATTTTACAGCAGAATTTACTCTCACAACAGACGCATCTAATTTTGCTCTCGGCGCAGTTTTATCGCAAGGCCATGCAAATTCAGACCGACCTATAGCTTACGCATCGAGGACTCTCAATGACAGCGAGGTGAATTATTCAACCACCGAAAAAGAGTTGCTAGCTATAGTTTGGGCGACTAAATATTTTAGACCTTACCTTTTTGGTCGCAGGTTTAAAATTATTACCGATCATAAGCCCTTGCAATGGCTCATGAACCTAAAAGAGCCCAATTCACGGCTTACTCGATGGAGGCTAAAATTAGCTGAGTATAACTATACCATCACCTACAAAAAAGGTTTATCTAACACAAACGCAGACGCTTTATCCCGTATCGAGATACACAACGAGCAAACATCCTTGATAGTTAAT
Organism: Yponomeuta malinellus; assembly: GCA_947308005.1. NCBI lineage: Eukaryota > Metazoa > Arthropoda > Insecta > Lepidoptera > Yponomeutidae > Yponomeuta > Yponomeuta malinellus. The sequence continues at coordinate 5,101,281 of OX371013.1, forward strand.
TCTTCAGACATTAATTCAAGCACATCATCTACTATCACGGCTCATGAAGAAGACCAATGTTCTATTTCGTCAGAGGCTACATTGACTGCTCACACTAGCGCTGAAGATCCTGTACTAGAAATCCCAATAAGTACTGCCCCTTTGAATAAATTTAAAAAACAGCTCGTCCTAAATGTAGTAAACCGCCCGCCCAGAACTAGACCAACAATCACAAAACCCTTTGAAGGACACATTAGGACTTCCATTGACATTTTTGAACAAAGACTGGAAGAAATGTTGATTGAAGCCATAAAAAATCATATAGATCCCAAATCACGCACGGCTCTTTTGATCAGCCCAGAAAAAAAGATTTACACTATTGTGCCTATTATTCAGCGAATTTTCAGCAGCTCATCTATGAGCATAGTTCTAGTCAAACAGGAACTGGAAAACGTTGCTTCCCCCGTAGAACAGCAATCTATAATAAAAAAATACCATGAAGGAAAAACTAATCAAGGTGGCATCAATGAAACATTGATGTCATTATCACAACGTTACTTTTGGCCAAAAATGCGCGAGTCAATCACAAAATACCTAAGTGAATGCAACACGTGTAGCTCCGCAAAATACGATCGAAACCCATTGCAACCGGAATTCAATATTGTGCCTCCTTCTTCGAGACCGTTTGAAGTAGCACACGCCGATGTACTGACCATCGAGCAAGATAAATATCTAACTATCGTAGATAGCTTTTCTAAATTTGCACAGGCATTTCACATAACTGACTGTACCGGCCCTAGTATCGTTAAGTCGCTTTTGAAATTTGCCACCCATCACGGCTTTCCTTTGATGCTAATTACAGACCAAGGAACAGAATTCGTCAACCAAGTAGTTCGCGAATTTTTGCGATTGCATAACGTAGAACACAGAACTACCATGGCCCATGCTCCTAATCAAAACGGAATGATAGAGCGTTTCCATTCTACACTCATAGAACACCTACGTTTGTTGCGATTAAAACACAAAAATTAATCTGCCAAAAATCTAATACCTTATGCACTCATTGCTTATAACAGTTCCGTTCACAGTTTCACAAAATGCAGGCCTTTCGAGGTCATATCAGGCCACTTTGACCCCCGAGACCCGATAAATTTAAACCTTTCTGAGAGGCTAATGCAACAATTTGTAAATGACCATCGTGAAAGAATGGAAACAGTTTACCGCCTAATACATGATACGTCGCTCACTGATCGCGAGAAAATCACGAATCGAGTAAATCATTCTCGGGAACCGGAAATAGAGTACGAACCAAACCAAGAGGTATTTATTCGAAACCCGGCGGCAGCACGCCAAAAGCTTGCCCCCCGCTTTAAACCTGATAAAGTGACTAGTAATTTACCTATTCACATATACACTGCAAAAAATCGCGGCCCGGTAGCCAAAGTACGACTAAAACGGCCACTAAAAGAAAGAACCGTTCCATTGTTACAGGCTCCTAATACTGACTGCGGCTCACGCTCAAGAGATACGCCTCGACAATCTCAGTAATGGTCCCGGTCTACTAGCCTTCAAATTAGGTACAGCAAAAATAATTTCCCATCACCATACTTTCCTCCAAGAAATTGACACAGAGACCATAAAAAATAACATAATAAATTTGAAATCACAGCTATCCGATATTGCGTACACCATCAATGATAACTCTCCATTCTTCAAGTACCAAATTAAGCATATCTATGCAAAACTCGATAATGCGCTAACTCAAATTGAGACGTTTTTGCCGGCGCGTGTTAAAAGAGGGTTGTTTAATGCCTTAGGCACAATTATCAAGGATATAACAGGCAATCTCGATCATGACGACGCTATTAGATTTGAAAGTGCGATCCAAGTCTTGAACAAAAACGAAAAAAGTATTTCTGACACCTTAACCAAACACATTACGTTATACAAGGAAATTACTATTCAACAGGCCCAAATATTTAGCGATCTTAAAACAAATCAAGAAAGGCTACAGAAAGCTCTTTCTTCCGTGATTAATTCCACGGCAAATGATAACGAGCGAAATGCAAAATATGCAAGTCTTGTTCATTTTTTCGTTATATTCAGCGAAAAGGTACAAGACTTAATGGATGAAATAGATAGACTTGAGAATATTTTGGCGTTCAGTCGCACTAGATCCATGCACCACTCGGTACTCTCATTAAATCAGCTACAAAATCTTATTACGATGTTAAAAAAAAATTACCAGCCTGAAGAAATTATTAATTTAGATATTAGGTACTATTATGACATAATTAGTCTAGGTACCTATTTTGCAGACAAGAGAGTCGTCATTGTATTGAAATTTCCAATAATTTCCATAAAACCATTTAACCTTTATAGATTATGTCCAACTCCCAATAAAAACAATGGTATCATCCTTCCATCCTATCCATTTATGGCATCCAATTCACACGAGTACGTGTACATAGAGGCAGAATGCCCGAAGGTCGACACATTATACATTTGCGAACAGAAAGTCGGCCACCGGCCACCAGCAACGCGACTGCATACATCGATTAATATATTTACAGGAGATAGATGAAACGTGCCAACCCACGCCTATCTCTCTGTCCAAGGAAGCTCTGACAGAGCTGGATAGCCAGAACTACATCTTATCTTTTCCGAAGCCTACTAAAGTCCAACTTATATGCAGCCAAGAACAGCATCAACTACTGGAAGGAAGTTATCTCGCCCGCATCCCACACAACTGCAGAATCAAAGCTCCGGAATTCACCATAGTAAACATCGAAGATAAGATACGAGGACTACCAATTGAATTGATGAATATTCCATGGCCAAAGAAGAACGTAATGCATCCGGGGATAAAGTTTAACCTGACTACAATCGAACTTGCAAAATTGCATAACATCCAATTGCAGTTAGCGACTGAAGTTCCGATTACAGTGGAAACAATAGACACCTCCATTTATCATACGACAATTCCACTCTACGTCATCGCACTAATAGGTGCGCTTGCACTGGTTGCAACCTACATTATACGCCGCCGAAAGGCATACAATATCAACAAGAAATGCGAATCATCGACGCAAGCCGATATCCCGTTAACCGTCATGAACTCGGCACAGGACAAACGAGCCGCAACATTTGCACTAGACATCGGCAAATAGTCGCTCATCTTGGGGAGGGAGATGTTATAAGGCCGCTATACCTACGTGACGTCAATGAAGACTCGTGGACATAGTGGCGCAATACCACCGGTGCCCTCAATTGGAAAAAACACAGGATATGCATTTTTTCAAGCGCGGACTTTCGATACTCGCGCTCCTAGCATCGGACGCATTCCAAATTTAAATATTAATAATTTTAAGTATTTCTTATATGTAAAAATCGCATTATAGTAAAACTGCACGACCCTTTGACTTTCTTTCATCTCCACGGTAGCCACCCACTATAATTCACCATTACACGTATTTTTTTTGTGGAAATAAATTTTAATTTCATTTCAAAATATAACCTGCCGAAAATTCTATATTGAGGCCATGATAAAAGACAAACAAACGTGTTAATATTTTTTTCTCCATTTTCATGATATAACCTGTCGAAAAGTCACTTCGTTACGTGGTATAAAAACGCGCCACACAGATCGGGCACCTACTATGACGTCACAACCTGCACGTAACGCCTTATAATGTATGAAGCGTTTATCAATATTTGAGTTCATTTTATCATATTATGTTCATATTTGATCGTCACATTTCATTTTACAAGTAAACGTGGCACAGTTTTTTGTATGGATATGGAATTCTTACTTCAGAACTCGATAAAACTTTATGCTACGTTTATTTGTACGGCTTCGTACGGCGTTATTTGTGAAAATACGATTCCTGCTTTCTAATACAGTTTAAATAGTCCGTCGCAAAGGGAAAGACCAACTTCAACTGCATTTGAAGAGTGTTTTAATGAATCGTGTCTTTATAAATATCACTGGTAGAGTTTATGTGAGGCTAGACACTTTATTACTATGATATAAGTATTTACCTTGGCAGTAAGGAATCCATCAGAGAACAAGGAGATCATGCAAATCATCTCCAAGTCGGGCAGAATGCAGACCACAGGCCTGAATAACGCCTTGACGGACTCCGGTAACTCCGTGCGGCCCGCGTAGCCGGGGTTCATCGTGATGAATATGCCCACTTTACTGTCCATCGCGATCTCCTGCCCTTCAAACTGAGAAAAAATTAACAAGTGAACTAGTGAATTACGACGAGACACAGAAACAGACCAGCTACGTTAAGTAAGTTAAAAGGTGCAAATGCTTTTTATCTATACAATAAGATAATCCTCGTGTTAACGAGGAAGGCCATAGACAAAATAAAATATTAAAGGATAAAATATTTTCAATCAATCAAAACAATCTTTAGATTGTGTTAGAAGGAAAGGAGCTAGAAAATTAGCCATTACTATGCATCTAAACGACAGATACCCACGTAAACCTACCTATGGCAAAAAGCGGGAAGGAAAAGATCATAGAAGCCTGTCGTAGAAAATGGCGACGCGTATATGGTTGGGTAAGACACTTACAGTGAATCGCTTGAGCTTCATCAGCAGGGCGCTCCTAATACACTGCAACTGCGATGAAATGACGGACAGCACCGATATGTCGATGCGGTTGAACTCGTCGAAGCACCCCCAGGCGCCGCACTGGCACAGCCCCGCCAGGATCTGCCCCACCGCGCGGAAGTCCATCCCCTCGCCGCAGTTGGTCACCACGCAGAGCAGGCCGAGGGCTTTCGCCAGGTCTTTGGTGGTCTCGGTTTTGCCGGTGCCGGCTGGGCCTGCGGGGGGTGGACTCGACCGAGTGATGTCATCGACCCAACGCTGTCGACGTGGATCGCTGGTCGCCTTATTCACCATCCGTCTCGCCGCCTGACCACAAGTACTTCCCTATCTTAAGATTGACAGGGGATCGAGGGGGTTGGCGAAAAAGGCTGAGGAGGGCTGGATAAATGATTAACACTTTGAAGGCTTATCCATACCATACAAACGTTAGCCTTGTAATATTATTCGATAACGAAAACCACCCCTCTATAATATTCCAAGCTAGAAATATTAGATGCTTAGCTTCCATTCATTTAGTTTTCCTAAGATAACTTATGGTTGCTGTCATAAGAAAATATCGCCAAATACTATGATATGGTGCCACTTGATGAGGTTCTATGGCATGGTGAGAAAGTAGCTCGCATTGACGAACAAACCCCCGCTTTCTCGCTTTTTCGGGAAGGTAAGAGAAATTTGGGGATATTCCATCAATGTCACCGATGGCCAATGTCCGTAGCGATAGCGCCTTTTCCTTGGTCCAATGCTGGACATGGACCTCCCCAAGGCACCCCACTTCTTTCTGTCCTCGGTCATCCTCATCCAGCCACTGCCAGCAATCTGCCGCACATCGTCTGTCCAGCGAGCTGGTGGGCCTCCTACGCTACGTATGCCAGTTCGTGGTCTCCACCCAATAACCTTTGCACCCCATCGGCCATCGGTTCTTTGACCTGTGTGACCAGTCCACTGCCACTTCAGTGGCAGTTGCTAAACTTATAGGCTACGTCAGTCACTTTAGTTCTTTGGTAAACTGTCTCACTTCTTTGGTATAGTACAGCTAAAATCAGAGGCATAATTATGCGCACGAAATCCTGGACGTTTGCGATAACAATTGGACGGGAATTTGACAGAAAACTACCAGCTTATCACTAACACATTAAATTTACACACATAGATACAGAGAGCCAACAAATAGTTTTCACTGATAATTTTGGGCATTAGCACAAAGAGAGATAACACACAAAACACCTGAGTCAGTAACCACAACGACAAAAAATTAAAGAAGGAGAATAACACACTGGTAAATAAGTTTTGTCGGTAATGAAGCCTATACAGAGTGACCAAACTTAGAAATTATTACTTTGCGAATGACGGAAATGCAATCGGTGATGTGTTCGTTTTCGATGCAAAGATCGTTGAAAGATTGTATAGCTCTAATGAAGTAAGAATTTTGTACAAAGTCGTTAGACGATTGGTATCGCTCAGGCTTTGGTGCGCGTAATATAGAAGCAGACCTGCCGGAGCTCCACCGAGTTGCATGGTGAGCGCCTGTGTGATGGTGAGGTAGATGCGGTCGGTGAGCGGCGTGATGACGAGCCGCCCGTTCAGGCCCATGTACTCGTAGCCGTACTCGAATAAGCCTGAAATTCATTTACGGTTACCTACAGTTCCGTTACTGATGATCCGTCACGTTTGATTTCAACGACAAAAATATATTGCATTTAATTCACAATATTTCTTCGACTACAAATGTGTTGTTTGTGTCAATGTAAATATAAATGTAAAATAGATAAACAATGTGATTTAAACTTTTAAACGGTTGAGTTTTACGAATGTTTTGAAAGCTTAAGCCTTCAGTTCACGGCCATAGGTACTAAAAATCACTATTAACATGTTTGAGAAATTGTACTGACATTTTTTGCAAATTTGATCTGTAAAAAATGATATGATTTTTTTCCTCCGTGTCGCTAGTGTTACTCCCTGCACCCCCTTAACTACAAATGCTATGTCAAAAGTCCCCTTTAATCCGACTTGTGCGTTGTTTTTATCGAAAGTCTGAGGTCTATGGGTCTTATTTATAAAAACACGATTCCTTAAAACGCCCATTAAAATAATCTGTGGTGGAGATTTTACAAGGAAAAGTGGTAACGACAGATTAAATAAACTGCCTTTTAGGAGTGCTTTAGGAGAATCGTGTTTTTATAAATAAGGTCGTATATCTCTGAAACTGTGAGAGCTACACTGAGATAAGTTTTTAATGAAATTTTTCTTTACGTAGGCCTAGGCTTACATGAGCAGCCTATATACGTCCCACCATAGATATCTGAAGATGTCTATGCGTCCCACTATAGGGCACAGGCCTTCTCTCAAGGAGAGAGTATGGGCTTAATCACCACGCGTGCCCACCGCAGATTGGCAATTTAAAGCGCTGAGGTATGTGAACACCTCAGACACTCAGGTTTCCTCACGATGTTTTCCTTTACAGTTAGCGAGTGGTATTGCTACTATAACTTCACAAATGTACACAACTTAGAAAACAAAGTCATAGGTAACTCAGAAAATTATGAACGAATATTAGCTTCTAATGAGGCGCTATTTTTCAATGCGGGATTGATTTTAGTTAGTAGAGCAGAAAACACCACGCTTTGTAAAAAAAAAGACAATCGTCTGTGAAGACGCGAAAGCAATAAAGGTGGATTTTACCATAATTTTCTTATCAAAAACAAGTTGGGCGTTTTTTCTTTTCGTCGATCTTTCTGAATCCTCTCCATGTCCCTAGGCCACATTCCTCAGATTAGATAAGAACTCTTCATTGCACAAAATAAATAATAAAATTTCCTAAATGTCTAAGTTACATAGAACACAACTGGCGGTCTTACAGCTAAAAGCGATATTTTCCAGACAACCTTAGGACGGAGAGGACCGAAAGAAAAGTTGAAAGAAAGGCCAGATGATCACCGGTGCACTGCCGTATCCACTAGTTGTCGCCCTTCTTGAGCCAGTAGAACCGCAGCTGGCTCTCCTACTCGCATGGCGGTCTTACAGACAACCTCAGGATGGAGAGGACTAATAGAAAAGTCGAAAGAAAGGCCAAATTATCACCGGTGCACTGGCGTATCCACAAGTTGTCGTCCTTTTTGAGCCAGTAGAACCGCAGCTGGCTCTCCCACTCGAACTCGGCCGCCTCCGTGACGTTGTCACGCACAAAGCTCTCGATGATGTCACGCGCGTGGACGTCTATCGTGGCTATAGTGCGGAACTTGAGGCGGTCGTTCGAGGACAGGTCTGAAAGTTACAAATCATAATAATTTCCACACAACACGATCACTTGTCCTGGGGGGGGGAAGAGGTCGGCCTACTCTTATTTTTCTTGTATTAACACAAGTTAAATAAGAAATGATTGTCGCCTTGTGTAGTATAAGAACTGATGTCACGGCGTTTAAGGCTGCTATTCCGTGGAACATGCTGTCTCGCTCGCACAATTTAATATTTTTTAATATTGTAATAATATGAGTTATGAGTAAGCTTTTGACAAAATGTGGTCTGAGGGTTTGATATATAATTAAATTACGGACGTTTTAAATATATTTTTGTTTGCCTATACGTAGTTTTCAATAAAGAAAAGTTGTTTCCAAAATTATTAATTTTGTAATAAAATTTTCTCAACCAAAAACTTAGTACAGTATAAGAAAAATATGCCTTGGATGGTTCACAATTTAATTATCCATCAAACCTTCAGACAACATTCATTAAAAGTATACTCATTTTATTGCAATATAAAAAAATGTTAAATTGTGCGAGCGAGAAAGCATGCTCCACGTAAGAGGTCTTAAGCAGAACTTCTCTTATTTTTACATTTAGGGCAGTTTCCGCGCTCACCTTGCCTCACTTTTACATTTAGGGCAGTTTCCGCGCTCACCTTGCCTCACTTTTACATTTAGGGCAGTTTCCGCGCTCACCTTGCCTCACTTTTACATTTAGGGCAGTTTCCGCGCTCACCTTGCCTCACTTTTACATTTAGGGCAGTTTCCGCGCTCACCTTGCCTCACTTTTACATTTAGGGCAGTTTCCGCGCTCACCTTGCCTCACTTTTACATTTAGGGCAGTTTCCGCGCTCACCTTGCCTCACTTTTACATTTAGGGCAGTTTCCGCGCTCACCTTGCCTCACTTTTACATTTAGGGCAGTTTCCGCGCTCACCTTGCCTCACTTTTACATTTAGGGCAGTTTCCGCGCTCACCTTACCTCACTTTTACATTTAGGGCAGTTTCCGCGCTCACCTTGCCTCACTTTTACATTTAGGGCAGTTTCCACGCTCACCTTGCCTCACTTTTACATTTAGAGTAGTTTCCGCGCTCGCCTTGCCTCAACTTTACATTTAGGGTAGTTTCCGCGCTCACCTTGCCTCACTTTTACATTTAGGGCAGTTTCCACGCTCACCTTGCCTCACTTTTACATTTAGGGTAGTTTCCGCGCTCACCTTGCCTCACTTTTACATTTAGGGCAGTTTCCACGCTCACCTTGCCTCACTTTTACATTTAGGGTAGTTTCCGCGCTCACCTTGCCTCACTTTAACGACGAGCGCATCCAGTTGCTCATTCTGCTGGTGCAGATGCTCCTTCATGGCGCGCTTGTTCCCTTTACGAATGCGGACGAAGGTCTCCTCGGTCTCCGCGGTCCACCACACGCCGTTGGCGGCCAGGCACACCATGCCTTGGTACTCCATTATCCACTCGGTCCTAGAGAGTCGCAGGTTTGAAAGAAAGAGAGAGAACATTTATTTAGATTGCCACAAAAGCATACACATAAAAAAAAAACATAAAAACAACAAAAATACGAAATAAAAGCTAGTGGGTCTGTGTCGGGTTACACTGTAAGTAAGGTTATTTTTTAGCTCAAAATGAGCAATGTCTCAAGCGGTACGGGCGCCATCCAGCGGTACGAGTCAAGAGGCTCTGAGTAATGGCTACTTTGTTCTTCTCAACAGCATACAAATGAATTGCACACGACACCTCGCTACAGAGTTGCCGCCCTCGCCGAAGCGACACTTCACAAATAGATAGCCCAATAGACAATTACGGGATAAGGGCACAAAATGGGTAACTGCTAATCGTTTTAAAAACTGTGTACATACACACATCCATTGTGAGACAAACTAGTATTACGTGCAGTGTTGTAGCTTTACCTGGGAACTTTCCAATTTCTACCGTAGTAGAAAATTGCTTTTTTCGATATGAATTTGTTGGTCCTTCTCATTTCGCCCAGCACTAGATTCATCCAGTCCTCCACTCTGCCTTCTGTATACACCACGTAGCGGAACTCCATGATCTATGTGAATGAATATTCGTTCGTATACAGACTGTTTATTCGCATGTGATTAAAATATTAGAGATTATGTTAGTTCGATTTAAGTAGACAGAGAAAGGAAAACCAACCTCTCCTTCAGCTGATATCATTTTGGCAGCCACCGGCCGGTTGGAGTGGTCCACGTACAGATCCAGCGATCTGATGTTGTCGAACATCTGTTGGTGAAATAAATAAGTGAAATGACAAAACAACGTCATCGAAAGTCGATCTGTTCATGTCATGTTATTGTATTCATCTGACATTTTTAAACGGCTTCTTTGTACACATTTGTTTGAAGTCAATACTGAGTTGTTTTTTTGGCGCGCGAATAATTTTCAGATTGTTCTACGTAAGGCCATTAGAAGCCAAATTTGACCAAATTAAGAAATGTGGACGTCGCGACGTACTAGTCTGTGAAGGAACTGGCTTGTGACCGGAGTACATGGAAAAACTTAAAATATATTAAACTAATACTTTTTATGATATGTTATATCGAAAACTCAGTATAATCACGTGGTACAAAAACGCGCCCTACAATCGGACTCAACCGTTTATCGACATTTGAGTTATTTCGTAAAACATTGTTTAAGGGTGCAGCCTTGCAAGAAAACGTTTAGAATTCAATGAAAAGACAAAATCTAATAAGTTTTTTATTATTAGACAAACTTTATTGTTCGCTATTTTTATGATCTCATAGCCCCCAAAAAAATTTTTATGGTTTTATTTTGTAGTTTTTCTAAGTTTTTATGTATTCTACGGCATAAAAACAATGTAACTCCTATCCAAGTTTGACGCAATTTCCCCATTGCTTATTTTAGATGTAACCCTGAATAAGGACGATGGTAATGAAAAATAATAATCTGTAGTTGACCTTGATCATATGCTCCTGCACACAACTGCAGTCGCTGCTGCCGAGGATGGAGAGCAGCTCGTCCGTGGAGATGAAGAAGAAGCGCGGGAAGATGCGCCGCTTGGAGTCCAGGTAGTCGTTAAGGGATTTCTGGCATCTGTCAACAAAGTCGGAACATTTGCCTGCAGTGTAAAAGTATTGCTAAAATATTCTGAAACATCTCGATCTCATCGCGAGATTTGGGTATGGCAAAAGAACCAAGAAAGTAGGATTATTGCAGTAGAAATGAGGTTCCTGAGAAGTATGTCTGGTGTTACTTTGAATGACAGAATACGCAATAGTTTGATTAGAGAACGTTGTGGACTGAAAGCGGATGTAGTGACTAGAATTGAGAAAGGAATGTTGCGTTGGTTTGAACATGTGGAGAGGATGAAGGAAGAAAGATTGACGAAACAAATTTATAATTATATATTATTTTTGTTGCACTAACCCGTGCTGAGGACCATTTATAAAAATAAATTATTTATTTATTTACAATTTATTTTGAAACAAATTTATATCGTGCAAATGTGGGTGGAGGGGCCGGTAATGGACGTCCCGAGCGGACATACTTCGACCGAATAGGTGATGTATCAGCAAAGGGCAAGATAAAAAGTACCCGACACTGGCGTGCGCGCATGCAACGACTAATGAATGTTGAGGAAGCGAAAGTGATCTGTCAGGATCGTGGCAAGTGGCAATCCCTGGTCTCTGTCTACTCCTCTGAGATACAGGCGTGAGTTTATGTATGAATATATGCATCTCGATCCATATAACTACTAACAATAATATGTGGGAAGGTTGCAACCATCGGTATGACGGAAAAGGTAAACTCATGCTCGGGTCTGTAATAAGTATTTGTCGGGGTGTTGTCGTCGACGGACTCGGAACGAAATCAGAAAAAGAAACTTATAAAGATACAGAGTAAAAGTGGCGGTCTTATCACTAATAACCATCTCTTCCAGGCAACCCTGTAATAGAGAACTGTCAACGTTGAGAATTAAGTTAATTAATCGCGATTAGAGCCTTTAACGAAATTAAAAAAAAAAAAAAATGAAAAAACTTTATTTAGAAAAGGGTTAAACGAGTGGTTACTGGCTCCCAAACCAGGATTCCTTGTGCTATGGGTAGCCAGGCTTCTTCCAAAATACATAATAATATGTGTTTTACAATAGTTTCTAATAGCATGTAATATCTAAACGTTGTTATACCGTAACGTAAGTAACGACTACAATAACAACACAAATAGCAATACCAGCTTACAAACCCTGAAACACGAGTCCCACTAATTTTATAATATGAAAGTTCGTGTTTTTTAATAATTATTACAACAACAATGTATGTTAATTAGCACATAGTCTACATTACATAAATTTTAATAAGCCTTTAAATGTATAACTAGCCGAGAGCTCTTGGTTACTTACCTCTGGAGACCGAGTCCCAAATTGACGAACTCCTCTAGCCTGCCAGGCATCGTGCAGCAGTCGACGACGTTTAAACGTTTGGCCGTGTCCAACATTATCTGAAAGATCATCATCATCAACCCATTATGTCCCCACCGAGGGGCACGGGTCTCTTCCCTGAGGAAGCTATAGGCCATACTCCACCACGGGGGCCAAGTCCGGATTGGTGGAGGCTTGTAGACTAGTGGCTCGTCTACTGTCAGAAGTTGTCACGCCGCCCTAAGGCCTCTGACTTGGCTTAACGACTGCCATCTATCGACGGCAGCCGGCACCAACAGCTTAACGTGCCTTGCGAAGCACGGAACCGCTCGGAAAAATGCCACTAGCGTTAGGCATAGACGGCGACCCATCCATGCACTGAACGCGCCCTGTGTTGCTTAACCTTCGTGATCGTTTAAGATCACTCAGGCAGCCGGGGCTGCGAGCGATTCAAGATCTGAAATCTGATCTAAGGGGCCGGTGAATCTGAAGATCTGAAAGATATTGGCCAATTATTGTAGAAGTCATACAAACAAGGACAAAAACTTCAGAGGTGTGCCTTCCTGAAATCCGCATACTTTTTATTGTTTATTTTATTTGACAAGCATCCTATAGTCAATCAAGTAGACAATCAACGGAGTTGATAATGGTGTTGACCACTCCGCTTTTAGGAAATAAGCCCAAATAACCATTAAATTACATTTAGGCCTGTTTCATATATATATAACTACATTTGATGGTTTACTATTACAGTTCTATGTACATTGCAAAGTCGATTAACCCACAGATTAATAAGTAGCAAACCTCAGCTACGCAATGTACGTCGAATAATAATATCATAATAAACCACAAACTGTAGTTTTATCAAACATTTTAACATTTTATGCATTTTATTCTCCTTTAATTATTTTTTCTTTAGGTTTTCAATGTCAATCCAACCAATCAATCAATCGTTTCACCATTTATTTTCAAGCAACGAAAATATTGTCTCACCTTTCTAAACATCCTATCGATGTCGTCAAACTTCTTAGCCTCGTCGGGAAGCTGGACCCGAATGTCGCCGCCCACGAAGATGCCCTCCAAGTAGAGCCACTTGCGCTGCGTGGCCAGCCACTCCTCGATCACTTCCGAGATGAGAGACAGGCGGCGCTCCCACGTCTGCACCACTGTCAGGAAGGGGCCGATGAACCTGGGGAGTTGAAGATATGTCTTAATACAAAACTTTTTAATCGACTTCAAAAAAAGGAGAAAGTCATCCGTTCATCCGTAAATTTAATTTTTTGTACTTTCAGCGACAGTTCCTTGCCACATGTCTGATTTCATTCATTGTTTTTTTTTTTGTTACAAACTTAAACAGATCTTTATCTTTATGAGGAAACTGCAGGGAGGTTCCACATAAAGATCAAGATCTGTTGATGAGATCCATGAGAATGTCTTCGAACTCTCTTTACAGTGCGTGTTTACTTGAAGTCGGTTTTTGTTAATAAAAGAGGATGGATTCCAGGATCTGCAGAGTCGTGGCCATCGAGAAAAAGAGATATTTGGTGGAGAAAAGGTAATGAAGAACTGCGCAACCCTGAGGGTACACTAGTACCCATTTTAGAGAGTTAGATTGCGTAAGTTACAAGATTAAAATTGGCGACTCTGCGTTAGCTTTGTATGTCATGAAAAATGAAGAGAAGAACGTGCTTTACCTTTATTCTAGCGTAAGTGAGAAATAAAGCCACTGATGTTTTAGCTCTATCGCCGTTTTGTAGATGTTCAATGAAGACGAACTGTCTTTAGTCATACTTTGGAAAGCCATCACAATACCGCCATCCAGTTTGACCGTGATGTGTTCGCGCGGGCTGAACGCTTCCGCGGTGAAGTGTTCAGTCCGCTTCTCGACACGATTCTTGCCGTTGTTGGAGTGTCTCTGCACTCTGACGGAAACCTGGGTAGGTAGGTTGTACTGAATAGAATTAGTTACTGACTGCGAGGCGGCCATGCTCTGTAGAGCCATGGCGTCGTCGTCCAGTTTGACCCTGATCTCGTCGCACGGAATGAGCGTGTAGCTACGGTCCTCGCCATATACACCTTAATATTTCTGTAAATGTTGTGTTTTATTTATGTGTTTTATGTGTGCAATAAAGTATAAAGTACAAGTACTCATTTAGTAGAATTAGTTAGATACTGACAGTGAGGCGGCCATGCTTGTTTTAATGACTGATCGTGTAGTATATGTATATGGTATGTATCTATTGAGTAGAATTAGTTACTGACTGCGAGGCGGCCATGCTCTGTAGAGCCATGGCGTCGTCGTCCAGTTTGACCGAGATCTCGTCGCACGGATTGAGCGTGTAGCCGCGGTCCTCGCCGCGGCTGAAGTGTCGCTGCACGGTGAACGCGATGGCTGCCCACGAGTCTTGCACGTCTTTCACGCCTCGCTCTATGGCCAGCTCCTAAGGAACAAAGAGTGTGGTTAAACTGAGTGATTGGCTCGTTGGTCTAGCATTATCACGTCTGATTACCATACGGGACGTCGTGGGTTCGATTTCCACTGGGGGCCGCCGTACATTTGTACGTAGGACCTCCGTCTGGATGTATTTCCATGTTTGTGATGTCCTTAACTGTTTAGCATTGCACAGGGCATCCTAGTTTGGGACCAGGATAAGTGATTGTGTTGCGTGGAAATTGTAAAAAAAAACTCGCTGTTTATGTTCCCTTATGTTTTGTACAAACGTTTTGTTCTTTGTGTACAATTAAGTATAAGCTGAGTATTATGATGACAGATGACTGAAAGATTTATTGCTTCGAAATTAAGCTCGTCCGAAAAGTTTTTTGTCATAGTATGTTGGATCCTTTTATAATTTAGCGTGTGTGAACTCGCCTTATTTTCTTGAAAGGGGGGAATTCTACTCGGAAGGGGTTGTAAAACACGATTATACCCTCCAATACAAGCAACGGCAATGCGGCGGACTCTTTACCTGGTACAACACACGAAAGAAAAAATACCTTCGTCGTATGGTGGCACATATTTGAGTTATGCATTTTAAGTATCTGAACTATAGACAGACCACCTGCAAAACGAAGCAACACGTAAGTAGGACTGCAACAATGTCAGCGTTTATCCTTAGGTTCTCAACTCAATAATAGACGTACCTTGATGGCGTGATTGACGATCTCCTCGGCAGTGTCCTGATACTTGTGCAGCTCCATGGCGAACATGTTGTCCAGCGTGAAGCGGTCGGGGGACATGTCGAACTCCTTGCCTGCACAACCAGTCAACCTTTACCTTCAAACTTCTTTTGAACAATAAAAGGTGGAGCTGTGTCGCGTTATACGGCCGCTGGCTTAACATGAAACGTCTATGAGCAAGCGTTATTTTTTAGTTCAAACTGCGCAATGTGTTACGTCGCACTGGCGCCATCTAGCGGCACGAGTCAAGAGGATCTGAGTAATGGCTACTTTGCTCGACTCAACGATATATAAATGAATTATACACGAACTGAAAGATGTTTCACAACAAAATGTATAGGAAGCACAACGGATGTATCTCACTTTCCGTTTAGGCCATAAGGTTGGTTTCTGTACCTTTTGGTCGAGTCGACGAGGTTCAAGAGTGATTACGTTTAACTAGTTTGTTGAACCAAGTTTTGAGCTGGCCAACCTGACTATTGATATTATAAAGAGATAACTGTAAGTTTGTAAGATTGAACGTAGGAGGGAATATTAGAAACTACACAACCTATTCCAAATATTCCTACAACATTATTTGGAATGGCCGGTCACCTAATGGTCAGAGGTAGCAAATGACGGAAAATCTTGGACAAAAGGCGGAAGCCTTTGCCCTGCATTAGAATATTAATGTTATGGAAGCTACATGAAAAAAAATGGAATGTACATAGACGTTATATTATCACTGAATTCGCACGAAGCCGGAGCCAGTTTCAAATAAACAAACAAGGTAGAAATAGTTCACCGGTCTTGGCCTGCAGCTTCTTCCAGTGACGCTCGCGCATGGCCTCGTTCTTGAGCGAGACCATGAGCGGTACCACGTTCTTGAACTGCTTCATCTTCAGCTCCAGCGCCAGCCCCGTGCCGGTCAGCCGCACCACTTTCGGCAGCTTCCTGCGGCCACCATTTTCTTTACGTTAGAAAAACAACTGCAACTGATAATACGATAGGTTAAAAAGCTCGGCAACCACAAACTAGCAAACGCGGCGTGGTCGAGTCGAAACCACGAACTGGCAAACGCTGCGGTCGAGTGGAAACTAAACTATGATGGTCAAAGCTACCCGAGCTTACAGAACGGTAACTGACAGGTAGTTGACAAACACATTAGAGAGAGAGAAAATAAGAATAAGATTAAAAAAATCGAATTGAAACTGTCTTCTCTGTAATTTTGGAGATCTGACACTGACCCACCTAGAGATTATTATTATTATATAGTATCTTACCGATACTCCTTGAAGAACTGCTCAATGCCGTCAACCAACGCTTGCGGGTTCAGGTTGACCCAAAGCGTCTTGGCCCACTGCTCTCTGGCGTTCTTCTGCGCCTTATAGATCTTGTAAACAAGGTCCATATTGAGGAAATCGGTCTTGGCGCGGTTGAAGTTGGAGAAGTCAGCGAGCGGGTTGTCGAACAGTTGCTCGGCCGCTTGCAGCACTCGCTTGCGGGCCTCGAGCTCGTCGAAGTATTTGCCGAACTCCTGGCAGAACGATAGGACGCCGGTTGAAGCGACCATTACACTACTCGCGATGCTGATCGAAGTTGGGCGGGGCACAGCGTCTACCTTACCGTTTTTGACCGTCCGAAAATGTATGGATACATGGGAATGACGCTTTAGTATTCATCAACTTCGCGAGTAGTGTAGCTTTAGAAATCTGGGAAGAGTATCAAAATAGTCAGGGTGAAGATACGGGCTAGAAACATTTAGCTATAGATTGGAAATGTGCAAAGCTTCATGCATAATTTTCGAACCAAACGTGTAACGGTAACATTGGACAACTTTCCCGATTGATTGACGACATAATGGTCACCCTGGGAAGCTTCTTGCTTTTGAAAAATATTTTTATATGTTTGGGTATCAAATGGTGCAATCAGCAATACATAAAAATACCCACAACTTCCCGCCGTATATCTACAGATATTAACACGAAGGGCGTATCATCATCATCAGCCATTTGCCACCCACTGCAGGACATAGGCCTCCCTCATGGTTTTCCAAGATTCCCGGTGTTGTGCCGACCGCATCCAGCGACTCCCCGCCACCGTAACCAGGTCGTCAGACCATCTGGTGGGAGACCTGCCCAAACTGCGTCAGCCGGTCCGCGGTCGCCAGGTCAGAACTTTTTCGCCTCAACGGCCATCAGTTCTCCGAGCTATGTGCCCCGCCCACTCCCACTTCCACTGATAACGGGCCTATGTAACTTGTAAATATCTTTGGCGATGTCCAATAAAACAGAAATTTTTCTGTAGCATAAATACGAAAGAAAAATCTTGCTTTCAAAATGTCAATTTCAAAAGTACCTTTTATAAGCCTCAGAAAGAAACCTCTTTAAAGCCATTTCTACAGCATTACATAAGCCTATAAAAAGTTTTGCAGACTGACCTCCATAAGCAAGAGTCCCTGGTCCAAATCTTCGCCGACAGTCGCGGGACCCTCCGTATCGAACTTCTCCACGAAGTCGTCCAGTTCCTTCAGGAAGTTAGCGATCTCTATGACGTTGAGTTTGGAGAACTTCTCCTTAGTCTGCTCTAGAGTGTTGCCGCGGAATAGTGAGGTCTGGTACAGGTCGCCCCACGAGCCCTGCAGGCCCTTCGCGAACTCGATGTCTTCGTCGGACACCTGACGGGTTCGACAAACGAGTGTTACGTAGTATTAAAATAAATGAAAAAGGTAAACAATGCTATTGCACAATTGCTAGACAATGTTAAGAGCTTTACAAAAAGCTTCGTCATAAAAAGAGGCATAACAAACACAGAATATAAAACTAAAATACTAAATTAATCGACGGCCTCGTTGGAGTAGCCGTTAAGGGACCGCCTCGTTGGAGTAGCCGTTAAGGCGCTTACTACCAAGATAGAGGTCGTGGGTTCTGTTATAACCCTAATTACTATGCACTAAATGCTAAGTTAGCACAGCAACACACTGAAGTAAATTTCCATGCTGTAAAGCGCAGCGTCAGCATTTCCCCATGCATGTCACATTTTCATCCTTTAATTTTCTATTTGGCATTCGCGAAGAACGGTCAACACCGCCCCCTCCGAATTTGGGAAGTTAAAATCTGTCCTTAGTGTAAATCTCTAATAAAGTAGTGTTAGTTATTTTGTGTTTTTTTTTAAAAAGACAAACGCCCGCCTGGTCCTAACAAACTGGTGTCAGAAGTAGTGGGATGTCAGAAAGTTTTTAGACACTGGCATCTGAATCCTTGGTCGCGTTTCGTCAAGTGATCGACAGTAAGACTCAACCCAAGGTCGAGCCTGCATCAGCCACACCTAGCACCGAGTGATCCGATGGTCAGTCTCCGCTCTACAGCGTGAGCCCGCGATCTGCACTACAGGACTACGAGTACTTCACCAACTTGGTCGACGGTTCGCCTCAGCATCATCAGCCTGAGCCCGCACCAACAGATCTAACTCACCTCCATCTACAGCAGCATACCTCTCCAGCAGTCTCACACGTTACCATATTGTGAGAAAGTCTCACGCTACCGCTGCCGCTGTCGCGTTATTATCAGAAGTGCTGTCATCGGATACCCTTACGGCGCACCACTTCTATCTACACCGCTGCGCTTTCGTCGTGCCGCGTTTACCTACCTTACTGCGCCGCCTGCACTCCACCTGCGCGTGACATCACCGAGTTCGCCGAGTACCTACCAGCATCGAGTTCCAAGTATGAAACCAAAGGACATCTTCGTCGTGTTCTTGTGAGTTAAAATTCAAGTTTTTACAAGTGATTTTTATTTTGCAAGTATTTTTACAAGTTTTTACCATTTTTGAACGATATTATACTATTTTATATGCTATTTTACTAAATTTACTATTTACAACCTTTTTATATAAGGTTTATAGAATTTGTAATTGTTAACACTTGTCTAATATCTCATAGCTCTATTAATGCCAAAAGTTAAATCTGAAGCTGCTCCTTCTGAAACTAAAAAAGCCCCCGTTAGCGAAATGTCTGACAAGGTTACTCTCTCTGTCCTTACTAAATTCGTGAAGGCTTATAATGGTGACAAGGAGTCACTCCCAGCCTTCTTAACCAACTGCGACAATGCTATGTCACTGGCCACGTCCGAGCAACAAAATGTGCTCTGTAAATAAATACTCTCTCAACTAGAAGGTAAAGCTCAAGTAGCTTGTAGCTTAAAAAGCTTCACAAAATGGCACTAACCTGTGCTGAGGACAATTTTAAAAACCTATTTAGAGGTTTATTTAAAGGTTTTTATTTTATTTCTATTTAAAGGTTTATTTCTAGTTTACTTACTTACCTTAGATGTTAAAAATTAAATTGTTATATACCTATGATTTCATGAATAATCCGTTTATACGAGTCTTGTTACCATGGGCAACGCAATAGAGAAATATCTTAGAGTTTGGCTTGAAAAAAGGTTACGGTAACAGTAAAATATTATCCCACGGGAACGCATTACCGGGATATCAAGTATCCTATGTCTCAATTTAGATCTTTGTCTATCTGTATGCCAAGTTTCATGTTATTCCGTTCAGCCGTTATTGCGTGATTGAGTAACAAATATCCAAATGTTTTTGTCTATGTTTACTCTATGCTGTTACTTTGTGAATTAACATGTGTGATGTTATGGAAATAAATCATTTATATATCTATCTAATCTTCACAAACTTTCACATTTATAATTTATAATATTACTAGCTGTCCCGGCGAACTTCGTACCGCCACAGAATCCGTTTATACGATCCTTGCACAACGCTATCTATTATTAAAACACAACATTCGCCATCTATTTTAAACTTAAAATAAATATTATTCCGCGGGAACGCATTAACGGCATATCAAGTATGCTATGTCTCAATTCAGGTCTATCTGTACGCTAAGTTTCATGTAAATCCATTCATACGTTATTGCGTGATTGAATAACAAACATCCAAACCTCCAAACATAACATCTTCACAAACTTTCATATTTATAATATTAGTAGGATAGTAGGATTATATCTTATTTTTATCTTATCTTACCTCGATGCCGTGCTGGCGCAGCATGCGGAAGATCTCCTGCATGGTCCTGTACTTGACTTCGGCCGTAATGGTCATCTGCTGGACCAGCGTGATGGTCGCCATCACCAGCTTGAAGTCCTCCAGCCCTTTGATGTTCATGTTCACCGTGGTTCGTAAAGACTGCCGGAATAAAAGTTATTTTTACGCTTCTTTACATAGCAACAACTATATATACAAACGACATTTTATAGAGTGACCACTACAAAATCGTGCAAAAATATCAACTCTTTATTCCACAATGAAGGTCACAGTTACGACACCAAAATATAATTTGAGCTTAAATGAGATAATCAGGAGAAATGACCATTCCTTTTAGGAGATCTGCACAAACGTAGCTAGAGTCTGCGCTCATTCACAGCTTGCCACGCGGCATGATATTCTACGAGTCCATTCCACGTCTCTTTAGTGGTATAAGAGCGGAGCGAAGTTGGCGTGACTCAATGTCTTTTTATTATTGAGAAATTAACAAAAATATACCTCAATCTGATTCTTCAAATCATACATATTCATCCTGGTCTTAGTGGAGATGCAATTGCCGAGAGTGAGCTTCCACTCTTGCGCATGGTCTTGGATCTGCTTGATGATGACCCGGAGGTTGACCCTTATGGCGCCTAGAATTAGAGTCCAATTTACTACACTAAAAGTATAGAAAGCCAATTCAGTATACTAAAAGCTAGGTATGTTCCAATAAATTGTTTTCTTAATTCAACACATTTTACACAAACCTCATAGCAGAGGGCATCATTAGCTCGAACACGAGCGGCATTATTGGCCGACTGTCTGTTATCGTTTCGTTCACATAAAGCCCGACTTGCAACAACAATGCGTTCAGTAGGCTCCAGAACCGGGTCTCCTGCGCGTCTTTTTAATATTTTTATATGCATTCATCGCTCAAAGAAAACAATAATTTAATTAAATAATTTTCCTATCAGATTTAATTTTGTATGTCATTTGGAAAAGTTAACCTTGAAATATCAAGGGTAACATTTCCAAATTAAGTAGTTAAAATTTAATGTTTCTAAAAGGTTTAAAATCGGCGGTGACCTACATACCTATGTCAACAAATTTCACGTGCTGGTCCAACTCGGCAATGATGTCTTCGAAGAAGAAGAACTTCTCGTCGTACTTGTAGATCTGATCGTACTTATTTACGTACTTCTCGCACGACAGATTCTTGTCGAACGCCCACAGGTGCTGGTACTTGTGCCACCTGTCATATTGAGCACATCGCACTTCATGAAAGGACTAGAAACGGATTACCAAAATTAAAAAAAAACATGTCCCTACATTGGATCGGAATGTATCCTAGGTAGCCGACCCAAGCGGAGTAGGGGTCAAGATACGGACCCAAGGTACAGACCAGACGTTCAGACTGATATACAGATGCGATGACCCAGTATTAGTTAATAAAAAATCCGTAGAGATGAATGTTCTCCGATACAGCCTAACTGCAATAGTAAATTGTACAACAAGGGCTTAAAGCGATCCACTTTTATCCGAGGCCAATATAGTCGAGGATAACAATGGACATTTAGGCCTGAGTTATACACTCTGCTTTTCACTTCGATTGCGAGGAAAATTTCGGACAACAAAATCGTCGTACAATGAAAGAACATAAAAAATAACCAATTCCCGCCAATTTATTTTTTAATGTTTTTTTTTTATTTCAGCCATGGGAATTTAGACTTATATACTTGTTTTCTGCCAAGTCACAAAAACATTTAAACAATAAACAACTCCTACTTTATCTGATTTCATCAATTTAATTATAGAAAACGTACGGAATTCAAATAATTATAGCAAGAATAAAATAAAACAATAAGCATCAGCATTCTACGAAATTTTACTGCTCAATTAAATTGTGCAATATATTTTGACTCTGTTTGGCTGTCGAGCCTCATTATCTTAGTTTTAGAAGAAACATTTATTTTATGCACTAGAACTTAAAAAGCGATTTTATGTCGTCTACGCACGACTTAAAGTCGAACTTTACGAGCATGAGAAGTGAAAAGTAAAGTTTGTAATCATAAGAAATAATATTGAGAGACGTACTGACAACAAATTCACCCCAAGGCTTCTGTTCCCAGGGTTCCGTAGTCCGACAAGGAACCCTTATAGTTTCGCCATGTCTGGCTGTCTGTCCGCGGCCTAGCACCAAGATTGATGGTACTAGAAAGCTGTGATTTGGTGTGTGTATACATATTTATCACGCCGAAAAAGTTAAACAATAAAATGTCGGATTTTTTTTGTTTGTTGTACTTCCCCTATAATGAAAAGTGCGCATGATTTTTTTCTCATCTACCCCATTATGTGGTGTATCGTTGGATTGGTCGTTGAAAAATATTGTGGGTGTAGGAAGATAATTTTTCGATTTAGGGTTCCGTTTGCGAAATATTAATCTTTAAAGCGCAAATTTTTGTCCGTGTAGGGTGTCCCCCCCCCCCGCTCCTGGCTAAACGGTTGATTGTAGAAACGTGAAAAAAATCAGGGTAGTAGCACTTGAAAAGAAAAGTATTACGGCTAAGTAGGCTTTACTGGTTAACTAGTAATAGGCCACCAACTTATAAAAGTAAAATTTCGTACAAAATCCATTGAATTGACTTCGATGAAGTTGTTAGTTCTGTAAAGCGCACTTGGCCGGTTTTTTTTTATTTTACGCTCAAAACGGAGCCGGAGACGATGTCCCGTATAAGCAGCGTGACGTCATTCAGCACGTCCTCGAAGTAGGAGAACACAGCTAAAACTAAATAGCGACCAAATGAAGCACCCACTTCTGTATATAGGCGTTGCAGTCCTGTGTGAGCCGGTACACGGTGTCCTGAATTAGCAGTGTGACGTCATTGATGGACATCACTCGCAGCACGTCCTCGAAGTAGGAGAACACGTAGAACTCGTCGCCGGTGGCGTCGGCCACGCGCTGCGGCGGACAAGGCGCACACGTCCCTCTCATCCAGCGCGGGAATGTCGTCAGTCTGGACGGGGCACGTCATCTTTATAGCACGTATAATTCAAGAAAGGGACTATTTAATTCAAGGGAAACTATTCGCCTCTCGCTCACACAATACAGACGGATATTTTTATGAGCGAGAGGTAAATAGTTGTCCAGTGCCTTAATCCGGATACATTACAAATAAACTATGCTCGTATTAGAATCGCCTCGCGCTGGGCGTTCGTAAGTACTATACATTACAAACGTTACATTCCTGATACACTACGGATAAACGTTTCTCTCGCATCGCCTACGATCGTCCTTCGCTCACTGTTTCGACGTGAATAAAAGATTTCGATTGTGGATTGTATATTAATGAATATACTTTCATAAACAAAAATGTGATAAAAGGGAAGACAAAATTGCGTGTTGTCTTGATGTTTCAAGTAAGAAAGTGAACCCCACTCTCGGGGGAGGTGAAGACGGGTGCAAACTGTGGACCGTTTCGCTGCTGCGCCGACACTCACCTATTCAAGAAGTGCTTGATATCGTATCCGACGATGTTGCAGACCTCGGCCGGGGTGGGTCGCATTGCAATGTCGGGCGGGACTAGTACGGCGTCCGTCTGGAACATCGGCCGCTGCCGCGCCGACAGCATCTGCTGGAACTGCTCCAGGTTCTCCAGGGCCATCCTGGACGCGAATAAAGATCAAACCTAACGCCCATCCCAACAAGGGATATTATGGCCAATTCCGGGGAGCCGGAAAAGGTGACCAGAACCCATATTCAATGAATAAAAATGTTCCTGAAACAAACTTACACAGTGAGATAACAAAATAACTTTTTCTCCCAGTAGTAGTTGGTGGTGATGACACCATAATGGACTTATACACTGGGCCACCAGAGTATATTTTTGCCCCAGCAGGTGTAATAAGTGGTAATGACATCCCAGTGCTACAGCGGAATATATTTTCCTCCCGGGTAGGTGTAATCCGTGGGCATGTCCTGAGATGGGCGAGAAAATTATCCCTTGCGGATCCATACGAACGTTATTTCTCGCGGCGATTTACTGAAAATATTGTCAATCCATAGAGGATCTGATTAAATTTCCGTCTCGCAAGCGCTGCCGACCTCTTCCACCTTGCGAGAATGCGGAGTTGAGTGCCAACATTCGCTAGAGAGGAACCACAAAAATAAACAGAAGAGGAAGAAGAAACTTCCGCCTGGGAGAGTATTGAAATTGAAGAAGAAAAAGTTTCTAAAAAGAGAATATTGTAATCTGGGAGAAGAAAGCCAGCTAGCCATCGCTAGCCGAACTTACACAATGAGGCAGCGGAATATCTTCTTCTCCCAGTGCAAGTAGTAGGTGGCCATGACTTGGTTGGCGCCGGTGCTGGCGCCCAGGATGAGGTACTCCAGCTTCATGAGCGTGGGCCCCACGCGCTCATACAGCCGGGACAGCATCGCCGCGCGCTCCACGCGCTCGTTCGCCATCTCCACGAAGTACGTCTGGGGACGAGGGGGATTGTGAACAAACAAGATGCCAGACAATGAGAGGAAACTGATACTTTTTACGTAGATTATTCTGTGTCCCACTGCTGGACAAATGCCTTCTTCAAGTCGGACCAGATATTTCTACGGCCGCGTCGTTTTTTTAATGACACAGGTTATACGTACAAAGATAAACTCACGCTTGTATCCCCGAGGGGTAGGCAGAGACTAGAGTTTGCCACTTACCACAATCCAGACAAATCTTTTTCCGTATTCCGTATATTTATTGTTATAAGGACGGTACTATAATCACATCAAGTTTGACACTTTTATGATACAGCAAAAAAAACTACTAATGATGATGCAGTTACATTGCAAGGGTACAGCCTGGTGACGCCTGGCTTCTCGCTATCAGGACCCACACAGTCTGCGGGCATAATCAGCTAAGCATTGATGAATTTCAGCTACTGGAGAGAAGTATCATCAACCTGTCTCTAGTAGTTGGAATTGTAGTCAGACCTTGCAAGGATACAGCCAGGTGTCGTCGGGCTCCCCGGTGTCAGGATCCACGTAATCTGTGGGCTTGATGAGCGGGAACATGTCAAACAGCTCCAGCTGCGCGATCATCACCTCCAGCTCCTTTTCCACCATTTTCAGCTGCTGGTACACCGCTTGTAGCGAATTCTGACCTGCCAATGCCGACACAAATAAATTGGATAGTAAGTAAACTTTTGTTTGATCTTTAGATATGACGCTGAGAGAAACGAATGTGGAGAAAGTAGAGTGTCTGAGGTTTACATACCTCAGTAGTCAGGATGGTATATCCGAAGAGTAACAATTACCATGTGGATACTCCAGTCCAAGGATAAACACTTGATTGTTAATATTGTTACATCGGTGGATAGGAGGTAAAACTTTGAACGCGTTTTTCCGTGCCTTGGAGGCGTTTTCAGCAGGCCGAAATACCGTTTCGGGCCGTTTCAGAGGGTGCTCTGTCACATACTAGTTTATCGAAATTTCACCCAAGTTACCATGTTTTTCAGGCGCCTGAAACAGGTTTTCAGTCCGTTTCAGGCCACCCTCTATCCCATGACGCCATAACCTGAAAACCCGTTTTTAGGCATTTTCAGGACCCCTTATGGGCCCTTGAAGTACATCTCAGTATATGCCAAAATTTTCAATAGGAGTGAAAGAGATAGCAATATTAGAGAGGGATAGCTATAGTCCGAACATTCCGGAAGGATGTAACAGAGACTTCACGATCGAGCGAGACGGCAGAACCTTCCACGACTTGATGGAGTTTTCGAGAACATCTCAAACGGTATATAAGCGGGGACGACGCGTGCCGCGAGTCAGTTTTATTTTGGAAGCGGAAGCGAAACTATATACAAGCGAAAGAAGAAGTAATACGAGAATTATCGGATTAGTGCAGTGTTCTTAAGAGTAAATTTAGAGAAGTGTTGTGAAGTTAAGAAATATAGTGCGGAAATAAATCCTACTCTTATTCATCGGTTTATAGTGCTTTTTCAATCACGAAACCACCCCTAGAACGTAACAAACTCTTATTCATCGGTTCATGAAGTGCTTTTATGAATCACGAAACCACCCCTAGAACGTAACAATATCGAACATTATCTATCTATATAATACTAAGCGAAGACAGTGTTATACGGAGGTAGTAATGTCAACGATATAGTCGTGTATGCCGAGCGCGGTCCAGAGTATACACGTAAGGCCGAGCAGGGTATGCCGCTGCATGTCCAGCAGATGCTACTTCATGAGGTGCGTCTCGGTGCGGCTGAGCGAGGGTATTGGGTAGGCCAGCTACTATAAGAGGTCCCGGTACGGTTTTAGTATAAACTACTACTTTATTTGTATCCGTATATTTGACGCTGAGAGAAGACAACGAAGGAACTAGTGCGTGAGGTTTACATACAGTAAGAGTTTTGGGCTCCAACGATAAACACCAGTCTTGTTTGTTAATATCAACCATTTCCTATGCTGCACTAAGAGCATGTAACTTACACTTAGTAATGTCGACGATATAGTCATGTATGCCGAGCGCGGTCCACGGTATGCGCGTGAGGCCGGGCAGGATATGCCGCTCCATGTCCAGCAGATGCTTCTTCATGAGGTGCGTCTCGGCGCGGCTGAGCGAGGCCACGCTGCCGCTGTACTTGCCGATCACTTCGTCGAGCGACTCGAGAGAGTAGAACAGCCGGTCTTTTTGCATCGCGGCGTTGCGGATGTTGGCGGGGAGGTCGAAACCTGTGGGCGAGTTTATTTATTTATTTATTTAATACGGAGATATTACAGAAACATGCCACTTATTCTAAACTTAGATGATAAAAATATGTACTAGGCATGCATCCAAAAACATATCTCACTAAGAACTTTATTATGAGTAAGTTTAAGGTGAGGGCGTGTATTGAGTAATTCATGAAGAGTACATGAATTATTTTACAGCAATAATATGTTGAGTGATAAAAGGCTACTACGGTCGACAGCACATCGACCTTTACATTATGTACACCATATTGCATTACATTAACCTGCACCTGTATCCCGGAGGGGGAGGCAGAGTGGCAAACCAGAGTTTGCCACTTGCCACAATCCTGATAAACCTCTTTCGCTTCAACATTCGTTAGACGTTGCCTACACGCGTATGTGCACCCCAGTCAGTTAAGTTAAGAACGACTGCGCAACAAAAACGTAAATGTTCACCTGCTGTCGACTTTAAGGTCGAGAGCACATGAATCTTTATGTTTCGTTTCATTCAGTTTTGGTCTGTATGTCAACAGATCGTTGATAGAAACCTTTGAAATACGGAAAGCAATAAGGTGTATCAAGTTCTTTGCTTGTCCTCTAGATAATCCATTTTATCTTATTAATTTAGGAAATATCAATCCCACCAAAAACATTTGCTTACCTCGCACTGTCAAAAAGTTATCGGATCTCAAGCTTCTAATTCTACATGCCCTAATTTCACAAACTCTACGCCTTATTAGCCAAAATAAGTGGCTTTGCCGTTTCTTTGTTGTTTGTGTACTAATACTAGCTTACATATCAAACAGCTTACTAGGACTTTAGGAAGTACCCAAATTATTTTCATGATCATCAGTGAGACACTGACGAAATCGGGGTATTTGATATCAATAAAATGTATAAAATGCAATTGAAACTTTATATCTTTCATGGGTCTACTATTGACATCTTAACCCGAGACTTTGGTTCATCTGGTATAATCCAAACCCAAGTTATGACGGTTCAAAAAAACGACGAAGCGCTTCGAGATAAAGAATAGCGCCCTTGTGCTTGCTTGGCTCATCTTGGCGGGGGCACTACTGTGCCTCGAGACCCGTATTGTCATCTTTTTTTAATTTAACATTGTTTCCATTCAAAAGTTATAGATAACAACGTGGTAGTAGTGAGGTTAACTTATGCCTTCTTAAGTCGAGTGAGTGTCCTGTATGTTTGCAGCTAAATTAATACGTTACCTAATTGCTCCAAAAGCTCAGCCTCGTGTGTGATGAGGAAGAGTTCTTTGTCAAAGTTGGATTTGAACTCGAGACCATATTCTTGCATTAGCTTGTGCACAGTGAGGTCCCTCCATGTGACGTCGGTCTGGAACAAGATTGACAGCATATTACTTAATCCGAAGGTTGTACTAAAATACACAGCTATGATTGGCTATCTGAAACGACACCTTAAATTACTTCAGTTGCGAGAGTATGTTTGTTTCCTCAGTTGGCTTGGCGTATCGTATTATTGAAATCATCTATTTTTGGAACATGATGAAAAAAAATGAGTTTCTGTAAAAATGTTTGTACAAATCATGTACGGCGGCCTATCGAGGGAATTGAACATACGACCTCTATCGTGGTAGTTGACCACTATAGCGGTTGCGAGGCAGTCAAGGGAGTATGCTGAGTTGGAGCCTCTTTTTTGTTGTCACGGAGGCACCTGAGGCGTTTGGGGTCCGAGGTGGCTGGGTGCCACAAATTACTGTGTGGTACCCGGCTGCCTTTGACTCCATATGCCTCACATGTTCTCATCACGATTGTTTTGTTTTTATTTCTGTTTTGTTGACGTTCGTGTCTTTTGTTTGTGTACCTTTGTGTTTACTTTGTGTTTCTCTGACAACTTAAGTAAATATCCTCTTTCTTTCTTTCTTTGTATAAGATTGCCAGTTAACTTTACCAAGCCTTCTTTGGCCAACATGGAGGCTGAACTCGGCGATCGCACGTTCTCGTAGTGCAGACCCGGGATGCGCATCATCATCACTGCGGACAAATGGAAACACGGGACAGATCAGAACACCGCTCGGACTACAAGAGCCTGTGCATCCATCCGCTCTACCAAATTAAACACCAGTTTTCCTGAGAAAAAGTTTTTATATTTTTTTCGAGAAAATAGGTAATAACTGACTGGCCAGCCAGTTCCGGCGTTACCAAATGAAACACCTATTTTTCGATACAATATGTCCATTTTTATTTATTTATTTATTAATACGTTTATTGCACCTAAGTGAAAAATACAATGGCAATGTGACAATTTTTCAATATTTACTTTCTAAATAATACATACATAATTTTCCAGTCCTTCTTAAATAGTTTAGTTTTTTTTTTAAGACATTCGACCATCATCCTATAACAGAACGTTAATAAAAAAACGGGTCAGTCAGCTGGATTGACGGTCAACTGGAAAAACGGGTCAGTGCTCGTCACACCCCCTGCATGACACCTGTAGCCTCCTCAGTTCCGACCTTGAAAATAACAACGGTTTTTAACTGCTATCTTCAAGGTCAAGACCGGATAGGAAGAGGAGGATAAAAAGACCGAGTCTGAAAAAAGTGACTCACAAGCCTTGTCCCGGCGGCGCTTGTCGGCCAGCTCCTTGTTGACGATGTCGACGGGGTTCAGGGACGTGACGGAGACCTTTTTCTTGGCACGCTCGCGGCCCGCCGCCGTCAGCTGCATGCCGGGACGCCGCGGCGTCACTATCTCTGCGCATGTAGCATACTTTAAGTTAGGGGTTCCAGCGGGCTAACTGGCACCACCATTCAAAAAAAAAATCCTAGAAATCACTATTAAAATGATTGAGAGATTATACAGACACTGTTTGCAAATTCGATCTGTAAAAAAAGATATGATTTTTTTCCTCGGCGGCCGCTAGTGTTACTCCCTGGAGCCCCTTAAGGTTGTTCTTACGAGAACCGTGCTGTCTCCCTCGCACAATTTAATAATTTCAGTGATTGTAATAACATGTGAATATGTTTTATAAACTTGGTCTGAGGGTTTTATAGACAATAATAAAATTAATTGCAAACTTTCAAAACACATGTTTCTTAGTTTTTGATTGAGAAAATTCGATTCCAACATACGTTATGTTGGAAACAACGTTCGACATATAGAAAAACAAAAATGTATTTAAAATATCCGTAATTTAATTGTGCATAAAACCATGAAAGATGACTTAAAGTATCTATACCTGGCTCCTTCTTGAAGACCTACTTGAAGTATCCATACCTGGCTCGTTCTTGAAGACCGACTTAAAGTATCTATACCTGGCTCCTTCTTGAAGACCGACTTAAAGTATCCATACCTGGCTCCTTCTTGAAGACCGACTTAAAGTATCCATACCTGGCTCCTTCTTGAAGACCGACTTAAAGTATCTATACCTGGCTCCTTCTTGAAGACCGACTTAAAGTATCCATACCTGGCTCCTTCTTGAAGACCGACTTAAAGTATCCATACCTGGCTCCTTCTTGAAGACCGACTTAAAGTATCTATACCTGGCTCCTTCTTAAAGACCGACTTAAAGTATCTATACCTGGCTCCTTCTTGAAGACCGACTTAAAGTATCCATACCTGGCTCCTTCTTGAAGACCGACTTAAAGTATCTATACCTGGCTCCTTCTTGAAGACCGACTTAAAGTATCCATACCTGGCTCCTTCTTGAAGACCGACTTAAAGTATCTATACCTGGCTCCTTCTTGAAGACCGACTTAAAGTATCTATACCTGGCTCCTTCTTGAAGACCGACTTAAAGTATCCATACCTGGCTCCTTCTTGAAGACCGACTTAAAGTATCTATACCTGGCTCCTTCTTGAAGACCGACTTAAAGTATCTATACCTGGCTCCTTCTTGAAGACCGACTTAAAGTATCTATACCTGGCTCCTTCTTGAAGACCACATGCAGGATGTTTTTCTTCATCATGTTGTCGACAACCTTGGAGGCCGAGTGCACCCAGTCGTCGAACTTGCCGTCGCAGTATTCGCTGATCACCTTCGACAGTCGCTTGTACAGTTGGAACGCTTCCTTCTTCTGTTCGCACTCGTTGAGCTCGGGCACCTATTGTTTTCTTGTACTTTTATAATGTATGGTGTGCAATATCATAAGCAGCCTATGTACGTCTTTCTGTAGGGCACAGGCCTTCTCTCAGGGAGAGAGTATGGGCTTAATCACCACGCGTGCCCACCACGGATTGGCGATTTCAAGCGCTGAGGTATGTGAATAGCGCAGGCACTCAGGTTTCCTCACGTTGTTTTCCTCTACCGTTAGCGAGTGATATTGCTACTATAACTTCACAAATGTACATAAAAAGTCATAGGTAGATGCCCGCACTGGTATACGAACCTGGATCTCTCGCTTCCGAGTCCAATGTTTTACCCACTAGGCTACCACCGCTCAAGTTCACTTTATTGGTGTGCAGTAAAGAGTATAAATCTAATCTAATCAAAAAGCGGTAGCGCAACGATAGAACGCTGGCATCACATTCCAGAGATCGTTGGCTCGAATCCCGGCTTGTACCAATACGTACATTTGTGAATTTGTGGTAGCAGTACCACTCGCTGACCGTGAAAGAAAACATCGTGAGGAAACCTGATTGTCTGTGGTGTTAACATGACTTTTGCATTGCGTTTGCAATCGACACACGACACAGTACTCAGAAGGTTTTGATGTAATTCATAGCGATGATCACTACGAGGAAGCGCCACAGTGTTGTAGATGCGAAGTAATTACTACTATCTGAGTAACTAACTGCGTTTATTAGCTAGCCAAGAGGAAAAAACAAAAAAGTTAAAACTCATACATGCCTTGACTCACACACTGCGCAGTAAACACCTTGTTTTAGAGTACTAACCTGCTTGAATTTCAGTATGGGTATTTTGAGCCGGTTGAAGAGACCCCGCGCCCAGTAGATTTGCCCCGCTACCGGCGGGTGATTGCGTAGCAGTGGCGGATTCTTGCGGAAACGCTGTGGACACAAGGCTCAACTAAAACTCAAACTGATAAATGAACACGTCTAAAAACAATACATATACCTCCAAGCTAGAAAGGTAATCGATTTTTTAACAAAACATTCGGAAGCCGTGGCAGGACGTAGTGCCGCTTTTACTGCCCTGATGGATTAAGGACGAGTCGGTACTACTGATATGCCGTTCCGGAAATTTTCGGAATATTTTATTTTAGGGACGAGGCCCAAAATTCCCATGAAGAAGAAGAAGAAGAAAGACATTTATTATACCAACAAGATACATCACAGAAACAAAATAAGCAGATAAGTAACATAATATGCACAATAACAGAAAGAAAACTAAATACATAAGAGACAAAACGAATAAATAAAACAGGACCATAGATGTAGCCTGTGGTGTATCTACGTTGCCACAAAAGGCAGCTGACTCAGCGTTGTGCTGAGGAAGTGATCCCTCAGCGCTGATCCAATCCCTGGTAACCTCAAAATTCCCACAAATTTTCTGCCAATCCCTGTTAATCTCATTCATAGCTGGTCGGTAGGCAAACCGGCTACTCAATGGTTCGATGGTACTGAAACCGTCGTGTACACACAAAATCGGCGAAAATGGCAAATTGGGAACACTTTATATAAAAACGTCTGAAAAGCTCAGCTCTAGTACAGCTCCCAGTGCAGGTATCTTAAAATATCTAGCTCTTACGATAATGACTCACTGTTTCTCGTAAAACTAACAATGTGTTAATCTAATGTCGCTCCAGTTAGCCAAAGGGCATAAAAATCAATCGACAGCTGTTAACAATAGATTACTGTTAGTGTACAGGAAACAGAGTCTGAGTCTCCAGTAGACAACAGAATGTTGTACGAACCGTGAACTTGTCTTCGACGGCGGTGATCTCCTTGATGAACTGCCTCATGACCAGATCGAACTTGGTGGCCAGCTGCCTGTGGATGGTCTCGCGAGTGCGCATGTCCATGAACTTCAGCAGCACGTCCAGGGCTTCTTCCGAGGATCTGATGATGGAGAGTAGTGTGATCTTCAAACGTATACTAATAGCCTAGCACGCTGTCAGAGGCGAGCGTTCGAGGCACTACTTTCTATGATTAAGCTCTGCGGAACAGAGCAAAATCTGGCGGCTTAACATGGCAGGCGTTATGTCTCAGCTTGGCGCAGAGATGTCGTCTTTTCGTACGAAGTCCTCTTGAACAGGCGCAGAACCGAGTATATTGAAGCCGACATGTAATTGAAGCCAAGAAAAGATCAAACATGGAATTATTATATCACCTATCTTGCTCCGAATACGTTCGAGAATGTCTCTCTTAACAGTACAAGATATTTTTATAATACTTTATTCATTTATTTCCTTCCTATTTAAATAGATTACACAGTAAGCCTAAAAATAATAGGTATTACATACAAAAAGGATGTTCTTAGATATTAAAATTAGTGGTCTGCAGAGTTTAACTCGTAACGTGTGTAGGTGTAACTCTGGTCGCCACGCTAGGATACCCTGTGTGGAGTAAACCAGTGGGATCAGGGGCCTGTTTCGTAAAGTTACAATTCATGGTTTACTATGACAATTCGATGTACACAGCAAAGTCGATTAACCCACAGACTAACAAAAGGACTCTGCTGCGCAATGTACCTCTAATTGTCATAATAAACTACGAATTGTAGTTTTATGAAACTCGCCCTAGCGAATCAAGTTGAAGAACCTAACAAAGTCATATCCGCCAAGAAAGTCAAACTCACCTCAAGTTAGCGAAACTCTGATTGATATAGTTCTTTGCTTCTTCCTCTAAATAGCGCACTTCTCGCCAGAAGTCGTGCATGATGACGTCCCAGTTCTCCTTATTATCGAACACGTACACGCTGAAGTCCACATTACGGATCGGCCAGATGAGGAACGCCACGCGCTTGCGCACGTCGTCTATGGCGGACGGGTCGCTGATTATTGACTTCAGCTCCAGGCCGAAGATCGTCTCGAAGTCTATCAGAACCTGGGAAGAGGATTGAGGAAAACATTCATTAGGAAACCTACAGTATATTGGAGTTTCGAGCCAAATAAGGATCTTCAGTATCGTTTGCCCTTCTATAGTATGCAATATTTAAATCTTTTTTGCAATATTATATACTTATTCTGTCGAATAAACTAGTCCATAATTATCGAGATAATTGCGATGACAAGTGAGATATCTACATCATCTAAAATATATTCGTGACAAAAGAGCATCATTAGCTAATCTACCTGCGTGACATCAGCCAGATCCTTAGCCACACTGCCGATGTAGTCAGTCCTTGTGAACAGCAGCGGTTGGTCGAATTCCCAGCGCGCGCCCTTGCCACTGAGCTCAATATTGCGGCGCGTCTCCTTGTACAGGTTGTGCCACGTCTCCATAATGGCTTGTCCGCTCTTGCATAGCGCTAGCACCTCGGGGTTGGGAAGACTGCGGTGAACGGAAGAATACGTTGATGAGACGGAAAGAAATCTAGAGTTTGTATTGAGATACGGAATCATCGCAAACCTGCTTACGAGGATAAAAACGAGGTAGTATCTGTTAACCTAAACCTGTTAGATTATGATCTTGAAAAGAACAATTGAAAACCATTATTATGGTGACCCGATCGGGTCATTTAGAATTCTACAGATCACTGGTCAGAATAGATTTAGACGTAATTGTAAATTAAAAGGGTATTCTTACCAGTGGCCTCGCTGCGGTTGGTCTTTGATAGCACCGTCAGGTAGATTATTCTATATATTCTATAAATTCATCATCATCATCATTCAGCCACAAGAAATCCACTGCCGGACATAGGCCTCCTCCATGGATTTCCAAAAAGACCGGTTGGAAGCGGCCTGCATCCAGCGTCTTCCTGCCACTTGGATGAGGTCATCTGTCCATCTTGTGGCTGGTCGTCCTACGTTGTGCTTGCCAATATGTGGTTTCCATTCGAGAACTTTTCGGCCCCATCGGCCATCAGTTCTGCGTGCTATGTGCCCCGCCCACTGCCACTTCAACTTACTAATCCGCTGGGCTATGTCGACGACTTCCGTTCGTCTACGGATCTCATAATTTCTGATCCGATCTCGAGAAATTCCGAGCATAGCACTTAGCATAGTAACTTAACTACCTGCCATTATACTAACTCGAATAGCTTGTGCAAGTCGAGAACGTGCTCCAACTTGTTGCAGAGCGCCCAAGAGACTCGCGCCAGTAGCGGCACCATGGTCTCGTCGCTGCGGTACCCTTTTGACAGCACCCACATCATGTAGATGTTCTCTACCATCTCGGGCAAGACTTCCACCACTTGCTTCACCGGAGAGTTGTCCTCGATTATCTGTGAAGGGGATGAAAAATCAGGAACTGATGCCACATATAGATATAAACTCACGCCTGTATTCTTAGGGGTAGGCAGAGATCAGACTCTGCCGCTTACCACGATTCTGGCAGATCTATTTCGCTTCATCAACATTCATTAGTGGTTGCGTGCACGTACGCCGGTTTTAGGTACTTTTTATCTAGCGCTTTGAACGCCACATTTGTTTGTTGCTAGTATTCTCACGGTATCTCCTCTATCGGATCTTGTTTTATGCATAAGTCGAAATAGCCGGCGAGAAAAAAAAGGATGCCGTGCGCGCTATACCACGCGGCTGATCTAAGTATTAGAACGGCCGAGAAAGAGACAAAGTGACCGTTAATCTAAAAGTGAAAAGTTAGTAGTTACAATTACAAATTGTACCATGAAAAATCGAAGCAACGTCGACAAAAACTTGAGGTTATCTCCTGCCAAATTGTAATGGTCAAGCAGTCTTTCACGGTGAAACTCGAACCTCTGAAAACAATGAAATATTAATAAAAATAGACATATTATTTATCAATCCCAATATAAATAGAATACAGTAGGTAGATAATACTATAGCAGAGTTTCTAGACAGTTTCTCTTCGCGCATACCTCCGAAAACGTAGAATTGGTCTTCTCCAGCCAGCCGAGGATCTTGACGACCGCAGGCTGCTTAAGCTGCTCGACCAGCAGGGAGATCTCTGCGTCTCTCTCGCGCCAGTAGTTGTACTCGGCGACCGGCCCTAGGCCTTCGCGCATCTGGAAATTCAATAGACTTTTTGGTTAAGAATCAATCACTCGGCCAGTTTTCTCGTCCACTGCTGGACCTATGTCCAGCCAACAAGGCACGCCACTTCCTTCTGTCCTCGGCCATCGTCATCCAGCCACTGCCAGCAATCTGCCTCAGATCGTAGGTCCAGCGAGCTGGTGGGAGTCCTACGCTGCGTTTGCCAGTTCGTGGTCTCCGTTCGAGAACCTTTGCACCCCATCGAATATCAGTTCTTCGGCGTACGTGACCAGCCTACTGCCACTTTGATGAAGAATAATATAGGGAAAACCAGTGAGTAGGTCTCTCACTCACTCGACCTCTGTCTCAGGGTCTAAGATCCTGTCTAAAAAGCTGACCGTCACATATTGTAGATTTCATTGCATACCAGTAATTATTTACAGGAATAGGTGTTACTTCTTTAATTACTCGTTCGCTAGAAGTTGCTGAA
Organism: Yponomeuta malinellus; assembly: GCA_947308005.1. Taxonomy (NCBI): domain Eukaryota; kingdom Metazoa; phylum Arthropoda; class Insecta; order Lepidoptera; family Yponomeutidae; genus Yponomeuta; species Yponomeuta malinellus. The sequence goes on from OX371013.1 coordinate 5,138,015, forward strand.
AAAAAAAGTCGACAGTGTCGAGATACATTTCTTAGGCATTCCCATTGAAAGCGAATTTTGAATGAATTGACAAACGCTCGCCAGCTCGCTGGACTGCTGATTGTCGGCCGCGGCTGGATGAGTATTGCAGAGGACAGAAAGAAGTGGCGTGCCTTGGCGGAGGCCTATGGCTGATTGATGGAGACGCGAATAATTATTGAGTCCCTTAGTACCTGAGATTTCACTTAGCTTTAGCCTCATAGTTGTGGCTTTGTACGAAGCAAGATCTGAGGTATGCGAACACCTCAGACACTTGGGTTTGCTCACGAGGCTTACACAAATTCAAACAAATTACTTAACTTAGAAAAATACAATACTTATTTACGTATTTAAGTCATCGGTACGTGCCGAGATTTGAACGCACGACCTCTTCAACGTGAGGCAACCATTCTACCGATGCTCTCCCACCGCTATTATTCAGCCCAATAAATTGTTTTTTATGTTGTAATAATATGAGTATACTTGTGATAAATGTGGTCTAAGGGTTCGGTGCATAATTAAATTACGGACATTTATTTATATTTTTGTTTTCCTATACGAAGGAACGTTTTTTCCAAAATAACGTATGTTGGAATCCAAGTTTCTCAAAAAAAAAAAAAAATGGTACAGAATGTTTGCAATTTTATTGTCTATCAAACCCTCTGACCATATTTATAAAAAGTATACGGATTAATTCAATCACTTAAATTATTAAGCGGCGCGAGCGAGAAAGCATGCTCCACGTAAGAGCAGCCTTAATCGAGGTTTTACCTTGCCGAGGCACGTGGTGATGGTGTTGTCAATATGGTTCAACCACATGGCGACGGCTTCCTCCAGCTGCTTGATGAACTCGGGGTCGCGGAGCGTTTCCTCGTCAACTTCCTCTTGGGCCAGCTGCGGTAAGCTCGGCATCGGCAGGTGGATCTCGCCTTCGATGTGCTCTATCGTCCTGGTGCAAACAATATCAATAATTTATTGTTAGAATGGTTATACGGAACACCCACCGAGGGTTCCGTATAAATTTGTAGGTACTTACATATTATAAATAGTTCAGGAATCGAGTCTCGCAGTTTTTCCCGAATATTTTGACACTCTCAAGGGAATCAAAATTGATAAGATACTTTCCGTTGACCTAGAACTATGAAATTTGGCAAAAAATATCGTCGTATACTCGTACTACAAGTACAGAGATAAATGTGGAAGTATACATTTGTAAAAAAATCATAAAAAAAATGTCTTTAAGTTCGGGGAAAGCTCGGAGAAACTGCGAGACTACAAATTTGTACGAAACCCGCAGTGGGCGAGTCCGACTCGCACTTGTCCGGTTTTTTGAGTCCTTTATCAATGTTGGAAAAATTAACCTAACTAGATCTTTCAAGTTACTTGGACTTTTAGAGCATTTGAAAAAATGCTAAGAATAATTTTGTACCTTATTGGTACGGGTCACTGCCTCAACCTATTTCCATAACATTTCATATTATAGATATGTGTATAAGTTGTACATACCATTGGACGGTGCCCACAAGCCCTTCGATATCGGTTGTGATTTCAGCTGCGGCGGGCTTCCCCTCCTCCTCATCATCACCATAGTTAATTATGGCTCGCTGCAGTTTAAAAGTTTGTTAGTATGGAATTAGTATATATGTTCGAAATACGAAGTCCTGTTTGGAGGACTTATGTCCGTTATCTGTTCCAATTATTATTCATTAATACACAAGCAGCTTTAAGCTGATGCATGTATATCACTTCCGTGCACTTTTAAAGACATGTTAGAGGAATTTAATATGTCAATTCCCTAGCTATGCCTGCCGGCTCGGACCCGACAAAGTGGGGGGGTTTCCACTGTCAGACATCTTGAAGTTTAACTTTAATTAGCACCATGTGTCCTCAGCCTAAGACTAATAAGAGTATATACGGGGAAAATATGCGTAATGCAAGACAGAAAGCGCTACACAGATATTTAAAGACGGGCTTTCACGGGCAATTAAAATGAATAAATAATGGGTAAAAAGCGGTGGTAGCCTAGTGGGTAGAACATCGGACTCGGAAGCGAGAGACCCAGGTTCGATCCCCAGTGCGGGCATGTACCTATGACTTGGTTTTCTAACCCCCACATTCTCGTACACTAACACGCTGTTAATCTACTGTGAACAGCTGTCAATTCACCAAAGTGCATACGAAAAAACACAGCTGTTAACAGTAGATTAACAGCTTGTTAGTGTACGAGAAACCGGGGATAAGTTATGTACATTTGTGAAGTTATAGTAGCAATACCAATCGCTAACGGTAAAGGAAAACATCGTGAGGAAACCTGAGTGTCTGAGCTATTCACATACCTACTCAGCGCTTGAAATCGCCAATCCGCGGTGGGCACGGTGATTAAGCCCATACTCTCTCCCTGAGAGAAGGCCTGTGCCCTACAGTGGGACGTATATAGGCTGCTTATGTAAAATAATAGGTAACGACAAGATTATTGTGCAACAGATTTAGCACCGAACGATTGTTGTCATTTTTGCATGTAGGTACTTTTTGGTTTCAAAATAAACAATTTCTTAAAATTATTATTATTATTGATAAATTTTAGTAAGTTAGCCACGCCATCAAGCAATTTACTTCGATACGATGGGTAGCGATACCAGCGACCTGCCACATCAGTAGCGAGCGATATGGAACCTACGGGTCAATTAAATAGATATATAGTTAGAGAACACTCGAAGCAATACAGCGAAAGAATCGCCTTAGATATTGGTCCAAACTAATCCACTGGAAGCTAGATAAATAAAGTAACTTTTTCTCAAAATAAAATGTCCGTGCAAATAATAAGTAGATGCTTACCAGTTGCGCAGAATTCACAACGCTGGGTAGGCGCCCTCGTTGGACCGACGCGGTCGATTCAGCGCGCATATTTTTGATTCTAAACGAAAATGCACAAGTTGATAGACTACGGTCGCTACGAAAGTTTTCTTACACTTTGTCTTCTTCAACTGATTAATTAGCCTACGGTCATTTCTTAGACCTACCAAAGAAATATACACAAAAAATAAACAAAATAAAAAATATCATAAAAATAGGTGAAGCCGTTTCGGAGGAGTTCGATAACAAACACTGTGACACGAGATTTTTATATATTAGATAAGACATAAAAGAAACGCGTAAAATTAGGAGGACGTTGTAATTTTTTTGAATAGAATGATATGCAGGACAGTGGCTGTTTTATAACACTTATTTTGTAGTCTACGAAACAATCGCATTGTATTCAAATAGTATAACACGTGCGAATTGGAGATCGTGGAGATCATATCGCGGGAAATTCCTAGTTAAGCTGCAAGGGTTATACAAAAAACAGCCTTTGCCGTGCTAGTATCACTCTACTTAATATGTCAAACTAACGTTCTCCATGCCAGCTAGTAATATATAAGAATGAATGAATCTAATATATCTGAGTAATTCGCCAGAGAACCAAAGTGATCGACATAGCTGAACGGATTAGCAAACTGAAGTGGCAGTGGGCTGGTCATATCTGCCGCAGGACCGATAACCGTTGGGGAAGACTGGTCCTAGAGTGGAGACCGCGAATCGGCAAACGTAGCGTAGGACGCCCTGTGACCAGGTGGAGCGACGACATTCGCAAAGCGGTGGGCAGTGACTGGGAAAGAAGAGCCTTAGATCGAGCTCAGTGGCGTGTCTTGGGAGAGGCCTATGTCCAGCAGTGGACTGACACCGGCTGATGATGTTGATGATGAATGAATTGCTGTTCGATAGCGAGACTCGCTTAAAGGCGAAAACGGCTGGACCGATTCGGCAATTTTTTTTTTCTTATATTTGTGGAAGTTCAGGGAAAGTTTAAATGGTAAGAAGGAAAAAAATTATGTTATACGAAGTTCACGGAGTCATCCAGTCTTCTTATACTAACCTTCTCTCAGCGTTTTCTCCCCTCGCTATGTTGGACATGCGGCGGTAGTCAGACGGCCGCAAATAGTTCACCTGCAAAATAAGCCGCAAGTTTTTCGTAGGCACACAAATTAAATCAGTACATAAGTCTATTAATACTGAAACTAACACAGTTTGCGTTCATTAAGTAAACATTTGCCGTCTTATAGACAAAAACACGATTCCTTAAATAAGCACCTCTCAAAAACAATTTGAATTATTAAAACCGGCCAAGTGCGAGTCGGACTCGCGCACGAAGGGTTCCGTACCATTATCTATACAACATTTGAATATTTGAAGCGTCTACCTGTTGGCGTTATTAATATCGAGCAAAAACGGCAAAAAAACCACGTTTGGTGTATAAAAATATTTATTTTATGCTGTTTTTAGTATTTGTTGTTATATAGGCAACAGAAATACGTAATCTATGAAAATGTCAACTATCTATCTATCACGGTTTATGAGATACAGCCTGGTGACAGACGAACGGACGGACGGACGGGCAGCGGAGTCTTAGTAATAGGATAGTAATTAGTTACAGCCTGGTGACAGACGGACGGACAGCGGTGTCCTTGTAATAGAGTCCCTTACCCTTTGGGTACGGAACCCTAAAAATTCCATTTGAGGTGTGTTTACAAGGAATCGTGTTTTTATAAATAAGACTGATGTTTTTATAACGAATAAAAATGTTTGAAATTGAATGTTATGATCTGCGTCACTGGCGGGAACCGGGGCAGAGTTTTATAACTCGTAGTTTATTATATACTCGTAGTTTATTATGACAATTATAGGTACATTCTACTTGTTAATCTGCGGGTTAATCGACTTAGCAATGTACATCGAATTGTCATAGTAAACCATAAATTCTACTTCTATGCAACAGGCCCCAGTAGTGAATGACCTGCGAGGCCTGTTCCTCGACAGCTTGGTGGTGCAGGCCAGCGTACGACCCGTGGCACGTCAGCGACGCATCACTCTCCGCCCTCTCATCAGGCAGTGCCGCGTCGCGGAACTGCTTCGAGAACAGCGGGATGAACGCCTGCCGACAATGCACCGAACATTACGATTAAATGATACCTAGGGACAGTCTCCGTGTGGCGCCGGATTAAGAATAGCGTCACTCCATTTCCTTCCGTGGATGTCGTAGAAGGCGACTAAGGAAATAAATTACCAGGAGACGGGCAGCAGCGTCTGCCTGAGATTCCAACCGCATACTGCGATCGCCAACCCGCCTGCCAAGCGTGGCGATTATGGCAAAACCCTTCATGGTTCGAAAACCATGAGGGAGGTCTATGTCCTGCAGTGGGCGTCAAATGGCTGATGATGAGGGGCAGTCTCTAAATGCATAGTTGTGTAATAGAGTCATATTAGTAAGTTAATGATTGTTCTATTGACCCTAATTACGCTACGGCTAAAAGCGTAACTATACCATCTGAGGCCCGTGGCAAATTCATTGGATGGGTCTCTCCCAGAAAAATATGTACATATATGGTCTTTAGTTCTAGTATATATGGCCCTACTTTAATTGATTTGAAGTACACATATATATACAAAATAGGTTTACTAATGTATTGCCAAAAATCTTTTCCCAAAGTATTACTTCCCAAACTATTTTCCGCAAATTATCACTTGGCAAAAAAACATTTCTCAAAACAACTTAAAGCAAATAAACAGTTAGCAAAAGTTATTATGGCAAGTTATTGTTTACCAAATAAATACTTGGTCAAATTTGTGGGGTCGCAGTTCTAATCTAACTTAACCCACTTTTCTGGTAACAGTTGGTGTCTGTGGGGGGTCACAGTTCTAACCTAACCTAACCCACTTTTCTGGTAACAGTAGGTGTCTTTGGGGGTCGCAGTTCTAACCTAACCTAACCCACTTTTCTGGTAACAGTTGGTGTCTGTGGGGGGTCACAGTTCTAACCTAACCTAACCACTTTTCTGGTAACAGTAGGTGTCTGTGGGGGTCGCAGTTCTAACCTAACCCACTTTTCTGGTAACAGTTCGTGTCTGTGGGGGTCGCAGTTCTAACCTAACACACTTTTGTCTTAATGAAACTTGTCGCAGTAAAATTATGCGAAATGATAATTTGACCAAATGAATAAAATGCGAAATGAAAACTTGCTAAAGTTTCATTTGGGAAATGAAACTGATGCCATAAGTTTATTGGGAAGTAAAATTTGGCGAAAAATACTTTGGCTAAACGGCGGTATCCCTGTTAGGTTACTTCTGAGCTCGCGGCCTCATAGTTCGGGGGCCCCCTCAGGTCGAGGGCCCGTGGCATTTTGCCAGCCCTGCCACCCTATAGTTACGCCACTGTAGCCTAGTCACCAATCGCATTTAGAGCGGTGGTATCTTTGCGGTGGAACGCCGGCTTCTCATTCGGGAGGTCGTGGGTTCGTATCCCAGCATGTACCAATGACTTTGTTTTGTAAGTTAAGTAAAATTGTGAAGTTATTGCAGCAATACCACTAGCTGTCTGTCAGGGAAAACATCGTGAGGAAACCTGAGTGTCTGAGGTGTTCACATACCTCAGCACTTATAATTGCCAATCCGCGGTGGGCACGCGTGGTTATCAAACCCATACTCTCTCACTGAGAGAAGGCCTGTGCCCTGCAGTGGAATGCATATACGCTACACAAAAAAAAAATCGCATTTCAATGTATAAACTGTGCAACTTAACTCGGCGCCTCGCGCGTTTCGATCTTCTCGTAGGATGCCTGTTTAATTTGTGCGGGTTATACCATTGGAATGACATTGTACTGGTGTTGCCTTGTAGACTACCAAATAGAGGCAAAAAGCTATTGTCATGCTTACATCATTCTATTAAAAACGATCTGTGTATTAAACTTTAGGGCCTGATCTAAGATAAGAACTTATCTATATAAAATAAAGTAGAGTAAGTTACACCATTTATAACTGGAAGGGTGTACCGATCTTTATGACATTTCGTTTGTTTGATTTATCTCCGCCCGGGTTTTTTTTTTTATTGATTTTGAGCCAATACGAAGTTTGTCGGAGCAGCCAGTATTTTTATAAAGAGTAACCACTGAAAATTTATTACAAGCATTCGATTAATTCATTAAGCATAACGCTCTACAGAGCGTGTTCTAAGTTGTTGGTCGACAAATGTTTAACTTTCCTCCCTCTAATATTGACTTTAAGGGGATCCATGAGACTAACTAGCCCCGCCCCACCAATGAAAAAAAATGATATCTGTAACAAAAGATATGATTTTTCCCTTTTCTCTTCACGCGCCATGGCGCTGCACATCGTAATCCGAATGAAGTATTCCTTATACTTACTTGGTGGGTTTCTGCATCACATTACTGTACTGAATAAATAAATAAATATATATATTGCATATATATATATTACCGCCTACCAAGCGTGGCGATTATGGCAAAACCCCTCATTGTTTTCAAAACTACGAGGGAGGCCTGTGCCCTGCAGTGGGCGTCAAGTGGCTGATGATGATGATGATGATATATTGCACTAACCCGTGCTGAGGACAATTTTATAAACCTATTTAGAGGCTAAAAATTGTACGTAATTCAGAGAAGTCTGTAGAGGTTTGAAATTTGCGCCGATGCCTGCACTTGCCCATTAGCTCAGTTGGGGAAGCGCTGGCATGGTTAGCCAGAGGTCGCGGGTTCAAGTCCCGGCATGGGTGGAATTTTTAGCCTCTAAATAGGTTATTTTTCTATTTTGTATTCGGTATTGGATTTTGGGGCAGTCTCCACTGTTTGGTACAGATAGATAAATCAAACTAAATACCACTTTGAACATACATCTTTGAGGTGAATCCCAAGACTAGTGAGCATCTTGCCGGTGATGGAGCCGACCAGGAAATGCTCAGGCATGGACAGGATGGTCACGGCGTCAGAGTCTTCGCGGGGAACCTCGTCCTTTCCCAGTCGAATGAAGTACAGGAAGCGGCGATTGCGCTGGACGTTTTTAGGACTCAGCGCGCCGAACATTGGCAGCAGCTTCGGGTATTGGATCATTTTTGGCACCGATTTCTGTTGACAGATACATCATAAATGAATTTTTATTTGTATTTGCACACATATTAAAATATACATATTAAGCAGATTCTACATTAGGATAATCAGGAAAGCAAGCAACAACACTAAACACAACTAAGCAATATAATCATGAAACATAATTATTATACATATTTTGACACACAGCAATACATTATCCAGTGTGAGTACTGTGCTTATGGCAAATGCAAAAGGGCTCTGACTCATCATGAGTTGGAGAGTGGTACCTACACTCCAGCGCTTGACTACCAGTGTTGGGTAGGATAGAACGTGAATTGCCACTATCATATAATCACATTATAGAGAAATCGACAATACTACCACAAACAAGTGCATTGGTGACTAGTAAGCAACAAAGTTTTCTGTCAGCGTCAGAATGACCCGTCACTACGCGTATTTATCGTCGAAATTGTGATGAATAATTGCTGCCCAATTGCTTCTATTTGCTTCCTTTAAGTAGAGAATTGCTTCCATAATATTTTAGAAGAAAAACAACATTTAAGGGTGACCGTATATCCTGACGTCAGGTTGACCGGTCACCTAGCCATAACACCAAACTTTCGTGGAATCACTGAATTTCTCATCGGGCACCATTTACTGCCCATTTGCTTCCTTCATATTGTAAAAACTCCGCACTCGTAGCTATTATGGAAACCAAAATATTAACATAGTTTAGATCCAGCGCCTGACAAAATGAAACGAGCAACGACGCGCTTGGCTTTTTCAAAAAATTTGTTGATAAGGAATCATACAGGGCGCTACTCAAAGCCTAAATCCATTTACACCACTTTATTTCTTGCAGCGGTTCTTTGGGGCCTGTTTAAGGGTTAACCATCAAACTGAAAGTAATGCTAACTATGACAGCGTGAGATATTATGTTATACAAATGCTAACAAATTTTTTTGAAGAAAAATTTTATATCTACCCACCTTTATTAACGCCTGAGTATCATTGTCATAGCAATTTTGAGTCTAAGCGCGTCGTTGCTCGTTTCATTTTGTCAGGCGCTGGATCTAAACTATGTTGATATTTTGGTTTCCATAATAGCTACGAGTGCGGAGTTTTTACAATATGAAGGAAGCAAATGGGCAGTAAATGGTGCCCGATGAGAAATTCAGTGATTCCACGAAAGTTTGGTGTTATGGCTAGGTGACCGGTCAACCTGACGTCAGGATGTACGGTCACCCTTAAATGTTGTTTTTCTTCTAAAATATTATGGAAGCAATTCTCTACTTAAAGGAAGCAAATAGAAGCAATTGGGCAGCAATTATTCATCACAATTTCGACGATAAATACGCGTAGTGACGGGTCATTCTGACGCTGACAGTTTTCTTTAGCCATCCAGACTTGCCTCAGTGGAGATAAATTGAAAGAAAAGTGCTTTTACATTCATACATGACGAGGGAAGAGTTTTCATTAGGGGAATCGGTCGGCGTCTGAGGAGTCGTGGTTATGACCATCGTTCCGGGGCATACCTGATGCAAAGGATTTCCCTGGCGGCGCAGCGGGGAAACGCTGCTAGTGTAATGGGATCTTTTGGGTCGTGTGTGGCCCGGGTGCTATTTTTGATTATTTTAGTAGGAATTTTAGTTCTATGTTCTGTGCCACTTTTAACGACGAAGCTTAAATAATTGACTTTTTTAATTCAATGCTCATATATATAAAATCACGCCTGTATCCCGGACGTCAGGATGGCATGGGTGCTGGGCAAGCCTACTCCATCTAAAAACAATGTCCCAGGCACCGCAGCGTCCGAGTGGTCCCTTCACCCATCTAGTGTGAGTGAAGGTGGCACTAGACGCTGCATAAATCATTTCATTCATCATCATCATCATCAGCCATTTGACGCCCACTGCAGGACATATGCCTCCCTCATGGTTTTCATAATCATAAGGGGTTTTGCCATAATCGCCAGGCTTGGCAGGCGGGTTGCCGATCGCCGTATGCGGTTGGAATTTCAGGAAGACGCTGCTGCCCGTCTCCTGGTAATTGATTTCCTTATTCGCCTTCTACGACATCCACGGAAGGAAATGGAGTGACGCTATTCTTAATCCAGCGCCACACGGATACTTATAAATAATCTCATTACGTAGATGCAAAGGCCAGTTTTGTATCCAGAAAGCGCAGGCGGAGACCGGGGTATACCGCTTGCCACAATCCTAACACACCCCCTTCGCTTACTCAACATTCATTAGTCACTGCATTTACGAACGCCGGTTTCGGGTACCTACTTTAATCTGGGCCTTTGCTTTTATAAAAGTAAAATTATGATAAAATGTATGCTCTTTTGTCCTGAGACGCGGGTGTGAGAAATTCTTCCCCAGTAAGTATGGCTATACAGATGGATAAGATACTGTTTATAGAAAACGAGTGCAGTTAATTGTAATAAATACATTCAAACATTGGATAGAATATTATGTTATTGAAATAAAGCAAAACCTGAAAACCGATGTGCATTATTTCAGTAATTTAATGAATCGTTCTAAAGTCTCCTAACTACCGAGTAGTTTGAATATCAATCATATTGATGTTCTTACAATAACAGTATAGAACTCCAAAGTTCCATCGACCGCCGGATCCAAGTTTTCAGGAGCTGTAAGTGTTCAAGAGTGGTAAATTATTATATTACTATTATTATTTATTCAATTCAATTCTTAATTATGGCTTATTATTTATTATTATGGTACCTTTTGAACGTGGATTCAGTGAGAGCGAGCTCGGGTGACTTCGAATTCGATTGACAAATTTTAAGGGTACATTCTAACCTTGATTTAGAATGATATGGGTTTTGAAAAAAATGGGGCCGCTAAAAAAATTTTCTCAGTGAGCCAAAATTACTTCACTTAAGCATAGACAAACAATATTAGGAAGAAAAGCTATAAAAATCGAAAAAAAAAACTATGAGACGCCGGTCAACTTGATTGTTCTTTTAATTGTTTACGCATATTGGAGGACATACTCTTATATACATTTAACATATTAGAAAACAGTTTTCCACGTCATGGTACTTTCTGCCAATTTGAATTTCGATCGAAAGGTCGGTAATCATGAATATGCACAAATAATACTGTTTTTCACAATGAACATTCTCTTAAAATATAGCTAACGCTCGTAGCCCCGGCTGCCTGAGTGATCTTAAACGATCACGAAGGTTAAGCAACACTGGGCGCGTTCAGTGCATGGATGGGTCGCCGTCTATGCCTAACGCTAGTGGCATTTTTCCGAGCGGTTCCGTGCTTCGCAAGGCACGTTAAGCTGTTGGTGCCGGCTGCCGTCGATAGATGGCAGTCGTTAAGCCAAGTCAGAGGCCTTAGGGCGGCTTGACAACTTCTGACAGTAGACGAGCCACTAGTCTACAAGCCTCCACCAATCCGGACTTGGCCCCCGTGGTGGAGTATGGCCTATACCTTCCTCAGGGAAGAGACCCGTGCCCCTCGGTGGGGACATAATGGGTTGATGATGATGATAGCTAACGATTTCAAAATGACCCTGTATAAAGAGTTCACGTTCTCTTTAGAAATATTGAACTGTGTTATCATAAGTGACGGGAATAAGGGAGTCATCGTAGCTGCTGTCGAGATGTAGGTACACATATGTACAGAACAGGTTACGCGGGAAAATGAGCACTTTGGCGACGGGCGCAAAATGGTACTTCGAACAGCCGGGAGACATCCGTATTGAGTATTGAACACAATTCTTACTTCTGTGATGTTCTATATGATTTCAGGAAGACCACGTATCAGCTGTAGCTATGCAACCAGTGTAAATAGTCTGAAGGATTAAGATAGCGTTACCTTAAGCCCGATAGCGTACAGTGAACCTCCCTAGTTTCAATTACTTGGCTCCCGCGGGCATATCCATAACAACCTAGCATTTGGCGTCAAAATAATACCTACCCCCTCTTTATTCTGATTGCTGGTTATTATCTTTGAACTTAGCGAGTGACCTCAAAAGTTGGAGTAAATTATAAGAGGAGGCTGAATTGGATCATACGTGGAGGGAAATAGAAGGGGTTAGCCAGCTTCTCCTCCTCTTCTCTCTGCTTCTGCTCTGCCAGTCTCTCTGCCTCAGCTTCTGCTTCTGTCGAACCAAAAAATAATTGAGTCTGAATTCAACAATAACAATTTAAGTAAATAATATTATGAAAATCAAGTGTGTCACAAAATCTTGACAAAAACCTCCTGAGTCTTATTTTATAGTTCTGTATTTAAAACATATACAAAGTTTAAACGCAATAACAAAAACACACTAAAACAGCCATACGCTATGACAAGACAAGAAAATAACATAAGCAGCGTCGATTACTTACCCATTACAGCAGTCTGGTCTTCCTCTGTAAGCTTCCCCTTCTTGCCCTTGCCTTTCTTACCGCCGCCTGGCGAGGTGGGCGTGGTCTTACCGCCCTTCGGCGAGCTCTTGGCGCCCTTGCCTTTTTTCTTCTTGGGCGGCGCGGGCGGCGGCGGCGGCGGCGGAAGGATTCCTGGAAAAAGGTAGCAAACCAATTATACGGCCTCCCAATGCTGAGGTTGCTATGACTGCGATGGGCGTAATCTGGACCTGTCGCTCGCTGAATAGACTGCCTGGCGCCTGTTTTATAGAACTACTTTAGGCTATTCGACAGTGTGAAAAAACAATTGTATTAATTAGAGCCGTATAAATTATGAATTTTAAAACCGATTTAAGGCATATTAACTAAAGAAAATTGGATCATTTATCCAAAAACACCAGGATAATTTAGTATCTGCAGCTATTTTATCGAAAATGGCCTGGATTGGCCGAATCTATAATGACGTCATAGGTCAGTAAATATAGCATCTGTCAGTCATGTCGTTCCATGAACCATACGAAGTATATAAATCCGTGTGTCGTTCATATGTTCATTGTCGTCTTGACTGACCAGTGACGTCACTGATTCCTGTGCGACGCCATATTGCCCAAGATAGCAAGCGTTTTTGGCGGCTTATTTTAAAAGTGAATTTTTATTTGCTTTTTTCAGAAGAAATACACGAATGAATTTAACCACTTTCTGAGCACTCAATGGACACCAACAAAGGGATGGTTTTCAAAAACCTGTCAAATAGCCTATTCATGGTTTCATAGTAAGTATAGTACATAGTAATTCCATTACATTGCAAAGTCGATAAACCCACAAATTAAAAAGTCGAAGACTGCTGCTGCGCATGGAGACTGCACTGAGTACCTACATGGAAATGTCATAATAAACTATGAATTTATTGTAGTTTTATGAAACTCGGCCTTGGTGGATATTACATGTTGTTTCCTTGGTGATCTGGTGTTGGGTGAATCTGGTATAGATAGAGAACATTTATTGCACAACCAGGAGAAAGAATTACAAATAGTTTCTTATATCTAAGTAGTGGTATATTTGGTATATAGTCCAGTCAAATTAGCCATCAACCTCAGAATGAGAGATCAGAAAATAAGCTGAATTTTCGTATTATACCTTCATTTTGGCGTTCTAAAAGTTGTCTCAAGTCTCATAAACTTTCGTGTAAGTTACACAAGGTGAAATGTAAAAGAACAGTATTTTGCGATTATCTCGGTTTTCTAATGAGACTTTTAAGACAACTTTTAAAGCGCCAAAATGAAGCTATATGCGAAAATTCCGCTTACTATCTTTCAATCTAAGGTTGACCCCTTTTTTATGCTACTGTACTAATATCATTTGGAAGAGATGGCTCACGAGCCTAACCCCCGGTTTCTCGTACACTAATCTACTGTTAACAGCTGTCAGTGGTTTTTTTTGTATGAACTTTGGTCATTTGACAGCTATTAAGAGTAGATTAACAGCGTGTTAGTGTACGAGAAACTGAAGTCTCACAATAAAAAAATATTTTTATCCTAAAGTAAAGCCAATGAAACAAGATAAAGAATGTAAACAATCTGACCGTTACTAAGTTACATTGCGATAGCCAGCTATTATTGTATGTGTCCTTATCTCTCGTTCGCAATAATGTTGTCAGTTGGTCGACGACAGCTATGGTCACCTGATTCTTGGTACAGGAACGCTGCCAGTACAGATGATATCAACATTGGGCTGCCCCATTTTTCCGCGGCCCATAATCCTAATAAAATCATAGTCCTACTATACACAACAAAACAATTAAGGCCATAGGCGGGAAGTCCCAATAGTCGTCGATTATAATTTTTTTTTATTTACATGAATACTGTAGATAAACTCATACTAAACTGTGCTGCCAAAACAAATTTCAAACCACCCGCGAGAATGAAACAGTATTCTCTTTGGGATTCTTTTCAAATTAATCAGAATTATTAATTTATAATTTAGCATGTTTCATGCATTTGTCCAAAAAGTGATGGTATTGCCCGTTGGGCTACTTCATTACTTTTTGGGCAAACTCACCAAAACAGCTAAATGATTTAAAAAACTTATTTATGAAAATAGTAAAAAATGCCAAATTTTTTTCAAAGAAGTCTCTTTAAACGATAACTTTCAATGCATGTTGGAAAAAATGTACCTACCGACTATTGTTTTATTTACAGCGGAAGTATTTTACTGACTCTACTGAAGAATCATCTTAATGTAATGCAGATAGCGACTGTTAGGATAGGAAGTAAAAAATGTACCCAATTAATTTGTTATAATACAAATGTTTTGAACCCCTGAAAGTTTGTTTACATTCTTTATCTGGTTTCGATGGCCTTACTTTACCTGGGTTTTGGCTTAAAGCTCATGTGGTAATAATATGCTGGATGAACCTGGAATTTTTAGAGCAATAGGTAAAATAAATAATTTAGTCTTCAAAAAGTTAAGTAATTCATTCCAAGAGCAAAAAAGTGATATGCATTCATTAAACCAAAGCTGCTAGTGTATTAATAAAATAATAATAATAAAATTTAGTACACCAAGGCACTTTCAAAATACACATTTATCAGTATTGGAACACAAACTATGAATTAATTCTGTGCATGGGAATCTAATATAAAATAAGAGATCAAAATACTCACTCCATTCCGTGAACTCCGTATCAACATGTATAAGTTTATCCACAATAATCTTAGCAATAAAGAAAGTTCTCTTATCCAAGCAGAGTTCTGTGGGTTTCACTGTGGCTGAGATAAAATTCGCCAACTTCCGCCTTGTGTCATCTATGTCAAGCATATTGTAGAATAGTTCCTCATCATCCATACCAATGAACTTAAGAATTGTGTTCTTGATCCATTGCACTCGAGGGTCTGTCTCAAAGTTTATATCAATCTCTGCCTCTTCCCCCGCAATATCGTCGAAAGAGCAGGTCCTGTTAGTGCTGTTGCCACTAGCTGATGCTGCAGTGGTGCTACTGCGGGCAGCGCTGCCTGTGCGGAGCGCACTGATAGCACTAACTACAGCGCTGGCACTACCAACTGGTTTAGTGTCACTGCTAGTAGTAACACTCGCTACAGGGGGCATAGTTGTACTGCCAACAGGTGGGACGGTGCCGCCGGCAACTGGGAGTGCTGTGGTCGCGCTGGCAGCAGGGGCTGCAGTGTTGCTAGCGGCTGTTACCACTGTAATGGCAGCGGGCGCCGCCTCAACGCTAGCAGCAGGCGCTGGTGTGCGACTGGCCGCCGGCGCCGCGGGAGCGTTGTCATTGGTCATGCTAAAATTACTTACAATTTAATTTTTGGTGTTAAAACACAGCGAAATAGGGTAAAATCCCAAACCCAATCTGATCACCTTTTCACACTCGTACAAATAAGAACATATTTTGTCCACAACAGATAACACTACACAAATATTAAGTATTCACTTATCATAAATTAGGACAGCAATTTTTTGTCCCAAATTATATAAAACAATAGCCGCGCAACCAAGGCACGGTTGCCATAGTGAAGTTTTTGTTTTGGTTGTGCTTGCTTGTGACAGCAGTTCGAATCTCGCGGTGAGAGGGAGCCATTTTACCGCCATCTTTTGTTTGAATTAAAAAGTACTACCACACTAGTGATGTATACCGAATCCAAGAAAACCGGAATATGACCGTACTTTTGTGGTGTGTTTGTGTCTTGCTTCTGCTTGAAAAAGTGGGAGGGAGGGCGGTGCATTAACTAACCGCATGGTGCTTGTGGGACTTAGGCGGAATTTAGCAAAGTAATTTTCACATTTTAATGCTATTATGGGTTTCCGCAAAGTAACGCCTGATTCCATACAAAATCAAGTATTTAAAAAAATAATCGATTTCGTTTTGTAGTTTCATTTGTAAAGTTCATCAAGGTTAATGTTGGTATTCCGTGTGACGCCGGATTGAGAATAGCGTCACTGCATTTTCTTCCGTGGATGTCGTAGAGAGGCAATAAATTAACAGGAGACGGGCAGCAGCGTTTTCCTGAGATTCCAACTGCATACTGCAATCACCAACCCGCCTGACAATCGTGGCGATTATGGCAAAACCCCTCATGATTATGAAAACTACGAGGGAGGCCTGTGCCTTGCAGTGGGCGTCAAGTGGCTGATGATGATAATGATGATGATGAATTGTAAGGTGCGGTTGGTAGTCAAGAGAAAAGTTACATTGACGTTAGAGATAAAACTGTTATTTCCAAAGTAAGACTGATTTTGCATTGCTGGAACTTTCTCTTCCTATTTTGGATTTTGTAGGTCGGCCCTGTTGTTTTCCGTGCGGCGCAAACGTTGCCTTAGTTCTGAGGGCGTCTCCGTAACTTGTGTCTAGAGTTAACAGGGTAGCATTTTGAAGATAAAATTACGTAGGTAACAGACAATCTGGGTAACTATCCATTTTTCAATGCATTTTTAATATTTTTCACAAATCATAACCCAGGTGCCACACAGAAGGGACGTGGAGTGAGGGCGCGGAATGAACGCGTCGTTGGTACCATTAACTTTACACAAAATGTACAGAAAGGATGGGACGAAGCCCACACAGAAGAGACGGGGCGAGGGAGCGATTTCTATGCAACGCGTCGTGTCCTTTCCGGGCTCTCGCCCCACGTTCCTTCTGTGTGGCCGCTGCTATTACCTACTTTTTTAATACAAAACCTGTATTTGGAAAAATACCGGTGCTACAAATTGTAATAGTTTACATCCCTATTGGCTGTTCTTCACGGTTCACGCTATAACAAACAATCTTGTGCTGCCGCCGTTTAGTGTTCAGTCGACAGCACATAACCTTTATATTTGAATTATATATTTTAGTTGCAAAGTCACCCGTAAGAGTGCACGAATGGTAAAACGTTCTTGACGAATCCATGTCTGTGGCACGGATGTAAACGTGCTGTCGACAGTACATTTAGTTTACGTTTTAATTTGGTGCTGCCATCTTATGAGGAAAAGTATATTTTATTACTCGTCACTGGAGGTCGTAGTTTCATTAATGTTGGTGCTGCCATCTTTTGACGAAAAGTGTATTTTACTAGTCGTCACTAGGTAGCGTTGTAGAAATATGGCTTGTGCTGCCACCTAGTGTACAAAAATTTAGTTTTGTACCACTAGAGGCCGCTGTATGACTAACGTTCGTGCTGCCATCTAGTGAGCACATATTTAATATCTTTGCACTGTATTGTATGATCCAAAGAGAATATAACCACGGTATAATG
This sequence comes from Yponomeuta malinellus, assembly GCA_947308005.1. NCBI lineage: Eukaryota > Metazoa > Arthropoda > Insecta > Lepidoptera > Yponomeutidae > Yponomeuta > Yponomeuta malinellus. The sequence continues at coordinate 5,155,581 of OX371013.1, forward strand.
AATAATTTGAACCAGGTACAAACTTTGTAGCACATCGTAAAGTTTTCTACAAGCAAGGTAGTTGTCAATACTTTTTTCCTATGAAGCACCGTTCTCGAGTTATCGTGAGTCTCTACTCTAACCAAAATTTACGCTTTGAAGCTTAATATTTCGCAAACGGATTCCTGAATCACAAAACGGTGTTCCTATACCTACAATATTTTTAATCCCACTCTATGGGATACACGAGAAAAAAAAACTCCTAATACACGCTTAGGGGAGGTACATACCGCAATATATATATTTTTAATTTTGTTTTACGATTTTGTCGACGTGATTAATAATTATGTATATTTTTGCCAAATTTAAGCTTTTTAGTAAATAGTCTCTGACCTAGGCCGCGGAAAAACAGACCGACAGACAGACAGACCAACAGACAGACAAACGGACGGAGATACCGAAACTATGAGGGTTCCTTGTTGACTACGGAACCATAAAAAGCGCAGAGTAGGTACACTACCTCAGAGGTGGTGCAGAAAATATGTGGATGTGCCTTTCGTCGATACCTTTTTTTTATAGAGAGTTTTATGATCTGCAAACTTTCATATACTTACCCATTTTTCCGGTAGCTCTCACCGTTTCAGACGTATACGCAAAAACCTGACACGTGACCTTTGACGATAAAAAACCACGCATAAGCAGAATCGATGGTGACTTTTGACACAGCATTTGTAATGTCGCATTTAGACCTATACAAAAAGCCAGCTAGTTGGAAATTAATGCAAACTGAATATCTATTGTGACTGGACTATTGTTCAATACAATAATATTTTAGATTGAACGTAGCTTTAAGGTTTTTCTAAATTAGCAATACTTTCTGTTTCCTGCTGTCATTAGCACTTCCTTTTTAAAACCCAAAAATAAAAGAAGTCACAATATTATTACCGAAAAATCCATAGGTCCCTCGTTCAGATCCGGCTCGAAGGACCATATGAAAAGAATTGTTTTTTCATAATTTTTTTAAATGATATTAATGAATGCTTTAGAAATTCTAATTTTCTTCTCTACGCTGATGACCTAAAAATTTATTGCAAAATTTCTAGTACACAAGACTGTGGTCGCCTACAACATGACTTGAATCGCTTTTCCGATTACTGTAAGATCAATAAACTCGTTCATTTCATTTACTAAAAAGAAAAATTGCATAAAATTTCCATATTATCTTTGTAATGTTCCTCTAAAAGAAGTTTCCACAGTACGTGATCTAGGCGTAATCTTAGACTTAAAGCTGCAATTAGATCAACACATAGAAACAATAGTAAATAAGGCGTTCAAAATGTTTGGATTTGTCTTGCGAGCATCTATTTATTTCAGAAGGCCCAGTACATACTTATATCTTTATAAAACCATAGTCAGACCTCAACTGGAATACGCGGTTCCTATCTGGAATCCTTATTTCAACAAATATATCACTGCCATCGAAAGAGTCCAGCGTAAATTCCTGAAGGCAATGCATTATAAATGTTTCTCATGCACAATTCCTTACAAAGATCTGCTAAAAAAATACAGCATTCTGTCCCTAGAAGATAGACGCAAATTGCTGGAAGTCATGACTTTATACAACATATGCCATAACAGTTTCGACTGCATCGAACTTGTCAACGGTTTGTGTTACTTGGTTCCAAATAAGATACATCGTCGAGCAGCACGAGTGTATAAATTGTTGTGTGCGCTCGCCTCTGCGACGTCTGGTAGAAACTTATAATAAGAATTTCTTGGATATAGACATATTTTCCCTCTCACCTTCTAAATTCAAAAGTCAAATCTGCCTCGCTCTTGCTAGCCAAGACAAAAGTTCTTCATAAACATAAACGTTTCCATAGGTACTCAAGCGGTTCCATGCAAATTCCATTTTATCATTGTCTCGTTATTATGGTTATGGTTTGTATAGCTACCTAATGAATATCATCAAACAATATTTTTTTCTTACTATAATATGTAATTAATTTATAATGTTCTGCTTATTGTTAAATAAGTATGTATGCACACAAAATTATGTTTCTCTAGCGTACTTAATTATTTCTTTTTGTTCTCCTTCAATGCTTAAAGTAATCTGTGGATAATGTGGTGGGTTATACTATTACCTGTTCTATTTCTTAGCCTTATTTGTCAATCATGTTGATATTGTATAACTATTTATTATCCCCAATAAAATAAAATAAATATAGGGGCTGGTTCGGAGAGGTTTTGAATGATAGAAGATCTCGTTAATAATATTTCAACTTCTTTTATGTTGGGTTTTAAAAAGGAAGTGCTAGGTAATTGACAGCAGGAAACAGAAAGTATTGCTAATTTAGAAAAACCTTAAAGCTACGTTCAATCTAAAATATTATAAATACGAACAACTATTAGTAAACGTTGTTAAAAATTATGTTCAAAGGCATTTTCGACATAAATCTATGGGTAAATTATTAAATAAATGCACTCAATTGTTTATTTAACTTTGCTAATTAATGTCGAGAGTCTGGGGGTAGGACGGGAGAAGCGGTAGGGTAGGAGGGGCGTGACGTCAGGAATACCTAACTAAACTTAGGCCTTTACATGATTTGACTTTCATTACACTTTATAAAGAAGAGAATCGTGTTGCCATCTTAGCTTTATTGAAGTGCATGGGATATGAATCATGTCATATTATTGTAGCTTTTGCGATTGCTTGTCTTTGACCGTAACAGCTCCGTAGTGGTGGGCACCCGTACTCTCTCTCTCTCTAAGAGAAGGCTATCTAAGAGAATTATTTCTGTCTATGTATATCTTGAGCGGGATTTGTTTTCGGTCTTAGTAAGCACTTTGGGAGTTGTCAATATTTTTCGTCCATCATCAGTCCTTTATGCCTTGGCTGCATTAACGGAGATGGCATTAATTATCGCGTAGTTCGGCGTTGAACGTTAGTGTGGCCGGATTAACGCCGAAATTTTATAAACGCCGTTGTCAATGACGTTAAACGTTTGGCGATAACTAGGGTGGCGATGGGGCGGTCTCTTTCGACACATCATAGGGATTATCACGTTTCTTGCTGCGTTGATGTGTAATACAACCATGGATGTAATAATACAACATTGGCGTAGCTCATAAAATACAACAAAGCAGCAGCTTCGACGTCCATCTTTGCTTTCCAATCCAAATAAATTCCTTCATACGACGTCCATGTTGAATTCACAGAAGTCACAGATTAGGGATTTTTAAAATTTAACACCTTAATTATTGAATACCGGTGTAGCCAACATAATTATTGCGTTTTTGGATGCGCCAACTTTCCGCCTTAATTAACGCGTTTATGGCTATTAAGCATTTCCTTAATGTGGCCAAGAAATTAGTAAAACGAACATTGTTTTTCACTAATTTATTATTCGTATTGATCTAAAGAGATAGTATAAATTATTTATTTACACTCATTACATTACACAAGTTATTAACTACATACACTCACTTAATCTTATTGACTTAAGCTCTACAACTTACTAACTGAGTTAGATATATAATAGATACCTATGTTAATTAAAACGTAAAGGTACGCGCTGGTGTATCATTAGGGTAGCCATTTTTACTTTCTTCTAGCTCAATTTTAGCCGCAGTAGGGTTATCGTTCGGGTATGGTCTTTGTTGAGCTTCTAATCTTCCTACTGATGACTGAGGAGCGGAATACGAAGATGGTCCAGCGTACAGTGCATTGGGGCTTCTGTCATACTGCCCACTTGAAGGCGTGTGCTGTACAGTGTAGTCTACGTTACTAGTGAGAACTGAATTTCCATTCTCATAATCACTGGTACTTTCCTTTGGGCTGCCAAACTCGTCTATATTGAACGTATTAAGAAGCTTCTGTTGTTCTTTCTCGTCCTCGAGCTGATAACTAACAGAGGGTATAAACTGAAACGTTACTGTATTGTCAGCATTGTTGCTTTGTGTCAATTTGGCGTTTTGTGCGTTGTTCTGAGTGTACCTGCTAGAGTCAACATTCCGAACGAGACTCTCGTCTATATCGTCTAACTTCGTGAACACGTAATAAGATTGATCCTTCTTGTAGGTGACGAGTTTGTTTTCCTGCGACGGATGTGTTATTGTTCCAACTATTTTGTCGCGCAACTGTGCCGATATTCCATTACCGCTGTTTACGAAGTTTCCAAGGATGGATTGAGTGTCTTCTTGACTGGTAAAAGACTCCAGCTGCCGCGTAGAGGCCTGAAGTTTGGCGGGGGCGGGCGCGGAGTAAGGCGTACTGTGAGATTGGATGACTTCCACTTCAGCGCTAGATTGCCTCGGGAAGTTATTGTTGTTATTGTTAGTGTTCTGATGCAAATCGTCGACCTCGGTGTTTTGTTGTCGAATGTTGTTGTTAATGAGTTTGGCTGAACTTTGTCCATTGTAAATGCGAGCGACTTCTGGGACGGGGACCTGATAGAGCTGCCCGCTGTACAGCTGCTGCTGCTCTTTGTTGACGTGTAAATTAGCGTTTAGCACGTTATCCCCGCCTTGGAATTGCGATGAATAGTACTGTCCTGATTGCGTGTTTTGCTGTGGCGCGACGTTTATCTGTGAGCTTGCGGAATGCCGGTCCTTATTTTGACGGAAGTTGTTCGTGTACGTGCCCGCCAAATTACCGGTATTTGTATGCTGAGTGGTTGATGGGGGTTGATTCAGATGGTTATTATTTTGCGCCGTGTATTGTGCGGAGGTGAGTTGTGCGACTTTGTCGGTAATGCTCGCGAGATCTTCGTTGTTGATGGTTTGGAATTGTGACTGTGATGACAAGTGATTCTTCTGCGCTAGGTTTTTGTAATCTTTGACTTGATTGATGGAGTCGGCGAGGAACGAAAATACGAGTGCCTGTGAATTGGAAATGCTTGAGTTTTTATCGACCACCAACTTTCCAATGGGAATAAAACTAGGAGCGCTGTTTTGTAGCTTATTTGTTAGTACGAGGTAGTTACTGCTGCCGGTGTTGAGTATCTCAAGTTTATCGTGGTGACTATCGCTACTTGTATTAAAAAGAAACGCGGCTGTTTTTTCAGGGATTGATATTTTCAAAGATACTGTTCTTTCAATAGTGTTGGTAAGACCAGATGGCTCTTTGTAGTATGGTAGAGTAGCTAAACGGTTTGAATTCTGGTTGGAAGTCTTGACGCTTTCTTCTGGAGGCTCTAAATTTAAAGCTGGTTTTGCAACCAACCGAGAACTTTTCGAAAATTGTACAGTAGGTGTGGCTGGACTTAGATTCTCACCACTTTCAGTACACTGCTTACAAGAAGTAGATGTTACATAATTTTCCTCATCTGAATAATCTCCTTCGTTGCCTTCTTGCACGTGCTGGGTTGACGCTGTTCCTAATATATTTTTTGTATCTTTAACTATGTCATTCACAGTAATATCGAGTTTTTCTTTTGTTAGTATGTCTGTAAAAGTTAGGTTTTTATAGTTTGTATTAATGCGTGAGTGCTTGATGACCGAATAGGTTGATTGGTCATCTGGTGCTGGTGCTACCACTGTAGTTGGCGTGGTGGGAAGAGCTTGTAATTTAGCATTTTGCTGGTAGTAGTTACTTTGGGCACTGGGGTTCAAATACTGTCTGGATAACTCGGGAGGCTTTGAGGAAGCAGGAATGTAGAGTCGTGCCAGAGGTTTGAAGGTTGTAGCTGCTAGGTACAATCGTGATGGCACAGTAGGTGGGGGGGCAGAAGATGGGGTGAGGTATGTCCTGGCCAGTAACGTTGGTACTGTAGATAGGATTTGTTTCTCAGGTGTTGTCGGTTTGTTATAATTGTAACCGGTAACCTCTACTTGTTTCTCTGAGGTAGTTGGCGTATTGTAGTAGTATTCAGGATCTGAGACGAGTTTTGAAGCCTGCGTACTAGCCGGTGGATTGTAATAGTATGAGTCTGACTTGGAGACTAGTTTTGCTGCTCGGGTGGTGGTGGGCTGGCTATAGTAGTAAGGAGTCGGTGAAGCGATGAGCTTAGCTGTTTGGGCAAGAGTGGTAGGTTGGTTGTAAGTGTAGGGCGTTGGTTCGGCTATAAGTTTACCGGCTTTAGAAGGTTTGACAATCCACGTTTTAAATGTAATACGAGATTTCGGTCCACCGGGTTTAGGTTCATGTACGATGCGGTTAAATGTTAGTGTTTTTGCTACGACGCTGGCAGGTAAAGTGTTACTCACCAAGTTTTGCTTCGCCTCATGGCCGACGGAGCCTGTCACTTGGTTGGAGAACTGCGGCAGTTCCGTTTGCTTAAATTGATTTGAGTTATACAGTTGCCTTGTGTATGAAATTCCGAGCTCTGCTTGTTTCCCAGGGTTCAATTGTGTGTCGCTGTATTGAGTGTTGTATCTGATTTGTCCCCGCTGGTGATTTATTTGATTGTGTGTGTTTCCTTGGCTAACTTGCTGACTGTATTGTGTATTGCCTTGGTCGTTGTAATTATGGTTCGGTCGCTGCTGCTCGTTGGTGTAGCCCGAGTGTTGTTGTACGAGTTTTCCTGACGCTTGTTTGTCCGGAAACATAGTAGTTTTATCATTTAGATATTGTCCGTTGTGTCTCAATGCGTTTAAGAACTGTTCATTCTGTTGGATTTTTTGTTGCTGGCCATTTTGGAACTTATTTGTTTGGAAATACTGTCCATTTTGAACTTGATTATTTTGCTGCCTTTGCCTCTGAAAGACTTGCGAATTCAGACCGTTGTCAAGCACTGATGTACTGTATAATGGACTAGCGGTTGAACCAGCTACGAAACTGTCACTTACACTATTCCCATCATATTCATAAGGCTGCTGTAACTGCTTGGCTGGAATATACACGTTCGACGGTTTGTTTGGTCCGAAAGCGTTAGCGAACATCTGTCCCGAGGGGGGCCTGTATTCCTGCATTACAATTAGATTGCTCTTCATTGTTGCCTTGTCGTAGGGGTTTCTCATTGGATGCGTAAGCATCTTTTTAACATCGTTCATAAGCTGGGGGCCGAGCCTCAAATTCTCAAACTGTGGGTTGGCTGTCGGAACAGGCTGCTGAGAGCTATCGCAGTTGACATGCATCCACCAATCGCAGACGAAGACTGCCTGGTTGAATAGGGTCCCGTTGGGACAGAGGAATGACTGGAACCCGTAAGTAGAGCCGGAGGTGCAGACACGGAACACTTGGCAGTTGGTTTCGTAGTCCGCATAGTATCCTGAGGAACAGCGAACACAGAATAATTAGTTATTACATGTTAGAACTTTTATTTAGTAAGTAATGGGCTAGTCAAGTCAAGTCTATCGTAGTAATAAGTCGGTAATTTTAATATCATTTGACAGAATAACCTCCTCAGTCCTGGCCTTGAAAATAACAATTGAAAACCATTGTTATTTTCAAGGTCAGGATTGAGGAGGTTATAGTTTTGTAAAACCTCTAAAGCAATTTTAAAATTTTCGATCGCAGTTCCTGAAATTAAGTTAATAACTAAAATTGTTAGTAACACAAAAGATCACGTACCAGGCTCTAAGTAAATTATTGCCGGCCTTAATAGATTACTTATAGTACAGACCTAGTGCAAAGAAAGTGCCAAGATCACGAAAGAGTTTTAAAGCGAGCGACTAGTATTAAACATCTCATAACTAGTGGTAGGTAGTTTAAAGTTGGTCTGGTAATCTACTTGCAAACTAGATTAAAATTAAACGACACTTTATATTCTCCAGTGTTCCGACAGTCTGCTAACTTCGACGGGTAGTGCAATTTCACAAATGTTACTGCTATTTGTTAGATTGCAATAGCAAACTCAAACGGTTTTTAGGGTGAAAGTAGTGGTATTCGGTTGTGGGGTCTGGGAGACTGTAATGGATGACTTGGCCTCGACTCATCGCCATCAACTGGGCTATAATCTTCTATGATCTCAGTTTCATAGTCAGTCTAATAATAAAAGTTGTTTGTACTGAGGTGAGAATCTTTCCGAAGTACGTTGTTTACTGTAGAACTTATTGCTCACCTGGTGTTTTCCCAGCACAAGAGAACGAAGTCTTCGGTATGCTGTCGAGGGTGGGGTAGTCGCTGCCAGGCTCTCCTGGGACAGCCAGGCGGATGTTCCAGCTGGTACCCGAGCCGTGACCCTGCCTGCTGACACGTTGGCCCGCTGCTGTGCTGGCTAGGAGCGCTGGAATTAAGTCAAAATACAAGATAATGGGTTTGGTTCACCGTCTAAACGATGACCTATTTCAGAAATATATTTAAAAGTATTGTTTCATGGTTGTTGATGAAGCAAAAGACGGTTGTCAAGATTGTGGCAAGTGGCAAGCTCTGGTCTCTGCCTGCCCCTCCGGGATATAGGCGTGAGTTTATGAAATGTAACGCAAGCCTCTGAAACACCTCTGTCGCTTCATCAACATTCACTAGTCGTTGCAAGCACGCACGCTGGTTTCGGGTACATTTTATCTGCTCTTCACTAAAACATCTAATGAAAGACTAGTGAAGAAACTAAATACCTTAGACCGACACGCAACACTCGGAAAAAGTTGCTTAAGGGGCTCCAGGGATTAACACTACCGCCGGCGAGGGAAAAAAATCATATTCTTTTTACAGATCGAATATGCAAAAAGTGTACAGATACTCTCTCAATAATGATAATAGTAATTTTTAGAACCCATGGCTGTGAACCTAAGGCAAAAAAACCCAGGACTAGATAGCATTAGTCCCAGGTTCGTGATCCTAGGTTCTTTGTCAAGGGTCCTAAAAATCACTGTTACACTGTGTGTTTTTCAAATACGATGTGTAAAAGAAGATATGACTTTTTTTTCATTGGTGGCGCTAGTTAGCCCACTGGATCCCCTTAAGTCACCATTTAAATAAAATTTCGTGAAATTTCACTTAAATGCTACTTAAGCCACATTTAACTAGGTAAGTGGTACAAGTCGGCCTTAAAGTATCAGATACTGTTAACGACGAAAGCGAAGTCACTGTTTAAATGATTACTGTAAATATATTGTTAGAATAAATAAATAAAGATAGTATTTGTAGGACATTAGAGTTAATGTGTTCATATTCTATTCCTATTAGATTTAAGTACATAGATATGTTATGAGAATAAAGATATTTTTATTGGTTGTTTTTTGATGTGTAGCCTGTGCGAGCCGAGCTCCGACTGAAGCGACTCGAGGCGCGCAGGCACCTATATTTAATACCTCGGTGAGGCGGGGGACCGCGGGCCGGCCAAAATAATACAAAACCCTTATTAGAAAGCCCGCGGTCACCCAAATCATTATGTAAAAAGATATTTAGAGACTTAAGGTATTGAATAAGCATACATTTAAGACAATAAATGTAAAATAAAACCATTTTAATTAGCAATAAAGACTACCGGGTAAGGAGGGGCGAGGAAGGGGGCGGTGTGCAGCGCGGGGCCTGAGGTAAACAAAACTACTCTCAGGGGGTCCAATAAAGGGCGCGTGCGCGCCGCCGAAAATTCATTGAATTCATTCCCGATCGAGCTACAGCAGAAGAAGCACCAAGGCCTCCCCCTCGCCTCTCCGCCTGCAGATACTGAAGAAATAGTGTGTTATTATTCAAGCCCTCTTCGCCATCAACCTAATAAGAAAATCTACAGTCCACGCTGCGCCCCGCAATAAGTACACACAAATACGAATTGCGGGGTGCTCTATGTACATCACGTACAGATACTATACAGTAGATTCTTGTCTAAAATTTACAATTTAGGAAAATCATCATATTAAACAGATTGGAATACATCGTGAGGAAACCTGAGTGACTGAGGTGTCAACCAAATCATCTCAGGTTTCAGTGAACTCATACCCAGAACAGTCTGTTAGTACACAATGACCGAAACAATTCGTAAACAACATTTCTTATAAGCGAGACTTTCTTTAGGATGTTTGTTAGTTTTTCGTAACACATCGACGCGTGATAAAATTGGATAATTCTCCGAAGTTCCCATACAAAGTCGCTGGGTGTGCATAGCTCAGTACAATATCAATGTTGCAACCCATACAGAGCGACAGTTCCCATTGGTTTTTGCGCGATGACAGCAACTGGCAAGAAGCCGATCAATGGGCGGAGCCGACTCTCCCACGACTATGACGGTTCTGCCACTTTGGATGCTTGTTAACTCTTACATACAGGCGTCAAAATAATAGTGAAGCATTGACCTCGTATTGAACTCTTTATTGAACAACTTGGAGTTGTTTTGTATCCTATTCCCAGACGGGCGAGCTAAAGACGTAGAGACGTAGTGTAACTGCAGCGATGTTAATAATTCTCAATATATAAACAAAGTTACTACAATCAAAATTCCAGTCAATATCGGAACAGCAATAAATTCATGCTGAAGCAGTACTTATCGGGGCAATAATCAAATGAATTCGCCCTCAGTATTGGCACTGTACAAAGTAGATTGGGATAAAAGTTCCACTTCATTGTCCATGGAATTTAGGTTATCGCTAAGTCTAGCGAGTCTAGTAGGTATGATATCGCTGGTTATTTTAGAAATCAAGCATCTTCTATTTTAGATACATAGACCCGATATTTCCCCCTTGCTCAGTTATTGTTTTTTTTTTTAATTACGTTACACAAGAATGTTTCAATAAGTACAAGGTAATAACGAGGGGCATGATTGATGCCTCAGTATAATATACGAGCATCGGCATGAGGGCATACATTGCCATGAGCAACTCATGAGTTTAAGTTGAATAAGAAAGCTTTAGTGGTTTCAGTTGGCCACTGAATAGAAGACTACTCATCTATCAATGTCAACAGGAAGTTTACGCAATCACCTGTGAACGGGGAACATGAAGATAAGGACAGAAGTTAGGGTTTTGAGGTTTTTGGGGTGATAAAGCTCTCTCTCCTCCTCTCACGGAAAGAAGTCACGGGTCTTTTATTGGGACGTAGATACGTTGCTTACGCTATTAAAAGTTCATTACCCGTTTAATGTAACGTTTAATAATTCTCCTTTAAACTTGACAAAGTCCTCGCACACATAACAAAGCATGCTTACCCAAAACCTTTGAAGCTACGTTCGAAATGGGACACGGCGGCACGTTGCGAAAGTCGGTGCCAATTGCAAGCGTCGACGGCAAATGCCGACATGTCAGCGTCGAATATTGGCGGCGCCGGCTGCTGTCGACGCGTCGACGGCTGCCATCAACGAGTTTCGACGGCTGCGGTTGGCACTGTCGTTCGCAACGTGCCGCCCGTATCCCATTTCGAACGTAGCTTCAAAGGTTTTGGGTGAGCATGCTTTGTTTTGTGTGTTAGCGCCCTAAGAGAAAATAAGGGGGCGTTCAAGCGGTACAAAGGCAAAAAATCTCAAAACTCAGAAATAAGACTTGGGCCCCGTTCTCCCAGTCCTCTTCATAATTATACTAAATGCACGTCAATAGTAATGTTCAAAATACCTATTTTAAGATGTGCCACAACGATAACTAAAAAAAATTCGGGAGCTCTTTCTTTTTTTTATCGTCTTAAGAACCTGTCGGATTTTTTGACGCCCGTCTATACCGGACGGTATAGACGGGCGTCAAAAAAACCCGATTAAAAATTCCTTTTATTTTCGCCTCCCACTGCACAACCCTAAACATCGCGCGAGGAACGATGAAAAGTTTTATTGGCGCGCTGACAAACGTGATAGATGGATACTAGGGTACTGCCGACCGACATTGTGTGTCGCCTTTGCTGCTTCGCGTACACTAAGCATTTCCTTCACTTTTCTAACAACATTTTTAAAAGTTCTTATGGAGTTCGGAGTATGGTTTGTCCACCGAGTGAAAGACGTGCTATGGAACGGGCTATGGTCAGCTTCTCCTTGACGAATCAGATGGTTGATATAAGCCTATAAGACTAGCTAGTTAAAGCTACAATTGGCTGGTCGCATCTGCCGATGAGTGGAGAGAATGAACTGGCAAATTCAGCGTAGCACGCCCAATGCAGATTGCTGGCAGCGACTAGGCGGCTAGTGAACCTCTAATGCGTTTCATGACAAAACTTTCTTTCATTCAAAACATCAACTGAATTGCACGCACTTAATGCACATTGGACACCGTAACCACGCCTTAAGGCTGTTGCTACGTCGAGCATGCTGTCTCGCTGGCACAATCTAACACTTTTAGTAATTGTAATAAAATTACTGTACTTTTGATAAATTTGATCCGAGGGTTTGATAGATACTAAAATTACCGACACTCAAGACATATTTTTGTTATCCTGTACCTAGTCTACGATCGCAAAATTTGATTTCAAAATTAATACATTTGAAACCAACTTTTCTTTATTAAAAACAACATATATAAATAAAAAAAATAATATTATTATCTCTCAAACCCTCAGACCACATTTATCAAAAGTGTACTTATTTTACTACAGACGTAACAGCACCTTTAACGACAACTTTCAATAGAGTTTTTTTCTTTCGTTAGATTTGTTGTTAAAAATATGTATTACTTATGAAAGTGATAGTTTAAAAAACGTCGGTTGAACCCACAGAACTCACTTGTGCCCCAAAATAAACCTGCATCATTGATTTCTATCCAAACCCGCTTCCCATATGTTAACTCGAAAATGTTATTTTCTGTTATTTCGGAAACAGTTTTCCCTGGAAGGGTTAGCAATTTAAAAGGGATTTGGATTTACGAGGAATTTGTAAATCCTTGCCAATCCAAAGCCACGGTTGTATGAAATGATCTAGGGCGGTCAATACTAATGATTTGCATGTTGCGTGATGCTATTGATAAAGGGTAAAATTAATTTGCTTATAAATTCAAATTCAAATTCAAATTCAAATATTTTTATTCATTGTAAAAACAGAATGTTTACTTAATGAACGTCAAAGTTGTTAGTTTCACAATTAATGGATTATGTGGAGAAGAAACTAACAAAGAAACTCCACATTTATTCTTTTCAAAACACGTTTTAACTTAATTAACAGAGTTTTCAACTTAAAATATTAGTCATGAATGTGTTGAACACTAGTCACAATCGTCCTTTAAATAATATTAATCTACTGTTTAATGCCAAACATCTTTGTCTTCTAAGTAATCCTTGATGTTATAGTAAGCCTTTTTGCACAGAATGTGCTTAACACATTTTTTAAATCGCGTTGGAGGTAACTCTAATATATCTTGAGGAATTTTGTTGTAGAACCTTATACAGTGCCCCATAAAGGATGTGTTAACTTTTGCAAGTCTAAATAGTGGAAATGACAATTTATGTTTATTTCTAGTATTAAAATTATGGTGGCCACCAACATTTTCGAAGTCTTTGATATTTTTTCTAACGTACATAATATTTTCATAAATGTATTGACATGCAACTGTTAAGATGTTGGTTTCTTTGAAGAAATCTCTTAGCGAATCCCTACTACCTAACTTGTAAATAAATCGGATGGCTCTCTTCTGTAAGATGAAGATCGTCTCAATGTCTGCTGCCCGACCCCACAGTAGTATGCCGTAGGACATAATACTGTGGAAGTAACTAAAATAAACAAGCCTAGCAGTTGCAACGTCAGTGAGCTCTCTAATTCTTTTGACTGCATATGCTGCAGAACTAAGCCTGTGTGCTAGTTTTACAATATGAGGACCCCATTGCAATTTTGAATCGATTGTGATGCCTAGAAAAACGGTATCTTCTACAAATTCTAGTTTTTCTTTTCCGAGTACAATGTTGTTTTCAACTAATCTTACGTTTGGTAAGGTAAACTTTATACATTTTGTCTTTTTGGAATTTAGAAGCAGATTATTTGCCGTGAACCAATCCAACACACGCGAGAGAGCATCATTTGCATCGTCAAGATTATTTTCTTGTCTCTTAATTTTAAAAATAAGTGACGTGTCATCTGCAAATAATACTATCTCGGACATGTTTTGTACCATAAACGGCAAATCATTTACGTATACAAGGAAAAGGAACGGCCCCAAAATTGATCCCTGTGGTACTCCCATTTTTATTTGTGAACCTGTGGATTTTATACGATTTATGTCCGCTTTTTGAACCCTTCCTTTTAGATAAGATCTCATCAGTTCTAAACCTTTCCCCTTTACTCCGTAATGCTCTAGTTTTACCAAAAGTGTCTCGTGGTCCACGCAATCAAATGCCTTTGACAAGTCACAAAAAACACCTATAGCATCCCTACGATCCTCCCATGCACTATAAATATGTTTAACTAGCAAGACACCAGCGTCCGTCGTCGACCGTCCCTGCGTGAAGCCGAACTGCTGGTTATGGAGAAGTTGATAATTATTAAAGTGCGTAAGTAGTTGAACTAAAACAATCTTTTCGAATATTTTGCTCAATACGGGTAGGATCGAGACTGGTCTGAAATTTGTGGGATCATGCCTATCGCCACTTTTAAACAACGGAACGAGCCTACTGTATTTCATTAGGTCAGGGAATGTACCCTCACCTACACATTTGTTAAAAATTTTTGCTAAATGAGAAGCGAGGACATCTATTACTGAACTAACTATGATTACTGACATTCCCCACAAATCTTCCGTTTTTTTAAGATTTAATAGTTTAAACGCTTTAATTACGCTATGGGGATTAATGAAGTCGAACGAAAACTCGTAACCGCACGAGGGGACATTGTCTTTTAATAAACTTGCAGCAAGATCAGGAGACGAATCTAAAGGAGCCGTAGTTTCAATTGGAACATTTGTAAAGAATTGTTCAAAGGCCGCAGCAATGTCCTCATTTGATGTTATTACTTTATCATCTATCTTTAGAGAAAATTCGCGATCTCCTGATTTGGCTTTACCAGTTTCCCTATTTATAATAGTCCAGATTGTTTTAGATTTATTTGAAGACTGGAGGATTTGTTTCTTTATATGTTCGCATTTAGCTTTGTGGCAGACGGCCCTGAATAATTTAGAATATAGTTTAACATACTCTATAAAACTGTGGTCATATGTGTATGTTTTTTTCTCATACAATGCATACAGTGTGTTTCTACTTTTTCGGATGCCCGCAGTGGCCCATTCATTAAACCCTACTTTATTTTCATTGCTAGGTAATTCTCTTAATTTAAAAACATTTTCAAAATGAACTGAAACGACTCTAAAGAAGTCTTCGTAATGGGCGTTAGCATTTAGGGTTTTACCTTTATGAGCAGTTAAGCTACTTTGAAGATGTAATTTAAATGATTCTAGTTTTTTACTTGTAATGGGCCTGCATACAATAACTTGCTTAGATTTTTCTGAATCTATTTCAAAATTTACAATTTGACCACTGTGATCTGACTTTAAGCAATTCACTGTGGAGTAATAAAAAAAATTGCAATCGCAATAGACGTTATCGAGACAAGTAGCAGTAGTTTCAGTAATCCTGGTGGGCTCTAAAAAAATATGGACTAAATTGAATGATTTAAAAATAATTTGTAATTTAGTTGTCAAAGGGGAATCTATTAGCAGGTCGATATTAAAATCACCACACACTATAACTTTCTTATTACTACTGGAAGCTACTTTTAATACATCCTCTAATACCGATTCGAATATACTGTAATCGCTGGTAGGGGGCCTGTATAAGCTTACTACAATGTGTTTAGACAATTCAACACATGACAGCTCAATTACTTTTTCAACAGAAAGCCTACAAATGTCTTTCCTTTGTTTAAATTTTAAACTATCTTTTACTAGTATTAAAGATCCCCCATGCAGTAAAGACTTTCTATTGTAGCAACTGGCTATTTGATAGTTATGTACAGTAAAATTCATTTGAGTCTCTAGTAGCCAGTGCTCTGTGACACAAAGTATGTCAACTTCATGTTGTTCTAAAAATAATTCTAACTCTAGTAACTTTCCAGAAAAGCCACCCTGTATGTTCTGATTAGCTAAAATTAATTTCTTTAGGGGGGGCTTTTCTGTGGTCTGCGCTGACAGTTTAAATCAGCAGTCAAGCTTAACTTATTTATGCTATGTTTTTTTAAAGCCTCCGAATACAGAGGTTTACTAGTAGAACTTTTTCTACAGTTTGTATTGACTACAGGTACCTGTTTTATTGTCTTAACAATAATTGGGTCGTAAATATTGAATGCCAACAATTTGGCAATCTGTCTCTTTGAAGAAAGGGGCACATGCATTGTGTCCCTAGTCAATATAAAATTTCGAATAAAGTTATTCGTATCAAAATAAAGTACTTGGTCTCTATGACCAAAGGTCATGTTATACAAACTAGACTAACCAACTAACTAACAGCTTGTTAGTGTACGAGAAACCAGGGGTAAACTAAATAGACTAATTGAGCTTTTTGTTTTAGGAGACAGGTGCTAAGTTAAAGAGTACTCGAAACACACTTCTAGCATACAAAGACTCATCATTATGTATTCATTATAGTGTGTATTTTATGCTTATGGCTTCGGTATATAACTTGTTATAATAACTATGTAATTTTATTATAGTATAGCTTATGTCATTTTTTGTAATAAATCTTTCTTGGCACTACTCACATTATCTGTCCACATAACCCAAGGTTAGCTGGAAGAAAATCCTTACTAGGTGATTTTAAGCTCGCCTGTGTACAAACACCTTTTTGTGCAATAAAGATTTTTTTTAATTGGATGCACAAATGAAGTTACATCAAAACACTACCAGAACATAAGTCATAATAAGAGTCAACATTTATCACACGCGGGTAAAATAAAAGCCAGATAAGAAAGCCATAAAAGACGCCACTCGATGGAAACCGGAAGGGCAGAGCCATTAATCGAGACCGAAGGGCCTTTTGACCTCTGACGACATACTAACTAGTCCAGCCCTATTATCTAAGATTCTGCGGCTTTCTATGACGCCGTGGCATTCTTAAACAGATGTTTAAGTTCCAATGTACAGTAATCTTTGTCTTCTTAAACTGCTGTTTAAATTCCAATGTAAAGGAATCTTTGTCTTCTTAAATAGATGTTTAAGTTCCAATGTAAAGAAATCTTTGTCTTGTTATTTAGATGTTTAAGTTCCAATGTAAAGAAATCTTAAATACATCTTTAAGTTCCAATGTAAAGAAATCTTTGTCAATATTATTTCTTGTGTGGTATTGCTCAGTTATCCAATGTAACAAAAAATATGAAGTTATTAGTTTGTTAAAAGAATTGATAGTTAGAGGTTCTATAATGTCTTGACTAGGTTCGGGATTTTGATCTTCAGCATTTCAATCATAGGTAAAATAAGCATCGTGGTTTCAACATTCGATCTTTCAAACGTAGGTATAAGAAACATTGGGATTTTGATGTTCAGCCTTACAAACAAACGGTCAATAGTACTTTGGGGATTACGAACATTCGTTAAAATGAGCATTCGTTGTTTGAATATTCGGCATCCCATTCGTAGGTTTTGTAAAATTCGGCGTTTTAAACTTCGGTACTATGGTATGCACCCTTTTTTTTGGTTCCTTTATTTTGTTGTAGTTAGTCAGGGACCAAAGGCTTATACATACATACATAAACTCACGCCTGTATCCTAAAGGGGTTGGCAGAGACCAGGGACTGCCACTTGTCAATATCCTGACACATCACTTTCGCTTCCTCAAGATTCATTAGTCGTTGCATGCACGTACGCCAGTTTCGGATACTTTTTATCTTGCCCTTTGCTAATACATTCCCTATTTGATCAAAGTATACCCGCCTGGGACCAACTTTTGGTTTTTCTTGATGTTGTACGTAGTATATTATACGACAAATACTTGAGCAAATAACTTTGACTTTGCATCGACTTCGGGTCTCATTGGCGGGGGACGCGGGATGTGACTTAGAATTCTTCGGATTTTAGTTTAAACAAGTTAATAAACAAAATAATGTTTGCTGTACTCCATTCCTAGAAACGAGCTCCCAAAGAAAATCGTCCGTGTGCGCCCATTGGTTAATGCGCGTGACCTTCAATAGCTTCCTTCAAGACCTATGAAGCGGACCGTCTTCGCTTATTGTTTCGCTTATCTCTAGCCATGCGAGTATTTTGTGCTCCAGGACTTCGACTCGTGGAACGGAGCTAAGCTCTCTTATCGAAAACTCATTCCGATTGCGCGGACTTTTGTTCAAGTTATCTGCCTGGTATAATACCTACCTAGCTTTTTATGCAGCCTGCTAGATACCTACTTAAATACGTAAGCATTAGTTCTCAAGCGACAGGCAGCGACCACTCTGTGTCATTATATTCTATCTGGCCCTTGGTTGAAACTTTCGCCCATCCGACCTACAAGCTTATTTATATTGAAATGTATTCGAAGCTCGCTTATTGGCTCGGTTGACATAATTTACGTAACGATTACTCATTCCCAAACATTCCATTCCAAATGATATTCTTTTGATGTCTGGGCCGCCCGCGCGTCTTATTAGGAAATAAGGTTTCGACTATCCGATATAACAGTACAGGAAAACTGCTTTTTAATGAAATTATACCTAGATAATGGTAAAAAAAATCCGACTGCAATTATACATGATTGTGAAATTTTTAATCTTACCAGGCGGGAGGGATTATTTATCTACTGTGCCCGGGAACATTGCTTACTTATTTATTTACAAGGTAAACTTACAGGTGACAACCACATAGGCATTTAAAAATATTCAGTCTTGAGAACTAGGCTGCAACCCAAACGCAGTTTACACAGCATGATAATTATCATTAAAGTTATACAAAAAGTAACAAGATTAAACATTTTACATAAAATGTTTATAAGTTTTTGATATACCTACTCCATACTTATTTATGTAATAGTCTCTATATCCTCCTCAGTCCTGAACTTGAAAATAACAATTGAAGACCATTGTTATTTTCAAGGTCAGGACTGAGGAGGATATAACTGAAAATGTATCAACGCTAATGTGCCCCGAATAGGACTGCTTGATATTGGACGATTACCGTAAAGAAACTACATAATATAGTTTCGTACATTTGCTACAGCCTTGGCCGCCGCGCCGTTGTCAGAAAAAATACAGTGCAGTTACCGTTATTGTCCAATGGAAAACCTTCTAAAGGCTGAATAATGCGCACCAAATCCGGTCGGAATCCAGATGATTGCGATGGCAATTAGTATGGAATCGCTCAGGATTTGGTACGCGACGCGTAATAGAGGGGCAAAGTGGGACGTTATTGGCAAAATGTAGCCTCCATAACATGGATGTCACACTGCAGGCCAAAGGCTTTTAGGCCAAGATTTTCGGTCATTTGCCAAAAAACAGTTTCTAAAACATTTCAATATCAAAATCAAAATATTTATTGCACCATAACGTAAACAAGGTCTTAAATAACACTGTGTATAGTACCGATTACGGACCCTGTCGGGCGCGGCAATGTGATTTAAAACTAACATGCTCATTATAAAATATGTAGAATTATACATAAGCAGCCAATATACGTCTCACTGTAGGGCACAGGCCTTCTCTCAGGGAGAGAGTATGGGCTTAATCACCACGCGTGCCCACCGCAGATAGGCGATTTCAAGCGCTGAGGTATTTGAATAACTCAGACACTCAGGTTACCTCACGTTAGCAAGTGGTATTGCTACTATAACTTCACAAATGTACATAACTTAGAAAACAAAGTCATGGGTACATGCCCGCACTGGGAATCGAACCTGGGTCTCCCGCTTCCGAGTCCAATGTTCTACCTACTAAGCTACCACCGCTCTGTAGAATTATGAAACAGTTTAATATATTATGTTTCATAGCTGGCGCTAGTTAAGCTTAGCAAAAAACTTGAAACTCAATATTCCGGATCCTCTGTGCTACTTCTTCGGTGATTGGGATGAGTTGTTTATTAATTTGGTCCTCGGGGAAATCGTGAATAAAAGTTTTTATTAGCCCTGTTATTCAGGTCACTTTGACGTTCTGAGGAGGTTACTTTTATTGCTCAGATTATTACCTTATTGAGACTCAGTTTTGATTAGGCGAGAAAATCTTAGTAAAGGAGCCAATTTTTACATTAACATTAATTTACATTAATGCCTCTAAAAGTGATTTTATTATATTTCTATATTTTATTTCTATCGCTTCATTTTTATTCAACTGAATCAAATTCAGTCACTGATTTGGCACTGTTTTGTTGTACTTTTTAGGGTTCCGTACCCGACGGGTGCCAAACAGGATCCTTTTACTAAGACTTCACTGTCCGTGTGTCCGTCAATCTGTCAGTCTGTCAGTCTGTCGGTCTGTCGGTCTGTCGGTCTGTCGGTCTGTCGGTCTGTCGGTCTGTCGGTCTGTCGGTCTGTCGGTCTGTCGGTCTGTCGGTCTGTCGGTCTGTCGGTCTGTCGGTCTGTCGGTCTGTCGGTCTGTCGGTCTGTCGGTCTGTCGGTCTGTCGGTCTGTCGGTCTGTCGGTCTGTCGGTCTGTCGGTCTGTCGGTCTGTCGGTCTGTCGGTCTGTCGGTCTGTCGGTCTGTCGGTCTGTCGGTCTGTCGGTCTGTCGGTCTGTCGGTCTGTCGGTCTGTCGGTCTGTCGGTCTGTCGGTCTGTCGGTCTGTCGGTCTGTCGGTCTGTCGGTCTGTCGGTCTGTCAGTCTGTCTGTCACCAGGCTGTATCTCATGAACCGTGATAGCTAGACAGCTGAAATTTCTACATTTCTCAGATGATGTATTTCTGTTGCCGCTATAACAATAAATACTAAAAACAGAAAAAAATATTATTTAAGTGGGGCTCCCTTACAACAAACGTAATTTTTTTGCTGTTTATATACTCGATATTAATAACGGCAACAGGTAGACAATTGTAATATTCAGAGAAAATTTTGTTCTATATTCGCTTCAAAAATAAATAATTAAAATAAAATAAATATTTAAAGGGGGCTCCCATACAACATACGTGATTTTTAGCCGTTTTTTCACGTCTTTGTGTCTAATGTTGTATAGATAATGGTACGGAACCCTTCGAGCCCGAGTCCGACTCGTACTTGACCAGTTTTTACAAAGACATTATACAGAGCTACTTCTAAAGCTATTCCTGAACCATCAGAATTATAGTTTGTGTTTTACAACTACTTTTGTTCTACGAGTTTTTTTAGATTTGTATTTTTTGAAGCGGTGTTAGCGCGGTCGGTAGATCACTTGCCTCACATTGAGGAGGTCGGAGGTTCAAGCTCCGGCATGAACAGTCCACACCACATCAACTTTTACAAGCGTGCGCTCTACTCAGTTACGTTACGGGCGACTTTCCAACATAAATGTAAAGGTTGAGAATATTCTACTGTATTCTGTTCACTTTGATTACAAAAAGAGTTCTCTATCTATCTCTATGTTATCTATTAAAATTAGCTTTATGTTCTTAAAGCTATGGTGTTGTGAATAAACTTTTATAAAACCTCGTTTGAGATAAAAACATGGCTATTCCTTAGTTAAAATATGTGTTCGCTTCTCAGCTTATATTTTCTGCCCGCCCTCAATGTACGCTCGCGCCCCGCCTGCCCTAGTTTGAGTTACATACGCAAATTTGCACATTACTTACTCCAAAGTAAAGTTGCATTTTGCTTGGCTCAAATAAAATAACATCACATCAAACAAGATAGTTGGCATCATGTTTGCCACTATTATGAAAATAATTTAAGTAATTACAACGGAAATTACCATTATTTGTTAATACAATCGACAGCCAATTGACCTTTATATAGAGGTGTAGCAAAATCTCTATTTACATACGTAAATGTAGGTTCTACTCGTCAATACGAACACCTTTTATTATGGAGAAAATTTTTTAATTGCGATAAAATTAACAGGTGTTTCATATTAAAGTTACTATTTGCGCCATTGAAATGTATGAAACAGCTGATATTTTGCAATTTCATAGTTTTAGTCGTAGTAAAAGTTGTTCGTATAGACGAGCAGAAACCCCATGTTTTTGAATTTATATGGGGATTTTGTTACACCCTGTATATTTCCATGCAGTGTTGTTCTTAACTAACTGTTTTAGAGTGCTTATTGTAAAAATTGTCGTGCGAAGACAAAAACCAGGTTTTCGTTTCAATGTAACGTAACTAAGAAGATAGAGATAGAACACTGATAGAGAACACTTTATCGTACAGGAGAAAGAATTGCAAATGGTTTCTTATACCTCAGTAGTGGTATACAATTGGCGGTGTTATCGCTAGAGCGATGTCTTCCAGACTACCTTTACTTTTACATACACATGAACTTGGTTGATGTGGTGAGGACTGGCAAGTCTATATACAGATTATACAGGGTGTAAAAAAATCATGGTATCTAGCCCCGAAAATTGTGGGTTAACTCGTCACTACCACTAACTTTTACAGAAAAATTCTAAATCGTGAAATAGTCCATGGTCGACGGATAAAACCATGAAAAGTTATTAAAAAAAATGCCAACAAAGATATCTTGATGTACACACACCGGACCGACATATATAGGTACTTGAAATGTAAATAATTCCGAGAAGTTTTAACATCTTGCAATCCTAAAAATGGGATGCAAAAAAACTTTTAACTCACCAATCAAAACTAAGTTCCACATTTTGACCAGTACATAGACCACCAAACAAACAATCAAACTGCAACGTTACTCAATTTTCCCAACTTCAAAATGGCACTAAACTAGATCCTTCTTTCTTCAATACATTTAAAAACAAAAAAAATATTTCAAATATACTATGGCATTGTTGACACAAAGTACGTCATGGTGACTCCCGTAGAGACTGTCACGCAAATGCTTGCATAGAGTCAGGTGCAAGTGGGTATACCTCTTCCCTTCCTAACCATGCAATGCGTAGCTCCATTGATAATGTTGTTTAAATCAGCGGTTCCCAAGCTTTTAAGTAGCAGAAGAAAGTTAAATTCAAATTAAAAACTATTTAACTATTATAAAATCAAATTGTATACTTAATGTACGTCAAAGCTGATAGTTTCAGAATTAATAGATTATGTCGAGAAGAGGGACAAAAAAACTCCACATTTATTTTTTTAACTCACGTTTTATCTTAAATAACAGATACGGACCTTAAATAGCACGTGTGTTGAAAAGAATAAAGGTTGAGTTTCTTTGTCACTCTTCTCGATATAATCTATTAATTCTGAAACTAACAGCTTTGACGTTCGTTAAGTAAACAGTTATTAAACTCATGAATGTGTTAAACACTAGACACAATCGTCCCCGTTAAGATTATTCTAAAATCAGATATATTTGTCTTCCAAATAATCCTTTGCGTTATAGTAGGTTTCACAGAAAGTCTTTGACACATTTTTAAACCGAGTCGGGGGCATCTCTAACACATCTTGAGGAATCTTATTGTAGGACCTAATACCCCATAAAGGATTAACTTACCACTCATCAAATCTCATTTTTGTTTTACGGAACCCCATATGAAAACATAAAATTAAAGATTTGACTTCACTTCACGTTTCAGGCTTCGAGAGGTACAGTGGACAGCGCCACCACAACGCCAAATTTTAGTTGCAAAGTCGCCCGTGACGTAACCGGGTAGAGGCTAGAGTGCACACGTATAAAGGTTGATGTGTTGTGGACTGCACCGCCAGTGCCCCCATTACATTAAACCGAATAATATTGGTAGCTGAGGTATGTATTATTTGACAGTGAAATTAGTACAACGATTCAATTCGCAGAAATCCAGTGACATTTCCACGGAAACTTTGGGTTTCCCTGAACCCACTTTAGGAATCACTGGTTTAGATTACTTCTTGTGAAGGTGGTGGTGTTAGTTATCGCTTTTGTACGGTAGAGCTTCAATAAGGTTTATATCAAATTAGATTAGACAGGTATCTTGTTTGGGAGGTTATCTCTCTTCTTTTTCTCTACCTATACTTAGCTGCACGACCTGCCTGGATAGGACAATGATGCGTTTTGTGGCCCTAAAATGTCAAAATTTGACAATCAATGTACTGGAAACTCGCGTCATCGTGCTACACATGCTAGTCGGTCATCATCACATTTTATTTTGATATATCTTTCTTTGAAAATTTATCTTCTTATCATACTTTAACCACTTTCCTACAAATCATTATCGTATTTATATAAATATTTTCCTATTTTCGCACCACTTTACTGACTGAACTGCAGCACTGAGGGCTAAAATCTATCATCATCATAGTATCAGCATAGTCAGATGCCCTTTGTCTCTGACACACAGGAGGTTCTGACTTTGTCCAGTTCTCTGTGTATTTCTGTGAGCTTTTCTTCCTTGTTTGTAACTACTGCATGTTTTTTTTATCTTGTGATTAGCTAATTTGTTACGATAAATGTCTTTCTTCTTTCTTATAAGACACAGGAAAAAAAATTCACGATTTTCTTATTGATTCTGAGGCAGACCGAAGCGATGTGAGCATATGACGACGCGACGTATCATCATTTCGGCCCATTTGCACTCGTATGGCACGTTTTTGTATCACGTAGCATAATCAGCCTATATGCGTCCCACTGTAGGGCACAGGCCTTCTCTCAAGTAGAGAGTTGTATCACGTAATTAAAAGTATTTATATGTTAATATTTTGTGAAAAGTATTACTTGTTAAGTCTTGATCCACCGTATCTTTGTATATGGTCTCTCCAATGAGATCCAAATTTTTTCGTGCATTTTTTCCTTTTACAATAATAATTATAATTACTTCCACACAACACAATCACGTGTCCTGGTCCCAAACTAGGATACCCTGTGCTATGATAACCAGGCAAGGACATCACAAAAATGGAAATACACCCAGACGGCCTTCAGTGGGAATCACTAGAACCGCTAGACCAACGAGGCAGTAAAATATATTACGATGCGTAGCGCACACAAAAGTTCTAATTCGAGGTGGTAGCTCCATGGCTCAAGTTACGTTATAACGGGCGGATGCAAAAACAATATGGCGTCATAAGCAAACAATGTTGTGTACACTGACATAGCGTATTAATTATCTCCTGCCCCAGATATCTCAATCAAATTGATCAATAACGCGACGCTGCGAGGAGAGCGGAGGACTATTCTGCAAACTGGGCTACATCTGATTTAAAGAATGAAATAAATAAAAAAAACTGTAATATAACAAATAACCACGGTTATATAATGCATTAACATTAATTTAATGCATTAAATTTAATGCAGTCGAGTTAATGCAGACATACTTACATACATATGAGCCAAACACATTACCCTCCTTTTGGGCTCCGCCGCAGTCAGGTTATAATAACTTCTACATACTTGTCCTGTCCCTACGTTTACAAATGTATAGTTTGTACTTGTAGTATTATACGATATTACTTGCCAAATTTCATTGTTCTGTATCAACGGAAAGTACCCTATAAAGATTCCCTCGAGTGTCAAAATACAAGTACGTTTTTAGCGGCATAAGCGGCCGTATCTGTTTTGACAGACAGACGGACGGACGGAATGACAACAAAGTGATCCTATAAGGGTTCCGTTTTTTCCTTTTGAGGTAGGGAACCCTAATATTATGATTTCTTAAAACAACACGTGAATGTGGTGAACCACAGGCTATATAAACTGCATCTGAGGAGGAAAACGTGATTTTATAAATAATACATTGTCAATACTACTATGGTCTATATAATTAAATTCTTAGAGTATCTTATACCAGTAATATGTTATTTTCGATCCAACAACGGCCTTTACTACTAAATGTGTAGAGTATTATTAATACAAGTATATTATTATAGAGTAGGTATTATTTTTTAAAAGCATTTATAGAGTACCACCACAGGATCCGTTTATTCGATTCTTGCACGCCTACTATTTTAAAATAAATATTGTCCCAAAAGAACGCATTACCGGGATATCGAGTGTGCTATTTCTCAATTCAGGTCCTTGACTATCTGTACGCCAAGTTTCATGTAAGGCCGTTCAGCCGTTATCGCATGATTGAGTAACATACATCCAAACATCTTTACAAACTTTCACATTTATAATATTTTACATACATACATATATACATAGGAAGAGGAAGAAGGATAGTAGGATAAAGTTAAGAGTATTATTTATACATTATATACAAATAATATGTTATTTTATATCTAACATGGAAAACATGGGAAACTACGTCGAGTCTTCACATCGCCAATCCCACAGAGTCTCAAGACGAAAGTCTTCAATCAGTGCGTCCTACCCGTCATGACATATGGTGCCGAAACGTGGACACTCACGGTGGGGCTGGTCCACAAATTTAAAGTCGCTCAGCGTGCTATGGAAAGGGCTATGCTCGGGGTTTCTCTTAAAGATCGAATTCGAAACGAGGTGATCCGACAGAGAACCAAAGTCACCGACATAGCCCACCGAATTAGCATGCTGAAGTGGCAGTGGGCCGGCCATATCATCCGAAGAACTGCGGGGGGAGCATGAGATTTTTATCGTATCTAGATAGATAGGTTAAAATTTTAAAACATTACGATATTATATCCCACCCGCGAGCATGACTTCTCTTCGACATACATATCTTCCTTAGATAGGAGATAAGATTTTATCTACTTATTGGTATGACAACACTGAATCGGCAAATAGGGATGTGACGAAAATCACTATTTCATTCGTTCAATTTGCGTTTTTTGACAGATTGAAATCTGATCTGTGTGTGATCTTTCCTTTACTTAGTCTGTGCTAGGTATCAAATAAAATGTAAATAAACAAACAAATAACGGACAATAGATGCTTAGATGCCGAAAATGAAGTAAGTACAAACTTTATAGCCATTGCAGTTAATTTATACAATACTACAATAGTTGGAGATCCTTCCTACAAGCTCATACGGACATCACATCATATACAAGTCACTCATCGGCAAGAACTATAATATTTTTCTGTTTTAGAGGGCGCAGTAAACAAAATCAACTGGGGTTCGTTCGAGTATATGACGCTCCACAGTAATTTAGCCAACAATGAGTTTTCTGGCCCCATGGGAAGCGAAAGGTTGTTGAAAGAGTGGGGCGCATTGAGCCTTGTCGAAGGAGCATGGTCCCGACACGACTGGAGCAGTGGCAGAATGTAAGTGTTGATAGTACCTACTTATTATCTAGTGATATATTAAATTAAGTTCAATACTTGACTCACCATCACCAACCGAGTACAATAGGTAAATAATATGCTTGTCAAACTAATGCAAATGTGTACTTAGGCAATGCTCAGTGAATACCTACAGTATTTGGATAGATAGACCATAGAGGTCTATCCAGTATAGCGTCAATTTTTGCTCTTAGGGGCATCTAAAATCATTTTCGTAACATGTCTTACCTTTTTTCTTTTCGTCTTAAGCTATTACATCATATTGGAATGTTTTGGACTCCTTTTTAATTATGCTCTTTATTTGTTACAGGATATTTTGAACGCGCTGACTACAATAATATTTGGTCTATGCTACAATCAATCAAATCTTACAAATAAATCAAATATTAAAACGTAGGAATATGTATGTACGAATTGTATTTTTTCAAAATAGTAACTCAAAATTGGATGCTTAATTACCCAAGTTCCACTATAGTTTTTTTATATTACATGCACAGAAGCATTCATTCAAGGGTTAAATATAATTAGGGAATGTTCCATTGAGCTGGCCATTCCTCCTCTACTGGGTTTCAGGCTCCACAATGGCAATGTGTGTACCGAGCCTCGGGAGTCTACTCGGCCTCTCCTCTGATGGGCGTCATCAGCCAAGGCAGGCTCAAAGGCATATCCAGAGTCTCCTAGGAAATGCATTACATTTTTTTTACTTCTTATTTTTTTGTTACAGATTACATCAAAGGTGAAGAACATATTAATTTGTTTGGTAACAATTTCCCGTTTTCAGAAGAAAACATATCGTGGTTCTTTTCTCCATTGGGTACCCAGTTATGTAGTAAACCACCTATTTCATTGTTTAAAGTTACAAAATAAATATTAGATTTACTTATAACCAAAAGCATTTTATTATTAACGGACTTCAAAAATGGAGGAGTCTGTGTCAAGCTTTTTCCAGAAAACTTCCTAGAAACCATACATTTGTAGTAAATACACCATACATACTTAGGTACTTAGTAGAAGTTAGGTATGATTTGTGGGGTGAGTAAATGGCTTGGGATGCAAGTTCATTAGAAAGAAATAATTTTTGCCCTTTTTAGTGTGTCGGTTTAAATCTTTGTTTTAGAAGTTTCTTATTTTAAAATTTTTTGTTGACTGGTACATTTTACCTAGTATTATTTTAATTGAGATAGGCACTGGACGACGGTCTGAGCAGGACGGCAGAGGGTGCTTGGTTGCGTGGAGTAGGGCTGAACGGAGGTCAGTGAACGGGTCCTTAAATCCCTGGAGACGGCCACTGGACGTCGGTCAGTGAGCAGAAACAGAGGAAGGGCACGAATGGGATGCGTAGGTGGCGCGAAGAGGCACCAGTGGACAAATCATGACAAATGTGATGATTTTATTCGTAGAATGACTGACAGAAACGCTAGATATAAGTTTATATGCCCCTCTCAAAAGTGGGATAAATTTAAATGAAACATCTGTCAAAAGTCGATAATATATCTTTTTATGTTGTCATCATGCTCGCATTTGCGATAGGGTTTATCTTATAGTGACAGATGTTTTTTTATCTCACGGCACTGGTATAAAAACGATGCATTGTGCTCGCGACGATAAGTTAACCTACTATAGACGTCAAAACTCGTTAAAACGGCCATTTTTTGTAGATAAACCGCCTCGATAAAATCTCATGCTCCCTCCGCTGATAACCGATGGGGTAGACGAGTTCTTGAGTGGAGACCGCGGATCGGTAAACGTAGTGTAGGACGTCCTCAGACTCGGTGGAGCGATGATCTTCGCAGGGCGGCTGGCAAGAGTAGGATGAGAATAGCCGAGGACCGTGCTCAGTGGCGTGCAATAGGAGAGGCCTATGTCCAGCAGTGGACAAGCATAGGCTGATGATGATGATGATGATGATATCTAACATGTTTTACCAGGTGGTGTGCAAGTAGGAGAGGACTTCCCTTCTATTATTTATAATTATTTATTATTGTCAGTAAAAAAGAAAGAATATTCTTAGTAGTTTTAGTTGATTTTCTGTTATTTTTGCAATCATCATCATCATCAGCCCTTTGACGCCCACTGTTTTGCCATAATCGCCACGCCTGGCAGGCGGGTTGGCGATCGCAGTATGCGGTTGGAATCTCAGGAAGACGCTGCTGCCCGTCTCCTGGTAATTGATTTCCTTAGTTGCCTTTTACGACATCCACGGGAGGAAATGGAGTGACGCTATTCTTAATCCGGCGCCACACGGATTTGCAATAAATTGGACGACATAAGATTTACTAATATAAGGTTATTAATAACCGCTCCTCTCATATATCTGCAATTAGAATAAGAAAACAACATTTACATCTATTTGTGTCGGTTGATAGACATGTTTGTGTCTGGGCTAAATATTCCTCCCTACTATATGAGGAGCGTCTGTTCAAAAGGAGCTATTTACGTATTGGATTGTTCATACGTTTTTATTATGAATTTCACTTGCCATCCAAGATCTCATCATGCTCTGTATTTATTTTTGGTCAAAAGTGTCTATTTCCTCTTCAAACTTCCACCTTTTGTTACGGTTCTGGTCAAAAGGTGCTAATTGTAACAGGTTGTAACTGGTTGGTAAACACCAATCACAATTCTGATCAAAAAGGGCTAAATATCATAGTAATTCTGATAATTATTTATGGTTTTATTCAAAAAGTACTATTTACTTGCTACAAAACAAACGAATTGCCAGTTCTTCTGTTTCTGAAAAATTAAATAAGGACTCGAATTCAGGCCAGAAAAAAAAAGATATTTGAACTGAGTTTCTAAACAAAACATCATAATATTTTTCAACGAAAATGTCACTGTCAAATTATTGTCAAAGTTACATTCTAACGCGCCTTTCGATACTGTGTATTTGTTTGTGTCATTGATCCTGCTTTATTTGTATAAATATCAGCAAATTCATAAAAAAACTTAGAAATTAATCTTCTAAAGAGAGGCAAGCGGCACTGCCAAACTGTTGAACAATTGCCCATGAGACCTCAAGGTATTGACAGCAAGAAAAAGAAAGACGTGAATAATTTACTTGTGAAGCAATTCGGAGATGGCTGGGCTGAGTTACCAGAGTTGTTATTCTTTAGGAACATTATTCTTGATGAGCAAACAACGATAACCGGTAATAACAATGAAGATCACAATGAAGATCACCAACATGATGAAGCTTGTGACTGCTTAGAACATGACATTGGTCAAATTAGAATATAAAAATTACTTTCATCTTTCTATTTTTCTTTTTTTATTTCCTAGACCGAACTTATACTCTAAGAATTACTGACCAAAAGGTGCTATATATTCTAGGTTCAGATCAAAAGGTGCTATTTGTTATCATTTCAGAACAAGAGGTGCTATTTTCAGAATAACTGATCAAAAGGTGTTATTTAAAATATTTATAATTTAATATTGTGGTCTTTGTTAAAGATACAAAATAAAAATTTTAGTCATAAAGTTAGTAGACTTCTCATGAATTATCTCAATTTAAAAAAATACACTTGCCTCATACTAAATTTCAGAAAAAAACTTTTTTTTTAAATTATCAAAAATATGGTTAGCATGTAAATAGCTCCTTTTGAACAGACGCTCCTCATATAACCCACAGCCCCAAAAGTACAGTGAATTTAATTAAAACGGATGCAAATAGAACTAAGAGACTCATCAATCAAACAAAACTAATCTTAACTTAGAAATATAAAGGTGTGGGGACGGATGTAGACACCCGTTCCCACGATAAGTATAGTTTTAAGTATGAAGTAGGTAAGCGAAGTACGATAGCAAGAAAAGGGTTTTAGCCAAGATGAAATGAAGCGTATTATTTAGAATTTAGGAAGAATTATATTGCACAAGCGAAATTAATTAAATGGACAGATTCAAAGTAATATCTACGTAAACGATATAAAAGCAATAAAGCGCGCGCGAGCGTCGTGGTTCGAATACGGTGATACCACGACTGGAGATCGTCGTGATGGTCAGTCGGGCCGGCGCGGCGGCTCGAGCTTAGGCGAGAGCGGGCGGTGAGGCGCGGCGTGACGGGGTGTTGCTCCGCAAAAACTTGCTTTGTAGGATGCGGTCATAGGCGCATAAGCGGAGCGGATATTGACTCGCTTGACCGCTACATCTTCCCCCCGCCAGACCGTGACTACGGTCGATAAAAATCGGGCAGCTTGACTCGCCGACCACTTCGTGTTCTTCGCTCTTCTTCGTTCGCGACGGAAGGGTTAGTGGCGGCGCCGTTGCTGACTGGAATACTGACCGGTGTGTTTACTTCCTTCATGATGTACGCGGGCTTGAGTCTATCTATGGAGACCTTTACCGTTTTTCCGCGAACCTTCAAGGTGTAGTACTTCGGCTTTCGCTCTATAACTTCGAAGGGTCCAGCATAGGGAGGTTCCAGTGAGGCACGAACATGATCCTGACGTAAAAAGACATGTGAAGAATTGTGCAAGTCACGTGGAATGTAGAAAGGAGAGTTTCTGTGCCATGAAGTTGGTCGCGGTGCCAGTCTGGTCATGTGGGAACGGAGTCTGGTCGCATACTCTGTGATGTCAGCCGCAGTGTAGTCGTCTTTCGGTGACAGGAACTGGCCAGGTAAGAGAAGGGGCTCACCGTAAACGAGTTCAGCGGGGGACGCTTGCAGGTCGTCCTTCCAGGTGTTTCTCATGCCCAACAGGACCAAGGGCAGAGCTTCTATCCACTGCGACGAGGCGTAGCACATAATGGACGCTTTGAGCTGACGATGCATGCGTTCGACGATACCGTTAGCAGCAGGATGGTAGGCGGTCGTGCAGAAGTGGCGCGCACCAATCAAGGCAGTTAGGGCTTTGAAGAGGTGGCTCTCAAACTGACGACCACGATCTGTCGTCACTCGCACAGGACAGCCGAATCTGGCTACCCAGCCAGACACGAGGGTGGCAGCACACGTCTCTGCCGTGATGTCCTTCATCGGGATAGCCTCAGGCCATCGAGTAAATCGGTCGACGACGGTGAGGATATATCTGAAATCAGAGGAAGGCGGTAATGGCCCTACGATATCGAGGTGGATATGGGAAAACCTCGAGGAAGGGGCTAGGAAGGAGGACAGGGGGGAAATGGTATGTCGGGATATTTTGGATTTCTGGCAATTCAAGCATTGCCGTGCCCACTCTCTACTGTCCTTGCGAATCCCTGGCCAAACAAATCTCTGTGTTACCAGTCGCACCGTAGCTGATCTTCCTGGATGGTGTAAATTGTGTAACGTGTCAAAGACTTGCTTGCGTAGTTGTGGCGTTATGTATGGTCGAGGAGGCTGAACAGAAGTGTCGCAGTAGACAGGTAAGTCGCAGTCTGCGCTTTTTACCTTTTTGAGGCTCAAAGTAGTGCCATGACGCAGAAGCTCTTGCAGTTCAGGGTCATCATTCTGAAAACGTGCGAGGGTCTCGTAGTCGATGGCTGGAGTGACCTCTTCCACACGGGACAAGGCGTCAGCAACGATGTTGTCTTTGCCTGGTATGTATCTGATATCTGTCGTAAATTGTGAGATGAAGTCGAGGTACCTGTACTGCCGTGGGGAGCATTTGTCCCTATTCATAGAAAAGGCGAAGGTGAGAGGTTTGTGGTCTGTAAAGACGGTAAAACTCCTTGCCTCAACCATATGTCGGAAATATTTTATCGCCTCATAAATAGCCAGAAGTTCGCGGTCGTATGGACTATATTTCTTTTGAGCAGTGTTCAGCTTGTGGGAGAAGAAAGCCAGAGGCTGCCAGTTCTTACCGGATCGCTGTTGCAGAACGGCTCCGAGAGCCGAGTCAGAGGCATCGGTAACTATGGCTAGTTCAGCAGAAGAGTCCGGGTGAGCAAGAAGGGTCGCCTGGGATAGGGAATTCTTGCAGTCTTCAAATGCCTTGAGTCTCTCTGGGGACATGTCCACAGGATGTGAGCCTTTCATCTTTGGTCCCGCCAAGGCTTCATTAAGCGACGCTTGTAACCGTGCAGCGTTAGGGATGAATCGGCGGTAAAAGTTGAGCATCCCTAAGAAGCGTCGTAGTTCCTTGACGGTTTTAGGGACCGAAAACTCCTTGATGGCTTGGACCTTGCTCTCAAGTGGTTTGATACCGGCTGCAGATACGTGAAAGCCAAGAAATTCGACCTCTGGAGCGCCGAGTATACACTTGCTGGTGTTTACAAGGATGCCGTACTGTTTAAGGCGCTGAAATAGTTGACGCAAATGGTCTCTGTGCTCTTCTACTGATCTTGAAAACACCAGTATGTCGTCAATATAGCCGTAGCAAAAGTCAAGACCGAGAAGTACCTCATCGATAAACCGTTGAAAGGTCTGCGCCGCGTTCATGAGTCCAAACGTCATGAATGGAAATTCATAAAGGCCGAACGGCGTCGTAATGGCCGTTTTCGGTATATCGTCTGGATTAACGGCAATCTGGTTGTAAGCTTTTATTAAGTCGCACTTGGAGAAGATAGTACATCCAGAAAGCTGATAAGAAAAATCATGAATATGACGGATCGGGTACTGATCGGGGATTGTGCGAGAGTTGAGTGAACGATAGTCGCCACAGGGCCTCCAACCGTCATCTTTCTTTTTGACCAGATGTAGGGCTGAAGACCACGGACTTTCTGAACGTCTGGCAATTCCACTGGAAAGCATATCCTCGAATTCTTTTTTGGCCGCCTGCATACGTATTGGATCGAGGCGTCGAGGTTTTGAAGAGACGGGTGGGCCAGGCGTCGTTCTGATAAAGTGCAAAGTATTATGTTTAGGAGTCGAGAGGATACCTGCCGGTCTGGTGATCTCGGGAAACTCGCGCAACAGTTGGTGAAATTCTGATTCTCCAGTGACGGCTTTTACAGAAGCAAACTCCTCAGAAACTCCGGATGACGTAGCAGGCGCAGTGAGAGTCGTCAGGTTGTCCACGATTCGTTGATTCCTGCAGTCTACTAGGAGGTTGTAGTGGATAAGAAAATCGACACCTATTATTGGTTTTGACACGTCAGCTATGGTAAATTTCCATTGGAAGTCGCGCCTGAGGCCAAAATCAAGGTGGAGTGTTACCGGGCCGTAAGTATGGATAACCGAGTTGTTGGCAGCGATAAGGTCAAACTTCGACTTGGGACAGGGCGTCTTGATGTGGGACCGCGGGAAAACGCACAAGTCAGAGCCAGTGTCCACGAG
Organism: Yponomeuta malinellus; assembly: GCA_947308005.1. Taxonomy (NCBI): domain Eukaryota; kingdom Metazoa; phylum Arthropoda; class Insecta; order Lepidoptera; family Yponomeutidae; genus Yponomeuta; species Yponomeuta malinellus. Next base: position 5,189,692 of record OX371013.1, read on the forward strand.
GAACTGCATCTTCGTCGACCGGTCGGTAACAAACAGACGGCCTGTTGGGTGAGGGCAGTCGTTGGCCGCTACTTGCGACCGCCCTGATAGTTTTCCGCTTTGAAACTACACGGCTGCTTGCACTTGTGTGCCTTCTCCCCGTAGTTGAAGTGGTAAAAGCAGTGTGGATGATCTGACGGTGGCTGTTTTGGTCTAGAGCGACTGCGTGAGCGACCGTTCCGGTTGTACCTGAAGCGTGAGTGTGAGCGTCCATCTCGGTTCAGGCGGGTAGTAAGTAGTTCCACCTGCTTCCGCAGTTCGCTGATCTCCTTCATCATCTCGCAGTTTGGCGAGGAGGCCGTGCTGGCTATGGCTACCTGGGGACTGGATGGAGCTATTTCATGCACCTTGTCGGCTAACTCACCCTGCTTTTCCAGCGGTAAGTCCATCTGCAGGGCCAGGATTGTTTGTATGTTTTGCGGCAAACGACTGGACCACAGGGTAAACAGGAACTCTGAAGGCACCGCGGGACCGGCCAAATCTATTAAATGTCGGAGGAATTGTGAAGGCTTCCGATCGCCAAGCTCTTCGTGCACAAGAAGTTGTTTTACACGCTTTTCCTGTGATGCAGATAGACGTTTAATCAATTCTGTCTTAAGCTTTAGGTATTTATCAGTCGCTGGTGGTGCCTTAATTACGTCCTTAACCTCCTTAGCATATTGGGGCTCCAGACTAGAGGTGATATAATAAAACTTTGTTTCATCGACCGTAATTTTAGCCAAAGCAAATTGTGCTTCCATTTGTGCAAACCACAAATCTGCATCTTCGGGAGAGAATATAGGCGCCTTTATACCTACTCGGTTCACCTGTTCGGTATCTTTGGACTCGCTCATATTAAGAATAAAAAACGCTCACCGCTTATGACTTGGACCACAGCCTTATTCCTTTATCACATGTGTCGCCGTACTCGCCGTGAGAAGAATGTAGGTAAATATTCTGCTTCTACCTTACACTCCGTGAAACGCAGGATCTCTTCTTCAGTCGATGTCACCAGCTTGTGGGGACGGATGTAGACACCCGTTCCCACGATAAGTATAGTTTTAAGTATGAAGTAGGTAAGCGAAGTACGATAGCAAGAAAAGGGTTTTAGCCAAGATGAAATGAAGCGTATTATTTAGAATTTAGGAAGAATTATATTGCACAAGCGAAATTAATTAAATGGACAGATTCAAAGTAATATCTACGTAAACGATATAAAAGCAATAAAGCGCGCGCGAGCGTCGTGGTTCGAATACGGTGATACCACGACTGGAGATCGTCGTGATGGTCAGTCGGGCCGGCGCGGCGGCTCGAGCTTAGGCGAGAGCGGGCGGTGAGGCGCGGCGTGGCGGGGTGTTGCTCCGCAAAAACTTGCTTTGTAGGATGCGGTCATAGGCGCATAAGCGGAGCGGATATTGACTCGCTTGACCGCTACAAAGGATTACCAGAATAGTTCCGCGATTTATAAGTGACAAATGTATTTTTTCGCTTTTCTATTAATTTAAAAACAAAGTTCTGTTACAATTTCCAACTGAATGTGGTAAGTACTTTTTGCTGGTAACAAAAATCCTTCTATATCCATGCGTACTCTAACATCCAACCGTACTCTAGCATGCTAAGGCCCAATTACTATGCTTCCTTTATACAGGGTGTAACAAAATCTCCATATATATCAGAAAATAGCGGGTTCTAGTCTGAATACAAACAACTTTTATTATGGGGAAAACTTTGAAATCGCGAAAAAAATATCAGCTGTTCTGAACTAAAGGTACCTACCACCTGCGGCATTGAAATGTATGGCATTTATTTTATTTAGCCTATATACGTCCCACTGCAGGGCACAGGCTTTCTCTCAGAGAGAGAATATGGGCTTAATTACTACGCATGCCCACCGCGGATTGGCAATTTCAAGCTCTGTCGTATGTGAACACCTCAACCAGAGTGTCTGAGGCGACACTCAGGTTTCCTTACGATAATTTCCCATTTTTCATCTCAAAACATATAGGAGGATTTTGGTACTACTCCGTCTACGATACACTGGCCATCTACGATACACAGCTAACCTAGCTGGAAAAGCGAGCTTAATACTAATGAGAAAATTCTCATTAGTATTAAGCTCGCTTTTGTAAAAATATTTTTGTTGTGTAATAAAGAACTTTTCAATTCAATGAAATTTTGTTCTACCCTGTATTTTTCACCGTGTGAAATAACTTCAGTTAGCAGAGCTCGGGCTCAGTGAATGTGCAGCGGGTTGGGCGGGCGTGATCATGTGCGAACAGGGGAGCCGGGATGATTTACGTGCAGCTGGTAGACATTTACATTTTTTGTGACAAAATCTCCCGTTATGCAATGGAGTAGAGTTCTCGTATATGTATTGATAATGATTGATGTGATGTCAAATGTATTTTTTACAAACTTACCGACAGAAGAAAGGTCTTGCGAGCCCGTCCTTTGTCTCATTCTAACTCAGGCACTGACTCATGCTCTCTTGGTGCTACTAAACTATGTGATCTAGATAGGAGAGGTGATCGTTGGGAGTTGAAGTATCGAGAAATAATCTTGATACAGATGATCAAGTTATTTAATTAAAGATACAAAGATAGGAATCGCAATAAAAATGATGTGCTGTTGACTGTACGTATATGCCGTACATGCCGCACGTTCTGTGGCTGTGTATGAATACTCTAGACTAGAATTTAATTGGCAGCCCATCAAGGGTCTTTTGCAAATCGGACTGGCGCACTGAGAGGTCCTATTTGGTTCGGGACTCCGGCTTACACTTGGCCGATTTTTTTAATTTGTTGTCGTACTGTAGATAATGCACTATAATCATACCAAGGTTGTAATTTGTATCTATGCATTGCTGTTTTCACAATAAGTAAAGACATTAAAACGTAAATGTTCACTCTTTTTATAAGGGGGTCCTTATTTTTGTATTCTTTATTAATTCTGGATCAATCAGTCAAAATAACACGTTCACACTTCGGTAGGTACAAGAGAGAAAACCCGTATAGGTCAAACAGACAGACATACATCGTTGGTATAATATTCAGGTCCCGCTTGGCACCCTACGGGTACAGAACCCTAAAACTATCGGCTTGCATTCGACTAAGTTACAATAAAATGAGAAGATTGAATTGCTTTCGACTGTATTTACTATGGTGAACTTTTAACACAGCTTTTCATTTATGTTAGCCGTCAATGGAGAATTGCGTTGCGAATCTTTGCTTATAGTGGACAGATTGTCAAACTTAGATAGATCGTCCTAATCGTCACGCTGGGGAATACAATCATCGACCAATGGTACTTCGAGTTTATAGTAGTTATTATATTCACAGCATACCTACTATAACTTTTTGTTAATCAGTACCTATAAGTACATCAATCACTAACGACACTTTTGATACTTAGATGCTTGTTGAATTTATACGCTAGCGAAGATGTTCAGTTACTCGCTTTATTCCTATTGTGTGACAATTTATTTGAAAACGCTTCGTGCCTAAGCCATTCTTCACGATTCTTTTGTGAACCTCGCTACTGTACACTGTGTCGTTACATTGCGCTTTTACGTTCAAAAGAATTCCTGCAGCATTCACACATCGCGGAATCTATAGACATACCACGCAAAGACAGAGCGTGTCGAACAAAATTGCACTCAAAAGCGAGGCGACACACACGCGTCACGTTACCGTAACATGTGCGCATTAATAGTGCGAACGTGCGTGTCTGCGGACGCCAATTACTACAGGTTTCATAGCACGATGCCAACTATCACAAATCTTCGTAAGTGAAATCGCAATATGCCTAAAATAACACAAAGCCTATTGGCATAAAATATTTTTTTAGTCGCACGATTCTCACTCTCACAGTCTACAATACTTTAAAAGACGTGAATTGCCACCAATTTGTACAGTCGAGAAAAAAGAACCAAAACTTTATGTAATTATTAAAGTACGATCTAATGTATGAAGATATGCAAAAGTTGTCATTGTGCTACCAATTGTATTGAAATGAAATAAAACTAAAAAAGTGCTATAACAAGTGGGCATCGTGCTATCAAACCTTACTACAATCCGTATTAATAGCAATAGTGACAACCGGCTACGCTAAACATGTCAATTTGGCTACCGATTTGTCGCCTCACTTTGGAAGCGTGGTGGTTGTTCTATACCTTATAATAGTTCTATGGTGGAAACGTTCAAACTTGACTGTTCGGACATTTCAATAAATCTATAAAGTAGCATTATGATTAACTTTTGTATGCTATCTAACTTCACACGATTGAGTGGGTACCTATTTATTTGTTCAGTTCACACGGGTACAAGTGACTGCGTCTACTTTACATACGAAAAAAGGAGGCAACAATCATTGCGCAGCGGGTGGTTTACACGCACTTCATTTGTTTATTTTAATAGTGTAACGGAAACCGAATGAACGGGCTGATCACTCTGAAATTACTGGAGTATTTGTTCGAGATTGGCCAAATTACTTACGGTCTTATTAATAAAAACATGATTTCGTAAAACAATCCTCAGAGACATTTTGAATAGAATGGAAAAACGTAACCTAAGAGTATTTAAACTGCCTCTGAGGAGTGTTTTAGACGACCTTTACTTTTTAAGCGGCTTCATGAGGTTTAATAGCGTCACCAGAAAGAAAAAAAGAAAGAAGACATTTTTTTAAATGGTCACAGAGACACAAAGTAAACCCTTCGTGTTTACACAAACAAAATACACGAACGTCAAAAAAACAAAAGTAAAAACAAAACAATCGTGAAGAGAACATGTGAGGCATAAAGAGTCGAAAGCAGCCGGGTACCACACAGTAATGTATGGTACCCGGCACCAATGAAAGAAAAAAACATATCTCGTTCCATGGATAGTTTTTGCAAAAATTGTCTTTCTCCGTACTCCGCCCAAATTACTTTGGTCAACGCTCTACTTCTTCCAGTTATTGACTATGCAGATATGTGTGGATGTGTGTTGTCCCGACCTCACAGAGGAATTACTAGAAAAATTAGAATGTCTTCTCAACGTCTGCATTCGGTACATCTTCGGCCTCTGTAAATATGACCACATTTCACAATTTCGCACTCAGATAAATTGGCTAAATATCCGCTTCCGCAGGAATGCTCACGTTGTAACGCTTCTGTATGGCATCCTACATGACCCTTCCTTCCCCCAGTATCTCCGAGAACGTTTCGCGCCTCGTGAAGCGCATGGTCACCTTCAGCGCCCATGCAAAGAGCTTCTTCTAGACATCCCCAGCCTGATACGGCAAGTTATTCGAATTCCTTCACCGTGACAGCAGTGTGCTTGCGGAATGCGCTACTTCTGTACATACGTCAGGCGACGTCATTCCACGTGTTTAAGAGTAGAATTCATGTGCATTACTTCGGACTTAGTAATCCAATATGATTTACTTTATTATGTAAGAAGTTTATATTATATTATTATATTTATTATCCCTATACATATATTGATTATTAAGTAATAGTACAATAGTAGGATGATACATTATTTGTTTACTTAGTAAGTATAGGTGTATTATAGGTGTTTTATGTATACCTATATACATAAGCAGCCTATATACGTCCCACTGTAGGGCACAGGCCTTCTCTCAGGGAGAGAGTATGGGCTTAATCACCACGCGTGCCCACCGCGGATTGGCGATTTCAAGCGCTGAGGTATGTGAATAGCTCAGACACTCAGGTTTCCTCACGATGTTTTCCTTCACCGTTAGCGAGTGGTATTGCTACTATAACATCACAAATGTACATAACTTAGAAAACCAAGTCATAGGTACATGCCCGCACTGGGGATCGAACCTGGGTCTCTCGCTTCAGAGTCCGATGTTCTACCCACTAGGCTACCACCGCTTTTACCTATATAATTACGACCTATATAATTATATAATTACGACATAGTCTTAATAATTTTCCCAATAAATATCTCCCGGCACTACCCAATCCACTACTCCCATCACCAAAGGTGAGCTGGAAGAAAATAGTTATTAGTATTAAGCTCGCCAATAAAGTGCAATAAAAATTTTTCAGTCAATCCATCAATCTTACAAATCTCTCAATTGTGTAAGTGATTTCAAGAACCCACGATTTAGAACCTAAAATCCAGGACCTGATAAGGACGCGTTTAGCGGAAATATATCTTGTTTTAGGTTTTAGGTTGGAATGTTTCCGCGTAACACGGTCCATTTGTTTACAAGTGTTTAATTATTAGCTTAATTCAGGATTCACTTGCTTGATTTTTGTTGGAAGAGTCCGACCAAGAATTAGAAAAAATTTAATCCGAAATGAAGGTAAATGTGGAGTGCTTATGAAATTATACATTAAATGTTTAATTGTTTAATGCATAATTTCCAGTAACTTTATCGTCCCGTACCGTCCTGAATACGCGCATAATTGTAGCTATGAGAAAGTTTTTCTATCAAAGTTGGAATATTGGTGTAGTTGCGCCGAAAGATAGGACTATGATGATACAGCAAACTTCTCACCTTCTGCCCGAGCCGAAAATGTTCCAGAGAGTACGATCAGGAACGCTGATCGGGAATTCGGAATGTACAGTATACAGAGCTAAAATTAAAATGCGAATTTAATAAAATCTGAATTTGAAACTAAAACTCTCAGAACAAGTAGTACATTGTTACCTCAGGGGCGAAAGTAACTTATTTAGTCCCGAGACGGAGTTTTGCTCCTCGTTAGGTACACTCGGCCGCCAATAGTTCGAGGGACTAAATAAAATCAGTCTTTAACCCGAGGCATCCCGAGGTAAACACTGTGCCTCTGAAGATCGGATTGCCGCTTTCCGGCCTATTTTTTTTCTGTGGCCGGCTATTATTTATTTTTCATTTTCAACATTGAAAAAATGGTAAATATTTTCCCCATATCTATTGTTATTGTTATCTTAAAGAAATAGTTGAAAGTAAATTGTAATTAGTTATTAAAAAAAATATATTCTTTAATTAATACTTAACTTTACGTTATTTCAATTAGTTTTATTTCACAATTTGATAGCTGTCAAATTGAATTGAAAACGATTCTCCCTGAGGCTGTAAAGTATTATTTTCAGACCTACTTTCCGAGTATGAGTAAAGAAAAGGATTTTAAAACACAAGCGCTACTTGAGGCGTATCAAGAATTGTGCAGTGCAGTTCAGTAATAACCTGCATTTATTTTTCTGTCGCTCAAAATGTGACTGAGTAGATTACTTATCGCTGTTGGACTGTTGACTCTACGTAAATATTATATTAGTAATATCTATCCCGCTTCAACAATGATCAAAGTAAATAGGCATTAAGATAATTACGAGGGTAATTATGTAGGTAATATGGTGCGTAGATGCGTAGATACTTAATGTTAATGAGCTGGTTAACAAGTTGCTGTTACGTCGGGCTTTTCGCCTCGCTCGTACATTATAACATTTTTTATGACTGTAAAAAAATTGTGGTCAAAAGCACGGCAAAACTAAAGTGCGAAATTAATCTATTAGATAAAACATAACATAAACTTACGCCTGCGTTTCAGAGGGGTAGACAGAGACCAGGGCCTGCCACTTGCCACGATCCTGACAGATCTTGGATTATGTTATCACAATTAATACGTAAATTTATTATGCTGCTTCACATAAGCAGCCTATATACGTCCCACTGTAGGGCACAGGCCTTCTCTCAGAGAGAGAGAGAGAGAGAGAGAGAGAGTATGGGCTTAATCACCACGCGTGCCCACCGCGGATTGGCAATTTTAAGCGCTGAGGTATGTAAATAACTCATACATTCAGGTTTCCTCACGATGTTTCCCTTCATTGTTAGCGAGTGGTATTGCTACTATAACTTGACAAATGTACATAACTTAGAAAACAAAGTCATAGGTACATGTCCGCACTGGGAATCGAACCTGGGCCTCCCGCTTCCGAGTCCAATGTTCTACCCACTAGGCTATTATACCACCGCTTATGCTGCTTACGTTTTAACAATTTATAAGGTGTGAAGGCGATTAAAAGGCGTTATTTAAATATACATAATTATAATATAATTATAATAAAATATCTAATGTACAACAGAGCGAACCAAAACTGACATGTGAATTTATAGTTGTTCTGATGGAGAGCCACAGTACATGTGAACGGTGTTATTTGTAAAACACGATTCCCTAAAATACTCCTAAGAGGCACTTTTAGTAAATAATCTATGGGTACGTCTTTCTATATACCACAGGCTATTTAAACTGCTTCTGAGGAGTGTTTTAAGAAATCGTGTTTTTGTAAAAAGGTACTATTAAGTACGTATAAACAAAAGCCTCACTTTTCTAAGCCTTATTGTACTGATTACTCAAACCTTATAAATTGTAAAGAGCAGCTTTGTAATATTATACTTTACTGCGCATGAAACATATAAAAGGGCATAGAATAACAAATAAAACGTAGGTACGAAGGCTAGTTTATCTCTGACAGATTTCTGAGAGGATTTTCCGCTTTGTATGATTTCAGACTTCGTTCCGAATCTTGCTCTCCCTTCTAACTAAGCGGTTGGAATCTTCATCAATAACCAGTGCTGTGGTGGAAAAGTACTTACAAGGCAGCTGGTTTGTATATCTATAGATGTTGTTGGCATCCCCAACAAATTATTGTGCTACTTTTTTGATATGGCAACAAAAATACTTCCTTCTGTCACCGAACCTTCTTGCAACGTGTATCTCTGTGCATTAAGAAAATAAAAAAGTGTCTTCAACTGCGACCGGGCGTTTCTTCTCCTCAACTTCTACCAGCAACAAGGGCAGCCGCCCACATATGGTCCTTCAACCCGTCGAAGAGGGAGGAAAGGCTACGGAAAACCTGTCGCGATCAAGTCGCAATCTTCCTCGACTTCGGCAGGCAGACGGCGCAGAAAGAGACATTTCAGAAGCCAGTTCGAACATACACGCAGAATCTTGCAAGAAGCAAAGAAACTATATTATAATCATCGTTGAAGCATCACGGTAACATCTACCTACTTCGTTTCATACATCATCTTCTAGGTGACGTCAGCCATTCTTAGTCGACTTGGACGTAGCTATACGAGTAAAAATCGCCTTTATCGTCAAGTGTTAAGGTTGGAGTTCGCAGAGCAATTTCACCGGAAACGGGCAAGTCCATTATTGCTACGTGGGACGTCCATTCCAAAATAAAAAATCGACTTCCGCCAACCCGACGAAGCAAAGGAGACCAGTGTACCTACATTGTGTGAAACGCAATATAGCCGTTTTCAACGCGAGTAACAAGGACAGCAATATAACTTTTAAGTCAGTCGTAAGTTTATCAGTTCACGGGGTTCTCAGAATCACAAGACTCAATAATCGGAACGCAAGCGCAAGCAAACGCCATTTTATTTTCTACACAATACGCAATAGAAGCGTCGCATTGAAATTCAAAAATTGTCATCTTCAGTAATTTGTTTAAGTGCATTTCTTGTGTAAACAATGTCGTCCTCGGAGGGAGAGGAGGACGTGGTGGTGAAATTAAGCAAACTTAAAGTAAACCGAGGATATAACAAAGGTACGTTGTCACGATTATATTCGTCAATAACCAAGACTGAGATCGAACAATTAAAAGACTTACCATCAAGTAGTCTTGCAGAGAAACGTAAAAGAGCCATTTCTACTTTCGATCAATACGAAATTTATAATAAAGATATCCTCTTTCTAGATCCAAATGACAAGGAAGATATTGCCGAAGTAGAAGGCAAACTTTATGCAATCCTCTCTGTCTTGGACCGTGAAATCGCGTCACGCAATTATCAGGTTTCGCAGACTTCACCTCCTCCTCTTCCCACAAAAAGGCTGGTGAATTTACCAACATTAGAAATACCAAACTTCACAGGTAAATATTCAGAGTACATACCATTTAAGGAATTGTTCACTTCAGTAATTCACAACGATGCCACGCTTGACAACATTCAAAAGCTCCACTATTTGAGATCCTTTTTATGTAGTGAGCCACTAAAATTGATACAAAACTTGCCACTTAGCAGTGCTAGCTACAGTGAAGCAATCAAGATGCTTGATGACAGGTACAATCAGAAATTTCAAGTAATCAGTGAACACATAAATATCTTATTGGACTTACCCCACATATCTAGGTCAACTTCTATACAGCTCAGAGAATTCATTAGTCAAACAAAACAAAATTTAGCTGCAATAAAAAACATGAAAATTTGTATTGATAGCTGGGATCCTATCCTAATTTGTATTTTGTTACGGAAACTAGACTCGTACACGGGAAGAGCTTATCATATGGAACGGGACCCATCTGCTGAACCAACTGTAATGCAGCTGCTGTCTTTTTTGGAGAAGAGGGCGCTCGCATTAGAGAATGCTGAGCCGTCTCCAAAGCCCTCTACCAGTGGAGGGTATGGCACCAAGCAGAGCAAGTTTGCAGTCAACGTAGCGGCAGTGGAAAGCAAGACCACATGCAATTACTGTAAGTCCACAGAACATAAAATATTTTCATGTCAAAAATTCAAAATTCTACCTTCGGTAGACAGATTTAAATTTATAAAAGATCAAAAGCTATGTGATACATGCTTAAATAAGCATATGGGAAAATGCAGATTCCATTTTAGATGTGATCAGTGCAAAAAAAACCATAATACACTAATCCATCTAGACAAAATGGCAGAACCAGTTATTATGTTTTCAAGTAAACAAACTAACGACATTTTACTCCCTACAGCTCGCATAAAATTGTTTACCCAGGATAACAGAGAGGTGCACATCAAGGCAGTTTTAGATTCCGCCTCACAGGCTTCCTTAGTAACAAGTAAGGTAGTTAGTTTCCTAGGGTTGGCACCTGTGCAGAATAAAACTAACATCATAGGTGTCACAGATAACAAAAGCAGTGTGAAATTCTCAGTTCCATTAGAAATTCATTCAATAAAAACTCCTTATAGCACATCAATAAACTGCCATGTGGTAGACACAATTACATGTTGCTTGCCTCAGAACAGAATAGATACCTCAACAATCGAAATACCAGCAGGGATAGAGCTAGCTGACGATGAATATTACCTACCGTCAGATATAAACATGCTAATCGGCGCCGACGTGTTTTTCCAGATACTCGAGCCGTTGTCGCCGAGCCCGGAGACCGAGCAAACATCGAGCTGTGCGCTGCAGCCGAGTCCGGTGGCGTCGCCTGAGTTAAGCGCACGCACGCCAGCAGCGGACGGTCCGCGCATTTTAAACACCAAATTTGGTTACATAATTGGAGGTGCTTTGCCAAGTCAGCATGAGGTAACAAAGCTTACATCGCTCTTATGCACAAAATGTGACAATAATTTAAGCAACACTCTTGCCAACTGAGAGTATCCCTGAGGTATTTACGGAGCAACTCTCGGAACACGAAATTGTGGAAAGTAATTTTCAAACCACTGTTAACCTCTGAACTGCCCTCGCGGAATGGAACGTATAGGTGGCCCATACTAAGTTGAACACAGATCTGTGTCGCGGCAGAGGAGTGGTTAAATTAGAAAATAATAAATTTCAAGTGGATTTACCACTAAAGATTCCAATTTCGGATGTCAATGAAACATTAGGTGAATCTTTCGATCTAGCTATGCATAGGTTTTTATCTCTTGAAAAAAAATTGCAAAGAAATAGTGTTTTACACTCAGAATACAGTAAGTTCATAAAGGAATATGTAGAACTTGGTCACGGACATTTTGTAAATTTTGATTCATATAATTTCAAACAAGACCCCATATATTTTCTCCCTCACCATGCTGTTGTAAACGAGAACAGTCAAACTACTCGAACACGAGTGGTGTTCGACGCGTCTATGAACACGCGCAATAAGCTTTCTCTAAACGACCTTTTGCTTAACGGCCCAGTGGTGCAAAGAGAACTTTTTGATATAATTATGTTATACAGATTTGGGGATTACACATTTAATGCTGATATAAAACGCATGTTTAGGGGGGTCATGGTGAATCCAGAGCACACTTCATTGCAAAATATTTTGTGGCGCGAGAACCCTTCTGAATCAATTAAATGCATACGTTTAGACACCGTCACTTACGGCTTAAAAACATCTAGCTATTTAGCTACTCGATGCTTACTGGAGCTTGCAAAACAGAATGAAACTAATTTGCCATTAGCCGCTGATTTAATTAAGAACTGCACGTATGTTGATGACGTTATGGCTTCACATTCAGACCTTAACACATTGCTTGAAGCCAAAACACAGTTAAAACAGTTGCTTGCCCTAGGAAGTTTCGAATTACACAAGTGGTCGTCTAATAACAGAGATATCTTGTCGGATATTCCAATAAGCTTACAACAATTAGATGATATAGAACTACAAAAAGACAATTTTAATATAAAGGCGCTAGGTCTCGCTATAAATATAAATAAGGATTGTTTTGTCATAAAGCCTCCTAAGCAGACACAAACAACGAAAGTGACTAAAAGAGAAATATTAAGTCAAATATCTAGATTTTATGACCCGCTTGGTTTTGTCAGTCCGATAGTGGTAAAGGCCAAGGTCATCATGCAGCAGCTATGGCTTGAGAGGATGGATTGGGACGACTGCACACCTCAGCACATACATGATGCATGGGTACAATTTTCTAATAATCTAGGTTCCATGGATAACATTGAGTTGAAAAGAAACATACAGATCCCTTCAGATGCTGAAGCAGTACAACTTCTTGGTTTCGCCGACGCTTCCAGTTCAACAGGCTACGGGTGCTGTGTATACTTGCGCGTGGTTCACTCATCAGGTAAAATTGCAACATCCTTACTTTGCTCGAAATCACGCATAAACCCACGCACAAAGGCATTAACCGTGCCGAGGCTTGAGCTCAACGCATGCTTATTATTAGCCAGGTTGATAACCAGAGTACATGAAATAATCTCAACAAAAATCCGAGTGGATAATGTCTACCTATTCTCCGACTCACAAATATCATTAGCTTGGCTGAAAACAGAAGTTAACAAATTGCAAGCCTATGTTTCGAACAGAGTGAGAGTTGTTCAACAACTAACCAACGGGTGGCGCTGGCTGTATGTGAATACGCATGATAACCCTGCAGACTTGGTGAGCAGAGGAGTGGATGATCCGCGAGCATTAATTTCCAACCCACTGTGGTGGAACGGACCAACATTTCTCCAGCACAGGGAGTATTCATTCAGTAACAAAATACAGTTACCTAACGATTTACCCGAATTAAAATCCCATGAAACCGAATTTCATAAGACAGTAATACTTATAACTTCAAAACAGTCTCAGTTACTCGACTCATTGATACAAAATATCTCAGATATTAACAAAATGCAGCGAATTTTGGCATACATACTTAGGTTTTGTCATAATTGCGTACCGACAAACACAAAAATACAGACTGCTTCTCTATCGAGCAATGAATTGCAAAAAGCGTTACTACTTTTAATTAAGCACGAGCAAAGAGTTCATTTCAAAAAAGAAATACAATGTTTATTAAATGATGAGTGTATTAAAGGCTCATTAAAGCCGTTACACCCATTTCTCGATGAAGAAGGCCTCCTTAGGGTCGGCGGCAGACTACACAACTCAGATATGCCATACGCACAAAAACATCCCATTATCTTGCCTAAGCAATCGAAAATAACGCAACTTATTATACGTCACAAGCATCTTAGATTGCTTCACGCGGGCCCCAAATTGATATTAGCCCAGCTAAATCAAAAATACTGGCTAGTAAACGGTATTAGAATAATTAAAAAAGTCACTCATAAATGTTTAGTTTGTTTCAGAATGAAAGCAAACGCAGCAAAGCAGCTTATGGGTTCCTTACCTAAGCAGCGTGTTACTGCTTCGAGGGCCTTCCAAGTTGTCGGAATAGACTTCGCTGGGCCAGTGCAGATAAAGAACTCGCGCGTCAGGCGAGCAGTCGTCAGTAAAGGTTATATTTGCGTATTCGTCTGCTTCTCAACAAAAGCAGTTCATCTAGAATTAGCTTCAGATTTATCCACGGATACCTTTCTAGCATGCTTTAAGAGATTTATCTCCCGACGATCACTGCCCACCGAGGTCTTCTGTGACAATGGAGGCGCCTTCGTAGGTGCAAGGAACAAATTGGCTGACTTGTACAAACTGCAAGGCTCCGCTTATCACCAGACACAGGTGCAAGGCTTCTCTGCCCAGCAAGGAATAACATTCCACTTTATTCCTGCATACTCGCCTGTCTTTGCTGGCCTAGCGGAGGCTGCAGTTAAAAGCTTTAAATACCATTTAAAAAGAACTATTGAAAAAAGTATTCTTACTTACGAACAATTACATACTGTGTTATGTCAAATCGAGGCTATTTTGAACTCGCGACCTATCATGCCAATTTCATCTTCAGACATTGCAGACTTCAGCTATTTAACTCCTGGACACTTCTTAGTGGGTGGACCCCTTGTAACTTATCCTGAACCTGACATAGCAGAGGTTCCTATAAACAGACTCAAATTTTGGACCCTAGTGGAAAATATGAAACAATGTTTTTGGAAAGCGTGGCATAAACAATATTTGAACATATTACAAAGTAGACCCAAATGGCGTGATAGTTTACCTAATGTAACTGTAGGTTCATTAGTAATTTTGCGAGAACCAAATTCAGCCCCTTTATACTGGCCCATGGCTAGAGTTATACGTGTCTTCCCTGGTGCAGACAATAAGGTTCGTGCCTTAGAAGTTAAGAAATCCAATGGTAAAGTTTATACTCGTTCATTGTCGAATATTTGTGTTTTACCTTTAGAATAAGTAACATAAGCATATTATAGCATAAACAGCCTACCATGTCTTAATGAAAACAAACAAAGTATGATTGTTGTTTACATGCTTAAACAGTATTAATATACACTAAGTTACCTATTATAGTAAGCATTAAAAATAACTATGTAACAAAGAAAAATTAGGCTACCTTTTTCATTAAAGTTAGTTTACCTACCAAATGTAATAAATTTTAATACTCTAAGAGTTAGATTATTTTATTACTAATGCATGTTCACTTTGAGATGCAGATTCTAGAAGAATAGATTGTGTTAACTTTAGTTTTGAAGAATTTATTAAATTTTTACTTAATAATTACAAGTAAAATATTAACAATGTTATTCATAATAAAACAACATCTTCAGGCATAAATGTATAATCAATTCAACCTTTATTTAGAAATTGCAAACTGTTTCATGTTGTTTGACATAGCATTGGCTTAAAAACATAAATTAGGTTTGTTAAGTGGTTGCCATACTTAATTTACATAACTAAACGATGGCTCGGCATAATTTTGCTTTGTATAAAGTTGATTAATTACATTTCGCCTTCTCAGGCCCCAGCATGTTGGCATCCCCAACAAATTATTGTGCTACTTTTTTGATATGGCAACAAAAATACTTCCTTCTGTCACCGAACCTTCTTGCAACGTGTATCTCTGTGCATTAAGAAAATAAAAAAGTGTCTTCAACTGCGACCGGGCGTTTCTTCTCCTCAACTTCTACCAGCAACAAGGGCAGCCGCCCACAGATGTTAATATATATATAAGGAGCATAGGCTGCGGCCTACAGTGGGACGTATATAGATACGTCCCACTGTAGGGCACGGGCCTTCTCTCAGAGAGAGAGTATGGGCTTAATCGCCACGCGTTCCCACCGCGGATTGGCGATTTCAAGCGCTGAGGTATGTGAATAGCACAGACACCCAGGTTTCCTCACGATGTTTTCCTTCACGGTTAGCGAGTGGTATTGCTACTATAACTTCACAAATGTACATACCTAACTTAGAAAGAAAAGTCATAGGTGCATGCCCGCACTGGGAATCGAACCTGGGTCTCCGGCTTCCGAGTCCAATGTTCTACCCACTAGGCTACTACCGCATAGATGTTAATATTTTCTCCTTTTTGATATTCCTAAGTATGTGGGTCAAGTCAAAGGTCTGGTTACGTGTGTGTTCTGGTCGTCACCTGAGTCTAAAGATACAAGTATCAATTTGACACTAATGACTCGTCCGTACTGGAGATAATATTTTAAAGGTTATTGCCATCTATTTATCATTCAGATATTTAAAAACCTATTTAGAGGCTAAAAATTCCACCCATGCCGGGACTTGAACCCGTGACCTCTGGCTAACCGTGCCAGCGCACTCTCAACTGAGCTACTGGACAAGTGCAGGCATGGGCAAAACTTTGAATCTCTTTACAAACTTCTTTGTATTACGTACAGGCCGCGACGTCTGGCTGTGACATCTGCAAGTGATGTAAATTGCTTCGGATTAGTGCAACAAAAAGAATATAATCATTCAGATATGTAAGAAATATTTGCATTATTTAAGATTTTGACATTAAATTTTATAATTATAAATAAATAAATGTAATCCAATCTACAAGGTTAGTTTAAAATGAAACACGTCAATAAGACTTTGTATTTTACAAACACCTTTTATTCTATGAGTTTTTTTATTGTAAAATTGACGCTTTAAAAACCTATTTAGAGGTTAAAAATTCCACCCATGCCGGGACTTGAACCCGCGACCTCTGGCTAACCCTGCCAGCGCTCTCCCAACTGAGCTAATGGGCAAGTGCAGGCATCAGCAAAATTTCAAACCTCTTTACAAACTTCTCTGTATTACGTAATTGTCCTCAGCGCGGGTTAGTGCAACAAAAAGAATATAAAATTGACGTTTTTAAAATATCGCGGCTCATATTTTATGAAATTTGCACTGTGCGGTAAAACATTAGCTGCACAGAAGAATTTGTAACATAGTCATGTAGTTTCTGACAAGCGCCACTAACACAAAATAGAGAGCATAAAAACACATTAAAATTGTTAAAAAATATATGTAAAAAAAAAATTTAATAAAAAATTAAAACAGACTTCAAAGCATTAAAAACTTAGGAATCATTTAAAAGAATACCTTTCAATTATAAGTATGTTGTAGGTATTGTAGAATTATAATTTGGACTCGGTGCCCAAAATATATGTGCTGTTCATAAAACTGGACATCGATTACACTTTATAGTTCGACATTACCTACATTATACATACTTCGAATTGAAAGGTAATCTTTCAAATTACTTCTACCTTTTTAGTGCTGTAGTGTTTTAAAGTCGGTTTTTATTTTTTATTGCATTTTATTTTTAAATTTTTAGTGGTCTCCCACTCTCCCGCGAGAGAAAAAACAATGAAACTGAATATTTGAGTTAAAGAATGAATATTTATATCTAGAATGGAAGCTCAAAACCTCTTAAGAACGACGTTTGAGGTGATGATCTTCAAAACGAATGCAGCAATGTCCACCTGACACCAGAGAATGACTTACTGAATGAAATTATTTATACAAACTGCTTATAGCATCAAAACTTAACTTAATTCTTTGCTTTAAAATTTGAAGTTCTCAATTTCCATCTCCGAAAGTCTTCACCAGAACATCACCAAATTACCCTGGGACTACCCAGTAATTTTACGCTATATTTTATTAAACATATGCATATTACTAAAGGATGGGCCCCATTAGGCCTTATTTACTAAAAGGTTCCGTTCTCCATATCTGAGTCTTCATCAGATCTTCACCAAATTAAAATTATATATGTTTATATATGTATAATATATACGTCAAATTGATAATCTCATCCTTTTTTGAAGTCTGTTAAAAATTAAGTCTTGCGAAGAATATAAGTTGTAAATGGTATTTTTATAGGACGAGTTTCAGGAATTGATCATATTGCACGCTATTTAAATTTTTATACAGTACACGTTTAGGTGATTAATTTATAGGTAGGGTAAAGGTTTCCCCAGTTGAAAGTGCAGGGAGCACTGCATTGCACAGATTACGAGCTATTCTAGTAAAAAAAACCGAAAAAAAATCCAACAATCCGGGCGGGATAACCTAGATACCTCGTAATGAGTTATATTGTTGCATTTGGGTCCCGCCTGCTTACTAGTTAATACTCAGTAATCCGGTTGTTGTATTTTTTCTTACATATTTTTATTTTGGTCTCTTTAGTGACTTTATTTTTATTATTTGTCGGATTTATGCTGATAGATAAGCTGTTGGTGCCGGCTGCCGTCGATAGATGGCAGTCGTTAAGCCAAGTCAGAGGCCTTAGGGCGGCTTGACAACTTCTGACAGTAGACGAGC
Source organism: Yponomeuta malinellus (assembly GCA_947308005.1). Taxonomy (NCBI): domain Eukaryota; kingdom Metazoa; phylum Arthropoda; class Insecta; order Lepidoptera; family Yponomeutidae; genus Yponomeuta; species Yponomeuta malinellus. The sequence goes on from OX371013.1 coordinate 5,207,850, forward strand.
CACTAGTCTACAAGCCTCTACCAATCCGGACTTGGCCCCCGTGGTGGAGTATGGCCTATACCTTCCTCAGGGAAGAGACCCGTGCCCCTCGGTGGGGACATAATGGGTTGATGATGATGATGCTGATAGCCTATGACACTCACACAAACAAGACGAATTGATCGAAATCTTATTTGTCAAAACTGCCCATTGGTTTAGGAGTTATGAGGGAACATAGAATCTACAATACTTACATACATGCATGGGAGCCAAATACATTACACTCTTTTTGGATTTCGCCGCGGTCGGGTAAAAAAAACAGTTGATCTTTTTCTTGTTTCAAAACAGAACTTTTTCGATTAAATCATGTTTAATTGGCTGTGTCAACTATGTCACATCTATCTTCAGGTTTCAAATAGCACCAAGCGATTTTATCATAAGTTGTGAACCCAATTTTACTAAACAACTTACGGGACTTATGATTTCCCTTAACGGTATAGACAAACACGTCCTTTCCATCGTTAAAAAGTCTATTGCACAATATTTTTACTAATATCTCTGCGTAACCCTTTCGTCTTTGTGACTCTACAGTGTACAAATTTCCAATGCTTCCATATTCATAGATGAAGACCCACGCTATGAGGAGACCATTCTTGAAGAGTCCATAACCCGAATCGGCCTTGATGAGTTGTTGAAAGTACCAAGGGGAGGTTTTGTAGCGATGGTTCCAGTTAGAATCGACCACTTCAACGTGTTCTGGCTTTAGAAGAGCAAAAATTATGTCGTCGGGTAAACTGGAAATAAAAAGTGTTGAATTATTATTTTTGTTATACTATGAAGAGTTACTCGAATATTTAGGTGATGTATATCCCGGCTCTCTGTGAAAAGAACATTGTAATAAAAACAGTGCTATTTGTTAAGGCGAAATTACACGATTCATAGTAATTATACAGTACCTAGATATCAGCGCAAAAAAGGCCGGTCACGTTTTACACTTGTATTATAGTCTCTAACAGGATTATTTTAGAATCAGCCGCCCGCATGTCGCCGGCCCGTTGTAACGTAGATAGACCGTAAACATACACTTGCTGACAGTAAAGGAAAACATCGTGAGGAAACCCTAGTGTCCGAGATATTTACATGCCTCACCGCTTGCTACGTGCAATGGCACAACTATGAGGCTGCGATCACAGGTCTAACTACAACTCTTCTAGTGAGTCGCCTTTTGCGTCTCGAACTTGGCTTAACTCACTGCGTGTCTAGAAACTCACCTCACATCAAATAACTTGCCATCTTTGTTCATGGCCAAGACTGTGTCCATGATATAGCTATGCGACATCAACAAATAATCAATCTTCACGTGAACACGGTCCGCTAATCTCCGTACGCACTCGATTATGTGATTTTGGGCGAACGGGATAGTTATGGGGTGAGTCCAGTCGATGAGTTTCGTCTTGGTTAAGGCATCTTCCAATGTATCTGTGTCATCGGTCGGGCACTGGATTACCAACTCGTGGTAACCCTTCTGTAAGAAATGGCACATTTTAAATACTAACAGTCTTACTTAAAAAAAAAACACACTCCTCAGTGGCAGTTTAAATAACCTGTGGTTACGTCTTTTCCTTTTAAAGTCTCTACCCCGGACTTGACAAGAAAGTAATTTTATTTCAGTTGTCAACTTTGGATTTTGGACCGCATACTGCGATCGCCAACCTGCCTGCCAAGCGTGGCGATTATGGCAAAACCCTAAATGGTTAGGAAAACCGTGAGGGAGGCCTATGTCCAGCAGTGGGCGTCAAATGGCTGATGATGATGTCAACTTGGGAAAGGCACAAAAATATGTTACCTTATAGTTCAGAGCGACCATTCCATGTCGGACTTGGCCATACGGGCAGAACACTTTGAACCCATAGTCCAAGCCTCGTCTCAGCCACTCCCTTTGCGTTTCCAAAATATAGTAGGCAGGGCATCCCCTTGGCCAGTCTTGCTTGAAAGCTTTTTGGAGTTTCTCCCAGTCAACTAGCTCTTGTTCTATTAGAGGTTCCATCTCCATATCGGTTTGAGTAAATGTGGCGCCTCGTTGTTGCACTGTAGATACATTAATAGAGAACACTTGGAAATTACAAGGAAATTACACAGATTTTTGTAAACTAAGAGTATAGACGGCGGACTGAAAGTGATCTCTTCCAGGCAACCTTTGTATGGATTGTACAGGCTTTCCTAAAGTAAAAAGTACTGTCGAGTGATAGTCCAGGGGTACAGAACCCCCCCCCCCCCCCTCGCTATCTAAATCAGCGCCATGTATGTTTCGCAATTTTTCGTACTTTACGAGATATACCGTTTATTCTTTTTTTACGAACTTAGTGACTTTCGAGAATTGTTCGATCATGTAAAAAATTGAGATAGACCTGTTTTTATTCCCCAATCAGCTCTGCAGCCGATGCCAAAGTATATATTATCGCACCTATTGCAGATAATTTCTGATAAGAAAAGGAAGTAGTAAAGGAAAAAATAAAAGGTTTTTTAAACAAATTCAAAGATTTTACGAAAATAAGGAAATAAGTTGCTGTAGTAAATTATGTTTTAGGGTCGGCCAGGCTACTCTAGCTCGACCTTCTATACATTTACATACATTTACATTTACATACAGGCACATACATTGCTTCTGGCCCCACACTAGGATACCCTGTGTCGTGGGAACCAGAAACAACGACATCACAAACATGTAAACATCCAAGACCTGGGGTTTTTTTTTTGTCCCCAGCCGGGATTCGAACCCGGGGCCTCTCGCATGGTATGCAGATGCACTACCGCTGCGCTACGAGGTCGCCATCTATAAGTTTAGTTTTTTCCTAGTTACGTCGTTTTTCGTATTTTTACGAACTTTGTGACATCAGACAATATTTGGATAGTCAACAAGTCCGTAACAAAAAACGGTATAACTGTTAAATACAAAACATCGCGGAACATTGTCATTTGAAAGCTCTGAATTTTTAATGGTTTTTTAGTGTAGTTTTTATTTTTTTGTTGGATTTATGCTGACAGTCATTTGGATAGATCTGAAAAACAAAAAGAGCTTTATTTGTACTGTGCCTGGACGGTCTCTACGTCTGGCCTTTCGCTTGGTTGCACTTTTTGACTGCCTCGATGGTCTAGCGGTTAACATGCGGATAGCGGTAGTCAAACCAAAACAGAGGTCTTGTGTTGGATTCCCACTGGAGGTCGCCATACTTGATTTGTATAAAATCGCCACAGTCTGGGTGGACAGAGTACCCAAGTTTGGGACCAGGCAAGTGGTTGTGTTGTGTAGAAGTTATTTATATTTGGGACAGTCTGTATGTTTTGAGAAATTATTGTGATAGTAATGTCACTAACAAATTAAGGTTTTCGCAGAATACACATATAACACAGGAGAGTAATGAAGGGAGAAAAAAAGAAAAGAAAAACAAAATTTTAAGTAATGAAATGGGTTTCTTTTACAATTATACGAGTATCTATGGACAAATACGAAAGTTTTAAAAATATAAGTAAAGGTTGATTAAAAAGTGACTTACATTACGCAAAAAACTTGTCTGTCAAATTCTCAATACGGGCTTTCCAACGGCCGAGAGCGTTTTAAATTCATCTATAACCGCTAAGCGTTAGTTCCAATCACTTCTTATGCTTTAAAAGGTTCTAAACGTGCCTGATTTGCTTAGAAGAACTGAAGAATAAAAGATCTTGCGAGCGAACACTCAAATACACCTATTGTTAGTCCGACCTCACATGACTGTGTGGAATAAAACGACTGCACTATAATAGTGAAAGTGATAAGTCAGCAGCCGATAAGTTTCTCAGTAATTAGACGTGTGCGCCGATACGACTTACCGCCGGATTCCCGTCGGTGGCGACAGAGGGCAAAATATTGTCGATCGAGGCGGCGTAATCGCCGTATAAGGCATGTAGCTCTAGAGATTTAGAGAGTATTTTACAAGCCGCCTGAGTGCGTTTTGGATTCGCGCTTTGTGCAAGTGGCAAGTGACAAACCCTGTTATCTGCCCACCCCTCCGGGATATAGACGTGAGTTTATGTAATGTAAAATATATATTTATAAAATCGGTAGAGTCAAACTTGGTTTAGGTTCCTATAGTATAACACAAATAATTCTGCGAAATTTTCACCGATGATGTATTTCTGTTGCGGCTGTAACAAAAAATACTAAAAACAGTATAAAATAAATATTTAAGGGAGCTCCCATACAACGTGATTTTGTTACCGTTTTTTGTTCGATGCTATTAACGGCAACAGGTAGACGCTTGAAATATTCAAATGTTGTATGTGATAATAGCACGAAACCATTAGTGCGCGAGTCCGATTCGCACTTGGCCGGTTTTTCTGTATTAAGCCGCGCGGCGCGTATGGTCGGCGTAGTCAAAACTATCGGCGGCGACGATGCGGCGCAGAGGTCGTGCGTGCACCCGTTTAACCGAAACGAGATAATTTCAATTGGGGTAGAGTCTTCGCCAAAGGCGTAGAAGGTGTCCCTGACAGAGATAAGCTCGCCTTTGTACATGTTATTTCTTATGTAATGTCCTGTTAAAAGTCTTATTTGCAATAAAGTACAATAAAGGTGTAGTAAATAAGGTGATAAGGACATTACTACGACAAAAACGTAGACGTAGTAGTAAGAGAGTGTAGTCGAAAAAAAAGTATAAAAAAAACCCGAAACCCGACTGGTCCTTGCCCCAGAACCAAGAGGAACAAGATCAATCCTGAGAAACAATCACTGACAACAATTTTGAAATAAATCGACTTCTTTTTATAATGAAATTTTAGTAATCGGGGAACCGCGCGCAGCGCTAGTTGAAGAAAGACGCGTTGTCGTTCTGTCCATACTAAACAATTAAATAACTGTATAAAAAGTGCTTATTCAAACTTAGGTTAAATTATAAATTGTATAGTCACGAATTAAAGTTATTGACTGATGTCTTATAAAGTGCACCGAATTGTTACAATAAAAGATAAAACGTTGAAAGTGAACCGTTACAACGGTTGTGTGCTATCGTAAAGTGAGACAAAGAAAGGCCAAAGTCCAACTTACGCTCCGAGAACTTGCTTATCATCGCTAAAACTTTCGGATTGAGTGAACTGTTTAATATTTTCGCACTTATAACTACTCAACGAACTGGCTTGTCGGCTAAGAAGCCGAGTTGAGAGAAATTTAATTTTACGAGACCGGGTTCGAGACTGATTGTCACCTGCCTTTTGTTTTATTTTTACCACTGATCGCCTCTGAAAATGCATTGTCAAGAGTGCCGTAAAATAATATCACTCAGTGATTTGCTTAAATGCGTCGCATGCAAAAAACAGTTTCACCATCAATGCTTACACATTGCTTCCGCCAAATATTCAGCATTGTATCCAACGAAAAAACAATGGAAGTGTGAATCATGTGCGAATATTACTATAAGCCGTGGAAAGAATTCCATCTTCAAGCATCGGCCTAACACCAAAACCCACTAAACCTAATATAACAAACCTCGACCAACCGAGCCCTCTACTGAGAATGACTTCGATGGAAGATCTTTCTACCTGTGATTTGGATAAGAGTTCAAGTTTTTTAGATACAACTTTAAGAAGCAACAAATGCAGTACAAATGGACGATTCTCTTGTACAAAGTTTCATCATCAACCGATTGTGTCCCCACCGAGGGGCACGGGTCTCTTCCCTGAGGAAGGTATAGGCCATACTCCACCACGGGGGCCAAGTCCGGATTGGTGGAGGCTTGTAGACTAGCGGCTCGTCTACTGTCAGAAGTTGTCAAGCCGCCCTAAGGCCTCTGACTTGGCTTAACGACTGCCATCTATCGACAGCAGCCGGCACCAACAGCTTAAAGTGCCTTGCGAAGCACGGAACCGCTCGGAAAAATGCCACTAGCGTTAGGCATAGACGGCGACCCATCCATGCACTGAACGCGCCCAGTGTTGCTTAACCTTCGTGATCGTTTAAGATCACTCAGGCAGCCGGGGCTACGAGCGATTCAAACAAAGTTTAAAAGAACAAATTGCTGCCATGAACATTGATTTAAACAGCGCACATGAGGAAACTGTCAGTCTGAATGAAGAAAACACTAAATTGAAAATAGATGTTCAAGAATTAAACAAAATATTGCTATACTACTGAAATTAAGTTCAGGTATCACCACTTCTACTCCAAAACAAGTCTCCTGAACTCTAGCTCCTCACAGACTAAGACTAAGAAAATAATCGTGTTCGAGAAATCAGAGTCTACAACAAAGGCTAGTCTCAAACAAACCATCCCTAAAACCACAGAAAAATGTACGGTGATAATGTCTGATCAGGGCATCGTCGCAGTCGAGAAGGATAAAATTATGGAAACATTACTTCCATCAATCAATAAATCTACGTCGTTCATAGAGAAGCCAAAAAACATGCACTCGCCAACCTCTAAGTCAAACAAGCCTATTATACATATTTTAGGAGATCAAGGTGCACGTGGAATTGCTCTAAAGCTCGTGGGTCTAAGAAATAACTACCGGAGCAATACCCATAGAGTGTCTGCATTTATCAAACCAGATGCTTTGTATCCAATTATTCTTAAAGACTTTAAGGAATTGATCACACGGGTCGCTGAAAATGACATTATACTCCTAATCGTCGGTCCTGACGATAGCTCAACGACTTTTAAAATTAATGTAGAACAGGTTTTGCAAAAAAGTGACACTCATGATGTCGTATTTCCTTGTGAAATCCAACGTAACCAATTCTTGAATACAAATAAATTAAACAGAGAATTAAAGTCAATTATTTACAAATACCAAGATAATCACCTCGTAGAGTTGAAAAATGAATTGGATCTCACTCAGAAATTAAATATAGAGATTGATTATCTGCATTATAAGGAAGAATTCATAACAATTTTTGGAAAACTAGTAAGAAGCCAAATTACCTAACAACAAACGCGCGGCATTTTTAAGGTCGGCACCATACATTTTTATTTCCACCAACAGGAATTGAAAAACCAACAAAAACTGCTTCCAAAATTCCCAGAAAAGGTACAATTCCTTATTATTTCAGCACAAGACCCATAAAACGCTCTACAGGCGCCATTACCGTAACTAAGGGGGATGATTTTTTTCGAGAATAGAAATAAACTAAACGGAAACAGAAAATCTTCACAGCCAGGCATAACAGTAGCACACTTAAACATACAAAGCTTAAATGATAGAAAGCAAGCTTTACTTGAGGCATGGCTTCACTCGGAAGATGGGCGTTATGTCAAAGTTTTATGCCTGACGGAACACCACCGAGTGAAAGATGATCTCGAAAGGATCTGTTCAATAAAGTGATATTAGCACGACAATATCTGTTATTTGACACTATTTCGTATAGTCTAAAGCAATAGCAAGTCGTTTCCACAGGTCATTTCAATGGTATAACCCCTGCAAATGAAATAGTCATTTTTCACGGAGATCGTTATTACGGCGAATGCTAGGGCTATGTATTAGAATAAGATTTATGGAGGGGCTATAGAATAGAGGGACGCTGAATTAGAGCCTCAAATTAATACGGCATATACAGCTAACGAAACTATAACAAAATAGCGTAAAAGTTCCTGGAATAAATTACTAGTTATATATAAAATAATAAATAAAAAAGTTTCACAATCTCGTATTTCAATTTTCAATTAAAGAACAGAACAAAGATTTTTTTCCTTTTTCTCTACTAAACAACGCAACGGAGCACAGACTAGATAGATAAAACGGAGCAATGAAGTTTGGTCGTGTAGGTATAGTTTGAATATTGTTGTTTTTTTTTGAGTGCTGAAAGGCAAGCCGTGTTTTCTGTTTCAATAATTTTTACTGTTTCAATGTATGTAACCTATTGTGACCAAATTTATTTCGGCAGAAGTATATCAACATCGTGACAGGCGTCTTTTTGAAAGCATTAACTGTTACTTTACTACCCTCGGCAAAAACTATTAAGTTACGTTCCAAAAATAGTTTGGCAAATTTTTAAATTGAAATTGACACTATAATATTTTTAATAACCAAAAATATTAGAAATATTAGAAATTTGCCAAAATATTTTTGGAACGAAACTTAATAATTTTTGCCGAGGGTAGTAAACTAACAGTTAATGCTTTCAAAAAGACGCCTCTCACCTCAGTCTACCGAGACCACGGCACTTGCAAAAGTACCGAAACGTCGGAAAATTGTAAAATGGAAAAGTAAACGAATAAACAGCGGTTAAAATTTAGTTTTAAAATTTTTATTTTTTTTATTTTTAAATTTTTAGTGGGGGAGCGGTAGAAAAATATACAAGCCCCTTATAACCATAATTTACGCTACTTAATTCGTTGCTTTAAAATTTGAAGTTCTCAATTTCCATCTCCGGAAGTCTTCACCAGAACATCACCAAATTACCTTGGGACTACTTTTACGCTATTTTATGAAACATACAGATATTACCAAAGGATGGGCCCCATTAGGCCTTATTTACTGCTGTCCATTGAAGACTTCCGTTCTCCATCTCTGAAAGTCTTCATCAGATCTTCACAAAATTAAAATGGGACCAATGGGACGTTATAATATCTATTCGAACAAAAAAAGAATTCGATATATAACTATGTATATGATAACTAACTATGCTATTTATATATATATATATATATATATATATACACGCGTCGAATTGATAACCTCCTTCTTTTTGAAGTCGGTTAAAAATAAACCTTTACACCGTAAGATCTATTATACGCGCACGTGCGAGCGGTAAGATATACGATATTAATTTGTTCATCTCTTCGCGCGCGCTGGAGATAAGGCCCTACTTCATAGAACTACAATTCATGGCTTACTGTGACAATTAGAGGTTTACTGCAGAGTCGATCAACCTACGGATTAACAAGTTGGAAGATTCGGCTACGTAATGTACATCGTATTGTCATAATAAACTATTAATTGTAGTTTTAGGAAACGCGGCCCTGGCAACACTAGGTAATTTGGGTGTGGATACCATTTTATAAGGCGTATACTGGATAGTTATCAGCAGTGTTGCCAGATGAGGCGATTTATCGCCATTTGGGCTGTCTTGGAAGGTGAATTGGCGACCAAAAATTGCAATCGGTGACCAGGCGACAATTGGGCCTCAATTTTTTTTCGGTGATTTTTGGAGTACTTGGGAAATCAGAACTAACTATATGTATTTTTTGTGTAATTGTGTTTTGCCTATGGATTTTTTGCGTTTTTTTTAATTTGCCGTGGCGTTGTAAGGGTTGAGTGAATATTAAAAGCAGAGCTGGACCTGTAATGAAGACCGGGATGAGGTCGTTGAGAAGTATGTCTGGTGTTACTTTGAATGACAGGATACGCAATAGTTTGATTAGAGAACGTTGTGGAGTGAAAGAGGATGTAGTGAGTAGATTTGAGAAATGAATGTTGCGTTGGTTTGGACAAGTGGAGAGGATGAAGGAAGAAAGATTGACGAAATAAATATATCGAGCGAATGTGAGTGGAAGGGCCGGTAAGGGACGTCCCAGGCTGACATACTTGGACCAAATAGGAGATGTATTAGCAAAGGGCTAGATAAAATGTACCCGAAACCGGCGTGCGTGCATGTAACGACTAATGAATGTTGAGGAAGCGAAAGTGGTCCTTCAGGATCGTGGCAGTGGCAGTCCTTGGTCTCTGCCTACCCCTCTGGGATACAGGCGTGAGTTTATGTATGTATGTGTATGGACCTGTAATTATACTTTAAAAAGTTTTTACTCACATTTTAAGAGTAATTGAGAGAATTTTAGAAAACAAATGCGCACATAACTACAAGCGCCACAATTAAAAACATTTTATTGAGGCGAGTTCCGGCTACAACGCTAAAAATTCAGGCGATTTGGGCTACAAAAACGTGGGCGATTTTTTGGCGACGCCGCACAGTGGTCTGAAAATCGAGCTCCCCTTTCATAGAAAATCAATGTGGGGTATTCATAAAACCAAAATTTGGAACGGGTCAGGTATACATTCCTTTAATGTATATTGTAGTATGAATGATTTTAGTTACGCGGCGCCTGAGAAATTTTTTTTTAATTTTTTTTTTGTATGGGAGAAATTACTTAAAGTACATTTTCTTGCGACTGAACGAAACTGAAGGGCTGGTACTCATATGAGCTATTGCTGCTCTCAAGGCGATTAAGTTGACATACCACTCGTGTACCTTTGGGTGCCGCTTCACACGTACGAATTTTTTAAATTCCAAATTTTCGGTATTGAATATTTTAAGGACCTATGTGACGCATTTAAATTAAGTTGCTGGGGAATTTGGAAAAATAAATATATAATAAAAATATAATATGATGCAAATACGCGCCTGATGTTATATTAATTGTTATAATAATTTTAATTACTTTAAAACTCAAAAAATGAAGAAGAAGAAGAAGAAAGAAATTTATTATACGAAAACTAATTAGGGCACTGCAACTAATATATGCCTTTAATATACATATAACTTTTCACAATAGTAATCTCATTAGCTAAGTGGGTGTTAATGATTTTTATTATACCTAATGTCAACAGAGGTTCGTTATCATTATCAAATACGGGAATTACTAATTACTTTACTAATAGTTCAGATTTATTACGTGTTCATTGACTCCGACCATTAATGAGGGTAGTTATACATAAATAGAATGTTTGGCATGAATTCTATCAATAACATTTAGCACTTGTGCGCGTTAACTTAACTTTTTCTGTTCTTTCCAATTTTCTATTGTGATGGAAGGTTTTGGTACTAATCTTGATATTTTCATGTTTGTGGCCAACAACACTTCTTTCTCAGATCCCAATGTGTTGTTTGAAGTGTTTGTGAATAGTGTTGATTTGTCAAAAAATGAAAAAAGAGACTTGAAACAATTCTGCCAAACTTATGTGTGTTCATTGAAAAGGAAATGGATCTCATGTAATCGCACGCGACATACTTTCATTAAAAAGTACGAAGCATGGCTCCAAGAAAACATCAAATGGCCTGAAGTCATCAAGGAAAAGATGACTTCTTCAGTAACAATAGAGCAGTCACCATGTTCTAGTTCCGAATTTCTCGTAAATGAAGGTGCATCAACATCTGCACAACCACAGACTTGTAGTGTTGGAACCTCAACATCTCTTGGAAACCAAAGGAAGCAGTTCTCGGAGTACACATATACGGAGTGCACATACTAACCAAATGAAGTTTTCTGTATTCTTCGATTAAGTTTGAATTTAGTTATTTAATTGTTATATTATTTTAAACACTTTTGTTACAATTGATTGTATAGTTTTTAAGCGCATTAAATTTTAAAATATAAGAAAAATGTTACATAAGTGTTTTATTTCTTCTTTAAACAGCGTGACTTTATGGTCGTTGTTTTCCCGTTATAAGGTGATTCTACTCATACAAACAAACAACTTTTGTTACGGAAACCATCTTGAAAAGAAGAAAAAAATAACAGCTGTTTTGTACATAAGTAGGTATTTAACGTTAGTATGAAACAGCAAACACTTTTTTCGCGATTTAGAGGTTGTTTCCATAAAAAAGTTGTTTGTTTTCATGAGTATTTCGCTGGAAAACAACGACCCCAAAGACACTCAGAATAACATTACTATACATATATTTATGGCCTTATATTACTTATTAAATATTTTCAAACCTATTTTTATATTATACATATAGGCTACTATAATTTGATTGCGTCACATATTTAAAATATTGAATAACAAAATTCGAAATTTCTAAAAATTCCTATGTGTGAAGCGGCACCCAAAGGTACACGAGTCGTATGTCAACTTAATCGCCTTAAGAGCAGCAATAGCTCATATGAGTACCAGCCCTTCAGTTTCGTTCAGTCGCAAGAAAATGTACTTTAAGTAATTTCTCCCATACAAAAAACAATTAAAAAAAAAATCTCAGGCGCCGCGTAACTAAAATCATTCATACTACAATATACATTAAAGGAATGTATACCTGACCCGTTCCAAATTTTGGTTTTATGAATACCCCACATTGATTTTCTATGAAAGGGGAGCTCGATTTTCAGACCACTGCGGCCAGCATCTGGCAACACTGAATATCAGACCGCGACCCGCGTGCGTGGAACTGGAACAGCGAACGGGAACAGTGTGTGGGCGCGGAGTATTGGGTTGTTGAGTTATTAAATACCAAAGAAAGAGCGTTACGTATACCTTTAGATATGGATGATACAAATAGGTGAGTAAGCTAATTTAAGTTTCTTTTTTAATTAATTAAGACACCGAAGTATTGCTAAATATCGGCGCTCAGCTTTGCTTTGGATCGCGCTGCGGCTGCGCTGCTCCACAGTCCACATAACTAGGCAGCTTTGAGATAAACCGAGTTTAGTTTAGTTTGCGAAATAACTCTCAGTTGTTTCTCTCCGTGGGAAGTGTACATACATTAAAGAATGATTTTGATATAATTCCTTAACTGTTATTGTCTAAGTGGTGATAGGCGAACTTAGGTACACATTAGAAACTTATTGTCGTATTAGGGTTCCGAACACCGTAAAAAAACGGAATCCTTATAGGATCACTCGGGCGTCTGTCTGTCCGTCCGTCTATCATAGCCAATTTGCTCCGAATCTACAGGACCAAATCAGGTGAAATTTGGTAGGATGGTGTTATCCAATGAGCCAAACACAGATGTGCAAAATACACATACATATATACATAAACTCACGTCTGTATCCCAGCGGGGCAGGCAGAGACTAGGGACTGCCACTTGCCACGATCCGGACCGATCACTTTCGCTTCCTCAACATTCATTAGTTGTTGCATGCACGCACGCCGGTTTCGGATACTTTTTATCTTGTGCAACGTAATTTTTTTTTTTTAAATAAATATAAATTAGGAAATAAAAAACAGTTTTGCAAACCTTACTGTGTTATATATCGACTATATATGCGATATATAACACAGACAGTATTAGGCTACCAACGCTCTATATATGTATAGCCTAGTGGGTAGAACATCGGACTCGGAAGCAAGAGACCCAGGTTCGATCCCAAGTGCGGGCATGTACCTATGACTTGGTTTTCTAAGTTATGTACATTTTGAAGTTATAGTAGCAATACCACACGCTAACGGTAAAGGAAAACATCGTGAGGAATCCTGATTGTCTGAGCTATTCACATACCTCAGCGCTTGAAATCGCCAATCCGCGGTGGGCACGCGTGGTGATTAAGCCCATACTCTCTCCTTGAGAGAAGGCCTGTGCCCTACAGTGGGACGCTTAGGCTTATTATGCTTATGCTGTGTTAAAGGGCTCTTTATGAGGATCTATTAAGATAAAATAAATAAATAGTAAACTCCATATAATACGTTCACTTACAGAAAATAGCTCACTAAAACACCACTAAATAGCGCTAGAAGTAGTTAACTCTCGACTTGAATAAAAACATTTGACTTTGGCATTGTACGGAACCCTCTCTACGCGAGTTCAACTCGCACTTGGCAGGTTTTGAGAATATAACGCCGCGTACGTCGAATTAAATTACAGCCAAACATTCATGATGCATGGCCAGCTTCATTAAACTTCTTTGCTAGCTGTACAATCACCAAAAATACTTGAACTCTAGACTGAGGCTACACTTGGCAGTGATTTACGATGCTACAGAAAAAGCGAAATGAGATTTTGGTAACGTTACACTGTAATTTATAACTGACTAGATGACCCCGTGAACTTCGTATCACATTATTATTTTTTCGTTCTTACTGTTTAAACCTTACCTCGACTTCCACAAATACAAAAAAAGAAAAAAGTAGCCAAATCGGCCCAGCCGTTCTCGAGCTGTAGCGAGACTAAAGAACAGCAATTCATCTAATAAACCTATAAAAATCTCGGGTCACAGTGTTTGACATCAAACTCCTTAGGAACGGCTTCACCGATTTTTACGAAATTTTTGTGTATTGTTGGTAGGGCTGAGAATAGGTCGTAGGCTAATCAAAATGGCAAAACAACGTTTGCAGAGTCAGCTAGTATTTATATATATCATCAGCCGTACACCCAATGCAGGACATAGGCCTCCCTCATGGTTTTCCAATGAGGAAAACCATGATTGACCATGAATAATTTATATAATATAAGATTACGTAATTTGAAGGGCGGTAAAAGCTGTAGACTGTGAGGCCAGCGTTCTACCGGTCTCACGATCGAAAGGCTGTGGGTTTGAATCCCGGCATGTACCACTTAGTTCTCAAAGTTAGGTACATTTGTGAATATGTAGAAGCAATACCACTCAGTAACTGTGAAGGAAAACATTATGAGGAAACTTTAGTGTCTATTCGCTTGCTATGTTCAATGTTAAATGTCAGGTATAACTAACTAGGTGATTACATGTGTTTGGCGAACTGTGTCTGAAGGATTACTACGAGGCGACTTCAAAGTCGTTCGACGTTTTTTAAGGGGGCATTCTAACCATGATTTCAAAACATGAAAAAAAAAATGGCGCGTTCATAAATTATGTCAAAATATTGCTAACGATTTCAAAACCATGCTGTAGTTTTAATAGTTTGTGTAGGTATCGCAGATCACATCGTTTACTAGTGTAGTCTCAGCCTCCTTCACTGGTAATCTACTCAAATATAATTTAGATTGTCTCTATCATAACTGTTTAATATTCATATTTTTAGGTCCGACTCATTAGTAGAATTACCTCGCGAGAGCTGGGCCCAGGTCATGGGCAGTTTCCAAGCCTGGTGGCCCCATGGAGTAACCGGATACTATGTACTACTAACCTTCATTGAACATCCGGATATGGCAGAGAAGTTCTTTTTCAGAGTTTTTTGTCCGTTTGGTGATATTAAAAATGGAGCTGTGGCTTTTTGTGATAAGGTAATTTTTATACTAGATTACATATTATTTTATTATGCTTTGTTGTGGGATTAACCTTTTTTCTAAATACTAGAGTCAAGAAATTAGCAAGCTTATTGAAGCTCTAAGACAAGCTAAGAAAAGCTCTACTATACAGGCCGTTTGATAAGTGTGAAGGGGACTGTTAAAAAGAAATTTAAATGTTTACCTTTTCACACGAGCAAACCGTCTAATTTCGCCGTTAGACAAAAAGAAAAAAAGCTAATAAAAAAAGGTTTACGGTATTAATTATAAAAAATAGATTCCACTAAAACACGGAGTTATCTTGTGCCACATTTACCGGCTCCATCATTTCCAGGGTTCATTGAAAGAAGTGATATTACTGACGAATAGCAAAGATAACTCCAAGATAGAAGAGGCTGTGGCGACTAGCAAACGGATCAACTGGGAGGATGCAATAATCTGTATACCGTACGCAGATTCCGATGTCATCACCATCTTAAGGAATCTTTCCTCCAGAATCGGTCTACGCATGATTCACCAAACTGCTACGATAAAGCATTTCTTGGACAAGAATACGAAGCCATTTGAAAATGTCACGTAAGTATGAGTTAAGGTGGAAATTGAGGGCATAAGATTAATAAAACTGAGTTTTAACGTATATTTACTCGTTTACTTTTCCATATTACAATTTTCCGACGTTTCGGTACTTTTGCAAGTGCCGTGGACTCGGTGGACTACCACACTTGTAGACAGTAAATATCCGTTAAATTGAGTTTTATTATGTCTAGTGCTCGTGTTAACCTCGGGATAAGGTCAGCTTTAGCTTCTCAATTTTTTTCCGACAATGGTTGTCTGGAAGAAACTACTTTTAGTAATAAGGCCGCCAATTGTACTGTACTACATTATTGTTTAATTCTCATATGTAATTCCTGGTGTACATACAATAAAGAATATTCTGTCTATATATCTTTCTAAGATAAGAATCAGTGGCATAATACGCGTTCATCATCATCCTCATCAGCCACTTGATGTCCATTGCTGGACATAGGCCTCCCTCATGGTTTTCTAACCATGAAGGGTTTTGCCATAATCGCCACGCTTGGCAGGCGGGTTGGCGATCGCAGTATAATAGGCGTTATAATGGCAAATTGCCCAATAAATAACAAAACAAAAAAAAACAGTTCGAATTCAAATTCAAAAGTGTTTTATTCAAAGCAGCACAGAAACTGCTACTTAATGAACGTTACAAGTTAAACTGGGTGTTTAATTTTGGAGAAAAAAATGCACCAAAAATACTTAGTCTTTTCAACGTCCTTTATTAACAGAGTTTACATAACTATTTTAAAACCTAGAACTCATGCATTGAACTGACTTTAATTCCAGGGCCCTTATTATGAGCCCAACAATTCATTTGAATCTAGCCACAAATACGGTTCTTTTTTTGTATAGTTTCATATTTAATACACTGAAAGCGAATTCACTCGAATCTAGCGACAAATACGGTTCTTTGTTTCAATAGTTTCATATTATTTAATGTACTGAAAAGCGAATTCACTCGATTCTAGCGACAAATACGGTTCTTTGTTTCAATAGTTTGATATTGAATACACTGACAAGCGAATTCACTCGAATCTAGTTTCATATTTAATACACTGAAAAGCGAATTCACTCGAATCTAGCGACAAATACGGTTCTTTGTTTCAATAGTTTCATATTTAATACACTGAAAAGCGAATTCACTCGAATCTAGCGACAAATACGGTTCTTTGTTTCATTAGTTTCATATTGAATACTAATCTACTGAATCTAGGGCCTACGGTTCTTTTTTTTAATGCTACGCTACCGATAATGTCGCATTTCTCATAATAAAGGCCCTGATATCATTGTCATCTAAATAATCTTTAATGTTATAGTAGCCCTTTTGGCACAACGTGTACTTTATATACATGGATAGATAGATAGAGAACACTTTATTATACATAAAAATGGAAATTACACAGATATTTCTTGTCTAAGAGTACAGATGGCAGCCTTATCACTAAAAGTACACACTTTACATATTTTCTGATTCGCGTTTCTGTCAAGCTTAGGTATTATATCCTCAGGGATCTTACTGTAGAAACGTATACAATGACCCATAAGGAATGCATTAACCTTTGCCAGCGTAAATTTTGGGAACGAAAGTTTATGTTTATTTCTAGTATTTACATTATGTTGGCTACCTACAGTTTTAAAAAGATAAAGGATATCCCTATGTATGTATGTACATACATACATAAACTCACGCCTGTATCCCAGAGGGGCAGGCAGAGACCAAGGACTGCTACTTGCCGCTTATATGTATGTATTTATTAATATAAAAGAACATGTTACATTTGTTATAATAAGGCCGAATAAAAGCAATTACTTGGTTTGACTGTGGGAGCCGTCTTGTTTACAATAGTTTTACCACAGATTTGACACACCACTTTTGCATAAGAATGGCACACTCTAGCACTAGTACTATACATATAATGTTTTCTGTGTTTTTCAATGTTTCTGCTTCGATCATAAAAAGTGGCATAATGTTCTTGCTTCGATCATAAAAACACAAAAGTGCACGTTTTTATGGTTTTAATTCTTCATCATTTTATTTAATTGTAATTTTCATTACAATTTACCATAAGTAATAAAGGACCCGCTAAAGGTCCCGCCCAAACTCGGTGAAAGAAACACATTTTGTTACATAAGTAAGACAAATATAAAAATATAATGTTTGGCCAAAAATATTGACCAATTCTCAATATGTTTAAATCCGGTGAAAACGTATCTGGCATGGAATATATTGTAGTTACATATTTGATGTACTGACTCAGTAAAACTTATATTTATTTAATGTAGTGCTATCTTATCAACTACGTACAATGCTAGGTAAACATTGCAAACATTGCATGACACAAATAAAATATGATACCATTCGAACATAATACCTTATATATTATAATATTACAACTAGATAAAGCTTATATATTATATATTATGCTCCGTGTGGCGCCGGACTAAGAATAGGGTCACTCCATATGCTTCCGTGGATGTCGTAGAAGGCGACTAAGGAAATAAATTACTAGGAGGCGGGCAGCAGCGTCTTCCTGAGATTCCAACCACATACTGCGATCGCCAACCCACCTGCCAAGCGTGGCGATTATGGCAAAACCCCTCATGGTTAAAGGGGGGCCTATGCCCTACAGTGAGCATCAGGTGGCTGTTGATGATGATGATTATGATAATTATGCTATTAAATCCCTCGTGCTCTCGGTGCTAATTTAGTCAACTTGCGTAACAAATGAGTGCGTTTATTTAAGGTTGGGTTCTCCGATCGTACCCCTAAAACAGGTGTTCTGGAACACATTTTACTCTCTAATGGTTAGTATCTAAAATCTGAAAAAATACAATAATGCTTTTCAATGTCTTAAAAAAAATCGCTCGCATGAGTCTAAATTATAACTAAATACTTACGGTTTTATTTGAGCTATACTGAGTTTTGGATAATAAAAAAATGCTAAAATGATATCAATGCATGTGTTAGTGGTCGTCAAATTTTTATTAATTAGGTATGCAATGTCTGTGATTTCAAAAATACTTACTTTTTCCCAAACTATTCGCAATTACTTAATAGAAATCGTGCGCTTGGAGAACCCGTCTTTAACAATTTAGCCAAGACATGCCTTCAGTATCCCATGCACTCTAAAGTTTTAATAAGCATTATGCTTTTTCTTATGACTAAAACATTTATTAAGTAGTTATTTCTGACATCACATATTATTAAGTACAAATTATGGCATGATAATGTCACTGCATGATCGAAGCAGGAATGAGAAGATCCGCGGAAGAACCCGAGTTACTGATACAGCTCGAAGGATTGCTCACTTGAAGTGGGAGTGGGTGGGGCACATAGCTCGGAGAACTGATGGCCGTTGGGGCCATCGTGTAGTCGGTTCACACCAGTTAACGTTCAATGCGTTAACATCTCTATTTTGACTGGTCAAAGCCCGTGAAACCGAAATGAATAGTTTCAAACGTACTCCGGGTGAAACCAGTTCGAAAATTAACCGAGCCTAGCCACTCACCTCTATACCTATACCTCACCTCCTCAGTCCTGCCCTTGAAAATTACAATTAAAACCATTATTATTTTCAAGGTCAAGGCTGTGGAGGTTATGCTGAGGACTTTTGACACAGTCAATACTTAGAAATTCGCGATCAGAAATATATTTCAACGTCAGGAATTTACATTCGTTTTGTTGAATGTCTATATTATATAGGTACAATGTAAACTGCCTTCGGATTAAGTTTGTAAAGGAGAAAAAAGCAGAGAAAAAAACTCCACTCTGACCATCTTTTCTCAAATGTTACTAAACATAACGCATCAGCTGGTACCTACTTAATACGATTCCATGAGTGCCATCAAGAACTTTAAATGCTAAAACATTAGTTACTGTTCTTACAGACGCCAGAAAACATTAATTCTGCGGCCAGACACATAAACATCACCCGAGCGTAACGCAAGGGTCAGCCGTCACTAAAATCAACCCAATTCAACCATATTGACTGCCTCGTTGGTCTAGCTAGCTGATTACCGCCATGCCGGGGGTCGTGGGTTAGATTCCCACTGGTGGCCGCCGTAAATTTGTGCAAATGGCCTCAGTCTGGGTGTATTTCCTTGTTTGGGATGTCCTTGCCTGGTTGCCTTAGCACCTAGTTTAGGACCAGGACAAGTGATTGTGCTGTGTAGAAGTTATTATATTACAATAAGATGGACCTTTACTCGAATGGCCTTTGGCAAACTTGTGTGATTAAGTTCTTGTCACTTCCAGGTACCCAGACAACACATAGGGGAATGGAAGGCAAAACGGACCCTGTAGGCAAAACGGTCCACCTTGATAAATTTCAAACGTGTAACGCCATCTATGAATTTGTTACGTCAACATATTGGCCGTCATGTTCCCGGTTTCGGTCAGTGTACTCGATTCCACCGATCGCACGTGCACTGATTTAGCAAGGTAAGTTATTTTTTTTAGATTTTGATGTAAAATTTGTGCTTTTCGATATGCCTGCAGTTTGGTTTGGTTTGTGATAGTGTGTTCTAAAGATAGCTGTGTGTACACTTGCATATATGATTAAGCTAATAACCAAGTTTGCCGCTTGTAGCTCAACTTATAACCTCAATTTTTTTAATGTTTGTTGTTTTATAACAAAAAGGCAAAACGGACCCAGGCAAAATGGACTGGGGTGCCGTTTTGCCTTCAGTAGAGTAACGTGAAAAAGTGGAGAAAGTGGGTTCGTTTGAATGTTACGTTTTCACGCGGAAACTACTGAACCGATTATGATTAAATTTGGTATCGCAATAGATTAGACATTGGGAAAGGACAAATGCTATCTTTTGTCCCTCCTTCCCTACAACTCCCCCTTTTTGATTTTAGATGGTGAATAATTATAAAAGAAAATCCAATCGGAATTCTTGGGACGAATCTAGCATGAAAAATGTAATTGAGAAAGTGGTTTCTGGAGAAATGGAGCTCAATAAGGCTTCTATGCAGTTCCTGGTACCAAAGACTACTTTAAAGAGGAAACTGCAGAAATATAAGTCTACTCAAGACATTGATCAAGCCACAGAAAAGAAACTGGGTAGATTTAGAGGAGGAGTAGAGGATGAGGATGATGAGACAGTATTCTTATGTGAAAAATGTGCTGACTGATTAATTTTATGTAAGGCCGTTTTGCCTTCACGAGCGGTCCATTTTGCCTCGCCGTGAAGGCAAAACGGACATATTGAAGGTATTAGAAATCATCTAATATATTCATTGTTATTGTGATTTCATAAAAGTCTGATTCTACGTAATATAGAGTTAAGTACGTTAATAATTATTTACTTTGAAGAAGTTTAATAAAAGTAACAGTTTCTTTTCTATGCTTATTTTTTGTTAAGTGGTCCGTTTTGCCTTCCATTCCCCTACGTGGATGAGCTGAAATTGGAGAACATTAATCAGATTGACAACGTCTGGCCCCACCGCTACGAAGCCTCCCCAAGGTTATTTGAAGTCATCATCAGGAACCACCGCTCCTATGGGCTCTTCTCGTCCGAAGACCACAGCTTACTAGCCTGGGTGGTGATAAACGAGGTCGGCTTTCTAACACATCTCTACGTGGAAGAAAAGCATAGAAAGAAAGGCTTGGCAGAGTTCCTCATAAAATACGTCTCAAATGATCAACTGAGTAAAGGAAAGGACGTTTTCTGTTACATTGTAGAGTATAACCTAAGTTCTCTGAAGCTCTTTAGGAAATTGAACTATGAAATCATCGGAAGAGGAGTGTGGTCGTTCGTTTCTACTAATGCCGAGTTGAATATGAGTAGCGTAAATGGATGAAAACACAACGCCTAAAGGTTGGCGTATGCAAATTGTGCAGTTAAATAAAAGTTGATAAGCTTACAGGCGTTTCTTGAGCGTACATTGCGCGATTCATTTTACGACGCTTTATGCGTACACTAAATTAGAAAGAGAAACTAAATTAACCATGCTTTGATAGGATATTATCCTCCCAAAGGATAAAAATGTGAAAAAGGGCCCAAACTCCAAAGTATGTTACAAAGACAATGCAGGATTATTACCTTTTCACATTCATGTTTTGGTAGGATATCACAGCTTTTTGTTCAGTTGTATTTAAGTAATTAGGTCTATTTTTTTAATTCTGAAAATGTTAATTATTCTATCTAAATACCTATTCAGTTTTATACACACATAAATTTCCTAATCATAAGGATATATAATTTTGAATAACAAAATCTTAAGTGTTAAGTTTCGTATTCCATCCTGGTGTGGGGCATAGCCTTTTTCATCTCAAACTAAGCTTGATTGAAAATGATTTTCAAGGTTCCTTAGTCAACAAGGAAATTAGGTCCCAGCCTCACAGAAGTACGGAGGAGGGGGAGTACACAAAAAAAAATTTTCTTAAGATTCTATTCCACAGTTTTGTCGGCGTGATTAACATGTATGTCTACGCCAAAGGTCACTGGGCAACTTACTATGAAAACTATACCCACGGCCTACAGAGACAAAATTGGTATGGATGTTTAGATAAACGTCCCTAGTTTACGAATATATATGTCGCATCAATGTAGAGTATGGGAATCTGCCCAAAAATTGAAAAAAATAAATGTAAGTGATATACGGTAATGATAAGACATTTTCGACTATTTGCATTGAATTGATAGGTAATGAACTATTACGATAGGAATAATCTGATGCATTTTTAAATCAAACAAATGTGTGTTTAAATCAAACAGTTTTTATTCAACATAATCTATGTCAACAGGCACAATAGTGTTGTCCAAGAACATGGCTGGCGCATCTATTTGTTCTTGGTGTCTGGCCCAAGATAAAAAATAAACCATGCTGGCAATATGCGCGCAGCATCCGATAGTTCGGCGGCCGTGGATACAAGAACAGTAATAGTCTTCTATGCTCTCTCTGCCCTCTATTGTAGGGTTCACCAATATGTATGTATAATACTGCTTACTCCTGACGTGTCGGGACTGAATTCTACCGCGTATCAATGATCTGTTGTTGACCAATTCGTGGTGCCGGTAGAGTTCGATGATATATAGGCCATTTGGTCGCATGTGCTCATGGACGTATGATCTTGCTATCCTGAGGTGATAGCTGCCCAGCGTAAAAAGAATTAAATCTTCGAACGCTGCATCACTGGCATCAATTGCAGTGAATGCTACCCTTTGCCTATTCAAGTTGTGCCCACTCACATATTCCACCACCTCATTTCTTCTATTAATATTTTCATTAATTATATTAATGAATTGCTCGGCGTATATGCTATCCGCGTATGGTCGCCGAGTAGCGTTGATGATCGCTGCAATAATAACTCTGCGTAATCTCGGAACCTTTCGAGAAAGTGCTCTGTGAGAATATGTTTCCTTCGCCGCAACACTGACCGGCTACACAAAACACAACTATTTTGTCTATCCATATCAACGTAATCCAATCAAAATGCAAACTCAAAATCCAGTAAAACAGCAAGTAATCGTTAAAAATAGGTAGTTGAAGCTCAAGAAACACACAGATCGCAACGACAAAGGACGAGAGACTGCGACGACAAAGCTAAGGTAGCGCGGGCGTCGAGCACAGGCGAAACCGGTTTTAACTTGTTTAAGAGTGTGTGACGCGGCTTTAACGTGCGATTGTAACGGATAATGCAAGCCTCTGGCCGTGCATTATTGGAAGGCGCAAACGTTCATGTTATTTTTATTGATTACAATACTTAATTGATACCTACGTAATATGTTTAAACACATTTCAATTCAATTTCAATAGTTGTATTTCAGACTACCCCCGCGGTTTTTTTTTTAACATCACAAAATGAAATGTAGGCTAGCCCTCAATAATTTACCAATAATTTGATTTTTGTAGCAAATATTTCGAAAACCGAGTCAGATTATGCCCAATGACCTTTCAGCTTTTTCGTAGTAATCGTCTCTGAGCTAGGCCGCGGACAGACAGACGGACAGACGGACAGGCAGACAGACGGACGGACATGGCGAAACTAGAAGGGTTCCTTTTCGACTAAGGAATCCTAAAAACTATCACAATTAAGCAGGCTTTACAAGTTAACGAGTAATAGGCGATAATAGCACCGTAAACCAGATAAAAAAACCCCTCCTACGAAACCCTACACTGCGCATTTCCCTACACAATCAGAAACTAAATTTATTGAATGTCTGTTAGGCCAACTAGTACCTATGATAAAATTTGAACCGCCAATTTTTGTATTGCTTGTATTGATTATCCCTTGTACAGTCGATAGCATAACAATCTTTACACGCATGCATTCTACTCGGTTACGCTTTGCAATTTACATTTTGCAACAAAAATGTAAAGGTTGACCTACGTACAGGTTTGTTACTGCGACTTTTTCGTAATTCAATATCTGTAGTGATGGGGTCAACGTCAAAACGAGAACAGCTAAGTATTGTAGCAGAGATCCGAGCGGTCAGGAGGTTCTGGGTGGTAACTACGTAATCCTTAATTAATTTGCATATAGAGAGAGAGTCGGCATTCCTGCACACACAGGCGAAGTTGCTTCGGACTGGCCTTTGCATTTAAATGTTTCATTAGACACATAATTGTGCTAGACCTCCCTGGAATACATAATGTCGGCAATAATCGTCGGCATTACGAACCAACTCGGTAAAGTTGGTGAGATGTTCACTCTGCTTACCTTTAGCTCTTCTTTGTATGAACCCTAACGGTTTTACTTATAAAAAAAAACCGGCCAAGTGCGAGTCAGCGTCGCGCACCGAGGGTTCCGTAAACATTTGTAGGAAGGTACTTACATATCATAAATCGTTCGGGAATCGAGTCTCGTAGTTTTTTCCGAGTTTTTCCCAATTCAAAGACAATTTTTTTGTGATTTAATTATAAATGTATAGTTTTCAGATCTTTTCCTGTATTCGTAGTATAAGACCTACTTGCCAAATTTCATACTGCCAAGTGTAATATTGTAAATGAAACACGTAGACACAGTTCAACGGTATATTGACAACTGGTTGTCGGGCGAATGTCGCACGCACACATAGAAGCAAACACTACATACCTCTACCCTTAATCACTAATATTTCTAAAATTAGCAAGTTACTAAACTTAGATCTTAACGTACACAAAAAAAAACAATTCACTTAACTAAATCTTACACAATTACCCATTCGCGCTTTATGCAGCGTAAGTAACGACATACAAATGGGAATAGCAAACAAGAGTTACAATTTATATCGTGGCGGGTTAATTACTCTACAACGGCGTACAGGCCGGGGGGACTGGGGCGCTTCATCGGTTGGTCTGGGTGGCGTTTGCAAAAGAGAACCGCTTGCCGGGGGCGGTGGTGGTGGCTCCGGGCAGTCTTGAAAGTCATCCAGTTCTATGTCCTGGGTCACTTTCTCGACCTGTACCGGCTCTGTCTCGTAGCGCTCTGGGCTGGGCCCGCCACTACTCCGGCTACTTTTCGTGGCAATCGGCTCCTCCGGACAGATTAACGAACTCCGTTTAGTTTGTTTGAGTTGATCGATATGTCTATGTGACGCCTTGCCTGACGTATCGACGACCCTATAATCAGTGACGCCTAACTTCTCTACTACACTCCCCGGCACCCATTTATTTCTACCGCTATAATCCCGCAACCACACATCGTCCCCGGGTTGTAACTCGCGGGTCCCACTGGGACTGCTCTGCTCCTGCTTCTTTTGGTTTTCATGGACTTTTGCGCTCCTATCCGGTCTGAGTGCATCTAATTTGGTACGTAACCGACGACCTAACATCAAGGTTGACGGTGTTTCTCCAGTAGTACAGTGTTCCGTGTTGCGATAGTGTAATAAAAAGGTATTTAAATATAAATCAATATCTGCTCCCTCTCTAATTGCCTTTTTAATGGCTCTTTTTATTGTCCTAACCGCATTTTCAGCCGCGCCATTTGAGGCTGGATGATACGGGGCTGAAAACACGTGTTCAATACCATTACTATTTAAAAAGTCTGCAAATTCTCTGCTGGTAAAAGGTGGCCCATTATCCGAAACAATTTGTTTCGGTAAACCCCATCTTGCAAACAACTCACTTAATTTATGTATCGAATGATTCGCAGCCGTACTCGGTACATGACTGACTTCTATCCATTTGGTTCTAGCGTCAATTATAATCAAGTAAATTTTTCCGAGTAGGGGACCCAGGAAATCTAAATGAACGCGGGCCCATGGACGGGCCGGCCACGGCCACGAGACGGCTGCGTGCCTAGGCGGGGCGTCAGCCTCCGCTGCGCACACGCTGCACCCTCGGCACATCCGATCCACCGCCTCATCGATGCCTGGCCACCACACGTAACTCCGCGCAATCGATTTAGTTTTTACAATACCCATGTGACTTTCATGTAAAACCTTAAGTACCTTTTCCCTACAACCTTCTGGCACGACCACTTGGTGCCCCCACATCACACACCCCAGCTCCTCGTATAGTTCTGTTTTTCTATTAAAGTATGGTTGCAAGGATGTGATCTCAGCTGCCGCCGGCCAATCATTCCGGAGAAAATATAATATTTTACCTAACATTGGGTCGCGGCTAGTTTGTTTTTTAATTTCCTTATAGTCTAATAACACTGCATCTTGAGCAAAGTGCAAATAGGTGTGTTCTGGTATCTGTAACTTAGGTTTTACATTCGCGTCAATGGGCAAACGGGATAACCCATCTGCTGCGTTTTGTTCTGATCTAACATATTCAATATCGTACGTGTAAGCTGTTAACTTAATTGCCCAGCGTTGTAGGCGGCTCGCGGCCATAGCGGGGATACCGTGTTTGGGCCCGAAAATTGTAACCAAGGGCCTATGGTCGGTACGTAAAGTAAATCGCCTCCCATATAAATACTGGTGTAGTTTCTCTAAGCAAAATACAATTGCTAAGGCTTCGCGCTCGATCTGAGAATAATGTTTCTCCGCTGGTGACAATGCTCGCGAGACGTAAACAACAGGCCGCTCCCTCCCCGCGACCCATCTCGCGCCCGCGCCTGTTGCGTCATCGGTCAGCTGCGTCAGCACACCTCCGATCCCGCGAGCGCTCGCATCACACGTCAGAAACAGTGGCCTATTCGGGTCATAATGCGCTAGGACGTCCGCGCTGATAAGAATTGATTTAACTTTTTTAAACGCCATTTCGCATTCTTGATTCCAGACCCAACTAACTCCTTTCTTTAATAGGTTATATAAAGGTGCCAAAATGGCGCTCGAGTTTTTTATGAACTTAGCATAAAAGTTTACAAGGCCCAAGAAAGACCTAACCTCTGTCACATCAGAAGGTCTAGGTATTTTTGAAATGGCTTCAACCTTTTCCGTGTCCACCTTGATTCCGTCTTTAGAAATTATATACCCCAAGTACTTGACTTCGTCTACCAAAAATAAACATTTGGTTTGCTTGAGCTTCATACCATTGCACCGGAAGCGCTCGAAAACCCTCTCTAGAGTTAACAAATGGTCGTGTACAGTTGCCGTTCCAATTATCACGTCATCTAAAAATACCTCGACATTTGGAATGTCATTCAAAAGGTTGCACATGATTCTTTGAAAAATTCCCGGGCTAGAGGACAGTCCATAAACTAATCTCTTATAGCGGAAAAGGCCTTTGTGGGTATTTATTACTGTCAAATTCTCCGGGTCCTCTAACTCTATCTGATTGTACGCTTGAGAGAGGTCGATTTTAGAGAACACTTTTGCACCATTCATACGGACTAAAAGATCGTCGATACGGGGCAAGGGATATTTATCAATGTGCAAAACTGGATTGAGTGTCACCTTATAGTCTGCGCATATCCGGAGTCCGCCATCGGCCTTACGCACCGGAACCAGTGGCGTAGCCCAGTCCGCGCTCTCGACAGGCTCGATGACCCCGGCGGCCAGCATCGCCTCCAGCTCAGCCTCGACGCGCTCGCGCAGCGCGTACGGCAGCGGCCGCGCGCGGTGGAACACGGGCCCCGCGCCCTCGCGTACCCGTAGCCGAGCTTTGCCTCCCGTGAACCGGCCCAGTCCCTCCGAGAATAGCTCTTTATGTCTGTGAAGTAATGTTGACAGTTTATTACAGTCGGCTTCTATTGGAACAGAGCTGTTATTGTGAAAAATTGGTATACTAATCCCTAATTCTGATAGCCACTGTCTCCCCAATAAGGAAGTGGTTCCGCCCTGAATAACAAATAGTTCTAGTGTCTTTGAGTTACTATTAAACATGACGGTAGGTCTGAAAACCCCGCACGGTTTAATTTCCGTGCCATCATAGAATTTTAAAACTAGGTTCGCCTTTTCTAATGCAATATGGCCGAAAAACTTTAAATAAGTATCTCTGCTTATACACGAAACCACCGATCCGGTATCCACCTCCATGGGTATTTCTATATTGTTAATTAATATTTGCAATCTTACCGGCTTATAGCCATTTAAGCACAACTGGTGGAAGTCATGCTCCTCCAAGCTTGAATCGCCTGAGGACGGGGGCTCGTCCTCCCCCGATAACTCGTCCTGCTGCAGCGCCTGCCCTTGCTCCGCCAGCACGTGGTGGGCCTGCAGGCTTCCTCTCCGTGGTCGCGGGTTGCGTCCCCGCGTGGGGCACACGCGACGTAGGTGGCCTCGCTGTCGACATTTGCCGCAAATGAACTTGCTATATCGACATTCATCGCTCCGGTGCTCCGACGCTCCGCACACTGTGCAATCCGATTTTGAGTTGTATCCATCGCTAGTTAGTCTCTGCGCCATAGGTAGTGGTCGAGGGCGCCCCCGTGCTTGCGTTCGCGCCGTTCCCACGGCATGCACGGCGCCTTCCGCGCCGCCGCCGCCGCCGCTGCCGCTCGCCGCCGGCCCACCCTCACCGGTCCTTTCGACCGCCGCCGCATCCCGCTCCGCCGCCTCCATCGCACAAGATATTTTGACGGCCTTGGCGTATTGCAGCTGCTCCTCAGCGAACAGGCGCTGCCTGATAACATCGCTGCGCAGGCCACAAACCAGCTGATCCCTTAGATGATCCTCTAAAGCCGTTCCGAACTCACAATACCTCGCAGTTTTTTTTAACTCGCTTATGTACAGGTTTATGCTTTCACCTACGTGTTGTCTCCTCTGTCTAAAACGATAACGTTCCGCCATAAATGAGGGCTTCGGCTGCAAGTGATTCTTCATCAACAACACCACATCGTCATAAGTTTTATCACTCGGTTTGCACGGGCTCGTTAAATTACTCAGTAGTTCGTAAGCTTCATCACCCATCGCCGCGATTAATGACGGTAGTCGTAATTCATCCGCCACCTTGTTTGCCTTATAGTACATTTCGGCACGTTCCACGTACAGACTCCAGTTCCCAGTCCTTATATTGAACTCCGATAACTTCCCCATCGACATTTTGGGCTAAACACTTGAGTTAGCACGCGAATATGCAACGGTTTTATTTCTCGTTCGCCAATGTAATATTGTAAATGAAACACGTAGACACAGTTCAACGGTATATTGACAACTGGTTGTCGGGCGAATGTCGCACGCACACATAGAAGCAAACACTACACCAAGTTAACGGAAACTACCCTATAAATTTTAATTCCCTTGAGTTTCGAAATCTACGTTTTTTTGCGGAATAAACGGCCGTATCTTTTTTTTACGTTAATTTAGAAGTTTGATTTTTTCACAGCTTCAAGGGACTATAGACTTAAGTAGTTGGTTTTAATTAAAACTTGATACATCCACGCGTTCTTGAGATAAAGGGTCTTGACAGACAGACGGACGGACGGACGGATGGATGACAGACGGACAACAAAGTGACCCTATAAGGGTTCCGTTTTTCCTTTTGAGGTACAGAACGCTAAAACACAATAAATAGTCTGTGGTAGATCCATAATCACCGTACAAATAGTCTATGGTGGAGACTTTACAAGGGAAAGACTTTACCACAGATTATTGAGATCTTAGTTGTTAAAATCTGATCATTGATTAAAATATGACGGAATGATACATACCTCTAGTATCGAACATACATACATTAGCTGACAAGAACTCAATCTGCAGGTTTGCTAAAGGTCATTCGAATGGTGGCCGGGTCACCTATCTCCCTCTAAAATGGTTGAGACTGGTGATGGCTGACCCCTGCGTTATGCTCGTGAACGGGTGCTGTTCGTGTGTCTGGCCGCAGCATTACTGTTTTTCCTACTTTTGTAAGAAGTGTTATTTTGGCTTTTAAAGTTATTAGTGGCTATCACGGAATCATATCATATAGGCTTTGATGTATAAGTTTAAGATGATTTGAGAAAAGATGGTCAGAGTGGAGTTTTTTTTCCCGCTGCCTTTTTCTCCACTACAAATACGGCCCGAAGGCAGCGGCTAACATAGTAACATAGTACATTGACATTCAACAAACAGAATGTAAATTCTTTACGTTGAAATAAATTATTGATTTCTGATTTCTGATTGCCCTCCTTTAGTAAAAATAAGAACATACAATTTAGCCATACAAGGCAAGTACCAAAAATCCCATATAGTATAAGGTGATAAGTGGTGTGGTAAACACAAAAGGGCTCCGGATCTGAGTGCGCTCAGGTTTGGAGAGACTCCGCCGCTCTTATTATGTCTGTACCCAAGGGTAAGACGAAATAAAATAATTATTTGTAACTGTGTAATAAAGTGTTCCGTGTGGCGCCGGATTAAGAATAGCGTCACTCCATTTCCTTCCGTGGATGTCGTAGAAGGCGACTAAAGAAATCAATTACCAGGAGACAGGCAGCAGCGTCTGCCTGAGATACGAACCGCATACTGCGATCGCCAACCTGCCTGCCAAGCGTGGCGATTATGGCAAAGCCCCTCATGGTCATGAAAACTACGAAGGAGGCCTGTGTCCTGCAGTGGGCGTCAAATGGCTGATGATGATGATGATGTGTAGTAAAGTATATAATATCGTAACTTATAAAAGTAGGTTTGAGGGTTGCACTGGTTTGGTACGGTCGGCTCGATGCTCATGTTTGACTCTAAGCTTACGATAACCTATTCTATCAGTTTAAAAAAATAAACCCGATTGGCCTTACTTATAACTAATAATTACCTATTTTTTATTTTTGTGTCGGTTTTTTGAATAAGTTAAAATACTTATACGACTATGTTAGAAATATTTTATGTGACCTGCAGACACAAGTAACAGTAATGGATGAGGCCTTTATAAGGAAAAGAATGAACATTAATGTGAGTAAGACGAAAGTAATGGTGTTCGAAAAAGATCATGAAATGACTGAGTGCAAGATAAGGAATAGAGCACTTATGATTAGATCACTAATGTATGGTAGCGAGGCTTGGGTATGGCAAAAGAAGCAAGAAAGTAGGATTAATGCAGTAGAAATGAGGTCCTTGAGAAGTATGTCTGGTATAACTTTGAATGACAGGATACGCAATAGTTTGGTTAGAGAACGTTTTCTGTTTTCATTTCAGTAGCCTGAATACTGCTTAAGGAATCTGAATGTAAATCAAGTGAATATTGTTTGCAACATTCACGGCCTTATTTATAAAAACACGGTTCCTCTAGTTTCCTCTAAAACCAATTTAAAAAACTGTTTATTTAATCTGTGGCTACATCTTTTCCTCGTAACATTTCCACCACAGACTATTTTAATCGTCGTTTTCGAAGTGTTTTAAGGAATTTTTATAAATACCTAAGACCGTCAATCTTTGAGTCGTTAATCTAAGTTACAAACATTTTAAACTCTCTCTGGAAACGAGAAGAAACGTTCACCATGAGCTGGTGGCAGCTTTATGTATTTGAGTACACCGTCAACAATTTGCAAATACGTGCTCATTCCCAAATAGAACTAATGTCGTTGGGGGTGTAATGTGATTGGGGGGCTACTCCTGATGTCTGAGACAGGTGACTGTTCGAAGCTTTATCACTACTAAATGTTTGGTACGTAAGAGTGTCACTAAAGTCAGTCTATCACCAGAGTACCGTACGTAAGGTAGAAAAAGGAAAGTGACAAATTTAGCTAGCATGAAACCTAACCCGGTTAGGGAATAAATCTAGTGAAATGTATCGAGATTGTCAATGGAATATTTGGTGGAACACCAATAGAATTTATACTTTTACTCATACTGCATCCAATTTTACTGTCATTCATCAGCCGTGAGTTGAGAAAATTTTATTGAAGAGGTTTGTCAGGTCAGGATCGTGGCAGTACCAAATACATAATACATACGTGAATTTTTCAAGGTGAATATTTTTATTCCTCTCTTGTCTCTCCATCTACTAAAAGTACCTACTTAGGGGTAAATTGATTGAATAGATTTTTACGATATCCAATAGATAGCGCATTTTTATTGACAACAAAACCTATTTAAAATTTATCCAAAAGTGGCAACGCGCCAAATGTCGCGTATCATTTCCCTAAAGAAAATTCTTCCTCATACCTGGGTAACTAAAATATTGCCGATGACAACTTTAAAAAAATCATAGCATAAAACATTTCTAGAGTCATTTTTTAGTTGTTGAATTTTTGTACTTATAAAGAAACGTCATCGGTATTCTCAAGGTGACTGAACCGTAGTTATCTTGCAAGAAAGTAGGGCCCACTTTTTCTGTAAGGGTAGGAACTGTGCTAACGACACCCGTTTTTGTTCGTCTAGCTGGCAAATTGAGGCGTGACGTAATCACGTAAGGTCTCTATAGGTATACGTCATCGGTATTCTTAGGGTCACTGAACCATAGTTATCTTGCAAGAAAGTAGGACCTACTTTTTTTCTAAGGGTAGGAAGTGCTAATGACACCCGTTTTTGTTCGTCTAGCTGGAAAATTGAGGCGTGACGTAATCACGTAAGGTCTCATATCATAGAACTTTTTAAGTCTTGTAAGCCAGCAATAGATACCTATAAAAAACCAAATTCTCACTCGAGTTACACCACAGACTTCGATGGTTGCACTCACTCGACTGAACTCGAAATACTGACTGATAATATTATCTAAAGGAAATGCCTCGACTATCTCCTCGACTCCACCTCCACTGAGTATTGAGTCGAGTAGCTTTTCAAGAACGTCTTGGAATACGGGTGTTAAAGTGATGGAAATTGTGCGGATGTATTATATTATAATTTTAATTATTTATTTATTGATGCTATTATTGCACTTACATAAGAAATCTTACAATGCGGTGAACTTAATGTCATAAGCATTTTCTACCAGTCAACCGCAGGAGGTAAATAATAGAGTTGGTTGGCGTATAAAAAAAATTAAAATGAATTTAAAATCATACTTATAATTTACCATACATACAAAAATAAATATGATTAATAGTAGAGGACATACAATTGAAAGACCCTTATCATGAGGACCCCTCCTCATGATGAGGGTTGAGGGAGGTTGGAGTAACACTTCTCGAGGAAGTATTCCCGGACAAGGGCTTTGAAAGAATTCCGAGAGGGGGCTTTACTTATACATTTATTTATTTACAGATTTATAATCTGTAATTATTATGTATTGTTCCGGGTGCCAAAGAATAAATATTCAAATGGTTCCACGTGAAAATCAGTATTGCTGGTGATGGATTGTTCACAGCACACGCCAGCAATGTATGCTGAGTTGGTGGCCCGTTTTTGTTGCCATGGAGGCACAATGTCCTGTTTTTTTTCGTTACATTATTATTTTTTATTCTTGTTGTTGTAATTAGGCATATAGATTATGTTATTTTTTATGTGTGTGTGTGTGGCAATGTAAATAAATCAAATCAAATCATTTATTTACAAAAAAGCTTAAGTCCTAGTGACATGAATAGATGGTTTCTTTCTTTCTTTTTCGTTCTTTCTTTCTTTCTTTCTTTCTTTACGGATATTATCAGGGAGGGAGTTCCAAAGATGAACGGCTGAGACGCAAAAAGAGCTAGAGACGCAACCAGAGTGCTGAGGGGACGTACAAACTTTAAATGGGTCCGTTTCAAAATCATCGGACACATCGCTATTGCCAACATAAAAAGACAAATTCTTACTCGAGCTACAGCACAGACTATACTGGTTGTATACACTCGAGTACACTCGAAATACTGCCTGATAATACTACCTTAAGGAAGTGGCTTGACTATCTCCTCGAGTCCACCTCCGTTGAGTGTTGAGTCGAGTAGCTTTTCAAAAACGTCTTGAAATACTGGTGTTAAACTAGAACTCTCACCGAATATAGTCCTTACGTCGCCCCACAGATAAAGTTAAGATAAAGATAAAGAGTATTTACATTTTTACTTATAAACTGACTCCCACACCAGGTAAAGTCGGTCACGTGGAGGATAAAACGAAACAATACGGCGGTAAAGTGAACCTGAACTTAAA
This sequence comes from Yponomeuta malinellus, assembly GCA_947308005.1. Taxonomy (NCBI): domain Eukaryota; kingdom Metazoa; phylum Arthropoda; class Insecta; order Lepidoptera; family Yponomeutidae; genus Yponomeuta; species Yponomeuta malinellus. The sequence continues at coordinate 5,241,582 of OX371013.1, forward strand.
TAAAAAAAAACTTACAAAGTATGAAAGTAGATTCAACAACCGCCCTCTTAGGAAAAACAAGAAACTGTCCAGCCAGAGGCGTTGACTCTATCAACACTTTAGGAACGAAAACTATGGAGAAACTGTAAGCTCCTATTGCGAAACGAAATAAATAAATATAATTATTCTAATAAGCGGTGGTAGAGGAGTTGTAGAGCGCCGGCTTCTCATTCGGGAGGTCGTGGGTTCGAATCCCGGCATGTACCAATGACTTTGTTTTCTAAGTTACGTACATGTGTGAAGTTATAGTAGCAATACCATTCGCTAACCGTGAAGGAAAACATCGCTTGGGAAATTGAGTGTCTGCATACCTCAACGCTTGAGATTGCCAATCCGCGGTGAGCACGCATGGTAATTAAACCTTTAATCAGAGTTAAATGATTTAACTCCCTCGAAGTAAGGCTGTTGGAATTTAAATCCCAACATCCCAAGAAGGAAAATCGTGGTAAAATTGGGACTTAATAGTGTACCTACTAACAGGGTCTCAATTTGAGACTGGCCAGATTTAAGGAAACTATCTAATTCTTTGTAAAAAAACTTTTTTATATAGCCGCCCATATATTATTACACTTGTGTAAAGAAAAACCAACCAGACCAACTTTGCGACCAACTAGACCAAAAAAAATCGCGGGTTTCCGGAGCTACGAGGTTTCCTCACGATGTTTTCCTTTACAGTTAGCGAGTGGTGTTGCTTATTGGTAGTTTTCTGTAATGTTCATCTCACATTCTAAATGTACCAGGCGCTCAGGGTATAAGAACGAAAGTAAATAATGGTCTCCAGACGTTGTATAAATTATTATCTTGTCCATCCTCATTCTACCCCAAGAGCAAATACTTACCTGTGAATAAGTCGAGTACCGTACGTAAGGTAGAAAAAGGAAAGTGACAAATTTAGCTAGCATGAAACCTAACCCGGTTAGGGAATAAATCTAGTGAAATGTATCGAGATTGTCAATGGAATATTTGGTGGAACACCAATAGAATTTATACTTTTACTCATACTGCATCCAATTTTACTGTCATTCATCAGCCGTGAGTTGAGAAAATTTTATTGAAGAGGTTTGTCAGGTCAGGATCGTGGCAGTACCAAATACATAATACATACGTGAATTTTTCAAGGTGAATATTTTTATTCCTCTCTTGTCTCTCCATCTACTAAAAGTACCTACTTAGGGGTAAATTGATTGAATAGATTTTTACGATATCCAATAGATAGCGCATTTTTATTGACAACAAAACCTATTTAAAATTTATCCAAAAGTGGCAACGCGCCAAATGTCGCGTATCATTTCCCTAAAGAAAATTCTTCCTCATACCTGGGTAACTAAAATATTGCCGATGACAACTTTAAAAAAATCATAGCATAAAACATTTCTAGAGTCATTTTTTAGTTGTTGAATTTTTGTACTTATAAAGAAACGTCATCGGTATTCTCAAGGTGACTGAACCGTAGTTATCTTGCAAGAAAGTAGGGCCCACTTTTTCTGTAAGGGTAGGAACTGTGCTAACGACACCCGTTTTTGTTCGTCTAGCTGGCAAATTGAGGCGTGACGTAATCACGTAAGGTCTCTATAGGTATACGTCATCGGTATTCTTAGGGTCACTGAACCATAGTTATCTTGCAAGAAAGTAGGACCTACTTTTTTTCTAAGGGTAGGAAGTGCTAATGACACCCGTTTTTGTTCGTCTAGCTGGAAAATTGAGGCGTGACGTAATCACGTAAGGTCTCATATCATAGAACTTTTTAAGTCTTGTAAGCCAGCAATAGATACCTATAAAAAACCAAATTCTCACTCGAGTTACACCACAGACTTCGATGGTTGCACTCACTCGACTGAACTCGAAATACTGACTGATAATATTATCTAAAGGAAATGCCTCGACTATCTCCTCGACTCCACCTCCACTGAGTATTGAGTCGAGTAGCTTTTCAAGAACGTCTTGGAATACGGGTGTTAAAGTGATGGAAATTGTGCGGATGTATTATATTATAATTTTAATTATTTATTTATTGATGCTATTATTGCACTTACATAAGAAATCTTACAATGCGGTGAACTTAATGTCATAAGCATTTTCTACCAGTCAACCGCAGGAGGTAAATAATAGAGTTGGTTGGCGTATAAAAAAAATTAAAATGAATTTAAAATCATACTTATAATTTACCATACATACAAAAATAAATATGATTAATAGTAGAGGACATACAATTGAAAGACCCTTATCATGAGGACCCCTCCTCATGATGAGGGTTGAGGGAGGTTGGAGTAACACTTCTCGAGGAAGTATTCCCGGACAAGGGCTTTGAAAGAATTCCGAGAGGGGGCTTTACTTATACATTTATTTATTTACAGATTTATAATCTGTAATTATTATGTATTGTTCCGGGTGCCAAAGAATAAATATTCAAATGGTTCCACGTGAAAATCAGTATTGCTGGTGATGGATTGTTCACAGCACACGCCAGCAATGTATGCTGAGTTGGTGGCCCGTTTTTGTTGCCATGGAGGCACAATGTCCTGTTTTTTTTCGTTACATTATTATTTTTTATTCTTGTTGTTGTAATTAGGCATATAGATTATGTTATTTTTTATGTGTGTGTGTGTGGCAATGTAAATAAATCAAATCAAATCATTTATTTACAAAAAAGCTTAAGTCCTAGTGACATGAATAGATGGTTTCTTTCTTTCTTTTTCGTTCTTTCTTTCTTTCTTTCTTTCTTTACGGATATTATCAGGGAGGGAGTTCCAAAGATGAACGGCTGAGACGCAAAAAGAGCTAGAGACGCAACCAGAGTGCTGAGGGGACGTACAAACTTTAAATGGGTCCGTTTCAAAATCATCGGACACATCGCTATTGCCAACATAAAAAGACAAATTCTTACTCGAGCTACAGCACAGACTATACTGGTTGTATACACTCGAGTACACTCGAAATACTGCCTGATAATACTACCTTAAGGAAGTGGCTTGACTATCTCCTCGAGTCCACCTCCGTTGAGTGTTGAGTCGAGTAGCTTTTCAAAAACGTCTTGAAATACTGGTGTTAAACTAGAACTCTCACCGAATATAGTCCTTACGTCGCCCCACAGATAAAGTTAAGATAAAGATAAAGAGTATTTACATTTTTACTTATAAACTGACTCCCACACCAGGTAAAGTCGGTCACGTGGAGGATAAAACGAAACAATACGGCGGTAAAGTGAACCTGAACTTAAATAAAAAAAAACTTACAAAGTATGAAAGTAGATTCAACAACCGCCCTCTTAGGAAAAACAAGAAACTGTCCAGCCAGAGGCGTTGACTCTATCAACACTTTAGGAACGAAAACTATGGAGAAACTGTAAGCTCCTATTGCGAAACGAAATAAATAAATATAATTATTCTAATAAGCGGTGGTAGAGGAGTTGTAGAGCGCCGGCTTCTCATTCGGGAGGTCGTGGGTTCGAATCCCGGCATGTACCAATGACTTTGTTTTCTAAGTTACGTACATGTGTGAAGTTATAGTAGCAATACCATTCGCTAACCGTGAAGGAAAACATCGCTTGGGAAATTGAGTGTCTGCATACCTCAACGCTTGAGATTGCCAATCCGCGGTGAGCACGCATGGTAATTAAACCTTTAATCAGAGTTAAATGATTTAACTCCCTCGAAGTAAGGCTGTTGGAATTTAAATCCCAACATCCCAAGAAGGAAAATCGTGGTAAAATTGGGACTTAATAGTGTACCTACTAACAGGGTCTCAATTTGAGACTGGCCAGATTTAAGGAAACTATCTAATTCTTTGTAAAAAAACTTTTTTATATAGCCGCCCATATATTATTACACTTGTGTAAAGAAAAACCAACCAGACCAACTTTGCGACCAACTAGACCAAAAAAAATCGCGGGTTTCCGGAGCTACGAGGTTTCCTCACGATGTTTTCCTTTACAGTTAGCGAGTGGTGTTGCTTATTGGTAGTTTTCTGTAATGTTCATCTCACATTCTAAATGTACCAGGCGCTCAGGGTATAAGAACGAAAGTAAATAATGGTCTCCAGACGTTGTATAAATTATTATCTTGTCCATCCTCATTCTACCCCAAGAGCAAATACTTACCTGTGAATAAGTCGAGTAACGTACGCTCTGATAATTTTCTAGAAAAGAATTAATTCAAATGCGTCCCATTTCTCCGGTCCTAACAGCAGTTATCTCGACGATCTACTGTATAGGTCTTTTATCGACGAGCTGGCTCCGAATCGGTGGCCATGGACCCTAAATGGATGCCGAGCCTAACTAATATCACAATAATGGGTACTCTGACAGCCCAAACGCTGGCGTTTCTCGACGTTCCAATTTAGATGTGAAGTTCACGTCTTGGCAATAAAACTGCTTAACATAAATACATGCCTCCCCGCTTGACCTACAAGGGTATGATCAAAAAGATATTGAGGTTTCTAGGTTACAGGCGCGCCTAGACCTATAAGTGTTATTGAAATGCGTCTACCTACATACAATGTTCTCGTTCTAGTTTGACTGGAGATTTCCGCACTTAGCTCCGGTTGCTTGAACGCTAACAGTCAGTTAATCTACTGTTAACAAATGTCAGTTGTTTTTTTTTTGTATGCACTTTTGACAACTGACAGCTAACAGTAGACAGTAGTACAGTTAACAGTAGATTAACCGATTGTTAGTGTACTATAAACCAGAGGTAGCTTCATAGTTGGGCTAGTGTAAGTAGCAAGTCGCTCGTAGCCTCAGCTGCCTGAGTGATCTTAAACGATCACGAAGGTTAAGCAACACAGGGCGCGTTCAGTGCATGGATGGGTCGCCGTCTATGCCTAACGCTAGTGGCATTTTTCCGAGCGGTTTCGTGCTTCGCAAGGCACGTTAAGCTGTTGGTGCCGGCTGCCGTCGATAGATGGCAGTCGTTAAGCCAAGTCAGAGGCCTTAGGGCGGCTTGACAACTTCTGACAGTAGACGAGCCACTAGTCTACAAGCCTCCACCAATCCGGACTTGGCCCCCGTGGCGGAGCATGGCCTATACCTTCCTCAGGGAAGAGACCCGTGCCCCTCGGTGGGGACATAATGGGTTGATGATGATGATGAAGTAGCAAGTGCCGATGTATTTCATCTCAGGCACTAGAGTTCCCCACAATGTTTTCCTTCACCGTTAGCGAGTGGTTTTGCTACTATAACTTCACAAATGTACGTAACTTAGAGAACAAAGTCATTGGTACATGCCGGGATTTGAACCCACGATCTCCCGAGTGAGAAGCCGGCGTTCTACCGCTCTTGTTCTTACCGCAATGGTCTTGTTACAACCTCTAAATACAACTTAGAAAAACATGACCAAGAGAGAGTCATCGTTGTCAGTCGAGTTGGCACATCGACGGTTCCGTACCACTAATGGGCTCGCAATTCCTGAAACATTTCGGTTACAGTTTGTTATTTATCAACTTTTGTTTTACCACTTTCGAATTCTTTACGTTTTTACATTTGAATAAAACTTTTTTTTTCGGCGGAGATAATTCTAACGCTTTTAACCATTTTTATGGTTCCGTACCTCAAAAGGAAAAACCGAAACTCTTATAGGATCAGTTTTCTGTCCGTTCGTCCGTTAACTCCAACTCCTCCGTCCTTTTGACCTTTTACCTCAGGAACAACAGTCCCTTACTTATAACTTATAAGTTAACGTAAAAAAAAGATGCAGCCGTTATTACCGCAAAAAACGTATATTTCGACACTCAAGGGTATTAAAATTTACAGGGTACTTTGTTTCTTTCTACGTACGATGCAGCAAACGAAACCAAAACAACTTCGTATTGGTTTAAAACGTAAACTCTTTTTGCAGCCAAGGTTCACACGGGCCCGCAAAAATCGCTAAATCAATATGCTATCAATCCGTACCCGACAAATAGAGAAAAAGATCCACTGTTGACATGTGAACTTTGCACATAGGGGACAGAGCAGCCGCTAGGAAAAGCGGCTTAAAAATTAGTTTTTCACTTTTTATCGGCATTTCGTAGGCGAACTTTTGTACCGGATTAACAAACTTTTGCTGCGCAATATCAAATTGATGCCGTTCTCTGTATTTCCTGCGACCTTGTTGAAGTCTGCAAAGGTACTGCCATGACTTAATTGAATAAGAGGAGATTACATACATTTTCTTGTATTTTTATCAACACTGGTGACTTCGCGTGGGTTTCAGTGTGCCATATTTTATCCAAATCGGCTTAGTTATTTAGGCTCAGAGACAATGACAACAAACAACCAAGCAGGGTATTAATATAAACGCACAAAAACTTTTGATAAAGTTATTAATAATTTTAGTAAGTTATTTTTAAATGGACAAACAATCGTTAACTTTGAGTCAGGTACATCAGAAATAAAAAAAATATTTCAAGTTAAGGAATTTGCTTCCTTTTATTATGTTTGAACAATGTTATCCGTTGTAGGGTCAACTTGCAGTGGAGCAAAAGACAGTGAAAAAAACACCACTCTAACCATCTTTTCTCAAATCTTCTTAATTGTAGGTACAAGTAGGTACTACCAGACAAGATGGCATGATTGCAACCAATAACATACGAGAATAAATATCTAAACGCCATCTTACTTCTTAGGGTTCCGTAGTTGACACGGAATAGTTTATAGTTCTGCCATGTCCGTCCGTCTGGTTGCTGTCCGCGGCCTAAGTTCGAGACCATTAGTACTAGAAAGCTGAAATTTGGCATAAACATACATATTAATCACGCTAACAAAAGAATAGAATAAAATCTTAGAAAAAAATGTTTTAGTAGGTACCTCGCCTACACCTAAATTAGGGATGCAATTGTTTTTCTCGCCGACACTATAGTGTGGGGTATCGTAGGAGTGGTCGTTTAAAAATATTGTTCGCGTAAGAAAACCATTTCTCGACTTAGGGATCCGTTTGCGAAATATTAAGCATTAAAGGGCAAATTTTTATTAGAGTAGGGCGTCTCCCCTCTCTTGGCTAAACGGTTAATTATAGAAACGTGAAGAATATCCGGACAGCATCACATATAATGAACTCAAAAGAAAAACTATAACAGCTAAATAAGCTTTACAAGTTATAGGTGACCAACTTATAAAAGGAAAACTTCGCACAAACTCCATTAAAAGTTACGTTGATGAAGTTGTTAGTTCTGTAAAGCTGGTAAAAACCCCTCCTTTTACGGAACCCTACGTTGCGCGTGGCCCGACTTGCACTTGTCCGGTTTTTTGTTGTAAGTATCTTCTATGTTCGATACAATCTATCTAATAATAATAAAAACAGTAAAGACAACTTAGTGGGATTCTTGACAGCCGGTCTACAGTTTCAACTTCGGATTGCTTTTCTAAACTCATTTGTGACGTTCAATTTCCAATCACGTATTATTTCGCTAACCAAACACCTCGGTCGTCGCATCCATCATGCCAATATTTATGAGGATGCTCAAACCGAGCCCAATTCCAGTGTGATTATGAAACCCCAATCGCTGGGGCTAACGAAGCGTGAGGGGATCAAAGCGCCCGGCGTGGCCCTGTGATTGCAGCTACATGGCTGTAGCTATAGTTCCTTTGCCAACAGCTGAGCTTCACATGTCTATTAGTAATGCAGCCTTTATACGTGCCAATATAGGGCACAGGGAGACAGAAAGAGAGTATGGGCTTAATCACCACGCGTGCAGGCCGCTCATACACCTTAGACACTCCGGTTTCCTTATAATGATTTCTTAAAAAACAAAGTCATATCGAACCCACGAGCTCCCGACTGTGCGGTCGGCGTTACCACTGCGCTACCTGTCTATAATCAATAAATTACTGTCTATAACTTACATAAATGCATAGGGCTGGCTTACATAAATGCAATTGTACTATGAACCTTTGTAATAATAATAATAACTTCCACATAACTCAGTCACTTGTGCTGGTCCCAAACTAGGATACTGCGATACGGTAAGCGGGCAAACAAAAATGTTTTATGTTTGTTTTTTCGGTGTACAATACAGAATATTCTTATTCTCATCTTACCTTAATTTTTTTATCTTATATGCATACAGAGTTAAGTCTGTAGATTACTTTGTGGAAATCAAAGGCACTACATTTGTGTTGATAAAACTTCGTCATACAGCTAGAAAAATGAGACCGTTAAAGGAACAAGCAGATATGGAAATAAAGAAGAGAAGTGTGAGTAATAAATCAGCCAATTTTTCGGTTTCATTCCAAGTAGAACCTGCATTCGCTGTGCGGAATGTATACGGACGCCGTTTCAGCAATTATATTGCCAATTGAGAGATATCTTTTGATTATATATTACTATCATCCATTAGATAAAAGCAATTATTTAGCTCGTCTTTTCTTTTTAATCTGTGGGCTATTCGGCAGTAAGTAATATTGTCAGCGCACTCTATGTCATTTTGAAGTAACTTTTTGGTATTATAGAGTTGAGTGTAATTTTTTTAGGAACACTATTTTGATAAACATAAGCCAGTGAAGTTTATACGAATAAATAGTTTAGAAATCTTCAGCAAATTACCGGCATGAACATAAAATTAACATGTAATCAAAGATTAAGAAGACAAACATGTACTTAATGACGTCTTAACTTGTCATTTCTTCTACAGCCTCTTAATTTCGTTTTAAAATGTCAAAAAGGTGTGGAAACAATGTGTAACTTGTTGAAATTATTATAAACATTTAATAAGCGAAATAGAAATGTGTTCGAAGCATAATCTGCATAATAACTTTTCACAAACGGGATACGAAATAAGAAATTACAAATAATTTCTTACAAGAGCGGTAACCGCCGGGTGCATCTGAACATTTTTGCTATTGAGATATTTCGATTGAAGTATCGTTATTGATTAAAAATCTCCTGGCAAAATATTTCGAATCCAAGGTAGTGAACTAGTATGTCCCACTGCTAGGGCAAAGCCTGCTTTCCATATCCTTCTCTCCTGCTTTACATTCATAATCATTAGCAGCCTATATACGTCCCACTGTGAGCACAGGCCTTCTCTCAGAGAGAGAGAGAGTATGGGCTTAATCACCACGCGTGCCCACCGCGGATTGGCGATTTCAAGCGTTGAGGTATATGAATAGCTCACACACTCAGGTTCCTCACGATGTTTTCCTTCACCGTTAGCGAGTGGTATTGCTACTATAACTTTACAATTAATAATAGTATTGGCCTTTTCAATGTATGTGTCTAATTAGTGGCAACTCCCACCAACACCCTGTATAGGTAAAGTGACTTAACACTGAAGTGCCTGAGACCTAATTTAGATAGAATAGGCATGCCCAGCGCCATCCTATCAGCTTAGTCAGCTTAATCCACAGAAAATACTGTGACTGACTGTCAGACACTATCCTTCACCGTGAGTAGATAGAAAAAAAATAGAGTAGAAAAATAATGCTCCAACAGAATGATAAGAATTGTTCAAGTGAAGTAAAGTAAAAATTGTTTATTTGCTAGAACATCCTTCATGATCTACTGTTTGGTGTGCAATAAATTAAATTAAATTTAGTAATACAATTGATCAATTAATTAATTAATTAATTCTTGCATAAAAAAATGGATGCGTTCTTAGTTATTTACAATAATTTATATTCAAAATGACAATAACAATAAAATGTCAGAATTATAATAAATTAATAATTATTCTTGACGAACTACATTAAATTAATATATTACATTATATAAACTCACGCATGTATCCCGAAGGGGTAAGCAGAGATCAGGGTGTGTCACTTGCCATGATCAGGCAAACCCTTTCATTATCAGCCTCTTGATGCCCACTGCAGGGCACAGGCCTCCTCGTGGTTTTCATAACAATGAGGGGTTTTGCCATAATCGCCACGCTTGGCAGGCGGGTTGGCGATCGCAGTATGCGGTTGAATTCTCAGGAAGACGCTGCTGCCCGTCTCCTGGTAATTGATTTCCTTAGTCGCCTTCTACGACATCCACGGAAGGAAATGGAGTGATGCTATTCTTAATCCGGCGCCACACGGAACCCTTTAGGCTTCATCAATATGCATTAGTCGTTGCACGCACGCACGCCGGTTTCAGGTGCTATTTATCATGCCCTTTCTCTAATACACGTATTTGGTCAAAATTGAATTATTAATTAAGGCCGTAGGATCGATTGAAGGCCGCCGTACTTGATTATTACACATGGCCGCAAGTCAGTCTGGGTGTATTTTCATTTTTATTGTGTCCTCCTTTACTATAACACAGGCCAACCAAGTTTGGGGCCAGTTCAAGTGATTGTGTTGTGTGGAAGTTGTTATTATTATTTATCAACGAAATTACAAGACGATTTCCAAATTTTACAATGTTCCAAGTAACTTTTCCAATCAGGCTTCCCTTAAAAGCCTTAAAAAGGGGCCTACCGATACTCTAGCACCGCTTATTAATTAATAAGGAAGTAATTAAATTACCTGCGAGGAAATATGATTATGATACCCAATAGAAAAACATCAGAACAATTCTCAGAACGAATCATTGAAGAGTATAGAGAAGATAATATTGTTAACAAACTGTCTTCAAAGACATTGTGCAGTCCTGTGAAATCACACAGAAAAAACCTCGGTTTCCACCGAATTTCTCAATTTTCTGGGCAATAATTCTAAGTACCTGGATGACCGAGCTTTGCTCGGTATTTTTTTTCGTTAATCTTGTTTTTTGGAAATTATATTTAGATACGATGAAAAAATGGGGATAAAAGGGAAAAAGTAAACGGACTGGAGACAGGTTCGAACCGGCGCCTTCTGGTTTCAGGACCGCCAGCTTGTCCACCTTCGTATGCTAATGATACTTTAGCAGTTTAGCCCATGATACTTTAGCAGTTTTTCATTGCCTAAAAACACGGATAAAACGACATTTTCTAAAAATGAAACCTAGCTAGATCGATTTATTGCTCCCGAAACCCTCTGCATACCAAATTGCATGAAAATCGTTGTATTCGTGGGACGTCCCTTCCACCCACCTTCGCTCGATATATTTGTTTCGTCAATCTTTCTTCCTTCATCCTCTCCACATGTCCAAACCAACGCAACATTCCTTTCTCAATTCTAGTCACTACATCCTCTTTCAGTGCGAAAAGTTCTCTAATCAAACTATTGCGTATCCTATCACTCAAAGTAACACCAGACATACTTCTCAAGGACCTCACTTCTTTTGACATACCCACCCAAGTCTCACAACCATACGTAAGTTTGGGACCAGCACTCCATTATGGATAGCCAATCTAGCTCTTTTGGATATGTGTTGCATGGCCACTCACTAAGGAGTGCAATGCACCGTTTACACAATTTTCCGCTTTTACTCTTCTTTCTATATCACCTTCACACTTTCCATCCCTCGTAAAGAGGCTCCCCAAATAGACAAATTCTTTCACTTGTTCCACCCTTTCACCTCTAATCCTTATCTGTTATCTTATCTAATAATGCAGTATATAAAAATGTATGAGCTTAAACACCGCGCGTGCCCACCGCAGATTGACGATTACAAGCGCTGAGGTATAAGAACTCCTCTAGGACTCAGGTTTCCTCACGACCGACCCGATAATATTACCTAAAATACTTGAACTTTCTTGTTATCTTGTGTTACTGTTACTCCTTATGTTTAATTGTTTGTTCGTAAGAATAAGTTTACCCTAATAACGTAACATTTAAGTAAGGTAAAGTAATCTTTTAAGAACCGCAACTCTATCGACTGCGCAAACTACTGAATACCTTCCAGGCCGTACATTATTAGATCTCAAATTTGGTACTTGTGGCTGACGTTACGCAAAAACGGTGAAAATTCGCCCTAAAAGTGACTCGAGTCATTAACACTCGAGTCGTAAAAGTGTGGAAATTTCAATGTGATTTCCATCGCCGACTGATCATCCATCAGGATGAGTTTTATTTGTGCGACTAGGTTTTCCCCGCCGTTTCACTCACACGCTTTTTGAGTAGAACATTCTCGAAGGCGTGACTCGACTATAGGAGATTATACATTTCCTTTAATGGAGTACTTGCCCCAAATTTAGACTGGAGTGACGATGTTTTTATACCAAGGGAGACAGAAAAACTCAGAAAAAATAAACCATAAAAAATTTAAGTCTCAAAAAACGCTAAAAATCGAGTTATTCTCATTATAAAACGCTTTCTTATAAGGGTAGAAATATAATTTCAAGTCAAATATTGATGAACTTTTCATGTATTCATTCATATAATATGTTACGAGCAAACGTGAGCCCGATTTGTGTGGCGCTTTTTTGCACCAAGTGACTAGAATCACTGTTTGACAGGTTATGTATTCCAAAGTTAGTCGCAAAAAAATAACTCTATTATTTGTCGAGAGTTAGGTACGGGGGCAGACGAATATCAGTACAAAGACAGAAAGTAGAGCTTGTAGACCTTTAATTATGCGTACAGATTACGAACCTACATTTATAAACAGCCTTCTGATTAAAACTCAGCCTAACCCGGCGTAACCTTCATTAGTAGGTACTGATACTATGGAGGTTAGGTTAAGTTACTAAAAAAGAGTTAAGGTTCACAGACCTCTTTAGAGCTAAGGAGGTTAGGTTACATAACTAAAAAGGAGTTCTTATGGTCATCAACCTCTTTTGTAATAGTATTACGGAAGTTAGTATAACATTGTCAATTAAAGAAAGGGATTGAGAAACTATTTACCTCTCGCTCACACAATATAGACAATTTTGTAAGAATTGAGAGGCAAAAAGTTGTCCTAGCAAATAGTTGTAATAGTTTCTTTAATTAACCGTACTATACTTTCATTTCATGAATCTGTACTTCAAAAACCCTTGCAACGCCGTCCATATTTTTAAGATTTTAGAAACTACCCATCAAAGTTTTAGCATGACAGGTGAACAGACATTGCATTTTATAAATACAGAAGTGGATTTGCCTCGCGCCGAGCGAGGGCGGGCGGGGCGGGGCGGGCGGCCGGCGCCGGCGAGACGCGGGGCCCGGCAGTGCTCCGCCGCCCGCCTCGGCCCGCGCTGCCGCCTGCTGCCGCCGCGCTAAATATACCGCCTCCGACCAGTGACCTACTGATAGTGAATAGTGCAGTGCGAGTGACTCTTTCACTTCTCCGCCCTCAGCCCCGTAAGTACCACTAGAGATTACCCGGCAATTTCACGCGCACATTCTATACGAAATGTAGAAACACCCAACCTTGGGGCATCATCATCGTCTCTGCGAGAGTAATGACAGACTAACAGCTCGCGTCGCGAAGACGTCTAGAGACGTTATTAAAGGTCGTTGTTTATTAAAAATAGCGTTTGAAGAATGTAGAGCGGTCCATCTGCGAGTGGTCCCGAAGGGCCCGCCCTGCCTGAAGATTAATATTCTGACCGAGTACGAAAACAAGCGTTCGCTGAATGATGTCAAGGTTCCAACACAATACTATATTAGTTTACGTGCAAGCACGTCCCGTGTGATAATTATCCAGGCTCGTACCATTTAGTTACAAATCTCTTAGATTTTCGAGAAGAGGCGTGAAGAGTTTCTGAACGAGCTGCAAACAAACTTCACTTCGAAACTATTGCGACCGGGTTTGTTTGACGTCTTGTGATACCACACCTAACAGTCAAGCAAGTAACATCTTGGGCTTCGTCTTCACTTACCATCAGGTGAGACAGCTCGTCTCACGAAAAAGAACCCCTAGGATAATATAATAGTAATTACACTTTCCCCCAGTTTCTCGTACACTAACAATCTGTCAGTCAAATAGGGGGTCTTATTCCCACTTGATTGGTGGGGCAACCGCTCAACAGACTGTGCCCAACATGTCTATATAGCAAACTTGTTTCAAGTAGGAAACCTAGCAAAATGAAATCGGAACTAACTGACGTCTGGTTCCTCGATAGTACCTACCTAGTATTTTGTAAATTGGCATTCGTATGTTCATAGCGCAGGAATGTCAAACTCACTATAGTATCTTGTCTAAACGCCTTTATTGTTCCGAACGTGAGCCAAAAATGGTTTGAGTAGCAACTAGCTTTTCTTTGACACACAGTCTGAAAAATGAATGCCAGCTGCTGTGTACAATTATATTACGTACCGGATTCCATAAGTCTGCTCATAGAAGTGCGTGAAATTCTACGTACGTTTGACTCCATTAAACGTAGTTGTAATTAAGTTAAAAGTATGGAATTTTGTCTGGGGTCATAAGATTTATTTTAGAATCAGCTCTTATAGGTAATATGCTCACCAAATTCTGAGCAATTCCAATCGTCTAACTGTCACATTCAATACTAATTTGACAGTTAGACGATTGGAATCGTTTATGATTTGGTGCGCTTAATATATATATGGGCTGATCTGTTCGTTCGTATAGGAATATTTTTCACTTTAGCCAAAGCGCTCAGAGGTTAGATAGATTTACGATTTCTTATATATTACTTTATTCTTAGTAAAAATATAATTTTATTTAGTTTTGCGACCGGCGCGTAAATAATAAGACAAATTATTGAATTCTCATTCCCCAACCCACTTTTGGTATCACAGAGACACAGAGCCATTCTCTCTGTGTTCCTTATAGACAAATAATTAACTGAGATTTAGCAAAATAATACGAAAAACTATGTTTGATACTTCTCAGTTTATAATGTAAACGAATCCCATTGAAACCCAAAACGTAGGTGTCTCTTTCTTAACAGAAAGATTGATTCATGACATCAGGACTGTTCCAAAATACTCTATTATTTATTCGTGTTTACGTAAAAACGTAGCCTGAGGAGAAGTCGCCGCTTTCGACATGAAAGAAGAAGATCTAAAAACGTAAATTGTGCCGGTCGTGGTGTTAAAGGATTTTTTGTCTTCAATTTATCATTGAAAAATTGCGTTAGACGGTTTGTGGTAATCTGTCAGATGGAGCTAGTAAAGACTGGTTGGTATACATTAAAATGTTGACAGCTTAATTACTTCGCAAAGTAAGTTCATTTAATTAATTTACATTAAGTCGAAGGGGGTTTCATGATTCCATGGGACCAAAAAGGCCTCAATAGGGATTCTACGCTAGCAAAGGATTTTATATGTACCTTACTTTATCGCGGCAACCCTCGAAATGTTCAATATCGTTATCAGGGAAGGGAACCCTTGTCCTCTATCCTTATCAAGAGTCACTGGCAGCTAAAAGCGTCCCCGCAGAGTTGTTGCAGAGTAAGTACGGTTCACCGCAACGGGAAAATGTTTAAGTTCACGAGACGCTGGTGATGATCCAAAACATAGTACACTGAAATTTCAGTGACCTAGAAATTGCGTTATTTAATGATATTGTTGACTTTTATTTGACACTACTTTGGTGTCGACTGAACAGTTGCATTGCATTATCATTGAAATTGTTCGTTTATTGCGGCTTAGGTACATTAACGATTAAAGAATGCAATTGCTTAATTAGCAAACAGTGATACTACGTAACAACTATGCATTTTGAAGATGAATCCTCAAGATCCGCCGTGGACAAGATTAGAAAAAACTTTTAGCGAATCGCTAACCTCAATATATTAGAAGGATATAGCGATAACTTACAATTGTATAACTTTACTAGCTTTATGAAGGTATTAATATTAAAGAATCAGCATTATTTTACAGATAGTTGATTCCAATCAGTCCAAATGGAGAATGTAGAGGATGTAAAGTATTACCGATCGCAAGAGTCCAATCCAACATTGATACCCCGAAGCAACCTAAGACCTCACTTCTCTATGACCTAACACTTTATCAAAATTGGAACGAATTCCGACATGTTTCAGGAATTCTGCATTTGAGAAATAATCCTGTAGGTATAATTCTTCTGTACGTACGTATGTCACTGCACATCTCCTAAACGGCTGATCGATTTTGTGGTTTGATTTCCAGACGGCTTTACGGGTTACGATATCGAAAAAACATTTGTTGAAACCGTTACTACTTGCCTACGCAAGTTAACAAGTCAGTATTCTTTTCTTTTACATACATACATAAACTTACGCCTGTATCCCAGAGGGGTAGGCAGAGACCAGGGACTGCCACTTGCCACGAGCCTGACAGATCACTTTCGCTTCCTCAACATTCATTAGTTGTTGCATGAACGCACGCCGGTTTCGGGTACATTTTATCTTGCCCTTTGCTAATACATGCCCTATTCAGTCAAAGTATGTCCGCCTGTGACGTCCCTTACCGGCCCTTCCACCCTCTTTTTTATGTAGCCTCTATAAGTTCCACTGCAAGGCACAAGACTTCCCTCAGAGAGAGAAACACAGCTAAAAACATACATCCAAAAATGGAAGAGAACGGATTAACCACATTGAAAAAAAATTCGAACAAAACACTAAAAGAGAGGTGCCTACCGCAGATTGGCAATTCAAGGGCTGAGATATTATGTTATTATGTGACAACTTCAGACAGTTATTTTTCCTCGCGATGTTTTCCTTCACAGTTAGCGAGTGATGTTATTACTACTACTTCACAACTGTAACGAAGATAACGAAGTCATTGCTACTTGCCGGGATTCAAACTCAGGACCCCCCGAATGTATTCTTAACTTATCTTAAGTAATTAATAATTCAATCTTTTTTATTTGTATCCAAAAAAGAAAATTACTATGTCAAAGAGCTTACATCTATCATCAATCATAATTTATCCATCATACATCAATAAATAAACCAAATATATATAATCTATAATTACCTAAAATACTTGACATTTGATGTTACCAATAAATATCTAAAAATTACTCTTTTTAAGAAATCCTCCAGAGGTTACGATACATTTTTTACACTTTTAAACCTAATATATAAAAATTCCGTGCTTCGCAAGGCACGTTAAGCTGTTGGTGCCGGCTGCCATCGATAGATGGCAGTCGTTAAGCCAAGTCAGAGGCCTTAGGGCGGCTTGACAACTTCTGACAGTAGACGAGCCACTAGTCTACAAGCCTCCACCAATCCGGACTTGGCCCCCGTGGTGGAGTATGGCCTGTACCTTCCTCAGGGAAGAGACCCGTGCCCCTCGGTGGGGACATAATGGGTTGATGATGATGACGATGATATAAAAATCTCGTGTCACAGTGTTTGTTATCCTTCACCTTCACCGATTTTTATTATTATTTTTTGTATATTTGGTAGATCTGAGAATAGGTCGCAAGCTAATTTCATATGGCAAAACAACGTTTGCCGAGTCAGCTAGTTGTTATATAAAATGCTGGCATTATTTTAATACTGGAAACCTTGAACTGTGCCTTGAAGCGGCTGTTTCACGATTGACATAATATGTCAGTGTCAGCAATAGATTTAGGACTGTTTCTGCCTAGCGGATGAACCAAAACATCCACGTCCATAAAATAATTACGAAACGATGTTCTGCTTGGTTAATATAGTCTACTTTTAGATGCCAGCTTTATAGTTGAATGTCGTGTTAAAAATGTTTTCTTATGAGCCAGATTGCGCTGGAAAGAAATGAGATGGATATTTTGCGGATGAACTTTGAAATAGAGAACAAAAAAAGGAAATCACAGATATTTCTTAACCTAAGTGTAAAGACGGCCTTAACACTAAAAGTGATCTCTTCCAGACAACCTTTGCTTTCAAATAGTGCTTTGTTAAATAATGACTGTGGTTTATTTTTATAGCTGATTAATTAAATATTGGCAAAAGTATTTTGAATTGAACCAGTGACAACGGGGCTTGCAAAAATTCCGAACTATCAGATAACATACGCTTGCCTACATAAACACACGCCTGTATCCCGTGGGGGTAGACAGAAACCAGGGTTGGCCACTTGTATGATATACCGAGCGAATGTGGGTGGAAGGGCCGGCAATGGACGTCCCGGCGGACATACTAAATAGAGGATGTTGTGTAAGCAAAGCAAGGTGAGTGCATGTAGCGTATTGAATATTGATGAAGCTACAAAGTTTTGTCAGGATCGTAGCTATCAGATGAGACAATGTAGAGTTTTAATCAATGTGTAGTGGTCGTGGAAACTGTCGAAATTACTACTTTACCTTTTTCTACAACAAAAGCAAATTAATCAAAATGTCTGCTCGCCTGAAATGGGTTACGTTTCATGGCAGGAAATTGGAAAAAGCCCGAAGGATAACAGAAAGCCGCTGCACCGTCCGGTTGCTTGGAAATAAGTCACCGGTTAGTTTTCATTTGCAAATTGAATCTTCTTCATTTTAGTTCAGAAATAAAATTTATTTCAATGTAAAGAATTTACATTCCGTTTTCTGAATGTCACTATGTACAAAGGCAGCGGAAGAAAAAAACTCCACCCTGTCCATCTTTTCTCAAATCATCTTAAATCTAATTTATGAGTTGCTGCCTTGCCATGAATAACTTTAAATGCCAAAACATTAGTTAATTTTCTTTCAAAAGTAGGAAAACACACATGTTGCGACACACGAAAAGCACCCGTTCACGACCATAACGCAGTTTTTACATTGACCCATATATCATAACAAATAACAATGTGTATTTCGGGTTTTGAGATTTGACCTTCGTCAGTTGCTGCACAAATCGGGAGATCTGAAGGACCTGACCTAGTCCAGGTAGAGATTCTTGGATGTTTTAACAAACAGTTTCAATTCTATTTACAACACTGGGTTTACAGTCAACTCTTGTGATGAGCAGATTTCTGATAGCCAGTTTGGTTTGGTTTGGATAAAGGCCTTTTTGCGCTGAATAATATGGCTGAGAAATGCAGAAGATTGTAGTGAAAACCCATCATTCAGCTCAGATTATGAAAATATCTTCGACAATAGCAAACGGAAGGTAATGATATGTCATTTCCAAGAAGTTGGAATTGATGTCAGGGATTTGGGTATAATACGGAATCTCTAGGCAAGGGTGCATCGTCTCCCCGATTGGAAGCAGTTATTTCCGAAGCGCTATAAAACAAAGAGTTGGGGACGTAGAAAAACATGCAATTATAAATGGAATACATCGACCATACTGCTCTCGTTGGCAGGTGCTCTGCACCTGAATATTTGCAGAAGATACCTACTTGATAGTGTTTACGGGTGCACTCAGAAAGCGGGGTGTTCGATGAACTTTTCCAAAATTAAATATGGTTTCGATACAAGGCGATTGAATTCAATTTCCTTCTACAAAAAGAAGAAGGTATTGTGTGACCGAGACCTCAACACAGCCCTGAATAAAAATGCTTCAATGCTATATCTGATTAGTTGCAATGTGTGGTTGTGAAGCTTGGACCGTGAAGGATATGACCTGCAAGAAGGCATCTAAGTTATTATGCTACCGAGGCATATTGACAACAGGTAGTGGAAATGGAACGTGGTAATCCTATGACGAGCCAATAGCTCCCGGAAACTCATGTGGACCATGAAAAACAAGTAAACTCGCATTTTATCGAAATAAAATTAGATTGACGAAAGAACTATATAATAATAATAACTTCCACACAGCAGAATGACTTGTCCTGGCCCCAGACTAGGATACCCTGTGCTATGGTAACCAGGCAAGGACATCACAAACATGAAAATACACCCAGATTGAGGTCATTTGTTTGTACAACTTGTTTGTATGTACGGCAGCCCCCAGAGGGAATCGAATCCACGACCTCCGGCTGGTAATCAGACGTGATAACGCTAGACCAACGAGGTCAATTCAATATCGAGCTAATGTGTGGAAGGCCTAGTAAGGGACGTCCCAGGCGAACATACTTCGACCAAATAGGGGATGTACCTACTAGCAAAGGGGAATATAAAAAGTACACGAAACCGGCGTGCGTGTATGCAACTAATCAAGTAAGGCGTTCTTCAGTGGGATCGATCCTACGACCCTAACTCATAATTTAATTTTGACCAAATACATGTATTAGAGAAGGGTAACATAAATAGTACCTGAAACCGGCGTGCGTCCATGCAGCGACAAATGAATGTTTGATGAAGCGAAAGAGATCTTTCAGGATCGTGGCAAGTGGCAGACCCTGGTCTCTGCCTACCTCCCCGGGATTCAGGCGTGAGCTTATGTTATGTTTAAAAATTAGATTGTTACTTATTTACCTACTCGAGACAATTAGATAATAATAATATATACAAATACCTTCCACACACCACAATCACTTGTCGCGGTCCTAAACTAGCACAGAAACGTTTCTGTTTCATCTGCACCAGTATGTAAATAGTTTCCTGATAGCTTGGTGGCACCGGAAGTTGGCCCTGCGACCGGAGATTGCCGCGGGCGGCCGGCGCGCCACTTCCGTTCCTAAGGTAACGTAGGCACGCTGCGAGCCCAACTCGTAGTGTAAGGTACGAGTGCACCGTACCTTTAAGTTACCAGAGTGTTGCCAGATGCCACATTTTTCAAATTATCCCTAAATAGGCATGTTGACAAATTTTGTTTACTACGCGCGTGTTCTTAAAAGTGACGTCATTCGCTGTGATTGGTTATTCAACTTAATATGGCGGACATAAGAATTTTGTAGATTTGAATTGTCGTATTAATTATTAACCCCGCTCTTAATAAAAAAATAAATGCGTGTCTCGTATTCAACAATGCGAGTGTTATTAAATAAATACGTACATAATTTTAGTGATTTTCAATATTGTCATATGTCGGTATGTAGAGAAAAATCCCTAAAATTGTTCCTTTTGCAGCAAAAACCTACTTTTATTGTTGATATGATTTTTAAGTGATTTGAGGTATTAAAGTTTTTACTTTTTAGATTATGGAAGAAAGGAGAGAAGTAAAAGTTCTGAAAGGAGTATAGCGAAATATAACGAACCCTCTAAAGTATCTATATCACGTAAATCCAAGGATTATGATAAGCTTACTCGTAGTACCGTGCAATGCCCAGCTAAGCCTTTTCGGTTGATTTATTAATTTTGGAAAATTTGTTCGAGGTAATATCATTTGAGTAGGTGTTTACGAAATCATTCCCCCTTTAATTCAATCGTTGCCTTAAGTGAATAATTTGAATATTGATAGTTAATCCACAACACATTTTAGCGTTCCGTAGTCAACAAGGAACCGTTGTAGTTTCGTCATGTCCGTTCATCTGTCTGTCTGTCCGCGGCTTATAATAGATACGGCGAGTACTAGAAGGCTGGAATTGGGCATAGATATACATATTAATCACGCCGCCAAATAAGAAGGATAAAATCTTAAAAAACATCTTTAGGGGTACCTCCCCTACACCCAAATTAGGGATGCAATTTTTTTTCTTGCTTACCATAGTGTGGAGTATATTTGGATTGGTTGTTTAAAAATATTGTTAAACACTAACAATATTTTTAAACAAGCAAACCATTTTTCGATTTAGCTTTAGCTTAGCTTATTTTAGCAATATGAAGCTTTAAAGCGCAAAGTATAGTCCTCCACCTCAGTAGCATGGGCAGTAGCACATATAATGAATTTAAATGAAAAACTATCACGGCTTTACAATTTAACGATTAATATAGGCGACCAACTTATAAAAATAAATCTTCGTATAAATTCCATTGAAAATTACTTTGTCGAAGTTGTCGGTTCTGTAAAGTAGGTAAATAACCCCTCCTTCTACGAAACCTTACATTGCACGTGGCTCGACACGTACTTAGCCGATTTTTTTCCTGGTCTAAAAGTAGGATACCCTGTGCCATGGTAACAGCCAGACTGAGGCCCTCCACAGATATTGACTTAATTTATTTAGGACCGCACGTTTTCCATATTTTTATAAATAACTAAAGATATCGGGCAACGTGGGATAGAATTACCGCTGACCATGCGTAAAAAAATATATGGACAAATTGAGAGCCTAATCCTTTTTTTGAAGTCGGTTAAAATGGGTCTCCTGCGAAGCGCTCCTGTGATAAGGTGCGGTGAAATAAATGACGTGAGGTGTTATGCCACTAATCTCAACCCCTGTCTGGTAAGACAAGACAAATTATAAAAAAAAAAACGGCTAAGTGCGTGTCGGGCCACGCGCAGTGAAGAAATCCGTAGGAAGAGCGATTTTTATCTGCTTTACTGAACTAACAACTTCATAAGAGTATTGAGTTAATGGGTTGAATGGATTTTGTACGAAGTTTTTTTCCTTTTATAAGTTGGTCGCCTATTACTCGTTAACTTGTAAAGCCTACTTAGCCGTGATAGTTTTACTTTTAAGTTCATTTATATGCGCTACTGCTCTCAATTTTTTTTTCATGTTTCTGCAATCAACCGTTTTGCCAGGAGAGGGGTGGAGGGGGGGGGGTGTTCCCGGGCGAGCATGATTTTTTTCATGCGCGTTTAACTCACGCAGGGGTGACTTGTCTAAAAATTTGTTTAATAGCTGTCGGACACTCGAAGGGGACCCGACAAATAAGAATAGTGTACATTTTGTCAAAAGAGCTGTTCCACGTAGTTGGTCATCACAGTGAAGATAATAACACAGAATATTTTACTCCATTTGTTTTTTCCGACTTTTTATGCCCTTGATTTAACTGTGGCATAAAACGTGAGTGCTTGAGTTGTTTTAAAAGCTTATTGTGTAACGCGCGCTCATGAAAACCCTGGTACAGGTACATAACCGTATAAGCCACTTGATTCTCTATTACACAATCATAAAGGGTGTAACAAGGGTGTAAAACCCCGTGTACATTCGAAAATGTGAGGCTCGTCGTTGAAAAACTCGAGAAAATTTTCGAACCGCAGAAATAAAAACAGCTACTAAAGTTACCACCTGAGGCATTAAAATGTATGGTATATTTTCCGTGATTTTAAAGTTTTCCCCATTGTAAAAGTTGACGAGAAGAACCCCCGATTTTTGGATGTTTATTGTTTTACATCGGGTATTTCGTTACATAGTAATAAATTATACTAGTTCGTTACACTCTGGTTGCAACGTGTTATTGAAATAACGCAATGCTTTAAATCATTGTAGATAACATTAGATTCTATATTTAAATCTAGATTTTTCGAGGCACACGCAAAATTCTTTAATTTTATAATCTATGTATGCTTGTATTTATATTATATAGTATTATGTAGCCCCGCTAGATGGACAAATTACTTTTTATCCAAATTTCCGAGCTTTTTGGCTACCCCTCCCCCACATTTTTTTTTCATAAAAAATTACTTAAGAAATTCCACGGCGAAGTCATTGTCTAACAAAGGCGAGTCAGGTTCACGGACCGCTTTTCGGTTTAGTAATCGCGTTCAAAGAAAAAAAAAATACACGTGTAACAATCCCACTACATAGTGATATTTCGTGATTTTTTCTGAACCCCTTCTTTCGAGCCTCACGTAATTAATGGACGACACTTAAATCAAACAAACAAAATTCCTTACTTACGTCTAAAAATAAAATAAAAAATAAAGTCTAAATTTACGTACTTACTATTAGGATAACCAGAAGACAGGGATTTCCATCAATACTTATCTGGCATTTTAAAGTCACTTTCGCCTGCGTAATCGAATGTTGGACGATTGGCGTTAAATTTAGAAGTGGCGCTGCCGAACCGGCTCACGTAGGTAATCCCCAATCTGTTATGGGCTGACTGCTGAGCCCGCGCTGTTCAGAGACTATAACAACAGAAGGTAAACTGTTACGCAAACGTAAACCTAAAGATTACAATTACAATAGAAATCTATACAATTACAATGGAATGTATTGTTATTTTCAAGGTCAGGACTGAGGTGGTGAGTTGATGCCTAAGCCTTCTAATGCAGCCTATATATGCCCCGCTGTACATACGGTGTACACAGGCCTTCTCTCGGAGAGAAAGAGTATGGACTTAATCATCACGCGTGCCCAACCCGAATTGGCGATTTCAAGCACTGCGGTATATGACGGTATACGGTATACGGTGAACACGGACACTAATGTTCCTTCACGATGTTTTCCTTCACGTTAGCGAGTGGTTCTACTAAAAATTCACAAATGCACGTAACTTAGAAAACAAATTCCCACGACTACGAAAAATCCAACCTACTGAATGGGAGGCAAGCATTCTACCGACCGCGCTTCCCTTCCACCGCTAGAGATGTTAGCTGCGTTTACTTTACTAAGACAGTTATAAAGTTGGAAAGTTTACGTCAGAAACGATATCCGACGGAAATGTGCGCCGAAATATTCAAATATGCAACGTGAGCATGATTTGCAGCGTGTTCCAGAAAGTTCCGGTGAAACTTAAGAGGGCGATCGTAGTCATCAATACAAACCACTTTTCTTACGATATCACCCCGGATAATATCAACACTAATAATAATAATAATAATGATAATAACTTCCACACAACAATCACTTGCCGTGGTCCCAACCCAGACCAGAATTACCAGATTTTGCTAAAAATATTAAAGTAAGGCTCAATTATAAGCGCCTTAAGGAGCATTTCTCTACGCCACTGAAATTTGACTCGTGTTAATTAATGACTGCGCAAATAGAATAGCCAAACTCATCTAAGCACAGAAGATCGGGGAAATTAATTACGCTACTACACTATACGCTCGCTAATCACTCGTAGCCCCGGCTGCCTGAGTGATCTTAAACGATCACGAAGGTTAAGCAACACAGGGCGCGTTCAGTGCACGGATGGGTCGCCGTCTATGCCTAACGCTAGTGGCATTTTTCCGAGCGGTTCCGTGCTTCGCAAGGCACGTTAAGCTGTTGGTGCCGGCTGCCGTCGATAGATGGCAGTCGTTAAGCCAAGTCAGAGGCCTTAGGGCGGCTTGACAACTTCTGACAGTAGACGAGCCACTAGTCTACAAGCCTCCACCAATCCGGACTTGGCCCCCGTGGTGGAGTATGGCCTATACCTTCCTCAGGGAAGAGACCCGTGCCCCTCGGTGGGGACATAATGGGTTGATGATGACTACACTATACCTTACCCGCGCACCCATTTGATATGTATGTTATATTGTTATGTCAAGTAATTAAAGGGCTAATACACCAATTCGTTTTAAAGGATCCCATAACGTAGGATCACCAAGTTCTGATTGCTGCGGGCCTTTCCACAATTGCGCCGCCATAATTTACATTTGCGTGAATAATTTACCGATGTGCAAGCAAATTTTAAAGTGGCAGAACCTACACCGAAATACTCTGTTTTTGCATAAATATTTATTGCGAAAAAACCCGTAATTTTTGTATAAATAAATAGAATTAAAATAGAGGTGAGGAGAAAAGTTGCGATACAAACCCATTTTATTGACGCCTGAGGTTTGTGTACCGTTCAAAATATAAACATGACATTCAGTGTAATGCTGATAACTATCAATGAGCCCACAATCGTCCACTGCTGAACACAAGACTTCCCTAGGATCATCCTGCAGACTGGACCGCGTATTATAAAACTAAAATTCATAGTTTATATGACTGGCCTTCTACTTGTTAATCTGTGGAATTATCGCCTATGCAATGTACATCGAACTGTCGTAGTAAACCATGATAGTAGTCATATGAAATTGCGCCCTATGGTGGGTTTGCCAGTGCGTGACAATGCTGACATAAAGAGTCAATATTATCAGAGAATATCACTTCAATAAATTACAACAGGTACCCGCAATATTATAATTGGAAATCGATCGCTGAAATTAAATTACATGGTATATTAATATGAACTTGAAGGTCAGAGTGAGTGCATTTACACAACATGCAATATGCACACATGAACAGAAGTATAGTTCAATGATATGATAAAAAGCGACAATCGTTTTTAAATACAATATCCGCTAGAATAACAGTTATCACCATAAAAAAAGTAATAATTCTTTTGGTAGAAAAATAAAAGATTTTAGAACAATATAAATCCATTGAAAGTTAGGGATCCGTCTAACATTGTCATGCTATACCTTCGTAGTGTCTATTCTGCTGCGGAGAAATAATCGCGATTTCCACACATCTAGGTCAGAGTCAATTTAGCGTCTAGCAAATTAAGTCTGTCGTCGAGAGAATTTCCATGGATAATTTATACCCGAAGTCCCGTCACACGTCGCATTTGACTTTCAAAAAGGCATCACAATGGACAGCCGGTTTCAGTCGAGATTTCCCCCTGCTCCACTCCTACATTGTTTACAACTTACTTTATACGTAAATGAACGGACGCCGAGGATTTTGCATTTTGCTACTCAATGGCGATTTTGCCTTAAATTATGCATAATATTTCAATTTACATACACTCACGTATGTATCCCGACAGAGACCAGGGTTTGCCACTTGCATTGATCCTGATAAACCTCTTTCGCTTCATCAACATTCGTTAGTCGCTACACGCACGCATGCAACAACAAGCGACTAATTAATGTTGGCGATTCATTAGTTGCTCTGTACACGATTACAGCACGCCAATACTAATTAGTCGCTGCATACAGGCATGCAGCACGCTAACACTCATTAGTCGCATCATGCACGCACGCAGCATGCCGACATTCATTAGTTGCTGCATGCATCCACGCAGCAGACCAACATTGAATAGTTGTTGAATGCACTCATGGAGCAGACCAACATTAATTAGTCGCTGCATGCACTCATGCAGCAGACCAACATTAATTAGTTGCTGCATGCACTCACGCAGCAGACCAACATTAATTAGTCGCTGCATGCACTCACGCAGCAGACCAACATTAATTAGTCGCTGCATGCACTCACGCAGCAGACCAACATTAATTAGTTGCTGAATACACTCACGCAGCAGACCAACATTAATTAGTTGCTGAATGCACTCACGCAGCAGACCAACATTAATTAGTTGTTGCGTGCACTCACGCAGCAGACCAACATTAATTAGTTGCTGCATGCACTCACGCAGCAGACCAAAATTAATTAGTTATTGCATGCACCCACGCAGCGGACCAACATTCATTAGTCACTGCATGCACGTCGATTTTGGTTTCGGTTCCCAACTTTTCTCAGAAGCAATTTGGTAAGGGCTTTTAGCTGTTTATCCGTAAGTACTTAAAACTTAAGCGGGTGATTCCACTGAAAAATACGACCAAATTATTTTATTGTGAAACGAAGTTTCTAAATATAAAAAAAATATATTTGCTACAGCAAATATCAAAATTATAGTTTTCCAACATTTCCCATGATAAAAGTTATTTGTGTTGATGAGTGTAATAACCCCCTTAAGTTTTACCGAAACTTTCTGCAACACCCTGTACATGAAGTAGGTATTTATGAGTGTACAGGGTGACATCAAAGTCGTTAGCAACATTTTAAGGGGATATTCTAACCATGGTTTAGAAACACAAATAATTATGTATTTAAATATTGGTGACGATTTCAAAACGCTCTAGAGGAGACTTTTGCCACTTTTTTCTTTTGTTTCAAAGTTAATTTAATTATTGCTATTTAATTCTTTATAGCACAAAGGCAGGATTTCGGACTCAGGCATGACTATGTTAATCTATGTGTGAACTCAGGTACGATTTAGGATCAAAAAGCGTTGTGGGAGATCAGCCCTGCACTACAACTATTACAATACACAGGGCACATAGTGGTTTAGATAATCCTGGTATGAGATAATATTCTCGTGTGGAATGCATGCAGAGCTGCAGCGTCTCGCTGCAGGGTAAAACACAATATAAACTTGATAGAAGAACACGTTTGGGTACCTGTGTTTGATGAGTCTGCGTTATACGAAATCCTTTTTTTGTTGTAATCACTCACCTGTTCCGCAATCAATAAGGCTGCCATGAAATATAGAAGGTATCTAAAGGTCAACTCGATGGAATTCAAGTCGCGAAGACCTACCTATATACAAATACAAAACACAAACATAGCTAATACTGGTGATATTACCATAAAGTAAACGCAAATGCTTATAAAGTTTAGTCTTCATAGATTTTCGCAGTACTGACTTTGTCTGAATTTTTGTGTACCTAAGCTGATCACAACGTTACAAACTGAACTTTATAAATAACTTGCTTCATCGCTCACGTCCGACTGGTTTCGAGGACAAAGTGACGTGTTTATTATTATTATAAAGTCGTTATTGCAGAAAAGAAAGTGCACAAAAGGTGGACTTAGTGCTAATGGCATTTTCTACCACTCAACCCGCAGGAGGCACCAAGAGGCAAAAATTGGGATAGGCGTGCATAAAAAGAATGTGATAAAAATAGTATACTCACCTAAATGGTAATAAGGAGGCACATATAAAAACAGTGTTTCTGGAAATCTAGAACTTGTCTCACTGCACTTTTCTCCTGTGTAAGTATTTCATTCTTAGATATTTATACGCACAATTTAAGTAGAACCTTTACCGTAGTCCGGCTGTGGTCCTTCGCAGAAACTAATGTTTCTGTCACTTCAGTCAGAATTCGAGTTCACAATCCCCGAGGCTTTACGCGAGGTTTCCAGATGTTTACTTCACAGCATTATTCGAGATTAGTTTTCGGAACAATAAGGCTACATTACTTCGACCAAATGGGAGATGTATTAGCAAACGGCAAGATAAAAAGTACTCGAAACCGACGTGCGTGTATGCAACGACTAATGAATGTTGAGGAAGCGAAAGTGATGTGTCAGGATCGTGGCAAGTGGCAGTCCCTGGTCTCTGCCTAACCCTCTGGGATACAGGCGTGAGTTTATGTATGTATGCTAGGAGCAAGTACGTGTTTAATGTAATGTCTTGTGTAAAACATCTCAAGAAAATAGCAACGAAAACCGGGCAATTGCGAATAAGCCTCATGTTACACATAATATAACTCAGTTTATCTTACTGACAAAAAATGTGTTTTCTTCCATTCACTTTAGCGGGAGTTCAGCTCACGCTCGGTCGGCTTTGATTATTTCGTTCTCCGTAAAATATTACGGACATATGCGACAGTTTATTCTGTTGCATAAGTAGGTATCGCCGTTTTTAAGAAACAAAAAAATAACCTTAAATACACGATTTATGTTAGAGAGTCCGTCTTAATTTTTTATTAAGACGGATCTAAACTTATTTTCTTAAGAATTCTACTAGATACTACGGTTCATGAGATCAAGCCCTTTAACGGTCAGACATACAGAGACGGTCTGTCTTGTAGGCGTATTAATACGATCCCGTTTGCCCGCTCACCCTAGAATGGTCTAGTGTCCAGCGCAGAATGCACACATACAAGCCATCGTTTTTGCGGGACCAGGCTCTCCCTGTAAAATAACAAGATACTAATAATAGAAGCGACATAAAAAAAAACTGACATATTAAACTAGCGAAAGCGGCAAATTGTGTAAACGGTGCCTTGCACTCCTTTGTGAGTGGCCAAAACGTCTCCAAAAGAGCTAAATTGGCTATCCATAATGGAGTGCTGGTCCCAACACTTATGTATGGTAGCGAGACTTAGGTATGGTAGCGAGACTTAGGTATGGCAAAAGATGCAAGAAAGTAGGATTAATGCAGTAGAAATGAGGTCACTGAGAAGTATGTCTGGTGTTACTTTGAATGATAGGATACGCAATAGTTTGATTAGAGAACGTTGTGGACTGAATTTACAATTGAAAAGGGAATGCTGCGTTGGTTTGGAACATGTAGAGAGGATGAAGGAAGAAAGATTGACGAAACAAATATATCGAGCGAATTTGGGTGGAAGGGCCTTCTTCTTCTACTTCATAGAAATATTTTTTTGGTATTTGTTTACTAGAATCATAACCAATAAACTTCTTGATAATCGATTTACTTCCTCCTAATGGTTTAGGAGCCACAGTTTTTCTATTGCAAACTGAGCAGTAAATGCGTAGACACTGATTGCTTTGAAAAAAGACAGTACACATATCTCTGGGGCGTATTACAAACTGTTCTTTTCCCATAAAAATAGTCAAGAAAACGAGGCATCCTTGATATCGAATTTTTTGACAGTTGCCACCCCCATTAGTATGGATGGAATTTGACAGTTAGACGATAGGAATCGTTCTGGATTTAGTAAGGTCTCTCCAAGGGACATCGGCGCAGACTTTGTTACTTACTTAGTGACGAGGAACATTGTCAATGCCGCCTCCAATTAGTCCGTGCTTGCCAAATGTTTGAGGGATCTTTGTAGCGCGTTTGAATTTGGTGCGCAGTTGCCGCTTTGATGGCGTTTTCGCGTCCTTTCCGTCTTAGCTTCGTTTATCGTTAGGGAGATGGAAATCACGAAACGTAATCCGGTTTCGAACGAAGTTGTCTAACAAGTCCCTGTAGGAAATAATGATTACTTTTTTGAAGCCTGTCTTTTAGCATCGTTTGACAGATTGCCTTGTTCTAAATCCCCTAGGGACGGGTCATTTATTACGTGAGCCAATTTTATATTACTTACTAATACGGAGGGATTAGATGGTGGAATAAAATAAGACAAAATTGCTTCAGTTCCACCACATATTATATGGAATAGAAAGATTTGTTTGGACTGCCTCTCCAAACCCATATTGTCTTACGTACTAAAATAAATGAAGGCAAAAATAATTATTTTCCTTATAACCTTGACTGGCGCAATTATTTTTACCAAAACGCGAATAGATAGTTATTGTACCAATTCGAATAAAAGTAAAATTATATATACAAGCACTTACATAATACGCAACCAACATAATTTCTAAGTTCAAAGCATAAGTTGGGTTTACAAACCGTTTGACCATCTTTAAGTTCTTCCTATTACTCAATTGTTCTGGAAGATTTTTATACGATGACGAGCTGATCTGGCAAACATTGTTTTGCTATATTATTTAGCCTAAGGCCTATTCTCAGACCTACCAACTGTACACAAAAAAAAATCATAAAAGTCGGTGAAGCCGTGTCGGAGGAGTTTGATAACAGACACGACACGAGATTTTTATATATTAGACGGACCGCAGAGTACATTTTAATGGTTAGACATTTGGCAAAGTTATTTTATGAATAATGCACGTTTTAATGTTCGTGAAGCGAAAGAGGTTTGTCAGCATCGGTTTAAGTGGCAAACTTTGGTCTCTGCCTACTTCTCCGGGATGCAAGCGTGAGATAATTTACCAATTAACTAATGTATTTTGCATAAATAAATTGCGTTATTCTTCAAGGTGTTCAGATGGAATACCTTGAAGAAACGTAATGGAGCTTCTTCAACAACTTTTCCAGAGCAGCAAAGTAGGGACGTCAGCTACTAGGCTATCTAAGGATCTGGGCCTAGATTCTCTTAATGCATTGTAGTAACATGACAACTGCATGAACATGGCGATTTCGTTTCATGGCTGCTTTAAGTCTCCGCGGGCACACCTATCAAACCTTCTAGGCGTCAATGGTATGAAAAAACACGTCACGTGACCCGAAAGTGTACCTGTCATTATACTACAATGCGCTAACAGAATCGGGGACCTGGAACTTACAGGCACTTTCCCGTACGACCCGCTCGTGCGGGTGTATGAAATGAAAAATCGTACAGCAAGCGCGCGATGCGCGTATTGTTTTTATTATAAAAAAGAAACAGTATTATTAATGATGTTATGGTAATAGTGGTTTTAATAATAAAACGTGTTGCTTACGCTAATATTTTTACAAGAAGAAGAAACCAGAGCCGCATGACAGAAAAATAATAAGTTAGAACTAACGAGGAAGTTACAGAGTTTTTGCAAACATCTATGATACCTAGGTATATTTAATTTTGTATTTGTGATTACCTATCTTTGATTCGAAGCTGTGAATTCAAATTTAGATTGATAGGAAGTACCATAACGTTGAAAAATATTTTCTATTATGTTAAATGTAAAGCCTGTTGTCTAATATGAGTCAAACTGTATAAATGCTCCATTAACGCTCAGTATAAATGCGCACATTTGACCGCATGCTACGACATATAAGACAGTCAAGACAACTGAGACAATCCTATGAAAAATAAGACATCAGCCTGGCGTCACGAGCCGAAGTGAATTAAGCCTCTCTTTACACCCTAAATTACCACTCCTACGCGGCTCCTTCACATAGTTGGGATTGTTTTTCCCGTGTTCTCGTTTTATTACGTGCTCCCTGTGATTTATTTACGTTGTAAAGAGACAAAGCTTACTTGGTACTTCGTCTCACAGTTCCGCTAATTGCTCGGTGCAGTCATGGAAAGGAATAAAACTTTCTGCAATGGCAGTAAATATGAATATATCACTCACAGGATACTCGTAAATATGGAAGAAGTAGGAAAAGGACCAGATGTTTGCAGATGTTTTAATTGGGAAGAGCAAGATGATAATAATAATAATAATAATAATTTACACACAACACAGTCATTTGTTCTGGTCTCAAACTAGGACAACCTGTTCTATGGTAACCAGGAAAGGAAATCATAAACATGGAATCGCTCGTAGCCCCGGCTGCCGGAGTGATCTTAAACGATCACGAAGGTTAAGCAACACAGGGCGCGTTCAGTGCATGGATGGGTCGCCGTCTATGCCTAACGCTAGTGGCATTTTTCCGAGCAGTTCCGTGCTTCGCAAGGCACGTTAAGCTGTTGGTGCCGGCTGCCGTCGATAGATGGCAGTCGTTAAGCCAAGTCAGAGGCCTTAGGGCGGCTTGACAACTTCTGACAGTAGACGAGCCACTAGTCTACAAGCGTCCACCAATCCGGACTCGGCCCCCGTGGTGGAGTATGGCCTATACCTTCCTCAGGGAAGAGACCCGTGCCCCTCGGTGGGGACATAATGGGTTGATGATGATGACCTCTGTTTTGGCATCCAGGCGCGTAAGCCGCTAGACCAAAGACGCAGTCAGATAAAACTACACTGCTCGACTATGAATGTTGATAAAGTTGATGAAAGGCGAACCGTGATCTCTGTCTATCCCTACGGGACACAGGCGCAAGTTTGTGTATTTATGTAAAAATATGAGTGTAGTACGCTCTAATAACCAAATGAAGGAGAAAACATTTTGTAATACTGTAATTTTATTCAAATTGACTGCACTCAATTCAATTCAATTCAATTCAATAATTTTTATTCATTGTAAAAACAGAATGTTTACTTAATGAACGTCAAAGTTGTTAGTTTCACAATTAATGGATTATGTGGAGAAGAAGCTAACAAAGAAACTCCACATTTATTCTTTTCAAAACACGTTTTAACTTAATTAACAGAGTTTTCAACTTTAAATATTAGTCATGAATGTGTTGAACACTAGTCACAATCGTCCTTTAAATAATATTAATCTACTGTTTAATGCCAAACATCTTTGTCTTCTAAATAATCCTTGATGCTATAGTAAGCCTTTTTGCACAAAATGTGCTTAACACATTTTTTAAATCGCGTTGGAGGTAACTCTAATATATCTTGAGGAATTTTGTTGTAGAACCTTATACAGTGCCCCATAAAGGATGTGTTAACTTTTGCAAGTCTAAATAGTGGAAATGACAATTTATGTTTATTTCTAGTATTAACATTGTGGTGGCCACCAACATTTTCGAAGTCTTTGATATTTTTTCTAACGTACATAATATTTTCATAAATGTATTGACATGCAACTGTTAAGATGTTGGTTTCTTTGAAGAAATCTCTTAGCGAATCCCTACTACCTAACTTGTAAGTAAATCGGATGGCTCTCTTCTGCAAGATGAAGATAGTCTCAATGTCTGCTGCCCGGCCCCATAGTAGTATACCGTAGGACATAATACTATGGAAGTAACTAAAATAAACAAGCCTAGCAGTTGCAACGTCAGTGAGTTCCCTAATTCTTTTCACTGCATATGCTGCAGAGCTAAGTCTGTGTGCTAATTTTACAATATGTGGACCCCATTGTAGTTTTGCATCGATTGTGATGCCCAGAAATACAGTATAATCTACAAATTCTAGTTTTTCATGTCCAATTACTATGTTGTTCTCAACTACTCGTACGTTAGGTAAGGAAAACTTTATACATTTTGTCTTTTTAGAATTGAGCAGCAGATTATTTGCTGTGAACTAATCTAGTACTTGGGAGAGAGCATTATTTGCATCGTCAAGATTATTTTCTTGTCTCCTTATTTTAAAAATAAGTGACGTGTCATCAGCAAATAATACTATCTCAGATATTTTTTGTACCATCAACGGTAAATCATTTATATAGACTAGGAAAAGGAGCGGCCCTAAGATAGATCTCTGCGGGACTCCTATTTTTACAAGTGAACCCGAGGATTTAATACGACTTACGTCTGCTTTTTGGACCCTTCCTTCTAAATACGATCTTAAAAGATCTAAACCTGCACCCTTTATTCCGTAGTGTTTTAACTTTAGGAGTAGCGTTTCGTGGTCTACACAATCAAATGCTTTTGATAAATCACAAAATATACCTACTGCATCCTTGCGATCCTCCCACGCGCTGAAAATATGTCTCCATATCTAAAAACAACATATCTCCATAATATGAATATTCATTTACATAGGTATGTAAATGAATATTCATATTTGCACCTACTACCCGTCTCACTTTTCCTTCAGCAACTCTGCATCGTCGGTTGCCTGGAAGAAATTGCTGTAAGCAATAAAGCCGCCAATTGTACTGCATTTTTGTAAATATTTCATGCTTGTGTTTTTCCTGGTACAATAAAGAATATTCTTATCTTATCTAATCTTACGACGTGTATGTTGGAATGGTCCGAAGTCCAAATTAGAAAGGTTATCAGGTGTTATACTTTTACTTTGATTGACTTTGGCGGTTGGCGAAACATTAAAAGCAACATGTATTGGGTTGTGTCTCGATTATAAATTTTTAATCATAGTAATTATTTAGGATCCGAGTCGTCCAATGATCGTGGTCATGACTGTTGATTTTTCACAGTGTGTTCTGAGCAAGAACGTTTCAGCTCTAACATCCTTGGTTCTGAGATAATATTTGCATAAGCAGCCCTTATACCTACGTCCCACTGTAGGACACAGGCCTTCTCTCAGGGAGAGAGTATGGGCTTAATCACCACGCGTGCCCACTGCGGATTGGCAATTTCAACCGCTGAGGTATATGAATAGCTCAGACACTCAGGTTTCCTCACGATGTTTTCCTTCACAGTTAGCGAGTGGTATTGCTACTATAACTTCTAAAATGTACATAACTTAGAAAACAAAGTCATAGGTACATGGCCGCACTGGGAATCGAACCTGGGTCTCCCGCTTCCGAGTCCAATGTTCTACCCACTAGGTTACCACCGCTTCATATTTGATACTCGTTAATCTCGAGATTTTTCATGAAATAACTTGATGAGAAGTCATTCTAGTCACGTGGTACAAATAAGCGCCATATAAATCAAGTGTAAACCGTGACGTCATATTGTTCTCTTAACGCCTTATAATGTTTGAAACACTTATCAATATTTTGTTGAGTTACATCATTTCATAAAATAATGTTTTTATGTGTCTACATCTTTATTATAAAACGTTTAGAATTCAATGGAAAATCGAAATCGTATAAGTTTTTCATTATTAACTTAACTTGATTTTTAGCATTTCTTAGGACCATTTAAGCCCTAAAAAGTTATTATTTTCTCAATTTAGTCTGAGTTTTCTATGTCATCTATGGTATCAATGCAATGTCCCTCCAATCTGATTCTGAGGCAAGTTCACGGTTTAATAAGTTACCAGTCGGTTTTTACATAATACCTGCTCGGCCAGTCTGAGTTGGTCTATGTCCTCTATGGTCTAAATACGAGTACAATGCGACTCCAATATAATTTTGAAGCAAGTTACCCATTCAATAAGTCACGAGTATTTTTTCAAGTACATGCTCGGGCAGCGGAGGCTAAGCCCGAAGGTCGCGCGTGCCGCCTACTTTCCTGAGTTCCTTCAGACGAGTTACACGAGCATGGGGAACATGAGGATTTATTGCTTGTCGTCGCACGTGGAAGCGTGAGGTGGAAGGAGTTAGAAGGCTCGTTATCTTTTGACGTTTGATGTTTCTCGAGGCGAAATACTCGGTTCCGCGGTTATTTGTTTATTTCCGCGGTGTTTTAATTACCAATTTATTTTTAAAGGTTTGGGATGGGTGTCTCTATTTGGCATAGGATATTTTTCTGCCAAACTTAAATAAGAAAACGGCTATCACGCCAGCTGATATACGTCAAGAAAATACGCTCTCGACCAATCAACGTGGTAGGAATTGTTGTTTGAATTAATTCTAAAATGCTTGAGTTTCGAATTATTCGCCCTACCACAAATGGTTTATGTTAGGACTAAGGGACTCTTTTACCTTTGAGATCGCTCACGAGTGTCAGCAAGTTACTATTTTGTTTAAAGCGCCTTCCCAAGAGCTATCTCAGAGGTATAGAGCGCTTTATTAATACGAACGAACCTAAGACCCTTGGCTGCTGTTATGTCCAGCATCCGTCTCTTTCAAACATTTAAATTTATTTATTATTATGTAAAAGACATACATTTGATAATGTGGTCTGAGGCTTTGCTACGTAATAAAATTACAGACATTCAAGATGTACTTTTGTAATCTAATAATTAGTTTTTGATTGAGAAAATTTGCTTCTAAAATTAGTAATTTTTTAAACCACTTTTTCGTGTCATAAACTAAAGAAAAATGTATTTCAAACCTCTGTAATTTTATTACGTAGAAAAGCCGCAGACCATGTTTATGTTATTTTATTTTACACTAATTAATAATATTAGAATGTGCGAGCGACATGGATGCCCAACGTAACAGCAGCCTTAATCATGTATGTAGGTTGGGTTGGCACCAGTAGTGTCTACCTAAACAGCCTCCCAGGGTTGTGTTGTGCGTAATAAAAGTCTGTAACTCGGTCCTGTATCTTAATTTACGACCATACAGCGCGGAATAATTGCTCCATCTAGGTACTGTATATCATCGTTTAAGTAATAATGATTGCAGGTCGATGAAAAAAGTTTATTGCGGCTCCAACTTCCCAATTCCTATAAAATAAATTAGAATGAGTTGTTGGTTTTGGTCGAGTCTAACTGAATTATGACTATGCTTCTACAATAAAAATGTATACAATGTATACAAACATGTATACAATGTAGGAGCAGATATGTTTACTTGACTTAGACAGTAGGTTTTATTTGAAACGAACAAAGTAGGTCACTCTGAATTTTCTTTCACCATGAAAATTTAAATATTATTTATTACAGTTTTTTGGGGTTCCGTACCTCAAGAAGAAAAAGGACCTTTATAGGACCACTTACAGCTAAAACATGGAAAAATACCTTCGAACATGGTCAACGTGGATTCAACCAAGTAAACAAGTGGCTAAAGGACAATGTGCTTAAGCTAAATGCTGTTAAAACAAAATATATAACTTTTTCCCTTAAAGGTACCAATACAATTACTCAAAACCTCAGAGCCCATACATGCTCCCTCTCTGACAACTTGAGGTTACACAAAGTGCAGTTTTTGTGTGTACTTTCAAATCTTTCCACTTTCCTTCTAAGGCTCTCTATGAATTTTGTGAGGTACTGTCGGTTTGTCAACTCTTCATTCTCACCATTGTTCAAAACCAAAACCAACATCCAAAATTAACTTTCGATTCTTCTATACTTGAAAAGTGCAGAGTTTACTCTGCCCTTATGTACCCGGCTCATAAAGCATAAAACCTTCTATATCCAAAAGGTTTTCCCCTTTCTAGACCCATTTATTTATAATAAAATAAAGAAATCCTGCAACATTTTTAGATTAACCAAAGTAATGTGTAAACCAAATGTTTCAATGTGGCTCCAATCACTTTCTTACCATGAAACTGAAAAATTCCTAGAGATTTGTAAGTAAAAAAATCCTCTTAATATCACCTAATTAACATATTTCACCTTATTAACATATTTCACTATTTTTCATAAATATATACTTAAGTATTTATTTTGCTGCGGTACTCACCCTCTCTTTGATGATCTTATACACTTACACACACTCATTTATTCACACATTGCGACAATTAACACTAAACACTTTTTTCCTAAAATACTTTTGTTTTAACAGTAATTTACGAATTTTGTTAAAATCAACTAAGTTACAATTTTTGTAAACGGACGAAGTAAGCGCTGTCTGCTGGAATACAGGTAATGAACCTGCTGTAATGGACTTAGCACAGCAGCGGATGCTAAATGATCTTAATTATACACCAAAACATGTCATGTCACCACCTAGTTTTAGTCTAATATAAGTCTTTTAAGTCACAAATAAATAAATAACTTACTTACTTAAATTCTTGTCCGTCCGTCCGTCCGTCCTTCCGTCTGTCTGTCAAGACCTTTTATCTCAAGAGCGCGTAAACGTATCGAGTTCAAATTAAAACCATAATTATACTTAAGTCTAAAGTCCCTTGAAGCTGTGAAAAAAATCAGTTCTAAGTTTACGTAAAAAAAGTTACGGCCGTTAATGGCGCAAAAAACGTACTCGTATATTTCGAGTCTCTCAAGGGAATCAAAATGTATAGGGTACTTTCCGTTGACCTAGAACTATGAAATTTGGCAAGTAATATCGTACTACACTAAAAATACAGGAAAAATCAGAAAACCATATATTTATAATTAAATAATAAAAAAATAGTCTTTGAAGTTCGGGAAAAGCTCGGAAAAGACTGCGAGACTCGATTGCTGAACTATTTATGATATTTAAGTACCTACAGATTTGTACGGAACCCTCGATGGGCGAGTCCGACTCGTACTTGTCTGGTTTTCGATTTTATTATCCCTCCATATACTGAGATATAGCTAGAAAAAAAAACTACGTTTGGGGTCACAACGCCGCCTGCTAGGCGGGTCTGCGTTCGCGCCTCACCCGTTTTTCTGCATATTTGACTCGGTAAACATACCTATTTGATAATTATTTATTCTAGATTTTTTTTATGAAAATCCACATACAATTTTCAGTTTCCCGAAAACTTCCGTGGGCGCACTGCGCTCTTTCTTATCAGCGAACGAAACTGATCCGTCACGCTCGGGTGGGTGACGCTGAATCGTGTGTACTCCGCTGCAGTAGGTCAGTCATTGAGTGAGTCGTCATTTAAATATCTGTTTTATAATAATCATATTAGGTTTATTTACAAACATTTTATAAACACTCCCCCCTATTGTTTTAAATCGTTCTTTGAGTGATACTATTGGCTCGCAAACAATTAGATGGTGACCAGAATGTCCGGCTCAAGCTTCGATTTCCAACTGACCTTGCTCAATACAACTACCTAAAGTTCAGCGACTCTTAGGGAACTCTGTGGTTTGTGAGAACATTAAAAATGCAAAAGTAAAACTAGAAATGTGTTGTTTGTAAATTAAATAAACAATGTTGTTTGTAGATTAAAAATTCTGGAAAGTTACGTTCTATGAATTTTTTTAACGCTGTCGTTTGCCTTCATAACTCACGTACTTATAGTTGTATGTTCTACTCTGAAATTCTTGCAGCTAAATCCATTATAATGATAATTCTACTATATGAAGGGTGAAATAAGATGTCATTATAATATTTTTCAGTCTCTCTCCTTGCGGTGTATTTGTGTGTCCAAAAACATTCTAATGCAAAACTGAACTAAAGAGAATAGCAAAGAGCCAATTTACATAACAGCGCCGGCTCTTATTGGAATA
The DNA here is from genome assembly GCA_947308005.1 of Yponomeuta malinellus. Taxonomy (NCBI): domain Eukaryota; kingdom Metazoa; phylum Arthropoda; class Insecta; order Lepidoptera; family Yponomeutidae; genus Yponomeuta; species Yponomeuta malinellus. Next base: position 5,280,988 of record OX371013.1, read on the forward strand.
AGAATAAAATGCAAAGTGCGGCAAAACCTCGACGCTTCCATTCCACACGCTCGTGCTGCATACAATTACTGCTTTATTTGTACAGTTGACGGTACATTTTACCTTTACACCCGTAAACTCTACTCACTTATATTACGGGCGAATTTGCAACTGAAATAAAGAAAGCAATTTTTAGCAGATATGCTTTGTAGTTTTTGGCCTTAATATTTATTTCAACTTAATTAATCTATTGACAAAAGGGTCTTGACAAACGGACAGACGGACAACAAAGTAACGAATGTAATGTTTTTTTCCCGCTGCTTCTTCTCGCTTCTTTTCTCCACTACAAATACGGCCCGAAGGCAGCGGCTAACATGGTAACTTAGTACATTGACGTTCAGCAAATAGAATGTAAATTCTTTGCGTTGAAATAAATATTATTGATTTCTGATTTCTGAAAAAGGGCATACTGAGTGTGAGATACTAAACCCTCAAAAGAATAAGATCAATATTGATGTGCCAAACGTTTCATATTCAGAATAGTCTATTAAACCGTCCGCAAAGCCCGATAATCCGAGCTGGATTTGATAAATCTGTGACTTTTTCGTAAACCAATATCGACAGAAATCTTTTTATTGGTTTTGTATATTGGTTTTGGGTATCAGCAGCACCGAGTGGAAGTCAAGAAGTTAAGCAAGAAATCTATTTTTTTTTTTACTATTATAGATGTATAAAAGAAATAGTGACTTTTAAGATAATCAGCTAACACTGATTCGCCATTATTGAAGAATTGTAGGTGTGACAATGATTGTTATATACGAAGTAAATTTTTATGAGAAATTCGGAGTTTTAATATTATAAGTAACTAAATATATGAACACACCTATAGGAATTATCTAGATAGACCGACCGAATCAAGTCAAAAAATAAAGCATTTATTATTGTTGAATTGCAAAATTGTAAAACAGTTTGGACAAAACGAACCCTTCACACAGAGGACCTTCACCCCAGTATTATTTCACCTAGCGATGTTAACTTTCAATTGTAATAGACGGGGAAATGGTCAAGTTCTGATGTTTAATAAAAGTGTATTCGATCTCGGAGCTTCAACAACCTATTCTAGTAGCGCCGACCGTCGAGTTTCAGCACTCAATTCTCGATTGAATCTGGAATTGAATCGCTGTATTGTGGGGAGTTTCATCATGGAAGGTAGACAAGTCATTTTGCCATGATGTCAGCTCTAAAATATACGAGCGTTGTTGTCAGCGTCAGATAACACCATTTGGGTTTGGTAGGAATTATGACCTTAGAAACAGTCAGAAGATAATATTTTACAGATTCGTACTATTCCCTATAGTAAACATCGTCTAAATTTCAACAAAACAGATATGATAGGAAAATGTAGTATTAGGGCCGGTTTCTGAATTGAGAGTTTCACTTAGCAAATACTTAAGTAACGTTCTGTCACGCTATTTTCTGAGAAATTCAAAGACCTCAGACACTACAGTTAACCATTTATCTAGCGAAATTCTCAATTCAGAAACTGGCCATGAGAATCATGGACCCTGAAAGCTCGCTCTTTCATAAAAAGTCTATACTGATAGGTGGATCGGTCACATTAATAGACCAATATATTCACGGTCGCCTGGCTCACTGTTAGAGAATGGACACACTGGCGAGCACTTAACCGCAACCGCGTGCAAGCGAATGAAATGAAAAAATCGTACCGCAAGTACGCGAGCTTCAGTACATTTTCATACTTTCTATAAAATAAAATAAAAATAATATAATTTTATTTGCTTAGAACGTGGTACATTAGGATGGCATGATATTATATACGAGCTCACATTCTGTTAGATATGTTCTAACATGCAAATATTTATTTGTAGTTTATTTATGTAATTGAAATGTCAAAATACCATAATTAAATTAATGAGTTACAAATGTCCAATCTACCGTCAGGTGCCAAATCTACAATGTCTAAGTCAAATACGGTAATTGAAATGTCAGTTGCATTGAATTAATAAAATTAAGTAAAATAGATTAAAATAAAAAAATTAAATAATAAAAAATAGCTGGAATGTCAAAAATAAAATGTCACTTTACTTAACCTCATCTGTCATAAATTCATTTATAGAATAATAGCACTTTTGGCACAGCCAACTATACATTTCTCTCTTGAACATCGACCATCTTAATTTTAAAAATTCAGCAGGTATTTTGTTATACACTCTTATTCTTATAAATGCGGGCATTTGAGCGCATGCTAAGTAATTGCTATAACACGTTATTATACAGCCCTCGCTCTATGTTACTTCGGAAAGTTAAAGCCTCTTTATAAATGTGCTTTGCATAACTAAAACATTGGCTGGAATTGTGTTTAGAACAAATAATGTTTGGTAAAGTTAAATAATATAATTATGCGTGAGCATCGTGAGTCATTAAAATAAAAAACTGTTTGTAGATTATCCTGTAACTTATCATCAAACACCAAAATATCTGATATGTCAGAATACATTTTCCGGATAAAATCCTATTAAAAGATATTCATATTTTGCTAAAACATTTACAGCATTTTTAACCATGAAGGGTGTTTAGGCAATAGCCGTAAAGTTAGATGCTGTCGGTATCCCCTCTCTCGAGCACAAGATCTATCAAGCTTGCGAACCCCGCGCGCCCGCACTGTGTTCACTTTTCTCTAATATCGATAGCCGATAGATACGACGCAATTCATTGTATCATTTTGTGATTAAAAGAAGTTAATTTACTGCAAAACGCTGGCTTCTTCATTTTTTATGTTTTACTTAACATAATTTGGCGCTCGAACACAAACAGTCTTTGGAAACTAAGTACAAAACTCAAAACTCAAAACGATCGGAACTTGCCCGGCGAGGTTAACAACTGCGCACCGCACCGTGCCGCCATTACATTGACATCGAAGTCGACGACCGTACCATTTGCTTTGGTGATAAGCACTGCTGCAACAGCTATCCGGAGATTCCTGAGGCCTATTTCTTCAGCTGCACTACAGACACGTCGTGACTGCAAGTTCCAGAAGAGCTGGGGTACCCTGAAGCTACACCACGTTGCCAGTCACTACAGACACGTCGCGTGTGCAAGTTCCAGAAGAGCTGGGATACCCTGAAGCTACACCACGTTGCCAGTCACTACAGACACGTCGCGACTGCAAGTTCCAGAAGAGCTGGGATACCCTGAAGCTGCTGCTGCTTGTCCTGAACCTACCGGCAACGGGTGTCGGTCAGTCCAGTGCGCTGCAGCGAGGACCCTCGACTTATTCAGCTAAGTGCCCGCCTTCCTTTCCTTCTTCCCATTTCCACGTAATACAATTTCCTTCTCCACAGCGTTCACCTGTGCTATTTTCCGAGAAGCTAAATTGCATTGTGCTAAAATCTATTGCAAACATCATCGATCCAAGTGTGTTGCCCATTTTTTCATAGATTTAATTAGCCAATGCCTATATTTCACATTTAAATAATTCCAGCGATAGTCAGTTTACCCATTTTGTGCATCGGCGCTAAAAGACTACCTCACCTAAAGGTGTATATCTTTCTAGCATTCCAGCGCTGTTGCGTAAGCTACGCAGTCAATAATAATTGTTCTATTCACAGATACCTAAATCTCCTATTAAGCTAGACTTCATACGCTGAATAATTCCATTCACTTGTTGTCAACGGCCCGTACTACTTTGTTCTTTCAGAATAAATTTCTGTCATTTCCCGCTAATTGCTCATCACTTCTATCTTCGATCATTGGCTAAGACCAGCATCACAAACCATTTTCAGGCTTTGCATCCAGCCCAGAGTACGGGACACCCATCCCCTGCCTACGTCACGCCTGCGCTGCATGCCTGGTCGCAAGCGCTTTGCCGTGTTGCTTCGCTGCGCCGGCCTCGCAAAACTGGTTTGCTATCAATTGCAGCTGCGAACCCGTAAGCCTATTCAATCTTTTATCTTTTATTCAAACTCAACAAATGTGTTTGTTGGTTGATCAGCTGCATACCTAACTGTATAGTTACTTTCTTGTAGGCATTATTGGTTCCTGTTTTCAACATTGTGCATTGAATTCACACTCAAATGCCATAGTGATAAGAGTGGTAAACAGGAACCATTATGGCCGAGTTAAAGGAGCTAATTACGAAGCGTGCGTCCATCAAGGGTCGCTTAACTACTTTTAAAAGGTACTTAGATCTTGTTGAGAAAATTCCCACGCTTAGTACTGTCCAGGTAGCTGAACTTAGTTTAAAGTTAGGCCGGATCGAACCATTGTCTTGTCTTTTCGATGAAATTCAAATGCGAATCGAAGTTTTAAATCCGGAAACAATTTCCTTTGAAACTGGTCAGAGAGATGAAGTGGAAAATGAGTTAGTACAGTGCATTGCTATGGCACAAACGATCTTGGATAGGTACAAATCGCCTCAACAGGTGCAACAGACTGCTCAGTCAGTCCATTCTCAATCTTGTTGCAACCACGGTCTGCAGGAGTGCGATGTCAGGTTGCCGGTCATACAGATTCCTAAATTCGATGGTTCCTTTAACAAATGGCTCGAGTTTAGAGACATGTATGTAAGTCTTGTACATTCGAAAGAAAATCTTCACGCTATAAGTAAATTTCAATACCTTCGATCGTATCTGGAGGGCGAAGCTGCTCGAGTGTTGACAAATCTTGAAATGAGTGAAGCTAATTATTCGCAAGCCTGGAAGTTGTTGTGTGAACGGTACGACAACAAGCGACAGCTGATCCGTAGGCATTTAGATTCGCTTATCAATATTCAGTCAACATCTTTCGAGTCGGAACGGTCATTGAGATTTTTAATCGACCACGTTACCAAGAATTTGCGCGCTCTGAATTCTCTTGGCCAACCTACAGACAAGTGGGACACGCTGATTATTCACATAGTTAGCCAGAAGCTGGACGCTTCCACGTCTCTCAAGTGGGAGGAACATCGCAATTCCTTAGACGATGACATGCCTACATTGGAGCAATTTCATAAATTTCTCGCATGTCGCGCCGATGTTCTCGAGTCCCTCAATCGAAATAGTAAATCTGAGAGACGCAGCAGCGTTCAGCCACAGCAATTAAATGTGTCCCATTCTAGGCCCAATATGCAGCCTAAGAAAATATCTCGTTCGTTTTTGGGTACCAGCCAGGACTCTGCTACTACGCCCCCTTCTACAGCTACGCCGAGCTGCTTTCATTGTGGTGCCAGTCACAATATTTTTGATTGCTCTAGTTTCGCTCAGACTGACGTCGAATCACGTCGAGCAGAGGTTAAAAGGCTTAAGCTATGCCAAAATTGTCTTCGGCCAGGTCACCCTGCCTTTCATTGCAGAGCTGGCCCTTGTCGTGACTGTAAAAAACGACATAACACTCTGCTTTGCACAAATAGCCCTCCAAGGGTGATCGAACCAAAAGATAACATAAAATCGCAGTCACAATCTGTCAACGACATCTTTGTTTCATTTTCAAACAACAATAGTGAGATTTTGCTATCAACAGCTATAGTGGAGGTCGTCAACCCCATAACAAATAAATCTGAGCAAGTTAGAGCATTGTTAGATTGTGGCAGTCAATCCACAATTATTTCCTCGAGCCTTAAGCGAAGATTAGGGCTTAGTTCTCTACCTACTAATACAAATTTGGTAGGTATCGGCAACACAGCGGCGAATATCATACGCGAACGTTGCGTCACGAAGGTTTGCTCCTTACAAAGCAATTTTAATACTACTGCCCATTGTCTTGTGTTGCCAGACCTTGCGGGAAATCTTCCAAAAGGTCCGATTGATGCAAGCCAACTAAATATTCCAGCTAACATACAGTTGGCTGACCCGACTTTCAGCCACCCAGCGCCTGTAGATATGCTTATAGGTGCCGATCTTTTCTGGGCAATTGTGAGTTGTGAGCGGCGCTCACTGGGTAGCAACATGCCTATACTAATTAATTCCCAGCTTGGTTGGCTGGTCTCGGGTCCCATTCCCTGCAGCCATTTGTCAAGACAGGGTAAGACACTGCAATGTAACTTTGTCCAATCAATAAACAATGATCTGAATGATCAATTGGCAAGGTTCTGGGAGCTCGAAGAGCTACCCTCTGCAAAGGCGTCCTATGATGAGAAAGAGCTCGCATGCGAGCAACATTTTGTAGAAAATACTACTCGTATGACTGATGGCAGATTCTGTGTTAGACTGCCACTAAACTGTTCTCCTGACCGGCTTGGTGAATCCTATCATCAGGCCCGAAGGCGTCTTCTGAATCTTGAAAAGAGATTTAATAAGCACTCCGAGGTAAAGGAAGCATATACACAGTTTATGCGCGAGTACGCTGATATGGGTCATTTGTCTGAGACTAACTTTCCAATTTTGACGCCTGCTTATTTCCTCTGTCACCACGCAGTGTTTAAAGACAATAGCGAGTCTACGAAGGTTCGCGTGGTGTTCGATGGGTCCGCAAAGACCTCCACTGGTTTATCGCTTAACGATATACAGATGGTAGGTCCTAACATTCAGGACCCATTGATCTCCATCTTATTACGGCTCCGACAATATCGCTATGTTCTCACGGGAGACATCGAAAAGTTCTTTCGAAATATCGAGGTGCATAAAGACGACCGTAATCTGCAATTAATATTATGGAGAGAGGAAGAATCACAGCCCATCAAAACATACGAGCTCAACACAGTAACGTATGGTTTCGCTAGCTCTACCTTCTTAAGCACTCGGTGCCTGTGGCAGTTAGGTCAAGATTGTGAAGACGCGTTCATTCAAAGGATTATACAGCATGATTTTTATGTCGATGACATGATCACAGGCGCTGACAACATGGAGCAACTGCGCCACATACATACCGGGGTCACAGAGGCATTAAATGCAGGTTGTCTAAACTTACGCAAATTTAGATCAAACTGTCAAGGATTATTTGAGGAGCCCACGGTTAAGCTTGATGGCGAGCTTAGTCTGAGTAAGTCGACAGATGTACTTGGTCTGGGTTGGGATCCGTTGTCAGACAACCTTCATTTTGCCATACGTCTTCCAGCTAAATATGCAAAAATTACAAAGCGCGCTATTTTGTCCACTTCATTTAGCATTTTTGATCCACTGGGCCTACTCAGTCCTTGCACAGTGGTACCAAAAATCATTATGCAGCAGCTGTGGATTGCTAACGTGGATTGGGACGACGCTGTGCCGGACATGGTGAAGGACATGTGGACAAAATTTTTGATGCATTTACCTGACTTAAAATCAATTTCAGTGCCCAGACAAGCTACTTGCGTGTCACCTACCATAATTGAACTTCATACGTTCAGTGACGCTTCACAGGTGGCGTATGGAGCCTGCGTATATCTGAAGTCAACAGACTGCACGGGGACTAGCACTGTCAGGCTTTTGTGTGCCAAGTCAAAGGTCGCCCCCATCAAGCCAACTACGATTCCTCGCCTAGAGCTTTGTGGAGCTCATCTGGCTGCGCGTCTGTATCGATTAGTGGCAGACTCTTTGCGTTGTCCAATTGATCGCACTATCCACTGGTGTGACTCGCAAGTTGTTCTTAGCTGGCTTCACGCTAGTTCACGCAAGCTTAAAACTTTCGTTGCTAATCGGATAGGAGAAGTAAAGGAATTGACAAATGTCTCTTGCTGGCGCTACGTGCCTACGGCTGAGAATCCGGCGGACTTAATCTCTCGTGGCGTGGACCCCAATTTAATTAAGGAATGCCATCTTTGGTGGTCGGGTCCCTCTTTTTTGTCCCATGATGAAGTTCAGTGGCCGCCGATGGTAAGGCTAAAGCCTGAAGTGGACTTGCCTGAGGTCAAGGCTCTCCACGCTGCTAATGTTCCAGCACAGTCCATGTTTGATTTTGAGAGGTACTCTAGTCTTAAAAGGCTTACACATGTAATGGCTTACATTCTACGGTTTATCCAGAATTGTAAGAATGCGACAGAGAAACGGCGAGATGATATTTTGTCTGTAGGTGAATTAGAAGAGGCTTTTCTTAGGTTGTGCAAGATAGCACAAATTCAATCATTTCCTACTGAACATAAATTGCTCTCCGAAAATAAAGGTATAAGTTCAAAGTCCAAATTAACGAGTCTTTCCCCTTTTTTAGAAAATGGAATCGTTCGTGTGGGCGGCCGCCTTTTGGCATCCGAATATCCACACGATAAGAAGCATCCTCCTATTTTGCATTACAAACACCATTTGACAAAGTTGGTGTTTATAGAGGAGCATCTCTCAAAGATGCACGCTGGGCCGCAATTACTTCTGGCTCTGGTCAGAGAGCGTATCTGGCCCATCAACGGTAGAGTAGCTGCGCGGCGTACTGTCAAGGGTTGCCTTATTTGCTGTAGATTTCGTGCTCAAACATTTCAACCGATGATGGGTCAGTTACCGGCACAGCGAGTTTCTGCTGATTTCCCATTTATAACTGTAGGTGTGGACTTTGCCGGCCCATTTATGACGATAAATAAAAGGGGTCGTGGCGCTAGAGCTACAAAGTCCTACTTATGCATTTTTGTATGTTTTAGGTACAAGTGTTTACATTTGGAGGCTGTAAGTGACCTCACCACCGAAGGTTTCATAGCTTGCCTGCATAGGTTTATATCCCGCAGAGGAAAACCTACCGAAATTTTCTGCGATAATGGCCGAAATTTCGTGGGCGCTGATAGGGAGATCAGTAGGTTTTTAAGGAGCAGAGACAACACGATTTCCCAATATGCAGCTGATCAAGGCATAAACTTTAGATTTTCCCCGGCTTACGGACCGCACTTCGGCGGTATTTGGGAGGCTGGCGTACGCTCAGCTAAGCATCATCTAACGAGAGTGATGAGCAATAGAAATTTTACGTTCGAAGAGTTAGGCACAATTTTCGCACAGGTGGAGGCTATATTAAATAGCCGGCCCCTCTGCCCTCTCTCATCCTCTCCTCACGACCGTCCTCTCTCCCCAGGACACTTTCTGATCGGCCGAGCGCTGACCTCGCTGCCTACGCCTGCGCTTGAAGACAGCAACCCTTCAAGGCTTCAAAGATATGCCCGTCTCGAGCAAGCCAGACAGCATTTTTGGATCCGTTGGCAGCGAGAATACATTTGCGAGCTTCAAAGCAGAACAAAGTGGAAGACTAATCACGCCACTCTGAAGCTTGGAGACGTGGTCCTCATGCGTGACGAGAACACAGCTCCCATGGACTGGCGGATGGGCCGAGTGACGCGCCTTTTTCCTGGCCCAGATGGCATATCAAGGGTGGCTGACGTCACCACGGCGAGGGCTTGCTACAGACGCCCGCTAACACGACTCTGTCCCCTTCCTTCGATTACGCCTGAGTGAAAGCTGGTGCTTTCACGGAGGGGAGGATGTTTAGGCAATAGCCGTAAAGTTAGATGCTGTCGGTATCCCCTCTCTCGAGCACAAGATCTATCAAGCTTGCGAACCCCGCGCGCCCGCACTGTGTTCACTTTTCTCTAATATCGATAGCCGATAGATACGACGCAATTCATTGTATCATTTTGTGATTAAAAGAAGTTAATTTACTGCAAAACGCTGGCTTCTTCATTTTTTATGTTTTACTTAACAAGGGTTTTGTCATAATACGAGAATATGTTTTTATTTTTTATTTTTGTCGTGATACACTGTTGTACATATGTGATACAATGTTGAGCACAACTAACATGACAATGTTATATTTAAGACCGTAGTACCTAATGTATGCCATTGTACTAAGGACACATGTTTATGCGAACAATTGAATCTTTATCTTTATTATTACGTCTGATTACCATGCCGGGTGTCGTGGATTCGATTCCCACTGGGGCCCCCCGTACGTTTAAATGTTGTGATGTCCTTGCCTGGTTACCATAGCACAGGGTATCCTAGTTTGGGACCAGGAAACTCACAGTACCTGAAAGCGGAGTACGTGCATGCAGCGACTTATAAATATTGTTTAAGCGAAAAAAGTTTGTCGGGATCATGGAAAGTGGCAGAAGTGGTGGTATCTGCCTACCACTCCGGCATACAGGTGTTGTTGGATACAGAGCTACGCTACACTCTGCTACCAGAAAATGTTAAACGCAGGGAAGCAACAGGGTTCTTCACCCGCGGCCTATAAACGAGCCGGATGGCTTGACCCTTTGCGCTAACAGTATAAATCTAATTAAAACTTAAAATCTAGTAAAATCTGTGTAACTCAATGCAAAGCCCAAAGGTCAGGATTCCTTCCTAAGTCCAAAGCTTCCAAAGCGATAAAGCGTCTGCCGGCGTTTCCCGGCTGATGTGCACTTGTAGTTGAAGGCCCTAGTCTTCCCTAAAGACTACCCCAAGAGCGCTCTTCCCACAAAAGCTACTTTGCTGATTGGTATTCAATCCACGGCCGCGTGATTGAAGATTACGTTTTGTCACAGACACAACTTGCATCACGCCTCGTGATTCACAATTCTCACCAAAATTACCACGTATTGACAAGTATTTACAGGGCTCTTATTACTCAGCAGCGATATGTTCGGAAGGGTCATCAACGTCGCGCTTGAGCCTGACAGTTCACTCGAATCTAGCGAAAAATCGGTTCTAAGTGTCAAATCTTTATATTCCTTTTGTTGCACTAACCCGTGCTGAGGACAATTTTAAAAACTTATTTAGAGGCTAACAATTCCACCCACGCCGGGACTTCAACCCGCTACCTCTGGCTAACCGTGCTAGCGCTCTCCCAACTTTATTCTAATTCTAAACAGAAGAACTTTATTCTAAACAGGCGTGACTTTATGTAATGTATGTTTTGTAAAACAACGAAAAAGCAATGAGTCTGATGACTTGATATGATTATCAAGTATGGTTTATGGTTTAAGACGTTTATTGTCATAAGAACAATACAGATGTTCACTTGAAATGAGAATTAATGACTAAATGATTTAGTTAATACATGCATGAGCTTATAAAATGACAACAATTTAAATTTAAGTTTCCAGTAGACAACAGTTCCGTATATGTAGGTAGTTGTATGCTGTAATAAGATGTAACAATATCGGTTGCACACATTAATTTGTAGTGTAGGTAGAATACAAAACAATCACTCCAAACGCAGGCGATCTCAAAAGTTATCGGTTAAACTTATTTACCGGCCGTATTCTGTTAAACGTTTACAATCTCAATGGATGTTTCTGGAAAATATTGAGTTTTTCTGATTCTTTAATATTTTTTGATAGTTTATTGTATAGTTGCGTTCCCTCAAATTTTATGCTCCGCTTGCCATAATTAGTTCTTGGTGATATAGTGTCTACGTTGTGGGCATTTCTAGTGTTGTATTTGTGTGATTTTTTGTGGATGAAAGGTTTGAGTTTGTCGATTTTGTTATTATTTTGTGTATTAACAAGCAAGTATCTAAGTATTAAGCTTCCCACTTTGAAGTGTGAGCGTAAAATACAACTAAAGCAACGGATAACCCCACATTATTTGTCAAAGGAGATTTAGATAGATAGATAGAGAACACTTTATTGCACAAACGCGAAAACTATTTGAATCCATTTGTAAAAAATATGAAATAAGATATAAACAACAACCCGACTGGTGAGCATTAACTACTAAGCAGGCGGTACCAACCTAGGTACCACTATGCAATTACTTTGCACTTTACATAGGTGAATTTCGGTCGCGCCTGCTTATATTTTTTTTTGTTGGATTTATGCTGATCAAACAGACGAATCGATGGAGATTTCATTTTTCAAAATTTGTTATTGATTAAGGAGTTATAAGGGAACATAGAATACTGACATACTTACATCCATACTAGTTAACTAACCTACCTTTTGGGCGCTTGAGCTGTACTGAGTTTTGGATAATAAGAAACATACCAACATGACTATCACTGAATGTGTTAGTGACGTCGGTCGTCGAAATTCTATTAAAAGGATTTGTATTCCGGTAATTTCAAAAATGCCTACATGTCTCCCACATTTTTGCTCGCAAAGCGCAATAAGTTCCATACAAATTCGTGCGCTCGGAGACCCCAGCCTTAATTTTGCTGCTGAATCTGTTTCGCTAATGTGACACTGTTTTGTAAAGCACATAAAAGAGGACTAGGCAAAAAAAAGGCAGTCTTGAATCTATTGCCGGTTTTGGCAAAAATACTTTGAAGTCCTAGGTTCTTGGCCCTAGGTTAAAGGCTGTACCTCTGTTCTAAAAATTGCTATCACCATTTATTGGGATTTATGATGTGAACTTTTTGCAAATACATGTTACAGAAGTAGATACTACTTTTTTCAATTGGTGGCGCTAGTTAGCTCTGAGTGACTCCTTAACCACTTGTCTGCCGCGACACAGATCTGTGTCCAACTTAGTATGGGCCACCTAGATACGTTCCATTCCGCGAGGGCAGTTCAGGAGTTAAACTGAGCCAGCTGAAAAAAATAGTAGTATCCTAAATATTGACAATAGTTACAAAGGTTTACCTTAGGCTAGGTTTATTTAATGATTCTTGTATTTTTGTGCAAAAAAAAAAACGACACGCTGAATGTTCGTGGAATTGTGTAGCGAATTCGCGGTGATCCATTTTTTTAAATAAAAATGAAAACTAAACCTGGTTCCAAACTAGACTACCCTGTGCTATGGTAACCAGGCAAGGACGTCACAAACATGAAAATACACCAAGCCTAAAGCAATTTGTACAAAATTGTACGGCGGCCCCCAGTGGGAATCGAACCCACGACCTCCGGCATGGTAATCAGACGTGATACCGCCAGACCAACGTGCCAGTCAAAACCAGTGAAAATAATCTTCTTCAATTAATAATCTTCTCTTACAGATTGTTTTTTTAGGGTTCCGTACCCAAAGGGTAAGGGATCCTATTACTAAGACTCCGCTGTCCGTCCGTCTGTCCGTGTGTCTGTGAGCAGGCTGTATCTCATGAACCGTGACAGTTAGACAGTTGAAATTTTCACAGATGATGTATTTCTGTTGCCGCTATAACAACAAGTACTAAAAACAGACAACAAACGTGTATTTTTTGCCGTTTTAGACGCTTCAAATATTCAAATGTCGTATAGATAATGGTACGGAACCATTCGTGCGCGAGTCCGACTCGCCCTTGGCCGGTTTTTATTTACAATTCGTATTTACAACACAAATAATGTCTATAAATAACTTCCACACAAAACAATCACTCGTCCCGGGTTCCAAGCTAGGATACTCTGTGGTAACCAGGCAACAACACCACAAACATGAAGATGCACCCAGACTGAGCCCATTAATGTAAATCGAGTACAGTGACCTCCAGTGGGACTCGGACCCATAATCTCTGTTAAGCAGTTTAACCTCTAGACCAGCGAGGCAGTCTACAATATTCAATGCAGTAGTCTGTATACAATGTAGCCGAGTGTACCTTTTAGTCGGGTCGAAACCAGACCCACTGGGCGCGGGGCTTAATTCGCTCGGAGCCTCTCATATGGAAGCACCGATTGGGCAATTAGGCCAGCCTTTGTGTCAACACAATGATTTTGAAGTCGTCAGTCTCCCAATGGCTTGTAAAACAGTGGTGAATCTCACACCAGGTAGGCAGAGGCCAGGGTTTGCCCCTTGCCACAATCCTGACAAACTTCCATTGCTCCATCGACATTGCGTGCAAGCACGCCATTTTCGGGTACTCTTTGATCTTGCATCTTATAGTACAAACAGCAATTCCAATAAGTATTAGGGGTTAAAGTATGAAATTGCCGTTTTATTGCAATAGGTTCTTTGAATTGACATAGAATCTTCATAATTTGAGGTTTTCGAATGAAACTTTTTTCAAATGGTTTCTATAATGTTCTTTTTTTAAAAAATGTGAAACATTTGAATATCGACTTTCAATTGTTTTTGTTATTCAATTTAGACAAGAAAGATGGATACTGCGAAAATTCGAGTGATTATGAGGCACCCATTTTTCATAATTTTTTATTTTATTGATTTGACGCAAGTGAGTCAATATTGTGGGTAAGGTAACGTTAAACCATGCCGCTAATTCCTGGGTAGTTTGACTAGGGTCGGCTTCCACTATCTCTCTTAATTCATCGTTATTCACCTGTGTGGGCGGTCTTCCTCGTGGCTCGTTCTTTAAGTCGAAATTTCCATCACGAAAGCGTTTGAACCAAAATCGCACGGTGCGTTCATTAGTAGACCCCTCTCCAAACGCAGCATTGATATTGCGGGCTGTTTCTGCCGCGTTAGTTCCGCGTCGGAACTCGTATTCAAAAATCACTCGAATTTTCGCAGTATCCATCTTTCTTGTCTAAATTGAATAACAAAAACAATTGAAAGTCGATATTCAAATGTTTCACATTTTTTAAAAAAAGAACATCATAGAAACCATTTGAAAAAAGTTTCATTCGAAAACCTCAAACCATGAAGATTCTATGTCAATTCAAAGAACCTATTGCAATAAAACGGCAATTTCATACTTTAACCCCTATTATTAAGATGAGATAATATAGTTAAGTGTTAAACATATTGTGGGTGTACGAAATACATTTTTCGATTCAGGGATCAGTTTGAGAAATATAAAGCTTTAAAGCGCAAATTAGAGTGGAGCGTCCTCTTTCCTCTTCCGGCTTAATGGTGGTTCATAGAATAGCAAAAAACATCAGGGCAGTGGCACATATAACGAAGATAAAAGTAGAAAGAGCATAGCGAAGTAGACTTTATAAATAAACGAGGAATAGCCAACATATAAAAGGAAAACTTGGTAGAAATTATTACTTGAAGTTAACGTCATAATATAATATAACAGAAAGTAACGCCTGTATCCCAGAGGGGTAGGCAGAGATCAGAGTCTGCTACTTGCCATGATCCTGACAGATCTCTTTCGATTCATTAACATTCAGTAGTCGTTGCATTCACGCACGCCGGCTTCGGATACTTTTCATCTTACCCTTTGGACAAAATCTGTCCGCCTGGGAAGTTAACGCTTAAGTTACATGGATTGAATTCAATTAATATGATCAGAATATTAATAAAAACAACCTCTCCTAAGTCTTTATATTTTGACTACTAACTACGGAACACTCACTTAGCTGCTTTTTAATTCAATAAAGTTCTGTGGCTAGCTTTTAACGTAGCATTTTGATTTAGAGGACATCTCTGCAACGAGAAAAGTAGGTCAAAAACGGCACTCTCGCCACGAAATAGTTGAAGAAGTTTAACTAAGTTCTAAGCATTTATGTAGGTTCCTGCGGAATTTATAATTGGATTTGAAATAAAAAAAACATTCTGTAATAAAGTGTTAGTGTAAATAAATAGTCTAAGGCGCGGAGCTCATGGCATGGTACGGACGGACCTGTTAAAAGGCATGGAGCGAAGGAAGGCAAGGAGCGCGGCGCCGAAATGGCGTCCTATAGCACGTCCGATGAAAGGCCGTTGAGTGTGTTCAAATAATGACCTTGTGACCGTGTGTCTGGTACCGTATTTGAATGAAACAGAATGATGTCCGTGCCACGCATGAGCCAGACCCCAGATCACTGGGCTCCGCGCCTAAAACGTTAAATGTGACCTAATCACAAAAAGAAATAGGTCCAAATGCCTACAACCAATAAAACTGCCAAAATTTTAAATATTCGTAGCTGATATAGAAATGGCACCCTTAAAAAACAACAGAAATTAACGTCCAACCAAAAAATAATTTCCGTCGCTATAGGAAAACAAAAAAAATATTAATATCAGTTTGTATACCTACGTACATAACAGTATGATGGTTTCGCTATAAAAAAAGGTTTAAAGTCTAAATTCACTTCACGTACATAAACAAAGGAAGATGGCCTTAGAATTTATGGCCCAATTTCAGCGAAGTCTAATTTTTTGCCCAGCCAAATATTTTTTTAAAGTTACCAGAAGAAAATTTTAAGTTAAACGTAGCAATTTTAAATATTACTTGATTAATACCATAATAATTTTGTAATATTTGGTGTGCCATAAATATTCCTTCACTAATCTAAAATTATAATAACAAGTAAAAAATATTAAGAACCCGAGTAGTTAGTTACTCACCTTCTAAAGTTCGTAGCACGCCTACGCCGTAGCACGCTGCGTAGTAGACCGTAGACCGCTTCCGAATTAGGCTATCTACTATTATAACTCTGACTGTTTCATCTGTGTTCGTCATCAAGTTATTACATACATGAACTCAGAGACTACGGATTGCCACTTACTACGATACTGACAAACCTATTTATTTTATTGTTACTAGACTTTATCAAAGCACCATTCGCAACGTGTTGCTATAAGTTATCTTAGGTCACTATGATAAAAGATGTGATACGACGTAAGCTGTAGTCGATGGCGGTCGCATTGGAAGGGGCTGTGTCTCACAGCACCGGCAGTATTATACTGGAAGTATCACACTGGGGGCAATGGATGTAAACTTTCTGTAGTGAACATCCACTGCCCGCGCTCTCGAGGACTGAGTGCCTCAGATAGACTGTAATGGTATATTTGCACAGACATAAACGTCCCGATGCCTTGCCACTTAACGACGCAGACCAGCTCGAGCAATTCGTTGGAAGTTTACATTCCACTACAGCTGTTGGTACGAGTACCTTGATAATAGAATGGAAAAGAATATTGTAGCTGAAGTTCTTGCGATTGTAGACAACACACGTATTTTGATGTGTATTTTAGCAACCCGTTAAGGTTGACAAAGTTAGCTAGGTACAGGAACAAAGTTTAACTTGTAAATCACCTAGAGGTCTTCATCTTTACAGGTCGAGATCTTTACTAGACATAACAAAAAAATATTTTTTTCTTTCTTTTACTCTTCCGACCAGCGCTTGTATTTTTGTGATAATTGTGATAAATCACAAATTCATCATCATCATCATTCAGCCATAAGAAGTCCACTGCTGGACATAGGCCTCCTCCATGGGTTTC
The DNA here is from genome assembly GCA_947308005.1 of Yponomeuta malinellus. Lineage (NCBI taxonomy): Eukaryota > Metazoa > Arthropoda > Insecta > Lepidoptera > Yponomeutidae > Yponomeuta > Yponomeuta malinellus. The sequence continues at coordinate 5,297,856 of OX371013.1, forward strand.
CAAAAAGACCGGTTGGAAGCGGCCTGCATCCAGGGCCTTCCTGCCACTTGGATGAGGTCATCTGTCCATCTTGTGGCTGGTCGGTGAATCACATATTGTTGTATATGAATTCAAGTCATGATATTATTAATAAATAAAGAGAAAGGCATTAATATAACATGTCTATGTTTGCAGTTTTAAAAATATTCGTTGATAAATTAACTGAGAAATTAGCATAATTTTAAAAAGGGCAACATCGTTTTACTTATTTGTCACCACTTTTTTATATACGCAGTAAAGTATAAAGTAGTACTAAGGAGCAGCACTAACAAAATTACCCAATTGTTAACTAACAACGTAGAAAATAAATGCCCATCTCTCCATAATACATTAAGTTAGATGCGACCAATATGATTAAGCGTCAAGATTTTAAAGATTGCAATATTTTACATTAAAATAATAATAACTTCCACACAACACGATCACTTGTCCTGGTCCCAAACTAGGATACCCTGTGCTGTGGTAACTAAGCAAGGACATCACAAACATGTGTATACACCGGCCATTTGTACAAATGTAAGGCGGTCCTCAGTGGGAATCGAACCCAGGACCTTCGGAATGGTAATCAGAAGTGATACTGCTAGACCAAAGAGGCAGTCAACAAGATTACTCACTATGCGTGAGAGACGGAATTGAACTCTGATCGTTTAATGTTCTGTTAAAATACTGTTGATGCGCAAATAAAGTGTCCTTTATCTATCTATCCCTCTATATCAAAAGCGAGGCAGACTTAAGAATTTTGTGTAATAGTTTTGATACTACAGGTATTTAGTTAGTTTGACCGGAGATTTCCGCACTTATGGCCAGTTTCTGAATTGAGAGTTTCGCTAAGCAAATGGTTAACTGTAGTGCTGTCTCTTCGAATTTCTCAGAAAAGAGCGTGACAGAACGTTACTTAAGTATTTGCTTAGTGAAACTCTCAACTCGGAAACCGGCCGTAGCCTTGCAGTTCGGCCATTGTAAGTAATACATACTGAGACTGTCAGACACTAGGGTTTCTTCACGATGTTTTTCTTCACAATTAGCGAGTGATGTTGCTACTATAAAGTTACAAATCACGTGAATTTTGTTGAATTTTGCACACGAAACATTGAATAGGACATTGTTATACGCCGGGATTCGAACCGGGTTTGAATTCGAAATTCAACATTATAATATATAGGTAGAAAATAAGTATGCACATTGTTTGTCAGTAGGTATGTCTATTCTGTCAACGCTTCACTGTGCACATAAAATGCTTTTGTAAAGTTTTTTGGTGTTGAATTTCGCTTCACGTCGAGCTGCGATGCTGTGAAATTGACAGCGGAGCAAAAAGCTGCGCTTTAATTCGACCCTCCGGATAATAACGAAAAGCTTCAACCTACATAAAGTGTTGTGTATTTTGTGGGCATTTTTATGGGGCACTACTTTATATAGAAAGTTACAGAATTCTCACATTTATTTTGAAAAGGAGGGGAGGGTGATTAAAAATATTTTTTACTATGGTGACAATTTTGAAGTAGTAAACAGCTCTCAGGGGGTTACACACAATTTTTAAAGTGGTAAGAACTTAAAAATAGCAATAAACTCTCAGCTCCTCTATAATGATTACTATTAAAATGGTATTAACATCCAGCTTTAAAATGTATGAAATAGCTGAGAACTCTTTCGTGAATTCGAAGTTTCCTCATAGTAAAAGTTGTTTTTGTTTGATGGGTATAGCTGTTTCCATTTTTGTATAGGTTTTATTACACCCTGTATAGACATAATCAAATAAAATCAAGTATTTTATTGAAAATAACACTGAAACTGTAACTTAATGAACTTTAAAAGTTAAACTAGGCGTCCTTTACAAAATCTAGATTATTTTGGAGAAAAAATGGTCAAAAAACCTAGTATTTCCAAACTTAGTATTTTCAGAGTCTTGTGATACTTAAGTATTTAACTTAACAGAGTTTATATATTATTCTAAAACCTAGAACTCATGCATTAAACTGGCTTTAATTCCAGATATCTTTGCCATCGTAATAATCTTTAATGGGTCTACACCTACATACATAAACTGGTTGACTGGTAGAAAATGCCATTAGCATTAAGTCCATCTTTTGTACACTGTCTTTGTGCAATAAAGAATAATAATAATAAACTCACGCCTGTATCCCAGAGGGGTAGGCAGAGACCAGGGACTGCCACTTGCCACGATCCTGCCTGACATATCGCTTTCGCTTCCTCAACATTCATTAGTCGTTGCATGCACGCACGCCGATTTCGGGTACTTTTATCTTGCCCTTTGCTACTACATCCCCTATTTGGTATGTCTGCCTGGGATGTCCCTTACCAGCCCTTCCACCACATTCGCTCGATATATTTGTTTCGTCAATCTTTCTTCCTTCATGCTTTCCACATATCCAAACCAATGCAACATTCCTTTCTCAAAACATAAGACAACTGCTACTACTTATGGCATATCTGCTATCTTCGTCTATGCTATCTAGAGGGTATTAAGTTAAAAAGAGAAATAATGAGCTTAATTACTAGCGTGGAACATTCCAGAACGGCGTGTGGCGCATGGCGGCGCGACGGAAAAACCCCAGGCTTCCACACTATGTTTTCCTTTAATTAATTAAAATGGCGTTAAACTAAACATTTAAGAGAGAAGCTAGCATAAAAATTCCAAGTTCTTGGATAAAACAACGATTTAAATAATCAGACGGGCTAATTTCGAGGAAGGCAAATACACAGTTTACAGAATAACGGTAAACAGAAGCATCGTTTGTAGTCGACGGCCTATTTTCTAGCCTCCTTGGTATAGCGGTGAACAGGTAAAACAATTCGATTTACATTGAAAGATTTGATTTGAACAAAGGATTGAGTATGGGTGTTTTTTTTATGTTTCTGATGTGCTTGTCTGGTTACCATAGCCCAGGGTTTCCTAGTTACTGAAATTAAATTATCAGAGCTGTTAATTGTTTTGTCTTATCATTTTAGATATTTGTTGAGAAATCTCAAACTAAACTGAAAGTGTTTCTGAAAGGTACCGTATAACCTAAGAGGGGGCTTTTCTGCTGATAGATACATATAATCTTTATTATGGGATCAACTCTGAAAGATAGCTTAAAATAGACAAAATCACTGTAAATATGATTAAGAGATTGTACAGAAACTTTTTGCAAATACGATCTGTAAAAGAACATAAAACATACAAAAAACAAAAAAAAACATATGTATATATGATATGTTTTTTTTTCATTGGTAGCGCTATTTAGCCCACTCTTCCCGTAGTTCCACAGATCCCTGTAGTTGAGACTTTTATTGCACTTACATAAAAATATTTTATATGTATCTTACGATGCGCTGGACTTAATGCCATAAGCATTTCCTTCCAGTCAACCAATACGGTCAATTCGATTTACAACCAATTTACAGTCAAAAAGTCACCAGCTTCGGGCCCAGCTAGATTTCTGTAAACTTTTATCTAATTGAATACCTAGAATAAGTAGATTGTCTCGTATAAGAAACAATGGGATTGTCACCGTCACAAATAGTATTAAAAAATCCCTAATAATAAAACAGATTAAAAAAAACCTCTTTCGTTCTACGTTATTTCAAAACGGGTTTTCTGTCACTCTCTAGTATGTAACCTACATTTTCCCGACCCGCGTAGCGTAGCGACTAAAGATTAGATTAGCTAATTATCCCGATTAGTATTTTCCGAGCACTTTACACACTTTTTGCGACTGATGTTCATTTTGCCTTTTACAGGCTTATCTCGAATATGGGACCGCCTTTATTTTTAATGGAAAATTAGTCAGTAATTGAAAAATTAAGTTACAGAGGCTCGGTTAAGAGGAAAAAAATTAGTTGCCGTGAAGCCATTGTGCCGATTTTACTGTTGTAGTATCATGTATTGTGTATCATGTGATCTAATACCGTAAAATTTAACACTCTCTCTCTAACACGCGGTGGTAATGGAGTGGTAGAATGCCAGCTTCCCATTTGGGAGGTCGTGGGTTCGTATTCTGGCATGTACCAATAACTTTGTTTTCTATGTTATAATATCAATACCACTCGCTAACAGTGAAGGAAAACATCATGAGGAAACCCTAGTGTCTGAATTATTTACATGCCACAGTTGCTACCTACAATGGTCCAGCAATGGTGCGGAAATCTTCAGTCGAACTAGAGCAGGACCTCTCTCTTGAGCGTGGACGACGTTTACGTGCGCGAGGGGGTTAGTAATACAATTTACGCGCCAGCTCTCGCAAATCTATTATACTAAGGTTTTGTATCAGTGATACATTCAAGGCTACGTAGCCACAGTGACCACCTTGTTTCTCATACACTAACAATATTTTAATCAACTCTTAACGGCCAAAGTAGACAAAGTAGTACTAAAAGAACTAAGTAGTAAAAAAACGTAACTGTAAAGTGGGTTACTCGCGGCTGCAAGTGATGTAAATTCCTTCGGCCAGAGTTTGTGAAGAGGCTCGAAATTTCACTGATGACTGGCTTGACTCAGTTGGGAGAGCGCTGACACGGTTAGCCGGAGGTCGCGAGTTCAAGTCCCAGCATGGGTGGAATTTTTAGCCTCTAAATAGGTTTTTAAAATTGTCCTCAGCACGGGTTAGTGCAACAAAAAGAATATGATCAAAGTAGTACTCGGCCAAAGTACATACAACAAAAGAAAAACCACTGACAGCTGTTGCCGTACATTAACAGATTGTTAGAGTACGAGACACCGGGGGTAAGTGTACCCTTGTCATTTTCCAGGTCATTGGCTCAGGGTGGTCGCATTAGAAGCCCCCACAGACCGTGATTAGGGCGCTACCCTCTCGGAATTCTGCGGCGGTCACTGACAGTTGATGGACGTGCGAATAATCTTGTTACGTACTCTTAGGATCTTTGTTCTTGTACGGGGTGTTACAAAAAAGTTTAATCATGCGTAAAAACCGGCCAAGTGCGAGTCGGACTCGCGCACCGAGGGTTCCGTACAAACCTGCAATGTCAACAACATTTTATCACGGGTTAAAGGCAATTAGATCTAAGTATTTGATATGAATTTCAACTTGATAGCTCTACGCGTTCATGAGGAAAAAAGTAATAAGTTTATATTTATTAAAAAATATATATTTTGTAATGTAACTAAAAATTTAAGGTTTTCGGAATTTTTCCTTTATGTGTGCTATAAAACGTTGCTTCATGCCAAATTTCAAGATTCTAGGTCGACTGGAAGTACCCTTTAGGTTTTGATTCCCTTGCGAGTACTTGCGAGTTTCAAAATATGCAGCTTAAATTGCTGTTTCTTTTGATTGCGTTGACATAGAAGTTAGATTTTGTTACAGCTTAAAGGTATTATAGACCTGAGTATTTGGTATGAATTTCAATTTAATACCTCTACGCGTTTATGAGGAAATGGGTAGTAAGTTTAAAATTATTAAAAAAATATATATTATGTGATGTAACAAAAAATTTATGGTTTTCGTAATTTTTCCTTTATCTATGCTATAAGACGTTGCTTCGTACCAAATTTCAAGATTCTGAGTTCACGGGAAGCACCCTGTAGGTTTTGATTCCCTTGCAAGTGTCGAAAATTTGCGGCATAAACGGCTGTATCTTTTGATTGCGTTGGCTTAGAAGTTTGATTTTTTCACAGCTTCAAGGGACAGTAGACTTGAGTAATTGATATAAATTTCAGCTTCATACCTCCACGCGTTCCTGAGAAAAAGGGTCTTGACAGACGGACGGACGGACGGACAGACGGACAACAAAGTGATCCTATAAGGGTTCCGTTTTTTCCTTTTGAGGTACGGAACCCTAAAAATATAAGCAGTTCTATTTTTTTTGTGTAGCTTAAATACATCCCTCTTCAGGGCACAGGCCTTCTCTCAGAGAGCTGTGCTTAATTACCAAGAGTGCCCACCGCGGTTTGGAAATTTGCTGAAGGAAAACCTCATGAGGAAATCTGAGTGTCCGAGCTGTTCTATACTAATCTTTTATACTTCTTTTTGGAAGGTTTAACAGATAATAATGCTTAGTCAGCTGCCAATTGCAAAAACAGTGACATACCGTGACCTTTGTTTTCTTTTTTATATTTCGCTAGATGATTTTCCGTTTTCGAGATATCATCAAAAAAGGCCTTTCTATACAAAATGTGAACATTAATTTTCATAATTATATTTTTTTACGTACGTGTTTCCCGTATTTTATTAGTTATAAATGGTGTAACTAACTATAATAGATGTTTTATATAAGCACATACATTTGATAGATTTTAATACTCTCCTAAACTATTCTAATAAAAATAAACGATTAATTAGAAATCAAATCTTTTTAATTTTTGTTTTAAGTAAGTAACCGTTAATCCCCTATCCAACTTGCAATCCCATTACCAGATCTTGGACACCGATTTTCAACAAAATACTCATCAAGCTTCGACCAAATAACCGAAACGGGAGTGCTTTTATCTATTGGGAAGTTCGACTATCTACCTTTTAGATTGATCGCCAGGCCTTGGTCACCAAGTTTCACCAAAGTCCTCATCAAGATTGATGAAAGAAGCTTAAATTCGAAGAGTCTCGTGTTGTCCAGCTGTTTAGGAGGAGTTATGTGACAGACAGAACAGAATTTTTTTGTTCTTCAGATGGGTATTATATTATTTAATTTTAGGTTTTTTTTTACAAACAAAAAAATAGGCTTTTCCGCTTTTGCTTATAGAAATAAGTTTAATTAAACTTTTCAGTCTTGACCTTGAAAATAACAATGGTTTCCTATTGTTATTTTCAAGATCAGGCCTGAGGAGGTTATTTAAGAAACTGGGCTTTCTGGTTTTGCTTTTTTCTCCTAATGCGTTATACTGGCTTAAATCTGGGTGATTTGAAAGCCGTGGCTATGTAATTAGTAATTAAAAAAGGCATCTATTTAAACTATTACTTTACGGTACAGAAATAAGTGAAAAAAAATTGACAAATCTTGTTTCGAGTTCAAGAAACATTGTTTAAAAAAAATACGCACACAATTAGTACCGCCTCTCTGTCTAACAGAACAATGACACACACTGCTCTGGATGTCTACTTATGGTTCTAATAGATTCGAGTTTGTGTTAAGATATTTTTAAAGTGCGTTTTTTAAAAAGACAAAGTATTTTTTTCGATAGCTATGGTCAGGCACGTTCATTTTGCTACATCTTACAAACCACCCAAAATTAATGGTGTATACTATACACCATAGACTATACTATACATATATACACTTATACTATACACATATACACATATACTATACACATATACACTGTATAGGCTGTTGATTTATTTTACGTTTATTTCGTTTAATAATATCAGAATGGGTCGAAATGTTAAAATTCTGTTTTCGAAGATAGCTGGTAGCCTTAATTTTATCGACTTCAGATTGTCACCATAATAAAGCCCCATTCCATGGAAATTAAGTGCCAAATATTAAAAAGTTTGAGTTTTTCGTCGTTGCTCGCGGATGGAGTTAAGTGAAATCCATTTTAGTCGAGGAGATATTATACCAATGATTGTCAAGTCTTTATTAGAGATTGTTATTATATTTTATGTACAACAAAGTACTTTTTTGTGTACAATAGCGCTTGGGATGTCCTAGCATGGTAACCTAGTTTGGGACCAGGATAAGTTATTGTGTTGTGTGGAAGTTGTTATTTTATTATATATGTATATTTGTTGTAATATGTGTGTACATATTTCATTTATTTTAAATATGACAATGAAATCTGCAAACACTTGGTTGAAATCTTATACTTTTCCAGATAAAGTTATTTAATCTCTAACTAATCTCAATTTTAAATAAGATAAGATAATCGTTTATTGATGCCAGCAATGATCGTACAATACATTAAAAAAATTACATAGATAAAGAAATATGAAACCAGACTGTTAACAATTTCTTGGCAAAGAGTTGATTAGTCTGTTTAACATCAGCAATGAACTGATCTCCAAGAAATCAAATGAGATAAGTCTGAGCCTTGTTGTAACTCTACCTTTTGCTTATAATTTTTTTTTACAAAGCATCTCTAACACCTCTCTATACTCGTATACACTTCTTCTCGGCTGAAATGAGCCCCTCACTACTATACTAATAACATACCGATAAAACTTTAAAATTGGACTGGCCTTTGCCCAACAGGGCGTCTTTTGTGGGCTGATTAGATAGATCGATAGAAGACAGACCAACACCTAACAAAGCACTCAACACACTGAGCACTACCATTAATTAGTTAGACCTGAAGATTCCGCACTGAGCTTCGTAGTTGGGTACTTCATTGTACGCAGGAAGCCTTGAGGTATGTGAACACCTCAGACACTAGTGTTTCCTCGTGAGGTTTTCCCTTACAGTTTTCGTTTGCTTTCCTGTCGCTCGGTGTGAATTGCCCCTTTGACGTTACACCAATGTCGCCGCGGGCCGCGCTATCGGGTTTGTAACTCGATTTCGGCGAAATGCTGTGCATGTTCCACGCGAGAGCGGCGCCGATTTCATGGAAAATTGTGGCCTTTATGGCGTTGACTTGAAGGCCCTCGTTTTCGGGACGCGATAAAAGGCGGAATCGTGAGTGTTTGTTGAAGCATCAGTAAAAATTAAATTGTGACTTAATTAAATTACGGCACTCAGTCGAAGTTTTTCGGTTTCTTTTCGATGCTATTGGAGAAGCAATCTTAATTCCGTTTGGGTAAGGTAGGTTATCCGAAATGACTTTTTAAGTTATTTCGATTTTTTTCTGTAAAAATTGTTTAACTAAATTAATATAGTTAAGTTAAGGTTATTGTAATGTAGACAGCTTGCCACGCTATCATTTCTGAAATCTGCCAGCAAGAGTTTTTTCTCCGCCTCCAATAAAAAGCGAGCTTCTTGATAATTGTGCCATGAACACTCAATTTTTATTCAAAGTCTTATCTCAAAGGGCGCAAGAGTACCATGAAATATTCAACAGCATCTTAAAGTAAAGAACAATAAGTGTAAAAGGAGCAAACACAAAAACGACGGACATTTTTATTCGGGAAGACAAAGAGCGTTTGTAAGCCACAAAGGCTTTCGCGGGCGGTTTAAAATGTACCTAAGCGACCTATAAATCCAATACAATTGTACTTATCCCACACCCACATCATATGGCACCGAAATTTTATAACAGAAAGTAAACTCTGACAAGTCAGCGCTATCTAAAGATATAATTTTTAGGGTTCCGTGCCCAAAACGTAAGGGACGCTGTTGCTAAGGCTTCACTGTCCGTCTGTCTGTCACCAGGGTGTATCTCATGAACCGTGATAGTTAGACAGTTGAAATTTTCACACATGATGTATTTCTGTTGCCGCTATAACAAAAAATAGTATTTTTAAAATAGTAAACAGAATAAAATTAATATTTAAGTGGGACTCCCATACAACAAACGTGATTTTTTACCATTTTTTGCTCGATGTTAATAACGGGAACAGGCAGACGCTTGAGTTATTCAAATGTTGTATAGATAATGGTACGGAACCCTTCGTGTGCGAGACCGACTTGCACTTAGCCGGCCTTAGTTATAAATTTAACGGGTCTAATCGCTATATAAGGTAAATTTAATTACATTGAATTCCGACGTTTAACAACGATTCAATTGCCGTGATTACGGGTAGACTGAAGCGGCGGCTACAGTCAATTATTGTAGTGGTCTGGGGCCTATTTCATAGAACTTCCAATCATGGTTTACTATGACAATTCGATGTACATTGTACAGTCAATTAACCCACACATTAACAAGTAGGAATATTCTGCTACGCAATGTACAATGTATAAAACTCGGCCCTGCCTTCAAGTCACTTGTATTTTTCGCAGCGGGCAGACATACAACAGTCACTTCGTCCGCGGTTTAAAACAATTGAAAATAGTCCCATTACATGTAAAAGTATGAACTTCGCGAGTCATTAAAAAATACGACAAGATTATTTTCTGACGTGTTTATGCCGCTCGTAATTAGGGCTATCGTATATTGCCTACAACAAGGGTTAGACACAGCTCGGAAGTTAAGGTAAATTAAAATTCGGAAAGCTATACCATACATATTGAATCAAAGCATATGATGTATGCTTCGCAAGGCACGTTAAGCTGTTGGTGCCGGCTGCCGTCGATAGATGGCAGTCGTTAAGCCAAGTCAGAGGCCTTAGGGAGGCTTGACAACTTCTGACAGTAGACGAGCCACTAGTCTACAAGCCTCCACCAATCCGGACTTGGCCCCCGTGGTGGAGTATGGCCTATACCTTCCTCAGGGAAGAGACCCGTGCCCCTCGGTGGGGACATAATGGGTTGATGATGATGATGATATGATGTATAAACCATGCATAGGCATATGATGTATAAACCATGCATAGCCGAAAGTAATTATTGTCAGATATAGTAATTATTGTTCTTGCACAACGCCATCTATTTTTAAAACACAACCTTCGTTCGCAAAACGCGATCTATTTTAAACATTAAATAAATATTATCCCGCGGGAACGCATGTCTTAATTCAGGTCTTGGTCTACTGTACGCAAAGTTTCATTTAAATATGTTCAGCCACTATTGCGTCATTGAGTAACAAATATCCAAACATCCAAACATCTTCACAAACTTTCACATTCATAATATTAGTGGGATGGAATTTAGAGGTGCCAAGGTAGTTATTATTAAATCCTTTATTTCGACCAACAAGGAGCATACAAATTATAAAACAGACAATACAGTAACTAATAATAATAATTGCTAACTTTTTGCTAAGACATCAAACTTAATCGGTACTGAGGTGCATTTCTGTTGAAATTATTTTTGCTCACATCATGTTGCTGGGGCCAGTTTATTCAAACCAGTTTATTCCTCAGGGGTTATTTTCTCTTTATATTGAAGTTGGACATTGGAGGAAGTTCCAGGAAGGCTTTGACAGAACTCGCCAGATCCTATTTTGTATTTACCGATTTTGCTATTCCTAAATCGTTAAAACCTTTCCGAAAGCGAATCTGATGCATTGGTTTATTTGATATGCCAATCCAATTCCCTAAACTAACCGTGTCTGTGTAATATCTGTGTAAATTCCTTTTCTATGTACAATAAAGTGTTTTCTATCTATCAATCTAACTGGTACGCCTGTAGTCGTTGTTCTATGTTAAATGCTTCTAGTGGCTATGCCTACCTCCTAGTAGAGAGGCGAAGAGACCGCTCGGGCGCTGTAGTGCCTAGGACATATTTTTAGATGGAGCAGGCTAGCCCAGCAACTATACTATATTCTTGGCTTAGTTGGCTTTATCCACAGGAAAGAAAAAAAAATTCTCGAGGAACCACGTAACCCGTGGATTTCCTCACGATGTTTTTCTTCACAATTAGCGAGTCGTATTATTATAAGTAATCAAATTAATAAAATTTATTTAAAGAACAACACTTAAGGGCAACTTGCGTCATGTTACTTGATAAGTAAGTAAATCGGTGATCACCTATACAGGGATAAAGGAATAAATGGCTGATTGACAACCCTATCAGTCATACACTTTATCTATGGATAGCTTTCCAAATTGTCATGGTGCAAGACGTTTGAACTTATCCATTGGATAGAGTTAACCCATGGATAAACAGAGAGATAGTGCAGTCAGATAGCGTTAACGCACGCCAGCCTTACCGTATATCCGCTTGGAAATATAACCACATCACAATATCGCCAACTCACCCTCACACGTTTGCCGGTTGGACGAGCTCGACGATAATCGCAAATATTAAATAGCAGAGAGAATTTCCTACTGAGCGTAATACGCGGCCTTGACTGCGATAAGCTGACGTTTTTATGAGAGCAAAAACATTTTTATTAACATTATAATATAATAGAGTCATTCATTTTGAACGTAGTAAGTATAGAGTAGGTAAGTAAAATAAACACGGTTATGTCTGAAACGCGTCATTCTTGGTACACCCCGATTTGAGTTTGTGCTTGGCATCATCTTTTGTTCTAGACTAGCAGGATTTTTATTTTTTTTTATTTTTCGGGAATATCAGGATTTATATAGATTCCTTGAATTCGCGCTTTCAGCGCTTTGTAGGAAACCTGAGTGTCTGAGCTATTCTCTTACCTCAGCGCTTGAAATTGCCAATCCGCGGTGGGCACGCGTGGTGATTAAGCCCATACTCTCTCCCTGAGAGAAGGCCTGTGCCCTACAATGTGACGTATATGGGCTGCTTATGTATATTTTATTCTTCATGTGGTGCGAAGAGCAAGGGGTCCTGTCGGAGATCAGCTGTAATTGTGGCTACTGTGACCCGTGATATTTCATATAATAGTACATTATGATAGAAGTGTGCTAAGTTGGTCATTACACACGAGACATTATTGTAAGCGCGAGCCGTTGGCGAGCACGGAAAGGGAGCTGAGTGTGAAATGATCAATGCACACCAGTTGCATACGACGTTTTTTACTACAGTTGCGAAGAAAAAGCAAAATATTTGGTAAAGTTGCTGCTGTTTGATAGTAATTAATCAAACAGCAGCAACTTTACCAAATATTTACGGAAAATGGCGCGTGGTGAGTAAGTTTTTTTTTTCACGCGCCGCACTTTTGTAGCGCGCGCAGGTTCAATAAAGGCACAGGAGAAACCAACCGGCTGGTCAGTCGGAGCAGCAGCAATATAAAAATAAAATAAACTATAAATTAATGTTTCTAAATACGATATTTTTATACAAAAAAAACCGAAAAGCAACTTTTGTCTGGCAGCCAATTTTCAAATCAATCATCTCTCTCAAAGGAAAGCCAACATCAAAGAAAATCTTAGTTAAATAAAATTAAAACATTTTTAGACGATAAAATCACTCTCCGTCGCTTCTCGACCCATCCTACAAACTCGGCGTCAAAAGGCTCATAATAGTATACTCCAGCATTATTACGATCTTATTACGTGCTTCCACTTATCACGTGACAACACCCTTACGTACCACTGCTTTGTTATATAATAGATCTTATGTGAAACGCCGTAAGGTACCAATTACAACCACACGTACCATAAAGGTTTTGTACATGACGCAACGCCGCACAGAACGTTATTGTTCTAACCTACTTCCGCGACAGGTAGTTAGAAAGAACAGCTATAAAGCGTTTCCTTTATCAAAAATAAAAATGTTTTTTATTCAAAATAGGCCAGAACGCTGATTGCTGAAAGATGTTGGGCAGATTACTCGCAGTTGCTGGATGATGATGGCCGAGCACAGAAGAATGTGACGTGCGTTGGGGGAAGCCTATGTCCAGCAGTGGACGAGTATAGGCCGATTGATTGATGGAGGATGGAACAACTCATCGAACGTTATTTTAGGCGTAGATTACTAAGGAGTAAAATTAGTAATTCCTGAATAACCCTAATTTGGGCTGGTGTTTTGACAACTTTTGTTTCATTATTTTTTTTTCGGAGCTATACGTATATTTTTCCAAATAATAGGGTATACATAATTTAAATTTTGTAAAATAGATCAATGATATTGTTGAATTCGTGCTCTATGTATGAATGTCTATTCGCGCTTTATGTATTCAGCGCTGACGAATCACTCTCTCAGCACAACGCTGCCTTTTGTGGCAACTTAGACACACCACAGGCTATATATTATATAGTCTTGTTTTATTTATTTGTTTTGTCTTTTGTGTAAGTTTTGTTTCTGTCGTTGTGCATATTATCTGTTTAGTTTGTTTCTGTGATGTGTCTTGTTGGTATAATATATGTCTTTCTTTCTTTTATTTTCTTTCTTTCTATTTTAAAAAGTATGTGGTTTTTAATATTTTCTTCCTAACATCACCACTAAAATGTGTAAAACCATATAAAAAATATTGAAAATGTGTACTCCAATGTGCAACCGTCTATTTTTTAGTGCTTTGTACAATGACAAATTGCCGGTCGTGTCATGTGACATGATTTTTCGTTCCATTAATGCCTGGAGGGTTTGATAAATGTGCGCGCGTAGACTTGAAGCGGTTTTGAAATGAAATCGACGCGTTCATGCAATTCGGGATGAAAAATTTTATTTTTAGGGATATTGACGACCTCGGGTCAGTACAAGCTGTGCTGTGGATATTTAAGTTATTATTAATATTAATACTTTTTTGCACATAGGTGAACAAAATACAATAGTAATGTGGCGGACTCTACCATTCAACCAGAGATGATGGTATGTCTACCAGTTTAACCTAGATTTTAAGTGGCTTTAAAAGAGAAGGTTCTCAATTTGACGTTCAAAACTTCCGCAAATCCTAACTGATTCAGACGGTGTATTTTTGTGTAAAAGGGTATATGTAAGGTCTGATTAATATCTGAAGAAGAGATCTCTTCAATGGACAGCAGTAAATCGAGCCTAATTGAAGCAATACTATATTAAATTATGTTTTATTTGACGTCATTAAGATGGGTCCAGGCTGATTTGATGAAGACCTTCCAAAATGGAAAAGCATTAAAAATTAAGTTAAACAATTAGTACCGTGTAGCAACACGGTTTTCTTTATGATTACGAATTTTCTGCGGGAAAGTTTATTTTTAATGATTAGCATATGGATAGCTGTGTTTGTGCTATTAAGTGCTACATCTCAGCAGCCCCTTATTGCAAAGAATACCCGAGAGCTACTTGAACTTAAGTTCTTTTTTTGAGGAAGAGTACATGCTCTACAAAACGCCTTATGTCACCGAGCAGGAGACATTTTGGCATCCATTTGCTCCAATTCCCAGAAAACGCCCGAGCGCTGACAGCACCAGCGTTTCTCGGCGGAAATTTTCTTGTAGGGGTCTACTTGAAACAGTTCCATCGTCCATTTCTATCTTATTTGGCTTGTTGTCTAGCAATAAATTGGGTAGTGGATTCGATAGTCTCTGGAAGCCGTACTTGGGTTTTTATAAGTGAACTCAGGCGCTATGTCTTGTTTGTGATAATAGGGGTTAAAGTATGAAATTGCCGTTTTATTGCAATAGGTTCTTTGAATTGACATAGAATCTTCATAGTTTGAGGTTTTCGAATGAAACTTTTTTCAAATGGTTTCT
This sequence comes from Yponomeuta malinellus, assembly GCA_947308005.1. Lineage (NCBI taxonomy): Eukaryota > Metazoa > Arthropoda > Insecta > Lepidoptera > Yponomeutidae > Yponomeuta > Yponomeuta malinellus. The sequence goes on from OX371013.1 coordinate 5,312,909, forward strand.
ATGATGTTCTTTTTTTAAAAAATGTGAAATGCGATTTTGATTTAAACGCTTTCGTGATGGAAATTTCGACTTAAAGAACGAGCCACGAGGAAGACCGCCCACACAGGTGAATAACGATGAATTAAGAGAGATAGTGGAAGCCGACCCTAGTCAAACTACCCAGGAATTAGCGGCATGGTTTAACGTTACCTTACCCACAATATTGACACTTACTTGCGTCAAATCAATAAAATAAAAAATACGAAAAATGGGTGCCTCATAATCACTCGAATTTTCACAGTATCCATCTTTCTTGTCTAAATTGAATAACAAAAACAATTGAAAGTCGATATTCAAATGTTTCACATTTTTAAAAAAAAAAACATCATAGAAACCATTTGAAAAAAATTTCATTCGAAAACCTCAAACCATGAAGATTCTATGTCAATTCAAAGAACCTATTGCAATAAAACGGCAATTTCATACTTTAACCCCTAATACAATAATAATAAATCTTTATTCTTGAAAAAGGTTTACACGTAAGCAGGCCTCAACTAGCTTGTATTTTTTTGTACGTGTTAACAATTTTATTAGTGAGAGACTGCTGCTGAACTAGACGAATATTCTGTGCTACAGCATTCAGTTTCCCATTCATCGTATCTAAAAATCGTGTAGAATTTACGTACATAATAAGTTTTTTATTGCAATAATAGTAAGCCTTTTTTAATTAGGAAATAAACATAAAGGGCATGCATTTTTATGATTAAAAATGATATCCTTGTCTGGTTACCATAGCTCAACGTATCAGGGACCAAGGACAAGTTAACAATTTTTGTGTTAACGAGTTGTCCTACTGCGTTGGGCAAGGCTCATTCCACTCCAGCTCTGGGCTACCACAGACCACTCTAGCAGAAGCTGATCGATATTTAAGATAATAATATTCTTTACTGTACACCAGAAAAAATACAAACATAAAATAATCTGTAATTAATCTAATCCCTTCATTTGGTTTGTAGGTAACAAAGCTTGTTTTAATTTGTTAATTTTCGTAGCGAAATAAAGGAAAACAGAGGGCCATAAATCTTCAAAGAGATATCAGAAGTTAAAGCTCTTTATGTTTATTTTGGATTATTATATTAGCCAGTACAATAATACTGATGAGTACCTATTAAATGAATTATTGTGTTTGGTGTTCAACACAAAAGTAATATGTATTGAAGATCAAATACGATCTAAACAAGATTCTTCTTCAAGATAATTAAGTGTTTACTGTATGTATCTTTTTATACCAGGGTCCTGGTGATCAATAAAAAATATTTTATCTATTTAGTTCATAAACACGGACATTTTGTGGTTCATGGCTAAACTTCGAATTTAAGGTATAACTCTTAGTAGCAAGGAAGTAGAAGTCTAAACCCCCAAATCGATTGACGTGTCAGTCAAATCAGTGTTCGGTGCAACACCTAAGGTTCGAAGACCCGTCGAGAGTATCTTTCTTTCCTTTTATAGTTTCAAAGCGACGCGGTGGTGGTTCAGTCGGGAAAACGCTTTGCTTAGATTCAAGAATGTATCAATGACTTTGTTTTCTAAGTTACGTACATTTGTGCATTGGTAGTAGTACGATCACTCTCTAACTGCAAAGGAAAACAGGTTGAGGAAATTTGAGAGTCCAAAGTTTTCACATAACTCAGCGCTTAAAATTGAATTGATATCTTTGGTGGGACGAGTGGTGATCAAGCCCAAACTCTTTCTCTATCTCTCTCTATAGGCCGCTATCTGTACTCTTAGGCTAAGACATAAATTGTTCTCGATCTATTTATCCATCTATATATACACATTGAAATCTAGGTAGTTTGAAAGCTGCGGTTATGTAGACATGGTGACTTTGAATTCTTTCACCGTATTTTGAGATAATTTTCTTTTCCTTGTGAAAAACAGCATTATTAATGATTTATTAGTAATGGTACAACATATTTGCTGCCTCGTTGGTCTAGCCGTTAAGGTGCCGCACATTTGTACAAATTGCCTGAGTCTGGGTGTATTTTCATGTTTGTAACGTCTTTGCCTAGTTACTATCGCACATGGTATCCTAGTTTGGGACCAGGTCGAGTGATTGTATTGTGTGGAAGTTATTAATATTTGTAAATATTAGTGATTTCTGAGCTTTGTCTTCAAACTGTGAATCCAAATTCGAAGTGGTAGGGAGTAACGTGAAGTTAAAAATGTTTTCTAATAGGTTAAATGCTTAAGAGTCCGACGTCCGATATGCGTAAACAATTAAAAAAACAATTAAGTAGGCCGGCGTCGACCAAAAGACGCTCCAAACATATTTTTTTGGAATTTTATTACTTTTCGTCCTGATATTGTTTTAAGTGAAGTAATTTTAGGTAAAAATATTTTTTTTAGGCTTTTTTTCATAACTTGTACCATGTTTCTAAATTATGGTTAGAATATCCCCTTAAAATACGGTGAACGAATTCAAAGTGACCCTGTAGACAGCGTTAACGCCGTTTTTGGCATAACTGCTGTCCCAGGTTCGTGATCCTAGGTTCTTTGTCGTGGGTCCTAAAAATCACTATTAAAACGCTTGAGAGATTGTACAGACACTTTTTGCAAATACGATCTGTAAAGGAAGATATGATTTTGTTTTTGTTGGTGGCGCTAGTTAGCCCACTGGATCGCTTTAGAGTAGTTCTTCAAAAAGTATTCTCCACGTAACTTTCGTGGCGAAATTTCTTTTTAGAGTTATCTTTAAATAAATGGACACACGTTTAAGGCGTTGAAAAAATAATGAGTAGAATTTTTATTATTTGTAAATCGGTACAAAGATATATTATTTTGAAATTTTGTTGCCCATGAAAGTTACGAAAGTCGCCACGAAAGTTACAGACGTATTTTTTACAAGCAAATATGGTTTCAAATCTTTATTATTTTTCCAATTCTTTTGTGGATTGAAGTTTATAAAATAATAGACTTATTATCTATGAATCATCTTGTATTTGAGATCAACAATTATAATTCTTTTGAGATTATTATTATTACTTATTAGTAATTTAGGTTGCAATAGCGTTGATCCCAGTAATTTAACTGTGTAATTTATGACATAAACATAATTATTACTTCCTAATATTGTAGCAGCTGGCAGAAAATGTGTGCTTTTGAATATTGAATTGAAATATTCAGAATCATAAAACACAGTTGCTATAATAGTAGTTTACATATTATTATTATCTGTTTTCAGGCTCGTATCATTTAGAGTTTATCAAAAGATATTTTCATGGCTATCCCTTATCAGTGAATTACCACTAAACTTAAGCAATAATTGTTAACATTTTTTTGCATCTATTTTTCAGTCTTTCTTCTTTGGAGTTCTTTTAAGTCTATAATCACAAAATCTTAGTCTTAAATAAAAAATCACAAAAGCTATGCACTTCGCATCATAATTCAAAATATTAAGTTTAACTTAAAATTTATAAAAAAAAAGTATTTACTTCGTAACACTGTATAAAAGTATCTAAAATATTCTATAGTCATCATCACTATCATAAAAATCTATTTTCTTGTTACCATCCTCGGCATCCATCAGATTTCTACAAAAGTTTTATTAAGACATTTAGAATCGAGCGATGGCACATCTTCCCAAAAACTGCCAGTGCTCGGCAAATTCAGGTCACTGCCATTTGTATTTTCTACCTTATTTCCACATTGTCAAGTACTGTCAACCTTCCCGTCTGCCTTTCTTCTGTAGTATCTTTCCCTTGCCTTCATTTTCACTGCATTGTGTAACTCTGTGTAATTTTTTATTCTTGCTCTTCTTTTTATCTCTGCAAGATGCTTTTTCTCCCGTCGCTCCTTTGAACTTTGCGGTGGCATAGATTCGGTTTGTATGTAATCTAAAAATAATTTCAACCAAAAGAAATTAACCTGACTGATGTGAGTAATTGAAATAGGTAACATACAAGACGATCAGAAAGAATGACGATGAAGTTGGGATGTTTTAAGCAAAGATTGTTTAAACAATGGGCAATACAGCCCAGTTTGGGGTGGATAAAATGTTAAATTGTTAATGTTACAAGATATTTTTTTAAACACATATTTTGAGATTTACGCTTTACGTAAATGCATCTGCGGCGTTATAAAAATCTAAAATTAATATTTAATGGAGATATGTAACTTTCGTTGTGCGCTAGCTAACTTTCGTGGACAAATGGCCACGAAAGTTGTGCCACGAAAATTACGAAATTTTCACATTTTTGAGAATTACGTTTAGAGTTATAGGTAAAATAACGAACAAAATACTTGGAAATAATCTCGAAGATCTATCTTATTCCCTAATTCAAAATGAGTTGGAAAATTATAAATAATATCCTTCAAAATATGCGCATGAAAGTTTCTTGACTAAGGCTACTTGAAAATATTCAAAGCATAACTTACCTAGTATTTTTTTATTTGAAGTGATGGACGTACGGGTTTCCCCCACTGATGCCGGGACATTACTGAGCGTCTGCGCAGCTAAGACTTGTAGCGACAAGTTGCCGCTCTTGGAAGATAGGTGCCGTTTTGTTGCGCGCTCGCGAAACTAACAGAATCGTGTGACAGAGACATAATGCCTATTAACTTTTGTAACTTAAGAGATAAAATAAATGTTCTTTGGTCATTATGATGCATAGTTAAACACAATTTATTTAATGTATTACATTATACGCTTATGAATCGAATACAAAAGTAATCAAAGTTTTCCGTGAGCGCGAACAGAGTGTGACGCGCGAAGAACACAGATTTTGCTCCCGTTTTCGACAGTAGATGTATATTTTTTAAAACATCATTAATAATTTTAGATTTTTTATGTTGAAATTATACACATATATAAATAAAGAGTAATCTGTTTTTGGTCCTAAGACTGAATGTTTAATAAGTTAGGAATTAAGACCGTGTGACCGCGTTTTCAGAGTCCTTAAAGAATCACTCTTTAACAACTGTAAGTGCATACAATCAAAACAACACAAAGCTAAATCACACAGTTAACAGGGAACAGATTAGTACATTCATACATAAACTCACGCCTGTGTCCCACAAGGGTAGGCAGAGACCAGGGACTGCCACTTGCTATGATCCCGTCAGATAACTTTTACTTTCTCAACATTCATTAGTCGTTGCATGTACGCACGCCGATTTCGGGCACATTTTATCTTGCCCTTTGCTAATACATCCAACAGATTAGTAGTGTACAAAAAACCGGGGCTAGTGTTACAAAAGCAACCAAAATTTTGCCTAGAATAGAATTTGCGTCACGATGTATTTTATGAAAGGGCTATTGTGGCATGTGCCGGAGTTATCAGCTATACAAACAACTGTACATTTTAAAATAGAGTACACTTTCCTAAAAAAAACAAGTCTGGCTTAGCTATCACTATAAACACCATAAATTGACCCTCAAACAATTATAAATCAGGACCGCTGTAACGGACGAAAATTGCTAAAACACATACATAAAATATACATCAATCTATGGCACTGAAGCATCTCTAGCATGAAAATAAATATACATGCCAATCGGTCTCACGCTAGTGACCTTAGAGAGTGTAAGAAAATCTCCATTTTTATCTAAAAAGGAAGGTTCTGCAAGTCTATACGGACAACTTTAGCATACATACATAAACTCACGCCTATATCCCAAAGGGGTAGGCAGATACCAGGTTCGATTCCCAGTGCGGGCATGTACCTATGACTTTGTTTTCCACGTTATGTACATTTGTGAAGTTATAGTAGCAATACCACTAGCTAACTGTGAAGGAAAACATCGTGAGGAAACCTGAGTGTCTAAGCTATTCATATAGCACAGCGCTTGGAATCGCCAATCCGCGGTGGGCACGCGTGGTGATTAAGCCCATACTGTCTCCCTGAGAGAAGGCCTGTGCCTTACAGTGGGACGTTTAAAGGCCGTTATGTTATGCTTAAGCGGGTCGATGGAGCGCCGCGGCATCTACCTATCCAACGTGTCGATACACATATTTTTGAATTCTTTTAAATTTCGAATATCATCACCATCATCATCATTTAGCCACAAGAAGTCCACTGCTGAACAAAGGCCTCCTTCATGGATTTCCAAAAAGACCGGTTGGAAGCGGCTTGCATCCAGCGTCTTCCTGCCACTTGGATGAGGTCATCTGTCCATCTTGTGGCTGGTCGTCCTACGCTGCGCTTGCTGATATGTGGTCTACATTCGAATTTCGAATATAACTCACCCATTTACAAGTTTACAGTCCACTTGCTTTCTGCATATCCCCGTGCCCTATTTTCTAACTTACGTGAACTGCATGTTAAATAAAATCATATTAGTAGATCTTAGTCGATTTAATGCATTTATGTTACGAAAAGTTTACTAATGATTTGTTGCCAAATGATATTATAAGAAAAAATTACTTCATGAGGTGCAGGGTTTGTGAAGTATTCTTATGCGGAATGTCGAGAATTATACTTTGGCATTACATTGCTTAATTATTAATAATACTGTTTTTTACTATGAATAGTACATTCCCTCAAAATATTGGCATCGATTTCGAAATCACGCTGTATATATCCAGCCTATAAATAAAGCCATTGCTGGGCATTGCCTGGTTCTGCACGCTAGCCCCCTAAGTGCCCTGCCAATCGTATCGCATCCATGGCCTTCCAGTGACTTGAGCAATGTCATCGAGACACCTAATGTACATATTGTGCATCTAATGTGATGCTTCTTTCAAAGATCGAATTCCACGAGTGAACTTAGCTTGATACAGCGATGTGAAAAAGAATACATTAAAAGCCTTACATATCTAAGTTTTGCCGTACATAATCGGCGGTGTTATCGCTAAAAGAGATCTCTCCATAGAAGTAGATTGCGCTATATATTTACAGGGACGCTAGATTGCTCTACTCTTATCGGTGTATCGATCGAGCTCTCTGAAAGGAGTTCGTTAATTTCAAAGTTTCCCCAACCAAGTGACTAAGTATAATGCCAGGCAAATAACTTGACCAAATGATTTGACTGCGCACGGACGAAATGCCACCCGCATTCATTGGCGGGGGACTCTATTTTAGGTAAATTAATAAACGCTCGCCCCGGGCGCGCGCGGGCGGACGGACGGACGGACGGATGGACGGACGGACGGATGGACGGACGGACCGACGAACGGATAGACAGACAGACAGAAAGACAGACAATGGGCCAAATATAGACTAATCTTAAAAACTAACAATAAAAACAAAGAAAAACAAATTTTGTACCGCGCTGGATGAGAAATAATAAATTTTCTCATCCAGTGCTGCAGAATTAGGCTATCAAAATTTTCAGATAGGGTTCTCAGGATGATGTTGTAGCTAGACCTGCTTTTGCGCATGAGCGAGGCGGTACGCTTACGGATGATTGCATAAAAATCAATCAATTGTTGATGCACTACACCAGCGAGGAAACCCCAACAGCATCCTGAGGGCGTTATTATATTGCACGCGCCGGGCAATGCAGGCCCTCTGCGTGTAGTTCACCCACAGGCCACAGGTGTTAAATATCTGGCAGAACGCTCTAAATAGGGTCAACCTTACTTCTTTTGAACACCTAGCGTACCTGCGGGCGACCATACATCGGACCGACATACAGCGCCCTGCGCTCACGCTCAATATCGAGGTCATTGCTCGGGGTATGTGTCACTAATGTGCCCGAGATTATACTTAAGTAGTGTTTGAGGTTTGGTTTAATCCCACATGGATATTAAGAAGGAAGGAATATACTTGAAAGTTCTCTGGGTTGTTCGGATAAATTAGATTATATTAGATTACAACTCATTATTGTACACATCAGAGAAAAAAATGCTTTAAAAACCTTACATTATATCTTAGTGAAATTACGCCGCAGTTAACATGTTTATTACATCCCAAACCATTCTGAAGCCAAAGAATACTGTGGTCACGGCGAATGTTGTGAATACTACACTGAAACAATAAAAAAAAATTAAGCTAGGGATATCAAGGGGAATTAACTGCGGTTCCAACTGCACCTAATTCCCATGAATTAACTGCTGTTATTTAAGTTATTTTGTGGTGTCAGGTAAACAATTTTTTTTGTGTCTTTCATTGTAATTTTCGCATGCTTTGGACACCTATAAACAAGGTAGCATTTAGTTTTACGCAATGATGTGTTAATGTACATTGGTACACCTCGTTGGTGACCACAAAATAAATAAATAAATAATCGAGAGCACATCAACCTTTCCACGCATGCAATCTACTCTGTCACATTACGGGCGACTTTGCAAAACAATGTAAATGTAAGATTGATATGCTGAACTTGACCGAATGACTTTAACTTCACATTGACGTAGTTCGCGCGAATTTTTTGTCCAAACTATCTGCTGGGCATTGTAGCTTTTAAGGAAGCAATTTAAAGGTAATTTACAATTCAAATTGTTCTTATTCTTTAACAAGGTAGGTGTTTGTCTAGGTAATATTGAAACTAAAAAAGTGTAAGGGTGACAAAGAAAAAGTATTGAGAGCAAAAATCTAAACAAGAGAATCAACCGATTATGAGACCCCTATTACCAATAATCTGAATTAAATAAAATACTGATTGAATTGACGACCTCCCTTTTTTGTTTAGCCAACCAATCACGATTCCACGATTCTTAACTTTTCTTTAGGATTTTTAATTTTATTGTCTATGAGTGGGTTTAGCCGTTGTTACTGAATCGTTCGAGCAAATTGACTCTTATTTGTAGATACTTAAGTCCATAATTACTGTGCTAATAATTAGTAATTAGACTAGTACTAGTCGACTTGGTATAATCGAAAATGTCTTGAATGTTTTGCTGGAAAACGAGTCAATGTTGGATTCGACTGAGAATAGAAATGACTGTGATCATTTCGATTTATTAGAACATTACGGACTCGCATATCAATATGCGTCCCACTGTAGGGCACAAGCCTTCTCTCAGGTACAGACACTCAGGTTTCCTCAAGTTGTTTTCTTTCACCGTTAGCGAGTGGTATTGCCAGTACAACTTCACAAATGTACATAACTTAGAACACAAAGTTATAGGTACATGCCCGCACTAGAATCGAACCTGGGTCTCTCGCTTCCGAGTCCAATTCTTTACTCACTAGGCTGCCACCGCTTATATAACTCATATCGCATACTCGCATGTCGCTTACATTAAATAATATAAGTACTCACTAATTTGTCCATTCCATTCCTTTGGAATATTAAGATTTTCCAATGTTTAGTGCCTAAAAAGCAGTCAAAATGACGGCCTTTGAACCTTAGTTTTAAGAATGTAGAGTTACAATCAAATCTAGCTCCAGACGTGTCAAGATCCAATCGCAAAATGAGTATCACTTGCACATTGTAAACATTTTATAGACGTCAAATGGCCACAAATAGGTTGAAAATGTGAGTGATCTGTTACTGTGCAATTGTGCTACTGAGAACAAAAGAATAGTTTCTAAACTACAATCAAACACAAATAATAAATTCTTAGCCGGCTATGAAAGCTAAGAAGAGTTATTGTTTTTGTGCGTATCTATCTCAGAACACAAAATTATGTTCTGAGGTATCTATCTATGTACTGTATGTATTTTTGTTTACATGGAAATTACAAAAATATAATCCAGATTTAATTTAATACTATGTATATATAATGTTTCTTCATGACCACTCAGAGGCCTAACGGCTGGACTGATTTTACAGATGAGGCGCCCAGTGAAAGGTATTTTCAACACTTGTGTGTTACTGGCTATATGACGACACGAGAAAACAGAAATTTGAGTCGTCAGCTGTCGTTTTATTATTAAAAGCCACAAAATAAAACTTCTTATAAAACAAAACCCGATTGCTTAAATTGCTTTTTCAGAGTATTTTATCTACTTGCCTTTTCTTGGCGTGGATTCCACGCCTAGAATGGTGGAATAAAGTGCCGAGTGAAATATGAGCGTTAAAACAAACAGATTGATATCGACCTTAATGGGAGATAGGTCAGGGCCTCCAACGGCTTTTATCTTTTATAAAATAGGAGTCATTAGCCGATTGGCTGAGTGCACACCGTGGCGCTTAGCAGCGCGTTTTTGAGGTAAAATCTTAATTGGAACAAGGTAAATACCACTTCTGTTAATTACCAAGACAAGATCAGAGGGGGTCGTGAATTCTATTAATAATAATAATAATAACTTCCACACAACACAATCACTTGAGCTTGACTTGGTCCCAAACTAGGATACCCTGTGCTATGGTAACTAGGCAAGGACTTCACAAACATGAACATTACCGCGCTTTGTTTTTTTTTAGTTTTTACGTGTATGTAGGTAACCTAGGGACGGAGTAGTGACTCTGTTCTGTTATGATTTTATACATAATGAGGGAAATGGACATGATCCATAGGAGTACCTAAATGAACGTGTAAAATTTAGCAATATTGGTCGAAATTATGAAGATTGAATTAAGAGTACTTAGGCCGTCTTGTGGCGCCGGATTAAGAATAGCGTCACTCCATTTCCTTCCGTGGATGTCGTAGAAGGCGACTAAGGAACTACATTACCAGGAGACGGGCAGCAGCGTCTTCCCGAGATTCTAACCGTATACTGCGATCGCCAACCCGCCTGCCAAGCGTGGCGATTATGGCAAAACCCCTCATGGTTATGAAAACCACGAAGGAGGCCTGTGTCCTGCAGTGGGCGTCGAGTGGCTGATGATGATGAGGCCGTCTTGCACCACTTCTTAAATATCACTTAAGTCGCCCTTTAAATCGACTTTTGCATGAAGAATTTTAGTTTAATGCTGTTTATGCCACATTGAAGAAAGTGCTCGGCGAGTCGGCCTTAATTTAGTAGAGTTGGTGAAACATGCCAAAAAAAAGATTATATGACATAAATTGGCACATAAAAGGTACTGTTATTTATTAAAATTTCACACAAATTCGATGAAAAATAAGCCAACGTCTCACTTATCGTCTTTGATATCGGGTTATATCCGCAATATGTGCTATACTATACTACTATATGCTAACAAATATATCGAGGTATGTATGGACGGGCCGGTAAAGGACGACCCAGGCGGACATTGACGAAAAAGGGGATGTATTAGCAAAGGGCAATATAAAAAGTACCCGAAACCAGCGTGCGTGCATGCAACGACTAATGAATGTTGAGGAAGTTAAAGTGATCTGTCAGGATCGTGGCAAGTGGCAGTCCCTGGTCTCTGCCTACCCCTCTGGGATACAGGCGTGAGTTTATGTATTTATTGTATGCTAATATTTCTTATTCAATCGCAATGCTGTATTTGTAGGAAGTTTTAATTCAATCTTACCATGATTCTGAAAAGCTAGTGCTCACTAACAATATTTTTATTTTAACGTGGGCTGTAATTACGAAATTACAAAATTTTCGTGCGCAAGCGTTTGATAATTAATATTCGGATTAAACCTCAATGCAGACGAACATTTTGAAACTTTCATGTGCGAACTTTACGATAAAGTTTTTGGTAATGTAGTTAAATCGGATTGGAACGAGCTCGCAGCATAAATTTGCTGGCCGATAACGAAATGCACTAACCCTGCTAAAGCTCCGCTGAAAGCAATCATTCGCTATTCAGTTCACGGCTTTTGTTCATTAGGGAACTTACAAATAGCTTCAGTGTTGACACTTTTGTGGAGGTAAATAAATTATGTTCCGGGTTCCGTTTGTTTACTTGGGCTCTCTTATAAAATAATGGTGAATACGCAACAAACTTAGATTGGAGCAATAATTTTCGAAGTAAAACTTCCGTAAGCAATACACATAAAAAAAACAAGTGAATCCAGAATTAAGCTTATAATGTGGAGTGATCATGTTTTTATACCATAGACAAGAATATTTTTTTACGTGTAAACAAAAATGTAAAAAATTAAGTTGCTCTAATAATAATAGTACATTATGTTATAAGGGTGTAATGAATGTTGAGGAAGCGAAAGTGATCTGTCAGGATCGTAGCAAGTGGCAGTCCCTAGTCTCTGCCTACCCCTCTGGGATACAGGCGTGAGTTTATGTATGTATGTGTAATGTTAACTATAATTTCAGCAGTGAAAACGAGTTGTGAAAGTTTTTCGCAATGGCGGGAAAAATTAATCAGTTTTCCTATGCGCGCGCATCTAACAATGGCGATCGGCCATAGACTAAAGGAATGAGGTTTATTTTTTTTGGCTTTTCGTGGATAGCGTTGTAGCCACGTATAAAATGGGGAATTAAAAGTTTTCTTTATTACAGAGAAAACAAAAATTATATTTGAGTGAAAGTTTTATTGATTAAAAACGTACAAGTTTAATTTATCTATTTAAATACGAAGGTGCATGAAATGAGCAAGCGATAGGTAAAATAATTTATTTGTACTATTGAATACGAAATTTTATGTATCGAAACTTTTTTAAGAACAAAGCAACTCAAACAATAAAATAAAAGAAACCCTATAACTCACTTGTGAATAATGGCAATGAAAAAGTCACAGTTTCATTACACGTGTCATTATGTGCCTAATTGCGGCGAAATTAGAGCCATTTTATCAGCAAGTGTGTTGAAACAATAATAATTGTAGTCTCTCTATATGGAGTATAAGCCTGTACCTAACCTAGACTCCAAGTAAACGGTTAGGAGCGTCCAAAATGTGGGTATATAGGAGAATGCTGAAAATTTCATGGACAGATAGAGTAACTAACGACACGGTTTTGCAAAGAACAAACAAAAAACTAGAGCTCTTAAAGACCATAAAACGGAGAAAACTACAATACTTTGGTCAAATCATGCGCAGTCACAAGGTACAATCTGCTACAACTCATACTACAAGGCAAAATCCAGGGACGAAGGAGACCTGGCCGCAGAAAAACATCGTGGCTTCAAAATCTTGCAGAGTGGTTTAACACGACAAATATAGAAATCTTCCAAGCCGCGACATTACGGGACAAAGTAGCGACAATGATAGCCGACCTCCGATAGGAGATGGCACCAAAAGAAGAATAATAATAACAAAAAAAAAACCTTATTACATTTTGCTACAATCTAAATCTTAGGTGTAAAACACGTATGGAATAAGAATATTATTATAGGAGATAACCCAAATATTGATAAACGCTTCATACATTATTTACGAGCACGGTGAGGCGCCATAGTGTGAGCCTGATTCCCGTTGCCAAAAAAATTGCTTCTTTAAAAAAAAAATCCCTTAGCAACTAGAAGTACCTTTTTATTTCGCCTAAAATACGCTCCACTGCAGGGCTTTCTCTCAGAGAGAGAGAGAGAGAGAGACTATGGGCTCAATTACTACGCATGCCCACCGCGGATTGGTGATTTCAAGCGCTGAGATATTATTTGAACACCTTAGATACTTAGGTTGCCTAACGATGTTTCGCGTTACTTCACAAATGTTACGTACATTTGTGAAGTAACTTAGAAAACAAAGTTATTGGTACATGCCGGGACTCGAACCAATGACCTCTCGAAAGTGAGACTGGCGTGGCGTTATCCGAGCCATTTGTGGGCCTCCCCGGGGCGTTGGTCCGAATTACCGCTCGGCCTCCATCTAGGCCACACGTCAGTTTGATTGAATTATAACTATTTTGCGGGGAATTAGGCCTTCAAGCTGTATATATGTATAGGGTCATTAACAGCGGTAGGAAAGGGCTTAGTCTCAGCCAAAGAGTTCTGTTTTGAAGCCTCAATGAAAATCAAACTTTTACTTTACTTTACTTTTTTTTACTTTATCCTGCGCGTTCCGGAGATTTCATTATTACGAGTGTGTAAGAGTCACTGGCTCTCTTCGACATTTTTATTTGAAACATTTATATAGTAGACTGTGCCTTCTCTCGTTTCACCTCTTCTGATCTCCTACAAAGCATTAAAGTTCACTTCTCTATACACGATCTATACCTAAACCCTACACACCATGTGATTGATCAATTTGATTATATTACTGCTATATTACTCCCTATTTACTTCTAACTCATTCGTCTTAAGCCGCTTGCTTTTAATGAAGATTTTCATTTGTTTTACGTTTCCCTTTTATCTAGCTTGCTTATTGTATTTTTTCACTGTTCAATATGTTTTAATTCAATTTTTAATCAGTTGGAAATGGCACACCAACGGCCACCACCAGTGGATAGTCACCACTAATAAGCATGCATGTTTTATAATCTATGGAAGGGTTTGATTAGATATTAGGATGGTCAAGGGACCGTGAACAAAATATAGTGCGAATTGCCTAATTTTGTCGCACCCCGCAAAAGTGCATGCAACGTCTTAATGAGGAGATTTGTCACGTTCGTAGCAAGTTGTAAACCTTGTTTTCTACCTACCTCTATTGCATAAAGGTGTGAGCCACCTAAATTTGTTTTTGTAAGTGAATTAAGGAAATTTGGCTACTTCTTTGATAAAAGGATGTGAAAGTGATGCTTCGCAGGACTGTTTACTGCACGAGTAAAAAGCTAATTTCTGTTCAAAGAACTTTCGCCAGTGTCAGCGCCCGGCATTAATGGAAATTCAGATCGTAGCTTATTCGAGCTTCAGTTACGGAAAAGATTTAAATATTTATTTATTTAAAGGTAAAATTACAACCAGGCATTTAAAAAATACAATCAGTCTTGAACTAGGTCGCAACCCAAAAGCAGTTTACATAGCATGATCATTAAAATTATAGATAAAGTGTCAGGATTTCATATTTTACATTAAAAGTATTAACTAGTTTTTTGGCAAACCTACTGATATCGCTGTACCTACGTGATTATATTCTTTTTATCATTCCAATGTTAAAACCTAACTGCAAAATGGGTTACTCGGGGCTGCAAGTGATGTAAATTGCTTCGGTCAGATGTCACTGCCTGTACGTAATACAGAGAAGTTTGTAAAGAGGCTCGAAATTTCGCCGATGCTTGCACTTGTCCATTAGCTCAGTTGGGAGAGCGCTGGCTCGGTCATCCAAAGGTCGCGGGTTCAAGTCCCGGCATGGGTGGAATTTTTAGCCTCTAAATAGGTTTTTAAAATTATCCTCAGCACGGGTTAGTGCAACAAAAAGAATATAATTATTAAAGGTTTTATTTAAATTTCGAACTGACATGCAAATAGAAAGCTGTTTATTGAAAAAAAACAAATAAACTCTTTAACGCGGGAATAGTTATTTGTTATAAAAGACTGCAAAGTTGCTTTTAAACCGCGTGCTCCCCGAGCAAGCAAAGGATTCTAAAATTGAATCACGAGCGACGCGAAACAAAACCCCAGGTCTTGGGTGTTTACAAGTTTGTGATGTCGTTGTTTCTGGTTCCCATGACACAGGGTATCCTAGTGTGGGGCCAGAAGCAATGTACCTATGTGCCCGTATGTAAATGTTTATGTAATTCACAAATTTAGAGCACACGATGTTCTAAATTCAATTTACTTTATCCTCTAGCGGATTAAAACGGCCTTTGCACCCAGATATCGAAGAGCAAAATTAATCTTTCCGAGATGGGGGGATGAAATAGTTATTTGTTACTCAAGAGTGCAAAGTTGCTTTTTAACCGCGTGCTCAATTTTGATGACAGAGCAAGCGAAGGAGTCTAAAATTAGAATCCTGAGCGTTAGCGAGGAAATCAAAACAGCACGAGGTGGAAAATCTTTGCACTCGAGTGCAACACGTAACTTTTTATCTCACCTCATATGGCTAAATACAAAAAAACACAAAGGAGGTTCCGAGTCTGAGTTTATAACATATTAAAAAAAGTAGTATAATAAATTCGGCACCATGGAGGTAGAAGTAAATAGGTTTAATGATGTTTTGAATTTACAAACTTAGTGCACTCGATGTCATTGATTTTGAAAAGTAAAAAGTTTTGCCTAGGTACTACTTAGTTTTAATTTCCGCGCATTATTTGAGAAAACTACTATGCGAGCTTTGGCCAGAGCTAGACATCGATGGACTTACCTATGTGTGCCTCGGCTTCGTCTCGGCCCACATTTACACGTTCGTCCATCAATGCCTCTTTTGCTGGGCGCATATCAGTTACAGTTTTGTGTTAGCAAAACAAGCAAGAGTTTTAGCGGGGGTTTATTCTTGGAATTTCAAGTACATTCAAGGGTTCAATTTTAATATCATGGTCATTGGGGAACTTGCCTCAAAATTAGCTTTGAGTGAAATATACTTAAAAAAAAAAGTTTTTTTATGTAGCCTATATACGTCCCACTGCAGGACACAGGCCTTCTCTAAACGAGAGAGAGTATGGGCTTAATTACCACGCGTGCCCACCGCAAACCGTGGTATTGCTACTACAATTTTACAAATGTACGTAACTTACAAAACAAAGTCATTGTTACATGCCGAGATTCGAACCCACGGGCTCCCGAATGAGAAGCCGGCGTTCTACCGCTCCGCTACCACCGCTTTTGTTCTAGCACAACGAGAACAAAAGTTGTTATTACAAACTCTCATTAAAGTATTTCAGGAATTGAACCCTTTAAAAATAACCCTGTATAATTTTAAAATTGTCTCATTATCTCCTCATTTCATTTTAATGAAGTTACCCTTAAAGGGAAATATGGATACCATAAAATGGTATCCATATTTCCTTCGCCTCGTGTACACGAGAATATTTCCTGATATAAATACGTCTCAGTAGATCTTTCTCATTATGCAGTTGGTATAACCTTTAATCGAAGGTCCGCTTTTAGATAGAAGGAAGTCAATTTCAACATTTAAATTAGGGTTCTGCGACGGTCCATTCGACCCCGACGAGAATTTGAAAGAATTTATTAGAGGGCCAAGTGAAAGCCCAGTCTGGGATTTGGTGTTAAATTGCGTTTGGAGGTTCTGAGACGCTTAGTTATGTTACTCGCCGAGCAGCGGACGGAGGATGAGAAATTAAATCAAATTTCGATTAAAATTTTTTTTTATGTTAAATAGCACAGAAACTGCGACTTAATGAACGTTAGAAGTTAAATTTGTTGTTCATTTAAAAATCTAGGTTATTTTGGAAAAAAAATGGATAAAGAAACTGCAAATTTATTTTATAAAAACTTGATTCCTTAAAACACTTCAAAAACGCCAATTAAAATAGTCTGTGGTTACAAGGAAAAGATGTAGCTACAGATTAAATATACAGGGTTTTAGATTGGTTTGAAAGGAATCGTGTTTTTATAAAAAAGGCCGTAAGTCTTTTCAAAGTCCTTAATTAACAGAGTTTACATAATTATTCTAAGACCTACAATTCGTGCATGAAAATGGTCGAAGGTATAATGTCCGTCAGATGACTTGAATAAAAGCGCAGTCGAGATGAGTCTGCGATGGACACAATAAAGCATAAGATAAACTCACGCCTGTATCTCGAAGGAGTAGGCAGAGACCAGGGTGGGTCCCTTGCCATGAACCTGACAGGTCTCAAATAATATCCGTTTGGTGCCCTTCGGGTATGAAACCCTAAAAAGAAACTATAGCCTCACAAGAATTTTTATCATCATCATCATCATCATTCAGCCACAAGAAGTCCACTGCTGGACATAGGCCTCCTCCATGGATTTCCAAAAAGACCGGTTGGAAGCGGCTTGCATCCAGCGTCTTCCTGCCACTTGGATGAGGTCATCTGTCCATCTTGTGGCTGGTCGTCCTACGCTGCGCTTGCCGATATGTGGTCTCCATTCGAGAACTTTTCGGCCCCCATCGGCCATCAGTTCTGCGTGCTTTGTGCCCCGCCTATTGCCACTTCAATTTACTAATCCGCTGGGCTATGTCGACGACTTTCGAAGATTTTCATAGAAACTATTAACAAGGCTATATTTTCTTTTTGATAAGTTTATTTGCAGTTTTAAGGACAATCAAACCTTTGTGTCCTCTAAACGTATTAATAACGTTGCATTGCGATCTGGCATGTGGTTTGTAAATAGAAACCAAACTACGTTTGTATGGGAATTGCTCCTTGAGGGACCGCCTTAAGTATTTGCAGTGTTTCCGCTCCTGCTATCGTGAATCGCGATTTCTCGTGGCTCGATCCCCTCTAGCATCCTCTAGCCACCTTCTAATTATTCGTCCTGTTACTCCAATTTCCTCGGGTAACTTAAATTCCTTTCCGGCGCCTAATCACTAAATTGCTGAGACTCCCACGCCTTTGTTTGGACTTAATTCGGAGGCCGAGGCTTGCGAAAATATTGGACGTATTTCGGAGTCTTCAGAGTTGCTTTCGAATTAATTTCACATTTAAATTCGTCGAAATTGTTTCGGCTGAGGGAAATGTGGCAGTCATTTCACTCCAATCTTACTTGTCATATCTATTTGATTGAGTCACAAACATCCAAATATCCAAACCTCCAAACATCCAAACATCTTCACAAACTTTCACATTTATTAATATTAGTAGGATTAGTAGGATTGCCCCAACTAGAGAAGGGTGGGAAGTTTTTCTTTATACTAAGATCCGTATAATTCACATAGCGTGTGGTTGCGCGAGATAAAGTGCAAGTTCCACTCTCTGAAATATTAGTTTTATTTGCCAACTTCGCCAAGTTAAGGTACCGGAACTGGCTTTTACGAGGATACGGAAAGCATCTCTTAGCGATTTCAACGGAAATGATATAAAAAAAGGAAGATTCAAAGACCACACAAAATGCGGACTGTGACGTCGATCAAATAAACCTCACGACCCGACGCCAAAACAAAAATAAAACCTTCTACGTTGGCACCTCACTTCGCCACTCATATTTGCGCATTTTTCAAATATAAATCCATTGCCGGTTTTTCTGACGAATCTTTAGCGCTGAATTTGTAAAACCTGTAATGTATTAAAAATCTTAATGTTTTATTTATACAGAATAAGGATGGCTTGCACGGCAGCCGTGTATAATTTTGTAAACGTTACCTATCCCATCAGATAGCTCTGTATTGGTTAATTTATTTACGTTTAGGTTTATTTGGTAACAATTTATACTGCTATCTTTCTCAAGTTAAAGCGAGGTTTTATCATCTAGGCTTGCATCGCAAGCTTCGAACAGATCGGGTCAAATGGATTTTAGGATTCTTTGTATAGGAATCCACACAATGTGCGTCTACTGATCCGAATCGTACGAATTGCATGCATCGGGGCCTGCATCAGTGACCTTTTGCATTAGAAGTCAAGATAGAGAACACTTTATTGTCTAATATCACGTCTAAAGTCACTCGTCCGCACTCTATAAAAATCCCAATAATATTGGACGGTTTCATACTGGACGATAGCCGTAACGTAACATTGAGGTATCTCATTTTAAGCGTGATTATGAAATTGTTGGCAATGTTCATTAAGACAAACAGGAATTTAATATTTTATTTTCGTGATATCCGTCGTTTGGTTCTAGACGGTGAATCCAAAAACAAAGTAGCGGAAAGTACCGCAGCATTGACAAATATTTACTATTATGTTAAATCTTTAAAAGTCCTTCGATTTGGGTAAACAAGTGAAAAAACAAACGACACAGTGGTCCTACTGCCAAAACATAAGGCTTTCCAATGTGGATCTGTGGACGCTTATGTTTATTTCGAATGGAACCTGTAACTGCGCAAGTAGGTACTTATGCAACTGTACTGGGCTGGAAATTCCTTAATACGATCCAAGCTACAAATACTATACTGAAGACTTTGATAACATCAGAAACTAAAAGAAAAAGGCAAGCTGTCTTACATTTAAAAGAGATCTCTTTCCTTGGTCTATCCTACTATTAAAGATTTTCTTTAAGTAAATAACAGGACCGTCTTGCTCCAAGAGCGGCTTAAACTAGAAATAACAAGTGAAGATCTGAGGGTACTTTTAAAAACAAGTGCCGTTATGGCGGGTCGGACGTCGGTTGTAAGCGCAAAAGTTCCGGGGACATGTTCCAGTCATAAAATAATATCCGTAAATGTCCCGGGCAATAAAATGGTCAGTTCAGGCCAGCTGCGTCAGGTCCGCGTTACAATGTTGGATTGGGGTTTTCATTGTATTGTGACCTACCTAAGAATGTTATTGCCCTGTAACATTATGATTTCCTTTTGTTTGAGCTGAAAAGTCTTTAAAGACACTTCCCAACCCGAAGGGGTTTTTTGCTTTTGAGGTACGGAACCCTAAAAATATACAAACTAAACTCTTGAGATTAGATAATATAAGAATATTCTTTATTGTACACACCAGAAAACAATTACAGAAACAATAGTAACAAAAGAAGAGGTACAATTGGCGGCCCTATTGCTTATAGCAATTTCTTCCAGGCAACCCTATATTGCCGAAGGAGAAATTGAGACGGGTAATAGATGCTAATCGAATATTAATGTACATACGTATACATAATAATAATAAACATACATATTTCATACATAAATAAATACTATTATTAACATACGTTACGGGGGTAACGTAATGGTCTCCAGATGGTCTGACGACCTGGTTGCGGTAGCGGGGAGTTGCTGGATGCGGGCGGTACGACGTCGGGAAGCTTGGAAAACCATGAGGAAGGCCTATTGTCGTGCAGTGGGCGTCAAGTGGCTGATGATCATGATGATGGTAAACATTAACTTATAAAAACAAGCATGATAGGAAATTATAAATGTGGTATATCTACATATAGAGGAAATAAAAGAAAAAGAATAATTGCTGCAAAAAAAACAACTTAGGTATATTCTTTGTTACCAATTTTAAAAAACCTAAAAGGCCTGCACTTGCCCATTAGCTTAGTCGAGAGAGCGCTGGCACGGTTAGCCAGAGGTCGCGGCTTCAAGTCCCGGCATGGGTGGAAAAAAAAATCATATCACATAACATAAAAAAACATAATAATATAATTTATTCTAAATTTAGGATAGGTATTGAATTTAATTTGACTTTGGATTTAAATATAGCAGGAGATGAGGA
This sequence comes from Yponomeuta malinellus, assembly GCA_947308005.1. NCBI lineage: Eukaryota > Metazoa > Arthropoda > Insecta > Lepidoptera > Yponomeutidae > Yponomeuta > Yponomeuta malinellus. Next base: position 5,333,749 of record OX371013.1, read on the forward strand.
GCGCCTTATCGGCACTGACTGCTCATTCCACAGCCGGACCGCCCTTACGGCAAATGAGCTGCAAACGAACCTTGTTGTATGACTCGGTGTCTTCAGCGCCAGATTCTGGCCGGACCGTAGTGCCCGGTGTGTGTCACTTTGGTAAATAAAACACTCTTTAAGATAAAGGGGAGTAATTGGATTGAACAACACTGAGTACAGCAGGGACAGAATGTGAGCATTCCTACGAAGGCGGATGGGGAGCCACTTGAGCTTAGCGCGATATTCGGAAATGTGGTCATATTTGCGGAAGCCAAATACAAACCATATAGCAAAGTTTTGGAGGCGCTTAAGTTTATTAAGTTGCTGTTCGGTCAAATCTAGATAGCTGGCATCAGTATAGTCGAGGATAGGAAGCAGCAGAGATTGCGCAAGCGCAATCTTGGTCGCAGTTGGCAGGACTTTAATTTTCTCGATTACATTAATACAATACCCGATAATAGAAGATATTAAATCCACCTTATTATTCTATCACTGACTATTGTTACTCTGTAGCTTTTATTTATTAGTGTAGGGTCGGTACTTCTTTAACTCCCGGTTTCTCGTACACTAATAATCAGATAATGTACCTACTAAGGAAATAAATTACCAGGAGACGGGCAGCAGCGTCTTCCTGAGATTCCAACCGCATACTGCGATCGCCAACCCGCCTGCCAAGCGTGGCGATTATGGCAAAACCCCTCATGGTTATGAAACCATGAGGAGGCCTATGTCCTGCAGTGGGCGTCAAACGGCTGATGATGATGACTGTTAACAGCTGTCAATTGGTTAAAGTGCATACAAGAAAAACAGACAGCTGTTCACCGTTGATTCAAGGACTATTAGCGTACGGGAAACCAGCGGTAAGTAGCGTGAGATATGTATACTTGCCTACTGTTTTCGTGGCTCAAGCTGAATGACGTCTTATCTCGCAGGGATCCGCCCGTGCCCAGGTGTTCAGGATAATCAAATTTCCTCGCCTGATTCATTTATCAGAAGTTCCACGGTACCTAACGCCCACGAGCCATGTTTATATTTTGTACTCGCTCTACAAAATAAAAACATGGCGGAAAAAAAAGATCTGTACAAAACGCGTTTGCATTCACAACGATATTAATTTTGGACGGTTTTGCATTGGACGGGTACCGCCACATCTAGTTTCAATGAATTGGCCGGCCGTTTACGAGTTAAAAAACAAATAAACGACTATCTGATGTTTTCTTCCCTTGTGCGGTGACACCTTACTTCTCGGTAAATTTCAGAATTTCAGTTCGACGTGAAGTACCCAATAGACTTTTACAGAATCGTGAAGATCGGCAACTTCTTGCAAAGTTCTCACAGTTCAAGTCCAAGAACATACCTACTACTGGTTAAGTTAAGAAAATGGGTGGGGGTGTGGCGGGTTTAATGAGAACAGGTTGTCGTACACGGCCGTTGGTTTAACGAAAAACGTCTTTAAGTAAGCGTAATTTTTTAGCTCAAACTGCGCAATGTGCTACGCGGCACTGGCGCCATCTAGTGGCAAGTTTCAAAAAGATTTGGGTAATGGCTACTTGGCTATACTCAACTATATATAACCAATTGCACATGATACGTAGTTGCAGAGTTACAGCTTTGGCCGAGGCGACATGTCTTCGTCATATGCGGTTTTAGAATTAGTGACCCCCTACAACCGCACTGAAAGACGTTTCATTTCATGTCAAAAAAATTGTAAAAAGTCACTAAGCACTCGTAATCTAGGCATAAGAAAAGTAATTGTGTTTTGTGGACTTTCTTTAGGGCAAATCAATGATTAAATGATCAGTGTTCAAAAACTATAGTATAATTATACTTTATGGAAACCAGACTGAACACATACGAACAACACAGAATCTTTGGAATCACTGAACTAATTTCGTACCAACTATTTAAATCTATTACAACGGGAGAAAAACAAAATTGTTTTTGTCCTACTCACCGCGGTATTATGACGTGTAGGAGGAAGGACGGAAGTTTTCTGTCAGATGTTTGTTACTACATTATAAGCAACTAAAGTATAAGCCCCGGTAGATATCTTGACCAAAAATCCGCGCAGAATTTGCGATGAACACGTGAGTGCATTTGTGAAGTTATAGTAGCACTACCACTCGCTAATTGTGAAGAAAAACTTCATGACGAAACCTGAGTGCCTGAGCTATTTACATACCTCAGCGCTTGAAATCGCCAATCCGCGGTGGGCACGCGTGGTGATTAAGCCCATATTCTCTTCCTGAGAGAAGGACTGTGCCCTACAGTGGGACGTATATAGGCTGCTTATGTACGTAAGTGTATCTTTTACAAATTATTTGTTAATTTGATGAGAGTCCGAAAAATTCCAAGTGGCATCCCGCGTCCGCCGCTAGTGAGACCCGACATATATTTTCTTTCTTTCTAAATACGTCGATGCGCAGGCAAAGTAATTTGGTCAAGTTATTTGTGACATCATGATGTTGTATTTACCAAAACGGTTGAACCATAACATTGCAGGAGCTTAAAAGCTTAAGTTCACGGTGGAATGGTAGGTAAGTAGAGGCATAGCCCGGTTCTAGAATAAAGCCGGCTTGTACCTGAAGAGGTTCTATTCAATAGATGTACGTTTATTTAACATAGTGAAGAAAAATTTTCTTTTTCTTTCAGTCTTGCGACTGGCGCTGGCCTTCCTGCGAGTATTACGATACATAAAAAGGCTAGCGCCAGTCGCAAGACTAAAAGATACCTACTATTATCGTGAAGAGAATTTTACTACCTACGTTTTGAGTTTTAAAAGGATTTCTAAGGAATCAACTGAGAATTCAGCAATATTGTACGAAGAAAACTACGGAACCCTAAAAGTTCCGTACTTGAAGGATGGCAAACGGGACCCTATTACTAAGACTTCACTGTCCGTCAGTCTGTCAATCCATCTGTCTGTCTGTATGTCTGTCACCAGGCTGTATATCATGAACCGTGATAGCTAGGCAGTTGAAATTTTCACAGATGATGTATTTCTGTTGCCGCTATAACAACAAAAACTAAAATCAGAATAAAATAAATATTTAAGGGAAGCTCCAATACAACAAATGATGTCTAAAGACAGCGCTGGCCATCTAGCGGCCATCTATGTACCCATCTGTTTCTATAGATGGCGCTGTTCTCAAATTCGATCTTTGTCTAATGTTGTATTAGACTTCGTGCGCGAGTCCGATTCTTAAACTTCCATCGAATTCTTTTGAAATTTATAGGTACATAAAAATGCCTTTTTTCCATGATCTGTAAATCTTGACTCCTTATGATACACGTAGTCGCGAATAAGGTGGCGCTGGTCGCAGTTTTGAAAAAAAAATAAAATTTGTTTCCTCTTTGTCTGTAACTATCATTAAGCTACCAAAAACTAGTTTAGGCGAGGACAAGATAATTTATGTTCCAAATTAAGTGGCAAATTAGGGTAGAGTAAAAATATTCCATAGTTTAATTATTTGGCTCAATATACTTAGGTACTATTTTTGTACTCAGTGTTTCGCAGCTCCATTCATTGATGAACAAGTTTGTGGCACGCAGACAATTTGGAGCGGTTTTAGTGCGTCATAGAGACTTCCTTCCCGTGGGTATTTATAGAGATATGGATTGCGTATTCAGATGCTTGGAACCAAGTAATACATACGTATAATGAAAAGAATGCATGTTCACCTAAACGGATATTGATGGGGATATAATTAATGTTAATTATCTTATATGTAAAAATGAATTGCTGTTCGTTAGTCTCGCTAAAACTCGAGAACGGCTGGGCCGATTTGGCTAATTTTTGTTTTCATACATTTGTAGAAGTCCAGGGAAGGTTTAAACGCTGAGAAGAAAAAAAAAGGTTGACGTAGGTGATACGAAATTCACGAGGCCATTTAGTTGACTAATAAATTTAAGCGCGCAGAGTGCGCCAGGCCACGTTCTCGGCAGGCCCACACCGTTTATATATTTACAATATCCAAGCTCTTTTAGCCCTTTTCGACCCCCTTATTCTTCGAAACCAGTTATGTGATAGGGGATTGAATTTGCAGAGGGATTAAGGCTACTGTTACGTCTGGAATCCGTCTCGTTCAATTATTGAAAATAAGAATCGTACTATTGAAATAAAAATAAGCACTTGTTTGGTATTTTTATACCGAGAAACATGGCTTAAGAAGTTCATAATTTATGTAGCTGCAAAGTATGTGAAATGTCACTAAATTCACATTCCACTAACAATTTGTCAAATGTGATTGCAAGACTTTTTATCATCCTTTGAGAAAATGCCAAGTAGATATAATGCTAAGTGATTGGAGTTTAAACATCCATCAATCCCTAGTCCCTTACTACACTCTTACTGCCCTAGGCTCTTACTACTACGAGTTTGCCAAGCGTGAGTTTATTTATCCTCGTAAGCATGTACCTAAGTGTGTCATTCATTCATAAACAAGTTTACGCCGACAATTCGGGCAATTTTAATGCGTCATAGAGATTTCCCGAGGGTGATGTGATGATACATGCGGATTGTGAATATTTTAGGTGCCTAATACAAAAAAGTACATGCAATGAATCGTAGATTTCTTCAACTTCCTGCTACTGGGTAGAAAACAGTTCGTAACTATTTAATTAAGGATGTTCTGTTGGAATTAAATAAGGCTGATGATGTAGAAAAACCGATAAATAGAAAGACGATGAACTGAACGTGGTCAGTTTAGTTAGTCTTTAATGCTTTCAATATTACTGTGTGGATGCGAAATGTGGCTCACTAGTTGACTAGGTACAGATAGGTATAGATAAGTGTTCGTGAACAAATGTTTCCGGTGCATACTGGGGATAAAATATGTCCATTGCAAGGCTATGGAAACTGATTGACCGAGTGCCAATAAGAAAGAAGATCCTTCAAAGAAAATGGCGCTGGTCAGATTCGCATTGTGGAGAAAGGACAATCACGATTCACGGTCACGAATCACGATCCCACCTGATGAGGTTGGAAATTCAATAACAAAATTCGTCTGTGCATTGCTTAAGACTTTTGAGCAGACATGTTTTTTTTATAGTATTTTTTCGTTCACGCAGAAGCACAAAAAATATGAAGAAAGAAAAAAAACATTTATTTAACGCCACAAACACATACGCAGTAATACAGAAATAGGATGTACCCTAAAATTAAAAAAGTTACAAAACAAAAGCAGAGAAAAAGTGAAACCACAAGTAAGAAAGAGAAAGAGTAAAGTTACAATAGGTGCATAGACCGGGAAGCCTGGGAAATCATGAGGGAGGCCTATGTCTTGCACACTGCGTCAAATGGGTGATGATGATGATGATGATGATAATGATGATGATGACAGTAGGTACATACTGTATGTCGATGTAGCGGAATAAGGCCTTGTGCTCACTATTAGCTGAGGGTTTGCACCCACAGCACTGATTTTCAGCGCGGGCCTTCGGTGACTCGCGGAGGATTATGTCATAACAAACACGCACGCACGCTCACACACGTACCGTCATTTATACTCACAGGCACATACGCTCACTCACATACATACAGATATTGATAAATAACGCACATGAATTACCCTGCATGTATGTAAGTAAATTCTTATGAATATTTAACAAATTTAATTAAATAAACTATGTAATAATAGGGGTTAAAGTATGAAATTGCCGTTTTATTGCAATAGGTTCTTTGAATTGACATAGAATCTTCATGGTTTGAGGTTTTCGAATGAAACTTTTTTAAAATGGTTTCTATGATGTTCTTTTTTTAAAAAATGTGAAACATTTGAATATCGACTTTCTATTGTTTTTGTTATTCAATTTAGACAAGAAAGATGGATACTGCGAAAATTCGAGTGATTTTTGAATACGAGTTCCGATGCGGAACTAACGCGGCAGAAACAGCCCGCAATATCAATGCTGCGTTTGGAGAGGGGTCTACTAGTGAACGCACCGTGCGATTTTGGTTTAAACGCTTTCGTGATGGAAATTTCGACTTAAAGAACGAGCCATGAGGAAGACCGCCCACACAGGTGAATAACGATGAATTAAGAGAGATAGTGGAAGCCGACCCTAGTCAAACTACCCAGGAATTACCCACAATATTGACTCACTTGCGTCAAATCAATAAAATAAAAAAATACGAAAAATTGATGCCTCATAATCACTCGAATTTTCGCAGTATCCATCTTTCTTGTCTAAATTGAATAACAAAAACAATTGAAAGTCGATATTGAAATGTTTCACATTTTTTAATAAAAGAACATCATAGAAACCATTTGAAAAAAGTTTTATTCGAAAACCTCAAACCATGAAGATTCTATGTCAATTGAAAGAACCTATTGCAATAAAACGGCAATTTCATACTTTAACCCCTAATATGTTACGTTCTATTCGTGAATTTAATTAAAATGCTTCAGTTACGATAAAGACGGGTATATTTTATTTACGTCAACGATTTCACTAAAATAGAACTGTTTGTCATATTGACCCACTTTAAACTGTGGGATTCGTTGCTCTAAAAGAGAGCCGGAATTTTCCATTTTAAATTAGTCTGAATCTTAATTATGACGCAAACTGTTTATTATAACCGCTGAATTTGAACATTTTAATTAAAATATATCGGTTTTAAACATTACGGATTTATAATTGTAGCTTTTATTCTGCGAAATTGTAGTAGCTATACCGCACGCTAACTGTGAAGGAAGACTTAGTGAGGAAACCCGCGGCTTGGTTGGCTCCGCACATATTGACTTGTCATTCCTGTGGGCTAGGCCGACGAAGCTGTCAGGATGGTGTAGGTGCTGGGCAAAACTATTCCATCTAAAAAAAAAAACAATGTCCCAGGCACTGCAGCGTCAGAGTGGTCCCTTCACTCATCAAGTGTGAGTGAAGGTGCCACTGGACGCTAATTAACAGTAATTACAATTAGAAAATTAATACATACACATAGCTGCAAAAATTCATTTATTTACGACTAGCCAGAGCTTATTTATGACCATTGACTCAAGCCATAAATAACATTACCTAATAAAACAGAACTACTTCAAATCCCTCTCAACTAATAAAGGCCGGAGGAAAAATCGGAGTTTAGTTATTCAAGAATTCGCGGTGGAGAGCGTTTTTCTTTCCGGGTTACAAATATTTTTCCCGTCGGACATATTTTTGTTGAAAACACTGAATTTCTTTTGTTATTTATTACCCTCAAATGTAAATGGACGTAAAACGAACTGGATTCCAAATTGTTAGGCTAAATGAACTGTACAGACTTGGGATTGAAATGTTATCATACAATTTAATTGCCTTTAGAGAACCTAAACCAATTTTACACATCCATATTTCAGTAATTGGATTTGAAGTGAAACAAATTCGTCATTTCTAAGTTCGCATGCTATGTATTGTAAAGGGACACACCCGTATTTTCCTATGTTTGAGTACGGAAATAGTGGCGGAGGTCCCTATTTGAAATAAAATACTTAAAGACCTACTCACATTTATATTTATACTTGTCACATCGTCAATTAGTTAGCATTATTACAGTGAATAATCCGCAGAAGATAACAAGATTATTAGGTACTCGAGTAATTTTCTTTACAAAATTACAACTACGTCCTTCCCGCCAAAAACGATAAGCCAAGGTGGCGCCTCCCTTTCTTTTTTTCGGTGACGTCATCACATGAAGGTTTCATACCTTCATGTTTATCTAGATGGCCAAGCAAATATCGGTACTAGTAAATTAGTCAAATTAAATACTCTTAAGTAGTTATGAATACAATAAAGTTCCACTATTAACGCACAAAAATATGTGAACTCTAAGTTCTTTCCCACGGAACTAAAAAACCGGCCAAGTGCGAGTGGGACTCGCAGAAAATTATTTTTTTAAGGTTAACACCAAGCCCGACCCGAATTATTCTTCTTTGTTTTCTGGTTCCGCAATAAAGAGTTCCCTATCTCTATCTATCTATTTAAATAGACTGGTATTCATATTGGTACAGCAATAGCAGTCCTATTGACACTACCTATTTGCTATCTCAACCAATCGCATTCACTAACCCGTGCAACTTAAACTCGCACCTCGATGTGATGTCTTTCGCGCGATGTGCCGATTTAATTCGCAATGGCTATACATTGGAATGACATTGCAGTGCAATCGTTTAGTAGACTAAAACATTTGTGTTGTAATTTCGTAGCGTCAAAAAAGCAGTTTTTTCCGAGCCATTCTTACTTAAAAGCAGCAGATTTGATTTTTTTTCCATTGATGGAGTTAGTTAACTCCGGGTTGCTCCTTAAGCCTTTAAAGACGTTGTGTTGCAAGTCGATGTTAGTAGATTTCAGAGCCAGATTTGTCAGCAAAAAGGTAGAGAGCATATTGTGCTCAGCTGTGCGCTCGGCGGTCAGTATATTTATAGAGCTGGTCTCAGCGACGTCCGTGCCAGCGCTAAAATGCTGCCCACTAATTAATTTATCAAGCATTTACAGGCGAGAGAAACAATTAATATTTTATAAATGCACTTGAAAACACTATTTGCACTATTATAATGCTGTATTGACAATGCCAGTGTCTATATCACGTTACGAAAAGACAAAACGGCGGTCATCTGCTATCATTATATCAGGGACCACTCGATGAATTTCTTGAACAAAGTATTGGTTGCGCCTGCAGAGATTAAAAATTCAATGGATTCCTTTAGGAGTTAAGTAAGTTTAGGAGTTAATTAAGTTTTCTGTGGTTTCTGTTTTGTAACTCTGGTTGCGTCGCATCATTTCACGCTCTCACACCTTGTACAGAGCTCACTCAATACATCGATGTTTCTGCCAAAACAAAAGCACGAAAGTTTTTGTTCGATTTATTTATTTTATTTTATTTTACTCTATCCGCAGCAAATCTAAGTACTAACTTTTTCATTTCAAAACTAATACGTATATAAAACTCTCGTTTGTTAGCGCACTCCGCCGAAACGGCTACACCGATTTTTATGATTTTTTTTAGATATATTTTTTTTAGGTATAGGACCTATCAAAGGTCTGAGAATAGGTCGTAGGTTAATTAATATGGCGAAACAACGTTTGCCCGGTCCGCTAGTAGGTTTATATAAATCATAAAAATCGGTGCAGCTAACAATAAAACAGTCAACTTTAATTATTCCTTAGCCCTAAATAAAATGTTGCCGGTATTTAACACTATGTGGAAAATTGTGAAACTAAAAACAATCCCGTTATTGTTACACTATTGATAGGCACTTAAGCTAACATAAACTATACTGTCAGCGACGCTTTAGGACTTAAATACCTAGGTACCTGTTAAAATACCAAAACCCCGGTATATCAAAGTAAATATATCAAGATGCAAGCGTATTATGCGTGAAATTACGTCTTACAGGAGTTTTCCGTCACTGTAAGCATATAGCCGTAAGCCAAGGACAATGACATTAGGTGGTCCGATGTCATTGCCCTTAGACTTGTTGGCAAGCGTATCGTATAAACCGACACAAGATGTTATCGAAGATAATGGCAAAACATTGCGACCTTGTACCGATGATCCAAGAGAACCCTTGAAATTATAACCACTATAGCATTGAAGTTCAAAATAATAGCCTTATCTATTTAATATTTGACTTTCTCTACGAGATCGAATCAGCAATGATAAGATTCGTAGACGAACGAAAGTCGTCGACATAGCCCAGCGGATTAGTAAGTTGAAGTGGCAGTAGGCGGAGCACATAGCACGCGGAACTGATGGCCGATGGGGCCGAAAAGTTCTCGAAAGGAGACCACATATCGTCACGCGCAGCGTAGGACGACCAGCCACAAGTTGAATATATGACCTCATCCTAGAGTGGCAGGAAGATGCTGGATGCAAGCCGCTTCAAACCGGTCTTTTTGGAAATCCAGGAGGAAGTGGAGGAGGCCTATGTCGAGCAGTGGACTTCTTGTGGCTGAATGATGATGATGATGATGATGATTTGACTGACTGTCTATTTCGTAACCACTACTTATTAATTCCGGAATCACTTACTAGAACTTTTGTCACTCATCACCAGGTTTCACTGTTATTCGAAAAGCTTAATCATGGCGAGCACAGACGGAGCTCACGTCGTCGATTGCTTGTCTATCAACCTATACTATCAATCAATCAATCAGCCCGTACTTGTCCACGGCTTGACATGGGCCTCCCCCAAGGCGCGCCACTTCCTTCTGTCCTCGCCCATCCTCATCTCGCCGCATCAACGATGCTACCAGATATTGATTGAAAATCCTTTATTGCACAATAAAAAACATTTGCACATAGGCGAGCTTAATACATTATGGCAAAACCCCTCATTGTTGTAAAAGCTGAGGGAGGCCTGTGTCCTGCAGTGGGCGTCGGGGGGCCGATGATGATGAGCTTAATACGAATAAGTATTTTCTTCCAGCTAACCTTTGATCATATGCATCTAATAAATTTTTTTTAAATCGTTGTCAGCGCAACCCGTCCTGGACGCGTCTGTACACTTGTACACGTCCAAAATTGTGTGCTTAGGTATTTGGGAGATCATAATGGGTATTTTGGTTGCTTAAAATAACTCTCCGCTTCTCCCCGCTCTGGTCGATGGATACGTAGCCTAATTGGGCAGAATTTACACAAAAACTTTCGTAATAATGCTTGTGTTATTTTAGGCTCTCTTTGATCCCGCAAAAGGTTAGAATGCAATTAACTTAAGCGGTAGTGTCCAACTAACTAATAAACTCAAGAGTTTTTTTGCCGTTTTGGCACTCAAAAAACGAACGGAATTCAGTTGGTTTATTTGGTTGAAGGTTAAATCGTAATTTTGGATAGCAAAGGTTTCTTGAAACAATCATCAAGTCACCTTTTTTATGTAGCCTATATACCCCCTCCAGTGGAGCAGGGCACAGGCCTTCTCTCAGATAGAGGGTATGGACTTAATTACCACGCATGCCCAGAGGTTATATAATTATTCCCGAAATATTTGCAGTTTTTCACTTGACACCACATAGGGGTCACGGACTTGTGAGTAACAATTTCCGTCAATCCAATAAGGTTAACGGACTATTAGTGTTAAAGAATATTGTACTGAAATATTAATTTTTAATTCAATTGTTTATTTTTGCCTTTTGTAGTGAAAAGATAAATCATTATGCATCTTATATTTTTTCGTGATACCAATGGCACTTTTATAAGAAAGCATTATGCGAATAATTCTCGAAGATAGTGATTTATCAGAGCTGGAGGATGATTCGCCTTTGCGAGGAGGTTTTATATATGAAGGCTCCGAAAATTTCGAGGATTTCACAGTTTACTTACCCCCACCAAATGGTCTGACGGGACCGGGGTGGGGAGTCGCTGGATGCGGGCGGCACAAGACTGGGAAGCTTGGAAAACCATGAGGGAGGAGCAAATAAAATAATTTATAGAAATAAATTATTTTTCAATGCAGTTGCTCGTAAAGTTTTCTTTTTTGTGTAACAAAATTATGCGGAAACCGACTCTTTATTTCACGCGTGAAATAAAACAGTACTGAAATCCTACATTTCACGCGTGAAATAAAGTACCTAATTTTTCTAAGTTTTTGACTCTGTGGTGCATGGTGCAAGACATAGAATTTAAAAAATTACAAAGATGCAAGGAGTTTTTGCTGTCCAAAAAAAAAAAAATTATTTATAAGTATGCATAACACATAAGATTCTTGATTATCTCATTTAAAAATACGTGTTTTGTTTCCGCAAACAAAAATATTTTTCACATTATTGGCTGTATGTATACCCTTGCCTCAAGAAAAAAAAACTGTATGGAACGCGCGCTCTGCAAAAAAAGCACGCCATTTTGTTGCAAATAGGCTTTGGTGAAATAAAATTACTTTGTTGTATTTCCTCGCAAAATGCATTGAAAAATGTTGTAAGATACTTGAGCGTAAAAGTTTTTTATCCGAATGCGTGCCAATGAAAATTTATTCGTATAAAACCTTGCTTTCCGCACGTGTATCTCAAATAACTATTACTTATTCGGCAAAGTCTTCTATCTTTCAGCGGTGGTAGCTTAGTGGGTAGAACTTTGGACTCAGAAGCGAGAGACCCAGGTTCGATTCCCAGTGCGTGCATGTTGACCGATGATTTTGTTTTCTAACTTATGTACATTTGTGAAGTTATAGTAGCAGTACCACTCTCTAACTGTAAAGGAAAACATCGTGAGGAAACCTGAGTGCCTGAGCTACTCACATTTACTTGAAATCGCCAATCCGCGATTAAGCCCATACTCTCTCCCTGAGAGAAGGCCTGTGCCCAGCAGTGGGACGTATATATTGCTTATGTATTTGCTTCGAACAAACACTCGTAACAAGAAGAAAAACAAAGTAATTCGGCTTGTTTTTTCCCCGTGGTTATTACTTACTTTATTTATAAGTCTAATAAATTACAAATTCATAGTCAGGAGTCCCATGCTAGAATTGTTGTTTAAAATTCAAATGGGTGGCGTGACCCAAGAGTGGGGGCACGGACGTACCATAAAACTCCACCGTGATACTGATACCACATAGAGGGCACTGGACTGTAAACCTGATAAAGAAAGGAAGACACTTATTATTACAAATTAATAGGTACATCACAAGAAAGAAAAGGCATAGCATACAAACAGGTATACGTTTAGGTATTTACCGACTTGTAAAGTGTCCGAATTAAACTATCTTGATACGGCTGATCAAATAGATCAATAGAGTTTAGTCTCAAAATATAGGTATGTCATGAACCCGCGTTTAAAAAGGTACAAAATGAAATGCAATTCTCGCCACCGAAAATATAAATTAGTGTGCCTCTCCGCACGTGCAATGTTTGCTCACAATGAACATTTTGTTTGTCTGCCTTGTTTCAGGTGCTGAATTAACACAACTACCGGAATCTAAAATACATACCTACAATAATGTTTCACAAATTATGATAGCCGCTCCCACGAGCCCAAATCGTAATGGTTACATGTTTACGATATTATGTGAAGTGTAAGGCAATTTAATTTGTGTTTTAGCTGGTTACTTGGGCTTACTACGTTCATGCGTATGAAATACACCGGCATCACGAAAAATTATCGCGCTCAAAACATTAGCTAGATAGTCTTTAAAATCTTAATAAAACAATTGCAGCGGCGGTTAAACTAGACAGTGTTTTTAACTATCGGTCCAAAGGAGAAAAAAAAATTGGTGCAGCAAAAAAATATTATGAAATACTAGAGTAAAAATACTGTGTGTATAATAAAGAGGAAAATGTCTTCACGAACGGGCCAACGTGGGACCTCCGTGGCGACCAGTCAGCGAAAGCATCGCTCCAGGTCTAGCACCAGATACGACCTGGAAAAGAAGCCAAAGAAGAAGGAGATGAGGTCTTCGGGGACCACCAGTTTGGTCTCCATTCCCAACACGATTAAGCTCAGCATGCTCAACAGTGGCCTCATATCTTTTGGTGAGTACCTAATAGTTAAGGACGATCGCTTAATCGTATTGGAATAATTGGATCAGCAATAACAGTATAAACACGACAAAGTCTCTAATTTGTTATGATGACAAGAAATGAAAGGTATTATTTTAAATTATTTGTAACTTTTTAGTGCTGTAGTGGTTTGAAGTAGTTTTTTTTGTTAATTTTTTTTATGTTTCAATTTTAGTGGGGGAGCGGGAGAAAGATAAGTCCCTTTAACCATAAATTAACCTACTTAATTCGTTGCTTTAGAATTTGAAGTTTTCAATATCCATCTCCGAAAGTCATCACCAGAACATCACCAAATTACATTGGGACTATTTTTACGCTATTTTATGAAACATACGGATATTACTAGGCCTTATTTACTGCTGTCCATTGAATAGTTCTGTTCTCCATCTCTGAATGTCTTCATCAGATCTTCACTAAATTAAAATGGAACCAATGGGACGTTATATCTATTCGAATAAAAAAAGAATTGTGGAAATCGGTTAAGATTTGACGGAGTTATGCGAGAACATAGCCAAAAAAATAATAAAAAAATACACGCGTCAAATTCATAACCTCTTCCTTTTTTGAAGTCGGTTAAAACACAATGCATTTAATTGATAAATTCACTATGACAGTTTTACGTCATTACTGTAATAATCACGTTACATTTCAATATTTGACATTAAATTTGTCCTTGGTTGTATTTTAACTTAAAACAATCAAACATATGTAATTAATGAACAACAGTCAGCAATCTCTTTGACCTTTTGGAGTTGGGTGAAAACCATGCATAAGATAATTCATAAAAATAACTGTTTTATTTATCCCCGAAACTAGAAAGAGAGTCTTATCTAGCAAACTAAATAAAAATATCGTTTCACAGATGATGTATTTCTGTTGCCGCTATAACACAAAATTCAACAAAAGGGATTTTTGCCGTTTTTTGCTGGATATTAATAACGGCAACAGGTAGACGCTTGAAATATTCAAATGTTGAATAGATAATGGTACGGAACCCTTCGTGTGCGAGTCCGACTCGCACATGGCCGGTTTTTCAAGAATGGTATGCATGTCGCCGCTTACTCACTAAATCAGCCGGCCAATTCAACGCCTAGGAGGTTTAATAGGCGGTTGCATTCAATGACACAGCTAGCCTTTTAGTTATAATACAGCCTTGTCTAAAACGTTTGACTACTTAGCTGACCGTAAACTAGCCTTTTAATTAAAAGGCAGAATGAAGAGCCGCCATTTTGTGTCAATTTAGGAAATTGAAGATGGCGTCAACGCAACAGCTGATTTACTTCACCTACGTCTACTTCGGTAGTGTGACCGTGATGTTTGGTTGAAACTGAACTGATAAGGGACAAAATAGTTGTTAAAAAGCCATTTTTGATAGATAAAAAACATAGAAAAACATAGATACGAAACGCATTATGACGCAAAAATTGCTTTTAAATGTAAATTCGACGATTTTTCTTCCTGCATAGGTACTTTCGTATGGTCAATAGGTTCAAATGCCTTAAAAACGAGATTGGCAAACTCATGATTTTGTTACTGATAGGTTCAAAAAGTAAATTACGGTCAACGTTGCAGTTGCCGAGTACGGATAAACTGAAATAGTGTGTGATTTATCTTGGTCACCCTACCAAAGCAGACGCGCCGTCTAGTACTGACTACTTGGCTAGCCACCTTCAGCTTTGGCAGAAGGTTATGTTAGGTTAAGGTTAATTCAGGTTATTTTAATAAATATTTTGTTCAATCACATGAATGACCTTCAGCCCTTTAATTGCCGCCTCCTAATGAACGTCCTAGACAGTTAATTCGACGGCTGATTTTATTAGTTAGTGGCGACATGCATATTTTCAGAAATAAGTGGCTTAGGCAGGAACCATATCTGAAGGTGTAAAGTGTGAAAGCCTTGTACCTAGCATTGTGGTGCACTAAATTGCTCCTACTGTTATCTAACTGTTTGTATTATTATAGTTTAGCAATTCCGAGTTTCCAGCCCCATGAGTTGAATCCTTAAGGGGCTACCGGGAACTAAGGAAACTATTAGTGGCGAGCTTACAAGGGACCGGATGGGTTGGCGTGAAAGAGACGAGGCCTATCCAACAGTGGGCTGATCAGATATATAATATAAAGATAGGCGCCAGTAAGTCCCGGATAACCCCTTACGATTGAGTGTATGTGGGTTATGAGGGCGGTTGTTTGTTTACGCGTCTAGGATGCAATCTCGTTATTGCCACTTTACTTATAATTCCCTCTGAATTTACATAAGGTATACCAACGTATACCTTGTTCTTGCTTATGCAGGCAATATAAATACTATAAATAGACATAAACTTTCGTTCCCAAAATTTAGGCTGGCAAAGGTTAATACATCCTTTATGGAGGTCCCACATTACAAGGATAGACTACTAAAATTCAATGTAACTTCTCTCGAGCTACGTCGGAAACAACACGATTTAACTTTGCTTCACAAAATTATACACTCAAAGATAGACTCTCCCTCTCTCGTATCTCAGATAAAATTTAATATTAGATATCGCAGTCGCAAACCTCTACTCTTCCCTTTAGAAACCTACAAAAATAACACTTCTTTTTACAACCCTGTTGTTAGGATGCGTCGTACTTACAACGATCTGGTGGCAGACAACAAAGATGTAGACATAGATATTTTTCAGAGCTTTTACGTCTTTATAAAAGCTGTCCGAGGCGCCCTCAGAGCACCCTGAGAAAATAAAATAAAATAAAGCAAATTAATATAAGGGTAATTAAGTTAAGGTTAAAATTACAAGTAGTCTAAATGCATGCTAGGTACACAAGTTTAGGGTCATAGGCTAGATCTGATCTGTAATGTATGTAAATGTGTCTGTAACCTGTTTTGTGTTCTAAAAAATCCCAAAAAATGTGTAAAGCACTATTTGTGCCCAAAAAGCTACTATAACATTAAAGATTATTTAAATGACAATAATGTCTGGAATTAAAGCCAGTTCAATGCATGAGTTCCAGGTTTTACAATATTTATAAATTCTGTAAATTAAGGACTTGAAAAGACTAAGTTTGGAGTTTTTTTGTCCATTCTTTCTCCAAAATGATTTAGATTTTGAAATGGACACCTAGTTTAACTTGTAACGTTTACTAATTAAGTCGCAGTTTCTGTGCTACTTTGAATAAAAAATTTGATTTGATTTGTTATTTTTAATAGCTATTTCAAGAACTTAGGATGAGGTATGATTATTGCTAAAACCAGCCGTTTTATCGGAAATGCTGTCCTATAGATCGCTTTTGAAAAACGTGTCAGACCAATCTTTCAATCGTGATTTAAGGACCTGGGACTAGGAATCATTTATGTCAAAGGCGTCAATGTTGTAACGGTATAAACCTCTTTACACCTTTTTTATATTTATTTCATTCTGTCCATAATTTTTAAATCAAATGTCATCCACTCTAGATTTCTTTTGGATATTCATTATTCACCTTTTGACGAAACCCTAATGTTGACAGTATCTACATCAAATTGATTATTTTACTTGTGAAATTGTATTTTATTCTGTTTTTAATCGAAGTTTTCTATTATTCATCAAAAAAACGTACTCTATCTCTCTGAGAGAAGACCTAAAGAGACACAATTGTAGGCTGCTTATACTATAAAAAAACCACTATTGGAGGGTGTATATAATATAATTTACAGCTCAAAATACTATCTAGTCCTGGGTTTTTTGCCTTAGTTTTGCGGTCATGGGTAAGATAAGAAAATTGTACAATTGAGAACAATGAAAAGGGGTTATGAAATAAAAGATGCCGTTTTTACTGTTGGCGCTACTTATATTATTGTATTATATAGCTTTTGTTTTGTTACTAATATATAGAATTTAGCATTATTATATAGCATTTGTGGTCAGTGGATGCGAATGGCAAGATACCGCGAAGGATGGCGTGATGGGGAAAAGGCCTATAACCAGCAGTGAGCTGAGGTGGGCTGATGATGATGATATAGCATTTGTTAGTCCCAAATACAAGTTAGTAAATCATTTCATCACAGAACGCCATTTAGCAAATGGAGAATTTCGCAAAATAATTTCTCAAGTATCTGTTTGTTTTGTTCCTTTTTGAGATTTTCAAGATTGATCTTAGTAAAATTCTCAACACGGAAACCGGTGAATAATTTCATAGCCTTTGAGAATGCTACTGCGGCACGACGTGCCCTCAGCATCCCCGGAGGAATTGCTTTCATTTTTTTTACAAGATGAAAGTCCACCAACTTCATAGAGATTGAGGAATCTCTTCCGATAATAACACTTTGACTACGTCACTGAAACAAGACTCATTATTTTAAACTCTCACATACACACACACACACACACACACACACACACACACACACACACACACACACACACACACACACACACACACACACACAAACAGGCACACATACTCAAACTGGCATCCCGGAGGGGTAGACCGAGGCCAGGGTTTTCCACATGCCACGATCCTGACATACTCTTTCGCATTATTATGTAGACGTTAATTAATCAGTTTATTTATTGTCAACTTTACTGTACTGTGAATTTATATAGTTGTGTAGTTTACTATCAAGCACAAATTTACTTAATACAAAGTGGGTACTACCGCCACCACTTTGACATGTCCATGGCTGAAGTCTATTTTTAGTGAAATTTAATTTGTTCCTCTTTTGTCCTCCTATACTTATCATGTAAATCTGTAAGTAGGTATATACTTATCATGTAGATCTGTAATTAGGTCCACTAATAAGTACAAGAGGGCATATTGAATAAAATCTATCGTATGACGTATCTGCGCCGCTGATGCCAAAGCTTGGATTTGTATAACCTTACCTCTCTTTATTTAGGTTTGTAAAAGAAGTGTTTTCTAATCCGATATAATCATCCTGTGAAGTCACAAACATAGCATTGTCTTTGAAAAACGCACAAGTATCAAAACTTTAATACATTTTCGTCTAAATTAATTGACAGAAGCCAATAAATCGCGCGCGATAATTTACGACGTAAAAATCCATCGCTCAGATTATGTTAGGTTAATGGCACGTGGTGGATATCGTAAATCAGAAACGTCTTTTTTTCAATCCAATAAGGGTGAGGGCTTAGCGTCGACTAAACGTAACAAATACGACCATACCTGTCACAATAAATAAAGCTTTCTATGACACAGTTCACCTTCCAATTTTCTTATGATTTAGGAGTCTCTTTTGATTCTGTAGGATTAATAATATGAACATCTCACTCAATTTCCATAATCCACTAATAGCTGTGGATGTATTTTAGCCTGAATGGTCAATTCACGGTGTTACGGTATGTTCCCAATAAAAATAGTTTACGTTCTAAAGGTGCTTTGGGTAAAGTAGAGTATCAGCTACAACAATAACTGAAGAACGACTGAAAAGGAATTAATCAACTTTGCAATGTAAATGGATGTTGGATTAGTCTGTTAAAATCGACAAAGGGGTGATACTGGCTAAAAGAAAGTTGTTAAATAACGAAAAGAGCGAAAGACCCAATTCCTCCTAACGGGTGGGGTTTTCCGCCTATGGTCAAGGGTGCGATTCGTCATAATACCCTGTTGGCCAAAGTTGCCTTTGGTCAAATTACGTTTGTCAAAAGTGCGATTCGTCGAAATATCCTTTTTGTGAAAGGTGCCTTTTATCAAATTACGTTTGTCAAAAGTTCGATCCATCAAAATATAATTTTTGTCAAAGGTGCCTTTGGTTAAATTACGTTTGTCAAAAGTGCGATTCGTCAAAACATCCCTTTTGTCAAAGGTGTCTTTGCATGGTAATAAAAACCACTAGGTTTGAAAACACTCTTATTCTCTTTATCTTTTACAACGCTGACACAACCTCCTCGCTCGGAGTCCAAATTCGTAATACCCGATCGGTTCATCCAACCAACCGATCTTCGCCACCACTACTCAATTGGTTCCAACAAAATGGCTCCAATGGTCGAATCATTTAACCACACAAATCAAAAGAGATCTCAAATAAATACTGTACTTAATCAGAAATGTAAAAATCAACTAGTAATCAATTTCCTTAATTCAAACTAGGTACTATTATATTTTAATTTGGCATAGAAATAAATTATAATTTAATTGACTATTCTCTTAAAGATCATTTGCTTTTAAAAGTCAATTCGCTAACAATGGTGATTTTAGTAGTATATTTCGTATATTTATTTATTAATCTATGAAGAAAAACATCGTGAGAAAACCGGAGCGTTTCAGGTTTTCATATACCTCAGCGCTTGAAATGAAAAATCTGCTGTGGGCACGCACATACTCATTCTCTGAGGCCTGCGCCCTTCGGTGGATATATATGTAATGTATATACAATAGGGTGTAATAACATCCCCATAAAAAATCGAAAATGGGAGGTTTTACTCGTCAATAACAACTTTTCGTATCAGGAAAACCTACGGCATTAATAATCTTCACATGTATGAAACGGCAGTTTTCCTCATGATGATGATGATGATTTTCTCTTATCCCTTATCAGGGACATAGGGCTCGTAGAAGGGATCTCCATTTCTCGCGGTCTTGTGCGGCAACTTCTAACTCGTTCCAAGTTTTCCTCATAGTAAAAGTTATTCATATTTTCGATTAAAACCCCGTATTTCGGAAGTATATGGCGATGTTCTTACACCCTTTAGAGTGAGACCTATATAAGCAGCTTATGTATTATGTTATGCAATGATCTCATTCGGCTCAAGAATGTCGTATAATTTACCAGTCGTTTCTATTCGAGATGCCGCGCCGAAAGGCCCATACCGTTATTGTTATAGGGTACCACTTCACTCGTCATGAAAATGTTATTTCCTTGTTACACTCTTGTGATGTTTTGTTCCTACAAGGGGGCATAAAACAAAAGTGGTCGCGGCGGGGTTTATCGCCACTCAAACACTGTATTTGTCTCTTGTGGTTTATTTTATTTACATAAAGTTTGTTATGTAGGTGAATGTTTTTCTTGATATTGATCAAGAAAATCGTAACTATGACGATGAATGATTTGATGAATGGTTCATATAAATAGTTCGTCGTCATAGTTACGATTCAATGTGCGCGAGTATTCAACCACGCCATCATAGACTACCAGCTAAGGTTGGCGCATAGGTGTAGCTTAATTTTGAAATGCTGTACCGCGCTCTACGTTCCTCAAAGAACGAACGGGCACTGTGTGAAAATCAGCGCTGTGGGCTAAAACCATCTGTAAAAGCTAATCCAGTTGCGTTTTGCAGCAACTGAGACACACTGCGACTAATATATGTAAAAATAGTTTAATGGCCTTGTTTATTATTGTTAGAGACCGGTTTCTTTTATTCTTATTTATTCTGACTCAAACAACCGTAAACACTACATATTATTAACTCAATTCCAGAATTACTTACTCAGAGACGAGCAACCGACGACGCGTACTCCGTCGTTTTTCACCATGAGCTCTGCGAATCACCTGGAATCACTTTCGACAAAAATAATCAAGTATTTCCAGAATTAAATTAATAGTATTTCTTCTACTTTATTAGTAAATTGTCTGTTACTGAAATAACGCCAAACTTCTATACCGTTTCCTCAGTATTGACAATTAAACTACTTCCAATAAGTATAAGCTAAATATCCACTTTTTTTTCATTCTACCTACTCCTCTGGGATACAGGAGTGAGTTTATGTTATGTTATGTGTTGTCCAGACAGTTTTGAACCATGGCGCTTTATGAGAGGCAAAAGTGTGTTTTCTTACTCAATAACTTTGTTTTCTAAGTGTTAGCGCAGCAGCGAAACGGTCCACTGTTGGCGAAGCTCACAGAAACAAAATAAGCAGATAAGTTACATACTACTTCGTAACTTAAAAAATTCTCAAATAGGTACTCGATATTTGACTATTGACGTAGCCGAAGTAGAATTCACAGGTCTAACTAACTATCAGGAACTCAAAGAGCTAAACGAATTCATAATAATAATATACTTTTCAACACAGTTGCTGGTAAATTGACCGTTTTTAGTCTGAGTTACAGCATATTACCATAATTGTGCTGTAAAAACATTATCGTATAAGTGTAGTACATAACATAAACTTTTTTTTAATTGCAGCAAAAGTTTATGTCTAAGAACATTGAATACAATTTTTACGAATATTAAATTATTTTAGGGTTACTAAACATTTCATTTCATCAAATTGTGTATTTATAATCACAAATTAACTTAACTACCGTATTTAGAAACATTAATTTATAGTTTATTTTATTTTTTATATTGCTGCTGCTCCGACTGAACAGCTGGGTTTTTCTGTGCCTTTATTGAACCTGCGCGCGCATCGAAAGTGCGGCGCGCGAAAAAACAACCCTTACGCGCCATTTTCCGTAAATATTTGGTAAAGTTGCTGCTGTGTGGTTAATTGCTATCAAAAATTACTACTTCAATTTACTAACAATACAAGTTTA
Organism: Yponomeuta malinellus; assembly: GCA_947308005.1. Taxonomy (NCBI): domain Eukaryota; kingdom Metazoa; phylum Arthropoda; class Insecta; order Lepidoptera; family Yponomeutidae; genus Yponomeuta; species Yponomeuta malinellus. The sequence goes on from OX371013.1 coordinate 5,355,683, forward strand.
TTTTTTCCTTGCAATTGTGTTAAAAAACGTCGTATGTAAAAAATTCCTGTGCATTAACTCAGCTTCCTTACCGATGCTCGCCGATGCGCTACGGCTCGCGCTTACAATAATGCCTCGTGGGTAAAGACCAACTTAGCACACTTGTATCATAATGTACTATTATTGCACACGAAACATTGAACAAGACATAATCGTAGCAAGAATCCTGTTTCTTTTGCAATTATATCTATAATCTAATGTAAAAACTATATTCACGCACACACTAATATTATAAGCAGTTCCCATAAAACAATTCTTGCCGAACGCACGTTACGGGTCGAACTCAGTAGGCCACTAATATTTTTTTTTTTAAATCTAAGAACATCCTTACAATCACCTGTTATTTTTAGGCTCACTCTGTAACTTACTTAGTAAGAAGCAAATAAATTAATAAAGTATTAAAATTCTATGAAAATAACACAAACGTTGATCCTTCTGACATAATGTTACTTTTTGTGACAGGGTATTGGCCACGGCTAGGTCAAGAGTATAATGACGTAAACAAGTGTGTGAGCCAGATTTATAAATAACTCCCATTGTGGGCGAAAATTTGGAACAGAAATTACGATTTGTTTTCACTCATTTCACTCACATTTTTTAAACAGTTTATTTCTGAACTGAACTAGGTACCTACAGACAGTTAGTGCATCGACATGAACCTCATAAGTTTTCTTTGTAGAAACTGGTCTGTCCCGTCCGGACGGCAACAACCAGCTACGCTTCGTATAGGTAACGCTTCGTTTCAAGTATAATGCAAAGGCATTAAATTGATAAAAAGTCCTCGTAGCCCCGGGATGGGTTGGCGATCGACACATGGGCACTTTTTTTCATTGTTAAGTTGAGTCCAAAATGCTCTCATTCCGCGGCCCCTACAAATCATAAATTTATTTCAACTTAAAAAAAATACATAATGTTTGTTGAATGTCAATGTCAAATGTCAACGCCAATGAGACCGTACGCGCAGTCATAGCATTTAGTCAAGTTATTTTCCGGGAATTACAGTCAGAGCTTAATCCGGTCAACAGTAAATCAACCTTAACATTTTTGTTGCATCGACCGTAATGTACGTAACTGAGTAGGGTGCACGCGTGGAAAGATTCATGTTCTTATTTCGTGTAATGGAACGTCACCAAGCGGCAAGTGTGAAAACATGAAATCGATTTCCGTTCGTTCTAGATATCGCGTGTCATCCGTAACCGACAGTCACCCAGAGACAATCAATAGTGAGCGAGCCACAGGATCAACCTAATATGCACTAGAAGAATGTTGACTACCATTACGGATCGTGCACGTTAACGTCCTTGTTACAACGGGTAGCGTGCGGGGCCCACGATTTCAATCTAAAATAATTCTAAAATGAAATAAACAAAAATCTAAAATAAATCTTGAAGACACTACGATAAAATTGCAAGAAAAATCCGGTTCCTGTGTCGTGTCCGTCGGCTGCACGTGTTCGTACCTTTTTAACGCTAGTATAATTCTACTAGTAAGTATTGTATCTCAAAAGTATTTAAGGTTCATTTTAGTTTGTAGGTATAGTTGCGCCCGGACATCGCCGGTACCCTGTAATGTTGATAGTCCTATAGGCGGAAAACACTCTGCATCGCACACCTTGATGGTTGTGGTAGGTAAGTACGGTCAACAGCAAATCAACCTTTACATTTTTGTTGCAAAGTCAACTGTAATGTAACTGAGTAGAGTACACGCGTGTAAAGGGTGCTGTGCTGTAGACTGTACCAAAGTCTGTATAAAAAAAACGCATACTGGAGCGTGTTGAGAAGTTTGTATGGAAAAAAAACACCGGCCAAGTCTGTGTCAGAACAGTTTTTTAAGATTTTATTCTACCTTTTTGTCGGCGTGATTAATACATAATATGTCTCCCAAATTTCAGCTTCCTCGTAATAATCGTCTGTGAGCTAGGCCGCGGACAGACAGACGGACAGACAGACAGACACAAGGACATTGGGGAACTGTAAGGGTTCCTTGACGGCTCGCGCACGGGATTGCACTAACATCACTCTAAGTTTGGCACTCACTTTATGTATTAGAGTTATTACGACAGAGCAGAAAAAAACCTTAATGTATGGGAAACCTTCTTATTGTTTTTTTTTTATTCGACGATCCGTCATATATACGCTTGTTCTGTGAAATTTTTAACCTTCTACCTATTTCGAGAGCCCTTAGCACTCACTGTGGAGTTAAGCTGCTGCAGGGTACATTGTGCACAGATTCCTATAAAAGAATTTTCCCACGTTACAAATGGCGGCCATTTATTAGACTTCGCGTCGTGCTGAACCGTTCCCGAAGATAACGCATCGTTGTTGAATTAAGGGGAGAAGGGAACTTTCCGCTGAAGTCTCCTTTCAAGTTAAATAAAACTGTGATTGCTCCGGACAAGAGTGATTGCTTCTAGATCTCGTTAAAGTCATTCGATCAATATTGAGATCTCTCTTTGTCTACAGTCTAACACTGAGAATCGTTCCTTCTTAAAAAAACCAACTAGGGAATAACTAGTCCAACAAAAGAAAACATAAATCTTATCATAATCTTTTAATTTGTTTTTGCAAACAGTGACAGATATCTAATAGTATAATGCCCGACAAATAACGTAAAAAATTACTTTCACTTCGCAAGGACGTATTTTGGGTCTCATTGGCGGGGGATGTGACTTAGAATTCTTCGCACTTAAGTTCACAAAAAACTATCACATAATTGAAAAAAAAAATCCCATTGCAAACTCATTCCAACTACGCAGATTCCTGTTATAATTATCTACCAGGAATTTAAAAAACGGACAGCTAACAACCCATGACTACCCCTAGAAATCATTTCCGTTAAATGGACTACTTCTGAGAAACTTTACTCTTTGTCTAGTGCTAAGAACTTTAGAGCAGCACGTCTTGCCAAGCGTGAATTCCCTTAGCGTAAAGTTTTAGTATCGATTGCGTTCAGTATCGAAGGACACCTCTGGCAACTTCTTGCAAACATTAGCGTTAGGGTAGTTGGTAGAAATACCAAGTGCTTATGTAAATCCGGCAGGCGCATGTCGCGCGCAGGCGTAGGCGTCCATTAATTCAAGCACCGGCTATGTTCACGTTTACATTCTGCCCATCATGCTGCAGCCGCCGTTTCTAATGCTGAACTGTTCGTTACACAACCAGGACTCTATTTTATAAAACTACAATTTATGGTTTACTGTGACACTTCGATATACATTCGATTAATCGATTAACCCTCCTATTAAACAATTTAATTTAATGTATTTAATTGGAGAAGATACACGCACAGGTAATAAATATTTTATATTTTATAATATTAGGTATGGACTTATCTGCCCTATGGAACATTTCTCACTTATAGTTAAAGCAGATAGGTAGTGTAAAAGCGGGAGGCACTTACTATTGTTTAACACGCAAAAAAAACAACTTATTAAAGAGAACTAGGTATGGCCACTCAACAGGTTAGAAAATTACATTGTTATTTTGCTAGAGTCGGAATCAGAATACCGAAAATTATGCACAACTGCCCATAATATTACACATTTGCTTTTAGCAACAAGGCCGCCAGTTGTACTGCAATTATCATTGCAATTTTTTATCTTATGTTCTCTGGAGTGCTATAAAGAATTTTCCTATCTTCTTATCTTATCTTACGCAATGGACACCGAGTTGAAATAATAAACAATGAATGGTGGTTTTATGAAACGCAGCCCTGGGCCGCTTGTGAAAGCGAAATAGATCTGTTCATGGCAAGTGGCAGTCCCTGGTCTCTGCGTACCTCTTCAGGATACAGGTGTGAGTTTATGTTACGTGTATGTTATGTTTAAGAAAAAATGTCACCCAATTTTTTACATTTAATTAAGCACAATAAGCATTCACTGTTAAATCAATAATATAATTGTTAATGATAATGAAAAGAACATTCATTCAAAATATTGGTAACGATTTCAAATCACGTAGTTGCAGGAGGAGAACGTTGCAATGTAAAGTTGAATAAACCGACAAGAATCTGCATCTGAATATTGCGATATCTTCGAGTTCGATGTCTGGGATACGTGGCTTTTAAGCCTGCCACACACAACCGCGGTCGCGGCGAGCCCGCAGCTCACTCATATCGCAGCCAGAGTATTGTTATTTTACGTATTCCACGAAAAAGAAACATTTGGGATAGTTAGAAAAAAAAACCCTCCATGCTCATCCGTATTGAACCTTTAATCTAAAGCAGGTTTGTCTCTGCCCAATTTATTCGTTAAACTGAAACAGAACGCTTGTATACCATACTCTTTATGAAAATATCTATCAGTAAACTGCCAAAAAGTAGGTAGCGGTTGGTCATACCTCTAAGCCAGGTTAACATGGTAATAGCAAGGTAACAAATGTCAAATTAACAAATGTCAATAGAAGCAAACATGTTTCGGTATTAAGAAATGTATTGTCGATACAACATCCAGACTGTTCAAACGGCTAAATTGCCTGAGAGGACAAAGGGAATTTGACACGTTGTCTAGCCATTGTTGGCATTTGCATGTGTCTTTGTATAGGTATATCTGTATGTGTAAGTTTCTCTTTGACACGATGTAACACCCAATCTAACGTATATTTACTTGCACTGATCAAACCTAAGTAATCCCCTTCATACTTACTTCTGCCATTAATCAACGCTTGGTTCCCGAAGATGAAATACTTCCTCTGGAGCCCTCCATCTTTGCCTCCGTTGAATGTCGATAGGGTTCATTCATAGGAGATTTACTAAGTAATGAATGAGTACCTAAGCTTCCTACCTACTATTTTAGCTCTTTGTAAGTTAAATGTATACTATGTAAAAGAGCAATTTATGAGTACCTAACTTCACAGAAAATTTAAATCTTTGGCCAAAATGTGATCGTCTAGCTTAGCAAGAAGGACCTTTTGTTGTGAAATAGTAACCATGCAGGAACTTTTCAGGGGGCAGAGGATGTCAAAAGCAATTAAACAAAAATAATGAATTAAAAAATAATCTATTCCTCGAGATTTATATTTGAGATTTACAAAGTTAGTGAACACAGCTTAACATAGTTGAGGAGTAATAGTAAACTTTAAGCTTAGATTAGTTTAGGTAGATATTTCGTTTAGCCTCGGAGCGACAAATATGGGTTATGTTTATTTTTGTGCTTAGTATTGGATGTAGATTTTACAGTCACAATTTTAATTAGGCTCTGTGCCTGATTATCGGTTTACAGAACCAAATTCTCGTTTGTTTATTTGAATTGGTTGTTTTAGACTTTACCTAACAAGTTACTGTATTACGTAAATGATTTCCAACTACTTGCAAGTGAAATTTACTTCTGAAAAACTGTGTGTTTGCTAGTTTTCTACCACGCCAAATATCATCCACCTAACCGGCGTGCGTGCCATGTTCAAGACCTGACCCATAGTGAGAAAAGAACTTTGCAAAGAAACTCACCGTTCGATCGGATATAGAACCCATTTTAACAAATTTGAGTAAATGTTTGGGAATTAGTGCAAGCAAGAACAAAAGCAAACACAAGAATGTAGGAAAAGCATACCTACTCAGAAGTTTAGTTCTGTAGACTAAAGCAACGTTCCAAGATGCAAGTCAGTCTTTACTACATTTACAATTGAGACCTGAGTATGATTCATCTTAACCAAATCGACGTTTCAGATCGAATCCACTAATATGGATCTCACCATAGGTCTGCCTTGCTTCAGCCCTGATTTGCCCAAGATTAGATTAGATTAGAACACTTTATTGTATATGTTACAGTCATAGTGATTAAATAGCTATTATACATAATGACTGGTCATTATATATAAAAGCCAAATTCACTAGACAAAGTAATAAATTATTCGCATTTTGTTTGTTAGGTCAGTACACATAAGCAAAAATAGGTTCGAAGTTCGGGTGTTAGTTCTTTTTTTTTATATAAAAGCGAAAAAAAAAAATTTCACAAAAAAACTTAGTTTTGTGTCAAACTTAAACAAGGTTGGTGCATGGAAAAGTCATAGGTACCCTACATTATGATATGGCAAAACGTGGGATACCGCCGTTTTTGCCAAACGATACTTTTGACTGAATAATGCTTGGTAAAATGAATTTTGAATATAAAATTGCTAGTAAATGTGATTAATTTTGTGTTAATTATCACTTTATCTAAACTGAGTAGACATTATATATAATGACTAGACAATATATATAATATCCAGATTTATTACTTTGGCTGTAACATATACACCAGAAAAGAAAAGCCAAAAGCCCAAGCCATCTCACCAAAACATTTCTCAACCTATACCACTTTCACAGCTGAAGTACACAATATTTGCTGCTGTAGCCACATTATCTTCACACTGTAGAATACCTTTGTTCACTTTGTGCTATATTAGACTTATCTAGATTAACTCACCCTAATCCTAATTGTGACTGGCCGGACCCCCGATTCCCGCCAAAGCCTAAGTGAAAGAGAGCGTCCCTCTATCCGTTCACCCCCCACACCCCCGTGCAGTCTTCCCCTCTTTGGGTCCCCATGTCATTTCAGTCAAACCATTTCAGGAACATATTACACAATTTTATTGCAATTTTTATTCAAAGTGGCTGAAACTCGAACCCAAAACTCCGGTCGTAGGGCTGAGCAGAGATGCGCATACATACATACACACATACATTTTACTTTCTTATATATTTGTTTTTACTAACATCTCTATTTTTTTTATACGTAACATATAATACCCTGCCACAAGATTGACAGATGACCTCATCCAAGTGGATGCAAGCCGCTCCCAACCGGTCTTTTTGGAAATCCATGGAGGAGGCCTATGTCCAGCAGTGGACTTCTTGTAGCCTAATGATGATGATGATGATGATAATACCCTGTGCTGATGACGCGTCGAATATTATAAAAATCTTTTGTAGTTCGGGAAGCCTGGAAAACAGATACAGATCTTTTGATCTAGTTTAGGCTCCTGTCTTTCCACAAATAGTACATTCTCTTGCTGTGTATAATTTATTGCATGTGGTTTTTTATATGCGAACGTATTTTATGGATAGAAAATAAACAAATATCTTCATCATCATCAACCCATTATGTCCCCACCGAGGGGCACGGGTCTCTTCCCTGAGGAACGTATAGGCCATACTCCACCACGGGGGCCAAGTCCGGATTGGTGGAGGCTTGTAGACTAGTAGCTCGTCTACTGTCAGAAGTTGTCAAGCCGCCCTAAGGCCTCTGACTTGGCTTAACGACTGCCATCTATCGACGGCAGCCGGCACCAGCAGCTTAACGTGCCTTGCGAAGCACGGAACCGCTCGGAAAAATGCCACTAGCGTTAGGCATAGACGGCGACCCATCCATGCACTGAACGCGCCCAGTGTTGCTTAACCTTCGTGATCGTTTAAGATCACTCAGGCAGCCGGGGCTACGAGCGATACAAATATCTTATCTTATCTTATTATAATTATCATAACTTATTTTATCTTATCTTATTCTCTATTTGTAAAATAAGTATTTTGAGTTCTTAACTGAATTCATATTTAATAGTTATGCTAAATTAAGCGTTGTTGTTTTATTTGTTTTAGAACCAATTCTGTGAATGGGGAACTTGCGTATAACTAAGATTGGAGTGACATTGCTTTTGTACTAAAGAAAAATAAAACAATAAAAATATTTTTTTATGGTTTTCGGGGTCACAAAAAATGCGAAGAATAACGTTACCCTAATAACAAAAACAGTAAAAAAATTTTTTTTTCATTGAATTCTGAACGTGTTCTTTGATGTGAAACCGAATTGGTGTACATGCATAAAAATATTATTTTACGAGATAACTCAAATATTGGTAAACGCTTCATACATTATAAGGCGTTACGTGCAAGTTGTGACGTCATAGTTTGGGCCCGATTTGTATGGCGCGTTTCTGTACCGCGTCACTATATTGACTTTTCGACAGGCTATACTATAAAAAGTATTCGTGGTAAAGAAAAAAAACTCGCTTATTTACATTTTAACGTGGTCTCTCCGATTATATTAAAACATTTTTAGTGCAAGTTCTCTATTGAACAAACGATAGAATCTATAATTGAATTAATTGTTGAAAATTAAATCGTTTGTTGGTTGACTAGCCAACGTTTAATTAATTTAAAAATATTGCACGCTTTCGAACTAAAACGTTCGTAAGCACTACACATTATTAACCTAGTATTGGATCCTGTCGCCAGGAATAAAAAATATTTATTATTATTCATTGCAAAAAGGCGCCATCTAGCGAAAACTCTTGTATTACAGCAAATCTTTGTTTGGTTATTGATTATGTGGCAATGATTTACTGAAGACTGTGACATTGGGTCTTTGGTTCTATAAGCGCGAATTATGTACAGTAATGTAATTCCTTATTTTGCAGAAACTCGTAGGACAAAATTAGTATTGAGACACAAACTCTATTTGCACTTTTAAAACTAACCTGATACTTGGCTGCTCACGTTAGATCATGACATAACAATGGGCAAGCCTATTCCATATAAAAAAACAACGTCCCAGGCACTGCAGCGTCCGAGTGGTCCCTTCATCCATCTAGTGTGAGTGAAGGTGCCACTAGACGCTGTATAAATCATCTCATTGCGTAGATGCAAAGGCCAAAGTTTTTTATGTTATGTCACGTTGTTTGTGGCGCTGTAGCTGGCTCGTAATTATTGTAATCATTTCACCCCAAACGAATTAACTGCTACTCTAATCACTCAAAAATGCGGTCTAATACAAAGAGGTGTATTGTATTGTTCAAAGAGGTAATATTGGCTAAGCCTGTCTGACTTAGTGAAATAAGGAGTGTTATTTTTTTTAAGCTAATAGGTTTTGTCTCCGACAAAATAAGAAGAAGCCCTTAGTCTTCTAGTTACGGTCTAATGTAATTTAAAGTTAAATTAATTTTCGGTATGTCATATAATTATCAAAATAAGACACAATTTCATCGTCACCCCGTGACCAAAATTCTAAAAAAACAGAATAAAAATTTAAAAAATAAACACTTCAACAACATAAAAAACGCCAAAAACATCAGAATCTGTAAAAGCTTTCTCTTTACCGCAGTGTGCGGCGTTCAATATCCACCCACCCGTCAGATAAAGCACATAAAGCCATGTTCTTCTTCTTATCGTTGGCATCACAAAGACTTTTTATAGCCGCGAACTCCTCCGCACGTAATGTCCCTCCAAGACTCGAAGCCCTGACATGACGTTTTGCGATAGCGTATCAGGCGTGTTGGCTTTTCTTGACGCTTTTGAGGTGAAAAATGGTCTCTCCGATCAATGAGATACCGAGCGGAGATGACATCCAAAGCAAGTTTACCACCTGTGTACCACATGAGTGTAATGAAGAGATTTGATATTATGATTTGAAGTTGTCTAGTGCAAAAGTTGCAAGTAATTTACGGTCTGAGTTAAAGCCTGCTTATGGTAGGAATTCCTGACTTGGAGGGGTGACCCGGTACTCGCCCCGTAAAGACTATGTTAGCGGACCTGATAGCACCCCAATGGAAAAAAAATCCTATCATTTTGCACATCATAAGTGTCAGTAACTATGATTCGATGGAGTTAGAACGAATTAGAAAAAGAAGATTTGTTTTCCATTGGTAGGGTTAGTCAACACCCGTGCTTGTCGTGGCTGTACATGGTTTGAGTTTAGTATTAAAAATAAAAATAAAAAAAACGTTATCCAGTATTATGTAATAGTGTGAAAACGTTTTTGGAATAACATTAAAATACGATGCGGTTGGCAAATTCTCCAAAATCTTGGATCAAAAACAAGTTGTATTGTAAGTAATATCTCTTCTAGTATATAGTAAGTACGTAATATCGCATCGCCTCCGACCCTGTTTTTTTAACCGGCAATATTAATTTAAGCTACAGGAGTGAGTGAGCTCATCGTTAACATCGATGCTTTACATCAGTCCGTATAGGTCATGTAGGTCTGTACGAGGCTTACTATAAAATTTTATGATTTTACTTTTTTGTGTAGCCTATATACGTCCCACAACCGTCCCACTGTGGACTTGAGGGGTACAAACATGACGACCCTATTGCTATGTCTACAAAGTCTATTTGTGTGTCGGGAAAGTCTTGAATTGATAAAATAAAAATGTAAATACAATAGTATTTTTATCGTTCCGTACCTGAAAAGGAAAAACAGAACCCTTATAGGATCACTTCATTGTCCGTCCATCCGTCCGTCTATCTGTCAAGACTCTTTATCTCGGGAACGCGTCGAGGTGAAGCTGTGAAGTTAACGTAAAAAAGTTATGGCCGTTTATGCCGTAAAAAACGTATATTTCGACACTGTCAAGTAAATCAAAATTCATGGGGTACTTTCCGTTGACCTAGAACTATGAAATTTGGCATTTGATTTCTTCGTATAATACAAGTACAGGGAAAAATCTGAAAGTATACATTTAGTCTAGTCAGAATTAATCTTTGAATAGTATTTTCTGAGGTTATCGTGAGCACTAGACATAATAAAACTCGATGAATTTTAACCATATTTACTCGTTTACTTTTCCATTTTACAATTTTCCGGGCGTCTTTTTTCGCCTGTCACCCCAGTCTCCGTCACACTTTTATACGTAGTAGAAGATCAAATACGGTTCATTCTCATCTTCACGTATCGCAGAATGATCAATTAGCCATTTCTCAAGCTCCCCTAGACTAATAACGGAAGGCCCCGTAAACTGGCGATCGGACAAGTAGTTCTTCAGTTGCTTTATTTTAGGAACTGTGATACCTGGTACCTGACTTAGTGCAATATAGCGTTCGGTTTTAAATGCAATGAGAATAACTTATTTATTTCTTCTTTTGTCTCTAGACAAAAACCATACTTTCTTTGACTACTATTACTCTCGTGATCATGATCGGCGTCCATGCAAACAAAACATCACTCATTTAAAACAAGAAATCACAACCTCTTCAACGCTTACAGGATAATAGTAAACAACGTCTCTAACGTCTTGCTACTCTAGCTTGCTCCTACGTTGCTGCAATATCTCATATCGCAACGAACCACACGAGCATCGCAAGCGCGCCAAAAACATTTTCAGTGAAATAATGCATTATTTGTTCTTCAATGATAATTATTTGAGTAACATAAAAGAGTAGCCGAGGACCGTGCTCAGTGGCGTGCTATAGGAGATGCCTATGTCCAGCAGTGGACAAGCATAGGCTGATGATGATGATGATAAAAGTTGTACAAACCCGTTTTAAATGGGGGTCCGGTACTAGAATTCATATTAGATAGTTTGTGTAATGATTAGGAATATTTGGTGCACAATCAGTATTTTTTGTTAAAGAATAATATAATTACTGTAATAAGCAAATATTTGCTGCGCAGTAGAATGAAAAAGTGTTATATCTTGGTGATAATTTTGAATTGGTTTGGTGTAACATATTTTGTTGACCGAGTAGTTTAATTGCAGCAAAATAAGTTAACGGGTCTTAGAATAATATTTTAGAGAAGCGTACACAGGTGTAACTTTTGATTTTTGTGGTTAACGGTTAAAATTTACCCTTTATCAAACCACCAAGCCCCAAAGTAGAACGTAACACCTTTTAATCAATCATCTTTGCCCTGAATATGGAGTCAGCTTTTTGAGCAAGACACGTACAAGATGAGCTTTAAAAACCGGCCAAGTGCGAGTCCGACTCGCGCACCGAAGGTTTCGTGCTCGTGCTTGGCCGTTTTTTATTATTTGTCGTTAGAATACATAATAAGTCCCACAACCACGCCAAGTTTGGTGCCTGTGTGTATTACCGTTTTTACGACAGAGCATAAAGAAAAAACATTGCGTGATTTTTTCACAGCTTCAAGGGACTGTAGACCTGAGTACATGGTTTTAATTTCAACTCCATACTTCCACCGGTCCCCGAGATAAAGTGTCTTGATAGACGTACAAACGGACGGACAGACGGACGGACAACAAAGTGGTCCTATATGGGTTCAGTTTTTCCTTTTGAGTAACGGAACCCTAGAAACGGCGAAAGAACTGGCTACCTATTCATCATCAACCCATTATGTCCCCACCGAGAGGCACGGGTCTCTTCCCTGAGGAAGGTATAGGCCATACTCCACCACGGGGGCCAAGTCCGGTAATACTTAATACCTATTACGGTAATACAATCAGTATACTTTTGATAAATGTGGTCTGAGGGTTTGATAGATAAAAAAATTGCGGACATTCATGAAATTTTTGATTGAGAAAATTTGATTCCAATAGCTAATTTTGGAAACAACTTTTCTTTATTAAAAACAACGTATAGGAAAACAGTAATATATTTCAAATGTACGTAATTTCATTGTGTCAAACCATCACACCACATTTTTCAAAAGTAAACTCATTTTATTACCATAATAAAAATGTTAAATTGTGCAAGCGAGACAGTATGCTCGACGTAACAGCAGCCCTTTATCCATACAATTTCTCAGGGTAATGATTATGTTATCCAAATGGCGAAATGATAGTATAATTGTCATTTATTACGGTATGGGTTATTAAATGGAAAACATTATCGCAATGTTCGTTTCGGTAAGTAGGACACCAGTGTATTAGAACTACGTAAATGCACGCTCGTCAAAAAAAAAAATACCGCTTCGAAAATGTTATAATATTGCAACTGTAAAATCCCCGGTTTTCTATTTGTAGCGAAGGAATTCAGTAAATACGTGCCATAACTGTAAACAGAGGTAATGATTTTCCACGAGTTCGTATTTTGAGAATATACGAGAAAAATATAGCTTATCTACTTAATATTTCTTATTTCTATAAGAAAATTACGTGTCTCGATGCTTAGACCAATTCAGTAACCGCAACAAAGTAATCGGTCAATCTTTTTACTAGCTTATAATATGGAACGTTGAAGTTTTTTATTTAACGAAACTATTGTTTTGCACTGAGTAACAGACTCTGGAAGGTTTAAATTTATGTTTTGGAACTAACGAAAAAAATATGAAATCAGTGAACTCAGATCTATCTTTTGCAGGTAAGTGAGAGCAGGAAGGTAGTTGAAGTCACCACACGGTTGTAGGAGCATAATCTAGGAAGCACGGTAACCTTTAAATTTGTACGCTCAACTCACACACACACATACACACACGTGTGGGCAACTGTACTGTGATTTGTACATTTTCCGTACTTGTGGTGTCTTTTTCTGGTCCATAGGTATTACCATATTACAGAGAATTTTACTTTGGGACCAGGCCTGTGTTGTGCTGTGATAAAAATGTTCTTTCCGATTTGTAACAATTTTAATTTGTAAGAAAAATATTTTTCGCATCTACCCGAATAACCGCTGAAACAGCCGTAGAGTTGGTTACCCTCCAGGGCTCCATAAGGCGCTCTCTGAGCGCTTTTGTAGTTGCGGAAGAGCTGCAAACAATTCAATTCAAATTAAAAAATGTTTTATTCAAAGTTAAGGTAAAAGACTGGGTTGGGTTTCTTTTTACGAATGGGCTGATAATGTGAAAAATCCCGACGTGCAATGCCACTATAGACAGGCGCTACCAGGCCACACCGGGCTGCCGCCTCGTTCCTAATGCATAGCGCCACACTGCGCGCCGCGCCGCACGGCTGAAGGCATTTTATGAAGAGCCTTTTTACTGACAGTTTGAAAGAAAGAAAGAAAGAGGTTTATTGTAAATAAATTTGATATTTTTTGTATATGAATTTCGTTGATATTTATTTCTTTTTTCTTTTGTTTGTTTGCTTGCTTGCTTAATTGAAACCGCCTTTAAAAACTGATGAGAATTGAAGAGGAAAACAATCTATCCAGCTTATGAACAGAGCTCGGATTTAGGCCAAGATTTACCCCTAGTTTCCCATACGTTAACAATCTGTTGTGCCTGGGACATTATTTATGTCCCAGGCACTGCAGCGTCCGAGTTTTCACCCATCTAGTGTGAGTGAAGGTGCCACTGGACGCTAATAATCTTATTACGTAGATGCAAACGTGATAGTTTTAGTTTTAACAATCTGTTAATTGGCTGATAGCTCTGTCAGTTGGCCAAAGAACATAGTTATATATAAAACAGGTCGAATTATTTACGCGATTATTTATCAGGTAAAATTTAAAAACCTTAATGTCCGGCGCTAAAACTTAAAAATACTAAGGCCAAAGTGCACACAAAAAAACTGGCCGATTGTGCCGGACTAGCGCCCCAAGGGTCCTGTGTCAGCATAAGTATAATGCTATGTATTTATACGCTTGTGCTAGCGCTTCACTTGGCTATACGTATTCGCAGCTTTAAAAATCAGTGTTACAGTCAGAAAACCAATATTAATGGAGGGTTATTATAATATTTGTTAAATACGCAAATACGACTAACCAAGGAAGGCGCCGGCTTTACAGACAGACAGGCGTTATAGGCATATTGGTAGGGCCCCGTTTGCACCCTTCGGGCAGGGAACCCTAAAATTTATTGATGGATTGAGGATTTTTATTCAAATAAATACAGAAAAATACATAAGTGGTATTTCTGCCGAACTGCATAACAGTTTGTTGGCAGATGCTCTTGGTTTTACAATTTCTGTAACAGTAACTCTTAAACGTTCAGTACAAATATAAAAAAACCTGTCGTGGAAGTTATTTGAAACTCCCTGCATACAACCGGTCAACTACAGTATCAAGCAAGTACCAAGTACCTTCGAGGTGGTTGATTTCAACATATACATGATGATGAAATCTACGGGAAAATAATCGAACTCCTGTTTTTAGCACGATAAAACGCTATCGTGAAGTCAGTTTTTTTTTTGTTAAAAAGTGATTATAATTAATTCAGTACTAGACGAACGATGTCGCGCAGTTACGGTTATCGTATGTCTGACCTCCTCGATTGTCTAGCGGTTAACACTCTTGACTACCAAACACAGGTCGTGGGTTCGATTCCCACTGGAGGTCCCGCTTGTACAAACGGACCCAGTCTGGGTGTGTTTGTAATGTCCTTGCCTGTTATCCTAGATTGGGATCCGAGCAAGTTATCGTTTTGTGTGGAAGTTATTATTATTATTTTATTATGTATGTAAAATCGTCTATTAGCTTGGCACGCTTTCATCAGTTCTTTTAGTTTGTGACAATTACCTTTGCGTAGCCAATTCGTCTAAATTGCCAATGTGGTCGTGACACTCAAAAAGTAAAAGAGAAAAATAATAATGCAACGGAAAAAGTGCAACTCACCTTGAAACTTGCGCAATAAAAAAACCCGGGATCGTTTCCTTATTGGCCAAATAATTCGCGACTTTCCTGCAGACTTTTTTTGTGCTTTTTGCTTCACCTTGTTCACACTTCGTGCTTCACATAGGAGGATACCGACCTACTTTTCGTTGTTTAGTAAAAGGCGAAAAACTGAAGATGTAGGCGTGAACGAGATGAGCCCACAAGAGGTGCCTCTACACGGTGAATTCTGGTTGGTTTGAAAGCTGCGGTTATGTAGGGTAAAACATCCAGTAACTGGCCACTTAACGATCGTTTTCCAGAAATATGTCCATAAGTTAATACTTAATATATTTAAAAAAATGTTTCTGATTGTATTTAAGGAAGAATGAGGCTTTGATATTTTGCTGTCAAGGAATGGTTCACCAAGTAATTTTATAAAGTAAAATCAACGGTAAATAAAAAGTAGTATTTTACCAATAACTGACCTCTATTTTCTAAAAACTGGCCATGTTTAATCCAATAACTGACCGCCTCAATCAAAAGTAAAATTAACACCCCAATCTCACTAAATAACCGTCAAAAGACCTTTAAATACTTCTACCTGTTGAAAATGAAAACAAAGGCATTCTTTTAACACAAAAATATATTAAAATAAACAACAAAATAAGCATTCTATGCTAGGTATAACAAAACAGTCTTTTCCTTATTTATTTTGAGAATCACATAGGAACTTTCGTTTTCAAAACATACGTAATATTTTTTTATCTTAAAAGATAAAAGCCATTTTGTTTGGCTTCTCCTTTTTTTCGAAATATTTCAAAGCATTCATCTATTGAAGACCCAGATTTGTTGAGTTGGTAACAGATATGGCAGACATAATCATCTTCATCGAAATGTATGTCAATTTTATGATGATTTCGTAAGCAATTACCTATCATAAAATTGTCTATCACACATGACACGTTCTAAGGCATGCACACCGTATATAGTACGGGAGCAACCGGAACATAGTCTGTATTTATTAATATTTACATCGGTCATCTTCTCGTCTAAACAAGTATAACTCCTGATATTTTTATCTGATTTGGTTTCTGGTTCCGTTTGCTGTAATCGAGTTCTTTTACCTATCCCTTTGTTCTTCTTTTTTTCAGATAAGGCTTTCTTCTCTTCTCTGATTTTCGTCTTATTTTCCTTCTCTAACTGCAACTCTTTCTTTTTATCTTCTCTTTCTTTCATAATTTTTAGGTAAGTATCAGATGTAAGTGCGTAAGGGATTCGTTCAGTTTTTCTAATACCTTTCCACTTGGAAGAAAGATTCCACATCTTTCTTTACAGATAACCAGAAAACGACTCGGCGGATAAAACAGTGATTTTTTTATTAGGATCACAGCTTTAGTAGGGGTTCAATATTATTTCCTTCTTTGCGTAATTCACCAGTTGCTTCATCAAGATAGTAATCCACGGTGGCTTAAACCTATGATATAGTTAACGAGAACTTCTTCTTCTTAAGTTGTTAAAATTATATCCGGGCCGGATTTGAATTTTGTTTTCGGGTTAACTAATTTAAATATAATACTACTCCTAGGTACCCCAAATGTTTTGGCTGCTAGACGAATGGATCCTTGTTTATTCTGCACAAACGCTATAGCGTTATCGATGCTTTGCTTCGAGTACTGTCGCTTTTTCATCTTTCCAAAACCTGCGAAAAATGTACAGAATTTGATCACCTATAACTGATCACTAGTTATTCCAGTTACAGACCACCCATGTCAGTTATTGGAAACATTAATAATAAACAAAAGGATTTTTGCCACATGAAACTATGTTTTAATAGCTAGGCCATAAAATCGATTTTATCACTGAAAAACGTGTTGTACGATTTTACTAGTAACTGACATGGGTGGTCAGTTTTTGGAAATTTTCCAATTTGCCGTCCAGTAACTAGCCACCCTTTATATAATCACAAATAACGTAATAGCTGATAAATCAAACAAAACATAGTATTAGCCATTACGTAACAAACCAAATGAACACATTACTTGAGCAAAAACAACCAGTTTTCATGCAAAAACAAGAAATTAAAAGAACACTCACCTTAAGCTTTCAGTAACACACAAGTGCGTCGCACGAATCGCTTCCGGCAACTGAACTCGATGTATCGATCAAAGTCCATCTAATGTCAAAAAGTGGCAACTCTTGGCGAAAATCAACTTCCGATGAACTATCTGATTTAAAAATTTGAAACTAGATGGAGTTACTTGCCTGGAAGCCTTATTTAATTACTTTAATATTTTAGTGACCAGTTACTGGTGCATGGCCAGTTACTAGATGTGTTATCCTAATTACCTAGTAATAAAAAATGCATGCTATGATAAATAGATCACTTTTATGCATAGCTATTACTTTTGGGTATAGACGTGAAATAAAAAAAAGAAAAGAGTTGAATAATTTTGTTTCTAGTTGAGAAAGCATCGCTCTAGCTGTCTACTAATGGTTCTCACAGTTTCGAGTTTGTGTCGAGCAATTTTTGGAAAGGGGCTTCTTTGAAAAAAAAAACAAACTAGCGTGTTCGATAGCTATTGTTTAGGCACGTTCAATTTACTATGGCTTTGGGACCACCCAAAAATCATGGTGTATAACAAAACTACTTTTATTGTGATGTTACTAGTTCTCCATATCAGTTCGAAAATAGGAAATTCACCCCGTCAATACAAACAACTTTTAATGGGGACAACTTTGAAATAGTAACAAAATGTTCAGCTGTTCCATACATTTTCCATAGACGTGATAACTTCAGTATAGGACAGCTGATTTGATATTTTAAAGTTGTCCTCATAGATAAGGTTCTTCGTATTAATGAGCCAAAGACATGGGAAATTTGTTACCCCGTATATGGACTATTTACAGCGCGATGTGGAAATCGTTAGCAATATTTTGAAGGAGTATTTTTTTCGGTACGATAAACAGTTTAAATGATTTATCAGTAATGAATGGTATAACATGTTTGCAAATATTCAAAATCAAAAAAATATATTTATTTATTAAATACAGCCATTATGTTTCTAAATCATGATTAGAATACCCCCTTCAAAAATGTGGAACGAATTCACAGTCACTCGGTAGATACCTACTTGAATTTCGTGGGCTATTTGCACACAAGTGTGTTTGCAACGACATCAATTATAATGTGTAAGGTTACTAATAAATAACTTCCACTTGTCCTGATTTCAAACTAGGATACCCTGTGCTATGGTAAACAGACCAGGACATCACAAACATGGAAATACACCCAGCCTCTATTTCCTTCCGTGGATGTCGTAGAAGGCGACTAAGGAAATACATTACCAGGAAACGGGCAGCAGCGTCTTCCTGAGGTTCCAACGGCATACTGCGATCGCCAACCCGTCTGCCAAACGTAGCGATTATGGCAAAACCCCTCATGGTTAGAAAAACCATGAGAGAGGCCTATGTCCTGCAGTGGGCGTCAAATGGCTGATGATGATGATGAAGTATAGAGGCCTCCAGTACGAATCGAACCCATAATCTCTGTTTTGGTAGTCAAGCATGTCGACCGCTAGACCAACGAGGCACTAAAGAAAGCTATAGTACGGAAATTTCGTTTCAATTTCTTCACCATCGCTGAGTTGGCAAGATTTGGTATCCAAAATCGTTAACACTTCAATGAAGTAGCGCTGAATTTTTTCGCTAAGTACAAACCTATATGAAAGTCGGCCGTTTCGTAGGCTGAAAACCCTCGTTGCGGAGAGATGAGTAATAACATTACTTATTAACTCGTTGTAAAGCCACAAAACAATACTTCACTAGAAGGACCACTATGCGTGGTGTCCTGAGTGCCATCAGAGGCCTAATTATGCGCAACAAAATCCTGTCGGAATAATGACGTTTGCGATAGCCATTAGTACGGATCTCTACGAGATCGAATCAGAAATGATGAGATCCGTAGACGAACGAAAGTCGTCGACATAGCCCAGCGGATTAGTAAGTTGAAGTGGCAGTGGGCGGGGCACATAGCTCGCAGAAATGATATCCGATGGGGCCGAAAAGTTCTCGAATGGAGACCACATATCGGCAAGCGCAGCGTAGGAGGACCAGCCACAAGATGGACAGATGACCTCATCCAGGTGACAGGAAGATGCTGGATGCAAGCCGCTTCTAAGCGGTCTTTTTGGAAATACATGGAGGAGGCCTATGTCCAGCAGTGGACTTCTTGTGGCTGAATGATGATGATGATTTGACAGTTGAAATCGTTCAGGATTTGGTGCGAGGCATTCGTGTTCAACACATCATGCTCCTGATGTATTTAACACGATCGCCTCAGTCTTTACCTGTATCTATTGAAATAAGACGAGCATTTGAGTGGTTACTTGTAGATTTAATAAATTTCAGATATTTTAAACGCAGAGCAATGTGAACATTACAAGGGCAAAGTAAGAAGGGGTTATCCTGTGTAAAAATGTCAGACGCTTCAAGTGGGTGTGAAACGTTGCGATGACTCTTAAACAGGCGTTTGCTTTTTTGTGTCCTTAACTCCAACAGTATCATAGATTGAAATGTAAATATTTTTTATTTCGCAATATACAAATCTGATATAGACAAACGGTCGGGCATACATTTGTGAGAAGACTGGAACGCAAACTAGGTATATCGGTGATCTGAATTTTAGGTTTCCGGGCCTCCTAGCTTAGAAATATTGGAATACCTGTTTTCTTTTTCGTTTCACAGTGGATTTTGTTTCACAGATCAATGTAATTTTTGGTCCTTACACAGCACAGTCAAACTTCATACTTATGGAACTGAGCAATGGAAGTGGGACAGATAGAGGTTTGATCTGTACGCTGTACCTACACTTCTGTATCCAATTTCAGTGGTACAGGGATTCTGGCAAACTTGCGTTGTTGAGTAGACTGTAGAATATTCAGTACGCTCGCGGCTAGGCGCGTCGTTTTCATATTCGCGCTTCATATTATTACAAGCGGAATGAATAGTTTGTTCATGCTAGAGCTACGCCGAAATGACTAGTCTAAATTCAAGTAGGTACGAGATTCGATATCTGTGTTTCAGAAAGGTGTGCGTGCATGCAACGACTAACGAATGTTGAGGAAGCGAAAGTGATCTGTCAGGATCGTAGCAAGTGGCAGTCCCTGGTCTCTGCCTACCCCTCTGGGATACAGGCGTGAGTTTATGTTATGTTCAGAAAGGTCCGGTGAAACTTATTTTATTATGGAACAACAAATATTTTTCGAAATTTCGGAGTCAGAGTAATAATTACTTTGTATCGATGAGTAGACTAACCCCCTGAGAGATCTCTTAATGGTTTAAAGACTTGAATATGTCTTTTTCCGTTATTAATATTATGTTTTAGCTATGACCGTGTGTTCGTCTGGGATCCTTTCCGTTCGCAAATTGTATTTTTTTTATTATTGTTAAAGAAAGAGGAAAATTTAGACGAATGCCCGGGGACTACAAAATATAATTACGGACTGTTTGGACATACTTTTGTTAATTAAACAAAGTCATAGATAGGTAGGTTAGGTACATGTCCGCACTGGGAATCGAACCTGGGTCTCCCGCTTGCGAGTCCATTGTTCTACCCACTGGGCCACCCCCGCTTTTTATATATGGACGCTGTATAAATCTTCTCATTACGTAGATGCAAAGGGAAAGTTTTTTCTAGTTTTTGCGAACGGCACCAAAAATCAATAACACACCTATCTATCTATCTATCTTTAAAAATGTTACAATGTGCAAACAAAAGAGATGCCAGACATAAACACGGTCATAATGTTCTTGCAAGAAATGTTAAGACACTGTTGCCTTATTTTTATCCGAAGTAATAATAATCTAACATTCACATTAGTGAGCTTTCGGTAAGCTCACGGAGTTAGCGTCATTATCGTAAAAGAAAAGCCGTCAAATGAAGTTTGGAAAGCATCCAATGATAATATCTAACCGTAATTACATGATACAAGACCGAATTGCCTAATAGTTACGAAACAACACCGCAATCCTACGCTAAGATCGTCAGAGGCAACCGCTAACCCCACCACAAGAGGGTCTAATTAAACCCTCAAAGAGCCTCAATGTACCTAAATGCACTCGTCAAGAGACCCCAAGTCTCCTTCGCGGCCTGTTGTTAGCATAGGTGTTGTTTGTCTTATCAAAAGTCGAAAGGAATTGCGGCAGCGCATCCGTAATTAATTATTGCTTTCAAAGGCTGCGAAATTGCGGTTTCCTGTAGATATCGAATTGCTTTTATACGGCTTTGCCTCAAAAAGTGAATGCTGCTATGTGTTTGTCTTTTACGCCGGTTAGTCTTAAGGTAAATACATAGTATGAGTAGTACAGCTAAAGTATTACTATATGTAATTCTTTCACCTGGTTGTGCAATAAAGTTTCTCTATCTATCTATCTATAGGCGTGTTTTCCTATGTTTGACCATGGAAATATTTGGCAACAATGGAGTCTCTATTTGAAATAAATCACTTAATGACATACTTAAGTACCTACTCACATTTTACATTCAAACTTGTCAGCGCTTCCCACTAACAAACGACATGCCAAGATGGCACTCCCACATGCAGCGACTTCCCGCCACCGCAACCATCTGGTGGGGGGCCTTCCCACGCTTCCCACGGGAAGCTTGGAAACCATGAGGGAGGCCTGTACGAAGTAGAAGTATGTATACATGTAGGTAATATAGAAGTATAATTTGCAGTCGGTACCCAGTTTCATCACCAGCACATATATTTTGTGCACCGACTCCAAATTATTACTTACTTCTAATTTAATGGTATCCTTATAAATTATTTCTAAATTTTTAGTACCTTAGTGTTGTGAAGTCGGTTTTTATTTTTTGTAATTTGTATTAGTCTTGTATAATGTAAAGAGTTCTTGTATCGAGTCGTGCTATCACTAGAAACTGACAGTTCGTAGGATCTCAGTTCAATGACGTACCTACTTCTGTACGTGACGTACTTCCGGTTGCTTAGACTCTGGTTCATTTTTTTTGTATTAAAAATTAATTAAAGTAGCCCAAATCGAAACACTCAGCCCAGGCTCTCAAAATTACCTATTTTCTCCCAAAATAATAATAAAAACAGAACTTATTTTTTTTAGGCCAGTGCCCATTGGCAGTGTTATACCCCGCAAGAGCGCGAGCTTCAGTACATTTTCATATCTAATATATAAAAATCTCATGTCATTGTTATCGAACTCCTTCGAAACGAATGTAAAGGGACACACCCGTATGTTCCTATGTTTGAGTATGGAAATAGTGGCGGAGGTCCCTATTTGAAATAAAATACTTAAAGACACTCACATTTATATTTATACTTGTCACATCGTCAATTAGTTAGCATTATTACAGTGAATAATCCGCAGAAGATAACAAGATTATTAGGTACGCGAGTAATTTTCTTTACAAAATTACAACTATACGTCCTTCCCGCCAAAAAACGATGAGCCAAGGTGGCGCCTCCCTTTCTTTTTTTTTCAGTGACGTCATCAAATGAAGGTTTCATACCTTCATGTTTATCTAGATGGCCAAGCAAATTTCCGTACTAGTAAATTAGTCAAATTAAATACTCTTAAGTTGTTATGAATACAATAAAGTTCCACTATTAACAGGTAGGTATTTAAGTCCTAAAGCGTCGCTGACACGGATATTTATTATATTTGGTAGGTCTGAGAATAGCTCGTAGGCTGCTTAAAATGACAAAACAACGTTTGCCGTGTCAACTAATATTACATAAATGCATTTGACAGCAAGCTAAGTAACTGCCAGTGCATTTCAGCCCTAACATCGTAATTATTATTATTTACATCACCCGGAAATGTTCACTTAACCAAGCGCCTCAGTACGTTTGAGTTTGAACAAAGTAGCACCCTTGTACAATGGGTTTCCCTACTCCTCGCCGACTTGCCTCGACAATTTCTCAACAAAGCCTCTGTTATAACGCGATTCTATTGTTTGCATAAGAGCAGTGTCGAGAAAACTAGTTTATGACGTGGGAAATTGTAAATAGATAGAGGACACTTTATTGCACAATCAGAAAAAGACAATTATAAAATATCATCATCATCATCATCAGCCTATGCTTGTCCACTGCTGGACATAGGCATCTCCTATAGCACGCCACTGAACACGGTCCTCGGCTACTCTCATCCAGCTCTTATATGATATCTGAAGGTGAAGGAAAACATCGTGAGGAAACCTGAGTGTCGGAGCTATTCCAATAACTCAGTGCTTGAAATCGCCAATCCGCGGTGGGCACGCGTGGTGATTAGGCCCATACTCTCTCCCTGAGAGAAGGCCTGTGCCCTATAGTGGGATGTATATAGGCTGCTTATGTTATGTAAACATG
Source organism: Yponomeuta malinellus (assembly GCA_947308005.1). Lineage (NCBI taxonomy): Eukaryota > Metazoa > Arthropoda > Insecta > Lepidoptera > Yponomeutidae > Yponomeuta > Yponomeuta malinellus. The sequence goes on from OX371013.1 coordinate 5,379,280, forward strand.
GCAGAAAACGACCGCTACATCCTTCGTTGTTCAGTACAATTCAATATGTTTGGCTTAGAACGCATTAGCAAACGAGCTCAGCAAATTTTGAACGAGAATAAAATTATATAGTGCGTTTGTCATAGACGCGGTAGGTACTATTTACTTGAATATTAAGATAATAGTAGATTATTGTGCGTAATTAACAAAAATATTTTGCTGTGCCAATGTTATGCTATATTGTTAGATCCAAAAAAATCGTTGAATAAAATAATATTTTTTTCTAACTTTTTAAGTAAACAAGAAAAGTCGTAGAATAAAATGACAGGACTATATTACAATATTTTTATGAATGAAGTTTAAACCAGAAAAAATGCTAATTGCGTGTTAGTAACACATGTTACTGTAAAATTTAGTCTAATGTTTAATTTCGGAATTATCTCAAGATCCGTGTAATCTTTTAAAATTTCAACTAAGTATAGAGATAGCACAAAAAGCTAGCTATCATTTAAGCTAACTCCCAAGTTCCTACCTAGGACCCAAAAGGAGTAGTGTCATTAAAGCGGCTTTTTAAATTTCCTGTAAAGTTGTGTTTTTGCATTTATCATTTTATTCTCGGGAGCCGGCGTTATGTACAATCGCGTTCTACAGTCCGACCCGCCCCATTTGATCATATTAAAGACACGTGTGTAAGCGGACGTAGCATCGTATAGAGGTCAATCGTACAATCGTCGTTAATACATTGGATACAAATTTATTTATAACTAAATTTTATAATCGTCCCGTTACATGGGATACACAGTAGTTGCTCTCTCCCAGTAGATTACTTGATAATTAATCCTCCCAGATTCGTTGTTGACTTGTATCTGCTTTAAGCAAAAGTTTTTTTAAATTCTGCTGTAAACCCCTACTGTTTGATTTGTTGATGATGAAGAAACAGCTTAGAGGTTGTGCGTGATTTTAAGAACACGTTGTATATTGTGTGATGGTACCAGTTGACACCTCATTTACCCAGTTTAGTTGCAAATTCGCCCGTAACGAACTGAGTAAAATGCTGTCGACTGCACTACGAGTTCCTATGGGATAAACATGCATCAAGCGGGGCCCCCAGAGTTAGGACCATGAAGTCGATAGGAATGCTTAGCTATGAAGACAATTTTGTTTACTGTGACGGATATCGCTTAGCCCAATAGCTACTAGTAATGAGTATTGTGCTGTGCATGTACGTAGAGTACGGACCCAATCGTTATATTTTTATGTACTGACTCTAGATACTGTCTTGTTCAATCTTTTCAAAGAGAAGGAACATTGAACAAAAAGATGAAAACAAAATAAGCTTCTTTTGTTTCGCGTCATTTCCCGGGTGCTGCGACTCCGACTGTGCCTGAGAGGCGACGTCTTCTTTAACAGATTCTTTTATATTTATTTGTTTGTTTACGCCCAATTTCGACTCTGCCTCTTGCTTGTCTTCTCGCGAAATATTTCTTTAAACATTCTTAGCTATACGTATTTATGGATACATATTAAAAAAAAACCGGCCAAGTGCGATCGTAGAAGGCGACTAAGGAAATAAATTACCAGAAGACGGGCAGCAGCGTCTTCCTGAGATTCCCACCGCATACTGCGATCGCCAACCCGCCTGCTAAGCGTGGCGATTATGGCAAAACTCCATATGGTTATGAAAACCACGAAGGAGCCCTATGTCCTGCAGTGGGCGTCAAATGGCTGATGATGATGATGATGATATGAAATGTGGTGTAGCTTGCCTACATTAAGGACCTTCATAGGGGTCACAAATAATTATTAAATTTCATAGTCAGCAAAAAGTGATTGCTAAACTTTTCCGATTTTACTTCATAAACTACGAGGTTCCTACGTTAATTTTATGTAGGTACTTAAGCATAAATTACAATAAAAGAGTCCAGGTAATTAGGATCAAACTTGTAAAACTCGTAAACAGGCATCTTTTTTCCTAAAGAACCGCAGAGTTAGAGGCGATCTCGTGCATTGTGGTACTAAATAAAGTACAAAACAGAAAGAAATATCCTGCCAGCCGCATTGAGATAACTTTATGACAGGGGTATTATTACGATGCAGAATGAAAGTCCTCCCTTGCCTCATTTTGTAGAGGTATTCAGTCAGCGAGATGCATAATTAGAAGACCCGTTCGCGAAGAGGCGTATTTAATTAACTCCGTTGCTACGGGTTGCTCCTATTAGAACATCAGGAAAACTATAGAACTTTTCACTTTAAAAGAGGTAGACTAAAAGAGGCGAAAAATAGGTTGTGTCTGCACATATCGACACTGTATTTGCTGTGGATAACACCAACAAATCTAAGAGAATAGTATAGGTGATGGGCAGGTAGGCCCTGTATATAGGTAAAACAAAGACATAAAAGCCCTTTATTATTATTATTATTATACAAACTGCAAAGAGAAGTGGAAGCCAGGAGATCCATAGCACGGGGTAAACTTATTGTGGACTCCTGTCTCCTACTACGTAATGGAACTTAGTAAATTTTAAGAGTGTCTCTAATTTTTAAGTGCGTTATGTACTGGAGAAATAAAAAGTATATTTGTAATAAAATAACAAAGACATATAAGGCCTTTATTAATATTATTATGCAAACACTGCAACGTGTTATTTATTATATTGTGAAGGTACAATTTCTATCAAAGATTGCAATAAAAATATAAAGGCCAATTATGCTTATTCTGTTTTATTTTTGTACATTTACCAGTGTGTGTGCAAGTGTAAAGAAAGAAATTTATCTATGTATGTTTATCAATTTCCTGTCGAGTATATTTTGAACTATGTGGTTTTAAATTTCTATCGGTTTTGTAGAGACGCTATGAATGCTCTCACTATATATTATAACGTGGACCGTATATTAACGTATTTTGTTATATCGCTTTCGTATTATAATACGTCTCCGCCTCAGTTATTCAATTTGCGGGAAAGTTTGCAACGAAAGTTCGTTTAGACGCTTAGCTGTCAAGTGTACGCTGAACTTTTATTTATTTATTTATTTATTTATTTATTTATTTAACATAATAACTTATTATTACTTGGTGGTTTTAAATTTCTATTTGTTTTAAAGAGACGCTACGAATGCTTTCATTACGAGAACAAATAGCTTTGTAATTTGTCTCGGGACTTGTGACTAGAGTAAAGAGTTTATGAGTAAAGTTTATGCAAAGCGGTAAAAAGTTTCTTTATCATTTATTTTTCTAGGCTAAAAAAGATTACGAAATCGTAAATTTTTACGTTCACAAAAATGTTGATGTAATGCTTACAAGCAAAAGTTTAAAATATATAATTTCATAAACGCTGAATTAAAGTAAAATAACTTATGTCAGCCGGAACATAATAAAAAATCGATTAATACCTCATTCATCAAAATCGAATGAGAAGTTAAGGCACTATAGTAGAACATCCTTACTTTAGCTATACCGTTGTCGGGTAAAACGATCAAAAGATAATCAAACATGAACTTTATTAAAAACCTACCTGGCTAAACCTATCTGGCTCAACCCGGCTAACGAGGCACGAAATTTCACTGATGCCTGTACTAGCCCATTAGCTCAGTTGGGAGAGCGCGCTGGCACGGTTAGCCAGAGGTCGCGGGTTCAAGTCCCGGCATGGCTGGAATTTTTAGCCTCTAGATAGGTTTTTAAAAATGTCCTCAGCACGGGTTAGTGCAACAAAAAGAATATAATGAACTTTATTAACTTCACTCCGGATTCACTAACTTACTTTTTATCCAGAAGAGTTAATTCCGGAATCAAGTTAATATGTAGTGTTTACGAAAGTTTTAGTTCGAAAACATGAACTTGATGACCTTCGAACCTAACAACGATAAGAACTCCCAATGACATATTATTGGACATAATTAATTATGTTACCACTACATTACGTATCATAAATGCTTTTGTTTGCTACGGTAAAGACATAAGCACGCAACGTAAGAACTCTATTCTGAAGTTTTTTCGTAGCGAGCAACCTGTTGCTACGCGATGGGCGGTGGCTACACAGCGCATGCGCGCATCCCAGTCAATTTTAATGAGAGCCCTGAAATCTGTACCAAATGCCTCTCTGGCCCAATTATTCATTAGCGCCTCTGGGGAGGTAAGAGGTCCCCGGAGACTGGTAGCTGAACCGAAAATGTACGTCATTCGCCACCGATTATCGTTGGCCCACGCACGAGCCGCGCGTTTCAAACGCAACTGGGCGTCATTCATGCAGGCAAAATATTTCAAAAATGATAAATAAATGAATTCACTCGTTAACAGTAAAGGAAAACGTTGTGAGATTGCCAATCCGCGGTGGGCGCACCCGTTGATTAAGTCCATACTATCTCTCTTACTGAGAGAAGGCCTGTGCCCTACAGTGGGACGTATATAGGCTACATTATTATACTAGTTCACCTGTCAAACATTGTTCTGCCATATTCATTAGCCTACGATCTAATCTCAGATCTTTCAAATAAACACAAAAAAATAATAATCAGTGAAGACGTTTTGGAGGAGTTCGATAACAAACACTGTGTGATACGAGACTTTATTATTATTAGATTATATTAGATTTATAATTTTTATTATTTCTAATATATTATACTAGATTTTAGAAAAATAATTTCAGACTTATGTGCCTGTATCTCGTAGGGGTAAGCCTCTTTCGCTTCATGAACTTATATTCATTAGTTTTTGCGATGCGTGCACGCCGGTGACGGGTTCTTTTATTTCTTCAGCATCGATAAAATTAAACCACTTCAGTTTTCAATGTTTTAATTTAATTTTTTTATACTGCATTAATTTTGGGTGGTTTGAAAGACATAGCAAAATTAACGAGCCTGACAATAGCTATCGAATAAAAAAATACGAACTTTTCAAAAATATCTCGACACAAACTAGAATCTATTAGAACCATTAGTAGAGCGGTGCGTGCGTGCCGCGGGTCCGCAGGTCATTGTTCTGTTAGACGGAGAGGCGGTTCTAATTGTTCGCGCATTTTTTTAAACGAGATTTCTCAACTCTAATCAAGATTTCTCAACTAGCCTTTTTTTAACTTACGTCTATACTTAAAAGTAAGTCAAAATAGATGCCATTTTTTATTACTGATTATGTACCCGCTGTGTGAAGTCTAAAGATGGCATAAAAAATTAAAAAGTTATCAAATTTAAACTTCGACTATTGGCAGCTGTTTAATTTATCGATACTGCGAGTGTTTTCAGGTTATGCGAAATTCCAATAATACTTCGAACATAAACCAGTTCAAAGCAAGGAAGCCTACGCCGCAAGTAGGTTTAATTTAAACTTCTGTAACTTTCTTGGCGAAACTTATAAATTACGGAAGTCACAATTTACATAGAAACAGCTTGTTTGGCCACCAGACGCCTTTGTGCCAGGTCCCAAAGAAAAAGCGTTTGCGGTAGGATTTCATACATATCTTATTTTAAGGTATTCGAATTTTACAATGCGACTTTTAAAGTAAAATCTTTTCGATTTTTGGTTTTAAGCAAGTTTTTCAAAACTCCAGTGGTCTGTTGACCCTTGAGTTTTAATAGGATCCTTGAACTGTGTTGATTACCCCGAAAAGTCACATAAAAACAGAATACCAATCATAAGATCTATTTAAACACGCAAATAGCACTGGCAGTTGACGCTGTGATGTATGATGAAACGAGTTACGAAACTTTCTAGATGGAAACTATGTTGTTGACGCTGCACCGACAAGAATCTAACTCTTAAATATGATCACGATGGTGTTGTATAGAGACCTCTGCATGTAGCTTTGACATTAAAAATGTCTTCGTTCGCTCCAGTGTAGGCTCCGATGTCACGAAAAAATGCTATCCCCTTATATCTCGGAGAGTTGTGAAGATATGATATTCAAAAACAGCTCAAAAGACGCGTATAAGGTGCAAAAACAATTATTCGACAAAATCAAAAACAGAAAAATCATGGCCGAAATAGCGAAAAACAAATTCAAATTACACCGATTTTTTTTATTTTGGCGCTCGATATTTTGGCGCTCGATATTTTGGACACGAACAATGATATCAAAAGTTTGAGAAAAAATCCTCTGAATTATTATTCAGCTACAATTTGAGCCTAAAACAAAGACGATCGGATTAAGGGTTTACCATAAAGTCAGAACGATCTTTTTTCACATCATGACATTTATGACTCGATTTATTTCCAATGTGCTCGATAGTCGTGTGAGGCACAAAATCTGTGAATTTTTGTAGAGATCAGGGAAGTTGTTTTAATGAAAACCGTATAGCTAGATAAACTCACGCCGGAATCTCGAAGGAGTAGGCAGAGACGAGGATTTGCCACTTGCCACAATCCCTGAAAAACCTTTTTCGCATCATCAACATTCATTACTCGCTGCATGCATGCTCGCCGGCAAAAACAAATTCGTTTGAATTGCCTCGTTGGTCTAGCCGTCAAGGTACCAAAACAGAGGTCGTGGGTTCGATTTCCACTGGGGGCCGCCGTACATTTGTACAAATGGCCTCAGTCTGGGTGTATTTTCATGTTTGTGACGTCCTTGCCTGGTTACTTGCACAGGGTATCCTAATTTGGGGCCAGGTCAAGTGATAATATTGTGTGGAAGTTATTATTATAAAAAAGGTTACAAGAGTTATACTTAATGTAATGCCACCAGAAATCTTACTTTGTAAGTGACATTAATTTTTGTGTATCCTACAGCAACTTACAAAGTACGCTTTCCGGTGGCATAACAGAAAAATAACAGTTACATCAAGAAGGTAACGTATGATATCTGCTGTTGGCATTGGCAAAGCTTCGATCTACTGTGCTACCCTGCAGCGCAACCCCGGGGATTCCGTCCGTTTGCAAGATCGCATGGGCGGAAACTGCCTGAGCTTTAAGTTAAAGGAACTTCTCCCGTGACCTGGACCATAGACAAACAAACAGGATATAGTGGGGTGAGGGGCGCCGAATCGTCGCGACAGAGCCTGCGTGAAAGAATAAATAAGAGTCGACTTTCAAGGACTCTAACCTAATGGAAGTATTTCCAGTCGCGATGTTCTTAAGACTCAATATAATGGTGGGCTTGGTATATTGCAATTTAATTTATTGTAATGTAACAAATAATAATGGAAACCTGCTGATTGTGATTCGGACTCCCGCAAGGGTCCCGAACTCAACGAAATTTTGAAATACAAATAGAAAATGCTTATTTATCTTCAACATAGTAAGGCACAAAAATCACTTATGCTTATCACTTTTGAGTTTAGAGTTTTCCTAAATTCGTGTTATTATAATTGTATGTGGTACGGCGCCCGCGTGAATCCGAGTTGCACTTGGCTGGTTGTTTTAAACACGAATGCTCTGGATGCTTTTGTCGTGTGAGTCCGATCAGCTTGTCTGTTATCCCGTAAATGTTTATATATTATTCTTAATAATTATTGTTGTTTCTCTTTCCATGTACCTGCCTGGTGCCTTCATCAACAAAAGGTAAGCAAAGAGATTTGTTTGTAGCAGGTTAAAAATCAGTTTTTTTCTAGGCAACTACTTTTAGAGGCACATCGCTATATTTTCTAATTAAATTAATGAAGAACTCCCCGCACTAGCTATCAACAGAGTAAGTTAGCAGGTTTAAAAACCATTTTAAATGCTAAAAAACAAAACAACTTTTACAGGCACATCGCTATATTTTCTATTTAAATTACTGCAGAACATTAGCTATCAATAGAGTAAGTTTGAGAAGATGTTTCACCAACCTGTCACTAATGTGACAAATAATACGGGTCAAATTACATGAGCTTACGTGACCGCTACCCTAGCGGCTCTCTACTACATAAAGCCAGGTTTATGCTGTAATCCTACAGAGTAGTCTGGGACGGATCCCCTGGGAGCGCTGTTGGTTTGCAAACGTTGAAGTGGATACATTACTGTACATGGTTTGCTTAATATGCCACGCTACATGGTAATACGGTACGTTACATCACATCTTTGACAGCTTGGTGAAATGGCGACTTTTATACACTTATTTTTATAGCGATTATGTAGAGCGAAATAATGTATGGACTGTTGTAAGTTGGATAATCAAAAATGTAAAGAGAGGTCAAATGGTTTACGAAATCATTTATATAGTCCATAGACTTAGTTGTTACGCCTAAATACCTAACACTTCAACGTTAAGCCCAAAGTGCCTTTAACTGGACCTAAATGCTTTCCAAGTATAAGATTAATGGGACAATTTGTTATTTCAGACCGAGTGACGTTTAAGCCGGAGAGTAAGTCGAGCTATGGTTTTGTGCAGTTGAATTTATTATGTGTTTAGAAATTGCCAGCGCTTACGTTTGGATTTAGATTAAACTAATGCTTACATGCGTTGCCTTCGTTTGTACGTGAATTGACGGACAGTTTTACGCGACTTCATTGTAAACAAACGAATCAAAATCGTAGGCTTAAGATATTTTTACATAGTGTAGTGTTTTATATAGGGCTTTCACATATACGTTCAATGTGTAACAAAGTCTCCATACTGTCCAAAAATTAGTTGATATTCTACTGGTGAATATCAACAAATTTTACTATGGAAAAACTTCGAAATCGCGGAAAAAATATCAGCTATTCCATAAACTATAGTGCTGCAAATAATGATAAGATAACTTCAGTATGAAATAATGATCCTTGTTCTAAATACTGACAATAGTTAAAAATGATACTTCATTTTAAAGGTATAAGGTCGGTAAATATATTATAAGTTAATAATATTATTCACTGATTTCTTGTATTTTTGTGAATAATTGTGTGTGTAAATTAGGGGGGGAGGGGGTTCTACTGGTCAATACCAACAAATTTTACTGTAAATTACGCAAGTACCCATAAATTGTAATGTTGCCAATAATGATAAGAAAACTTCAGTATGAAACAATGAGCATAAAGGTATAAGGTCAGTAAATGTAATGCTAAAGTTATAAATTAATAATATTCACTGATTTCTTGTATTTTTGCGAATAAGTGTGTGACTAATTCGACCTTCGTTTCACACGTGAATGATAGAAGGTTTAATATATTTAGGCATATAAAAACCGCCAAGATGTGGATATCTCGGTATTCCGTAAAAAAAATCAATATATCGTTTAAAAATCCTTTTTCTCTGAGAGAAGGCTTTTGCCCTACAGTGGGACGTATATAGGCTGATTATGCTGACCTCTTTTACGTTTGCACAGATTAAGAGTCTTTTTAATTTTGTTTATATAAAAATTTCTTGTATCGAGTCATGTTATCACTAGAAACTGACAGCTCGTAGGATCTCAGTTGATGACGTACTTCCGTCGATGACGTAATTCCAGTTTCGTGAATCTGGTTCTTTTTTTTTTTTTTTGCTTTAAAAATTAATAAAAGTATGCCCAAATGCCGAAATATTCAGACCAAGCTCTCAAAATTAAACTACTTTCTCAAAAAAAAAGACAGAACTTAACTTTTTTAGGATAATGCCCATTGTATGGCCATGCACATTCCTTATTAAATTAAGAAAAAAAAATGAGAACTAATACTTCTTCTCGTACAGAAGGAGTTCATACAGAATTTAAAAAAAAGAAGCTAGTCTTTCTTTTTAGTAATTGAGTACAGTGCAAAGGAAAACACAAAAGGAGGTAGGTAGCGTTAAGCAGCATTAAAACCTTCCTACGAATCTAACAAAGCCGTTTTAGTGGCGGCACTCGAGAAGTTTATAGTCATGGCGCCGTTTGAAACCTCAGCGGTGTTTTATTCTCGACACGGCGCTTGCATTGCACTTTCGCGAAGAACAACTTTGCTTACTAATTAAGGCCAAGCAGTTTTTAGAATGTATATGTTTTAATAGAGTAAGCATAGAATATTATAAAATTCCGGAACGGAAGGAGGATTTCTCTTTCGAAAATGTGTTGCCAGATTCCATATTGAAAAACCGCTAAATACCACTAAATAAAATAAAAACGGTATATAATATATACAACATGATGTGTTATCACAATATAAATAATAAAAAATAAGAATTGATATAAATTGATTTACTGCTATTTCAAAATATTTCAACAACCCCAATAAAACATACTAAAAGTAACCTTTTTGAATTAACACCTCCAAAATTATTTTTCGCGATTTCTAAGTTTATATTGAAAAAATGCATATGGCGATTTTGTTACACCCTGTATATCGTAGCATTTATGAAGAATATAGTCAGCGTACATAGGACTTCTATACGGAAGATAATCGGTGCTGGATTTTTTTAAGAATTTCAATAGCATCCTTCTCGGTAAGAATTTAACAAGGCTGCTCATTTCCGTTACTAATTATTCCGCAAAATGCAGATAGGCAGATAGATAGGGGGGGGGGCAACGGACTATGGTGCAGGAGAGAAAAAAAAATTGCATCCCTAATTTTGGTTTAGGGGGTTACCAACATTTTTTTTTGTTTTTATTCTAGCGTTTTGTCGTCGTGATTAATATGTATGTCTATGCCAAATTTTAGGTTTCTCGTACTAATTGTCTCTGAGCTAGGCTGCGGATAGACAGACGGGCAGACAGACAGACAAACGGACGGACATGGCGAAACCTTAAGGGTTCCTTGTCGACTAAGGAACCCTAAAAAGGGCCCAACATACACAAAAAGTTACAAAACAAAACATAAAACTAAAAAAATTCAATTTTATCCAAAAAAATACCGCCGCAAACGCTAGCAGCGTCTGCACCAGAAAATGCTTTTAGCGTCATGTTCAGTGCCAGGGAAATTCTCTGCACCAGGCATGCCTCAGAACGATGGCTATATCCAGGACCCCTTATGCGCCGACCGATAAGTAAGGCAAGGAAGTGTACGTACTAGCGCGAGCATATTTATTAGCTGATTTTAGTTCTCACGGACTTCAAAATTACGTAGGCTAGGCGGGTAAACCGTGCTATCCGAGCACGAAAAAAAAAATGTATTTCTGCATTAAGAAGATAAAAACTGAACATCGACGCTTGGCGGGGCACATTGTTTCGAGTCATTGAGCCCCAGATTGTTGAGAGCTTCGTTTTTTGGCACGATCCCTTTAACAATGCTATAAATATTGCTGAGAAAGCGTTTGCTACGGCTCACTGGCACAAATTTTTCGCTCAGACAAAAAGATCATGATAATGCCGGTAGGTACCTAGTAACTTGGCCGTAAGTAGAATGTAATTAAGTGCTTAGAGAGGTTAAGAACGAAGGCAACGCGCGTTTCGCAGAATACAGCTTTTAATTTAGCATATATTTTCCACCGCCAATATAGACCGTTAAGTAACAAAGAAAGTAAAGAATAAAAACCGACCAAGTGCGAGTCGGACTTACGCACGAAGGGTTCCGTACTTATCTATATAACATTAGACACAAAGATCGAGAAAAAACGGCAAGAAAGCTGAGTGGCTGGAGAGACTACTCCAACAGTATTTTTACGTAAAAAGGCCAAACCATTAGGCTAGGTGCGAAAATGTTAGGTCTAACCGACCAACTTAATAAATGCCACAGGACCTTTATTATGAACAATGCGACATTATCGGAAGTACCGAGATGGTCGCTAATCCGTATCTCAGGATATGATAAAACGTCATCGGGCTAACAAAGAGCCATGCATTTCTAGCGTTCATTACTCAGTGGCAGGAAATTTCGAAAGTATTAAAAAAAAGAACCGTATTTGTCGCTAGATTCAGTTGAATTGTCGGGCTCCAGAGCGACATTGACGACCCTTCCGAACATATCTCTGCTTCATAATAAGGACCCTGGTCGAGGACCTACGGACCGTTTCAAGAAACAATCGATACCATACCATGGATTAAATTAATAAAAATCTTTTTCTTTTGGTTTAATGCTTTCGGATGCCGAATCACATTAATTAAGCTGGCTTATAGCATAGCTGCTTAGCATTCTAACATTCTTAACGATAGATGCTTGTATAATTTAAGAAAAAATAGACGGCTTCGTCAAAATAATAATATTTGGCGGTGGAAAAGTTCAATACGAAAAACTAATTTCACTGCTGGATTAGGATACACGTGATTAACAACAAAAGTAGTAGAGGTGTTTTAGAAAAGTGTCTAGAATAAGTAGTTCAGTTAATGATGTTTGCTCGAGTGAACTTGCCACGTCATTCAAGGCCTAATGGGCCAATGTTTATTTCGGAATGACAAGCAGAATGTTAATGATTCAAAGAAGAGTGAGAATTTCCCGCGTTCGCCCGGGCAAGCAACTGTTAACAGCTTCGTAGAAATTTAGATCGTGAATAAAACTAAAGCTTGTTAGTAGGGCAGTATAAAGACCCCTTGCGGATATGTACGGATGAGTTGTGTCAACTCTGTGACGACGAGTGTACTCGACCGATGATTGGTCAATGGATATTTAAAATTGGAATCCGTTTGTCGAATCAACGATCGTTTTTCTAAAAAAAGCTTTTGTAAAAGCTTTTCAGATAGCTCAAATAATTACTGCAAAAAATATACGACTGAATAAAATATTGCAATGTAAGTTATTAATGTAATGTATCAAGGTAAGTTATTTCAGACGTCACTTCATAAATCTTCATTAACGTCACACATATCGATGGTCCCTATTAAAAATGTTGGATCTGCAAAATCGCGACTTTTCAGGAGAGCGCTTCAAAGCCGGATTATGTAATAAAAAAAAAACTATTAAACTTACGAAGTTCAAATTCACACTGTACATTGTATAAACAGTTTCTTGTAATCTTATATTGGCAATTTAAGAAATTTGTGATTATTTATGGAGATAATGTATTACCGACATTTTTACGAGGAAAGTTTTTCACAAAAATGTTGGTTATGACACATACGACTTTATTTTTGGGGTGTCCAATTAACGTTTTAGTAGGTAGTGGCACATTCAACATTTTTACATGATGATTTTAAAATACTTTTGTCGGTTGTTCGTTTTGAATATAAGAAATAAAAATAAAAAATGAGAAAATTGTATGTCCGCATACTTTAATTCAAAAGTAATATTCAATTGAAAAGTAGATATTGAAAATATTTCTATAAAAACTTTTAGGAAACGTCCAGAGATTATTATTTGAAGTATTTTGAAGTTAGGTAATATCTGAGTTCAATAAAATTCTTTGATTATTAACAACAATATAATTTAACATAATTTTCTCAACATCTCTCATGTAACATAACTTTAGTGCAACAGGTGGGTAATTAACATTTTAGTCTTTTTTCTAAAGGTAATAAAAGGTACAAAAAATATTTTTTATCAGTTTAAAGTGCTTCTTAATAATAAAGTAATACTTATGAAAAATCAACACACGATAAAATTATCAAAATGCTTAAAAATATTATCACAATCACCGTCACGCACATAATTTGCTTGAGATCAGCCGTATAGGATCATGCATATACGTAATGCTTACTTAAAGGTTTGGCATAACATTACTAATATAAGGATTAGTGTCAACATAAACCATCATATTAATTTAAACTTCAACTAAAGACTAAACATAATAAATTGTAGTAAATTAAAAATCACTGATATGAGATCAACATTTCTTAATTGTCATCATCCTCAGAGTCACTCCTTTGGTGGGTTGCATTTCTTGGCATATGAGGCAAATCTTTATAAAAAATGTGGTATTTTTCTGGAATGACACCGGACTTACACAAGTCATTGAGATCTTTATATTTGGCATAAGGAATTGGTATGGGGCCTTTATACGCTTCAGATATTTCAAAGAAATTGTTGCGTTGGGTGTTTCTTTTAGCTGACCTGGCACCACAAAAGTTCTTGGCTCTTCTGCAAGATCGTACTTGAATTCCATCTTTTCGTAGATACCTGCCTCAACTGTAACTTCTCTGACTTGGGTCCACTTCATTTTTTCGTTGTTGATATCTTTAGTCCAGTTTCTGTCCGACAGCAAGTCTTTGAAGTTATAAAAGTCCCGAACAGTCATCTCCTTGACTGTATATGGCTCTCCATTCAACTTGGCCCAACGTACCAAACAATTCCACTCATCAGGTGTATAAATAATTTTCCGGTCACTTTCTCGTTTCGATTTTGTCCAGCGCAATTATCGGACCAAAATCTGAATTCTTTCACTCCTTTCTCTGTATGGCTCTTAATAAACTCATACAAGCAGCTTGAAACTTCATTTGCACCTTTTTTAGCAATCCCTTCATGCCACATGTAACACGTTGCAGCTTTTTTAGCTAATTCAAAAACTGTAAAATTGGCAGTATTCAATTTTCTCTTATAGTAAAATATGCTTACCTCGCCATGGGGTGTCTGTAAAACCTTTTGGAAATCAAAAGTGGCTGCAATTATTTCAGTATTTTGAATTGCTTCTTCTTTATCAGTTTGTTTGAGTGAACGAGCTTTTTTCTTATGATCTTGATGTTCCAAAAATGTCTGCTTTTCTTTTTCGCTGGGAAACTGATTGTTTGCGAAGATATGACACACTTCACACTGGTCTTTTTTAGGTTGGTAGAAGGCGAGATTAAAATTGGCATTAACAATGTCTCGGTACTGACGTTTATTAGCTTTACTATTATATTTGTCAGGATCGTACCATTCAGAATATAACTTATACATTTGTGATGTACTAGTTATATTGTTTAAATACAACTTTTTTGAGTCTCGGCGTGCATAGTGGGATTCCACGCGATCTAGACAGTTGACATGATCCTTCACACTTTGCACCATTACTTCATCTATAACTCGATGTTGGTGATCGTATTTTCCTCTCTTGTCTTCTTCAACAGCGGCTAAGCCATAATTTTTTTTTCCAAGCTGTAGTCACTATGCGTTCACCAGAGGATATGGTGCTTAGAAACATCTTTTTGCAGACCCTTCTTTTTTCTTTCTCTTCTGTAGGTAGATAGTAAACGTAAGTGTACTCACGTTTGTGATTAACAACATCAGTGGTGTTTCTTCCTTTGGGAATCTTTTTTGTGTATTTTATCACAAACTCCCAGTGCTTATTACGATCACCCAGCTCCCAACATTTTGAAAAAATCGTTTCTCTTTGTTTTAATTCAAAATTTTCCGTACATTTGTACCGACATTTCCTGCCACAGGGATCACCCAATTTTTTTTGTGCAATCAGTTTTCCTTTGTTGTTTGTAAAAGCTTTTCCTTCGTTTTTCTTCCTTTTTCTTTGTACTACTGACCAATTTTCTTTGTGTGATAGTCTTTTCTTTCCAATGTCCATTTTGTACGTCTTCTTTCTAGATCTGTTTGTAGTGGGTGTCACGTTAGTGGAAGTAGCGGTCATCGGGGAAGGTGTTGGAAGATTATCATAGACTTCTTCGTTACTTATAATACAATCTTCAACGCATATGGCACAAAAACGGTCTCCACATGGATCATCATGGTCAGGAACCGGCGATGGTGTTGGTGTTGAATTACCTGGCAATGTTTCAGTCTGCTTTTTGTCAGCCACCTCAGGAACTGGTGATTGTACCGGTGTTGAATTATATGGCAATGTTTCACTCTGCTTCTCGTCTGCCATCTCATCTTCGGCCCTATCTTCAGCCGTCTCTTTTTCATCGAAAGTATCGCCTATCAAATCCTCCAACTGAATTAGCTCTTCCTCAAAGTGGGCCGGTATTGGGGATGAATCTGGGTCTAAAAAATTTGATAGAATTACCAATTTGGACTAAAATAAGTAAAAACGGTCAATAATTTGAACTGTTATAAGTACGGTTTTTTTTAAGTAATATTAATCAACCTAAAAATAAATTAATAAACCAGTTTTTTACATCTTACTGAAGTAGGAATTAATTTCATAGGAAGAAAAAAATACTATGGCACATCTGACGTCAATTTTTTGACATATTTTGTATAAAAATGTCATATACGACCAAAATATTTACAGATAATACGGTTAAGAATGTCGAAAGTGACACATCTAGCAAAATTGCTAATTGTATGAACAACTAATAAAGTCGGAATGGTCAGATCCAACAAATTTAACTACTTTGAGTACATTTAAGATTGTCGAAAGTGGTAGGTACGACATTTTTTCTACTCAATGTCCATATAAAATAAGCGTATCTACCGGTACCAACTTTTTTAAACGGAATAAGGTGCTTATACAGAATACAATCCTCTACATCCACAATTAATGTAAGACTTTGATAATAGTAATTACTAAAGATAATACTTAATACTTAGTAACAATAATATTTAATAGTAATAAAAAAAATCTTACCAGTCTCAGTAGGTGTCCTTCGGTTTTGGCAATGTGTTATCTTCTTAGCCTGTTTAAATTCGTGCGGGCTATGAGACACTAGGTCTAAAATGCGTTTCGAACGCCCTGACATATTTTGAACATTGAAATGAAACAAGAAACACTGCTAAAAACAAACTAATGTAAGAGCCGACACGCGTGCGCTCCACCCGACAACAAAGTGCGTTCTGTCAGTACCGACGGCGCGTGCGCTCCCCCCGTCCCGCGAACAAAAACGGTTGCGTCACTTCCTACATATTTGCACGGGCACCAGGTTACAACTGTCATTTTTATCTCTGGAAAGTACTCTTGTAGATTTTTTTTTTATAAAATAAAATATGCATCCTATAAAACATTTTTTTTCAAGTATTTTGGTGTAAAAAAGTGAAAATCACCAAAAACGTATTACCGACATTTTTAATAGGGACCATCGATATATTACTTTGTTGTCTTAGTGATTAAAAATTATTTATTAATAAGAAAAAGATATCACCAAATCAGACCATTCACATAAACCATTGTCGAAAAGCACAACAAACATAAAGACTTACATAAAACCTACAAAAATCCACCAAAAGGAACTAATGAAGCTCACACCGAAATTCTATGTCGAAGTACTTCGACAATCAATCTTATGGGACATATTGATAAAATGGGATTGGGTAAAGACACAGGAGCCAAGTAGAAGTAACGAACAAAAGTACTCTAAAGTTGTAAATGGGAAACATGCTTCAAAATTGGATTATCACTATAATACATAGTATTTATAGGATAAGATAGGAATATTCTTTGTTGTACACGGGAAACCCAAACACACACAAAATAGTTCATAACGTACAATGATAGTACAATACCATATGGCAATAGAAAAACATAAGAAAAAAATTAAAATATATCTATTTCTAATTAAAATAGATTCAACAACGCGATAAACCAGGTTTCTCCAATAATACAAAACTTATAAGATTAGTTTTTTCATCGAATTGTAAACGGTGTATATACAAACATACCTGTTTCATCTCAAGCAGCCTTTGTCTGGGTGTAAATGTTTCTTTAATACTAATAGTGCCAATAAATTATTGACAGGGAATATGAACGAGATTAATGAATTACCTAGGATAGGCTAACAACTTTATAGATATCATTTCTTATCTTGTCTAACTGCCGTACTCAGAGACGTCAATTAAACTTAATGTTCATTAAGTGTCGTGCTATCCCTTTCATATGTCATTGAAATGAAAGAGATGACATGATACTTAATTGACATTAAATCTTAATTGACGACTCTGAGTACGGCAGTTAGCGGAACCTGTCAAAGGTTTCTCTTTACGTGTAGATAAAAGCTGAATGAAATAGAATATAAATACATTGTTTTACGGTTGATAACTCAAATATAGATAAATGATTCTTATTTATTTAAACCACTTGCTATTAAAATATACATTTTTCCAAACATAAAAGTATTAAAAACCTCTCGTAGAGGCTAAAAATTCCACCCATGCCGGGTCTTGAACCCGTGATCTCTGGCTAACCGTGCCAGAGCTCTCCCAGCTGAGCTAATGGGCAAGTGCAGGCATCGGCAATACAGACAAGTTTGTAAAGAGGTTCGAAATGGGTTCGGGACTTGAAGGTCGCGGGTTCAAGTCCCGGCATGGGTGGAATGTTAAGCCTCTAAATAGGTTTTTAAAATTGTCCTCAGCACGGATTAGTGCGACAAAAACAATATAGATAATACATAAAAGTATAATACATAAAAGTTTAGGTATTAGAATAGGAAATGGTATATATTTGGTTGGTAATCAAGAGTTTATCGTTGGACCCCACACTAGACGGTAATTTGTATAGTGAGGACCTGTTTATGACGTATTGACAGTGATCAAAGCTGGTGACGGGTACAGAATTATATTGTACAATTATTTAATAATTATTTAATTTATTGTTTAATTCTTGTACACTTTCCCCCCTTGTTTATAATGTTCGTATCACCATATCAAGGGTTGGCTGGAAAAGATTTCTGCTGAAATAAGTTCGCCATGTACACTTTTGAATTTTTCTGTAATTGTTGTGTTTTATTTATGTCATTGTGTTTTAGGTGTGCAATAAAGTATAAAGTATATTTTTACTTAGTTACTAAACAAAAACCGGTCAAGTACGTGTCAGGCCAAGCGTAATGTAAGGTTCCGTAGAACGAGGGTTTTTTTACATGCTTTACGGAACTAACAACTTCATCAAAGTAGTATTCAATGGATATTTTACGAAATTTTACTTTTATAAGTTGGTTGCCTATTCCTATTCCTCGTTAACTATTAAAGCTTACTTAGCCGTAATACTTTTTCTTTTAAGTTCATTATATGTGCTACTACCCTGAATTTTTTCACGATTCTACAATCAACCGTTTAACCAGGAGAGGGGGGGGGGAGACGCCCTACTCGGACAAAATTATTTATGGTTCCTTAATTCAAATCTCAACCGTTTTAAAGCCTATCTTCCAGAACAAAGCGCTTAAATTATCTTTACAACTTCCCTGAATTATGTCATAAACAATTTAAGTATTGAGATTGTACTGAAGTTTGATACTTGATACTTATTTACTTATTGCAAGAATATTTTGAGATGCTGAGTTCCCATTTTGTTTGGGAACTGTTTGATGATTGTTTTGAATAATTATGTTCGAAATCAGAACATACATAAGCAGCCTATACACGTCCGACTGTAGGGCACAGACCTTCTCTCAGGGAGAGAGCATGGACTTAGTCACCAAGCGTGCCCACCGCGGATCGGCGCTTTCAAGCACTGAGGTATTTGAATAGCTCAGACACTCGGTTTCCTCACGATGTTTTCCTTCGCCGTTAGGGAGTGGTATTGCTACTATAACTTCACAAATGTACATAACTTAGAAAACAAAGTCATATGTACATGCCCGCACTGGGAATCGAACCTGGGTCTCTCGTTCCGAATCCAAAGTTCTATCCACTAGGCTACCACCTACCATATCACCACCACCGACCAATCAGAACATGACTGTAGCGATATTTTATTTTAAATAGTAAAAAATGTTTGTTCATAATCAAAACGGGAGCTGAATAAAAGAGATTTTGTATTTTCTTAAAATCCAATAGTGTTGTATTGTACAAATACCACACTACAGGAATTTAAGAAGCGAAGTCGGTGTGTCAGGATCGTGCCACGTGCCAAAGCTGGCAATAGCCCTCCAGGATACAGGAGTGAGTTTATATTATGTACATTTTTAACTGAGATGACCTCAAGAGAATTAATGCTACCTCATCATCATCATCAACGAATTTTAAAGTTGCACTCAGGTCAGCAGTTGTTGTCGGTGAAGCATTCTCTGTATCATTACTTCGGTAACAGCCTAGTTCCGTCAGGACACCCAACTTATCTTTAAGATCTTTAGTTTAATCAAAATTACTTCTTCTCAGCCTTCCTCTGCCTCTCTTTTCTTATGTGTTTTCTTCCATGACGTTTTTATAAAGTTGTTGTGAAATCAAAAAAATTCGACGTAAAGAATTTACGTTCTGTTTGTTGAATTTCAATGAACAACATTAGCCGCTGTTTTCGGGTCTATTTAGAAAAAGGCAGCGAAAATAATCTCCACTCTGACCATATTTTCCTCAAATACACATACGTTGCCACCTACATGAAAAAGATTCCATGATTAACACTTTTCCTCTTCTATATTCGACTGTCCCCAATATCTTTTCCAATGATGGAAAGAGGCCCACCGGAATGACGTCAATACCATGGAAACATGGGAGGCCGCTAGTATGGGACTCAACGTCTTCCCATGTTTCTCAGAATAGAAGGGCGTATGGCTCGGCGGTCAGCGCAGCGGAGAGCCTCAAACGGCGGAAATATGCAACATTGGGACACCAATAATTATCACCGTTTGGGGTCGAGACAATGGGACCGTGGGGCCCAGAGGCGCGTTCGTTCTTTAAAAAGCTGTCGACGCGCCTCATCGACGCCACGGGAGACCAGCTGGCGCATACCTCGGCCAGAGAATAAGTCTGGCCATCCAAAGGGGGAATTTTGCCAGCATTCTGGGCTCCCTGCCGCGGGACACCGACCTGGGGCAAGCTTTTTCCCTGTAAATATGTATAGTCACTTAATTAGAAATTATATTTATTAGTATTAGTTTATATCATTACTTTATAAAGTACTTAGTTTTATAAACTTATCCTTCTCAGTCCTGACCTTGAAAATAACAATGGTTTTCAATTGTTATTTTCAAGGTCAGGACTGAGGAGGTTATAGGGTAAAAATAATCAGACTTGGCCCCCGTGGTGGAGTATGGCCTATACCTTCCTCAGGGAAGAGACCCGTGCCCCTCGGTGGGGACATATTGGGTTGATGATGATAGGGTAAAAATAAAACATGTTTTTTCAAATTCAGTAATTACAGCCATTATTAAAGTAATCTTTATTTATAATTTACATTTGTTCTCTTTTAATTGTTCAAATACTTGCTGTACTGTCACATTTGCTGTCCAGCTTTTTTTCTCTATTCTCCTTCAACACCACATTTTAAATATTTCCAGTCACCAACTTTCAGAGCAGCGCAGTTAAATGATTAAATGGACTCACAGGACAAAATCTTAGAGAAAATAGTATAGGAATGTTTAGTACATTACATAAACGAACGCCTGTATCCGGGATAGCCTGTGACCATGATTTGCCTCTTGCCACGATCCTGACAATCATTTGCTTCGTCAACATTAATTAGTCATGCACGCACACCGTATATAGCATGATATAGAACTACGGTCTTTTTGTGTAAGGACAAAATTGGATGTTTTCCTGATGTTCCTAACTCAGAGCAGATTTCCTTGTTTTATTTTTACACTTCAGTTGTCTTTCGCTTCCCATAAACGAACACAAACACTTCCACGCCTTCTTGCTCCAAGCCGGTAGCTGTGAAATATTTTGCTCGATTATTTACGCTTGCCTAAGTCTTGGTCCCATGTATTTTCACACGTATGAGGCCTTGTTTACCGGACGTGACCGATCTGTTATCGACTACTGGCAGGATACGAGTTCAATCGTTGACAAATTAACTATAGTACGAGTAAGTATATCAATTTACTGAAATGTATGTAAATTTGTATTCAAAGAAACCAGTGTATTGATAATTTTCACCTTTACTATGTTATGTTTAAATAAATATAAAAAAATAACTGAAAGTGCACTTTTTTACCTGGGTATATATATGGTTAAAAGTCAAATTGGTAGTGAAAAATTATATTTTTTCACGTAATCGTTGCACCTCTTGAGTAGTTTATTAAATCTTACCTTCCTATTTTATTAAATGATTTAGTTTGTTTCCAATTTCTGTTCCACAGGGAAATAAACGAAAACACGGCATATAAATTCATTCCGACCCAGTTACATTATGAAAGGCCAAAGTTTCAAGAACTTTATCGACCATGAAAAACAATTTAGTTCTGTTTTACATTAATTCGTCTTAGAAAACGGATTTTGTTTCTTAACATTTATTAGTATCTGATTAGTAATGGCTTTTCTCGACACTTTGCAGTATAAGAAAAAAATTAAGAGACGAACAGACGCTCAAATCCTCGATGCAACATCCCAAGTTTCACATACTATCAATATCGTTTCGCATTCACAAAATTACTGCATACAGCAAACTGCAATCTACAGACTTAGAAACCAGGTCACCACAATAAGTTTGTCTTGGACAGATGGGACAATTTTCCTCAAACAATGCAATGCGATGGCGTTCGAAGCGATGGCATCCAGAAATAGACTTATATCTGATATCTAGAGCACGAGTCGAGAATTCAGAAGAATTGAATTGACTAATTTCCTTGGCTCAGTTATATTGATACAAAACTTGACAGCTGCGATTCTGAGCGAGTATCAGATCATCATAGCAGAGCAAAGCAAAATATTAAAATATCCTATGTAACAGTATATAAACATAAACATTTACATACAGGCACATACATTGCGTCTGGCCCCACACTAGGATACCCTGTGCTGTGGGATCCAGAAACAACGACATCACAAACATGTAAACATCCAAAACCTGGGGTATTTTCTTTTTGTCCCCAGCCGGGATTCGAACCCGGGACCACTCGCATGGTATGCAGATGCACCTAATTTTTTACATATACTGCTTAAAACAATTAGGGGAATAAGGTTTCAAAGTGGAATAAAAAAAATTCTCTATACCTACCATTCCCCCTCTAAAAAGCTTTATTTTATTCACTGAAAACAGTGAATAAAAAGCACTTTTAATCACTATATTGGTGTTTGAATTTAGAACACACCAATATATTCGACCTCCATTTCAATGCAACATCCTTGCGCAAAAAATACTCGATACAAACTCCTTGTGCGAAGAATACATACAAACTCCTTGTGCAAATAACTCCTTGAGATTTGATTGGTCGAAATTTTCGATAAGGAGTTTAGAATTAGATTAATAGTTCTTTGTTATACAAGAGTGCAATAGTAGATTGTACAACAAGTGCATAAAACGCACCATTTTACTCGAGACGTTTATCCATCCGAGCGAGCTTGCGAGCGAGGATAGATATAAAGTCGAGTGTAAAATGGGTTTTATGGACGAGTTGTACACTCTACTTTTCACTTCGATTGCGAGGAAATGAAATAGCAACATGTAAAATAATTATGGTTCCCGCCAATTAACTTTTTTTTCTTTTTTTTTTCTGTAGGGACGTGACACCTGACTTAAGGTCGTTACATACTGCTCAGTTATAAAAACATTTTCTTTTTATAACTATGATAAGTTGTTGTTATGGCTTAAATACTATACTGATCTACTAAATTGAAAAATAAACAAATATAAAAAATAATAAATGAGACGAAATACAAATTATAAGTTTATTTCATGAAGTTTTATTGTGTACTTTGGCTGTTGGTATCTTTGCCTTGGTCTTAGAATACGAACGAAACGAAATAAAATAAAGAGGTTGTTGTATGAAGTTAAAGATGTTCGTGTGGCTGTTGCAGCGATTGCCTTGGTCTTCGACGAAGATTTTACTTTATGCTCTAGAGCATAAAAAGCGACTTTATGTCGCCTACGCACGACATAAAGACGAACTTTTAGAGCATGAGAAGTGAAAAGTTGCTTTTTAACCGAGTGCTCAATTTTGTTGACAGAGCAAGCAAAGGATTCAAAAATCAGAATCCTGAGCGTCAGCGAGGGAATCAAAAGAGCACGAGGTGAAAAATCTTTGCACTCGAGTGCAACACGTAACTTTTCATCCCACCTCAGCGAAGAAATGACTAAATGCAAAAAACACAAAGGAGATTCCGAGTCTGACTTTATAACAAATTAAAAAAGTAGTATAATAAATTCGGCACCATGGAGGTAGAAATAAATAGGTTTAATGATGTTTTGAATTTACAAACTTTGTGCACTTGATGTTCTAAATTCAATTTACTTTATCCTCTAGCGGATAAAAACAGCTTTTGCACTCAGATATCGAAGAGCAAAATACTCTTTCCGAGATGGGGGATGAAAAAAGGTGTTCTTTTCTGTCATTAGTAGGTAAACAATTATATTATTTTTTTTGTTGCACTGACCCGTTTAAAAACCTATTTAGAAACTAAAAATTCCACCCATGCTGGGACTTGAACCAGCAACCTTTGGCTAACCAAAGGCTAACCAGCTAATTACGTACAGGCAGCGACATCTGGCCGAAGCAAACAAAGTAAACAAGTTGACCATTCTAATGATAATAATATGAAAGTTACTCTCAATTTTAGTAATTGTTCCTATTTAATGTGCATTTTAAAACTTTCCTTCTTCGTTAAATGTTAATTTGCTCTTTAAGCTTTCTTTTGCTCGTAGCCATGGTATAAAGTATAGAATGCAACTCTTGAATAAAAAAGATTTATATAGAGGGTAATGAATCACTCGCAAGTGAAGGATTCTAACATAATAATAATTATTTGATTTAAACCTCCTATGTAATGAGGCTTTTATTATAATAAAAGCTGTTTTGTTTCATCAAGATACCGCCTCAGCGCAGTGCACAAGTCCAAAGTTGCGATGGCGGCCATCAATGACGCTGGCTTCGAATTGGTGGAACATCCTCCACATTCTCCAGACCTTGCTCCTAGTGACTTTTATCTATTTCCGAGATTGAAAGAATATCTAGGAGGCCAGAAATTTAACGATCATGTCGCAGTGATCGCCGCAGTACAAGGTTTCTTAGAGAATGAAGATGAAGATTTTTTTAAGAAAGGAATTTTAGGGTTAAAAAAAGATATGCTAAGTGTACACATCTAAAAGGTGACTGTTAAAAAATAAAATAAAGTTGATAAAACTTAATTTCATATTATTCTTTCTACTACTTATTGAGCCCCCCAAGTAAATAAAAATATCTCCACGTACCGAAGCTTTCTTTTAGCTCTGCAAAGTTAATTTTTGGCGCGAGTACCTTGTATTGAAACCTGAGCAAGCAAAGAATTCTAGGATTGAGCCACGAGCGAAGCGAGTGGTTCAAATATAGAATCCTGAGCGTAGCGAGGGTTTCAAAGGTACGAGACGCTAAATAACTTTGCTGCCGAGCGCAACACACAACTTTTCACCTCACTAAAGCGAGGAAAATGTTAGGTGCAAGAAAAACAGTTTTAATAGTTCGCTCATATTTTATGATTTCTTTCGATTTTATCAAAAAACAAACCAAAATAATGGAAGTAAAGAGAAGAAAATTTTAAAGTTTTTTTTTAAATCAAATTTTCTTGCCGACCAGTGCGATTCTTTAAATGAGGCTGGCGCATGACATGAAATAAGTATTTGCATTTCAATCATCAATGAACTGGCTGCAGAGAATATAAACTATTACGAAACCAATGAGGTTCTATATATATGTAATTTATTGTATGAAACCTTTATTGAATAAAAATATTCGAATTTTAAAAACACTTTCCACGCTAGCGGATAAAGTGCGATTTTCCACGCAGATAAAATTAGTGGCACTCCTTTAAGCTGCAGTTTAGTATAGCCCCTTTCCAAATAGATATAAAAAACAACGTCACATAAACTCACAACTATATCCCAGAGGGATACCAAAGCCAGATACCAAATAAAGGATTTCCTCAATAATATAACTCTGCAGCCGCATCACGGTTTTCCTATCAAACCCAGACAGGAGGTGCATAAAGGTTCAAATTATGAAATGGATGTTCAGGGAAGTGGACCCTTAGGATAATGGACTCACAGGGAAGTGGACTATCAAAGAAGTGGACGTTCAGGGAAATAAACTTAAGGAACCGATTGGACATTCCGGTAATAAGACCTAAAGTGCCGAGAGGTGTCCTACAAATTGTGCACCGTTACAGAACGAGAACAATCTAGTTTTAAGACTTGTTGACGTTGTCAGTCTAGTTGGACTTAGTTTAGCTCCTAGCTCCTTGTCATTGGAGACGTTAGCTGTTTGTTGTTTGGCAGGCAGCCAATATCCCCCGTCAAACTTGGTACCCTACGGCTACAAACTTGCAATTTCATCACTTAGTTGTAACTTTATTTGGTTCAGAGCAGTTCGCACTGGCTCGCTCGTGCATATCAAGTTGACGTCGGAATTTATTGATAGTTTGGCAGACAGCTTGATGGATGTATTGTGTATTGACGAAATGTGTAGCACCTTCTCTACACTCTGGTGAAATTCATTCAGATCGATAAAAGGATATTCTCTTGCGCTGTCAATTAATCAATCAATCAATCAGCCCGTACTCGTCCACAACTGGTCCCCCCAGGCACGCCACTTCCTTCTGTCCTCGGCCATCCTCATCCAGCCACCGCCAACAATACCGTATTTGTCAAAGGTTGCGCTGTACTTTCTATGAAGGTAACTGTTTCGTGTGGCGTCGGATTAAGAATAGCGTCACTCCATTTCCTTCCGTGGATGTCGTAGGAGGCGACTAAGGAAATCAATTACCAGGAAACGGGCAGCAGCGTCTTCCTGAAATTCCAACCGCATACTACGATCGCCAACCCGCCTGCAAAGCGTGGCGATCATGGCAAAACCCCTCATGGTTATGAAAACCATGAGGGGTTTTGCCTATATCCTGCAGTGGGCGTCAAATGGCTGATGATGATGATGAACTGTTCCGTGTTTTGATGCTCAATAAAGCCGTTTACTATACAAATAAATTGTTGTCTCTATATTAAAGCAAAAGGCTTTTTTAATACAGTTACAGTTACAGTTCGGGATGTGCGCTATTACATACTCGAGCTTTTTCTTTACTTTTTCCGAACTCGTGCGTTCTCTTTCCCAACTGTCAAAATACTTAATGTCTATTAAAAAGAAAAAACCAATCATGAAGTTTTTACTAAAAAAAATCATAGAAGTTTTTATGATTCATGCAAATATTTCTCAGAAGCTGCTAATTTGTTTCAATATCAGATTTAATGATTTGATTCAATGAGTTAGGTTAGGTTTCATTTCATTTCATGTCATTAAATTTCATTTTCATTTCATATCAATAAAAAAGTTCTACTGAAGTTTTGGCTGTATGGGCATAGTTCCCTTTGCCTACCCAGAATGGGTGAAGAAAAAAAAATATCTCTGCTTATTCTTTTACGGTTGGCGCCATTTTCCAAAAATTTTCTTTATTAAATTGCTTCATTTAAATAAATAGTTGTTCAATACACGTGCGGAACCGTCACTGCAACTTGTTCCGACTGTCAACCCTCACCTTCGGCTGCGCCTCGGCTCGGGTAGACATTTGTCGGAACTCTTTGCAATGACAGGCTTTCCGCACTCGTAATGAAATATACTATTAACAAACTAAAGTGTATGTCTGTGTCGTTTATTTCATATTTTGTACTTTGCTTGACACACCAGTTACGTATACAGATAATCCATCCATCTACGAGATTAGATTACCTGCTGCGTATCAGCCCACCGCTTTCTGTTCCACGTCATAGTGGATAAACCATTTCCTCTCGCAACGTCATGATAATGTGTAGGTCCCACTGCGCTCCAACTTAATACGAGTAGCGAATAAAAGTAAGAGATGGACCGCTTCTTATTATTATTAATATATTTATTTCAGAACTACAAGTACAGGGAAAAATTGGATAACTATACATTTGTGATTAAATTGAAAAATGTCTTTGAAGTTCGGGAAAAGCTCGGAAAAAACTGCGGAAAACAGATCGCAACAAGATTATTCTACTTTCCCATTAGCAATGTAAGGTAGTAGTCAGGTGAAGGTGTCCTTGATTAATCTCTATAAGACGACACCATTCAAGATGATTCTTTTTACTCAATATTGTAAGTTTTAACAAAAATATGACTGTTTCGTACCGAATTCAATTTATTGGAATAGATACATTTGGACAGGACTCTCATAGTTATTTAAATTAAATCGAATAAAAATTGGCGTGGCGATTATGGCAAAACCCCTCATGTTTATGAAAACCACGAAGGAGGCCTACGTCTTGCAGTGGGCTGATGATGATGATGATGAATAGAAATATGTATTGCACTTCAACGAAACGATGGAAGACCTCGGCATAATGCTCGAAGACCTCAGTCGAGTTTCCCAACGTGTGAGCCTTAAAATGAACATGGACAAAACGAAGGTCATGTCGAACGTCCGTGTTGTGCCCACCCCAATAACATTGGGGAACTCGACTCTCGAAGTTGTAGACGAATACGTCTACTTAGGACAAACAGTCCAACTAGGCCGGTCCAATTTCGTGAAAGAGGTCAATCGTCGAATCGAACTCGGCTGGGCAGCATTCGGGAAACTTAGAAAAGTATTTTCGTCTAATATACTTCAATCGCTCAAGACAAAATTATACAACCAGTGTGTATTACCAGTGATGACTTATGGCACTGGTATCTCACTATGGGCCTCATAAGAAGGCTCAAGGTCACGCAACTAGCTATGGAAAGGGCTATGCTTGGAATTTCTCTACGAGATCGAATCAGAAATGATGAGATCCGTAGACGAACGAAAGTCGTCGACATAGCCCAGCGGATTAGTAAGTTGAAGTGGCAGTGGGCGGGGCACATAGCACGCAGAACTGATGGCCGATGGGGCCGAAAAGTTGTCAAATGGAGACCACATATCGCCAAGCGCAGCGTAGGACGACCAGCCACAGGATGGACAGATTACCTCATCCAAGTGGCAGGAAGGCGCTAGATGCAGACCGCTTCCAACCGGTCTTTTTGGAAATCCATGTATAAGGCCTATGTCCAGCAGTGAACTTCTTGTGGCTGAATGATGATGATGATGATTGCACTTCAAATAAAATAAAATAAAATCAGGTAATTAACTTTCAAAACTAGACTCACTATCCATGTCACTATTACGAAGTGTGAGAAAACTGTAATTTTCTAAAAAAAACTTTTCTGTTTTGTAATGACATGATTAGTACAAAGGTATTATTGTGTACCTTCTGTCGTTATTTATTGGAGGTAAGAGGCTGTCATGTTGTGCCATCTCACGAGTCTATGCATCTACTCTGCTCCGCCGCGTCCCTTCCACATTGACACAGACTGGAATATCAGCTTCAGAACTCACGTTATTTGCTGTCGCATGTTTGACAACGTTAGATAGGTTTCCAGGCTGTGGCGTGCAAGTCTCCGCATGAGGGAAATTCCATTTTCAACCTATGAAATTGTTAACGTGAACTGGTTTTGACATTGAAATATGCAGCTTCGCTACGATGGGCTTGTTACGATTCGATGTTACCTACGTATTTGTCATGATGTATATTTTAGGAAGAATTATTTTTGATGTGTTACAAAATTCGTGTAAATTCTATCCCTTATTTTAGGTATAGAATTATTTACTAGATAAATACGTCTATAGTGATAGACAGACAGACACAATGATAGAGTAGAGTATACTATTTTTTATTGTGCACCAAAAATAGGTTCATATTTCACTTTATCCGTATGGCACTGGATTAAAAATAGCGTCACTTTCCTTTCCATTTCCTTCCGTGGATGTCGTAGAAGGCGACTAAGGAAATAAATTACTAGGAGACGGGCAGCAGCGTCTTCCTGAGATTCCCACCACATACTGCGATCGCCAACCCGCCTGCTAAGCGTGGCGATTATGGCAAAACCCCTCATGGTTATGAAAACCACGAAGGAGGCCTATGTTCTGCAGTGGGCGTTAAATGGCCGATGATGATGATTTCACTTTATTCCACAATAGTGAGTTTCTCTTACATACAGCTCAAAAAATGAAGGGACTGTAGATTATGGGCCGCTGAATTAAATCCTCAAAGTAATATGACAAATACAACTAACGAATGTGGTTAATAAAAGTTATTAATATGGTGTGTCTGAGGTCACAAGCAACCTTACATAACATAACTACAGGTTCTGGAGAGATTTTTTTTTATGGCGGGAGGCTTCGCCCCTCGAGCTCCGCTTGCAGGGATTTGATTTTTAGTTTATTTCTTTTATCAAGTATGATAGAAATTTTAGTGTGCAACCTATTTTTTAATGTTATTTGAGATTACGAATTTTCACCGGGAAATTTCATTCTTACTGATTATCAAGAGGTGTATTTGTGGTACCTATTAAATTCAAGTTTCAATTCAGCGGTCTTATATTGTACACAAACATACATACCTAAATTCACGCCTGTATCCCAGAGTGGTAGGCAGAGACCAGAGACTGCCACTTGCCATGATCCGGACAGATCACTTTCGCTTCCTCGACATTCATTAGTCGTTGCGTGCACGCACGTCGGTTTCGGGTACTTTTTATCTTGCGCTTTGCTAATACATTCCCTACTTGGTCGAAGTATGTCCGCCTGGGTCGTCCCTTGCCGGCTATTGTACGTAATACCCCAATAACGTTTTTCAAACTAGTCGTCTGTCTAAATAAACACGGTTCTATCAATAAATCTGACCCTTTGTTCCATTACTCCTGCCATACACTACGTGCAACGGAGCATGTCTATTGGCTCGTGACGTGAACTGTGGCTACAGCCATTATTTTTTGCAATATACTTGCTACTCGCGTTGTTTTCGTAGATATTGTTTAACGTTGTGTAAATATAATATGTAAACTTAACATTTACGGGCTGAAAATCTAGATGGGTTAAAACTTGCACAAAATAGTATGTTGTAATCTATGGTTCAGACTACCTGTCTCTCTTTTTTTGCAATCAGAATCAGAATAGTAAATAATAATAATAATAGCTTCCACACAATACAATCACTTGACCTGGTCCCAAACTAGAATACCCTATGCTATGGTAACCAGGCAAGGAATAGAAGAAATTGTAATTTTAGCAATAAGACCACCAATTGTACACTTTATCCATGCAAATATTATGTCACGTGCTCTGGTGTACAATGAAGAATATTATTACCTGTCATACGCCTGTAATCAGCAGCGTTACCTAAATCACTGTATTTACTTTTGTTATTATGTTTTGTTTTATTCATGTGTTTTATGTGTGCAATAAAGTATAAAGTACTTTACTGCCAATCTGTCACATAGTTAAGTTCGAAAAGGCAAGACGACCGCTTCAAAATCTTAAAAAGCATCGCTGTTGAAATGAGCCGTGTGCTATCAACCACATCTTATCGCTCGACTGTAGAAGTGTTGTGCTAATTAGTATCACAAGTGTAGTGGTGTGGTGTGGTGGACACTTCAGCGTTCGCCTGGCTCTTCGCTGTAATTAATTGCAATAAAATTGCAGTATTATGGTAGTGCAGAGGTACCTCTGGGTTTTAAGGCTTTCTCAGCTGTTTTACAAAACTTGCTTTCTCAATGCAAGTAGTAGCATTGAAAAAGTTTCATAACTATAAATATCTTTATAGCATTTAATAATAATAATTTCCACACGATACAATCACTTGACCTGGTCCCAAACTAGGATACCCTGTGCTATGGTAACCAGGCAAGGACCTCACAAACATGAAAATACACCCACACTGAGGCCATATGGGGAAACGGTTTCTGTTTTGCTTTGAAATTTACTGATCACTCAAATACTTATAGTAAAAATGCAAAATTTGTTGCAAACGTACGCAAAGTTGCTGCCTGAGTATAAAAGTTTGCTAACGCTTTTGACACATAATGTTTAAATTCATATTTGCTATAAACATTAGATAAATGGACAGCTACCATATAGGATAGGAGGTTGCAACATTGGTAAAGCGCGCAAAGCGCAAACTTAATTAAACCCTGATATTTCTACAAATGATACTGTTTTACCAATCTCATATGACTTGTAATGAATTTCATAGCATAGCGTTGTTAATTGAAGAAAAGGACTAGAAGTGGACACCTATTTGTTCTCGCTCATGCAATATTGTACCTACTCTTATATTTAGAAATATCTGTGTGATTTCTGTTTTTGTGTGCAATTAAGTGTTTTCTATCTAGCTATCTATATTTATGTATTGCCGTCTATGTTGTGGAAGCGAGAGGCAAATAGATTTTCAGTCCGTTTCTTAAACTAAGAGTGATTTACTAAGAGATTCATAGCAATCCATACTTTCTGGCTAGTAGGTATCTAGCGAAGCCTGGAATAGCCATTACTCTTCATGTCGCTACCACATGCCGCCTGCAAGATGTGCAAGATGCTTGTATCTTGTATTGAGTAGATTAAGATTTCACGCCGGCGCTAACGCTTTTCGTATAGGAAGCATATTAAAATGTTTGGCTTGGCCGGAGGAGAAATAAGCACTTTAAACAGAGTGACAAAATACACAGAGTGTAACAAAATCCCAAAAACATCGACTTGTGCTACGGGAAGAACTCCGAATTTACGAAAAAAATATCTGCTGTATCATAACATTTTAATGCCAGAGATGGGAACTGTAGTATGCAAGAAATTCTATTTTGTTACGATTTTCCCCACATCCAAAGTTGTTTGTATAGGCCAGTAAAGTTTTCAGAGTTTTTTCCCCATTTCCGAATGCGTATCCGGATTTTGCTACACCCTGATATAAAGGGTCACCAGATATCGCTCTGATCCACAGAATTTAACATGTCATGAAGTGCAGTGCAAGTTTTAATCTGCAACAATTCAAAAACATTATGAATGTTATATCGGATACACTTGCTTGTGACTTTTTTGGAACACTTGGACAGTATTATTTAAAAAAATATATAAAATGGCTAGCGAAATGGTTACCCGTCGATCCAGATATGTTTTGTAATATGGATTTCATGAAATATTTAGATAAGTATGTCTACTAAACTACACTTTGGACAAATCATCCATTGATTCAATAGATTATTATTATGATATACAAAAGCAGCCTATATACGTCCCACTGTAGGGCACAGGCCTTCTCTCAGGGAGAGAGTATGGGCTTAATCACCAGCGTGCCCACCGCGGATTGGCGATTTCAAGAGCTGAGGTATGTGAATAGTTCAGACACTCAGGTTTCCTCACGATGTTTTCCTTCACAGTTAGCGAGTGGCATTGCTACTATAACTTCACAAATGTACATAACTTAGAAAACCAAGTCATATAGGTACATGCCCGCACTGGGGATCGAACCTGGGTCTCCCGCTTCCGAGTCCGATGTTCTACCCACTAGGCTACCACTACTATTATGATATACGTGACGTGCTCGTAATTTACGAGCATTAAAGAGAGATACCGTACATACGCCCACCAGACGATCTGAGCCATACTACTGGCAGTGGCTGGAAGAGGATGGCCTAGGAGAGAAGGAAGTGGCGTGCCTTGAGGACGTCTATTTCGAGGAGTGGACGAGTACGGATTGATTGATTGATTTGACCTTTCTTAGGTAGAGGTTTATAATTTTGGAGAATACTTAAAGCAGATTAAATGCTAGAAGATCTATAGTAGTCTCATAAAAGTTGTAAAGGCATTCGCCGGGCTGTCCTGCTCGGCCGGTCTATTGGCAGTTTGCCCGGTCAGTAGAACAATCATTTGGCGAGGCGTTCGCAAATAAAAGATATGAGTTGTAATGGAGCGGCGGCTGCTCTATTGCAATTCTGCATACGTCGGCGTATGGTACCCTAGTGGGTAGAACATTGGACTTGGAAGCGGGAGACCCAGGTTCGATTCCCAGTGCGGGCATGTACCTATGACTTTGTTTTCTAAGTTATGTACATTTGTGAAGTTATTATAGTAGCAATACCAGTCGCTAACGGTGAAGGAAAACATCGTGAGGAAACCTGAGTGTCTGAGCTATTTATATACCTCAGTGCTTGAAATCGCCAATCCGCGGTGGGCACGCGTGGTGATTAAGCCCATACTCTCTCCCTGAGAGAAGGTCTGTGCCCTACAGTGGGATGTATATAGGTTGCTTTGCTTATACGTCGGCGTAAATTGACAGCGGCTGGTTGTTTCAAGTGGTATTATTTAGGTGGTGTTACTTAACTTTTAAGGCCCATTGATAGCTAATAATGGATCACTAAATAACCGTAGAGCGACTAGGATATGTTTGGCTGCTTGTAAAATTAAAAAGCTACACCTCGTTTCAAATTCCATCTTTCAGAGAAACCCCGAGCATAGCCCTTTCCATAGCACGCTGAGCGACTTTAAATTTGTGGACCAGCCCCACCGTGAATGTCAGTGTTTTGGCACCATATGTCATGACGGGTAGGACTCACTGATTGAAAACTTTCGTCTTTAGACTCTGTGGGATTGGCAGTGTGAAGACTCGACGTAGTTTCCCATACGCTGCCCGCCCAGCTGTATTCTTCTATTGACTCCTTCTCGTTTCTATTTTTAACTAACTGCATGGTTTGCCCGAGGTAAACATACACCTTAACAACTTCGGGAATACTGCCTCGAACCGCAATTGGCTCCGGATTTACGTGCTCATTAAACATTCTCACTAACAGTAATTTAACCCGCCGCCTGCCGTACGCACAAAGATATCGTTAGAATTGAAAAATAATAAAGGACTTTCCACGTTATACGGGACGGCAACGCGCGGACGGCACGATTTCAATTTAAAATGATCCTTGAATACTTATGCAGTTAGAGGGCAAAAAAAACCGGTCAAGTGCAAGTTGGATTCGGGCAGGAAGGGTTCCGTACCATTACCTATACAATATTACACACAAAGATCGAGAAAAAACGGCAAAAAACACGTTTCTTGTATGGGGGCCTCCCAAAAATATTTATTTTATTATAATTTAATTATTTATGTTTGAAGGGAATGTAGAATTAAATATTCTGTGAATATTTCAAGCGTCTACCTATTGCCATTATTAATATCGAACATAAAACGGCAAAAAGTTAACTTTGTCGTATGGGATCTTAAATATTTATTTTATTCTATTCTATTGCCAATAGAAATGCATCATTTGTAAAAATTTCAACTGCCTAGCTATCAGACGGAGCCTATTTAGTTTAGCACCCTTCGTTTACAGAACCCTAAAAAGATCGTTCTTAAAAGTATTTAAGGGTTGTTTTAGTTTGTATACTTACAACTGCATATCGCCAGCCCGTTGTAATGTGGACTACATTACACCGCTGCATCTTGAAATGGGCTGCGCATTCAAAAGCATTCTCAGAGGTACGAGAGCTTTAAAATACAGTGCTTCATTTCACAGTTCCTCTTTGATAAAAAAAAAGGAAACCTGTTGAAGACTCCTTTAAGTCTGAAGTTCGCGTAAATAACTCAAAGTAAGTTTTCCGGTAAATTATGCTGACATAACCTCAACCACAACCTTTGGCTCTCTCACAAACAAAATATTAATAAACGGACGGAGGCTAAAACGTGAACATTCAAAGCGTTTACAAACTTCCAAAAAGATGCCTCATAAAAACTGCCTTTAAGAAAACCTATAAACTTCTCTTCAAGTTTTTTCTTGCGTAATTTTGCTCTCTTATTTAATTGTGTAAAACTCACTTTTGTAACTCGTAGAAAAGTCTTTGCCCTGTTTTTTTTTTTTAATAAAGCTTGATATGTCTTCCTGGGATTACATTTCTAAAAACTCAGAGTCTTCGAGAAACATGGAAGAAATCCAATTTCTACCGACTTACCACGCAAAATGATGTAACATGGGGAAACAGGAAATCTAAGAAAAAACAGCAAAACATCTAGCATTGATCCAGAGTTACCTTAGTAAGATAAGATAATAATAAGTTTTGTGGTTTTTATTACCTTTCGTTACGATCCCCCGATTTATCGTACATTCGGTCAAATTGCATGCAAAAAGAACAACTGATTGCCGTTAAGAGTGGATTAACAGATTGTTAGTGAACGAGAAACCGGGCTTAGGGCACCGAACGCACTCACAACTTCGTGCGGATTTAGGTCACCTTCAGTACATTTCATACATTCTCTATGTCTTACAGACCGTTTCTCTTATAAGCTCGCTTTTGTACTTGTTATTTCTTATGTAATGTCCTGTCGTGGATGTCGTAGAAGGCGACTAAGGAAATCAATTACCAGGAGATGGGCAGCAGCGTGTTCCTGAGATTACAACTGCATACTGCGATCGCCAACCCGCCTGCCAAGCGTGGCGATTATGGCAAAACGCCTCATGGTTATGAAAACCACGAAGGAGGCATATGTTCTGCAGTGGGCGCCAAATGGCTGATGATGATGATGAATGTCCTGTTATATGTTTCGTGTGCAATAAACCATAATACGTAAATGCCGGGTATTCCATTTACAAACAAAGTTATTTTTTATTAACCGTTTGTAACTTTTTTTTCAGCTCAACGATAACTTAACCTCTAGGGTTAATTCATGTTATGAAACAATGTAGTAGGTATTTGCTTTATGTTTGGACTCAATTGCACAAAATTTAATTTCAAGCCGCTTTAGGTAATGAAACACCGCTCAATGGACTGGTTGCTTCAAATCGTCGAAAAATGATTATATTACTGCTTTTGACGAAAAATCATTGTGATATTTTTCTGAACAAATTAGAATCC
Organism: Yponomeuta malinellus; assembly: GCA_947308005.1. Lineage (NCBI taxonomy): Eukaryota > Metazoa > Arthropoda > Insecta > Lepidoptera > Yponomeutidae > Yponomeuta > Yponomeuta malinellus. The sequence continues at coordinate 5,415,356 of OX371013.1, forward strand.
AAATGTACAAAATCATAGTTTCAAAACTGCGATTAGACAAGGTAAAGATTAGTAACTCTGATTAAACAACGAAAAAATTATATTCTTTCTGTTGCACTAACCCGTGCTTACAGAATAGAGAGCGGTCCGATTTATTTACAAGCTAGGTAGTAGGGACTCGTTAAGGGATTTCTTTAAAGAAACTAACATCTTAACAGTTGCAAGTCAATACATTTATGAAAATATAATGTATGTTAGGAAAAACATCAGCAATTTCGAAAATGTTGGTAGCCATCACAATATTGATACTAGGAGTAAACATAAATTGTCATTTCCACGTTTTAGACTTGCAAAAGTTAATACATCCTTTATGGGGCACTATGTACGGTTCTACAATAAGATTTCTCAAGATATATTAGAGTTACCACCGACGCGGTTTAAAAAATGTATTAAGCATACTCTGTGCAAAAAAGCCTATTATAACATTAAGGATTATTTGGAAGACAAGGATGTCTGGTATTTAAATAATGTTAACAGGAACGATTGTATCTAGTGTAACTTTAAGTTGAAAACTCTGTTAATTAAGTAAACCTGTTTTGAAAAGAATAAATGTGGAGTTTCTTTGTTAGCTTCTTCTCCACATAATCTATTAATTGTGAAACTAACAGCTTTGACGTTCATTAAGTAAACATTTTGTTTTTATAGTGAATAAAAATTTTTGACTTTGAGGACAATTTTAAAAACCTATTTAGAGGCTAAAAAACGTAATACAGAGAAGTTTGTAAAGAGGCTCGAAATTTCATCGATGCTCACTTGCCCATTAGCTCAGTTTGGAGAGCGCTGGCACGGTGAGCCAGATGTCGCGGGTTCAAGTCCCGGCATGGGTGGCATTTTTAGCCTTTAAATAGGTTTTTATAACGAAAAATTTTTTCCCAACCAGATTCCAAGCTATCATTTGAGATCGGTAATGACATAATAATCATGGCGTAACCCGCCATACTGACATTACGAAGCCAAAGCATTCAATCGAGAACCTGGGACTGCAAACCAACAATAAAAGCATTGTTGTCGTTATTTTCCTTTATAAACCCCTAACTAGTCTTTCCGTTTATTATCCGAAGGGTCACTTTAGACTGCTCCTCCAACATTAATGGTGTTCAGGGACCCTTGGCTTGGGGTCAACGTAATTCATAAGTCTTGTAAGAAAGCCATTGTTCGCCGATTTCCTCGAGATTGTAAGCGTTTTGCTGGAATGGGAGCTTTGGTTCTGTATAACACTAAGAAAGAAAAAGTAAAGCTTAGTTTATAAGCCATGATAACTTGGTTGTGTTGTACATAAAGAAATAAATATTTACACAAGACATAAGCGTAACATAAACGGGTTCATAGGCGAGCTTAAATTTACTTCTAGAAATAAATTGTACGCTGCAGTGCCTGGGACTATTTAAGGAGTAACTTGGCCTTTGCATCTACGTAATGAGATGATTTATACAGCGCCTAGTGGCACCTTCACTCACACTAGATGGGTGAAGGAACCACTCGGACGCTGCAGTGCCTGGGACACTGTTTTTAGATGGAGTAGGCTTGCCCAGCACCTATACCATTCTGACTGCTCGGAACTCGGACACGAAAGTGAGAGACCCAGGTTCGATTCACAGTGCGGGCATGTACCTATGACTTCGAGAAACAATGATTTAAAAAAATAAGGGGACAGTAAAATAGGAAATGTAATGGAGAACTTACACGAAAAGTTGTTTTTGTACAATTGAAGAGGCTATTTAACTATCTATCTAATCAGCCCATCAACAGAGCCCACTGTTAGGCACAGGCCAACCCATTCAGCTCCTTGCCAGTCAGTCAAGAGGCCATTTTAAAAGATAAATAAACGTCGTAATTTTTTTCTTTACGTTTAATACTTTCCACGATAGAACCCGTCGAAAACTCATTCTAGTCTCGTGCTACAAAAACGCTTCATACAAAACGGGCTCAAACTATGACGTCACACCTTGCACGTAACGTCTTAGAACATATGTAGCGTTTATCAATTTTTGAGTTATCTCGTAAAATAACGTTTTCATGCACCTACACTCTGATTAAAAACGTTTAGAATTGAATGAAAAAACTAAATCTAATAAGTTTATTATTATTAGAGTAACTAGATTTTTTGGATATTTTGGTAACCCAATTAACGCCGAAAAAATATTTTTCTGGTTTAGTTTCTTAATTTTTTTCTGACTTTTTCTGTGTCTTCTATGGCTTAAAAGCAATGTCCATCCTATTTAACCCGTACAACGAAATATAGCGCAAATACCGCGCCTTAGAGCTCCAGCGCTTAACAGAAATCGGGAAAGTATTTCTTCGGACCCACTCGAAGAAAAACCGTAATTACGCAGCCAAAAATTAACAATCGTAGCATAAATTATATACCGTTGTAAACTAGATAAAATTTGATACGCCTATGTTACCCTAAAAATAAGACATTGAAAGTTCATAGTAATATATTAAACGGGTCTAACCGCGATTTCCCTTCCACGTTTTATCCACTTACACTTCACAAACACCAATTCTATTGCCTTTACACTGAGGAGTATCATTTTACTAATTGATTTCCCCTTTATTACTATTCAAAAGACATCAAAATACTTTGCGATAACTAAAAACGGCAAGCGGCCCTGCGGGCGGGCGCACATTATGTTGTAATTCCTCGTGACGCGTTCCAATTTGACAATGTCATCAAAAAAGCGCATCAATACAGTACTGGATGTGAAATATAACAGTGATGTAGAAATTTTTTAGTTAGCTCAAATCGGAACAGTGAAACCAATTAGACTACTTTGCTTACGGACATACGGTGTCCGCTAATCGCCCTAGACGTCATAATCTTAGCGGCCAAATGGTGTCCTTTAAGCGCTTATTGGCTTAAGTTTGACGCAAGTTTCCCATTATTTTTATGATCCAAATGTCAATATACTCCACAACTATACAAATGTAAGAGGCGAAGAGAAATATAATAAAACAAAAAGGAAAGGTGAAACAAAATTCGACTAAAATATTTTTTTAAACATGGCATATGTTTAAAAAAATATTGAATATTTAAATGAAATAAAATCCTGGATTGAAATTTTTCATTTACAGCTAATTCACATGACCGATCCGACTGTCACTCACTATGACACTCTAACATTAATATTACTTGTCAATTTCCGGTTCTACCATCCAAGTTAATAACCTTCCACATCCTAACTGTGTCAATAAACGCGCTGTGCAACCCCATTGAATTCACTTTCGGTTTGCCGAAAATCACTAATAACATACATTCTTGGCTGTTATTTGACTTTAAATACGTGTTTTGTTCCAATGACTTCTTAACCAATAACAACAATAGAAACATTGCCATCAATATTCACTTCCACCATCCATCTTCATCAATTCAAGTAACAAACTAAATAACGGCTTATCGCCCTTACAATTGTGCTTATTAATCGTTTGTTGCAGCCGACGAGGACGGCTCGATATCGGAGACGATACCGGACAGACCTGTGGAGCTGAAGAGTTTCCCGAAGCTGTGTGAGCAGCGGCGGAAGTTTCCTGTTCTGTATAAACTTGAGTTCCAGGTGAGGAAGGGAAGACCTGTGGGTCTGTTTTAATCAATCAATCGACCCGTACTGGTCCACTGCTGGACAGGCCTCCCCGAAGGCACGACACTTCTTTCTGTACTCGGTCATCCTCATCCAGACGATGCCAGCAATCTGCCCCAGAATCGTTGGTCCAGCGAGCTGGTGGGCGTCCTACGCTGCCTTTGCCAGTTCGTGATCTTCACTGAAGCACCTTTGCACCCCATAGAGCATCGGCTCTACTTAGGGCCTGTTTAGTAGCGCCAAAAATGTTGTCGAATAATATTGAAAACGTTCGAGTAATTCATTCGCTCGAGACAGATTCGGTGGCTTCAAGCGATTGACGTTTTTTGTAAAATAATGTTGTTAAAAACTGCGTAATTTTTGTTGCCGTCGTTTGGCTATCGCTGTGGTTCGTTTGATCAAACCCCACTGTTAAACTATAACACACTGTTTATAAATGTGCATCGTTTACAGCGAGTAAGTGATTGAGAAGTGTGATCGTACAATTTAGAGTATGCTGCAGCTAAATAGCTATTCTATTCAAGTCTATTGGTCCCCTAAAATACCTACTTGGTTTGAAACCGGATCGAGTCTACTATCCCTTTAACATTGGTTGCGAGAAATTGTTTCCATGTGAACTTTTGAGAAGCGTTATTGGAACTAGTTTTCGAAGAAAACTGTTATTGCTTTAATAATAATAATAATAATTTAGCTTCTTTATTCAAATAGCATAATTAACAAATTAAAATTATAAGTGCAAAAAGTAATTAGAAATGTTATAAGAATCATTACCACAACCACACCACAGTTCATCAATAAAGACTAACTAGTTCTGATTGATAGCATTGCACTGCGTATTTACATTGCAGGAATTAATATTTAGTTTTACTTTAGTTTTTTATTGCATTCAAGCATAAAAAGTCTCCCTAAAGGCATTTAAACGTGTCACAGAGCCAGCGGTACAATATTATAGCAGTTAATTTAGTTGGCGCCCGGCAAACTCCGGCGGACGTGGCCACCCGACGGACGGAACGGCCATTGTATTGCGTTTACCAGAGCTTAACTGACTTAATAAGGGCGATCATAGTTTCGACAACATATAAGTATCTAATCATCGGATGATAATAATAATCTAAAAAACACAATTATTTGTTAAGGTCTTTAAGTTAATATTACTTGTTAATATACATCAACTAATAAAAAACCATTATATTCATTGAATTATTGAATCAAGACACACATAAAAATCCTTTTTTTTGGGGTTCTATCTAATCTAATACCTTTAAATGAGCAATTCTTTTACTATACATAATTATATATAATCTGAATCTCGGAAACGGCTCGGACGATGTTCATGAAATTTAGTATACAGAGGGTTTCGGGGACGACAAATTGCTAGGTTTCATTTTTAGAAAACGTCGTTTTATCCTTGTTTTTAGGCAATGAAAAACTGCTAAAATGTCATTAGAATACAAATGCAAATTTCGCCACCATCTACAAGGTTATAAAAGCTCAGGTGGGTAATCGGGCATACTAGAAATCAGTTCTAAAAGTTCTACAAGAAAGCTTGTGGTTACTCCACTGAGCTGTCCGACTCAATTTTCCATTTAGCAGTTCCGCGAAATGGAAAAATGGCTTGGACAGATTTAAATGAATAAATGTTCTTGAAGAGAGTTCTTAACCTAGTAGAGACACGATTGTAGAAAAAATTGTGTGAAGTGTAGACGACATTTAAGATGTTTTACTGAGACGAACACATAACACCATAAACACGCCTTCAGTACCAAGCGGTAATCAATGACGCCATCTCATTCATTAAATTAGCTCAACAGACAAAAATACTTCAGTAAATAAAATGTATGCTCTATGCATCATCTTTTGGTGTCATGTTTTTATGCAATGATAAGTTAATTTGATATGTTACTAGTGTTTTTAATATTTGAGTCGGGTTTTGACAGTTTTAGTATGCTCGGACCGTGTGCGTGCAGTTTTAGTTGATTATGACGACGATCAGTGCGCTCGGACCGAATGCGTCCGAGCTTGGTCCGAGCGTACTAAGACCGTCAAAACCCGGCTTCAGTTGTATACCAAGCATTTTTTTTAAATAATTATATGCAACCTGCTATATATTCCTGCAATTTTATACGTAGAGCCATTTTTACGTGAACTGTGATAAATGTGATAATACATATCGGCCGGTTGTTAAACACAAGTTCACTTGTTGATTAGTCATATAAATTATGCTGCAGTTATATGACGCCACATGATGTAATGATGGAAACCAATAGATGTACCCACGTAACCTTTTTGATTTACAGTTAAATGTCCCACGATCGGTCATAAACATAAACTCACGCCTGTATCCCAGAGGGGTAGGCAGAGACCAGGGACTGCCACTTGCGACGATCCTGACTGATCACTTTTGCTTCCTTCATTAGTTGTTGCATGCACGAACGCCGGTTTCGCGTACTGGTCGGACTGGGCCGGTTCGGGTCGGCTAAACTCTCTTAATTATTTATAATTTTCTCTTCTTTATGATAAAGGCTCACTAATAAAATATCATTACCGACCAAATAGACTTGTTATAATAGAGAAATACTAATAAACGATTAGTATCGGCCAAATAGGCTTTGTTTAATTGCCAATAATCCCTCGGTATAAATCCACGCGGTCACGGCATTGTGCGCATTGTGTCAGACGGACGATTGGCGAAAGGGACATGATGCGACAAATTTCACCTGGTACAGATATGGTTAAACATGCATTAAAAAAACTGAAAACAAAACTATACTGCTAAACGTAAAACCCTAAGCAAGTGGGAGAAACTACCTCACACAGACCGCAGAAGCGGAGCTAGAATATGAAAGCGCACGTACATACGTACTTTTAAATACGATTTAAACACATTACCCCCCTTTTGGGCTCCGTCACAATCGGGTAAAAGCCACGAAGATAGGTATTTAATGAGTTAGGGTGACAGGATGAAAGATTAGTCGATGATTGGTTCCCTTGACTAAACTATTGACTAAGTATAAGCGAAAACATCAACGGTCTTATTTATAAAAACTTCAAGAAACGCCGATTAAAATAGTCTGTGGTGGAGATTTTACAAGGAAAAGATGAAGCCACAAATTAAATATACAAAGTCATAGATTGGTGTTAGAAGAGTCGTGTTGAGGCCGTAAGAGTTTATTTTGGTGGGTTGCAGAGTACAAGCTATCTCTCAGAGAGAGAGAGAGAGAGAGAGAGTATGGGCTTACTTACCACGCATGCCCACCACGGATTGGCTATTTCAGGCACTACGGTATGTATATACCTCAGACACTCGGGTTTCCTTACGATGTATTTTTTTTCGTTAGCGAGTGATATTGGTACCAAAAGTTGACAAATTTACGTAACTTAGGAAACAAAAGACTAACAGGTTATGGATATTACAAAACTCTAGTTATGATAGTGGAAGATAAATGGTGCATTGCCTAGTCAATCCAAGATTTTTGGTATTTTTTTACATAGTTTACCGGAGAGATTACCGCTAACTACTCAACGAGATGTATTCGGTAAGCAACCTTCTCAAAGTTACGAGGTACAACTTAGAATCTTGCTCCCTTTGTGAACTAAGTATTATGTAAGTTTAGGTCAGTTACCTTTGTTAACATTAAAGTGGTGTAACTATTTTGAAACATGCCTTTAATAATGTAGGTATGAGTATTCATGCCATATGCATACCTTCATGTTTAATCTGTCGTTCCTTTAATCCCTCCCAAATGACTCTTCTGGGAAAATAATTATTTTAGTAATACTTTTATAAGCTACCTATATAAGTCCCACAGTAGGGCACAGGCCTTCCCTCAGAGAGAGAGTACGGGCTTAATCACCACGCGTGCCCACCGCGGATTGGCGATTTCAAGCGCTGAGGTATGTGAATAGCTTAGACACCCAGGTTTCCTCACGATGTTTTCCTTCACCGTTAGCGATATAATTACCGAGACCGGTAATACTTTACCAAAATATGTGGCCGTAACAACATCTGAAAAAAAGTAGGTGAACAACGTTTATTAGCCAAATATTAGTCAAAGAGCCAGCGCGCAAAAATAACGATTTCGCAGCCGCATATCCACGCTTGAGTTTCACAGCTCGGAACTGGAAATATGCAGCTTCAATCCAAACGCGTTCATAAATAAAACATGACCCCGCACTCAAAAATGTTATCTTTCGGCTTACAAATACTAAAATATGCAACGCGTCGCGAACACGGCCCAGTTCTCGCATTAGTTCACATGGAGGCATTCTCTTTGTTTTTATAACCAGCAAAGTATTCCAGATTTTCGCGGGCAAAAATGTTTACACAAAAGGTCTCGCTTACAGTATGTTTCGTTTTATTTTGCAGACAGCCGTAAAAGTGGAGACGCATAATTGTCGGCACGCGACAAAAAAGTCCAACGCGCACAAAAACCAGAACCAAAAAGTCATTCCATGTAAGTTGTGCCTAGTTTTACATTCATCTGAACAACTGAAAATTCTTTTGTCGAGAATTGAGCTTGGAGAATTGAACACGCCGTGACTCCTCTCATATCAGTCAAATGCTCAAGTCTCGACAAACGGATTATCCCTCCCTATGCATTTTTCGTAGTCTGCTACGTAGCTTAGAAACGCTACGACAGTCCAGGGTTCGCGTAGCGCTACGACACTATAAGTATGCGTAGCACTCAAAAGTTTTGGTACAGAAGTTTAGCCTACACGTTTGGTATCGTCTCGTAGCTTAGAAATTATTTCAGAAATATTTTTGTGGGTATTTGACTAGTTTTTTTATTACAGATGACTACAACCGAGTGGTGCTAAACGGAATAGACCGGGAACCAGACTCCGACTACATAAATGCTTCCTATATAGATGTGAGTATCTACCTTACCTAACTATTATTTTGTTTACGTAGCATGAAAAACACAATAGTGCCAAATATCCCATTTTCTCCTCTACCCATGCGTAATAACTTTCGCGAGCCATAAACAAGGAATTTGAAACACCCACCCTTTTTAGGCCACATGACAAATACTTCAACAGAAAAACGCAGGCTAAAACACAACGTGCCTCTGAAACACCCCGTAAACTTTCTTACGACTACAAACAACTTTTATTGTGGGACTAACTTTGAAATCACCAAAAAGTATCAGCTGTTCCATAATTTTTCTAGCTAGCTTTTTCACAGAGCATTCTTAAAGCTGATAATTTTTTCAAGATTTTAATATCGGTCTAATAGCATAAGTGGTTGGTATAATTGACGAGTTGAATTACGCCCTTAAATTTTACTGCACTTTCCTAAAGCATGCGGTATATTTTCTAATATATAAATAATGTTCGGTATAATATTCGGTATCGAACTCCTTCGAAATGGCTTCACCGATTTTTATGAATTTTTTTGTGTATATTTGGTAGGTTCGAGAATAGATTGTAGGCTAATTAATACGGCAAAACAACGTTTGCCGAGTCAGCTAGTGTTATTATAATAATCAGTTTCCACGCCTCGTCTAAAACACTAGCAAAAAGAAATGAAAATGGACCGTCAAGATGATTCCTTTAATTTCGAACTATGGTGACTCTATTTTACAGTAGTTTTACCAATAAAACGACTTATCATAGTCAAAACCGATTTTCGGTTTAAGTAAAAAAGATATGATAAGAAGATAAGAATATTTTTTTATTATACACCGAAAAAAAAATCAAACACAAAATATACAAAACTTATAGAGTTCAAATTTGATTAACAATTATGACTCTCTTACGTTAACAATGGCATTACATCAAATGTATTGTAACGTCATTTTAAAGTTTGCGTATTCATCGTGCTAGATCCAGGGCGACTCTATGTCTTTGGCCTTTCGAACGAGAATTGTAACTTCATAATATCATACTAAAACTAAAACTTTAGTAACCACAACACATTATTCTTTGAATCCCGGCATAACTTAAAGTTTATTCGTCTTATGAATAGATGTGTAGTGTAGAATCATACATAATGTAGAGACTCAGAATGCTGAGTCAACATTTTAGCAACAAAGTAACAAAGCGCAACGACTAAGCGCGGACGTCTGTGTCCAGCCAGTCGTCCCCCGAACCCCTCAGGGATAAGTCAAATCTCTAGGAGTGTAGTCTAAATTCTATCTGAGTGTAACCTCCTGTGTAAACCCAGTTTATCCGTGTAATATTCTAATACAGACTTTTCACCTTTTACGTAACCTTCTGATATTTCATTTGTGCCTCTACAGAACTTTAAATTATTTCTCCTCCATCTCGTCTCATTATCTCATGAGGTAGTCACCACCCACACATATATACATATATCAACTCACGCTTGTACCCCAGAGGGGTAGGCAGAAATCAGGGACTGCCACTTGCCACGATCCTGACAGATCACTTTCACTTCACTTTGTAGAATCAAGTGCGTATAATATGATTCCAGCTTGCTAGTTTGGTCTTTATAGATGTAATGACAATTGTATAAATTACTTATGAGGAGGCGAATATAGTCAGCTTACCCCGTAGTCAAAAATCACTACTCATAATCATCATCATCAGCCCACCTCTGCCCACTGCTGGGTACAGGCCTTTACCCAATGATAATTAAAAACATAGATGTCTAACTAGCGCAAAAAATGACCCCACGTTTAATTGTGCGATGGCGGGCGGAGCTTGTCAATTGGACTAATTTTGTACGAAGAAATATTTCTATAGTGTTTTATTCGTAGCTTTTTTCCCAAAACGTCATCTTTCGCCACCAATCCATAGTACCACATTTTTTTTAAATTACCTCTGAAACTTGGAAATGATGGTAAGGATCTCGTTTGGAAATGATGGAAGGCCATTTTAACGTCTATGTAGTTAAAACCACGAAAGTCTTAAAACTATGTACTAGAACTATTTAATGTCTTCCCGGCAAATTTCGGTTAGAAGCCTGTTCTTTTGTACTAACCATTTAACACCAACACCGCGCTAGTCACACAACACTGATTTCCCGGCGAAGAAAGAAAAAAGGTTTGCCTTTATGGGGGCGTAACATTTTACTGCATGTAGTAAGAGAGTCAGAGGGCAAGACGGCCTGCCCTTGTAGTCAAGGCACGTTCCTTATGGCCCTTGCGATAAATAAATGGCAACAACTTTGGTGTGATTCAGAGGGCCTCGATAACTGAAAGCCTAACAAACTTAACGCAACTTTGGCGATGTGATAACTGAACTCATTTAGAGTTCTAGTCTTGTACAATGGCAATTACTTGAACGAGTAGATTTAATTTACTTCATTGCCGCTTTAACTGCGCTGGTATCAAACCTTTTTTATTCTTCAGCGGAAAAAAGAAATAATATGTCACGTGACCCGACCGTGAATTGTTCTGTAATCCACTAAAATAATCGAGTCCTTGTAGTTGTTAAATAATTTTAAATAACTTGACCCATAAAATTATACCTGTAACGATGTTATCTTTTTCACACCATTCCTTTTTACTTCGTCTTTCGTAACTTTTTTTTTGTTCTGTTCTGTATCATTTTTAAATTAAAAATTTCAAACTACGTCACTCTTTCCTAGATTTTTGTTTATGTTGATGCATTACTACTGTACCCTTTAAACAAATAAGTACTGTCGTCGTTACTTACTAAATTACCTCTATAAATCTATTTTGTTTCTATTACCTACAGTGAAATAAAACACAGCATTGAGAAGTGTATATACGAGTATTATTTATCATTTTACAACAAGAACCCCACATACCTATAGTTTTAAACTAGATGAGATAATTGTATACACGGCATTTTTTATTAGTGTACGTCTTCAGTGGTATCTTCTATCATTTTACAGTCATCGATCAGCTTTACTGTTTCTTCCAAGACGATAAGAAAGAGACAGCGTTACGTGAGAGTGAAAAACAGTACCCTACAGTAACTTAGAACTTTGAATAAGGGAAGAGAGCCGACAAGAGAGCGCTTACTTTGCAATAGCCGCTTGGATTACTAAATATCAAGTTTGGTATTGGTCGGTAAATAACAAAAGCGAGAGAAGGCCTGTGTACCGCAATCATGCTATTATACTAAGCGTACGTGGGTTTCTAGCTGTCCCTATTGTGCCAAATAATATGCTGCAATTTAAATTATTATTATCATTACAATGACATCTATTCGATTACAAGCTAATCTATGTATTTACTTAATATCAGATGATATAATGTCCACATATACGTATAATGCAATTAATATAGTACATTACATAACTAGGGCCGTAAAATAAAGAAAGGCCGATATCGCAGAAGCTTTATAATAAATATGCGGAAGAGGGCTTTCTATTTTACAGTCCGTGTTGTGTACACAATTTCATGTCGTCACTTGGCTCCAAAGCGGGTTTTCCCGTACGCGTAGCGTGCGGAAAAACCCGCTTTTGGGCCAGGTGTGGCATAAATCAATTTATGCTTATTCTGACTTTGAAATACCCAATTAGTGTCAATTTATTCGTTTTTCCGAGTGCTGCACAGACCACTCCAGTACATGCTGAGTCAGAGCCCCATTGCGTTGGCCCGCAATGGGGCTCTGACTTTTCTCTTGTATTGTCTGTTTATTTGCTTGTGCTTATTTCCATCACTCCTTTTCTGTGCTTACTTGCTGCAAATTTCGGTTTGTGTTACTTGTGCTATTCTTTATATTATGTTCTATACCAGTGTGTATGCGTAGATGCAAATAAATGTCTTTATCTATCTATCCTTACATTCCATTTTATAGGGTAAGAAGTTAAGATAAGAATACTATTTATCGTACACACCAGAAAACAATATAATGAGAAATTTAGTGAGGAAATGAGATTTTTTTGAGGTTTCAAATACCTCAGCGCTTAAAATTGCTAATCCGCGGGGGGGCACGCACGGTCTTGCGTACATACTTCCGTGGATGACGTAGAAGGCGACTAAGGAAATAAATTAGCAGGAGATGGGCAACAGCTTCTTCCTGAGATTCCAACCGCATACTGCGATCGCCAACCCGCCTGCCAAGGGTGGCGATTATGGCAAAACCCTTCATGGCTAGGAAAACCATTTGGGAGGCCTATGTATGTACTGCAGTGGACGTCAAATGGCTAATGATGATGATGATGATGATGTCTCTCTGAGAGAAGGCCTGTGCCCTTTAGTGGGACTTATATAGGTTATATAAAATAAAAAAATAAAATATACATATCTCATTACATATGCTCACGCTTCAATCCCGGAGGGCTAGGCAGAGACCACGGTTTGCCATGTACCACGATCCAGACAAACTGTTTTAGCTTCAATTAAATTTAAGGAAATCCCTTTTAGCAATAAGGTCGCCAATTGTACTGTGTATTTTTCAAATTTTTATGTCATGTGTTCTAGTGTACAACAAAGAATATTCTTATCTTAAATTCTTCTAGTACATGGTTTTCCATAATGGTTTCAAAATAAAAGTGAGGCGAAGGGCTCTTGTAACAGTCAATTTCTAAGAGCCCTTACGTAAATTGTAAAGTCAATAAGTGTGACCCGCAAATAATGGATTAGGGTACGATCGTAAAAGGTTATTTGGGGAATTTAGAGACGGCGACTTTTCGAAACTATACTAATATAAGCTTACGGAAAAAACCCTACATAAATTTGACACAACAATAATACTGCTCGTGTAACATGTTCGTCATAAGTCTTCAATTCTCAACATAACTCCTAAATAAAATACACCGGAATGAAATTAATGAAATTGGTTGATAAACTATGCAAACCTCTCTCTGGTTTCTCGTAAACTAACAATGGAAAACTTTAAAACAAAAAAAAATCTTATTGGGGAGGCCATATAAAAAGGTAAATAATCTGAAACTTTCCATTATCTATTAAAATTTGTCTTTTTTTGTATGTACGAGTACTTTGGCCTCCTGATAGCATAACAATAGATAAGAACAGATTGTTGATGTACGAGAAACAGGGGGTTAGCTATTTTGGAAATGGAAACCTGCGTTTTCTTGCAGTAATTCCAATTTTATCTCCATTCAAATTTCGCATCATGTAAAACTCTGGTCGCGGGCCGCGTAATGATATCCCCGATAAAAGGGTAATTTTCCTTCGGTCTTCATTGTCATGGTCCATAATGGCACGACGAAAATAAAATTGCGTGGCTAAATCGAAAAACCGGAGAGAAAATTAGCCTCACTTGGAAAATATTTCATATGATTGACATTAATTATTGTCCAAGACTCTCGGTAAATTTAATAAAAAAAGTAAACATCGACTTCGATTATATCACTGTTATTATTATTATTTAATACTTTTATTGCACTTTACCTAATGTACTGAAACATAGAAAGATTTTAAATAAACACGAGCTTTAAAGAAATATATATTTGGAGTGCTGTTGGGGTGGACGGTCACTTGTCAGTCGACCACCGGAGCCTGAGGATGCCTCGTGTTAGAGGCGAAACGCGTCGCAACTCATTTTTTTGCACAAGAGTTGGTGTCAGTGGTGGTGTGTTTGTATCTTGCTTCTGCTTGAAAAAGTGGGAGGGAGGGGGGTGCACTAACAGCTAACCGCATGGTGCTTGTGGAATTTTGGCGGAATTTAGGAAAGTAATTTTCACATTTTAAAGCTATTATGGATTTCCGCAAAGTATCGCCTGATTCCATAGAATACTCCTATTATATTAGGTAATTCAGAGTTTTAAACTGAAATTTTCATAAGCACCACACATTATTAACTTAATTCTGGAATTTCTTACTCAGGTTTTTGACGAAAGAGTCCGACCAGGATTTGCTACGCGCACCAAATCCTGAATGATTCCAATCGTCTATCTGTCAAATTCCATGCTGATTGTAATCGCAAACGTCAGGATTCCGACAGGATTTGGTGCGCATAATCAGGGTTCTGTTCGACTTTGTTTAAGTTAATAATGTGTAGTACTTACAGCCCTAGCACACTAGCAATTTACGAGCGATATAAAAGGGATGCGATTGCGCAGCAAGCTCGCAGCGATTGCGTAGCGATTGCCGATCGCCGCGTTTTGGACGCTCCGTAGCAAAATTGATTGATCTGACTACTAAACATTACTGCTGGCTTTGTTACTTCGAAGACGCAGAAAACAAAAGCAGATACAAGTCAACGACGAATCTGGGAGGATTCATTATCAAGTAATCGACTGGGAGAGAGCGACTGCTATGTATCTCATGTAACGGGATGATTTTGAATTTTAGTTATAAATAACTTTATATCCACCTTAGAATCAACGACGATTGTACCTCTAAACAATGGTACGTCCGCTTACACACGTATCTTTGATATGACTCAAGTGGTATGCGATTGTACGAAATGGCGTCGACGGTGACACTCGAGGCGATATCGCCCCAATGGCGCAGCGTCGTCGCGGCGAGCGCGCTGCGCAATCGCATCGATTTACATTCGCAAGTCGCTAGTGTGATAGGGTTGTTATGAAAGTTTTACTTCGAAAATTTCAACTATTGCTAGTAGAAATTTTCAAACTTTTAAGGTTTTAGGGAAAAATACCTTCATAGGTAAGAAAGATGTTGTAGGTGCATTAATAGTGCCCTTATAGAACCCTAAAATTACTCCGGGATAAAGGGCGGAAAAAAAGTTTTTCCATATGGCATACTGAATCAGATTCAGACCCATTTGTTTAACTGTTTTGGTGACCATACAAAATGCTCCAAATTTTTGGCGAACGGCAGTCATAGATACAGAGAAATATCAAAATTTTGTCTATTTCAAAAAGAGATGGTGTAGCTGAGGTTCCTGCCAGAATGAGATTGTAATGTAGACTGTAACCGTGGACAAAAGCTAAGTCTCCGTCTCTCATAACCCTCTGTTTTATAGCAGCTCTGTAACCCTGCAGACACAACTTTTAAACATACACCTTAAGGTCTTTCTTTATAACATTATACATTTAAGTAGGTGCCTTAAGCGGCAATTCCCATGCAAATATATCTCGTATAAATAAAATGCTGGATTGTAATGAGACTTTACCAATATGCTTGAGGGGTTTTCGCCATAATCGCCATGCTTGGCAGGCGGGTTGGCGATCGCAGTATGCGGTTGAAATCTCAGGAAGACGCTGCTGCCCGTCTATGCTTAAAGGACACCAACCTCGGTTTTATCGTGCTTAGAATTGCATATAAACTAATCAAAAAGTTTGAGCCGCGAAAAAGTTTATATGCAAAGGCTTTGTTTTCTTTCCCCAATTTGTGTCCACTTAAAATATTGGTAAAGTGTTGCTTAGCATAAGCAGCCTATATACGTCCCACTGTAGGGCACAGGCCTTCTCTCACAGAAAGAGTATGGGGCTTAATCACCACGCGTGCCCACCGCGGATTGGCGATTTCAAGCGCTGAGGTATGTGAATAGCTCAGACACCCAGGTTTCCTCACGATGTTTTCCTTCACAGTTAGCGAGTGGTATTGCTACTATGACTTCACAAATGTACATAACTTAGAAAGAAAAGTCATAGGTACATGCCCGCACTGGGAATCGAACCTGGGTCTCCCGCTTCCGAGTCCAATGTTCTACCCACTAGGCACCACCGCTTTTTAGGCTACCACCGCTTTTTGCTTGGTGACGCGCTTTCTTGAGGATTATTTTAGATTGATGTCGTACCATGTCGCTCGCACGTCGCATCCACGTTATAATGTTATAAGGAGAGAACTTAAATTGATCTCATCTTGTTACGATGATTTATGACGTGCGGCAGCCAACTGCGAGCTCCATATAATGTATGGAATGGCACTGTCAAGAGTGATATATGGATAGATTTTAACTCGATTTGTGTTCACCAATGTCTTGGTTTTCGTGCATTACAAGTTACGCAAATTTGTGAATTGGTAGTAGATATACCACTCGCCAAAAGTAAAGGAAAAAAATGCTTGTGAAGGAAAACCTCCTGAGGAAACCTGAGTGTTTGAGCTGCTCACACACCTCAGTCCTTGCAATTGCCAATGCGCGGTGCCCATAGTCTTCCTGAGTGAAGGCCTGTGCCCTGCAGTGGGTCGTACATAGGCTACATTATTATATTTATTATTTTGTTTTGAAAGGTCCTCAGATCTATTTATTAAGATAATGTTGTACTTTTATTAAAATAAGCCCCTGCCTGTTACCTGGTATTTTTGTTGATTCACAATATTCTGTTTGATAATAATATTTAATTCAATAACCAGATAGCTTCATATGCATCTCAACTTTTGCAATAAATTTGAACCAGTGTTGATAATTTGTATCCGCTTTAATTGCTAAACAGAAATATGGCTTATAACATGGCACTTTTGCAGCCTATAAATTATTCTGCGCCGTGGTCCGTGGTCTAAGCACAGTTATTTACACACATTTAATATATAGCGAGCTTAAACAATAAGCCAAATATCAAACTACTTTGTGTCATAGGCACGTATGACGTGGAATATCTGATAAGTTTTAGTCAATTGATCCAATTTTAAAGAATTACAATGCGATGATTACAAGTAACGCATACATTGTTAAGGATTCCTTTCTAAATTTCTGAACACACCGACTAAACTTAACCTGTAAAGATCTTATTCAAAACGCTTCAAAACTTTACAAATTTCCCTTTTTTAAATGCAAATACTTTAAAGAGTAGTTGACTGCTGCTGACTGTAAATTCACTACATTACTACCTCTCCCTGAGGGGCCTGTGCCTTAGAGTACCACATATTTTAGGCTGCTTATGTACTCGTACGAGGTTAGGTCGATCAGCTAATGACTATCCGTATAATAATATGTAAATTTTTATAATAATTTGGTCATTGTCCTCTAGCACTTAACGTTTCTTGAAATAATAGCGTACATATGTTTCAATCATGTAGACCGTGACTTTAAGACCCACGCCCGAGAATATAGATTCAAAGACCTGCCACTGCGCTGGCGCCAGTTCTACAGATAAGCCACCGCTGGCTTGGCTCGTGTTATTTAGATGAAGTTAGTCAGCCTGTGTCTTGTCGCAATTCTAAACAAAAACAAAAGCACACGGCTGGCGCCAGGGTTAAGGGGATAGCGGGCGGAGGTCACTGGCTTGAAAAATTCTATTTTCGCTAGCGCTGTCAGTTGTATCATCAGCAGCCAGCGCTGGCTTAGTATAAAAAAACTGTTTATACAAGACCAATACCAAGCCAGTGCTGGCTGCCACTGATACAAGGATTCCTAAATACGGTCTTTTATAGCAAAAATGCTGTCTAATCTTAGGTTTTTGACCTGAGGTTCTCGGTCGTGGGTTGTAAAAATCACAATGTTAGCCATTTTTAGCAAAAACGATCTTTAAAAGAAGATATGATTTAATCAGTTATTTCCGAAATTACTTACTTGATTCTTGCCGGATGAGTCCGAGTAGGCTTAGCTCTAAAGTGATTCGGAATTAAATTAATAATGTGTAGTGGTTAGAAAACTTTCAGTTCCAAGGTATGATTTTTTAAGCATTGGGGCTAGTAAGCTTTAATTTAGCAGCCACCCTAATAATGGTTTCTGTTGTCCAGAGTATATTAAAGCCGAACGCCTACATCGTGACACAAGGACCGACCGAAGACACCGTGGTGGACTTCTGGCGGATGATCTGGCAGGAGCGGGCCGCCGCCATCGTCATGCTCACCAAGACCTTCGACTTTATCAAGGTAACTTACCCTGAATTGAAGGTACGCAGGTCCTCGATAGCTGAAATGGACCTTACAACAGATCTTGACCAAATTTATATGAGACTTGTCTTGAGATACTTAAAATATTGTAATCGGAAAACGTGGTAAAGAACTCCGTGTGGTGCCGGATTAAGAATAGCGTCACTCCATTTCCTTCCGTGGATGTCGTAGAAGGCGACTAAGGTAATACATTATCACCAGGAGACGGGCAGCAGCGTCTTCTTGAGATTCCAACCGCATACTGCAATCGCCAACCCGCCTGCCAAGCGTGGCGATTATGGCAAAACCCTTCATGGTTATCAAAATCACGAAGGAGGCCTATGTCCTGCAGTGGGCGTCAAATGGCTGATGATGATGATGATGATGTGGTAAAGAATTTATCGCTGAACGTACATAAAAATATACTTTGAAGACGGTTAAAAAACATGTGTATACTTCTCAATCCTGCACGACGACAATCAAGCCATGACTGTCCAGGGTCCTTATTATGAAGCAGCAATATGTTCAAGAGGGTCGTCAACGTCGCGCTTGAGCCCGACAATTCACTCGAGTCTAGCGAAAAATACGGTTCTTTTTTTGAATAGTTTCGAAATTTCCTGCCACTGAGTAATGAACACTAGAAATGCATGGCTCTTTGTTAGCCCAATGGCGTCATATCATATCTTAAAATACGGATTAGCGACCATCTCGATACTGTACATTGATTATCAATGACATTTTACCGTCTACAAAATCATGGTATCGCAACTGCGTTGCCCTGATCAGGCTGAGAGGCGGAAAAATGGGAGATTGTTGAAAGAAATACTATACTGAATGTAAGTGGGAAAATGAAATGAAAGAAAGTGCCCCGGGCTTGTGAACCTACCGATGACATCTAAAGAAGTAAATGTAAAGGAACACGAGGAAGACGATAAGTAAAAAAAAAAGAATACGTGATACGTTTATCAATAAGGTTAGAGACTACCCGGTGACAATGCCCAGCATATCGGCCGGGACGGCAAGGGCTTTAATTTCCTTTTATATTGTAGTCTCTACCTCAAAAATGGCCAATTCCTATAATAATAATAACTTCCACACAACACAATCACTTGACCCGGTCCCAAACTAGGATACCCTGTGCTATGGTAACCAGGCAAGGACATCACAAACATGAAAATACACCCAGACTAAGGCCATTTGTACAGATGTACGGCGGCCCGCAGTGTGAATCGAACCCAAGACCTCTGTTTTGGTAACTAAACTTAACGGCTAGACCAACGAGGCAATCCTGAAACATATCCATAGATATAGATGCATAGATTTTATATACAATATATAAACGCACGGTGACATATTCTAAATAGGCGGTGGCGTTTAAGAATTTGTCAATGCCTAAATAAAACAGAAACCGTGCACACTATTAAAGTCATCAAGATACAGGGCTAGCCTAGTTTGGGAACTGGCGGTAAATGCAAAACATTTTTTTTACAATACCCTCCAATGTCTATTTATAAAAAAACTTAATTTGGATTATCTTTTTGGAAATAATTAATTTACTTTCAATCAATCAATCCATCAGCCCGTGTTCGTCCACTGCTGGAAATAGGCCTCCCCAAGGCACGCTACTTCCCTCTATCCTCAGCCATCCTCGTCCAGCCACTGCCAGCGATCTGCCTCGGTCCAGCGAGCTGGTGGGCGTCCCACGGTGCGAATGCCAGCTCGTGGTCTCCACTCGGGAACCTTTGCACCCCATCGACCATCGGTTCTTCGGCATATGTGACCAGCCCACTGCCACTTCAGCTTGCTAATCTTACAGGCTATTTGGTCACCTTAGTTCTTTAGCGGATTGTCAGCCAAATTAGAGTTAGACATTAAGAACATTTGTTAAATGATCTTGAACACTTTTAGATTAATTTTGTTTTTTTTTTACCGTACATATTTTTTTATTAAAGAGAAACATTGTAACTCATAATATATGCTTAATAAATATTAATTAAATATTGGATATTCTTCTACGTAGAACGATGATCTACTGGCGGTTGGTAGAGCGCGTAAAGCGAGAATTTAATAAAATTGGGTTCTAAGAAATACAAAGCTGAAAAAAAAACTAGAACAAAAGTTATACAGTATAACCTCCGCAGTCCTGACCAAGTTCAAGGACTCAAGGTCAGGACTGAGGAGGATTATCTGGGTTCATATTTATCTTCATATTCATTTATTTATTGCATGGTCAAGTGTCATTACAGTTCGTTTTTGTAATTTTAAGGTTTGCCTGCATAGTAGTCTCTTTTATAATTTTATAAAAGGATTATTTAAGATTGATATTAATATCGCCGGTGTAATGGGCATTGTCCTAAAATAAATTAGTTCTGTTTTTTAATATTTTTTGACAAAATTGGTAATTTTGAGAGCCTGGGCTGAATATTTCGATTTGAGCTGCCTTAATAAATTTTTAAAACGGGAAAATAGAACCGGATCCTACGAAAACGGAAGTACGACACGCGCGGAAGTACGTCATCACTGAGCTATTACAAGCTGTCAGTTTTTAGTGATACGATGACTCGATGCAAGAACTCTTGAACTTATTACTATTGCCAATATTAAGGACAATACCTATTTGGATAGATCTTTACCGCCATCTTCCAGTAAGGCACAGTCGACAGCAGATCAAACATTACATTTTAGTTGCAAATTCACCCGTAAAGTTTGCACGCGTGTGAAGGTTGATTTGCTGCGACTATACAAGTTAACGTCTTGAGTAATCTGCGCTTCTATAAAATGGGGCCCCATTTTATAAAACTACTATTCATGGTTTACTATGACGATTACGAAGTACTGAACATTATTAAATTCATTACGGATTTATTTACTTGAATTTTTATCAGAAGAGTCCGAACGGGTTTCGCAGAGCTTAAAATAAAATAATGCCTGACGTGTTCACATTCCTCCTCACTTGAAATTACCCATCCGTAGTGGGCATGCGTGATGATCAAGCCCATACTCTCTTCCTATGAGAGGGCCTGTCCCTGCAGTGGGACGTGTATAGGCTTAATAAAAAAATAACAGATTTCGTGCCTCGAACGACTATCGAGCACATTGGAAATGAATCAAGTCATAAATGTCATGCGAAAAATGTCTTTCAGACGTTTTGACTTTTTTAAAAAAGGTTAGGCTACAGAGCAAACCCTTAACCCGATCGTCTTTGTTTTAGGCTCAAATTGTAGCTACCGAAATAAAATTATCCAGAGGAATTTTTCTCGAATTTTTAATATCATTCTTCGTTTCCAAAATATCGAGCGTCAAAACCAAAAATTCGGAAAAAATGATTTTTTTTCATTATGTGGGCCATATTTGGGCCATTCGCTTTTGATTTTCTCGAATAATTCTTTTTGTACCATACAGCTCTTGTAACTACGCATTTTTTGAGCTTGTTCTGAATATCATATCTTCACAACTCTCCGAGACATAAGGAGATCGCACTTTTGAAATCGGATCCTACACTGGAGCGAACGAAAATACATTTCCAATGTCAAAAGACCTGGTATTTCGTAAACAAAATCTAAGAAGAATCACAGAACAAAAGTTCTAAAATCAAACTAATTTTGTTTCGGAAAATGAGCATTTTAGAAATAACAACATAACATTGAGCATTTGAAATTTAAAGTAATGAAATGCTTTGCCTTATTTCCATAACACGTTGAAGAAGTAAAATTTACAATTCAGTAATCGGTAGCAGCGCCACGTAACAGAAAAGAACCCCTTTGCATAATACGATGAACAATTTTCATACATTTTCTTCCCACCTGAATGCGGCCAATTTACAAATTCAATAAGCCGTTACAACCAATCATCGCGCCATTAGATTACCACGAGTAAAATTTATGCAAATGCCATTTATGAATATGCGAGAATTGTATACATTTCGGATCCCCGGCTGGAGAAATTAAATTATTGTTGCAAACTCACGTGTGCCTAGGGCGATTCGGGCTAATTGGGATGGAAGTAAAGTAATGCCCTAATGAGGAAACTTTCTCTTACAGAAATAGCGAATAATTTTCCTCAACTATCGTTAGTACCAAGTTTGGAGATCATCCCTAGCTGTGCACAGTTTTAACACGGCACCTGCAAAACCGTGACTAGAAATAAAATCTAATGTTACTGAGGAAATGACCACGTTGGATACAAAATAAACGATGCGTGGTTGTTTTGCTGACATACAAAGGTGAAATCAGCCTAAACCACAAAAAGGTCTTGTCAAATATTTCGGCCTTATTTTCTACTCCTTTTTTCGTATAACTTTTGACAGTGTATCTCTGTGATACACACCAGCCAGTGATTTTGGGATGGGCCAATTGATTGGTCGGAGGACATCTCGGAAACGACCGCAACAATTTCGATGAAATTAAATATATAGCGGGTTTCGAGGACGATACATTGGGGACGGGCAATAGATCTAGCTAGGTTTTATTTTTAGCAAACCTCGTTTTTCCCATGTATTTAGATATAAAATTGCTACGCAATTAAGAAATATAAAGTTGGTAGCACTACTTTTTACCACAGAAGCCGCTAAAGATGGTTTACGTGCATGTTTTTTTTAATACAGTTGCTCAAAAAGTGGCGTATTGCAGGGACGTATAGCGTTCGGGATGTGGGCTATTACACACTCGTGCTTTTTTTTTACCTTTCCCGCACTCGTGCGTTCTCTTTCCCAACTGTCAAAATAATGTCTATTAAAAAGAATAACCAACCATGAAGTTTTTACTAAAAAAAAATCATAGAAGTTTTTATGATTCATGCAGATACGTATATTTCTAAAAAGAAGCTACTAATTTGTTTCAATATCAGATTTAATTATTTGATTGAATTAGTTTGGTTAGGTTTCATTTCATTTCATCTCATTAAATTTCATTTTCATTTCATATCAATAAAAAACTTCTACTGAAGACTTGGCTGTATGGGCATAGTTTCCTTTGCCTACCAGAATGGGTGAAGAAGAAAAAAAACTGCTTATATTCTACGGTTGGCGCCATTTTTCAGAAATTTTCTTTGCGAGTTTAGTTGTTTGTTGCACAAAATGAGTAATTTCGACCCTAGTTTTTTTGAATTAACACCACCGGAACTCAGTATAATTGCACAAAATACTTCGGAGAACATTTTACCGGAAAAGTCAAAAAGTCGCTACATATCTACATACGACGAATTTATTGCGTGGTGAGAAGAGAAAAAAAGCAAATAGTTTTTCATTTTTTCGCAACTGTATTAAAAATAGTCGTTCAGTACACGTGCGGAACCGTCATTGCAACTTGTTCCGACTGTCAACCCTCGCCTTCGGCTGCGCCTCGGCTCGGGTAGACATTTGTCGGAACTCTTTGCAATGACAGCCTTTCCACACTTGTAATGAAATATACTATTCTGATATCACTCAGACTTTGACACAGAAGAGAAATGGCTCACTGGTCACGCACGGTTAAATTGGTAGATTAATCTTGAACTTTTTAAAATGTCACCAGAAATCCAGTAATTCTAACAATATACGTAAAAAAATCGAGTGTCTGTTGGGCCACGCGCAGTTTAGGGATCCGTAGAAAGAGGAGGTTTTATCTGCTCTACAGAACTACCAACTTCAAAGTAAATTTCAATGGATTTTGTATAACTTACTTCTAAACTTATAAAGCCTACTGAGACGTGATATTTTTCTTTTTATGTTCATTGTATGTGATACTGCCTGAATTTTTTCACGTTTCTACAATCAACCGTTTAGCCGGGAGAGGGGACGCCCTACTCGGACAAAAATTGCGCTTTAAAGCTTAATATTTCGCAAACGAAACCCTCAATCGGAAAATGATCTTCCTACACCCACAAATTTATAAACGAACGATCTAACGATACCCACACTATGGTGTAGGCGAGAAAAAAAAATCATAATTATTTTTTTTCGAAATTTTATTGTACTGTTTTATCGGCGTAATAAGTACGTATATTTATGCCTCAGCTCCCAGTACTTATCGTGTAGACACCCGGACAGACGGACGAAAACGGCGAAACTCTTAAGGGTTCCTTATTGACTATGGAACCCTAAAAATGTATAAAAGTGTTGCACGTTTATTTTTTTTTTATTCAGGTAATGTGTGTCCAGTACTGGCCACCAAACAAAGAAAAAGACGAGACGTACGGAGACATCAGTGTGGGCATCGTGTCTGAGGAGGAGCTGGCAAACTTTCACATACGCACCTTTCGCCTCTATAAGAAAGAAAAGGACGTAAGTTTATTACTTTCTCCGTATTGAATATATCTCTCAACGTAGATGACGCAAAGGATTTGTTTTTAAACAGCACCTAAAACCTAAAGACACTATTTGATCTGATATCGGAAACAGTCTCGCTAGTTAGGATACCTGGAAGCTTGGAAGCTTTTAATTAATTTTGCAGAATTTCTCTAAAACCTAAAATTATTTTTCCAAAAGAATAACAAGTAGTTTTGCATTTCACATGAATTTTCTGCAATTAGTTTTGTATTCATTTGGGTTTCTTGGTTCTACTCTACTATCTACCTTTTAATTTGCGTTGGTCTATTGTCAAGCCGAACCAACCTATACTTTCCTTCGTAATAGATTCGCCTTTCCCTTGCCAGGTGGTGGTGGAAGAGCGCTTTATCCTACAGTTCCACTACACGCAATGGCACTCACACACGTGTCCCTTCAGCAACGCTCTTCTGGAGTTCCGGCGGCGGGTGAGGGCGGTGGTCGGCAGCCGGCTCGCGACCAACCCCGCCGCTGGCCCCATGGTGGTGCATTGCAAGTAAATAAATCAGACAAGTTGTCATGACAACCGATATTACATTCACGTCCAAGCGATAGAGTCCCCTGCGGGTACGGACGGTGGTCGGCTACCGTGTGGTCGGACCAATCCTGCCGCTGCCATAGACGTGAACTGCAAATTATCATGGTCACCGATATTTTGTCTAAGTCACATCTAACAGTTTACGGATATAACAGTTTACAGCCAGCTCGCCATCAACCCCGCCGGTGGCTGGTGGTGCATTGTAAGTAAGTTATTATGGCAATCAACATTTTCACTTGGAAAACCGATATTTACTCATTTCCTTTTCCAAACGTTAATTTCGTGTGGTAGCGGTCGGTGGCTGTCGAACGGCTCGACATAAACATAAACTACACCGCTAGCCACATAATTGTGCCTCACCAGTAAGTTGTCACGGCAACCGCCACGACCTAAGCTTCTGATATTGTATTTTTTATATTTATTTCGTTTCCATAACTGGACATTTCCACAACTAATTGGAAATGCGTAAGTGAGGTACAACACTTTTATCTGCGAGCTGTACAAGACGTAGAAAATGCGTGGCAAGTGCTTAGCACCCTAAATGAAATCTCCTTGTGTTTTACATTTACTTCGCAAATTAGGGCTTTCAGTATAATTTTCTATCTACTATGTATTAAAATGTATGCAGTTTATTACATTTAGTGTAATGTATGTAACGTCAAGTTGGGTAACATTGAACTTCCTTGCAACTTTGAATAAAATATTGTCTTTGGAAAATTGCACACATAAAAACTTCTAAGGTAATAGAGAGACTAACGGTAAAAACTGGCACTTGGCCGGTTTTTACCGTTAGTCTTTCTATTACCTTAGAAGTTTTTATGTGTGCAATTTTCCAAAGACAATATTTATTCAAAGTTGCAAGGAAATTCAATGTTACCCAACTTGAGTTTATGTATTTTTCATTTGTTATGTTAATATATTTTATCTACACTCATATCATAATCTTCAAATTAAGAATTCAAAGGTAAACACATATTGACAGGCTTTAAACAATACATAACTTTAAAGAAAATTAAAAAAAAAAGTGTAATATAAAGTTACATTAAAGGTCACATTTTTCACTTTATGTTACAGTTATTTTTTTTAAAGTGTTGCTGTGATCACGGAACAAAACTTAAGTTTTTTTTATGTCAAAAGTTGACTCTATAAAAAACCTAATTTCATTTTCGTGGTACCAAAAGTGCAACTAAAAATACCTAAAATTGCGCGCGCAAAACTGAGTGCAGACGATTGAATGTCAAGATACTTTTGTCGAAATTGCGCCATTTTGTTTCAAAAATAACCGTAGATTTATGTATAGTACAAAGCTTGTCAAACGTGTTTTCCTTTGATTCCTTACTTTGAAGATTAAGACATGAGTGTAGATAAAGTAGTGTATGAGACTGCACATAACTTGATATTAAAACACTCGCGAATGCTATTAAAAAACTCGCCAAGGCTCGTTTTTTAAAATCTCGCTCGTGTTTTAATAACCCTCATTATGTGACAGTCACATAAACTACTTTTATTACATTATCACTTTTTTTCTGTTTGGGTTGAAACTCCGTGAGTTACCAAGCCCCAGCGTATACTGAGCTCGTGGCTATTTTCCCGCTGCATAGGGTATGTACCCTGGGTCCCTGATTGTTTTGAGATTATTTCTCGCGTTGAATTGTTGTGTTTATTTCTAATCACTTGTTATACCTATGTAGGTCTTTGGGGTGTTAAATAAATGATTATACCACACCGACTCAGAAAGTGTCTCATTGCTCGTTCATAAACGGGTTACAAAGTTCGTCATTTCTCCCGTATAAATGTGCGGCGGGAAAAGTTATATGGAATTTCATTCCTGCCCTACGTAGCAGGACAGGAATGATGTATGAAAATTCATTCCTGCCCTGCTAGCGTTCTTTTGTTTTTCTATTTTCAATGAAACGAGGCTGGCAACCTTTTTCTGCACTACAAAAAAAAAACAAGCTCGGCAAATTGGATAATTGAACAGTATGCTTTTAATTATCCTAAGTAGTTTTATTTTCCTCGTAGGTGTAGTCATCATCATCATCAGCCATTTGACTCCCACTGCAGGTAATAGGCCTCCTTCTTGGTTTTCATAACCATGAGGGGTTTTGCCTAATTGCCGTAGGTGTAGTATAAAGCACTATGTATCACTCGGGAGAAAGTTCTATTTCTGTTCTCGAGTTTCCTATAAGCCCTCCGCTGCGCGTCAGGCCTATACATACTCTCAAACAGAAATAGACGGTTTTCTCCCCTCGGTATACAATGTACTAATTTTCTTCTTCTTCTTTTACAAACTAACACACTTCTTACATTTTTTTACTCAAGCACGATCTTACTTGACCTAACGAACGTTGTCATGAAACTTGTTTCTACAAAGCCTTGTTTTGTCGGCGATCTTTGAAGCGCTATATCCTGTTGTTATAGGTAGGTACAAGAGCCACGAACAACTAAGCACTGGCTGAAGTTACTGTGCCAACTTTATGTTAGACAAAGTTAAGGGAAAAACTTAATCTGAGCAAAAAGTCACTGGGTGCTTGAAAATCTCAAGTTAGTTTAGTTGATAGAGACATTTTCTGTTCTATTCTTCTGTTGGTTATACAATGTACAATAAAAAATACATCCATAAAGGTTTCGTCTATTGTATGTGTAGTATACATTTTTTTATTTCTTTTCTGGACATTTTTTTGACATTTTTTGTATTATTTTGGACGAAACGTTTATGGATGTGTTTTTTACTGTAAATTGTATATATATGAATAAGAATTAACTGTACAGCAAACGCCCCGAGACACAATCGAGCTAAAGGTTCCCATAATGCCGGCAGCAATAGGTACCCCAGTGTACAGCGAGGGAGATACGCTGCATCAAGTCTTAGTGTGCCCCAGAGCGGTAGTCCATGCCACGAATCGTCAAGCGACGCCCTAAATCCTTTATAAAGGCTTTTCTAATGTTCTTCTATTCTGAGTTAAGAATCTTATTTAATCTTCTACAGTGATGGTGGTGGAAGATCTGGCGTGTATCTAGCAATAGATGCAAACCTTGAGCTGGCTGAGGAAGAAGACTGCTTTGATGTGTTCGGATTTCTTAAAAAACTAAGACAATCGCGAAAAGGCCTTATAGAAAACGAGGTAGGAGACATATTTTTGCTTGAATACTGTAAACAGCTAATTGTTATTCTACTCATAAATACGAACAGCTGTTATTATTATTATACTTTATTGCACACAAGAAATTTAACAGGACATTACATAAGAAATTACATGTACAAAGGCGAGCTTAACGCTGTATTATTATTGTGTTATTATGAGATCTAAATGATCGCTGATATAACGAAAAATATATCAGCTAAGTTTTGATATTTTTAAAGCTAATGTGTGAATCACCTCATATTTAGTTTATTTTTGAGTTGCTATCATAATAAAAGATGGATGAGTAGAGTTTTCCTTAAGTTTCACCAAAACTTTCTAAATCGTGTTTCTAAGTCTTTCTGAAATCCTATGTCCCACTGCAGGGCATTCTCTAAGAGATACGGTAAGGGCGTAAAACAACTCACACCCACAGCAGATGTTGAAAGATTTATTTGACGCGCTGATGTACTTGAATTCTTACTGTGGTTTTCTCACGATGTTTTCCTTTACAATTAGTCAGTGATATTGCTACTACCTACGTACGTAACTTAGAAAATCAATCTTATAGAATAGAAAACTCAAAAAACAATTTAAGACTAGATGTTAGCCCTACAGAGAATTCGTAAATGCATTATTAGTTAGTTGCTAATGAACCTTATGGCTTCTAGGAACAATACAAATTCATCTACGACACGTTAGAAGAGCACGTGGTCTGCGGCGTATCGTGGTTTCCCGTGTCCGGGTTATCCCAGACGTTGAAGCAGAAGTCCCAAAGGGACCCAGTCTCGAAGCTCAACGAGTACCAACGGGAGTACCAGCAGATCTGCAAGCAAACACCAAGGTTTACCATCGGGGACTGCGCTGGTGGGCACCGGGGTGACAACAGGGAGAAGAATCGAGACGTTTTAGTTGTGCCGCGTAAGTTTTGCGTAAACTCAGCAACGGCTAAGGCCGCGTTTACACGATCCTAGTAGCTAAAACTGTAGTCGTTTAGGCGTTTTGTTGAAAATGGTGGCGCTGTTCCTGCAACATAGAAGCTCTGTCAAATATGCTTGCCGTCAAACTTTAGAGAAAAGTTTAAAAATAAAAGAGAAAGAAAAGTTTGGGTATGGAAATGACAATTGTATAATCCAGCTTTAGGCTTCATAAAATTTCACTAACTTCTTGGTTTTTTTTTTACAACTCATCAATTTTGTTTTTGCTAAATTAGTACATCCGAGTCAGCTCGGATGAGTGGAACACGGTCCGAATACACTTAGATTGGACGTTTCATCCGAGTGAACACGGCACGAGTCGTATCCGAGTAGTAATTTGAGTCACGTTTTTACTTAGTCCATTTGGGCACTTAGGGCCGCTCCTTTTCCTAGTCTATATAAATGATTTACCGTTTATGGTACAAAAAATGTCTGAGATAGTGTTATTTGCTGATGACACGTCACTTATTTTTAAAATAAGGAGACAAGAAAATAATCTTGACAATGCAAATAATGCTCTCTCGCAAGTACTAGATTGGTTCACAGCAAATAATCTGCTGCTAAATTCTAAAAAGACAAAATGTATAAAGTTTTCCTTACCTAACGTACGAGTAGTTGAGAACAACATAGTAATTGGACATGAAAAATTAGAATTTGTAGATGATACTGTATTTCTGGGCATCACAATCGATGCAAAACTACAATGGGGTCCACATATTGTAAAATTAGCACACAGACACAGCTCTGCAGCATATGCAGTGAAAAGAATTAGGGAACTCACTGACGTTGCAACTGCTAGGCTTGTTTATTTTAGTTACTTCCATAGTATTATGTCCTACGGTATACTACTATGGGGCCGGGCAGCAGACATTGAGACTATCTTCATCTTGCAGAAGAGAGCCATCCGATTTATTTACAAGTTAGGTAGTAGGGATTCGCTAAGAGATTTCTTCAAAGAAACCAACATCTTAACAGTTGCATGTCAATACATTTATGAAAATATTATGTACGTTAGAAAAAATATCAAAGACTTCGAAAATGTTGGTGGCCACCATAATGTTAATACTAGAAATAAACATAAATTGTCATTTCCACTATTTAGACTTGCAAAAGTTAACACATCCTTTATGGGGCACTGTATAAGGTTCTACAATAAAATTCCTCAAGATATATTAGAGTTACCTCCAACGCGATTTAAAAAATGTGTTAAGCACATTCTGTGCAAAAAGGCTTACTATAACATCAAGGATTATTTAGAAGACAAAGATGTTTGGCATTAAACAGTAGATTAATATTATTTAAAGGACGATTGTGACTAGTGTTCAACACATTCATGACTAATATTTTAAGTTGAAAACTCTGTTAATTAAGTTAAAACGTGTTTTGAAAAGAATAAATGTGGAGTTTCTTTGTTAGTTTCTTCTCCACATAATCCATTAATTGTGAAACTAACAACTTTGACGTTCATTAAGTAAACATTCTGTTTTTACAATGAATAAAAATATTTGAATTGAATTGAATTGAATAAAGCCGAGCCTCCAGCTTCTATTTTTCATGAAGAGTTATCACAAAACAATGCATTTTCAAAGCACATAACGTTACTTTTATATTGCTTTCCCTACCAAAGAAAATGTTTCGCGCATAGAAAACTGAAAACTGTTTTATAATAGGAAACGTGAAAAAACCGATTAAAAAAATATGTGCGATCATGATTTTGGTTTGTTTCAGCCGATAACTTTCGTCCATATCTGACTTCATTTCAAGGAAACAGCTTTACGGACTACATCAATGCTGTGTTCGTTGACGTATGTAATAAATACAATCATCTGATTTACTTCTGGAACTCTAGACGGAATTGTACTTACTTGTTTCAACGACTATTCCAGGGATACACGAAGCCGAGGGAGTACATTGTAACAGAATGGCCGTTAATCAAGACGCAAGGAGAGTTTTGGTCGCTTGTTTACGATTACGAGTGCGCCGCGGTAGTAGTTTTATGTGTTCCGCCCAAAAATTCGGTAAGTTCTAAGCCTCAGGATACTAAATAGCCTTTTATGTTGCCTGTGTGACTGACTAACCACGCGGCCTTTTACTTTGGTAATAGTTTACACCTTGTTTAACAATGGAGTCCCCCACCCTCAGTCACTTTGCAGTAGTTATATGGCAATTAACAGATTAGGTCGTCCGTTCTACATTTGGTATCTCCGCTCAAGTAATATTTTCTTTTGCAGCAACACTACCCACCATTCTGGCCGGAGGGTCGGCATTCGAAGAAGTACGGACCAGTGTTCACCATAGACCATGTATCGCATAATCATTACACGAACATTAAGACTTGGATATTTAGAATCAACAAGAAGGTAAGTTTGATTCTACCAGTAATAATAAAAAAACTGTAGAGGTCTAACAAGTGCCGAACATTGACCCCATTCAAATTGTGCCGGAGGGGCGGGACTTGCCAACTGTGCCAACTAATCCAATCGAGTACATTCAGACTTAAACTGTCACTGCAATAATAACGTTAACGTCACGTCACCTCGGTTATGCACAGAACCCATCACAGAGTGATCTATTCTGCCTTGATAAAGACTAATCTAACTATAGGTCTGTGAACAGATTGGTCCCATTTTGAGCGTAAATTATTGGCAGCAAATACTTCTAGGGATTTTTCATTCATAGGCTATTACAGTGACTGGTTTCACCGTATATAACCTTAGCAGCATACAGCTTAATTTATTAACAAACTGGTTTTAGAGTGTAAGGATCCCGAAGTGGAAGTACGAGTATTTGTCTATCGAAATATGATTGAGAACAGAAGCGGTGTTTATTGTACAGCTATTCTGCAAGTAGAATCAAACGATTTCGTTGATTTTTAGATTTTATTCGTCTTTCAAAAATAACAAAAATGAAAAATTCATTCTTTCAATTCTTTCTTTGGAAGCGATCCTTAAAAGATGCAGACCAATCTCCCTTAGCCCCTCTTCATGATAAGGGTCTTTCAGTTGTATGTCCTCTACTATTAATCTTTTTTTTTTATTGTATGTATGGTAAATTATATGTATTCCCCTGACCCCTTATAGTGTGAGATATAATATGCATTTTTTAGTGGTGTATGGGCTTATTATATTTTAATATAAAATCGGTATATGTAAGTCTATATTAATGTGTAAGTTTATTTAATTACATTTTATAAAAGTATATTTTTAAACTTATATTAACTTGTCCTTTTTTTTTGCACACCTACCAACTCTTTCCCTTACCTCCTGCGGTTGACTGGTAGAAAATGCTTATGGCATTAAGTCCGCCGCATTGTACGATTTTTTTAAGTGCAATAAAAGTATCAATAAATAAAAAAAACCAAAGATAAAAAAATCTGAAATAAAAAATAACCACCAAACGACTGCTGAGCATTAACCACTAAGCAGGCGGGATCAACATAAGGAGTTACATTGCTGAATTTGTTTTCGTCTGCCTAGTAGGTAGTTAATGCTCAGCAGTCGGGCTGTTGGTTATTTATTGTTTCAGTTTTTTTTTTTGTTTTTTTATTAATTTTATGTTCCATTAATGCTAATGTAATATAGCCTATGTATGTAGCCTACCTAAACTTGAGCAGGAATGACGAATTGATTGAGACCTTCGATTGATTGAATCGATTGTCAAAATGAGGGAACACAGAATGGGGCATACTTACATACATACATACATACCTACACACATACATACGAGCTAAACACATTTCCCCCCTTTTGGGCTCCGCCGCAGGCCGGTAATAATAACAATAACTTCTGAATACGCCTTAAGAAAAACACTAAACACTATATCCCGCTATAAATACAGCTGATCAAATCGTTGGGGCAAAATACTAGCTGAAAATAAACAGAGCCGTGACATCATACCTTTTGTGGGATATCTTTATTCCATG
This sequence comes from Yponomeuta malinellus, assembly GCA_947308005.1. Classification (NCBI taxonomy): domain Eukaryota; kingdom Metazoa; phylum Arthropoda; class Insecta; order Lepidoptera; family Yponomeutidae; genus Yponomeuta; species Yponomeuta malinellus. The sequence goes on from OX371013.1 coordinate 5,448,463, forward strand.
GTGGAGCGTAGTTCGTAAGAAAAATAAATGCCGCAGCATCGACATCGCTTTCCGTCTTTTATTAATTAAACCACCTGACACTTGAATATTTCGCACCCTTGCTCTCCAGATAGTGTCGCTGACGGAGCTTATGGCTGGCGTGAAGGCGCCGCCGAAGACGGTGCAACTGTTCCAGCTGACTTGCTGGCCGATGGGCCACAAGGTGCCGACGTCCACCAACTCGCTGGTCGAGCTCATGAACATGGTGGAGGGTTGGCGGCGAGACACCGACTACGGGCCGGTCTGCGTCGTATCGCCGTGAGTGATCCCGATTTTTAATATTGTCGTGGGTTCGATTTTCGAGGCCACCATACTTAATTTGTTTAAATATCCTCAGTCTGAGTGTATTTCCATATTTTTGATGTCATTGCCTGGTTAACATGTCACAGGGCATCTTTGTTTAAAAACAAACCAAGTGATTGTTTAGTGCTTAGTGGCGTGAAAAATGAGAGGCCTATGTCCAGCAGTGGACAAGCATAGGCTGATGATGGTAATGATGATGATGATGATTGTTTAGTGTGGAATATATTATTATTAAAAAAAAATAGCTCAGTTTGTAAGGTCGTTTATCATAGTTTTGGTGGCCTTGGTTTGATACCATAACACATAATATCCTAGCTTAGGACCAAAACCAGTGATGATTTTAAATGGAAGTAATTATTATTAATACAAGTTATGCTACTGGAGGGCTCGGCTTTTGTCCTTGTTCGCTTTCTACAGGACTTGGGATTCAGTGTTATTGATTTTTCGTATTTAATCAGCGACAGTCAAAGATACCTTTATCATGGCGGTAAAGACTCGGTATCGAATATGAACATCAAAGGCCTTTTTATCATGGACCGTCGTACACAAACAAAAAAGAGTGTAATGTTTTTATGGTTGTATTTCTTTATTCCATCAGAAATTCTAAACACTTGAATTGAACAATTTTGAAGTGTATACATTAGATTGAAAATCTACCGATTTTATACCCACTTAGTTTTTGTTAGAATCCTTATTTCATCCCGAATACCAATTGTATTCGGCACGTTAATCGGGATTTATCGGCAGTCAGTTTTTATACGGATCAGGCTGGCTATTAATTTACGCTGTCTTAATTAGATTATTATTACAGTTCTATATCTTCCACAGAGATGGCCGAAGTCGAGCGGGCGTTTACTGCGCCGCGAACGCGTGCATCGAACAGGTGGTACAGCACCAGGAAGTGGACGTGTTCCAAGCCGTCAAGACGGTGCGGCGACATCGCCCGCAGCTCGTCGAGAACATGGTGAGACATCGTCTCTTTGTGAAAGCAAATCTTTGGAGCCCCCAAGTCATTCGAGCTATTCATTGTAAATGAGAATATAATTCTAAGAAATGAAAAAGTATTAATGTCGTTTTTTTTCCGAGAGCTAAGCTTTACGTTTGTATGCGCATATATGACACCAAGTCTACTCCATCTAAAAACAGTATCCCAGGCACTGCAGCGTCTGAGTGGTCCCTTTACGCATCTAGTGTGTGTGAAGGTGCCACTGGATACTGTATAAATCATCCTTATTACGTAGATGCAAAAGCCAAAGTAGTGTGACACCAATAATACATTATATTTTGACATTATCAAATTTTGTTTCAGACGGAATACAAATACTGTTACGACCTCGTGCTGCATTACGTGTTGCATTACTTAAATAAAGACATGAACAAAAAGAAGTGAGAGTGCGAACTCAAGGACGAGCTCTGGTTCATCGAATTCGGACGAGGGGCAGCGCTACCAACTACGCCTGAGGAGACAAGCCCTTCGTCGCAAGGGAAGAAGGGAACAGTACCGGGAAAGCCCGACGCGCAAGGAGCAAGGCGGAAACCACGGCGAGGGTTGTCTCTAGACCGACTGGTCCCAGCGGCTCGTCCACCCTTGCCTCACACTGTCACCTTAGAAGCCCCGCCGCGCCCTCGCTTCGGCGATCGGCCACCCCTACGCCGCTCCATCCGCCTAGAAGACGAAGGCGCTGCCGAGGAACGCCGCCGCGTGTTCGGACACGGCCCACATCAGGTGTCCTTTGACGAAGGCGACGTGACCGACGAGGAAGAGTACGAGCACGAGTGCGAGTGCCAGCACATCCCTCTCGACCGCTCTCGCGGTACCTCGGCGGAGACCCCCGATGACATCGACGAACTGGAGTTCGCCATCTCGCCCCCTGCGGAGCCCACGCTCCCTACCATGCCACCGCGCCCGCACTTACGCGGCGTCTCTTCTGACAGAGTCCTGAGCGACCGCCGCGACGGATCTCCTGCTATCAGGGCACCGGCACGCGCGCTATCACAGGGCATATTTGAGAGGAGGCTGCCCAAGATATACAAATTCGGACTGGACAAATCCAAAAGGGCGAGCTCTAGCGCACTGTACGAACGGAACGACGATCGCTCGCCGACCGAACAGTTTTACAACGCGACGGGGTCCACGAGGCTCAGCTCGCAGGAGTTGTTCGAGAAGTTCTGCTCGGAGGAGTTCACGTCCTTGTATGGGAGAGGGGATGATAGGCGCAGACGCGCACCTCATTCGAAGTCGACGGGTAGTAGTGGGTCTGACGTACGCGCGTGCTGTCGACGCGCGCCGTGTGGCTCACAGCCCGCGCTGTTGCAGCGGCACGTGCTGCGCGCGCGATCCGAACGCTCCACTGACTCCGAAGAGCAGTCTTCTCCTGGCCTACGCAACTCGCAGCACCAGCGTTCTCAGCCTTACGGATACGATGACGAGGAAGGAGAAGAGCATGACGACTTCTCTCGTTCCGCGCCGTTGCTTAGCCCCGACCGGTTTGAAGGTCGTTTCACTTTTGATATCTCTGAGCATAGTGAAGTGCCGTCCTGCCGCGATGAGACTCCGTCCGATGCTACTGAAACGCGGAATTTAACTCTATACGAGGAGCCTCATTCTGATCGGACGAGTCTCTGTGAGTTATACGATGCGGCGTTCTCCTCGAACCGCCCGTCGTTCAGACGCAGCAGCCAACGTCGGCGCGATGGAAACTTCGACCTGAGTATTCTAGACTTTCGTGCGATAGACGACGAGAGTCCGCGTATTAGCCGTCACCCTTCAGAACGAAGCACCGATGAGACCTTGCAACAAAACTCTGATTCCCGCAGCTGGGCTTCGGACTCAGTCTTCGCTACACCAGAACGTCGGGTCAGAGAATTGTCGCCGACCTCGGTCGACACGCAGAAGTTCATCTCGGTGCAGAGCGATTCAATCCGAGCTGACTCAGCTGCGGCTGACTCGACTGTCGCTGACACTACAGTAGTGGAAGAGGAGCCGACGAGTGTAATCGAACGCACGGAGTATGCCTTAGCGTTGAAACTGGGCCGTATCGATCTAGAAGAGGGAGATGACGCAGTGACTTTACATAGTGAAGGCGAGGCTGGGGCGGTGACGTCACCTGGCTCCGACACGACGCGCATGTCGAGCCGCCCGTCGATGCACAAGCTGGAGCCGATAGAGCCGGCGCGACTGAGTGGTGGGGCCAGCAAAGGCGGCCGGACCGGCAGCCCGGGGTCCAAGCGCAGTCGCCGGGGCGCCAGCGAGCCGCGGCGCCCTAGCCGCTGCTTCCCGCTCTGATGGCGGGCAGCGGCGCCCTGCCCGCGCCGCAGCCCCCTCACATGCCGTGCCTTCCCGCCGACGCGCTGCCACCTACTTAAGAGATGCAACATCAACATACATGTACTGTTCGATGAACTAGACGCTCGTGTATTCAAATTTAACGGAATCCGATGTAGTTATAGCTTAGGTGATTCCTAACTTTTAGACGACGTATTGATAAAAAATTGATAACTATCCTTACTAATAAAATAAATTAAATCTTGCTCTTATATAAATGTACTTTAAAACACTAGTCACGCCTGTTTACCTACTGTAACTGCCAAATTGATAACTTATATTAAAGTTTTATAGTGTACATTAGAGAGCCGTTTGGGCGGCGATTCTAGCACTAGGTAGCTAGGCAGTGCCTATATACCGTCTACGTATGTAGAGCTGAGCGTAGATTCTAAATCTATTAGATAGGATTGATCTCGGGCGAGGCTTGGCCCCCGGCCGCCCCGCGCGGTACTCACAGGGTCAACTTTAGATAGACATTTAGCGTGGACCTTATTTATGGACGTCGTTCGGATGACTGAGATTTCAATATCGTTTTATATCAACTCTGTCGAGTGTTCTTCGGCTGTCAATAAAATATCTTTTGCAAATGGAACCTTATAGGAAATCTTCAATAAGAACAGAATTATTCCATAGAGTTAGTGTTTTGGTAGAATTATTCGCAAGATTTTGTTTGAATAACAAAAAGTATAATTATATTTCATGGAAATTAGAAATTATTTCCTTTACTGTAACTTAGTGTACCTACCTGTAACTTATACGAACCATCAACTAAGTAGGTTTTATTGTTTCGTATTTTGATGTTAGTGTCGTGTCAATGTTTTTAGTGTTCGTGCCATTTTATTCCAATTTAATCGTAATTTGTCGGACTTTAATCAAGTGGTAGTTTATGGGGTGGCCCAAATAGGTATATGACGATTGATCCTTCCTAAATAGCTCAAGAATAATTCAACTATTTTCCTGATTTTGCGTAGGTAGATCCGCAAGATTCCTAATTTAATCAATCCCAACCCCGCTAGGCGTAATTCACCCCGCTATTCGAAGAACCAAATATCAGTGGAAAAAACTAATCCTCGTATCTCAAGGCATAAGGCAAAGTTGCCCCTGGTTAGGGTTTCCAGATGGTATCCAACAGGAGGGCATGAAATCTTTTTCTACACTTTGTCTTTCTGTACTGCTTTGCCTACCTTTTCGTATTATGTCGCCAATGCGTGCTGAAAGCGCTCGACTAAGATCGTGATCTAAAATCGGGCACGCGTGCCAGCAGGCAAAAATCGCCTCTCTGCCAAATATGACGATTAAAATAAAGTAAAACACTTTCATGATGATGTTTCATGTTAAAAACCTTTTTAGACCCAGCAGCCCTTCTTTATCGAATCATCATTTGGTAACTCCACCTCTCGTCGTCCACTTAAATCTTAAGGGTCTAGTTTTCTCCTCGTGCGTATGAGGTGAGGAATCTTTATAATAAATAATTAGAAAAATGTTAGCAAAACCATAACTTGTGTGCCACCCTGTATGTTTTAGTTGAATTATTATTTCAAGAATTATTAATTTATACATTTAAACGTAGGTTTAGATGATATTTCTCTTCTTTGTGTTAACTAAATACATATTATACCAAGTGTGTAGAAACGAGTAAATCTACTAAATTAGCTGATCAGTACAACTAGGTAAGCGTCAATTCGCAGTCAATAAGAGGATAGTCTCTGACGCGCGCTCTTTAAAACTAAATTTGATTCTATTTTTGATTTTAACAAATTAAAACATATGCTCAGATACCTGTATTTCGTATTTGTAAATAAGTAAAGGTATTATTACTTATTAGTAATAGTAATAGTACCGACGTAATCAGATGCAGATGTAGGTATTTTTAGTATGTCATATTTTGTTAAAATACGAATCCTTATACGTTTAGATTGCAAAACAAACTTTGGTAGTCTTATTTACATAAAATCGATTCCACTAAAAGGTATATAAGAGGAAATTTTGCCCAAAACCGGCTTTAACTCCATTTTAAGAGTGTTTTGTGGAATCGACTTTTTATAAATAAGACTGTAATGGTTTATTTTGTGGTAAATTAAATAGTAATAATCCGATTAAGTTTTTAGATCGCGCTTATAAAAAATTACTTTCATTCATTCTACATGGTGTAACAAAATCCCGATATACATTCCAAAATGGGGGGTTCTATTCGTCAATAGGAATAACTTTTGCTATAGGGAAAAAATCGAAATCGTGAAAAAATTCAAAAATGATTTGTTTGTTGTGCCATACTAAATTTACCACCTACGGCATTAAAATGTTCCATACATCAGATAATTTTTTCACGTTTTCGAAATTTTGCCCGCAGTAAAAAAATCATATACCTATTGACCAGCAGAACCTCGACTTTTGATTTTGATCGAGATTTTGTTATATGCTATCTATTTAAAATAGGATCAAGCTTTGCTTATTCCAAATATTCAAAATTAGTAGAATAAAACATCGTTTGTATATTGTCATCTTGCGTTATTTTGCATATTGTTATAGTACATTATATACTCCATTTCTTTATGTGGATGTCGTAGAAGGTGACTAAGGAAATAAATTACCAGGAAACGGGCAGCAGCGTCTTCCTGAGATTCCAACCATTCCATACTGCGACCGCCAACCCGCCTGTCAAGCGTGGCGATTATGGCAAAACCCTTCATGGTTAGAAAACTATATGGAAGGCCTATGTCCTGCAGTGGGCGTCAAATGGCTGATGGTGATGATGACATGATAAAGGTGGAAAAGGAACAGGGGCAGCAGTCTCACTAGTTGTGTTGGTGAGCTATATAGTATATTTTTCAAATAATTCATGAGTGCCAATTCTGTAACAAAAAACAATTAAGTGTATGAATCGTAGTTAACGTTGTGTAAAAATAATTATTAATTTTATCTAAACATTAGCTTGTGACAAGCTCAGTGTGCCAATATAAAATATTGTTTACTTTGAAGTAGATAATTATGATAATTAAGAGCGCTGGCGTTCTGGCTTTTTGTTCTATTGTGTACTTATAAATGTTTTCTAGATAATTATAAAATTTTCACTGACTCGTTTTACCTAATTCTGAAAAACTGAGACCCGAGACATCGAAATGTAATTTTCAATAAATCATCCATTGATGTCCAGAACATTACCTATATTTGTAAAACGCACAACTACACTAGTACATTATTACTTAGCTACTTATGTCTAAAATTATGTAGGTAAAGTACTATGAATATCTTCAGACGCAACCTGACCCGGCACCGACTTTGTTTTGCAATCTCTTCTAAGGTGACAAATAAAAAAATCACTAATCCATAGGTACAGCCATGAACACCCGTTTTATAGGAGCTAGGTACCGTTACATTGGGTAATCTACAACGACGCTGACTAAACAATTTTTTCCAGTAGGAAGACAATGTTTGTTATTTTTTGACTAAATTATATTTTGTTTTTGTTTTATTGTGAATCCCTTTTTAGTTTTTTTAAGTGATTCTAGTTTTAGAGAATTCATATTATACTTAGTTCGTATTGTAAGTAAAAATTTCCATGTGGACCATTGTTCGGTGTTTTTTAGAAATAAATATAAATACAATTTAATTATTATAAGTAACGTACTTAAGAAAGTATACTTTTTAATTATAAATTGTCCGTACACTTATTACCTATCGAAAAGGAACCAAGTCAATGTTTTTAGTCACTAAATTATCTTTTTATTTATATGCTGATCATTGCTATTAAATTACGAAGCAGTTATCCCAAACATCGCACTATTTGAAGACTGCATAAGCAGCCTATATACGTCCCACTGTAGGGCACAGGCCTTCTCTCAGGGAGAGAGTATGGGCTTAATCACCACGCGTGCCCACCGCGGATTGGCGATTTCAAGCGCTGAGGTATATGAATAGCTCTGACACTCAGGTTTCCTCACGATGTTTTCCTTCACCGATGGTATTGCTACTATAACTTCACAAATGTACATAACTTAGAAAACAAAGTCATAGGTACATGCCCGCATTGGGAATCGAACCTGGGTCTCCCGCTTCCGAGTCCATTGTTCTACCCACTAGGCTACCACCGAACCAGACTGCAGACTGCGCCGCGTTTAAAATATCTTTATTTTTTTGCTTAATATTCTAAAGCTTCGGTGGCTACAAGTCGCAGAACCGACCTGATTGCAGCTAAAACGCTAGACTCCTAAACCTACGTCCTAAGACGATCTCGCCGTACCGACCATTTTAAGTAAAAGAAAACATAGCTAAAATTTAATAATGATAGAACTACTAATATAAAAATTTACCAAATTATAAATATACACATAATAAATGAAGAATATTATATAAATGTAGATTATTTATAATACTACATATATATAGAAAAATTGTGATTAAAAGTTTTTAACTTCCAGAATTATTGTAAATTATTGAAATATTGTTGTCATAAATGTTATTTGAAAAGTAATTTTAAAATTTATACATGGAACTTAATGGAAAATATATTTATTTGTTGTATAAAAATTACATCGTTTTATTAAATACTCTGACCTTACTACCGCATGGAAAAAAAGCTAGTTAATATTTAAACCTAATAAACCCAATTCCTGAGATAAACAGAGGGTTACTGCACTTTTCCGTACTGAAATCCCCACCGGCGTGGAAATGGGAAATTTTATTCCCGAATCCCCACTGATCCTCTAGTGAGTGCCTTACGAGGAAAAGTCCCCACTGTCTAAAATCAACAGTTCGGAACTAATTCTGGGGTCAGGGACAGTCTGAACTAACTAAGACTGTCGACCAAAAGTTCCATACAATACGTAAACTCATGCATGTATCCCAGAAGGGTATGTTATTGAAGAAAACTGATCAGTGTGAAAAAATACAGTTTCAGTCACTGGTAAGAGAGGGACAACTTTACTATCAAAAACATAGAAGTTTTTGTTCGTAAGTTAGAAAACATTAAACATAACATATATAACATAAACTCACGCCTGTAACCCAGAGAGGTAGGCAGAGACCAGGGACTGCCACTTGCTACGATCCTGACAGATCACTTTCGCTTCCTCAACATTCATTAGTCCTTGCATGCACGCACGCCGGTTTCGGGTACTTTTTATCTTGCCCTTTGTTAATACATCCCCTATTTGGTCGAAGTATGTCCGTCTGGGTCGTCCCTTACCAGCCCTTCCATCCACATTCGCTCGATATATTTGTTTTATCAATCTTTCTTCCTTCATCCTCTCCACGTTCCCAAACCAACGCAACATTCCTCTCTCAATTCTTGTCACTACATCCTCTTTCAGTCCACAACGTTCTCTAATCACACTATTGCGTTCCCTGTCATTCAAAGTAACGCCAGACATACTTCTCAAGGACCTCATTTCTACTGCATTAATCCTACTTTTGTATTTTTTGTATTTTACTTTCTTGCTTCTTTTGCCATACCCAAGTCTCGCTAGCATACATAAGTGTTGGGACCAGCAATCCATTATGGATAGCCAATCTAGCTCTTTTGGAGATGTTTTGGCCACTCACAAAGGAGTGCAATGCACCGTTTACACAATTTCCTGCTTTTACTCTTCTTTCTATATCACCTTCACACTTGAAAACATTATTTGCCACATAAGCAAATACCATTGGTTTTCCAACTATACGTTTATCAGAGATTGACTAGATCAAACTAAGTCATTGTAAAATGCTAATGTAAACTACAATTTATGTTGTGGAAGTAAAATATACTTCGGTCCACGGCTGCTCTAATCTGCACTTAGCCGAACAACACGGAAGTTGACTCTAGTTCATCGATCCATTACAAACTTTGCATGATAAATCATGTATGTTTACCATCTGTGTAGGTTGCAGTAGTGGCTCGGATGCAGCTGCCATTAGTACTAACAATAAACTAGCAGTGTCCGAGACTTCCGATGGGATTCGAATTAAGGCATATATTTACACGAGGCCATTCAAGCACTTTTCAACCCCCCTCTGTCTTCGAAGTCAGTTATGCCACAGGTCTGAAAAACTGCAGAGGAATTAACGTTACCAAAAATAACTTCCACACAATACAATCACTTGACCTGGTCCCAAACTAGGATACCCGTGCTATAGTAACCTGGCAAGGACTTTACAAACATGAAAGTACACCCACACTGAGGCCATTTGTACAAATGTACGGCGGCCCCGAGTAGGAATTGAACCCACGACCTCTGTTTTGGTAGCTAACCTAAACGACTAGACCAACGAGGCAGTAAAAGGGCGTCACTCAGTATGGTTCAGTATACCAGCACCCCTCCGACATAGTTATGGTGAATGGCCGCTGGTGGTCGGGCCTTGAGCTCGTTTCGCTTAGCATCGAGCTCTGACCTGCGTTTCACCTCAAAACCGTACACCTTAGTGCTCACGGTATGCTTCCGTACAGCCCGGTCGGCTGCCATGCGGAGCGAGTCAAACGCAGTGTTGCATGTGATTTAAATTATACACCAATAATTTTGGGTGGTTTTAGAGTCATAGCAAAATGAACGTCTATCGAAATCGAAAATGAAGAGCGGTGCGTGCACGCCGCGGGTCCGAGGGCCATTGTTCTGATAGACGGGGAAAAGGTATTAGGTACTAATTGTTAGCAAATTTTTCGAAACGATTTCGCACCTCGAGACAAGATTTCTAAACTGACGTATACACTTAAAAGCAATAGTCTAAATTGATGGCATTTTTGATTAATAATTACATAACCGCGGCTTCAAAACAACCCAGATTTCAGCGTGTATACCGCTTACTAAGCAACCGTTAGTGCGTCTCAGTCCTTATTCAAGAATTTTCCTAAATTCCTCGACAGCCAGAACGAAGGCTTAAAGCCTCGCCAGCGTGTAACGAGAGCCTCCTATAATGAACAAGGCGACCCGAGAGAGAGGCAGCTTTGCATAATATTTTGCGAACTAATGCACTTGTCCTGCTAGACGACGGGAAACATTAGCTCGCCAAGCAGAGTGCGGTGCCAGCGTTGACTGGCGAAAACAGAACGCCCGCTTCACTATAAATGTCTAGCACTATAAGATTATTATTTGCTTATCTCTTACCACTTACTATTATGCACTGCGGTTCCACTAAATGGCACAGTACCCTTAGCTGCATAGGTAGCATGACTACGCGAGGCGTTCATCATTCAGCCACAAGGAGTCCACTGCTGGACATAGGCCTCCTCCATGGGTTTCCAAAAAGACCGATTTGAAGCGGATTGCATCCAGCGTCTTCCTGCCACTTGGATGAGGTTATCTGTCCATCTTGTGGCTGGTCGTCCTACGCTGCGCTTGCCGATATGTGGTGTCCATTCGAGAACTTTTCGGCCCCATCGGCCATCAGTTCTGCGTGCTGTGACCCGCCCACTGCCACTTCAACTTACTAATCCGCTGGGCTATGTCGACGACTTTCGTTCGTGTACGGATCTCATCATTTTCTTCATCATTTCATTCATCTCTTAGAGAACTCCGAGCATAGCCCTTTCCATAGCTCGTTCGGAAAGGTCGAATCGATTATAGTTCGAGTCGTTAAAATGTAAGAATTTAACAATGGAGGGACTGGACAGACCCGACTTTTGACATTTTAGACGCACGACTAGTGTTTCACACTACCAGTGCTGGAGTTTACTTGGAGCGTGGACGTTTACCTATTGACGGAAAAACCTAGACTATAACACAGCGAGCTTAGCGGGACATACACTAAACTGTGATATAATATCATATTTCATATATTACATTTTCATATGATACATATTGATTCGCTAAATATGTTTTGGTACATAAAATAATTTTTGAATCAACTTTTATTTATCAAAAACGAAATATAGGAAAGCAAATAATAATTATGTATATGTTTATATTTAACATTTCCGTAATTTTAATATCTAACAAAGCCTCAAACCACGTTTATCGTGTTGTTGCTCTCGATATAGTGGTCATGCACCCCATGACAGTTTCTAATTTATGTTACGTAGATAAATATCGTCGCAAGTGATTGGTCCCAGTTTGCCTTCTGCACGTTATCCGGTGATGTAGTTGGCCTTTTAAAAGCTTAATAATATGGTGCTTGGCGGCAAGTTGCAGCAAACGCTCATGAGTTTTGATGAATAATGAGGGAAGGGTTAGATTGCATGCTCAGTTTTCCGAGTAGGCGTGTGGGTTCAGTTTTTTTTTTTTCTGTTTTTCACTTGTTTTACATTTTTTCGTACAACTGCCAAGGTCGTTCTAAATTTTTGAAACTGGAGGTCGTCTCGTTACAGTTATCGTCCGGTGAACAAGAGACATACAGACACATGCTGAAGGCAATAGGGTCCCGTGAACCGTCGGCACTTTAAAAAAGATAATATTACTTACCTTAAAAAAGAGGAAATTTCATATAGATAGAAATCATCAAGATGAGCCGTCTTGGGTACCTATTTGAATCAGATCAGATTGCGAGATTTGAATCAGAGCAGACGTCCAAGTGAAGAAAAGAAAACATCCTTGCAATATCCGATATCATCCTATACGTTAGAGAAAATTCTTTCGAGTTTTTTGTAGTGCCAAAAATACTGACGGCCTTATTTTTAAAAACACGATTCTTCTAAAGCACTCCTGAGAGACAGTTTATTTAATCTGTGGTTATGACTTTTCCCATAAAATCTCACCACATATCATTTTAATCGGCTTTTTAAGGAATCGTGTTTGTTTATAAATAAGACCTTTTCAGGGTTCCGTATTACTTCGACCCTATTATTAAGACTCCGCTGTGCGTCTGTCCGTCCATCCGTCTGTCACCAGGCTGTATCATGTACCGTGATAGTTAGACAGTTGAATTTTTCACAGATGGTGTATTTCTGTTACCGCTATAACAGATTTTTGTGATTTTTTTGCCATTATTTGCTCGATATTAATAACGGCAATTGCAGACACTTGAAATTTTCAAATGTTGTATAGATAATGGTACGGAACCCTTCGTGCGCGAGTCCTACATGCACTTGGCCGTTTTTTATAAATAAGACCGTGAGTGTGTCCTTGAAGAGTATTCTCTATGTTGTCTGTTCTTAAACAACTGCACCGGTTAAATAAAACGTAAAAGGAATAAAATTTGTGTTTCCAATTATCTCTTTGTCTTGGCTGCCTCTTTGGTCTAGCGGTATCATGTCTGATTACCATGCCCGTGGTCGTAGGTTCGATTGCCACTGGGAGCCGTCGTACATTTGTGCAGATGGTCTCAGTCTGGGTGTATTTCCATGTTTGTGATATCCTTGCCTGGTTACCATAGCACAGGGTATTCTAGTTTGGGACCACGACACGTGATTGTGTTGTGTGGAAGTTACTAGTATTGTTATTATAAAAATAAAAAAAAACACATTGTCAAACAAATAACGACCCTTAATTCTATCAGTATTTTTCCTAGTATTTGATTAACGCACTTGATTTGTGGAATATAATCCAAGATAATTAAAAACATAGTTCTTAGTCCAGTTATCTAGAAAAATAAGGAATATTTTATTGTTCGAGGTAACAATCAATCCAAAGGGGTGATGCGAATTGGCCATGGGCAGGGAAGATAAGTGCAAAAACCAGCCAAGTGCGTGTCGGGCCACGCGAAATGTAGTATTCCGTAGAAAGAGGGGGTTTTTTCTGCTTTACAAAACTAACAACTTCATCGAAGTCATTTTCAATGGATTTTATACGAAATTTTACCTTTACAAGTTGGTTGCCTATTACTCCTTAACTAGTAAAGCTTACTTAGCCGTGATACTTTTTCTTTCAAGTTTACTATATGTGCTACTACCCTGAAATTTTTCACGATTCTACCATCAACCGTTTAGCCAGGAGAGGAGGGGACACCCTACTCGGACAAAAAATTGCACCTTAAAGCTTACTATTTCGCAAACGGAACGCTTAATCGTAGGTCTACCTACACTCACAATATTTTTCAACGACCAATCCAACGATACCCCACATGATACGGTAGACGAGAAAAAAAACATCCCCATTTTTCATGTTATGTACAGTAAAAAAAAAGTTTACTGTTTAACTTTGTCGGCGTGATAAATATGTATACACATCCCAAATTACAGCTTTCTAGTACCACCGGTCTTTGCGCTAGGCCGCGGACGGACAGACAAACAGACAGACGAATATGGCGAAACTATAAGGGTTCCTTGTCGGACTATGGAACCCTAAAAAGGGAGGCCTTTTTGCAGCAGTGACTCACATGACAAGCTCAAAAACTCAAAAAAGCAATAAATTTCATACACGTTTCAATTATTCTCCATATTTTGGCAAATATCTTAGAACAGAATATTCTAAAGCAACGCTCTCAATTCCGGCAAACTAACCGAAGATGACCTTTGCTTTACTTGACAACAGCGAGCACCCGCTTTAGAGCTTCAGCGAGATTAAAAAGTACTGTTGGAACAACAATATGAAATACGGCTTTAATTCAATTTATTCCACGACCTGGTTTTGCCTACCACGACCGTCTTCGCCGGTGTAGACAATTTTTAGAGCAGCCAGTGAAATCTGAAATCTGCGTAAAAGGGTTTTGGTAATTTTGTTAGGAGATTGGCTTCCGTTATTTCTCATGGCAGATAACCAAATGAATGCCGTCAATAAGAACTACGATTACCAAAAATTAGTTTCATTGCTATCCGGTATGAAGTTTGCAAAGAAAAACCAAACTACGTTTATTGAGGGGAATTGCTCTTTGAGGGGCCGCCTGCGGTAGTCAAAATCACGTCCTATTACCGAGGTATTTTTACTTTCGCGTTTTATTCTCGTCGGAGTAAATTTAGTGACACTAAATCAGTAATCTCTCATGTATAGGCTTTTACTTTAGCTCATACCGGAGTCATGTAGTTATGAAACAGAGGCAAGTCACAAAAATCATTCAGTCTATCTGTGCCACGGAGGCGATGCGAGAGGACGTTTCACATATACGTGGAGTGTCTCAGGTAAGTGCACTCGTAATTTCAATCTAAGTTTTTGTATTAAGGGGGTCCAGGGAGTAACACTAGCACCAACGAGAAAAAAAACATGTCTTTTTTACAGATCAAATTTCCAAAAAGTGTCAGTACAATCTGTCAAACTGATTTTTAGAACCTATGGCCCTGAACTTAGGTTAGGCAAAAAACCTAAGGCTAGATAGCATTAACGCCAGAAACAGCCGTTTAAAACAAAAATGCTATCTATACCCAGGTTCGTGATCCTAGGTTCTTTGCCATGGATCCTAAAAATCACTGTTGTTACTCCCTGGACCCCCTTAACGTAGTGTTTTATTTTGTGCATGAGTAATTTTTATATTTTGTCTATCATTAATCTTAAGATAAATTCATGTTTTACCTATTTGTAATAACTGTATACACCGGAAAACTAATTACCGCGGTATTAGGACATGATTCTTAGAGATTCTTTGAAATACTTTGTCGCATTCGTTTGCTTATAACATTAAATATAATCCCTTGTTTGATAAGTTTATCATAAGACCATACGGATATCAAAATTCATCCTTTGGGTCCTGTGTTATTACTATATTTATGACATATTCGATTGTTATCATATGCAGCCTATATACGTCCCACTGTAGGGCACATACCTTCTCTCAGGGAGAGAGTATGGGCTTAATCACCACGCGTGCCCACCGCGGATTGGCGATTTCGAGCGCTGAGGTATGTGAATAGCTCACACACCCAGGTTTCCTCACGATGTTTTCCTTCACCGTTAGCGAATGGTATTGCTACTATAACTTCACAAATGTACATAACTTAGAGTACTAGAGTTATAATAAACAATGAGCCTGTCGATTGTTATAATAAACAAAAAACATTGATATACAATATAAAGTTTCTATAAGTATTTTGTAAGTGACGTTAAGAGAAATATATACGTTAGATTCCTCAGCTTATTTCAATTCTTTAATTTTGAAATTTTAAGACAATCGTTTTCAAAATAATAAAGGGTTTATGAATAATTAAGTGTTATTAAAGTAGAAAGTGTCGTAACATCAAACTCGGCAAAACAAATTGATAAAAATTAAATAAACATTTGTTGGGAATTTAATTGTACGGAACCACTATAAATTTAACTAGCTTATCCTCGGTATGAGGCGGCGAATACCACGATAATTGGCTGCTACCTCAATCATACCTCGGCAACAGGGAAAATCGACTTGATCATATAAATTTGTTTTTTCTTATAAATTCCAAAATAATGTCCAAGGTGTCATAAGAAATACAAAATTCAAACTCCTATGGTTGCTGAAAAAATATTTATACCCTTATCTTTATGCTCAGAAATGCTTATTTTTCATTCATACTTTCAAATGTTGCCATTTTCCTCGGTCTTCTTCTTTTTCTTCTTCAAGTGCCTCTCCGACTAGCGAAGGTTGGCAGTCAGCTCAGCATACTTCTCTCTGTCTCTCGCTAAGTGAAAAAAAGTTTTTTTTACGTCGGCAATAGGACGTCTTACCTTAAGCACACTTTGTAAAAAAGCCGACCATAACATTAAGGATTATTTAGAAGACAAAGATGTCCGGTATTAAACTGTGGATTTATGTAAATGGGTATTTAGAGGATGATTGTGTCTAGTATTCAACACATTCATGCAATAATTTTGAAGTTTAAAACTCTGTTAAATAAGTAGATTTTTTTAAAGTATCGGTCTGGAGTTTTTAGGCTTCCGTACTCGAAGGGTGCCAAATTACTCTACCCTATTACTCTGCCTCCGCTGTCCTTCTGTCTGTCCGTCCTAGGTAGGTATTAACCGTAATTAGAACCATAGGCAGCCACTTGAAAATTTCTCGGAATATGTGTACGACGTATTACCTAACAAATAATGTAATTTAAAAAATAATAAAAAAACAAGGAGAGTTCTCCGTTTTTTAAACGTTTTTTCGCCATTTTTTTGGATTATGCTCTGAACATACAAAAGCACAAAAGAGGTACAGAACGTATCGCCATCCCACTGAATATTTCCGCTCGTATTTCACAATCCAGTTGACAGAGAATCTGCTCCCGCATTATTGTTTCAACACTATTGTTTTGCTAAACTGAAAATGTAAACCTGCCCAGTAGATATGCAATGCATACGAGACGAGGTTCATTCCCCGGCCAACTTGTCTAGACCTCTTAACATACTTCTTTCTCTCCCGGCCCTGTAGTGGAATCAAAAGAAAGGTACCTAACGTTTTTACTAATTAAGTTTGTGAATCACTCAGGTGTTCAAACGCTCTATTTTCCTTATAGTGAGAACAGAAGCAACTTTACGTAAAAAAAGGTCAAGCGTCCATCTGATCCCCGCTCCGAAGACTCAGTACCAACGCCCTTTGTATTTTTTATTACTTTTCAGTCAATCCACCATACATCATAATAAAAAACACAAATTTG
This sequence comes from Yponomeuta malinellus, assembly GCA_947308005.1. Lineage (NCBI taxonomy): Eukaryota > Metazoa > Arthropoda > Insecta > Lepidoptera > Yponomeutidae > Yponomeuta > Yponomeuta malinellus. The sequence continues at coordinate 5,465,523 of OX371013.1, forward strand.
TACCAACAATCTAGTACTCTAATTCTAATATTCAGATTCAATGTCACTTTTGCGTTTGTAGATTTGAGAGCCTGATGTTAAGGAAAGTTCAAGAAGTAAAGATTTGTCCAGGAAGCACTAACCTTTAATGAGTTAAAATTTATGGTCCCAAATTGCTGTTGACCTTTAAAAGCGTCGGGGAACCATGTAACTAAAACAGTTTGTTTCATCATCATCATCATTAGTCATTTGACGCCCACTGCAGGACATAGGCCTCCCTCATGATTTTCCAAGCTTCCCGGTCTTGTGCTGCCCGCATTCAGCGACTCCCCGCCACCGTTCCCAGGTCGTCAGACCATCTGGTGGGGGGCCTGCCCACGCTGCGTCGTCCGGTCGCGGTCGCGAGGTCAGAACTTTTTCGCCCCACCCACTGCCACTTCACGTGAGCAATTCTTCGAGCTATATCAGTTTGTTTAAATAGAGAAATTTACACAAAATAATTATTACATCTTTCGTGTATAGCATGCATGAATTTCGGAAGAACTGTCCAAAAAAATCGCAATTCGACGAATTTAAGAGTCAAGATCGGGGTTTTTGAATTCATTCATTAATTTCTTTAACCATGTTTGTCACAAAGCGAGAAGAAGGGTCAGAAGAGACTGGTGGAAAACAGAGATTTGCTCATTCGTGCAAAACAGCCGCCTACGCGGTGTCCAATATGGTGCCGGCCGTCCGCCTTTTATTACCAGCCCTGTGTTTATTACTAAAGAAACTCGGGTTCTCTATATTATGCGCCGTATGTAGGGAAGACTATTTTCTTAAATTAAACACAAAGCAAAGTAACAAAGCAAAAGGAAACAATCTTTCGGTTAACATTTTGTCAAACTCCTCTTGTCCTGAAATTTGTCAAACTTTTCTTAATCTTGTGTTTTCTTACCTGACTACGGCAGCAACAAAAGGAATGGTTATCTATGCAAAAGCTTTAAAGCGTTTTTGCCGATAACTGCCGTTTTGGAGGTGATCGACGCCAAAGGGATATTTATGCGCAACAAATCCTGTCGAAATCCTGGCATAAACGCGAGCAACAAGTATTGAATTTGACAGTCAGGCGATTGGAATCGTTCTGGATTTGGTGTGCGTATTTTGTAAAATGAGGTGTCAAATGAAACATTTAACGACGCAAGTATTACTGACTATATGACGTCACAAAAAATCAAATGGCGGGCGTAATAAGCGATCATATTGTTAGTAAAAAGTCACTAAAATGCTTTAAATAAAAATAAATATGTGAAAATTAAATCCATTGATATTTAAATTTCAGCAGGCGGAATCTCTTGTAGATTTGTTGTAGGTAAGTTTGGTCCTAGCTGCTGAGATTTTAAATTGAATAAACTTTAGAACAATTGGGTTTTTAGGGTTCCGTACCCAAAGGGTAAGGGACCCTATAACTAATACTCCGCTGTCCGTCCGTCCGTTCGTCTGTCACCAGGTTGTATCTCATGAGCCGTGATAGTTAGACAGTTGAAATTTCACAGATGATGTATTTCGGTTGCCGCTGTAACAAACGATACTAAAAACAGAATAAAATAGTTAAGGTGGGCTCCCATACGATAAACGTGATTTATTTGCCATTTTTTGCTCGATAGTACCAGGTAGACGCTTGAAATATTCAAATGTTGTATAGATAATGGTACGGAACTCTTCGTGCGCGAGTCCGACTCGCACTTGGTCGGTTTTTTGTTTAATAATAAATTTTAAGACAATGATTCCCAAGTATAACGTTATATTTGACTGTCCCGACTTTCTGTAATACGTTACACTGTAGCCAGGGCTGTTTCTAGGCGTCAAGTCATAAAGTTCACGTTATTTCAAGGCTATTACCGCAGATTATGAGGCTCTGAGGCGTTTTAATCGGGATTTTAGTGCAGAGTTAGGACGTCGTCGTTGGTATTCTTTTATTTGTGTGACTTGACCTGTTTAGCAACTTCGGATTACGTCGGTGACCTCTGCATTGGTAGATCAGGTTGCATCTTGTAGGAGCCTAGAATGTGAAACCGGACCTGGCAATGCACTTAGAATTAATTCGTACGCTTAGTACTTAGAATTAATTAAGGCTAATCTAAGCCTCTGACGTTCCACATAGAATGAAGAAGAAGAAGACTGAGGTACTTAGCAACAACCAGAAACAGAAGCTAGAGTATTTCGGACATATAATACGTAACACCAAGTAAAGTACAAATATATCGAGCAAATGTGGATGAAAGGGCCAGTAAGGGACGTCCCTGGCGGACATACTTCGACCAAATAGGGGATGTATTAACAAAGGGCAAGATAAAAAGTACGTAAGTAAGAGTGCTCACTCGGTTCACATATTATAAGTAAGTTAAAAATGTTAATATCTTAAAAAAAATGTCACAGAAACTATAAATTAGTTTAACTTTAAGTAAAATATTTTACTGCATATCCACCATCTAATATTTTATATTCGTTTTCTGTTTTTAAAGATATTCAATTGTAACTTTTCTAATGTAAATATATAATTTAGGGTGACTACAATTCATTATATTATGGTCATATCCAAAATAGGAAGGGCCGGTAAGGGACGACTCAGGTGGACCAATAGGTGATGTATTAGCAAAGGGCAAGATAAAAAGTACCCGAAACTGGCGTGTGTGCATGCGACTAATGAATGTTGAGGAAGCGAAAGTGCTCTGTCAGGATCGTGGCAAGTGGCAGTCCCTGGTCTGTGCCTACTCCTCTGGGGTACAGGCGTGAGTTTATATGTACGTACCATATATGGTCCCCTTCAACTTATCGTACAAGGCAAGATTCCAGGAAGAAGGAGACCTGGGAGACCGAAGATATCATGGCTACACAACTAACGACAATGGTTTCAAAAGAGTACCAGTTCCTTGTTTGTATTGGCAGCCTCGAAAAGCAAGATAGACGTATTGGTTGCCAACTCGGTCTATCCTGTAACATAATCAAACTGGTTCTCGATTGACTACAAGTGGCTATTCCGAAGAGTTAGTAATTATTATAGTTTTTGAGATGTTTTGGAACCTGAAGAAAATATTGAAAAGTAACCTAAATAGCGTGGAAAAAGTAAGTGTTTAATAGCAGTTTTCTACGATCGCTAACGTATGCCTGTCAAACTTGAGCTCTAACAAAGGAGGACAAAAAGAGGCTACCGATCAGTCAACAAGCTATGAAACAGAGTATGCTTGGGAAGTACCTAGAGGTCCCCTCTAGTTCTTAGTTTTAATTTAAAGTTGTAGTATTTTGTAACTCTTATACACATTTCTAAGAGTTAATAAGAGATTTTTTACTTTGTACATAATTTCATTAATTATATATAAATAAAAAAAAATTGTGCACGGAAGATATGCAGTTCGTTCCATCGACTGTACACGTAGATTGAAGTTAAATTACATTCTCGTTTAGTTAATTAAAAATGAGTTTGATGTGGTGGTAATTGGAAATGAACTACATTAATTGAGTTTAGGCTGACTGTCAAGAAAAGGATAATAATAGATGGGGCATTATAATTTGGCTCAAATCTATATGCATACGAATTTTATAATATTCAATTAAGCTATTTTAGGAAAAATAAAACTAAGTGCATCTGTTGTCTTGCTACGATAAATGTAATTTTTGACAGGAATCAACTATAACAATACTTACAAAAATATTCTAAATTACACCAATCCCCATCCTGTCTAAAACTAAGCCCAATGAAATATTAGCAGGTCAAATGACTCAAACGACGATTATATATCCCCAGCCCTGAAAGCCTCCAAAAGAAACCTCTATACTTAATCTCAAATTTCCTGAACACTTTGATTTTAATTAAAACTGCCATTCGAAGCTCAATTCAGTTTCCATTTCCCTCTGGACTGTTAGAGAACTTAAGGCTCTTTCTTACTCAACTTTTTATATTCCCGAACAAAAGTTAGACCGGAGACGAAGGGATTCATTATTACAATTGCTTTTGGTTCAGCCGCTACCTCCTCTCTGCTTAAGAATTTATCTGTGTTAGGGCTAAACACATTAGAGTTTACTTAGCATACAGTTAGGTTGACTTACTTATCCAGTGAATACTTCTAACTGAGTTGAGTGCGCGCATGTAAATGTTTATGAGCAATTGACAGCACACAGAGAAAAATACAAATATAAAATACGTATTTACAAAGATGCATATAATATTGGTAGCCTTAAGCCAAGTTCCTATTAATGTTCTTATCAAGTTTTGTTCTTATTATTATTTCTTATTTTTTAATTTTAGGGCACTGTTATACAATATTTTTGTACACTTAAAGTGGCAAAGTGTCTGGACATGCCCTTTTAAGAAGAAAATAAAAAATACTATCTCGACAGCCAAACTGAAAACTCACAATTGCATGAAAACTAGGTATCAGGTGATCACGTATGTGTACCAAGTGGGGGGCGCTCAAAAGTACGAATTTTCATTCCAACTTTTCAGTGTCGGAATGTCTTAAGTTGTAAACCAATTGAAAAAAAAGTATTCTGTGTTCCTCAGACAAAATCCCTTTTAAGAATTCCAGCAAATGGTTTATGCGTGCCAAACTTAATCGATTGTTAGTGAACTTAGTAGAATAGCCTAAGTAATCAGCGACTCCCTTGCATTGTTATTGATGAATTTAAGGAAAAGCCCACACATGATTCCGCTGTAAGTACTTCGATATCCATTAATTTAAGATTAAGGTAGACCTTCGTTAAATATTCAGGGCCGCAAATTTTTAAGCCGTCCAGTCAGTGGCTTTACCCGGTTTTTCGATTTTTCGTAATGTCTTACTCCCAAATCTTTGTTAACCCGTAAAGGACATTTTAATAAATCACATTTGAATTCTGGAGGTACTTTTAGTCTGCGGTCATTTGGCCCGAGCGCGTTAGCCTACTCTTAATTAATTAAACCAATGTACAGTTCATGAGAAAAGCTTTATTCTAATGTTAAACGAACATTTATGACAAAGATAGCACATGTAAAAAGCTTAAATCATAAAATGTCTTAACGTTTCCTCAGGAGTGGGTGAGTTACGAAGGATTTTTTTTTGTCATTATGATCTGTAATTATTCACATGACTGCCCAACAAAAACGCATCTGCCCGTTTATTCACGCTATTAACAGGAATCGAGGATTACTCAAGTCGATCCATTGGAAATCGGACGTTTGGTTCAACGTCATAATGGTAATAACTACAGCGAGATTAGTCTGCTCTAAATGTATGATAAAAATATCAATTAATTACTAAGGATATTTTTGAAGAGCTTGTGATTCTATAAAAAAACCTCAGTTATTGATGTTTAATTCGGAATCGTGGGTTATCTGATAATACCTCAGTAGGAACTATTTATATTCAGATTAGATCCAATTTTAAAAATTAGCCAATGAGCAATGGCAAGACCCGGTGGTACTGAGTATCTCTGGGCGGGAGGACATATGGAAGGAGAAGGAGCTGCATGGGAGGTTCTTCAAGGCTCTACACGAGCCCCACGTGGATACGAAGGCCTCCATATACTGGCTACGTTTCGGTGACCTGTTCGGGGAAACCGAGGGTTTTGTCTGTGCAATACAAGATCAGGTTATCAAGACCAACAACTATAGGAAATACATCCTGAAGGATGGCACTGCCGATATTTGCCGGGCGTGTCGCCATCCCGGTGAGTCACTCAGACATGTTATTTCCGGTTGTTCGGCGCTTGCTAATACTGAGTATCTGCACAGACACAACCTTGTAGCCAGGATTCTCCATCAGGCGCTCGCTCTGAAATATGGCCTCGTCGCACAGAGACTACCGTATTACAAGTACACACCGGAAGCCGTGCTCGAAAACGACCGCGCCAAGCTCTACTGGGACCGGCCCATTATCACGGACAGGACTATTCTCTCGAATAAGCCTGATATTGTGGTGGTGGACCGGGCGCAGAATAGGGCGTTTTTGGTCGACATTACTGTCCCATATGATGAGAACCTCGTGAAAGCCGAAACGGATAAAAAAACCAAGTATCTGGATCTGGCGCACGAGGTTACCGATATGTGGGGGGTGGTGTCCACCGAAATCGTTCCTATAGTCTTATCCGCGAATGGGTTAATTCCAACCAGTCTCGCTGATCATCTGAGGCGGTTGGAACTTCGTGTGGGCATGCTTCCGGCAATCATGCAGAAGGCGGTGCTGCTTGATACAGCCCGGATAGTCCGGCGTTTCCTCTCGTTGCCGCCCTGACCTCCGGCCGCTTGGACTCCTCAGCCGGAGGGCGTCCGTCTGGCCATTTTGGTCAGACGAGACTATTATCTTTTTTATTCTCCCATAATAATAATAATAATAATAATAATAATAATAATAATAATAATAATAATAATAATAATAATAATAATAATAATAATAATAATAATAATAATAATAATAATAATAATACCCCTCCGGGATACAGGCGTAAGCTCATGTATTATCACGGCGCTTAGCTACTAAAGCAGAGGTCGTGGGTTTAATTCCCACTAGGGGCCGCAGCATATTTGTACAAATGGCCTCAGTCTGGGTGTATTTTCGTGTTTGTGACGTCCTCGCCTGGTTGCCGTAGCGCAGGGTGTCCTAGTTTGGTACCGGGTCAAGTGATTATATTGTGTGGAAGTTGTTATTATTATTTATGTGCATAAATAGATCAATGCCCTTAACCCTTTAACGGGCAGACCCAGTAAGAATTATTTGAAAGTGGGTTTGGACTTTATTTGAAAGTGATAAGGTTCAATTTAAGGTGGCAACTATTATACAACTGCCTTGTAAACGGGACATTCCAGAAACACGCTGTAGTTTTATGGTCACTAGCGATTAAAACGACTTATCATCGCTTAGATCAGAACTAACTTGTAGTTCTTTTCAGTAGAGGCGAAAACGAAGCTACGCTAGCAAGGCCGAGATTCAGTGGAAGCCTGAAAGTCTCGTACATCCGCTTGTCATCAATCTTTGGGTATTAAAAGGGTTTTCCGATGGATCTTAGCCCCGAGCCGCGTCCGATCTTATCGGTTTTACGAGTGTCCTTGATTAATGATTTTCCATTTACTCGTTTCCTTTGTTGCGACACTAAATAGAGCGTTCGGCGCGGTAAAGTCACGCCTGTATCCTGGACGGGGTAGTCAAAGACCAGAATCTGCCACTTACCATGATCCTGACAGATCTATTTATCTTCATAACATTAATTAGTTCATATACGGTGCATTTTATCTCACCCTTTGCTAATAGATACCCTATTTGGTCAAAGTATATCCGCCTGGGATCTTCCTTACCGACCCTTCTACCAACATTCGCTCGTAAATTGCACTTTGTTTAGATTTCAGACTAACCACTGACACTCCTATCGCTGACATCCACTCTGATCTTATTATGGCAGTACAGTCACTCTGCCCTCGTAACGAGAAACACAGTAATAGCTATTACTGTGTTTTTACTTTGGATGCAAAAATGAGCTACTCGGGTATAGTTCTATAAGTAAAAAAATTATCGTTACTGTAGATCTACTGGAAACCTGAAATTTCAGTAAGAAAATATGCAGTAATGTCATGAAAATCCTTCTAATCCTAAGAAATATCGCAGTAATAAGCATTTGCTAGTTTAAAACGCAGTAATATTTATCATTTTGCCAACTTGAAACACAGTATTGGTTATTACTGCATTTAATCTAACAAACAACAATATGTCTTTTCTTAAAATCCTTAGTAAGAAAGCAGTAAAAAACAGTACAGCCTTTCGAGCTTTCTTTTTGAGCAAACGAGACTGTTCCGAAATAACTGTTTGGGTTGACAACTGTCCCAGCCAAAACAAAAACTGGGCCTTTTTTCATTTCTGGCTCATATAGTTAACAGCTCTGATATTTTTGGAAGCAAAATCAATATTAAGTATCTTGAACCAAGTTATACCTTTATGTCAGCGGATAATTTTTACCATCAGGTTGAAAATCAATTGAAAAAAAGCTAACAAAGTGTACGACTTTGCCGACTTCATCTACTGTGTGGAGTTGGCAAATTCCGGTAATGTCAAAGTTAAGGCTAGGGAGGTTTCCAATTTCTACAAATATGTTCAATCCAATTCAATTCAAATATTTTTATTCATTGTAAAAACAGAATGTTTACTTAATGAACGTCAAAGTTGTTAGTTTCACAATTAATGAATTATGTGGAGAAGAAGCTAACAAAGAAACTCCACATTTATTCTTTTCAAAACACGTTTTAAGTTAATTAACAGAGTTTTCAACTTAAAATATTAGTCATGAATGTGTTGAACACTAGTCACAATCGTCCTTTAAATAATATTAATCTACTGTTTAATGCCAAACATCTTTGTCTTCTAAATAATCCTTGATGTTATAGTAAGCCTTTTTGCACAGAATGTGCTTAACACATTTTTTAAATCGCGTTGGAGGTAACTTGAGGAATTTTGTTGTAGAACCTTATACAGTGCCCCATAAAGGATGTGTTAACTTTTGCAAGTCTAAATAGTGGAAATGACAATTTATGTTTATTTCTAGTATTAACATTATGGTGGCCACCAACATTTTCGAAGTCTTTGACGTACATAATATTTTCATAAATGTATTGACATGCAACTGTTAAGATGTTAGTTTCTTTGAAAAAATCTCTTAGCGAATCCCTACTACCTAACTTGTAAATAAATCGGATGGCTCTCTTCTGTAAGATGAAGATCGTCTTAATGTCTGCTGCCCGACCCCACAGTAGTATGCCGTAGGACATAATACTATGGAAGTAACTAAAATAAACAAGCCTAGCAGTTGCATCGTCAGTGAGCTCTCTAATTCTTTTGACTGCATATGCTGCAGAACTAAGCCTGTGTGCTAGTTTTACAATATGAGGACCCCATTGCAATTTTGAATCGATTGTGATGCCTAGAAAAACGGTATCTTCTACAAATTCTAGTTTTTCTTTTCCGAGTACAATGTTGTTTTTAACTAATCTTACGTTTGGTAAGGTAAACTTTATACATTTTGTCTTTTTGGAATTTAGAAGCAAATTATTGTGAACCAATCCAACACACGCGAGAGAGCATCATTTGCATCGTCAAGATTATTTTCTTGTCTCTTAATTTTAAAAATAAGTGACGTGTCATCTGCAAGTAATACTATCTCGGACATGTTTTGTACCATAAACGGCAAATCATTTACATATACAAGGAAAAGGAACGGCCCCAAAATTGATCGCTGTGGTACTCCCATTCTTATTTGTGAACCTGTGGATTTTATACGATTTATGTCCGCTTTTTGAACCCTTCCTTTTAGATAAGATTTCATCAGTTCTAAACCTTTCCCCTTTACTCCGTATGTTGACCATGCTTCGCAATATAAACTTAAAAAGCATGCTGAGATAACTTATTTGAAAGAAGTCACTTGCGTTGATGTGCAGAGAAATAGTTTTAACATACTTGTTAAGATATATTAAGACTGTTAGCTCTTAGGAGCTACGTCATAACTACTCATGACGGAGACACAAAGGAAATTGATTTTTTGAAAACGAAATTCATCAAGTAATCTTCTTTACCTGATCCTATCCAAAATACAAAGCCACGCGGTATAACCGAAGATAGAAAAGCAGGAATTCTAAATAAGCCTTTGCCTGAAACCAGGATAGGATTTTGGCAAACTCTCCCAACATCCGAAAACTCTCTTGATCTGCCAGAGAACTGGGAGCCAGAATCTTAAGATAAATTCAATAAATACCAAGGCAAGATCCAAATTAAAATACTGGGTGTGTTTGGTATTTATCAATTGCTATTAATTATGTTTTCCTTTTAAACCTTTGATATGGTATTTTATAGATTTTTTACAGGACCGTGCTTTTGTTCGATAAGCATTTGTATTTGAAACTTAAAATTGTGGCATTAAAAATATTACTATTATTATTAATTCAACTATTCTATAAAATCTACACTCGTTCTAATAGTTTTCAAATATATGGAGAATAAAATTAGTAAGTACAGTTAAAAGTACCTATTTAAAATTTTTATTAATGAGTAAAAAACCAGTTCGGTCGTTTTGCTTCTTTATGTTTCTTTTTCCATAGTAGCAAATTACCTCAATTTTAAAACTAAAATACTGTTTTAAGTAGTAGTTTAGGTTTTCAATGGTAAGTTAACCTGGAACCTGCTAATTGTGATGATTAAGTTCCTATTAGGTATACTTTACATGGGTAGGTATGTATAGTTAAAACTGCTTGGCAGGATTAAAATTTTGTTTAAATTGATGAAACAGGGTAAAATCTGTTAGATTTTCTATTAATTTTTACTATGTATGTAGATTGAAAGACTGTGATTCGGTTAATTTTGATTAGTGCCATTTTAATTATAATAACTGTTTTTTTTTTTAATAAGAATCTACGCTTTATTTCTGACTATTCTGCTAGACTCACAAGTGAAAAAATAAAAAATAAGGGAGATATTATTCACTATATTTTCTAAGAAAATTTGCAACATCGTTACATCGAATCTTTTATGTAACCAGGGAGAAAAAATACATCAATTCCTAATTAGTTCTTCTAACATTCTAAGAAAGAACACAATAATCCACACGAGTACTGCATTTTTCCTTAAGATTTCATTCAAAAATAGTATTGAATTGGTAAGGAAAAACAAAGTAATCGACTTTCCTTACATTTATATTTGATTTTTACATGAACTGAATGTATGTATTTGTACCTTGATTTATTTTTGATTTTTCTAGTACAAAAGTTGAAATTTTTATCTGCGGCAAGTATCATAGATTTACAAAAATACGTTTTTTGCTATTTACTCGTAACCGCCTTTTTACGATTACTGTGTTCTTCGTTACGAGGGCAGCACTTACGTAGATATCTTTTGTATTATTGTTGATCTTGAGGCAAACGTACCCACGTACAGTCGACAGAAAAACAACCTACATAGTACATTGCATGCTTGCAGTGTACTCTGTTACGTTACGGGTGAATTTGCAACATAAACGTAAAGGCTGAACTGCTTTCGACTTTACCCACACACTTTCATTTATTTTTCTTCGTATTGCAAGTACAGTTGTATTTTTAATTTAGCAGATCAATTCCATTGTCTGCGATAGTTGTGTGTGCAAAGTTGTGCGTCATTCCACCAAGCATTATATTTATACATTATATTTACAAGATGTATCAAAATCTTCATATCCTACATCAGAAAATCGGTGGTTTAAGAACAAATTTTCTATGGGGATTACTAAAAATCGGGAGAAAAATATCACCCGTTCCATACTAAAATTAGCGCCGGCGCTACGGCATAAACAAAATACATAATAAAACAGGCTCGCAAGTAGCAGGAACAGATAGTACACTACAAAGAAATATATTATACACAACAATCCGTTTTCCATACACAAAAAAAAATATTAATCCCATACTCTCTCTCTCTCTCAGATGCCTTCTGTCAGAGAGAGAATATGGGCTTAATCACCACGCATGTCCATCGAAAATTGGCAATTTCAAGCGCTGAGGTATGTGAGCACCTCTGACACTTAGGTTTCCTCGCAATGCATGTTTTCCTTCACAGTTAGCGACGTATCCCTCTACAGTGGGACGTACGTAGGCTGTATTAACGTACCTACGGTAGAAAATAAGCTGGCAGAAAATACTACCTAGCATTAAGCTCGCCTTTGTACAAAATTGTTCTTTTTTAGTGCAATAAAAATAATTTTACAGTTCATAATAAACAGAATTTGAACGTATCTCGTTTACTTTTCATTTTACAATTTTCCGACGTTTCGGTACTTTTGCAAGTGCCCAATCTATGCTACCGAGACTCATAAAAAGTAAATATCCGTTCAAATTCAGTTTTACAGTTCAATTCAATTCAATCACCACGCGCGCCCACCGCGGATTGGCAACTTCCTCACGATGTTTTTCTTTACAGTTACCGAGTGGTATTTGTAACTTAACAAACGCACGCAACTTAAAAACAGTCATTGGTACGTGCCACGAATCAACGACCTCCCGAATTTGAAGACGGCGCTATACCGCTCCGCTGTTGCCGCTCCTACCCTCAATAACTTGCAGAGTTGCAGGCGTTGAAAAGAAAAATCTTTCGCACTACCTAGCCTCGGCTATAAATCTATTGGTCCATTAAAATCTCTTCTTTCCTTCAATTTAATGTAACTGGAACCGGAGGCGGGCGGTCGGGCGACTAAGTGGTTGGGCCCGCGGCGGCTGCGCACAATTTATGACCTTGTTCATTGCCCTGCCGCCACTAACCGCATATTGCTCGGTTCGGTGTATACCTTCACTGAAGATACCTACACCACCATGGTGTAAAAAGTTGAGATAGTCCGCTTCCTCCGTTGCTACTTCTGAAAATTGCCAAAGTTGCACAACGGTTATAGGGGTATATTTGAAAGAACTTGTCAAGCCTCAGATGAGGGAGCATAACCACATGTATATACCTACTTAAGGGGATACACTGGGCTAATTGGCGCGACCAATGAAAATAAAATCGTATCTTCTTTTACAGATCGTATTTGCAAGAACTGTGTGTACAATCTCTCAATTATGTTAACAGTGATTTTTAGAGCCCATGACCAAGAACCTAGGACCACGGAGCTGAGACTAGATCTTTTTGTAATTTTGCATGAATACTTTATTTCTACGTAAATAACAGTGCCTAAGTATATAAAACGAAGTGATTATGAACTAATTACCATAAATTAATACTAATGAGTATAAAAAACTCATATCTTTTTTTACAGATCGAATTTGCAACAACTGTCTGTACAATCTCTCAATCATGTTAATAGTGATTTTTAGGAGCCATGACTGTGAACGTAAGGGAAAAAACTAGGACTAGCTCCTGATTTTTTCATCAGTGGCGCTAATACCAGCGCCAGTTAATTAGAAATTATACTCATCTATATATATAAAAATCAATTGCTGTTCGTTAGTCTCACTAAAACTTGAGAACGGCTGAACGGATTTATCTTATCTTAGTCTTGACATATTTGTGGAGGTCTAGGGAAGGTTCAAAAGCAAAAAAAAAATCGATTAATTTCCGGGAAAACCCTAAAAACAGAGCTTTTCTACTTCCCATACAAACGTTTTCTGTGGCGTTACGAAGTTCGCCGGGACAGCTGGTTAGTTTATATTAATTAGTTTATAAATTACTTCGTTTTATATACTTACGGTTATTTACGTTGCAATAAAGTACTAATTCAAGATTACAAAATGAAAAAACCACCGATAGTTAAGAGTTGGCTTAGATTATTAACAAACAATTAAACGAATGAACGAAAGAACGAACAAATGCACGAACGTACGAACGAACTACGAATCGTGATATTCATATATTTAGGCTAACTGCCTTAAAAATTAAGTTTCGTAGAGTATCTATCTATTTTTCGATCACAATAGAATAGCAACAGACTCCAAACCATTTGTAGGACATTCGATCTAGTCAAAAGAGACCTTTTCTGAAAACCGGGCATTATATACGTTTTAATTCGATATTTGCGATTGATTTCAAATAAGCGAGGAAGATTAGACTCAAAGAGTAATTGTAACTCATACTGACTGTTACCACCATAACTTACCTGAGTGACCGAGCTTCACTTGTTTACATTTTTTTAGAACATCTTTGGCCTTTTTTGCATCTACGTAGTGAGATGATTTAATCAGCGTCCAGTGGCACCTTCACTCACACAAGATGGGTGAAGGCACCACTCGGACGCTGCAGCGCATGGAACATTGTATTTTTTTTAGACGTATTTAGATAAACTCTACATATTATACTTACAGAAGAAACTTCTAAGTGCTTCTTGCTCTCAAATTATTAATGTCGTAGCGTATAAGCATACAATTTGTTTAATTTTTGTGTTTAAAACTGTACAAAATAATAATTAAACAAATGATAAAAAAAGTAATCCGTGGTGGTAAAACTACTTTTCTATTGTAATGATATTGTAGCAATTTTATTATGCCTAAAAACACATTGCATTGAAATCGTTGAAGTCGTTTCTAAGATTCTTATTATACATTTATACACCACGAATTTTGGGTGGTTCAAGAACCATAGCAAAATGAAATGCCTCAACAGCAGCTATCGAGGACGATAGTTCGTTTTTATAAAAGAGGCACTTTTTTGCATTTCCCAAAAATATCTCGACTCAAAATCGAATTTGTGAAAACCATTAGGCGGACCCGTGGCGCGCAGGCAGAGAAGTGCGTGCGCGCCACGTGTCCGGGGGTTATTGTTCTGATAGACAGAGAGGTACCTAGTACTAATTCTTTGCGATTTTTTCGAAACAAGATTTCTCAACTCATTTTTATTTTACTTCTACACGCTCTCATTTCTAGTTGGTTTGAAAGCCGCTGTCATATAATTAGTAAAAATGGCATCTCTTTAGAATATTACTTATAAGTATAATGGTAAATAAAAAGAAAATAGTTGAGAAACCTTTTTAAAAAATGCGTAGTACAGCCTCTCCGTCAGGACAATGACCGGCGCACCCGCGGCACGCACTCACCGCTCTGGATGGCTACCAATGGTTCTAATAGATTCGAGTTTGTGTCGAAATTTTTTTAATAAGTGCGTTTTTTAAAAAAACCAATCTAGCGTATTCGATAGCTATTTTCAGGTACCTTCATTTTGCTTGTCTTTCAAACCACCCAGAATTAATGCAGTATAATTAAAAGTGATAAACAAAAAAATCGTTTAAAGTCTTATGATATCAACCCACAAATATGTTCAGGATATAAAAAAGGTATACTTATTTACGTACAATACAAGTCATAAAACACAGGGCTGAAATCAGTATTGGACAGCTGAATTTACGATGCAATTCCTTCACCCTAAAAACACATGGCCCACTGTATGCCATAAACCCGATAGACGCCACTTTGACCTATGACAAAGTCGGGCTGCCAACTGCAATAAATGACAAGAAATGACAAATTGATGGCAACGGTAAATATTTAATGGCATGGAGTTTTCCTCTGATTGACTATTTTTTTATGTAACCTATATACGTCCCACTGCAGTGCACACGCTTTCTTTCAGAGAGAGAGTAAGGGCTTAATTACCATTCGTGCCCACCACGGATTGGCAATTTCAAGCGCTGAAGTATGGAAATACCTCAGACACTCAGGAATGTTGAGGAAAATAGATAGGTAGATAGATAGAATATTCTTTATTGTGTCTACACCAGGAACTACATATGAGAATTTAACAACAATATAGTACAGTACAATTGGCGGCCTTATTACTAAAAGTAATTTCTTCCGGAAAACCAAAAATAAGTCATAATCTGAGAAGTTTTCACATAGCTTAGGACACAACTATCGGATAAGCCCTATTTGTAGAGTGATTTTTAGTTCTAGAGAACTCTAAGCTTTGGCCTTCGCATCTACTGGAGTAGGCTTCCCCAGCACCTACACCATCCTGACAGCTTAGTCGGCCTAGCCCATAGGAAAGACAAGTCTATACGTGTGGAGCCAAACAAGCCGCGGGTTTCCTCACGATGTTTTCCTTTACCGTTAGCGTGTGGTATTGCTATTACAATATCGCAGATGTACGTAGCTTTGAAAATAAACAAATTTATAGGTACATGCCCGCACTGGGAATCGAACCTGGGTCTCTCGGTTCCGAGTCTACTGTTCTTACCCACTCGGCTACCACCGCTCAGAGAACTCTATTAACATTTTATGAGTGCAATTTGTTAACTTGTCTAGATAACTCGTTCCCTCTGGGTACTTTCCTGTACCCACGGAAATAATGGAAAATAGCAGCTACTACTGAGCCCTGTGAAATCAATCGTAATAAAGAACTAATAGACCTCGTTCGTTTTCGTGGTTTTAAATTTAACCAAAATTAAAAAGCTTTTTGTTACATTAGAAATGGTCTATTAATACTGTCAGACATAAAGACTAGACATAAATCGACATAACAACTTAAAAGAACAGGAACATAGGAACATAAATTGACACTTGACATAATCGCGTAATGTAAATATCAGAAACATAATTGCCATAGTCACATAAATATCAGAATCATCCAATTGAAAAGCACACCCGCCGCGCTCAGAGTAACATATTGTATCATCTCGCTTCTTTGTAATCCTGCCAGTCTAGCGAGATCCCGCAAAATGTATGCGGGATTCCGGTATTTCGGGATCTCGGTATCCCAGGATCGCATTTCCTAGATGGAACCTTAACCAAAATAGGCTCAATTAAGTGGAGTTGCAAAAGTATTAAGACTGCTCTTACTTTTGGCTTTTCTCTAGCTCGTATAGTTGACAGCACATCCTTTACATCATCATCATCAGCCATTTGTCGCCCACTGCAAGACATAAGCCTCCCTCCATAAGCGGCAAAACCGCTCATGCTTATGAAAACCATGAAACACGGCCTTATTAACCACTGATTATACCGAGTGAAGAGCAGACGTAATGACGTCACTCCTTTCGTCTCCAGCATGGCGGGGTCGGAATTAATTTCGCGAATATGTCGTAAATAAGCCATTATCTTCCGTATAAAGCGAACATTGCCGAGGCCATACCCTATTTCATTGCACCTCTAAATATTTTATATGCCTGTTGCTTGCGTACGTGATACGTATGTGTGGAGGAAGTTATAGGATGGCCATAAATATTTTCATGATTTAACAGAATAGGTACGGCCTCCATTGTGACGTGTGTTTTTATCGCTTATCGTGCCCGTGACTTCGTTCTTGAAGTTCTTAATTCGTAATTGAAGTTCTTTAATTAAAGAACGGTATCTATATTTGTAAATTAAGAATAGCGTCACTCCGTCTCCTCCCGTGGATGTCGTAAAAGGCGACTAAGGAAATAAAATACCAGGAGACGGGCAGCAGCGTCTTCCTAAGATTTCAACCACATACTGCGATCGCCAACCCGCCTGCCAAGCGTGGCGATTATGGCAAAACCATGATGTAGGCCTATGTCCTGCAGTGGGCGTCAAACTGGTGATGATGATGATATTTGTAAATTATTTCACGGAAGTGTGATAAAAATTTACCAGCGCGTGATCTATCTATATGGTATTTTATTCTAACATTATAATAGTAAAAATATCAGCCGTTCCTTATTAAAAGCTGAATATCAGCGTTTCCCACTGTGAATTTTAATATAGTTACGAGTATATAGTTAAATTATAATATAGAGGTAATATTTTTTTTCTTAGTTTTCTCCATAGTACATTTTCCATAGAGGAACTCCAAGAAAAAATCTTCTTTTTTTTTTTGATAATCTGTGTTTATCCCAGAGTCATTGTTTATATTTTGTGGAGGTTTGTGCTATGGTAACCAGACAAGGACATCACTGATTTAAGAGTGCTATTCGATTCCCGAATCGGAGATGTATTAGCAAAGGTTAAGATAAAAATTACCCGAAACCGGCGTGCGTGCATGCAACGACTAATGAATGTTAAGGAAGCGAAAGGGATCTGTCAGGATCGTGGCAAGTGGCAGTCCCTGATCTCTGCCAACCCCTCTGGGATACATACGTGAGTTTAAGTATGTTTGTACGTGTATTCGATTCCCACAGGGGCCGCCGTTCATTTGTACAAAGGGCCTCAGTCTGGGTGTAGTTCCATGTTTGTGAAGTCCTAGCCTGGTTACCATAGCACATGATATCCTAGTTTGAGACCAGGATAATGATCGTTTTGTGTTGAAGTTATTATTATTATTCGCTAGACCAATGAGACAGGCGAAACTTTCACAAAATATTAACCTTTGTAAATTCTCAATTCGGAAACCGGTGGGAGACGCTGGCCTTAACTTCAGCATACCTTCTATCCGAATCCCACGCTAACGAAGACTCAGCGAAGCGTAGAGGTCAGCTAGCATTCACATAAACCAAATAATAAATAAGTACGTAAGTAACCCAGTTTCCCTAAGCGGCAGCACAAAAAGAAAAGTCGCCCTTAAACGTATTTCCTGAAAATAGGGACAAGTCACGTGATCAAGTTATCCGAGACCTATTACGGCCGACCCGGAGCGTGTTACGATTACCGAAATGTATCTGGCACTCCAGCGCTGAGTGTACTTTTGTTTCTGTAGCTGATAATGTATAAGTGGGGTTACACTCGTTATGCGACCATTATGACGAGTATAATACACTATTGCTTGGAGTTTTTTGTTCATTTTTTTTTTGTCTAAAATGATCTAGATTTTGAAATTGACACCTAGTTTTACTTGTAACGTTCAATAAGTCATAGCTTCGGTGCAGTTTTGAGCAAAACAAAATTAATTTGGATTTTTATAAAAATCTCGTGTCACAGTATTTGTTATCGAACTCCTCCGAAACGGCTTCAGCGATTTTTATGAATTTTGTTGTTTATAATATTTGGTAGGTCTGAGAATAGGTCGTATGCTATGAAATATGGCAAAACAACGTTTGCCGAGTCAGCTAGCGATCATTTATCTACCTATCTATCATCATCATCATCATCATCAGCCTATGCTTGTCCACTGCTGGACACGGTCCTCGGCTACTCTCATCCGACTCTTGCCAGCCGCCCTGCGAAGATCATCGCTCCACCGAGTCTGAGGACCTATCTATATCATTTATGAATATAATTTGGTTTAATTAGATTAAGTATTTCAATTACTTATCTGCCGATCAAAATCGTTGTTGGCAGATAATTTTATTAGTAATCTTGCTTTGCTAAAGTTTGAATAGTTTCCCAACGGCCCCTCTGCTAAAACACAAGGAAAAGAGAACAAAAGCCTCCTTTGAGCGGCACCTGCCCTTCACAGTCCCATTGTTCCGCTAGTTCAGCGACTCCGGCTAAAATTACTAATTGATAGACCCAAGACAAAACGGAACCACGGCAAAACGTCTTAATTATACAGGGTCGTTTCTAAAATGCGAAATTCTTGAAACACTCCAATTAGAGTTTTTATTTAACAACAATTTTGGTTCTATGAGTAAACCAACCAACCAACTGCCTACCGACTCTTTCCTCTACCTCCTGCGGTGGACTGGTAAAAATGCTTATGGCATTAAGTAAAGTAAGTGCAATAAAAGTATCAATAAATAAAGTTTTTAATATCGGGGTCTACATAATTTTATTAAATTTGCGCTGTACGTGCAAATAATAAAATAATACTGAATAAATGAATACATACAAGTAATACAGAAGTTATTGTAATGCGCATTTTAGAATTATTGCAGAAAAGCGTGTATAATTTAAGGAGATTATTTTTCCCAATTCAAAATGTTAGTACGTTCTCTCAGACTGGAAAACGCTGTTTTGGTCTAGGCAAAAAATTGTGCTAAGCACTGCAAAAATGCATTATATATTATTATAAAAAAACTTAAAATAAAATATCATATTTTACTCATCAATAGAAACAACTTTTAGTATGGGATAAGCACTAAAATAAATTGAAAAAATATCAGCTGCTTCCGATTAAGCAGCAAGATTTTGTGTGGATATATTTTTCGAAATTATAAAGTTTGTCAAAAACAAATAAAAAAGCCGGTCAAGTGCACTCGCACCGGTCTCGCGCAGAGAGTTCCGTACCATTACCTTTACATCATTAGACAGGAAGATCGAGAAAAAACGGCAAAAAAAATCACAGACAGACAGACACACAGACTGATAGACAGGCAGAAGGACAGTGAAGTAATAGGGTACCATTTGGCACCCTTCGGGTACGGAACCCTAAAAATACACCATCCGTAGTACTAGACATCTGTCTATACTAATATGATAAGGAGGAAAATTTTGAAAGTTTATATGTTTGTAAGTTTGTACGTAGGATTAATCTCCGAAAGTACTTATCCAATTGGGTATTTGACAAAATATCAAATGAGTTACTTTTAAAACGGAATTTTGTATGAAAATACTTGCTTATGACGTCACATTTCAGAGCACTCTTTTTATGTTTAATCTATGAAAAAATTGTAATAACTAGTTGTTAATGCGTTTAAGGTTCACTTTGATTTGTGGCAGATTTGTAGGAAAGAAACGCGTGCTTGTTATTCAATATTTTATTTGCAACTGACTGGGCTACCTACCAATACATAGCTACAGATAGATAGACCAATATGCATCTAGTTTTAAGCGTTCGAACATAACCGCCCACCAAAAGGGCCTTGAGACCTTTTAAAATAGAAATTCAAATCTTATATTAACCATATAAAAATGAATTAATTGATAACAATAACTTAGCAACTTGTCTACATTATTATGGTAAAATTACATAACAAATGAGATGGTCACTAATCTTACATTTTAGGTATATTGAACAAAGAATTAAATTAAATAGTTACTCATGGATCTCGAAAAAGGATAACCCAGAAAATTAATACTTAACCTTTTAAATTATTGATAAGAGTAATAATAAAATTCCTATAGGTACTTAATACTTCATTAGATTGTAATACATACTTGTTAATTGGATATACAGGTAAGTATTAAGGTTTTCTACTTTTATACACATGCATTAAGATCACACACAATTGACACAATAACCTTTAGATTTTTAACACATTTAGTCTATTGATTGGTTACACATAGGTACTTAGGTATTGTAAATAGGTTCATACATTTTAAGTTCAACCCTACACATGCTATTATACTCAACACAATTACACTTCAATTTCATCATTAGTTTCAATTTCTATAGGCAAGGGACACAATTTACTGACACATCTTTTAGTTACACTTTCACCACTTTTTACACTGTACACTCTAGTCAGACCATCAGCGCCGGGGTGCTTCGCGAGGACGCGGCCAAGGCTCCACTTCCCAGGAGGTAAGTTATCGCATTTAATCAATACGATACTTCCGATCTTGAACTCTTTTTCTCTATTCAGCCATTTAGGTCTCTGTTGTAAGCGTGAGAGGTACTCTTGTTGCCATACTTGCCAGAAGTTTCTCAGTAATCTTTGCATGTACTGCCAGCGGGATAGGCGAGACGTCTTTGTGTTCGGTAAATCGGGGCTAGGGACTGTTATAGGTGCTTCGCCTATGAGAAAATGACCTGGTGTTAGGGTTTCTATGTTATCGATATCCGAGTCATCGATCGGGCACAAAGGCCTCGAGTTGAGGCAAGCCTCAACTTGGCACAAAATAGTACTCATCTCTTCGTATGTGAGGTTTGTTGTCAATATTCGTTTCAGGTGGTATTTTATGGATTTCACACCTGCCTCCCATAAGCCTCCAAAGTTTGGGCTGTATGCGGGTATAAAGTGCCACTGTGTGCCATCCACTGCCAAAGTCTGGGCTATCTCGTTGTTGAATTCCAATTTTGCCTCATTCCACTCAGCTACTAACTCTTTGTTTGCGCCGACAAAGTTTCTGCCCTGGTCGCTCCACATATGTGCACATTTGCCTCTCCGAGCGACAAATCTTCGGAAAGCTGCTATAAAGGCCTCAGAAGTCATATCTCCGACTAACTCCAGGTGGATGGCCTTTGTAGACATACATATGAATATACATATGTAAGCCTTTGATGTCTTCGCTCCTCGACCCTTTGAGAACAATACTGTAAACGGTCCCGTAAAGTCCACTCCGCTGTGCAAAAAGGGTCGTGATGGGTTCACACGTTCTTTAGGCAGGTCTCCCATGACTTGAGTTCGTGCCGTGGCATTCTGTTTTGCGCATTTGAGACATCTTCGGATGTGAGCTTTTACAGTACCCTTCGCTCGTATAATCCAGTATTTTGCTCTTAGGAATGCTAACATAAGCTGTACTCCACCGTGTAGTGTCTGCAGGTGAGCGTCGGCAACGATCAGTGCGGTAAGTTGACATTTATTATTTAAAATAATTGGATGCTTTCTTTCTTCTTTCAGGTCTGCGTGACGCAGCCTGCCGCCCACCCTGAGTATATTGTCATCATCTAGGTATGGGTTGAGTGATTTTATGGTGCTATATTGTCTAACTTGTCTTTCTTGTTTCAATGCTGTTATCTCTTCGCCGAAAGCTTCACGTTGGGCCAGTTTCACGCAGGATTTCAAGGACTGTGTATATTCTTCTGTAGTTATGTTAGCTTCAGTGTTCTTCTCCATTCTTGATCTTATAAATCTTTTACAGAATGTGATTGTTTTAACCAGTTCTTGGAGTGTTTCAAAGTTTTCAAACTGTCCATATATGTTTGTTTCTTCTTCGTTTATCTTCAAGTTTGATTGTATTGTTATTCTTCTCTCTAAATCCGTCGCTTCAAGATTAGGTTTATTGTATTTTATCTCAGCGTTTTTCAGCCATCTCGGCCCGTTCCACCAAATGTCGCAGTTTTTCAAGTCTTGGACCGATATACCTCGTGATGCCACGTCTGCTGGGTTGTCTTGCGATGATACGTGATACCATTGATTGCTTGTGTTGTCTTGTATTTCTGTCACGCGATTTTTTACAAACACGTTCCAGCGAGTTGGGTCTCCTGATAACCATGATAGTACTATGGTAGAATCAGTCCATGCATGTACATTCTCCTTTGGTATTCTGAGAGCTTCTCGGACTTGTTTTATAAGTCTCGACAGAAGTACAGCTCCACACAGCTCCAAACGTGGAACGGTTAGCGATTTTACTGGTGCTACACGAGTTCTTGCAGCTACTAAGCTTGTCTTTATCTCTCCACCTTTGGTTTCTACTCGTAAATATGCTACTGCAGCATATGCTTTGGTTGAGGCATCAGAGAACCCATGCAGCGTAGCATTATTCAGGTTTGCTTGTGTTGTGTACATCCATCGATGGAGTTGTATTTCATCCAGTTGCTTGAGACTTTCTCTGAGATCTCTCCATTCTTGATGTAACTCGGCGTCAACTTCTTCATCCCACGCTACGCCTTTGAGCCACAATCTTTGTATGAGAATCTTGGCGGGAACTATAGCTGGTGCGAGCCAACCTAATGGGTCAAAGAGTCTTTGAACATCTGCCAACACATTGCGCTTGGTACAGGTATCTGGTTTAGTTGGTAGAGTGATATTGTATTGAAATGCATCTAGACCCATGTTCCAAGATAGTCCAAGGGCCTTTATTGTGCCATCTATCTTCAGATCTATCGAAACATGTGAGCTTCTTTGTGCAGGTTCTATTTGTTGCAAGAACTCTGCACTGTTCGATGACCATTTCTGCAGATTGAAGCCGCCCCTTTGTAGAATACTCATGACATCTTTTGCTGTTTGCATTGCTTCTTCAACAGTGTTGGCTCCGGACATCAGGTCGTCCATATAAAAATCCTCTTTAATTGTCTTAGAAGCAGTAGGATTGTCTTTGCCTTCGTCTTCAGCTATCTGGTGTAAGGTCCTCACAGCCAGATATGGGGCTGAGGCAGTTCCAAACGTGACTCTGGGCAAACGGTAATCTTTGATTTCTCCGTCACTTCTCCACAGAATTCTTTGATAGTCTCTGTCTTCTGCCGCTACTAATACTTGAAGGTACATTTTCTGGACGTCTGCCATATAACCAACTTGTTTAGTTCGCCATCTTAGTATTAGTGCTCTCATGTCTTCTTGAAGTGGTGGTCCGACGAGTAGCTCGTCGTTCAGTGACACGTTGTTAGATCCCTTGCACGACGCATCAAAGACCACTCTCAGTTTTGTAGTTTCTTTGTCATCTCTGATGACCGCATGATGCGGCAGGTACACTGAGGTGTTGTTTATTTCTTTCTCTGGGACTTCTTCTATGTATTTAAACTCTTTGTATTCTTCTATAACCTTGTTGTATTCAATTCTTAAGTTGTCATTCCTCTCAAACCTTTTCTCTAGGTATTGCAGTCTTTTTAGTGCTATGTCTCTTGTTTTGCCTTCTGTGCATTTTAGCTCCTTCGATTTAAATGGTAGTTTGACCGTATATCTTCCTTCATCTGTTCTTGAATGTGTCGTTTGGTATATATCTTCGCATAATCTTTCTTCTGGTGTTCGTATGTGGTTGCTTGATTCTTCTATTTCCCACATACTTTTTAGCATATTATCCAGATTCAGATTGTGGTGCATTACAATGATGCTCTCATCTGGAGATTTGCATTCATCGACCTTCCCGAATAAGATCCAACCCAGGCTGGTACTCTGAGCACATGGAGTGCCTGGTGGACCCTTGATTATCTCACTTTTCCATATTTGGGAGCATACTTCTACACCTAGCAGCATGTCTACTCGCCCTGGTTGATTGTAGCTGGGGTCGGCCAGGACGAGTTTCTGTATGTGAGGCCAAGTGCAAGTTGTGATCGCTTTCGAGGGTAAGGTTGTGGTCAATCTCGTAGACATGATATATGCTTCTATGGGGAGGTTGAGAGTGACGTCGTATCTTGAAGAAACCTCCACCTGTACTACGTGATTGATTATGGTTACTGTGGAACCAACTCCAGTGACTGTGCCGTTAATAGGCCTTTTCTCTATTCTCAAGAGTTGTGCTGCTCTCTCACTCATGAATGTTGCTTGTGATCCAGGATCTACCAGTGCGCGTAGTGTGATAAGCTTGCCCGTTATGTCCTTGACATTCACTAGCGCAGTTGCAAGTAATGCAGTTGACATTCTTGACGTGAAATGAGACGAGACTGTGACGTCATCGTTGCTGTCATTTTTCATTTTATCTTCTAGGTTGCTGTGATGTGCTTGTACGTTTGAATCAGATGCGTTTGTATGGGTGGCATTGTTTGTCTGATGAAGTAGTGAGTGGTGTCTTCTGTTGCAGATGCGGCAGGACATTGATAATCTACATCTTCTGGAAGGATGTCCTGGCAGCAGACAATTAAAACAGAGACTGTGACTTTTTACAAACTCACTCCTCTGTGCTGGATCCATCTTTGAAAATTGTTTGCAGTGACTCATTGTGTGTTCTTCTTTGCACATCGGACATACCTTGGTCGTACTTGATTCATTGATGCTTGTGGTCGTTGCGATATGAAATGAGCGCTCCCTAATAGTTTTATCTCTTCCATGAAATTGTACTAAAGGTGTAATCAGTTCTAACGTGCGAAACTTTGATTCGAGAAATTTCTTCAGATCTTGAAATGTGGGTAATTCATCGAAATTATCTTTGTACGAGTGTTCTTCCCAACCTTTGTGCGTTTCAGGGTCTAGCTTTTGTACAATAAGGAAAATTATGAGCGGATCCCACGACTTCGTTTGTATTCCCATGTTTTCTAAGCTGTTAAGACACTCGGTTGACGTATCTAGTAGACCTTTGAGGTTATTTGCACTTTGAACATTCAGTTTTCGTTGCGTCACTAACCTTTTCAGCACTGTATTAATTATTAGTCGCTTATTGCAGTAACGTTGTTTCAATGTTTCCCAAGCGTGGTCATAATTTGTTTCAGTGACCTTGATGTTTTTCAGTAAGTTTTCAGCCTCACCGTGTAAACAAGACTTCAAGTAGTTGAGTTTTTCTACCTTGTTGATCGACGAGTTGCTATGTATCAACGATGTAAACATGTCCTGGAATGTCGGCCAATCATCGTAATTACCACTGAAGGACGGCACGGATATTTTTGGTAATCTCACTTGCGGTTGAAATTGAGTTTGAAATGAGTTGTCATTAGACGCACTACCTTTACTTGAACTTGTTTCAGTACTCAGTGGTGGTTTTTTGAACATGGCCAACATATCTTTGACATCAGCTTGAATACAAAGATACAAGTCTTCGTAGATATAGTACTCCTCGTTCACGAAGTAAGGAACGTCTGCCCGCTTCTCTTTAGGCGTGCATGTTACGAGTTCTTGATGAGCCTTTCTAAACGTAGCCCAATACTCCTCGACGGATTGTAATCGAACTTCTAGGTATCCCTTTGTAAGTCTTGCTTTAGGACATTTTTTCAGATTTGTTTGTGTTTTTTGCAGTAAATTCGCCGTATCTTCCAACAATCCGAGTGCTTGCACCATTCGTTCAGCCATTTTTCCACTTTAAACCACTTGAAACTTGTTGAAAACGCTGTATTTACAGTTCAAATTGTTGTAAAACTCACGAAACGATTACGTACTTATTCAAAGTCACATAAAACTGCGCTTCTTTCTTCACGTTATCAGTAGGCATTCACGAGTCTTTTGTTCTCGCGAACCCGATCTGCCACCGGTCTTCACAATCTATCCGGCTCTAATTGCGACCATATGTTAATGCGTTTAAGGTTCACTTTGATTTGTGGCAGATTTGTAGGAAAGAAACGCGTGCTTGTTATTCAATATTTTATTTGCAACTGACTGGGCTACCTACCAATACATAGCTACAGATAGATAGACCAATATGCATCTAGTTTTAAGCGTTCGAACACTAGTAATTGACTAAGAGAGATACATTTTCCGAGATATTTTGTAATTTTTGTTTTAATCGAGCATATGAAATAATTTATTGTTGATCGTGTCAAATAACGTACATATTTCATAAATTCTTTCACCAGTAGGTATTTAGAACGGACCTTCGTGGTGGGCGTAGTCCATAGGCTAATCCACGCGGACGTAGTAGTGGCACTGCTAGTCATGAATTAATCACTATGCTGGTTCAAACAGATAATCCAGTATTGGTTTTTGAATCTATTTATGAGAACTGTTCCGAGAAGTTAGTAGTTTGAAGAGCGATAAATAAAGTTAGCACATGTCTAATTGGCATTCAGAGGGCGTCCAGCAAATCGAGCTGTAAGCCACTACTGAAACTTGTTTCTATTTGCGAGCACAAACAAAGTTAGCGTTGGCTAAGTTCACTTGGTACACGTATTGGCTACTTACAGACTGCCAGTGTAGCTGGGACGCGATCTATTCAGTCAGCCACATTATTGAGATCTAAAAAAAGCATTGTAAAAATCTTGAATCTCCTCAGTCCTGCCCTTGTATCACGTAACTTTCCACTCTATCGGGGTTAAGCATTTAGACGACTCCAGAGTGTCAAAATACGTACGTATTTAAAAGTTCTGAGTAGGCTAAACCAGACCACTCCATACATTGGAAGACTTACGTGGTCGCACAATGGTTTTCCATCGTTTTTTGCAGGGTCTCATTTCAGGCACTACTACTGTCTCATTACTCATCATCATCATCATCATCAACCCATTATGTCCCCACCGAGGGGCACGGGTGTCTTCCCTGAGGAAGGTATAGGCCATACTCCACCACGGGGGCCAGTCCGGATTGGTGGAGGCTTGTAGACTAGTGGCTCGTCTACTGTCAGAAGTTGTTAAGCCGCCCTAAGGCCTCTGACTTGGCTTAACGACTGCCATCTGTCGACGGCAGCCGGCACCAACAGCTTAACGTGCCTTGCGAAGCACGGAACCGCTCGGAAAAATGCCACTAGCGTTAGGCATAGACGGCGACCCATCCATGCACTGAACGCGCCCTGTTTTGCTTAAACTTCGTGATCGTTTAAGATCACTCAGGCAGCCGGGGCTACGAGCGATTCATTACTGTATTATTTAAAAAGAAAAGTCACACACATAATAACAACTCGATGAGAATTGCGTAGCCAATTAGTACAATTGGTACTTGCTTACCTATGTAAACCACCTAAATGGTACGACAGCAAGATCAATGACAAACCCAGCTACCTTCAATAGTCTGAAAAGAAGAGCACCGCAAGATATCCTGGAAATACACTAAAAACAATAAAACATAATATTGAGAATGAGAGTGGTCTCATGAGACAAGAATGTATCTCTAGTTACTTTATGAAACGATCACAAAGGCAGGAGTTTGTCGTTTGAACGAACACATGGGAAATCAACTCGATCTCTTCAAAAGACTCCTCAAACGCAGTTTAAAAAGTCTTGAATAAATGGAAAGACCATTTTAAACTGTAAGTATTTGAGGACTGTTTTTATGAATAGCATCGTAACTTACTATACTTAGGAACAGCGTCCTAAAAGTTGATCTGCATGTCGCAGTCCTGTAAAGCATACACGTTCACAAGAAACCGGCCAAGTGCGAGTCGGACTCGCCCACCGAGTGTTCCGTACAAATTTGTCCCGAGTTTTTCCCGAACCTCAAAGACAATTTTTTATGATTTAATTACAAATGTATAGTTTTCAGATATTGCCCTGTACCTGTATTATAAGACGATATTACTTGCCGAATTTCTTGTTGTAGGTCAACGGAAAGTACCCTATAAATGGTGACTCCCTTGAGTATCGAAATATACAGTTTTTGCAGCATATAAGAAGAAGAAGAAGAAATACACTTATTTATTGCCACACAGAAATTATACAATACATAGAAAACAAGGAAAAATTGACAAGGCCAAACACTAAACGGAAAATAAAAACTACAATAAAGGGGCTATGTCCATGCGGCGGTAAAATGGCCTCAGGCTAAGTATTTGCTGCAGGTATATTACCCATAGCACTGATTTTTTGCAAGGGCCTGGTGTAGTGACTCACGGAACCAGCTATCGAGACAGACAAATACACTACAATAATGCAATACAACACAATACAATACAATGCAATACAAAAAGTACATATACAACATTATGCAAAGCGATCTATGTAGGGGCAGGATAGACAGAGAAGGAGTTGCATCCAATGCTGGAAAAATAAATGAGGGGTTTAGGTTTTTTGGTACATAACCAATAACCCCTAAGTTTTACCTTAAAGGTATATCTGCTTGAAAGGTATATCTGTTTTACCTTAAAGGTTCTCGAGATAAAGGATCTTGACAGAGAGAAAGACGGACGGACGAGAGAGACAACGAAGTGATCCTATAAGGGTTTCGCTTTTCCTTTTGAGGTATAGAACCCTAAAAATGGACCCTTGAAACTTCTCCGTACAATATGAACGCGAACCTCAAGTGATTCTGGAGAAGCTACTCCCGCCGTAAATAACCTGAGGAGACTCGTAAACATCGCTTAGTCGATTTGCAAGTTAATTTGCCTGTCCTAGATTTTGGAGACTAAAATACTAATAAAAGAACGTCTCTTCCAAAATCAGCCGTAACGTAAGCTTCTATCCCGCGCGCGAGAAAGAGACAAAGAATCGCTACGTCCTGCACTCGCGTTACGGATGAGTGTGGGGTGGCAAGACACGCTAAAATAATACAGGCTATAATATTCAAAGCAAATCTTTTATATGTCGCTTCTGTGGAGTTGTTTACTTTGGCCTCACTTGGGTAGGCCCTACGCTACGTGAATGAAAACAAATTGTGAAGTCATACTACTTTTGTAAGCCCTAACCTTTCGTAGCCTAAAGCTGGGTCCAGATAGGTATTATGTTCTTTTGTCCGTACCATACCTCCGCCTCGTATCAGCGTCGCGATCCATGTATCTGAACGCAAAGTAGAATAGCTCGTATCTTCGTAACGCGTATTTTTCTGTGTCAAGTGTCGTCCAATCCGGACTTGGCCCCCGTGGTGGAGTATGGCCTATACCTTCCTCAGGGAAGAGACCCGTGCCCCTCGGTGGGGACGTAATGGGTTGATGATGATGAAGTGTCGTCCGACCATGTCGACGTCTGCAGAAGAGAATTTGGCGATTTCTTGCGCGTGCTTCATTGTTATGCATTATATTATAAGTAAGAAAATTGAATGCCACTATCACGTCCAGACTGGCGTAACACCGTATCGTATCGCCTTACGACCTTACGCCTACGTACCGGACAAGTTTTTTTCTAAAAACCTATTACGAGAGGCTAAAAATTCCACCGATGCCGGGACTGGAATTATTCTCAGCACGGGTTAGTGCAACAAAAAGAATATAAGTAATTTTTTTTTTCTTTTATCTTTTTCTGTAAAAAATCTAGTCTTTGAAAGATCTGAATAAATCGCTAAGAAAAACTTGCTCGTCACTACACTGAATAGTCCTACTATGTAAATTATATTCTACTGGCAGGTAACTTAGGATGTTTTCAGCATGACTTACTGCCGCATTTATTCAATAATGGACTCTTTTAGTTTGGAGGAACGAATGTAAATTGAACACCAACTACCCTTTCCACTACCCTTGGGGAGATTCTGTGAGATTTTGACATATTATTGCGGAAAATAGTATGTAAGTAGTCGTGAACGCTGACAAAATATCGTTTGTTAACAGACTACACAATGTTTTATCAGGTGTACTGAATAAAATCACCCTGAACATATATTTTAATGACGTATAAATTGTGTCACCATAGTAATAACTGTTTATTTTGACAAGTTACCCCTGCTTTTCGAACACGCTGAAATCTGGGGGGTTCGAGAGCCATGGTTATGTAATTAGAAATTAAAAATGCAATCTATTTATACTATTACTTTTAAGTAGACGTATGATAAAAAATATTCAGTTGAGAAATCGTGTTTCGAGAATAGCATAAGCAGCCTATATACTTCCCACTGTAAGGCACAGGCCTTCTCTCAGGGAGAGAGTGTGGGCTTAATCACCACGCGTGCCCACCACGGATTGCCGATTTCAAGCGCTGAGGTACCTATATAAACAGCTCAAAGTCAAAGTCAAAGTCAAAAAATTTTTATTCAAAGTAACACAGAAACTGTGACTTATTAAACGTTACAAGAAATACTAGGTGTCCGTTTCAAAGTCTAGATCATTTGGAGAAAAAATGGACAAAAAAACTCCAAACTTAGTCTTTTCAAACATATTCCTTAATTAACAGAGTTTACATGTCTATCTTCTAAAAAGCTAGTACTAGGATGCATTGAACTGGCTTTAATTCCACACATCTTTGTCATCTAAATAATTCTTAATGCTATAATAGCCCTTTTGGCATAAAATGCGCTTTACACATTTTTGAACCGCACTTCAGGCAAGTTTATTATATCTTCAGGGATCTTATTGTAAAAACGTATACAATGCCCCATAAAGGATGTATTAACCTTTGCCAGCCTAAATCTTGGAAAAGAAAGTTTATGTTTACTTCTAGTATTTACATCGTGTTGGCTACCTACGGTTTTAAAATTACTTATATTTTTCCTGACGTACATAATATTCTCATAGATATACTGACTAGCAACTGTTAGGATGTTAGTTTCTTTAACGAATCTCTACTGCCTAGCTTATAAATGAATCTGATCGCTCTCTTCTGTAAGACAAAGATGGTCTCAATGTCTGCTGCCCGACCCCACAGTAGTATGCCGTAGGACATAATACTGTGGAAGTAACTAAAATAAACAAGCCTAGCAGTTGCGACGTCAATTAATTCCCGGATTCTTTTGACTGCATATACTGCAGAACTAAGCCTATTGGTCAATTTGTTTATATGAGGTCCCCATTGAAGCTTTGCATCAATTGTGATACCTAGAAATACAGTTTCTTCTACAATTTCTAGTTTGTCATTCCCCAATACAACGCTGCTGTCAACTATTTTGACATTTGGTAGAGTAAACTTTATACATTTTGTTTTTTTTTTAATTTAACAATAAGTTATTAGAAGTGAACCAGTTTAGTACCTGAGATAGAGCATAATTTGTATCGTCGAAGTCATTTTCTTGTCTCCTAATTTTAAAAATAAGTGACGTGTCATCTGCAAATAATACTATCTCTGACATGTTTTGAACCATGAACGGCAAATCATTTACATATACAAGGAAAAGGAACGGCCCTAAAATAGATCGCTGTAGCACTCCTATCTTAACCTCTGACCCTGATGATTTAATTCTATTTATGTCAGCTTTTTGAATCCTCCCTTCTAAATACGATCTCATAAGTTTTAGGCTGTTCCGATTTATTCCAAAGTGTTTTAATTTTAAGAAAAGTGTTTTATGGTCTACGCAATCAAATGCTTTCGACAAGTCACAGAATACGCCTATAGCATCCCTGCAATCTTCCCATGCACTAAATATATGTTTAACTAACATGACGCCAGCGTCTGTCGTAGATCGCCCTTGTGTGAAGCCAAATTGCTGATCATGGAGAAGTTGATAGTTATTGAAATAAACAAGTAATTGACCTAGGACTATCTTCTCGAATATTTTGATCAAAACGGGTAGAACCGAGACTGGTCTGAAATTTGTGGGATCTTGCTTATCACCACTTTTAAATAAAGGAACTAGCCTACTACATTTCATTAGGTCAGGGAATGTA
Organism: Yponomeuta malinellus; assembly: GCA_947308005.1. Taxonomy (NCBI): domain Eukaryota; kingdom Metazoa; phylum Arthropoda; class Insecta; order Lepidoptera; family Yponomeutidae; genus Yponomeuta; species Yponomeuta malinellus. The sequence goes on from OX371013.1 coordinate 5,497,462, forward strand.
CCCTCATCTAAGCATTTGTTAAAAATTATGGCTAGATGGGGTGCTAGGACATCGATTACTGAGCTAACTACTGTTACTGACATACCCCATAAGAATTCAGTTTTTTTAAGATTTAGCTTTTTAAACGTTTTAATCACGATATAGGCTTCAATGCAGTTAAACGAAAAATCGTGATTGCATGCGGGGACACATTTTTTCAAAATACGTTCAGCGAGAGTAGGAGAAGAGTCTAAACGAGCTGTCATTACAATTGGAATATTTGTAAAGAACTGTTCAAAAGCCGCAGCTATATCTTCATTTGAAGTTATTAATTTATCACCTATTTTAAGTGAGAATTCGCGGTCTCCTGATTTGGATTTACCTGTTTCCTTATTTATAATAGTCCAAATTGTTTTAGATTTATTAGAAGATTTAAGTATTTTGGATTTTATATGCTCGCATTTTGCTTTGTGGCAGACGGCCCTAAATAATTTTGAATATACTTTAACATATTGTATGAAACCAGGGTCATGTGTATATGTTTTTTTCTCATATAGTGAATAAAGTGTGTCCCTGCTTTTTCGGATGCGGGCAGTAGCCCATTCACTAAATCCTAATTTACTTTCTTTGCATGGTTTTTTTCTCAATTTAAAAATTTCTTCAAAACTGTCCGAAACAACCTTGAAAAAATCTCCATAAAGGGCGTTAGAATTTTGTGTTATATTTTTTCGAATTGGTAAGCTACTTTTTAAGTCAGTTTTAAATAATTCTAGCTTTTTAGTTGTTATGGGCCTGAAAAATAAAATTTGCTGTAATTTTTTAAAATCCGCTTCAAAATGTACAATTTCACCACTGTGGTTTATTTAGGCAATTTATTGTAGAAAAATATGAAAATTCACAGTCACAGTATACGTTATCAAAGCATGTGGCAGTGATTTCTGTAATCCTAGTGGGCTCAACAAAAATATTTACCAAATTAAAAGACTTGAAAATAAGTTTCAATTTAGTATTTAAAGGGGAATCTAAGACACTCAGGTTTCCTCACAATGTTTTCCTTCACGGTTAGCGAGTGGTATTGCTACTATAACTTCACAAATGTACATAACTTAGAAAACAAAGTCATAGGCACATGCCCGGGGAATTGAACTTGGGTCTCCCGCTTCCGAGTCCAATGTTCTACCCACTATAGCCTTAATAGATGTCAGGGTTTATTGTAGGCACTTTGGCCAACTGACAGCAGTTAACAGTACATAAACCGACTGTTAGTGTACAAGAAACCGGGGGTAAGAATTCTATTTATAAACACATCCTTATTATAAACTGTTTATAATAAGTATGTATATATAGTTTTATTTAGCTTTGGTCTAGGTGTTAATAAGTCGTTGTGTAGTCAAGAGATTAATAGTAGGGGTTGATATTTCTTAAATTTATGACATTGATACACATTATAGGTAATGCTTCCCGTATTTGAACGAGTTCTATCAACGGTTTGTTTATAGAACAGAGCGATTAAAATAATATTTTTGAATTCGTGGTTTGGTCAGGTTCCCGATACATTTTAAGATCTGGAGTTATAAAGAAAGAAAGAAGAAAATAAACATTTATTGGGACAAATTGACACATCACAAGAAAGAAAATGCATAACAAGTAACAAAGGAAAAACAAGTCACATAAATAGACATAAGCAAAGCATACTTCCTGTTCTCAGTTGTACCAGGCCACTCAGAAAGTATTGGGAAAAAAGTTTTTATGTATGAATGACTGGCCAGTTATAATCTATTTTGAAAGTATGATTATTCATAATTTAAATAAGAAATCATCGTGTCTCATTGAAAAATGGATGAGCGCAGGGAACATTTATGCGCTATGAATTTTTGCAGTTTCATGTGTCGCCTGAAACCGGACAAATCGCACGATAGACTTCAAATGGCACTCATGGATGAAGGCCATTTCAAGGCAACTGTGTATGGTTCGTATAACGAATTTAAGCGCGGTCATCTAACTTTGCAGGAGGAAAAAAGAAGTGCTCGCCGTTTGACGGCTGTTACGGAAGTAAACGTGCTAGCAGCGAAAAAAATAATGCAAAACAATCAGTGAGTTACATATCAGAAGATTCAGCACATACTACATATTGGATCAGGAAGCCTTCACGAGATTCTACATGTGCATCTTCGCGTGAGGAGGATAATTTCACGCTGGGTGCCGCACAACCTTACCGAAGCTCAGAAGGAGGCCCGGGTGGAATGGTGCTGTGATATGATAAACATATTTGAAGCAGGCTGAAACATACCAGAAACAAAGCGCCAGTCGACGGTTTCGGTGTTTCAAAACGAATCAGAGTGAAGTGAATCGAGTGAACGAGCTACCAAAGTGAAGCGATCTAGAAGCGGGGGAAGATTTTCATCGCGAGCTTTATCAATTTGACTGGCAATTTGGTATCAATTCCTTTACGGACCCAATGAAGAATCAACGCCGAATAGTATACTACCAAATGCTTTGCAAAAGTTTGCTCTGTTGTGAGCAATGAGCGACCAAACACGGCACGACAACGCGCCCGCGCATACCACGCTTAAAACGAGGGGCTTCCTGGACAGCACGCCAGTCAAACTCCTGGGTCACCCTCCTTACAGCCCTGACCTAGCACCGTGTGACTTCTTTTTATTCCCGAAAATAAAGAAACAGCTCAAAGGGATACAATTTTTGTCGCCGGAAGATGCGCTGTCAGCGTTCGAGGTGTCTGCAGCGGACTGGAAAAAGTGTTTCGAAAACTGGTTGGGACGCATGAAACTTTGTATAGAGACTGGTGGAGAGTACTTAGAAGAGATTTAATAAAGACTATATTTACATATAAAACAAATTTTATTTTCGCAAAACTTTCTGAGTGTCCCACATACTAAGCATTCATTGCAAATAAATATTTCAACATTCACGTGTAGACAAAAGCTGAATGAAATAATTTCACTACTTTTAGGTTCGCCACCCACTGTCATCGCTCAAACGCAAGCCTGCCTTCTTGGCAAAAGCCCCAGCTCCACTTCAAGCGCTATATCAAAGGCGATTGTACTTGTAATCAAGAAAACTTGTAGCCCACAAATAAACTACACGGTCTCAGGCGAGCATTTTTCACGTCGTCGAGCGACGCGGGCCGTCAAAGTTTCCTCCTTGGCGCTTGGGTCGACCAAGCACGTAGCCAGGGTTTTGTTCGGGGTATATTTAAATACATACATACATTATATAAATTCACGTCTTTATCCCGGAGGGATAGGCAGATAACCGGGTTCGCAACCTGCTACAATCCTGACAGTTTCGGGTACTTTTACTCGTAAATGTACGTATTTTAAATTACAGAACAATTTCCCGTGGATGCGCGGCACGCAAGCATTGCTCTGGCTGGCTACGAATGGTCCTAATAGATTCGAGTTCGCGTCGAGATAAATTTGGAAAATATCCTTTGGCAAAAAAAAACCTGGAGTATTCGATAGTTATTATGCTATGCCTTTCAAACCACCTTAAAATCATGGTGTATTTAAAGACATACATACATTGCATTACACAAACTCACGCCTGTTTCCCGGAGGGGTAGGCAGAGACCTTCCTGATCTTTTGCTTCATCAATATTCATTAGTCGGTGCATGCACGCACGCTGGGATTGGGTACTTGTTTTCTTGCCCTTTTCTAATACATCCCCTATTTGGTCGAAGTATGTCCGCCCCATCATCAGCCATTTGACGCCCACTGCCGGGCATAGGCCTCCTTCGTGGTTTTCATAACCATAGTTACCATGGCAGACGGGTTGGCGATCGCAGTATGCGGTTGGAATCTCAGGAAGACGCGAAGTATGTCCGCCTACTGGGACGTCATTTACCGCACTACCGATGCCGCCCACATTCGTTCGATATATTTCGTCAATCTTTCTTCCTTTATCCTCTCCATAATACGTCCAAACCAACGTAACATTCCTTTCTCTATTCTAGTCTAGTCCACAACGTTTTCTAATCAAACTATTGCGTATCCTGCCATTCACAGTAACAGCCACATAATCTTCTCAAGGACCTCATTTCTACTCCATTAATCCTCGAAAGCAATAGTATTGTAGTAGAAAAAAGAGTTTTTCTATCATTGCAGCTGCTCTCCTCTGCCCGGGCCTGGCTACAACCTTGATTCGAGCCCCTCCGGCTATGGTTTTCGCCCCTACTCTCTTACTTTTAGACCCGAAGGAATTTCCTCTTTACTCAGCTCAACTTTCTTTTAGAAGTATGAGATTTTTTTTATTTAGCCTATACGTCCCACACGTATAGGCACAGGCCTTCTCTCCGAGGGAATATGGGCTTAATTACCACGCGTGCCCACCGCGGATTGGCAATTTCGATTTTATTAATCTGCGTATCAGTCGGCCTTGCAATGTACATCAAATTGTCATAGTAAACATAACTTTTAGTTTCACGAAACAGGCCCCGGGTAGTAGCCGAGTCAGTCGGTTGCTATGGCAACCTCTCACTGGCGAGCGAGACTATATAGTTTATTCTTAAGTATGTCTCTTAATTACCTTGATAATATGCGAAACAAATACATTTGTATCCGCTATAAAATGAGCATAGAACATATTTAATAAGATAAAAGAACTTTATTATTTAGAATAAAAGCATCAGAGGAGAATATTGTACCTATGTAACCACTGTAACAACGCTAACAAAAAAAAACTTCCACACTACATAATCACTTGTCTTGGTCCCAAACAAGGATTCCCTGTGCGTCCTGTAAGTCCATACTCTAGGACCTAGATAAGAAGTAGGTCCCCTTTGACTTAACTTTAATCTTCTGAAACTTTATCCAAGTGTAATAATATTATGTGCATAGTTAGCGCCAGGCTTCGCTGTGTCTGAAATAATTTAATTCTCACTGCGTTTTAAAATGTTTGTTGTCTTTAAACTTTGCAGTGTCTTGTTATCTAGAGGTTAACTTTTTTTTGTAGATTGCACTCAAATATTTCTAGTGAAATGAAATCAGTAGGTACGGTTTACTAATGTGGCTACTATTATAAATGGGGAAGTTTAAATGGATGAATGTTTCTTACTCGATCACGCCAAAACGGCTGTACGGATCTGGATGTTTGGTACAGAGATAGGTTTTAGACTAGAATAGCACATAGGCATACACATCAAAAAGTCTACTAGACACTTCCCGCGTCCAGTCATTATATACCATGTGAATCGAGAAGGCTAAAGTTTGGATATTACGTGGGCAGGGCCCAGAAAAGCTAAACTTAAAATTTTCGACCAAGATTTCCTATGTGCATTTTCCGCCATCTTGAAAAAAGGGCTGAATTTAGTTTTTTTACAATAACTTTGTATTCTCCGTTGAGATAAGAAAATGTTGATACAATACTTATTTGTTGCTTTTTTACGCTCCCCAATAAATCGTTATTGAGTTATGGATCGATTTATTGAAAAACCATAACTTCCTTTTTGACATGTTTTTTGCTATGTTCTTTTTCTCGTGAAAGATATCGAAAAATGTCTAGTATCGAACCTGTAGATCGTGTTCAGACCTACGATTTCATTTTTGTTGAAGTATTGATAAGGGGTGTAAGTGATACATGGGCAGGGAGACGGGATGCAAAGTCAAAAGGCCTCTATTGTAGTACCAGTAGAGTCTCTCGTAGAGTCTGATTCGGTTCTGTTAGTTGCTTAAACAGCTTTAGGCGCTCAATTCAATTCAATTGAATTCAATTCAATTCAAATATTTTTATTCATTGTAAAAACAGAATGTTTACTTAATTAACGTCAAAGTTGTTAGTTTCACAATTAATGGATTATGTGGAGAAGAAGCTAACAAAGAAACTCCACATTTATTCTTTTCAAAACACGTTTTAACTTAATTAACAGAGTTTTCAACTTAAAATATTAGTCATGAATGTGTTGAACACTAGTCACAATCGTCCTTTAAATAATATTAATCTACTGTTAAATGCCAAACATCTTTGTCTTCTAAATAATCCTTGATGTTATAGTAAGCCTTTTTGCACAAAATGTGCTTAACACATTTTTTAAATCGCGTTGGAGGTAACTCTAATATATCTTGAGGAATTTTGTTGTAGAACCTTATACAGTGCCCCATAAAGGAGGTGTTAACTTTTGCAAGTCTAAATAGTGGAAATGACAATTTATGTTTATTTCTAGTATTAACATTATGGTGGCCACCAACATTTTCGAAGTCTTTGATATTTTTTCTAACGTACATAATATTTTCATAAATGTATTGACATGCAACTGTTAAGATGTTGGTTTCTTTGAAGAAATCTCTTAGCGAATCCCTACTACCTAACTTGTAAATAAATCGGATGGCTCTCTTCTGCAAGATGAAGATAGTCTCAATGTCTGCTGCCCGGCCCCATAGTAGTATACCGTAGGACATAATACTATGGAAGTAACTAAAATAAACAAGCCTAGCAGTTGCAACGTCAGTGAGTTCCCTAATTCTTTTCACTGCATATGCTGCAGAGCTAAGTCTGTGAGCTAATTTTAAAATATGTGGACCCCATTGTAGTTTTGCATCGATTGTGATGCCCAGAAATACAGTAAGTATAATCTACAAATTCTAGTTTTTCATGTCCAATTACTATGTTGTTCTCAACTACTCGTACGTTAGGTATGGAAAACTTTAAACATTTTGTCTTTTTAGAATTGAGCAGCAGATTATTTGCTGTGAACCAATCTAGTAAATGGGAGAGAGCATTATTTGCATCGTCAAGATTATTTTCTTGTCTCCTTATTTTAAAAATAAGTGACGTGTCATCAGCAAATAATACTATCTCAGATATTTTTTGTACCATAAACGGTAAATCATTTATATAGACTAGAAAAAGGAGCGGCCCTAAAATAGATCTCTGCGGGACTCCTATTTTTACAAGTGAACCCGAGGATTTAATACGATTTACGTCTGTTTTTTGGACCCTTCCTTTTAAATACGATCATAAAAGATCTAAACCTGCACCCTTTATTCCGTAGTATTTTAACTTTAGGAGTAGCGTTTCGTGGTCTACACAAACAAATGCTTTTGATAAATCACAAAATATGCCTACTGCATCCTTGCGATCCTCCCACGCGCTGAAAATATGTTTAAGTAACATAACTCCGGCGTCTGTTGTATTCCGCCCTTTAGTAAAACCAAATTGCTGGCTATGAAAGAGTCGGTAATTATTGAAATGCGTAAGTAATTGATCTAAGATGATCTTCTCAAATATTTTACTTAATACTGGTAGTACTGAGACGGGCCAAAAATTGGTTGGATCGTGTTTATCACCGCTTTTAAATAAGGGTACTAGTCTACTATATTTCATGAGGTCCGGAAATACTCCCTTATCTATACATTTATTGAAAATTTTTGCTAACGGTAAAGCTAGGACATGGATCACTGAACTAACAATTTTTACTGACATACCCCACAAGTCCTCGGTTTTTTTAAGATTCAATAATTACATTTTTTTAAGAACGTTATGGGGCTCAATGTAATTAAATGAGAAATCGTGTTCGCACGAGAAGACATGGTCTTTTAGTAATGTTGCTGCACGATCAGGTGACGAGTCTTACAGAGCTGTAGTCACGATTGGGACATTAGTGAAGAACTGTTCAAATGCTGCAGCGATATCTTCATTTGTCATTATTATTTTGTCATCAATCTTAAGCGAAATATCTCGGTCTTCTAATTTTGTTTTACCCGTTTCTCTATTTATTATTGTCCAAATTGTTTTAATTTTATTCGGTGACTGTAAGATTTTATTCTTTGGTGGCGCGGTTATAAAAATGTAGATTAATAGTGGACTGTATGTAAGCGGTTAAATAATTTTGTAAAAAAAGTGGAGCTGAACCCTGGAGGTGAGGATAGGGCTGCCGCGGTTGAGATTGGGATAGAAAGACAGCCCTGGAGGGAAAGAAACACACTAACCTTTGGCTTTATGTGGCGGCGCAGTTGCGTCTTCGAAAATAAGGCGGACCCGGCCAGCCGGGTAACCTCAGCTGGTGGCGATGGGGTCCAAAACTGCTGATGGCACTGGTGTAGGCACAGTTCATAAGCTGTCACAGCTGGTCGTTACACGATTCACTTTCGGTTGTCTTGTCCAAAATTAATAAAAATTGCGTCAGAGAGAAATGTCTGCTGCGAGCGCGGGTACAGGAACTTTTTTTCTCAACCGAAAAAATCCACAGCGCCTCCGGTGGCGGGTTTTTGAAGCTTCTCGCGAGCGCGATCTTCGTGCGTCTCGTTCGCGCACATATTGTAGGCTTGTGTGTGGGAAAAGGATACAAATATGGGCAGGAAGTTGGGTATCAGCTCCCTACCAAAGCAAACAATTTTACTTTTATTTTAAACGATACATAGAGAACTAAGAAGCGCGGGAAGATTTGAACTATCGATTACATTTCTCCAACGGCGCAACCATTCTTTAAATAATTAAATAATTAATAAATAATTTGGAATATTTTTTGACGTGCTGTATGAATTTGGTGTCATATGTATAAGTCTTTTTGTCATACAGTTCATAAAGTGTATCTCTACTTTTCCGGATACCCGAGGTTGCCCATTCACTAAATCCTACTTTATTCTCATTATTTGTTAGCTGCCGCAATTTAAAAACTTTTTCAAAACTACCCGACACGACTTTGAAAAAGTCTACATAATGCGCATTAGCATTTTGGTAATTTTCTTGAGTTTTTATGCTACTTTCAAGGTCTACTTTAAATGACTCTAATTTTTTACTTTTTACGGGCCGGCAGAGGATAACCTGTTCTGCGTTTTTTCTATCTATTTCAAAATGAACAATTTGACCACTCAGACCACAGTGGTTCACACCTACAAACAATTTACTGTAGAATTATCTGAAAAGTCGCAATCGCAGTAAACATTATCTATGCAGGTGGCAGTAGTTTCGGTTATTCTAGAAGGCTCCAAGAAAATATTTACTAAATTAAACGTTTTGAAAATTATTATCAATTTGGTATTTAAAGCCGAGTCTACCAATAAGTCGATATTGAAGTCACCACAGACTTTCTTATTATTGCTAGAGGCTACCTTCAAAACATCCTCTAATATTGATTCAAATGAACTGTAATCGCTGGTAGGGCGCCTGTATATGGCTACTACAATGTGTCTAGACAGTTCAACACATGATATTTCAATTACTTTTTCAACAGAAAGTCTGCAAATGTCTTTCCGTTCTTTAAATTTCAAACAATTTTTTGCTAGTATCAAGGATCCCCCGTGCCTTGCAGACTTTCTATTGAAGTCATGTCGTAAGCCACTTATGTTGTAACAAGCTTATAACTAGTCATTTACTTATGCTACCATACTAAATTGTATTTTTTATTTTCGACAAAAATTACGACCTTTAGCGCGCCGAAAATTCGGTAAGACATGCAGTTTCAATTTACTAAATAGAACTCAATAAAAGTAGGCGTAACGGAAGAACGATAAAAGATTCCAATCAATTCAATCACCACCCCTTCAAAGAACTAACAGACAACGCAAATCCTGAAACAGTGGATCTAGAAATTACTGAGCTGAGAATTTCACAAGTAAATATATCAGTATCAGCCGGCTCTTCACATTTCTCGGAACAAGACAGACGATACTTAAATAATTACTTAGTGAAATTATAAATTCAGAAACAGGCAACTATAGGGTGACTTTGAATTCGTTCACCGTACTTTGAGGGAATATTCTTTTCATTAATGATTTATCAGTAATGGTAAATATAAAGTAAATATTTGTAAATATTTACTTTATGTTTACCATTACTGACAATTCGCCAAAGAATTAGTGTGACTAACAAAGCCTTTAAAATTTGGTACTTGAGTTTGCAGTCATCATCAGCCATATGGCGCCCACTGCAGGACATAGGCCTCCCTCATGGTTTTCATTAACCATGAAGGGTTTTGCCATAATCGCCACGCTTGGCAGGTGGGTTGGCGATCGCAGTATGCGGTTGGAATCTCAGGAAGAGGCTGCTGCCCGTCACCTGGTAATAGATTTCCTTAGTCGCCTTCTACGACATCCACGGAGTTTGCAGTGAGCTGGTCAAATACGACGAAGAACCAAACGGGATGCAATCGTTCTCGAGTGGAAACCACGAACTGGCAAACTCAGCTTAGGACGCCCACTGGCTCGCTGGACCGACTGACAGTGGCTGGATGAGGATGGCCGAGGACAGAAAGAAGTGGCGTAAGTTGGCGGAGACCTACCTCCAGCAGTGGAGGTGTAGGGGCTGATTCATTGATTGACCCGGGCGGGTACTTTCCCCCACGCAAAAACGGAAGCCAGTGCGTGCCCTAAGTGTAAGTAAAGCTGCGGACATTGCTAGTATCTCATAATCCCCGACACGATACGGCTCGTCCGTCGTCCTGCAGGGCTATAATTGTGTAATCCCGCGGTACGTGACCCCGAGGGTGGCGCTATGAAATATTATAACCTTTTTATCCGGAACCCTTGTCAGGCGTCACTCTGCCAGCGCCGCCGACGGTTCTGAGTTACGAAGATAGCAGTAAGAAGACATGAATTTCCACTACTCATTTCACCCCGCTTCATGCATCTTCCTACCTTTTCTGGGGGTAGGTAAAAAGCCCCGCAGATAACTTAAAACAAAAATCCGCAATGGCATGTCCATTGCGAGCAAAACTTAATTATTTGTTAATTTCACTAAATTAAAGCCCGAAGAATTTTTTGGGACGTCCCGCGTCCCCAGTCGATGAGACGCGACATTTTTCGATGCGACATCAAAGTCTCCCCCGGTTTCTCGTACACTAACAAGCTGTGTTAATCTACTGTTAACAGCTGTTAGTGGTTTTTTTGTATGTTACTTTGGTCAATTGACAGCTGTTAACAGTAGATTAACAGCGTGTTAGTGTACGAGAAACTGGGGTTAGTCAAGTTATTTATCTAACATTATACAGACTGACTAAAAAAATAGTCAAGTGTGCCATCAGTATTGGTCGACTTGGTTGTATAGCACATGCCTTATTTGACTTACTAAACCGTTGAGCCATTAACCCAATGAGCCTATCAAGGCACACTGAGCGGCCATTGACTAATCCTGATTGGCACACTGAACCGTTGGTTGCTTCATCAGGATTGGTCGTACAGTGTGTGCCGTATTGACTCACTGAACCGTTGAGCCATTGAAAAAGTGACCCTACACACTTAACGGCCATCAATTAACACTTGGTTGCTTCACTGAACGGCCATCGACTTCCCGATTGGCACACAGATTCGTTAGGCTTTGTCTGTACCCACCAAAGTTGCTATTTGCCAACGATGTAAAATACAGTGCAGGTTTTACAAAATCAGGCTACTTAGACAATCCAGCAATACGCGAATGCGAGTGGCCAAGTCAGGCTGTACGTCAACCAACTCATACATTTTCAATGGGCTTTCAGGTAATTATAATGTCATGAAGTGTTGAAGTAAATAAGTGAACTTCACTGCAGTTGGCAAAATAAAAAAAACTGCCACTAGCAGTGTTGCCCGATTATAATCCCTTGAGTCGGCGCCGGAGAGTTCAATTTATTCTTGCAATTGTTGCTAAATAATTTTCCGAAGTCCTAGTAAATACGACAACTGTCTGAAATTAGAACAAATTTATTTTTATCCTTGTTTCGCCGTGTACTTTATTTTAAGAGTATCCGGCCATCGTGAGCAGATTTTTGCAAAAGTTTAATTGCGTCGTTGTTGTTCCGGATGAGCGATTTGATGAGAATTTAACAGACCTCTCCCCTAATATTGTAATCAATGGACGGACCTTAAATACCACCGACGCCATTCACACCATTTTCTTTACGCGCGTGCACTCTAATCTCTCTACTCTATTTTACGGGGTGACTTTCCACCGGACATGTAAAGGTCGATTGTCCTTTACATGTCCGGTGTCGATTGTACAAAGTCATCCTACTGTCCTCCTATGCCTCGCCGCCGCCACAGACTCGGACACCGAAAGACACTAGCATTTCAGCTATAATGAGTTTCGTTGCTAACATTTTCATTGTAATTTAATTCCTTAAGAGCTCACTGTAACGACAAAATTTCACACAAACGTTCGTCGGACTGAAACTTTGTAAATAAATACAGCGTGTTAAAAAACTGACACTCGATCCGATAGCTACATACACTGGGCACCAAAACAAACAATTCAATAAATTTTTGTTGGGAAATCAAGCTTTTTGTGCCTGAAAAGGCACAGGACGCGTCAGCGTTACGCGTTCTTATGGCACTGAGCGTAATAAATATAAAAGACCGCTACGGGTGTTTGAGAAAAGAGCCCACTGCTGGGCATAAATAAGCCTCTTCTTTGTCACTCCAATCCAATTCATGCAATACATTATGTGTAGATAGGTATTCCTTATTCGATTTATAAAAGAAAAGTTAGATTGGGAAGAACCGCATCTTTTGGTATACAATGCTACGAATAGATTAGAAACATACTACTTTGAACCTCAATATCTAAGCCGCTTATTTTGCATGTGTGGTTCCTTTCGAGTCCTTTCGTAATAATGCAAATAGTTTTTACATTCGTGTCGGTGTTATTTTTAAGCGCTAAATTATTACGTATTTAAATTTATGTTTCTCATAAAGAGAGCGGTGGTAGTGGTAGCGGAGTCGGTAGAACACTTGCTTCACACTCAGGAGGTCGTAGGTTCGAAACCCGTCGTGTTGTTTACTAAGGTACGTACATTTGTGAATTTGTAGTAGCTATGCCACTCGCTAACAGTGAAGGAAAACATCGTCACGAAACCCGAGAGCACGTGATGTTCACATACCTCTCCACTTGAAAGCATCAATCCCCGGTGGGCACGTGTGGTGATTAAGCCCATACTGTGATTAAGCCAACGTTAGCTGAATTTAGCTAACGTTAGCCGGGAAGTATTAAGCTCGCCTTTGTACAAATATACTTAATTTGCAATAAAGAATGTTATTATTACTATTAAAATCCTTTATTGCATTTAAACACAGTTTTGCACATAAGCGAGTTTAATGCTACTTAGCATTATCTACCACCTAACCTAGATTATGACGAAAACATTAACAGGTATTTTAAATTTTCTAATCTAATACTCTCTCTCTCTCACTCTGAGAGAAGGCCTGTGTCCTATAACAGTGGGATGTATAAAGGCTGCATTATTACAGCGCTATCACACTAGCGATTTACGAGCGATTTCAAAGCTATGCGATTGCGCAGCGAGCACGCCGCGACGACAGGCCACGATGATGTTGTGCCGTCGTCGCGGCGATGTCCACCCTCGACACCATTTTGTACAATCGCGTTCGACAGTCCACCCCGCCCCACTTGAGTTATATCAAAGATATGTGCGTAAGCGGACGTAGTATCGTTTAGAGGTACAATCGTCGTTAATACAACTAAAATTCAAAATCGTCCCATTACACGGGATACATAGTAGTCGCTCTCTCGAAGTCGATTACTTTATTTTATTTGTTTAGATACATAGGCTGGGCCACACAAATAAATTACTTGATAATGAATCCGCCCAGATTCGTCGTTGACTTGTGTCTGCTTTCGTTTCCTGCGTCTTCGAAGTAACCAAGCCAGAAGTACTTAGTGTTTCCTCGTCAGATCAATCCATTTTGCTACAGTGTCCAAAACGCGGACCGCAAGCCGCGAGCTCGCCGCGACGGCGAAGCATCGTCGCGGTTTCGTCGCTGCGTCGAAGCTTCCCTTATCGGGAAAATAATTAGATTTTGTTACATCCTGTAAAGTAATCAAACAAAATTTTATTTACAAACACGTTTAGTCAGGCGATGGCTGTCACATCATGCAAATAAAAATGAGAGAAGGATTTACATTTTGAGATTGTAGTTACCGTATTTCTTTCGACAGAGAATTATAACTTGGCGAACTCATTTGGGATTATGAAGCTTTGTTTGATGCAAAACAAGTCGCTCGCCTAAGTGCTTATCCTGAAGTTTATCTGCTATTCGTTTTATTGTCCCCGTGTCTAATGTCTTTGCCAGGCTTCTTTTAATACTCACCCCTTTACGGTACGCGTTTACATCGCAGCTAATATAGATACAGAGACTCTGTAACTTTAATGGGTATTAAAAAAAGGAGCGCACAATGGCAATAGGCCGGGTACTGGAACAAAACTAATTTCTGTCAAACTATTCTATGAGTTTTAACGTACTCGACAAGCCAGTCACTGTGACTGGCTTACAGCGATAGTGAGCAGGATGTAAAATACATAATAAAAGATAGTTTCTTCATAACATTTTTATTAATAAATAACGTTATAATCTTACCATGACGATATTTTTCCTACTTTCACTTACTTTTTCTCTAAATCTGCTGTCAGCTTTGTCACAAAATCGAAATGGTAAATAAGACATGTTTTGACGACCTCTGTAGCGCAGCGGTAGCGCATCTGCCTACCATGCGAGAGGTCCCGGGTTTGAATCCCGGCCGGGAAGAAAAAAAAAACCCAGGTCTTGGATGTTTACATGTTTGTGATGTCGTTGTTTCTGGTTCCCACGGCACAGGGTATCCTAGTGTGGGGCCAGAAGCAATGTATGTGCCCGTAAATGTTTATGTTTTATTAAATATATATATAATTTATTACATTTTAATACCTTGAATTACCCAGAGCTTCTTGAGTCTTAGGCGTGGCAACATAGTAAGGACGTGGGACAAGGATGTATAAAAGTACAGAGTCCACGTCCTCACCTCGTCTTATCTGTGTGGGCTTTATCCCATCGCTTCAGTACATCTAATACCTATAAAAAGGTTTCGTATAAAGTGAATTGATAGGCCACCCCGTCTTATCCACGCCCTCGATCCACCACGTCCTTCCTGTGTGCTGCAGGCCTTAAACTTTGATAGCTCGGGGCTTCCATCTCCGACATAAAGCCAAGATGGCAAACATTCTACCCGGAGATGTTGGGTATTTAGTAAGCGCTTACGTTAGCATCTTTAGGATTCCGTAGTCGACAAGGAACCCTTATAGTTTCGCTATGTCCATCCGTCTGTCCATCTGTCTGTCCGCGGCCAAGCTCAGAGACGATTAGTATGAGAAAGGTGAAATTTGGCATCCTACTAATATAATAAATGTGAAAGTTTGTGAAGATATTTTGGAAGTTTGGATGTTTGTAACTCAATCACGCAATAACGGCTTAACGGATTTACATAAAACTTAGCTTACCGATAGACAAAGACCTGAATAATGCGTTCCCATGAGTATTTTAAGTTTCAAATAGATGGCGTTGTGCTAGCGAACGTTGTGTTTTAAAAATAGATGACGTTGGGCAAAAATCTTATAAACGGATTCTGTCTATGCTAAATTATCCCGACAAAACGGTACAATAAAATATTTTTCAAAAAAGATTTTTTAGTTAGCCGTGTTTGTGCCCTACTGCTGGGCAAAGGCCTCCCCCATGATCTTTCACCCCTCCCCGTCTTGAGCAGTTATCTTCCATCTGGGCAAGTAGGTTGAGAGAGATCGTCCCGCCATCTCCGCCTTGGCCAACCACGTCTGCGACATCCGTCGCGTGAAACCCATTCAGTGGCATTTTTTGCCCTGTCTGGCTGGACCTATACGACTGCTTGGCCTGTCCAAGTGGAACTCCACTTGAGTTTTGCGGTCACAGCCCCAACATCAGTGATTTTGGTTCTGGAACGGAGCGTGGTGTTTCTGATTCGGTCAATCCTTCTTCGCAGTCCCTGGTTTCTGCCTACCCCACTGGGATACAGGCGTGAGTTTATGTATGTATGTAAATCCTTCTTACGCCCAGGATGCTACGCTCCATTGCCCGTTGGTAAACCTTGAGCCTGGTCTTCTGATGTTCGGTCAAAGACCAGGTCTGAGCACCGTAGGTTACGATGTAAAAAATTACTAAACATAAAAACTGAAATTTATCGCCTCAGTTTAGTTTCATTTAGTGCAGTTAAAGTTTACATTTGAACCTTTGCCAAAGAAATAGAAGTTACAATAACGCACTTACAAAATCCACCACTGAATATCAAAACGTGAAACTGAATTATAGACTAAAGCTAATGTGGCAATCGAAGCCAGGGCCGTGTATTGTGTTATCGGAATCTGTAATATCGGAACGGCGCTGATCGCCCGTATTATTCACGTAACCTGAGCTTTCATTGTCTCGACTAATTGGTTATTCGAAGCCTTCATAGTAAAGGTATGTGTATCTTAATTTTGTTTTCCTATCAGACTCAGCTTTGTGGTATAGCTCAGCTTTTTAATTTTCATATCCATGTTTTTTGCAAAAACCATTTTAGCAGAATGTTCGATTCATTAAAGATGTATGTACTATTTTTTTGGCCATTGGTAGTGCTAGAGAACCTTATAGAACCCTTTAAGTTTGATAGATAGATAGATAGATAGATAAAACCATTCATTTGCATTTCCACACACACATAGATACAGAACATATAATAGTACATTACTTCAGAGGGAAGGAAGTGACAGTTCCATACCGAGATTATGGCATTTGCGCCACGAGGGGCGCAAACCATTTGAGGTATGGAACTGTACTTTATCCTGAGGTATGTATAGTGCTTTTTATTACACCTACGAGGAAAATTATAGACATAAATAAATCAATCGAAGTTTTTGCGAAAATGCGCGGGCTTTTCCTTTTTTTATTCGCCCGTTTCTGGAGTAGGCTAAGATCATAAGGTCATGCAGCCACTTCTTCCGTGATTCCGCGCGTTTTATATACAAAAATAATTTCGTTTTTAATTTTCTGTATGCACCAAGGAGGTTGGTAACTGGTAAAAAAAAAACTGAATGTGGCCAGAACAATTTACTTGAAATTTAATTAGTAGACAGTTAAAGTCTCTTTGCAGTATGACTGCTGACAAATTAAAAAAAAAACCGGGTATGTAATGGAATTTCATACAGTCAAGTTGGGTAACATTGAATTTCCTTGCAACTTTGAATAAATATTGTCTTTGGAAAATTGCACACATAAAAACTTCTAAGGTAATAAAAAGACTAACGGCCAAGTGCCAGTTTTTACCGTTAGTCTTTCTATTACCTTAGAAGTTTTTATGTGTGCAATTTTCCAAAGACAATATTTATTCAAAGTTGCAAGGAAATTCAATGTTACCCAACTTGACTGTACATATTTCCCACCCTTGGGTCGGAAGGATTTTCATACAAACTTCCATACCTTGGGACGAAAGGATTTGAAGGGCGGGATAAAGGCATTTCTTCCCTCTAATTGGTATAATTAGTATGTATTTTCAGAGCAGGTGTGATAAAAAGAAAATTACAAAGCAAAATCGTACAGCAAGTAGGCACACAAAAAGAGTAACAGAAATAAGCAAACACAATTTGAGGGACTGCGCAGTGACACTAGCTCCACCACTGTAAACAAATTGAATCTTATCACATATCGGTATTGCAAAAAGTGTCAGCACAATCTCATAATCATGTTAAGGGGACACTAGCGCCACCGAGGAAAAGAAAATCATATCTCTTTTACAGATAAAATTTGCAAAAAGTGTCAGTACAATCTCTCAATCATGTTAATAGTGATTGTTACGCCCCGTGGCCCTGAACCTAAGGCAAAAAACCTTGGACATTAACGCCAGAAACGGCCGTTTCCTGCATAAATGCTATCTAGTCCCGGGCTCGTGATCCTAGGTTCTTAGTCGTGGGTCCAAAAAATCACTGTTAACATGATTGAGAGATTGTATATATAAGCAGCCTATATACGTCCCACTGTAGGGCACAGGCCTTCTCTCACTGTGTATCCCATGTAGCAGGAAGATTGTTAATTTTAGTTATAAATAACTTTGTAGCCATTGTAACAACGACGATTGTACCTCTAAACGATGCTACGTCCGCTTACACGCGTATCTTTGATATGACCCAAGCGGGGCGCATCGGACTGTCGAACTCGATTGTACAAAATGGCGTGGACGGGTGTCGACGGTGATGCGCAGCGTCGTCGCAGCGTGCTCGCTGCGCAATCGCTTCGCTTTTAAATCGCTCGCATATCGCTAATGTGATAGGGCTCTAAAGAATTAGTTTGAATTTAGTTTTTTGGTACCACGTTATAACCAATACTTGATAGGTTCTTAACTCTATGTTGACGTAGGCAAAAGTAAAATTAATATACTTAGTCTGTGGCGTACTCTAGAGTTCCATTACTTCGTTTTCCTAGGAATGAATTAAATTGCGTTCGTAATTGAAACCGTCCCAAGAAAAACAAAGCATGTTTTCTATTTAACTTGCTGTAAGCTTTTTACAGACGGGTCGTGGCGGTGGGCGTAGTGGGGTTCATTCTCGAAGTTATCATGTTCCGTTATAATAAAGTTATCAGAAATAATAATAGCGTCAAAGTCAAATGCAGTATTTCAGAAATAACGTCCTAGTAAACGTTTTACCCTCGGTTTCCCGTATACTAAGAATCTGTCAATCTACTGTTAATAGGTTGTTAGTTAACAGAAGCTCATCTGCGAATTTGTAGTAGCAATACCACACGCTAACCTGAAGGAAAACGTCGTGAGGAAACCCGCGGCTTGGTTGGCTCTGCACGTATTGACTTGTCTTCCCTGTGGGCTAAGCCAACTAAGCTGTCAGGATAGTATAGGTGCTGGGCAAGCCTATTCCCTCTAGAAAACAATATCGCAGGCACTGTAGCGTCCGAGTGGTCCCTTCACCCATCTAGTGTGAGTGATGGTGCCACTGGAAGCTGTATAAATTATATCATTGCGTAGATGCAAAGGCCAAAGGTTTTTAACAGAAGTTGTAAGTAGTAATTGACAGACTGTTAGCGTACGAAAAACTGGGGGTTAGTCATACATAAGAAATTGTATTATAAGGGGCTCATCAAAGTAATACTAGCGCCACGGAGGGGAAAAATCATAATATATTTTATTTACACTCATATCTTAATCTTCAAATTAAAAATTCAAAGGTAAACACATATTGACAGGCTTTAAACAATACATAACCTTAAAGAAAATAAAAAAAAAGTGTAATATAAAGTTACATTAAAGGTCAGATTTTTCACCTTATGTTACAGTTATTTTTTTAAAGTGTTGCTTTGATCACGGAACAAAACTTAAGTTTTTTTTTTAATGTCAAAAGTTGACTCTATAAAAAACGTAATTTCATTTTCGTGGTACCAAAAGTGCAACTAAAAATACCTAAAATTGCGCGCGCAAAACTGAGTGCAGACGATTGAATGTCAAGATGCTTTTGTCGAAATTGCGCCATTTTGTTTTAAAAATTTCATTATGAGTGTAGATAAAGTAGTGTATGAGACTGCACATAACTTGGTATTAAAACACTCGCGAATGCTATTAAAAATCTCGCTCGTGTTTTAATAACCCTCATTGTGTGACAGTCACATAAACTACTATTTTAGGGTTCCGTACCCGAAGGGTGCCAAACGGGACCATTACTAATACTTCCCTGTCCGTCGGTCTGTCTGTCTGTCCGTCTGTCTGTCTGTCTGTCACCAGGCTGTATCTTGTGAACCTTGATAGCTAGGCAGTTAAAATTTTCACAGATGATATATTTATTTCTGTTGCCGCTATAACCATACATACCAAAAACAGAATAAATTAAATACTTAAGGGGCCTCCGATACAAGAAACGTAATTTTTTGCCGTGTTTTGCTCAATATTGATAACGGCAGCCGCAACAGGTAGACGCTTGAAATATTCACAGAATATTTATTTCTATATTCGCTTTAAAAATAAATAATTAAAAAATTAAAAATGTGAGCCCCCCTATTTTATTAAAAATAAATAACGTACTCTATGTGGATACACAAGTTTATTTTTTAAAGGTCGTGACAGATGATGGCTATAAATAATAATAATATACCGCGTGGTGTCTTGTTCTATACTAAATCCGACCTCAGTCGTGTGGGGACGCTGGTTGCATGTTAGATATTGTGTGGAAAAAATATCGCATATATTAACGCCGCTGTCTGTGAAGGCTTTAACTCTAAGGTTCCAATGAAATCTATGCCAATAAAAGACTCTGTTATCAAACAAAAGTAAAAAGATCTTTTATTCATACAATAGAATTTTTTTTACATAAAAAACTCGAAAATCACAAGAGGACATTCGCGTAACCAAGAAAAAAACCTAATGTTTGAAAATAAATTAAGTCTTCATGAGTGTGTCAAACGTCAAACCCAAGGTTATCAACAGCCAAGTGTTGCCAATACGTAAAAAACTAATAATCCTATTTTACTTTTAAATAAAAATTGTGGGAGCTATGTTAGTGTTTTTTGAAATACTGTTCTAATGTCTTCGATGCAATAAGGTTTCTGATTGATTGATTGAAAAATGTTTTATTGCACTAAATAAACAATTTTGTACAAAGGCGAGGTCACACAACGTTACTTTTTTACAGTAAAACAAAAATCTACCGAGTATAACGATATATTTTATAATGGTAACACTTCCTCTTTTTTGCATCGAATTAAAAAAGAGACTTTAGGCTCAGGTGGCGCAACGATATTGACAAGGCAGCAATAAAGTTCTCGAGGAGTATAGCGTACAGCCGAAGCGAATAGGCCCTTATCTGACAGTGGATATCAACGGGCAGAATATGATGATGAACAACGTAACGCATGTTGGCTAAGTTTGTGTCAAGCGAGAGTATGGGGGCTGGTAGCCTTTTAAATGTTTATTACAAAGTCATCCGTAAAGTAATGTAATAGAGTGCATGCATGTAAAGGTGCCACTTGCAGGTTGCCTAAGCGCCAGTTCGCCTCTGTTTGTATCAGGTTTATACCCTTCGTCTATTGCATGTGCTTGCTTTATAATCCAATTTTAAACTTTTATAAACTAAAGGTATTACATTATTTATTTACCATGCACCTGTATTCATACTTGCACTCACTTATACGTTTCTCTTTCTCCAAAGAAATAGCAATAAGGCTGCCTGTACCCTTTGTTGTTGTAACTGCTACCTCTCTTTTACAGCTGTTAATAAATCTTATCTCATTATACTATCTTAAAATTCACCTTTGCGTTCACAGACTTCATGCCTTTGTGATAGATGGAGACAAATCGCAATTTCTGTGACTTAAAGAACGTTACAATTTACAACTCTAAATTTTATACCTACGTAATTTTCTAAGTATTTTGGCGCTATTTTTAGTTACCATTTTGCTAAATTCACAGATGCATGTATTTATATTAATTCCTTTGAAACTCATGCGATAGGTAGACAGTAAATGCCTTTTTCTTTAGTACTATAATCAGATTTAACCTTTACACTAGCAGCAGTAACAATTCAATTCAATTATTCACAAAAGATAATCGCGCCAGATACTAGACTGAAAGATTTTTTTAATTGTTAGCTTCTTTATGAGAAGTTAACGTAAATCTATCGACATGTTCAGGTGATTTGGGTCAAATGTTAAGTGTTCCCGTACCTGGCCACAATGAAGAAGAAGAAAAACATTTATTTAACGCCACATAGACACACATAATTATACAGGAAAAGTAAATACAGAAAATAAGGCAGATATAGGACAAAAGCAGAAGAAATGTGAAGCTAAAAGTGAGAAAAAACAAAGGCTAAGGGTACAGTGGATGTACTCTGTATGTCGATGCAGCGGAAAAAAGGCCCCATGCTCAGTATTAGCTGAGGGTTTGCACCCACAACACTAAGTTTCAACTAGAGCCTTCTGGTGACGAAGCAATGCACGAAGATCCTTAGAGTTAAAATAGGAAAATGCAAATCGTCTGGTGGCGTCTGCAGCGGCGGCACACTTGTAGGATTAGTTACCAGGGGTGTAATTGAATAAAGGATCCGACCCGTATTGAACCCGATTTCAGGCTAAACATACAATTTATATCGCTCTCGTACCTGCTTTCCGAGAGCTATGCTGGGTATCTCACTTAGAGGTCGGATCAAGGGCCTAATTACGCACACCAAATCCTGTCGGAATCCTGACGCTCGCCATAAGTATTATTATGAATTTCGACAGTTTGACGATTGGAATTATTCAGGATTTGGATAGGAGCAGAAATACATAAATGCTCTCGTACCGTCTGAGTGCTATGTAGGGCATATCACTCAGAGATCAGATCAGAAATGCGTAAATCCGAAGGTGAATTTAACAGAGGCGATTTCCCGTAAGATGTGAAAATGGGCAGACATTTTATTGCCTTTTTTTCCAGAGATTCTATTGCTTTTATAGCTATGATTTCGGCAATAATTCGTTACTGTAACGAAGTTTATAATAACTATCCAATGGCTCGTTGTTCTAACGGTATCACGTCCGATTACCATGCCGGAGGTCGTTGATTCGATTTCTACTGGGGACCGCCGTATGTCTAGGTTTATTTCCATGTTGGTGATATCATTGCCTGGTTACTACAGAGTATCTTAGTTTGGGACCACGACCAGTGATCGTGTTTTATGGAAGTTACTGTTTGTACTTAGCCTCTTTTGTGTCCCACTGCTGTCCAAAGACCTCCCCTCTTGGAAGTTATTATGTTAATCTAATATATAAAAATCCAAATGTGTTGGTCTCATAATAAAAGATGTTTCCTAACTAAAATTTCATCGGATCTTTTTGAAGCAGCAAGTATTTACCGAATAGCTCTCATAATATAAGTGGTTTGTAATTATGAGCAGAATAACCCTATTAAGTTTCACCGAAGCTTCCTGAAACATCTTGTGTAGGCAACAGTTGGCCAAAAGACTGACACGGATCTGTTAATATCACCCTTATTCTGATCGTATTGAGATGAAATTAAATGAAATTGTTTGTTTGCACGAAAAGTCCTACTTATTACCGACTGCAGCGGACCCCAAAAGGTGGGTAATGTGTTTAGCTCGTATGTATGTCCGATTCTGTGTTCCCTCATTACTGCGTATATCCTCATAACCACGCATAATCTGCTTAGATTCCGATCACTGGCCTGGACATCTATTTCAATTAACAATATTGAAAATAAAATGAGAAACAGTCATCTTTTTCAAATTGTGTAATTATCAAATCATTTACAGTTCGTCGTGTAACTTCTTCTCATTATAAATTTCTTCTCTCAGCTTATTCCAGAATTTGAACCTCTTCTCTTCAGGTGCTTTGATCATTTGCAGATCTGTATCAAAGTTCAAAACGTTAAAATCGTCACGTCCCAGTGCCTCCCATTCTATATTACCCCGGAGCGATGACAATGGCGTCGGATTTCTGAAATCGGAAATTTGATTTAAATATAACGACTAACGCAAATGGAAGTTCCCCTCGCCCATTTATCGGTTTGAAGGACTTACAATACGGCTTCTGACAATTGTGCCTTATTAGACCACCTAATTGCCGACGGCTTTCGGTATAATAGTATAATAATACTCCTTGGTATAATGTAATTTTCATTAACCTCACCCGAATTTGGCGAAATTCGTCCACAGGCGCGTTATTTTCTTGATGAAGTCTCTTTCAGGCGCTGCCTGCGCGCTAGTGTAGAAATCGTTAACGGATTTGCATCTGAACAAGTAGCAGACCTCATCGCCGGATGTCGCGCCCGGAATCCTCGTCGAGTTCTGAAGTGCGGCGCGCCATCCCACATTCAGGGGACTATTATACGACAGTCGGTACACGTACACTTTCTTACACGAAACTGCGGCGTGTAACTTCGCCTGCCGAAGCAGCGGGTAAACCGTCTGGTCGGCCACGTACTTCGCGTACCGTCTGAAGCTCTTCTCCGTAATTGTTCCGTTGAGGAAATAAAAATCCATTATTTTTCGCCTTATCTCTCTGTAACTTTTTGTCCCGTAACCATCGGACTTTCCTTCAAACGGGAGCAAATACTGGAAATTGTAATTGAAACATGGCAAAAGATTGCGATTTTTCACTAATCCGCATAACTTCTGAATAGATTCCAGAGATGTATATCCCATCATAACATCAACATTGTTATTCGTGATCTTTCGATCATACGCTTCTACAGGGCTTTTGTTCATAAAGGAATGTTTACTGGAAATTTCGACAGAGGTGGTAAATGAATTGATAAGTCGTTGACTGTCTCTCATTTCAGTGGTATCAAAAAGATTACGCGAAACTGCTACAAGTTTATCAGTTGTTGCCGCAGACAACATTTTGTAAAGCCGTTTCCTGTCGAACTTATCAAATGAACCTCCGAGTCTCCAGTATAATTTGTTGGCCGCTTCAAAGTGATAACCTCTGTAATCAGCCGGTGACAGCGCAGTTCCACTTTGCACTATGACTCTTTCGTACCAATCCTCTGCAGCTGGTGACACAAGTAGCGATGCAACTATAGTAGCCGCTGACCCTGAACCGAAAACAGTCACTTTATTTCGATCACCTTTCAGACACCCAATGTTACGCCGTATCCATTTCAGAGCCATCACAACATCCTTTGCCCCCATGTTTCCTTCTGCAAAGGCGTCTTTTGTATTTAGAAACCCGAAGATACCGACTCTGTATGACACAATGACCACTATAACATCTTCGTCAATCAGGAAATCTGGTCCGTGATCTTTAGAATACTCGTGAAGCCAAACCATGACTGGGAAAATTGTATCGTTCTGGATTAATGGGACAAACAGGGAGATGTAGAGGCAATCCTCGGTAATATAAGATGAGCAGGAGTCGTTGTAAGGCATTCTATAGTCATTCAGGTTAGCTAATAAGTCTAGACGTCCT
This sequence comes from Yponomeuta malinellus, assembly GCA_947308005.1. Taxonomy (NCBI): domain Eukaryota; kingdom Metazoa; phylum Arthropoda; class Insecta; order Lepidoptera; family Yponomeutidae; genus Yponomeuta; species Yponomeuta malinellus. The sequence goes on from OX371013.1 coordinate 5,522,104, forward strand.
TTCGGTGGCTGAAAATGCAAGAGAAAAAATGAAAAGAGGCTTGAAATTTCACTGATGCCTGCACTTGTCCATTAGCTCAGTTGGGAAAGCGCTGGCACGGTTAGCCAGAGGTCGCGGGTTCAAGTCCCGACATGGGTGGAATTTTTAGCCTCTAAATAAAAAAAGAATATAATGCAAGAGAAACTTTTATACACTAAGTAATAGCTGAAAGTTGAAAGGGAACCGTAACCATTAAGTTTTATGCCAAAAAATACATTTATTTCTATCTTATCTACAAAATATCTACCTATCCAGATTATAAAAGAAGCTCGCCGTTATTGGGCTCCTACAACAGTTTATTTATTTATTTATTTGTTTAGATTTAGGAAAGCCATTGACATTATATAACTTAATACTATTTAAAAATATGAGAAATATAATATATTCTTTTTTAGATTTTAAATACTAACTATAAGACATCATCATCGTCAGCCATTTGACGCCCACTGCAGGACATAGGCCTCCTTCGTGGTTTTCATAACCATGAGAGGTTTTGCCATAATCGCCACGCTTGGCAGGCGGGTTGGCGATCGCAGTATGCGGTTGGAATCTCAGGAAGACGCTGCTGCCCGTCTCCTGGTAATTAATTTCGTTAGTCGCCTTCTACGACATCCACGGAAGGAAATAGAGTGACGCTATTCTTAATCCGGCGCCACACGGAACTATAAGACAGTAAACAAGTATATCTCTGGCTCTCCTGGGTTGAGTTATTCAAATGGTTTAATAGGGGCCCAACTCTACAACCGTAGTCTTTGTTGTGACTTTGTTTATCTTTCCTATTCTAACCCCCAGTTTCTCGTACACTAACACCATGTTAATCTACTGTGAACAGCTGTCAATTGACCAAAGTGCATACCTACAAAAAAACCACTGACAGCTGTTAACAGTAGATTAACATCTTGTAAGTGTACGAGAAACCAGGGGTTAGAATGATTTATTTGAAATAACACCAAGAAGCGGCAATATCTGACTTATTATAATAATTTATTTTAATGTAATTGCTGTTTACAGTACATTATATGTATCTACTGATCTCTGAGCATTCCCTACTGAAACAGTTATGTACACCGGAGAGAAGTAAGGTTTCTAATCTCATTGCATACACACATACATACAGAAACTCATGCCTGTGTCCCAGAGGGGTAGGCAGAGACCAGGGACTGCCACTTGCCACGATCATGACAGTTCACTTTCGCTTCCTCAACATTCATTAGTCGTTGCATGTACGCACGCCGGTTTCGGGTACTTTTTACGATAAGAATAATCAAGCAGACTGGCACCATAATGCTCTCATATATATTCATTCGCTAAATATTATAAATCATGCCTTCGCATCGTTATTGTTTTTTAGGCTTCCATTTATCTTCATTCCCAAACATACCTGCAGGTTCCTACAGCTTCTCTTACCAAAATTAATATAAAATGTAGCTTTTTCTCAATTCCAATAATATACCTAGGTACCAGTTTGTAATGAACGGAAAATGTATGTTAGCAGATTAGATTAAAAACAGATTCCTTATACTGAATCCAGAGGGACTGCAACGCTTTAGTGTCATTAGTTCCTGTTCAATTAGCTTAATAAAATCTATAGTTACCTTAAACCTTAATTCCTTTACAGGTGGTTCAGCATAAGGGACTTTCCAAAAAGCCACGTAAGGTTTATTTTCGAGCAAAGTAAATAACTTCTGGCCCACTATCACCGAACCATTGATTGTAACTTCCACAATAGTATCACTTTCGAAAGCAAACACCTGGATTAAAATATTAAGAAAGAAAATTATGGGAACCATTGCAGTTACACATTTTTCAAATATATTTTCCTAAGAGGCTAAACTTCACTGATGTTGATGCTAATAGTTTAATAGTGAAGAAATTGTAAAATTATCAAAGGACACGTCAGATGAAGCCAGGCTAGTGTTTTGAAAATACCTTCAGCGGAGGAAATTGACTGAAAACATACTTCGCCTGACTTTGAACGTTTTTGCTAATAATAAGTGCCTTGCAGTAATAACAATTAACAGGTGGTGCGAGAGACGCACAGTGGGGAAATTCAGAATGTCCGCTTAAGTCCCCGTATAAAGCTAAATGCGTGCAACTTCAAACAACTAATTCACATTGATTTCCTTGACCAATTAATGTTAATTAAATTTACATTTTAATTATAAAACAATATATAATTCAATATCGAGAAACCTATCTTGGAAAAAACGCATAACCTAAAGGTAACTTGACGTAGGTACAAAAGTACTAAATTTTGACAATTTGTAATTTTTTTTAAACTTAAATAGTTACTTTGCAAAAATGTTTACAAAACAATGAGTCACGTCAGTGGATCTTACAATTTTCCATATTTCATTAACGTAAATTAATTTCTTTAAGTATTTTTCGCAAATAAAATCAAAGGAAGCAAAAATTCATAAATCTGAAATTAAATTACTTTTCTGAATGAATCATGATAATTTGCAACATTATTCGTTCACCTAGTGTTGAAAACGATTTGAAATCTCCCCTCACTTTCTGTCTTTTTACTAATCTAGGATTATTGTTTGTTGATCAATTGAGAAGAAAAGTATATGAAGCCATTGTCGCGTTCTCGTCTGAGCAAACCTTTCAAATCGTTAATGTGTTGAATGATGTATCATTATTACCAAGGTAATCAAACATTGGCTGTTTAATGACCTAGAAATTCAGTACGCAAACCTCGATACTTTTGCTGGCTCATGTAAATCTTTTTAAGTCAGTCGTAAAGCGATTTATCAGTAAAGATTAGGCGACTTACCACGAAATATTTAGTCAAATATCGAGTTTGTGGTTAGTCGTTCAAAACCATCTAAGTAATCACTTATGTTTTCAATGAAGTATAAATATTTATTTTGGTTATCGTTATTTTACAGTGTGTCAAGTGCAAATAGAGTGGAAGTTTCGACGACGCGTGGAAAAGTTTCTGGAAAATTGTTTAAAACGTGTACGCATAAAGTGGAATATTATGGCTTTATGGGGATACCGTACGCCGCTCCTCCTGTTAAAAAATTTAGATTTCTGGTAATTTCATCGTTCACAGGCCTTATTTATTATGGGCATCAAATCCTGTCGGAATCATGACGTTTGCGATAGCAATTAGTGAGATTTCGCAACAAATAGTTAACCCGAAACTAAAAAGCAGGTCAAGTGCGTCTCGGGCCACGCGCAGCGTAGGGTTCCATAGTTGTCTGCCAACATATGCGAGTTTAGAAAGAGGGGGTTTTGGATTGACATTACGAACGCATTAATTGAGTTTACGGTTTAACTAATAACAATAACATTTACTTCATAAATTTTCTTGGAATGGAATGGAATTTCTTCCGAGTTTTCCTTTTATAAGTTGGCCGATTATTACTCGTTAACTTGTAAAGCCTACTTGATATGATATGATAGTTTTCCTTTTAACTGCTTTATATGTATTACTGCTCTGCTTTTCACGTTTGTACAAACAACCATAACAGCCATTTAGCCAGAAGAGGGGGGAGGGGATAATTTAGGTATAGGGTACGATGAAAATATAGATTTTATTTCAGCTTTAAAGTATATCTTATCTTATAGAGATAAGATGATCTTACGTCTTACAGAGATAAGCTTGCCTTTGTACAAGTTATTTCTTATGTAATGTTTTGTTAAATGTTTCGTGTGCAATAAAGTATAAAAATAGTACAGATAGACGGAAGAACATAGATTTGATTAGAATACTACACTTAAACTTAAGGTTTTCTCTTGAAAAAAATTGACTCGTCTGCACTTTTATCATAAGTGAGCATTCAGATCAGTCAGATCTAAAGATAAGTTAAGATTAATTTGAAAAGATACAACTAATTCATGAAGTTATAGGCAAATGTTTAAAAAAAAAAATCTAGCATATTAAAAAAAACCGGCCAAGTGCGAATCGGTCTTACGCACGAAGGGTTCCGTGCCATTATCTATACAAAATTTGAATATTTCAAGCGTCTACCTGTTGCCGTTATAAATATCGAACAAAAAACGGCAAAAAATTACATTTGTTGTATGAAAACCCCCTCAAATATTTATTTTATTATGTTTTTAGCATTATAGCGGCAGCAGAAATATATCATCTGTGAAAATGCCTACTGTTTAACGATCACGGTTCATGAGATACAGCCTGGTGACAGATGGACGGACGGACGTACAGCGGAGTCTTAGTAATAGTGTCCCTAACCCTTTAGGTACCGAACCCTCAATACACACATGAGTTAAGACTAATGTAAAGTCATAAATGAACAATTATTACGGACAAGGGCCTTTTAACAACCCATTTCGGGTTCATCAATAATTTAGATCATCATTTGTTAATTCTAAAATTAATATTTCAGTTCTTTATATTTCAGCCACCTCAGCCAGTGAAACCATGGAATGACACCCTTGATAATACCTTGGAAAAACCGGCCTGTATACAGTTCAATAACAATATCAAGAAAGGCCAACCATTCGGGCAATACGGTCGGGAAGACTGCCTTTATCTTGACGTATATTCTCCAGACACTGAAGGAAAGAAGTACCCAGTTCTAGTATTCTTACACCATGAGCACTTCATAAATTCCTACAATAAGACTAGAGACTACGGTCCAGACTTTTTCATCGAAGAGAAATTAGTTGTTGTTACTATAGCACATAGGTTATCTATATTTGGCTTCTTGACTTTGGAAGATGACACGTTGCCAAGCAACGCAGGATTGAAAGACATCGTAGAAGGGTTGGAGTGGTTACAAGACAATATTGAATATTTCGGTGGAGATCCTTCAAAAGTTACATTATTAGGATCACAAGGAGGCGCAGCAGCTGTGGATCTTCTTCTCAATTCCAAAGCAAATCATCTATTTCACTCCGTAATCCTGCAAAGTGGAACAACATGGACTTCCAGGTATCTGCAAGAGAATGCTGGAGAAAGAGCTTTAAAACTTGCTGAAGTGTTGGAAATACCTTTTAGCAACAGCCAAAAATTTCTTGAAGAAGTACAAAGAGTTTCTCCTGAAAACCTGTTTAAGAGGCAATTTGACGCATTACCGAAAGACTATTTCAAAGAAGAACAAAAGCAACTACTACCGTTTGGTCCTGTTGTGGAAAAAGAAGGAGGCCTCATAACAGGATATCAAGATGATTTGAAGAAAATAGATGTGCCCGTAATGATAGGCTCGAACTCCCTGGAGGGCCTAGAAGCCGCTTTTCAATACCTAATCGAACCGCGATATCTCAGTTTCGTGGAAAAAGATTTCCCCTTTCAATTGCCAAGGCGGGTGAGGTTTCGATTCAATCCACTTAACAGCGCGTTTTACGAAGCAGTGGAAGAAATCAAAGCATTTTACTTTTCAAAAGGCAAAATCAGTAGGCTCGACGAGTTTGTCACTTACCTGGGAGATGTATTGACTGCTTACGCTGTAGATCACACTGCAAGTTTTTATGCTAATATTTCAACGAAAAAGGTATTTTATTACAACTTCGATTACTCCGGTAAATTTAATGAGAACAAGAGAAATCTGTTGAAGTTATCTAGTATTAAAACAGACTTTAAAGGAGCGGCAACTGGAGATGAACTGTGTTATCTATTCCAATGCCCAGATTTGCTTTCGGAATATGTTAAAGGCAATCGTAGTAGATCAACGGACATTGCTATGCAGAAAAAAGTGGTACGGATGTGGGCAAACTTTGTCAAGTTTGGGTAAGTGCAAGAAGTGTTTTGATTATAGGTAGTAATACAGAATACTATTTTTAGATTATTAAATAGAATAATATAAAAGAGCGGTGGTAGCCTAGTGGGTAAAACATTGGACTCCGAAGCGAGAGACCCAGGTTCAATTCCCATCTTAGCTTTAAGTATCTTTGTACTGTGTTAAATTTATTTGTGAATAAAACATTTTCTATTCTAATAGAACTGAATAAGCCTGAAAATTTTAAGGTCTTCAGGTTGTAACCTTGGGTTACAATTTTAAGACCTTAAAAAGTGGTTCAAATTTGACGTCTAAGATTCAAACTAAACACAAAAAGCCTATAAAGAATATAGTCATATTTTTTGTTGCAGTAACCCAACACCAGATGGCGATAGCGTCTTAGACGGCGTAGCGTGGAAACCCTACGACGTCGATGCCAAAGAATACCTTCATATTGCCAAATATGTAAAGATGAGACGAAATTTAAATCAAGACCGATTTGACTTCTGGAATCGGTTTATGGAGAAATGGGAGAGAGAAGCGAAAAACGGTGTTATCTCTAAACGAACATTGAGATCACTTGATGAGCTATAAATACCTACAATATTAGGACAATATTCTTCTAATATATATATTGTGATGATCAAGGACTGTGCACTAAATGTTAATAATTTATTTATCTATTAAATGAAGAAATATCATATTTGAAAACTACTATTTCAATTATGCTTGATATAAGTGCAGTATAGTGAAGCAGTTGCAGGACATTGGTAGAACGCTGGCCTCATATGCAAGAAGTCGTGGAATCGCGACACGTAAATACGTATTTTATTTAAAGTTACGTATATTTGCAAATTCACTGTAGCAACCTGCTAACTGTGAAGGATGACATCGTGAGGAAACCTGAGTGTCTGAGGCTTCTATATACCTCGGGACTTGAAATCGTCAACCCACGGTAGGATCGCTTGGCGAACTTTTTTTTACATAATTTATCTATTTGCGATAAGTGTACAAAATACAGCATGATTACCTACACTAATTAATATAAATTTAACAAGGATTAACTACCAACAGAGTTATTGCTATCGTCGAGCAATTATGTATCCCATACTAGAGTAAATCCGTATCCGTAAATTCGAAACTTATACTATCTCTTTCACGCTCTCTCTGAAATAGGAAGAGAGAGAGGCCTATATAGGGTGTACAAAGACTGGATATGAGATGTATTACCTAAGTATACTGTATCCCGAAGATTATGCCTCCTTAAATCAATTAGATAGGTACTTTAATCAGGTTACTCTGGCAATAAAATAAGTGAGAGTAGTTATTTTCTTCCTACTAGGTATATCACTTCGTAATTCATAAAAGATAACGCTAAGTACACAGAGATTACACCGATTATAAAATGGACACGTATGGTGCTAATGTGAATTTAATATGTGGAGGTAAAATTATCAATTAGTAAACAGACATGGAGTGGGTTGAGCGATATTTTAAGTTTGTAGCTTTACTTTTGTGTTTCTCTGACCTAACCGCTGGTCGAGATGTCGTCGTGACGACAGGCTCTGGTAGAATTATTGGCAAAACAGTGACGTCAATACTGCCAAACGAGAAATACTATTCTTTTCTAGGCATTCCGTATGCCAAACCACCTGTTGGAGACTTGCGCTTTATGGTAAGTACGTAAGTAAGCAAATAACTTACAAGTTTTGTTTTCCAGCAATAGAGTATTATTTTACCGATATAGTTTATTCTGTTAACATTATAATAATACGCAATTCATGTTAATTCGTGACTTTATGTTTATTATCATATTTATTGATATCTTCAATTGTATATTTCGTTTCACTCAGCTTTGGTCTATGTGCAAACATTTTTTTACCTAGGACATATTCCTTTATCAGCTTCACTTTGATGACCATTTAAATCGCTTAGAATTTTTTAACAATTTGTTTAGATGTTCCCTTTTCGAATTTCAGGCGCCACAGCCTCACCCAGGATGGCAAAACGATTTGAACTGTAAGAAGGAACGCAAGGAATGTGCTCAGTATTACTTGCCCGTCTTGATCACTAAAGATTACGGTTACTATGGTGACGAGGACTGCCTGACTCTAAGCATTCACACACCTCACTTACCCTCCGGAGATACCAAGCTACCCGTTATAGTTTTTTTGATGAATGAACAATTTCGAATTTCATACAACGTCACTAAAGACTATGGCCCAGACTTTTTTATAAAAGAAGATGTCATAGTAGTAACTATAAAGCACCGACTTGGCTCTATAGGTTTCCTTTCTTTCGAGGACGATCTGTTGCCGGGCAACAATGGCCTTAGAGACGTAATTTTAGGACTGCAGTGGTTGAAACAAAACATACATCACTTTGCTGGTGATCCTGATAGAATAACCCTCATGGGTAACCAAGGTGGCGCGGTTTTAGCGGATATATTACTTTTATCACCAAAAGCCAAAGGACTGTTCCATAGAGTTATCTTACAAAGTGGTTCGTCGTGGAACGCCGTGTATTTGAGTGATGAAAGCCGCTTAAGAGCACAAAACCTAGCTCAAGAAGTGGAGATGCCATCGTCATCTAGCTCTTCTTTAATAAAAAATCTGGCACATGTTGAAGCTTCATTACTGACTGAAGTTGAGATCAGAACTGTCCATGCTGATGAAGCAAGAGCAATCCAAAAGGGGATAACACCATTCGGTCCTATAATAGAACATGACCACCCTGACGCCATATTAAGTAAGCTACCTGATGAATCGCATCTTGACATTGACATTCCAGTCATGATCGGATATAACTCTAGAGAATCAATAGAACTTTGCGAGAGGTTCATAGAAAAGCCTCAATATTTGACGTTTGCCGACCGAGATTTTCTCTTACTCTTTCCTGTGAGATGCGGCTACCATTTCAAACTGAACGATAAAATCTACTACGATGCCATAAAAGAAATAAAAGACTACTACTTCGATGAAGGCTATATAAAAGTTGGAAAACTCGGCGAATACTTAACTTATATTAACGACTTACTACAATTTTACCACATAGACTATACAGTAAGGAAATACGCAAATGAATCTAGAAGTGACGTTTACTATTACACTTTTGATTATAGTGGAGAATTCAATATGAGGAAGAATCAAATCCTAGAGCATGCCGTAAGTCTGGATGGGACTTGGGGGGCAAGTTTAGCGGATGAGCTGTGCTATCTTTTCGTCTGTAGACCCATTAAAGATGCGTATCTCAAGGCACTGCAAGACAGCGACTCTGAGGAGATAAGAGTTTTAAGAAACATGGTTAAACTGTGGACCAACTTCGCTAAATCCGGGTAAGGAAGTTTCCGAGGGAAATTAAGTAATATAAGTTTGTGTTTTTAGCATTTCATATAGACTATATTGTGACAGTTATCTAATACAGTCATATTTTAGTATTTTCTTGACACCCCTAAGAGAAAATGCTATCGACAGATCATATTAATTAAAGTTGCCTTAAATGTACCTATAGACGTACTTAAGCAGATATGCCTTTAAGGTAAAGCTTAAAGGTTATTTGTTATGTATCTAAGAAACCTAAAATATGTTTGACTGGCTCATACTTTAATCCTAGCTCGGCACGGATACATTTTGCATATGTTTGACTGGTGACTGGCTAACACTTCAATCCTAGCTCGGTAGAGATACATTTTGTACATGAAATTTAGAGTCTAATTCATTTAGTGAACTGAATTTAGGCCGCCTTAAATAGCGAGGAGGAGAGTACAGGTTGTTCGGTTTTGAAAAATGTAATGAATCCCAAATTAGTGGATTAAAATTAAATCTGGTTATGGAATGGAATGAACTATAAATTATATGGTAATTATAGTAGGGTTATGGTACCTATCTATTTTTGAGTTTCAAATGGAAGATTTAATAAATTAATAGAGAATTTGTAACTGTAGAAGGGGTAACCATCTGCTGAAGAAATGATGTATTAATTATTTTTTACATTATTTCCGAGTTCATTCTAATATAATTATATAATCCTTTTTAAACTCATAAAGATAAAGTAGATATGAATAGGAGATAGAATGCGTCTCTTTCTCTCTCTCTTTATGATACAATAGAAACATTCTATTAATTGTGTACAATTGGCATAATATTCGCGTAAAAAAATTTTTTTTTGCCTTTTCATCTTAAATTATCCTAAAGCCGTCAACAAATGGCAATAGACAATTTAATAAACGATCATCTCTTTATCCGAATAGGTTTATCCTGTTCAAATTAAATTCGGCTCCAGAACATTAAAAGAAAAAGTTCGAGTCGGACTCGCACACGAAGAGTTCCGTACCATTATCTATACAACATTAGACACAAAGATCGAGAAAATCGGCAAAAAATCACGTTTGTTGTATGGGAGCCCCCATTAAATATTTATTTTATGTTAATTATTTATTTTTGAAGCAAATATAGAACTAAATATTCTGTGAATACTTCAAGCGTCTATCTGTTGCCGTTATTAATATCGAGCAAAAAACGGCAAAAAATACGTTTGTTGTATGGGAGCCCTCCTTAAATATTTATTTTACGTTTTTTTTAGTATTTTTTGTTATAGCGGCAACAAAAATACATCATCTGTGAAAATTTGAAGTGCCTAGGTGTCAAGGTTCATGAGATACAGCCTGGTGACCGATAGACAGATATACAGACAGACAGACAGACGGACAGACAGACAGACAGACAGACGGATAGGGAAGTCTTAGTAATAGGGTCCCGTTTGGCACCCTTCGGGTACGGAACCCTAAAAACCGAAATAAAAAATCCCCAACAACCCGACTACTGAGCATTAACTACATTAATTTGAGTCCCTCCTGCATATTACTTAATACTCAGCAGTCGGGTTGTTGGTTATTTCTTATTTCAGTTTTTATTTTCGTTTTTTAAATGATTTTTTATGTTTTTGTTGGCTAAAGCCAACTGAATTCATATAGCTTATGACACTCGTGCAAACACGATGAATCGATTGAGATAATAGTTGTCAAAATTTGTCTACTGGTTAAGGCGTTATGAGGGACCATAGAATCGGACATACTTACATACACACATACGAGCCAAACACATTACCCTACTTATGGGCTTCGCCGCAGTCGGGTAAAACACTATGGGTTTTTGTTAATTCCTTATGTCTATTTTTATTATTTTCAGCAACCCGACCCCACCAGGTGAGGAGTTCACTTGGACGCCAGCCACCAAGGATAGTAAGGCCTGTCTCCTCATCAACGAGGAGTTGGAGATGAAGACTGATCTCTACGGTGACAAGATCCAGTTCTGGGACAACTTCCTGGCGAAATATAGGGCAAAGGCTATCGATGGAGTAGTGAAAGACATCAGGGATGAGCTTTAGAATATGAATTAAATGGATCGATTTTGTGGCTGAGTCCACGTTTATGGTCGAGATTCAATTTTTTTTATGTCAAACGTCTTTCAGTTCGGGGTCACTTGCTAAAACCGCATGCAACGATAACATGTCGCCTCGGCGATTGCTGTAACTCTGTCATTACGTGTGGTTTGAAATTTATTTATAGTATATCGTTGAGTAGAGCAAAATAGGCATTACTTATATCCTCTTAACTCGTGCCGCTAGATGGCGCTGGTGCCGCGTAACACATTGCACAGTTTGAGCTAAAAAAAATACGTTTTTATAGACGTTTCACGTTGTTGTATTCAGTATTCAGTAGGTACAGTCGACAGCAGGTCGACCGTTACATTTTTGTTGCAAAGTCGCCTGTAACGTAACTGAGTAGAGTGTACGTGTCGAAAGGTTGATGAGCTGTCAACTGTACGACATCTATATGTACAGTTGACAGCACATCAACGTTTCTTCATTGTTAATCCGTATATAGTACCTATGAAATAAATACGGATTAACAATGAAGAAACGTTGATTGTAAAAAAAAAATTAGTAACAGTATTTTTTAGGGTTCCATAACTCAAAAAGAAAAAAACGGAACCCTTATAGGATCACTTTGTTGTCTGTCCGTCCGTCCGTCCGTCCGTCTGTCTGTCTGTCTGTCTGTCAAGATCCCTTTATCTGGGGAACGCGTGGAGTTATGGAGTTGAGATTAAAACAAAAGGTCTCCAGACCCTTGAAACTGTGAAAAAATCAAACTTCTAAATTAACGCAAAAAAAGATACGGCCGTTTATGCCGCAAAAATCGTATATTTCGACACACAAGGGAATCAAACTTCATAGGGTACTTTCCGTTGACCTAGAACTATGAGATTTGGCGAGTAATGTCGTCTTATACTACAAGTACAGTTAAAAATCTGAAAACTATACATTTGTAATTAAATCATAAAAAAATCGTCTGAAGTTCGGGAAAAGCTCGGAAAAACCGGCCAAGTGCGAGTCGGACTCGCGCACGAAGGGTTCCGTACCATTATCTATACAAAATTTGAAGTTGAGAATTGCAGATGTAGTACTCTGATATGGTATTAAAGTGCATGGGTGTAAAAGTTGTTGTGCTGTCGGCTGTGCCACAGTACAACTTTTACCTACTTGGCTCGATCTACAGCTGTCTGATTAGGCTTTATTTTGTTTTTAGTATTTAGTATTTAGTATTTAGTATTTTTTGTTATAGCGGCAATAGAAATACATTATCTGTGAAAATTTCATCTGTCTTACCATCACAGTTCATGAAATACAGCCTGGTGACAGACGGACGGACACACGGACGGACAACGGAGTCTTATTCCGGTTTCTCGTACACTAACAAGCTGTTAATCTACTGTTAACAGCTGTCTGTGGTTTTTTTGTATGCAATTTGGTCAATTGACAACTGTTAACAGTAGAATGACAGCGTGTTAGTGTACGAGAAACTGGGGGTTAGTAATAGGGTCCCTTACCTTTTGGATACGGAACCCTAAAAACCGAGAGACTCGATTCCTAAACTATTTATAGTACGTATGTACAAATTTGTACGGAACCCTCTTTGAGCAACACCGATTCGCACTTGTCTGGTTTTTTTAAATATACAATTTTATTGTCTATTTCTTAAAACCGCATTTTTTTGTTGTTGACCAGCATTCAGTATATTATACTACTTTATTACAATCAACGTTTCTTCGTTATTGACCAGGCCTAAGAGTCTAATACACACACAGTTTTTAGGGTTCTATACCCGAAGGATGCCAAACGGGACCTTACTAAGACTTCACTGTCCGTCTGTTTATCTGTCCGTCAGTCTGTCTGTCTGTCTGTCACCAGGCTGTATCTCATGAACCGTAATAGCTTGGCAGTTGAAATTTTCACAGATGAAGTATTTCGGTTGCCGCTATGACAAAAAATACTAAAAACAGAATAAAATAAGTATTAAGGGGGGCTCCCATACAACAAACGATATTTTTTGCTCGATATTAATAACTGCAACAGGTGACACTTGAAATATTCACAGAATATTTAGTTCTATATACGCTTCAAAAATAAATAATTAAATTAAAATAAAATAAATATTTAAGGGAAAACATACAGCAAACATGATTTATCGCCGTAATGTTGTATAGATAATTGTACGGAACCCTTCGTGCGCGAGTACAACTCGCACTTTGCCGGTTTTTCAATAGAATTATATAAGTCGATAATTGCTGTTACTTTCCCCTATTTGGTAGGTCTACTAAGCAATAAAAGTACAATGTCCATGGATCTCTCGAGAAGGAGATCCAATAGTGCGAGGCGCCGAATTAAGATGCACTGGTACAATCAAACGACCGTTAACGTAGGTACCATATTGAAAAATTGCATATTAGAGACTCGCCGCCCTAAAATCAGTACCTAGATGTACCTATAAGATTACGTCACGGAACATAAGCCACATAATATGGAAAAAACATTAAATTGAATTTATAGTCGCCAACGTTCTTTTGTTAGCCCCTGGCCACACAGAAGGGACGTGAGCGAGGGCGCGGAAAAGACACGAAGCGTTGCAAAGAAATCGCGCCCTAGCCTCGTCTCTTCTGTGTGGGCTTCGTCTCATCCCTTCAGCACATTTTGTATGAAAGTGAATTGGATTAAATACGCGTCTTTTCCGCGCCCCCGTCCCGTGTTCTTTCTGTTTGTCTCGTAGTTGAAGGTTGAATTTATTTAATGTAATTGCTTCAATTTGAGTAAAAGCTTAGATGGCATGTGAATGGGTTGGTAAAAACATAATAGCATGATATAAAAATACAAATATAATGAAAAAATATAATAACGAATATTCAATCTTTCTATAGTATAATAACTATCACAAGACAAATCTAAATTGCTGAAAAGTATTTATTTAATCGATATGCTTTTAGTAAAAGCGATTGTAGAGGTAGAGAATCCGGTGAGCCCTTGACCTGTGAAAGGTCGTGGGTTCGAATAACTAGTACATAACTTTCTAACTATGTAGGTATATTTTTAATTTGCAGTTACAACACCACTCGGTAACTGTGAAGGAAAATAACGTGAGGAAACCCACGGCCTACTAGGCACAGCACGTATTGACATAGTATTTTACATAGCCGTCTAAGCTATGGCTGAGGCTGGTATAGGTATACGAGGGTCGCATTTCGTAGAACTACATTTCATAGTTTATAATGACAATTCGATGTAAATTGCATAGCCGAGCGGTTTAACCCACAGGATAACAAGTAAGAAGATTAATTCGGCTTTGCACATTATAATAAACTATGACTTGTAGTCTTCTTCTTCTACTTGTAGCTCTGACTTTGCCTTGTATTATGTTGTATTTATGTGACTTGTTTTGCCTTTGTACTTGTTATGCCTTTTTTTCTTGTGATGTATTAATTTGTCCCAATAAATCTCTTTCTTTCTTTCTTATGAAACTTTACCCTAGGTTCCGTTTTATAATGTCAGTTATTTTCGCCCAACACACCAACGCGACGGTTGGGCTAGGTTTACCAAAAATTACTGAAAATTTTATGCGTATTAGGTACTGCTTTATGAAACATGGCCGTAGTTTCGATTTCATTTGTCAGTTACGTATGTATAAGTAATGGTAATAAAAACACGTTATTGACCGACAGGACAGCCCGCTATGCCGGGGATGCCTCAAGGAAGAGAAAACACCCGCCGACGTGACTTTTTACTGTGAGAGAGCGTGGAAAAGCAAGGGACAGCCATCTTTAAAAAGCTTGCAATCATTAGATACAAATATCGCTTCCCCAGCAACATTGTCAATGTTTAATTTTCCAAACTATTGTTTAACAAGGACATCTAAATACAAAGATTCATTTGATATGGAGTCATTTTTTACTTTTTATATGTTTAAAAGACAAACTTGCATGTCAACATTTGACAGATAACAAATAATCCATTTTAAAATACCAATTTCATTCGCTTTTTAAAGTAACCTATAACAAACTAATTGTGTTTTGTCAGAAGCACTTATTAGTTAAAAATAGGGAGCTCCACTCGCTCCGCTTAGCGAGATCACAAGCCAGCCTAACCCAACCCAGTGGACTGTTCCCGGGCGAGCATTTTTTTTAATGCGTGGTGGGTCCGTGCCCTGTTTTCTGACTTACGTGGACTGTATAACATCATATTTAAAAACCTATTTAGAGGCTCAAAATTCCACCTATGCCGGGACTTGAACCCGCGACCTCGGGGTAACTAAACTACGGAAAGGGACGGCCTCAAAACTTATTTTGTGGAACTCCCATTTTTATTTGTGAACCCGTGGATTTTATACGATTAATATCTGCTTTTTGAACGATAATATTTATAATATTATGATCTCATGAGCCCTTTGCTCCGCAATGTTATTATTATTATTAAAATCCTTTATTGCATTTAAACAAACAGTTTTGCACATAGACAAGCTTAATGCTACTTAGCATTATCTACCAGCTAACCTAAGTTATGAAGAAAATATTGTTCTAGTTTTAATAAAATTGTCTCATGGTCCACGCAATCAAATGCCTTTCACAGCTCACAAAAAACACTTTTAGCATCCCTATGATCCTCCCGTGCACTATAAATATGTTTAACTAGCATAACCCCAGCGTCCATCGTCGACCGCCCCTGAGTGAAGCCAAAATGCTAGTTATGTTGAAGTTGATAATTATTAAAGTGCGTAATTAGTTGACCTAACACAATCTTCTCATTCAATCTTGGCAGTCGGCTCTAAATAATTTAGTTAATGTAGTTTAACGTACTCTATAAAACTCTATCATATGTATATAATATGTTTTTCTCGTACAATGCATACCTACTCTTTCGGATGCCCGCAGTGGCCCATTCGTTAAATCCTACTTTATTTCCATTGCTACGTAATTTCCTTAACTTAAACTCTTTTTCAAATTTATCTGAAACGACTTTAAGGAAGTCTATAATAGAAGACATTCGAAATGGACCACTTCAGGAAGTATCAGCTGGAGCACTGCTAGCTGTCTGGAAAAAGATGGTCTGGCTGGAGTGTTCTCACAGCCCTATGTGCAACGTACAATGGCTGAAACATGAGGCTAAGTGCAGAAACCACTTGCAATCGTTATAAGGAAGTTTAAAGATTATTAAGTAGGAATTAAGAATGGGTCCGTGGGGCCCTGAGGCGCGAAATCTTTACAAACTAATATCTATGCGCCTCATCGACTCGTCACGTGATACTCGTGGTAGCTACCTCGGTCAGCGTATCAGCCTGGCCATCCAGAGGGGTAATGCTGCCAGTATCTTGGGAACTCTCCCCAACGGCAGCGGACTAGAGACAATCTTTTATATATAGATAATATTTATTGTAAATATGTAAATATAAATTTTATTATTCTATTAGTCTTATATTTTATTAGTCTTATACTACTAGTAGGAACTAAAGAAATATACTCTTAAAATATCGCACTGAAGGGAATCGTAATCTCTACGGGGATAACATGTAGATAATTAAGGTTTCAATAACGCTCTCTCTGGTAAAAATCCACAAATTAATATCATTAATTTACAATACTTGCACGCCATTTGATATCTACGAAGTTACTGTAGATAACAAAAGTACACGTATGTGTCTGTTATCTATCAACCAATCATTTCATCACTTACTTAATTCTTCATTTTTCAATTTAAAGTTCGATGGTTCGATGTTACTATAGTGAAAATGTACGCTCGACAAAACTACGCTGTACTCTCTCTAATCCTAATATTAGTTGTTAAAGTAAATTCAAGTGAGAGTGAAAATAATCCGAAATTATCTATCAAACAAGGTGTGGTATCAGGTACGGTGAAACAAACCTTTGATAAGAAGCAAAGTTACTACAGTTTTCAAGGTATTCCTTATGCAGTACCACCGCTTGGGCAGCTAAGATTTCAGGTAGGAAATTGAAATGCTAAGTTCACATTATCCAGGCCCACTTCAACTTTATAACACACTCACACAGTTCGGCTGTCCCAAAAATAAACACAGTAAGGGACATTTTTTTTCAAAACTGAGAAATACCCCTTATTGGTTACTATTTGGTTCCAGTAACCAATAGTGCAAATATCTCGGTCTTGAAAAAAAAAATCCCTTACTGTGTTTATTTTTGGAACAGCTGAGTTACGGATGAACGAAAGCTAACGAACGAAATTATTCTGTGTTATTGTTTAATGTTTGCTTGCAATGTTCCGAAATACATCTACAAAAGTAATCTGTTTTCTAACAATCTATACAGGTACGAACTTAATGGCACTGCAATAAAAAAGACGGACCTCGTAAGGGACTTGGGAGTGGTACTTGACTCATTTCAGGCTCGAAAGACTCAGCAAACTGACATTTGCTACCAATACTCGCCAATAAGGCGCATAAAAATCTTGGTTTCATTATTCGTATTAGTAAATATTTAACTGATAGCACCTGTTCAAAAAGTAAAAGTAAAAAGTTCTTTATTAATAAAAATGGTTACATACACAAACAGTTTACTGTGGTCGCCACGCTAGGTCTAGCCTGTGTTGTGGAAACCTTTGTATATGTTAACATAAAGATTGGCGCATGTTTATGAAACATAATAGGTAAAATTTGAAAGATCTTGTTTAGAACTTAAGAATGTACTTAAGAACTATATACCTATTTAGGTAATAACCTAAATAGGTATGTAGTTAGTTAAAATAATAGAAACAATTCTATAAATTAAACAGGAGATTAAATATTTCTATTAACACTAACAGTAATGCGTCCTAACTGAGAGTCGTAAGTTTATGTTTAACTTAAACATAGATGGTTAGTTAAACAGGTATTAAATTAGATTCCACGATAAAATACAGTTTTCAGCTAAGAGAAAAAAGTATGAGTTGCTCATAATTTTAGCTCTACCATTTATGAACAACACAGACACTGAAATTACATGTCTAGCTTAAAGAACATGACAGTAAAAAACCTTCTTTTGCATTGTTGTGTTTTACACTTATATTTAGATATGCCTAGCTTCAATAGAAAGAAGAAAAGAATTGTTTACTCCACAAACAATCAATAAGCCCGTATTTGTTCACTGCTGGACATGGGCCTCCCCCAGGGCACGTCACTTTTTCTTTCCTTGCATGGTCGAAAATAATCTTGATGTAGGTAGGTACCTAGATTTAATAGCATAGAATAGATTTTTAGGATTAATTATAAAAAAAAAAATAAAAAAATAAAAACCGTGTAGCTATTCTACAATACCGGTTCTATAAGTCGGTTTTTCGCACAAAAAAATAATTGTCAAAATTGGTTAAGATTTCACGGAGTTATGGAGGAACATACCTAGCCTAATCGAATTGATAACCTCCCCCTTTTCTGAAGTCGGTTAAAAATACAATATGGTTTTCTAACCTACACAGTAAAATTCATTATTGGCTGCGTGCACAAATTATTAAGAACCTTTTGTTAACTGTAATTGTATTGCTGTGGATTTCTGTTTAACAAATAATAAAAATAAAAAAAATCATCATCATCATCAGCCCCTTGACGCCCACTGCAGGACACAGGCCTCCCTCGTGGTTTTCATAACCATGAGGGGTTTTGCCTTTATCGCCACGCTTGGCAGGCGGGTTGGCGATCGCAGTATGCGGAATCTCAGGAAGACGCTGCTGCCCGTCTCCTGGTAATTTATTTCCTTAATCGCCTTTTACGACATCCACGGAAGGAAATAGAGTGACGTTATTCTGAATCCGGCGCCACACGGTTTCGAATAAAAAAAAATATATGTAATTTTTGTTAATAAATCTTTTCAAAGTACTCTCCACCAGCCTCTTTACAAAGTTTCATGCGCATGCCATTATGATTGGTTTTATACAAAACAGTCTAACTATCTAGGTAACTCGCAAGATGGCGGTCTGACGGTGGCAGGTGAAAAGAAATATTTCCGGGTAATACTGAACTCGCTCCGATTGGTAGCACAATGGAGAACTTGCACTTAAAAAATGTTTTAATAGTATTCTATTAGAGGGGACACGTTAAAAGATAAATAAACGTGGTATTTTTTTTTCTCTGCGACTAATACTTTTCGTAATATAACCAGTCGAAAAGTCAATATAGTCACGTGGTACTAAATAGCGCCATACAAATTGACCTTAGACTGTGACGTCACTCCCTAACGTAACGCCTTACATGTATGAAGCATTTATCAATCCAATAAGTTAGACGCAAGTTCCCCATTGACAAGTCGCGCCCGCCTTCCCACAATTGAAAGTGCTGTAATTTTTTAGCGCTAGTTAGACATCTATGATTTTAAATATCAATGCATTTATAATGAACTTTACGGCTAAGTGGGCTTTACAAGTGAGCGAGTAATAGGCGACCAAATAATAAAAAGAAAACTTCGTATGAATGTAAATTTATTATAATTTATTATGTATTTTATAGTAAGTTTAAGTAGTTTCAGTAAAGTAAGCAAGTCATTTTGTCTATATACCTATATCCTTAGATAATTTATATAGACCTACCTACTCTCTTCATCATTCAGTCCTATCTATCCTAACGTTGTCTGGAAGAGATCGCTTTTAGCGATAAGACCGACAGTTGCACACTATGTATGTTAAGTATTTAAGATGTTTCATGTACTTTTATAATGTATGGTGTGCAATAAAGAGTAGTAATATAATCTTTAATCTTCAAATTCAATTGAAAATCAATTTCATGAAGTTATTAGTTCCTTTTAGGGCCGATTCGACCAACTAAGCTTTATACCAGGAGTAACTAATCTCATAACAAATTTACTCCCTCAATTTTAATCTCAGATTACATTGCGAATTATCCCGGGATTAGTAGTTGGTAGAACGTAATACAGATTTACTCCAGAGTATTTCTCGACTTATACCAAGATTACCACTTATACCAAGTATAAATAGTTTGGTCGAATCGGCTCTTAGTAAGCCAGGTAATACTCGTATACTCCTCCATCTACGGAACCCTACATTGCGCGTGGCCAGACACATACGTGGACATGTTTTGATAATTATGCCACAAGTAATTTTCCAAAACTTTTGATTCCATCGTTTCTGGCTTATTTTTGCATTTAATTCGCATTTTCATCAGATTTTTGTAATTGAAATAAAACGTCATCGGCATTCTGGGGGGGAATGAACTAAATTTTCTACTGTATGTGTTGTCTTTGATTTTTGTTTTTTTTATTGTTAATATGGGTCTTTCATCGTCATAATAGCAGTAGTACTTATAATTATACCTAGGTACTTGTAACTTGGTTTAAGGAAAGGCCTTACCTGAAAATCGGCAACTTATTGCACACTGGTGTTCATTAGTTACCAGCCGAGGCTACCTTTTTGTTTTCACACCTAATTAACATGCTGTTAAATAAATTACTCAAAAAATTCCTTGTTGTTTTATAACATAACTAATTATTGTGCCTTACTAGTTATGTTGAAGACAAATAAACATAATCTATTTTTATTTCTTGCAAAATTAAATAAATGCATTTATTTTTATTAGTGAACTTAAAAGCTGTGGTTGTAAAATATTTTATTTGTGAAATACCGAAAACCATCACTTCAGTGTCTATATTGCATACACTGTCACTTGCATTCCCTTCCATTTCTAGCAAAAGTTTAAAATTATTGGTACTTAATTTTCTATACAAATTAATCACGATGTTTCTAGGTTGTTTTCAGGTTTTGCATTATTTTAATAACACGTTGTATTAGTTTCTAAACAATTTTTCATTTCAGCTTTAATTTGTTTTTATTAATTTTTTTATTAAATTGAACTAATGAACGTTTTTTTTGCATTTTCAGGCACCAAGGCCCTTGGAACGTTGGGATGGAACGTACGAAGCACATTCGAACAAACCCACTTGCATGCAGGGCAACGCCCGGATGAGAAACAACGAAAAGAATGGAGTATCGGGCTCGGAAGACTGCCTCTATCTAAACGTCCACACTCCATCATTCGATGGCTCTTTGGCAGTCATAGTCTTCGACTACAATGATAACTTCAGAACCGGTTTCAACGGTTCTCAAACATATTCCGCAGACTTTTTCATGGAAGAAGACGTGATCGTCGTCACAATCAATCATAGACTAGGATTGTTTGGTTACTTAACAACTGAAGACGAAGTGATCCCTAGCAATTCTGGTCTTAAAGACTTTATTTTAGGCTTACAATGGGTACAAACAAACATCGAGAAATTTGGTGGCGATCCTCAAAGAGTGACCTTAGTTGGAAGCAGAGGAGGAGCGGTGCTAATTGACATGCTACTCTATTCTGAGAAGGCTAGAGGGCTTTTCAATGCAGTAGCTTTACAAAGTGGTTCATCTTTTGAAGCTATATTCTTCCCTGAGAATCCGAGAAAAAGCGCTTTCATGCTTGGTAAATCGTTTAACATAGAAACAGATGATAGTAAAGCACTACTTCAAGAGTTACAAAAGAAAGAAGCTTTTGACTTACTCGTGAACGAATACCATGCTTTTGATAAAGATCTCGCTGTTAATAAACATATGGATATTTATCCGTTTTCTCCTGCAATAGAACCGAAAGGAGAAAATGCAGTTCTGACAGCAAAACCTGAAGAGGCGAAGGTGGTTAACGACGTACCAATTCTTATAGGTTTAAATTCCAGAGAAGGCCTTGATTTAATCTATCACTTTTTATTCGAGCCAAGGCTCATAGCCGAAATACAACAGTTCCTATTTCATGTCCCGATTAGAACAAACTTCAGATTCGATATAAATAGCACAGTCTTTGAGAAAGCCATTGAGGAAATAAGAACCTTCTATCTTCAAGATGGATATTTGCATGTGAGAAACCTCATGGAATACGCTTCCTACGTAGGAGACTTGTTACAAATGTATGCTTTAGACTATTCCGTAGAAAAACTGAGCAAGGAAATACAGTCCCCAGTTTTCTACTACATGTTTGACTTCAGAGGTTCTCTAAATGAGAACTCAATATATTTAGCGAGAAATAGCCTGAAGAGTTTAAAAAACTGGGGGGCAACCATAACAGATGAGTTGTGCTACCTGTACCTTTGTTATCGCATACAGAAGAACTATGAGGAGTTATACAAGCTGGCGAGTGAGCAGACGGAACAGAAGTTGCTGAAGAAGATGGTGCGGATGTGGGCCAACTTTGCTAAAGCTAGGTAAGAATTGTCTTGTATTCTTAGTACAGCCAAAATATATAAGAGCAAATGAAAACATTGAGTGATTGAAGGCTTAAATAAATTAGAGTTAAGTAGTTTGTCATAAAGGAGAACCTCAACAGGGTCGTTTACCAATACGCTATTCAAAACCACACATAAAAAACATTGTTAAAATGGATTCAAATAGGACAAAAAAGTGATCCTCTTATTTCTGTACGGTACCCTAAATAAAATTAGAACCGTTTCACAAGGCTAAAATTAATTTTTTGTTCCATATATTCGTAATTCTAAGCTCAGTCAAACTTCAATTTGGCTCATCTGAACATAAATAAGCAAAATTTAATTGCGAACAATGTCGATGCCGTGGATGCGAAATGGCGAGAGACTGTGAAAGATTACGCGATGGGAAAAAGGCCCAGCACTGAACAGAGGTGGGTTAATGATGACAATGATGTTGTTTGGTTTTAAAACCATACAAATTACGTTTCTATGGGAAATTTCCAATTTTTAATATCACACTCTTATGTGGATGCGGGCGGCACAAAACCGGGATCCTTGGAAAACCACGAGGGAGGTCTATTATATCCTGCAGTGAGAGTCAAATGGCTGATGATGATGATGATGTGAAATTTGACATTTTCTACATTCATTCGACGATATATTGTGCTTATCAAAATTTCCTTTTCAAACTTAACATTGGTATTAATAAAATTGCCCTTACCACTAAGATAAAGAGTATATTTTAGACTAGCTTTTGCCGGCGACTTCGTTCGCGTGGAAACTGTGATGTCCATTGATCCTGGATAAAAAGTTTATAGCCTTTGGGCTATTCCAGACTAATAATATAATGTAAAATCTGTCTCTTTGCCATATCCTTTCAGCCGTTTTGGCGTGATTGAGTAACAAAACTTTGCATTTGTAATAGTAGTAAATATTGTTAATCCTAGTAGGATAATAATATTATAAATGTGAAAGTTTGTGAAGATGTTTGGATGTTTGGAGGTTTGGATGTTTGTTACTCAATCACGCAATAACAGTTAAACGGATTCACATGAAACTTGGCGTAGAGATAAACAAAGACCTGAATTGAGACATAGCATATTTGATATCCCGGTAACACGTTGTGCAAGAATCGTATAAACGGATTCTGTGGTGGTACGAAGCTCAGCGGTTTTTACATTCAGTGAATGATCGCTACCTTCTCTTTTAAATTTCAGAAACCCCACACCAGAAGGCGACAGCGTCCTAAAAGGCATCATCTGGAAGCCAGTGGACAAAGCTAGTGAAGACAAACAGTACTTGCACATCAGCAAGAAGATTCAGATGAAAGTCAATCCACTGGGGGAACGCGAGAAATTCTGGGACCAGTTCCTGGCCAAGTATGCTGAGAAAGCCATTGATGGTGTGGTGAGAGAGGTTGAAAAGCGAGAGGAATTGTAGGGAAATTCGTGTCGAATAACATTATTTCAGTAAAAAAGTGGTTTCTCCTGTCGCCAGTGACTTGTGCGGTTTAAAGACTAGCTGTCCCGGCGAACCTTGTACCGCCACAGAATCCGTTTATATGATTCTAGCACAACGCCGCATATTTTAAAAACACGACATTCGTTCGCACAACGCCATCTATTTTAAACTTAAAATAAATATTATCCCATGGGAACGCATTACCGGGATACCAAGGATGCTATGTCTCAATTCAGATCTTTGTCTATCTGTACGCCAGGTTTCATGTAAATCCGTTCTGCCGTTATCGCGTGATTGAGTAACTAACATCCAAACCTCCAAACATCTTCACAACCTTTCACATTTACAATATTAGTAGCATTGTTCAATCAACAAAACATCGACTACATCAAAACATTTCTTCATCGACTATCCAATACTATACGTTCGAGAGATGGTAGCGCATCGGTAGAACGCTGGCCTCGCATTCAAGAGGTCGTGGATTCGAATCAATAATTGATCTACGTAATATTGACATTGCTCAGCTTAGACTACGATTATGTTCTTATAATTATTATTATCGTCGGATTTAGAGGGCCATGAACCCTCTAATGATAACCTCGATTCCACCACCACTTTTTTGGTTTTTATTGCAATGTGATAAGGACTACTTTTCATTGAAGGACTGAAAAGTTAACCTAGCGTATATAAATAATATTTATGTTTATGAAAAAAGGAGGTATTGCATATATTATATTACATGTATTTCATATTACATAAATATACATTGTTTACAGATCCTAAGATTTTTTTTATTGGTTGCTATGTTTTACACGGAGCATAAAAGGAAACATAATATTTTCACTGAACGAATATACGAAGCGTTTGTAATTCTTTCTCGTGCTTGTGCAATAAAGTGTTCTCTATCGATCTATCTATCTATACGTTGCTAATTTGATTACCGTTTTACGATAATGGTAAAAAAATATCAAGAAGACACGTTTCTTATATTTTTGTCGTTTCTTGCGTTATTATAATGCCCGATAGATAACTTGAACACAAAATCCGCGTAGTCGGGATGAGTCAGCGATGGACACCTAAGACCATTTTTTTTTATCATTTGTTCTTCTTGTGGTGGCTTCTCCTATGTCGGCTATCATTTTGGCCACTGTGACCCGTGATGTGGCGGCTCGGAACAAATCGATGGTGAATATCTGAAACCATTCAGCCAAGTTTTGTAGCCAGTAAGTTCTTCTACGGCCAGGTCTTCTGCGGCCTTGTATTTTTCCCTGAAGGATCAATAATTGGAGGAGATCGTATTTATTACTAAATTTCTTCTCGGTCTTTAATAGCTCCAAACCCTTGGGTATTCTCTGTAGAACCGAAATTATTTGTTAAAGTCCTTAGAATTCTAAGTCACGCGAAGTCACGCCCCCGCCACCATAGAGACTCGAAGTACTTCCAAGCAACATCAAATTCATTTGTTATAGTTATTATTAGTTTTGGATGCGGAACCCTAAAATGCTACGGGAATTATACACTTGACAGGTGTCTGATTCCTGTGCAGCAGGTGTTTGATTCCCGTAGCGGCTCCATAACTTATAGGTTGCTTACGAATTAAAGTATTTTGTCTTTTAGGCTATCCACAACAAGCCATTATCCGCTTAAGGTCGTTCGAGCCTGCATCCTTTCTAATGATCTATTACGTCACAAAATCTTGCTAATGATCTATTAGGCCATAGTTATTTATTCGTATTTCACCAGAGCAGTCCTTCTTTGGTAGGCATTTGATTTGATTTGATCACTCTTTATTGCTTAAGAAAACAAACTACGTAGGTACACAAAGGCGTGTTTAATATTGAAAAGTATTTCCTACCAGCTAACCATGGCTGATCTGAATAAAGGAAGAGGTAGTGACAGTAAAATTTTGTTTTAAGTTAAATTACTTGCTAATTTATCAGTAATATCCAATACATAAAAATCTCGTGTCACAGTGTTTGTTATCGAACTCCTGCGAATAAACGGCTTCACCGATTTTTAAGATTTTTTTTTGCGTGGGTATATTTGGTAGGTCTGAGAATAGATCGCAGGCTAATTGATATGGCAAAACAACGTTTGCTAGGTCAGCAAGTATCAATACAATACATAAATAAATAAACCTATAACACCTATAGGTAGTTAATAGCAGCTCTAGGCTTGGAGCAGGTTATGTAATGGCACAGATTGCTATTTGTGGTGCACAGTACACCAATGAAATGACTGGTAGGTCAAGATCTCAAGACCACGGGCAGTTATCTAGTCCTTAGTTATTTGTTAGGTACTATCGAGACTCAGTTCGTACTTGGATAATTGAAATTCGAAATTTTCTCCTTACAACATTAGACGTTCTCTTCCAAATTATAAAGTAACATGTAATAGGGTGGATGTTGTGTTGAGTGTTGCTGAAAGTGGAACACTCAGTAGAGTAGTCCACACAGAACAGTGGTCTGTGGTAGTCCAGCATTCACCTCACACACATAAACTATTATATTTTGGTAGGTACGTCATGTATTCTTATTCAAACTTACTGTATAACAAATTACTATTTATTGGCTTAATACCGGACTCGCTTGCTCGATTTTGTCGTCAGGGGAGTCCGATCTGGTTTCATTCTAATCAGACTCCCGACTCTTCTAACGGAGGGTCGAGTGGGTGGGTCCGGAATTTAGCCAATGATGTGGTATTTGCAAGAGTTTTTGCAAGAGTATAGTATAGTAGAGTATAGTTCAAAATTTGACTTACTATTTTTTTTTGACAAATCTGGAATCATTGTAACTAAGAACTATATTTTGGTACACCTTTGAAACAAATTCGAAATTGTTTCAATGGAAATCTGTTATTGGCTTTAAAATTTTGTTACTTTCTAAAACTACTATAAGTTAAAATGCAGCTGTTGATTTCCTAAAGTAAAAAAAAAAAATCAAAAAATATTATTGAAACTTGGTATTAAAATATAGCGCCGTTTAAGTTGTTTTTACTACTAAAATCTGCTCTTACGCCTGACATTTCTTACATTTTTATAAATGTTGTCTGAGGACTTGCTATTGCAAACATTTTAGATAGCTTTATTTTTATTATTACGTATTCTTTTATTTAGAATATTTGTTATTAATATAAGTATTATAAGCAGCCTGAATACATCCCACTGTAGGGCATAAGCCTTCTCTCAGAGAGAGAAGTATGCGCTTAATCACCGCGCGTGCCCACCGCGGATTGGCGATTTCAAGCGCTGAGGTATGTGAATAACTCAGGCACTCAGCTTTCCTCACAATTTTTTCCTTCACCGCTAGCGAGTGGTACTCGTATTGCTACTATAACTTCACAAATGTACATAACTTGGAAAACAAAGTCATAGGTACGAGGACGTGCCCGCATTGGGAATCAAATCTGGGTCTCTCGCTTCCGAGTAAAATGTAATATAATAATAATATTAGTTTAAGTAACATTATATTTTCTTCGTCAAAAAGTATTTAATCCATTAAGAAATATTAAAACTATCAATCAATCAGTTAGTACATGTGCTACCATTGGTGGACATACCTCCCCGTCCTCGGCCAACCTCACCCAGCCGCTGATTGGCGAGTTGTCTCATTTCTGATGTGATCCATCTAAGTGACTCCGAGCATAGCCCGTTTCATAGCAGGCTGAGCGACTTAAAATCGTTAGACTAGTAATGCTCGGTTCCTATGCGACTCGTTTTGCTTACGGATGGTTAAAATGACTACTCAAGTATTCCAAGTATACACCTCTTAAAAACGGTTTCGAATAACGTACCGTACGATAAATGTATGGAGATAACAATTTGTAAAGTTCCTAACATTTTTTTAAACATCAACTAGCTGTTCAAGTTACGGGACGCTTGTACGTTACCGATAACTTACCGATTACCGATAACGATTCGTTAAATATTAATATTTTATATATAAATTAGCGCATTTGTATGGGAGAAGGCGTTCGAAATTCAAAAATCGGCTTCATAGGATGGCTGTATATCATACATTTCCTACAACTTTCTCATACAAAATTTTTACGTAGCTCTTACCGTTTCCGAGGAAACCTATAGATAATCTGTCAGTCAGTCAGTCAGTCAGTCAGTCAGTGAGTATGCCGGATTGTAGCTATATATATTAGTAATATTTGGAACCGGGCATAAAACAACATTTTAAAATTTAAGTAAAAGTACAATCGACACCACATCCACCTTAACATACACGCCTTCTATACGGTCGCATTACGGGTTGTCTATTTTTAACTATCACTAGTTGTACCTAAGTAGGGTTACGTATACCGAGGTAGGATTTGTTCCTCAGTTAGAATACAAACACAGTATCATGGGAGCCATTACATTGTATTATGGTTGCCAATTGATTTACTTACATCAGAATACATTACTTAGAAATCATAGGCTACTACGGTAAAGTCAGTACCAAGCTTATGAATAAATACTACACTAATAGCCGCCTAGAGTGAAAACTCAGTATTACATGAAAGAGAACAAAGTTAGGCCCATATTATAGCTACTAGAATAGAACGAACTGCTTGAAATGCTTTTCACTGACTTCAAAAAAGGAGGAGTTTCTTAAGTCGTTGAAATCGTTATTTTTAATTTTTACTCGAAGACGCAGACCGATTTAGAATTTTTTTTTGTTTGAAAGGGTAGACTTTTCAGGTGGTCCCATAGTCATCAAGTCAGGATCCTGGAGAAGTGGAGGAAACTCTTCAAATTTGAAGACACATTTGAAGCGGTTTGGTTTAAGAAAACATAATTTGGTGGAGTCGTATAGTAATGATAAATACCATAGCCTACGGAGTTGCAATACGTTTACTTTAATTGTACGAGAAACATTGTTAACACTGGCAGACCGCTTTCTTGGCCTATTACATTACATTTTATATGAGTTTTTCTGGTTTTTTTCTTTTTTTTAATATTTAATTTCTCGCTTGAAGAATTTTCTCGAGAAGTTCCCATCAGTTCTCGTTAAAAAATCATTATAAATATTAGGGTTCAGGACACGGATGTTGACAGACAAACGTATAGACTCTATTTCTCTGTCTGTCATTCCCCCCACAGTCCGTCAATTTTCAGTTCAAATATTCGAAATCTTGATTGCTGATTGTCGATTATCGATCGTCGATTAATTGCTTTGTTCTGATTGGTCGTTGGCATATCATCTAAGCTCTTACATATTGCCTAGATTTCTTGATTTCTTTAGCGGCCAAAGACCGGTTGGCCGCCCCAGATATCGCTGGAAGGATGAAGTGGCAAAGAATCTCCGTGGGCTCTGTCCTGCCTCTTAAGGCAGGCGATTGGCAAGAGACCGCGCAGGACAGAGACAATACCCTCCAATGTCTATTTATAAGCGACCTTAATTTGTATTATCTTTTTATATTACCTCTTTTGAAAATAAATAATTTACTTACATTTACAAGATAAGTGGCGACTTCTTGTGTCGAACAAAACCCACTTCGGGTCGCTGAGCCAGCGGAGTAAGTTAATAAGTAGATTTCTTAATAGATTGGTTTGTTTAAGCGTCATTTGATGGTTTTGATTAAATTTATTAAATAAAAAAGGTGTCACCTGAAACGAAAAATACAAACTTGTCATGTCTTGTAAATGTGAATTGCTTATTCAGAGAAATATTCTAAAGCTTGTGTGTTAAAGTGACATAGAGGGGGGCGTGATGGATTGAAAAAAAAACCATACTACGATCTATCGAAAAGTAGTACTCAGTAACGTTTTCGTTTTTGTCTAGTTCTGGGCAATATAATGTAGGTTTCATACTAAAACCTTCAATTTGTAAACACTGATTTACATAAGTGATACTTGTTTAGAACTCCGACCGTGGTCAATACTAGAGTGGTGACCGAGATCAAGAGTCTTAGGGCCAGTTTCTGAATTGAGAATTTCGCTCAGTAAATAGTTAAATGTAGTGCTGTCTCTTCGAATCTCTCAGAGAAGAGCGTGAGAGAACGCTATTTAAATATTTACTTAGTGAAATTCTCAATTCAGATATCTGCCCTTACCTAGTCTTTTGTGATAAGTATCCAAAACCAATGAAAAACCAAATGACGAATGTTTCTAACACATTGAATGGAAGAAGTTATTAGAGTGAACTTTTATTTATGGCAACACAAGTATATTGTCACGTTGTTTTCTTTTTAGTGTTCTATGTAGGCTAAACAGATTTGTTGTCTCTCTCTCTCTCTCTCTCTCTCTCTCTCTCTCTCTCTCTCTCCCTCTCTCTCTCTCTCTCTGTGACCAATTAGCCATGCCGTGTGTTGTGTAATAAATAAAATATCCGCTTCCTAGTGCTGCGTTTTTCAAATTTACAGTCCACCACACTAAACTGCTTCACCCTCAGTCAATGTCTAAGAAACTTGAAGTGGCAAATGAATAAAAAAATGTATCAAAGATGGTGGGCAGAAATAGTGCATAAGAGGGAAAGGCCTATCTAACAATGACTATGTCGTGGCGTCAACCTCGTTTGATTAGATGGCGAGGAGGGACGGTACCGCGAAATATGCCTTAATAGGGAAATTGCTCACCCAGCAGTGGGTATCGATGGGGTGATGATGTTGACGGCAATTTAGTACTTATTACGATGGGCATTTTAGCACTATAGGCAATTTTTAAGCGAAAGTTGTGCTGAAACTGACAACTGAGGCCGAATAATTCACACCAAATGCTGTCGATTGCGACAGCAATGGGGAACTTGCGTCTAACTTAGATTTGAGTGACATTGCTTTTATACCATAGAAATGATATAAAAAAAATTAATGGTTTATTTGTAAAATTTGAAAGGTTTAAAAAAAATAGACCAATAATTTTTTTTTTTGTGTTTTTGGGGTCACAAAATATGCAAAAAATAAAGTAACATAAAACTTATTAGAATAAAAAACGACATAAAACCTGTTAGATTTCATTTTGTCATTGAATTTATGCACAAAAACATCATTTTAAGAGATAACTCAAATATTGATAAACGCTTCATACATTGTAGGCGTTACGTTAGGGAGTGACGTCTTAGTCTCGATTTGTATGGCGCATTACAGACCACGTGACTATATTGACTTTTCGACTGTTTATATATCTTTTAGCGTGTCCTCTCCTATACCTTTAAAACATATTTTAGTGCAAGTTCTCTATTCCTATGGAATTTGACAGTTGATTAGAGTCGTTCAGGATTTGATTCGCGTAATAAAGGCGCTGTTTTCTGTTCTGTTTCACTTAGTTATATGTATACCCAGTAGAACTACATAATCGTCACGCACCATTTTACTCCCTGACGACCAATTAAGAATGATTGGTTCGTGTAATAGCCGACATGCAACAAAGGTATTTTTCCAGCAACAGTCTTGTCTTTTCATTAGGCAAAATACACAGTAGTAGTAGCACGTAGTAGTCTCTTTGCACGGATACATAGAAAAAAACAAAAAATAAAATAAAAAGATAAACAAATAATAAATACAAATACAAACACAAATACGTTCCGTGTGGCACCGGATTAAGAATAGCGTCACTCCATTTCTTCCGTGGATGTCGTAGAAGACGAACTAAGGAAATTAATTACCAGGAGACGGGCAGCAGAAGAAGAAGAAGAAGAAGAAGAGCATTTATTTCAACAACAGAAACACACACATACATTAACAAGTTACAACATAAAATATTAAATTACAATACAAAAGGTAAAAAAGAAAGAAAACAATAAAATACTTTATATTAACGTAAGTTGCGGTGTGTCCCTGTTGCTGGAAAAGGCAGCTGGCTCAGCATTGTGCTGAGGGTATTCACCCAAAGCGCTGATTTTCAGCCAGTGCCTGTCCGTCTCACAAATATAGTAGGTTGCGGTGCAGTGCATAACAGTAATAACATAGTTAAATAAATGAATTAATAGATGATTAAATAAATAAGTAAATGAATAAAATTACATAAAATACAAATAAAGTTAATGACTTTCAAGGTTAATGATTATGATGCGAGCACATTGTCAGTCACTTGCGGCGAGAAGTTGGGACAGGATGGGAAAGTCTCTGCTGCTCAAGTAACTTCAAAAAGCAGCGTCTTCATACTGCGATGGCCAACCCGCCTGCCAAGCGTGGCGATGATGACAACATCCTTCATGGTTATGAAAACCACGGAAGAGGCCTGTGTCCTGCAGTGGGCGTCAAATGGCTGATGATGATGAAATACAAATAAAGAATATCCTATCCCTTATAAAAAAACCTTTTTATCATCTGCCACAGCCACAGAAAACGGTCCGGCCAAAAGAGTCAAACTGTGGCGTGATTCGACTCCTGCATCCGATTTTTTTGTGGAGGCCAAAGAGGCACTGCTATCAGGGCACGGGTTACCATGGGCGATGTGAAATTAAAAGTGAAATAGACTTCGTACTCAGGTCGGCAGATATAAAAACAACCTATGCAGGTGGGGCTACGTGGGGAGGAGCGAAACCACTGCTGTAGCGGAGTCTCCCCTCAGACTATGGAAAGAGAGGTGCTTTGTGTTCCTTGTGCCCGTCCACATTCACACGAGGGCACTTGCTGGAGGCCACAGACGCTGCAGTGCGCGGGGCCGAGTTCTGGACCAATAAAATCTGTCTTGTCACTGACTCGATAAGTAGATGTAGTCAAAGCGACAGGCAAAGGCACTGAGACACTTTAAATTTATACCGGTGAAACAATTCAAACTTACGTACGTATAATTATTAGAAAGTTCTAATGCGGCTAGACGGGCGAAAATTATATGAACTTCGTAGGTAATAATAGTCGCCCTAGATATAAGTGATTACTTTTTTATAACTGAAGCATATTCAGCAGTTTGTACTACCAGTCCGCTATTACGGTCGTGTCACAGGCTGCTTCAAACAATTCAGCTTACTTTACTTCTAGTAACATACACTGAATGTCCCCTTAAACGCGAAATTAATGACAACATGAGTACGTGATAGTGAAGATAAATTATCAACATTTCGGCTGTAAAAAAAAACAGGCATTTTAGCCAAAAACGTGGTACCCGCCCAAACAATTATCCAAACCCACTCGCATAATGCCAAAACAAGTTTCTTAATTCTCGTCAGTACACTTTTATTAAGCGGTGATGAGTATCGCGCCTGAAGAACACGGATATCAGGAGAGAAGCCGCGAGGTGCACGTCGTAGACATTGACTTTGAATCAGAAATGACAGTGGATGAGGACGGAGATAAAGTAGAGGAGGCGTTGGACCGAAAGTTGTGTTTGCAGGAAGTCATCGATATGAACGGAAACGGTAAGTAAACCTTAGTTAACCTATCTCCATAAATCCTTTTAAATAGACTCCACTTGCACTGTGACTGATCCAAAATTTCGATCCAGACATTCAGAAGTGTGGCTATTTCACTAGATTTTTTTTTTCATCCAAACACGATCACGATACAGTCTCTGTAAGATCATATAAGATTATTCTTTAATGTACCTATACACCAGAAAACAATTACAGAGACAGCAGTCAGCAGTCACAAAAGAAGAGGTACATTTGGTGGCCTTATCGCTAATAGCAATTTCTTCCTGGCATCCTTAAGAGCCATCGCCCACGGCGTCTTTCCAACGCGTTTTAAATGCAATTCTTTAATTTTTACGGAAGCAAATGCTTCAGCGCGTTTGCATCGCTTCTCAAAATATCACAAAACGCGATTCACAATCGCGTATAAAATTTGTCGAGGGCAATGGCTCTAAATTGAAGAGTTTGCCAAAAATTAAGAAATAGAAACGGGTGGTAGGTGCTAATTTAATACGAATATTAAAGTAGTAGGTACAAATATTTTAGAATAGAATAGAAAGAAAAAATCACGAGGAAAGTTTTACTTGATTAAAGTGGGTCGTTTGAAACTCATGAAATATGTAGACGGCGTTAATGGGCTTTTCAAATATAGATCAGGAGATGGCAATAGAGAACTATTTCCATAGTACATCTAAGTTAGTGAAATATAGATTCAGGATTAGAACTCCTTTTTAGTTTTACTGCTTCAGTCTCCATTTACTCTAATATTGCAAAGAGGTCATGTTTTCTAAGTTTGGACTTAGCGGGATATCTCCGAAACTACAAGTAGTAAGGATAAATAGGTACATAGAATATTATTTATTGTATATACACCAGGAATTACGTATGAAACTTATACAGTAAAACAGTATAAGGAGGTTAGCGACCTAAATATTATAGGACCTCTTTCTTAGAACTCCTTTTTATGTATATACCTCCTTAGTCTACATCTGCTCTTAATATTACAAAGAGGTAATGTTTTAAGGTTTGGATTTAGCAGGTAATCTCCGAAACTAGGTACAAGCCGATTTCAAAAATTCTTCTTGGAATGCGGCTTTCAATCCAACCATTCGGTTCCTCGTAAATAATGTTAATAATAACGGTCTATTAGGACCAATAATGACGTTTTGCATATTTATCAAAATTATATAAAAACAAATCTATAAAATAATTCTATGTATAACAGGTACATAATTACAAATTATACATATAAAATTAGTATAAAGATTAGTTTTTACGTAGATAATAATTATTGTAATACTTTTATTGATTTATATGTAATAATAAATATTTTTTTCATATTATTTGGAACAATAGATTGTGTTTTTAGAATACATTATAAAATACGCGCTTAGGGAGGATTTAAAAAAATATTTTACTTATCATTAACAAAATAAAAAAAAACTGAATTCGATGTTTACTCGTTTATTTTTTCATCATCACCATCTAGTCTACAATATGAAGAGCTCAATAAAAAGGATAACAATACGTGAGTTTAGTATGTATATTTGGTTAGCGCACCAAATAAATTCCAATCGTCTAACTGTCAAATTCCATACTAATTTGACAGTTAGACGATTGGAATCTCTCAGGATTGGGTACGCATCATGTAGGGGCTGAGCCTGACTGGGAACTAGAATGCGCTGACACTCCTTAATGGGCTTATTCCATTGGTTTCACACGATACAAACACTTTTCTTGGTTCCAAACTAGGTCCCGAACTATGGTAATCACATAAGGGCAACATGGAAATACACACTGACTTATGCCATTTGGACAAATCTAGTACGGCGGCTTCCACTGGGAATCGAACTCAGGACCTCAGTTTTGGTAGTCAAGCGCCGTTAACACGCTACTAGACCAACGAAACAGATAAGCTTTTGTAAAATTTTCAGACCAGAGTATGATGATGAGACTGAACGTAAGATACGGGGTAACGGACAGGAGGAGACCCTTCGATTTTGAGCTTATTTGATCAGTCCTGATAATGTATTATGTGAAATGACGGCGAGGACCTGACAAATGAACTATAAAGTCAGTAGTTACTGGAACTCCTCTAAGGATTGAAGCAGACTCTTCGAGTATTGGCTTATTTCATCAAGCTTGAAATTACAATTATAATATTTATTACTCAGTGAATTAAATTGTAGACAAATAGCGAACACTTTACACAAAAAAAAACACGCACAATTAAAAACACACAGAAAATATATTTTTGAAACGAATATAAAACTAAATATTTTGTGAATATTTCAAGCGTCTACCTGTTGCCGTTATTAATATCGAGCAAAAAACGGCAAAAAAATTACGTTTGTTGTATGGGCGCCCCTCTTAAATATTTATTTTATTCTGTTTTTATTATTTGTTATAGCGGCAACAGAAATACATCATCTGTGAAAATTTCAACTGCCTAGCTATCACGTTTCATGAGATACAGCCTGGTGACAGACAGACGAACAGTGAAGTCTTAGTAATAGGATCCCGTTTGGCACCCTACGGGTACGGAACCCTAAAAACGCTCCATTTAGATTTATCATTAGTTTCAAAACTACTCATTGCGCATCTTACTTTAAAATGTATTTTAATATCACTGACCTCCATCACCGACCCATGGTTGCAAATGTATGTGATTAATATGCATAATTTCTAAGCAGCATACTTTGAATAAGCTGAACAATAATGTTACCTTGCCTCAAACAAGTTTGACTCAAGGAAGTGACCAGGCTATTCTATCCATGTATTGTGTAGTTATGTCAGCAATATTCAGCACAACTAAGCTCTACGAATTGTCGGTTCCAATTCGGTAGTTAGATATGGAAAAAAAAAATGGCAAGACGTGAAGGTCACACTGACCGTGGTTTGCTTACAGGCTGCTAACAATAGATTGGAATAAGCTCTAGCTGTTATATTTTTTAATAAAAATAAAAATTGTTTATTAAAAATCAAAATTGCAACTCCCACACTAGGCACAGCCTGTGTTGTATATGGTCATTACAATAGAAGGTCTCTCAAATTGAAGGTTACAACCGAGATTTTATTTATCTAAGCACTTAGCAAAGCAAGTCAGTGATGTGTTTGAGGAAAATTATGACTCAAGACAAAACAATCTTACTCATTTGTTTATTTGTCTCCTTTTTAGCTTGCCAATGTGCATTATGTCGCTCATCACGAATATTGACGAGCTTTTTATTTGTCTCCAAACAAATAAATAACATTTTAGCATTGTCTAGTAAGCGGCAAAATTTGCCATTCTTTTTAAGTTAATACTGATTTAAACAGGGGCGTAGCCAGGATTTATTTGAAAGGGGGCAGCTAATAAACTTGCTCTGCAAGCTCCAACCAGGGCCCGACTTAATAAAGTAACAGTTTTTTTTCTTACTTAGGCGAAGCCCATATACCACTGTACAACATAATTATACTGCGCGTACTTCCAAAATTAAGCCAAATACTACTTACTTCTACTTAGTAATGGCAAGAGCCGTGCGTCAGAGCGCTCTAAAGGCTCTTTTACACCAGAGCAACATAGTGCTACAGTGCGGCATGCTACTCCGGCTTCCGGCTTTTTGTTGCATGCCGTTATGCCGCTAATTTACTGTTAACATCTGTCAGTTGTTCGTTTTTTTCTATAGTATTTTGACAACTGATACCTGTTAAGAGTAGATAAGAGTAGACGAGGAGTTATAGTAACTTACACTTATAGTAACTTTTTAAAAGTATAGGATATTATTCACACTTTATTTACAAACAGTTGATTTAAGTAGTTTTTATTATACTAGGCTTGAGTAGGCCTAACTGGGCCTATTTCAACCGCACTGTGCACAAAGCGAAGCGATTCGAGGACTTTTCGACCCCCCTCTATCTTTGAAGCCAGTTATATCACAAGTTGAACTGAACTGAACTGAACATGACAAAAAAATTGCTTTGGGGTTAAGGTTACCAAGTTGAAAGATTATTCTAATTTTTTTTGCTTCCAGCTACTGTACTTGAGAAGATGTGGGGGTCCAAACATTCCAATTTTTGGCACTCACTGAGTCTGTGTGAGTCACTCACTCGTCATCAAAAGTCTAGGGTGCATCTAATTAAAGTAGAGATTTTGAATTTGGAGTTCAAACAGTGTTTACTGAGTAAGTAACGGTAAAAAATTGAAAATCATAAAAAAAAATATTAGCACATTAGACATGTGAAGACCGATAAAAATATAACGAAAATAGTTTACCATATACAGGGTGACAAGGTTATACAGTCTTAACTTGAGACGGTGTTTTCAAATGTGTTTTATTTTAAATGTATGTACTTAGCCTAGGACCACTTAAATAATGACACAGTAAGTGACATTGTGTTTTAAAACCGAGATATTTCCTCTATTCGTTACTAGTTGGTTCCAGTAACCAATAATATCTCGGTTTTGAAAAAAAAATGTCTCTTACTGTGTTTATGTTTTTTACAGCGTATATCATTCACTGTATAAGGACGTTCTGTTCATCACAGATCTACAGTATTCTACAGTCTGTTCATCCTTACTTGTCCAATTTAGTAAACGATATTCTACCTTGACATTTGATGCCGAAACTAGATATTTTCTTGCAAGTTCGTGCACTTTGTTTATAAACATAGCAGCGTG
The DNA here is from genome assembly GCA_947308005.1 of Yponomeuta malinellus. Lineage (NCBI taxonomy): Eukaryota > Metazoa > Arthropoda > Insecta > Lepidoptera > Yponomeutidae > Yponomeuta > Yponomeuta malinellus. The sequence continues at coordinate 5,559,791 of OX371013.1, forward strand.
TTATCCAAAATGGTGTCCCAGGTTACTTCATTTATGGGAATATGGCAGATTTCGACTAAAAAGTCATACTTTGCGGGTAGAATCTTGTTTACTAAATTGGACAAGTAAGGATGAATAGACTATATAATTAGACGTTTGAACCGGTTGGCAGTTCGCCTTGAACTCTATCTAGGCCTCAAGTAAAGCCCTGGCGGCCAAATCGTTACGTCAATTGCAAACATCAAACAGGTTCCGCAAAATTATTAAGTTATTTCTTACTTGATTTGATAATAATAAACACTCTAGATATTTCAAACTTTCCACCGACAACAACATTGTTTTTTCAGTAGTAAAACAGTGAACACTGTCTGTTCACTGTTTTCTATCATAATTGAGAATAATACAACAAATGAAAACAAATTGAAATAAAAAACCTTGACTTAACTAATAAATGTCATAAACTCTAATATAAAAAATATAAATGTCATAAATTCTAATATTGTTACCAACATTAATTTTAAGTAATTTCCAAAGTAATCTAAGTACATATGTACCGAAATATCTAATCAAGGGTTTATATTATGTGTCAGTGGAATTTCGGAGTTTTTAATTAAGTACTCGTAGATACCTTTTTTATGTAGTCTATATAATTATGTCCCACTGCAGGGAACAGCCCTTCTCTCAGTGTGAGTATGGGTATTACTACGAGTGCCCATCGCGGATTGGCAATTTCAAGCGCTGAGGTATGTGAACACTTCAGACACTTAGGTTTCCTCATGATAAAATATTTTTTTTACAATTAATATTTTTTTACAAATACTAAAGTAAAGTACCTAATGTAAAAATTATTCCACACCAAAAAAATTATGTTGCATGCATGTGGATTAATAATTATTAACAACAATATTTTTAATTCTGGGCCGCAACTGTATAATAAAGACTCTAAGGCTGGGTTCTCCGAGTGCACGGATTTGTTGCGCTGCGCGAGCGAAGAGTTGGGGGGAAAATAGGCATTTTTTAAATGACAGAAATACAAGTCCTGTTAATAGAATGTTTACGACCGCCGTCACTAATAAAGTTACGTACAGCTCAAATAAAACCATATATTTAGACTCGTGTTCGCGATTTTTTTTTTGATCCTATGAAGTTAAAAAAATCATAAAATTTATTGACCGACGACGATCGAAAAGTAATATGTATATGTAGAGAGTAAAATGTATTTTAAAACACCGATCCATCGACGCGCTAAGAAGAAGAACATAATTATTATATTATTTCATATAATTTCCAGAGTAATCTAAGTACCTATGTACAGAGGGATAATATCGTGTGTGCGTTACTAGAATTTGGGATCACTTACTCAAGTATCTACTACCAGATACCTATCACGGCTAAAAATAAACAGTAAGTTAAAACCGCTACCATACATTTATGGAACCGGTTCACCTACAACATAGATGGTCTTGCCGATATTTGTGTAAAAACATCTCTAAGAAAACCGGCCAAGTGATTGTCATGCCACGGGCAGTGTAGGGTTTCGCAAAACAAGGGGTTTTTTTATTGATTTACTTACACAACTAACAACTTCGTTAAAGTATTTCAGTTTATTGCATTGTTCGTAATATTTATGGCGTAATGTTTACGTATTTTTCCGGGTGCCAAAGAACAAAAATTTAAACGGTCCCAACTTTACACCAGCAATGCGCGCTGAGTTGGTGGTCTTTTTTGTTGCCACGGAAGCACAATGTCCTCTCTTATTCTTGGTGTAATTAGGTATATAAATTATGTTATTTTTATGTGTGTACTTTTGTGGCAATGTAAATAAATGTCTTTCTTTCTTTCAATGGAATTTGTACAAAATTTTTCTTTCATAAGTTGGTCAACTATTACTCGGTAATTTGTAAAGCCAACTTAGCCGTGATAGTTCTCCTTTTAACTTCATTATATATGCTACACGGATTTTGCCACATTTTAGGGTTCCAAAGGTACTCTATTAATCTGCCGTCCGTCGTCTGTCTGTCCGTCCGGCTGACCATTGAAGGGCTCTATCTTTGGTAACGTAATAGGTATCCAGCTGAGAATTTCACGGAATATGTGTTATTACGACGATTTAGTTAACAAATAATAAAATTTAAAAATAAGGGGGATCTCCATACAACAAATGTGTTTTTTCACCGTACTTTTCTTGATGCTCTATCGCAAAAACTGTGATACATAAAGACATCACACTTGAAGTGATTGTGGGACTTATTACATATTCTAACGACAAATAATAAAAAAAGGCCAAGCGTGATGAACCCTCGGTGCGCGAGTCCGATTTGCACTTAGCCGGTTTTTACAAACAGCTGTTTATATGAGAGAAGGGCCGGGGACACTCTACTCCAATAAACTGTTGTGTTTCGAACCTTAATATACCGCAAACATATTATCCGTGAATCGAAAAAATTACTACAGCTACAATATTTTACAGAAGATTTTTTTAAGATTTTATTCTACCGTCATGTCAGCGTGAATAATATGTAAATCTATACCAAATTTCAGCTATCTCGTACTAATCGTTTCTGAACTAGGCTGCGGACAGACAGACTGAGATACAGACAGACAGACAAACGGACGGACGGACATGGCGAAATTACAAGGGTTCCTTCATCATCATCAGCCATTTGACGCCCACTGCAGGACAAAAGCCTTCTTCGTGGTTTTCATAACCATAAGGGGTTTTGCCATAATCGCCACGCTTGGCAGGCGGGTTGGCGATCGCAGTATGCCGCCGACGCTGCTGCCTGTCTCCTGGTTCATTTCCTTAGTCGCCTACTACGACATCCACGGAAGGAAATGGAGGACGCTATTCTTAATCCGGCGCCACACGGAACACAAGGGTTCCTTGTTGACTACGAAACCCTAAAAACTAACTATATGTATAGAATAACAAAAATACCGAACCATAAAAGAGGTCACGCAATATGTCCATTTTTAGCCATAATTTCACTGCGCAATTTGAAATAGGTACATTTAATATATAGAGAACAATTTATTGCACACCAATCGATTAATCTTAGATCTAAGTGATTATTGGTACATAATAGGCGGTCTTATCAATTATAGCGGTCTCTTCCAGACAACGTTTGGATAGAGCGGATTGTAAGAAGAATGTAGTAGCAAGAGAGGTGTGAATCAATAGATTAACGGAAATAATTTAGTATGAAAGTAACATAGTAGGCACTCAAAGTGTTTAACCGAAATGAGTACCTAGTCTGTCTACACCCAATGCGTTACCAGTCCCAAATATCTGAAACAGGTTGGTACAGTGGCTGGTTAAGCTTGAGCTTGTTATGTAAAGTGCCCGCGCGTCATACCGACCAGTGATGCACGCCTGGGAATATTGGCACTGCCGAAAAGCTCCCAATATTATGGAAGGTTTATGTGCCATTGCCTAAACTGTTCGGCAAACATTTGACAATTTGAAAAAGAAGTAAAGTAAAGTAAAGTAAAGTAAAGTAAAAGCAATTTATTCGTAAAACATGAGTACATGATGTTGGAATTGTTACATACGAGTCCTATGCATGTTTTGCTTTAATAGGCACACGAATTTCGAGAAGGCGCCTTGAAAGGAAACAGACCTATATCGAAACAGACCTATAAGGAAACAGACCTATATCGAAAAATTAAAACAGAAAACCTTTACCGCAAACACAAATTATCATTAAAGATATGTCAAGAATTAGTAAAAATTGTGTTCAATTCAAACTTAAAATTAAAACATAATATGCATTAATTATGTCCTCTTAGTAATATTATTGTCATGATGCCAATGTCAAGATCTGTCAGTCAAAAATTCATTAATATTATAATAACATTTCTCAATAAGGATATTTCTTAACCTAAATTTAAAACTATTCATGTCAAGTTCACGTACGTCTATATTTATTTTATTGAAAATTAAGGGCCCCATACAGAATATACTATTTGCATTAATGCTGTGTTTGCTTTGTGAACGCCTACTCTAGTAGAATCTCTCTGTAATCGACAGCTGCTATAGATTACTGGTTTGAATATTTCTGGGTTTGATTTAACAAATGAAGCTACTTCAAGTATGTACATGCATGGAAGTGTGAGAATCTTGTATTTTTTAAAGAAAGGCGCGCAACTGTCGGTTTGATTCAATCCAAACATCGACCTAATACATCTTTTTTCTGCTTTAAAAGCTATTTCTCTCTCTGTTGAATTACCCCAAAAGATTAGCCCGTATCTTAGTACAGAAGCGACTAAACCATGATACGCTATGACAGCTGCTTCTTAGTGAATGATGCTTAGTGAATTCTTAAAGATATTTATTTAATATGAAGTGACATATTTGTAGCTAGAAAAAGTCCTCACCCACTCATTCCGTTAGAAAGTGGTTAAAATTGTTTCACGTAGTTAAACTGATAAAGATTAATTATCTATGGAACGCAAACGATGGGAGTATGGGGGGATGAGGGAAGAGTTTTCGTAAGGGAAATCGGTCGACGCCTGAGAAGTCGTGGGTATGACCATCGTTCCGGGGCATACCTGATGCAGAGGATTTCCCTGGCGGTGCAGCGGGGGAACGCTGCTAGCGTCATGGGAACTTTTGGATCAGGCGTGTCCCGGGGCGGTATATTTAATTAGTTTAATTTAATATTTAGTTTACTCCTTAGCAACAAAAAGTATGTGTGTAATATTTAGTTAAGTTATTAAAATGTAACAACCCTAAAACTTGTGAATTCTGGAATAAAGGAAGACTACTCCTGGAACTAAATGTTATAGGACTAGAAAATTCAGAAGTAGCAAAAACAACAGAAAAAACAGGAGCAGAAACTGATCAACGGGATATAAGTGTGATAATCTGTAAATCCATACTGAAGTTCGCCCTATATAACCTTATGATAACACGTTACGACATTAGAAACGTCTTTTCGTTCTCTTCAGTATAGGCTCCGATTTCACGAAATCAGAAATCAATAATTTATTTCAACGTAAAGAATTTACATTCTGTTTGTTGAATGTCAATGTACTATGTTAGCCACTGCCTTCGGGCCTTATGTAGTGGAGACCATCCTTTCTCAAATCATCTTAAACTTAATACATCAGAGCCTGTATGATAAGTTTCCATGATCGCCAACAATAACTCTAAAAGCCAAGACAAGCCTGTATGATAAGATTCCATGATCGCCATCAATAACTCTAAAAGCCAAGACCTTAGGTACCAGGCGCGGTATAAAGACGAATGTCGAACCAAATGTGTATTTCAGATGTCACGGTAAAAAGCTAGAAATAAACAAGCAGCCTAAGTTGTTTACGCATTTAAAAATAACAAAAAAGGCATTGAATTCTCGAACCTAATGCATAACCTAATACATAAGTCGTTACATCGTTCGACGGTCGATCGATCATCAAGATCATCGTATCAGTTAATATGAGTCCGCCGGCGCTACACGACGCGAACCAAAACAGTTGCGACACAAAAAACAAGCCAAGTGACGCGGTAATCGACATCGAACCAAAAGATATTTCGGAAAGTACAGTTAAGTCCACGTTTTTGAATTTGAGTGCGCAGGATTCGCCCGCCATTTTGGAAATAAGCACGCAGGAAACGGAAATGAATGGAAAAGAGGGAAATGGTAACGTAATTTCTTTGGCTACTGTATTTTATCGTTTTATCGGATTATTATAGTTTAATCAACATAGGTAATGAGTCAGATAAATCTAATTAATGAATTTCCGACCGAAGTGTTTTCATAACTTTTTATTCTAGATTTATTGACAAATCACTTACCAACGTATTTCATTACATTGAAAATAGTTTATTGAGCAAATTATGCTGTTTCTTATATTCATCTTCTTCTTCTTTTGGTGCCATCTCCTATCGGAGGTCGGTTATCATTGTGGCTATTTTGGCCCGTGATGTTGCGGCTCGGAAGATTCTATCTTTGTAGTGTTATACCACTCTGCAAGATTTTGGAGCCACGATGTTTTTCTGCGGCCAGGTCTCCGTCGTCCCTGGATTTTGCCTTGCAGAATGAATGTTCTTATATCCATAAAACATGGTAAAAAGTATCTGATAGGTGTAAAACGCTAAAAAGAAGATTTCTGGCCCTCAAACGAAATACCTTAAAAATTAACATTCAATAGCCAATAAGGTTGCGATCCAGAATATCAATGGGTTCATGAAATATTGATATTTTACAACGTCTATACCTACGTGGTGATTGTATTGGATAAAATGTATGTTGGCAACTTCACAAGAGCATACCTAACAATACTTTATTTCAATTCTACTTTGGGATGGCCACAAACTGACAAGTAGCACCGACGATGGGAAAAAAACGTTATAATCTGGCATGCCAGGAAACCGTCAAGATAAAAAAAAAATGTTTATTAAAAATCAAAGTATTACAGATATGAACAATTGCAACTCCCACACTAGGCACAGCCTGTGTCGTAGGAGTCGGGTAGGATACGCAGAATCATAATTAGCACCCGTTGACAGAACGAAAGAATATCGGGTATCGAGTCATAGATGTAGATGTTAGTACGGTCGACAGCGTTTACATCTTTGTTGTAAAGTCACCCGTAAGGTAACTAAATAAAGTGCACGCATGTTAAGGTTAACGTGCTGTCGATTATACATCCTGTTTTTCTCTAGCTACTTATATATACATTTCTCAGACCCATATTACACTAGACTAGATTCTTATATGATCCTTTGTGATATCCATTCCGGGTTTTACAATAGATATCTTGATGCTGATTGATTAAAATCCTCAATCGATATCATACAGGATCCTATATCGATAGCACATCAACCTTTACGGCAACAACCTTTATGTTACGGCAGACTTCGTATCTAACAAAAATATGAATGGTGAAAATTAAACGATTCAAATACTTACTCTAAAACTACATAAACTCACGCCTGTTTCCCGTGGGCATGCCAGTTGCGACGATCCAAATATATTAAAAAAGATTTAAACGACAAAATTTCCCTAGCTTTCAGCCTTAAACTAGGACAACTTCGTTTATTTGTAAAAATATGAAAAAGCCGCTAACACTAAAAATTCTGCAAAGCTGTAAAAGATTTCGTAATTTAGTCAAAACGCTGAGTTAGTACAACTTTTGCTCTTAATCTGTGCTTTTTGAATCAATTTGTTGCCTAAAAAAATACGAAATGGTTTAACAAGTTTTATTATTTTTCGGTTGCAAAGGTATTAAAAAAAGTCTATGTTTTTTCGAGGTACACTTTAAATATTTCGAGGCTTTTTTTCCAAACGTTCGTTAACCCTAGACCTTCGTCGTTTCGAAGAATACGCGACAGAAAAATTGTTGTATCTTTTTGGTCCGTGTGCGGATAACCGTGGTGTGTCTTGTCAACTCGGTGTTCGTCACGGCTTGGCAAGAGGCAACGAATTTTTGTGCTGAATGAGCGCAAAAAAGGAAAATTTTATTTTCTAATGTCTACAGTTTAAGTTTGCCCTTAAAATAATAAAAAAAAATTTACAATTTCTGTTTTAATTAAATTTTTCATAAGAATATCGGTTTTGATCTGTAGAAACGCTTACCATTTTAAACAGAAAGAAAAATAAATAAGTGTATGTAATAAATAACAACAAATTATTTTATAATAATAACAACAATAAAGTTTTATTTAAAACTTAAGCTTCAAAAAATGGTCGTCGGATTGACGAATGGTTAGGTTCTATGGGGAATGTGAGAAGGTTAGGTGTCTAGGGTTAACGTTAATGTTGCATCTGCAATCACAATGTACACTCAGGAGCTGGATAAAATAAGAACTGAGAATAAAAACTTCCACTCAACACAATCAGTTATCTTGGTCCCAAACTGGGATACCCTTTGCTATACCAACCAGGCACGGACGTCACAAACATGGAAATACATCTAGACTGCGACTAATGTACAACTCAAGTACCGCGGCCTCCAGTGGGAATCGAACCCACGACAAGCATGTTTTAGCCAAAACGTTCTTGACCCACGACCTCTGTTTTCGTAGTCAGCGGTCCAGCTAACCGCTAGACCATCGAGGCAGGCTACTATCAAATTTAATTAAATAATATTTTGTATCTATTAGAATCCTAGTTTGAACTTGAACATAAGCACGAAAAATTATTTATATTCCGATACGAAAGACATAACAATGTAGGTACAACAAATGTAAGCTGCGCTCGAACTCACGACCTCTGCTTTGCTAATCAAGTTAGACCAACGAGGCAGTCAAAGAAATTGCATGCAATCATTGTAATGGCAAACCGGCTTCATTATTGGCATTCAACTTGACGGGATGTTATCTAAAAAGAATATAAAAATCTCGTGTCACAGTGTATGTTCTCGATCTCCTCCAAAACGGCGACACCGAATTGTATGAATTTTTTTGTGTGCATTTGGTAAGTCTGAGAATAGGTCGTATTCTAATTAATATGGCAAAACAAAGTGTACCGGGTCAGCCAGTAATTAATACGCAACGCAAGGACGTAGACGTCCGACATTCAATAACATGCGTCTAACTGGTCATAACAAACACAAAGTACCTATGTACCGGATTAAGAGGCTCCATTGAATAATAGTAGCTCCACGCCGCGCCATCGCCACTTACGGAAATTATCTTATCTTATTTGAGGATCGTTTTTGCAAAAAGTGTCTGTACAATCTCTCAATCGCGTTGTTATTGATTTTTAGGACCCATGACTGTGATCCTGAGGCAAAAGACCTAGGATTAACGCCATTAACGCCAAAAAGGCTGTTTTTGGCATAAATCCTGTCTAGTCCCAGGTCCTCGGTCGTGGCCGGTTTTTTTAAATCTTCCTCCATCCATGAGATTCAACAGCAAAAGTTTTTATTCACGTACATAGAATCACGGCTTTTTATTGCGCACCAGTAATTTACAGTGATAATGTACTTAATATCTACTTCTTAATAGTAGGTACACAAAATAGTGATTTCAAGGGCCTGGGACTTGATAGCATTTATGTCAAATCTTATGTTAAAACGGTTTAAACTTCGTCTCAAGAGTGCTCTAGTGGAATTTAAGGCTGTTAGTCTGTAATTTCCCGAACAAAAAAGTTACCGACAACGTTCGTTCACAATGTTGCATCTTCAATCACCTTGTCGACGCAGGTAGATGTTAACTAAAATAAGACGTGAGGAAATTGCACGCAATCAATTTTATGGCAAAGGCAAACCGGCTGCATTGTTGGCATTCAACTTGACGGGATGTTATAAATACGCAACGCAAACACGTAGACGTCCTCCCTAGCCGTATCGCATAACGCCCGACATTCAATAACATGCGCCAACACGTCATACAAACACACAGTAGGTACCGGACTAAAGTTAAATTCCTGGCTATCGCACACAAGACCTCGTGCAGACGGTGGTTGGGCCGATTGTATCTAAAGTGTAAGACTGGCCACACAGCCGACAAAAACAACTATCACCCCATTTCACTCGCGATCATCTTAGCGAAGGTATTTTAGGGAAATACCTCTTCACTCTGGTCAGTTCGGTTTCCGCTCATCTCTCTACCGATACTGCAATACTCGTATATTGTTTAAAGAGTACCGTTCAGTACTATACTAGGAGACAGACGCCTGTTCTGGCGTGCTTCCTACACCTATCCAAGGCTTTTGAGACCTTGTTTCGTATGATGTTCTGTGGAAGAAGCTGAGTACCACATCTGTGATACTCACATGTGGTACTAAAGTGCACGGGTGTAAAAGTTGATGTGCTGTTGGCTGTGCCACAGTACAACATGTACTTGGCTCGATCTACAGCTGTCTGATTAGGCTAAAGGGTTCCACGCAGTAACGCTAGCGTCACCAATGGAAAGAAACCGGCCAAGTGCGTGTAGGACTCGCGCACGAAGGGTTTCATACCATTATCAATACAATATTTGAATATTTCAAGCGTCTACCTGTTGCCGTTATTAATATCGAGCAAAAACCGGCAAAAAATCACGTTTGTTGTATGGGAGCCCCCGTTAATATTTATTTTAGTCGGTTTTTAGCATTTGTTGTTATAGCGACAACTGAAAAACATCATCTGTGATCATTTCAATAGTCTAGCTATCACGGTTCATAAGATACAGCCTGGTGACAGACAGACAGACGGACAGAGGAGTCTTAGTAATAGGGTCCCATACCCTTTGGGACCCTATTACCCGATCACGAAGGTTAAGCAACACAGGGCGCGTTCTGTGCCTAACGCTAGTGGCAATTTTCCGAGCGGTTCCGTGCTTCGCAAGGCACGTTAAGCTGTTGGTGCCGGCTGCCGTCGATAGATGGCAGTCGTTAAGCCAAGTCAGAGGCCTTAGGGCGGCTTGACAATTTCTGACAGTAGACGAGCCACTAGTCTACAAACCTCCACCAATCCGGACTTGGCCCCCGTGGTGGAGTATGGCCTATACCTTCCTCAGGGAAGAGACCCGTGCCCCTCGGTGGAGACATAATGGGTTGATGATGATGATGACCCTTTGAGTACGGAACCCTAAAAATCATATCGCACCTTCGGTAGTACAAGGGCACAACTTACAAAAAATGGTAAAATGAGTTAATTATGCAGAAATGCCTTGAAAACACTTCTCTATCTGGTGGGATACAGACTCCCATTAAATTCATTTAAAAAGCGACTTTTTAACTGAATCTGATGGGAGTCTATCCCACCAGATAGAGGAGTGTTTTAAGGCATTTCTGCATCATCATCAACTCATTATGTCCCCACCGAGGGGCACGGGTCTCTTCCCTGAGGAAGGTATAGGCCATACTCCACCACGGGGGCCAAGTCCGGAGATTTCTGCATACTTAACTCATTTTACCATTTTTTGTAAGTTGTGCCCTTGTACTACCGAAGGTGCGATATTATGTTTTTTACAGATCGTTTTTGCAAACAGTGTCAGAGCAACAGTGATTTTAGGACCCACGACCGAGAACCTAGCATCACGGGGGAATAAATAGCACCTATTATATCAAAACCGGCATAGTATAGATTACAGTCGTTTAAAAATATTGTGAGGATATTGAGGATTCGATTTACAGTTTAAAGCTGTTTAAAGCGCAGATTTTTGTCAGAGTAGGGTCTTTCCTCCCCCCTCCGCTAAACGGTGGAGTGCAGAAACGTGAAAAAATTCAGGGCAGTCGCACATAGGTATAATGAAGTTAATAGGAAACCTATCAGTGCTTTACAAGTTAACGAGTAAATAGTAATAGAGTAACTTATAAAGGAAAGCTTCGTACAAAATCCATTGAAAATTACTTTGATGAAGTTGTTAGTTCTGTAAAACCCCTCTTACTACGGAACCCTACACTGCGCGTAGCTCGACACGCACTTGGCCGATTTTCGTCTAGGTTTATTTTGAGCGACCCGATGCTACTCCTAACTGCCAATAAAAAAATACGTCTTTTTAATGATTAATATAATATTTAATGGGTCTAATCGCGATTATAAAGGTAATTAAGGTAAGCAATGTCATTTCACCTAATGAATAATAGCGATGAGACCCGTTTAATATATATAACTATAAATACACTTATCTCATTAAAAAGATGTATTTTTTATTGGCAGTTAGGAGTAGCATCGGATCGCTTATAAAACTATGTATGAGCATCAAGAGTTATTAAGAAAATAAATGCATTTTTATTTTATAAGACATATTTTTTTGGCTTAACAGTAAGAAAACTATCGTCATTTACAATACTTACGAGCTTACCTACTCGGTTGCAAAAAGTGAACACAAGAAATCTCAATAACTGTGATAGCTATTTTTAGGACCTACAACCAATAGGGTCAATATCTAACCATTGCTCGCCTATTACTCATTAACTTGTAAAGCCTAATAGCCGTGATGGTTTTCCTTTTTAACCGACTTCAAAAACGGAGGAAGTTATCAATTCGACGCGTATATTTTTTTGGCTATGTTCCTCCATAGCTCCGTCAAATCTTAACCGATTTCAACAATTCTTTTTTTGTTCGAATGACTGAATGAATTCGATATGACGTCTCATTGGTTCCATTTTAATTTGGTGAAGATCTGATGAAGACTTTCAGAGATGGAGAACGGAACTCTTCAAGGGACAGCAGTATATAAGGCATAATGGGGCCCATCCTTTAGTAATATCCGTATGTTTCATAAAATACCGTAAAGATAGCCCCAAGATAATTTGGTGATGTTATGGTGAAGACTTTTGGAGATGGAAATTGAGAACGTCAAATTTTAAAGCAACGAATTAAGTAGGATAAATTATGGGTAAATTATAAAATATATAGGGACTCGTATATTTTTCTCCCGCTCCCCCAGTAAAAACTGAAAAGTAAAAAATTTTAAATAAAAAATAAAAACCGTCTTCGAAACACTAGGTACAGCACTAAAAGGTTAGAAATAATTTAAATAATTAGAAGTATGTATCATCATCATCAACCCATTATATCCCCACCGAGGGGCACGGGTCTCTTCCCTGAGGAAGGTATAGGCCATACTGTAGTATGTATACATGTAGGTATTGTAAGAGTATAATTTGTAGTCGGTGCCCAGTTTCATGACCAGCACATATATTTTGGGCACCGACTCCAAATTATACTTTTACAATACCTACATGTATACATAATTCTAATTATTTCTAACCTTTTAGTGCTGTAGTGTTTCGAAGTCGGTTTTTTTTTATTTAAAATTTTAAGTTCATTATATGTGCTACAAACCTTAAAATGTTCACTCTTCTACAATCAACCGTTCAGCCAGGAGACAAAATTTGCGCTTGCAGCCTTAATATTTTCTCAACTAAGTAAAAAAAAAAATATGTTTCTACCCCTACAATATTTAAACGACCAATCCAACGATATCCCAGTATCCTGTGGGGTTGGCGAGAAAAAAATGCATCCCTAATCTAAGTGTACCCTAAAAAAATTGTTTTAAGATTTTATTACATATACCTACCGTTTTGTCGGCGTTATTAATTTGAATGTCTATGCCAAATTTCAGTTCTCTCGTAGTAATCGTCTCTGAGCTAGGCCGCTCACAGACAGAGGAACGGACATGGCGAAACTATAAGGGTTCCTTGTCGACTACGGAACCCTAAAAACCCGATTCCTTACAACACTCGATAAACGCCGATTCAAATAGTCTGTGGTGGAGACTTTACAGGGAAAGGACGAATCCACAGATTAAATAAACTGCCTCTGAGAAGTGCTTTAGAGGAATCGTGTTTTTGTAAATAAGGCCATTAATCTTTATTTCTCATCGAAACTTTATAGTTAAATTAGTTTTGGTGTCGGGCGTCAGTTCTTAACACCCAGTAAACAATTCACCTACCTACTTAGAAGACATCAGTGGAACAAACCATATTAATATGTAGGTACGACTTGTACCAGCCATTGTGTTAATTGCGTCGCTATGTTCCATAAAATCGTGTTTTCTTCCAACTTACGATTATAGGTACTATGTCACTAAGCAAATATTTTTCACTCCTGAGTTAAAATATTCTATTCTACTACACGGTGATTTTGAAATCGTTAGCTATAGAGAGACCTTTTAGAGAATGTTCTTTTCATTGTGAAAATAGTAATATTAATCATTTATCGGTAATGGCACCACATATTTATATATTCGTGACTAGCTCCCCCGGCGAATTTCGTACCGCCACCGAATCCGTTTATACGATTCTTGCACAACGCCATCTATTTTTAAAACACAGCGTTCGCTCGCATAACGCAACGCCATGTATTTAAGTTGTAAAATCTTCACAAACTTTCACATTTATAATATTAGTAGGATTTCCGACCTTTTGCTCTAAACTGTGAATCCAAATTCAAAGTGGTAAAAAGTACCATAATGTTGAAAAATGTTTTGTAATATGTTAAATGTAGATATAAGAGTCTGTTCTCGTATATTGGTACACAAATAAAAGAACATTTAAGTTGGCCGACGCCGAATTACTTCTTGTCTTTTTGACGAAACACCACTTTTGCAAGATTACTTATAAATTATCTAAATTATGTTCCTGTTTTTATTCTGTATTTTATCGTAGTTTTCTCTGCATCATTGAAATAACAGTATCTATTGAAGTTCTACATTTGCTTTAATACTAAACAAAACACATTGGTAACCGAGCGCCTTAAAAACGGCCAAGTGCGAATCAGACCAGCAGACCGAGGGTACATATACAAGGTTTTTTCTAAAATGCGCAATTCCTGAAACGTATTTGTTTGTGATCTTGAATGGAGACCACATATCGGCAAGCGCAGCGTAGGACGACCAGCCACAAGATGGACAGATGACCTCATCCAAGCGGCAGGAAGACGCAGGATGCAAGCCGCTTCCAACCGGTCTTTTTGGAAATCCATGGAGGAGGCCTATGTCCAGCAGTGGACTTCTTGTGGCTGAATGATGATGATGATTTGTTTGCGAATTTCCTGAAACAAATTCATTTGTTGGACAATCCGCCATACTAACGAGGTTGTGAAGTGTCAATCACTCAATAGGTATCTGAGTGCCAAGCCAACCTTTTTTATTACTCTATAAGCTATTCAACCTATTCACCTTGCTTAGGAGTCAAACAGGACATTAGGATGCCACGGCACACACCGCAGAAATTGTACGGTTGACGGATAAAGATATTGTTTATCCGTCAACCGTACATTTTTTATCACAAAAACCAATAAAGGTCAATTTTTCTGTCGACTGTTCTGTCGACCTACAAGGATATTTTATTAACGGGGAACATGCCTCAACATTAGATTGGAGTGCCAATGTTATTATAACATAGGTACTCGTAAAGGACCAAAAAAACTATTGAAATTCGATGTAGGTAGGTATTGTAGAAATACATTTTGGAGCCGGTGCCAAATTAAAGACCAGCACATACATGTCAGTCCAATGTTCTACCCACTAGGCCACCACCGCTGTCCACCAGGCTACCACTACAGCGGTGGTTGGATGTAGATAACATTTGGTGTGAGGTTTGACACATTCATTAAGACTTAATTTATTTTTAAACATTTCGTTTTTATCTTGGTTAAGCGAATGTTGTATCCCGCGTTTTCTTGTGATTTCAACAATTTTGGTTTGTTTTTCGAGTCCACATGAGTAATGCAACATGAGAAAGATGCATAAATAAAAGTTGTGTTTACTTTTGTTTTGATAACAGAGTTTTTTATTGGCATACATTTCATTGGAACCTTAGATTTATGGCCGTCCCAGACGACGGCATTATAATATAGGTATGCGATATTTTTTCCTACATGTCAACCGCGTCTACACACGACTACAGTCGGATTAAGTATAAGTAGAATAAGACATCGCGCAATATATTAATATATTTATGGCCGTCGTCTGTCACATTAAAAAATAAACTTGTGTTGATAGGTCCACATAGAGTACGTCACCAAATGTAATGGGTTGTGATGGTTAACGACCCCGTCACATTCACAGGTCACACACAATAACACATGTCAGTATTTTTTTTGCATCGAATTAAATAACAGACTCTGCCGTCATAAGAAGAAAGGCCGCAACTAACACGAGTGAATAGGATTAATTTAATTCATCATCATCAGCCCTTTGACGCCCACTGCAGGGCACAGCTAAGCCTCCCTCATGGTTTTCATAACCATGAGGGATTTTGCCATAATCGCCGCGCTTGGCAGGCGGGTTGGCGATCGCAGTATGCGGTTGGAATCTCAGGAAGACGCTGGTGCCCGTCTCCTGGTAATTTATTTCCTTAGTCGCCTTCTGCGACATCCACGGGAGAAAATGGAGTGACGCAATTCTTAATCCGGCGCCACGCGGAGTTTTTTTTTTATTATTATTAGACTTACTTTTTCGCATTTTTGGGACCTGCAAAACCGATAGAAAATATTTTAGTTCATAAGCTTTTATTAAAAAAAAGTACCTATCCCGATGAATTGAAAACCTCCTCCTTTTTTGAAGTTCGGTTAAAAACTGAAGGGGTTGAAATTGGGGATGTAAGTCTCCAGTACCTACAGATTTTTACATTTCTATGCTTCCATGAAATTTATTCAGAAAGTAAAGATTCGACGAGGACAAACTACAGGGGGGTAACTGCCAGTCTAAAAATTATTCTATTAACCAAAGGCCGGGTCTCCTGCTCGTGTTTATCATGAAACATTATACAAAACAATCGGTTTTCAATTTTCCGAATTAACTTTTTATTTTGCTTCCCCTAGCAAAGAAACTGTTTTGCGCAAAGAAAACGAAATTTAATGGTTTGTGTAATGTTTTTTAGCAGGAGACACGCCTATATTATTGCAAAGTAGTGGCATCTATCAGAAAACAGTAGAACTATTCCGTCGAGAATTGCGAGCTTGATAAAACTCATTATAAAAATACTGCTATTGAATAGTAGATGGCGGTGTGTGTCAAAATCCTCTGTGCTTAAAATATTGACCATGTGTATAAAACTGAAATTTAAAATCATTCGGTCAATTTTGACATTTGACAACAATCATTCGTTGAATTCATTCATTTTCCGACATTCATTTTCCAAATCGCTGTCAGTCAGGTGTGGCGCCGTGTAATGCGTTTACTTTTTTTTAAATAGTCTGCCCATTTGCAAGTACCTACAAGAAATTGAATAAAAGTTTTGCGTAAACTTCTTAACATTCCATTTGGTGCCACAAGAAGTTCTCCGACTTTCACAATGACTGCGGGTATGTAAACATTTGTGAAATCCTGACATCAAAAACAATACACAATTGTTCGAACATTTTGTAAGATTATTTTGAAGAATTCATATGAATAATAGGTATTTAAACAATGCGTCTCTGTTTATAAGGCTTTTGACGTATGTAGGTACCACTTCTAAGATTCTAATGAAGATAGGTAGGTACTTACCTACAAATATTATTAATTTGAATTTTCACTAATAACTAAATACACAAGCTTGGACCCTAATTATTGCGCTCTTTTAATTAAAAGTTGTGATACGACCAATATATATTTAGTCATGTCTAAAAAATGTTTTTGTTTAACTTTGATCTCTAACTGTAGGCACATAAGATCCTCAAAATACCTTAACTGTACCATACCATAATTCATACAAATTATGTACTTAACTGATTTGACAAGTTTGTTAAGCTTTTAGATAAAAAAACATTAACATCCTGGTGCTGTGGGTGACCTTTGCAGTAAACAAAAAAAAATTTAAACCTGTTAGATTATGACCTGAAAAGAACAATAAAAAACCGGCCAAGTGCGAGTCGGACTCGCACACGCAGGGTTGCCTACCATTATCTATACAACATTTGAATATACAACATTTCAATATACAACATTTCAAGCCTTTACCTGTTGCTGTTATGGATTTCGATGAAACAATGGCAAAAAAATCACGTTTTTTGTATGGGAGCCCACTCAAATATTTATTTTATTCTGTTAAAACATGTCATATATTTGTTGTTGTAACCGCAACAGAGAGAAATCATGTGTGATTTCATCTGCCTAGCTATCACGGTTCATGAGATACAGCCTGGTGACAGACAGATAGATGGGCGGACAGCTGAGTCTTAGTAATAGGGTCCCTTACCCTTCAGGTACGGAACGCTTAACCATTGTTGTGGTGGCCCGATCCGGTCATTTAGAATTCTACAGATTACAGATTCATAGCTTATTATGAAGTCCACAACGTTACAAAAGTAAATTTAAGTGTAGGTAAACAGTATCAACTATAATGTAGGTAATATAGGTATTCTCTTTAAAGTAAATCATTTGTACTACAATTTTGCTAATAGTAACTATGAATGTTGGTGTCGCGAAAGAGGTCTCTCAAGATCGTGGCAAGTAGCAATCCCTGGTATCCCTCCAGGATACAGGCATGAGTTTATGCTAACTATAATCAAGTCTTCATTAAAATAAAAAATATATATGCAGTTTAAGAATCTTCCTAACTCCTTTCAAACAATATTGTGACAATTTGTTTTTGTTGAACGAATATCTGGGTTATGCAGAATATGGGGACACTGAATTCAAATCTGAAATGATTACCACAAACAACGTTATTGATATGCTAATCAACACGAATAAAATTTCCTGGAGGAAATTAGTATTCACAGCGAAAATAATTCAAATAGGTTTCACACTTTCATACTTAGTATTAATTTCCGACATGCGTGGAAATACTCTCTCCCTGAGAGAAGGCCTGTGCCGTGGAATGAATATAGGCTACATTAAAAAAAATTATAATGTTGCCATTCCATTGTCAATTTTTGTAACATTCATGCTACATTATACTTAGACGTTATCCATATCAAGTTGCTATGCACAATAACCAGTGTTATGTAAATAACAACCAGTTATTTTCAACAGGCATTGAGAATGATAATTTTCTCATAGTGAGAACTACCTAGTATCACTGTTTTTGCAAAGTATATATAACTAACTTACCTCTAATTCTACTAACATTAAAAAAAATAGCTGGGAAACAAACCCATATCGTCCGTCTCAGAATCTTGATACAATACCATGAGCTATCATGAAGCAAGTCTAACTTGCTAAATTAATTTTCTCTTGTTTAAATTTATGAACTGCATTAGACATTGAAACTACAATTTGTAGCGGTAACTGTTTATTTAGATTTTTTTATTTATTGTGACGGAAATTATTTTGTAGTTGGATGTATTTTTATTGTGTTCTTTAATTATTATTAAAGTGCCTTTTAATGGGTCCTGTATAATGTAATTTCGTTTAATTTAATGTTTTGCTTAGTTTAATCAAATTTTCTTTTGTAATTGCTGTTTCTGTAATAATTTTTCCGCTGTACAATAAAAAATATTCTTATCTTAAACTTGTATAAATAGTCGCTCAGTTGTATTGTGCAAGAGTCATATATAGAGGGTCCGGGTTTGCTAGTACAAGATAATGTTGAGTTAAAAGCAGTAATTTAGCTCTGTGCAAGGATAGATCTTGATAGGTTTAGGGCCGGTTTCTGAATTGAGAATTTCACTAAGTAAATACTTAAGTAACGTTCTGTCACGCTCCTTTCTGAGAAATTCGAAGAGACAGCACTACAGTTAACTATTTACTTAGCGAAATTCTTAATTCAGAAACTTACCCTTATTCATTCACATTCTATTTTCTAGGTCTTATGTCTTGTTTGCTTGTACGTACTTGTCAAAGTCGAAAATTTTATTCACTATAAAAACAAAATTGCATAGTCTATTAATTGTGAAACTAACACGATTAATAGATAATGCGAAGAAGAAGCTAACAAAGAAACTCCACATTTATTCTTTTCTTAGCAGGTTTGCTTAATTAACAGAGTTTTCAACTTAAAGTTACACTACACTAGTACACTAGATACAATCGTCCCCATTAACATTATTTAAAGACAGGACATCTTTGTCTTCCAAATAATCCGGAATGTTATAATAGGCTTTTTTTGCACAGAGTATGCTTAACACATTTTTTAAACCGCCTCAGTGGTAGCTCTAATTTATCTTGAGGAATTTTATTGTAGAACCATAATATTATACAATGCCCCACAAAGGATGTATTAACGTTTGTAACTCATGGAAATGATGGAAACGTTGCAATTTAATAAATAGAGTTACTTACTGAACTTCCATTGTCATGCTTCTAGAGGAATGAGCTGTATCATAAATGTATCGCATGAGTTATTTATGTTTTATAAGTACCTAGTTGGCACATGATTATGATAATTTATTCAGGTCAAAGTACAAACAGTAAACTGGTTTGACAATACAGTAGGTTTTTATTTACTTCAAGCACTCCTAAGAGGCAGTTTATTTAATCTGTGGTTACGACTTTGCCCTCATTAAATCTCCACCACATAGGTACTATTTCAATCGGCGTCTTAAGGAATCGTGTTTTTAGGGTTCCGTACCCGAAGGATGCCAAACAGGACCCTATTACTAAGACTTCACTGACCGTCTGTCTGTCTGTCTATCTGTCACCAGGCTATATCTCATGAACCGTGATATCTAGGCAGTTGAAATTTTCACAGATGATGTATTTCGGTTGCCGCTATGACAACAAATACTAAAAACAGAATAAAGTAAATATTTAAGGGGGGCTCCCATACAACAAACGTTGTCTAAAGACAGCGCTCCATCTAGCGGCCTAGCCTTCTAACCTTCACAGTGCCGATGTCGTGTCGTGAAATGTCAATGTTATAAAAGCTTCTTGTTGGTTTCTATACATTTTTAAATTAGATCTTTGTCTAATGTTTGTTTGTTTTTTTTAAGACTTTAAATGAAAATGCCTGTTTCTTAGTTAAGTTAGGATAAAGTAAGCCCTTAATTGGCCTATGATACATTATTTTTTTACTATGTTTATATGTAAGTAATTAGTTAAGTTAGGATAAAGTAAGGATATGTAAGTAATTAACTTGTGCTGTGGGTTTTGTCAATAAACAAAATAAAATAGAATGTTGTATAGATAATGGTACGGAATCCTTCGTGCGCGAGTCCAACTCGCACTTGGCCGGTTTTTTAAAAATAAGACCGTTAATCTTTTGCTTGGACGTACCTATTTTAGAGTTGAAGCGGCAACCTATTAATATGCCTACGACCGTCTTTCTCTTTGTCTGTCTGTCCCACAAAGGTTATCTCTCGAACTGCAGTAGGTAGCTAGTTAAACTTTTCACATAACATTGTGTTATTCCACCGGCCTGGGGCGCATAGGAAGGACGTGTGACGAGGGCGCGGAAAAGACGCGACGCGTTGCATAGAGTTCGCGTCCTCGCTCCGTCTTATCTATGTGGGCTATGTCCCAGCGCTTCAGTACATTTGGTATGAAAGTGAATTGAAAGGACGCCGCGTCTTTACCGCGCTCTCGTCCCACGTCCTCTCTATGTGCCCCACGCCTCACTATGCTACTTCGTTCGCGATTGGCGAGTGCTATTGCTACTATACAAAATCGCAAATGCACGTAACTTGGTGTTATGGCAGTCATTGATGCAACACTGGCGTGACCTACTTGCATTACAGCTATTGGTCCGAGCACACGTTGCGCCTTTCATCTACCGATACTCAACAGAAGCGCAGTAATACAAAAACCGGCTAAGTGCACGTCGGGCCACGCTCAGTGGAGGTTCCGTAGTTGGCCGTCAAAATGCATACTACACGAACTGTATGGTTCCGTTGTTGGCCGTCAAAATCTGCGGACTTAGAAGGAGAGGTTTTTTCTTTCTCAATAATAATAATAATGCAGTATACGTCCCACTGTAGGGTACAGGCCATCTCTCAGAGAGTTTCGTATTTTGAACATATTGAGTTCACGGATTAAGCTAATAACGTGATGCTATCAAACTAATTTTCAAGGGAATTTGTACGAAGTCTTCCTTTTGTAAGTTTGTCGACTATTACCTCTAGATTAACTTGTAAAGCCTACTTAGCTGTGGTATATGTGCTATTGTCCTGTTTTTTTTTCACGTTGGCCAGGAGAGGGTGGGGTCGGTCGACTGTAACAAAAAAATCCGCTTAAATCTTGAAATATTAAGCAAACCGATCCCTGAATCTTAAAATGGTTTTCCTACAGTCACAATATTTTTAAACTACTAATTCAACGATACCCCACACTATGGGTGTAAGATAAGATAAGAATATTCTTTATTGTATACCGGAAAAAATTAAATAAACTCTAATTAAAGTAAGTATAGGGAACGTACCCAATTTTTTTTTTACATTTTAACTTTATCGCCTAGATTAATGCGTATAAATGCCAAATTTCAGCTTTCGCTGGTACTAAGCGTCTTTTAGCTAAGCCACGACACACAGACATACATATAGATAGACGGAAGGACGTACGGCGAAACTACAAGGGCTCCTCGTTGACTACGGATCCCTATAACTGACCATGGCCAGTATCCCTTCGCAAAGCAAAGTCTGTGTAATGTCCAGCAGATAACTTGATTAGAAATCCGCTCAGAGTCGGGAGGATGATTTGATATTTTTTTCATAACTTGTTAATTTAACTATTTACGAAAGTTCGAAGAAATCCCGCGTCCTCCACCGTCGATCCTCCGTACGTCGATGCGAAGTCAAAGTCATTTGGTTAAGTTATTTAATGAACCCAGGACCTCAGACCCCTGAGTGTCAGAGGTTCACCTCGGCGCACAGTTGGGCCAACAAGACAACAAGGTTCAGTGGTGATTGACTGGTCTTGTTGAACCAGTTAGTCGAGCAATAGAGTAAAAAAAGTAACTGGCCAAGTGGCCACTTAGCACCTTGGTCATTTTATACTAGTGCTGTATCGATGCGTTGGCTCATTTAAATAAATCAGTTTTTTTTTAACCTGGGCTCTTGCTGATTGCACTTGAAAGTTAATTAATTGTTTAAAAAATGTGTTAAAAAAAGCTCAATTTTTCGAAGTACCTGTAGTACCTGACCAGTTTCGATTAGAAATTATATTTATTTAAAGAAATATGCCATTTTTCGTAGCAACTGGTCAACAATGGTTACATGAACAATAAGTTCAAACTTTCTTTTGGTTATTCAATTTTTTTTTATCATCATAGAATACGATGTACAATTATTGTACATTGCCAGGTCGACTAACAGGTTACAGAATCCACAGATATACAAGTAGGCAGACTGCCGCGCAATATGTATATGTGCAGAAAATTATGTAAAAGAGCGAGCGGGCGATCGTTAGATGTAAGAATCGTGCATATAAACTGAATCAATAAATGTACATCGATTTGTCATAATTAACCTCGGATTGTAGTTTTATGAAACTCGGCCCTGGGTCTGCCACTTGCATAGAGTAACTTTCCACAATCCCAATAAACCTCCTTCGTTTCATCAACCTTCATTAAGTCGCTGCATGCCTTTTTATCTTGCCCATCGATAATACATCTCCTATTTAGCCGCCCTATGTTCGCCTGGGTCGTCCAATACCCGGCCTTCCAAGCGAATTCGCTCTAAAAATCTCGTATCACAACTCACAGGGTTTGTTGTTATCGAACTCCGAAACGGCTTCACCAATTGGGTATTTGACAAAATATCAAATGAGTTACTTTTAAAACGGAATTTTGTATGAAAATACTGGCTTATGTTATGACGTCACATTTCAGAGCACTATTTTTATGTTTAATCTATTTAAAAATTGTAATAACTATAGTAATTGACTAAAAGAGATACATTTTCCGAGATATTTTGTAATTTTTGTTTTAATCGAGCATATGAAATAATTTATTGTTGATCGTGTCAAATACCGAATTGTTATGATTTTTTTTTGTGTATATTTGGTAGTTCTGAATATATAGGTGGTAGGCTATTTCTAGTTATACCTGTGATTTCCGCACTTAGCCTCATAGTTGGGCCATTGCACGTAGCGAGCGCTAATGTATGTAAAAACCTCAGACACTGGGTTTCCTCACGATGTTTTCCTTCGCAATTAGCGTGTGTTATTGCTATTTACTATTTCACAAATGTACGTAACTTAGAAAACAAAGTCATTGGTAGGTACATGTGAAAGTGAAAAACATTTATTTCCATTGTAACACAAATGAACGTAACCCAAAAAAAATAAAACAAAGTTATGGAGAGAAATGGGAACACAAAAATCATAGTACCTACCTAATACAATCATGCCGAATACAAGTTCTACAACAGAAAAAGGCTGCACCTCAACCAGATGCTAGTCAAAGGCGACTAGCGCTGGTTTTCTGCTGCACCTGACTCGCCTGTCAGGATTCGATCCCACGACCTCCCGAATGAGAAGCCGGCGTTCTACCGCTCCGCTACCACCGCTCTTTTTAGGTCGTAGGCTAATTACTGAGGCAAAAAAACGTTTGCCGAGTTAGCTAGTAGCAAATACAACGTGTTGATTTGTAAAGTAACGCCCGACTCAGGGTACTTTCTACGCTGATGGGACACGAACAACTTTTACTATCCGGTCGAACTCGAAAACGCGAAAAAAGAAACAGCTGTGCCATACTAAAATTTGAGGAAAGGGAATCAATTACATACCAGGAGACGGGCAGCAGCGTCTTCCTGAGATTCCAACCGCATACTGCGATCGCCAACCCGCCTGCCAAGCGTGCCAATTATGGCAAAACCCTTCATGGTTAAAAACCATGAGCGAGGCCTATGTCCTGCAGTGGGCGTCAAATGGCTAATGATGATGATACTAAAATTCGTTCCCTTCTAAACAAAATGTATGGAACAGCTGGTTTTTTTTAAGATTTTAGAGATGGTTCTATAGTGATAGTTGTTTGTATTGATGAGTAGAAAGAAAGTACCCTGACCCCCAGTTTCTCGTACACTAATACGCTGTCAATTGACCAAAGTGCATACAAAAAAAACCGCTGCAGCTGTTAACAGTAGATTGAGAGCTTGTTAGTGTACGAGAAACCGGGAGTGAGTCTCACTCGAACACAGTCGAACACGTGAGTCGGGCGTTGCTTTACAAATCAACACCTTGTATATTTATCGCCAATCATTCTTCCTTTTTCCTCTCCATGTGTAACCAAACCAACGCAACATAACTTTCTCGATTCTTTAACCAATAAACTTTACTTTGTTTGCAGGAACAATATCAAATGGGAAACCAAATCAGTTGAGCGTTGTGGAGGTGAGTTCTCTTTATCTGTTGCGTCAATATCATCAGAAGATTAAGATATTGCAAAGCTGTAGGCATTTAGCTGGCAGCTTGTTGATTAAGTGCTAACAATAGCATAAATGTTTCACAATGGCTTTTGTTATCGTACAGAGATATTTCATGTACTTACCTGCGTTGTTAAGGACTTTGTATCCAATTCACATTACAATGAACCGCGTCCGCCTCCTTGCGGGTACAACAATACAAACTAAAATAAACATTACGGCCGTGTTCTCTGACATTACCCTTAAATCAGGTGTTTTAAAATACATTTGAGTCTCTAATGGTTTGTATTTAAAATCTGAAAAATATATATATATATATATGGGAATGAAACGCAAGGAAAAGGAAAGAGAGGGAAGGTGCGAGAGGGACGGAGAGAATGATGGCGGACGCTAAAGAATAAATTAATTAACGGTGCCCACGCGGTTTTCTTTGTCTCCTGCATCATATATATATCTACCAGTATGTAAATGTATATATATATATATATAAACCTTAGACATTGTTTTATTTGAGCTGTACTGAGTTTTGCATAATATAAAAAATGCCAAAATGACTATCACTAAATGTGTTAGTGACGTCGGTCGTCGAAATTCTATTTTTATTTTCGCTCCCACAGCGCAATAAGTCCCATACAAATCCGTGCGCTCGGAGAACCCAGCCTTAAGGGGTTCCAGGGAGTAACACTAGCACCACCGAGAAAAAAAAACATATCTTTTTTACAGATCGAATTTGCAAAAAGTCTGTACAATCTTTCAATCATGTTAATAGTGATTTTAGGACCCATGGCCGTGGACCGAAAAACGTTATTGGCATAAATGCTATCTAGTCCCGGGTTCGTGATCATAGATTCTTTGTCGTGGATCCTAAAATCACTGTTAACATGATTGAAAGATTGTTCAGACGCTTTTTGCAAATCCTACGATCTGTAAAAGAAGATATGATTTCTCTTTTCATTGGTGGCGCTAGTTAGCCCACTGGATCCAAAATATGCAAGGCCTTTCAGGGCCAGGTGCGGCCGACGGGCACGTCACGGGAACGGTCTTTCTTTGCACTTGTATTATAGTCTCTAACTTTTAGAGTATTTAAAGATTATTTTAGATTAAAATGGTGCCGCACACACATCGCCGGCTCGTTGTAACGTGAGATTCTCTAGTGCTGAAAGATACGATTTTTCGTCATAGTTGGCGTTTGTGAACCTGATGGGGCCACATTCACAACCCATTTCACTGCTGCAGCCATGTTCTTTGTTAGTTTCTGTGCAGTCCAGGGATCAGTTATATTGTCATCGCAACTTGCAAAGTTTCAAACTAACAGTCTTACGTATAACAAAGTTGATCGCACTAAAACACTCTTACGACGGTGTTCAAGCCAGCTTATGAGAGAATTCCCCTTATAAACCAGACTTCGGCTTTTTATAAATAAGACTGTAAAACTCTAAGTTGCAATTGACTAAAATTCTTTATACAAAACACAATTTAAATGGCGACTGATGTGCCGTTTAAGAAGTGGTGCAAGTTGGCCTGAAATTATAAAATTATCTAAGTTATACCTCATCTTACTGTGAAGGAAAACATTGTGATCAAATCTGAGTGTCTGAGGAGTTCACATACCTCAGCGCTTGCAATTGCCAATCTGCGGTGGGCACGCCTGTGCCCTGAGGTGGGACGTGTATAAAAAAGAAATACCTTATCGCTTCTGTTGTATAATGCCTGACTGATGAGTTATACCTTATTCTTATCCGTTGTATAAGCCCGAAGGATAACTTGAACAAAAATGCTATCAAAAATTTGCAACGGAGCATTTTTTTAAATTATTTCTTAACTAGCTGTCCCAACTTCGTAACGCCACAGAATCCGTTTATACAATTCTTGCACAACGCCATCTATTTTTAAAACACAACGTTCGCTCGCACAACGCCATGTATTTTTAACTTAAAATAAATATTATCCCACGGGAACGCATTACCGGGATTTCAAGTATGCTATGTCTCAATTCAGGTCTTATCTGTACGCCAAGTTTCATGTAAATCCGTTCAGCCGTTATTGCGTGATTGAGTAACCAACATCCAAACATCTTCACAAACTTTCACATTTATAATATAGTAGGATTTGACTAAACTAAAGTCCGAAGTATTTTAAGTCACTCCCCGGGCCCCCCGCCTGTAAAACACGAAATACGTCAATTCCAAGTAAAAGTTATTTGTCGGGCATTATAACTCCAAACGAAATCAACGAAATTAATCAAAAATAATCATTTTATTACCTACAGTGCAGACTAGATGTTAATTAATCGCCATCCAAAATTAACCTTTGCCCAGCCAGTTCAAATTCAAATCATTTATTTACAAAAAAAAGCTCGACGACTATCTATTTATCTATACAGCCCATGAAAGACGCCCACTGTTGGGCATAGTCTTAATCTTGTCCAATGCTCTCCTGCAGCCTTCTTAATGTCATCAACCCATCGGGTAGGAGGCCTACCCACCGAACGGGGGTCAGTTGCCTCGTGGTTAACCAGTTGCCAAGCTGGTCTAAGTTGGCAAACCATTTCAGATGAACCCTACCAGGTGGAGCTATGCTCTAACTAAATTCCTGATTCGACACAGAGTCCCTACTACCCACCGAACGACGGGTAACGTACTAGTGAGATAAAATAATAACAATAACTGCCACACAACACAATCACTTGACCTGGTCCCAAACTAGCATACCCTGTGCTATGGTAACCGGGTAAGGCCATCACAAACATGAAAATACACCCAGACTGAGGTCATTTTTACAAATGTACTGCGGCCCCCAGTGGGAATCGAACGCACGACCTCTATCTTGGTAGTAAGCGCCTTAACGGCTAGTCCAACGAGGCAACCAAAAACACTTAATATGGGTAGGAACTAAATACACGTAGGTTGGTTGCATAGTACATATCTGGCTGACTGCATGCCTGTACTTTTACTTATAATATAAGTATGTATGTGTACGTGTATGTAGTTTATTTATATCATTCATCTTTAAAATAGAGCAACCTCTGGAAGCACTATAATCTCATATTTAAGATTCAACTGCCAGTAGCCTAATCAAAAAATCCTGAGCGATTCCAATCGTCTACTCTCAAATTCCATACTAATTTGACAGTACCTAAGGCGATTGGAATCGCTCAGGATTTGGTGAGCGTAATATAGGGGCTGTGCTAGATTAATAATGCATAAAATTTCTTTTATATTTGAAATAAACAGTTTATTTATTTATTTTATGATTTTAGACTTGGTAATGCCTTAATAAGTATTTTGTATACGTACCTGCTTTACGCCTAGATATAGGAAACTATGTGGTATCCATTGCGGGTTGTACGTTAATGCATACATAGTTTTTCCCGGTGGGGTAAAGACCAGGGTTTGCCACTTGCCACGGTGGTGACTATATCATTCGCTCCGTCAACATCATTAGTCGCTGCATCTTTTTAGTTCTCTTTTTAAACCAGAGTCAGATACGTTACATATAATCCAATCTAGTTATTGTGCGCAATAGATATGGCCCTTGGATATATTCTAAATATCTCAAATAACTTTCTCGGTAACTACGATATTAAATACGAATTTCCTTATCTGTATCCAAGTATCGAAAGTCCATGATTAACTTTGGACTTTGCCAGTGACTAATCACTTGCTGCAACCGCTCTCGGTCAGTCTTAACACACTCGATGCCACGCACTTCAACTTATAATTTGAAATGCTTACGAAAGTTTTGATCCTACTATCTTTTTATTGCATTTTCTTCACTGTCCCGGGAGTTTCACAGGAAATTTTATTTTATTTATTAAGTGAGTACAACTTGACAATGAAGAGAAAATATAAAATTACAAGTTTTTGGTTCAGAGCTTGACTGCCTCCCAAAACATACGCACATACGCACACGTTCGTAAATGTGAAGACTGCCTCTTCTTCTGGCCCCAGTGTGGATGTTTCCATGTTTGTGATTTCCTTGTCTGGTTACCAATGCACAGTACTATCCTAGTTTGGGATCGGGGCAAGTGATTGTGTTGTGTAGAAGTTATTATTATTATTAAATATCTATATGAACTTCCAACACAACATAACGTCCAATCTTTTAAATCACTTGTCCGCCCCCCAAACTTTGTGATGTCCAGACGAGGATATCTGAAAAGCGGAAAAACACAGACAGAGATCATTCGGCTCCCAGCTGTAATCGAGAACACGATCTCCGGCAAGGTAGTCAAACGTGTTACCGGCACGGCAATGACGCCGTCTACGGAGTCGTTACCTAATTATTAGAGACAAAAAAATCATAGCTCCATACACCGGCCATTCGTATTTGGCATAATATATTAACCGTCCACTGCCGGGTTTTCTGAGGCCCTGGCCTAGGGCAAGGGCGCGGAAAAGACGCGTCGTCATACCAATTCAATTTTATAAAAAAATACTGAAGGGAGACGGGACGAAGCCGATACAGAAGAGACGAGGCGAGGACGCGAACTCTATACAACGCGACGCGTCTTTTCAGCGCCCTCGCCCCACGTCCCTTCTGTGTGGCCAGGGCCTGACGAATCTTTAACACTGATTTTGTAAAATTCACGTAAAACCTGAAATCGTCGGCAAATACGCGAATAGAATATCCAAATGAAGCGCCGGTATGACATAAGCAGTCGCCAACTTGCCACCGAAGTGTGGTGGTGAACTGATACGTCATACATTAAATTATGCAGATTATTCCGGAAACTATAGACTATCTCGAATTTGCAGATTCGTGCTATATTATAAAACGCAAACATGCTTGTCTTTATAATTAAAGTTTGCTTACTCGTGTTTGATACCAAAAATAGAAACGATGATTCGTAACGCTCAATCTTGGATGGTAGACTTGAGGTAAACATTTTAACTTGTTTACATTCTATATTTGTATCATACGTTGTAAAGATGATGTTTATGGTAAACATCGACGTGGGAGATGGTGTTAGTCACCGACGTAGATACTTAAAACCCTATGTTGTTGTTATTGATTCAATAAATTGCATGAATTAACAATGTGTCGACAACAACCTATTTCGGTACTGAATAGGTTCATTCTAAGGAATAGTATTTAAATGACTTTTATAGAGCGTTGGATCGACGATCTGAGGCAGACTAGATAAATTGAATTCGTAATATATTATTATACGAAGGCAAACTTGCTTTTCACTTCAAAAGTTATGTCAGTAGTCCTGCAGATTCACTATTTAGGGTTCCCGATGCATGCCAAGTGGGACCTTAAGGCAAACGGGAACTGTAATTTTTTAGGGATTTTTATTGGGTTTTCGAGGCAAGACGTTTTCAGAAATATTCTCACGATTAAAACTTTGCAACATGTACGGCGTCCGTCCATGCAACGACTAATGATTGTTGATGAAGCGAAAGAGATCTGTCAGGATCGTAGCAAGTGGCAGACCCTGGTCTCTGCCTACCCCTCCGGGATACAGGCGTGAGTCGTTACGAATGACAAACTCTAACCGACACGTTTCAGGCATTTTTACATGACCCTCTACGAAACATGTCAACAAACGAACCGTTGCAAATCCACAGGCGGTGCAGAAAGCCCGCGACACGTTCAACCGCGGCGTAACCAGACCAGTCGAATGGCGCCGGCAGCAGCTCAAGAATCTCCTGCGCATGTACGAGGAAAACCGCAACGCGATGATCGACGCGCTGCACAAGGACCTGCGCAGGAGCAAGATGGAGGCGGTTCTGTTAGAGGTTGACTACTTGGTCAACGACCTCAACAACACTCTGCACCATTTGGACGAGTGGTGCAGGCCTACTAGGGTGAGTTCACGCTGACAAATAAATTTGGAAATAATAAAGATAGATAAAGATTAAAAAAATATTTAAACCACTTGCTAATTAAATAAACATTTTATAATGTTTATTTAATTAGCAAGTTTATATTGACAATCAAGAGTTTACCGATTGACCCCACACTAGACGGTAATCACCTGGTTATGATGTATTGAGAGTGATCAAAATTGGCGATAATAATTTCGAAACCTCTGCGTCATGCTCGTGAACGGGTGCTGTTCGTGTGTCTGGCCGGAGCATTAATGGCACTCAAGGAATCTTAATATGTAGGTACTAACTGATGTATAATGTTTAATATTATTAGTGAATATATGACCAGTGTCTTTTTCATTGGATATTGAAACAGAAATTAATTTCAACCAAAAGAATTTACATTCTGTTTATTTTAAGAATCAGGATGAAACATGTCTTTTCATTGAAAAAAATTGTGATTACTGACCCGTTCGGAGTAGCGCTGGTGGTCGGCTTGTAGAACTAAACCCTTACGAATTACATTTGTCAAATCGTTGGATTATTTTGGTGTTATGATTATTATTATTATTTTCAATAATTTCTCAGCTACAGGCTTGCTTAAAGCTTGGAATGAAATCTAAATATTCTTCGCACAAGGAGTTTGTATCTATTATTTTTTGCGCAAGGAGGTTGTATAGCATTGAAATGGAGGTCGAATATAGATAGATAGAGAGAACACTTTATTGCACAACCAGGTGAAAGAATTTCACATAGATTCTCGTTAAATATGTTGGTGTGTTCTAAATTCAAACACCAAAATAGTGACTAAAAGTGCTTTTTATTCACTGTTTTCAATGAATAAAATCGAGTCTCAAACGAAAGCGTTACCTAAGAAATTATTTTAAAAAAAATATTCTTGGTATCATTAGCTATACTATAAAAAACAAGGTTCCATACTATAAGGTCGTCATATTTGTTAGTGCTTAAGCATATTTAAGCCTTTATACTCTTCGGGAAACAGATTTGTGCTAGGGACAAGTAAAAAACTCACCGTATTTATCAATAATGTATAACATGACCCTCTATTTACATTCAAACCATTTATCGGCAACCAGTCTTCCTATAGTGTTCGCGAAATTTGAACTCGCTCCATTTATCTTATTTTTAATGGCATCGGTAAAAGCGGTTTTTCCCCTACACTACTACTACTACTGCTCCTAGCCCTTTTTTCAGCCCCTTCGTTCTTTTTTTTATGTTGAGATACTTAACTTCTGTGAATGAAAATCTAACGTTTCTTTTAACGTTATGTTTTACACAGTAATTAGCTTTCAACTTCGTTTATTTTATTTAACTGAATTGATAAATAATATTTCTGTAGCATATTAATAAATTTACGATATTATAAGTTATTAAGTTCGTTTCTGCACAATTCTGAAATCAACTAAAATTCTATTGCACATACAATTTAATACAAAAATTACTCATTATATCGTTTATTACATTTTTTAACATCTACACAATAAATATGAATTTTCTGCCAGCAAGCATCAAAATTATAAAGTTTTAAAAATTATAAATGGTAACAGTTGTACGACTACACTGACAGTCGTTTAGTGGTGCCATGTAAAAAGTTTGCCACACTCTCAGCGTTTTAGAGAGCTTTTTACTTATCTTACCTTACCTTCTCACACCACAGCCACCAAAGGGCCTAGTGAACATCCTAGACGACGTGGTCATCTACAACGACCCGTACGGCGTGGTGCTGGTCATCGGCGCGTGGAACTACCCGCTGCAGCTTCTCTTACTACCGATGGCCGGCGCCATCGCCGCCGGCAACACCGTCGTCGTCAAGCCCAGCGAGCTGTCCGTCGCCTGTGCGCAGTTCGTTTCCGAGATGCTGCCCAAGTACTTGGACAATGTGAGTGTTTTTTTTTTCTTTTTATTTATCTCCTTCGGATGGCCATTGGCTACTATACTAATAAGACTGTCTCGTTAGTATAGTGGTATTACATCTAATTATACCATTATTAATGGTTTGATTCCCACTGGGGGCTGCCGTAAATTTGTATAAGTGGCCTCAGTGTGGATGTATTTTCATGTTTGTAATGTCCTTGCCTGGTTACAATAGCACAGGGTATCCTAACTTGACACCAGGACAAGTTGTGTGGAAGTTATTTATTTAATAGCTTCATCGCAGATCTTGCGGCCCTTCTTCTCTCCTGTTTCATAGAACTACAATTCATGAATTACTATCAAAATTCGATCTGCAAAGTGGACGAATCCACAGATTAACAAGTAGCAACCTTCGGCTCCGCCATGTGCATCAAATTGTCATAATTAACTACGATTTATGCATAGAATTTTATGAAACGCGGGCCAGTCATCTTCGTCCACAGCAAGAATTTTAAGTCGCTCGAAAAAGTGTAGCTTTTAGGCACTGCTTAAATTGTCCGGGGACGCAAAGGCCTATGATGATCAATAACACCATAACTTATCCTGGTCCCAAACTAGGATGTTCTGTGATGTGGTAAACAATGGCAAACTGAGGCCATTTGCAAATCAAGTAGGGCGACCTTCAATGGGAATCGAACCCGTTTGTTTTAGTAGTCAAGCGTGTTAAGAGGCACCATAGAGTAACACTAGCGCCATCAAGGGATAAAATCATATCTTTTTTTACAGATCGTTGATCGTTTGCTAAAAGTGTCATGTCAGTACAATCTCTGAATCATGTTGATAGTGATTTTTAGGACCCATGGCCGTGAATCTAAGGCAAAAAACCTAGGACTAGATAGCATTAACGCCAAAAACGGCCGTTTTGGGCATAAATGCTATCTAGTGCCAGCTCCGTGATCCTAGGTTCTCGATTCTGGGTTCTAAAAAAAATATCTACTAATAACATTATTGAGAGATTGTATTGACACTTTTTGCAAGTACGATCTGTAAAAAAAATGTATTATTTTCTTCCCTTGTTTGCGCTAGTGTTACTCCATGGAGCCCCTTAACAGCTAAATCAACAAGGCAATCGTTTGCTAACAAATTAACGTAGCATAACTAATAATGATAGTAAAAACTTTGATGGTAAGAAATAGGATAAAAACAAACTATACATCGCACCTTGATTTCCTTAACGTCACTAAACAAAAATCATCAAATCATCAAAATGGAGGTAAGTACCGCCTACCTACCATCTAACCTACAATCTCGGGCCTATGTTTGCTGAAGACACTGGTTTGAATAGTTCACTAAAAAGCCCCTAGATGGCATTGTGTCGTTAGGTACTTTCTCGCGGAACGCATGAGTTTTAACTGAAGAATGACACCTTCGCTGAAAATGTGTGTATTTCGTTTAGTGACGTTAAGGAAATTAAGGTCTAAGCGTAGCGTCAAAAGCTATACCCATGCAAATTGTGCCAGAGGCAATTGTGCTAGCTAATTGAAATTAATCCATTGGATTACAACTACCAATCACGCTTTCACTGTATTGTAATCTGCCTTTGCTCGTACTTCCAAAAGACTTAGAAAACTCATTAGCGCAACTCCCACCAGCGCAGTTTCATAAAACTACAATTCGTAGTTTATTATAACAATTCAAGGTACGTTGCGAGGCAGTTATTTTTTCAATCAGTGAGTTAATAAAAATTGCTATGTACATCGAATTGTCACAGTAAACCATGAATATTAGTTCTATGGAGTAGGCCCTGGCTTTCGACCCAGCCTGGCGAGCACCATATTCACTCCAGATTTCTTCCCCAGGACGCCGTAGTGGTAGTCGAGGGCGGCCCAGAGGAGACCACGGAGCTTCTGAAGCAGAAGTTCGACTACATATTCTATACCGGAGGCACCAACGTCGGCAAGATCGTCTACCGGGCAGCCACGAATTATCTGACACCCGTCACGCTCGAACTTGGCGGGAAAAGGTGAACTTAAACTTGAAACTGTTAATTCAAGAAAGTCAAGGGTTTGTCAGAATCGTGGCTAGTCGCACACCGTGGTCTCTGTCTGCGTGAGTTTATGTATGTACTCAGCAAAAGACAGTTGCATAACCAGTAGTTAGTAATTGTAGTTACAAAATCCCAATATCATCCAAAATCATCCAAAAGTGAGGAGCTCTGCTTGTCAATACTTTTACTTTTGGGAAACTTCGAAATCGCGACAAAAATATCACACGTTTCATACTTAGTGTCTACAGTATGTTTCATACTTTGCTGTCCTAGTTTTTGGGAGGCCTGGCATCCTGAGATACAGATCTCTGATCTAGTTTAGGACCCAGTCTTTCCACAAATTACTTCAAATTGTGCCATATTGTGCCACCTCTTTTGTACCTTATTTTTGGATGGAGAAATAAAAGTTTATTATTTGTATTGTATACTAAAGTAACCAATCGCGGCATTCAAATTTTTGGCACAGCTGATATTTTTTTCATGGTTTAAATTTTTCTCCATAGTAACCGTTGTTCAAATTGAGGCGAGGAGGGCGCGCCTTCAGAAAAATAAAATCATGGTACGGGTCCATCAAACAATGTACTACAGTTGCCAGCGTCGAAGATCAATTTCGCTTGGCAAAGAGAACAAAGGAATATGCAGAGAAATAATTTAATTTTATTATGAAAAAAAAGTCACATGCGAATACATAATTAAATTAGAATCCACAGTAGTTTCGTCACAAAATTACCATTACTAAAAAAAGAAAGATATAACAAAATTAATAAATTCCAAAAATTAACTAACTGTCCATTAAATAAACCATCCCGATCCACATCCGACCCAAAGGTACCCGTAATGCTGGCGGCGTTCCCGCGCTGCACAGCTAGGGAGATCCTCTGCATCAGATGTGCCCCGGAGCGGTTGTCAAAACCTATATGCAGAGTAGTCGTGAGGCATTGAAAGAAGAAAATTCGTTCCTATGGACGGGTCTATCCCCATTGGCGGATTTAGGTATATGGGGATTTTGTCATGCACTGTATATCACTCAACTCACAATACTAAACATACCCAAACTGTTCCAACGGAGTTGGGGGCATCAAACAACAACTCCTTTTGTATAACAACTATAATCACCAACTAACTCCTGAAAATTAAACATCATTATCATCAGCCCACTGCTGGGTACAGGCCTTTTTCCCCAAATACCATCTCTCACGGTCCCTTGCTGAATATAAAATGGTTTTGTTTTAAAATTTGGTTTATTTTAGAATTCATTTTAAATATAAGTATTTAGCAGTAAGTTTCGTTTTTATGCCTAAACTAACGTGCTCATTTTTTACGGGGCAGTCAAGCTCACAACCGTGTTCTTTTCACGATAGTCAGCTATTATACTCAGTTGAAAAATAAAATAACGTTCACTCACCAGCCCATTATACATCGACAACACGGTCGATATTCACGTGGCAGCAAAACGCATCCTGTGGGGCAAATTCATTAACGCCGGCCAGACCTGCATCGCGCCCGACTACATCCTCTGTACCGTGGAGGTGCAGGATCGATTCGTGACCGAGGCCAAGAAGATTCTCACCGACTGGTACGGGGATGACGCTCAGAAGTCGCCCGACCTCTGCCGCATCATCAACAGCAGGCATTTCAGGTGAGGGCTTGGTTTTTTCGCGGTTCCGTGAATGCAAACGGGCTATGACTATGTCTAAGATGTCTGTCTCGAGCGGTGATAGAACGCCAGCCTCACATTCGGGAGGTCGAGGGTTCCAATTCCACGAATTGTACGTAACTTAGAAAACAAAGCATGTGCTGTTTTTTAAGTTACGTGCATTTGTGAAGTTATAATAGCAATACCACTCGCTAACTGTGAAAGAAAATATCCTGAGGAAGACCGTAGTGTCTGAGGCGTTCACATATCTGAGCTTGCTATATGCAATGGCCCAACTATGAGGCTAAGTGCGGAAATCTCAGGTCTACCTAGGTAACTACTCTGCCTGTCTGACCTGCTCTTATATTACATAACTGTCAATGTGTTGACAGTTCGGTTTAGGTTAATTCGGACTATTCTTTACGATGGACAAGTTAAATAGTAACGGCTCTATCTCTTGAAATTATTAGGTAGCTAGTTTTCTTTTTTTTCAGAATAAATATTAGTAGATTCTTCAGGATCCCCAAGATTTCCCAATGAGTAAAAATTATACAGGTGTCAAATTTGGTGTGATTTATAGAAGTGTCCGCCGTATTATTATACATTTTTTAGTTGGCTGTGTTTGTGTCCTATTACTGCTATTCAGGCCTCCCCCATGATCTCGCACTCCTCCCTGCCTAGAGCAGTTGTCTCCCGTCAGGGCAAAAAGGTTGAGAGTTGCCCGCCCCGCCATCTCCGCCGTCTACCGTATAGCAACAAATAGTTAAAACCGGCTAAGCGTGAGCCGGACTCCCGCCAAGAAACCAAAAATGCGTTTCCTACTTTTAAGTTCAGGAGAACCGAATGATAGAAAACACATTTTTGGTGAGTAAGTGCGTTATATTATATTACGTGCTTTATCGCGCACATCTGTCAAAATGAGCGTCGTGCCACTTTTTTTAGCGACATGTCACGTTAAAACGTGCGATAAATGAAGTCGCGCGTTGTTAGGCTACGTCCAATGGACTTATTATTATATTGGTATTCTTCATATAATTTCGTTTCTTTTCCAGCCGCCTCCAGGCCATTGTCGACGCTGACAAGGACAAGATAGTCATCGGTGGCAAATATGACCCTAAAGATAAGTTCATAGAGCCCACAATCATGGCCAACGTAAAGCCCACCGACAAGGTTATGGAGGATGAGATCTTCGGGCCCATTCTTCCGATTGTACCCATCGAAAACGCGTACGAGGCGATCAAATTCATCAACGAAAGGTATGTCATTGTGGAACTCATTCATACTGTGTTAAGAGTCGAAAATTTATTGAATTCAAAGCTGTCTAGCGAACTCACTTTTGAAGTTTCAGCATTTCCGTATAAACGTAAGTGTTTTCGTATTCAGTTTTATCACCATATCGATCGAAGGTGAAACTATACGCACCAAATCCTGTCGACTACCTGACGTTTGGGCTGTCGACAAGATTAGTATGGAATTTAACAGTTAGATGATTGGAATCGTTCAGGACATGGTGCGCGTAATATAGTAGCAGAATTATGAATTTACCTAAGTAAAAAGTGACCTAAGTATCAGTCTATTTTTTAGAAAAAAACCTCTGGGGGCCGTCGTACATTTGTACACATGGCCTCAGTCCGGGTGTATTTCCCTGTTTGTGATGTCCTTGCCTGGTTACCATAGCACAGATTATCCTAGTTTGGGACCAGGACAAGCGATTGTGTTGTGTGTAAATTATTATTTTGTTAGATTTTACTTAGTGCAATTCTCAATTCAGAAACCGGCGGTTAGGAAGTGAATAGAAGTTTACTTTTAATTGAATACAAGAAGGTGAGAGTAGAAAAAGCCATGTTTGTCTTTCCGCTGGTTTTTTGTCACAATGTGCTTTATGTGGTTTGAAATATTCTTCATTGTGAAGTATCGAAATGCAGTCTTAAGAGCGTGTACAAACATTGGCATCTGTGGCACTGCCGTTCGCTCGCACATGCTAAATTTTTTATGATTTGAAAAGAATGAGTATACGTTGGAAAATTGTAGTAATAGTAAATATAGGCACTAGAAAATCAAATCGCAGACATTTCAGGCATACTTTCATTTTCATATATTTAGTTTTTGTTATAGAATAATGGCTTATAAATTTCAGAACTATTAAAGACATTTTTCTTTATCAAAAACTAAGGTATGTAAAACTTTAAGTACCTATGTGCAAAATGTGGCTAATTTTATTTCCTAGAGCTAAATTATTATTCACTGCATTTCTCAAAAGTAACTTTTATTATCATTAAAAATGATAAAATGTGCGTGCGAGAGGGATTGCCGAGTTGGTACAAGCCCTTAGAAAAAACTCTACAAGCGTGTTTGTGTGCGTGTGTGATCTTACGTTTTTCATTATTACTGATTTGGGAACCATAGAAGGTCTCATGGAAAACCATATTTTACTACATTTGGTGAACTGCCAACCTCAACCATTCGAACGTGGATATTCAAGTCTAGCACCAAATTGACTAAAGTTGATTGAAAAGGATTATACTCTAACAGACAATCCAAACTTAATTGCATAAATAATTATTAATTTGAGTACGTGATTGCACCTAATCACGCCAACGTTGTTTTCCTGTTTGCAAATCACTTTGATTATTGTTACTTTGTTTGGTAACCTTGGTGTTTAGACTTCAATCATTAAAAAAAAACGATTCCATCAATGAAAATATCAAATTCATACACACCAAATAATACCGGCACAAAATGACGAGAAACATTTGCTCATTCCATATAAACTAAAGTATATTTTAAATTGGAACTCGCTCGGTGCGTTCGAAAAACATATCCCACGCAGGTAAAACCATTATTGGGAACATTTTCAGGGAGCATCCATTAGTTCTATACGTCTTCAGCCGACAAAAGAACATGCAAAGTTTGTTTAACGAACAGACCCGATCCGGCAGTATCTGCTATAACGACACGGTCATGTTCTATGGCGGTAAGATCCTTGGCTGAAAAGAAATCGCGCCTTCTTTGACAATAACACTGGCCAGTAAAGATAAAAAATAAGCAATACAGTACAAAGTGTCGAACCAAGTCGATAGCAGTCATTTGTTTCAATCAAAGAAGGCGTTTAGGATCCAAAATTTGGTGACGGTCAAACTATTATGGAATTGAAAAGTATAGTTATTCCATTTACTATCATAATATCAAGTCATAGTCAACGGTGATAGGTGGTTAAGGTGCGAATGGTAATGCCTAGTTAGTGTACTAAAGTAACGGTGGTGGTGCCATAATTGCGTAGTTGTGTAAATTGCAGCATGAATGAATGTCTGTCTCCTCGTTTTAAGTGGTCAGCGTTAGAAGTAAGGTACCTGTGCTAATTATGATCTCTTATTTATTAACTGTGTATTAATTTCCTGTACATATCTAGTCTTAAGGCAGCTGTTACGTCTGGCAACCGTCCCGCTCGCCCATTCAAACATTTTGAATGGTTGTATAACATAAGTACACTTTTGATAAGTTGTGGATAAGCTTTGATAGATAATAAAATTCCTGAAATCTTAAATATGTTACAATGGGCGAGCTGCTGTTACGTATAGCATTCCGTCTCGAATGCCATGCGTAACAGCAGCTTAATAACCTTCGGATTTAAAAATATTTCTTAAAGAGTACCTGCAGCTACGATTTACGGAACAATCCGGTATATTTTCGTTGCGCTTACACGTCCCCGGCCCGTTGTAACGTGCATATACCTTTGAGCTCGATATTGTATCTTTAAGCCACGTTTATTTGCTTGATATAACTTTAAAATACGGTCCAAATTGTAACATTGATGGTTTTATTTATAGGGTTTTCCGCCTATGGTCAAGGGTGCGATTCGTCAAAGTACGTTTTTTGTCATAGGCTCATTTGGGCCAACATGTGGTTTGCCAAATTCGCGATTCGTGAAAACGTTGCCGTCAAAGGTGCTTTTGGGCAAAGGTGAGCTTTGCCAAAGGCGCGAGTGAGGAGTGATGTTTTTATTAACAGTCTATCTATGTATGTATATCTGTTGTTCCTTTATAGCACTCTAAACGCCAAACTGGTACTGATTGTGATGATTATTACATCAATCGATTCGTTTTCGTTGTCCGAATATCAGTATAGATATGACAATATTAAGAAAATAATTATGCTATTATAAATAAGAAAAAATAAATAATGTCAGGGCTCCTATCCCCGAATACTTCTTTTTCTTTTGTCATTGCTATTTCTGTAACATTTTTTCCGGTATACAATAAAGAATATTCTTATCTTATCTTAGTTGTTAAAATTTTGGCCATTGGTGGAATCACCGTGCAAAGGCACCTTTGACAGAAAGGGTGTGTTGACGAATCGCACTTTCGACATACGTAATTTGAAGGCACCTTGGACCAACAGAGTATTTTGTCGAATCGCACCCTTGACCATAGGCGGACAACCCTTTTTGTAAAAACACAATTTCTCCAAAATACCTCTTCAGAGGCAGTTGAAATAATCTGTGGTTTCGTTTTCCTCTTTACCACAGACTAATATACCGTTAATTTAAGAAATGGTGTTTTTTATAAATAAGACCGTAAGTGTTAATCAGCTGTTTAAAATGTTCTGAAGTCGTAAAAAATACAGTTCGCTCATTCTAATATTAATGTCAACAAACGAACGAACTATAAAAATGAAATAGCACTGAGAGCGAGATTTACAAACCGCGATTGACGTTATTTACCAAGATTCAGTCGAATACGGCCCTTTTGGGAATTAAAGGCAGACTCCTACGTTTGCATACCATTTAAGACTTCTTCAACGCGCTCTAAGTTCGCTTTTATTTTCATAGCGGTGTTAAAAGTACAATTGTAGAAAAATCGCAGAAGTAAATAATGAACACCACGTTAAGGTGCAGGCTGTCGTGTCACTGACCTCACTGGGGCCATCCATAAATTGCATCACACGTCATAGTTCAACAAAATGATATCGAGTTCCGTGTGGCGCCGGATTAAGAATAGCGTCACTCCATTTCCTTCCGTGGATGTCGTAGAAGGCGACTAAAGAAATCAATTACCAGGAGACGGGCAGCAGCGTCTTCCTAAGATATACTGCGATCGCCAACCCGCCTGCCAAGCGTGGCGATTGTGGCAAAGCCCCTCATGGTTATGAAAACCACGAGGGAGGCCTATGTCCTGCAGTGCGCGCAGGGCTGAGGAAGTCTAAGAAGTCGGGCTAGGAGAACTCCAAAAATCGTTGAAGTAATTTACGAATGGTCTCTAATATCACTCCCTCTTGTGGCGCGGTACAGAGAGAAGCCCCTAACGATGTACGTGTTCACACGCAACGCGGCGACGCGTGACAACTTCGTCACTAACACTGCCAGCGGAAGCATGTGCTTTAACGACACCATGATGCAGATGGGAGGTTTGGACGAGCTCCCCCTTAACACAAAAGATACAAAGGGAACTAGATGTCAATGTAGAACACTGATTGTTTCTAAAACAAAAATAAAAGTACTACCAGTTTAGGTACCCTATGTTAATCGGGCCCCTCCTAAGTTATTTTCAAGCTCGGGACATAGTCTAATACACAAATAACTTTTCATTGGAATTATATAAGCACGACACTAGATGTTATTTGCCTCTATTCGGTAGTGTACAAAGTAATAACAGTACAATGTCATTCAAATGGTATAACCCGCGCGATTTAAACAGACAGTTTTCGCGAAAAAAATGGAATCGCGCGAGGCGCCGAGTTAAGTTGCACGGGATATACTATTGGAATGCGATTGGTTGACTACCGAGTGTCAATAAATCAATCATTGCCGTACTAGTATGATTCTATTGAACAACTATACATTTAAAAGACTCGCCCCTAGGATGTCATGAGGATTTAACAACACTTCACACTTCTAAATTGGCTCAAGCGTTTAGAAGTTATGGTGGGATAAAGTAATGGTTAAGCAAGCATACACACATACAACCCTGAAAACATTATTTATTTATTTTTGCTGTCGCGTAAAAACAGAATTCTTATCGCGATTCTAAATTATATTCGAAGTAAGACCCGTTTCGAGTTCCCGGTATTAGCAAGGGGCCTCTAAGTACAAAGCCCTCTGCCAAAAAAAAAACTTCATGGAGCGAAATAACAAATTTGTTTCAACGTAAAGAATTTACATTCAGTCGAATGTAAAATGTTAGCAGCTACTTTCGGGTCGAGTGGAGACCGCGGATCGGTAAACGTAGTGTGGGACGTCCTCAGACTCGGTGGAGCGATGATCTTCGCAGGGCGGCTGGCAAGAGTTGGATGAGAGTAGCGAGGACCGTGCTCAGTGGCGTGCTATAGGAGAGGCCTATGTCCAGCAGTGGACAAGCATAGGCTGATGATGATGATGACTTTCGGGTCGAGTTTGCAGCATAGAAGAAGGTAGCGAAATATCGGGAACTCAAATGAATTACCTAGTAATCGTGGTAAGAATCCTGTTTCTTGTACAGTAATGTCATTGTAGTTGTACAAACGTGTAAAAAATTATCAATTTAATGAAGTGAAGTTTACACTTGATCGGAACCTTACTCTTAAAAAAAAAGTGGCGGGTAATTATCTCCCTTTAAACTCTTGTGGTAAGGGGAACTCTATTTTATGCTTTTAGATTCGAAAGATTGAACGGACACTTGCATGATTGGCGTGAGCTCGATACGCGTAGGTTCCATCAGCAGATAATATACCTATTACCGTATGTAGTTAAAAGGACTGTATCTAACCATTCTAACTTGCGTATCCAGTTCATACTAAGCGTGTTACAGGTCTATCGAGGTTTTTCCTATAGATATGTGGTCCAAAAAAGGTAACGATATTTTCCGTGATATTTTATAAATGAGATCCTTTGTTTGACCCCGAAAATGTCGTTGCCTACTTTTGTTACACTCTATTATATGTATTATGAGAAGCATGAAAACAACACTGAGTGCCACTTGCACCATCCCACTAACCCGGGGTTAACCGGGTAAACCTGGAGTTACCATGGTTACAAGTACAATGTCGCACTGGGTTAACCCGTTAAACCGTTATAACCGGGTTAACCCGGGGGTTAGTGGGATGATGCAAGTGGCGCTTAGAATGCTATGACTTTATCTTATGCTGCATGAATAAAAACCGCATTGTAAATAGAAATATAATATATATGTCATATATATGTCGTACTTACTAGTAATAGTTTTTAATTGAATTTTCACGTCACAACAACGAAATGTCCCTATACCTAGCGATTGACCATGTCCTGTAGGCTAACTAGCTTACGGAGGCTTCAGGGCTGTATTTGTTCTACCAAATTATACACAGTTTGAAAT
Organism: Yponomeuta malinellus; assembly: GCA_947308005.1. Taxonomy (NCBI): domain Eukaryota; kingdom Metazoa; phylum Arthropoda; class Insecta; order Lepidoptera; family Yponomeutidae; genus Yponomeuta; species Yponomeuta malinellus. The sequence continues at coordinate 5,603,075 of OX371013.1, forward strand.
TTGTTCAGCTTGTTCTGAAGTAACCTTCAGCCAGCGATGTTTTTTTTTTTAAATACAAGGTTTGAGTACAAAACTGGCATGTTAGGTTTTAGATCTATGCTAGTTGTACAGAATTTTTTCATAATTTACTTTCGAAAAATCCCGCTTAATTGCTCAAATATGGCATGAAAACGAAACCTACACTCAGCGACATCCCCATAAATTAAGGTCTATTTTGATGGTTGATTGAGTTTAGAGTCAGTTTTCTACATGGTCTACTATTGATTTCGTGCATTATCACTGAGGTCGAAAGATGACCGTTGATGCAAACTACTTAAATTTTCCACTTTCACATCTCTGATGTTTCACGACAACAGGTCATCCTCTCGTGTAGTATAATAGGCGTTATTTTTATACGATACTTGGCTAATGTATTTAGCTAATGTACTTAATGTCTACTGTAGTTGGCTTATCTTTAATGAAACCTAGAAATAAATGGTCATCTTTAGACCTCAGTGATAATGCACGATGATAGGCTACAGGCCAGTTTCTGAATTGAGAATTTCGCTAAGTAAATAGTTAACTGTGGTGCAGTCATTGCTGTCTATTAGAATTTCTCGAAAAAGAGCGGGACAGAACGTTACTTAAGTATTTACTTAGTGAAAATCTCAATTCAGAAACCGGCCCTGAGCAACCAATCGTAGAGCATGTAGAAAACAGACTCTAAACTCAATTAACCATCAGAATAGACCTTAATTTTTTGGGAATGTCGCTGAGTATAGGTTTCGTTCTCCTGGTATATTAGAGTAATTAAGCGGGATTTTTCGAAACTAAATTATGAATTCTGTAGAACCAGCATAGACCTAAAATCTAGCATGCCAGTTTTGTATCTAAACCCTGCAATTAAAAAGGACCTCGCTGGCTGAAGGTTATTATTATTATTAAAATTCTTTGTTGCATTTAAACACACAGTTTTGCACATAGGCGAGCCTAATGCTAATGTTATGTTTGAAAGCCGATTATTCTGAAACAGAGGACTGAACAAATTTCAAACTTGGTAGAACAAATACTGCCCTAAAGCCTCCATAAGCTAGTTATCCTACAGGACATGGTCAATCGCTAGATATAGTGACATCAGAACGAAAGAGCAAGAAATAAGCATAAAATATTTTTAGGAATCAGAAGGGAAACTAATTTTTTTAAAGGAAATTCAAAATGACCTAAAAATAATTTATTTCAAATGGCAACCAAATCTAATTACAGCAAAAATGTAATCGCAACAAAATAATTTATACGTAGCAAGAGTACAAAACACGTCCGAACGCTTTGAAGTCCACGAAGCAAGAGAGGGCGCGCCGCCTGCGCTGCGCTTTATATAGCTGCTTCACTACTTGCACCACTGCCTGTGCCTGGGTCCGCTAACACGGCCTCTCCTGACATCCTGGCGTCCTCGACAGGTTTTTCAGGCGTGTCAGGCTCTTCGAGCATCGGTACTGGTCTGGATGCTGGCCTAGGCTGGTCTGGTCTTGAGGAGGGCCCTGGCTGGTCAACAGTTTGACCATCATTCTCTTCGTCAGTTAAATCTGGAAGAATATAAACATTGTTACAATTCGATTTGGTAGTAGACAGTTTCACTCATGTTATTTTGTTAGTTTAGTTAGAGTGAGTTAAACTGTCAGCCACCAAGCATGAAATGGGGTTAAATTGACCCAGAGTTATCACAAAATAAAAGGCCCAGGTCACATAAGAAAATATGACAAGGATCGACCCAATTACACATGTAAACGCTTTTTGACAAAGTACACGTCAAACAGCGACTCTTCGGCAGAGGCTCCTCCAAGTTCGCATACCGAAAAGATTTCACTCCCGTTGGCATAGGTTCCAACTTCGCATACTAACCCACACTATTGGCATAGGCATCCAAGTCTGCATACCACATAGTGACTCTTCGGCATAGGCTCCAAGTTCGCGTACCGAAAAGCTTTCACACCGTAGGCATAGGCTCCCAGTTCGCATACCCCTCGGTGACTACTGCCTCGCTAGTAGCTTTCCAACTCACCTTCAAAAAAGGCTGCACAAGTCTCAGGGGTCCATTCGCCCCTCCAGGGCACCATAAACTGGGCGGCAGCGTAAGTGGTTTTGCCATACGACCCAGCGACCAGTTTCAGCTCATAGCGGCCGTTGGGCATCACCTTGACGACCCGGTACGGCCCGCGCATGCCAGGGTCCAGCTTCCCCTGTGACTGGGCGTACTTTATCACGAAGACGAGGTCATCTATCTGGAACACACGAGGGGGACTACGGTCCTTATTAACAACATCTTCCTGCTGTGCCTGGTTCCTCACCAACCGTTCGGCCGTCCTCTGCCTGAGTAACTCCCTTCTAGACTCTCGGTTAGATGCAACAGGATCTAGGGAAATGTCGCGTACCAAAGCCCGTATTGCCGGTGTAGCGTTTTCGTGACCAACAAGGAGGTTGAGAGGAGAGGTCCGAGTGGTTTTCTGTTTAGTCAAGTTCAGAATGAGCTGTAGTTGCCACAGTTCTTCGGCCCACTCCCCTTTCTGCTGACCAACGAGGACCCTTAGCATATTGAGAACCGTGCGGATGTAGCGTTCGGCTTGACCATTAGCGTGGTGCATTTCTGGCGTTATATGGTGAAGCTGCACGCCCAACACTTGCATCCACGAAGTGAAGCCCGCCGCCTCGAACATGCGTCCCCTATCAGTTACAACTAACTTAGGTGTACCAAACAGCGACATCACAAGTTTAAGCACACGCTTAAGTTCATCAAGGTCTTGGCGACATAGTGGCACCAAGAAACAGTACTTGGTGAATGCGTCGACCACAAGCATGACGTACTTATATCCTTTAGAAACGGGGAGGGGCCCTAAAACGTCAGCGTGAAGCGTTTCAAATGGAACGTCAGACTTGTCCCAGGATGTAATCGGCTGCATGGGCGCACGTGGTACACGCTTGTGGGCGACACACGTCAGACAGTGTGCAATATACTTATTTACAAACGCTCTAAGGCCAGGAAACCAAAAATGCCTCAGAATTAGGTCAGTGACTTTATCAGCGTTAACATGGCTGTGCTCGTCATAAAAAATTCGGAGGAGGCTCAGGCGATGGCCCTTCGGTATATAACACAAAAGTCTCGATTCTTCGCCAGTGGGTAAATATCGGTAATAAAGAATGTCATTGCGCACTACATACCTGGTAGGATCTAACTGACCCTGTTCCAACGACTGGACCATTGCTCGAGTCTCCTCGTCACCCGCTTGGGCAATCTGGGCCCAATTACGTGGCCGCTCGACATTGTTTACATTGCAAGGGTTACGGCTGAGATAGTCCACATGCGGCAACATAGCACCCTTTCTATAAGTGATACTGAAATGAAAGTCCTGTAAGTAGATCCACCATCTTGCTACACGTGGCAACAGATCTCTTTTGTTTTGAGTAGCCTTCAAGGCATTGCAGTCTGTAATTACAGTAAACTGTAAACCAACCAGATAATGCCTAAAATGCTTCAAAGCCTTGACCACTGCTAGAGTCTCGAGCTCATAAGAATGGTACTTCTGCTCAGCACCCTTCGTAACCTGACTGTAGTAAGCTACAACACGTCGGGTACCATCCTTATGGACTTGCTGTAAGACTGCGCCATAACCATGACTACTTGCATCCGTGTGAACCTCTGTAGGCAAATTCGGGTCAAATATCGCAAGAACGGGTTCGTTGGTTAAAATCTCGATAATTTCTTGTCGTACACGTTCTTGTTCTGTACCCCAAGAAAATTCGATATCCTTGCGCGTTAAATTTGCAATGCAAGCAGTCCTGGTCGAATAGTTAGCAATGTACTTACGGAAGTACCCAGCCAACCCCAGAAATTGCCTCACCTGCTTGACATTTTGTGGAGCAGATGAGTGGGCAAGGGCGCTTACTTTACCCATTGCTGGCCGTACTTCACCATTAGATATCACCCTGCCAAGGTACTCAATTTCCATACACAAAAATGAACATTTCTTAAGTTTTATGGAAAACCCTGCTTTTGTCAATGTAGACAATACCTCCCTGAGAGTTTGTAAACCGTCTTCAACAGAAGATGTGACAATCAAACAGTCATCTATGTACACTAAAACCTTCCCCGAGGCGATAAGGTCGCGCAGAGTGGAGCTAATGATTCGCTGGTACACTATCGGTGCATTAGTTAGACCATAGGGCATCTTGACATATTCATAATGTCCCTCTGGCGTCACGAATCCGGTGAATGGAATAGACGCCTCGTCCAAACGGATCTGGTGGAAACCAGTCGCCATATCTAAAATGGTGAAATACCTACCTTTCCCTAGACGGTCGATGTGATCATCGATTAAAGGTAAGGGGTATCGATCTTTTATCGTGAGTCGATTCAGCGCTCGGAAGTCGACACATAGTCGGTCGGAGCCGTCCTTCTTCTTAACTAGAAGTACCGGACTGGAGTAAGGAGATTCTGACTCGCGTACAATGCCTTTGGACAAAAGATCTTGAATGATGTCACGTACCTTAAGTTTTTCGTCGTAAGACATCTTATAAGGCCTGTAATACACCGGCGTATCACTGTTGAGACGAATCTGCATAACACCGGTGGTCACTGTCGAAGTAGCCGTACCCGAAATCATAAACTCCGAGTACTCTCCTAGTATGGCCATCAGCTCGTCCAAGTTTTGACCAGTCAGTGAGGTATTAACAGGAGCATGCACCTCCGCTTTTGTGGCAGATACCTTGGAAAACTCGGGGTCACGAACGATGCGCTGTGAATCCTTAGTTCGTATGTACGTAACACCGTCACGATTTAACACATCTGTACCTATTATGACAGGGGCATTCATGCATTCGCTAGGAACCACCAACAAGTCAGCTTCCAGTGAAATACCATCAAGTTCAATGACAAGGGTAACATACGAGTCGACGTGAGTGATTGATTCTCCTACCCCCTTAAGTTGACGGCGTATCGGTTTTCTCGGTGAAGAAAAATGTTTCACAACCGACGAGGAAATGAGCGACACACCTATAGCACCACTATCTATTAAAATGTCTACAGGTATACCCTCGATTACACCTACCACAATATCGTTGCGTTTTTGAAGGGGAGTAGAACAAAAGTTGATATTGCTTTTGTTTTGGTTCTGCTCGGTGCGCTGTCTCACAAAACACTTACTAATTTCATGACCTGTTTTCTTGCAATAGGTACATAGTGGTTTGTTAACATGCTTACCGTCTGGAATGACTGGAACGGGACTATCTTTATGATTAGGCTTAATTTTTTTTGGGCAATTCAAATGCCTGTGTCCGGTCTCGCCGCATGAGAAACATTTGCCTGAACTAACCGACTGGAAGGACCGTTTGTTACCTTGCATTTTGTTTACACTCGGCATCGGGCGACGTTTATCTGCGACGTCACTTTTCTCGGGCTTAGCGAACGTCGACAGGTAGTTGACTAAGTCGTTGGGAGTAAGATTGGCATTGGTAGCCGTAGCTTTTACCTGGGGGTCCTTTATTCCACGCAAAACAATCGCCGTAATAAGCTCGTTACTGAGACCTTTGACGACACGTAAACGCAGCAGTGTTTTACGTGCATAGTCTGCATAAGTAAGGAATTTGTCCGAATCGGTCGACATAATGTCATACAGGATATTTGCCACATCTACCCTCTTTACACAAAGAGGTTTAAAATCTTTTTTGAAATTGCTCCATGAACGCTCGCTAGAAACCCATTCATCGAGCCACGTTTTAGCGTCACCCTTCAGGCAACCTCCTATACGTGACAGACACTCACGATCATCCCAGCGGTTCGTGAGCTTAGCTCTATCGACCTCGTCAAACCAGGCATCAACGTCGTTAATTTTGGGGTCGAAACTAGACACAATAGTTTTGCGTGTTTACTGACCTTAATGACTGTATAGCGTCCACGATCTGCTCTGTACCTTGCTTGGAAGTAAGCTCGGTAGTCCCCACCGGCAGCGAGCGTGTCTCCAACGCATTTAGCCTGGACACGATGGAATGCCACGATTCGCGGCTTCGACTCCGATCGCGACGGTGCCTATGACGTCCATGGCCATGGCTACGGCTGCGGTCACGATGAGCGCGATCTCCACCGCCGCGGTCACGGGGTGTATAGTCACCACGGTTACGGTGGCTGCCGCTCCGCGAATGAGTCGTGCGCTTACGTGACCAGCTGCGCGATCGGCGACCATGCGAACGCCTGCTGCGAGATCGCGGGGGTCGCGAGCGCCGCCCGCGAGATTGTGGACGGGACAATCTATCCATCTGAAAGCACGGTGTGCGTACACAACCGCAAAACAGCGACGAAGGATCTCACCCACGGTTCCTCTTTCGAAACGTGTTTTGTAGGTAATTTAGAAAAATGCAGATAAAAAAAAATCTCCTACAGAATTCCTCAAAAGGGCAAAAATTTAATATAAATGTGGGACACTAGGCTCAATCCCACTTCTGATGTTAGGAATCAGAAGGGAAACTAATTTTTTTAAAGGAAATTCAAAATGACCTAAAAATAATTTATTTCAAATGGCAACCAAATCTAATTACAGCAAAAATGTAATCGCAACAAAATAATTTATACGTAGCAAGAGTACAAAACACGTCCGAACGCTTTGAAGTCCACGAAGCAAGAGAGGGCGCGCCGCCTGCGCTGCGCTTTATATAGCTGCTTCACTACTTGCACCACTGCCTGTGCCTGGGTCCGCTAACAATATATAAATTTCAAGATTCGAAGCGAGGTCCGAATGGCTTAGTTGGTAAGAGCGCTGGCACGGTGTGCTAGAGGTGCGGGTTCGAATCCTGCTTCGCCCCGGTTTTTTTTTTTTTAATTTCTTTATAGTTTTGGTAGGTACTGTAAGCCCTGCTCCACAATGTCCGAATAAACGACATTGAAAAGATAACATTTTAAAATTGTTTGGACCTTGCATGAAACTTGATAGCAAATACTCTTTTCTCAAACATGTTTGGAAATTTGAGCATTATTTTGACAATTTTCTTCGAAATAAATCGTAATTGCTGTTGGTACTGGCCAAATACATGCGAGCAGCGGCCGGCAAAAGTAGTATAAGAATCCATATCTGTTGTGTTTTAGCGGCCAAATAAATTACATAGTAAACTCATAGGTATTTGTCGTGTTATTTAAAAATAGAACGATCTTTCACTCCGAAACATGGCAACCAAGGAGTTAACTTATCAAGGGTTTTATTAAAATTTTGAATAGAAAGCTGTTTATTGAAAAAAAAAACAAATGAACACTTTAATGCGGGAAAAAATATTGTGCGTTGTTTCTCATTGATTTTGAAAAGTAATTGTATTTTCAAATAAAAAGTTCTGCCTAGGTACTACTTAGTTTTAATTTGTGCTCGCATTATGTGAGAAAAGTACTATAGAAGCCTTGGCGACAACTAGGCATTGATGGACTTACTTATGGTTGCCTCGGCTTCGCCTCGGCCCACATTTACACGTTCGACCATCAACGCCTCTTGCTGGCGCTGCAGTAATGTAAAGTTGGTCTTAACTAGATATCGTGGAACCGGGGCTCCGAAATATATGTTATTTTCACTGGCTACATATCTGTCGGTACTTGGTATCTTATCTCCAGCAGTGTACCGTATAATGTTGTCACATAATCTCAATTAACACATGACAAAACATACGCTCTTGCTCTATCGTCACTGATAATTTGAATGAAAATTAAACAGTAGGTTTACTAATAATTACTTACCAAGGTTTTAAGCATTCACGTTTTACGTTAAACTATATTTAAGGCTCCTTTTACTTCTGGCGTTCCTTCGTTTGCACATTCTAACATTTTAAATTACTGTAAAAGAATATGTAGGTATACTTTTGAGAAATGTAGGTACTATGGCGTCACTAGAAAATAAAATTCCGTTTTGTCCTTTTAAGGTACGGAACCCTAAATAGATAAAATATGCGAGCAAAAGTGAGGATAATTTTGTCAATAAGGTGGTCTACATGTTGTTAACTTAATTCCGTAACTACTTACTTGAATTTTGGTAAAGAAAAGTACAGTATCGTTTATTCATGTAGGTACATGGGTAAATAAAATAGATCTTTATATATAGAGTTTCAGTACATTCAATGTGCTGCCCGTCTGGGCGTTTGGTTGGACTCTTCCGACAATATTTCAATTGAGTAATTCCGGATATAAGTTAATAAGTGCTTACGAAAAATTTTTACGAAGTTTCGAAAAACGTTGAAAATTTTTACAACAATTTAAAATGTTATAGTCTGCAAGCGACATGTATGCCAGATTCAAAAGCAGCCTTTAGCTCCCTTCCAACCCCGCAGTGGACACGCTACCGTTCGGCGGCGTCGGGAACAGCGGCGTCGGCGCCTACCACGGCAAGGCGTCCTTCGACACCTTTGTGCACAAGAAGAGCTGCCTGGTTAAGGACTTCGCCGCCATCGGGGAGAAGCTGGCCTCGTGAGTGACACGCCATTCTAACCCCTAACGCGTAGAACGTGAAACACATGCAATTGAACACTAGACTTGCGCAAAGTGTGTCTTTGATTATATCTCATATTTTTCCTCTCTGGGATGTCCAATAAAGAAAATATTTTCCTAGTTTGTTCGGTTAAAAAACTCTTAAATTCAACGCAGAGAACCGTGCGAGCTGGATATAAAGTGGGAAATAAGTGTGAGTTGGAGTCTCTGAAACGATGCCGCGAAGAAACTATTTCTCTTTACAATTCATCAGGCGTTTTTCTTGTCACATCATCAGGGACGTATTTCTTACAAATAAAATTCGTTGTTTCCTAAAGACAATTCTATATACATTGCAAATTCGATTAAACCATAAGAATTTAACAAGGCTACGCGATGTACATCGAATTGTTATAATAAATTTGTAATTTTGTGAAATGCGGCCTGGGATGGCTGGATGGCTTATTTATTGGCCAATTTTAGGTTCGTGCCTTAATTGTGTGAAGACATTAGACTTTAGTAAAATGTTTTCGAGAAAAACGCCTGATGAATTGTAAAGAGAATTAGTTTTTGCGCAGCATCTTTTTAGACGCAGGCATCCACACAACCTTTTCCCTTTACAATTTTGTTTATCAGGCGTTTTCTTGTGTGTAATTAATTTTAAAAAGGCTTGCGTTAGTTATTATTTTTGTATAACACAGTTATTAACTGTGTACAGACTTATAACATTAGTAAATACGCTTGCCTCATATTCGAAAGATCCAGGGTTCGATAGCTGCATGGCTTTATTTCCTAACCTCATTGTATGAGTGAGAGACAAAAAATTGTCAGTCCCTTTTCTTTTACTGACAGTAAAATACATGCAAAGTATACATACATAGTATGTATGTATTTTTAGGGTTCCGTACTTGTTAAGGAAAAACGGAACCCAGGATAACTTCGTTGTCCGTCCGTCTGTCTGTCATGGCATACGGACGGGGACGCGTGGGGGATCTCGGGAACGCGTAGAGGTATCGTGTTGAAATTAAAACCATAATACACAGGTCCACAGTCCCTTGAAGCGTTAAAAAATCAATCTTCTAAGTTAACGTCAAAAAAAAGTTACGGCCGTTTATGCCGCAAAAACCTATATTTCGACATTCTCAAGGGAATTTAAATTTATAGGGTACTTTCCGTTCACCTAAAACCAAGTTATGTTATCGTATGCTACAAGTAAAGGGATAAATCTGAAAACTACACATTTGGAATGAAATCATAAAAAAAATGTCTTTGAAGTTCGGGAAATGCTCGGAAAAACTGCGAGACTCGATTTCTGAATTATTTATAATATTTAAGTACGTACAAATTTGTACGCACCCCTCGGTGGGCGAGTCCGACTCGCACTTGTCCAGTTTTTTTTTTATGTAACCTCTATTGTGTCCCACTGCTGGCAGAGGCGTCCCCTTTAGCTGTTCACTCCTCTCTGTTCGTTGCCACCTTCTCTCAACCCAGTAGAGAGGTCGTGAGGTCGTCCCGCCGGTAATTTATGTTACTCCGCTGGCTCAGTAACAAATCGACTTTGGTCTAAAGAATTTTCGTTGAGAAAAATGTTGTTAAGCCACATTTTAAAAAGTGGTCCAAGTCGGCCAAACAATATAGTATGTTTCATAATGCCACTGCAAAAAAGCCAACGGCGGGCAGTCAGCGCGCCTGCCGCTACCGACTGCGAGCCGCCAGCTAGTGACAGCAAGCACGCACCCTGCAGCCGGCACGCGTACAGCGAGCTTACACATAGTGGACGCGTGGTTGGCGGCCGCCTAAAATCGAGGCGGAGCTGTGCTGCAGCGGTGTCGTAGCTGCGCCGGTATAATGTGCCATGACCTTTATTCTCATTCATTTCATTTCTCGCCTGCAGCGGCCGCTACCCGCCTTACACGGACGGCAACCTGTCAATGATCTCCATGCTAATGCGCAAACGGCACGGACCCTCGCTGCGGTTCCTGCCTCACCTGCTGGCCTTCGCACTCGGCGCAGGCCTCTCCTACGGGATCTTCGCCTGGAACAAGGTACAGAAGTGACGCTCTTTACTGCCGACTGTACGCTAACTTTTCATAAGTACTTTCTCTAAGAATCCGATGTTAGCATCGAATAGAGCATGTTTTTCCGCGATTTCGGAGTCGATCTCGTAATATGAGTTGTTTACGTTGATGAGTAAAATAATCCCTTAAGTTCTACTACGTATTATGTAGTAACTTCTCGCTGTATATTTTGATTCATTAATTGATATATTTGCCTCTATTGTTCGCTTCGGTTCAAAACTTATCGCACCTCGGACGAAATACCGCTACATGAAAAAGTCGCTTAACAATATGTCAAATATTGAAATGTTTGCTTTATTTTTTATTATCATAAAAACAATGATATTGTGTGAGGGGTGACGTGTCGTAACTATGAACAAACGCCATGTTTAGCAATGTAAACATTATTTTTCAGCCAAAAAGCAAGCTATAAACTTCAAACACACCTACAAGATTCAGCGAAAGGATAATATTCACATAATTGTCTATACATTTTAATAAACTTTATATTATTATGTTTACTCTTAAAGAAACTTGCACTAATTGCCACGCGTTATTTCGTGTACTTCTTGCCTATGCAATATGGAATCCACCCATAGTTATTTACAATACTCACAATCGATAAAATATTTATGTTATTTTCAACTGTCCAAATCCAGAAGCAGGTGGCACTTTCCAAGCAGTTTCAATGCTCGGTTTGTTATAAAAAGTTAACGTCAAATACACCTTGGTTCAGGACGGTTCTGCAGAACTAACCCACAGTTCTGATGTGAATCATCAATAGTTCTATTAAAAGATCAGCTTCAACTTCTACTAAAGGACCAGTTCGAATCACGAAAAAAGTACCAGATAACAAAACTTAAGTATTTCTTTGCCATCGGAATCCCCCTTAATACAGTTCTTATGTAGAGCATGCTGTTTGGATCGCACAATTTAACATGTTTTAATATTGTAATAATATGAGTATACTTTTGATAAATGTGGAATTTTAAACATCTTTTTGTATTCCTATTCCTATACGTGGTTTTTAATAAAGAAAACTTAGTACTGGATAAGAAACATATGGCTTGAATGTTCGCCATTTTATTGCTATCAAACCCTCAGACCACATTTATCAAAAGTACCTATCATTTTATTACGATCACCAAAATTATTAAATTATGTGAGCGAGGCAACATGCTCCACGTAAGAACAGCCTTAAGTTGTAAAGGAACTTTCTGAACCATACTGTATAACTTCACCTGAAAAATCGGAAATGCCTAACACTGACATCGTTTAATTCGTTAGTGTCTAATAAGCGATGCATAAAAGCAATGTTTATTGTATTTTAAGTAAATAGGTAAGACGGCCATGTACACTTGCGCGATGAAATTTTTATTAAACTTTACTAATTAGAGACTTGTTTCATTTGCTCATAAGTGGTACATTCGACACCAGATCGACCTTTACATGCGTGAACTCTATTCAGCTACGTTTTAGACTTCTACCATCCTTTGTCTTTCTCCTACACTAATTTACTGTTCCTACAGTAATACACGTTCCGTGTGGCACCGGATCAAGAATAGCGTCACTCCATTTCCTTCCGTGGATGTTGTAGAAGGCGACTAAAGAAATCAATTCCCAGGAGACGGACAGCAGCGTCTTCCTGAGATTCCAACCGCATACTGCGATCGCCAACCCGCCTGCCAAGCGTTGCGATTATGGCAGAACCCCTCATGGTTATGAAAACCACGAAGGAGGCCTATGTCCTGCAGTGGGCGTCAAATGGCTGATGATGATGAAAATATACTGTTAACAGCAGTCAATCTTTTTTTTTTGTGCGTTGTGGCCAACTGACAGTTAACAGTAAATAACAGTGTACGAGAAACCGGGGCTTACTAACTAAAAGGTGAAGGTTGATCATCTGTCGATTGTACCATACCTACCAAATAAAGCCTGAATATTTGTTCACTCTCAAAATTTAAAAACAAAAGTGTTAAAAAATTCCTGAAAAAAATCTACTTGTCAATATGAACAACTATTCCTTTGGAGGAAACTTGGAAATCACGACAAAAAACAGCTGTTCCATGCAGTTGAAATCTTTGTGAAACAGATGATATCTTTGTGCGATTTCGAAGTTTTCCCCATAGATAAGTACATTTGATATTTGACGACATCCGACGCTGTTTAAAATATGGTTATGCCCCATAGGCGCAATAAAGCCTGCTATAATATCAAGGATTATTTAGAAGACAAAAATGTCTGGTATTAAACAGTAGATTAATGTTAATGAGTATTTCGAAGACCACTGTGTCTAAGGTCTGGTAAGGTATGGTGTATTGTGTAATTGAACAATCTGTTATTAAGTTAAAACTTGTTGGAGAAGAATATGTGGAATTTCTTTCTTGGCTTCTTCTCCACATAGGTAATCTATTAATTGTTGAACTATTAACTTCGACGTTCATTGAGCAAACATTTATTGCCTTATCGAGTCGAGTTTTTATAAATAAGACCGTTTGTTTTTATAATGAACAAAAAATATTTGAATTTAATTGCAAAGTAAAACGTGGTCGACAAGTATGATCCCGGCTAATCCTTTCACTATGGTGATTAAACATAAACAGTCCTTAACAGGGCTAAATAATCTGTAATGAGGGCTTTTCAAATCGTCATTAAATAAAAAATACAGTACCGCAAGTTACCGATAGATGGTGCTGACGTCACATAATATGTCAAAATTGACATGACATCACTGTACCTTCTCTGTGGTTTCTGTCACGTTGCTCGCTTGTTTCGTTGACGAGAGGAGAGATGATTAGATTATCACAGATTAATGACGATGTGCAACATTTAAAACGTATGATGACATTTGTTCTCCTTGCAGCGCCATCTAGTTTTTTTTTTAATGAAACTCAACTGGCAGCTGTCATTAAAAAGCCCTCATTGGTTTTGTCACCCACCGACACCATGAAAAGAAGGTGGACGCCCTATTTTCGGATGAAAAGGAGAATATTCTCATGTGATATAGGGTTTGTATTAATCATATTATTATGATTAAGACAAAGCCTGTAAAAGAATGTTAATGACCAAAAAGTCAGGCTTTGTGACACTAACGTCAAGTAAATCTAACAATAAAGGTCATTGGGCATAATCTGACCCGGTTTTCGAAATATTTGCTACAAAAATCAAATTATTGGTAAATTATTGAGGGCTAGCCTACATTTCATTTTGTGATGTTAAAAAAAAAACCGCGCGGGTAGTCTGAAATTCAACTATTGAAATTGAATTGAAATGTGTATAAAAATATTACGTAGGTTACAATTAAGTATTGTAATCAATAAAAATAACATGAACGTTTGCGCCTTCCAATAATGCACGGCCAGAGGCTTGCATTATCCGTTTCAATCGCACGTTAAAGCCGCGCCACACACTCTTAAACAAGTTAAAACCGGTTTCGCCTGTGCTCGACGCCCGCGCTACCTTAGCTTTGTCGTCGCAGTCTCTCGTCCTTTGTCGTTGCGATCTGTGTGTTTCTTGAGCTTCAACTACCTATTTTTAACGATTACTTGCTGTGTTACTGGATTTTGAGTTTGCATTTTGATTGGATTACGTTGATATGGATAGACAAAATAGTTGTGTTTTGTGTAGCCGGTCAGTGTTGCGGCGAAGGAAACATATTCTCACAGAGCACTTTCTCGAAAGGTTCCGAGATTACGCAGAGTTATTATTACAGGAAATAACACGTTTATGTTTATGTTAAATAAAAACTGTTTGATTTAAACACACATTTGTTTGATTTAAAAATGCATCAGATTATTCCTATCGTAATAGTTAATTACCTATCAATTCAATGCAAATAGTCGAAAATGTCTTATCATTACCGTATATCACTTACATTTATTTTTTTCAATTTTTGGGCAGATTCCCATACTCTACATTGATGCGACATATATATTCGTAAACTAGGGACGTTTATCTAAACATCCATACCAATTTTGTCTCTTTAGGCCGTGGGTATAGTTTTCATAGTAAGTTGCCCAGTGACCTTTTAATCATTGTAATTCATTTGGTAGTAGTCTGGTAGGAAATGCTCGTGGCATTAAGTCCGTCGTATTTTGCTAGTAGTGTCAGTGTAATACAAGTGTTACTAAACAAACAAACGAAACGTTTTATCTACTGAAGGTTAACAACACTAAATCGAAACCAAAACACCTGGAATAACTCTGATAGCAACAAGTCACGTGCAGTCAAGAGTTATATTAAATTTAATTTGCCTTTTGTCTACATGTAAACAAACCGTGGTGGCCTAGTGGGTAGAACATTGGACTTGGGAACGAGAGACCCACGTTCGATCCCCAGTGCGGGCATATACCTATGACTTTGTTTTCTAAGTTATATACATTTGTGAAGTTATAATAGCAATACCACTGGCTAACGGTGAAGGAAAACATCGTGCGGAAACCTGAGTGTCTGAGCTATTCCCATACCTCAGCGCTTGAAATCGTCAATCCGCGTTGGGCACGCGAGGTGATTAAGCCCATACTCTCTCCCTGAGGGAAGGCCTGTGCCCTACAGTAGGACGTATATAGGCTGCTTATGTAAACAAACCGTTAATATAAATCGTTGAAAAATAACAAGAATATATGTAGACAATGTCTTGCGTCTTGCCTTACTTTCTTAAAATACAAAGGATTTCTGGTCCCAGATCATTATTTAGAAATACCAACCCCTGTTATCAGTTTCTTGACCCCGTTGCAATTTTTACTTTTTTGTTGTTTATTGTTCCCAAAATGTAGATGTCGAGCTGATGTCGACAGTACCCAACAGCACTCGCTTATATTGCGAGATAAATACGTGTGAAAGATTACCGAAGAGGTCAATTTTTATCACTTGCACTGCAACTCTGATAATCGTACGTATCACGAAACAACCTCTACCTACCGACACGAGTTTTATGCCAGGAATTAAACCGGATTTTAATTCAATTTATTCATTTGAAGGGCAGAAGTGGAGGAAGCGCAGCGGTAGAACGCCTCACATTCGGGAGGTCGTGGGTTCGAATCTCGACATGGACCAATGACTTCGTTTTCTAAGTTACATACACTTGTGAAGTAGTAGTAACAATACTACTCGCTAAGCGTGAAGGAAAACATCGTGAGGTGTTAACATACCTCAGCGCTTGCTATGTACAACGGCCCAACTATGAGGCTAAGTGAGGAAATCTCAGTTCTAACTAGAACTTTGGAGGCACAGACAGTAAACATTTTATGTTTTACAATATTGGGCATAGACTCTGTCCGAGACTGCACCCGGACCGTGTGAGCTAATATGGCTACTCCAATGCTACTCGTATCGTGTCCACCGGTTATCTTAGTAGGTACTCTGATGAAAACCGCCAATTTTTGTACTAAAATCGCCGGTGTACATGATACGAGTAGCTTCCGAGTAGCTCACTCATAGGTCAATCTGTCCGAGACTACTAAGATCGTGAAAACGCGGCCCTATAGTAATTACCGCAGTGTAAAATCGGGGGCGCTTATTAGCATGCAAAAAACACAACTTATTAAAGACATATAAGTATAGCCCTCAACAGGTTAAAAAAAACTGAAATAAAAAATTAAACAACCCGACTGCAGAATAAAGTAAAAATAAGCACTTTAAAGCTGTTGGTGCCGGCTGCCGTCGATAGATGGCAGTCGTTAAGCCAAGTCAGAGGCCTTAGGGCGGCTTGACAACTTCTGACAGTAGACGAGCCACTAGTCTACAAGCCTCCACCAATCCGGACTTGGCCCCCGTGGTGGAGTATGGCCTATACCTTACTCAGGGAAGAGACCCGTGCCCCTCGGTGGGGACTTAATGGGTTGATGATGATGAAGCACTTTATAAGATAAATTAAAGCCTAGGTCCTTCACAATTTTGAATTTGAGTCCCGGCTGCTTACTAGTTAATCCTCAGCTGTTCGGGTTGCTGGTTAATCTTTATTTTTTATTTTTGTGGTTTCATATATTTTTATACAGTCTATGACACTCGCGCAAATACGACGAATCGATTCAAATATAAATTTTCAAAATCATAAGAGTCGAACATACTTACATACATACCAGCTAAACACGTTACCTCACTTTTGGGCTTCGCCGGGAAATTTCATTGCTACTTAGCGAATCTAAATTCGCAATGGTTCTGGGCGAGCCATATTGTAAAGAACTTGGGTAAATCGATCTTTATCATTATTCCAAGTATTTATTTGAAAACATTTTCACCTCACCCTGCCCTTACCAATATGTACTAATGACTTAATTTGCTAAGTTACTTATATTTGTGAGTAGCAATACCCCTCGCTAAAGGAAAACATCGTGGGGAAACCTGAGTGTCTGATGTGTTAACATGCCTCAGCGCTTGAAATTGACAATCCGCACGTTGCCAGGGCGCGCGTGGTGATTAAGCCCATACCTTATCTCTCTCTCTGTCTCTGAGAGAAGGCCTGTGCCCTGCAGTGGGACGTAATATACAGGCTACAGTAAACAATAATTACCATGTCTAATGTACACCTTATTATGACGCAGTGGATGACTGTCTCACTCTCAGATCTCGCATTGCAATTACGATTAATATTTTCCTTGTATTTATTTTGTTTGTTTTGTCTTTCAGGCGAATTCGGACCAAATGTAAACACAGCTTGACGGAAAACACGCTCGCTGCAAAACACAAATAACAGGAAATATGTGATACGCTTTCGTACCTATGAAAATAATATTGTAATGGTTAAGTGCCTTGATATATGAGGTTGAATGTGGTCGGAATCGGTAACTGGGTGATCCTAGGTTCGTGATCCTAGGTTCTTTGTCGTGGGTCCTAGAAATCCGTTTGTTGATTGAGAGATGGTATAGACACTTTTTGCAAATACGATCTCTAAAAAAAGATATGATTTTTTTTTCATTGGTGCCGCTAGTTAGCCCCCTTAATAAAATTCAAACTCAGACTCGAATTTACTTTGCCTATTTCTGCAGCGGAATTCTTACTCCGCGTTTTACTGTACCATTGATTTAAATATGTTATTGAAAAGTTTAGTTATCCCCTGTATCGATTCTACTCTACGCAACCTATATAAAGACGGCTGATATTCTATTCGCATTTAAGTGTTATATTGTATAACCTGTGCCGTTAAAGAAACAATTTGAAACAAACCGCTATACAACTCGTCGTCTTGCTTGTCGTAACATGATCAGTGGACTAATTACGCTCACCAAATCCTGAGCGATTCCAATCAGACGATTTGACGATTAGACGAATTCCATACTAATTTGACAGTTAAACGATTGGAATCGCTCAGGATTTGGTGAGCGTAATATAGGGGCAGAGCGAGAGGACACGATGCTTAGCGGTTTGTTTCAGACCGTGTATTTAATTGCACAGGTTAATCACGTATTTTATATGGGTATCATGACAAACGATTTTAGTATGATCTTAGTTACAGGTATTTTATGTGTCATTTATTAAGTAAATGTTACCAAACTATTTTAGTGTTTTAAAAATTTTATTACTTATAGACTGTGGGTAATACCCTCAGAACACAAAACTTCTTTTTGTGTTCTGAGGTTATCCCTAAGTCGTAAGATGGGAAGAGTTTTTAAATAAAGTTATGTTTAAGAATATCCCTTTGTGTTACTCCATTTAAACCGTAACCACTGACGTGTCATTTCATTACACTGCCTCTGACAGTACGTATGGTATACGTACGTAACTTTGAAGACCTTCTGATGCATCAATAGAGTGCAATTCTGATGTTTAGTGCATTTCACCAATTTAAATATATTCGAATTAAATAGGCATAATAAAAAAAATTAATAATATTAATAGAAAAATATTTATTAATGAACATCCTTAGAGGTAATGAAAATTACATAGGTAGTTATGTTGATTTCTTAAGTAAACTTAAAATAAAATAGTATTTTTTTTAAATCAATATACATATAAATATTTTTTTAAAGTAGAAACTTCCTTTTTTGGTATATTAATTATTAGAACGCAAATATCATAAATCACAATTTAGGCCACTTTTTAACAACTGTTGTTGCAGGGTGGCTTAGAGCATTGCAAACAGACCGGTATGTGGCAAACGTGACAGCCATACATGGCCTCAGTCAGGTGTATTTCCATGTTTTTTATGTCCTTGCCTGGTTACCCATAGCACAGGGCATCCTAATTTGGGACCAGGTCTAGTGATTGTGTTGTATAGTAGTCATATATTATACACTAGCTGTCCCGGCGAACTTCGTACCGCCACAAAATCCGTTTATAAGATTCTTGCACAACGCCATCTATTTTTAAAACACAACGTTCGCTCGCACAAAGCCATCCATTTTGAACTTAAAATAAATATTATTCCACGGGTCACCGGAATGCATTACCGGGATATCAAGTATGCTATGTCTCAATTCAGGTCTTTGTCTATCTGTACGCCGAGTAAATCCGTTCAGCGGTTATTGCGTGATTAAGTAGGTAATAAACATCCAAACTTTCACATTTATTATATTAGTAGGATACCAGTCGGCTGGAAATATGTGACAATAGAATGTCATCTTCAGATAAAGTATAGGAATCCGAACCACGGCAGGAGTCTCTTCAGTCTTCACCATCATGATATTCGTCTCGCTTTGTAGGTCTAGTACATTATATAGGTTACTCTATGTCTAGTACCTACCTCGGGAACGCGCGAGTGTCTACGCGCGAGCGCTCCGTCTGGACAGGCTCTTAGGGTCATACCACGAGTTCGCTATCCCCCTCTACGCGTCACTGGAGACTAGGAAACTACCAAGAAGGACGCGGGGAAATTTCCGCACAAAATTAAGTATTGAGCGACGTACCACATACGTAAATCTAATAACCTGTCAATGTACCTGTTTTTTCATTCTATTCTTATTCTATTAAAAACACATAATGAACGCATTTTCTTAGCGGTGTAGGCAAATCGGGTTTAATACTATGAGATCTCAAACCAACCTATTGCTTTGGTGAAATCTAACTTATAGATAGATAGAGAACACTTTGTTGTACATAAAAATGAAAATTACAAAGATATTTCTTAAACTAAGAGTACAGATGGCGGCCTTATCACTAAAAGTGATCTCACCCAGACAACCTTTGGATGGACTGGACTAATACATTGGAGAGGGAAGTAGATGTACAAAAAAACAAAGTGATAGTTATGAAGTATATTAATTAATTGTTATAATTTAGCAGATGATAATATATTGCCTTATTTCAATACAATCGAAAGCACCACTGTACTACCTAACCAGTTACATTACGGCGACTTTACGACTAAATAAAAGCTTGTTGTGATCGACTGTACACTAATACTTCTGTTTAACAGTTGTTAAGTAGGATAACATAATACAGCCATCAAAAACATAATTTGTAAAAGAAACCAATTCAGTTCTTCTACCCTAAAAAGTTGTGAGATCCATGTAATACCAAGTCGGTTAATTTATTCAGTGCCTACTTAAGGGTCCTTCTGTCTTAAGTTATTCGGTACGTAGGTAATTAGCTAACCTAACTACATGTCATAGTGACCATATTAATATTAAAAATCTTATGTTTTAAATAAATAGGTAGATTGACTTGGCCATCGCATGAAAACACATTGTATCTCACAAGCAACACATATTATATTAAATTAGATTGTTTAGTGCGATTGCCAAGTCAATCTATTTATTTGAAACATAAAAGGTTTTTAATATTGATATGCTCACTATAAGATGTTAGGTTAGCTAATCATCTAAAGTATAGGTAAGTACTAATCAGTAGAATTCTAAAGGACCCGATCGGGCCACCATAACAATGATTTTTAATTGTTCTTTTTAAGGTCATAATCCATCAGGTTAATTTTGTTACAGTTACTAAAAATGTTAAATTTTGCGAGTGAGACATCACGCTCCACGTAGGAACAGCCTAAATGCTTGGGTCGAGGACATCGTATAATACATTATAGTATTTAAAGATATCGTGTTATAAACAACACATACCTACTTACTCGTATCAATCAATCAGCCTGTATACTCGTCCACTGCTGGACATGTGCCTCCCCAAGGCACGCCACTTCTGACACCGACACTCTGTCCTCGACCATAGCCTGCCTGCATAGCCTAACCTGCCTCAGATGTCGGTCCAGCGAGCCGGTGGGCGTCTCACGCTGCGCTTGCCAGTTCGTGGTCTCCACTCGAGAACCTGTGCACTAGAACAATAACACTTAGTACGTGTAAAAGACAAATTTTTTTTGCCCAGCTGGTGCTGATGCTGATGGGATGTGGTAGGTACTGACAGCTTAAGGCTGCTCTTACGTGGAGCTTAGGTACTATCTCGCTCGCACAATTTAAAATTTTTTGTGATTGTAATAACATCGATGATAAGTGATCTGAGGGTTTGATGGATAATTAATTGCGGATATTCAAGGCATAATTTTCTTATCCTCTACTAAGTTCTGCATTGAGAATATTCAATTCCAAAAGTTTTCATTTCGGAAACAACTTTTCTTTATTAAAAATTATGTTTAAGAAAACAAAAATAAACTTAAAATATCCGTAATTTAATTCAAACCCTCAGTCCACATTTATCAAAAGTTTACTCGTTTTTTTTTACAATAATTAAAAATGTAAAATTTTACGAGCGAGACAGCATTCTTCGAGTAAGAACATCGCTGTCACCTTTACATTTTCATTGCAAAATCACCCGAGTAGAGTTCACGGGTGTAAAGATTGACGTGCTGTCGGCTGTACACTTATTGGTGAGCGTCAGAATGGACCTATAAGCATATACGTCCCACTGGAAATCAACTACCAGGAGACGGGCAGAGCAGCGTCTTCCTGAGATTCCAACCGCATACTGCGATCACCAACCCGCATGCCAAGCGTGGCGATTAAGTATGGCAAAACCCCTCATGGTTATGAAAACCACCAAGGAGGCCTATGTCCTGAAGTGGGCGTCAAATGGCTGATGATGATGATACGTCCCACTGTAGGGCACAGGCCTTCTCTCAGGGAGAGAGTAGGGGCTTACGTGAATAGCTCCGACACTCAGGTTTCCTCACGATGTTTTCCTTTACAGTTAGCGAGCGGTATTGCTACTTTATCTTCACAAATGTACTTAGGTACATAACTTAGAAAACAAAGTCATAGGTACATGCCCGCACTGGGAATCGGACCTGGGTCTCTGGCTTCCGAATACCCTTATTTATATCTGCATTTTACCTAAATATTGTAAATGGCGTTTTTGCCCATTGTACTCATTGTTTTTTATTTTGTATTTATTGTATTTACTTAAATAAATATTGCAACATATTAATAGAATTAAACCAAAGGGTTACAATATTATAACTTAGCATGCATTCTCTTACACACCTCCACTACACCAATTTTAATCTTTCTTACTAAATTTGGCATACACTCTCTTTTGTTGCATTTCAGTTAATCAGCCGTGGTTTCAGGCTAATTATTATGCTAGATACCTACTAATCTAAGACAAAAGACATTTGCTCTAGAAGGTTTTTCCACGCGTTTCATGGGTATCCGAGGATTATTTTATTGTCAGCTATGTCTGAACAAGATTAGTGTCCGTCACGCAATGAAAATGTTACGAAATTTAATTAGAAACTTTTTCAGTGTAGAGTGTGAGGCAAAACTTATGTTTTGGAAGGCTGTTGTTACGTCTAGAATCCGTCGCGCTCGCACATTTTCAGTTGGACCGTGTCGCAGAAACATTTGAACCCACAATATCAACTTCCGAGATAAACGTTTTTTTATGTGTTTTATGCAAGAAAACATCCTCGGTTTTATGTGTTCAGATGTGTTTAATGTCATAGTGATTACCTATAAATATAAAACGTCTGAATAAAAAACATCAAAACAATGTCCTTCAATGTTCCAACATGCGCCTTAACGGTTAGATCAACGATTGCCTCGTTGGTCTAGCCGTTAAGGCGCTTAGCTACCAAAACGGAGGTCGTGGGTTCGATTCCCACTGGGGGCCGTCGTACATTTGTACAAATGGTCTCAGTCTGGGTGTATTTTCATGTTTGTGACGTCCTTGCCTGGTTACCATAGCACAGGGTATCCTAGTTTGGGACCGGTACAAGTGATTGTATTGTGTGGAAGTTATTATTATTATTTATGAAAATATTATGTACGTTAGAAAAAATATCATGGACCTCAAAAAGGTTGGTGGCCATCATAACACGCGATTATGCGTAAGCGTGGCGCGTCACTGGTGAGCCGGGTGCGGGGCAGCGCCAACAGCGTCCTGGCGATGATCGCGGCGCGGGTCGACTCCGCATACATCAACCACTGCTGTAGGCTTCAAGTCGCACGTAACGAGACTTGATGTTTGTAAATAAATAAATAAATAAATATATATGTTAATATGTTAAAATAAATAAAATGCTACTAACATAAATATAAGTTTGGAAATGTACTAACCAAATATGAATCCTGTTGTTCGAGGCAAATAAATAAATAAATAAATAAATAATGCTAGTATTATTAGAGTTACCTCCAACGCGATTTAAAAAATGTGTTAAGCACACTCTGTGCAAAAGAGAGATTACTATAGGTAACATCAAGGATTATTTAGAAGACAAAGATGTTTGGCATTAAACAGTAGGTAGCTTAATATTAATTACAGGACGATTGTGACTAGTGTTCAACACATTCATGACTATTATACTTAATATTATGACAAATATTTTAAGTTGAAAACTCTGTTAATGGAGTTAAAACGTGTTTTGAAAAGAATAAATGTGGAGTTTCTTTGTTAGCTTCTTCTCCATAGAAACTAACAACTTTGACGTTTATTAAGAAAACATTCTGTTTTATAATGAATAGAAATATTTGAATTGAATTGTTATTCATAAAAAAGTATTGTAAAATATCGGTAGTCGCTCTATTGCAGATCAACCGCATGCGCTCTACTCAGTTACGTTACGGGCGACTTTGCAACCAAAAGGTTTTCCCGCTGTCGACTGTACTTTGACCTAGAGAAGTACTAGTTACTTTGTTTTTCAAAACTTCTCACACCTGTTATTTATCAAAAACAGTGTGCGGTAGTATCGAACATCGAACTCTATGATTATGATAAAGAAACCGCCCGACGTACACTTCAACGATTAAGCGATAAACTCAGAAAATGACGAGCACAATGTAGATGAGCCTCAAAATTGCACATTATATCGAGCCACAAAAACAGACTTTCTGTAGAGTTCTACTAAAATCGTCTAGCTTGAGTCTAGCAGTCTGTCCAATTTGCACCTTATTGCAGCACATGTGAGATTGAAATCTAGTTGCTTATGTCACTAAACACAGGGACTTCGCGAATCCCCAATACAAATTCATTGAAAACCATTTACACAAAAAGTAAATAGAACAAAACAAAGTAGGTAGGTAGCTACCTAATTAAACAAATTAAGCTGTCTAAGCTTCTCATCGACTCCACGGCAGACATAGGGTTTGCGCGTACCTCGTACAGCTGTGGTAGCCTAGTGGGTAGAACATTGGACTCGGATGCGAGAGACCCAGATTCGACTCCCAGTGCGGGCATGTACCTATGACTGTTTTCTAAGTTACGTACATTTGTGAAGTTATAGTAGCCATACCACTCACTAACTGTGAAGGAAAACATCGTGAGGAAACCTGAGTGTCTGAGCTATTCACATACCTCAGCGCTTGAAATATCCGCGGTGAGCACGCGTGGTGACCCCTACTCTCTCCCTGAGAGAAGGCCTGTGCCCTATAGCGGGACGTATATAGGCTGCTTATGTATGTACCTCGGCCAGAGAATAAGGGCCACGAAAAGGGGGAACGTTGCCAGCATTCTGGGCTACCCTTCATATCCCTTCCACGAGGCACCGACCTGGGCCGCGTTTCATAAAACTACAATTCATAGCTTATTATGATAATTCGATATACCTACCGTCTTCCTACTTGTCCATCTGCGGACTTTGAATGTACATCGAATTGTCATAGAAAACTACGAATTTTACCTAGTTTTATGAAACAGGGTCCAGGGGGAGTTTCTATATTTCTTTGATAATTTTGTAAATATGAAGCAGATTTTATTTAGACCGAGGCATCGTTAAAGTTTTATAGTGTTACTGCTGACTGGTAGAGGGCTTTTGAGAAGAGAAGAGTTTAGAGGATATATAAATAAGTACGTTCAACAAATTAGCGGCGCTGCTTTTCAGCACTCACCCGCTTGAATAACTAACCACATATTACTTAGTATAAAAATAAGCTAACGTGACAGTATTTTAAAACACACTGCATTTCCGGCTAGACTCAACTAGACAAACATTGATTACTCAGCATGTTCATTGTTGAAACGCAATAAACAAATTCAATAAGTACTATTGGGCGTAGCAAGACAGAACGTTTTTAGCCTTTAGAGTACCGTACCCAGAATTTGCGAACGTGACTCTATTAGGTACGCCAAGACTGACACTCCGTCTGTCTTACTCAGGGCGACTTACGCCAAGTCACTGGATAAGTAAGTAAATAGATTAATATCATGGAATCATGGAAGTAGTATGTAACGTACGTAGTACATACTACTTCCATGCATGGGATAAACGAATAAATACATAGCTGATTCACAGGGTTGTCAGGCATACAATTTATCTATGGATAGCTCTGAAAATGTCATGGTGCAAGTTGTTGTTGGACTTATTTACTGGATAGAGCTTACCCCTGGAGAAACATACTTAAATAAAACAGGCAAGTTCGTGAAGTGTTTGTAAATTAAAATCACCGATCACCCTAAAAAGAGTAATTTCCAAACTGAAATATAACAACAAACTAATGGTGAAGCTTGCGATAAAGATTTAGAAATGAATGACAGAAAGCACAATTTTACATGCAGGGTCTCACAGGAAAGTGTGACAGAATTTAAGAAATTCATAGTTTGTATTGACGTATTCAATTATCTCCTTAAGTCATTTAGGAGCTAAGTTATAAGTATACCAGCTTTTGTCCGCGACTTCCTCCACATGGAATGAGTAATTTCCGGGATGAAAAGTATCCTATGTCCTTCCTCGGGACTCAAACTAGGTATCTCCAAACCAAATTTCATCTAAATCCGTTTAGCCGTTATTGCGTGATTGAGTAACGAAATATCTTCACAAACTTTGACATTTACAATATTATTATAATTGTACTGTACTGTGCTGTGCGCTTCTTGGCGCTGCGCTGCTCTGTGCTGTGCTGTGCTGTGCTGTGCTATGCCAACTAACGTGCCAAATTTTGAGCAGGGAATATATTTTCTGTTTTACGGGAACATATGATTCTGTATTCATATGTTCTTAACTAAACCTATTTGGCACTCGGCTGTCTAATATTTGAAATGATAAAGTTTTTCAGTTTATGCAATAAATATGGGCACTTCTAAAAATCGAGTAGGTATCAAAACACACTGGCGCCGGTCAACTGGCTGGCCGGTCGGATCCTGTGACGTCACAATAGCGTACAAGCCTCGCCGGACGCGTTTTAAAACAGCCAAATTTTAAACTTCTCCTTGTCATTTCTTGATGGATTTGAGTAATTCAAAAATTAATATGCTTTAAATTTTGTACTCCAACCGCCTTAGTACTTAGAAATCCAATATTTGGGCGTCTGAATGATCCTCATTCAGTTTCATACCAAATGTACTGAAGGGACGGGAGGAAGCCCACACAGAAGAGCGGGATGCGTCGCGTCTTTTCCGCGCCCTCGCCGGCCTTACGTTGCAGGGTTACGCAAATCACAAAGCCCGTTTAAAGTCCTATGGTCATATAAATAAGTCTTAAAAGTTTCGTCTATTATAGTAGGTTTTTAAGACCGTAGGACTTTAAAAACGATTTTCGCTCTCAGCAAAAAGGTTATCTAATATATAAAAATCTCGTGTCACGAGTGTTTGCTAGAGAACTCCTCCGAAACGGCTTCACCGATTCTTATGAAATTTGTTGTGTGTTTGGTAGGTCTGAGAATAGGTCGTACGCTAATTAATATGACACAACAACGTTCGCCGAGTCAGCTACCTAGTTAACTTATAAAAACACGATTCCTTCAAACACCCCATAAACACCATAAAATAGTCTTTGGTGAGATTTTACAAGGGAAATCTTCACCACAGACTATTTATATTGCGTTTATGGAATGTTACAAGGGAATCATGTTTTTATAAATAACACCGCTACATTAAAGCTGGGTTCTCCAACAATACCCCTAAATCAGGTAGGTGTCTTAAAATACATTTTACTCTCTAATGGTTAGTAAAAATATTTATTACTTTTCAATGTCCCATCTAGGACTGTCGGTCATTATTTTTATGATTTTTGAAACTGCATAAAAAAATCGCGAACCTGAGTCTAAATTATCACTAGATAGGTACGTACTATGGTTTTATTTGACCTGTAATGAGTTTTGAATAATAAAACGCGATCGTCAATATTCTATTAATAGGATTTGTATTGCTGTAATTTCCAAAATGCCTACTTTTCCCCAACTATTCGCTCGCGCAGCACAATAAGTCCCATACAAATCTGCGCTCGGAGAACCCGGCCTTAATGACGGTAAGTGCTACGCTGTAGATTTCAAAAATTGCTATCACACTTAAATCTATTAGGCCTATTACCTAAAGTCTGTTTTTTTAATTCAATGGAAAAAAGAGGCAGTGTTACCATTGTAAAATATATCGTTATGCTCGGTAGATTTTTATTTTACTGTAAAAAAGCAGCCTCGTCTGACGAAAAACCTTATTGCATCAAAGTTTATATTTAGTTACTCATAAAAGAAAAGTATTTAAAAAAACACTAACGTAGCTCACACAAGTTTATTTGGAAGTAAATTGGAATTATTAGTTTTTTACGTACTGGCAACACTTGGATGTTGATAACCTTGGGTTTGAGGTTTGGCACATTCATGAAGATTAATTTGTTTATTTTCCAACATTCTAGGCTTTTCTTGGTTCCGCGAATGTTGTGTCCCTTGTTCCCTTTGTGATTACGACAATTTTGGCTAGTTTTTCGAATCCACATGAGCAGATGCAACATGTGAAAGAGATTTCTATTGTATACCTAAATAAAAGATTTTTTTACTTTTTTTTTAATAACGGAGTTTTTCATTGCCATAGATTTCATTGGAACCATAGATTTATGGCCGTCACAGAATACGACGTTAATATATGTGATATTTTTTCCACACAATATCCAACACGCAACCCGTCCTGCGACTGCGGTCGGATTTAGTATAGAACAAGTAATCGCGCGATATTTTATTATTTACAGCCGTCGTTTGTCACGACCTTTTTTTTAAAAAAAATATACTTGCATTGATGTCTAAGTACATAGAGTACGTCAACAAATGTAATGGGTAGTGATGGCTTACGACCCGGGCACACGAAAGTGACAGTTTTTTTTGCATCGAATTAAAAAACAGACTTTACTAAAAACATCTGATCAGTCAGTAGTTTTCTACCGGCTTTGTAGGCTTGCGGGGTTCTTGGGGTACCTAACTGATAAAATATGGGTAATATATACCTACAACTTCCAAATACTGTTTTTTAATTCAATGAAGCGGAAAGATAAAACAACAAAATCAGAATAAAAGGTAGATAATCTCGCAAGTAATGATGTCATTATTACTGATTCGTTGAAAGGTTAAATGGTAATGTCAAAATCAAAGAAAATCAGGAATGGGTGAAATTGTGAATTTAAAAATTTTACACGTTCATTCTTGGGTGGTTTTAAAATGGCAGAAGAAGTAATTAAAATGGCACCTATTTAAACTAATACTTTTAAGCATAGACGTAAAAGAAAAAAAATAGATGAGAAGTCTTGTTTGGAGTCGAGAAACATTGTTTAAAAAAATGCGCCAACAATTACTACCGCCTCTTCGTCTTCAACAGGTAAAAGACTCACGGACCCGCGCGCAGCGGCACGCACGCGCCGCTCTGAATGGCTACTAATGGTTCTAATAGATTCGAGTTTGGGACGAGATATTTTTCAAAAGTGCGTTTAAAAAAAAACAAACTAGCGTATTCGATACATATTTTCAGTCACGTTCATTTTGCTACGTCTTTTAAATCACCCAAAATTATTGCAGTATATAATAACAGAATGAAAATAAAACCTAATAAACAACGAAGTAAAAAGGAATGGAGTAAAAAGGTTACACTGTTACAAGAATAACCCCCCCGGGATCAAGGCTTAACTTTTACACCCGTACCTGCCTTGCTGAAACGGTTCATTAACAAACAATCTAGGTATCTAGTATGTATGTTTTGGAATTAGGGGGCTCTACAAAGATTAGTTTTTATTTTTAGGAAAAGACCCAACGCGGATTGGTAATTTTAAGCGCTAAGGTATATTAACAACTCATCATTGATATCAGATTTCCTCACGATGTTTTCTATCTCTGTTAGAGAGTGGTATTGCTACGAGTAGGTACTAAAACTTCACAAATTCGTAATAGATTGTCCCATTGAATTCCAAAAGTTCTCTAATAATGATGTAAACACGTAATAAAATTCATTAGGTATTTTACGAGATATTCAAATATTGGCAAATGCTCCGTTTGGTACTCTATTCTACTAATCGTCACGGACAATTTTGGAAAGAAAATGTAAAGTTTGACCAGCTGTCGACTGTACCTAGGCAAGACGGTTCCCTGCCATTTCCTAGGTAGTTGAGGTAGGTGCAGTTGACTACACGTCAACCTTTACGTTTCTGTTGCTAAGTCGCCCGAAACGTAACTGAGTAGAGTGTAAACGTCTAAAGGTTGACGTGCGGTCACCTGTACACTGGCTACACGGAAAACGATAAAAAATAATTCGCCGGAGGGAAAATGTTTAAATTGGTGAGCAAATATTTGTGACAGGCCGAGAGGGTTATCTGCGCACAGCCAGCTGGCTAGATATAAAAGATCGTCGCGTCTGCGCAAGATCATAGACTACCGAAATTTGGTAAAAAACAGTTCCGTTTCGTCAGTGAATAATTTTACCTTTGACGATATGAAGACTGTAATGGTAAGTGTCCCTGTTCGTATTGAAAGTAAATTCGCCGGTTTTTTATTTGAGAAGTTCACTAACGAACTGATATTGTTTGTTTATGCTTGAGATATTAACTTTGAACTATAACATCATTAACTCTATTTTAATACATTTAGATGTAAAAACTAATCTATAAACTAATTCTACATATACTTATGTATAATTTAATTTCTATCGCACTGTATTCTCTGTTGGGTATTGCGTTGTTCAGTAAAGTATTGATAAATAAATAACTCATTAGATAAATTGAGAATCAACCTGTCTCTTCAGATTTCTCGGAGAAGAACGAGTTGTGTTTACTTAGTCAAATTGTCAATTCAGAGCTGTTTCATGAAGTTTCATGAAGGTATACTTATTTCATTTCATTCCGCATTTGTCTACATAATAATAATAACAACTTCCACACAATACAATCACTTGTCCTGGTCTCAAACTAGGATAAACTGTAATATGGCAAGGACGTCACAAACATAGAAATACACCCAGACTGAGGCCATGTGTACAAATGTACGGCGATCCCCAATGGGAAACGAACCCACCACCTCTGTTTTGGTGGCTAGACCAACGAGGCATTCAAACATGTAGGTAATAAACAGTAGATACCTAGAAATCGTTAAAATATGGAACGCAATCAAGTCTATCAAGTTGTTTGCTTGTCCTAGGTTATACATTCACCTCATTAATTCAAGACAAATCCACCCCTATTATAGATTTCTTACCTTAGAAGGTAATAAAAAAAATTGTCTACACCCAGACAAAATGTATCCCTAGTTTCACGTACACAAATAGTCTAATATATACAAACACGATTCCTTAAAACGCTCCATGAGTGCCGTATTAATAGTTAGGTTTTATCAACAACTGGCAGTTGGCTAAATTGCACACAAAAAAATAACCGATAGCTGTTAAGAGTAGATTAACAGACTGTTAGAGTTCGAGAAATCGGGGGTTAGAGTTGATAGCGTCACCCTTGACATGAGTGAACTACCCAGTTACGTCTCGGACGCGACAAAAATGTACGTTTATCTGTTGATTTTACAGCCAACGTTACCTTAAACTATACATTTTGACTGCCAAATTGGTGTAGCGGTATCACGCCTGATTACCATGCCGGAGGTCGTGGGTTCGATCCCACAGGGGGCCGCCCTACATTTGTACACATGGCCTCAGTCTAGGTGAAGTCCTTGCCTGGTTACCATAGCACAGGGTATGCTGGTTTTGGGACCAGGACAAGTGACTGTGTTGTATTTACTCGTAAGTTATTTCAAAAGTTTATTTGGTAATTTTACAGTCAACGGGACATTAAACTATATATTTTGCTCGCATAATACATGCATAAGCAGCCTATATACATCCCACTGTAGGGCACAGGCCTTCTCTCAGGAAGAGCGTATGGGCTTAATCACCACGCGTGCCCACCGCGGATTGGCGATTTCAAGCGCTGAGGTATATGCATAGCTCAGACACTCAGGCATCCTCACGATGTTTTCCTTCACAGTTAGCGAGTGGTATTGCTACTATAACTTCACAAATGTACATAACTTAGAAAACGAAGTCATAGGTACATGCCTGCACTGGGAATCGAACCTGGGTCTCCCGTCTCCGAGTCCAATGTTCTACCCACTAGGCTACCACCGCAATTTTTGCTCGCATATTCACCGGTAATGTAACTGAGTAGATTACACGGATGTGAACGTTGACGTGCCGTCGATTGTGCTTTGGACCCCACGGCCCTTTTTCATAGAACTACATATCATGGTTTACTATGATGTTATAAATAGGAAGAGGCTGCGTAGTGTACATCGAATTGTCATAATAAACTCCTACGAATTGTAGTCACATTTTACTAACCATAAAAATTGTCGTTTACAAACTTCATAGTAGAACTTAAACGTAGAGATTTTCCTTTTTAGACTCCAATTTTCTTCGGCACAAGTGCAACACTTTATTGAAATAACTGAAAACATAAATACCGTCTTTCTTCGGTTTTGGCGAAACCACTTACATAGGCAAAATTTTAAAATGATAATTTTTCATAGTAGCTAGAAACTTGGCGCGCTCGTTTTGTGTGAAAAGTGTGAAATTACACCTATAAGAATGCCTATAATACGGTTCAAATGCTGTTAGGATACGACCTTTTGGAATGGAGCGGCATGACGTCAACTGATTTATCATGAGAAACCCTAGAAATCATACAGAGGAACCCTCAGCAATGTAATAAGATACTAAAATCTACAAAGATATGTTTTCAGGAATAAAAATGTATGTTACCTAACCGAGCGATAACAGCGGCGGATAAACCTTATGTGGTTTTCGTCCGCTGGTTGAATAAGATATTTTAGTTTCCCTTTTGCCTGTATGAAACTAAATAAAAAAAAAACTGACGCCTGTCAGTACCGTTAGCAACGCTGTCGGGAAAGCGCGTGACACGTGAGTGACGAATACAACTTCATCGGAAGTATTTCGTTTTAAATTATATTTGTTACGGACGGCGAGTGTGTAGTCGAACTGTGTAGAATAACCTAGATGCTAGGTGCAGATAGATTATGTGATAAGTACTTATGTATGTAGAGACAAGAGAACCTTCCATAATAATCTATGTGCTAGAAAGAGACAGAGCTATCTGTTAGAAGAGATAGTAAGACATTCTGGAATATTCTTTTTGTTGCACTAACCCGTGCTGAGGACAATTTCAAAAATCTATTCGTTCTGGAATGTTCGATAGTCTTCTAGAACCAATTTTTAGTATCTTCGATGTGATTCTGGGTACTTCAAAGAGTATTCTAGTACCTTCGACGTCATTCTAGGTACTATGTTTCTAGACTGTTCAAATAGGAGAATCAAATAGATTATTACGTACTCGATCATTCGGAAACATTCATTAATATTATTCATCTCACTGTTTTTTCTGACCCTACAAGTCGTCACTGTCGCGTAACGCAATTCCAAAAGTTCGTATCCTAACAGCATTGTAACCGGGTAATACTGTAAAGAGTATTCAATTCAATTCAATTAATGCAGACAAATTGGTCCATAGTTACATTTCAAATTAATGTGAAAATTTTGTGTTAGTAATAGTCTTAACGTTACTATAATACACAATATAAAAATCACATTAAAACAGCACAACATAATAAAATCGGTAACAATCACATTTTTCCCTTGCCCTGAGTCCTGAACTAGGCGGGGACCTGTGTCTCAGGAGCCAGTGCTGTCCCAAAAGTTATGATACAATGATATTCTGTGGATGACACATATAAAACAAATTATCTTAGTGCTAATTGTCTTCCTGCCATTCTGCCCCTAAGCTTCTGTTTCTATAATAATTATTAGCCGAGCTAAGTTTTTATCAATATGAATTCGATAACGGACTACGATTTGTAAAGATAGGAAAAGATATGTGTGATTTGACATACGGTTTAATTTTGGGAATGTTTTAGCACTTAAGCAGTTTAATCGGCCACATTCATTTGTTTATAAGTACTGTGGCACAGTGTCAAGGGATTTATAAACGTTGAGGTGAGCTAATAATTATCATAATACGTTTCATGTGTTCAGAGCCAAAATTAAATGGAATACCAAGATAATAATAGGTACATATTATATACTTATAATAAAGTATTAAACTTATTGAAATCAATCTTACGATCTGGTTTCTGTTTTTGTACGTCGACTGGAAAAACATTAAGATTTCGCTAAATAGTATCATATACCTATGTTTGGATAGATAAATGTATTTTATTATGATATTGATGTGAAACTTTAGAACGTATCGGAAATTGTGGGCATATTTTGATCAAATTACACAATTATAACGCAAGTGTCCTGAATTAGCGTCGAGAATAGAGGGGGTTTCTAGTATAAATAATGAACTTCTTTCAGTTTTCTGTAAATCTTTTCTTGTTCTATCCAGATTATACAAAAAATCTGCAGTTATAATCAAGAATTAAGAATATTTATTGTGAGCTTAGACACGGGTTACACATTTAGCGGAAACAGTTGCTATTTAAAATAGAATCATCAATGTGTGTGTGTGTGCGTGCGTGCGTGCGTGCGTGCGTGCGTGCGTGCGTGCGTGCGTGCGTGCGTGCGTGCGTGCGTGCGTGAGTGCGTGCGTGCGTGCGTGCGTGCGTGCGTGTGTGTGTGTGTGTGAGTGTGAATAATAACATTATAATAACATTTTGAAATAAAAATCCCAATACTTATTCCTTATTTCTCTTATGCCTACCTGCTTTACGTTGTACTCAAACAAACACAGCTATTCCATTGTTTACGCGTTATATTTGCCTACCTTCGTAAGACTTTGTTCAAACACTATAAAATTGTTGAGCACCATCAAATTCCGAAAAGACCTTGGGAGATTCACGACACAAAACGGTAACGGAAGTTGACTCACTCGTTTTTGAAATTCTATGGAAGGCGTCACAAATTACTTAGTGCCTAAACGTTACATTGTTATACCTGTACCTAGTATAATTTTGTGTGTAGAACACAAAATTATATACAGCCCACTGCAGGGTACAGGCCTTCTCTCAGGGAGAGAGTAACTATGGGCTTCGCGTACCCAATGCAGATCAGCAATTTTAAGCACTGAGGTAAGTAACACCTCAAGACACAGGATACTGCACGATATTTCCTACACAAAAAAAAATATTTGGGAAAATGTTGAAAGAAATGAAAAAAATATTTTCATACGAAAGCGGCCAAGTGCGAGTCGGACTACTATAAATAGTTATCTTAAATCACCTAAAATAAGAGGTAAGTATTTAATCAAATAACAACTAATTTCCAAAAGCCCGCCCTACTCTAACAAAAAATTGCGCTTTAAGTCTTAATATTTCGCGAAAAGTAGCTTTCCTACTCTCACAATATTTTAAAACGACCAATCCAACGATACGGCGAAGGTTACGAAAATTGCATTACTAGTTTAGGTGTACCTAGGGGAGATACGCAACAATTTTTTTTTTATGATTTTATCCTACCGTTTTGTCGGTGTGGTTAATATGTATATCTATGCCAAATTTCAACTTTTTAGTACTTGTCATCTCTTTGCTAAGCCGCGGACAGACAGAGGGACAGACAGACGGACATATATACAGACAGACAGACGGACATGGCAAAACTATAAGGGTTGATTGTTGACTTCGGATCCCTAAGGAGCGTTCGTTTGATATGAGCCAAATCAAATCACTATACAACACAGCATACGTTTAAAAGCACTGGTAGAACAAATAATGTTTGGTTGCATACTGTTACTGTGTGCATAGGCAACGTCCCAGTTCAACAAAACAAATTCAAACTAATGGCACAAAATTTGTTGTGAATGACAAACTCGTAACTGACATGTTTCATGAATTACGCATTTTGTAGGTGAGTGACCCTGTATTTTTGCACTGTAATCGTCTGACGACAAGTACATCTATCATTTTGTTCCATTGGTATCACAAAAAGTGTCATCTTTAAGTGTGTGTATCTGGTTATCACTGGATAACGCTAAATGTAGAGTCTAGAATAATGTGCACTCATGGGATCTTGTTACTAATCTATACTAATTTTATAGAGAGGAAAGGTTTGTAAGTTTATATATTTGTAAGTTTGTCAGTAGGGGGTAATCTCCAAAAGTACTTACTTATCCGATTTTAGAAATTCTTTCACCATTATTTAGAATGTATTTTTAAGGTAAGCATATCCGTTAACCACGCGAACATAGTCATGCTAGTAATAGACTTACCTCCGGTTTCTTGTACACTAACAAGCTGTTAATCTGCTGTTAACCGCTGTCAGTGTTTTTTTTTTGTATGCACTTTTTTAAATTGACAGCTGTTAACACTTATTATATTAACAGCGTGTTAGTGTACGAGAAACTGGGGGTTAGACGTGTAAACTGTAATGTTCGTGACGACCGTGTGCTGACGACCTCGTGGCGCAGTGGTAGTGCATCTGCATACCATGCGAGAGGTCCCGGGTTCGGAGCCCGGCTGGGAACAAAAAAAAAACCCCAGGTCTTGGATGTTTTCATGTTTGTGATGTCGTTGTTTCTGGTTCCCACGACACAGGGTATCCTAGTGTGGGGCCAGAACCAATGTATGTGCCTGTATGTAAATGTTTATGTTATGTTATGTTATGTTTATGTTATGTATTTTGTTTTCTGGTGTATACAATAAAGTGTTCTAATCTAATGTAATTATTATACTTAAGATGATGATTTGAGAAAAGATGGTCTGTGGAGTTTTTTATTCACTGCCTTTCTCTCTATTCAACTCGACCAAAGGCAGCGCCTAACAATGTACCTTCAACAAACAAAATGTAAATTCTTTATGATGAAAAACATTATTGATTACACTAATTAAAATACAAAGAACGCAATTTTGTAAAACTTTTGATCACATTTTTCATGTATTTCTGTGTAACACATTTCTAGTTATATTTTGCATTTAACTCGCAAGTTTTACTGGACTTTTGTAATTGAACTGACACGTTATCAGTATTCTTAAAGTTACTGAACTGTAAGTACCTACTTAAGTTTACAATAACCGTTCTGGTGTTTCAGGTCTTAGTCCTGTGCGTCGTAGCCATGGCTTCCGCCCAAGACAAAGGTAAGTTAAAGTCAGCATGAACGACACATTGATCAAGGCAAAGGACTTCTCTCTCTCAGGGTGAAAAGACCTTTTTGTATAAGGAAATGAACGAGATCCACTAGCACCTCCACTGAAAGAGGATTCATAACTTTTTACGATTGTTTTACCAAAAAGTGTCTTGCTCTCAATCATGTAAGTTGTGATTTTTGCGACCCCGACTGACTGAGAACATTATGTAGAGTCGGAACAAAATTATGACTTGTGGAACTTAAACCCTTCAATTATTATTTGTGGGACAATTAACTTGAAAAAATAAATGAACTTGAACTGAAATAAATACCAATCGTGTTAAGAATTCCGTTTGTCTACAATAATAACAATAAATCATTTATATCAGGCAACTAGACACATAACGACGACGCATACATTCAACGACGCGCCCTCGGTGTTGTAGAGTGTAAGTGTGGTGTAGACTTACTTTAAATTTTTTATTTAAGTACTTGCACATGTTTGCCACTTAGTTACTATATGCGGAAACTTATTCTTAGCTTATGTGTAGTTATTCTAAGTCTCTGTCCATTTATTATGTAAGCTGCAAGTTTCCCAAATAAGTAATAATAATAATAAATAATAGTAAAGTAGGTAAATATCCGAAGATAAATACAACTAAATGGGTTAAAAATAGGATAAACAGGTTTATAAATACAACTTACAACAAACCTTACAATAAATCTTACCTTAGTTTGGTTAAGAGGTTTGTTAATAATGTCCAATGTAAATGTAGTCATCTTTGCCAATCTGCATAGAGTCACCACCTAGAGTCATCTTTTATCTTATTTCAGTTCATGTTGTGGAGTACGCCGGACAAAGTGAGTACTCAATTATTATCCTTCCTTATTGGTCTCGGACCTCTTTGAGCTCCACGTTACAATAGACTAGCGAAAGTGTGGCACGATTTCAATCTAAAGTAATCCTTA
Source organism: Yponomeuta malinellus (assembly GCA_947308005.1). NCBI lineage: Eukaryota > Metazoa > Arthropoda > Insecta > Lepidoptera > Yponomeutidae > Yponomeuta > Yponomeuta malinellus. The sequence goes on from OX371013.1 coordinate 5,640,195, forward strand.
AATACTTATGAAATAAGAAACTACAATAAAAGGCCCGTTCTAGTGTGGGCTCGGCCGCTCGTCGCTCGTTTTTTTTTGCGCTAGTACTGTAGTATCTAACCTTGAAGGTATTTAAGGCTGCTCTTACATGGCGCAAGCTGTCTCGCTCGCACAATTTAACATTTTTTTTTTATATTGTTATAATATAAGTCAAGTTTTGATAAATGTGGTCTGAGGGTTTGATGCCTAATTAAATTACGGATATTTCAAATATATTTTGTTTTCCTATAAGTATCTAGTTTTTAATAAAGAAAAGATGTTTCCAAAATTATTAATTTTGGAATGAATTTTTTTCAATAAAAAACTTACTACAGGATAAGTAACGTATCACTTGAATGTTCGCAATTTTATTATCTGTATAAGACCTTCAGACCACATTTACCAAAAGTATACTCATTTTATTTCACTCCCTAAAATTATTAATCGTGCGAGCGAGACAGCATGACCTTTACGTAATTCGTCTGAGGGTACTTTTATATAGAAATATGCTATCCCAGACATCCTATAACACGATCCAAATACGTACGAGTAAGTCTTCTGAAAACTTTTCTTTTGTTTTTTACAGACTTGGGCTCCCAAAAACCCAACAGTAAGTTCTACGCACATCTGTAACTTTTAGCAGGGCTGCAATTACGCAAACCTGCAAGATAACGGTCAGTGGACAGACGAGCAGCCCGACGGTCAGATATCGTTGGGTCGGAAGGTCCGTGGATGCGGATGGCAGGGGACCGTTGGCATTTGAGTGAAAAGGCCTATAGAGAGCAATAGGCAGCTGTTGAGCCCAACTCAGCTGAATAGCGAGGCTCAGCCGCTGCCTGAAATAGGCACCAGCCCTCGCGTCACCCGACGCATCGACCAGGCGCGACAAAATCGCGTGCGATACGGTGGAGAATAATCTTTTCGAGAAATTTTGACGACAGAGGTAGTGGGCTTATTAGTCTATATGACGTAACCTCTGTCTGAGGTTTATCAAATTTGTGTACCATTAAGATTTGTGATACCTACTCTCCACAGTTGCGGGAAATACTGTGTTCTTAAGGTGCCGCTATGTATATAGGTTAGGAAAATTATAGCTTTTTTCGGGAGTTGTTTTAATATTCCTTTAGTGATCCGGTCAAATCCGGGGACCTTTGGTGTCACTGGCTTAAGAGGAACGTCATGTTGATAGTCTTAGTTAATAACTAAGTTTATCTGGTTTCTAGTTTCCTCGTTTTCATCAGCAATTTCATTTGTAGTGAAGACTTTGTGCAGGTGCACGGCAAAAACGTTCACTTTTTCTTCATTAGTTCTTTCCTTATTGCACTAAAAATAAAACGAGCATTTACTAGAATAGCTATAATTATCGTAAAAATGTTCGTAGCGATGTATGGCTCTATGCTGAACTCTGTACGTTGTTCTGTCGATAAATTTAGAAACGGCGATTACTCTATGTTGTGTTACAGGTAAATGCTTATGTCTATCACCAGCATTACTAGAAAAATACGAGTTGAAAGACTACTTACCCTGTAGCTTAGGGTAAGCATTTCTTATCCTCAGTTAAATGTTTTATCAATCTATTACGTAAAAACGGTTATGTATGTAAGAGACTATCGATTTATTCTTTGACTGCCGTAATTCGATAGATAAGCCAAACAGAAACCAGGTATATTAGATAGTACATTATTTGCTATCGAATTCGTGTAAAAACGGCAATTGCAATGCTATTTTCACTCTGTTGGATTACTCTGCATTTAGTAGGATTAAGACTCTCTAGTGGTCTTTATTAGAGGTATCGGAATGCTGTAAAATTTAAAACTGATTCATGACACACCATTATTTTCCTCAGTCAACCCTGTATTCGTGAACCCAGGACAGGATGTACCAAACCTGGTCAACCCCATCGACCCTGGCTTCAGCCAACCCTCAAACCCCAACTGTAAGTCGCAGCTTACAGCCTTCTTCTAAAACTACGATTTTATAACTTGTAGTTCTAACCAATCTCTACATTTTTCGAATTAACTCCTTCATAAGCACACGTTATTAACGTATCCCGGAATTACTTACTTGAATTATTGTTGGAAAAGTCCGATCAGGTTTTCATACCAGGGAAACCTAGTCGTTCTCTTCCGACAAAAATTCGAAAGATTAACCCCAAAATTAAGTTAATAATCTCTACATTAATACAAGGTGGTCTTTAAGTGATGGTCAAACTACAATCAAGAAATAAGATAGCCAATCAGTATACCTCGCGCCATAAAGCAATTCTATAAAAGGATTTTGATTAATCAACCGAGGAGAATCTTCTCGCATGACGTTACAAATTGGAAAATAACGTCTTCGTTTCACTTATAGACTATAATCCACTGAGTATACTGAGTTTACTGTAAATTATTCCAATAAATATAAATAACAGACACATTTTTCTTATTTTCAGTTCTCGAGAATATTCTCACCCGTCCATCATTAATTCCTGTAAACATAGTTTTTTATTTGGCAGCGCGTGAACGCTAGTTACTAAAGTTATGCTAAAAAGGTGCCTAGGTATTTAAAGTTTAGCAATGTTTTATTGCCACTCAAAAACCATCCTGTGTTCTACATAGGTATTGTGAATCCAACTAACCCTACACATATAAATATGGCATTCATTGCCTACTTTTCAGCCCTGAATCACCTAGCATTCTATCAGCCATCAAATCCTAACTATAAGTTATGGTTTATCTACCTGAGTAATGACAGGATCTAGCTTGAGTAGACTTCTCAATTTTCAGTCATAATCCAGGCCCAGAATTAATAATAACAATCAATCATCAAATCCTACCTGTAAATTTAGTCATGCTTGGTTCCCACAAAGCACCACTTTGAGTAGAGTGATATGAGTAGGCTAGTCTTTTAGCTTTTCAGTCATAACCCAGAATTCCATCAGTCATCAAATCCTAACTATAAGTTTCCCAAGTACGTACAGGCTGGCTTCTTTTGCCGCAACGCGCAACACTAGTAGAGTATGTAAAAATTAATCATTACTTTTCAGTCATCCCCAACCCAGACCAAGGATTCTATCAGCCATCAAATCCTAACAGTAAGTTAAGTCAGTCTTGCTTTGTTTCCATACACAAAACATATTAATAAGCAAATTAGGCATGCTTGCTTGGTTTCCACAAAATGCTACTTTGAGTACAGAATTTGTAAATTATTAATAACTAGTAATTTCATTAGCATTTCAGTCATAACCCAAATCCAGAATTGTATTATTCATTAATTCCTAACTATAAGTTACCCAAGTACTTACAGGCTGTCCGCACGCGTTATACTAGTAGATAGCATATATAAATACATAGAATAATCATTACTTACTTTTCAGTCATACCCAACCCAGACCCAGGATTCTATCAACCATCAAATCCTAACTGTAAGTTAAGTCACGCTGGCTTGGTTACCACACAAAGAACAAATTAATGCATACGGGTACCTATTTCATTATTATTAACAATAATAATAACTTTTCAGTTATTGTCAACCCCGACCCAGGATTCTATCAACCATCAAATCCTAACAGTAAGTTAACAAATACGACCATTGGCGTAGCTAAGAAGGGGGAGCCGGGTGGTTCCACGTCAGTTTAGGTAGCATGAGGGTGCGATTCGTGCATTCTGTGCCGCCAAAGAATCAAAAGTCGCGACATTCCAGTACCTATTGTCAATTCCTGGCGGGAATAGCGCCGTCATGCTACCTCGCAAGATCTTGGGTTACTGCGTGCATGCATCGGTATTTTCTGTGGCAGCCCATCGGGATTTTGCGTGGCAGGCCGTTGGTATTTTGGTGTGGCAGGCCACCGTATGTTTTGTGACGCGCCATCGTGATTTTATATGGGAAGTCATCACCATTTTGTGTGACAGGCCATCGCTTTTCAGGGCCAGGTTACCCTGGAAAATTGCCCTTTAATATGGCCCTCTAGCGGTGGTAGCCTAGTGGGTAGAACATTGGACTCGGAAGCGAGAGACCCAGGTTCGATTCCCAGTGCGGGCATGTACCTATGACTTGGTTTTCTAAGTTATGTACATTTGTGAAGTAATAGTAGCAATAGCACTTGCTAACGGTAAAGGAAAACATCTTGAGGAAGCCTGAGTGCCTGAGCTATTCAGCGCTTGAAATAGCCAATTCGTGGTGGGCACGCGTGATGATTAAGCCCATACTCTCTCCCTGAGAGAAGCCCTGTGCCCTACAGTGGGACGTATATAGGCTGCGTATGTATAGCCCTCTATAATTACAAGACCAAAAAGTACAATACCAATAATTCCCTTTTATTTTTATTTTTTTATAATTTTTCAAAGTTAGGAGTTTCACAGCCTACATAATGTATATGTTATAGGCAATGTGTATAATCCGGCATTGTATAGAATGCCTAGGCATTGTATACATTGCCTAAAACGTTATAAATAACTAATTCATTCATTCATTGCAATTCAGTACTACACATTAGAATGTATTATATCTGTCAGACACGTAAAGAAACTTTTCAACCCGGAATTTCAGGCTTCTGGGCTTGGATCTGGAAAAACTGGGCGCGTAAGTTCACCGTTTGTGACAGTATGATTGTTGGTACCTGTTTGTACTGTCTACCCTGTGTTCGTTTAGTTGTTCGTCCATGACATTTAATATAAGTGATTTGGGTATATAGGTGTCCATAGATAAGTTTTTTGGTGCATGTCAAGATGTAGCTGTCGAAAGCTGCTTTACTTTTATTTGTTGCTTTATTTATTAAAAAGGTTTTTTTTTTTTTTCATTTTGATTTTTTGTTCGCATCTTACAGAGACTGCACGAAAATCAAGATAGACACTTGCGTTACAATGTTTTGATGATAATCTTAATTTGTCTCGTTTCTTACCAAAACTAAAGAAAAAAAAAAACCGATAAATGTGTTATTTTTAACGTTTTTTTTTCATTATTTGCTCTACCGTAAAAACCGCAATATATACGAATGTCAAGTTGATGTGACTCTACAGGGTGACTTTAAATTGGTTCACCGTTATTAAGGGGCTATTCTAACAATGATTTAGAAACGTATGATGTTGTTTTCGATAACGTCAATAATTTTTTCTTTCTTACCCAAAATTATTTCACTTTTTATGCTTAACAAACAATATTAGGACAAAAATTAATAAAAATCGAAAAAAATTAGATCGAGCGCCTTATGGTCGGTGCCGGCCAAAAAAATGGTTTTTTTGATTGTGTACGCCTATCGGGCGAAAGCATTAACATATTAGAAAACATTTTTAACGTTATGGTACTTCCTACCACTTCGAATTTGGATTCACAGTTTGGTGCCAAAGGTTGGAAATCACGAATATTTACAAATATGTTATAATACTGTTTTTTAATAGTACTGTTTTTACACTAAAAAGAAAATTCCTTCAAAATATTGCGAACGATTTCTAAATCACCCTGTAGTGCAAACAATAACAAACAATAAAAACCGGCCAACTGTGAGTAGGGAGTCCGACAGGCCAAGGAACCCGAACAGAGTAAGTGGGCTAACTAGCGCCACCAATGAAAAAGCAATAAGTATTTCTTCTTTTACAGATCGTATGTGCAAAAAGTGTGTGTACAATCTCTCTAGGAGCCACGACATAGGGCCTAGGATCACGAATCTGGAACTAGATAGCATTTAGTCCTACGTTTTATTGCCTAAGGCAGGCGGCGATGGGTCCTAAAAATCACTATATTAAGAGATTGTACAGAACATTAAGAGATTGTACAGAGACATTTTGCAAGTTCGATCTGTAAAAGAGATATGATTTTTTTCCTCGGTGGCGCTAGTGTTACTCCCTGGAGCCCCTTAATAAAAGTACCAACTTTATTAAAGAGTTTTGAACCTTTTGATACAGTGGTGACCATAATTTTGCGGGAATTTTTCAAAAAAGCTCACAATTAAACTTCTTCATATCGATAAGTTTCGGATATGATGAAGATCGAAATAGGTTTTTATCTACACGGAATCTTCAACCTCAAAAACTTTGCGTTTTAGGACTTTAAGTCTTTTGATATTTTTTTGCATCTATTGATACACAGAGGTTTCAACGTACGCGTACGCCGCCTTTTCGAAAAAATTGTGAAAAATTTTGGTCATCAGTATTCCAGCTTCTCATTCAAATTCCCATTAATAACACCTTTTTAAAATGTTCTATGAATATAAGGGTTAATCTGCTGTCGACCGTACGAACGGATCGACATACCTACTACATTACACATGGAGGTTGTAGTCTAAATACGGATAGCTTGAAAAGCATTTCCTCAGTACCTATCAATAATTTTATCACTTTTGAAAGTCAACATTTTCTATTGATTTCATTAATTTACTACAATAAATGACCGCGTCAAGTTTCAAGATAGTAATAGAAGTTAAAGTATGAAATTGCCGTTTTATTGCAATAGGTTCTTTGAATTGACATAGAATCTTCATGGTTTGAGGTTTTCGAATGAAACTTTTTTCAAATGGTTTCTATGATGTTCTTTTTTTAAAAAATGTGAAACATTTGAATATCGACTTTCAATTGTTTTTGTTATTCAATTTAGACAAGAAAGATGGATACTGCGAAAATTCGAATGATTTTTAAATACGAGTTCCGACGCGGAACTAACGCGGCAGAAACAGCCCGCAATATCAATGCTGCGTTTGGAGAGGGGTCTACTAATGAACGCACCGTGCGATTTTGGTTTAAACGCTTTCGTGATGGAAATTTCGACTTAAAGAACGAGCCACGAGGAAGACCGCCCACACAGGTGAATAACGATGAATTAAGAGAGATAGTGGAAGCCGACCCTAGTCAAACTACCCAGGAATTAGCGGCATGGTTTAACGTTACCTTACCCACAATATTGACTTACTTGCGTCAAATGAATAAAATAAAAAAATACGAAAAAAGGGTGCCTCATAATCACTCGAATTTTCGCAGTATCCATCTTTCTTGTCTAAATTGAATAACAAAAACAATTGAAAGTCGATATTCAAATGTTTCACATTTTTTTAAAAAGAACATCATAGAAACCATTTGAAAAAAGTTTCATTCGAAAACCTCAAACCATGAAGATTCTATGTCAATTCAAAGAACCTATTGCAATAAAACGGCAATTTCATACTTTAACCCCTAATATGAAGAATAAAAAGTTAATATCGTCGCTTAGCAAACATATGACGGTTTTGACTTGTGAATGCCATTGGGTGCAGATGATAAGCGCAATTCGATCAACCTGAAAGTTTCAAGCATTCAGACCAAGGAGTTCATCATCAACCCATTATGTCCCCACCGAGGGGCACGGGTCTCTTCCCTGAGGAAGGTATAGGCCATACTCCACCACGGGGGCCAAGTCCGGATTGGTGGAGGCTTGTAGACTAGTGGCTCGTCTACTGTCAGAAGTTGTCAAGCCGCCCTAAGCCCTCTGACTTGGCTTAACGACTGCCATCTATCGACCAAGGAGTACTAAAAGGCTTATTCAAAAAATTGTAACATCGCGCAAATATTTTTTCTATGCAACACCGCAGAAACAGAAACGATATTGAAAATGTAAGACTTACTTCTTGGGAGTTGTTTAATTAATTTCTCGATACTGAAGAAAATGTTCCAGGCTGTAGGTACACCTTTACGCCGCACGAATTTCTTCAAAGCGAATTTCTTGTTACCTGTATCTGGGGGTTACCAGGGGCCTGTGTCATGAAACTACAATTCATGACCATACTATGACAATTCGACGTACATTGCAAAGTCGATTATCCTACAGATTAATAAGCAGGGTCTGCTACGCAATGTACCTTGAATTGTCATAATAAACTACAGATTGTAGTTTTATGAAACTCGGCCCAGTAGATAATGGTTCTGCTTAACATGTTACTATTGTACCTCTAGATCAGTATACGGTTAGTAATTAAGTTATGTTTGAGAGAAATTAATAACTGCATGTGAATTTATTTTACATAATAAGTTATGATTTAAGCATATAATTTTGTTTACAGTCAACCCTGACTCTGGTTTCTATCGCCCAACCATAGGAACCGGTAACGGTAAGTACATTCAATTGTTTATTTTTTTAGTAAAGGTATAAGCATATAAGTTACTATGTTGTAATACCTGTAAAAGGTACTAAGTTTCCAAGTACTCTATTTATAATGAAGAACTTTTGTACATGCACTTAGTGGCAAATAAATAATTTGAATGTCGGTTAGAGCCTCTTCGTATGAGTGGCTGGCATAGTGATAACCATAATTTTGCGGATTGTCTGACGTTCACAGACACGCACACATTCGCAAAAGTGCAACACTGACAACCGACTACTTTGGCTAAGGCGCGGAGCTTACTGGTCTGCCGTCTGGCTCGGGCATGGTACGGACATCATTCTGTTTCATTCAAATACCGTATCAAATACACCGTCATAAGGTCATTAATTGAACACACTCAGCGGCCTTTTGTCGGACGTGCTATAGCACGCCATTTTGGCGCCCGCGCTCGCTTGCTCCACGCCTTTTAATAGTCATGTCAAAGTCAAAGTCAAAACTTTTATTCAGTATAAAAACAAAATGTTTACCTAATGAACGTCAAAGCTGTTAGTTTCACAATTGATAGATTATGCGGAGAAGAAGCTAACAAAGAAACTCCACATTTATTCTTTTCAAAACAGGTTTGACGTTCATTAAGTAAACATTTTGTTTTTATAGTGAATATTTTTTTTTTACTTTGACTTTGACTTTGGTTTGCTTAATTAACAGAGTTTTCAACTTAAAGTTACACTGCCCGTGCCATGCCCGCGCCATGTCCGCGCCAGGTCCGTGCCATGCCAGATCAGTGGGCTCCGCGCCTAACGGTTTGTTGCCTAACTTTAGCTTGGATTACGGTTCTACCTTATAATAATTCTATGGTTCGAACCTTTTGGCATAGTGGTGACCGTAATTTTGCGGATTTTTTTCCAAGTGGCGGCGCACAATGGATCCTGTATATATCAAGGATCTATTTCAAGGTTGAACTGCAATCCGAGTTCCCAGAGTGAGGCAAAAAATTGGTAGCCAAATTGGCAGGCTTAGCGTAGCCGGTTACTTAAGCTAATATATGCGGTCTGCGAACGTCACTTGCTACAATCCGCTTAGGTACATACAATAATGTACGTTTCGCCTCGATTTTGTTCGACACACTCTGTCTTTGCATGGTGTGTCTATGGTTCAAACCCCTTTGAACTGCTAAAATTCGAGCTGCACTGTTGATTTAGCAGCATCACGATTTACTGCCTAAAAATAAGCCATGGGTTCGGTTCCTGCCGGAAGCCGCCGAACTTGAGTATGAGAGTATTTCATTGCATCTTAATTAGAACCAGGACAAGCGATTGTGTAGTGTGGAAATTAATAGTTATTTGTTATACAAGAGTGCAAAGTTTCTTTTTAACCGCGTGCTCAATTTTGATGACAGAGCAAGCGAAGCATTCTAAAATCTTGAAGAATCCTCAGCGTTAGCGAGGGAATCAAAAGAGCACGAGGTGAAAAATCTTTGCACTCGAGTGCAACACGTAACTTTTCATCCCACTTCAGCGAGGAAATGACTAAATGCAAAAAAAATACAAAGGAGGTTCCGAGTCTGAGTTTATAACAAATTTAAAAAAGTAGTATAATCAATTCGGTACCATGGAGGTAGAAGTAAATAGGTTTAATGATGTTTTGAATTTACAAACTTTGTGCACTCGATGTTCTAAATTCAATTTCCTTTATCCTCTAGCGGATAAGAACAGCTTTTGCACTCAGATATCGAAGAGCAAAATACTCTTTCCGAGATGGGGGATGAAAATAGTTATTTGTTATACAAGAGTGAAAAATTGCTTTTTAACGTGCTCAATTTTGATGACAGAGCAAGCGAAGGACTCAAAAATTTGAATCCTGAGCGTTAGCGAGGGAATCAAAACAACACGAGGTGAAAATCTTTGCACTCGAGTGCAACACGTAACTTTTCATACCACCTCTGCGATGAAATGACTACCTAAATGCAAAAAAACACAAAGGAGGTTTCGAGTCTGAGTTTATAACAAATAAAAAAAAATCTACTATAAATTCGGCACCATGGAGGTAGACGTAAATAGGTTTAGTGATGTTTTGAATTTACAAACTTAGTGCACTCGATGTTCTAAATTCAATTTACTTTATCCTCTAGGGGATAAAAACGGCCTTTGCACTCAGATATCGAAGAGCAAAAATACTCTTTCCGAGATGGGGGGATGAAAATGATATTGTTTGTTTCAGGCTACGATGGTACCAACCTACCCCACGTCGATCGCCCCTACCCTTACAGGCCCCGTAAGTAAAATACTGCCTCTAATTCTAAAGCCTGGCGTCGACTACAGCAGATACGCGTGGAATCGAAGCGAGTCGCATTTATTCCTAGTGCGTGCTTTTTATTTAAGCAACGACTTTTAAAACGATACAAAAATAAGTTGGCGCATAGCCTCTTCTCCGCGTCGAATCGAATTGCATTGGCGAAGAAATTGGCCAATCGATTCGATTCGGCTCGGCGAGCCTAGTGGACGCGACCCTTAAGACAGAAAGACAGGTAGAAAAAAATTCATTCCTTTCAGAAATTATTTCCAAGATTTATTCTTAAGGTAAGATACCTGGAGCTACCTAAGTAGCGCCACCATTGGATAAAGTCATCGCCAAGTCGAGCAAAAAAGTGGCGCGGCCGTACCATCCTTTTCTCGAAGGAGTTCAGGCCATTTTCGACCCCCCTACAACTTCGTTGTGGATAAAACTAGAAGCCTTAATTTTCAGTAACCAGGCAAAGTAATAGAAGGCATTGTATAAACACGGTATATTTAAAATTTCAATAACCAGTCAAAGTTGTCTCTCACTCCCTGGCTGACTGACCGATCATCAATCATGTTTTAAATAAATAGATTTACTTGGAAATCGCATTAAAAAAAATCATAATATGTATTACTTGTGAGATACATTGTGTTTTCATGCGATGGCCAAGTCAATCTGTTAATTTAAAACATAAAAGATTTATAATATTGATATGTTCACTATAAGATGTTGTTCGATTAGCTAATTACATATAACTTAAGACAGGACCCTTAAGTAGGGACAGAATAAATTAACCGACTTGACATTACATGAATCTAACTACTTTTTGCGGTGGACTTGTTTTATGTTTTGTTTTGATGGCATACATAATATCTTCTTTTACACCTACTTCTTTCAAAAAAGTATCGTCAATAATTTTAAGGCCTGTTTTTAGATTCTGCAGCTGAATCAATTTCCGCTAAAAACGGTCGTTTTTGTGTAAATACTTTAGAGTCCTAGGTTCTAGGCGCTATATGTTCTACGCTGTAAGCTCAAAAATAACTATGACAAATATTGAAATTTATCATGTCCACATTTTGCAAAACCGCATTATAAAAGAAGGTATGACTTATTCTATTGGTGGCGCTGGTTAGCTCCGGGTCATCGGAAAATAGACGAGAAGTTGGCCAGTTTTTTTGCATTATGTTTAAAGTGTAATAAATATAACATTAATGGTCTTATTTGTAGTAGTACATTCCTAAAGCTATAAACTAGCTTTAACTCCGTCTTAGGAGTGTTTTAGCAGAATCAACTTTTTATAAATAAAACTTTAGTCCGTAACAAGCATGGTAGGAAAGTATAAATATGGTATACCTACATTTAGAGTAATAAACATACCCACAGCAAAAAATAACTTATTTAGAGAGTTCTATTACTTTTTCTATTACTTTTTATTGAATTATACTCGCTTTATCCTTTAATATTGGCCTAGAATAGATTTGTTGACACAGTAGTCCGCCAGTAGTACTCCAGGCCATGTTGCTAGGTAAGATCAACTCTGGATATCCTCTTAATCTAGTGAAATAAACCGACAGCCAGCTTAACCATTCACTGTGAGGAGTGGAAAAGCAACCAACCGCCATCATTGGGAAGCTGGGATCCCAACTATGAGGCTAAGTGCGGAAATCTCAGGTCTAACTAACTAAGTGGCAAGCCATGGTCACTGCGGACCCCTTTGGGATACAGGCATGAATTTATGTAATGTAGTAAATAATGTTACCCTATTGTAAATTGTAAAAAAAAGTGAGAATATTTTTTTATTTTATTGACAGTATAGTTTTTGGAGTAAGTGATTGCAGTTTAATGTTATTAGTTTCCTTTACTTGAACCCCCCTACGAACAAAATCCAGGCTACCTAGCCTTATGTAAATAATTTACTATCTAAAAATTATAAACACATAAATAGCTGACTCATGAATTCTACTACACACCTAAACCTGGAAGGTTGACTCAGTAGAAATCACTTTATTACTGAGAATAAATCTATTTTAGTTGCAAGCGAGAGGGGTTGATTCAGTTTAGTTCAGTAAGGCCAGTTTCTGAGTTGAGAATTTCGCTAAGTAAATAGTTAACTGTAGTGGTGTCGCCATAACGCATTGTATTTGCGAGGTAGATATAAAAAAACAAAAAACACCGAACTACCCAGCGACCTGTCACTCGAGCGACCATCATTTAGTTCAGAACTTTTGTCAGTGTTGACATTTTGTTAATGACATTGGGTATAATGGAATTTTAAAATTTAAAGGTAATTCTAAAGTACACACTTTTGAGGGTGGTTAGGAGGCTAATATATTCGGATAAAGCTCGTATAATTATGATAGAACTTCACTTACGGGTAAGTTCGTTTAATCCTTGGTTTGATCATTAAATATCAGTAGATGGGGAGCGCCTTATCGATACTGGTAGTTCATAAGAAAGCAAAATAATGTGGCTACGAAAAATACAAAAAAAACTATCCACAATGTAATGTTCGTGTACAGGGCCGCGTTTCATAAGACTATAATTCATTGTTTATTATTACTATTTGATGTACATTGTATAGCAGTCTTCCTACTTGCTAATCTGTGGGTTAATCGACTTGGCAATGTACAACGAGTGGTCGTAGTAAACCAAAGTTGTAGTTCTACGAAACTGGCCTCTGGTGTGATTCGCATTCTGCGAACACTGTAGAATCGTTTGTGAATTCAAACAAACATAAAAGAAACTGTCTGTGAATTTATCAACTTAAACCGCGAAAAGTTTTCAGAACGTGATTTGGTCTACAAATAATATTATTGATGATTACACATTGGCGCTTTCGCAACGCATACCTACGTCTGTTAATATATTACATTATGATGAAGCAGAATACACACTCTTGATAAAAGAACTTTAAGTAAAAAGCGATAATGATGCAGCTTACGTCCCACTGTAGGGCACATGCCTTCTCGCAAAGAGAGCATGGGCTTAATTGCCACGTTTGCCCACCGTGGATTGGCTATTTCAAACGCTGAGGTATGTGAACACCTCAGACAGTCAGGTTTCCTCACGATGTTTTTCATCACAGTTAGCGAGTGGTATTGCTACTGTAACTTAACAAATGCACATAACTTACAAAACAGTCACTGGTATATGCCCGGATTTGAACCCACGACCTCCCGAATGAGATGCCGGCGTTCCACCGCTCCGCTACCACCGCGACCGTAATGAACCTCATGGAGCCTCATCGTTTGGGGTCGAGTCGATGGGTCCATTGGGCCCTAGGCGCGTCAACTTCACAAATAAATATCAATGCGCCTCATCTACTCGTCAGGCGACCCAAGAGCTGGTCTCGGCCAGCGCATGAGCCTGGCCATTCAGAGAGGAAATGCTGCCAGCATCTTGGAAACTGTCTCCAACTACAGCGGTCTAGATTGTTTATTATACAACTTATTGTAAATATCTAAATAGTAGCTTACGTTGACAAAAAGTTAAAATGAACCTGACAAAAAATTGCCATTATTTGACTGGCTTAGTGTTTGTTCATTATCGCACGTTTGTGTCATGACTGGGAGCTCTATTTTTGAATCACTCGTATCGCGTCGAGCGCTCGATTTCTACTGATTTTCGTTCGACATCTGAAATTCCGTATTTTTTAATCACTCGAACTGCAACGAATGGTCCTTACCACTCGTCTCGCATGGCGATCGGTAGATTAATTGTCAAAAAACGATTTCGACATTTTGTTAGAACACAAACCAAAATGACAGTAGTAGTGTTTTGTTTGTATCAAAAGACAAAGATTTTTTATTTAAACAGCCAATAAAACAGTGTTTTACGTTCCGTTTCTGTTACGGTAGTTTCCGGTTTTTTTAATTTCTGCGTGGAATGGATAAAATACAATACTTCAAATTGTACTGGCAACACTTCAGGCGAACGATTCAAAAATACGGAAAAACGACATCATGCGACTTAGAAGACGAGTGTGACTTAAGTCGCATTCGACGATACAATTTCATACGAGTGATTCAAAAATAGGTCTCCTAACGTATCATTGATACCACTGTCAAAATAGTCCTTATACGGTTAATTTAATTAGTTATTGTAAAGTTGTGTTATAAATTTAAATAAGTTTTTATTTATTTTCAGTGAACAATCCTTGGGAGCGCAGCGGCAAATGAGCAGATTTCAACTAAAGTCGAGCTTTATGAAAGTATTTGAGGGATCAAATATTTTCCTTAGTGCGTAACTCACAATAAAGTTGAACCAATTACGTAAATGGTATTATTCCAAACTTCTTACTATGTAGGTAACCCTGTTAGAGTGGGTAAGAAAGAAAAATATCCCGTTTTTCCATAAGGTCGATTCTGACTCAATACCTACGACACAGGGGTGTTTTTAACGTTCCCGTTGAATTATTCAATGGGACATTTAAAATGCCTAGAAGGTCTGTCTATCCGTCTGACCTTTTCTCATGCACCATGATGAGTAGCGAGTTGAAATTGTCATAAAATGTACATTCTTATGGCGAATTATTATCCAACAAAGAACAAAAAATACACAAAGTAGAAACATAAGGGTGATCCCCGTACAAAAAAAAACATGTTTTTGTACTTTTTTTTAATTTTTGCTCTGCCGTTTTTATTTCTACTTCTTACATAAAAGTGGCAAATTGGTATTATTGTGGTCAAACGACAAAAACATATTTTTGTGCACTAATTAGTAATTACTTCGTACCGCCACAGAATCTGTTTAGGTATACGATTCTTGCACAAAGCCATCTATTTTTAAAACACAAAGTTCGCTCGCACAACGTCGTCTATTTTAAACTTAAAATAAATATTATCCCACGGGAACGCGTTACTGGGATATCAATTAAGTTATGTCTCAATCCGGGTCTTTGTCTATCTGTACGCCAACACGTTTTATGTAAATCTGTTCAGGCGGCGTTGGGTGATTGAGTAACAAACATCCAAACATTCACATTTATAATACCTATTAAAATTAATAATATAATAGTAGGATATAAAAATATCGTGTCACAGTGTTTGCTATCGAACTCCTCCGAAACGGCTTCACCGATTTTTATGGTAGGTCTGACAATTGGTCGTAGGCTAATTAATATGGCAAAGTAATTATAAATTACAACTAATATTACCTAGTACACGAAATTTGGAACCCTTGGTGCATAAGTCTGACACGCACCTGACCAGTTTTTTTAATAAAACTAAATCAACCAGCCCGTACTCGTCCACTGCTGCACATGGGCTTCCCCTAAGGCGTACACCAGTTTTTTCTGTCCTCGACTGATCGAGGCATTAATGTTAACGGCGAATACTACTCGCACCTAACGCTCTAATATAATTATGTCAAAATCGATAAATGAACTCATTGGGATGTTCCGAGATCTTAAGAGTGTCTCCTGATGTGTGGGCCTCGGCATGAACCTGGACAAAACTAAGCATATTATGTTCAACAATAGAATCGTGCCAGAAACGGTATTCGTCTGTGAAGCAGCCCTCGCTATCCAGGAGGATCTACTTAGAGCAAACTATCCAACTAGGCAGAGGCAACTTCGAGAAAGAGGCCGCGACAAGGATCCGACTGGGTTGGGCTGCTTTCGAATAACTGCGCTAGGTTTTCTCCTCGACTACGCCTTAGAGCCTAAAGACAATAAATAGTCTTCGGCCAGTGTGTAATGCCTGTTATGCCCTATGGAGTCCAGAAGTGGACACTGACGGCAGGCCTAGTCCACCGATTCAAAGTCGATCAGCGTGCTACAGAATGGGTTATGCTCGAAGTCTTTTGGATCGCGTTACGGTCTCTCGGGTTCCTCTTCGGTTACGGTTATAGGTTTCTCTCGGATAAACCCAATTTTCTGCACGACAGTCGTCAGCACACCCACCTTTACAAGCGTGCACTCTACTCGGCTATGTTACGGGCAACTTTGCAACGGAATTTCGACGGAACGAAATATGAGGCTAAGTGCCGAAATCTATTTTTATAAAATTGCTATCGAATTATCCAATACCGTTGGATAGTAATAAAAATTTGAATCGCTGTAAAAACTAAGTTTATCCCCAGCCGAGCTAAAGATAACTTTTCTCTTTACCTTCGACCCATTGTACTAAAAAACAGCCTCACGTGGATCCAACCTATGTCATTGTTCAACTTTTCCCATTAAGACAATGAAATTGTTCCAATCACGGGTCCATTATCGCGTGTATCGCAGAAGATCGATATAAAAAGACGGCGTGAAACTCAGAACCTTCCATCTTGAGATTCTCCGGATATCGTCGACGACCATGTCTCGAACACTGGTAAGTCCATTATCACTTAATAAAATGTTCTCTGTCTATCATACTTTTCCTCTTGTACCCTGGTACTTCTTTTTATTTATTCCCTTCAGCGATTGTAGCCTAGTGGGAAGAACATTGCACTCGGGCAGCAATGGAAGCCTTGTGGGTAGAACTTTGGGCTTGGAAGCGAGAGACCCAGGTTCGATTCCCAGTGCGGGCATGTACCTATAACTTTATTTTCTAAGTTTTATACATTTTTGAAGTTATAAGTAGTAGCAATACCACTCGCTAACGGTGAAGGAAAACATGGTGACATCGTGTCGTATTTAAGCGAAATTTAATAACCGGCCAAATGCGTGTCGAGCCACCTAGATTTTTTTTTAAATGAACTACCTGCTTTATTAACGGCATCAAAATTTATTTAAACATCAAAATTTCCACGCGAACGAAGTCGCGGGCAAGAGCTAGTTTTAGATAAAGCGTGATGTTGAAAAGTTTTAAAACTCGGTCATCTTAACATACATGGCATAATTTCATTCACACTGATGAAAATTCTAGGTTTTTTTACGTACCCTAAAGAAAACTGTCTACTTCGCGTCCTTGATTAGGGAATTTAATTAACCAAGTTATTGAGATTAATCAATTGGTAAATGGTAAATTCCGTGTGGCGCCGGATTAAGAATAGCATCACTCCATTTCCTTCCGTGGATGTCGTAGAAGGCGACTAAGGAAATCAATTACCAGGAGACGGGCAGCAGCGTCTTCCTGAGATTCCAACCGCATCCTGCGATCGCCAACCCGCCTGCCAGGCGTGGCGATTATGGCAAAACCCCTCATGGTTATGAAAACCAAGAGGGAGGCCTATGTCCTGCAGTGGGCGTCAAATGGCTGATGATGATGATGATGAATTGGTAAATGTGGTTTATTAAGACACATGACACGCTGTAAAGATACTATCATATTTTTATCTTACCTTCGATCATCGAACTGCTGGCACTACTCTTCGCTGTGTTCTCACCACATGATTAATATACAGAGAAACCCAGATTCCACTTAGTTTAGTGCTTAAACATTTAAATACCTACACACACTCCCACACACACTCGCATACACACTCACACAATCACACACTACCTCCTTACAAATTTATCGCAACTCATATGTTGGTATAAATGTATAATAGCTTCATGGTCGAACACTGTCACCTGAAATACCGGCTTACACCTAATTATCAAGGCGCACAGAGTGCGCCAGACCATGTTCTCGGCCGGCCCATACCGTACATATATTATTTACATGAACCCATTCGAGCTCTTTTTGACTCCCCCTCACACTTGCCAAGTTTGGGCTGTAAATTTAAAAGTTACATATTTATTTCCAACATTGCTAATTTCGCGAAGACAAGGAACTTAGCAAGTTCCTACATGTCAAGTATTTTTTTGTAACGAGAAGTTGGCCAGTTTTTTGACATTTATGTTTTGGTGGAATCTGTATTACCTCACACACAACCACGAAGATCGTAGTTAGAAGTATATGAAATATATTAAACGAGTCTAATCGTGATTATTTATTAGGTAAAATTTAATTACCTTTTATTACCCCATTTAATATATAACTATGTATGAGTTGAATATTAAACGGTTAAAGCGAGTCATTGACAATACTAGCACAATCGTAAAAACCTACTACATTTTTCCTACTTATTCCTACTAACGTATTACATTAACTTTGATGTGGTTACAAAAATAAATAAACATGTTAAACACTTCAGATCTTTGTCGCTCTCCTGGTGCTGGTGGCCGCCGTGACGATGGTGACGGCGGACCTGCCCGGCGGGCTGAGCAAGCCTGACCTATCCAAGCTGCCCACGGACAAGCTGCCCACGGACAAAGTCGGGGACGCGGCCAAGGGCCTGCCCGGCGGACTGCTCGGCTTCCACTGACCCATCGACTACCATTAGGGACTGAACGGCTACACAGAGATTCCGTAGACTAAGAAAGCATAATAAATTTTAGCTGCAGCTTATTTGTGTTGTTCTTTCCGCGCTCGTTACCTATTATCATCATCATCATCAGACATAGGCCTCCTTCATGGTTTTCCAAGTTTCCCGGTCTTGTGTCGCCCGCATCAAGTGACTCCCCGCCATCGTAACCAGGTCATCCGACCTGGTGGGGGCTCTTCCCACACTGCGTCGTCCGGTCTGCGGTCACCAGGTGAGCACATTTTCGCCCCAACGGCCATCAGTTCTCCGAGCTATGTGCCCCGCCCGCTGCCAATTCAACTGAGCTATATCAGTAACTCGGGTTCTACTGCGGATCTCCTCATTCCTGATTCGATCACGCACCGCCCATATCTCAATCGAATTGAAGGCTTTTTCATAGTCCACAAACGCTAAGCATTGTGGTAGATTATACTCCTTTGTCTTCTGTGTAATCTACCGCAGCGTTTGTATGTGGTCCAACGTACTAAAGCCTTTTCGGAAACCGGCTTGTTCGGGGGGCTGGAAGTCGTCGAGCTCGACTCTTGAGAACAGATTATAGACATGGTTCAGAAGTGAGATGGGTCTATAAATTGTTTAATAGGGTTTTATCACCTTTCTTAAAGAAAATTATCACTACACTTCTGTTCCATGCCTCTGGCGTTGTGCTTTCGAGAATGATGGAATTAAATAGCTATAGGAGAACCGTAAGAACCGGATTTCCTCCAGTTTTCAATAGCTCAGCTGTAATTCCGTCATCACCCGGTGCCTTGTTGTTCTTAAGCTGTTTGAGAGCCATTCTAATCTCGTACTCGTGTAGACCGATGTCCTCGGTGTAGTGCCGGATTAGTCTAGCTTGAGGGTCTTGGGCTAGACCTATATCAGGTTTTCGTGAGAACGTATATAACTGCCCACAATACCACGATGCTACCATCTTCGGTCTTCAACTTCCAGAATCGGCTCTAGCCAATAGACAGATCTCTGGAAAAGACTTTAGAGCCCTTGTTATTTTTAATAGCCTCTTCAATCCGGTCCGTCTCTCTTCAACGATCCATAGATCTGTCCATTAAGCCGCCGATATTCTAATGCATTACGCGAAGATTGTAGCCTCAGTTGTCGCCACTCTTCCATGAGTTTGAGGGTGTGATCTGAGAACTTTGGTTCTATTAGTACGGTGGGTTTTATAAAAGTTGGACCCCGTGGTATTTCTACGAACCTGTTATTAATATCGTCCACGTTTTCCCCAATGTCCAGGCCATCGAAGCACTTTTGAAGCTCAATTTGAAAGCTCTCGGGGTTTTGGATTTGGGACGGCACTGGTCGAAGCGTAGACTTCATCAGTTTTTCACGCTCGAGTTTGAGGTTGTTATTCAACTTGCCTCATACCATACGGTGAATGCTGCCTGTTTTAACTGCATTGATCACAGAAACATCGTTGAATATTTGCCTTCTCGTTACCTATATTCAATTATTATCGTTAAAACTGAATGCAATTTATCTGGGCTGGGCAAGACTGACCTGCACAACCAGCCCGAACCAGGACAAAGTCGGGAACTGCTCGGCATCCGCTGACCCACCGACTACTACAAGGGACTGAACGGCTACACAGAGATTCCGTATATTATGAGCATAATAATTTTTTGCTGCAGCTGATTTTATTTTATTTATTTCATTTTTTTTATTATTATTATTTGTGTTGTTCTTTCCGCTCTGGTTATCTATGTTAAAATGTTGTCTGGGCTGGGCAAGCCCGACCTGTCGACCAGCCCAAGGACAAAGTCGGGGATGCGGCCAAAGGCCTGCAGGCCTAGGGACTGAACGGCTACACAGAGATTCGTGAGCATAATAAATTTTAGCTGCAGCTGATTTGTTATACTTTAATTGCACACATTGTATTGTTCTTTCTGCGCTGATAATCTACATCCAAATTTGATCTTTAGAACTGAATGCAGCTTATCTAGGCCTAGGCAAGCCGCAAATGCCGCTGCCATTTACAGAAGAATTAATAGATTTAGGTAACTCTTACTAGGCAAGGAGTTATAGGGGGCATTTTATATCCTAGTAGAATAAATGTATGTATGAATACTTTTGATCCCTCGTGAGATACCGGGGAATAAAATGGCTTGCACAGACCGTAAGTAACATTTGTTTTCAGTGGCGAAAATACATTCAGTCCAGTCGAACAACAATACAAGCTTTTAAAAAAGGAATCCTCCTCAACTGTTTCCTCTTTTTCTCTCTATATAAGGGTACTGAACCTAAGGGATAATTTTGGTCCGCGTTTGATAGCGCAGAATAACCTGGTTGACACAGATAGTACATCATACTGATTTCATTGGTCAAAATTCAAACAAAAACAAGCTTTTAACAAATAGCACTAGACATAATAAAAACTGAATGTGAAAAAAGCAAAAATAAACGAGTAAATCCGTGCAAATTCAGTTTTTAACAAATAGTTTATTAATAAAAAGTGGAATTTCCTCTCTTTCTCTATCCACCGATCGAAGTTCGGCGCGTCGGTGGTGCCATTGCCGGACGCCGCAGTGGTGGTATACATAGGAGTAAGTAAAGTACTGTGTCATAGTTAATAGAACCTAGTAGAATAAAAGCATAGGGTAATTTTTATTACCGTCAGATAGCGGCCAATAAACTGCCTAATAGAGACAGTACATCATAATATGAAGCTCGTTGGTCAAAATTCAAACAAAAATACCAGCTTTTAACAAATATTTTATTGAAAAAAAAGGAGGTCTCCTCTCTTACTATGTCTACCGATCGGCCAGTTTGCCGGCATCATTGTCGGCGTCGGCGGTGTCCGGCGCGTCGGTGGTGCCGTTGCCGGGCGCTGCGGTGGTGGTCGCGCCGTCGGTGGCGGTGGTAGTTGTGACGTCGTCGCCAGCCGCCGCGAATGTAGCCAGCAGGAGTAGGGCGAATAGAAACTGTTGAGGGAGAAAAATTTACCTACTGTTATAAAGGGCGTTTTTACCTCAGGTCGGTAGAACGCTGACCTCACATTCAGGAGATCATGGGTTCGAATCCCAGGCATACACCAACCTTGTTTATTGACAATCCATAACAACAGGTACCTATACAAAACAATGTTATTGACAACAATTGATCAAAATGTTAGAAAAAACACTTATATTCTCCCGCTAAGTCGTATATTTGACGGTCAACTACAGCTCCTCTACTTTCGCTAATTCAGCCAACTTGCTTTACAATTGAGCCAAAATATGTTTTCAGTTTCCGTCGCGCTCAGAATTCCGAAGTTTCTATTTCTTACAACTAAAACTTTTACTAAGTCGGTATTTCTGACTTATTTTAAAAACCTATTTAGAGGCTACAAATTCACCCATGCCAGGACTTGAACCCGCGACCTTTGGCTAACAGTGCCAGCGCTCTCCCAACTGAGCTATTACGTAATACAGAGAACTTTCTAAAGAGGCTCGAAATTTCGCCGATGCTTACACTTGCCCATTAGCTCAGTTGGGAGACCGCTGGCACGGTTAGCCAGAGGTTGCGGGTTCAAGTCCCGGCAAGGGTGAATTGTGAATTTTTTTGTCTGTAAATAGGTTTTTAAAATTGTCCTCAGCATCGATCTAGGTAGATTTCATTTTTAGAAAACGTCGTTTTATCCGTGGCAATAAGAAACTGCTAAAATATCATTAGAATATAAAGAAAGATTTCGTCATCATCTACTAGATTCTAATAGCTCAGGTGGGAAATTGGGCCGTTCCGAAACTAGTAGACACCGGTTCGAGCCTGTCTCCATTCCGATATCTTTTTCCTTTTTTTCCCCTTTTTTTTCGTCGCATCTAAATATAATTTACAAAAAACACGATTAACAAAAAAAATACCGAGCAAAGCTCTAGGCACTAACATTTAATTGTGACGCAATTTGAACGCATACCGCGGATTGATGATTTCAAGCGTCGAGTTTTTGAAAACCTCAGTTACTAAGGTTTTTCTCACAATAGCTAGTGGTATTTCTACTACGAATTCTCAAATTTATTTACTTGCTTAACTTTTTAGATCGATTTTTCATACATCAGGGCCGCGTTTCATAAAACAGTTCATGATATATTAAGACAATTGGATGTATACTGCGTCGCCGAGTCTTTTTACATGTTATCCTGCGGGTTAATCGACTTTGCATTGTACCTACATTGAATTGTCATAGTATACCATGATTTGCCTTTCTGTGAAATAGAGCCCTGATTGGCAATAACACGTAAAAAAATCTTGATTATGATTAGGTATAATATGTATACCTAACTAATGTCTTGCTCCAGCTATTTTATTAAGGGGCTCCAGGGAGTAACACTAGCGACACCAAGGAAAAAAACATATCAGCCATTTGACGCCCACTGCAGGACATAGGCCCTCATGGGGTTTCAAGCTTCCCGTCTTGTGCCGCCCGCATCCAGCGACTCCCCGCCACCGTAACCAGGTCGTCAGAACATCTGCCGGGGGGCCTTCCCACACTGCGTCGTCCGGTCCGCGGTCGCCAGGTCAGGCCTTTTTCGCCCCACCGGCCATCAGTTCGTCGAGCTATGTGCCCCGCCTACTGCCGGTTCAACTGAGCAATTCTTCGAGCCATATCAGTAACTCGGGTTCTTCTGCGGATCTTCTCATTCCTGATTCGATCACGCAGTGAGTTAGGAGATTCATAGCTCTCTCCATTGCTCGTTGGGCGACCCGAAAAAGTGTCTGTACAATCTCTCAATCATGCTAATAGTGATTTTAGGACCCATGGCCGTGAACCTAAAAATCGCTTTTAACGTAATTAAGAGATTGTAAAAACGCTTTTTGCAAATACGATCTGTAAAAGAAGATATGATTTTTTTTTATTGGTAGCGCTAGTTAACCCACTGGATCCCCTTAACAACTTGTACCTACTGACCTTTGGTTGTTTCAAAACTTATTATCGAAAAGTTTGACGGTCACACAATCACACAGCACGGTCTTGGACCGCAGAAGACTCGTTGTTCGTGTCTGATAAGATGAAATATTAAATAAAAAATAAAAAATGACTTCAAAACACTACAGCACTAGAAATACCAATTAGAAGTACGTATACATGTAATTAGAAGTACAATTTGGAGTCGGTGCTCAAAATATATGTGCTGGTCATGAAACTGGGCAGCGACTACAAATTATACTTCTACAATACCCACACGTATACGTGCTTCTAATTTAAAGGATTCTTTTAAATTATTTCTAACTTTTTAGTGCTGTAGTGTTTTGAAGTTGGTTTTTATTTAAGACAATTTATTTTTCAATTTTTAGTGGTAATTTCAATTTAAAAAATCAAGTCCCTTATTAGCACAATTTACCCTACTTCATTTTTTGCTTTAAAATTTTCAGGCTCAATTTCTATCTCCGAAAGTCTTCACCAGAACGTCACCAAATTACCCTGGGACTACTTTTACGCTATATTATGACACTTTATGCATATTACTAAAGGATGGGCCCCATTAGGCCTTATTTACTGCTCTCCGTTGAAGAGTTCCGTTTTCCATCTCTGAAAGTCTTTATCAGATCTTCACCAAATTAAAATGGGACGTCTCTATTATCTATTCGAACAAAAAAAAAAGAATCGTTTAAATCTGAACATAGTAAAAATAAAAATAAAATAAAAAATATTTAGTTATACGCGTCGAATTGAGAACCTTCTCCTTTTTTGAAGTCGGTTAAAAATTGAAGACCGCCAATTGTACTGCATTTTTGTAAAAATTTCATGTTTGTGTTTTTCCTGGTACAATAAAGAATATTCTTATCTTGTCTTATCTTATCTTAAAGGAATGCAAATATAATTCAATTCTCTGCCTATTATTCTTTTTTTCCTGTCCAGATTCATCAGATTTAGTTATCTAAGTTTATTTCTTTGGTTAAAAACGTGTTTGCTAGTTTCTCACCCTCGCGGCAAAAAGTTACCGGTTGATACTTTGGTACAGTCTTATTGCATTCTTTTTTATCTTTTGTTGCAAAATTTTAAAGAATACCACGTTAATGGCTTTGCAATGGGTCCCATAATGAATTAAACACAAACTGTGATACTCATAACATGCCTAAACATGCACACAAGATAACGTGATAATCTAACAGATCACTTCGATCTTAATTAAATTAGATTTTGATCCAGTTATGCTTGTATAACTTGTTTGTATTGCTTGTTATAGTTGATAAACTTTTTTTTTGCCGTTACCCACATTTCGGATGATATTGTGTTTTCTGGTGACTGTTGTATTTTGTTTTGTGATTTTATGTTTTTGAGTATTGTGTCGTCAAATAAATATATCTTTCTATCTATCTTTGTTTCTTATATAACATAAGGCAAATTGTCCTGGATTTATTATTCTTGTTTCCTGTGTCCATCCAAAGGCATGAGATCAAATAGAGATTTTAAAAAAAAATTCTTTGTTTTAAAGTAACAAAAAAATTTTATTTTTTATTTTTCTGATATTTTTTCTAGACTCGATA
The DNA here is from genome assembly GCA_947308005.1 of Yponomeuta malinellus. Lineage (NCBI taxonomy): Eukaryota > Metazoa > Arthropoda > Insecta > Lepidoptera > Yponomeutidae > Yponomeuta > Yponomeuta malinellus. The sequence goes on from OX371013.1 coordinate 5,665,297, forward strand.
TCTTAACCAAACAAAACAAAAATTTTGTAACTGGATAACCGCCATATCTTGTCTCTCCTATCCATATAATAGTACATTTTATTTTATTAAATGTATAACTATACATTTGTAATTAAATAATAGAAAAAATTGTCTTTGAAGTTCGGGAAAAGCTCGAAAAAAACTGCGAGACTCGATTCCTGAACTAAATAGGTAAGTACCTACAGTACGGAACCATGGGTGGGCGAGTCCGACTCGCACATGTCCGGTTTTTTTTTTTTAGTATACACTGCATGGCTGGTCGGCGCTATTTCTGTCACCTTATCGAAGACTATGCTGGATAATAATAATTAAGAGGATTTACAGCACCAAATAGTTTAGTGGAGAAGTAGAGTGCAGTAAGAGGAGTTCATCATCAGCCACTTGACGTCCTCCCTCATGGTTTTCCTAATCATGAAGGGTTTTGCTACAATCGCCACGCTTGGCAGGCGGGTTGGCGATCGCGGTGAGGAGGAGCTCGAAACTTCGAAAAACTTACCGTAATTTTGGCCATTTTAAAAATGAAAATAGTTCACAATCCTACTTAGTGCAATCCTCGTGCAGGAAACCGGTGTCTTAATTCAACTTATGCCTCATTCACCTTTGTATGATCTTTTATACGACCGAGACTAAGCCATCTTGGCTTAATGAGAAAATTATATTGAAATGCGTGCTGAAAATTAGATAATCACTGAGATCGACAGGAAAATCATTATCAGGACAATAATACATGTCATCTCGCATTCTTTAAGACAATAATCAACATTGTGCTCTTTTTTCAAGATGTTAGCATTGCTCCAGTGTAGTTAGTAATCAGATTTCGGTTGTAGAAGATTTGTAGTATACCAAAACCAATACAAGGTAAAAACCATGGAGTCCCTTCACTTTCAAAATACGGACATCGCTTTTGACAGACTTAAACAGAAAGGAAATCTAGACTTTCTTTTGAGAAAGATCAAGGAAAAAGGGAGAGTATTTTGACATTGGTAATGTCTTTTCGTTCTCTCCAATAGGCTCTGATTTTGCGAAAAAGTGCAATCCCCTTATATCTCGGAGAGTTGTAAAGATATGATATTTAAAGAATGCTCAAAAGACGCGTATTCACGAGAGCTGTAAGGTGCAATAATAATAATAATAAAAGAAAGTCAAAAACGAAAAAAGTTATGGGCGAAATAGTGAACAAAAAATTAAATTTTTTACGAATTTTTTATTTTGGCGCTCGATTTTTTCGAATTTTTCATTTTTGAAACGAAGAATGATATCAAAAATTTGAGAAAAAATCCTCTGGGCAATTTGAGACTAAAACAAAGCTACAATTTGAGCCTAAAACAAAGACGATCGGGTTAAGGGTTTGCCCTGTAGCCTAACCCTTTTGAAAAAAGTCAACAAGTCAGAACGACATTTCCACATGACATTTATAACTCGATTCATTTCCAATGTGCTCGATAGTCGCGTGAGGCACGAAATCTGTGATTTTTTTTTTGTTCTTCCCTACCTCGTGACTAACTGACGTGATATTGAGCCATTTTAGTCACTTACTGTCAATAGTACGTAGAGGTGGCTTACACGCATACTTTCTGCTTAGTTACGTTACGAGCAACTTTGTAACTACACTACTTATCTACAACTCACAGCTCACTCAAACGAATGCAGAGTTGAGTTCACAACAAAAGACCTCCAGTAATCACTGTTTAATTCTGCTAGGAACGAGTGACGGATAGATTTATTGTGTATTTGTTTAGTTTTTAGAAACATTGTCTATCTAACTGGTCAATTAAGTCAGTCTTCTGTGAAATAAATCCTAACCTTCTGCGAGCAATTTACCAAAGAGTTGAAATAATCATAGTGTTTCGCTCATGATCATTATATGAGAATATATCAATATGACAAAACTATGAAAAATATCAGTAAGTTTGAAATAATATGACCTCCTTTTAACAAAAAAAAATCTGAATGAAGAGCCGCCACCAGTTCTAATTTACATACCTATTTCAAAACGGCGTTGACGCCGCAGCTAATTTATTTCACATACGGCTGCTTCTGCTTCGGTAAGGTGACCAATATATTTGTTAATACTGAACTCATAGGGGACAAAAAATAAAAGGCATTTTATTCTTTATAACTTATTTAGAGCCATGGCAGCGCAGCGGTAGAACGCCGGCCTCACATTCGGGAAGTCGTGGGTTCGAATCCCGGCATGAACGAATGACTTTGTTTTTTAAGTTACGTACATATGTAAAGTTGTAGTAGCAAATACCGCTTGCTAACTGCGAAGGAAAACATCGTGAGGAAATCGGAGTGTCTGAGGTGTTCACATATCTTAGCGCTTAAAATTGCCAATCCGCGGTGGGCACGCGTGGTATTTGGGCCCATGCCGTATCTCTGAGAGAAGGCCTGTGCCCTGCAGCAGTGAGACGTGTGTGGAGTATTCAATAAGTAGTGAGAATGTATAAACTTCTTGGATCTAATAGAAAAAGAAAAAAAAAACTGGCAGGCATAGCCCACTTTTTTGTCGGCTTAATAAAATTAAAAAAAAATCATGCTCTTTTATTTTAACAATACTTGTGTCAGTCTATTGAAACTATGTAGAAAAAAAAACAGTCTATGAAACGGGGCAGGCCCTCGTCACTCCATACAAAAAATATTATGAACGTACTATGTGCCAACATTGAAACAAAAAATATAATCCTGCTAAAACAAAAGGCATTAACTCCGCAGTGAATCACGTAGATGTATCATGATTTAAAATTAAGTCGGGTTATATGTGAAATCTAATGTTGGTAATGTTGGTATTACGTATTTTGCAAATGGCCGGTAATTTTGTTCGTTTGTCGTTTTTGTGTGGCATTATTTTATTTATTTTAACTTTAGCAATAGGTGTAGTGCGTGAAAAGTGATTAAACAAGAAATATGGGAGGAAAAGCATTGAGGAAATGTGAAATTTGTGGCATTAGAAGAGTCAGAAATTAATGTACGTCTGGCATATTCTTAACCAGATATCCACTGGAGCCAAACAGGTAAAATTAGCAAGTTTATCATAAGAAATGTACGCAAATTTTGATATTTATTTAATGCGCTTGGATAAAACAACTGAATTATTTAGAACAATTTACGATTTTGACAAATTAAAATTAACGCCGGTTGTAGTGCGGTACCCATGTGGTACTTTTTTTATCGATATTTTGGACGATTGATTTCTGCCAGATATTTTTACATGCTGTCTAAAATTGATCACAACTACTTAATTTTAAACGTCGAACACCACACAGCAAGAACAGAAATGATTTATGTTGTTTTATTTTGCTCAATTTTGCGGTATACATAATATATTTTTTGACTTATTGTTTTGTTTGTTGCAGACTCCAAAGATCTGAAATTCGACCAAAGTGCGAAGTTTTGATAGCGACGTGACGCATTGGTGACATTATTTTCTACACCTGATGCTAAATAAATGATTTGATTTAAAAAAATGCCTTTTTCATTATGAAAGTAAGCGATAATCCATTCACACCATTTCATACTCGAAATAATTGAGTTGACCTACTGTGTTGGGATTTATCGCCTACTTTAATTTTCAAAGCATGAAAATGAGGTAAGGGGAGATTCGTAGCGAATTTTTTTTATCGATATCGATAAGCAGTCCATCACTAATGTTTTGCAATTTCATTCTCATGTTGGTATTATACTATTTTTTGTTAGGTTGGTACAAACTACGTTCATAATTTTGAAAACGTGTTGTTAGCAAGTGCCGACTCTTATAACGTAGTGATTACATACTCTTTGAAACGGGGTAGAATTTTAATGGCGGTTATAACTATCTCACTCATTTCCGTTGACTTCTCGTTCTATTATGTCAATTATGTCATTGTCAGATAATTATGTTGTCAGATGGAGATTGGCGTTTTTGTATGTCGTGTGTTTGTTTTCAGTTTTATTTGGATTCTTTGTAAACTTTATACTAAATAACGTGGTTGGTGGCTAAAGTTGCGACAAGAGAGGACCAGCTAGACAAATCGATTGTTTGTATCTAGGGGCCATCCATAAAGTACGTCACACGAATTTCATGATTTTTAGACCCCCACCCCCTCCTTGTCACAGGTGGTCACATTTGTGAGACCCTCCCTAGTGTGACGTCACAAATTTGCGATTTTACATTTAAAAATTTAAAATTAAAACAACAGTTCCACAATTAGTTTTATTTCCATTTAAATTACTTTTTTTTTATGAAATCAACATCAAATATTTGAAAAAATAACAAAAACTATTAATTGAAGAAAAAGAAAGGAACTTAGTCGTCTTCAGTCCATGGACTTTGAATCCATTCCTTTAAATTATTTATAATTGGCATAGAAATCGTTCGTTCTCATTGGGGTTGTTAACGTCAGGAACATTTGTGGTGTCTACATCTTTTTCATCTAACCATATGGCAAAATGTGCCATCTTGATGTTTCGAATGTAGCGCAGAATCGGTTTTGCATAGTTTGACAGGAACAGTTACAACGTGTCTTTTTCCTTCCTCTGTATTGACTCGTCTGGGCAGAAGTCTTAAGTATAACCCTGATCGACTGATATTATATCCTTGTTTACAAAGTTCGGCTTGTAAGTCGTCCAATGTTTTGCAGCACCTTATAATTTCAGTGCGACGTCGATCACCAGCTGCGCCACCAAAAATTGCAAGGTCTTTTATGACTTCGAGTAAACCGGATTAGTTTTCTTCTACTCTAGGCCGACCAAGAGTATCTCGAAGTTTTAGAGCTGCGTCTAAACCGGTATTTTTTTCGCAAAGTTCTATAATTTTTTGTTTTTTAGAATTACGACTTTTTTCTGTCTAATCTTTCGCTTCAATATATTTTTTTCCTGCTGAATATCTTTCTTCAAAGTTGCTATTCTTTTTATTGCTTCATTTGAAGCTATACCAGCATCGCGTGCTAACAACAAGCTATTGAGCTCAGATTCTAGAACTACAATTTTATTCTTAGAAGCACTCTGACTAGGCGCTGGTTTAGGTATTGTTTGAAGCTGACTTTTACTTGACTGTATAAAAACCAAATCTTTAGTGTCTTCTGATAGTGGTTTCTGGACTTCTTTAGTATTTCCCTGCAATTAAAAATACAAGTTTTGAATATGGACATTTCACACAATGCGGTTCATGAAAAAACACTGATACTATGGTCCGCTTGATAGGTAAACTAAGCGGCTCACACGATAGAAGAAGAAGACTATGGTAACTTGTACTTTCGCTATTATTATATGTGTTTTTATTAAATAAATTATATAAAATATAAATTGCCTGAGTGATCTTAAACGATCACGAAGGTTAAGCAACACAGGGCGCGTTCAGTGCATGGATGGGTCGCCGTCTATGCCTAACGCTAGTGGCATTTTTCCGAGCGGTTCCGTGCTTCGCAAGGCACGTTGAGCTGTTGGTGCCGGCTGCCGTCGATAGATGGCAGTCGTTAAGCCAAGTCAGAGGCCTCAGGGCGGCTTGACAACTTCTGACAGTAGACGAGCCGCTAGTCTACAAGCCTCCACCAATCCGTACTTGGCCCCCGTGGTGGAGTATGGCCTATACCTTCCTCAGGGAAGAGACCCGTGCCCCTCGGTGGGGACATAATGGGTTGATGATGATAAATAAATTAAAAAGAAATTATAATATAATGCAATTCCAATTAATATCATGATTAAATCGTATCGTTTTGAGGTGAAAATTCGAACTTACTTTTCCCTCCTCCTCCGGCTCTAGTTGTATTCGTGATGTTGACGACGAAGGAATTTTCGAAAAAAAATTCAATAATGTCGCATTTTTTCGTCATTTGTATCTGCAGCTCTTTGATTTTAGATTCCACTTCACCTTCAATGTTTTCACTACTTTTCAAAATTTTCCATAAGGAATTAACTGCTTCTTGTATATGCTGTTGTTTTTTATCAGCGTAAGTGTTGCACTGTAAGTTTCATGCAGTTTACGGTAAAGATTACCTATATCTATCTTTTTGTTCATTTTGAACTCGTTTAATTGAAATAAGTTGTAAAAAAGTAACTGTATCGACAAAATAGCAGAACTGAAAAAACGACGTCGTTCACTGGGAGAAAGTCAATTGTCGAATGAAATAGAAACAATGAAATCACGCGAGGTCGCGCGTGCGGTGCGTTTGGCGGCATTAGTCAAAAGGGCTCATAGTCGGCGCGTGCGGCGTGTCACTAGAGCGTCAACAACAAACAAAACATTTCAAACCGTATGTTAATATAGATAGAGTAGAAATTATTTTTTTGTTTTAATTAATATTTCAAATTTCTTGATTTAATTTATTAAATTTGAAATGTGATGTCACATAACTTAGGAACCCGCCCACCCCTTGTCACACCATGTCACACTTCGTTGACCCCCTCCCCCCCCTTTACGTGTGACGTACTTTATGGATGACCCCCTAGGTAAAACTGTGCGTCATGAAGTATAGAAAGTACGAGATTTGTGGAATGAAGACCGAAAGGAAAGAGGGACATAAACGTTTTTTTATGGCTCGGTTTCCACTGGAGGAGACACAGTAATTAAATATGTACAGTAATTTAAAACCAATGTTACTCCGAACATCTTATAAGTCCTAACAACAATGTTGATTCATATTTTCCTACGAACAGTGCGGTGTATCAAAACATTTTATCGATATCGATTTTTTTAAACAGATGTAAGAAGTGGGTCAAGGTTACTGGAAACCAACCTCTGGTTTATGTCAGCGGATACATTGCATTGGCTGTAATCAGGCGTATTCACTTGACGTGTTCAAAGTGCTTATGTTCTTTGACAACAGATTCGCCAGGTGATCAGATTTTACATTAATATTTTCATTACACTCGAGTTACCATTATTTTCTTTCGCTTTTCGCGATTTTATTATTACAGAAGAGGGGAACCATTTTACTCATTTTTTCAGATAATGTTAGGTTAAGTTCTTTTGGCTTGTTTACAAAGCTTAAATGGTTTACGGCAAAATGCAAAGTACTCTGTGGTGGCAGTTATTTTTAAAAGATGTGAAACAAAGTTCAAATCAGTAATGTTTAAATTGTTTAAATGGCTACCAAGTCAACTGCCAGTACGTACATTGCATGCAGTCGGTTGATTGATGTGATACTAAGTGCATGCATGCATGCACTCATTCGTTGGTATACTTGGATTTAATAAAATTATTCAGCAAATTTACCTGTGTTGCAGGAAATGAAGAAATGTACAAATACATTGATTTAAATGAGCAGAGCGACAGAAAGCTAACTTATCCCACTATCAATTTATGCTCAATGGTTGCAGATACTCAAAGTATTTGAAGAGGAAGTACGACCCTGCTTACATCAAACGGATATCGCTTCATATTGTCGCGTCTTGATGTTGAAGGTCGTTGATTCGTCATGGATTTGTGATATACATTCTGATCAAATTTTAGAACAGCTGTTGGTGCAGATTTCTTCGCTCTTGATCAGAAATGAGTGTAAAAAGATTAATCAACACTAGCGAAACAGAAGAATTATGCGCAGACTACAATAAAAAAAGCTCAAGTGTTAGGTTTTAGAAAGTAAACTTTATTTCCAGTATAACTTCTTATTTATTGCCTGTATTTTTCATGATAACTGATATCGCGGCTTAAAATATTGCTTTCTATTTCAGTTTCTGATTTGGTCTGCTCACCGATTGACCCGAGGTTATTAGTTTTCAGTTCATACTATAAAAAGTGACTATATAAAAGCTAACCACCCCGAATCAATCGCAGAGCCGAGACAAAATCGGTAACTGAAATGGAAAAGCAAAATTTTAAGTGTGTTATCGATATCGATAAAAAATTTAATAAACAAAGGCAGACAACACTACGTAGCTTCGTTCTGTTGGCAGCACTGGCCGGGTGAGCGTATCCGTCTTTTTAAATGTTGGCTATGATGTGAGAACCCTGTTTGGACATTTTGTTGGTTCATTTTATTCTGTGGTAGTTCCGACTCTTAAAACGTAGTGGTTATATTCTCTTTGACTTGTGTTCTGTCGTAACGAGTTATAGAAAACGAAGAAATTTTAAGTTCGCGCGATATACAAATATCTGTGTTTTAAATATTTTAGTACGGAATTAGTAATAAAGACTTGCAGGATACGTTAGGGGTTCTTGCTCCTCCTTATTCTACAGTAAATGAAGAAATTATGTAAAATGTTGAAAAAAATGTTTTGGCGGATCGTCGTACTGTTCATTTTATAGATGAAGAAATTTCATTAGGGCGTGTTCATAGAATACATGACCACTTTGGAATGAAAAAAGTCTCAGCACGTTGGGTGCCTAGAATGCTAACAGCCGAACAAAAACGAACCAGGCTGAGAATTTCACAAAGCTGTTTGGAACTGTTACAACAAGATCCAGACCGGTTTTTGGCTCGATTTCTAACTATGGATGAAACATAACTTCACCATTATGACCTGAAACAAAAAAAAACAATCCATGTCTTGGATGAGACCATCATCACCTAAGAAATTCAAGGCCGTTCCATCCGCCGGCAAGATCATAGGTTCTCTTTTTTGGGACAGCCAAGGGATGGTAATGATTGAATACCTCAGTCATGGAGCCACTATTACGGGAAATATGTATGCAGAAGAAATCAAAAAGTTGCGTGACGAAATACGCGAAAAATGGCAAACTCGCTAAAGTTGTTTTGTTTCATCAAGATAACGCCCCCCTGCACACAAGGCCAAAGTTGCGATAGCTGCCATCAATAATCATAAGCAGCCTATATACGTCCCACTGTAGGGCACAAGCCTTCTCTCAGAGAGAGAGAGTATGGGCTTAATCACCACGCGTGCCCACCGCGGTTTGGCGATTTCAAGCGCTGAGGCATGTGAATAGCTCAGACACCCAGATTTCCTCACGATGTTTTCCTTCACAGTCAGCGAGTGGTATTGCTACTATAACTTCACAAATGTACATAACTTAGAAAACAAAGTCATAGGTACCTACATGCCCGCACTGGGAATCGAACCTGGGTCTCCCGCTTCCGAGTCCAATGTTCTACCCACTAGGCTACCACCGCTTCACTAGGCTACCACCGCTTCGCCATCAATAATGCTGGCTTCGAATTGATGGAACATTCTCCATATTTTCCAGACCTTGCTTCTAGTGACTTTTATCTATTTCCGAGATTGAAAGAATATCTAATATATCGATCTATTCGACGATGATGACGCAGTGATCGCCGCGTACAAGGTTTTTTAGAGAATCAAGATGAAGATTTTTTTTAAGATTTTAGGTTTAGAAAGAAAGAAAGAAAGAGGATATTTATTTAAATTGTCACAGAAACACAAAGTAAACATAAAGGTACACAAACAAAAGACACGAACGTCAACAAAACAGAAATAAAACAAAACAATCGTGAAGAGACCATGTGAGGCATATAGAGTCAAAGGCACCCGGGTACCATACAGTAATGTAGAAAAAAGATATGCTAAGTGTATACAACTAAAAGGTGACTATGTTGAAAATTAAAATAACATTTGATAAAACTTAATTGTATCTTATTCCTTCTCACTACTTATTGAACCCTTAAGCTACATAAAAAAAATTAAACTGCCAAATGTCTAAGCATTTATTGCATTACTAATTAATTAGGATTATTAGGTCTATCGTGCATATGGCAGCTCAGGCAGGAGGGCTTATTAATGTATACTAGCTGACTCGGCAAACTTTGTTTTGCCATATTAATTAGCCTACGACCTATTCTCTGATCTACACAAAATAATTCATAAAAATCGGTGAAGCCGATAAGTTTGTTATCGAACTCCTCCGAAACGGCACGGCGGCACTGTGACACGAGATTTTTATATATTAGACTAGCTAACATGGCAAACATTGTTTTGCCTTATTAATGAGCGTACGACCTATTCTTAGACCTACTAAATATTAAAACAAAACCGGTGAAGCCGTTTCGGAGGAGTTCAATAGCAAACCCTGTAACACCAGATTTTTATATATTGGGTTATCGTATATTTCCTTTATTAAACTAGTTTTGTAATAATATAAGAAATTATAGAAGGATTTTTATATTTGTTTTATTATTGCAGCAAACTATTAGGTAGGTAGATGGTACACGTGCAAAACTTTACAACCAGATTGTTTCTGTTATGCAGGAGGAGTACCTACTGTAGGTTTTTAAAATTGTCCTCAGCACGGGTTAGTGCAACAAAAAGAATATAAGGAGTACTGTATTTTAAACATTTACGGTTGCAGATAAGTATTATAAATTTAAGGTATTATCTATTTCATACATTTAACCTTTTAGTGTTTTTCTTTATCTTAGGTACTTTGCCTCTATAGACTATTTGCTTCCTAGATAATTCTAGTTAGCCTTTCTGATCAACAGTAGGGAAATATTTCAGAAATCATAAGTCACTGTGTAAGTTATTGTAAGTAAACCTCTAGATATTCTAAAGTACGTCAATTTTAGCGAGTTCAGTAAATCCACCATCCACCACCTCAACGCAGACCTCACGCTGTCACTGTATAACTCGTATACTTAGCCCCTGGTAACGCAAAGAATAGACAAATCACAGATTATCCTGCCGCCGTAGCAACACATTGCGGTCACCATCATCATCATCAGCCATTTGACGCCCACTGCAGGACATAGGCCTCCCACATGATTTTCCAAGCTTCCCGGTGTTGTTCCGCCCGCATCCAGCGACGCCCCGCCACCGTAACCAAGTCGTCAGACCAACCTTGCGCTCATCATTGGTAAAAAAATAATCGTAAAAGCTCGGTTGGGTGAGCGCTGGCACGGTTAGCCAGAGGTCGCTGGTTCAAATCCCGGCATGGATGGATTTTTTAGCCTCTAAGTAGGTTTTTAAAGTTGTACTCAGCACGGATTAGTACAACAAAAAGAATATAAAAAAATAATCGGCAGGCGTATCTACAGTTGTAGGAAGTGATACTTCTAGGGATTTTTATTCGTAGTTTGCAATAAAATCCGTTCCGAGATAAGTAGGTACATACCTAATAACAAGCTGCGGTTCTGATAATAGGTAGATAAAATGTCAAATGTCAATATAAGATGCTGATAACTTCACGAAATAAGTATAGCAAGAAGGTATGTAGCTTTTAGAACGTGAGTAGGACGCGTTGCATAGAAATCGCGTCCTCGCTCCGTCTCTTCTGTGTGGATTTCGTCCCGTACCTTCGTTCAGTACATTTTGTATGAAAGTGAATTGGATTAACGACCCACGTCCCTTCTGTGTAGCCAGCGGCTAGTGGTCCTTTACCGGCTCTTTGATTCACATTCGCTTTATGTACGAGTATGCTGACCAAAGGTCGACTGGTAGAAAATGCTATTATGCATTAAGTACGCCTTTGTACTAAACATGTGTTTAGTGAAATAAAGAATTTTACTAATAATAGTATATGTTTCGTAAGTTTTTCTACATTTAACCTCTCCATTGTCGGGTCCATGGCTTAGGCCCCCAGTGGTCGACGCACATGTGGTGGACGCCCCCGATTGTAATAAATTTAATATTTTTTTTTTTAGTGCTTTAGCACTTAGTACAGTAAACCACAAAAGTGTTTCTTAACCAAATTACAATCATATGAATCATGCATGTCTGACGTAGTTATTACAAACTAGAATGAGTGTACGTCCTGTTAGAAAGTTATTTTAATCAGTTATTTGCAAATGGCTTTCTGTAAATAAAATTATGTTTACCTGAAAACAAACATAATTATTATCTACAAACATACAAAAAATCTAAACTTTTCTCTTTAATTTATTAGTTTAGATTACATAGAACTTTAGTGAATTTTGTTATTAACACATTGATGGACACTGACTGTGATTTGGATAATTACAATTTTTTACCAGATTTCTTATTAACAGAAGTAAATAACTACTTTCATTTATTTAAAAATTTAAAAAAAGAAAAAAAATTTTAGAATCTGCGACACGGTCGCCCATTTAGAAGGACAAAATAAAAAAAACATTGGACTGATGGAGTGACATGGGGTCCGTGGCTCAGGCCTCCAGTGGTCGACGCACCCGTGGTCGAGGCCCCCGGTCGGTTTAATTTGTTTCGAAGCAATTTTTAATCAAATTCACTGGCGGGCATAAAAACACAAAACTAATAAATATATATTGAGAGTAGATATATGTAATATACTATATCTTAGTGATACTTAAAGAAATGCTTTTTATGCACACCAGTAAAGTATGCTGAGTCGGAGCCCCTTTTTTGTTGTCACGGAAGCACCTGAGGCGTTTGGAGTCCGAGGTAGCAGGGTTCCATACATTACTGTATGGTACCCGGCTGCCTTCGACTCTATATGCCTCATATGTTCTCTTCACGATTGTTTTATTTTTATTTTAGTTTTTCGTGTTTACTTTGTGTTTCTTTGATAATTGAAATAAATGTCTTCTTTCTTTCTATTTTGTATATATCTTTGTGGATGTTTTTCAGAGCATTGAAAGTTTTTTATAATGTTTGGATCATCGAAACGCTTATATTTGGGGTACCTCTGACCACCCCATTTGGGATAAAGGTGAAGTTATATATATATATATATATATATGGATGAGAATGGCCAAGAACAAAAATATGTGGCATGCTAGACTGTTAAATCAGATTCGAATGAACCTCCCGAACATATTCGTTAAAACTTCACCTTTATCCCAAATGGGGTGGTCAGAGATACCCCAAATATAAATATGGATTACTATGAATTTTTGTTTCTGTACTGATCGAAGTCGTTTTATAAAAGTTTAAATTAACGTTTGACTTTTACCATTCCTGATTGATCTTAAATTCTTAATAATTGTACATATCGTGGATAGTTTGAATTATTCATAGGACTCGGAAGCGAGAGACGTATGACTTTGTTTTATAAGTTATGTATATTTGTGAAGTTATAGTAGGATTACCACTCGCTAACGGTGAAGGAAAACATCGTGAGGAAACCTGAGTGTCTGGGCTATTCACATACCTCAGCGCTTGAAATTGCCAATCCGCGGTCTCTCCCTGAGAGAAGGCCTGTGCCCTACAATGGGACGTATATAGACTGCTTATGCACATATTTAACTCAAAACACATGATATTGGAGGTGTCCCGAAAATTATTCGGACCCGATTTACTAGATGTGATTAAATTCTTGGAATCATATTATAGTACAATCTCTTTCTCAACCTCTTTATATAGTACGCTAGATGTTCTTTCCTCAGGTGCCAATATGACCAGAAAACTGTGACACCGCCTTTCGACGTTTTACGGGTTGAATTTTGAAAACCCATGAAATACGTATTTAATCAATTGTATTGAAGTACATTTGTACCATCTCTCAAGAAAATCTAACCACAAATATTTTACTCCCCCTAAAAACCTTGGCACTTTTTTTACCCTCTTAGGGGTAGATATCGTTTGAAACGAGTTTCATGTAAATCTGACCATAAATATTTTACTTGCCATACAAACTTCGACACCCCCTTTAAGGGTAATTTTCTAAAACCCGGACTTATTTCTAATCTGCGTCATACATGGGTACTGTGCAAAATTTCAGTTTTCTGAGTCTTAACGGTTTGGGCTGGGCGTTGATGAGTCAGTCAGGCAGGACTTTGCCTTTTATGTATTAGATAAAAAAATATTAAATTAAATGCTACTAGTAGGTAATTAGTAGGTACTTAAATAAAAACGACGAATAGGTAACTGGTAATGCATGAAAACGTTACCATGAATGATTGTAAAACTTAAATTTATTAACAATATTTACTAATCACTAAAAGTTATTAATAGCCGTGGGCCTTGTAGCCTCCCTCATGGTGGCCGCCAATGCCAAACCCAGCCCCAAACTCTCCGAAAGCACGTCCGAATTCATTCGCGGCCTCTTCGTGAGCATGTTGGTGAGCGGCCGCTGCTTTTCCAGCTAAGCCAAAAGCACTATCAGCGAATCCGCTGTTTTCGAATCCACCGGCGCCTCCGAAGCCTGCACGGCCTCTACCACCGCCGCCAAAGCCCCCATCGTGTCCACCGGCGACGCCACCACCAGCGCCGAAGCCTGCTCGGCCGCTACCCCCGGCGCCAAAGCCCCCTTCGTGTCCACCGGCGACGCCACCACCAGCGCCAAAGCCTGCTCGGCCACTACCCCCGGCGCCAAAGCCCCCATCGTGTCCACCGGCGACGCCACCACCAGCGCCGAAGCCTGCTCGGCCGCTACCCCCGGCGCCAAAGCCCCCTTCGTGTCCACCGGCGACGCCACCACCAGCGCCAAAGCCTGCTCGGCCACTACCCCCGGCGCCAAAGCCCCCATCGTGTCCACCGGCGACGCCACCACCAGCGCCGAAGCCTGCTCGGCCGCTACCCCCGGCGCCAAAGTCCCCATCGTGTCCACCGGCGACGCCACCACCAGCGCCGAAGCCTGCTCGGCCGCTACCCCCGGCGCCAAAGCCCTCATCGTGACCACCGGCGACGCCACCGCCGACGCCGAAACCTGCGCGACCACTACCACCGGCGCCAAAGCCATGATCGTGACCACCCGCGACGCCACCGCCGACACCGAAGCCAGCTTGGCCGCTACCGCCGGCGCCAGAACGCTCCTCAAGTCCACCGACAACGCCACCGCCGACACCGAAGCCAGCATGGCCGCTACCGCCGGCGCCAAAGCCCTCATCGTGTCCACCGGCGACGCCACCGCCGAAACCGAAGCCTGCTTGGCCGCCACCGCCGCCGCCGCCGTATCCGGGGCGAGCTGTTGAATTTTTTTTCCTTTTAGTATTGTCAAGTGGTTTATGGTACAAAAAGGTCTTGTCGTAGTCCTATTTTAAGTATTAGTCCCATTTTGTCGTAGACCCTAGACTAGATAGCATTAACGCCAAAAACGGGCGTTTTTAGCATAAACCCTATATAGGTTTTTTTCCTTGGGTTCTATGGGTCCTAAAAATCACTATTAACATGATTGAGAGATTGATCGGACACTTTTTGCGAAAACGATCTGTAAAAAAGGAGATACAATTTTATTTCATCCATCTTTTTTCGTTTTCCTTTCCGGAAATTAAGTTTACTATCCATCTAACCATTATCCATCTAACCATCACTACTAACCATCACAGAAAATCAGAAAAGAGTGCACTGTTTCTGATTTTCTGTGTGATTAACTTAATTTACTTAGGGCTGATTCGACCAACTAAGCTTTATACCAGGAATAACTAATCTGATAATAAATTTACTCCCTCAGTTTTAATCTTGGTATAATTTTTTGCAATAGTGTGAATTATCCCGGGATTAGTAGTTCGTAGAACGTGATACAGGCTTACTCCAGCGTATTTCTCGATTTATTCCGAGATTACCACTTATACCAAGCACAAATAGTTTGGTCGAATCGCCCCTTAATAAGTTTAAATTGAAAGTTATTTGTTAAGAGAACAGATAAATTTTTTTACTGCTTTTCTGCAATCCGCCATAATAACGCATACTTTACTCTATCAAAAATTCACCTAGCTTCTAACGGTTCAAAACATAAAGCCCGGACAGATAGATGAGATAGATGGACGGTTCGGACGGACAGAGAGGCAGACGTCATAAACATATTGGGTCCCGTTTGGTTCCCTTCGGGTATGGAACTCTAAAATGAAAAGAGGATTTACATCTGGTCCTTTGACACCATATTTTCTTCATTATATTTGTGGTAACATGAAGCTATGAATTAGTGAAAAACTAAATTAAAAAAGTAAGGCCAATAATAATAATAATAAATAAATTATTTATTTCCATAACAAGTCCAATACAACATAATAATAATAAAATTAACTTCTATTAAATTATGAAATTTAAAAATTCTATACAAACCAAGAGCGAAATTAAAAATTAAATGTCGGGACTAACATGAAATTTAAATTACATTAGAAGTGAAGACTCAGTGCAGTGGGCTCTAGTGGGGCCTTATTCAAAGTTAATACAAGAATGTTTCAATGTAAAAGTAGCAATTTCAAAGATGTCATTTTAAAGTAATTTTATCCATAAAATTATAGAGCAAGCTGTTTATTGTAAGGATCACAAGTTATAGCTGGAAACCTCCATTTAAATATACCCCAATTGGCCACAATTACAATCCGTCGGATATAAATCGGCACCTTGCCACGAAGGAACGTCCAGCCCTCCTATTGCGTAACTGTCCACTCTATTAGGCTAACCATAGATTTTGTTCTGTGGGGCTAACCATTTCGACGATTCCAAAGTGTCAAAATGTGATGTATGCATTTGACAGTTCGGAGTAGGTTAAATCGGACAACTCGTAGCATAGATTAGTACCTATGTATTATAGGCGGTGGTAGCCTAGTAGGCGGTGGTAGCCTAGTGGGTAGAACATTAGACTCTGAAGCGGGAGACCCAGGTTCGATTCCCAGTGCGGGCATGTACCTATGACTTTGTTCTCTAAGTTATGCACATTTGTAAAGTTATAGTAGCAATATCACTCGCTAACAGTGTAGGAAAACATCGTGAGGAAACCTGAGTGTCTGAGCTATTCATATACCTCAGCGCTTGAAATCGCCAATCCGCGGTGGGCACGCGTGGTGATTAAGCCCATACTCTCTCCCTGAGAGAAGGCCTGTGCCCTACAGTGGGCCGTATATAGGCTGCTTATGCTATAGGCGTAGTAGCGAACAGGTACGAGATGCGACGAGGGACGTGCATTCGAGGTGCCTAGATATGTATTTCCGACGGGTAAAGTCGACGTCAAAGTACTACTTACCAATGCACCCGGCTACTGCCACACCAAGAATGAGGCAAGCGATCTGTAAAAATAAAAATGTTACTGTAAAATAATACTAGTAGTACTTACGGGAGAATTCCCTACTTAGCTTAAAATGCAATAATAAAATGCATAGAGATTCTACATGATAGATGTCATCATCATGATCATCAGCCATTTGACGCCCACTGCAGGACATAGGCCTGCCTCGTCCCATGATAGATGTACGTTAACTGAATTACTAAACTATTTTTATTTTCGTCTAGTCTTAGAACTGCCGAACTACGAACGATTTTGGGCATTTTCGCCGCCCTTAAGAGTAAGTAAGAGTAAGTGTATTTATTTGCTAAAGCATGGTAATTACAAATTATGTAGGTGGTAACTTAAAATTATGGCACAAGCATGCTCTACCCGTCAGGGTGTGCAAATATTATTTTTGTTTTAAAAAAAAACAAAGTTTGTTGAGCTAAATTAGTAGGTACAAAAATATGTAATAAATCTTTGCATAGTAATAACAATAAAAGAAAAAAAAATGCTTAAAATTAAACTGAGATCAATGGACCATTTAAGAAGCCCTTTACACTATAATACATAACGTAAAATATTACTTAAGAATGTCTTTAACCCACCTAGGTAGTCACATAGAAATAGTTAAAATAGGAGCCAGTGAATTGGGGGCTTTAGCTGAATCAATATAGGTACTGCGGAAATCTAACATATAAAAACACGATTCTCTTAAAACACTCTATAAATGCAAAATCACCTGTCGACGGCCGATCGAACTTTTGTTGCAAAATCAAGTAGAGTACACGCACATGAAGTGTTAGGTTGTGTCGTAATCATAACCACATAATAAAAAAGTACTTACTTTGAATGCCATATTGAAATTATAATGTCCGGGGCACTAAGATTCGAATTAGTGACTTCGCCAATATAGCGAGATGTCTTTTTATATACTAACGTTATCGGAGGGACTGAATGACCCCTCGGAACCTAAGACTTGTTATGAGATGCTGCTTTGCAAGCAGCGATATTGCCTAAGTGCGCTATACATTCGACGAAAGCCGGTTTTTGACGGTCTTAGTACGCTCGGACCGTGTGCGTACAGCTTTAGTTAATTATGACGACGACGACGACGACGGTCACTGCGCTCGGACCGAATGCGTCGTCATAATCAACTAAAACTGTACGCACACTGTCCGAGCGTACTAAGACCGTCAAAAACCGGCTTTAACTACTAATAAAACCGCGTCTTAGTTCACTCAGACCGAGTGACTTATTTTTGCCACTCAAAAACTACTCGTATCGTGTAAACCGACGATCTTAGTACAAAAAATGGCTGCTTTCAACAAAGGCTTAAGGTAAACCACTCTGTCCGAGCGTGAAAAGAGGGAATTCCAAACAAACTTAGTTTGGTTTTTATTTACAAACCATCTGCCGGATTGCAATGAAATTCATAGCGAATACAAAACTAAGTTTTAATCATGATGATCACACACACACACACACACACACACACACACACACACACACAACGCATTTTTATTACCTAGTTCTAACCTCATTTAAGTTTTTTCATTAAATATCAATATATTAACAAGGTACATTAATTGTGTAAATGTAAATTAGTGTATTGAAGTCTGTTGACCTTGAAAATGTAAAATGTTTTTCGGAGGAGCACTGCTTATCCTAAACCACAGGTTTTAACCTTTTTTAGGGAGCAGGGTACCACTGCCTTAGTGATAAGGTCACTGTAAAATGTTCCTTGAATAAATTATCTTATCTTATCTTATCTTATGATTAGAATTTCAAATAAACTTATCCCACCCATAACATAAATGTGGAAAAACTGGACAACTTCTCGTCCCAAAAAATGCATGAGTACCTAAGTACTACTTACACTAATAACCCCATAAACCTCCCAAAGGCACGCCGCACGCCACATGTTTCTGTTCTCGGCTGTCTTCATCCAGCTCCTACCAGCAATCTGCGTTAGGGCGGTTAACGGGCAGCACATGTGCAAACTGCAGTCGATGCGCCGACAGCACTCGCCGAACTCGCCGATGTGCTAGCGTCGAATATCCGCGTCAGCGCGTCGATGGCTGCCGTCGTCGGCGCGTCGAATCCCGACCCCTCCACCCACTGGACTTTACCACTGGTTGGTGGACGGGTCATTCCCTATTACCTCTCCACCCACTCTCGGCACACGTCAATGTCTGCCGTCGACGAGTGTCGACGGCGGCAGTTGGCACACGTGCTGCCCGTGTATATTCGTTTGCATGTAGTCAAGATCGATACTTGTATGTATACATACCTGTCACGTAGGGGACGGCGAATGCTACTCTGCCGCAACACAGTTCTAACTAGCGCGGAGGGTAGTCGAAGCCATATTTCTGCTGTTACTAAAAATTGTTTAATTTACCAAACTGCCGACACACTCGATTGTTATTTAACAGCTTGTACAAAATACGTATGCCTATAAAAAGTTATGAGTTATGAGTATAAGTCCGTCCCGTCAGCCGATGGGCGTCTACGCTGCGTTTGGCAAGATTCCGCAAACAGATCCATATAATAATAAAAAGATATTATTATTGTTATGGGTTATAACATTATTAATAACCCATACAAAGAATAATTATGTTGACCCATTCCACCCTCCCCTGATCTAATGTGAGAATTTTTAAAGTGCGTATTTTTAAACTCCATTCCACGAAACAAGCTTCCAAAGAAAATCGTTCATGTGCGCCGATTGGTTAATGCGCGTGACCTTCAATAGCCACTAACACCACTGCGACCAAAATTGCACTTGTGCAATCTTTGTTGCTCCCTATCCTCGACTACGCTGATACCAGCTATCTTGACTTTACTGAACTTGAACTTGAGCGGAGGTTTCAGGTGGAGGTGGAGGAACCTCCATACCAGAGGTTCTTTCGGAAGTTGAAAACTTCTACGGCCAGTTATACGCTGCGCACGCATCTCGGCCTGATCCCGAAAATGAGGATTCTAGACCTACATTGACACGCCACTACACTGAAGACTTGCCAGAAGTCAGCCTGGACGAAATCGCGATGGCTCTTAGACAGATTAAAAATGGAAAAACCCCTGGAGAGGACGCTATTACAACTGAGCTCCTGAAGTCTGGCGGTAAACCTGTAATGAAGGAGCTCCAGAACATATTTAATGCTATCGACGAGATTCTAGGACAACTCATTTGCGGTATAAGGGCCGCCCGCCTGTGGAACGATCTGCCGGTTTGAATAAGGCACTCTCCTTCCCCAGCTGTCTTTAAAAGCAGGCTACGTGATCTATATTTATCACGGTAATCATTAAAATATATATTTAACTAGCTTCTTCTGTAAGGTGTCATTAAAGATAAAGATAAAGATTTTTAATTACCAAAGAAAAATTTGCATAGTTACAATACTCGCGGTATCCGCACTAGACTTTAAGTCTGTATCGCAGAGACCTTGTTAAACTTACTAAAGTAATAATTGTCAACAGGTTCGGTAACGCTACAAGTAAACGCTATAAAAAATAAAAGTTCTTAGGAAAAATAGTCTTAGAATAGGTATCATTTAAAGATAGATCTTAAAATTATACTTAACAAAAAGAAATACAAAGATGTGTTAAGTGTGTGTGTGTGTGTGTGTGTGTGTGTGTGTGTGTGTGTGTGTGTGTGTGTGTGTGTGTGTGTGTGTGTGTGTGTGTGTGTGTGTGTGTGTGTGTGTGTGTGTGTGTGTGTGTGTGTGTGTGTGTGTGTGTGTGTGTGTGTGTGTGTGTGTGTGTGTGTGTGTGTGTGTGTGTGTGTGTGTGTGTGTGTGTGTGTGTGTGTGTGTCTGCGTGCATGTGTATAAGTGTGATGAGTATGTATGTGAGTAATTTTTCTTCATAGACAAGCATTAAGGATCTCTTCAGTTTTTTGGTAATCCAAATCTTGGAGCCAAGCCTCTATGGCTCGTTTAGCTTTGGTTGTTGGGAGATTTTTTAAATTATCAATATGTAGGCAAATTTTATTATAAATATGTATAAAAGAGAATGGAGGAAAACGTCGAGCAAAGGTGGTACGAATAGATGGGAGAGGTATTCTGTAGACTCGACGGGAAGCTAAGTTTAGAAAATCTGGGGAGTTAACTGTCTTTGTATGTGTTGTGGTAGCTACTTTAGATATGAATAGCTGGCGTACTCGAAGAACGTTACTTTCTCTGTAGAGTTCATTTGTGGGAAACCTGAAGGGCTTTCGTAACATAACTTTTAGAACTGCACGTTGTGCTCTTTCAACCTCTATCAGAGTAGTTTTAGCTATCCCACCCCATACCGATTACTTTCCTTATTTCTTATGTAGAATTTAATTACAAGATATATATGTATGTTTATAATAAAAAGTATATACGAGTATAAGTAAAGGTTTGTGAGTGTTGTTAGTAAGTATAAGGCCGCCCATTGTACTTTTTCATTGTAACTTTCATATTTTATGTCTCGCTTCTTGTGTGCACACAAGAATATTCTTATCTTCTTATCTTATAAGTATGTATCAATATTTAAATGTGCTCTGGCTACCCGTCTTTCTAATTTCCTTCAGCAATTTTCCATCGTGAGGTTGCCTGGAAGAAATTCCTTTTAGCAAGAAGTAGCCAATTGTACTATGTACCATTGTAAATATTTTGTGTTTGTTGTTTTTTCCGGTGTACAATTAAGAATATTCTTATCTTATCTAACCTACCCTATGAAGCAGATCGTCTTCGCTTATTCTTTCGCTTGCCTCTAGAAGCGCACATTGACCAATGAGATGCGAGTATTTTGTTCCCTAGGAGTTCGATTCGTGGAACGGAGTATAGTGTAATTTGGCAGGCTAAGCAATCAAGGGGCTACTACGAGTATGCTACTTTGTGGCGTTCATATAACCACTATAAATATTATTGGCCGTTTTTTACATTGAACAAACACAGCGTTAAACTGGGTCTGATATTCTTCTTTTGGGGCGTACATTCATTACGTGAAGCGTTTGGGGCGGGGGTCGATCCGAATCTCACCCAATCTCACGTCGTGGGGAGAGAGGGGGTCTCGGTAAATATCACGTAATTTTTTTCCGCGCAATGTTAAATTATGTCAAATTCTCCATCAAAATTCTCCAATTCAAAAAAAAAGGAATTAATCAATGGAGAATTTTGATGGAGAACCTGTCACATTTAACACTGTGCGGAAAAAGTTTGTGTTATAATCCCAAGCAGGATTAATTATAATCAGTCAAACTCTTGGAGTGGTTCCAACTGACTGCAGTCAAATTTGTTCCTAAAGAAGTTGAAAATGCGCAATCAAATAAATATTGTAACCCTGTTAATGAAATAAAGGGACGAGAGGCAAATAGTCATACAGTCCCTTTCTTTAATTAATCCTGCTAGGCACTTAGATAGTTAATGCGCTAAAGATTCCACTGTGAACAGGATATCTGCTGCTATTCAGCACTTTTGTACTAGTAGGGACCGCCGGCCGGAACGAAACTTATTATATTAGAGAACACGCATGTAGAGGTTATCATAATATCAATATGGCGTACGTAAAACCAGCAGTCCGCTTCAAGATAACTTTAAGTACTACCTAATAGGGACTTCGATAACGATTTGATAAAGTGTGAAATGTCAAGGCAACGGTAACGACACGGAAGTAAAAAGTCTTACGAGAGTCTTACCGCCCGATTTCTGAATTGAGAATTTTGTAGTGGATGTAGGGTGGTAACAAAGAAAATAAAATAAGATGGACTTTCGAAATCACTGATGTTAAGTAAAAGCGAAGAAGAGTGTTTTTTGATTTCAATAATTTTCAGCAGAAGCTCACCCGGAGGCTTAGTCTTTTTTTTTTCTTTTTAATCTGTGGCTGGAGGTGATGACGTAGGCGGGGGATCACTCAGGAGGATCAGCTTCATACAGAGAAAAGAGGTTGGACGTGGCTCGCCCTGACAACCATCGACCTTCTTATTGTTAAAATTCAAGGAGTTATTTACAAGAGTGAATCTGACAGTATACTCTGTCTTTTTAGAGTTCCCAAAAAAGTTTAACTTGTTTAAGAATAAAAATAAGATCAAAGTTTTGTATTCAATTTAGTGCATATGTTAGGGTATTTTACAAAAGTTCAGGAATAAAAAACCATAGAAGTATTTCTTCCCACAAAATTCACTCTCAAAAACGGTCCTCTCGGTTAGTCTGTACCAATGAAATGAGCGCAAGATGTTCTGAAGAGTAAATCACTCTGTGATTGGTTCATTCTGTGTGCCATGCGTTACGACGGAACGTTGATTGCGCGATAGTAAATGACAGCGTAACTTATGATTGGTTTTATACAAAAACGTCAAACCATTGACTTCATGATGAATATCCCGTCGAAATATCTAGGGTACCTCGTAAGATGGGGGCTGACGGTGGTAGGTGCATATATATTTTACTGAACTCGCTCCGATTGGTAACACAATTGACAAGCCCCGCCCACCTTCCCACAATTGAACGTGGGGTTATTTTTTAGCGCTTGTTAGACTTCAATGCTTTTAACAATCACTAGCAAAAGTACTTTAATTATAATTAACTAGTGTTCACATCACAGCCAGTCGAGTCGAGTGTACAATGTACAGTCGACAGCACATCGACCTTTACATACGTATACAATAATCAGTTACGTTAAGGCCGAATTTGCAACGAAAAATGTAAACCCGCTTTCGGCTGTTCCTAAGACTTATTAAGGCTAGGTCAGTATTACAATCTAGCGGTCATTATTTTTCATGATTTCTCTTAACGGCATCAAAAAAAATCGCGATCATGAGTCTAAATTACCACTAGATATGGTTTTATTTGAGCTGTACATACTGAGTTTTGGATAAAAAGAAATATACCAACATGACTATCACTGAATGTGTTAGTGACATCGATCGTCGAAATTCTATTAATAGGATTGGTATTTCTGTAATTTCAAAAATGCCTACCTGGCCCCAACTTTTCGCTCGCGCAGCGCAATAAGTTCCATACAAATCGGTGCGCTCAGAGAACTCAGCCTTAATTTTTTGTTGAATCTGTGTCGCTAATGTGACGCTCAGTTTGGCAAAGCACATAAAAAAGGACGTGACAAAAGAAAGGCAGTCTTGAATCTATTGCCGTTTTTGGCCAAAATACTTTGAAGTCCTAGGTTCTCGGCCCTAGGTTAAAGGCTGTACCACTGTTCGAAAAATTGCTATCACCACTATTGAGATTTATGACGTCAACTTTTTGCAAAAACATATTTTAAACGAAGATACTACTTGTTTCAATTGGTGGCGCTAGTTAGCTCTGAGTTGCCCCTTAAACTGAGCTAGCTGAAAAAGATAGTAGGTACCTACTTACGTAATGGGCATTGTTCTAAATATTGACAATAGTAACAAAGGTTTACTTTAGATTAGGTTTATTTACTGATTTCTTGTATTTTTGTGAATAAGTGTGTAACTAACCCCCGGTTTCTCGTACACTAACAAGCTGTTAATCTACTGTTAACTGCTGTCAGTGGTTTTTAGTGTATGCACTTTGGTCAATTGACAGCTGTTAACAGTAGATTAACAGCGTGTTAGTATACGAGAAACTAGGGGTAATTCGACCTTCTAACGTTCGTTTCACACGTGAATGAAATTTTAATATTTTTGAGTGAAAACCGCCAAGATATTGACAAGGCATTCAGTTTTTAAAAACAACCTTAACATGAAAATGAGGAACATAGAGGCAACCAAACATAACTATGCCTCTTCTTTCAGCTGAACGTAACTATACTAAAACTTTTAAAAACCTATTTATAGTACGACTCTCCCATGGTGCTAACTCTGGGCACCCCGTTAGATAGAAAACTTCTAAGTCAAGATAAGTGTTCGCTGAGAACAAGTTTCTAAAATGGCAAATGTGTTTTACAATTAATCATACTAACTCCTTTGCAGTATTTTTAAACTGAAAGAAAACGACTGAAAAATTGACATAATTTTTTAATGACCCGCGAATCTTATACAGAGTCTCATACCAATATTTAACGGGTCTAATCGCAAATATTTATTGTCTCTAATTACAAATATTTGACGATACTCATCAAATATTTGTAATGTGGAACTTGCGTCTAACTTAGATTGGAGTGACGTTGCTTGTATACCATAGAACTCATATAGAAATCTCAGAAAAAATTGAAAATAAAACAACAAAAAACCATTTTTTCACAAAATATGCGAAAAATAAAGTTACTCTGATAATATAAAACTTATTAGATTTCGTTTCGTCGTCGAATTATGAACGTTTTCTTACAGTTTATGCATCAAAACATTATTTCACGAGATAACTCAAATATTGATAAACGCTTCATACAAAATATAATGCGTTACGTTAGGGAGTGACGTCAAATTCTAAGGTCGATTTGTATGACGCGTTTTAGTACCACGTGACTATGTTGACTTTTCGACTGGTTATATTACAAAAAGTATTAGTCGCAAAGAAAAAAAATACCACGTTTATTTATCTTTTAACGTGTCCTCTCTTTCTATTAAAACATTTTTTATAGAAAGTTCTCCAGTAGACACAATAAAAACTTCAAACTACTAAGAAAATAGAAAGTCGACTAGAAACGTCGGAAATTAAGTTTACCTAATAAATAATAGTGATTAGATCGTTTAATGTATAATTCTAATGAAGGTAATTAATACTTAAATTTATTGACAATTACTGAAATCAGTTACTAATACCCGTGGGTTTTGTAGCCTCCCTCGTGGTTTGCATGACCGTGGCCACCTTGGCCGTAACCACCCTGGCCAAATCCACCCTGTTCGAATCCACCTTGCTGGCCATATCCGCCCTGTCCGTATCCACCCTGTTGGCCATGTCCACTCTGTCCGAATCCACCCTGTTGGCCTTGTCCGCCCTGGCCAAATCCTTGCTGTCCGTGACCGTTCTGGCCCAAAAGACCCTGACTGTGACCGCCTTGGCCGTAACCACCCTGGCCATGTCCGCCCTGGCTGAATCCACCATCGCCGAATCCACCATGACCGTGACTGCCTTGGCCGTGACCACCGTGTCCATGTCCACCCTGGGCGAATTCGCCCTGGCCGAATCCGCCCTCGCCGAATCCACCTGGACCGTGACCGCCTTGGCCGTGACCACCCTGTCCATGTCCACCCTGACCGAATCCACCCTGTGAATGGCCGCTATTATAGCCCTCATCGTATCCACCGCCACCGTAGCTTCCGTGGCCGCCTCCGCTACCATATCCGGGATAAGCTGTTGGCAGTAAATTAGATTACATTCAAAGACAAAAAAAAACATAATTTTGTTTAAAAAAAAATTGGGAAAAAACTGTCATAAAGCTAACGAAAAATTTATCTTTATGTTTGTATGATTGATCGGAGGACAAGATTTAACAGACCAAACAGTTTAAAAATAAAAAAGGAATTTAACAGTAGAAGAAACACAACTTTTTATTTTATAAGACAACGGTCATTGCAAAGAATATAAAACCTCTTTTTGTAGGTAGGTATTAACTCCTTCAAGGTAAACAATAAAAGGGCGGCTGCTATGTTTTTTTTATGACCACAGATTAAAAAAAAATTTGGCTATTGATTCCCTATATCGTCTGTGGATTGATTTTTTTAATGAACAGGACGCTCTGAGTTTTCTCGCCCTTATTTTAAAATTCGCGACCCAAAACTAAAATCTCTATTTTATTTACTTATTACCACCCTTCATCCATTATAGTGTAGTATTAGCAGAATGTGTTACGTACCAAGGCACCCAACTACGACCACAGCAAGGAAGAGACAAGCAATCTGCAAAAGAAAAAGTTAAGTAGTACTATGGAGGTTGTGTGGAAGAGACCACTTAATGTGATAAGACAGGCATATATAGGTAATGTGTAATCTCCATTTTTGTATTAACTATGTCTCTCCACTAGAATCACCGAAAAAATGCCGATGACATTCCGTGGAACGTAACCTTTTAAATTATTTCACATTTTTAATTCGGTACCTACCTAAAAACCTGTCCCAATAAAAGATTATTATCTTTACTACGGTACACCGATACTAATAATAACATATTTCTTGTTTGATGTAGATATATTTATTTTAGAGCTGATACGGACGATACCACAAATACACTGGACGCTCTATTTTTTTTTGTAGGTGATAAAAGATTGCACGTAATGCTTCTTCATTTATAGGTTATGGTTCTAAATTTAAATACAAAAGCCTCTGCCTGGTCTTAGAATGGGCGCTAGGTGGAGCTGACATCGCACACTTATGTACCACAGCCCCATCACTAGTTCGTCAAACCATCAAAATTCAGTTATAAGAAAACCGGCCAAGTGCGAGTCGTATTTATAAGGTTCCATACCTTTATCAATACTACAAAGATCGAAAAACGGCAAAAAATCATGCTTTTTTGTATGGGAGCCCCGCTTAAATATTTATTTTACTTTAAGTTAATTATTTATTGTTAAGCGAATATAAAACTAATATAAAGCGAATATTCAGTGAATATTTCAAGCGCCTACCTGTTGCCGTTATTAATATCGAGCAAAAAACGGCAAAAAATTACGTTTGTTGTATGAGAGCCCCCTTAAATATTTATTTTATTCTGTTTTTATTATTTTTTGTTATATCGGCAACAGAAATACATCATCTGTAAAAATTACAACTGCCTGGCTATCACGGTTCATGAGATTACAGCCTGGGGACAGACAGACAGAGAGACAGACAGACAGACGGATAGACAGACAGACAGACGGACAGTGAAGTCTTAGTGATAGGGTCCCGTTTGGCACCCTTCGGGTACGGAACCCTAAAAACAAATTAAATTGTACTTGTTTGGCTTGAGCAGTCTCATAACAGTGAAACTGCAGCTATACGTATGTAGGTCCCACTACTACATGTTATAACCAAAATATTATGTTTATTGCTTTTCAAAATACTCTCCTTTACATTTTAAACATTTTTTCATGCTATCGAACCATTTTTTAAAACAGGAGGACCACAGATATGAAGGCATGTTTTCTACGTGCTGATGGAACGCTATCACTGCCTGAAGTGAAATGTGTGAAACCTCTCATCAAATCTTTGATTCTGGCGAAAATACAGAAATCACAGGGTGCTAGGTCGGGGCTAAGTGCAGGATGGGTGACGAGTTGCACTTTTTCGGAAGCTAAAAATGACTTTCTTTTGTTGGCCGTGTGTGAAGAAGCGTTGTCATGGTGTAGGAGAACGCTTTCTAACACCCTGGGTAAACAAATGGTAGAATACCACTCGGCATTAACACTCAGTCCACCGAGACCACAGCACTTGCAAAAGTACCGAAACGTCGGAAAATTGTAAAATGGAAAAGTAAACGAGTAATTATTCATTAAAAATCAGTTTTATATGTCTAGTGCTCGTATTAACAACCTCAGAAAATACTACTTTTGATCTTCAAGTGGAATTGTGCAGATGGGACCCGTAGCTAAGAAAAACAACGCGATCATTGTTTTACCAACGTTCCTCGCCTGCCTCACTTTTGTTGGCCTGTTCTCATTTTCAAACACCCATTTACAAGATTGCTGTTTTTTTTCGGGTTCAAAACAATAAATCCACGTTTCGTCTCCTGCGACAATGTCAGAAACAGCATTAGAATGTCCGTGGTCGTTTTTCAGTAGCAACTGCAGCATCTGTGAGCACCATTCCACGCGAGCCTGCTTCTGCTTCGCTGTCAGTTCATGAGGGATCCAACGACAACAAAGTTTCCGAACTTTTAATTCTTCGTGTACAATTTTCTGAATTTGGCTCATACCAATCCCCAATAGTCCTCGAATTGTCCTCGAATTCAATTAGCCGCTTAACAGTAGCAACATTATTTTCGTTGACGGTAGTTGAAGGCCGCCCTTCACGAAATTCGTCATATAAAGAAACCCGACCTCTTTCAAATTCAGCAAACCATCGCCTCAGGGTGCTCAAAAAAGGTGCTTCTCTCCCAAAAGCATTTTGAAGACGAGCGGCACAGTCTTGCGGAGAGAGAATACTTTTAAAATCATAAAAAATCATCGCTCTAAAATCTTTCCGACTTAATTCCATTTTCAGTGCGTAGGTACGTAAAACTTTGATGTGTGAAAAAAAACAATTGACAAATGATTTCCCGTCAATTTTTTTTCAATACTAAGAAGGTTGCAAGTCGTTTCAAAAAATATAACATTCCAAATTCAAATAGTTCCGATTAGCTAAAAGTGCAAAACTTTTAGTGTGCCCCATGTCTACAAGCCTCCACCAATCCGGACTTGGCCCCCGTGGTGGAGTATGGCCTATACGTTCCTCAGGGAAGAGACCCGTGCCCCTCGGTGGGGACATAATGGGTTGATGATGATACCGCGGCCGTAGCTGAAAATAAGCAAAATATTTTCTTCGTGAAAACGGGTATTTGTAATGCTGATACTGCCTTTTTGGGCTGCTGTTTTTGAATGTTTCACTTCTGATTGGTCCCTTTTAATTGTCCAATAGTAATCTGCTAACATATTTGGGCTCCACTTCTGGTATCGCCTTTCCATGTTAGAAATGTCCTGATGTAAAAACTTCATGTTTTCATGTTTCTTTCATATTAGCAGCATGGGCCAGGGTACAGATGGAAGTATATTTCCGTTGTGCATTAAAACCGCTTTTAGACTTGTTTTTAAAGTAATAATCGCCACTGAGAGGGATCAAAATCGATTTCTAAATTTTCATAATTGAATTGTCAATCACACCAGACGTGGACGCAACTGGTATTGGTACTGCCTTCACTATGAGGGACTGGTCTCATTAGGATAAATAACTGTGTGTTTTTTCTTGGAATTGACACCACTTATATAAGTGAGACAAAAATAGCAGTCTGAAACGTGATCTCGCCGTTCAGTCCAAATCATGGGTACAGCAAACGCTATAGGTCGTGATCCTTTTTTCCAATCAGTCAAATTCCTCACACACGTGACGCAACAGACACAAGGAGCCCACAGTTTGTCTTGATGGGCGACAGAGAAGCCAAAACACTGGCGATAACACTCCAATACAAGATCCGTGAAATTTCGTCGTTGTTTTTTGCATGTAAGTTCTACACTTTCTCGATATGTCAAAAAGTTAATAAATCACAAAAATATAGTTAAATATACTGGAAGATAGTTTTATGGCTATTTACTCGCAAAAGTTCCTTCGGTTGTATTGCCGTAATACAAGTCATGAGTATTACGGTTTCACAAAAAATTTGAGACTAATTGACACCTGAAAACTTCGATTTAATAATGAGGGTAGATTGAGAAAACAGAATTAGCTGCCAAAGTTCGTGTGGCATAACCAGTGTTGACCAGTATTTGTGTCACGCTGTATATGTCAAAGCGCAAGTAAACTTATCTATCTAAACGCGATACGATATGAAGATGGCGTATAATTTCACGTATGTATCACTAGCATAAAAAATCTACAGAGGTTTCAACAGCCTGAGTAGTTTTTAGCTCGATGACAGACAACGCAATATAGTGAAGTTCTCTGTGGCAACTCATGTAGTTGAATCGTACCCATGGTAAGTTCAGTGGTATATTTCGGGTAGGTACCGTACCTGAAGGGTGCCAGTGAGACTCTTTCAATATTTCTATCTACCCATCTGCGCCTATATTCATCATAAGCAGCCTATATACGTCCCACTGTAGGGCACAGGCCTTCTCTCAGAGAAAGAGCTTAATCACCACGCGTGCCCACCGCGAATTGGCGAGTTCAAGCGCTGAGGTATGTGAATATCTCAGACACTCAGGTTTCCTCACGATGTTTTCCTTCACCGTTAGCGAGTGGTATTGCTACTATAACTTCACAAATAATGTACATAACTTAAAAAAGAAAGTCATAGGCACATGCCCGCACTGGGAACCGAACCTGGGTCTCCCGCTTCCGAGTCCAATGTTCTACCCACTAGGCTGCGGTAGCCTAGTGGGTAGCGGTATATTACGCGCACCAAATCGTCTAACAGTAACTGTCAAATTCCATGCAATTAGTATTGCTATCGCAAACGGCAGAGTTCCGACATGATTTGCTGCACATAATTAGACCCCTGATCTATAAAGGGCTTTTTCTCATAAACCACTACCTAGCCAATACCTTAAGATTTCTCCTTAGCGTGTCAATAGCAAAACAATTTTTATTAAAGTCGATAACTTTCCGACAATATTGTAGACTACCGGTCTTATTTATAAAAAGTCGATGACACTAAAACACTCTTAAGACGGAATTAAACCCGGTCTAAGGGAATCCTGCCATAAACCGGCTTTAACGCCGTCTTAAGAGTCGACTATTTATAAATAGGTGTCATCCACAAAGTACGTCCCCCGTCTAATAGGGGAGGGGTAAAAAATCACGAAATTAGTCTGTCTGAAACAGTTGGTCACATTTTGTGAATTATTATATTTTTTAAATGTGACGTTACGAAACTTAGGACCCCTCCCACCCCTTGTCACACAATGTCACACTTTGTCGACCCCCTCCCCCACTTTTAACGTGTACTTTATGGATGGTACGTCGTACCGTACGTCCCATAACACTGTTACGAAACAGTAACAGTCTTGTGGGACGTACGGTCCCGTAAGACTGTTACTGCTTCGTTGTCTCTTTTTTACTCCTTTTACTAGATAGATAGATAGAAACTCTCTAGAAGTTTACCAATCTTCTTCGTTTGTTCACATAGCCCCAAGAAAAGAAAGTCGTTCATAAATAGGTAGGTAAATAGGTAGGTACCCCAATGGCTCATATATCCGTGAGCGTAAAAATATTATGTTTTGTTTACATTTGCCTCCCAGTAGGTAATGTTAGTAAGTCTCTAAAAATTTACGGCCTTACTTATAAAAAACACGATTCCTCTAAAGCGCTCTTCAAGGGCTGTTTATTTAATCTATCGTTGCGTCTTTTCCTTGTAAAATCTCCACCGCACTATTTTAATCGATGTTTATCGAGTGTCATAGGGATTGTTGTTTTTATAAATAAGACCGTTATTTTCTAAAACCGTTTAGAATTACCTCAGTTGATTCTATAGGGATGAAACCATAATCAAACCAACTTTGACACTTGTATTCATAATCAGCTATTTGACGCCCACTGCAGGACATAGGTTTTCATAACCATGAGGGGGTTGTGCCATAATCGCCACGCTTGGCAGGCGGGTTGGCGATCGCATTATGCTGTTGGAATCTCAGAAAGACGCTGCTGCCCGTCTCCTGGTAATTTATTTAATTAGTCGCCTTCTACGACATCCACGAGAGGAAATGACACTTGTATACAAGGTTATTTCTATAATGATCATTTCCCAAGACAAAAAAATTTGATATAAACTATTGAAAGGATTGGTTCAATTTACCACTTTTTGAAGAAAAGATTGTTAGCGGGGTTCTCCTTTGTTGTGGCGTTGTTTGATAGATATTCTTAAAACCATAAGTTTATAAACAAGGAATGGACGTTCTTCTATGTAGGACAATGATTTACTAAAGACCTCGAATGTGGATAGTGTTTAAAGCATGAATTTAATAAAATTATTGAAGCCCTGATATTCCAAAAAACATACACATACATAAACTCACGCCTGCATCCCAGAGGGGTAGGCAGAGACCAGGTATTGCCACTTGCCCGGATCCCGACAGATCACTTTCGCTTCCTCAACATTTATTAGTGCACGCACGCTGGTTTCGGGTACTTTTATCCTGCGCTTTGCTAATACATGTAAAAAATCGTGATTGTTGTTGCAAAACACAAACTCTGCTTGGTGGAATTGCCTGCCCATTTATAAATAACTCTGTGTACAAAAAACGTAAACAAAATCATATTTCTTGTGTGTGGACCCCTTATATTTGTATATTTTTTAACTATTTATTGTTTAATCCGCCATAATAACATATTGTGTGACAATTTCAACGCGATAGGTACCTATTACTGTTCAATATAATAATGCCCTCTAAAAGTCTGACATCTGTCTATTGTCTATCTAGACATTGGGAACCCATTGCCACCCTCCGGATGCGGTACCTTAAAAACGGGAACGTCAAAAGCTGATCAACCTATGGAATAATATTATGGGGTAACAGTACAGACGCAAATCAACTATTTACGTTGCAAAAAAATGCATCAGAGTTCTCGCCAATATTGACTCAAGAACAAGTTGTAGAAGCTACTTCAAAGAATATAAAATACTCACACTGACATCAATTTATATTTTAGAACTGTGCAGGTTCGTAGCTAATAACCCAAGGTTGTTCCCGCAACATACACGCCCAGCAGGTTTAAGACCTCAAGCTCGGCTAACCACAGCTACATCAAAATTAGAGCTAGTAAACTCTGGTCCCAGAAAATACCTACCTATATGTTCTATATCAAATACACAAAGAAATTACATATTTTCAAAACTAAGCTTACCCAGTATTTAGTAGAAAAAAGCTTCTATACAATTAATGAGTATTATAATGATAAACTAAGTTAAATAAATCAAATCAAATAAGGTTGTATATATAATAGTAATTATATAAAATAATAATATGAATAAATGTATGTAACTGTAAATGATAGATGATTAAATTTAAATTATAGATAAACTGTATATATATTTGTAAATAAGTAGTTTCATGAGTATTGGTATAGTAGCATGATAATTAGATCTAAGAAATTGTAATGCCCTTACAGGGTGTCATGTAGATGAATTATTTTTTACATTATTTTTACCACCTGTTTTATAACCATGACATGCAATAAATAAATGATGATGATGATGAACCTTTGCAAAACATTGCGGTTGCAAAATCATCCGTCAGCTGATTGAGTAGAGTGCGCGGTTGTAACGGTGGGTGCTATCGGCTGTACATGCGTATGAAAGTTGATGTATCTGTCTGATCAACCTTTACATTTTTGTCGCAAAGTTAGCCTTAGTGGATTTTTTTTTATGTAGCCCATATACGTTCCACTGCAGGGCACAGGCCTTCTCTCAGAGAGAGTGTGTGGGCTTAATTACCACGCGTGCCCACCGCGGATTGGCAATTTCAAGCGCTGAGGTATGTGAGCACCTCAGACACACAGATTTCCTCACGATGTATTCCTTCACCGTTAGCGAGCGGTATTGCTACTATAACTTCACAAATGTAGGTACGTAGGTAACTTAGAAAACAATATCATTGTTACATGCCGGGATTACAACCCACGACCTCCCGAATGAGAAGCCGGCGTGCTACCGCTCCGCTGCAACCGCTCCCGTAAATGATTACAGTACATACATTTATGTAAAGGTTGACGACTGTGCTCTCGACGTTACCATTTGTCAGTCTTTAAATGAAAAGCAAACTTACTTTGAAAGCCATATTGTTTCGGATATTCCTTTGTAAGCTAATAATGTCCGAAGCACTGAGAAGATTTGAATTTGTGACTTCGCCAAACTAGCGATATGTCCTTTATATAGAAACGTTATCAGATGGTCAGAGCGAGTGAACGACCGCACGCAACCTAGACTCGTTTATAGGAGTCGCTTCCCAAGCAACGCTTCTACAAATACCTTATTGATAAATATTGTTTTTTTAAATATTATACACTTAAATTGGGCACAATAAATAACTTTCGATTAAAGGCTTTTTTATGCAAACCTTGTTTTGTTCCACATTTTGGTTCAGACATTTTATATTACACGGTCCAATTCTGATCAAAATACCTGGAAAATTTATGGATTACGTCATTGTGAGCGGAAGTCTGGCACTTAATTATAGAGTCTTGAGTATTCTAGTTTGGGGAACAGGCACTATTTATGCTTAAATAACTCCAGTAAAAAAAAACCAATTTAGAAGTTTATTCAGATTATTTAAACAGGAGGAGGAGTGTTTTGGAGGATTGGCGTTTTTATAAATAACACCAGCACCTTTACGTTTTTGTTGCAAAGTCGCCCGTAACGTAACTGAGTAGAGCGCAAGCGTGAAAAGGTTGATGAGCTATCATCTGTCCTATATTGAATGTATCAGTAACTAAGTTTGTGATCGGTTGGAAACACCCACTACGAACAAATCGTCAAATTTACATGATGGCCCTATGACGATAGGAAAATATTTATCTAAGTAACCTACATATTTCGCAGAATTCGATATTATATATTCAATATTCTTCTAATGCATTTAGACCGAATTATGTAAATATTTTCTCATTAAGACCATCGGTTCTTTTTATTCAACGATATGACAATATGCTTGGATATGACATATATATTTTGTTTTTTTTTTCCTTTTGTTTTGGTACAAAATAATGTTTACAGAAGGAAATGTATCCCAAAAATAACGAGTCTCACAAAAAGCTAATAATTGCGCCGCAGATTAAGTACCCAAAACCACCGATGGAAAAAAACATATTTTTCTTACTAAGTTGAATTTTACAAAAAAAATACATCAAAGATATATCAATAGATCATAGCTATTTTTAGAACCTAATATAGACAGGTACTTGTAGAGCCTAGAAATAGCCTGGGACCGTTTTTGGCGGTTGGTCAATTAAAATCGTTTTAAAAATAGCTATCCCTATTATTTATTGATCTAAAATATAACATTTTTTGCTAAAACGTATTGCAAAATAGGATTTTTTTTCATTGGTGACGCTAGTTAGCTCGAGGTACCATAAAAAAAGTAGCATAGTGCGTGTCTGGCCACGCGCCATACTCTGACAAAAATTTGCTCTTTAAAAGCCTAATATTTTGCAAACGGAACCCTAAATCAAAAACTGGCCTTCATACACCCACAATATTTTTAAATAACCAATCCAACGATATCCCACACTATGGTGTAGCTGAGAAAAAAAATGCAACCCCATTTTAGCTGTAGGGGACCTCCCCCCTTTAAGGTTCCGTTTGCGCAATATTAAGCTATAAAGCACAATTTTTTGTCAGAGTAGGGCGTCCATGAAATAAATAAGAACTTAATAAAAAATACCAGTACCTATGATCAAAGCCCTAGGACTATTTATGTTATTTACTATATTTTATTTTTTAGGAAAACTGACAGCTTGTTATGCCGCTTGTGACGATGCACAGCATCTATAGTGGGAGAGTACGTCACTTCCAGTTAGGGCGCTTATATACGGGCGGCACGTGTGCCAGCCAACTGCAGCCGTCGACACTTGTCGATGGCAGACGTTGACGCGTCGACGGTGCCGTCGACGCGCTGACGCGGATATTCGACGCTGACATGTCGACGCCTGCCGTCGACGAGTGTCAACGGCTGCCCTTGGCACACGTGCCGCCGGTTTATAAGCGCCCTTAGGGGCCACTTCAGGCGTACCATAGATGGATGTGGCAAATCAGATTATTCGATTTTTTCGGTTTTGGTCCATCGTACAGTATTTACATTTATTTAGGTATTCGCGATCCGTGATATTAAATTCTGTATAAAAAGCGTTATACGCGTCGATAGATTTTGATGAGTCGGATAGTCACATAATATGCCCAAGAATCGATGGTCTTTGGGGTGCAAAGGTTCTTAACTGGAAACCACGAACTGGCAAACGCGGCTAGGATGCCCATCAGCTTGCTGAACGATCTGAGGCAGAGTGCTGGCAACGGGTGGATGAGTTTGACCGAGGATGGAGAGAAGTACTTGCTTTGGAGGGGCCCTATGTCCAGAAGTGGAAGAATGCGGGGTAATTTATATTTTTGTTCTTTTTTCGCGAAACCTAAATTTTGAATACTGCCAAGAAAAATTATAATGCTGCCTTACTATCCACCAACCTTCTCCGATAAAAAGAGTATGGGCCAAAATTCAAGAAAACATTTCGCTTTGAAGCTTTTCAATCGGTAAATAGGTACTGCGATTTATAAGGAATCCTAGAAAGTACTTTGTAGGTCTTTTGAAATAAAATAAAACAACTGACAGGTAATTGGTACTTAAATTTATTGACAATCACTAAAGTCAGTTACTAATAGCCGTGGGTCTTATAGCCTCCCTCGTGGTTTCCGTGACCACCAAATCCACCCTGTCCTAATCCACCTTGCTGGCCGTGTCCACCCTGTCCGAATCCACCCTGTTGGCCGTGTCCACCCTGTCCGAATCCACCCTGACCGTGACCGCCTTGGCCAAATCCTTGTTGTCCGTGACCATCCTGGCCCAAAAGACCCTGACCGTGACCGCCTTGTCCGTGACCGCCCTGTCCTTGTCCGCCCTGGCCGAATCCACCCTGGCCGAATCCGCCCTGATTGAAGCCTTCATCGTATCCACCGCCACCATGTCCTCCGTGGCCGCTTCCGCCGCTGGCGCCGTAACCGGGATGCGCTGTTGGCAGTTAATTAGATTATACCTAACGCTTTATTTCACACCAGATATGATATGTTTTTACCTCTATAATGGTGGTAAAAAGACCTTGTCCTATTTTAGGGAGTTGGTTCTCATCATCATCATCATTCAGCCACAAGAAGTCCACTGCTGGACATAGGCCTCCTCCATGAATTTACAAAGAGACCGGTGGGAAGCGGCTTGCATCCACCGTCTTCTTGCCACTTGGATGAGGTCATCTGTCCATCTTGTGGTCGTCCTACGCTGCGCTTGCCGATATGTGGTCTCCATTCAAGAACTTTTCGGCCCCATCGGCCATCAGTTCTGCGGGTTGGTTCTCTGTTTTAAAATCCGCGACTCAAAACTGTTATATCTAATTTATTTTGTTGTTCTACATCGCCCTACATCCACTACAGTGTAGTATTAGCAGAATCTGTTACTTACCAAGGCATCCGACTACGACCACAGCAAGGACGAGACAAGCAATCTGTAAAAAAAATTTTAAGTAAGTACTATGAAGGTTGTCTGGAAGAGACCACTTTAAGTGAAAAGACTTTCGTCTGAACATAGGTTAAGAAAGATTCTATGTACGTATTGTACATCAACTAGAAAATGCCGATGACATTACCAAACTGTGATAGTCTGTGCTATGGTAACCAGCCAAATTTGGAAGTACACCCAGATTAAGATAATTGGTATAAATGTTCGGCGGCCTCATGGGGAATTGAACCCACGACCTCCGGGATGGTAAATAGTCAGACCTGATATCGCTAGACCAACAAGGCAGTCTTCATTGAGAGGATTTCGCAATTTTAATTCAAAAAGTTACGATCTACGGACTTTTTTTTTATAAAAAATAGCGATGGGGTACAGATTATTTATTCTAGAGCTGATACGAACGACGCGATACGTACACTTCACGCATGATATTATCATTTTCTTGTGAAAGTTAAGAGATTGCACACAGAGCTTCCTAATATTGTAAGAAATATTATTTCTATAAATTTTAATACTGCACTGAAAAGATAATATTAAAATTAGCGGTGGTACAGTCAACAGCACATAAACCTTTACATACGTGCACTCTAATCAGTTACAGATGACTTTGCAACAAAAATGTAAAGGTTGACCTGCTGTCGACGTACTCATTGTGATCTTAAAAACATTAATGCGCTGATGTCGCCATGGATGTATCCATGGATGTCGCACATCCACAGACATTTTAAACGTCAAATAAAACGTCATCGGCGAAGCCAAATCGTACTGTACAAACAGTACAATTTGGCTGAACAAAGACAAAAGATACAGTCAACAGAACACCACTTTTTACATCCATGCACTCTATTTTGTTACATTACGGGCGACTTTGCAACAAAATTTCTATATTCATGTGCTATCGATTGTACTCTACTTGAAGTTATGAGCGACTTTGCAAAAAAAACGTTGATCAGCCTTTACGATGTAGTGTTGTATCTTAGGGTTCGGTATCCGGTAGCTGGCTACGTTACCCTAAGTGGGACGTCCTTTCAAATCACTTTCATACAAAATGTACTGTAGCTAGCTATAGGACATATAGCCCATACCATTGAATTCATACTAATAAGGCGGGGCAAGCACGCGAACTCTATACAAGTCGCGTCTTATCACCGTCCACGTCCCACGTCCGTTCTATGTGCCCTACGCCTAATTCTATATGTCTAACCTATAGAGGTCGTTATATCTTGTACCAACCTAGCCTAACCTAACCTAATAGATAAAGAGCGGAAATTTTCACAGAACATAAATGTATTGGCCTATTGAGCAATAAATAAAAAACCTAAAAAAACTTACTTTAAAAGCCATATTGATTTGGATATTTCTTCGAAAACTAATAATGTCCGGAGCACTGACTAGATGATTCGAATTTGTGACTTCATCAAGCGAGATGTCTTTTATATAGAATCGTTATCGGATGGACAGAGCCGGTTGACAACCCCACGCAGACTTGTTTTAAAGTAGTTGCTTCCCAAGCAACGCTTTTACCTTGTTGACAAATATTATTTTCATGTTATTAAAAACACAATACCTTATAACACTCCTCAGAGGTAGTAGTCTGTGGTAAAGGGAAAAACGTGAAGGGAGAAACAGACTACTTAAACTGCATCTGAGGAGTATTTTAAGGAATCTTGTTTCTATTAAATAAGACTTACAGCCTTATCGATAAAAAAAACGATTCCTCTAAAGCAGTGTTTTTTAAACTATGGGTCTATGACCCCTGGGGGTCGCAATGTCTCGCTCGGAGAGTCGCGGGTCGCCAGCCAGGTAAAATTAAAATGCAAGGTTTGTAGTGGTTTGTAGTTCGTGTTGCAAGTGGCAAAATTGGCGAGCGGTGGTAGAATAAAACAAACGGTCAGAAACAATCAGGATTCGAGGGACTTTAAAATTGATCTTTTATTTTTTTATTTCCGAGGGCGCTGAGTTTTAAGATATCGAAGTGAAAATGGTAATCCAATATCAAATGCCAAAATGTCAGTCTATGAAATTTTCGACACCATCATGAACATTTATCTTTTTTATAGAACTAATCAATTTCCCACTGTCAATTTATTAAATTTTCAAGACAATTATTTATACTTTACTTTCCTTTACCTGCGTTCTCTTTATTTATTTTTATTTTCTTTTCTTTTTGCTATCTGGATGAAATACTCAAACATGTTTTTGTTATAGTTTCTTAAAGATGTATTCTTAAAAAATGTTTGCTTAAAATTTTACTTAATTTATTAATCATAAAAATGAGTTGAATACGGATGTTGCCTATTTTTTCGAATTGCTTTTATTTTATAGATAAACCTTATATAAACACGATTTAAAATTTAGTTTTTTAAAATATTACAAATTTTATTAAAAAATAGCCAAATAAAAATAGTTTTCAAAAATTCCCGCCAGGCAAAGCCTCGCATTAATAAAGGAGTGTGAAGATGAGATAAAATCAGCTGCATTACAACAAAGTGAACATTTAAATATTGAAGTTCCAAGTCAAGATAAAGTAAATCATTGATATCAATAAAAATCACTATCACTACCTGTCTGTCGCCTCCAATTTTAGCCACCAACCTTGTTAACCCCTTTCACGAACCAAGTTTCATAATTGTTGGTACCTACTTAACTATATTTATGTAGTTTAAAACCTACAGATAGATGTAATCACTCTTTTATAACATACCATGCCTGCTCTTGTAAGCCAAACCAGGGACCTATTTCATTAAACTAAAATTAATGGTTTACTGTGACAAATCAATGTACATTGCAAAGTCGCTTAACCGCTTATCTGTGATGTCACAGATCTGTGTCCTAGTTTGTATAGACCACCTATACATCCCATTAGTGAGGGCAGTTTTTAGGTTAACCAACAGATTAAATAGGAAGACTCAGCTATGCAATGTACTCCGATTGTCATAATAAACTATGAATTGTAGTTTTATGAAACACGGCCCTGCTTATTCTTTGATATACTATGTCTATTGTAGGAAATCTTTCTGTGTCAAACTGGCTTCAGTTATGTATAGGTACCAGAACTAAATGATATGTAAACTTAAGAGCTTTTAATTTTTTTTATCTATATACATACCACTGAAGGGCACAGGCCTTCTCCCAGAGAGAGTACGGAATTAATCACCATGCATGCCCACTGTGGATTGGCAATTTCAAGCTTTTAATTAATAACCTTTTTTTCAGATCCACTCCATGTACAACAAAAAGTAACAAAAATTGATAAAGCCGCCCAGATACACATTACAGCCAAACATCGAAGTAAAACTACTCAGACTGAAACCAAATCACGTACCAGGCAAACCTCTCCACTAAAGTTTTCAAGCGTATCTGTATCTACTTCTCCATTCAAAATTTCGGAATTGAAGCCACTTATAAAAACCACAACCATTTCTTTCAAGAGAAACATGCAACTTAAGTAATAATGACAAATCTGACAGTGATTTATCATTATACACTCCATCTGTAGCACTCTTGTCAAAATCTTCTTCTGGCACAAGTAGTTTTAATGAACCAGAGTTGAGAAAAGTAAGTAATTTGAAATGTATGGCAGAACATACTGTAGATAAAATAAAGAAAAGACCACAATTTTATATTGGTGTGCCAAAAAATTGTTATGATTTAATTCAAATTATTCATGAGCATACTGGTATTCCAAAATGTCAAATATTGTTGTGTTTGGAGAAAATTCGTTTGGACAGCAAGTTTTCTGAACTTTCTGACGAGTTTGAAATAAGTACATCACATGCATGTAAGATATTTACAGAGAATGTGCCTAAAATTGCTGAAGTCATGAGGCCTTTTATTGTAAATTTAGAAAAGTCTTCAATCAAAAGATGTTTACCCATAGCGTTTAGAAAAAAATATTATGATGTAACCTGCATAATAGATTGTCTGGAAATTGAAATACAAAAACCTGGTAAAG
This sequence comes from Yponomeuta malinellus, assembly GCA_947308005.1. Taxonomy (NCBI): domain Eukaryota; kingdom Metazoa; phylum Arthropoda; class Insecta; order Lepidoptera; family Yponomeutidae; genus Yponomeuta; species Yponomeuta malinellus. Next base: position 5,706,789 of record OX371013.1, read on the forward strand.
CCCTAAATCAATCTCTAACTTGGTCAGAATATAAGAAGGCAAACACCATAAAATACTTTATTTCTAGTACACCGAACGGGCTGGTCAATTATATTTCACAGGGTTATGGAGGGAGAATTAGTGATGTATGTCTGGTAGAAAATTGTGATTTTGTTAACTGTTTGCCTAGTGGTTCACATGTAATGGCTGACAGAGGCTTTAAACACATTGAACCACTATTACTAGGAGTTGGGTGTAAGCTAATAAGGCCACCCAGCACAGTATCAGGTGGTAAATTATCTAAGGAGGGAGTTAAAGAGACAAAAAAAATTACAAGTCTCCGGAGAGAGAGTCATTAGACGAATCAGGGAGTTTTCTTTTTTGAAGCCCCATGCTTGTATAAACCATTATTTTTTAGGAAAACTTGATAATGTCATAGTTATAGCTTGCGGCCTAGTTAATTTACGAAACTCATTAATTAATAAATGAATATATAACTATAAGTGCAACTGGAAAAAAAAAGACTAAAATACAAATAATCTGTATTTTTATTTACTACATTTTATTCACTAAACTTCTGTTGCTTTATACAATAATGGGTAGATATTCTTTCTCCAGAATAATAACAAAGATTGCAATAAAGAATTTACATATTCTTTATCAAAAGCCACTAAAATAATATTAACTTTATCATTACTTTCAAAGTCAACATCTGCAACACAAAAATAGCACTTTTTATATCCACAAACATACATTTGTATTTGCATCAGGTCATAGCACTTGTTTGAGGGTTTCCCATTCTGTATGTAATTTTTTACAGTGTTCTCATTAAAGGGGCATTTTATTTCTATGAGAAACTGCTCCCCTATGCCATCTGGAGAGCCAGCAGTCATATGATGACTATTAATATTACTAATAAAAAGACCACAATTTGCTATTTGTTTTCGTAGCATGATTTGTACTGTTTGTATTACTTTGCATTCCAGAACCTTGCCCCGTTTTACTGCTGGAGTTTCTGGAATTTTGCCACCCATAATCAAGGTTACCAAGGCACCATCATTTGTCTTACATTTTTTTACTTCATAAGCTTTGGAAGCCGTTATTCTACCAAACCTTAACTCATGCCATAAGTTACTGCCAGTCTGGTCTCTTGTGTTTTCTTCAACTTTTTTTAACAACTCAGTAGTAACTAACCCACTTATATGCTTGATGCACTCTTCACTACATTGTTCTCTATAGTTCCGCACTAGAGAGAGCATTTCTAGCTCATTGGTGCTGTTTTGCACATACCGTAATAATTCACAGTTTCTGATACCTTTTGCTGCAGCCTGTACCAGAAATTTGTCAAAAACACTGGTGGCTAATTCTGTAGTTGTTATGAATTTCAATGTCGTCCCCACCTTGGATAGATTAGACTTTTTCCAATAGCATTCTACCTGTGTACAAGAAGGCTCTTCACTTCTTCTATGTAGCCACATCAAAAAGGCCACTGCATCTTTGCACCCACCTGCAGACGCAGCACAATCGTGGCATTGTGAACTAATAACAACACTGTTATTTTCATCCACAATGATAGTGACTGTATATGGCTTAACACGAACTTTGTGTTCAGGGCACACGCGGCACTTCACCGTACAAATATACGACTCTCTTTTTAACCTATGGCATCATCGCCATAAGATTTCTTGAAGATCTGGAATAGACAAAATAAGAACGTAAAAAACTAATAAACTTTGTACATAACCTAACTTCTTATTTCGTTACTACAGATGATATTATGTAGTTCTTAATATGATAAAATTGTATAGTAAGGTGTTTCTTTCATGTGTTATGTTATGTATTTCTGTAAGTATCAGTGTAAAATTGTCTAAAATAATAGGTACTTACAAAGTCATTTTCGTGTTTCTAAACTCCGCAGGACAAAAATCCTTGTTGCTAGGTACCAAAGAAACTTGCTACCATCAATGAGTCAATTTTTGGTAGGTTACTACTGCTTCCTTTTATGTATCCAGTCTCCATTGTGATGTGATGGGAATCGTAAAAATATTGTTTTTGTAACACACACAACAAATTTGTTAAGGTTATGACAGATAAGTCAGTTTGTTTATCGGTCAGTGACGTCATCGCTCTCTGATTGGTGTTCGCACTCACGTGATAATGGGTAAAAAATAAAGCAATTAAGACCAATAATTAAGTTACTACAACGTTAATTTAGGTTTTTAAAGACTGTCTTTAATGTGTAAAACATAACTTTACATTAATTTGTAACAGGCGTCCACATCCCTATTGTTTAAAACCTATCATTAACGGCTAAGCGTAAAATTTTATAGTCTTTTCATTAAGTATATTCCCATTGTACCTATTCTCAAAACTGTGACTGTCTGAAAAGTAAACTGTCTCAAATACAAATAAATAAAATAAACAAATCTTTTATTTTTGGGAGTGTAAATTGTTACGAAAATTCTTAATTCTTAAACTTAATTAAATTGGCAGTATGAACTTCAACAGCATCAACGTAAATTTTCGGGCGCGCTAACGGACACCTATATGACAAATCTTTACTAATATTATAAACGCGAAAGTTTGTACGTATGGATGGATGTTTGTTACTCTTTCACGCAAAAACGGCTGAACGGATCAGGATGAAATTTTGCACAGAGATAGATTATAGTCTGGACATTGATTACCACGCGAACGAAGTCGCGGGCAACAGCTAGTCTTTTATAATAACAAGCGCTGAGTTTTTATGAAAATACCACTGTGTAATTTATGGCTAGCTTACAAGACAGATCTTTTGTTTTTAAAGGCGCTGAGTTTTCTACAGAACTAAATTAAATTGGCACCATTTAATTAATTTTCGGGCTCGCCTTTAAGTCAAATCTTTTATAATCGAGGGCGTTCGTTGAGTTTTTCTGAAAATGCCTCCCTCGAGGGAGAACTAGCCACCATAAAAATTCTCTGGCTAGCTTACAAGAAAAATCATTTTTTTTTTGAGGTCACAGTTTTTATGGCACTTAATAAAAAGGCCACTGTACAACATTTTTGGTCACGCTCACGCGCATCTACAAGACAGATCTTTTATTTTCGAACTCGCTGAATTTTCAAGGAACTATAATATATGTCTGGAGGGTCGCTAGAATTTTTTACTTCTAAAGGGGGTCGCGTCTTCAAAAACATTGAAAAACACTGCTCTAAAGCACTCCCAAGAGGCAGTTTATTTAATCTGTGGTTACGACTTTTCCTTATAAAATCTCCACCACAGACTATTTTAATTGACCTTTTTCAGGAATCATGTTTTATATAAATAAGACCCTTAGAATCTGAGAAGATAGATTAGGACATTTTAAGCGGAAGTGTGCTTACCCAATACAGACTATTCTAGTTTGGGGAACTGGGAACTATTCATGTCCACAATAAGCCGATATCGTTTTTTTTGTGTTTTTATAGATTTGACAGAATTTTTACCTTGCACTATGTCTATTTGTGTTCTGAGATGTCTTCTCAGTTGGTGTTTAGATAGATAGATAGAGAACACTTTATTGCATAACACCTGGTGTTTTAAGATTCAGATGTGTAAAGGAACATGTGTAAAGCGGACTTTGTGTAAAAAGGGCTACTAAAATGTTAAAGATGATTGAATTTAGATGACAAAGATGTCTGGAATTAAAGTCAGTTTAATGTGTGATGTTAAAGAATTTTTCTTTTCATTTTTTCCACATAACGACCTAGATTTTGAAATGGACTTGTTATGTTTATTAAGTTGCAGTTTCTCTGCTACTTTGAATCAAAACATTTTGATGCTGATTGATATTGTTAAAGGTTTGAACAATGTCAGTTTTGACTCTACCGAATGTAATTGCTCGTTTAACAAACAACTGCATCAATTTGCTTTACATCAGATAATTACTTAATTGTTTTTATAATCATTTTTAATAGCAGGGGAACTACTTCAGTGCTTATTACTTACCTGTAAATGCGGAAATTTTTGTGTGGGGAATAGCATACATAATAAATATTAATAATAACTTCTATCTCTTCGTTTGCTACCAGAACAAGTGATATAACACAATCACTTGTTGTGGTACCAAACTAGGATTCTGTATGCTATGGTAACCAGACAAGGACATCAATAAACTGAGGATTTAGCAAAGGACCACATAATAGGTATACCTACTATGTTGTCTTTTTGTTGTCCTAGTTACTTTAAAGTAACTGATTGGAGTGTAAGTCTGTAAGGGTTGATGTGGTGTTGACTGTACTAAGAATATGGCGTACTTTTAATAATTCAAACGTAAAAAGGGGAGTCAATAAAGATCGTTCAAGAACCTTTACATGTTTGTTGCTAACCAAGCAAGGTTGCTTAGCACCAATTACTTAACTGAGTAGAGTGCACCAACGCTACGGCATGGTAACAAAAATAGTGATTATGTTGTGTGGAAGTTATTATCATAATACAAACTTTCCCTCTTGCATTAATTATATCATATTAAATTTATCAGTTAATAAGTTTGTGATCGGTTGGAAACACATACTGAGGTCAGATCGACAAATTTATATTATGGCGTCATAGACGATAGGAAAATATGTAGATACTTAAGGAAACATTAGGCATTCTACGAAGATCTTATAAACTATTTAGACCGAATGATGTAAATATTTACGTTTAAGATCATTGGTTCTTTCCATTCCCCGAACGCACGGATATCACACACTTTTGTTTTGGTCCAAAATAATGTTTACAGATTATAGAAGGAATTGTTTCACCAATATCAAGTTTGTCTCGCAAAAAACTAATAATCGCGATGAATAAATAAGTACTTAAAAAAATTCTGTATTTTAACTTGAATGATGAACAAATCCGACTTATTTTTATTTTTTACTAGCTTTTGCCCGCGACTTCGTTCGCGTGGTAATTTTGATGTGTATTTTTCCGGGATAAAAAATAGCCTATATGTGCTAATCCAGACTATAATCTATCTCTGTGCAAAATTTCATCCGGATCCGTTCAGCCGTTTTTACGTGAAAGAGTAACAAACATCCATCCATACATACAAACACGTTCATAATATTAGTAAGGATTAAACTAGGACCATCAATAGAAAATACATACAAATAGACGTTTTTGCAAAAAAAAATACAAATATTTGCAAACTTGTACAATGGTAACAGATATTGAACCATAAAATATGTGGCAATGGCAAAAACATATTGAGTAGGTACTAGCTGTACCTGCGACTTCGTTGGCATTGGGTTGGGGTAGAACATGAAGTGCCTTTCTTTACCCATAGACCATGACCGTGTACCCAGGTCATGGTCTATTTCCGTTCACTTTCTATCCATCGTGAGACCATCTCTTGAACGCGCGGTTATATTTAATTCAGTATTATTTTACATCACCAGGTCGTCTCTCGTCTGCTCAATTTGGTTTCAGGTAGAATAGAATGCTCAATATAATACAGTGATTTTTTATTCAGATCTGTTAGTTGAATATTAATGTTAGGGACACACACACTGTTGACTGTGGAAATAGTGGCAGGGGTCCCTATTTGAAATAAAATACTTAAAGACATACTCACATTTATATTTATATTTGTCACATTGTCAATTAGCTAGCATTATTACAGTGAAAAATCCGCAGAAGATAACAAGATTATTACTCGAGTAATTTTCTTTACAAAATTAGTGTCCTTCCCGCCAAAAAACGATAAGCCAAGATGGGCGCCTCCCTTTCTTTTTCTATGTTTATCTAGATGGCAAATTTCTTACTTTTAAGTTGTTATGAGTACAATAGAGCTTAATCACTATTAATAGGTATGTATTTAAGTACTAAAGCGTCGCTGACATTGCCAAAAAGCAACATAGCACGTCCACCAGTTCACCGGACATACGATCTATGGCGGCTGGATGAAAATGGCCGGGAGCAAAAATATGTGGCGAGCCTTGGGGAGCCTCCCCAACCACGTTCTGTGGCCGACGTGAATATTTGTACTGCTCCTATATTACGCACGCCAAATACATTGCGATTCCAATCGTGTAACTCTCAAATTCCAAACTAATTAGTATCGTAAACGTCAAGATTTCCAACAATTAGGCCGACTGATTATAATCTCTATCTTTATGTTTTTAAATGCACTCCGTGGTACAATTATGAGTCACCATAGGCACTGACGGAAAATAAGCGCTGAGATATATATCATTTCCTCAGCACAACGCTGAGTCAGCTGCATTTTGTGGCAACTAAGACACACCACAGCTACATCTATGGTCCTGTTTTATTTATTTGCTTTGTCTGTTGCGTATTCAGTTTTCTTTCTGTTTATTTTGTTTCTGTGATTTGTCTTGTTGGTATAATAAATGTCTTTCTTTCTTTCTATATATTACATTGGAATGATACAATACTTACGTGCTTACTCTATCAAAAAATTATATAATTTATACGCACTATCTCTACATACTGTTCCAGCACGAACACTCATTCATAGTTTATTTTGGTGTAAAAGATGATTCAATGTTTTCTATTTATTAATTTTTTACATATTGTTTTTATTTTTTTAGGTTTTCATTTTTTTTTTTAATGTCAGATAAATTAGGTACACATAGTGATTTCAAACGCTCTGGCTACAACCAATGCATTTACCGATTAATGAACAGATATATCGAATTAGAGAGATTTCCAATGGGTAATTGTACAACATATCCGTCATTGTGGTAAGATAAGACCACCAGATAGACCAGACGCACAAATGTAGCCTAAATGTTACACGAGAATATAAGCTAAAGTCATATTGTTTTATTCAATTCCTTTCAGTGGTTTTTGCATGATGCGCGCACAAAGACACAGAGAGATAGACAGAGACAAAATTTATAGATTTTTTATATGTATAGATATATACAATAATATGATTTTTTGGTGGGTTAGTTAGTAGTTAGCTCCAGATAACCCCTTAACATGATAAAAACCGGCAAAGTGCAGGTCAGACTCGCGCACCGAGGATCCCGTACTCGCGCTTGGCCGTTTTTTTAGTATTTGTCATTTGAATATTATATAATAAGTTCCAAAATCACAACTTTTACGATAGAGCATAAACAAAAAAATAAACCGGCCAAGTGCGAGTCGGACTCGCGCACCGAGGGTTCCATACTCCTGCTTGGCCATTTAGATAGATAGATAGATAGAGATAGAGAACACTTTATTGCACAACCAGGTGAAAGATATTACAAATAGTTTCTTATATCTAAGTAGTGGTTTGTCGTTAGAATATATAATATAATAAGTTCCACAGTTACGCGAAGTTTCTTGCCAAATGTATCAACCGTTTTAAAAAAAATTATACGACATAAACGGCCGTATCTTTTTTTATGTTAAATTTGGAGTTTAATTTTTCACAGCTTCAAGGGACTATAGACCTGAATATATAGTTTTAATTTCAACTTGATACCTTCACGCGTTCCCGAGATAAAGGGTTTTAATTTACTTTACTTTATTTTCGGACGGACTATTCCGTTTTTTTCTTTTGAGTTACAGAACCCAAAATGGCAAAAAAACACGTTTGTTGTATGGAGACCCCTCTTATATTTTATTATTTTTAGGTAATCCGCCATATTAACACACATTCTGTGAAAATTTCAACTGGCTACCTATTACGGTTTCAAAGATAGAGCCCTTTAAAGGTCGGACGGTCCGTGATGATGGTCTGATGATGGCGTTGGACAGCTGTAGGATCGTAGGAGGTGTGGGATCTCCTGAACGGATAACAGCAGAGCGTTCAAGTTTGTACTTATTCGATTAGTATTGATGAGATCTATACAAAAAATCCGACTGCTGAGCATTTACTACTAAGCAGGCGGGACCAACCTATTCACAAAGATTGTAAACTAGTGATGTGAACCGGTTCTAAGAAAACCGTTAAAAAATAGTTTTTTTGTAAAACGGATAATTAAGTACCAGTTATTTTAAAAACGAATTGATTAATTTTTGTAGTGTAATTTCTACAGTGTGACCGGTAGCGAAGAGAAAATTCACGTTGATTTTCGCGACAAATGCCTTACTTTCAAAGTAAGACGAGCGTTAAAGATAAATAATTCAATCCAGTTTATATTTTGGGCGCTAAATAATCTGTATTTTCAGGTTGAGCATGCTGTTAGATGATATCATTGACCTTTTTCTGCGCCAAAATGATGATTTTATGATTTAATTACATACAAGACATAATAAAAATTAGTTTAACATTGCATTTTCATTACTTTTCACAAATCAGAGATTTCTTAAAATAAAATTTCAAAAAAACGAAAATTTACCTAAAAAACCAGTTTTTTTGTAAAAGTAATTTGAAAATACCTACCGATGTTAAAAATTGTAATCGGTTCACATCACTCGTTGTAAATCTGTCGAATAGAAAAACTTTCACACCCGATGGGCAGTCTCATAAAAAAAGTTTTATAAATTGTTAATAAAAAACCGGCCAAGTGCCAGTCAGACTCGCGCACGAAGGGTTCCGTACCATTATCTATACAACATTAAATAAAGATCGAGATAAGATAGATTAGGTACACTGAGAACAGCGCCATCTATAGAAACCAACAAGAAGCGCTTAACATTGACAATTAACGACATGACATCGGCGCTGTGAAGGCAACATAGATGGCCGCTAAATGGCAAGCGTTGTCTTTAGACAACGTTTGTTGTATGGGAGCCCCCCCCCCCCCTAAATATTTCTTTTTTTCTGTTTTTAGTATTTGTTATCATAGCAGCAACAGAAATACATCGTCTGTAAAGATTTCAACTGTTTAGCTATCACGGTTCATGAGATACAGCCTGGGGAGACAGTCAGACAGACAGATAGTCGGATTACGGATTACGTACCCTTTGGGTACGGAACCCTAATAAAAGCTGTAAATTTAAGTGTAATTGGGCCAAATCTGAGCTTTGCTAACCAGATTAGATCCCATTTTACGTTCCCGTGCCCGAAGGGTGCCAACGGAACCATATTGCTAAGACTACAACGTCTGTCTCTCTATCTATCTGACCTTTAACGGGCCTTATCTCTTGGACCGTAATAGGTAGCTAATTAAAGTGTTTACAAAATTGTGTTGATCATTGTGGATTGCCCAACAAATAACAAAACAATTATCAAAAAACTACATTTGTACAAATGGCCTCAGTCTGGGTGTATTTTCATGTTTGTGACGTCCTTGCCTGGTTACCATAGCACAGGTCACGTTTGGAACCCGGCCAAGTGATTGTATTGTGTGGAAGTTATTATTATTATTATTAACTGAAATAAAAAAATGCTAAAACCCGATGAGCATTTACTGCTAAGCAGGCGGGGCAATATATATTATATATAATTCAAATTCAACATTGTACCCCTTTGTGACTATGTTTGTCCCACCAGACAGAACTTTTTTATGTTAATTTATGAAATTACACCATGATAAAAAATATTTATTTTACGTCCTGCGGTTGACTGGTACAAAATGCTTATAGCATTAAGTCCGCCGCATTGCCAAAGTAAAGTTTACCATAAAGTATAAATAATAATAATATATTTCAATTGTAACCTTATTTTGGTACCTAAATGAATAAATCTTTACTTTACTTAATTATGCGACAAAATATGGAATTTGAAGAGCGTGGGCCAAATATTTTGACTTGGGCTGATTTTACAATTTTTTTAAAGCGAGGTAGAAGAATCTGAACGAACGAAACCGGAAACACGTCGCTGCAACGGAAGTACATACGTCATCGACTGAGATCCTACAATAAAGTTTCTGAAAATCCGCTCTCTCAAACGATTTCATTTAACGAAAAACTCAATGCACCAAGGTCTTGAGTTGAGAAAAGACAGACGGACAGACATGGCGAACCTATAAGGGTTCCTTGTTTGCTACGGAACCCTAAAACTGACCAAGTTGGACGTGAGTCGGACTCCCGTTAATGCTCTCAAGTTAATAAAAGGAAAGAAAGAAGAAGAAAGAAAGAAGGTTAATTGTATTTTTGAGACATTTTATTTAAAAATAGTATATTTCATTACAAGTGCGGAAAGGCTGTCATTGCAAAGAGTTCCGACAAATGTCTACCCGAGCCGAGGCGCAGCCGAAGGCGAGGGTTGACAGTCGGAACAAGTTGCAATGACGGTTCCGCACGTGTACTGAACGACTATTTTTAATACAGTTGCGAAAAAATGAAAAACTATTTGCTTTTTTCTCTTCTCTCCACGCAATAAATTCGTCGTATGTAGATATGTAGCGACTTTTTGACTTTTCCGGTAAAATGTTCTCCGAAGCATTTTGTGCAATTATACTGAGTTCCGGTGGTGTTAATTCAAAAAAACTAGGGTCGAAATTACTCATTTTGTGCAACAAACAACTAAACTCGCAAAGAAAATTTCTGAAATATGGCGCCAACCGTAGAATATAAGCAGTTTTTTTTTCTTCTTCACCCATTCTGGTAGGCAAAGGAAACTATGCCCATACAGCCAAGTCTTCAGTAGAAGTTTTTTATTGATATGAAATGAAAATGAAATTTAATGAGATGAAATGAAATGAAACCTAACCAAACTCATTCAATCAAATAATTAAATCTGATATTGAAACAAATTAGTAGGTTCTTTTTACAAATATACGTATGTGCATGAATCATAAAAACTTCTATGTTTTTTTTTTAGTAAAAACTTCATGGTTGGTTATTCTTTTTAATAGACATTATTTTGACAGTTGGGAAAGAGAACGCACGAGTGCGGGAAAGGTAAAAAAAAAGCACGAGTGTGTAATAGCCCACATCCCGAACGCTATACGTCCCTGCAATACGCCACTTTTTGAGCAACTGTATTAAAAATATATTTATAGAGATACCATAGTTAAGATAGATATCTCTGATTATGATGAATAAATCTTATCTTATCTATCTTATCTTATCTTATCATAGTTACCATATGCGAAAACTTATTTTTATCTCATTTTTACGAGTACCTACCTACACTAAGTATCTGTCCATTTTTTATGTGAGCTCCGTCCGCTCTGTTACAGCTCGTAATAATACCGAGCGAGTTTTTTTTTCTTTGCCTGTGGTCACAAGCTTACCTGCGCTTGGATAAATATAGCCTCACCTTTGTCTGTGATAGTAAGCTATAATGCCCGACTAATAACTTGAGCAAATCACTGTGACTTCGCATGTTCATATTTCTGGTCTCGCTGGTGGTGGAAGCGGGATGTGACTTAGAATTCTTCGCACTTTAGTTTCTTACGTGGAGCATGCTGTGCCGCTCGCACAATTTAACATTTTTTTTATTATTGTAATAATATGAGTAAACTTTTGATGATGCATAATTAAATTACGGACATTTTGAATATATTTTTGTTTTCCTATGCGTAGTTTTTAATAAAGAAAAGTTGTTTCCAAAATTATTAATTTTGAAATCAAATTTATCTTGTATTATGTTTTTGATTGAGAAAGTTTGATTGAGAAAATTTCATTTCAAAATTAAAAATTTTCGTAACAACTTGTCTTTATTAAAAACTACGCATAGGAAAACAAAAATATATTCAAAATGTCCGTAATTTAATTATGCATCAAACCCTCAGACCACATTCAGCAAAAGTTTACTCATACTATTACAATATAAAAAAATGTTAAATTTAAGAAACATATGCCTAGAATGTTCGCAATTTTATTATCCCTCAAAACCTCCAACCACATTTATCAAAAGTACGAGTATACTAATTTTATCACAATCACTAAATTTACTAAATTGTGCGGGCGAGATAGTACCTATGTAAGAAATAATAAAAAATAAATACTTTTACGTGTCCATCGCAATCTCCTGCCGACTGCGCGGATTTTTGTTCCAATTATTTGCCGGGAATCACACCTGCGCTTGGGTTCAGCCACCTCTGAAACCTGTCTTAGACCAACAGGTTGACCAAAATGACAAACAGCGCTCGGTAGGTATTGATAATTATGGACGTGGGTCTGTAGTATTGATATGTTGTCTTAAGAGCGTTGTCGGGTACCTTTATAAGTTCACCTGAACCTATAAAGGATTTCTAGGTATTTCTCCTTGCTCTTTGCTCCATTTAATTATTTATTTATTATTAAGATCATTGTTATTTATAACTTTATAAGATCACTAACAACTTTATATGATTTTTTTAAAGTACCTACATACATTTAATTTTATTATTATTATTTATTTATGCATAAATAGCTTTAAGCTGATGTGTGTATATCGTGCAATATAAGTATATAATTTAATAAATAGACCTCTAGTTTTTCATAAACTTAGATATAGGTACTTATACGAGTATATAAATGAATGGCTGTTCGTTGTCTCACTCTGGCAATTCTTTTTTTATTTTTAAGTCCAGGGAAAATTTTACTGGTGGCAACAAAAAAAATAGAGATAGATAGAGAGATAGAAAGAAGATAAAAAAAGATGGAAAGTAGGTGATACGAAAGTCACGGGGTCATCCAGTTTCAAATAGAGACATATTTCAAGCTTAGGTACATGGTAAGATATTTTGACAAACTCCCTTTTTAGGGCTCCGTAGTCAACACCTTTGCCAAAGAGGTTCGCCAAATCCGTCTGTCCGTCTGTCTGTTTATCTGTCCGCAGCCTGCAATGCGCGTGGTCCGACACGCACTTGGTTTCAGAATGATAAATAATAATACAATTGTTTATTTTAAACAAAGTTATTTATTTCGTAAAATTGAAACTAAAAAATACGCTTTTGTCAAAAATTTACTGTTACTCCTGTCATTGTGCCATTGTCAAACGAAAACCCATTGTAAAATGTACGATTTATGTTCTTCTTTTAGGCTAGCGACTTATTTAACTATTCGTATTTGCGTATTTGACAAATATTATTTTCTGTCGAATCCTACTGATTTTGTAAGACCTGCAATATATCAATAAATCGTCAGTAAACACGCGAATATGAATTGCCAAGTACAGCACCAGTATGAGAATACAAGATTGAAAACAACGAGTTCAAGCGATCAAGATAAAAGTTTGTTATTGTTCAGACAGACAGTTGTAGGTATATTCATTAATATTTACCAATCTTCGTGTACGGAACCTAAAAATACAGTAGAGGTAATACAAAATACAAGTAGGTAAATAATTACTTTTCTTGCGAAATTCGATTAATTTATTGACTTGGGGCCGATTTTACCAACCTTAGATAAAACTTATCCATCGAATAAAGTATTACACAACAAAAATAAAAAAATGTCATTGCATTTCGTTTGGTATCACAGATGACATTTTATTTTTGTTGTGTAATACTTAATTCGATGGATAAGTTTTATCTAAGGTTGGTAAAATCGGCCCTAATAGTTAAATAATTAATTACTTATTTAAAACAATCTTCTTTACTTATATCTTCTTGGTTCCATAGCAGCACCTGAAATAATATAAACCGATAAGCATTAAGGTAAGGAACGTAGCTAGACAAACAGGTCGAGTACAGTCGGGATCACATCAACCTTCACATACGTGCACTTTACTCAGTTACGTTACGGGCGAAGTTGCAACGAAAATGTCAAGTTTTAGCTGCTGTTGACTGACCCTTACCATCCCTTACTAGCGTATTGTGGAGAACAGTGAACGGCAGAACTGGCCTTACATTTGAGAGGTCGTGGGTTCGAATCCCAGCATATACCAACGACTTAGTAGTAATACCACTCGCTAACGGTTAAGGAAAACGTCGCGAGAGGACCCGCTGAGCACACATGCAAACTAGCTACGACAAAATACGAGGCTGAGTGCATGATGATGATGATGATGATGTTTATAGATAGATAGATAAAATATTCTTTATTGTATGTACACCAGGAATTACATATGAGAATTTAACAATAATATAGTACAGTACAATTGGCGGCCTTATTACTAAAAGAAATATTCCTTATTCCTTCTCCTATATATTAGCCAAGTCCATCCAAAGGTTGCGTGGAAGAGATCACTTTTAGTGATAAGGCCGTCATCTGTACTCTTAGGTTAAGAAATAACTGTGTGATTTCCATTTTTATGTACAATAAAGTGTTCTCTATCTATCTACCACTACAAGTAAAGCCAGACCTCCGATAGACCTGCAATCGGTACGGCTGGTACAGATATTTTGTGCCGTGTAGCAATACCACTCACAACTGTGAAGGAAAACCTCGTGATGGAACCCGAGTATCTGAGGTGTTCACATACCTCTGCGCTTGAAACAATCCGATGGGCAAGCGTGGTGATGCAATCGCGAAAAGGTGGTAAGGGCACTTCATATTCTAATCCAACGCGGACGAAGTCGCAGGCACAGCTAGTTAATACTATAACTTTACCTGTCCCTTTCAAGTTATTAGTAAAGCCAGCGCTCCGATAGCCCTGCAAGCCGTACGGCTGGTACTGGTAGCGTTGTGCCGGGTAGAACACGCGGTTGGGGGGCAGGCTGGGCTGCTGAATGGCTGGCTGCCGACTCTCGCTGTCGAAAACCGCTGGTAGAGCGAAGAACTTTAGTACAACGTAGCATCTACCCTCACACCCATAAATCCCACTGATATGAAAATTCATTAGCCTGGTATGGGAGCATTTTTCAACGGACCTATTTTTTCAAATCGGTTTTGATACTTTTTTGGCAACTGAAGAAAACATTCGTTTTCGTTTTGCTTGCGGAAGGAAAACATCGTGAGGAAGCCTATATACGGGTATCTGAGGCATTCAGTGCAAAAATTGATGTCAGCCAAAAGTGTAAACGAAAAAGTCTTTCAGTCTTATTTATATATATACCTTAAAACGCTCCTCAGAGTCAGTTTAATAGTCTATGGTTAAGGGAAAGACATACTTTACCACAGATCATATTTAAACTTCATCTGAGGAGTGTTTTAAAAGAAGGTAAGGTACCTTCCTTTAATTTTTTGAAGTTTAAGTTTTTCGTAAAATTAACTTGTAAAACAATGTTGTTCTCTATATTCTTGCTGTTGTCTGCCTCGTTAGTCTAGCCGTTAAGGCGCTTAACTACCAAAACATAGGTCGTGGGTTCGATTCCCACTGGGGGCCGCGGTACATTTGTACGAATTGCCTCAGTCTGGATGTATTTTCATGTTTGTGACGTCCTTGGCTGTTTACCATAGCACAGGGTATCCTTTTTTTTACTCTTTTCGCTAACGAATACTTTTTGAAACTCATAAGCTAATCGTAGGTTTATAAAAAATACAGTCTGATTTTCTGTTGGTCTGAAGAGAGAGAGAACGTCATAAATAAATACCGACAGTTTCAATTAAAAAAAACTTTTGACGTTTTAACCGATTTAAAAAAAGGAAGGAGGAGGAGGTTCTATTAGAGGAAGTATATTTTTTACGGGGGGCAAAGGCCAAGATTTTTGTTGGGGAGCTGGGGCGCCGAGTGAGGGACCGCGGGCTTGACTGCCGCTCTGGTGCATTTCTTTGGCAAAGGATTTCTTTGGCGGTTCAGCGTGGCAATGCTGCCAGCATGCTGGGGACGGGGGTTCAGCAGTTTTCCAGGATGGTTTGTTGGGTTGAGTTAGGTTTTTTGCCAAGTTATATGACCAGCACATACATTTTGGGCACGGACTACAAAACATATTTTTACAATACCTACATCGAATTTAAAGATCATATTCGTTTAAAATTACTTCTGTGTTTTAAGTGCTGTAGTGTTTTGAAGTCGGTTTTTATTTTTTATTCATTGTCTTCAACGATCTTGAAGGTATCGGGAAATTTCTCTGCAAATGACTGGCTTATTTTGAATGGCGAACTTCGTACCGTCACAGAATCCGTTTATACGATTCACACACAACGCCATCTATTTTAAACTTAAAATAAATATTATCCCAAGGGAACGCATTACCGGGATATCAAGGCTATGTCTCAATTCAGGTCTAAATACAGGTAAAATACGCCAAGCTTCATGTAAATGGGTGTATCTGTTTATTTTGTTTCTGTGATGTGTCTTATTGGTATAATAAATGTCTTGCTCCTTCTTCTTCTTCTAAATCCGTTCAGTCGTTATTGGGGGATTGAGTAACAAACATCCAAACCTTCAAAATTCTGTGTTCACAATTATTATATTAAGTAGTGCAGTAGGATATGCTGAATTCCTGAAACACTACTTCAACTGCAGTTTATCGTTAGTAAGGTTTGGTTTTGTATTTTAAAGGTATGTTGTTATTTGTTTTACGGTTGTTTATCTTTTTTGTGGCGCTTTCCGATAGACAATACTTACCCCCGGTTTCTCGTACACTAACAAGCTGTTAATCTACTGTTAACAGCTGTCAGTGGTTTTTTTTGTATGCACTTTGGTCAATTGACAGCTGTTAACAGTAGATTAACAGCGTGCTAGTGTACGAGAAACTGAGGGTTAAAACCGTATGTTTTAAACGCAGAACAAAGTCTGTTCTGTTGTTTTAAATATGTAGTACAGGATGCTGCGACTTTCATATTATAGGTAGTTCATTGCGAATTTTAAAAAAAGTAAGCTGTGACATTACAAAATATATCATTTGCTAAAATACTCATACAATGAAAGTTATTGTACTTACCCAAAACACAAACAGTAGAGTTGGCATTTGCCTGAAGTGGGTATATGTTCTGCAACAATATCAACCTATACCTACCTATATACCTATTAAAGTTTTTTCAACACACCTGCTCGTAAAGTAGGTCTTATTACAGCGTATTTACACTGATAATGCAGAATATTACCCATGCCGTGCCTTTTACATTACATTATCGCACTAGTGCCTTTTCATTACATATCTTTTTAAATATTAGCAAGAAGTATTAATGTTTCGAAAACAGCTATGTAGTTATTTGCGTAAATATAAAATTCAATTCAAAATGTGATAAATAATTAAAGAATTTCATGAAACTGCTTGTTAGCTTGTTGGTATTTATATTTTGACGCTGTATTTTTACCTATAAATACCCAATTTCAAAATTTATAAATAGGTATGTGGCTGATTAGCTACTTTGCCGGTGCCCTTATCTCAGACTTGCGCGCGCATGCAGCGCTGAGCACGCGAAAAAATAAAATTACGGCCGCCATCTTTTAAATGGGTTTCTGTTTGTTAAGTTTAAATAAATGTGAACTTTTATTTACTTTTCCTCGCAAGTGTGTTGAAAAACGTCGTATGAAACACGTGAGCATTGGTCATTACACTTCTTGTAATGACCAACATACCACACTTGTATCATAATGTACTATTCGTGTATCTTTATAATGTATGGTGTGCAATAAAGAGTATCCAATCTAATCAACGCACCACCAATATCCTTGTTAGCTTCTTTGGCTTCGAAAACAGCGTGGAGGACCGCGTGGATAAGTTTCAGCATCCGTCCGCATCCTTCTACTTCTAGAGGACCTGAAATATTCCATATTTAAGAAGAGATTTCACTGTTGCGTTATTTATGTGGGGTTATTTCAGGTTATTTATTTAGACTTAATCACCCCCCGGTGTCTCATACACACACAATCTGCCAATCGACTGTGAACATCAGCTTCTTTTTATGTACCTACTTTGGCCAACTGAAAGCTGTAAACCAGTGATAGTTAAAAACATACATGTAGGTATACCTAACTAGCGCAAAAAATGACCCCAGGTTCAATTGTGAGATGGCGGGCGGGGCTTATCACTTGTGTTACCAGTCGGAGTGATAAAAATCGAGCGACCATAGTAAGAAAATATTACAAAATAATGGACTTCCGCTAACTTATTTGACGCCTGATTTACCTCCGGTTTCTGGTACACTACGTTCTTTTATTTTGCAGTAGATCAAAACAGATTGTTGGTACGTACGAGAAACCGAGGTAAGAGACAACTGCTCAACTCGGGGCAGAACGATGAAAAATTCCAAAAAGGTTAAGGAAACTATGGTAGCCCAGTGGGTAGAATAATGGACTCGGAAGCGAGAGACCCAGGTTCGATTCCCAGTGAGGGCGTGTACCTATGACTTTGTTTATTTTCAAAGTTGCGTCGAAACCCGCGGCTTGCCTGGCTCCGCACGTATAGACTTGTCTTTCCTGTGGGCTAGGCCGACTAAGCTGTCAGGATGGTATAGGTGCTGGGCAGGCCTACCCCATCTAAAAATAATGTCCGAGGCACTGCAGCGTCGGAGTGGTCCCTTCCCCCGTCTAGTGTGAGTGAAGGTGCCACTGGCCGCTGATTAATCATCTCATTACGTAGATGCAAGGGAAACTCTACGAAAAAGCCTGTTTATGTAGAGTTCTTACATTAGCCGTTCCTTTTTGTCTTGGGTTCGTAATTTCAGTTGTAGATACTATTCTGAATAAGTAGGTCTGCGTTATATCTTTTTCTGATGCAATTAATACTTACCTATGTGAGTAGGTGTACTAAAATCTGTGACGTGAAATCGACTAAAATAACAAAAGGAAACTTACCACTTAGCGTTATGATAGCAATAGCAACCATGAATAAGCTGACCTGAAAAAAGCAAGTACTTCATTAGGTACAACTCGATACAATCGACAGCAACGTGTATGTGAAAGTGCACTCAAATAAGTTACTTTAAGTTACAATAATGTAAAATACCTGCTGTCTGTACCTACTTGATGTCGCCTATCTAATACGACACGTTCTTAACTTAAATAAATTTAGTTAAAATGTTGTACAAAATATACATAAAATTTTCGTTTGAGTAGACATGTATGCCGAATGCCTGGATCGATTTAATTTTATGTATTTATTTCGATACCAGGTGGTTAGAAGATTCGCAAGCAGAAGTGGCAGCAGGCGGGTATTATCAGCCGAAGAATCTGTAACTGATGTAGTAAAAAGACCACGCACTGCCAAAGCAGCGAAGACGCCTCCTAGCTAGTAAGAAGCGGCTGGATGAGGATGATTGAGGACAGAAAGAGGGGGCGTGCCTTGGGGCAAGCCTATGTGCAACAGTGGACGAATATGGGCTGATTGACCACGAACGTCGAACCGCCATTTAGCACCCACTCCTATCCACGTTGGCGGCTCTGACCTCGGAGTTGTCGGCCAATATGCATACCTGGGACAAACAGTCCAGTTAGATAAGTCAAACTTCGAGAAAGAGGTCACTCGTCGAATCCCACTCGGATGGGTAGGGTTCGGGAAACTAAAACACATTTTCGCGTCCAAAATACTGTGTCTCAAGACAAAGGTGTGTAAAGAATATTCTATCTATCTATCTATAGCCAATGTGTGTTGCCAGTGATGACTTATGGATGTGAAGTGATGACCTGGTCGCTGACTATGGGCCTCATAAGAAGGCTCAAGGTCACCCAACGAGCAATGGAGAGAGCTATGTTAGGAGTTTCACTGCATGATCGAATCAGGAATGAGAGATCCGCAGAAGAACCCGATTTACTGATATAGCTCGAATAATTGCTCAGTGGAGGTGGCAGTGGGCGGGGCACATAGCTTGGAGAATTGATGGCCGTTGGGGCGAAAAAGTTCTGACCTGGCGACCGCAGACCGGACGATGCAGCGTGGGAAGGCCCCCTCACCAGATCTGACGACCTAGTTACGGTATCTGATTACTGGAAGGGTAGCGGCTGGATGAGGACGACTGAGGTCAAAAAGAAGGGACCTGCGTTTGGGCATGTCTATGTGCAATAGTGGACGAATATGAGCTGACAGATTGGATTAGGTTCTATCTTATAAATAAAAACCGTTTTCTTTACTTACCTTTCTTGCCATGTTAACTAAGTGCCTATGTGTTATGTTGTCACCCACGCGTTCGAAGAGAGACTGTATTGAAACATGCATAATGTGTCACTGGCGAAAATATGGTATATGGAAATTCCGAAGGTTGCCTTGAATTCAGCACGGTACCACCGAAAACGGCTGAGAAACCGTCAAGTCTATTCCAGTTCTTTTTCCGAGGAAGCTACCTTGCTGTTGGTAGAAGGTAAAAAACATAATCGCCGATTGATTGCTAAGTTAACATTGGAGAGTTTTCCACCGTGGAGCAAAAATCTACGGGGAGTTTACATCAAGATACTCGTACGGTCAATCACCTGGGAGAAAACATATCTTCTTTTACAGATCGTTTCTGCAAAAAGTGTTAGATCAATCTCTCAATCATGCTAATAGGTGATTTCTAAAACTCACGACCGAAAACCTAAAGCAAAAAATCTAGGACTAGATGGAATTAACGCCAAAAACGGCCTTTTTGAGTATAAATGCTATATGGTCCCAAGTGCGCGATCTAGGGTGTTGGTCGTTTGTCTTAAAAATCTCAGAGATTGATCTGACACTTTTTGCAAAAAGATCTGTGAAAAAAGATATGATTTTCTATTGGTGGCGCTAATAAACTATATGGACCCATTAATGTGCCTAATAACTATAAGAGAAAAAGAAGAAGAGAAGAGAAGTAAAGTAAAAAAGTAAAAAGTTCTTTATTAATAAAAAACCGGACATGTTCGAGTCGGACTCGCCCACCGAGTATTCCGTACTTACATATTCTAAATAGTTCAGGAACCGAGTCTCGCATTTTTTTCCGAGTTATTCCCGCACTTCGAAGACAATTTTTTTATGATGTATGTTTAGTTTTACAAATGTATAGTTTTCAGATTTTTGCCTGTACTTGTATTGTAAGACTATATTACTTGTCAAATTTCATAGTTCTAGGCCAACGGAAAGTACCCTATAAATGTTGATTCCTTTGAGTGTCATAATATCGTTTTTTGCTGCATAAACGGCCGTATATTTTTTTTACGTTAACTTAGAAGTTTAATTTTTTCACAGCTTTAAGAAACTGTTGATTTAAGTATATGGTTTTCATTTCAACTCGATAACTCCACGCGTTACCAAGATAAAGGGTCTTGACAGACAGACTGACGAATGGATGGATGGACGGACGGACGGACGGACGGTCGGACAGCAAAGTTGAATGATTACATACAGCAGATTGTTTACTGTGGTCGCCACGCTAGGTCACGCTAGGAACCCTAAAAATGGTTACATACAACAGCTAGTTTACTGTGGTCGCCACGCTAGGTCGAGCTTGTGTATTTCCACTAAGTATGATGTATTTCCACTAAGACAAACGCCCGACCTTAGAAGCTAGCGCACATAAAGCTCTCATCTCGATTTATGATCTGTATACAGCGTGTAATATATACGTAAACCTTAAACGTCTCTTTAGTATCGATAATTTAACCACGTTTTGCGGTTTGGTGCATACAATTTTACATAACATAACATGAGTAGCTTATGCGTGCCCCACTGTAGGGCACAGACCATATCTCAGAGAGAGAGTTCGTGCCCGCCACGCGCCAAATGAAAAATTTAAGATTCATTAACAGAATTAAAGTACATATTATAATATTCCAAGCGACTTCACAACAATTTTACTATATTTCAATGTTTGTGAATATGTAGATACTATTAGGCGTTCTAAACATCAATCTTGGAAAAATAACTGTTTTCCATAGTCGGGATATAGTTTTTACTCTTTTGCTTGTCTTTTTACTGTTAACGTCTACATATCAAAATGTCTATTCAAAGATTAAAGAACGGTGTGGTGCCGCCTATAATTGTTTTTCATTACTTAAATTTTATGCTTAAATTATAACATAACGCCCATATAAATAGCGGAACTAAAGACGAACAAAACACCCATTATTTTTACACTGCTTTATTGTTATAAAGGCACAAGAAAAAACCTTGACAATTTTGACAAGATGACTATTTACACGACCAGACAATGTGATCTAAGACGCTCGCGTAGAGGTAAAGAGTGGTTCGATGGTTCGTTCTTAGTGAGTATGTTCCTATTTAGTGGCCCTTGCCGTAGCCGAAGCCGGCACCGTAACCGTAGCCTTGGTTGACGCCATAGCCGTAGCCGCCGACCAGCCCTTCAGCGAGGCCGACCTTCTCAACGACCACGCCGCCACCGAGACCCAAGCCTAGTCTACCACCGCCAAGGAGCAGAGCACCTTCTTGGGCGTTCCTCGCCACAGCATCGGCCACAGCCTGAGCCTGGAGAGCTGAGGATGCGACGGCGGCGGCTTGCGCGCGCGCGGCCTGCGCGATCCTCGCGGCTTCCACGGCGCGCACGTTGGCGATTTCGATGGCTTGTACTCGAGCTGCATTGGCCACGCGCTCGTTCTCGACCGCCCTGGCGACCTCCAGAGCGCTGCCGGCTGCAGCGCGTCTAGCCGCTTCGTTGGCGCGGGCGCTCTCGATGGCCGCGGCTTGTGCGCGGTGGATGTTGGCAATGCGTGCTGCGTCAAGCGCCTCGGCGTTCCTGATAGCGTTGACTTGGCCAGCGCGGGCGGCGGCTTCTGTCACACGCGCTCCCTGGATGCCAGCGGCGGCGGCATTGGCGATCTCGGCAGCCCGGACGGCTTGCGCGTTCTGAATGGCACTCAGCTGGGCCGCTCCAACCGCGGCGGCGTTGTTGAGGGCGACGCCGCTACCCACGCCGGGACCGTAGCCGATGCCGTTTCCGACGAGGCCGATGCCGTTGCCGACGAGGCCTACGCCGCTTCCGCCGAGGCCGTGGCCGTCGACGATCACTGGTCCAAGGAGGCCGGACTGCTCGCCTTTAGAGTCCGCTACGGGTTTTGCAGCAATGGTCTTGGCACCTAACGGGGAGGGTTTATTGAAGAGTTAATGGCATCGACGACAAACGATAGGTCAAAGGTTGGGCTTGATTAATTGGCGGCCTCATTGCTTTTTTGATCTCAAGGCTGAGCCATTGTACACCGGTTGCAGGAGAACCCTCTCGTTACGGTCTACGCAAATAGAAATTCTCACTATGTATTGTTTTTATTACGTTTATTTTATTAATTCATAGAGGGCGTGAAATTATCACATTGACTTACCTACTCCTCCAAATACGGCGATCGCCAATGCGACGACGAAGTGAATCTGAAAAGTTAATTTCTGTTGTTAAGTATAGCAATTTACAAAGCAATTTACACATTATCCCTTCATCTCCAAAAACTCATGGTGCCCCAGCCCTTACCGTAAGTCGAGCCATGGTAAAGTGTGCAATTAATAAATTAACGAATGTTGCCACAATCCGCCGACACACCGCTTATTGCAATAATACCATCCACAGAATTGACTGCACTTTTATACGCTGCCCCTAAAATTATTTGCATTAAATTAACAATGCTAACCGCTGTTGCCGGCCGATTCGAATACGATTGCACTAAAAAAGTCCAATCGTGTTTGTACATTACGTATCACAAATCTATTGCAGTAGATGGCCCCGTATCCACATTAGTAGAAACGTCTTTACTTCGCAATTTGCATATTTACTCGGGAAATTGTTTCAAACCAGAACCCTGAATCCGCTGAAACACGCTGAATGAGAAACATTTACAGCTGTAGGCTCAGAAACCTACTGTAATGGTATAGTACAGTCGACAGCAGGTCAAATTTTACATCTTTGTTGCAAAGTCGCCCGTAACGTAACTGAGTAGAGTGCACGCATGTAAAGGATGTGCTGTTTACTGTATGTGCCCAATAATAATATTGAATAAAAATCGTAATTACTTTCGTAGGATCTTTAGATAAAGTGGATATTTCCTAATATCATGGGATATTTGCGAAGAGCCCAATAATACATCCTTTATGGGGCACTGTATAGGTACGGTTCTACAATAAAATTCCTCGAGATATATAAGAGTTACCACGGACACGGTTTAAACAATATGTTAAGCATACTTTGTGCAAAGAAGCCTATTATGACATTAAGGATTAGGAAGACAAAGGTGTCTGGTATATAAATAATGTTAACGGGGACGATTGTATCTAGGGTAGTGTACGTTTAAGTTGAAATCTCAACTAAGTAAAACTGTTTTGAAAAGAATAAATGTGGAGTGGCTTTGTTAGCTTCTTCTCCGCATAATCTATTAACCACTCGTCTGCCGCGACGCAGATCTGTGTCCAACTTAGTATGGGCCATTCCATTCCGCGAGGGCAGTTCAGGGGTAATTGTGCAACTAACAGCTTTGACGTTCATTAAGTAAACATTTTGTTTTACACTGAATAAAAAACCGGCCAAGTGCGAGTCGGACTTGAGCACGAAGGGGTCCGTACCATTATCATTTGAATATTTCAAACGTCTACCTGTTGCCGTTGTCATTACCAAACAAAATACGGCAAAGAAATCACGTTTGTTATATGGGAGCCCCCCTTAAATATTTATTTTATTCTGTTTTTAGTATTCGTTGTTAAAGCGGCAACAAAAATACATCATCTGTGAAAATTTCAACTGACTAACTATCACGGTTCATGAGATACAGCCTGGTAACAGACAGACAGACGGACGGACGGACAGAGGAGTCTTAGTAAGTGCGTCCCTTACCCTTTAGGTACGGAACCCTAAAAATGTTGACTTTGACTTTTGAATTTAATAAGCTACAGAACTATTTCTCTACTTTCCGTAGGAGTTTCGGGATAACTGTTTAAGGATGATCTTAAGTACTGCTGATTGCAGAAATCTTGAGCGCTGATTGGCTAGTATCAATCATTGAATATGGATGTAGATTTCACACCCTGTTGCTTTTTATTAGATTAGTATGCACCGTTCTGTCCGGGCCCAGCCCAATTTCCAGAAAGACTGGTCTTGAATCCTGAACAGCTCGATCCCGAATAGTGAACTAGTTTGGTGTAAAACTTGACAGGCAAATTAATTCGATTCATTGAACATTGCGTGTGGCACTGCTGAGATTTGGCTCACTAGGTGAGTTAATTATGAAATGAAGTGTCAAATGCCTTTAGGGATTTTATGCATAACCTAGCAGTCTTACCTATTTATAAAAATTCAATTCATCTAAAATGCTTAGACTTCTTTCCCTAATCTGCGGTTGAAACAGTCTTTCATCATCATCATCATCAGCCATTTTACGCCCATTGCAGGACATAGGCCTCCCTCATGGTTTTTCTAATCATGAAGGGTTTTGCCATAATCGCCACGCTTTGCAGGCGAGTTGGCGATCGCAGTATGCTGTTGGAATCTCAGGAAGACGCTGCTGCCCGTCTCCTGGTAATTTATTTCCTTAGTCGCCTTCTACGACATCCAATCGACATCCTTCTACGAAACAGTCTTTAAACAGGATAAAACGTGACTTTTAAAATAAAATCACCATCTCAGCAATTTAAAACGCTCGTTAGGGCTCGTTAATCGTCTGCGACTTCAGTGTACTTTATCGTATAAGAGTTATTCAACATAAGTAGGTACTTCATTCTAAAACGATGAATTAGCAAAGGGCAAGATAAAACATACCCGAAACCGGCGTGCGTGCATGCTGCAAATTGTTGATGAAGAGAAAAAGGTTACAAAATACAAAATATTTATTTTAACCACAAAAACACAGCATTATCTTAACACGTTACACGGAGTATACATGCAAAAGGTATTATTATGATTATGTTACCGTTTTTTGGCAAAGTTTAGTACGAATGCAATTTACTGTGGTCTCCACACTAGGTTATACCTGTATCGTGGAGGCCGATTGCCTTACCATTTGGTTTTATCAAGTCGTAGAAGGTACGTACTTAAGTAACTATAAGTATATTATTTTCAGTAGTTTGTGAGACTTTAATAAACATTATTAGTCAAGAATTCAGGATCGTGGCAAGTGGCAAACCTGGGTATCTGCATACCCCTCCGGAGCACAGGCGTGAGTTTATGTATGTTTGTACTTCAATTCCTTAGAAAATCAGATTTTACTGAGATGCTAGGAAAGGCGTAGCAATCTGCTCCTACATTACGCACACCAAATCCCGCGGGCTAACTAACTATGACAATTCGATGTACATTGCAAAGTCGATCAACCCACTGAATCATCATAAGCAGCCTATATTCATCCCACTGTAGTGCACAGGCCTTCTCTCAGAGAGAGAGTATGGGCTTAATCACCAAGCGTGCCCACCGCGGATTTCAAGCGCTAAGGTGTGTGAACAGCTCAGACACTCAGGTTTCCTTCATGGTTAGCGAGTGGTATTGCTGCTATAACTTTACAAATGTGCAAAACTTATAAAACAAAGTCATAGGTACATGCCCGCGCTGAGAATCGAACCTGGGCCTCTCGCTTCCGAATGTTCTACTCACTAGGCTACCACCGATTAACAAGTAGGAATACATCAAATTGACATAATTAACTTTACTACGCATTGTAGTTTTATGAAAACGGCCCCTGGCGTTTGGAAATTAGTATGGATGTATTCTTTTTGTGGCGATTGTAGCAAAACCCCTCATGGTTATGAAAATCACAAAGGAGGCCTGTGACCTGCAGTGGGCGTCGAGTGGCTGTCGATGATGATGATGGTGATGATGATTCTTTTTGTTGCACTAACCCGTACTATAGGTTTTTTTAACTAATTTAAAATGGTATTTGACAGTAATTTAGGAGCAGATTGCTACACCATTCCCAGCATCTCAGTAAAATCTGCTTTCCAGAAGAATTGAAGTACGTACCTACATACACACATAAGCTCACGCCTGTATCCTGGATTCCGACATCCGATTCGATTCTTTAGTTCGTACATCCGGTGGCGCTATAACCCGTATTGGCCTCCTCCACAGTTTCCTTCCAGCTGTCGCGAAGCTGTCCAACAGGATTTGGTGGCTATCATTTTGTGATCTACCTACAATAATAATAACATTTGCAATCTGTGCGCGAACATAGAGCGTTGTAAAGAGCTGACTGCCAACCTCCAGTGATGGAGAGGCACTTTAAGAAGAACAAAACTTATCCAGAACCTATACCATCCTCTCAGCTTAGCCCGCTTGTTCTACAGGAAAGATAATGTCAATTGGTGCGTAGCTACCTACGTCTTGCGGGGATAAGCCAGTAATTTCACCATCGTTTGACAGAAGTCTTGTCCTAAAGAGCCTAATTAAATTTTAAATCTTATCTTGTCAAATTCGTCATCACTCTGTCTTCGTGAAAATAAATAACTCGACATGTGTTTGCAGAGATTTAATGTGATACTTACGAATGTAACAATAAATAAAGTCTGGACTCTACATTCCGGAATTTCGTCGTTATTTCGAAGTTTCTTCAGCAATCTTTCTCCACTACAGGCACGGAGAAAAAGGTAGGCTCTTCTACCACTCTGAAAGAAAAAAATTGTTTGAAAATCGACTGTCCTGCGTCGTAGCATAGATTGAACAGGAAAATATATCGAAGATCTATTGTAATTCATTGTTTCATCATTCTACATGCTCCCACAGCAAAAAGTTGATACTGTTAATAATTACAGCTAACTGCCTACTAAGTTTATTTACGACTTTATTTACATAATTATGACACCGTCACAATACATTGCATCTGGCTCAATGACGTATCATCGGCGCTCTTGTACGGGGCGCAAAATAATTAAACCAAATTATTAAGACTCGTATGATACGATTCCGTGTGGCGCTGGATTAAGAATTGCGTCACTCCATTTCCTTCCGTGGATGTTTCCTGAGATTCCAACCGCATACTGCGATCGCCGACCCGTCTGCCAAGCGTGGCGATTATGGCAAAACCCTTCATGGTTAGAAAGCCATGAGAGAGGCCTGTGTCCTGCAGTGGGCGTCGAATGGCTGATGATGTATGATACGAGTCTTTATAATTTGATTTATTTTCTCTGTACGATTAGCACCTACGTTGCCGAGTCGTATCGGCAACGAAGGTGCTAACTATACGGTGACCTAATTACGCGCATCAAATCCTGTCCGAATCCTGACGTTTGCGACAGCAATTAGTATGGAATTTTCCAGAGAGACGATTGGAATCGCTCAGGATTTCGTGCGCGTAATATAGGAGCTAATGCGAAGACCGTGGCGAGCGCGGCGTGGTCAAGAGTCTCTTCAAGCGAGGTGCACAGGTAGTATGGCCGTGTTATCTAATATATATGTTATAGGCAAACTCCGAAGCTCCGGCGCTCCTAGGTTGGACTGGTCAATCCTCAGGTCAGACTGAATGACTTAGTCAAAGCCCAAACAAATGTAAATTTTCGGCCTTTGACTAAACAATTTTCGTCAAACCTGGGAGAGACTAATTTGGTCAGGCAAACGTCAAAACACAATTTTATTAAATCGGGGTTTGACGAGTAAGTTTAAGTTTGACACAAAACTAAGTTTTTTAGTGAAATATTTTTTTTCGCTTTTATATAAAAAAAAAGAACTAACACCGAACCTATTTTTGCTTATGTGTACTGACCTAACAAACAAAATGCGAAATATAAATTTAATCAAACAATTATTTGCTATATAACACTTGCCAAAATAAAACGTTAGCATAATAAACGTTTGTCTTAATAAAACTTGACGCAGTAAAATTATGCGAAACATGTTCAGATCAACGTTTGACCGAGTTTTGCAGTCGCTTCTAGGATTGACTAGGCCAAAACCGAAACAGAATAATTTACTTTTGACGTTTGACTGAAAAGTTAGGAGCTCCTGGGTTTGACTAAAAATACTTCAGGCAAAGGGCGAAATTGAAATGTATTTCGGGGATTGCCTGATGGCTTTGGCCAAACCTAGGATAAACCAGTCCTTCCGCGAAGAGACTGTGTATCGGACTTTGACTATAACATATATAAAAATCTCGTGTCACAGTGTTTGTTATCGAAGTCCTCCGAAACGGCTTCACCGATTTTTATAAAAAATGTTGGGTATATTTGGTAGGTCGTCGGCTAATTAATATAGCAAAACGATGTTTGTCGAATCAGCTAGTAAGTACTTATAATTATAATTCTTGACCAGAAGGATGTTAGTAACCTCTTATTGAACTGTACCGGCGGCAGAAGTACTAGATTGTATTAGTGTTACCAAACCCTTATATACATTCCAAAGTGGGGGGTTTTACTCGTCAACATGAACAACTTTTACTTTGGGGAAAACTCCCAAATAGCAAAAAAATATCCAATTATTTCCTGTTCCTACCTGCGGCATTAAAATGTAGGGAACAGCTGATTTTTTTTTGCCATATCGCTATTTTCCGAAAATTGAAAGCTATGCGTATTGGCTAGAACCCTTTATTGTCGGATGTATATGGGGATTTTGTAACACCCTATATTTTATTGGCAATACTTGGGTGTGGGTAGGTTGGCAGATTGGGTGGTTGAAGCAGGGTTGAAGATAGTGAGTGATTGTCGAAGAACAATAATAATGATAGCGTCCACACAACACAATCACTTGTGCTGATCTAGAACTAGAAACTAGAACGCCCTGTGCTATGGTATCCAGGCAAGGACGTCACAAACATGGAGAAACACCCAGACCTAGCCCATTTGTATGATTCCAACCCACGTCTCGAAAGTACGAAGTAGTAAAAAACTTGTTCTAGTCCGAAACTAGGATGGCCTTTGCCTTGGTAATCAGGCAAGGATATCATGCAAAAACGCAAAAATATGCAAAATCGTTCAGTAGTCCGGGAATTAGTGGCACCCTACGAATAAAAAAACCATAGGTACAAGTATTTCTCTCTACAAAATTCACACTCAAAAACGATTCTCTCGATTACCCTTTACCAATTAAATGAGCGCAAGATGTGCTGCAGAGTAACTCACTCTGTGATTGGTCCATTATGTGCGCCATGCCTGACGTGAACGTTGATTGGGCAATAGTAAATGACAGCGTAACTGATGATTGGTTTTATTGGTTTTAGCACGTTTTAGTGATTGCATAGTGTGGAAGTCATTAAAAACGTCAAACCAATTACTTCATTGATGTAGCACCCGTCGAAATATCTACGTCCCTGTCAAGATGGCGGGCGGTCTGACGGTGGCAGGTGCATAGATATTTTTCCGAGCGCAAGATGTTTTAATGAGCGCAAGACGTGCTGCAGAGTAAATCACTCTGTGATTGGTGCATTATGTGCGCCATGCCTGACGTGAACGTTGAGCGATAGTAAATGACAGCGTAACTGATGATTGGTTTTATTGTTTTTAGTTATTGTATTGCGTGGAAGTAATCAAAAACGTCAAACTAATGACTTCATTGGTGTATCACCCGTCGAAATATCTACGTACCTGGCAAGATGGCGGTCTGACGGTGGCAGGTGCATAGATATTTTGCCGGGTAATACTGCACTTGCTCTTATCCCTTTCACGACGCTCTTATACGATCGTGCGTTAAACTTTAAAAAAATATTTTCGCGCGCTCAAGCCGATATCGCACTATCGTGACACAATTGACAACACCCGTCGTGGGATGGCGGGCCATCCCACAATTGAACGTGGGGTCATTTTTAGCGCTAGTCAGCATCTATGTTTTTAAGTATCACTGGTGGCAATATGTCGAGCGAATGTGGGTGGAAGGGCCGGTTAGGGACGACCCAGGCGGACATACTTCGACCAAATTGTATGTATTAGCAAAGGGCAAGATAAAAAGTACCCGAAACTGGTTTGCGTGCATGCAACGACTAGGTACTTAATTAATGTACTTATGTGCTTACTTTGTTTCTGTGATGTATCTTGTTGGTATAATAAATGTCTTTCTTCTTCTTCTAATGTTGAGGAAACGAAAGTGATCTGTCAGGAACGTGGCAAGTAGCAGTCCCTTGTCTTTGCCTACCCCTCTGGGATACAGGCGTGAGTTTATGTAAGTATGTATGGTGGCACCTCTTTGAATGGGAACCCTGCTTTATGTGATTAAAGTCGCTTGGCAAAGTTGTTCCTTGGATGATTCTGAGCTGATTTAGACCGGCAGCCATCCGAATAATATTTAATAAGCATACTTACTCAAATTGCTCTAACACCAATGGAGTCTTATAAGCACTAGCGCCGCTCAACGCGGCTAGCAAGGTGCTCGCAGCGCTGGCTTTCTTGGCCAGCGAAGTGGTAGAAGTGCTGACTAGAGCTGACACCCTGTCGGCAAGGAGCGTCGGGAACGCGCGAGGGACCCCGGCGACGAACCGACGACGGAACGAGTAGTAAGGCACGCGACGGACGTCGATTTGGACCGGCTTCTGGGAAAAAGGAAAAGGTGTTATTATTTTTTTATCATTTAGGTATTTTCGAGGTTGAAGTGGAGCTGGGTGTATTCGACTGATGGGGCCTCATCAGCCAAAAACACCCGTATAGGTAGGCAATGGGTGGTGACGAAATTTGAAATGTTGACCATAAAAAAGGAGAAAGAACCTGGGACTAGATAGCATTTAGCTAGATACGAGTATGTCATAAACGGCCGTTTATGGCGTTAATGCTATCTAGTCCTAGGTTTTTTGCCTTACTTTCATGGCCATGGGTCCTAAATATCGCTTGACATGATTGAGAGATTGTGCAGACACATTTTGGAAATTCGATCTGTAAAAAAAGATTTGTTTTTTTTTTCCTCGGTGACGCTAGCGTTACTCCGTGGAGCTAAGTAAGTGGTTCGGTTTGTTCTCGGATTTTTGCTTGAGTCAGGCTAGCCATATGTTAAATTATATAGCATGCCTAGATTGGAAGTAACACGCCTCGTGCGCCTAAGTAAACTAGATGGTTATACCTAACTGTTGCTAAGATAGTTTCCACAGGCAGTCCCTACCATGCCATCTCCCTTTATTAACACCTTTTCAAAAGCCATATCTGTCTGCCGGGTATATTACAAAATTAACTCACATAAGGCACATAACGGACAATAGTCGGCTTCGTCAGCTTGTCACCCACCTCTACGCTCGCGCTCAACGCCCCCTTCGCCGACAGCAGCGCCGCCCACTTAGCCGCAGCTGCTTTGATGGCCAACGCCTTAGCGCCCAATACTGCTGCTCCAACGGATTTCAAGGCAGCATGTTTGGCTGCAAGCACGGCAGCACCCTTCACTGCGAGCTTTGCAACGGCCCCTTTGGCGACCGCGACGGCGGCGCCCTTGGCAGCTAGGGCTCCGGCGCCTAGGAGCGCGGCCCCTTTCGCAGCCCCCGCCGCCGCTATGGCTTTGGTGACCAGGAGGCTCCCGTACGCTGACGGGACCAGGCAGAAGAAGCAGGCTACCTGGAAGCGGGTGAATTAGGTAGAGAACAAAGGAGACGGAGAAGGAGTGAGATAGTGGGGTAAAGACCCAAAATTTGTGTAGGTTTCGCTTCGTGCTACTTTTCATTATGTTTGCGAGGGCATTATGAAATAATCATATATACTGTTATCCGAAATTTTAGCAATACGCCCCAAAATTTCCAAATAGATATATCGACATTGTCTTACCGAAAGGATGACGATATTAAGCTTCATTTTGATGACCTTCTTTGACAACAAATATTATAAACTGCACCAAATTTGGAGGTGAAGGTCGTTTTATATCAATGGTAAAGGTTGGTTACTAAATAGAGCCAGTTGCAATACACGACTTAATTAAGTATATTGTAATGAGGTAGCTAGGTTCCTGTTACAGTACCTACTTCTAAAGACCTGTTTCTTAACTACCTCAAGTAGGTTATAGGAAATACATTCTCAAGTACGTAGGACTTTAAGTAACTTATTAAATGTCAACAATTCTGCGAAGTCTGTATACAATTTTCTAGGTATCTCGTATTTTGTCTTAACTTGTTAATTTTGTAGAGCTTTGTTGATTGCTTCGCTGGTCTAGCACTATCACGTCTGATTTCCATGCCGGAGGTCGTGCATTCGATTCCCACAATGGGCCACCCTAAATTTGTACAAATGGCCCCAGTCTGAGTGTATTTCCATGTTTGTGATGTCTTTGCCTGGTTACCATAGCACAAGGTATCCTAGTTTGGGACCAGAACAAGTGATTGTGTTATGTGGAAATTATTATTATTTTGTATATAGTAACTATTTCCTTTTCAAGATACTTTTAAGTTTAGCATTGTTTGACAGAATACCTCTTGCCCTAAATCGAGTAGAGCAATTTTTCAATGGATTTTCAACATTCAAAGACAAAGAGGTGCCCGTTTTATAACGATTGTATCATTATCATCATCAGCCATTTGACGCCCACTGAAGGACATAGGCCTCCTTCATGGTTTTCATAACCATGAGGGGTTTTACCATAATCGCCACGCTTGGCAGGCGGGTTGGCGATCGCAGTATGCAGTTGGAATCTCAGGAAGACGCTGCTGCCCGTCTGCTGGTAATTGATTTCCGTAGTCGCCTTCTACGACATCCACGGAAGGAAATGGAGTGACGCTATTCTTAATCTGGCGCCACACGGAAACGCGAAACGATTGTATCATATGAATAATAATAATAATAACTTTCACACAACACAAACACTTTCCTGGTCCCAAAACATATAAAAAAAGCTTAGATGAGCTTACTTTTCTGCACATAGCTTCTCAAAACGGGGCTCAAGTATGGAAATTGCCACTTTCATCTCTTTCTCTTTATACTTGTTCTTTGCACTGCAATCTGCAACAGCTGTCAATCTGTGTGGATTAAATGACAAAATGTACCTCCAACAAGAAGCACATACATATACTTGTTATTAATTCTTAGTCTCATAAAAACCTTAGTGTCTAAATAGCCCTAACTTTTAAGTAAGTATTATGTTTTTTATAGGTAAAAAAGCCTGGTAAAAATGTTCTATGTCTAACCTACTACTGCGGACTTGTTCATTGTATCAAGCGTGTACTATTTGTAAACTTATAAATAACGAAATCTAAAAATAAAAATAAAAAATCTGTGTGGATAGCTTCGCAGTGCCCCTACTGGGATAATACCGCCACGCCCGCCCGCTCCAGGTCGTCGCGACGCAGTTTGGGAAGCCCTGGTCTAAAAATGTGTCCGGTTCAGCAGACGACGTTCAGTTCCGTAAACTACGAATGTGTCTAGTCTGATAGAGTAGGCTTTGAAGCTAGTAACTATTTAAATTAGGCGAATTGGATTCCTGGACAAAAATTTCAATTGAGAATCGATTAAATTACACCAATAGGTTTAGTTCATGGGAAAACCCTCTGTCTAGCTAGCCCAAGAGCTTAGCATAAACGTGATACATTGTGATCAGGTGGTTTAATGCCGGTTAGAAAGTATCGTTCTTTTGAAAAATAAAACTAGACTGGAAATAAGTCTGCCCTTGCTCATAGTCTAAGCTAGTAGCTAGTAGCATAGTCTAGTCCGCCCGTGCTACAATCATGTTTTTTAAGTGCTAAATTTTGTATTTTGTGCAATAAAATGTAACAAACAAGATAATTAATTTATAGTTTCTTAGTGGCATTCTCAATTCACCAATCCGGACTTGGCCCCCGTGGTGGAGTATGGCCTATACCTTCCTCACCTCAGGGAAGAGACCCGTGCCCCTCGGTGGGGACATAATGGGTTGATGATGATTCTCAATTCAGAAACTAGCGTTAAGTCGCGCGACTCACAGCAATTTACTTACTGAAATTTCGGTTCTGTAACCGGTGGTTTGCCTAGCCAGAGACCGTCTTTATTGTTTTGTAATTGTAGGTAGTGTATAATGCAGGACAAATAACTTGAACAAATTACTTTGACTTAGGATTCTTAGAATTCTTCGGAGTTTAGTTTTATTAAATTAAGAAATAATAATAATAACTTCCACACAGCACAATCACTTGTCCTGGTCCCAAACTAGGATACCCTGTGCTATGGTAACCAAGCAAGGACATCACAAACATGGAAATACGCACAGACTGAGGTCCTTTGTACAAGTGTACGGCGGCCCCGAGTGAGAATCGAACCTACGACCTCCGGCATGGTACATACATAAACAGCCTATATACGTCCCACTGTAGGGCACAGGCCTTCTCTCAGGGAGAGAGTATGGGCTTAATCACCACGCGTGCCCACCGCGGATTGAAGCGCTGAGGTATGTGAATAGCTTAGACACTCAGGTTTCCTCACGATGTTTTCCTTCACAGTTAGCGAATGATATTGCTACTATAACTTCACAAATGCACGTAGCTTACAAAACAGTCATAAGTACATGCCCGCACTGGGAATCGAACCTGGGTCTCTCGCTTCCGAGTCCAATGTTCTACCCACTACGCTACCACAGCTACTATGCTACCACAGCCTCGGCATGGTAATCAGACGTGATAACATTTTTGCTATTACGTGTCCATCACAAACTCATAACCTGTGCTCATAACCACTGCGCGGATTTTTGTTTAAGTTATCCGTCGGCCATTATACCTACGCTACCGACAGCTAATTATTAATTGGGCCTAGCTGTTTAAGCAATAATCACTATACGCAATTTAAGCAATGATGCAGACAGAAAAGAGCACGTTAATAATTTATTCAAAACTACTGCAGTTTTAAATTATTCACGGCCTTTGCGCATCCTAGTGGCTCGGGATTAGCCACGCATAAAATTAGTTTTCTACTGACTGCCATATAAGGATCACCTTGTTACATAAGTGCATGCTTAATACGTAGTACCTACCTACAGTCGGCACATTGACCTTTACACGGGTGCACTCTACGTAGTTACGTTACGGGTGACATGGCAACTAAAATATGAAGGTTGACGTCCAGTTGACTGTACATCTGAAGCTGCTTGGTATTCAATTGGTAATTGGATTATTCACCTTCCTTCTATTAAACGCTGGAACAAAACTAAAATTAGGCAATTAAACATCATAAGGTACTCGTATTAAAAAAAACAGAAATATCAGATAAGAAAGAGGTGGCGTGACTTGGTGCCAACGTCCACCATGGACCAGCAGTGGACGAATATAGGCTGATGATTGATTGAATGAAGGTATCAAGAACCCTCCCTAAATCTTGGTTTGGTCGACAGCGTATCAACCTTTATATTTTAGTCGCAGACACGCTCGTAACGTCAATGATTGTGCACGTATGCAAAGGTTTATGGATATTTGTACACTGTTCGTGTGGGATTAGAATAAATAGATTCTATGGGATTCTGGATTTATTAAAACCAAACTACGTTTGTATTGGGAATTGCTCCTTGAGGGGCCGCCTTAAAGTACCCGAAGTAGCGACTAATGAATGTTGATGAAGCAAAATAAGTTTTTCAGGATCGTGTCCCTGTGTCATAGAACTACAATAATCATAGTTTACTATGACAATCCGATATACATTGCAGTCGATTAACACACAAATTAAATTAAAGTAGGAAGACTCGATTACGCATTGTACATCGTTTTTTTTTTTACTTGGCCTGTTTTGTGTCCCACTGCTGGGCAAATGCCTCCCCTCCTGCTTTCCCTCTCTTCCTGTCCGCAGCCAGCTCGTACCATCCCGGCAAGAATGCACTTAGTTCGTCCCGCCATCTTCGCCTTGGTCTGCCGCGACGTCGGAGTCCATTTTGCGGAACCCAGTGGGTCGCAATTTTGGCCCACCTATCTGAGCTCATACGGCAGACATGGCCAGCCCAGTTCCACTTTAAGCAAACTAATAAGAATACTCATTACAGTTCTGGGCGGCGATTGTACAGGCGTCGGCAGGTCAACCTTTACATTTCTGTTGCAAAGTCTTAAGGGTGACTTACGTAACTGATTAGAGTGATGATGATGATGATGATGATGATGATGATGATGATGTCCTGTCGGCTGTACGGTCGCGTCTACCAGGTATTCCGGAAATATAATTGACTCACCTACATAAAAACATCGTAAGGAGAACATTCCCATTAGACGAATTCTCGCTGCAGTGTTAAACATTTCTGTCCACATTCCCTCACAGAAAAAGCGTTAGAGTCGAGTCGTTCCCGAGCAGTTTATTGACTTGCTTCTTAAATACAAGAAGTTGCCAAAAGATTGTACAACTTCTGAAGTCTCTACAGGTTTGACTGTTCCGTAAAACTAGGACATGTAGAATATCGGTCAGTAACTATAAAGGCGATGGCCAAGTTCAGGGAGCTTTCACTAGTTCATGGTTACTGCGTCGAACCTGAGTCATACATCTTTTGTTCTAAAAATTGTTGGTATAAATTAATACTTAGTTTCATATCATTCCAACATGCGACTTCTTCTTTTACCGGTAAGTCGACGACTATATTTAGTAAGTAATCCATAGTAATTTCGAGTTTATAGTTTCGTGATAAATAGGTAAGGCGTTCCCACCACTACTAAAGTTCAATTAGCTGAAACTGATCCATACTTACCTCTTTACCCAATTTATGCAAACCTATTTCACCTAGGCGCTGCTAGACGAAAGTTTTTTTATTCGTAGGATGCATATATAGGTATAGTCCGCACAAATCTTTTTGGCGGTAACGTGAACATAGTCACAGATCGTATGCACATCGCTTAATGTCTTTACAGTGATGTGTGAGTTATTGGCGTAGTGTGATGCGTAGTAAATTACTATTAGTCAATTACTAAAGTAGCCAATTACTCACACATACACTGTAAAGACAGGAAGCGATGTGCTAACGATCTGTGACTATGTTCACGTTACCGCCAAAAAGATCTGTGCGGACTATACAAACATCCAGTTCGAAATTATGGGCCTACTATAAAACGTTCTTGGCCTACTACCTGCCTAGTGGTTGAGCAATTTCAACTCGTTTTGAAACTACTTTTTATAACGAACCTACTAACTATCACTAGGCCAGTTAGGAGAGCTGGTATCAGGATATTTTTTTTGTTGTTTAGCATACTCGATCTGAATATAGTTCGTGCATGAATGAGACACACCGAGTCACTGAACCCGTGAACCGGGTTCGTAGCAATGATCGCACTATTTTTTTACCAATACATATTATTATGTAAGCGTATGATGTAAACGATCTGATGCTGTTTTGAATTAACACAATAATTATTTTACAAATAAGTATATTATGTTTGAAGATGTGTTTTTTTTCCTTGGTGGCTCTGTTGAACCCCATGAAGACCCATAACTGCAATTCAGGATTTTTTAATGGAATCGTTTTTTATAAATAATAAGTAGCTACTGTTCGTATACGTACACGTACATTAGTTCGTATACGTACATTTGTGAGTTTCTACAGGCGCCTATAACATTGTGCAATTATTTTATGTTTCAGATCATTTTAACAACAGTTGTCATTATCTCATCAGAAAGCCGTCAGGTCCCAAAGACCGATCTCAGCGTCATCCCTCTACGGTCTCCTACATCCACAAAGAATGTGACGCACAAAGAGACTGATTTACAAGTGAAACCCCTGGCAAAGACCTCCAAGAGTAAAGCGAAGAGGAACATTAGTAGGAGATCCTGGTCGGGGTACAAAAGCTACAACAATCCGCCGCCATATTTGGTTTTCAACCGGAAGATTGGCGCGTACTATCCGTACTACAGTTTCCCGTCAGAGAACAGCATTAGAAGAAGTCGTGTTAGAAAAGTTGGCAGACAGTAGATGAAGAAATAATCAGTTAACTGTAACAAAACATAAGACTTATTATTGTACTTATAGAAGCAATGCCTTTGCCTTTGGGGCAATGAAATTATAAAAAATACTCTATAAGTATCTATATCTGTATCCGCAGGTAGAAAAAAATCCCCAAAGTACATTACTTTGATATCATACGATGATGTTCAACATTACAATACAACATAGGTGGCACGATAAATCACGATAAGTCAAAAGTCGCGACTCTTCAATACATTAATTGTCAAATTCTGACATTTTAGCGCCACAAGATGCGTGACTCGAGCCAACGAACTACCCATACTGGGTTATATCTAAAACGCGCAATACCTGAAATATGTCGGTTAGAATTTGTTACTGACAACTTTTGTTCGACTACGAACTGTTATTTTTTATTTTCCATTTTTAAAATATATATAATCTGAATGTTTTAAGTTGTTCTGCTTTGATAGATAATGCCACCATGTGTTCTGTCCAACTGTGTACCCTTCAATTCAATGGATGTTCTTCAATGTAGGACAATGATTTACTGAGGGCTGCGACATTGGCATTGGCTTGAAAATTTAAAAAATATAGGGCTTATGATATTTCGAAAAATATAAACCTAAAATAAGACACATACGGTCTTATTTATAAAAAAACACGACTCCTTAAAACGCCGATTAAAATAGTTTGGTGGAGACTTTACATTAAAAAATCGTAACCACAGATTAAATATACTGCCTCTTAGGAGTGCCTTAGAGGAATTGTGTTTTTATAAATTAAGCCGATAGAATAAAAGTTGGTGTCAAATCCCAACTCTAATTGGGGAGTTACAGGACTAGTGCATTTTAGAAATAAGCCTGCATGCTGATGGATATTTCCAAAATAAACATTCTAAAATAACATCTGCCGCAGACACCATCAACCTACACATTGTTGAAAAATTGGGCCGTAACCATAGAGTATAATGCCGTAACGCAACTGAGTAGAGTACAACGTAATTAATGATTCTCTTAGGTACCTATACAATGTTAAGACATGAAAACAAAAGATGTTTCATAAAACAATATTTATTTTGTCAATTTAGTACATACAATATCCCGTTAACGGCATAGTAGTGTTACTTTTTTATTAAACCTCCATTAGAGAATGTCGCAACGCCTAATGAACGTTGTTTCAAATGGCGTACGGTTAACCAAGGGCATACGAAGCATAACTTTGATAGGTATTTTTACTTTGTATATCAGTTCTACATTATTTGATGTTTTTATTTTATAGAAAAATACACGTCCTCAGTGCTTTAATTCGTCTACACTATGACTATTTTGTTAATTTATTACACTGTGCATGTTTACATAATGTATAATATGAATGTTCAAGCCACAATACTAGGTATTCGCTATATTATTGTAATAATAATTTATTTAAGTTTTTAATCAAACTTGTAAATATTTCATTGCCTTAATTCAACAAAAACATTCAACCAAATTATATCCTACAAATACCCATATTGTAATAATTTAGTAGGTATTTCTTGTTTTTCATAAAATTATGTAGTTTCTGAGCAGCAAAAATAAAAAAATATTTAGTTCCTACTTTATACAAATACTAACATATATATACACAGATCAATAATTTACTTTATTATTAACGAAACACCTGACAAGCATCACCTAAGTTTCAACTATCATTAAAGCATTTAAAAAGGCGAACAAACGAACACGATCTGTTATTTATTCACTTTGAAACAATTATATAAATTTATTTTTTATATAGTAATTATGAGACACTTTCACGTTTTCATGTCGTCTATATAATACGATCTAGTTTCACAAAGACTACATTAACAAAAGATCGAGATAAATATATTTCTACATTCATGTTAAATTAAAATAGGAATTTTGCGATCACACACAATAAGTATTAGTATTTCACGACGGAAAATCTAGTGTTAATTTATTTGTGTCAGTAAATACATTCTTTACACTAGAAGCTGTACGCGTAAGAAGTTGTGAAACGACCCTATAGATAAATAAACTTGTTTTACTATTAACTGTGATGTGTATAAGATCACCAATCAAGAACATTGTACCCTGTGTTTACAAAGCAATAGATAACAAGTGAATAACATGGAATAGAGGCCAAATTAATTACTTATGGATTACGAATCTTACCCTTTATTAAACCTGAATACTTTTATTAAATCTGAATACGAAGAACTACGGATAAGTTAATTTCCCAACAAAATTAGGCAAGACATAATTTTATATGTTAACGATTGGATAAATTTTCATAGTAGGTAAAGAAAGGTTCATGAAGCAGTTTCAATTATTTTATGTTAGATTTAGAGCCTCCTTCACCCTCATAGATTCTCCAAAATACAACTAAAAAATAAATGACAAAGTACAAATGCTGTTACCTAACTTAATCCGAAAAAAAATACAGTATCGAACTCCCCCTTTATGTAGTAAACTAAATCACATTACAAACATAACTTGTGCACATAATCAAATGAGAGCCAACACTAAATCAACATCAATACAGATCAATTTTCAGAAGCAAACGCTCCAATGTGCCGTGACTTTACCCTCTATTTAAATATGTATTTCTTCTCAAATATAAGTGGGGCAGTGGTCCAAGCTAGTCCCACATGCGTCGCATATTTTCGCATCTCGTTTATTGACTAGGGTACAAGTAGGACACTCCCTGCCTCCCGAGGTCAAGGGCTGAATCTGGGGGCCCTTTTTAGACTTGCCACACATTTCACACGCTATCATAGATGTCTTATTCAAGTAGGTGCAAGTTCCACACTCCCATTTCTCAACGCTGTCACCGCCGTTTACGACCTCCGGTGAAGCATTGCGTCGGTTGGAGCCGCCGTGCGATTCAGAGTCCCCGTTATGATGGTTGTTCCGGACAGGCGATTTACGCGAATCCGTCTCGTCTAATGTGACGACTAAATGCGTCTTCAGATCATAATTGTTACTGTGGTGGCTTTGGGAAGGCCCGGCTGCGCTTTTGGAACTGTGCACCCCATTTTCTATAGAATTCCCTTTGATACATTTATCTGACTCAGTTGAGCCTATCTTCAGAGGTTTCTTTAACTT
Source organism: Yponomeuta malinellus (assembly GCA_947308005.1). Lineage (NCBI taxonomy): Eukaryota > Metazoa > Arthropoda > Insecta > Lepidoptera > Yponomeutidae > Yponomeuta > Yponomeuta malinellus. The sequence continues at coordinate 5,748,060 of OX371013.1, forward strand.
TTTCAGGTCGACGCTCGAGCCAGTGCCGTTCTGCTGCTTTATAATCTCCTTGCGTTCTTTGACGTCCTTCTTGCTTATGAGCCGGACCTTGTCTGGCGCCACTTTCGTTGGTAACAAACCGTCGGAACCCGGATTGCCCACGGGCTCTAAATGTTTTTTCTTCCGATCTTCTGAGGACTGTCTCCTAGCCAGTTGCTTGGCCCGTTTGAGCTCTTGCTCTTGTTTTAACCTCATTAGATTCTCGTTAACTTTCGCCGTTCTGTACAAGTCTTCGTCGTAAGACCTGTCAAGATTTAAAGCTTGCAGCCCGTCTTCTAGGTCCAGCGTTGTAGGTTGGTACTTCGCCCGCCTTTCTTCTCGGTCTAGCCGGTCGAGGGTCCTCGAGTCCCGGTCTAGTGACGGCGAGTAGCGACTTCGACCGTCGACTTGATCCCGAGGCTGATCCTTACTCGATAGGTTCCTAAAGACATAGTCCCAGCTTTCATACGTGCCCATACCGTCTTCGCGCGCCTTGCTGAGAGCAGGTTGCGTGTCGGAGCGGGGTAGGCTCGGCAGTGAAACGTCACTGAAGCCCGACTTCGACGTGCTATTCCTTCTAGAGCTCTCCACGTGCGCTCTACTCTTCCTATGACCTCTGTCATCTGCATGCCTGTCGTATTTTCCGTTCTCATACACCGACGGGGATTCGAGCTCTATTAGCTGTCCAGTAGGAACCGTAGGGTAGCGGTACTGTGGGTAAGGATATGCCCCGTTTACTGGTACTGAGGCCGCTTGCCTTATGGGAGCGTAGACTGGGGTAGGCATCATGTAGGGAGACTGTACTGGGTAGTAATACGGCACTGGCCTGTAGGGCGTCACCATTGGCACAGGGTTGCATTGCGGAAGGGTGACGGGCACTTCAGGGTGGTAGTTCACCGGTACTTGGTACATCACATTTGCCGGCATCACGTTTGTCGTCGGTATCATGTAGGGAGGGTGCATCACGGGCATGATAGGCTCTTCTACGGGTGATACCATGTGCCGATGCGGAGGTATCGAGTTGTGGTGTCGGATGTCCGGGAGCCGGTTCTCGTAGGTATCCGAGGCGACTGTCACTGGCACGTTGGAGTAGATTTCTTGGTCTGCAAAGAATATTAATAAAAAATTATAGGGTCTCAACCAGAGTATGCACAGGATATAACTGTTTACCTATATAAAGTCGCGAATTGGTTAAGGTTGATTATTCGGTTAGTTGCTGATATGGTCAACTTACCCTACTGGCCCTCTGCCCCCCATTGTCCTGTGCGGTCAGTCGCTCGACCACGGACGTAAGGTAATTTACGTAAGTTGATTGGTTTGTTGCTACTTATTGTACTTTATTGCACACCAAAACACAATACAGGATATGTAACATAAGACAATACATGTACAAAGGCATGCTGGGTTGGTAAGAATAATAGATTGGTAGATTTGTAGTTTGTGGTCGAGCTACCGTTCAAATAGCCTCCCTGCCCCCTACTGTCCTGTGCGGTCAGTTGCACGCACGCACGCGGGGTAACTTACATACTTACCAGGCCACTCAGAAAGTATTGCGAAAAAAGGTTTTATCTATGAGACACTGGCCAGTAATAAAATATGATTATTTATACTACACCTGCTTGGAAAGTACCTTGATACTTTATCAAATTTACGGTAGAAAGTACGTCATTGCATATCGAACAAATATGCGGGGAGAAAACGCATCTGAGCGGGAGAGAAAAGTGTATGAAAATCCATTTCTTACGTGGTTTTTCTTTTTTAATTTTGGGTAAGACTATGCGCCGGTAACCTAAATATCAAAAGCCAAAAAGTTTTTACAGTGAGTTTTTATCTCCAAGTTCGCAAAAAAGAACATGTGAAAATTGCAGACGCCATTGGCGCCATTTCCAATTTGTGTGTTGTTTGAGGATTCAGTTTTCGTAGAAAGTAAAAAAAAAAAGCAGGTGTAGTATAAAGCACTATGTATCACTCGAGAGAAACTGCGATTCCCGATCTCGGGTGTTTTAAAGCCAAACGACACCCTCGACGGTAATCGGTCACTTTCTCCTCTCGGTGAACAATGTACTATTATAAGTAAAAATAGGTACGATCCAATTTCAAAACTTCCCTACACATTTTTTGCGAGCTAACTTAAATTATCGTGTCCCACTGAAAAATGGATCTGCGCCGGGAACATTTTCGCGGTATGATTTTTACGATTTCAAGTGTCGCCGGAAACCGGACGAATCGTACGATAGAATTCAAACGGCATTCATGGATAAAGGCTATTCCAAGGCAACCGTGTATCGTTGTTATAACGAATTCAAGCGCGGTCGACTAACTTTGGGGGATGAAGAAAGAAGTGGTCGCCCTTTGAAGAAAAAGTACTAGCAGTGAAAACTGTAGTGCAAGACAACAAGCGAGTTACGCATCAGGAGATTCAGCACATACTGCAGATTGCATCGGGAAGCCTTCACAAGATTTTATACGTGAATCTTCGCGTGAGGAGGATAGTTTCACGCTGTGTGCGTCACCGACGCTCCGAAGCAGGCCCGGGTTGAGTGGTTCCGTGGTACGATAAACAAATTTGAAATGCCTGCTTCAAATTTGTTTCTTGGTATACCGTAAAAATACTACCTAAAATTATATAAGAGTGTAATAGTTTTTTTTTTTCTTTCCTCCGACATTCCTATCGATATCGATTAAATTTGTATGTGCCCTCGGCACAGCCCTGAGACAGTATTGAGATTACAGATTAATAAAAAAAAGTAATTTGACAGGTAGGGTTATAATGTAACTAGCTGGAAATTGGCATAATGACAACATAACTTTCTCCCTTTTTCTCATATCGAAGATTCGTGAGCGGGAGTAGGACCACATTGGACTCGTAGGTTCTTGCTAATTTAAACTTCATCCATTGTATTCATTAACCTGAGGTCTTACCAGTCGCGCGGCCACGGACGGAGCGTCACTGACATGTCGCGCTTGCTCGAACGGTAACTTACTTAAGTTCAATCTATGATTGGCTTGTTGCTACTTTGGTAGGTTGGATTCGTAGATTGTTTGTGGTCGCCTTACCGGCCTAAAAGCCTCTCTGTCTCCTACTGATCTGTGCGGTCAGCCGCGCGACCACGAACGCTGGGTAACTTACATACGTTGATTGGGTCGTTGCTGGGTTGGCAGGATCGACAGGCTGGTGGATTCGTGGATTGTTAATCTGTGGTCATCTTACCACCCATAGCACCTGTGCGATCAGGCGCGCGGCCACGGGCACAGGGTAACGTACATAAATTGATTGGCACGTTGCTAGGTTGGTAGGATTGATAAATTGGTTGATCTCCCAATAGATTGGTTGATTCGTAGATTGTGTTCGACTTACCGTCCAAATAGCCTTTTTGACCCCTACCGTCCTGCACGGTCAGTCGCGCTGTCACAGAGGCAGGGTCGCCGACGCGCTGCGTCCACTCGCACGGTCACTTAAGTTGTTAAATTGATGGGCTCCTTGCTACTATACCAACCCGCCCACGGTTAGTATACGGGCCAAGCACCGTGCATCGCTGCGTGTGCTGATTTTGCATTTTCCAGCACACTGCTACCGCCCGCCAGTCGGCTCTAGCCACTCGCCAAATATACACACCTACAACTTTAACTAAAACAATGTAATTCTGTACCAATAACTGTGAAGTGAATAAACAGCCATGAAGAGATAAACTACTTCTTCTTCTTCTTCTTCTTCGACCACCGTCCAACGTACAAAATCTGCTGTGCGGCAGAGCGAGAGCTGCACCTTCTCTGCTCTGCTATAGTTAGTAAATTATTTGTGGTCAACATACCATCCAAATAGCTTCTCTGCCCCCGACTGTCCTGTTCGGTCAGTCGCGCGGCCACGGACGCAGCGTCACCGACGCGCCGCGCCCGCTCGCGCGCCAACTCCGCCCAAGTCACACGCGCGTTATTGCCCCACACCGCCTCCCAAATGGCGCACATTATCTGGAAATAAACGTGGAAAACATACCATAATCCCACGCCTGTATCCCCGAGAGGAGGCGGAGACCAGTGTCTGCCACTTGCCACGATCCCGACATATCTCTTTCGCTACATCAACATTAATTCATTTATTTATTTATTTATATAGTGTAAATAAATTAAACCAAATTAAATTAAATTACTCATAGTTGTAATTCTTGTTTTCTGGCTGTGCATTAAAGTGTTCTCTATCTCTTATCTATCTATCTAAACCAAATATTTACCAGGGTGGCATGAGATGGCCAAGGTTAAGGAGAAATGGAAGTCTAAAGAAGAGGCCTTTGCCGAACAGTGGGAGACAATCACAGCTACTTAAAAATAAAAAATAGTATGCTTTGCATCTTCGTGTAATTTTTATGTAAAAGAAGGCTATGTAACATCACTATATATATGTCGCCGCCAACTCATTCAATCCGCCGTCCAATTCAACGCCTAGGAATTTTATTAGGCGGCGGCATCCGATTACATGGATTTACCGATAAACGTTTGACTACTTGGCTGACCGAAAATAGCCTCTTTATTAAAAGGCTGAATGAAGAGCCGCCATTTAGTGTGAATTTAGATAATTCAAGATGGCGTCAACGCAACAGCTGATTTAAGAAGAAGAAGAAGAAGAAAGACATTTATTATACCAACAAGATACATCACAGAAACAAAATAAGCACATAAGTAACATTTACTTTTCCTACGTTTGCTTTGGTAGAGTGACCATGATATTTGGTTGAAACTGAACTGATAAGGGACCAAGTAGGTGTTAAAAAGGCATTTCTGACACATAAAAAAAAGATTCACTACAATATGTAGAAACGAAACGCATTATAGCGCGAAAACGGCAATTTTTAAACGTAAATCCGACGATTTTTTTCTACCTGCGTACTTTCGAGTGGTGAATAGGTTCAAATGGCTTAAAACAAGATTGGCGATTTCATGATTCGGTTGCTGATAGGTTCAAATGGTTTGAAAACCGACTCAGTGCACACTATTTCCACGCAGTGGTTCGGGTTACCTCCCTAGAGAGTATATCAAAAGCCAGAGATGCGGAGGGAGGCAGCCCCCGCCCCCTGTAACAAGAGAGGGTGCCTACACTTTATTACGCATGGGCAAATGGGCTGCACATCCCGCTGCGCCGGAGCAGTTGCAGAAGTAATTTTCGGTCAATGGTCCAGTTGCCGCGGTCACGGATAAACTGAAGTGGCGAGTACTGTATCTTGGTCACCCTACCAAAGCAGGCGCGCCGTCTAGTACTGACTACTTGCCTAGCCACCTTCAGCTAGGTTGTTTAAACATTTTGTTCAATCACACGCCTGAATGACCTTCGGCTCTTTAATTGGATGCCGCCTAATGAACATCCTAGGCAGTTAATTCGACGGCTAATTCTACCAGTTGGCGGCGACATATATATATATGTTTATCCAACGGTAAACCTTATTTAGTGAATAAAAAAAATCAAGTCAATTAATCAAAGTAATCATGTTAACAGCTTTCAGTTGTATTTTTTGTGTTCTATATGATATTATTCGGCTATCCAAACATTAAACAAAGTCAGTGGAGCCGTAATGTTCATTTTTAGGACATGGTTGGTTCCCAGTCATTGTGATTCGCTTGATTGAATTTGTTTCAAACAGTGAACAATCGATTTCTAAACGAACAGGATATCCTTTCATGCCAAGTTAGGTATGGCAAAGTGCGGAGACCGATGGATACATGGATAACACAGTCGATCGATTTCAATAAACGAACTTTACAATGAATGTACGCTTAAGAAAATTAAATAGCTTTTTTTGGAACTAAAATATTCAAATATGGTCTAAATATTTACAGTTTACGAGCTATCCAAAAGGAGCATCAACCAACGGACATCACAAACATGGAAGTTCACGCAGACTGAAGACATTTGTACAAATGAAGTACGGCGGCCTCCAGTGGGAATCGAACCAGCGACCTCCGTTTTAGTAGTCCAGCGTGTTAGCTGCAAGACCATCGAGGCAGTCGAAATACTTTTCTGTATTCTGAAAATTCCATTTCCTTCCGTAGAAGGCGACTAAGGAAATAAATTACCAGGAGAGGGGCAGCAGCGTATTCCTGAGATTCCAACCGGATACTGCGATTGCCAACCCGCCCGCCAAGCGTGGCGATTATGGCAAAACCCTTCATGGCTAGGAGAACCATGAACGGTTTCAGGAGATGATGATGATTCTGAAAAATACCTATTAACCATTAGTTCTAATTGTTATCAAAATGTACCCAGTCCCTTACCTGACATTCATCATCATCAGCCCCTTGACGCCCACTGCAGGAAATAGGCGTCCTTCATGGTTTTCATAACCATGGGGGTTTTGCCATAATCGCCACGCTTGGCAGGCGGGTTGGCGATCGCAGTATGCGGTTGGAATGTCAGGAAGACGCTGCTGCCGTCTCCTGGTAATTTATTTCCTTAGTCGCCTCCTACGACATCCACATACCTGACATTCGCAGGCCGCTATCAGAGCGTCCCTCGATATAGCTGCGACCATGTCGGGGCACACCGGCCCATCCAGCGCCATCTTTCCGCCACCGACGGGCTTATACCCCATGGACTGCAGCAGTGTCTCCGAACCCACCATATTGGCCTCAACTTCGTGCTTGTAGTACCCGCAGTACAGCTGGAAAGGACAAACGGAAACGCTCGAGTTCGAGTGCAAACGACATTGATTAGACAACTGATCAACCTTCTTAGATCGACAGTGTCGTCGACTGGACCTTTAAGTATGTCATATGGAAAACGTCGTGAGAAAACCCGATCCTCACTGGTGAGGACAGGACTGTTATGTAACTAACGAAAACTAATGGGAAACAGGTAAAATGATGTATAATCATAAAATTAAGTAAAATATACAAAATCATAAAATGACTCCAAGGAGTCTTCAACACTCACTTAGCTACAGTGGCTACCGCGAGTTTCTTGTGTTAATGTTTACCTTAGACGACAAAGGCAAATTGAATAGTTTTATTTTGTGGTTAAGAAAAACAAACCTATATGGATAGGTTCCATGAACTATATATAAAATTAGATCAAATATTTTTACAAGAAAAACTTATTTATTTTAATTCTTTATTGCACTACATTAGCAGCCTATATACATCCCACTGTAGAGCACAGGTTTTCTCTCAGAGAGAGATTATGGGCTCAATCACCACGCGTGCCCACCGCGGATTGGCGATTTCAAGCGCTGAGGTGTGTGAATAGCTCAGACAATCAGGTTTCCTCACGATGTTTTCCTTCACATTTAGCGAGTGGTATTGCTACTATAACTTCACATATGTACATAACTTAGAAAATAAAAATACATGTACCTATGACTTTGTTTTCTAAGTTATGTACATTTGTGAAGTTATAGTAGCAATACCACTCGCTAACTTTGAAGGAAAACATCGTGAGGAAACCCGAGTGTCTGAGCTATTCAAATATCTCAACGCTTGAAATCGCCAATCCGCGGTGGGCACGCGTGATGATTAAGCCCATACTCTCTCCCTGAGAGAAGGCCTGTGCCCTACGGTGGAACGTATATTATGTTATGTACACTTACCCGTATAGTCCTATACTCGCGTCGCCACGGCTGCGCCAACAGGTTCCCGGCGTACCGGGCCAGCGCCGCCCACCCTATACCGGCCCGGTACGCGCTGAACTCCGGCAACTCCGCCACCGTCCGCTGGAACACCTTCCCGGTCTCCGCTAGGCCGAACTTGCACTCGTGCGGCACCAGCGATAGGTACTCCATGATGTAGCCTGCAAGTTGAGGGTTGTGTGTTGGTTGGTTGCGCTTCGTTCGTCTGTGATAGACAAGGCTTTGGATACGTCAATCTTAATCTTAACCAATTGAAAAAGCTAGTTAAAATATCGATGGTCACGATCGCTATTCCACCAGCCGGGAGGTGGTTAGATTAAATTAGGGATAAAATAATGAGTTTCAAATGGCCTTTAAGACATAAAAAAATTATCTGTTTCTATTTGATAGAAAAGCAATAGGAATGCTGCACACCGTCACTACACATCGTGGGTTGAAACACCTTAGGTACCTTCAAGAATTTTCTGGAGTTTGTTTGGGCTTTCGGTAGACAAAGCGTGCGCCCTTACGCCCACCGTGACCCACGGTTGAGAAACACTTACTCTCAAGCTTTTTTCTTTGCTACAGCTTGTCTATAATAGGAAGCCATCTGACCCCAGCATAGGTAGTACGAAATGTCAGAATTTGACAATTAATCACGACTTTTAACATTAAAACGCGCGACTCGCGTTGCCGTGCTACATATGTTGATAGACGGTGTCTGCGTGTGACTCACGCCACGCCTTAATCTCCTGCCTCTGCTTGAGTTTTACTGGGCTGTCGTCTGTCTCCAGTTAAAGGTGGCGTGCACCCTTACACCACACCGTGACCCAAGGTTGAGAGACACATACTCTCAAGCATTTGCCCTTGCTATGACTTGTCTACGCTGTCATCTGACTCCAGGGTAGACAGTCACTTGCTAACTGTGAAGGAAAACATCGTGAGAAAACCTGAGTGTCTGAGCTATTCACATAATTCAGCGCTTGGAATCGCCAATCCACGTTGGGCACGCGTGGTGATTAAGCTCATACTGAGAGAAGGCCTGTGCCCTACAGTGGGACGTATATAGGCTGCTTATGTAGACAGTCACCGTGTGACTCACACCCCACCGATACCCGATGCGTGGTTGGGAGAAACTTACCCTCAAGCTTCTTCCTCTGCTGTAGTTTGTCGGGGCTGTCGTCTGTCTCCAAGTAGACATAGTGAGCGTCCTCGATGGCGCGCCATAACGCGGGCAGCCGCTCGCGCAGCGCCGCGTCCGGAGCGCCGCATGACGTCATCACCATCACAATGGGCGGGCCTTATGGCGATGGCGGTGGCACTAAGGATATAAACTTGGGTCTTTACAACTTTGCTAGGCGACTTATCAGGCGCCTAATGGCTCTCAGCTATACTAGACAGTTGCCTCTTTGAGAACTCATCTGAGTATTTCCATACTCAGGCTCTACCCTAAAGCCGGATAGTTTTTGGCAGCCGGATGTCCCAGTGCTATACACTTAGCGTAGCTGAGAGAAAATATTCGCGGCTTTCACAAAGATCTGAAGTAACTCTCTATTTACGGTGAGAATACCCGCGCCAGTTTAAGGTGTCATGTCTAGAAGAAAAATATTCATGTCAGATCAGAAGAGTGTTGCAAAAGTATCCTTTGTATTATTATATTTTATCACTTCAGTTAGTCGTATTACCAATTCATTATGCACAACTTCTATTATTAGGCACAGATGTTTTTTGACATCTTTGTTATTAGGAAAATCTTAAAATCGCAAGAGGAGTATCAGCTATCTATTTTATAACACAAAAGTCTGGCGTGGTTCTTTTGCACTACAATTTGATGAAGTTTTTTCAGTGACAAACACAAAGTAAGTTATTGTAAAACTATGATATGTGAGGATAGCAAATCACCAGAAATGCCTGTAAACTATAGAAAAACAGTCACACGAAAACTGATCAAGTGTAACCATGACAACTGTTTTGTTATCAAACAAGGAGGAGAAAAACATACAAGCAGAGGCTTGCAGAGGATTTATTTTCTTTTTGTTTGGTGCATGGCAAATAGACAGACTTATTTACAACTTTATTTCATGTGCAATACTGCATATATATATATATATGTTACAGTCATAGTGATTAAATAGCTATTATACATAATGACTGGTCATTATATATAAAAGCCAAATTCACTAGACAAAGTAATAAATTATTATGCTAACGTTTTATTTTGGCAAGTGTTATATAGCAAATAATTGTTTGATTAAATTTATATTTCGCATTTTGTTTGTTAGGTCAGTACACATAAGCAAAAATAGGTTCGAAGTTCCAGGATGGAGCGGAGCGCAGCGACTTCGGGTGTTAGTTCTTTTTTTTATATAAAAGCGAAAAAAAATATTTCACTAAAAAACTTAGTTTTGTGTCAAACTTAAACAAGGTTGGTGCATGGAAAAGTCATAGGTACCCTACATTATGATATGGCAAAACGTGGGATACCGTTAATTTACCGGATTTTGTGTTAATTATCACTTTATCTAAACTGAGTAGACATTATATATAATGACTAGACAATATATATAATATCCAGATTTATTACTTTGGCTGTAACATATATATATATATATATATATATATATATATATATATATATGTATGTATCAGCAATGCACAGGCAAACAAAATGTATGTGTGCTGTTTGTACAGGAGAGTCTATATCAAAGCACCTACTGTAGCTCTTATGAGAAGAGACATAAAATCCTACTGGATTAGGATGGATGTTCATGTACAATGTAAATGATTGAGATAAATAATGAGACCTAATGGGGCATACTTAGAGAGGTTAGTTGTAAAACAGTGTCAATGTGATGACTCAGCCCACTTTGTCTCCATTACCAAGTTTACAACAGCATGGGACATAACAAACTGATATTTGAAGTGGTTATTAGTATCAAGGTAGCTTGCATGCATACATACATACATAAACAGCCTATATACATCCTACTGTAGGGCACAGGGCTTCTTTCAGGGAGAGATTATTTGCATAATCACCATGCATGCCCACTACGGATTGGAGATTTCGAGCGCTGAGGTATGTGAATAGCTCAGGCACTCAGGTTTCCTCACGATGTTTCCTCACGATGTTTTCCTTCACCATTAGCGAGTGGTATTGCCACTATAACTTCACAAATGTACATAAGTTAGAAAACAAAGTCTAAGGTATATGCCCGCACTGGGAATTGAACCTGAGTCTCTCTCTTCCGAGTCTGTTGTGATTATAAGCCAACCAAGCTTACTTTCTGGGCTAACAAACATCACATTATATACTTTTATAAAAATGTACATTTGTACAAATGGCGTCAGTCTGGTTGTAATTCCATGTTTGTGATGTCCTTGCCTGGTTACCATAGCACAGGATATCTTAGTCTGGGACCAGGACAAGTGATTATGTTGTGTGGAAATTATTATTATTAAGGAAAAGAAATCAAAAGCAGATGAAGGTTTTTTTTAGGCTCACAAGTTGAAACTAATCATAAGTGCAGAAAACTCTTATTAACACCTTAAAAAGATAAAGCAAATAACCACTAAGTACACCAAACGACAACAAGTGATAAGATAGCCCTGTGATTAACAATCTTTATAGCATTAAAACTAATATTAGCTGCTGGAGCTGGCATACCTGGAATAACATTAAACTCATATCAATAATTATAATTATTATTGATACATATGAGTTTAATGAATATAATAATTTATTTATGTTATGAATTCCTTAATTAATAGCACAAGACTGTAGCAACATTTCTATCTAGTTAGAAAATAGAACATTTCAAGTAATATATGAATTATTATTTTAATAATAATAACTTCCACACAGCACTTGTCCTGATCTGAAACTAACCAGAATACCCTGTGCTATGGTAACCACACAAGGACATCAAAAACATGGAAATACACCCAAACTCAGGCCATTTGTACAAATGTATAGTGTGAATAGAACCCACAACCTCCAGCATGGTAATCAGTAGGGCTCGGATAAATATGTAAGGACATATTTTTTATTTGAATCATTTGCATTAGTTATTTAGTGTTTTACATCAAACATATGATTTGAACTGGAAAATTAGGTTTTTAAAATCCATATTTTTCCATATATAGCCAATCCAGAGGAAGCATATTCACTTACAGAGTTGTGCAAATTTAAGTTTGCGCCAGTTACTTCCTGTGACGTAGAAAGGTCGTTCAGCCAATATAAAGCATTTTTTCCGACCAAACAGAAGGAGCTTCAATTTTGAAAATTTGAAGATACATATTGTTGTATACTGCAACAACTCGAATAAAGAGGTAGACTAAATTGTAACTAAATAATTTAATTTCGTTCATTTTAATTTTTCAAACAATTATATTAGAAAAAGTGTTTTGTGTTTGGTATTAGTTGTCTTTTTTTAGCCCATATTCTTCCATATTTCCGTTTTTTAGGTCCATATTATATGTACATTTTTTTGATTTTTTAGCACATATTTATCCGAGCCCTAGTAATCAGACATAATGCCGCTAGACCGATGAGGCAGTCAGTTTTTTATTTTGTGTGTTTATATCTTGTATTCATCACAGTCTCATCTTCTAGAACAATGGATGTTCAAAAATATTGTATTATTAATTCCTTAAATTAGTAATACAAACACTTCTATCTAGACAGAAACTAGATCATTTTCCATTTTCTCAGCCAGACAACTAAAGATCATAGTTAACGAGAGAAAGTTTAGATTAGCTGGCCAAGAACCAATTACTACAGAAAAAACTTATCGAGTGTAATTCGAACAAAAAATTAATACTGCTGACATGACACGTTGGGAAATGTTGGTGTCATTTTTAAGTTTTTGCCCAAAGCACTTAATATACTTTCAGGAAAGAAAAGGGGTTTCTCACCGACCAGGAAGAGCATTCTTTTCCGTGTCAAATTATATTCAGATCGGCCGAATGTAGAGCAGGCAGCGGACCAAAATAGTATTCCTAAAATAACGACGTTTGCCACAGGATTATTCACACTCTAGCTCAATAAATTTAACCACATATCCGTAATATTTCAATTAGATAACTGCACTTGATAAACCTCTGGCAACGTTAAGTTTAACAATAAATCACGGAAATAAAACAGGAAAACAAAAATTGAGAATTTTGTTTTGACATTTCAGTGACAAAGTTTTTTTATTCTTTTTCCTACCTTGTCTCTGGCATTTTGAAGCCCGAATTTCATTCACTCACTGTGTTCCAAAATCACTCTACCTACCACCTACCTACGGCTACCTACGGTTAAGGGCGGCTCCACATCAGAATATGAATAAAACTGTTAATCACGCCACACTCGCTCTTATCTCACACGTAACAAGAGCAATGGATTGGAGGCCAGTGGAATCTCTAGTCTGTGAAACCCATTGACCACCATGGAGGCCGGTGATGAAACATAAAAATCTCTTTGTGCCTCAGTGAGGCATTTGACTTTTCAGTTTTCACAAACTTTTCAGCTTCAACCACAATTTTCTCTGTGCCACAGATTAAAAGCTTCAACGAAAAACTTCAATTCCGAAAAAAATGGCCGTTGCACTTTTAAAATTTTGCTAGTTAAATCCTTTCGTATATTTCACATCATGGTTAAAATCGACGACATTCTATTTTACGACTACGCAAGACAAGACGAGATCGAACAGTTCTATACGGTAATTTAATTAATTTTAATTAAGTAGGTACATTGACATTACATAAACTCACGCCTGTATCCTAGAGGGGTAGGCAGAGGCCAGGTTTTGCAAACCTCTTTCGCTTTATCAACATTTACGTCGTTGCATGCACACACGCACGCCGGCTTCAGGTAGGAATTTTTTATATGAGGGATTTTCTTTTTATTTTATTTTTTAATTAAACCTACCTTAGTTTCTACATAGATGGCGCTGAACTTTTTAAGTTACTGCAAGGAACGTATCATCGCATTATTATTTGATATTTTCACTTGGATTTCTTTTTTAAGCTTACATTATGTCATTGTCACATCACAAATAAATATCGTTGCGAATTGATCCATTCGCGTTATCGCAATATCCATTGACGTCCATTTCGGAACGGCTATCATAGATGCGAATACGTGTGAGCGTGTGAGCAATCTGTAGTGCGTTCCGCTCACGGTCGCAAATCACGGCTAGTAACGTAGTCAGTTCAGCGCCATCTACAGAGTTCTAGGGAACTACTTTTTTTCTTAGTAGTCAAAAAGAAAATCTCCCATTGATTTTTTATAAAGAAGTACTTACTCGTTTCAGGCATGCAACATCCGTGATTTCTACGAATAAAAAAACCGTGTTTTCATGATACTTTGTTGTTTTGTTTGTACCCAACAAATTAGAATAAGTACCTACATAATTGCCGCTGCGCATTTTTTCAGGCATGCCAGCGTCACCGCGATTATTATAGAGGATACCCCAAAGCTCACCATCCACTGACGTACTTTAGAGAGCCAGAATATATGTGGAAGTGTCCCCCAGAAATGTCGCCGTAAGTACCCACAAATTGTACTTTTTTTTTGTTTTTTTTTTTCATAAACTTTCTTTGCCCAGCGTGGTATAGTAATAGTTAGTTGAGACATAAAGTTTGTAGGTTCTATTTTTTCAACCGACTTCAAAAAAGGAGGAGGTGCTTTAATCATCGGAATTTATCGATTTTTTATTTTTCAAATTTCAATTTAACTTGACAAATAAGAAATTAGGTAGGTAAATTGAGAATTTTAAAATGGCACTTAATGGCAGGTTAGGTGGAATATTTCAATAATAGGTACTTTGAATTACATTTACGATCCCGTTATCCGCAGACAGATGTTGGAGTAAGTATGCTGTGTTACAACTTTGATAAAAGTTCAATAACAGCGGTCGGGGGTTCGATTTCCGCTGGTGGGCCGCTATACTTCATTTGTACAAATGGCCTCAGTCTGGGCGTTTTTCCATGTAATGTCCTTGCCTGCATGGTTACAACGGGTATCCTAGCTTGGCACCAGGGCAAGTGATTGTGTTGTATGTCATGATTCTTCCACTCTTTTCCCAGGACATACCTCTCATACCCAAGCTACCATGTGAAGTACAAGCAGCCAGTGGTATTGCCAGTAACCATCGGACGCACCAGCAACATACCTGCCCTGCCGGAACGCTCGCTGGCCCCGCGCTACAATAAGGCTGCTTGCAAGGTCTTCGTCAGATAAACAAAGCCCGGCGACATTACGAAGCAGCGACGCTAGTACCTACGTAAGTTCTCAACTGTATGGAGTTGTCCAATTTAACCTAATCCGAACTGTCCAAATCATACATACTTTGACATTTGGAATCGTGATATAGTTGAGAGTTAAGTAATAAATAAGAGAGGTTGTCGAGTCAAAATAGATGTCAACAAAATGAAGTTACGGAAAAACAAATAAAGCCGCACAAAAATACGGTTCACTATATACCTAAGCCTTTTTTTTTAGAGTTCCCGTACCCGAAGGGTGCAAACACCCTATTACTGTCTGTCTGTCTATCCTATAAAGAACTTACCCCCGGTTTTTCGTACACTAACAAGCTGTTAATCTACTGTTAACAGCTGTCAGTGGTTTTTTTTTGTATGCACTTTGGTCAATTGACAGCTGTTAACAGTAGATTAACAGCGTGTTACTGTACGAGGAACTGGGGGTTCATCTCTTGGACCTATTAGGTTGTCAGTGGATTACGTAAGTGAGTAAACTTTACGAAAAGGTATAAATAAACGTGATTTTTTTGCTATTGTAAAAGGGGTAATTAATATCTACAAGTGTCAAACTAGTGCAGTCCACAACATGCCTATCGGGAGCAGAAATATCACTTCAAAGATTTTTATTCTCATTTATAAAAACATGATTCCTTAAAACACTCCTCAGAGGCACAATAGCAAATAGTCTTGTAAAAGGAAAGGCGTAACAATACACACATACATAAACTCACGCCTGTATCCCAGAGGGGTAGGCAGAGACCAGGGACTGCCACTTGCCACGATCGATCCTGACAACAACATTCATTAGTCGTTGCATGCACGCACGCCGGTTTCGGGTACTTTTTGTCTTTCCCTTTGCTGACACATCCTCTATTTGGTCGAAGTATGTTCGCTTGGGACGTCCATAGATTATTTAAACTGCCTCTGAAGATTGCTTTAGAGGAATCGTGTTTTTATAAATACATAGGTACCTAACAGCGTAAGTCTATCCACCAGGGCTTTTTTGATTCATTTGATGTATTTAAAACAACTGTAATAAAAAATAACTAACAACTCGACTGCTGATCAGTCGAGCACTACTTACTATTTAGTACCCGGGACCAACCTACATAAAAATAAAATATTATCTGTCTATCTAACTTGCAATGTATTACATTGTAGAATGTGGGTTCCGCCTGCTTTGTTAAACCTCAGCAGTCGGGTTGTTGTTTACTTTTTATGTTGTCTAATTAGTATTTTTTTTTAACTTCTTTGTTGATTTTATACAAACTATAACACTCACGCAAAAACGACGAATCGATTAAGATCTTGTTAGCACATTGTCACGTTTGTTAATTTTCAATACAATCGATAGCACGATGCCAATTATTACAAATCATCGCAAGTGAGATCGCAGTATGCCTAAAATAGCACAAAGCCTATTGGCATAAAAGATTTCTTTAGTCGCACGATGCTCATTTAAATGTGTGGATTGCCACCGATTCGTAGAGTCAAGAAGAAAAAACTAAAAGTTTTTATAATTATTAAAGTGGGCATGGTGCGAAATAATGTATACAGATTTGAAAAAGTTGTCATTGTGCCGATCGTATTAAAGTGAAATAAAAGTGACAAAGTGCGATAGTGGGCATCGTGCTATTAAACCTTAAAATCCATCCATTGGTTAAGGAGTTATGAGGGAGCATAGAAAAGGCATATCTACATACGAGCCAAACACATTACCCTTCTTGGGCTCCGCAGTAGTCGGGTAAAAAGGTACAGATTATCTACTCTTGAGGCACGTAAAACATTCCCTACCATATTGTGATATTACTTTATAATCTGTCTGTGGTCCTTACTCTGGAGAACCCGCTAGATGATGTACACGTGGGGACTGCACAAGTAAAACAAAAAGTGTCAATCGAACCAAAAAATTAATGAAAGAGATTTGCATATGACATAATTTTTATTTTGTATTTTGTGCAATACCTAGTATAACTGTAAGAAACAAATATAACATTTTATGGTGTCACGGAATCATGCTGCGCGAGTACGATACGCACTTGGCTGGTTTTCAGGGTCCCAAACTCGAAGGGTGCCAAACGGGACCCTATTACTAAGACTTCACTGTCCGTCTGTCTGTCTGGCTGGCTGTCTGTCACCAGACTGTATCTCATGAACCGTGATACCTACCTAGGCATTTGAAATTTTCACAGATGATGTATTTCTGTTGCCACTATAACATTGACATTGTATAAAAATCTGACATTAATATTCAATTGACATCGCTTGTGACTGTCTTAAAAATAAAATTGTTTAATATATAACTTCATTTTTATCGTTAGTTGTAAAAAGAAATGCATTACTCAAATTCTTAATATTTGCATGCCTAGAATAGGTGAAATATGTTGGAAACACATCTTTAGTTATAACATCTGAAATGTACCATGTTTGACGCAAATAAATATCTTGTATCTTGTATCTTGTAACAACAAATACTAAAAACAGAGTAAAATAAATATTTAAGGGGGGCTCCCATACAACAAACGTAATTTTTTTGCTCGATATTAATAACGGCAACAGGTTGACGCTAGAAATATTTACATAATAATTAGTTCTGCATTCGCTTCAAAAATAAATAATTAAGTTAAAATAAAATAAATCTTCAAGGGGGGCTCCTATACAACTAACGTGTTTTTTTGCCGTTTTTCTCGATCTTTGTGTCTAATGTTGTATAGATAGTGGTATGGAACCCTCCGTGCGCGAAACCGACTCTCACTTGGCCGGTTTTTTCTCTACAATCGGAAGTAAAATGAGCTTTTGAACTCCGGAATCTTGGACAGCATTATTTGGAATTCGTTTAGGCCGATGCTCCCGCTGCCGTCGAGTTTGATTTCTTTGAGTATCTGCAATGTAAAACAGAAAAAATGCTACGGTACCTCATCATCACCATCAGCCTATGCTTGTCCACTGCTGGACATAGGCCTATCCTATAGCACGCCACTGAGCACGGCCCTCGGCTACTCTCAGCCAGCTCTTGCCAGCCGCCCTGCGAAGATCATCGCTCCACCGAGTCTGAGGACGTCCCACACTACGTCTACCGATCCGCGGTTTCCACTCGAGAACTCGTCTACTCCATCGGTTATCACTTCTTCAGATAATATGGCCGGCCCACTGCCACTTCAGCATGCTAATTCGGTGGGCTATGTCGGTGACTTTGGTTCTCTGTCGGATCACCTCGTTTCGAATTCGATCTTTCAGAGAAACCCCGAGCATAACCCTTTCCATAGCACGCTGAGCGACTTTAAATTTGTGGACCAGCCCCACCGTGAGTGTCCACGTTTCGGCACCATATGTCATGACGGGTAGGACGCACTGATTGAAGACTTTCGTCATGAGACTGTGGGATTGGCGATGTGAAGACTCGACGCAGTTTCCCATACGCTGCATAGGGTACCTACTTAAGCAATTAATTTAGAAACAAGAAGCTATGGTAGCCTAGTGGGTAGAACATTTTACTCGGAAGTGAGAAACCCAGGTTCGCTTCCCAGTGCGGTCACGTACCTATGACTTTGTTTTCTAAGTTATATACATTTGTGAAATTATTGTAGCAATACCATTCGCTAACCGAGTGCCTGTGGTGTTTACCTACATACCTCAGCGCTTGAAATCTCCAATCCACGGTGGGCACGCGTGGTGATTAAGCCCATACTCTCTCTCTCTCTCTCTCTGAGAGAAGGCCTATGCCCTAAACGATCACAAGGGTGATCAATCCACACCGACACTAGTCAGCGGCCACGTTCCTCGAGGCGCTAAATACTCACAACATCAGCGATCTGTTTCTTCGACTGGACATCAAGGTTGATGGTTGGATTATGCTCGTCCCACGTCAGCCGATCTAGGATATCCCCGACGTCCTTGGCCGATATCTGATTGTCTTCGTCGATATCTGCAAGCAAGCAAGCAATCAATCAAAGTGCCCGTCCGTATTTGTCGTCTGCTGCACATAGACCTCCCCCAAGACACGCCACTTCTTTCTGTCCTCGGCCACCCTCATCCAGCCTTTGCCAGCAATCTGCCTCGTATTGTCGGTGTAGCGAGCTGGTGGGCAATGCACGAGCTGTATTAATATTGTTGAATATCGCTGCTCATGCAATCATACTGCTGAGTTAGTTGCCATTTATAGCAGCAGTGACACGCCGTGACCTTTCGTTTTCCTTTCTTTTTTATAACATTTCTGTTGAAATATTTTCTTGGTTGTTTTTTTGTTTTGTTATTGTGGCGTGTGCACTGTTTTTATAATAAATGTTTTTTCTTTTGCTTCTTCTTCTATAGAACACGCTCAATTATATTTTCGGATGTTTTCTTTTGGAATAATTTCAATGTTACAAACAGGCACCGCGACCGGGACCTTCTCGTTTGTGGGAGAGTCAAATATTATCAAAAGCACTCGGGAATAAAATTACATTTCAAATTCTATTAGATTTGATTAATACTCTTTATTGCATACCATACAATAATATTTTTATCACACCTGCTCTGAAAATACATACTAATTATACCAATTAGAGGGAAGAAACGCCTTTATCCCAAGGTATGGAAGTTTGTATGAAAATCCTTCCGACCCAAGGGTGGGAAGTATGTATGAAATTCCATTAGATACCCGGTTTTTTTTTTTATTTGTCAGCAGTCATACTGCAAAGAGACTTTAACTGTCTATGCATTTCTGTGTATAATTTTCCTCGTAGGTGTAATAAAAAGCACTATACATACCTCAGGATAAAGTACAGTTCCATACCTCAAATGGTTTGCGCCCCTCGCAAGCTCGTGGCGCAAATGCCATAATCTCGGTATGGAACTGTCACTTTCTTCCCTCTGAAGTAATGTACTATTATAATATTTGTTTTACCATCCCATAATTTCAAGCCACCCACACACTTCGGTAAACTCCTTCCAGAAATGTACTGCGTTAACAAAAAAATCCGAATCTGAAATAGATTCTCACCTACTTACGATCGCAATTTTTTTTTTCATTCGAAACAATGATTTTCTCTGTATGAAAACGTCAGGTATTTCCACTAATCTTTATCCACCACATTTGACATAATATTTAATTTTGTGCTCATGCATGTGCAATCATGCTTAAATCAGTGTGGGTACAGACTGTAAAGAGGATGAACTAGTCACAGCCACAGAGCATGCTCCGGTTCAGATTTAGTATACCTAGAGAGTAGATCCGTCCTTTTCCCTCGCAAAGGGGGTACTTTCACGGATACCAGCCCATTTTCCGGATACAAAATCAGATCCGGGAGCTTATCCTGCTACAAACCGAAGCAAAGGAATTCTAAAGAACGGTTTAGAATCAGTGTCCCAATCAGGTCGATGGGCCTGGATTATGTTAATGCACGTATCAAGCCTTCTAGATGTCAATGGTATGTCCTGTCCTAACCTAACCTAACCCAACCGTCTATCTATCATTGTACTCTAACAGAGGCCCTGCTTCTACTTCGTGCACCATATTCTGAACGATTCAAATCGACTAACTGTGAAATTCTATACTACAAACGCAGTGATGCAAAGGTCAGGATTCTGCCAGGACTTGGTGCGCATAGTTAGGCCCCAGTTCAGTGTACCTTGATTGGCACCATGGATTTCCTTACCAAAAATCTTGAACGCCCACGCAGCTTTTACTTCGGCTGGGCATTCGGAGCTCATGGCGGAGCATAGGTCCACCATGTCTTCGAACGAGAAACAGTTATCATGCCGCGACGAGAATACCCTGAACAAACGGTCCTGGAACGGGTTGTTCTGAAAGCGCACGAATGAGACTGTAAAAAGCAACTATATACCTAGTTAAGAAGAAACTAATCTTGGATCTGTGGTTACGTCTTTTTCTTGTAAAATATCCACTTAAGTTTATTTTATTTGGCATTTATCGAGTGTTTTAAGGAATTGTGTTTTTTTATAAAATAAGACCGTTATTAGTCTGTGGTAAAGTATTTTCCTCTTAAAGTCCTGAGGTAGTCTCGTTAGCGTCAAAATGACCCGTCACTAGGCATATAGTCGGCGCTTTAGGGCTAGCGCATATATACAACTTTTAAATCGACTAAACTGTTTCGTCGAGTTGTGTACTTGTCGTGATTTCTACACAACTAAACTGTTGAGTCGACGGAGGTGCGCATACAATCGATTTCAGTCGATTTGTAACCCAAACAAATCCAAAAGTCTTGTGCAGGCAACGCTCAAGTTACCATGTCTTTTAACCATAAAGTTTTAACTTGTGCTTTACTTTATATACGTTTTAAAAGAAATAAGAAAAGAAGGCCTTTTTTCTACACTATTAATAAACTCTTCCGTGTCGTCGGTAATGGTTCCCGCCATTGTGAGAACAAACGTTGTGCCGCTTCCAATGCAAATGCGAGACTGACCAGTCGTGGATCGACTGTTTAGTCGATGGTATGCGCACTTAAATACATTGCAATACAAAATGAGCGTGAGATCGATAGTTGTCCAACTTTTTAATCAAAAGCAGATCGATGAGGCTTTTTGATTTTTTTGTCG
Source organism: Yponomeuta malinellus (assembly GCA_947308005.1). Taxonomy (NCBI): domain Eukaryota; kingdom Metazoa; phylum Arthropoda; class Insecta; order Lepidoptera; family Yponomeutidae; genus Yponomeuta; species Yponomeuta malinellus. The sequence continues at coordinate 5,769,449 of OX371013.1, forward strand.
ATCAACTATCGAGTTGATAATATGCGCACGTTCATATATTGCTGTGTACTTATGAAACACAACAAAATAGTTGTTCAACTAAAAATTGTATATATGCGCTAGCCCTTAAGGCCCCCATTGACGATTCGTCCAACTGGAGCATAATGCTAGCAATCCAAAATCCGGTCGTCAATGTAAAAAACGCCGTCCATTTTTAAGACGGGTGTCCAGGAATGGATGTTCAATCTGATGTAAGCGTTTCCATCACACCAAATGCACGCATAGGTTTAGTAGATTGACCGTCAGTGTGGAAAACGCACGAATATTTATTATTTTAGTCGGCGTCATAGATTTTTCCATAAACATGGATTTTCCCTGTACATTTCAATGAATGCCCAAACAAAATCTCTTGACGTTGACATAGCGATGGCATCAATGGCATCGATAAAATGATATTATTATGGCGGCATCGCGGAATGAATGGAAAGTGGATGCCGTTTTCACGAGCGGGTTGGACGGGTTCCCGTGATGGATTTACATCCGATTGGAATTCCATTCCTGGACGCCGTCTTAAAAATGGACGGCGTTTTTTACATTGACGGGCGGAGTGTTGGATTGCTAGCATTATGCTCCAGTTGGACGCATCGTCAATGGGCCCCCATTATGTCAGCCCCTGCGCCACGCGCAACACTTTCTTCCTTTGCACCTCGCTCAAGATGTTTGTCGGCACATCTATCAAAGAATATGCCACTCCGCTAATTAAAACAGTTTACAAACTAAATGCGGTGCTCTTCTTCAATGAAAGAACAGGGAAGTAGACCTTCGCAATCACACGTCTATGTGGAATCTCATTACAAAAAATCCGTAAAATAACATTACCCTCAAAACAGAGAACTTGGCTAGAATGTCTTCTTTGCTGAATCTGTTGTGGTAATTAGCTGCTAGCTTCTCTGCGTCTATTGTTTGGAATTTCTTCATTAAACTGCAACACAAAAAAAAACTACTCGGTATATGTACAGCAATATTTCAAAGCAGTAAAACTCAATTTTGTAACTTACTACATTATTTCTCCTTTACTCAAATACGTTAACGTAGCGTAATCTTCTAAAAGTTCTTCAGTCAATCCTGGATATGACTGAGATGCACCCATCTTTACACGTTCAGTTATTTCTAGCTAGATTGAACTACTCGAAACATTTGGTTTTTTTATAGTTACGGTATATCGTCGGCGAAAAAAACAACAGCTTTACCTTTACAGTGACAACGCTACACTTGTGAAAACAAAAGCAAGTTTTTCATTCGCTGCTATCTTATCAGTGACGTACTAATAGTGTTGATTACGAAGATAAATATATTGATTAATCATTATTTCCTTTATTAGTTGAATCCAACTTCAAACATTGTTATCCTCTTGCATTTATTTAGCACGCACTAAGTGCCATCTACAGGGTGATTTTAAATTCGTTCACCGTTACTAACCACGATTTAGAAACATTGAAAAAAATTGCGTTTTAAAAAAGTTTCAAGTTTCAAAAGTTTCACTCTTACTTGTTTACGCATAAAATAATAGAAAACCTTTTTCAACGTTACGGTATTTCCCAGTCTTGAATGTGGATTCAGTTTCGTGACCGACCTTTGATTCGAAATCACGAATATTCACAAATATATATGTGAAGCACGTTTTCACTACTTTTTGTCGAGAACAAAACTGGGAACACACAAATAGAATGTAAAATGTAACGTAACGTGACTAGCAGCAAACACATGGCAAATAGGTAAAAATAATTTATTGCTTACAAACTGAGACTTAGCTCAGAAATATCAACAAATTACAATCTGATAATGCGGACACACTAGACTCAACTACCGAGGGATTAGGGTGCCCAAGGAATTGTGAATACAAATTTCCTAGTTCCTCGCTCAGCCCAGTGTACAATCGACGGCACATCAACCTTTGCATCCGTGCACTCTATACATTTACATTATATGTATATGAATAAAATGTAAAGGTTCATATGCTGTCGCCTGTACTAGAAAATATACTTGACAATAACATTCCTACACATATGACATGTATTCCCATATTTCCCATATAATGCCCACAACGAATCGATCGGTATATTTTCCCAGAGTTAACACAAGAGTATAACACCAAAATATGTTAATGTTTATTTTAAGAAAATATAAATATATACAAAATAATACACAGTTGCGTTCGGAGTTTTCTCTTGACGTGAACGCAGGAGCAAACCGAATAGAATTTTCGTACGAAATCAGTGACTGTTTTTTTTACTAACCGACTTCAATAAAATGAGGTCCTGAATTTGTCTAAATATTTTTATGTATGTGCAGCGTCAGTTCCTTACCACGTTGTCCGGATCTGTTGACGGGATCCATGACTCACTGCACTGATTATCCAGTAAGTACAATTTCGCCAATGTCACGTGTTGGGCAATAAATAGCCAATTATAAGAACGTTTATCCAAATATCAGAAATTAAAATCTATTAAAAATATTTTTACAAAATGTCCGAAGTCAAAAAAACGTCCCATAAGAATCAATTTGCAAAGATATGATCACGGTTTTACGAACCTAACCATACCGCGATAAAGAGTACCGTCCGCACCACCTAGTGTTGTGCGAACCATAGTTTCTGTTTTGAAGGCAGTTTTTCGTCTTATCGATTTGTTCGTAGTATGAGATATTTGGAACCGCACTCGCCGGGGGCGAATTTGGAAATCAATTCCTTCGGTGCGGACAGGTGTGCGTTCTTTTACGCAAACTGCTTGTTGTCGCGATATATATGGGTGTAAAGTAAATTGTAACATAAAACGCGCACAACAATTAAAGTATAAATGGTACATTTATAACTTCCCCAGATACAACCATTTTATAAGATACTTTCATACCGTTTCGGCTCACAATGTTGAATTCTTAAAATGTTGAATTCCTGAGATGTTGAATTCGCAAAATGTTGAATCCCAAAATGTTGAATTCGCAAAATGTTGAACTCGCAAAATGTTGAATTCGTAGTAATCCCAAAATGTTGAATTCGCCAAATGTTGAATTAGAATTCCCAAAATGTTGAATTCGCCAAATGTTGAATTTAATTTCCCAAAATGTAGAGTTGGCCAAATGCTGAATTTTCCTAAGCAAATTAACGAAATCAGAACTCGTGTAGTTTTGAAAATTTGATATGAGCAAAAAAACTAAAAAGGGGACCTTTCACCCACTCCCCACCGCCGGCTTACCCCCAGCCTCGGGGACTTTATTTATTTATTCATAAATTCATTTATTTATTTATTAAATGACTATAGTAGCGACACAGTTAAATCCTGAAAGATGACTCGAATAAATTTAGTGTTTATTTTTCAAATAAGTTTTAGCACCTACTTATGTACCAACCTAGTGCAACACGGTCACCGTGCCCAAGTATAAAGACGAAAAAAGAGGCAGCGGCCTTTTTCTCTGGTCATTGGCGAAGTGTTAGGACAGAAAAATTTCGGGGTTTTCTAGATAAATATTTGCAATATTAGGGGAATTCAATTTTGTTTTTGGGATATGTGAATGAAATAAAATCAATGAATTCAACAAGGATTAAATCATTTATTCAATATTTCGAGAGTTCATCAGTTTGGGATTACTACGAATTCAACATTTGGCGAATTCAACATCTTTGGATTACTATGAATTCAACATTTTGCGAGTTCAACATTTTGGGATTCAACATTTTGCGAATTCAACATCTCAGGAATTCAAAAATTTAAGAATTCAACAGTGTGAGCCGAAAGGTTTCATACAAATGTACTTTGCGTATGCCACATGGAAAATCTTCAATGATGGTAGCTTGTCATCGTGTAACGTTTTGATGTTCTTGAAGTATACCTCTTCGAAGATAAAACAAACCATACTCGCTATTGTTGTTCAAACAATACCCTAACAAGTAAGCAATTTGTAAACTAGCAATCTTTCAAAATATATGCGGGAGAGTGTTTAATGTGAATGAAAAAGCGTAGCTCTTTAAATAATACTCACAAATTAATTCATTATGAGTTTTATTTCAAGAACTACGTTGTCACTTTACAAGGCCGAACCTAGGGAGAGCAAGACACATGTATCGCCCTGTCGAATACAAATAAGTAGTACAATATACCAGAGAACTAACGAATTTACAGCTATATTTCGTTTCATTCAGCTTCGGTCTGGGAGTAAACGAAAAAAATTTAAAACTATAACATTTCAAAATGAATGAGTGACTCAGAAGAAGCAAACAACTTTATACATGTTATAGCTTGCTTCCCGTATTTTAACGATTTCTATCAACGGTTTGTTTACATGTAGGACCAAGTTGAATAAAATTTAATATAGTTAATAAAATGCCTAATTGTGAAATTAAGTTTTATCAGGGGTTATTGAAAACCATTGGCCAAAGTAAAATGGTCGAAAGTTTGGAAGTTGGCAAATCCTATTTTCAACATACCAAAGTCACAAAAAGGTAAGATACAGCCAAAGGTTAGTCAAATATTCGAATGAAGTCTCACCGAGGACATCGTAAATTCTTTGATGCATAAATACGGACGGCTATGAGTAATTGACAACTATCGCTATAGCGCGTCTTACATAGTCATACAAATTAATATCCCAAGGATTTCCTAAATTATATATTATTTTATATTTTCTAAGGCAGGAAGCTCATAAACGTATAGGAAACTCGTCACTTGGACGTTTTATTACATAGCATAGAACGCAAATCATATAAGCCCTTATATCTACAAATTAGTTTAATAGGGAGTTTGCCACCCTAAAACGTAAATCGTATTGTCATCTCAAAACAGTTGATTACAACTTCTAAAGCAAAAGTAATACGTACGAAATTGCATTTTTGTCACGTCAGTAACGTTTTCAATCGGCGAAACAAAATTGAACTATGTAATGTATAAAAAGTGATCTAAAGACTATGTCAGGGATAAAATGTGACTACTTATCAACTAACAATAATTATGTATCAGTCAGTCAAAGAATCTGAAATATATCTCTTTTAACAATAGGTACTAAAGAACTGCCAATTTATCTGTATAATAAGGCAGGAACTAAAATTTCGAAAGTATATATTATATATCGCAAGTATATATTAACCCCGCAATTCTGTGGTACAACTTCGAAGTGGTCTTCAATATTTTTTCGCATTTATTGATGACCTAGTCGCTAGATAGCACAGATCTCGCGCGTATCCATCGTCTCGTAGAAAAGTTACAAAAAAAGCTTATAGATTTGGTCAAAACACACTTCACACTTATAAAATACACACGTAAGAATTATTTCGCGTTCACACCCAATCCGACAAAAAGTATCACCAAAAAAACAAATCTACAGCCATACGAGTTTTGTTTCTATCGTTACAATTAAACTATAACAAAGTACAACAAAATCACCTCTTGGGAAAGTCGACGTTATCGAAGCTAATCTGCCGGCGGGCTCTCATTTTGGCCGCTTCCTCGAAGGACGGCATCGAGTTGGACTTATACAGACCCGCCTTATCCAGCATACTGAGCCCGGAGCTGCTATTGGAGTTGCTATCAACATTAATCAACTTATCTTGCAGGATGTTCTTAGACCCGCTTTTCGATTGCTCAAGCTTTATGCCGTCGCAGGCGTTTTCCTTGACCTGCGACTGGAAGGAGGTGGCGGCGGCGGCCTGTCGCGCCTTGAACTGTTGGTAGGCTGAGGCGGTGACGTAGCCGGTGATTTTGTGGGCGCCGTCGTTGGCGAGACGCTTCTGCTCGTCCTGGAAGCAGTCCTCGACGGAGCGCCCCTGGATGATCGCGTAGACGTACTGGCGGGCGATCCTGTGCCAAGGACGTGAAGTTTAGTGTGCGATTTCTCGATTTGTACCTTTGTTTGTGTCGTCTGCCGCAGACCAAACAGGTTTGGTGGCGTTGACAGTTAGACTTAACAAGATCGATTCCATATAGAAATGTGAAGGTGCAAAGTCTAGATCTCACTTATCCAGCACACTGATTAGCCAAAAATGTCTTTTGCGATGAGTCAGTGAACTTGGGAGAACTGAAAAGGGGCTGATCTTTAACTCAATTATACAACCATTAACCAAAAAAGTCGACCCGAGCCAGAGGTCGCGGGTTCAAGTCCCGATAGGGGTGGAATTTATAGCCTCAGCCATGCCAGACTGGACGTCTTCTCGCGGAAGCCCGGTGACTGCATGCGCCACCCGCGGATGCTATCGCATAGCTAGAGTACCTACAAGCTGGCAGCGCCATCATTGACTAGTCAGGTAATGGAACTGGATATGTAAGAAACACTAACTTGAGCATAGTCTCGGAGGTGGAGAGCTTGGGCGCGGCGAGGCGTGCCGCGTGTGGCGGTAAGGTCAGCAAGCGGCGCGTCAGCCGCGCCAGACTGGACGCCTTCTCGCGGAAGCCCGGCGACTGCATGCGCCACCCGTGAATGCGCAGGGCTTCTGACACAGCCCATAGGAGTTTCTGTGCAAAGGTAACAATAACTTTTTAGAGACCTATTTAAAGGCACTTCAAAAATAACAGAAATCGATTTGAAAATAATCTAACACAAATGATACTTCTTTTGCAATAAGGTGTATCCCTTAAATAAAAATACATCAACCACGATATAATTTCTGTAGTCATAAATAAATAAAATAAAGGAAAAAAGAAAGTTTGATTTTCAATGCATGAGATGCTTACCTTTCTATGATGTTCATCCAGCTCGGCGAAGTTACTCCTAGCGGCGAACATTTCCGACGCCCTCCGAGACAGGGAGGGCCCACTCTGCGGCACAGCTATCGTGTCTCCGCCGAACGACAGACTCTTGGCCAGTTTACTCCGGCTCTCGTCTTGCGTTTCATCCAAAGCATCCCGCTTCCTCTTCAGGAACATGTCACTCTGAGAACCGTCCAGGCTTTTCGTCTCTGCCGGCCCGACCGGAGACCCGAATAAGGCGCGCTTCGATTTCATAGCTTGCAACGGGACGGACGTGCTTGGAACTTGCGGTATGGGTTTTCGGTTCTCTGGACTGATGAACAGCGCCCGCTTGGAGGTTTCGCGGGTGGGCTGGGAGCGAGTCATCATCTCGGGGTCCATGAGGAGGCGACGCATGGCTTTCTTACGGGTGGAGCCCCCGCTGCGCGTTTTCGGGGTCTTGGCGGGGGTCTTTTTGCCGGGGGTCTTTTTGCCCGGAGTGCGGCGCAGGCGCGGCGAGCGGCGCTCGGCCGAGTTGATCAGCTTCCTGTGTGGGAAGAAGCTTCAAGCGATATTGGGTTTGATTAGTGCAAATTATAGGAGAAAATTCATGGACATTACAATACATGTTGAAAGGAATATTTATACATCAGTGATAAATTGCATCGTTAGACTGTGGTAAGGGGGGCTGTTCATTAGCTTCTTGAATCCCGGTAGCCAGCGGACGCGACGGCACGATCTACTGTCTTGTCTATTGTTCTAGAAACTCCATCAACCGAAATGTTAATTCCGTAAGACGATTTACGAGTAGGGAGACCGAACGACTCTTAATTTTTTATATATGTGGGTATATCTTTAGGAGATATTGTACTTATTTGTGTCTGTCAATTTGTTTTAAGTTTTCAGCTTTGTCACAAAGCAAAATAAAACGTATTGCATAATCAGCCTTCATGTCAGGGCACAGGCTACTCATCGAATTAATAAAAACAATTAAATAAAATATAAAAACCGACTTCAATACACCACAACACTGATAAAAAGTTAGAAATAATTTAAATGAATACCTTAAAATTAGAAGCCTGTATATTGTTGAAGTATAATTTGGAGTCGGTGCCCAAGATATATGTCCTGGTCATGAAACTGGGCACCGACTACAAATTATACTTCTACAATACCTACATGTATAGGCATAAGCATAGCATAAGCAGCCGATATACATCCCACTGTAGGGCGCAGGCCTTCTCTCAGGGAGATAGCCTGCTTACATGTATACATACTCCTAATTTAAAGGTACTTTTAAATTATTTCTAACTTTTTATTACTGTTGTAGTGTATTGAAGTCGGTTTTTATTTTTCAATTTTTAGTGTGGGAGCGGGAGAAAAACAAACAAGTCCCTTATAAGCATAATTTACCCTACTTAATTCGTTGCTTTAAAATTTGTAAAATTTGCTCCGAAAGTCTTCACCAGAACATCTTTAAATTACCTTGGGACTACTTTTACGCTACTTTATGAAACATACCGATATTACTAAAGGATGGACCTCATTAGGCTTTATTTACTGCTGTCCATTGAAGAGTTCCTTTCTCCATCTCTAAAAGTCTTACACTAAATTAAAATGGGACCAATTTGTCGAGTGGGTTAAAAAAAAATTCAAAAAGACTTACCCCCGGTTTCTCGTACACTAACAAGCTGTTAATCTACTGTTAACAGCTGTCAGTGGTTTTTTTTTGTATGCACTTTGGTCAATTGACAGCTGTTAACAGTAGATTAACAGCGTGTTAATGTACGAGAAACTGGGGGATACGCGTCGAATTGATAACCTCCTCCTTTTTTAAAGTCTGTTAACAAATGCCGGAAACGCGACGCAAATTCGCGGCTGAGAAAAATACATAAGTCAATTTGACGGATGCGCACAATGGAGCCCTAATGGACAAATGAAGTTGTACATTTTTTATGCTACGAGCACAGCATCAGTTAAACGTGAGACAACCATTGTGCTGGTACCACGGATTCGAAATATTAACATTCTAGGGGAGTTGATATAGCAAGCGGAAAGGTCGCGCGCCCGGGGTGCTGTGATGTGACGCAAAAATGTATGGAACTCTATAAACCTTGCGCGGGTGCGCGTTGGGCGTTTATTGTATTTCGTTTCATAGAGCTCCATACATTTCTGTGTAACAACGCCCTGGCCTCGCGCCGTGTCCGCTTGCTATATCTATTCCCTAGAACTGCCTAAGTTAGACTGTTGTTATGCCTGTCATCTAGTGATTGTAAAATAATGAGTTTACTTTTGACAAAAAATATTTAAAACATTAGGCCTTTGCATAGGCATAGGCATGAGGCCTTTTGCCAAATTTTTCCAGTTATCGTACTTTATTTTTTTGCAATAAAGACAATTTCATTTTCACTTCAAAATGTCCCTGATTTTACTATGTAGCAACACGTCAGCCCACATTTTTCCAGAGTAAGTATATTTTTTTTATAATTATTAAAAATGGTACATATAGCAACCAACAGCGGTCACTTACTTTTTGTCAATGAGCACCATTTTGGCCGTGGAGCTGTGCGCTTTCTCTCCGATGGTGGCTGCGCTGCAAAAGGCCTGCCGCCGCCGCGCCAGGTGGGACAGCCGGCGGCCCGGCGACTTAGCTTGCGCCATCCTGTAACGCGTTTAGCGGAATTAGACATAGCCCAAGCCGCAGATATGGATTAAATATTTACAGAGTCCTAGGCTAACACCTCATCGGCGATCCTTTGGGGGCCATATATTATAAAGATAGTAATTAGGTGGGCTTGAGACACGTGTACCTTTAGCAGGTAGGCGTGACTGAAAAATGGAATCGACGTAAGAGTAATCAAGTAGACGGGTTGGGCTTTGGAAGATCTACATCTCTAAAGTATGATTTTTTATTTTATATTTGTAAATGGGTTCTCACTACTTTTCGTTTAATAACTTCCCCACGCCCCCCTACGCATGTGCCTTGTGCCTTGTAAAATAAAGCTTCAAGCCAATGTGAAACTACTAGAATCCATAGGTTTACCCTTGTACATGTGACCGTTGCAAGTAGTAAACTAGTCGCCTTCCTGGTGGTAAGCCTAAGCTGCGGGTAGTTGTAAACTCTGGTTGTACTTATTGTTGTTTCCATATCACTAACGAATTATTATTAATCTTAATGTGGTGGGAAATAAACATTTCATTTAACTAACTACCCTCCAGACTGACCGTTTATAATTAAGACCCACACAGCAATTTATTAGACTCACAGTCCAAATTCAACTTAAATGCTTGCTTGAGTAACAAATTTTATATGCCCTTCTACCTTCTACCACTGCACAGTGGTGCTTAATCTCCATTATGGCAACTTACTTTAGCCTCATAGCTTTCCGTTTGCAAGCACTGCTCGGGGACTGCAGGCCTCCAGAGTAGACCGTCACAGTGGAGTCTGTCTCGGCGCCAACGAAGCGTTGGCCGCACCGCATCGCTAGCAGTTCCATGCGCTCCGAGTATCGTGTCACATTGTAGCTGGAAAGTCACATGAATTGTTATAAGGACAGTGTTATGACTGGTATCCTCTTTACTCTCACTTTTTTTAAACAATTAATATTAGTAAACAGATTATTAATTACTGTTGTGGAACAACAGATTAATTAACATTATTAAATCAACCTCAGCCAGATTGTATCAATTTCTTAGAAGAGAGAGATGAATTAATACTTATGCCGAGTAGTTAACAATATTCATCAACAGTTTGTTTACATCAGGAGGATTTTTATCAAGTACAGGGTATATACAGGCGTCCCAAAATTATGGGCCATGAAGGAAAAGTACCTTAAATATCGTAGATAGGGTATTTTGCTGAAAGAAGACTTTATGTTATTTTTAAAAGTTAGTAATTCTGCATTCAAAGATTTTCTAAAAATTACTTGCCTCGTCTGGGAATCGAACCGACTTAAAAGTAAAAAAAAACACCACTACTTTTATGATGCCAATCGAAAGAATGGCCAAAAACTAATAACTCTTCTTAAGTAACATAGTATTTTAAAAGAAAGGAACAGTGTGAAATTAATCATTTTAATCAAATTAAAAACATACATGAAACTGCCGTAGTCAAGTACCTAAGTGGGTATTTTTTGTAAATAAATTAATTAAATGCTCAAAATGTGATCCCTCTTGTCTTACGCAAATCGCCAATCTTTTAATGAGTCCGCTGCCTGTTGATTTTCTTATCTTTTTATGGTGAATAATCGATATGATATGGCACAATTCTGTTTGTAACTCGCCCACGTTCTCGTATCGCTTTTGGTATAGCATATCTTTCACCTATCCCCAAAAGAAGAAATCTAATGGTGTAAGGTCCAGGGATCTGGCCGGCCATCTAATCGGTCCATTCAATTCTTAAGAAGAGTTGTTAGTTTTTGGCTATTCTTTCTATTGGTATCATAAAAGTAGGGGTGTTTTTTTTTACATTTAAGTCAGTTCGATTCCCAGACGAAGCAAGTAATTTTTTGAAAATATTTTAATGCAGAATTACTAACTTTTAAAAATAAGTCTTCTTTTAGCAAAATACCCTATCTGCGATATTTAAGGTACTTTCCCTTCATGTCCCATAACTTTGGGACGCCCTGTATAGTAGAATATAAGTCATTGAAACATACAAGTTTGCACTGGAAACTAAAATTGATTTTAGTTGCTTTCACATAATTGAAAACAAACTTGTTCAGAATCAAAAACCCACACCTTATGCAGTAAAGTCACTCAGCATGTGTAGGTATAACCTAGCACAAATTAATACCACAAGACAATGTTGATTATCAGTGTTACTTTACTGTTGTTGTCAGTAGATAAGCACCAACAAAGTTTGTCCCTGCATATGCTACTAAGACAACAAAAAAGAATAAGCATACATGGCAAAACTGCACAATGACATTAAGGTTAGGAAACACTTACTGCACATCATAAAATCTGCATTTCAGCACATTAGGCCAGGCTGTCTCTTTCGCCTCAACTTCTTTAGACATTTTCAAAATAATTTCCTTTTCAATAACACTAGTTTTCAACTCTGGCTCAGATACAGAAGTGTCTTTCGAAATGTAACTCCTTTGTTTGTCAACTGATTCTATTTTCAGTTGGTCAACGAGATCAGGTTCAATTGGTTCTAACTTAGATACTGTATCAGGCACTCTGTCTGTCTCAGTAGTTTCTTGTAATGCATCTGGTAACTGTGCATCTGTGGGTATTGTAACAAAAGAGGTTCGTTTTGTTGGTGTTGCATTATTTGCCTCCGGGGGACAGATGTTTGTGTTGTCACTAAATGATGGAAGGAAGCTGTAGTATTTCTTCAGCATATCTGTGACGTCAGTCTTTAGGATTGTCACTGAGGGAGGTGGTAAAACACCTTGGAGGGTTTCCTGCAAACAAAGGTAGTGGTTGATAGCATTGACTTCAAAAACACTGTCATTAGGCATAGTGAGCAAGCACCTAAGACCAACAAAATATTCCACTTAGTTAATGAGATATTATTACTAACACAAAATGATCCAAAGTACACTCAAGGTTATCTTCTGTGTACTAATGCTAAAACAGAAAAATATTACATAATACAAATTATTACCTCCATTTTTCTAAGTTTTAACCTGTCATAAGCCTCATGATCTTTCAGGAAATGCCAGAAGTTGTGTGGTTCAGGATTTTCTTCTACATCATCATCAGAGAACATATCTGGCGACCGAACTCCGCTGTCAAATGAAGCATCTAGAGAGGAGTAGCTCTGATCTAGGTTTAAGGCATGGTCAGGTTCAGGCACCTCCTTCCCAGGGACAAATTCTTCATACTGAGAGTCGCCAGTACTCTCTGTCATGTCTTCTAATCTATTCACTTGACTCCTGTCATCTGACATGTCACTGGACTTCTGAGTGCTTTCACTCTTATGATCCAAGAAGCCACATTGCTCACTACTTCCACTCATACTTTGTTCTGTAGTCTGCAAGTCAGATTTTTCTGCCTCATTGGCCAGCTCTGGCACAGAGGTCAATGCACTTATAGGATCAACTATGGGCTTTAACTTTTGCACATGTTTCAGGGTCCCATTGAAGGACAGTTCACGTATAGGCAGCTTGAAAATGCTCTCTGATGGTCGGACATCGCGAAACATGGGAACACTATCAACAGCATTATTACTATTCTCCATTGTACTGAAGGAGGTTATAATCACAGGTTTAGGGCGCTTGCTGTGGTCGGATTTTGAATCCTCAGATGATACCGGCGCGTCAATCGGATCCGATTTCTCTGTTAGTCTACTGTCATCGGTAATAGAAGAATTTTCCATCAAGCATGCACCCTCTAATAAAGTTCTCGGAAACTCGGATTTTGTGCAGAAATCTGCGTGTACATCAAGGGCTTGCTTATCTGTGGTGTTAATATTTTGCTCGTTTACAGAGCTGAATGCCGTGGGAAAGGCATCAGAATGTTTGAGCAGAACATCTTTGGGTAAGCTTAGATCTATGTTACCGACGCTGTTTGAATGGTCACCGTCGCTGTTGTTCGATGAGCAGGAATGTCCGCTGGCTTCAGGATTGTTGTTATCTTCGAGGAACGTGTCAACGACGTTAAAACTTCTCATGTAACGCTCGTAGAGAGAAAAACTATCGCTCATAGAGTGACAGTTTGAGTCTTCGAGAGCTTCCATTACAACTACATTTTACTAAAGCACTTAAACGAAATCATGTTCTCTAACACTAACAACTTTACCCACCAACCCTAATTAGTTAAAATGCGATATAGTCTAATCCTCGGTAAATTACAAAGAAAATAGAAAAAAATTGCGCTCTAGTCCAGCTTGGCTGGCTATTTTCTGTTCTAAGCAGTGTTGCCAGATACTGGCCGGCCAATGTCGCCAAAATTTACAAAAACAGTCGCCCAAAATCGTCAAATCAAAGTACGAGATCTACCAACCACCGCTGCTGAGATTTTGTGATTATTCGAATTTGAAATTTGTTGTTTTTGTGAAAATGTCGAAAAAAACACTTCGATCTCAAGCAAGAAATATTGTTTACATACAAATTCACGCCTGTATCCCAGAGGGGTAGTCAGAGACCAGGGACTGCCACTTGCCAAGATCCTGACAGATCACTTTCGATTCTTCAACATTTATTTCAATGTTTATCGTAAAATAAAGGAAGAAGAAGGTGTAAATCAAACTCTATCTTTGATTTTAAAGCGTGTGGTAGAGTTGACCGGTAAGTTGGACTAAGTTGTTCTGATAGTTTTAGTTCATTTTATATTTTTCTTAGGTTAGGTAACATTATTCTGACTTCTTAATAGGGGTTTCCTGTACTACTATACGGCGAATTGTAGCTGATGGCACATCGCATGATGGTGTATTTTCCACGCCTGGTAAACTGGTGAGGAGAGGGGGGATGAAGAAAATCAACTTGGACAGTTTCGATTTACAGTTGATAAGGAATAAAGTAAAATTCTATTCAGTTCGGAATTCTATACAGTTCGGAAGGAAGCTCCAATAGTAATGAAACTGTAACAAATTCTTCGACAAAATTTTGATTTCAACGGAGGGAGAGAATCTCTGAGATAAGAAAAATATTAAGTAATAATCCCTCTCACTCTCATTCGTAAGAGGAAGCCTATGCCCTGCAGTGAGATGTATATAGACTGATGATGATGATGAATGACTAAGCTATCGTTGAGTAACATGATAAATGTTATAATTTTTTACAGACATGCCAAGGAGTACCTAGTCTTTTAGTACTCCTTGCTTATGCTTAAGGAAATTGGTTTTGAATATATTAAATGCTAATCAAAAAGGACCATTTTTATGGAGAGAGATGACATAAAACTACAAAGATAAAAGTTTTTTAAGCGTATAAAGGAAAACCGCAAAGGTGAAGAGCATAATAAATTGGATGTGATTTATTTAGATGAGACTTATATTCACGGTTCATGTTCTGTGAACAAGTGCTGGAAAAGCAAATATATTGCAGGTACATCTAAAAGTATTTCACTTGGAGTGTGGTGGACCATTGTAAATGCTGGTGGAGAAAATGGCTTGAACTAAATTTTTGTCTGATGTACAGGTCAACAAGTGTATCTACTAACTACTACCACGATATTACGAATAATGACAATTTTACGAAATGAGTGACAAAAAAACTGATTCCAAATCTGACAAGAACTTCACTAATTGGTATGGATAATGCTAGTTATCATTCCGTATGTATGAAAAAACCACCCACACAAGCCAATCGTATCTCTGATATAAAAGAATAGCTCCGTGCAAATAATTTACATTATGATGATCACTTTCGTAAATGTCAACTACTTGAAGTATGAAAGGCTCCCACTTTATCATTGCACATTGAATCCCATAGAAATGATTTGGGGTATAATGAAGCAAAAATTTGCTGCTAAAAATGTAAACTGGCCTGCAAGTGATATAAAATTATTAACAGAAGAAGCTTTCTCACAAATTGGTGCAGATGATTGAACATTATGAACATGTAAAGGAAATTGAAAACGATTTCATCAACCAGGATATGATAATTGAAATGCTGGATTTATCTTCATCGTCTGATGAAGAACAAAAAATTCAAGTGGAGTTCTGGGCATCGCCTATTATTAATGATATTAATGAGTTCTTATAGCAGGTGTGAAAAGCAGTATGTGTCACTCGGTAGCAAAATTATTTCCGTCTTGGGCGTAAACACTTGAATCCCTCGCTACGCTCAAGATTCTACTTTAGAATCCCTCGCTACGCTCAAGATTCTATTGTAGAATCTTTCGCTTCACTCAGGATTCAACGCTTCACCGCCCTCGCCGTAAATATATCATTTTGCTCCCTTGAGACACAATCTACTATTTAAGTCTTGAAGATTATGATTAAACTTATTTAGATGAGTCTGGTATCATTGTAATTTAAACACTAGAAATCAACTTTTACATTTCAAAGACATCGATCAGCTTTCC
This sequence comes from Yponomeuta malinellus, assembly GCA_947308005.1. Classification (NCBI taxonomy): domain Eukaryota; kingdom Metazoa; phylum Arthropoda; class Insecta; order Lepidoptera; family Yponomeutidae; genus Yponomeuta; species Yponomeuta malinellus. The sequence continues at coordinate 5,785,117 of OX371013.1, forward strand.
TTTTTTGATTTGTATGGGCGTTGGAACAATTTCGCTCTGTAGCTTTGACCTGTCAATATCTGTGTAGCTTTGACCTGTCTCGTCTTTCTTGTCGTCTTCATCTTTCTCTAGGAGTCGATGAACGGGAGAGTGAAGGTGACGATGGTGAAGTATCCATTGCAATAACATTCAAAGCTGAAACCGTTTCGTTCGTTTTTATTTTCCATTCAAGTTTCTTCTGTAATTTTTTTTGGGCAGTCATGCATTTCACAGCTTTTTTCTAGCATGGTATCTCTCTAAATCTTTATTTTTACCTATTTAACCATTGCGGGGTTATTTTTTCATTTTTCTCTCAGCTGCTGACAACGCCATCCCTGGATATTTATATCTTTATAGAAAAAAGCCAACAGTAACACTCAAAAAACTAAAAGAACGTATTTTTTTCGTAAAAAAGCACTAAAACGTTAAAATTTCATACAAAACCTACCACTCCGCCACATAATTATAATTAGGTTACGTCTGGCGTGACCGAAGTGTAGCGTGACGGAGGAGTCACATATTAATGAACACAATTGTCACTATTTTATCAACGAATCCACAAACTTGGCTGTCCAAATGCAAGATTCACCGAAATAGCAAAAAAATATATATTGAACAAATAAAATAAAATGAAATTGGCAACAATTAACTTACGTGACAGAGCAGACCCCGAATTAAAATGCGCACCTCCTACGTCACTTTCGGGTGGCTGGCTCGGCCGACGAGGGCGCAGGGATGTTGAAAGCGGGTTGAAAGTGGAGCGGGGCGTGTGCCGTCGTAACGTCTACGTAAGGTTAAAAGCAATAATTAAAAGTTTAATCTGACAGAAATATGTGACCTATTCGACCACTCAATTCGACCTTCGGTCGGAGACGTAAAGTTCATATTAGCACTTTTTTGTTATTTTAATTATGAATTATAATAATACTTAGTATTTCGCTCGGTTACTGGCATCCAAACATTTTATGATTATATGTAACCTTTATTATTACTAAGTATTTAAACGCAGTGACTGGAGCTGGAAGACACCTAAAATTTGTATGAAACACAACTCTGTCACACGATTTGACTTCTTTGTCACATTGATTTTTCTCTGAAATTCGTAAAATTAGGTGGTTTTAATTTTACATTTTTTACATTTTAATGCTCGTATAGTGTAGAAGTTGTAGTGATAAAAATTTATAAAAAAGTTAATAAATTTTGCAGACAGGTTTTTTTCTGAGGGAGACAGCAAATGAGACGTAAAAAAGAAGAACGACCCACGTAAGACTCACTTTCGTTTTGTACTTTTTTGCCAAGCACATCGCTGTTAAAACAAAAATATCAAAAAAACGATGTTTTGCCTGGTCGCAATATCTCATTCCTATATGAAACTACACAGATTAACTATATTGTTTGACCCATTCACACGAGAAACGCAATCGCGCGACATAGAGTGCTTCTCTCAGTGTTCTGAGGTGCTTCTATACAATGATAGCATATGACGTCACAAGTTATATTAGAAAAAATATATATTTAATAGCAAATAACTTTAAAATTACTTCTACTATCCGAAAAAATACTTTTTTAAAAACTTGCCGATTGCTTGCTCGCTACCTTCCGAGATAGCCCAAATGGCGATAAATCGCATCATCTGGCAACACTGGTTGTAAGGTTTTTTTTTAATTTGATTCATACATCTTTGCCCTTTTATTCACTCGCAACACAGAGGAACAATCCGATTTTATGCTTTTTTTTAAAATGGTTTGATTGTGACTAAGTCACAGAACACATATTGGGGTCTGTGGGTGTTTATAGGAGTAAGTATTTGACACATTGTTGACTTTTCTGATGTTGAATCTGTGATAAAAGTTGAAAATTTAAATCCCACAATTCCCACATAACAGTTTACCCGGCACTCATTTTTCCGGTAAGTCCAGATATTATTTTTCTGAATTGCCACTTTTGTAAAACAGATACTTTTGTTAATGTACCTACCAATTTTTTTTTGTATTGAAATCCAATTTTTGGATATCGTAATTGATTGTTCTTCTTTATTTCCTTGCGTTGCATGCCAGGCCAAGCCCTTTTAAAGTTCATTACTATACCTATTGATATGGATTACGTACGATGTGTAGGTAGGTACCCCTACGTTTAAATAACCATTCCATCGTTGAGTTGAGATACCTACCGTCTTATTTTGATGATAGTAGAAATAGTACCTACACTTAATCCGTCTGGTTACAAGACAGTTGCTCTTTCGTTTTTGGCGGTAGCTTCTAGGAGGTAGCTTCATAATTTCTCTTATACTTCAGTACAGTAGGTAAGTCAAAAGGCATCAAGAAAGGTTGTATATTTCTTACTGGTTTCGTTTTGCCCTTACCATTATCTGCCTATGATTGCAGTAACCCCTGACCCCAAGTCTGTTGATTTATCTCAAAGGTATTAGGATGTATTCACATTGTTTTTTTGAGTAATTACTTACATCTTTTATAACATCTAATACCTTTAAACGAGCAATTTTTGTGTATACACAATATATGTATCTCTTATATATAAAAATTAATTGCTGTTCGATAGTCTCACTAAAACTCGAGAACGGCTGGGCCGATTTGGCTAATTGTTGTTTTTATATTGTGGAAGTCCAGGGAAGGTTTAAACGGTGAGAAGAAAAAAAACGGTTGACGTCGGTGATACGAAGTTCACGGGGTCATCTAGTGTCATCTAGTGTATATATATACACTAGATGACCCCGTGAACTTGAATAACTTGAACTTGACATAACAAGAATTGCTGAATCCCGGAAACAGCTCCAACAATTTTCATGGAATTTAGTATGCCTAGCTAGGTTTAATTTTTAGAAAATGTTGTTTTATTCGTGTTTTCAGGCAATGAAAAACTCCTACAATATCATTGGAATGTGAAGGTAAATTTTGCATCCATCTACAAGGTTGTAATAGCTCAGGTGGGAAATCGGGAGATCCCGAACCCAGAAGACCCCGGTTCGAGTCCAGAGCCTGATTTTTTTTTCCTTTTTTCCCATGTTTTTTCATCGTATCTAAGTAAATTTTCCAAAAAAACAGTTAACGAAAAAAAAAGAAATATACCAGTCAGTCATCCAGGTATTAGTATTTAAAATAGAAATAAAGTAAAACAACACTCCATTGCAAGATGAATCTCCCCTGTATGTAACGAAGTATTGTTTCAAATATGATCAAAATCGATAAGTATAGCGATTTACCTTCAATTTAATGAAAGTAATTTCTTAATTACTTATCTGATTGTCTTGTAATTTTTCTGTACTTTTTTTGACATCCAAGGTAATCCTATCTGATACAAAGCATACTGACTAATCCTACCTTACCTATACTCTTCTTTAGTATTTGGTCACTTTAAAATTGCCCTGAAAATCACATTTTGACGTCGGCTGAACAAATAAGCTTGCAAAAGAACCTGGCATTGGATTGAGCATACGCTCAGGAGAATGGAGGTCCATATTGTGCTTGCCCTTATGGCTCAAGGAGACCAGAAGACAATGGTGGGCATGCACCATAATATATCAAAATATAGGTCATAAGTTTCAGTTCAAAAACTCTTTAACCCCTGTACTGCCCTCGCGGAATGAAACTTATAGGTCGCCCATATTAAGTTGAACATTACACTATTTTTAAAGTATGTTTACTAATAGGATTCAATGGATTTCAAGAATTGGCAAATATTGATATAATATGCTATTTCTGGATAGGCCTTAGGAAGTGGCAATGTTTATATACTCAGGGACAGCCAAGTAAAACTGGCTCTATTTTAAAGTATACATTTAAATATACCCCTAATGGAATTCAATAAGAATGTAAATATCGATATACTGCGTGTAGATTCGCCTTAACAAGTGGCGATGTTTATGCACTGGGTCGGCCAAGAAACAGCGCCGATAGCACGGTGCAGTCGGGATTCTTTGCCGCCGCCCACATGCCGCTCTCGTGCGCGTCGTCACAAGTTTTATTTGATTCTGGACGGAATTGTCGAGGTTAGTTTATCTGAACTTAATTACTTTAATTTCCAACTCATTAAACTGAGTATCGCGAGTCATTAAAAACGACTAAGGTAAAACTTGGGTCAAATAGTTGTCATCAGACTCATCAGAGTAACGCCTAGTTTACTGTAAGGATAAGGTACTCTTCAATTAAATAATTATTTTACATGGATTTATAATCGGATTTTTTAAATAGATTTGGTTAGACGCTGCATGTCACCTCAAAACTTGGATTCAAGTCTAATAAGTTTTTTTGTGTTGAACTAAGGGTAACAGCCAAGTATTGCACTGCAGAGCATAGACCTTCTCTCAGAGAGAGTACAGGCTCAATCACCAAGAGTGACCATCGATTGGTGATTTTAAGCACTGAGGTATTTAAACACTTCAGAAACTCAGATTTCCTCACAAGCTTTTCCTACAACGAATTAGATTGGTACTACAAATTCACAAAAAACAAAGTCGCGACCTTTTGGATGAGAGAACATTGCTTAAACAGTCCGCTGACACCGCTGAATTTGTTTATTGTTAATTCATTCTATGCATTAAAATAGACATACATTAAATTCGCGTTTTCTATGACTGTATTTTTGCTACCTTATGGTACCCCATCTTCCCTCATACTTTTATTGAAGAAGTCAATCACATATTTCTTAATTTTTCGGGTTTCGTACCCAAAGGGTAAGAAGGGACCCTATTACTAGGACTCCGCTGTCCGTCTGTCACCAGGTCGTATCTCATGAACCGTGATAGTTAGACCGTTGAAATTTTCATCGGTGATGTATTTTTGTTGCCGCTATAACAACAAGAATTAAAAACAGAATAAAATAAATATTTAAGGGGGGCTGCCATACAACAAACGTGATTTTTTTTCTGTTGCCGCTATAAGAACAAATACTAAAAATAGAATAAAATAAATATTTTAGGGGGGCTCTGAAACGTGATTTTTTGGCCGTTTTTTGCTCGATATTAATAACGGCAATAGTTGCGTCTACCTGTTAAATATTCAGATGTTGTATAGATAATGGTACGGAACCCTTCGTGCTCGCGTTTGGTCGGTTTTTTCTTGCTGAGTATCTTGTCGCTGTCCGTTGTTGGTTGATTGATTTAGTTTGCAACAATTTTACATTGAGATGCTCCATAACATTATCCAACAGGTAGAGACATCAGACTATTCAATGTTTTTTTACTGCCCCAGTTATAATAATAACTTTCACACAATGTCCTGGTCCCAAACTAAAGTGACCTGTCCTATGGCAACCAGGCAATGATCACACACTTGCAAAATACACCCAGGCTGAGGCCATTAAAATTTGTGCAAATCAAGTACTGCGACCTCTAGCGAGAATCGAACCCACGACCTCTGTTTTGGTAGTCGCCTTACGGCTAGACCAACGAGGCAGACGAAAGTGGCGAATAGAAAATTATGTAACGAGTTATTCTCCAAGATTAAATACTTCATCGAATCCATAAATGAGAATCACATTAATTGCGACTAAAAATAAATACTAAGTAAATACATCAAGGTTACAGCTACTGGCTGATAAGGTCACCCAAGAGGCCTTAACATTTTTTATCACCCATTGTGAATGACTCTGTTACCGTAGCATAACAACGTTTGTATCGTGTTTTTGCCAAAAAAGCTACTATAACATTAAAGATTATTTAGATGACAATGATGTCTGGAATTAAAGCCAGTTCAATGCATGAGTTTTAGAACATTTATATAAATAAATCCTGTAAATTAAGGACTTGAAAAGACTAAGTTTGGAGTTTTTTTGTCCAATTTTTCTCCAAATTGACCTAGATTTTGAAATGGACACCTAGTTTAACTTGTAACGTTCATTAAGTCGCAGTTTCTGTGCTACTTTGAATAAAAAAAATTGATTTTGATTTTGATTTTTTATCACGCACATATGTCAAACGTGTGTTCTCAGCTGCTTTTTTTTTCAGAGAGAGGGTATGGGCTTAATTACCACGTGTGCCCACCGCGGATCGGCAAGCACTGAGGTATATGAACACCTCAGTTACTCAGGTTTCCTCACGATGTTTTCCATCACTGTTACCGAGTGGTATTGTACTGATGGGACTAGGACGGGACGGTGATGCGGCGTCTTTTCAACTCATTTTCATGCAAAACGTACTGAAGCGATGGGACAAACCCCACATACTTAGATAAGACGGGGCGACGCCCAGCGCCTTCGCCCGTCCTTGCCCCACGTCCAATCTGTCTGGCCCGCTCTTAGTACACGAAGTCTCGCGTTGTAAAGTTGTAATGCTACGGCTACTGGAAGGAATATTTACAACACAAATAATAAATACCTTATCTTAACTTGGTGAACATTGCTCCCTACTCAATTTGAATTTAATTAGATAGGTATCACCAAGATGTTATGTACGACAGTATTGGCGAGGATGGGATCAATATGCTATTCGACCTTATTTTTTAATAGGTCAGAAGTTGTTCATAATTATTATTGTTCCATTAGACCGCAAAATAAAGATTTTTTTTGAGACTAAAACTACAATACTTCTTCAAATTCAACTTTTCATGAACAGACGAAAACGCTGCTGGCCATCATATTCTTTAGTTACCTTTGCCATGACGTCGCGTTTCAAATCAAGGATCGAAATCAGAATTATTAAACTTAATTTCTACCGCCGCATCCTCTACTTTTTAGGGTTCCGTTGTCAACAAGGAACCCCTATAGTTTCGCCATGTCTGTCTGTCCGTCCGTCCGTCCGTCTGTCTGTATGTCCGCGAAGACAAGTACTAGAAAGCTGAAATTTGGCATAGACATACATATTAATAACGTCGACAAAACGGTAGGTAGAATAAAATCTTTAAAAAAAATTATTTTGGGTACACTTTAATTAGGGATGCATTTTTTTTCTCGCCTACACCATAGTGTGGGGTATCGTTGGATTAATCATCATCAACCCATTATGTCCCCACCGAGGGGCACGGGTCTCTTCCCTAAGGAAGGTATAGGCCATACTCCACCACGGGGGCCAAGTCCGGATTGGTGGAGGCTTGTAGACTAGTGGCTCGTCTACTGTCAGAAGTTGACTCGTCTACTGTCAGAAGTTCAATCGTTGGATTGGTCGTTCAAAAATATTGTGGGTGTAGGAAGACCATTTTTTGATTTAGGGTTCCGTTTGTTTCCGTTCTGAAATATTAAACTTTAAAGCGCAATTTTTTCTCCTATAGGGCGTCCCGCCCGCTCTCCTGGCTAAAGTATTGATTGCAGAAACGAAAAAATTCACGGTAGTAGCAAATATAATGAACTTAAAAGGAAACCTATCACGGCTAAGTAGGCTTTACAAGTGACAGGCGACCAACTTATAAAAGGAAAACTTCGTACAAAATCCATTAAAAAATACTTTAATGAAGTTGTTAGTTCTGTAACGCAGATAAAAAAAGCTGCAAAGCGCAAATTTTTGTTAAGAGTAGACCCCCCCACCCCCCTCTCCCCTCTCCCGGCTAAACAGTTGACTGTAAAAACGTGAAAAAAGTCAGGGCAGTAGCATAATAATATAATGAACGTAATAGGAAAACTATCACGGCTAAGTAGGCTTTACAAGTTAAAGAGTAATTGGCGGCCAATTTATAAAAGGAAAACTTCGAACAGATTTTGTTGAAAATTACTTTGATGAGGTAAGATAACAATATTATTTATTGTACGCCAGGAAAAACACAAACATAAAATATGATGAAATTGTTAGTACCTACTGTAAAAAAAATACAGGTAAAAACCTCTTCTTCCACGGAATCCTACACTGCGTGTGGCCCGACACGCACTTTCTCGGTTTATATCATTTAGGTTCGTTTGGTTAAATACTAAAGTTAATAACGCTTATTTTTAATAAATTGTTATATAAGCCAAGTAGAGTAATGCAGCGTAGGGTGGGGACAAGACCGACGACGCCATAAAAAAGTTAGAGCTGGGAGACTTATTTTATACCGGCCAGCACTCTACTCTTTTACTCTCTATTTCTGTAGTGATTGTATTTTGTGGAAGTTATTTATTTTATTTATTTATTTTTCTGTCGTCCATCATCCACCTTCTGGGGGAGAGGGGTTTGTCAGAATAAGAATGCACCGATGTGTCAGACGATCTATAATGCACTAAAAATAATTATGTAAAATTTAACAGCGTTGAAGTAAACGGGGTCGCGCGTGTAAGCGCTGTCAGCAGAAAACTTTAAGAATGTGTGAGTGGCTTACACACTACCGGCAATCTGTTTTAGATCGGCGATCACATTTCCACATCCGCCAATAATTAACAAATGAACAGAACAGATAATTTTAATTAAAACCTTACTCGTCACCGATATAAACTCCTCATTATAAAACAAGCTAGCCTTTAGTCGCGGTTTCGTTTGGAGCCCCGATTCTGACCAATTGGCCACTTTGTCCGGCAGCAGTGAAGCCTTAGGTCGTTGCTATTATACTATTTTCAACACAGTTGCTCGTAAATTGCCTCTTATTAAAGTCGTCAAAATACAAGAAGCCCGCTTTGACAGCTACACAAAAATGCATTTTACTTTGGATTCACTCGAACAAATACATAAAAAGACACATCACACACACTCTGGCATATTATTTAACGCCCAAAAGAAAAAACAGATTTTGTAGCCCGAAAAGTTACTCATAGTTTAGATTTTTAATGTTTTTGATCGCAAACTAGGTTAGATTCTATGGTTTTTGTCAAAACGGGATTCTTATATTTTGACGACTACCCACCGTTTATAGTTTCATAATTCAGCATATTACCATACCTTTGCTGTAAAAAACATTACTAGTACAAGTGCTGTAATATATATATTTTTTAAATTTCAGCAACAGTTTGTGTGTCAAATTGTATATTTATAAACAAACACAAATTAACTTAACTATCGTATTTGGAAACAATAATTTATAGTTTAGATAGACAGATAGATAGAATATTTTTTGTTGTATGTACACCAGGAATTACATATGAGAATTATACAATAATATAGTACAGTACAATTGGCGGCCTTATTACTAAAAGTATTTCTTCCAGACAACCATTGACGGACAAAAATTTTGACGCTAAATGACGGTTAGTCCATGCAAGCAAGTTTTTTTTTTAATTAATATACGTACATAAAAGGTACATAAATATAAAATAAACATACATTAATAAAAATTGGCATATGGAAGGAGGAGATGAACGAAAAATATACCTACATACTACTAGAAAGAGATTTCACCAAAAATAAAAAACAAACTTTAAGGCAAAATAATGGTTTTGCACGCCTGCTCTTAAATATTGACAGGGACGGTGAAAATCTTACGGCCAGAGGCAGATCGTTCCACAGGCGGACGGCTGTGATAGTAAAGGAATTGCTGAAGAACCTTGTCGAATGACTCGGTGTCTTCAGCAATCGTTTCTGAGCGGATCGCAGAGTCCGACTGTGCGTATCACTCAAATACTCACAGCGATTTTTGAGATACAGAGGTGTGACTGGATTGAACAGCACCGAATAGAGGATTGAAAGAATGTGAGCATTCATACGGAGGCAGATAGGGCGCCACTTGAGTTTGACGCGAAATTTTGGATTCGCTCAAGCTTAGTTGCTCTTCGGTGAGATTAAGATAGCTGGCATCAGCATAGTCGAGGATACGAAGTAAGACAGACTGGGCAAGCGCAATTTTGGTCGAAGTTGGCAGGAAATCCCGTAACCTTCTCTGTGAAGCCGCTGAAGCGAGCATTTTCCGCTAGCTGTGGTGCCCAGGACAAATTATTATAAGCAGCCTATATACGTCCCACTGTAGGGCACAGGCCTTCTCTCAGGGAGAGAGTGTGGGCTTAATCACCACGCGTGCCCACCGCGGATTTCAAGCTCTGAAGTATGTGCTCAGACACTCAGGTTTCCTCACGATGTTTTTCCTTCACCGTTAGCGAGTGGTATTGCTACTATAACTTCACAAATGTACATAACTTAGAAAAACAAGTCATAGGTATATGCCCGCACTGGGGATCGAACCTGGGTCTCTCGCTTCCGAGTCCGATGTTCTACCCACTAGGCTACCACCGCAGTGATAGGACAAATACCTGTCAATAATAATGGAGTTAGAAAGCCGTTAGATCTAATTTGTGGAAGAAGTTGCCAGTTGACCTTTGAAGACATTTTCGGGCTGCCTATTATGATAACTTGAGTCCTGCTTCGGTTTATCTTTAAACCATACGATCTGCTCCACTCTGAAATATGAAGAAGAAGAAGAAAATACATTTATTTGACGACACAATACCCTGAACATAAACATAAAATCACACAACAAAATGCAACAGTTAACAAAAAAGAAAAAAAAAGACATAATATCAGCTAAAATGTGAGTAGCATCTAAATTATAACACGAAAACAAGCAAACAATAATAATAGAAAAGTGTCGGAAATTTTAAGTATTGACTCCCCAAAATGCAACGCTGATTTTCAGTTGGGTCCAAACTGCGGTTGGCGGTACGCGTAATTTGATTTTAAAAAAATCCGGCCAAGTGTGAGTCGGACTCGCGCACGAAGGGTTCCGTACCATTATCTATACAACATTAGACAAAGATCGATTTTGAGAACAGCGCCATCTATAGAAACCAACAAGAAGTGTTTAGCATTGACATTTAACGACATGACATCGGCGCTGTGAAGGTTACATATCTATGTAACGGCCATCTGGCCGCTAGATGGCGAGCGCTGTCTTTAGACAACGTTTGTTTTATGGGAGCCCCTCTTAAATATTTATTTTATTCTGTTTTTAGTATTTGCTGTTATAGCGGCAACATAAATACATCATCTGTGAAAATTTCAACTGCCTAGCTATCACGGTTCATGAGATACAACCTGGTGAGACAGACAGACAGACGGACAAACAGACAGGCAGACAGACGGACAGTGAAGTCTTAGTAATTGGGTCCTGTTTGGCACCCTTCGGTACGGAACAGTGAGCCAGGGTGCCGGCAAATGCTTCACTTTAACAGCTCTAACCACAGAACACATGCTCAACAGGGAGTGTTGAAAATCGTGATTTGCTCATCAACAGTGTCAGCATTAGCCACCACAGACCAGTCGGTACTCAGCGCGTCTTCCCTGAGTCGGTCTAGGTCTATTGCACCAAATTTTATTTGTTTATTTTATTTTCGATATTGCTGCTGCTCCAGCTGAACAGCCGGTTTTTCCTGTGCCTTTGTTGAACCTGCGCGCTCGTCGAAATCGCGGCGCGCGAAAAAAACAAAAGTTACGCGCCATTTTTCGTAAATATTTGGTAAAGTTGCTGCTGTGTGGTTAATGAAAGAAAGAAAGAAAGAGGATATTAATTATTACTATCAAAATCGTCAACTTCAAGTTACTAACAATACAAGTTTGTTCTTTTCCTCGCAATTGTGTTGAAAAACGTCGTATGCAACTCGTGACACGTATTGGTCATGATGACACTCAGCTTAGGGCTCAGCCTACGGCTCGCGTTTATTAAATAATAATGCCTCGTGTGTAATGACCAACTTAGCACACTTATATCATTATGTACTATTACTTATTTCAAATAACAATGACTCATTACACAAGCGTTAGTTGGCCCTGGCCACACAGCAGGGACGTGGGGCGAGGGCGCGGAAAAGACGCGACGCGCTTTCTATAGAGTTCGCGTCCTCGCCCGTCTCTTCTGTGTGTGCTTCGTCCCGTCCCTTCAGTACATTTTGTGTGACAGAAAATGGAAAGATGACGCGTCTTTTCCGCGCCCTCGCCCCACGTCCTTTCTTTGTAATAGGGGTTAAAGTATGAAATTGCCGTTTTATTGCAATAGGTTCTTTGAATTGACATAGAATCTTCATGGTTTGAGGTTTTCGAATGAAACTTTTTTCAAATGGTTTCTATGATGTTCTTTTTTTAAAAAATGTGAAACATTTGAATATCGACTTTCAATTGTTTTTGTTATTCAATTTAGACAAGAAAGATGGATACTGCGAAAATTCGAGTGATTTTTTAATACGAGTTCCGACGCGGAACTAACGCGGCAGAATATCAATGCTGCGTTTGGAGAGGGGTCTACTAATGAACGCACCGTGCGATTTTGGTTTAAACGCTTTCGTGATGGAAATTTCGACTTAAAGAACGAGCCACGAGGAAGACCGCCCACACAGGTGAATAACGATGAATTAAGAGAGATAGTGGAAGCCGACCCTAGTCAAACTACCCAGGAATTAGCGGCATGGTTTAACGTTACCTTACCCACAATATTGACTCACTTGCGTCAAATCAATAAAATAAAAAAATACGAAAAATGGGTGCCTCATAATCACTCGAATTTTCGCAGTATCCATCTTTCTTGTCTAAATTGAATAACAAAAACAATTGAAAGTCGATATTCAAATGTTTCACATTCTTTAAAAGAACATCATAGAAACCATTTGAAAAAAGTTTCATTCGAAAACCTCAAACCATGAAGATTCTATGTCAATTCAAAGAACCTATTGCAATAAAACGGCAATTTCATACTTTAACCCCTAATATCTCATTTTGACATTATAAGTATATTAGTATGTACTGAAGTTTTATATATTTCTATAATTACTATACGTGTAGAGGTATAAATTAGGTATATACAATACATGTAGGCTGAAACCGTGCCCCAGAAGCAGTCCAACCTGCTGGCGAACATGTTCAGGACGCTGTGGGGACTGGCGCGCAAAATCAGGGCAGACGCATCAGCGTCATTATATTGCACACGAAGGGCGCTGTATTGTCTTTGGTCGCCTACAGGCAAGAGGTGCTGTAGGCTCTAAAGAGAGTTAGGCGCGGAGCCCACTGATCTGGCGTGGCTCGGACCTGGCGCTGACATAACGCAGACAAGAACTGACTGCAATTGGGCGCGGGCAATGGCGTGCTATAAGCACGTCCGACGAAAGGCCGTTGATTGTGTTCAAATAATGACCTTCTGGCCATGTGTTTGGTACGGTATTGGAATGAAACAGAATGATGTCCGATCAGAGTGGGCTCCGCGCCTCACTAGTTCTAGTTAGTTCTAGTTCGACTGGAGATTTCCGCACTTTAGCCTCAGAGTTGGCCATTGTACGAGTACGTACGTAGCAAGTGCTGAGGTATGTAAACCGTCACCGTTTATTATTTAATATTAGCGAGTGGTATTGCTAATATTACTTCACATATGTACGTAACTTAGAAAACAAAGTCATTGGTACATGCCGGGATTCAAACCCACGACCTCCCGAATGAGAAGCCGGCGTTCTACCGCTCCGCTACCACCGCGTCTCTGCGCCTTACTTTCACATCTCTGATGCAACGGGCGAAACTCCGAGCGATCATGCATGTTAGCCCTGACAGACAGCGCCCTTCGCTCTCTCGGTCAGAGGTCTTGCGGTATCAAAATTTGAAGTCAACACATGTTTTGGCGAGTCAACTAGACAATTTAGTATCTATATTGTTGCCTTGCTGTATTGTGTCGGTAATAGATAAAATAAATAAATAATTAAAAAAAAAATGACTGACAGATCCATGTAAATTTATGGATTATGCAATAAAGTTATTTCCTCGTTTCCTCTAACGTAGATTGTGTTTTATCTTGTGTAAACACCTTCTTAAATGTTTCATTACTTAATCAGAAGCAAAGGTGGCTTTATTAGACCTTTTAGCAAATACCTAATCGCTGAGCACGACCCAGGTAAAGGTTAATCATGGTGTTTCGCGAGTAATTATTGTGAAAGACGTACCCATGCACTTGCAAAGAAAACCGCGATTCCGCGCACGCGAGCGCGATTCAGCGCACGAGAGCGTACGCTCGCGTGCGGAAAAGACAATTATGCTTAAAGAGCACCTCAAATTACTCCATTATTATTTAAATAAAATCTATATAGGTCTTATTAAATGTCAAAAGTCGCGACTTTCCAGTATATACATCTTCTTCTTCTTCTTAATTCTGATATTTTTGCGCTACAAAACACATGACTCGCGCCGACATACTACCCATGTTATTCCTGTTTTTAGTGTTCCGCAGTGGACAAGGAACCCTTATAGTCGCGCCATGTCCGTCCGTCTGTCTGTCTGTCTGTCTGTCTGTCCGTCCGCGGTTTAGCACAGACGGTAAGTACTAGAGAGCCGAAATTTGGCTTAGATGTACATATTTACGCCGACAAAACGGTACAATAAAAACTCGATTTTTTATGGTATCTCCCCTACACCGAAATTAGGGATGCACTTGGTGTGGGATATCCTGGCTGAACGGTTAATTGTAGACACGTGAAAAAATTGGGGGTAGTAGCACGTGATTATAATGAACGTAAAAGGAAAACTATCACGGCAAAGTAGGCTTTACCAGTTAACGAGTAGTAGGCAACCAACTTACAAAAGTAAAATTTCGTACAAAATCCATTGAAAATGACTTCGATGCAGTTGTTAGTTCTGTAAAGCCGATAAAACGGAACCCTACATTGCTCGTGGCCCGACACGCACTTGGTCGGTGTTTTCTGCAAATCTGCAATGGTATTGTTATGCTCTTCTCCCATTCTAGACGATGGAGCTCATAACTTTCGGCAAGGAGATGCTTCAGACGCTAGCGGAGCAGGCGGCAAGCTACCGGTTGGGGCAGATGGCGCTGCGGCAGCTAGACCGCGCGCTGTGGCTGCTGGAGAAGTCCGCCCGCTGGGCCTTGCCGCCGCCCTGTGAGTGTGCACTCTAGTATCCTTTATCGCGGAGACTATAGGCCGGGGAGCTGCATCGCGCGCCCTGGCTCGTCGAGAAGTAGTTTACACTCGAATGCCTTTATTAGAAAGAAAGGAAAGACATTTATTACCTATAACAACAAGACACATCACAGAAACAAAATAAACAGATAAGTAACATAATATGAAAAACAACAGAAAGAGAAAACTAAATACAAAAACAGACAAAAATAACATAGATGTAGCCTGAGGTTTGTCTAAGTTGCCACAAAAGGCAGCTGACTCAGCGTTGTGCTTAGGGAGTAAGCCCGAATAGCCCCAGCCCGCTGGGGCTGCTGGAAAAGTCCGCCGGCTAAGCCGGGCCGCTCTGTAAGTGTACACTCGAGTGTCCTCTGTTACGGAGACTATAAGCTAGGACAGTTACAGCGCGGACAGTGGCTGCTGGAACAGTCCGCCCACTGGGCCATTAAGTTAACACTCGAGTGCTTTTGTTGTGTTTCTGTCTCGCTACCATTAGGCATTATTCACAACCTTGCTATACTGAATAGTCAGTTAGGGACGTTTCTAAGAAAGTAATGTTTTTGTAATAAATTCCGTAGTATCAGAATTTTACTATTCGCGTACATAGAGAGAAATATGCTTAGTTATTTAGATTGCTTTTGAGTTTTTCCTTCACCGCAGTAGACGACCGACCGCAGCCGGAGCTGGTGCGGCCGCTGCCCTGGGTCTTCTTCCTCATGCTGCTAGTGGTGCTACGTGCCACCAGAGAATCCATCTCCCTAGTCAACCTGGTCATGGGGAAACCGCCCTTAAGAGCAAGTGATGTTGTGAGTAATGTTTACTATTTATGTAAGGGTTAAATTGGAATGCGTTTGGACAGTTTAGGACTATCCACATTAAAACCGGCCAGCGATTTGCGGGCGCAACGAAACAAGCTAAAATAAACCTTAAATACTTTTACGGTTAGATTAAAATTCTAGCGCAAAAAAGGCCGGCAAGTGTAGCCGCCGGGTACGTCATAATATTTTAGATTGAAATACTGCAGCCCGCACGTCTCCGGCTCGTTGTGTTGTTGTTGGCAGAAAATATCGGATTCTGTCAGACTCGCCCGATACTTTATTCAAAACAAAGTAAACACATAAAAACAAATCAAAGAATATGTAAGTGTCACATTTGCATGCAGTTTCTCCATATATTTCATTCATTATTGTGAGGGTCAGAAATCCCTTCCACCCGCCGCGTGACTGATAATAACAAGCAGGTCATTACTCTGAAAATACACAGTGATTAAACTGCCGTGCCGCACTCGCGGGCAACGTGCTTACGAGATGCCAAGACATTAATATTGGTTGACCTGAATTGATTGGGCTATGAAATCTTCCCGGATGTGTTTATTTTGATGTTGCCAGCTCAGATGTATGATCGTGTGGTCATGCGGGTACATATTACATACATAAGCAGCCTATATACGTCCCACTGTAGGGCACAGGCCTTCTCTCAGGGAGAGAGTATGGGCTTAATCACCACGCGTGCCCAGCGCGGATTGGCGATCTTTGTAATAGATATTTTGAAGCATTACGTAATCTGGGTGTGAGGAATTGCAAACTTATAAGTTTTATACGTCGGTGTTACAGCATTAGGTGATTTGAAGTATTAGGTGTTGCAATTTTAGGGGTTTTGAGCATCAGGGTATTAAGTGTAGATATTATTGTTTTAGATATTGTAATATGTACACGGTCATACATTTTGATGATAACATTTATGAGTTTACCACAAGGGTTTTTGAATCGGACTGCTGTGTACGATAAGTAAAGATGGCATTAAAACTAGTTCTAGGTTTTAGAAGACTCTGTTAATTAAGAAGCAAGTTTTAAAATACTAAGAATGAAGTTTTTTTTGTCCATTTTTTCTCCATAACAATCTAGATGTTGCTTGACAACTATTTTTAATTAGTAACGTTTATTAAAACACAGGTTTTGCGCTATAACGATTTAAAAGAAACCTTATGAATTCGTATTCACATTGCACACACAATAATACACAAGATTCCTAAACTAGATAGATAGATAGAATATAGCCGTCGTGCTTATCGTTTTTCCAATAACCAATTATTCCATTTTCGCCCCAGGTGATGTATATCCAGGGCAAGCGGCGGTACTTACGCACGCTCAAGTACCAAGGCAATCGGATCATGCGCGCGCGCACCAGCCACGCCCCCTCACAGCAGCAGTCGTGGTTCAGCAGCTTCCAGTCGCTGTTCGAGTTCACAATGTGCTTCCGGCACACCGCACACAGTGACGCGCCTAACAATGACCAGATATTGGTAAGTGCTTACCTAGAGAGGAGTTCTATGGCCCCAGATAGCATGGCTTAGCGACTTCTAACAGCAGCAGTCGTGGTTCAGCAGCTTCCAGTCTCTGCTCGAGTTCGCAATGTGCTTAACCGGACACAATGAAGCGCCCAACAATGACCAAATATTGGTGAGTGCTTGCCTAGAGAGAGGAGTGCTATGGCCCCAGATAACATGGCTTAGCGGCTTCTTGCGAATTCACAATGTGCTTCCGGCACAATGTACACAGTGACGCGCCCACTAATAACCAGATATTGATGAGTGCTTATCTAGAGAGAGGCAGAGTCGGTCTGCGACGCTGATATGTATTATGTATATACTATAGAGAGATAGGAGTGCTATGGTCCCAGACAGCGTGGTTTAGTGGCATCCAGTCGCTGTTTGAATTCTTTATCCTCTATTTAAATCACTTACCAGAACTCCTAGAAAACGAGGTTATAATGTTTGCTGACAACAATATGTCCGTGTTGCGCCGGATTAAGAATAGCGTCACTCCATTTCCTTCCGTGGATGTCGTCTTAAAACTTAGAGGAATTTTATGAAATCTGTAAATAAATAGGCTTAAGTGTGTTTTCAATATTATTTCTATTTTATATCAGAGAATAATTTATTTCATTATCTAATTGTCCAATTAATATTGCTATGCTGTTATACAGTAAAATTACAAGTGCAATATTTTCTATATCATACCATCTATGGCAATAAACTATTGAATTGAAATGTACTTAGTGTCTTCTAGTGTTGTACGCACAATTGTTTTAGCTTGTCGGCTCAAATTTTCTTTACTTTACGTCATTGATTTGTAGGTCCAATTAGCTTGCGCTGTATATCATATTAATTATGGACTATCTTCTAATACGAGTATATAAAAATATACGAGTTATCGAACTCGTCCGAAACAGCTTCACCGAATTTAAGAATTTTTTTGTTTATATTTCGTAGGTCTGAGAATAAGTCGTAGGCTAATTAATATGACAAAACAACATTTGCCGAGTCGGCTCGTATTTTTATACTTTAATTTGTTCATTGGAATAAACGATTATTTATTGTTTTCCATGTCTTTAAGTAATAAAAATATTTTTACTACTTGATAATGTGGAGAGATATGCTTAATTACACTGTCGCATGCAACGCATAATCGCTGCACTTTGCCACATGAATTTTTGACCCTTCATTGTGGCATTTTATCCGTCATAACATGTGCTGAGGTCACACGTCAAAATTTTATGATATATATATTCTTGTTTTGTATGGCACTTGTACTGTGCGTGACTAGCACAGTAAATTCCGCCAATATCATGTGTTGAAATAGGAAACAGTAGAGCAAGTTAAAATGTACGGTGGTATTTATGACTACATTCAAAATAATCGCGTACCTTGGCTTGATGAAGTTTTTAACACATACTAACATTACATTTATTATAGTTATAGTTTTATTAAGTTAGTTTTAATAAATCTACTTAGAATATTTACAAGGGGAGTATTTACATGGGTTAGGAGGAAGTTAGTATTAACCGGACGAGGAAAGGAAGGTGGCAACATGTCGTATAAGGGGAGCTGATGATTGGGACATTGGAGTAAGATATGGTCGGCAGAACCCTCATCGAGTCCACATTCACATAGGGAGTTATCTCGAACCCGGATCTTGGCTCAGTGTACTGGGGTGCACGCATGTCCTAGTCGTAGACGGCAAATTATAGTAATTACGCGTTTTTCCAGATGCTTTGCTTGAAAAACCAAGGTTTTAGTGGAATATTGGGCTGGATGCTGGCAAAATGTTTTCCCTTAATTTGCTTAGAGGTGTCCCATGTCGTTTTCCAGGCTTTCTCTAACTTTGGTTTGGCGAGAGTAGCAAGGTCGTGAGAATAATTATGGTACCGTGTAAGAGAGCCGGACTGAACTGCTTCTCGAGCGCAAGAATCTGCAGCCTCGTTACCAAGAATACCACTATGGCCGGGGATCCAAGCAATTACAACTTCGAAATTTTGTACGTGACAGCGGTTAAGGGCCTCTCTGATTTTAAGAATAATTGGGAATTTTGACTTGCTGCGGAATGGGCAAGAAAGAATTGCATGTATACAACTGGAGGAATCCGATAGGATTAAATATTTTCGAAGCTTGTGGGACTCAATGTAGAGGACAGCCTCTAAAATGGCCGTAGCTTCGCCTGTGAATACAGACGTTTCTGGGGGACACTTATAATTGAGAATTATATTGTATTTGGGAATCCAGACGGCCACCCCAACATCACCGTTTTCTGATAATTTAGAAGCATCAGTGAAGATAGTTAACCACGAATTCCAATGATTATGGATGATATTATTGAACGTGTTGTTAGCAGCCGGTGACTCTTTATCAACACCCAAGTTTTCGACAACCATGGGGCGAAATATTAGTGCATCATATGGGGATGCAAAAATTGGATTGAGGTCGAACATTATGGTTGGGTTATTTAGTTTTGAATAACTAATAAGACATTTAAGGAGACAAGGAAGATTTGGTGAGGATTCGGATTGGTCCACTTGTGCAGATACTGAAAGACGTTTAAGAGTGTTAAGTTTGTAAATTAAAGGATGACTGTTGTACTGAATGAATCTATTAAAATATCTATCACAGAGGAACTGTCTACGTAAAGAAAGAGGTGGGTCTACACATTCCACCTGAAGAGCATTGGTAGGGGTGGATTTCATTGCACCTAATATGATGCGGAGGCATTTATATTGAATTTTATCGAGTCTTGCCATAGCTGCCCTGTTACATGGGTCTAAAATCATCATCATTCAGCCACAAGAAGTCCACTGCTGGACATAGGCCTCCTCCATGGATTTCCAAAAAGACCGGTTGGAAGCGGCCTGCATCCAGCGTCTTCCTGCCACTTGGATGAGGTCATCTGTCCATCTTGTGGCTGGTCGTCCTACGCTGCGCTTGCCGATATGTGGTCTCCATTCGAGAACTTTTCGGCCCCATCGGCCATCAGTTCTGCGTGCTATGTGCCCCGCCCACTGCCACTTCAACTTACTAATCCGCTGGGCTATGTCGACGACTTTCGTTCGTCTACGAATCTCATCATTTCTGATTCGATCTCGTAGAGAAATTCCGAGCATAGCCCTTTCCATAGCTCGTTGCGTGACCTTGAGCTTTCTTATGAGGCCCATAGTTAGAGACCACGTTTCAGTGCCATAAGTCATCACTGGTAACACACACTGGTTGTATAATTTTGTCTTGAGCGATTGAGGTATGTTAGACGAAAAGACTTTTCTAAGTTTCCCGAATGCTGCCCAGCCGAGTTGGATTCGACGATTGACCTCTTTCACGAAGTTGGACCGGCCTAGTTGGGCTGTTTGTCCTAAGTAGACGTATTCGTCTACAACTTCGAGAGTCGTGTTCCCCAATGTTATTGGGGTGGGCACAACACGGGCGTTCGACATGACCTTCGTTTTGTCCATGTTCATTTTAAGGCCCACACGTTGGGAAACTCGACTGAGGTCTTCGAGCATTATGCCGAGGTCTTCCATCGTTTCTGCCATGACTACTATATCGTCGGCAAATCGAAGGTGCGTGATGTACTCGCCATTGATATTGATGCCGCGTCCCTGCCATTCCAGAAGCTTGAAGGCATCTTCCAGTGAGTTCGTGAACAGTTTCGGAGAGATAACGTCTCCCTGTCTCACGCCTCTTCTCAATGGAATTGCCTCCGAATTCTGCTCCTGTACTCGGACCGACATGGTGGCGCTGTTGTACAAGCACTTCAGCACCTCGATATACCGATAGTCAATCCGGCAACGCTGGAGAGACTCGAGCACTGCCCATGTCTCGATCGAATCGAAGGCTTTCTCATAGTCCACAAACGCTAAGCAGAATGGCAAATTATACTCCTCAGTCTTCTGTATAATTTGCCGCAGCGTATGGATGTGGTCTATGGTACTAAAGCCCTTTCGGAAACCGGCTTGTTCGGGAGGCTGGAAGTCATCAAACCTGCGTTCGAGACGATTCGTGAGGACCCTCGAAAACAGCTTATAAACATGGCTCAGAAGCGAGATGGGTCGGTAGTTCTTCAATAGAGAGTTATCCCCTTTCTTGAAGAACAGCGTCACCACGCTTCTGTTCCATGCTTCTGGCGTTTTTCCTTCGAGCACGACGGAATTGAAGAGCTTCTGAAGGACTTTAAGTACTGGTGTTCCACCCGCTTTCAGTAGCTCTGATGTGATTCCGTCCTCTCCTGGTGCCTTGTTATTCTTGAGCTGTTTCAGGGCCATCCTAATCTCGTACAGGCTGATGTCCGGGATGTCTTCGGTATAATGTCGGGTCAGTTTGGCTCTCGGATCTTTGTTCAAACTGCTAACAGGTTTTGCGACTGAGGTGTATAGCTGTCCGTAGAAACTCTCAATCTCCCTCAGCACCTCTGACCTGGTCGACGCTATACTGCCGTCCTCTCTCTTCAGCTTCGTCAGCTGGCTTTGCCCAATAGACAAGTCTTTTGCGAACACTTTGGAGCCCTTGTTCCGCTCTATAGTCTCTTTAATACGTTCGGTATTAAAGGACCGAATATCGTGCCGCATAGACTTTGAGATATGTCTATTGAGCTGCCTATATGACTTAGCATCCTCGGAGGACTGCAGTTGCAACGCGCGACGTTTAGCCATGAGGTCGAGAGTATAGTTTGAGAGCTTTTGTGGTCTACTCGTACGGTTGGGTCTATAGAACCTCGAGCCCACTGAACGGACAGTTTCTACAAACCTGTTATTGATCTCGTCCACCGATGCGGCGCTCTCCAGGCACTCAAAGTGATTTGACAGTTCGAGTTGAAAGTTCTCGGGGTTCTGGATATGGGCACGAGTAGGTCGGAGCGTGGACTTCATGAGACGAGACCTCTCAAGTTTGACATTAATATTCAATGTGCCTCTTACTATTCGGTGATCGCTTCCGGTTTTCACCATGTTCACCATCACAGAGACGTCATTGAATATTTGTCTCTTGGAGGTCAGGATGAAGTCTATCTCGTTTCTCGTGGAACCATCGGGACTCAACCAGGTCCATTTTCTGTGAGGTGGCTTCTGAAAGAAAGAGTTCATCATAAAGAGTCCCTCTTTCTCCAGGAAGTCTGCCAACCTTTGTCCTCTCGGGTTCCGTTGCCCATAACCAAATTGCCCCACTCTCATCTCACCCTCGCTTCTTGTGCCCAGCTTCGCATTGAAGTCCCCCATAACCACATTAAAATAGGTCTCCGAGGTATGTATGGCCCTACTAATGTCCTCATACATCGCCTCTACCTCCTCATCGGAGTGTGACGAGGTCGGTGCGTATACCTGAATGACCTTCAGCGAATATCTCTTAGATATTCTGAGTATTAGGTACACCACCCTGCTCGACACACTGTTGATGGCCAAAATGTTATTTACGAGGGACTTGTGGACGAGAAACCCGACACCACCCTGGGACTGTTTCTCGCCCTCCCGGTAGTAGAGCAGGTTACCGGATTTCAGGGTTATCGTGTCCTCGCCCTCTCGACGGACTTCAGATAACCCTAGGATATCCCAGTGTAACCTACCCATTTCCTCTTCCAGCTCAATTAGCTTTTCGTCTGTCCTCAATGTGCGAATGTTGTGTGTTACCAGGGCCAGTCGTTTTCGTTTTTGGGGGTGGTAGCCAGATCTCTGCCGGAGATTCTTAGCACCCCCTGCTCCGCCGTTACCGTGGCCGCTACCGTAGCCGGGAATAGCGGAGCCGCCGGGGACTGGGGGCCTGGTTTTTTTGTGTATTGCCATGAGGGTATTTGCCTTACTCGCCACGCTTGGCATGCGGGTTGGCGAGCGCAGTATATCGCATTTTCGCAGAAGGCGCTGCTGCCCACCTTCTGGTAATGTGTCCCTTAGCCGGTTTTTACGGCACCCGCGGGAAGGGATGGGGGGGTACTATTCTAGAGCCGGCACCCCACGGCACAGTCTAAAATAAAACAGGCATAATTAAAGTGACTCCGTACGATGGCATTATATAAAAGCTTTTGCGAATATGGGTGAGAACCCCACCATACGCCAGATAATGATCTTAAAATGTTTACACTTTTTTCACATTTTTGGGCAATATAATTAAGGTGTGGGATACCAGTCAGTCGCGTGTCTAGGATTACTCCCAGGAATTTAACCTTATTATGGACTGGGATCTGATCCTCTCCAATAACTATGTCAATGTCCGGGATTGACCTTTTCTTAGTAAAAACTACAGTTGAGGACTTGGAGACTGATAGAGATAGGCCATGTTCTGATAGCCAGTCCACTAAGTACCTTAGAGCAAGGTTTAATCGCTCTGTAGATTCCGAGATGGAAACGCTGGAGTAATAAAGGGCTAAATCGTCAGCATACTGGAGAATCTCACAGAAACAATCAACAGATTTTTCCAGTTCACAAGTATAGATACTGTAGAGGAGGGGGCTTAATACCGATCCCTGAGGAAGTCCTTTCCATATGGTTTTGGGGGTAATATTAGAGGAGTTAGGGCAAATTTTATGATTTGCGATGTGATTCAGAAAGGTCCTAAAAACCTTAAACAAATTATATCAGGTATTACCAAACTTCAATGCCTGCCCTATTTTATTTGCATTATTGTGTAGATCCCTTAGTTTAGGACCAGGCAAGTGAGTGTAGTTTGGAAGTTATTACATTATTTAATGGATAACTTGCACGAAAAATTTATTTTTCTCTCGTTGGAGGGGCATGTTAAATAATCACGTTATTTTTCTCTATGACTACTTCTTAACCGACTTCAAAAAATGGAGGAGGTTATCAATTCGACGCGTATAAATTTTACATATTTTTTTGGATATGTTCTCGCATGACTCGGTTAAATCTTAACCGATTTCGACAATTCTTTTTTTGTTCGAACGTCCCATTGATCCCATTAATTTGGTGAAGATCTGATGAAGACTTTCAGAGATGGAGAGTTCAGGACAATGGACAGCAGTAAATGGGGCCTAATGGGGCCCATCCTTAAGTAATCCGTATGTTTCATAAAATAACAAAAAGTAGTCCCAAGGTGATGTTCTGGTGAAGACTTTCGGAGATGGAAATTGAGAATTTCAAATTTTAAAGCAACGAATAAAGTAGGGTAAATTATGGTTATAAGGGAGTTGTATTTTATTTACGTCGTAAAATAATGTGGTTATATTCTTACCCTTATTAGAAAACGTTTAGAATCCCATAAAAACTAAAAAAAATATCTGTTCTCTATCTAAATAATCTATCTATCTAAAATATCTATTTGAGACCTGTAAAATACAAAAAACAAAAAGTATTTTGTTGTATTTTTTTAAAAGAATTTATAGTATAAATACCAATACGATGTCACTTCGATATAATTTTACGACTTATTTCCCATTAGAATTAAGACTGTTCTTACGTGGAGCATGATGGCTCGCTCGCACAATTTAACATTTTTTTTATATTGTAATAATATGAGTAAACTTTTGATAAATGTGGTGTGAGGGTTTGATGGATAATTAAATTGCGGATATTCAAGGCATATTTTTCTTATCCTGTACTAGGTTTTTCATCGAGAAAATTTGATTCCAAAATTAATAATTTTAATTTGATTCCAAAATTAATGCATGAAACCCTTAGACCACATTTATCAAATGTTTACTCATTTTATTACAATAATTAAAAATGCTAAATTGTGTGGGCGAGACAGCATGCTCCATGAAAGAACAGTCTTAATAACGTCAAGCTGTTGAATTATATTGTACCTTTTAAAACAATAAATTTTAATGTTTGTAACCGCAGGTGGTGAAGCGCAAGCGCAGCGGCGAGGCGAGCCCGGCCGCGACCAACAGCGAGAACACTATGGAGCGCCTCATTGAAAAAATGATGGTGGATCTGAATGCTGATAGCGATGACGATTCCAGCTACACGGTAGGTTATATTTCTGTGCTAGCCAAAGTACCATCGACAGTATGTCAACCTTGAAATGCATTTAGGTACTCAGTTACCACTATGGAGCGCCTCATCGAGAAAATTATGGTGGATCTGAATGCTGATAGCGATGATTACTTGAGCTACACGGTAGGTTACATTGCTATGCTAACCAATGAACCATCGACAGTATGTCGACCTTTAAATGCATGTACTTGGTACTCAAAAATAAAGTGTAACAAACAAACAAACTCAGTTACAACTATGGAACGCCTCATCGAGAAAATGATGGTGGATCCGAATGCTGATAGCGATGACGAATCGAAGCTACACGGTAGGTTACAGAGCTGTGCTAGCCAATGTACCATCGACAGTATGTCAACCTTTAGATGCATGTACTTAGATACTCAGTTACCACTATGGAACGCCTCAACGAGAAAATTATGGTGGATCTGAATGCTGATAGCGATGACGACTCGAGCTACACGGTAGGTTACATTGCTATGCTAGCCAATGTACCATCGACAGTATGTCAACCTTTAGATGCATGTACTTAGGTACTCAGTTACCACAATGGAACGCCTCAACGAGAAAATTATGGTGGATCTGAATGCTGATAGCGATAACGACTCGAGCTACACGGTAGGTTACATTGCTATGCTAGCCAATGTAGTATCGACAGTATGTCAACCTTTAAATGCATGCACTTCGGTACTAAGTTACCACTATGGAACGCCTCATCGAGAAAATGATGGTGGATCTGAATGTTGATACCGATGACGATCCGAGCTGTACGGTAGGTTATATTGCTATGCTAGCCAATGGAGATGTGTTAGCAAAGGGCAAGATAAAAAGTACCCGAATCCCGCGTGCGTGTATGCAACGGCTTATGAATATTGATGACAAGAAAGAGGTTTGTCAGGATCGTGGCAAGTGACAGGGCCTGATCTCTGCCCACCCCTCCGGGATACAGGCGTGAGTTTACGCAATGTAATGTAGCCAACATTGGACATACAGTCGACAGCATGTCAACCTTTAAATGCGTGTGCTTACTCTCAGTTACTTTAGAACGAAAATTTAAATGAGAACGCGACTAATATTTTCTGGGAAAACTTAGTGCA
Source organism: Yponomeuta malinellus (assembly GCA_947308005.1). Classification (NCBI taxonomy): domain Eukaryota; kingdom Metazoa; phylum Arthropoda; class Insecta; order Lepidoptera; family Yponomeutidae; genus Yponomeuta; species Yponomeuta malinellus. The sequence continues at coordinate 5,811,210 of OX371013.1, forward strand.
TAGATCATATTTTCTCACATTTGATCTTAGCATCTACTAATCTGGTTTGTAACATGCCAACCTTGCGAGATCTTTCTATCACAAAGCATCTCGCCGTTATCCGCCAGGAGACTTTTCCGTCATCATCGTCATCATCGTCCTCCCTTATTAATCCGACTGCCATGTTGGTTTAGCTAGCGGTAATACGTTTGACTACCATGTCAGAGGCCGTGGGTTCGATTGCCACTGACGTATTTTAATTTATTTAAAGCGCTCCGGGGGTGTTTTTAATTGTGTTTTCCTTGTCTGGTTACCATAATATGACAGAGTATCCTAGTTAGGGACCAGAGCAACTGACTTTAATGTGTAGATTCTATGTTATTAACGAAACACCTCTCTTGCAGTCAAGAACGTTTTACCCAATGGACGCGACACAGTTGACGTCTTCGCCTATTCCCCCCGTGCCACGTATCGTGGTTAAATGACCACAATTCTGATTTTTTATTGTCAGTGTGACATCAGAGTCTCCAGAAAAACGTCAGGAAAAAAGTGCAAAAATATGACGAAGTACGTAGTGTTGTTCTGTAAAAATTACAGCAACAAAACAGTTAATGTTTCTTATGGGAAAATAAACAGGAAGACATGGAGATCATACCAGATGAGAAGAGAGCATGTACGCCGGTTCTACATATAAGTAGAGTTCTTTTGTAATTTGTAAAAATAAATTAAAAAAACTAGCAAAAGAATTTCTTCTTTGCTTTTTTTGCCTTCCCAAACAAGTAATTTTTTTTTAATTAAATATATAAAAATAAGAAGAAGAAAGAGGAAGAAGAAATAGTATTTATTTATCGCCACAGAAGGAGTAATAAGACTGTCCTTCCAAAAATAAATAGCCTTAAACTACTTAACTAATACTCCTTTCATAAGCAGCCTATATACGTCCCACTGTAGGGCACAGGCCTTCTCTCAGAGAGAGAGTTGGGCTTAATCACCACTCGTGACCTCGGATTGGCGATTTCAAGCGCTGAGGTATGTGAATAGCTCAGACATTCAGGTTTCCTCACGATGTTTTTCTTCACTGTTAGCGAGTGGTATTGCTACTATTGCTTCACAAATGTACATAACTTAGAAAACAAAGTCATAGGTACATGCCCGCACTGGGAATCGAACCTGGGTCTGCAGCTTTCGAGTCCAATGTTCTACCCACTAGGCTACCAAGTGCTCCTTTATTGCCCACGAACTACCTACAACTGCATAGTCTTTCTACAAAAAGTCGGTCATGTCATAGCCCGTGGCTAAAACATCCTTGCTTGCAGTTAACCAACGCTACCAGCGTCAAGACCGACTCTGAGCCCGAGTCCGATCAGGACACCGTCTTCAGCAACGACGTATCTTCATCTACGCCGCAAAAGACCGCCATATCCACCCCAGAGAAGCACACCGCCAACTCCTCACAGGAAAAAGAAAGCCTCAACACAGCCCCAGAACGTGTCACAGATAATAAGTCCGACTTCAACGAGAAGGACCAACATAACGCTAAAATCACCAAAGAGAACAGTGTCACCGAAAGTAGCGAAGTTAAACCTGAAGATAAAGCCAATGAAACGACGTTGAAAAGTGACGACTTGAACTCGACGCCGGAAAAAGACGAGGCTAACACGACCCTGAAGGATGGTTCCAAGGAGGAAGTCGCCGGCACTACGCCCTCAAATAGGTCTATACCGAGGTCAGAGAACAACAAAAAGAGCTCCTCGAAAAACAATGCCAAAATAAATAACAATGATGTGAATAATAAGTCCGGCTTGGGAGTGAACAATAATGAAATAAGTGCAGAAGATAGGGCGCTGGCTTCAGAGGCGCCAAAGAGCGTAACGATAAAGGAAGACACCCACAAGTTCATCCAAAGTGAAAAGTGCGTCGCAAGGCCGCAAGGGAAGAGCTCGCAGAAAATTGGTAGGAAATTATTGAGTTTCTTTCGACCCAAACCCAAAGTAATAATCAAGTCCAAAGAGGTATCGAAAAACCTTCTCTTTACGAAAGTAAAGGATTGCTTCTGAGCATCCTTTTGACCGTGAACATATAAGTCATATATGTTTTCAGTGACAGAGTATTTTTTATATTTGCAGCCAATGGACGGGCGATACAGAATTCGTCAAGCAAAAAGAAAGGTACTGGACTCAGATTTAAGAGAACAAAATAAAGCAGGGGTGCTACTATGTAACTTCTCCACTGTATGGATTCCGATATCTACTCCGAACTGTGAAATGCATACATATGTTGACACTCCAGTAATATGGAACTGGATAACCCCAATACAGTGGACAGTTACGTAATAGGAGGGCTGAACGCTTCTTTTGCATGAATCTCACATCAGTTATTGCCTAGGTACCTGTTAATCGATGCTTCTTCCTAAGCAAATGCAACCAGATCTAACTTTCGATCCGTTTTTTTAAGGTCCTGGTAAATACAATCGACTTCTGTTGAATAGTAATCATGTGACAAAGTAGATGTTGTCGAAAGTTGAATTAAACACCGACATATTATGTCTATTTCTCATTCGGTAAATTATCTGAAACGAGGTGGCCTGGAAGAAATTGCTATTAGCAATAAGGCCGCCAATTGTATCTTTTCTTTTGTTATTGCTGTTTCTGTAACATTTTTTCCGATGTACAATAAAGAATATTCTTATCTTATGTAGCTGGTTAATGGAATGGAAAGATTCTGCTGCATGTTGTCTGCTACATGAACTACTCTTTGCACGGTCGCTTGTACCCACTCATTTCATCATAAGTTTGGTAGACCATCAAATAAAATGTATATTGGCTGTGGACTTTCCAGTGAGACGCCATGAGCTAAAAGCGAAATAAATAAATCCACGAAATACTAAGTTCCTATTTCACCAGTAAAATTGAACGCATGGGTCGATGATATTAATAAATTCGTCTGAAAGCAATGGACGAAATTGGCAGGAAAAGGGTTGGTGTGACAGCGAAGAGGCCTTTGCTCAGCAATGGGGAACTTGCGTCTAACTTCGATTGGAGTGACATTGCTTTTATACCTTAGAAATCATATAAAAACTTACGAAAAATTTAAAAATAAAACAATAAATATTTTTTCTCGGTCACAAAAAACGCGAAAAATAAAGTTACCCTAATATTTAACCTCTAGCTACCTTATTAGATTTAGTTTTTCCATAGAATTCTGAAAGTTTTCTTATAAAGGTTTACATTAAGCACAGTGCCAACATTATTTCTAGGGTCAGACAATATAATTAATTAAAATAGCAGTTTCCTTAATTTTTGTAAAAAACATTGTATGTTCAAATCATTGTTTCATGACAGCGCCCTTTGTCATTGTAATAAAGATAATAAAAATGTTATAGAGTCATTTTATAATAGATTTTTTTCACTGCCTCAAAAATTTGTGTTTTGGGTCCTAGATTTTACGAGATAACTCAAATATTGATAAATGCGTCATACATTATAAGGCGTTACGTGCAAATTGTGACGTCATTGTTCGAGCCCGATTTGTATGGCGCGTTTTTTTACCACGTAAAAACTTTTCTTTTAACTTAACTTTTAAGTTAACTTTTCGATAGGTTATATTGTAAAAATTATTAGTGGTACAGAAACTTTCCATGTTTGTTTGTCTTTTAATATGGTCTCTCCGATTATATTAAAACATTTTCTAGTGCAAGTTCCCCATTCATGGGCTTAATAAATGCTCAATTCACTTACGGGTACATAACTAATCAGTTTTAATGGTGAAATTTTGTGTAAGAGCCGTGATCATCAGTTTGTTTGTGGTAACATAATCATTTCCACACGAACCTTGTGCGGGGAATTAATCTGGAAGATCGTGTCTGAACATTTAGCATACATAGCAGCCTACGTTTACTTTACACTGCGGGACACAGGCCTGCCCTCGAATACAAATACAAAATCGTGGAATGTAGGTGGATATATAAGTTGGTAAATACATTTATGTACTCTACATTCTGCTAAAAAAAGCATAGAAATATTTTCATTATCTACAACATTCAATAAGTACTAGGTCAAATTTATGTCTATAATGAAATCAAAAGTCACATCATACATAGGTAGTTAATTGGCTCAAAAGTTATTTTCTAAATTCTTTGTCATTTAAATAGTCAACAATAGATTAATAACATTTGTCAATTAGAATCGATTTAAGCTTTAGGTTAAAATTATTAACATGAAGGTTTTTAATATCATTCGGATTTTTACTAAAATCTTTAGGGCTACTCCGATTACGCTTTTAGTTAGTAGAGAGAGAGAGTGTGAGCTTACTTTGTTTGTGTTGTGTGAAAGTTAATATTATTACTTAATCACTTAAGCAATACCACTCGCTAGCCGTGAAGGAAAACATCGTGAGGAAACCTGAGTGTCTGTTCGCTTACCTCAGCGCTTGAAATATAACAATCCGCGGTGTGCACGCGTGGTAAATAAGCCCATACTCTGTTTGTATTTTTTTCCTTGTCTAGTTTTAGTTTCTCTTTCCTATTTGAGACTGCCATTGGCTGCAAATACGTCACAATATTTATTTATCAAACATTTTGAGCTGGGAGGCCTGGAAACCTAAAATACAGCTCTCTGATCTTGTTTAGGCTTCCAGTCTTTCCACAAATTACACTATCGCATCTACCATTTGTATCTATATAAACTTGACTTGATTTGTGGATTGAGAAAATAAACATGTTCGTATTTGTCTCTGACAAAAGGCATGTGCCCTGCAGTGGGACGTATAGAGGCTACAAAGAGAAAAATCACCCCACGTGTCCACAACCCCGCGACTTCTGATTTTTTGGTTCCTCGACTGAGAAACTAGCCAATAACCCAGGTCTAGTCGATAAACCTAGAATGATCCAGGCGGACGTTTTAGGCGTAAATGCTGCTAAATTCCAGGTCCTGAGAACCTTGGGTGTTCTCCGTCGCGGATCCAAAAAATCACAATGTGCGTGATTGAGAGTTACAAAACACTTTTCAAAAACGATATGTGGATTTGTTTTTTTTTTATTTCGTTGATGGCGCTAGTGATTTCGTGGAGCCCTCCACTCGTCTGCCGCGACAGAGATCTGTGTCCAACTTAGTATGGGCCACCTATACGTTCCATTCCGCGAGGGCAGTTCAGGAGTTAAGGGACCATCCATAAAGTACGTCACACGTTAAGAGGTGGGAGGGAGGTGGTCGACAAAGTGTGACATTGTGTGACAAGGGGTCCTAAGTTTCGTGACGTCACATTTCAAAAATATAATTAATTCAATTAATAATTTACTGTTTTGTTAATTTTTGAAGTGTTATTATGTTAATAATATTAAAACATAATTTAAATGTCAATAAAATTAATTTCGGAACTGTTGTTTTAAATTAATAATTTCTAGATGGGAAATTGCAAAATATGTGACGTCACACTATGGAGGGGGGCTCACAAATGTGACTGACTGTGACAAGAACGGGAAGCGGTAAAAAAAAATCACGAAATTAGTGTGACGTACTTTATGTACGACCCCTAATGTTAAAATTTCATAAAATAATGAAAAAAGATTCTGCCCCCTTTCGCCCCAATTGCTTATTAATTCGATTCAATTCATTTTCGTGGCATCCAATTGCTTTGTGGAATAATGGATTAGCATGTTCTCCCTCGCTTCTTTTGGTTATCAATTACCAGTCATTGTGTATTTTATTCTTTGGCCGCATACAAAGCTCACAATTACTGGTGGGCAATAAAGAGTTATTTATCTATTCAGACAGCTCTATTAATCGCAATATACACTAAAGCTTACTACGGGCGAGGTTTAAACTCCGTTTAAACACTTTCAGAGAACACCAGGCACTGACGGACGCCCGTTGTTGAGTGAGCAAAAGGAACTGTTGCAATAAAATCGGTTGGATCGGTCTAAGGCGAATGTTTATAATAATAAAAGGAATGATTAAAACGTTCGGAACGTAAATATGAATAAATTTGTTCATCGATTTTGGACCTTACGTACCTTGTATTATGGAACGGCAGCTAGAGTTTATTCTCAACTTGTCTAAAGTCCTTAATCCAAGACAATAAATGGCATTTTGGCATGAATAATTTTAAGGTTGTATGCAGCATGTGTTACCTATTTAAGAGAGTGACCATTAAGTTTTTATCCAGAGACCTCTTTATCAAGTCTTTTATTAAGTTTCCATCTTCTTCTTCAGCGTTTGTCTGTCCACTGTTGGACTTATGCCAAAGTTTACATCTAAATCAGTAAAAGAACAAAATTAAATGCATTTCTGTACAGAATAGTAAAAGGACTCTCTACATAGAGCAACAGGACATATTTCTAAGTACATTTTTAACTAGCTGGCAATAACCGTGTGCCACGTTAGACAATGTCTGTTCTATGTGCAAACGTTTAACCTAATCGCAGTATGAACTATCGGATAATTTCAAACCAAAAGTGAACATTCGTTTTGGAGAAGATGCACTTAGGTACTATTTATTTTTACTTACGAGAGGCAGCTAAAGAAGCAAGTAAATAACTTAAAGTAATTTAGTGGTCTAATTTAAGTAATGTTGTAGTGGCCAATTTGTAGATTTAAGTTACTGGTAACTTATTTTTAAAAGTTACTTCTAAATATGTGTGCGCAAAGGTAGTAAAAAAATATTGCTGATTTCAGACAAGAATGTTTTGCAAAGTGCAATATTTTAACAGCCAACTTGATGCAAAAACTATCGTAAGTTAAGTTCTCTTGTAGCAATTAAAATAACCTAATTTCTTTCGCATAATCGGTATAGGTTTTAACAGAATCTCTTGAATTTGATTTATTTTTATCATGGTGACTGCAAAATGTTTTATGCTTACAAGCTATTGTTATGAATTAATTCATTAAGTATATTTTATCGCCAAATATAAAAGATTTAATTTATGTTTCACAATTATCTTTGAGATGGATGTGCATTTAACGATATTTCAATGCAAAATGTTCCTTTTTAGTAGATAATCTTGATCAATTTAGCTATAAATGTTCGTTTTTTATTGTTAAAATTATTTTAGGCAATTATTTTAAGTGCAAATGAAATGAAAATTAAATGTTCTTTATAATAAATATTCCAAGAGAAGATTGGCTAATGATATTGTATAAGTAATTGTTAGATTGAAACTGTTTTAAATTCCTAAGAATCAGGCTGTGTTTCCAAATTGAATCTAAATGAACAAGGAGAAGACTGAGGTTAACGGAAATATTTAAATAATTTATATTTTTATAATGATTGTGAATCTTGTTGATAATAAAATTCTATTCTATTACGAATTGCAATTTGTTTTCTTTTTCGTAAATAACAATAATTCTACGCATTTGATATCTGATGGTTGCTCTTCATATTGGCATACGTGCTATTAAAATCATAGTCAAACGGTCTTATTTATAAAAACACGATTCCTCTAAAACACTCCTTAGAGGCAGTTACAATAATCTGTTGTAACGTCTTTCCTATTTTGTAAATTAGAGGTCTATGACCTTTGGAAGATTAATTTTGTGATTTTGACCAAAGATCTGCCGCAAAAGTTCATTATGCCTAATCAATGTGAGCCCCCTCGAGTCCCCTGGTGTATACACAGACCTGGTTAGACACATATAGTCACCTGATCGTGATATTGCTCGAGAGATTCCTCGACTCTTTTAACTAAAGAGTGTTTTAACTGAGATGAAGTCGTCCATGTAAAAATGGCGCTCAGCTGCCCGTGCTGCAATCGGCCAGCGTGATCGTTCCTCTTCTGCGAGTTGTCTGAAGGGCAGCTTGATATTCCAAAAGCAACGCAGTTAAATTCATTTAGTCAATATAGGGTCATTTGAAGCTTTACCTGAAAATGCATTTTCTCAATGTCTGCGGAGACAGCAATTGGAAAAAGTCTAAATTTTATTAAGAGATCAAATATGTTCGTCTGAAGGTTCAGTGCAATGTGTAAGATATCTTTAAAAACCTATTTAGAGGCTAAACATTCCACCCATGCCGGGACTTGAACCCGCGACATCTGGCTAACCGTGCCAGCGCTCTCCCAACTGAGCTAATGGGCAAGTGCAGGCATCGGCGAAATTTCGAACCTCTACAAGCTTCTCTGTATTACGTACAGGCAGCTACATTTGGCTGAAGTACCTAATTTACATCACTTGCAGCCCCGAATACCCACTTTGCAGTTAGGTTTTTACATCGGTATACCTACATGATTATATTATTTTTGTTGCACTAATCCGTGCTGAGGACAATTTTTAAAAACCTATTTAGAGGCTAAAAATTCCACCCATGCCGGGACTTGAACTCGCGACCTCTGGCTAACCGTCCCAGCGCTAACACGGACCGGGGGCGGGGTCTGCGACAGCATTTATACCTTTATCGATGTACCTACTCTTTGACGGTTGCGTTGTAATCTTTGCGTAATTCTGGTACAACATCTAACTTCCTTTCTAACGACACAGCAAGCACGTCTTAGCGCGTGTGTCAGAGCGATCGAGTTCGGTGGGATCTAATTTAAAGGAAAGTGTCACTGTGTAACGTCCGGTCTCATCGCGTGAAATACTGTTCAAAAAGATACCTTCGCATTATGCGTCGTCAGGACTTACATTTTTAACCGACACGTTTTCCAGTTCCCAGAAGCATTGAGTCATACTTTCTAAAGTCGGTGCACTCTGATCCGCCACATGAAAGGAGCGATCGTTGATATTAGATGGCGTGGTGCATTCGGCCTTTCCCATAATGACATACGCCAGGGATGTCTGCATCCCTACCACTGATGACGTAGATGACATTATCTTGTGTCCCTAGAAGAAATGGGAATAATTCAATGCTGATCAACAAGTCGATATCAGCGGACGTGTGGAAGTCATGCAGATGTTTCAATTCGTCAGTATTAACAAGGAGTATTACTCCTTGGTAGGTACCTATTAATAAAAGCGTTCGGTATTTGATCCGAATTTGTATCAATTACTCGGGCGTTAATTAAATACTTAAAGCGTGAATCGGAAACCTCAAGATTTAAGCGATCAACAATCACCAAAGAATAAAAAGCAGTAATTTTCAATTTTCACATCACGCTGGGACTGTTCAAACAGTGTGACCGTAGGTATGTTTATCAAATTTTGTAAGGGCGAGATGAGTGAACACAAAATTAGCCAAATAGGGAAGATACACATGCCACCTCTGGCGTTAACATATGATCAACTTACAAGGAAAACTATCACGGCTAAGTAGGCTTTAAAGTTAATGAGTAATAGGCGACCAACTTATAAAAGGAAAACTTGTGGAAGAGCGGAGTTTCCTGATACAACAGGTATTTCCGTACTTAAAAAAGTTTTTGCCCGATTATGTTACAGTAAACATTTTGTAAAGTAAATAGACTACTTTATTATTATAATTAGTTTTTGCAAAATCCATTGAAAATTACGTTAGGTAATAAAGTTGTTAGTTCTGTAAAGCAGATAAAACCCCCTCTTTCTTCTCTCTGTTGGGCCACGCACGCATAGCATAGTAGGTTACACTGCACGTGGCCCGAACGCACTTGGCCGGTTCTTACATTAACTCAGAACTCTTGCATTGATTGAACTGGCATTAATTCCTGACATTTGCATAGATCTGATTTTTTGCATAGTGTGCTTTAGACATTTTTTACTGCGTGTCGTGTCTGGCAAGCTTGTTCTTCAGGGGTCTTATTGTAAAATCGTATAAAATCCCAGCCAAAATCTTGAGAACGAAAGTTTGAGTGCATTATCGAACAGTTGAACCCGTTGTAACCTTCCGGTTTATTCACTAATTATTATTATTATTTATTTGGGAAACTTGCAGCTTACATTGTAAATGGACAAAGACTTAGAATAACTACACTTCTACTTCTTGCGTTTATTTCGTTGACTCGTCGCAAAAAAACCAGAAAAGTTCAAAAGAAGAGCTGTTTCCGCCCGGGATCGAACCGGGGGCCTTGTGCGTGTGAAGCACACGTGATAACCGCTACACTACGGAAACTTGAAGAGTTTATGTTAAATTATCGGTCATATGACTCTCCGTTGATGTTAGGTAGCTAGTTGATGGTAGCCAATGAAAAAAAGCTAAAAATCAAAACCATTGCCGACAAGGCCACAATAAAACAGTGACCGACCGGAATATTCACAGAAACCGCTCAATCAGCTCCGTCCACAATCCACATCGGGCTGTCGCCTGTCAGTTTCGCGGCTGTTCTGCCCGCGTACGGACGCGCGCAGGTGTCCTATTGTCGGTGTTCAGTTGTGCATTCTCTGAATCTAAAAGCCGTAAGGACCGTAGCAAAACGCAACCATGGATCCCGAAGCGTTTCTAGACCTGGCCAACCAGGTCATCAAGCTAAAGATGTACCCTTATTTTGACATAGCGCACTCTTTATTATGCGCTCTATCGGTGCGGGAGGATCTGGGAGCCGGTAAGTGGTGTTTTATATTTTATGCTCTTATTTGCGTGACAGGTGCCAAAAATGCTGGGTGCATGTTCGGAGTACAGCAGAGCTGCATACTGTTTTTGGTGTCTTTGGGCCGAAATTAAATGACGCCAGGCGAATGGGACAAAAATAAAAGATCTCTCTTATAAGGTTAAAAATAGATCGGTTCTCTACCGTTATTCCGCATAGCTGAATGTCTAGCTTGTAGCTGAAACCGAAATGAGCATGTGGTAAAATAGGCGCCGGACGCAAATAAATGAAAGGTGTACTTTTGATTCCTATCTTAATGTGAAATAAATACCATCCTTACTGTTTTACCTAGACATAGGCATAAGCAGTTTGTGTACTTACTTACTGCATTTACTCGTAGAAAAATGTTATCTTTGCAATAAATAAAAACTTGTCAGATTACTTTGATAACGTCGTAGGTGTAAGCGAGCTATCCGAACAAATTAGGGCCGGAATTGGCCGGAATACTTTCTTCGAAGTCAAAGTACTAATTACTTGTTCGTCGAATTGAAGTTATTCGTCGGGCCTTATAAAAAAACCCAGCAAGTGATTATTCGGAGCCCGATATTACTTAGTTTTGTAGGTAATTACGTACCTATACATTTACTTATGGATAAGTATGATTTTCACAGTCTACAGCATATTGACATTTACACTGTGATTACACTTCCAATCTGAGTTCAACTCTTATGTCTATACGATAAGAACGGTAAAAAATATTTTGACTTATAATTATGTACTCGCAAAAGTACAAATGCTACAAGCCACTACCTTTTACTCCATCCTAGATTCCTAGCCTTATCTTTGCCTAAAACACCAACACTCATTAATTTCGCGTTGTAAACATAGATGGCGCAATAAACCCAGTTGGGTTTATAAAATAAAATTGCATGAAAGTAGGTACAGAACCCTCAGAAAAATTTAAGATAATTTTAGTTAAGAGAAAAAGTTTGCAAACAGAAATAAAAAGTTTTTCCGCGCGGGCTCGTCCGGGATTTGAACCCGGGACCTCTCGCACCCGAAGCGAGAATCATACCCCTAGACCAACGAGCCATTTAGCAATGTTTTGAAATCTATCATCACAACCTACTAATGCTTACATGTATTACGCGATAGAAATTGAGCACTGACTCATGAACGATACTAATCTCCGGTTTCTCATACGTTAAATATCCGTTAACAATTATCATTTAGCCGCAAGTGCATGCAAATAAATACTCGAATTCAAATAAAAAGATAATATAATCATAAAGTGTGCGTTAAAAGTACTTAGGTAACAACATTGAATTTACTTAAAATTCACTTAAAAAGACTTTTTATTACGATAAAACGTGTAAAGACGATACTTGGTAAAATCGAGGTTTTAGAATATAGCGTAAACTCTGTTGATTGAGGAACATATTTGAAGTATATATTATTTTTCTTTGGCGGCGCTAGAGAACCTCATAGAGGTTTTTAACCTTATAAAATAAAATAAAATAAAATAAAAAATAAAATTAAATAAATATAAATAAAATATTCAGTACCCATATAAAGTTAGTTACAATGGTGACTTAAAAACTATGTTAATAACAATGCAAGGACTGACGTACGATGAGACAGAGTTAAGTAGTTTTAAGTAACATACCTATTTAATTCTAAAGTATCTAGCTTCCAAAATGTTTCTATTGTTTCATACCATGTATTACCTGAATTATTGTTAACTTTTATCGTTATAATAATTTAAGCTCCTACATGTACACTTTATACCTACGATTTTATGAATAAATTTTATCTTATCTTATCTAAATAATAAATTAAATTTTGCGGTATGCTACTTTTTGTATTTACATAATTTTACAGAGACCTCTGTGTATCCACCCTATCCGCTATCATAGTCAGGATGCTATTAGTTCTGGCGCGGAGCCTGCAGAGCACTGCGGCTGGTCGCTTGCGTGCGGAGCATAGCATAAAAAACCGGCTGAGTGCGAGTCGGACTCACGCACGAAGGGTTCCGTACCATTATCTATACAACATTAGACGCAAAGATCGAGAAAAAACCGCAAAAAACGCGTTTGTTGTATGGGAGCCCCCCTTAAATATTTCATCATCATCAACCCATTATGTCCCCACCGAGGGGCACGGGTCTCTTCCCTGAGGAAGGTATAGGCCATACTCCACCACGGGGGCCAAGTCCGGATTGGTGGAGGCTTGTAGACTAGTGGCTCGTCTACTGTCAGAAGTTGTCAAGCCATCTATCGACGGCAGCCGGCACCAACAGCTTAACGTGCCTTGCGAAGCACGGAACCGCTCGGAAAAATGCCACTAGCGTTAGGCATAGACGGCGACCCATCCATGCACTGAACGCGCCCTGTGTTGCTTAACCTTCGTGATCGTTTAAGATCACTCAGGCAGCCGGGGCTACGAGCGATTCAATATTTATTTTATTTTAATTTAATTGTTTATTTATGAAGCGAATATAGAACTAAATATTCTGTGAATATTTCAAGCGTCTAGCTGTTGCCGTTATTAATATCGAGCAAAAAACGACAAAATAAAATTATGTTGTATGGGAGCCCCCCTTAAATATTTATTTTATTCTGTTTTTAGTATATACTTGCTTTTATAGCGGCAACAGAAAAACATCATCTGTGAAAATTTTAACTGCCTAGCTATCAAGGTTCATGAGATACAAACAGTGAAGTCTTAGTAATAGGGTCCCGTTTGGCACCCTTCGGGTACGGAACCCTAAAAACCATCTACCTGTGCATCCGCAAACATGCCAGACACGCTGCAAGCCCGCAGCATCCTGAAAGCGTTATTAAACAGAACTCCTAGTGCATTCAGCGTCCAGCGTTAAATGTACTTACCTATGCAATATTCCTACGACCTTGAATTCAAACGTCTTAATTTGAAATTCTAATCAAAACCTATACAGTCGGTACCTACTTCTCGTTGACCTGTACCATCCTGTACACACACATTTGACATTTTTCGCATTTCGAAGTCTCTACTTAAAATGGGGATCGCAACACGACACTATTTAGCACTTTTCCCATACAAATAGGTAGTGAAAAAAACGGGGCAACCTGTACTTCGATTTTTTTTTTACTTTTACCACCCCTATTGAATGGCCAACAATAAAAAAACCCTGCGCCGGCGCCCTTCGCGCGCAAACCCCCAGCCAAAGATTTTTTTTTTTTATGATTTTATGACGACGCACGTCGTCAGCACGTTATAATGTGGAAAATCCCTTTAACAGGAGCCCAGGCGTTCTCCCGCAAGCACCCGCTGGCGTGCTGGCTGTCGACGATGCTGGTGATCTTCGCGGGCGGGATGGTGGTCAACGGGCTGCTGGGCGAGCCCATGCTGGCGCCGCTCAAGAACACGCCGCAGCTGGTCATCGGCACCGTCACTTGGTGAGGGTTTTGGGCACACTGCAGAGGGAATTTAAATACGTTCACCGTTTTTAAGGGGCCATTCTAACTACAATACAGAAACATTGAAAAACATTACGAGTCAAAAAAATTCATAGCTTGGAGCTATGGCTCCGAATCGGAAATTGGGTAAGTATTTGTATTTAAAACGGAATTTTGTATGAAAATACTGGCTTATGACGTCACATTTCAGAGCACTCTTTTTATGTTTAATCTATTTAAAAATTGTAATAACTAGTTATTGACTAAAAGATACATTTTCCGAGATATTTTGTAATTTTTGTTTTAATCGAGCATACGAAATAATTTATTGTTGATCGTGTCAAATACCGTATTATGATATTTACAAATATGTTATACCATTACTGATAAATCTATAATAATACTGTTTCGGCCAATCCGTGTAGCGCCGGATTAAGAATAGCGTCACTCCATTTGTTTCCGTGGATGTCGTAGAAGGCGACTAAGGAAATCAATTACCAGGAGACGGGCAGCAGCGTCTTCCTGAGATTCCAACCGCATACTGCGATCGCCAACCCGCCTGCCAAGCGTGGCGATTATGGCAAAACCCCTCATGGTTATCAAAACCACAAAGGAGGCCTATGTCCTGCAGTGGGCGTCAAAGGGCTGATGATGATGATGATGATGATGATGATGATGATGATGATGATGATGATGATGATGACTGTTTCTCACAATCTAAAGAACGTTCTCTCAAAATATTGCTAACGATTTGAAAATCGCCCTGAGTCTGATAGAGCAGACCGCAGCGGTTCCTAAACTTTCAACATTTTACTTCACTTCAAGCTTCTGAAGGTACCGCCACTGTCTAAATATTTGTTGCTGACGAACTATTTAGCAGTCAAAATAATCAAACGATTCAACTATGTATGTATGTTGATGAAGCGAAAGAGATCAGCTTCGGGATCGTGGCAAGTTGCAGACCCTGGTCCCTGCCTACCCTTCCGGCACAGTACCCTCCGGGATACAGGCGTGAGTTTGTGTTATATAATATAACAAAGTCGGGATAGTTACACCATTCAACTCAAGAAGGGCTGGATTGGGTGTACGCCGGGTGATTTTTATGGCCCTTGTTTTTTTGCATTTGTCGCCGCCCCGAATCATCATATCAACCCATTATGTCCCCACCGAGGGGCACGGGTCTCTTCCCTGAGGAAGGTATAGGCCATACTCCACCACGGGGGCCAAGTCCGGATTGGTGGAGGCTTGTAGACTAGTGGCTCGTCTACTGTCAGAAGTTGTCAAGCCATCTATCGACGGCAGCCGGCACCAACAGCTTAACGTGCCTTGCGAAGCACGGAACCGCTCGGAAAAATGCCACTAGCGTTAGGCATAGACGGCGACCCATCCATGCACTGAACGCGCCCGGTGTTGCTTAACCTTCGTGATCGTTTAAGATCACTCAGGCAGCCGGGGCGACGAGCGAATAGCGCCCCGAATAGCATACGATTTTTTATTGATTCTGGGGCGGTACGAAGTTCGCCGGGTCAGCTAGTGTTAATTTAAATAAAATGGCCCATTCTCTCTTTCCAGGTACATAGTATTCTACACGCCTTTCGATATCGGCTATAAAGTGGCCAAGTTCTTGCCGGTCAAAGTAGTCGCCTCCGCGATGAAGGAGATATACCGCGCGAAGAAGGTCTACGACGGCGTCAGCCACGCCGGCAAACTGTACCCTAACGCCTACGTCATTATGATCATTATCGGTTGGTGAACTTTCCTATTTGAGACGCCTTTGGCGCCAATTTGCTCAGTTACATCTTACGTGACGAATATTGCAAGAGAGACATGGGAAACTTAGAGCCCTCTTACTCTCGAAATTATTGGGTTTCGAATTGCGCCACGATTAATTTCAATGCCTCAGAAATTACCTGTCACTTAGAAACAGTGATAGTTATAAACATCACTGTTTAACTAGCACTAAAAATGACCCCACGTTCAATTGTGGGACGGCGGGCGGGGCTTGTCAATTGTGTTACCAATCGGAGCGAGTTAAGTATTAAGGCTCGCGTCCACTAGGCTCGCCGAGCCGAGTCGAATCGAATCGCAGAAAGTCACCTCCACGTAACCTCCTATATTATAAATTATAAGTAGTAAACTACGAAACTGCGTCCATTAGCGACGAACCGCGGCGCGCCGAATTGAATCGACCGCGCGAATTGTTCGACTGGCGAATGTCTTCGCCGTTGCGATTCGATTCAACTCAGCGCACCTCAGTCGACGCCAAAAGTAGCACACACATATAACCAAAAGTCGACGCGGCGAAGCTGATGCGCGCAAACGTATCTATTATGGTACCGTTTTAAAATCTTTGTTTAAATAAAAATATGAATGTCGTGTACACAGTATTTTCGAGTACGCCGTGTCCTCTTTCTTATACTCTCCTTTCTTCGTCATAAAGTATTTGAAATAAAAACATCTCTTCATCCGAGCTGTCCATGAGGCAATAATTTGATGAATTCAAATTCAAATCGTTTATTTCATTATAATTTTATAAATAAAATACAGGGGCTGGACCCTCCTAGTAAGTATAGAAATACCTGTGTCAGGAGGGCCCGCTCTTCCACAAATAATTATAAACGTAACCTAGTATTAATTTAAAATTTAATTACATGCAATATGTGCGTAATGATGAAGAGTTGCAATGAACGAACAATTCGATTCGATTCTTCAGAGATAAACGCACTAGGAATAAATGCGACTCGCTTCGATTCCACGCGTTGTCGTTTCTGCTGTAGTCTACAAAATATCGGCAAAATATCTATGCACCTGCCACCTTCAGACCGCCATCTTGCAAGGTCCTTAGATATTTTGCGGGTTATACATCATCGTCATTTACTATCGCCCAATGAACTTTCACATCGTCACGTATGGCGTCAATGTGATTTACTCTACAGCACATCTTCCGCTCATTTCATTGGTTCAGACTAATCGAGAGGAAAGGGGCCGTATTTGAGAGTGAATTTTGTAGGAAGAAATACTTTTATGGTTTTTTATTCGTAGCCTAGAAAACGTTTTCAAAACTATTAAATAATAATGCAGCCCATAGGTACGATCCACAGAGTGTATGGGGCTTAATAACACGCGGTCCCTCCGCGGATTGGCAATTTCAAGCGTCAGGTTTCCTCACGATGTTTGACCTCACGGTTAGCGAGTGGTATTGCTACTACAAATCCGCAAATGTACGTAACATATAAAAAAATGTCATTGGAACCTGCGCGGGGTTCGAACCTATGATCGCTACCGCTGCGATACCATCGCTCTTAGTATCAAATAAAGGCCCTAACGTCGAGAATTCAGGGGCCAATTTAACACTTGAGCTCGTTGGGGCATGTCGAGTTTCCAACATCAACCAAGTTTCCAACGTCGAAATTCGCGGAGCACCGTGTTTTTTGTTTCGTTTGATACTTCGAAACTTGCTTACGAAAAAGTGTCGTCGGCTTTGTAAACATGACCTGGTTTTTCTTAACGCCATTGCCTCAGGCACTATTGCACACACCACACACCGAGAAAAGAGCATTATAGTGGTCAATACGCACCACACCACCAGTCGTTCTACCGAAACAATGCTGGATTTATCGAAGAAACCAAACAATAGAAACCAGTGTTTTTGTCAAAACCCTTTCGCTTTCCCTTGGCACGGCTCTCAGCAACTTTGAAGTTAGCTCTTTGGTTACTTTCTATCCAATGCAACCCTGAAGACATCAGCATGTTAACGAACTCCATCTCTTTTCGCAGGTACTCTGAAGGGCAATGGGGCCGGGTTCACCAAGCTGGTGGAGCGACTCATCCGCGGTGCCTGGACCCCGACCGCCATGGAAACCATGCAGCCTAGCTTGTGAGTGTCCTCACCATGTGCAGAACAGTTTGGCAGTCTTATCTTGGCCGCTCCAGTACAGTGATGATAATTTAAAAATAATAACTTCCACGCAACACAATCTCGGTGGTAGCCTTGTGGGTACAACATTGGACTCGGAAGCGGGAGACCCAGCTTCGAATCCCAGCGCGGGCATGTACCTATGAGTTTGTTTTATAAGTTATGTACATTTGTGAAGTTATAGTAGCAATACCAGTCGCTAACGGTGAAGGAAAATATCGTGAGGAAACCTGGGTGTCTGGGCTATTCACATACTTCAACGTTTGAAATCGCCAATCCGCGGTGGGCACACGTGGTGATTAAGGCCATACTCTCTCTCTGAAGGTCTGTGACCTACAGTGGGACGTATATAGGCTGCTTATGAACACAATTTCTTGTCCCGTTCCCAAACTAGAATACCCTGTGCTAATAAATCCTGAACGATTGCAATCGTTCTGACTGTCAAATTAGTATGCAATTTGACAGTTAGACGATTTGAATCGCTCAGGAGTTGGTGCGCATAATTAGGCCACAGTTCATCTGATCGGACGCCCGTAACACTTGCTTTGAATCTCTCGAGTCTTCTATAAGTGATAACAAAAGTTTGCTGTCGTCCACAGCTACACCAAGGCCTCCCTCGTGGCGTCCATCATCTTCGTACTGGACAAGAAGACTGACATAATCTCTGCGCCGCACGCGCTCGTATACTTCGGCATTGTCATCTTCTTCGTCTATTTCAAGGTGAGAAATATTATCGGTAGGTCTGGTGATGGTGCGTACGATCTACTTTCTATTTCTGCGCAGAGAGTAAAGTTTCTTGTGCTGAAACTAGCAAGTTTTATACAAACTTTCTGGTACAAATTTCAGCAAGAGTGAGTTAAACTTCCAGCAAGATTATGAGCTTTTATAAATGTGCTCCAATTTGGGATAAAACTTGCTCGTTGCCGTTCAATAAACTTCTTAAGTTTAATTCAAACTTAAAAAGCTATTTAATGGGCTGTTTGAAAATAGACGCAAAACCTGAAAAATTGCAGGTTTGATTGCGTACTTGATTACGTGCTTGTCCAGATTAATGTCTCAGAATGAACGACGAATTTTTAGTTTGAATTTTCACCAATGTGAAGAGTGTGCCACGTCGCCGATAGGGGCGCGACGATCACCCGGAAGGCACCAGTGCGAGTATTCAGATTGGTTGGATCACGGATCGTCACCAGAACAAAAAACTTTTATTATCTAAAATACGCGAACCATTCCAGAATGTGTTGTTTGTAAAAAAACAAATTAAAATTGAATTTAAAACTCGTATCACAGTACGAAACACGGCTACTGTACAGCGAATTGTCATAATAAAATGCATTGTAGTTTTATGAACCGCGGCCCAGCTGATAGTAACCAAGTGAACCCTCCTCTCGCCAGCTATCGTCGATCCTGCTCGGCATCCACGATCCCTTCGTGCCCTTCGAGAACCTGTTCTGCGCCCTGTTCATGGGCGGCATCTGGGACTCCCTGGCCAAGCTACTGGGCAAGGGCCAGCCCAAGGAAGAGACCAAGGACGCTAAAAAGACCAATTAATTCATGCGGCATGTAAGTAAAGATCGCCTCGAAACAGCAATTTCTAGCATTTTCGATCTTGTTATCCCTATGATGGCCTAGTAGGATTTCTTACTCCTCCTTTGTTTCAAATGTATTTATTTTCATTAATGGGCATTTTCCAAAATATTGAGAACAAATGATACGCCATTATGAAAATAGGTATAATGAACGATGCTACAATCATAAATTAATAATATTCACTGATTTCTTGTATTTTTGTGAATGTGTATGACTTTCATTCATTCTAACGCTTCACATAGAAAATTAGGTTTTATTTTTTAGAAAAAAAACTAAGATTACATTGCAAAATCTTAACTTCTACGTTGGTACAGATTAAGATTCTTTTTAGTTTTGTTTGTTTTGATGACGTACTTCCGGTTTCGTAGACTCAAATTATTATTTTATCACATTAAAAAATATTTCCCAAATTGAAAAGGCATTTTTCTCGAAAAGAATAAAAATAAAAACAGAACTAATTTATGCCCATTGCGTAAAAATATACGTTACAAATTCAAAATATGTAGTACCCAAATCTGTTTACTCCTATACCCCACTTTCATGTGAAGTAGGTTTAGTTTTATTAGAGCGTATCTCAATAGTTCAGCTGATTGACTAATTGATTGATTTCGGACTTAATTTCTTGTACTAATAGAAGGGCGTTATGTAAAATAGAGAGATATAAGTAGGTATTGTTTTGTTACTAATAAAAGTTTCTTTTTATTCTGGCAGGTCTATAACACGGCAACACCAACGCTATTTCATCAACTGACACCGACAATATTTTCGACGGTCGCGACTATGATCTAAGGTTAAAAATAAAAGAAAAAAGCATGAAAAAAATAGAAAAAAAATAAATTTCGTATAAAAAAATGGCGCAACGACCAAAGTAATGATTTCATTAGTTCTTAAGTTTGACTAGTCATAGAGGTTTTTATAAGACATGGACACTAAGACAGTGTTTTTTTTTTATTTGGTTGATAAGTTAATTTTATTGTTCCTTAAGTATTTTGACGTTTTTGTCATAACTACCATAGTATTTGCCAAAGTTACTTATGGAAATCATAAGATTCCTAGTGTCGTCCATTGTTACCTAGTACACATTTCTTCAGATAATAAGTTTGACATGCCCTAAATACCGACATCTATGTTTAAATAATTACTGACATAATAATTAAACATATTAGCAATTATTGAGTGTGCAATAAAAGTAAAAAATGTCGAGCATTGTAGATAAATTACATTTAAAATATTTTATTTTAGTTCCATAATTTCGAAACGATCGATATGTCACCTCGACTTCCTTTTGTATTTTTGCAGTAACTAAAACTGATTTAGTTTTACTTTGTTGTAACTTAATTTATGAAAGTCCTGACCAAACTACATGGGTGCATAGTGGTTTGAGACACGTTTTTCGTAAATACATAATATTTTGTAAAGAAGCCATACTAATAAAGCCAAAATCTATAATTACATATTTTACATTTGTATTACCTGCGCTTATTGGAGTTGCAAAAGGAAGTAATAAATTGTTTTTTTTTACAAAAAAATCGTTTCATTCACTGCATACAAAGCACAGTTTGGTGTGTTGATAGTAACCAAAACAAATACTAGGCTACGATCAAGGATTCTATGAAGAATATCTATAAAGTAGAAAATTTTCAAGTTAAAAAATTATCACGATTACAAAACGCATATTTGTATAATTTAATTAGTAACTAATCTCACAAACAAGACACCTCAACTGTCAAGGATATTCAGATATAGCCCATTTATTTAGTTCAATAGTAGAACGTACAGGGTGTAACAAAATCCTCATGTACCCATTAATACGATCAACTTTTATTGTAAGTAAATCTCGAAAATAAAATAAATAACTCACACACAACACAATCACTTGTCCTGTCCCAAACTAGGAACCCCGTGCTATGGTAACCAAGCATGGGCATCACAAACGTGGAAATACACCCGGACTGAGGTCATTTGTACAAATGTACGGCAGCCACCAGTGGGATCGAACCACCAACCTCCGGCCGGCATGGTAATCAGACGTGCCTGATACCGCTAGACCAACGAGGCAGGCAGAAAAAAATATCACTTATTAACTTAATTTCCGAATAATCCCCCCACTGTTAGCCTATTTAGCGCCACCAATGAAAACGAAAATCATAACTACTTATGTTGGAGCCCTACGTCACTCAGCGGAGCCCCGCGCCCCGCAGGCCAAAACGGGCCCCACTACTCGCAAGCGGGTCGGCACTTCACTCTAGCTTACTGAGGTGTCGATATACAAAATTTTGAATTCTTCTATTCTACTCCGCCTAAATTGCTTTATTTATACCCTGAGCCTACAGCATAGATATAAGCATACTTATATAAGAAACTATGTGTAATTCCTTCACCTGGTTGTGCAATCAAGTGTTCTCTGTCTAAGTATTTATCTATCTATCTTCTTTTACAGGTCGCATTTGCAAAAAGTGATTTTTAGGACCCACGACAAAGAACCTAGGATCACGAACCTGGTACTAGATACCATTTATGCCAAAAACGGCCGTTTTCGGCATTAAGCTATCTAGTCGTAGGTTTTTTGCCTCAGGTTCTTTCACAGCCATGGGTCCCAAAAATCTCTATAACATGATAAAGATTGTACAAAAATTGTACAAATAACTTTATACCAAACTTTATACTGTCTAGGGACGCAATGCTTGTGCCCCTGTCTTCAAAGCGACGGATTACCAAATGATTGTTAAATTACTGGGACGAGTTAACAATAAAAACCGCAGAATAAGTTCTACTAGCAAACCTCTGTATTCTGAGGCTGTAAAAAAACCTAGCATAAGTAGGTTAAGATTTTTCCCTGTGCGCAGACAACAGAAAAGCCTCCCTTAAAAAAACTTATCTTAGCGAACCAAAACTTACAGGGTGGCTTTTCTGGCAAATCGCTAGAGTTACAATTCTTCAAACCAGAACAATATAGAGTAAATGTCACTGAGCACTGGATACTAGTCTCAATAAATTTCTCTGTAAATAATTATGAAATAGCCAGTTGCTTCAATAGAAAGTCTGCATTGCACGGGATCTTGATTATAGCAAAAAGTAGTTTAAAATATAAAGAACGGAAAGATATTTGCAGACTTTCTGGTGCAAAAGTAGTTGAACTATCATGATTGTAAAAAACCTATTTAGAGGCTAAAAATTGCACCCATGCCGGGACTTGAACCCGCGACCTCTGGCTTACCGTGCCTGCGCTCTCCCAACTGAGCTAATGGGCAAGTTTCTAAGAAAGTTATAGTCTGTGGAGATTTTAATGTCGGCTTACTGGTACATTCCCTGGTAAATACTACATTAAAACTTATTTTCAAGTCTTTTAATTTGGTAAATATTTTCTTTGAGCTCCTAGTCAGCTCTACCGAAATCACTGCCATCTGCCTTCATAACGTACACTGTGACTGAATTTTGGCCTTATTTTACAATAAATTTTCTAAAGTCATACCACAGTGGTTAAATTGTACATTTTGAAGCATATTTTAAAAATCCGAGCAAGATATTATTTGCAAGCCCACTACAACTAACAAACTAGAATTATTTAAAATTGATTTAAAAAGTAGCTTTAACCTACTAAAAAAAAACAAATTCAAAATGCTAATGCCCTATATTTTCGAGAATAATTCAAGGTTGTTTCAGATAGTTTTGAGATAAATATTAAATTGAAAAAAAAATCACGCAAAGAAAATAAATTAGGATTTAGCGAATGTCGGGACGCACCTTATTCACTATACGAGAAAAAAACATACCTACACATATGACCCTAGTTTTTTATATAGTATGTTATATATTCAAAATTATTTAGGGCCGTCTGTCACAAACCAAAATGCGAGCATATAAAATCCAAAATCCTTAAGTCTTCTAATAAATCTAAAACAATTTAGACTGTTATAAATAAGGAAACAGGTAAATCCAAATCAGGAGACCGCGAATTTTCACTTACAATAGATTATAAATTAAGAACTTCAAATGAGACATTGATGCTTTTGAACAGTTCTTTACAAATGTTCCAATTGTAACGACGGCTTCTTTAGAAGCTTCTTTATCCTAACAGTTGCTAGTCAGTATATCTATGAAAATATTATGTATGTTAGGAAAAATATCAGTGACTTTAAAACTGTAGGTAGCCAACACAATGTAAATACTAGAAATAGACATAAACTTTCGTTCCCAAAATTTAGGCTGGCAAAGGTTAATACATCCTTTATGGGGCATTGTATACGTTTCTACAATAAGATCCCTGAGGATATAATAAGCTTGCCAGAAACGCGGTTCAAAAAATGTGTGAAGCGCACTTTGTGCCAAAAAAGCTACTATAACATTAAAGATTATTTAGATGACAATGATGTCTGGAATTAAAGCCAGTTCAATGCATGAGTTTTAGAACATTTATATAAATCCTGTAAATTAAGGACTTGAAAAGACTAAGTTTGGAGTTTTTTTGTCCATTTTTTCTCCAAAATGATCTAGATTTTGAAATGGACACCTAGTTTAACTTGTAACGTTCATTAAGTCGCAGTTTCTGTGCTACTTTGAATAAAAAAATTTGATTTTGATTTTGATTTTGACTCTTCTCCTGCTCTTGCTGAATGTATTTTGAGACAATTTCAATGCAATCACAATTTTTCGTTCGACATTGATTGATCCCTGGTGATTAACACGTTTAAAAATCTAAATAAAAAAAATACTGAAATCTTGCGGGGTATTTCAGTCACAGTAGCTCAGTAATTGATGTCCTATCACCCCATTTAGCCAGAATCTTATTCCCCGACCTAATGAAATACGTATAGTAGGCTCGTTCCTTTATTTAATGGTGGTGATAAGCAAGACCCCGCAAATTTCAGACCAGTCTCGGATCTACCCGTTTTGAGTAAAATATTCAAGAAGATAGGTAGTTCTAAGTCAACTGCTTCAATACTATCAAATTCTCCATGGTCAGCAATTCGGCTTCACGCAAGGACGCTCTAAGACAGACGCTGGGGCGTCACGTTAGTTAAACACATACTTACCTAGTGCATGGGAGGATTGTAAGGATGCTATAGGCGTATTCTGTGACTTGTCGCTTGTCGAAAGCATTTGATTGCGTAGAGTACGAAACACTTCTCTTAAAATTAAAACATTACGGAATAAATGGGAACAGCCTAAAACTTAGGAGATCATATTTAGAAGGTAGGGTTCAAAAAGCTGACATAAAAAGAAGTAAATCGTCAGGGTCAGAGGTTAAGGGGCTACAGTGTGCTGGAACTGGCTAGTAAACGTTTTTGAATCGCTTGTGACATCCTCTAGGAATATGGCAGACCGTTGAAATTAATATATGATATAATTTAACTCCTTGATTCCCTATTGGATGTTTGACAACTGTCATAACCTTACGCCTTCTATGAGTAAATATATTCCGTAAGAATGCTTAAAAAAAAGCTAAGAATTTATATACCATTTTAAATGCGCAGTGGATTACGTTTAAGCTTATACAGTCTTACGGGCAATATAAAAATCTTGTATGTTAATGTTTAAAACTAACAGGAACAATAGTTACTCATTCAGAAAAAACGTTTTCACCAATTTATCACATTACGCCTTACGAGGAACGCCCAGCCTACTCGTTGCCTGTTGTCTGCGACCAGGCGCTCTTCGCATCACCATTGATTTCATTGTAACTTTTCATAAGCGATTTATCAATCATAAATCAACCTTCCAAAGTTCACCTCGAGCGCCATATAGTGAAATTAATTCAAAGTAGCAATTCTCATACAAAATTACCGATTGTAGGCCAAGGACGTGGGGCGAGGGACCGAAAAAGACGCCGCATCTTTCCAATTCACTTTCGTACAAAATGTACTGGGTCAAGTTTCATAAAACTATAATTTCGTAGTTTATTATGACAATTCGAAGTACACTGCGCAGCAGAGTCTATTTGTTAATCTGTGGGTTAATCGGCTTTGCAATGTACATCGAATTGTCATAGTCACAATGAATTGTAGTTCTATGAAACAGGCTCCTGAAGGGATGGGTCTTTTCCGCGCCCTCGCCCCACGTCCCATGTCCGAACAAAACAAAAAAATATTATATAGCTATTAGTCCAATCGGTGGAGACATTTTCGAGTGTTTGCAAGACCAACGCACGGCAACTGATTTTTGTAGTAGTGATCGAGCTTCAATCGTTAGAAAAACATACAATATAAAATCCCAATTCTTGTATTTTTTTATTTAAGTAAATAACTAAAAAAGAAAAGTAAAAAAGGAAACCGATCATTTACTAGTATTTGAACCAAGAGCTCTCTGCCGTTCAAGGGACGCCTCTTCCCATCCGAGCTATTGTAACATTACCAATCTAAGCGAAACATCGTTTTACTATTTGTGCCTAAATCACGGTACCTATGTATTATAATCCATTTATTGTCGCGATTAGGTCGGCCGCACGCGGCCAGACTTGTTGCTCGAGCCTTGTAGTCTCTAATTACTAGCATTTAAGGTTCATTTTAGTTTGATTGAGTTTTGTTTCACTCCTTGCGCTCGCACTTCGCCTCCTCGTTAGATTGTAGGGTACATAGGCGGTAAATAATGTGTTGGTAAATAATAATTTCGATTGGGGCGTTACGAATAATACTTGATTCATAACCTTTGAGTGAACCAAGCCGAATTACAGTACTTAGTATTTCCGCACCGCTCACTTCCGTAGCGACAGAAGAAGATAGCGCTATCGAACTCGGCTCGGTCGTTCCCATCCGGATATATAGAAAAATATTTTACATAGTTATATGAATTGTGTCAATAATGTTGTTTAGAACCTTTTCTAAACATACAAAACGAATCTGTGTAGATTTCGTCTCTGAATTTTTTTTCTATCTGCCTGACATGTTTTTCTGTTTTAAATAAAATAAAACGCTGTATATTTTTATCACGCATTTTATTGTACATGCGGAAGTATTGTTAGAAGAATCAATGGCGTAATGCTAAAAATTTTGTGGGAATTATATTTTATATACGTGTGTAGGTACTTGTTTTTAGTTTTTTTATTTTCTCGAAATTCCGCTGTATTGGGATAAGTTATCTACACTGCAATAATTATGCTCTTTACCTTCCCTACATGTAATATAAATCACACTTCCATGACATGTATAAGTTGATCCTATTCAATTGTTTTTGCTAGGGTTGGCACAAAATCCGGGTTTTTTTTATTCAAGATTTATTCGGTGCTCATTTTTAGGTACAACGTAATTTAAATATATAATTTAACGCGCATAATATTTTTGGGTTCCGTAATTATAATGACAACAAAAGAAAGTAGGTAATTTTTTGTACACGTAACAAAAAAAAACAACTGAAACCTTAACAAAAAGGAAAAGTGTAACAAAAAGTAACCAAATAGAAATAGAAGTACTGTATCACACAGTAGATTAAACATAAATCTGCGTTCCTGGTTTACCGATATTACATATTTTTATTTAAGTGTCACAATGAATAGTGTAATGTATCTTGAAAATATTCGTCGGTGGGGAGTTCCAAAATTATAATAATAATAACGTCCACACAACGCAATCAAACTAGAATTCCCTGCACTATAGTATAGATAGTTTTTAACTATCAGCTTTAACGCCAAAAATCACTTAAATGCTGTATGTTTCCTGTGCTATTGAAATGAAATAATAGAAATGGTATGAATTACACTATTAATACGATTATCAACAGATTAATCTGTTATAATATACCAATATAAGTTAAGACGAGGAGGCACTGTTGATTAATAATTATATTTATCAGTCTTTGTGCTGAAACAAGGATGCAGGCCAAATAAGCACTCAAATCCATTTGTAGCTCTTTTACCAACATCCTTAGCAACGAAGTCTTTTTCCATTTTCATAATTTTTGTTTTATTTCTTTGGTCAATATCCATTTTGAAATGTTTTTTTTTCTTCTGTAAAAAATTAATTATTTTGCTTTTGTTCTTAAAATTTTTATAATTTTGTTTGTGTTATACCATAGAAAAAAAATTATCGAGTCAGATTTGCTCAATGGACTATTGGCCACACAGGCACGATAGCGATGACACATATTCACCCTTTTGAAACCGCTTTAGTGAATGCGCGTAGTGTAAAATAAAATAAAAAAATGCGTAAAGTCGATGATTTAAATTCAAAGATTTTGAGCCAAAATCTTAATCCAAGCTTCACATTTATCAAAATTTCCACTATTTTAAAATGTTTATAAAAACCTCTGTATTTTTACACTATATTTTAAGTTTTCAGCAGCTTTTGTAAAGAAACCTCTCGAGTCATGGAAACACAAGAAGTCCACTGCTGGATATAGGCCTCCTCCATGCATTTCCAAAAAGACCAGTTGGAAGCGGATTTCATCCAGCGTCTTCCTGGCACTTGGATGAGGTCATCTGTCGGCTGGTCGTCCTACGCAGCGCTTGCCGATATGTGGTCTCCATTCGAGAACTTTTCGGCCCCATCGGCCATTAGTTCTGCTTGCTATGTGCCCCGCCCACTGTCACTTCAACTTAGTAATCCGCTGGGCTAAGGTGACTTTCGTTCCTCTACGAATCTCATCATTTCTGATTCGATATCGTAGAGAAAGCATAGGCCTTTCCATAGCTATTTGCGTGACCTTGAGCTTTCTTAGGAGGCCCATAGTGAGAGGCCACGTTTCAGTGCCTTAAGTCATCACTGGTTGTATAATTTTGTCTTGAGTGATTGATGTATATTAGACGAAAGGACTTTTCTAAGTTTCCCGAATGCTGCCCAGCCAAGTTGGATTCGACCTCTTTCACAAAGTTGGACCGGCCTAGTTGGACTGTTTGTCCTGAGTAGACGTATTCGTCTACAACTTCGAGAGTCGAGTTCCCCAATGTTATTGGGGTGGGCACAAAACGAGCATTCGATATGACCTTCGTTTTGTCCATGTTCATTTCAAGGCCCACCCGTTGGGAAACTCGACTGAGGTCTTTGAGCATTATGCCGAGGTCTTCCATCGTTTCTGCCATGACTACTATATCGTCGGCAAATCGAAGGTGAGTGATGTACTCGCCATTGATATTGATGCCGCGTCCCTGACATTCCAGAAGCTTGAAGGTATCTTCCAGTCCGTTTGTGAACATTTTTGGAGATATAACGTCTCCCTGTCTTACGCCCTTTTTTAATGGAATTGCGTCCGAATTCTGTTCCTGTACTCGGACCGACATAGTGGTTCTGTGGTCATAGTGGACTGTTGTACAAGCATTTCAGCACCTCGATATACCGATAGTCAATACGGCAACGCTGGAGAGACTCGAGCACTGTCCATAACTCGATCGAATCGAAGGCTTTCTCAAAGTCCACAAACGCAAAGCATAATGGCAAATTATACTCCTCAGTCTTCTGTATAATTTGCCGCAACGTGTGGATGTGGTCTAATGGTACTAAAGCCCTTTCGGAAACCGGCTTGTTCGGGAGGCTGGAAGTCATCAAACCTGCGTTCAATACATGGCGCAGAGTAGTCATCAGCGACCACAAAAACCTCCAATACTAATTTTCATAGAAAAACGGAGCCAGAGATTTTTGAGAAATTTTTAGGAGCCAGCTTGAAATTTGACTTACGCCATTTTGTAAAAAGTAAGTTAACGTTGTCATCCAACCCAAGGTCTTATTCAACATTTGTTCGACAAGACTACCCCGTAATGTTACCGTTTTCTCAGGCTTTGACAAAAAAGCTGTAGAGACCGGATTTTCCAAGTCAGATTTTTCTTATCGGTTTGAGGGATCACCCTGTAAGGATGGAAAATTCCAAGTTTACACCATATGTGGAACTTGGAAATCTTTTAGCACCTGATAAGACCGAAATTAGAACAACCAAAAATTCAAGAATTTTCACACGTCTAGTTATTTTAGCATTCAAACGCTGTGTGACTATAAAGTTGATACCATATTAGTCCAGCCGCTAGACCAGCGGGGCCCGGTGGCAAAACCTGCATTAGGTGTTGGTTGAAAATTTAAGCAATTTTACTTTTCAATCGGCACTATTAAATTTGCCATAAAAATTAATTTACGTCACCGTCCTATCTAGGGTTTATGCACCGAGTTTATGTTGTTTTAAAAGACCACCCCTAAGTGTTACCATTATCCCAAGCCGTTGAAAAAAAAGAAACTCATGGAGACCAGCTTCTC
Organism: Yponomeuta malinellus; assembly: GCA_947308005.1. Taxonomy (NCBI): domain Eukaryota; kingdom Metazoa; phylum Arthropoda; class Insecta; order Lepidoptera; family Yponomeutidae; genus Yponomeuta; species Yponomeuta malinellus. The sequence goes on from OX371013.1 coordinate 5,840,724, forward strand.
CAAGTTTTCGATTTTCTCCGTCGGTTTTAGCAAAAAAACTAATCGTATAGAAAATTTCAAGTTAGTAATATCAAAATGGGACAACAATTTTATCTAGGTGTTTTTCGCTGATCAACTTTATGTACCTATATACATTCTTCACGTCACACCGTGTACATAAAGTTGTTATATGCGATGTATATCATGTTACTATTTTAATTAATATCAATAATAACGGCACCAGGTATTTACATATTTTTTTCAAAATCAAATCAGATCCGGATTATAAATTACTATCTGAGAGCGTGACAACCCTAACGACGTAAAATCCGGATAACAATTAAAATCTACTTTCCATGGAATTGGCATTAGAAATATATTTTTTATTTCATATGGGGAAGTCGCTTCCTACGTTCCAATTCTGCCACTGAGTCCCGAAATACATCCATGTGAAATCAAAGTCAAATTCACTTTATTGAAAAAAGATAAGATGATTTTTTTTCACTTTTTGACATAAAAAACTGTTGTTGTGCAAAAACATGTAAGTACTATTTCATAAGTAGGTAGGTAAATAAATACGCACTTACTAAACATGTGATTTTTGTTTGAAAGCTATTCTTTCTACAAAGCATAGATAAGTTTTGAAGAGATGTACCTACCTTTATCTTTTTTGTTTGTAATGACGCATGCTATACAAGAAGGCATTAGATTGAAGTCTATTCAATCTACGCGTACGCGGGCGGGCTGGCGAGCCGGCTAGAAAAGTAGAAACCGCTGGGCTCGCTCGACGCGTTCGAAATTCGGCTATATATGTGTGCGTTTGGCGGCGTGTGCTTACGCGAAGGGAATGAGACTGTGTGTGTGCGGCAGCGCGAGCGTCTTTCTATGGAGATTACTACTAGGAATTAATTCAGTCGTGTCATCTAGCGGCGAAATGTTGAAGTGCTGCACACCTGTGTCAAACGCTCAAGGTCATCGGCACAGGGAAAAATCTTAAGATGCAAAATACACTTCATTTTGGGGCCAATCCTTTTCCTCGTGTATGTAAATGATTTGCCGTTCATGGTTAAAACATGTCAAGAGATAGTATTATTTGCAGATGACACGTCACTTATTTTTAAAATTAAGAGACAAGAAAACGACCTTGACGATACAAATAATGCTCTTTCTCCGGTACTAAACTGGTTCCCTTCTAATAACTTGTTAAACTCAAAAAGACAAAATGTATAAAGTTTACTCTACCAAATGTCAAAATAGTTGACAGCAAACTAGACCTTGTAGAAGAAACTGTATTTCTAGGTATCACAATTGATGCAAAGCTTTAATGGGGTCCTCATATAGACAAATTGGCAAATAGGCCTAGTTCTGCAGCATATTATGCAGTCAATAGAATCCGGGAAATAACTGACTTTGCAACTGCTAGGCTTGTTTAATTTAATTAATTAAACTATAATTAAAACTAAACTTAATTAAAAAAACCATAGAAGTATTTCTTCCTACAAAATTCACTCTCAAAAACGGCCCCTGTCCTCTCGATTACTCTGTACCAATGAAATGAGCGCAAGATGTGCTGTAGAGTAAATAACTCTGTGATTGGTTCGTTCTGTGTGCCATGCGTTACGACGCGAACGTTGATTGGGCGATAGTTAATAAAAGCGTAACTTATGATTGGTTTTGTACAAAAACGTCAAACCATTCATTGACTTCAATATGGCGGCGGTCTGACGGTGGCAGGTGCATAAATATTTTGCCGGGTAATACGGAACTCACTCCGATTGGTAACACAATTGACAAGCCCCGCCCGCCTTCCCACAATTGAAAGTGGGGTCATTTTTAGCGCTAGTTAGACATCTATGTTTTTAACTATCACTGTTTGCAAGTAACCTATTACTAGGCTATTACTAGGCGACCAACTTATAAAAGAAAAAACTTCGTACAAATTCCATTGAAAATTACTTGGATCAAGTTGTTAGTTCTATAAAGCAGGAAATAAAGTAAAATAAAATCCTATTATTTGGTTTTTTATCCTCTCCTTCTACGCAACCCTACACGGCACGTGGCGCGATACGCACTCTCCCAGTTTTAGTTATAAGCACATACATAGTTATATTTAAAAAGAAGAAAACACGATTCCTCTAAAACATACCTATAGAGCATTTACACAGAACTGCAGGGGACACCTCAGAGCAAAAAAATGTGTTAGAAAAAAATTATGATAATGTATGGGCCCTCTGTGGTATGGGTTTTTCCTCTGTGGTATGAGTTTTTCCTCTGTGGTATGGGTTAGGAGTGCTGTAGACGAATCGTTTTTCTATAATTAGAAAACTTAAATAATAATAAAAATAACTAAAATTTATACATCACAATGAGTTATACACACAATATTGATGGATCTTATCTGCAGTTAATGTTCAGCAGTCGGGTTTTTTGTTACTTTTATCTTTTTACTTTTTTTTACAATGGCAGTGCCATCCAGTGCCACTAAAGAGAACTTCTTGCAAAGTAGATCAGGCAATTTGTGTTGTTTTTTTGTTGGATTTATGCTGCTGTGCTGCCTATGTATGTGTGGGTGACACGAATCTTATTTGTCGAAATCTGACATTATGAGAATAGAATTGGACATACATACACACTAGCCAAACACATTAGCCTTATTTTAGGCTCCGCCACAGTCGGGTAATAGCAGTAATTTAATAATACAAACCGTATTTTAGGAACCCAATCGCAAGTCTGAATTATGTCAAGTCCATGGTCTCAGGGCCGATTTCTGAACTGATAATTTAACGTTCTGTCACGCTCTCGTCTGAGAAATTCGAAGAGACAGCACTACAGTTAAACTATTTACTTAGCGAAATCCTCAATTCAGAAACTGGCCCTTACACATTGATATTAAGATCCACACAACACAAACTCATCCTGGTCAGAAACTAGGATACCCCGAACCCACGACGTCTAGCATCGTAATCACACATATTACCGCTAGATCACGGAGGCATTTGTGTACTTTTAAGTTTACAGAATACTCGGTTCCATTTCATGGTAAATGTGACGGTTACGGTACTCGCCAACAACTGTTCTGCTGAGGAAATTCGTGCCTAATGACCCGAGGAAAGGAACTGGTTTGGCTTGCAGAGTAACGCGAGTCTAAGAGGTCACTGCCAGCAGACTGTTATTTACACTGGGTAAACACAGATCATGGAAACCAACGAAACGTATAAATAATAATAACTTCCACACAACACAATCACTTGTCCTGCTTGGGTAGCACGGCGATGTGAGTCGCTAAAAACGTCAAAAGTCGCGACTTTCCCGTACATTCATTGTCAAACTCTGACATTTTAGCGCGTCAAAACGCGTGACTCGCGCCTACGTGCTACCTAGGCTGGTATGAAACCAGGACACCGTGCTATGGTATCCAGGCAAGGACATCACAAACGTGGAAATACAGCCAGACTAAGGCCATTTGTACAAATGAACTAGGTACTAACAATATTTTTCAGGATAAGGTCCGAACTCATCAATAATACAGCATATATACGTCGCACTGTAGTTCAAAGGCCTTCTCTCAGAGAGTGCGGACCATGCCCGCCGCAATTTCAAGTGCTCGAGGTATGTGAACACTTCAAGCTCTCAGGTTTCCTCACAATGATTCACTTCACAGTTAGCGTGCGGTATTGTTATTACAAATTCACAAATGTACGTAACTCAAACAACAAAGTTATTACTAGTACATGCCGGGTTCGAACCCACGACCTATTTGGGGGTTAAGTGTGAGGTTCCAACAGGCGCTACACCGCTACAAACCGAACTCATCATGATACCGCTCTCGCGGTGTGAATGCCCCCTTCTACAAGTCTGTGAGTCGCGCGCGTGCGACCGCCGGATGGTGACCACCTCAACGCGCTTAGATGCGCGCGCGCACCACCGGATCATTGACGCGTCGATCTTCACTTTAGTAATTCAGCAAACAAAAAAAAGCTTGAGTTTTTTGCAAGTATTTTGGTGTAGTGACACTTGGATAAGTTAATGGGACTGAATAGCAGGACTCGCGGTGAGTAGAAGCTGCATTTATTTTCCTCTTAGAGGTAGAAAAGTTTGTGGAAAAATGTCGATAAAACTGTGGGATGGTATCGAAAAGTGTGTCGAGAGATGGATGCATGAAGTTATGAAGACTGCCTCGTTGGACTAGCCGTTAGGCGCTTTACTACCAAGATATAGGTCGTGGGTTCGATTCCCACTGAGGGCCGCCGTGCATTTGTACAAATGACCTCAGTCTGGGTGTATTTCCAAGTTTGTGCTGTCCTCGCTTGGTTACCATAGCACAGGGTATCCTAGTTTGGGACCAGGTTAGGTGATTGTGTTGTGTGGAAGTTATTTATTTAGAACTCAATTAACGTTGACTTTCTTTTTTGGTAGTCAAGTATTAGTTCTCTAAAGTCATAATGTGGGTAAGCAGGTACCAATGATGGCTTAGTTTTCGCCGATGGTTTTCCCGGAAAATTGTTGCTATTGATAAAATTTAAATAGAAAATAAAAACCCACTTCGAAACACTACAGCACTAAAGTTCGGAGATGGAAATTAAGAACATGAAATTTTAAAGCGACGAATTAAGTAGGATAAATTATGGTTATAAGGGACTCGTTTATTTTTCCTAGATAAACAACTCCCTTATAAGTGAAAACCTGTAATTAACTTACAGTTATTATTTAGATGTTACTATATTATTTAGATGTTACTAAGAAAGTTTAAAGCTGTTGGTTTTCCATGTATTCGTAAATAAATAAATAAATAACCATAATTTACCCTTACTTAATTCGTTACTTTAAAATTTCATGTTCTCAATTTCCACCTCCGAAAGTCTTCACCAGAACATCACAAAATTAACTTAGGACTACTTTTACGCTATTTTATGAAACATACGGATATTACTAACGGACGGGCCCCATTAGGCCTTAATTACTGCTGTCCATTGAAGAGTTCTGTTCTCTAAATTAAAATGGGACCAATGGGACGTTATGTCTAAGTATTCGAACAAAAAAGAATTGTCGAAATCGGTTAACATTTGACGGAGTTATGCGAAAACATATATATATATATATATATATATATATATATATATATATATATATACTTACGCGTCGAATCGATAACTTCCTCCTTTTTTTGTCGGTTAAAAATAAGTAAGTATCTCTCAAATCGGTAGATCCTGATATCAGGACATCTTTCTGTACAACTATGTAGATACGTTTCCTTTTTACTATATCGATGCTTTATTATATAACGGGTGATTCATTTGGAGTTACTTTTTCCAAAACTAAAAAAATATGAATAAAACAAATTTATCGGGTAATCTTTATTATAATACAAAAGAACCGTTCCTTAAATTTACTTTTTAAAGATTATTTCTTTCAAATGTTGTCCGTCACTGCGATTAAGGTGGTCCATTCTGGAGTTCCAGTTTTCGATGACCCGAAATTGAAATTGAAGCCCGTGATCTTCAGAACTTTTGGTACCAACAAGACGGCGCCACTTGCCACACAGCACGTGAAACCATGGCTTTGTTGCGAGAAAAATTTGGTGAACAGTTAATTTCGCGTTTCGGACCAGTCAGTTGGCCGCCTAGATCCTGTGATATCACACCCTTAGACTTTTTTCTGTGGGGTTATGTAAAGTCCAAAGTTTATATGGATAAGCCGCGTACGATTGATCAACTGGAAGCCAACATTACTCGCGTTATTCGCCAAAATGCTCGGTCGGGTCATCGAAAACTGGAACTCCAGAATGGACCACCTTAATCGCAGTTACGGACAACATTTGAAAGAAATAATCTTTAAAAAGTAAATGTAAGGAACGGTTCTTTTGTATTATAATAAAGATTACCAGATAAATTTGTTTTATTCATATTTTTTTTTAGTTTTGGAAAAAGTAACTCCAAATGAATCACCCGTTATTTTATAGCAAACCGCATATTGCAAAACCGATGACTGCCTTCAAAAAGGCAACGATAAAAACATTCACTCAATTACGCATCCTTTCTTGGAACCCATTCACCGCAACAGGATGTGTGCAGTTTTTTTTTCTTCTTAGACGCTCCGGGAAGATCGCGGCATAATTCATGTCAGTCTTGGATTTGAAACTGTGTACTGATTTATTTTACGTAGAGCACGTTACATGAGGTTTGCGTAAAACCAAGCTTCATACAGTTCAATGAAGAAATTGTCTCAACAGAAGGGTCTATGTAGCTGGGTACCAAATACTGAGCTAGACACAGACGTGAATTTGGAGAGCGTAGTCAACTTGCGTCAAGGTCCAGTGCCTAGCACATGAGAGGACGAGCTGTATTGTACACAGACAGATAGAGAACACTTTATTGCACTTGCACAACCAGAAAAAATCATAAATAAAGAATTGTAAGAAGTTATGCGTCCCGAAGAAGGTATAATCAGCGACATCAAATACTAGACCTTAAGCATATTGCCATTAGAGCTACAGTGAGGCACCACCTGCCTCTGACTAACCTGGTAATGATTGCATACAATTACGGCGATGCGACTCATGTAAAGTTTGTGTTATTAGCAGCAAGGGCGATGAACTGCCTGCTGCAGCACTGCCTTGTTCTAAGCCTCGTTTCATAAAGTGACAATCTATCTTCTACAAGGTGTAACAAAATCCCGTCTGAAAATAGGAGGTTCTACTCATCAATAAGAACAACCTCTGCTATGGGATAAACTGCGAAAAAAATATCAACTGTTCCATACTACAGTTACCGCATGCGGCATTAAAACATATGGAACAGAACAGCTGATATTTTTATCGCGATTTCGAAGTTTTTCCGGTAGTAAGTTTTTTTTAATGTAAGCATAATTATGGAGATTTTGTTACACCCTGTTTAAAACAGTCACGGAATAAAGTCCTAGATTTGTGGAGGAAATATTCCTTGAGTAATATTGAGAATATACCCTGAGTGCACTAAGGAGAGGTTTTTTGAAATTCCACTCCTAAAGAAATGCGGGTGGCACCTAGTTAGTATAAAATAAATTATTATTTACAATTCGGTAGTTGACACGATCAACAATTTCATATTATGCTCGATTAAAACAAAAATTACAAAATATCTCGGAAAATGTATCTCTTTTAGTCAATTCCTAGTTATTACAATTTTTAAATAGATTAAACATAAAAAGAGTGCTCTGAAATGTGACGTCATAAGCCAGTATTTTCATACAAAATTCCGTTTTAAAATTAACTCATTTGATATTTTGTCAAATACCCAATTTAACACGTATGAAGTCGCGGTCAAAAGCTAGATAGGTAATAAACTTATAAGTATTATCGTTTCATTCAGCTTTGGTCTGGGTGGAAACAACTTGATTTTACATACCTACAACGAGCAATTAACTTGATAGATTACTTTTCTTATTTAGATTATCGGTTTTTTTTTACATGCAGACCAAAGCTGAATTAAACTGACTGACAATTTTATTGTTATTTTCGCCCAAACTACCCTTACAATTGTTTGATTGGACGAAAATGATTGACGATACTAACGTTTATTACTAATCGTGGCTTCATAAAACGGGGCCCTCAAGATTCCATTTCTAAGAACTACGACTTACTATGAAAATTCGAGGTACATTGGTTAGCAGTCTTTTAATTTGTTACCCTGTGGGTTAATATGCTACGCAATGCACACGGAAATGGCACAGTAAACCATGAATTCTATGACATGGGGCCCTGGGCATTCTAGAGGTTTTAATAAACTGTTGAAATTGTAATAATATTCAGTTTACGACATTACTAAATTAACGAAAATTTAACTTCTCATAATCAATGACTTAAGCTAAGCTTGTTTTGTAGTGAAAAGCTAAAGAAGAAGTTCAAAATTATGATGTAGGATGTGTAGGATAAGTGATATTAATGATGATGTCATTTATAAATGAATGAGAAGTGATTATTTTACGGTATTTTAAGGAACGTATTGAGTACAACATACGCACGGATATTTTACATAATATAACACGATATCGATCGATAAACTTGTGGGAAATATATGAAAGTTAGAGCATATCGATACCATTATGCTAGGCACTTCATTTTATTACATTCCGACAATGAATTAATTAGAGTTTAATCTCTGACTAGTTGGTGCCCGCAGCGTCGCACTGAACCCTTTAGGCTAGGAATTTTAAACTGCCCCTTAATTATTCCTTGAGTAGGTATCCTAGAGGTGCAATCAATTCAATTTAAATATTTTTATTCATTGTAAAAACAGAATGTTTACTTAATGAACGTCAAGAAATAATTTCCCAAGTTTTACGGGGCTGCTGGCCTGTGTGTGTGTGCGTTTTCTGTCTGTAGTCAGTCACGTCACGCACGGTCTGTTTTGTAGGTTTGTATTGATTAATCAGTTTATCAGGATTAACTAGGCACCGCTGATTGAGTGTATCAGAATTTGCGTGAACATCATCGCTGCATGACTTTGATAAGTAATGAGTAAATTCCTGATAAATTGAGTGTGATTAGGATCTTCTCATTGAAAACATTTCCGAGAATTTAACGCGAACATCACGATTTACTTAGATGGTTGTTGCTTCAAAGTCCGGTTAATTGATTTCCTGACCTAGAAACATACCAGAGACAACCTCGGCTTTGGTATGAGAATTCCATACGAAAAAAAGGATATCTTGACTCTCGGGCAAGCAAGCAAGAAAAAACGCCTGCTGCTAGACAAAGGCAGTCAAAAGTCCCGTGGAAGGAAGGTCGATAAATACGGAACATAAGTACCTATATACTTTTACTTTGCTTATTATGTGTGAGTTATGTATGACACTATGGTGGGAGCAAACGCGTCGAGGACGTGAAGAAACAATGGTCAATTTTAGTTGTTCGCATTGGAGAACTTACTAATTTCTCTTTCCGTGTACCACATCACCAACTGTAGCTAGCTAGCTACCACCGGACTTGGTAGTGACTAGTAACCTAAAGTGGAATGTATAGGGTGGGATTTAAAAAAAATATTTGTTATAAGAAACAGACTTTTCACAAACCACGCTCTGCAAAGAAGAGTTCGATGACTTTCTCATGGATGTCGTCAGCAGATCGTGATCAAATTTATACGGGACCACGCTGAAGGGCCATACCTAGACAACGTGGTAAAGAATTATCGCTGAACATAGGTACATACTTAAACAAATAAAGACGAATTGAGAGCCTCCTCCTTTTTTGATGTCCATTAAAAAAAAAGAATGATCAAAACTTTGCCTCCGTAACCTCTGTCAAGGTTCAACCGCCTGCCAGTAAGATAACGCTACCTACCTGTTTATAATCATGGCATTCAATCTTTAACACGGAGCTACGTGACCGTTTGATCAAATTAATTCTAACGATCAAGCCAAGGTCAAACAGCTTGTTCCTCATAGCGCATTGTATTAGCTCAAAATGTCTACGAAAACACTTAGAACCCACAACAGAAGAGGGTATTTCGAAATGTGGTGCTACAGACAAATGCATAAAAGTTGCTAGACATAAAAGGTTTCTAAAGGCGTGTCTCCTGCTAAAAAACATTACACACATTCCGTTTTCTTTGCGCAAAACATTTTCGTTGCTAGGGGAAGCAAAATAAAAAGTTAATTTGGAGCATTGAAAACCGATTGTTTTGTGTAATGTTTCATGATAAAACACGAGCAGGAGACCCGGCTTAACGAAGAGATTCTACGATGTGTCAACAAGAAAAGCTAGTTATGGAATATCATCCGAAGCAGAAAGATTGCATACCTATCTAATTTAGGCATATATTCAGATTCAGGCACCCATGATTTGATTTCCCACAACTCATAATAAGGAGAAAAATCGCTGGCAAGAGACGCATAGGCCAAAAAAATAAATCCTGTTTGAGAAACCTTTGGGAGTGGACTAGAATTGCCGGGGCTGCCAAGATCTTCCGCCTCGTCAAAGACAGAGTTAATAGGCGGAGCTGACTGCCAACCTTCGCTAGTCGGAGAGGCACCATAAGATAAAGAAGATGATATCACCTCACTTATGTCCGAGTGCGATTACAGAAATATCAGAGTAATTTCCATTTTTATACAATAGTGTTCTCTCTCTGTCTGTCTTGATAGTGGATAAGTATTTCTTCTATGTCTCCTTAGTATTTGGTGGTATTAGCATTTAGCACCCACATACGAATTGAAATGGCATCGCTTGCATTTACCGGCAATATATTGGAATGCATGATTTAAATTAACGTCAAAAAAACTGCCCATCAAATTCATGGACGAAATCTCAATTCCTAAAACTTCTTCGTGTGCTACCATTCATAGTTTGTTATCTTTATTAATATTTTATTTGTACGTCATCATCAACCCATTATGTCCCCACCGAGGGGCACGGGTCTCTTCCCTGAGGAAGGTATAGGCCATACTCCACCACGGGGGCCAAGTCCGGATTGGTGGAGGCTTGTAGACTAGTGGCTCGTCTACTGTCAGAAGTTGTCAAGCCGCCCTAAGGCCTCTGACTTGGCTTAACGACTGCCATCTATCGACGGCAGCCGGCACCAACAGCTTAACGTGCCTTGCGAAGCACGGAACCGCTCGGAAAAATGCCACTAGCGTTAGGCATAGACGGCGACCCATCCATGCACTGAACGCGCCCTGTGTTGCTTAACCTTCGTGATCGTTTAAGATCACTCAGGCAGCCGGGGCTACGAGCGATTATTTGTACATTTCGTATTTATTTTGGCATTTAAATTTAAATATCATTACTTTGTAATTCTTTGTTTATGGGTCCCTATGCCTAATTTTATTAGGTAAGTTACTATAAACTACGAATAAATACAGTAAAAGAGAGAGGTAGGTATAATCTCTTGAAACCGCGAAGGTTACAAGTAGCAAACTCCTCAGCGCAAAACCGACAAACCACAAACTAATCTCGTTCCCTCTTGCCTCCAGACCAACACACAGACGGCATAATGCCACGTTTCAAGACGATCCTGGTGACAGGCGGCGCTGGCTACATTGGCAGCCACTGCGTCGTAGACCTGCTGGAGAACGGGCACGAAGTCATTGGTAATAACCTACGTCCTGTGAAACCTGTAAAGCTCCTCTATATAACTAAGACCCTATTCCATCATTGAAACTGGAGAGTTTTATCATAAAGCTGAATTCAAAGCTCCGTATATGAAAGCACTACTCTTTAATGGTGAACCCCAATCAGTTTCGACGGTAAAATATAATGTTGTTCTCCACTGAGGATTAAATAGTAGTAAAATATGTTTACTACTATTTAATCCTCAGTTGAGAACAACGCTTGTAGAAGCAATGTTAGAGGGGTACACGATAGAGCACCAAAAACGTGAGCAATGGCAAAGATTTTTCTGAAGTCCTGATAAATCCGTATGTAAAAAATGTGTAGAAAACCCGCTCAAGAATGACAAAGTGCCCCAGGCACTGATTTTGTCATCGTTAACGATTGCCAACGGAAGTTAGTCGAGTCTTTTGCCCAGCGATGGAATACAATAATGATAGCTTCAGGCAAAGCGGTGTTAAGGCCAATGGCCAAACACAAGTTACACTAATTTTAGTATCAACAATAATATCAATAAAAACCGACTTCGAAACACTACAGCACTAAAAAGATAGAAATAATTTAAATAATTAGAAGTATTTACACATGTAGGTATTGTAGAAGTATAATTTGAAGTCGGCGCCCAAATATATGTGCTGGTCATGAAACTGGGCACCGACCACAAATTATACTTCTACAATACCTACATGTATAAATACTCCTAATTATTTAAATTATTTATATCTTTTTAGTGATGTAGTGTTTCGAAGTCGGTTTTTATTTTTTATTAAAAATTTTTATTTTTCAGTTTTTACTGGAGGAGCGGGAAAAAAATGAACAAGTCCCTTATAACCATAATTTACCGTACATGATTCGTTCCTTTAGAATTTGATGTTCTAAATCTCCGAAAGTCTTCACCAGAACATCACCAAATTAACTTGGGGCTACTTTCACGCTATTTTATTAAACAGACGGATATTACTAAAGGATGGGCCCCATTAGGCCTTAATTACTGCTGTCCATTGAAGAGTTCTGTTCTCTTCTATCTCTGAAAGTCTTCATCAGATCTGAAGACTTTCAGAGATGGAGAACGGAACTCTTCAATGGACAGCAGTAAATAAACTGCTGTCCATTGAAGAGTTCCGTTCTCCATCTCTGAAAGTCTTCATCAGATCTTCACAAAATTAGAATGGGACCAATGGGATGTTATATCTGTTCGAACAAAAAAAGAATTGTCGAAATAGGTTAAGATTTGACGGAGTTATGGAGGAACATAGCCAAATAAAAAAAAATTGATAACCTCCTCCTTTTTTGAAGTCGGTTAAAAAGAGTCTGTAACGACACTTTTTTTGTATTTTACAGCCATAGACAACTTCGCCAACGCAGTGGGGGACGAAGAAGGCTCTGCCGCCTTGAGGAGGGTAGAGGAGATAACAAAGAAGAAGGTAGTCTTCTACAAAGCCGATTTGCTCGACAAAGCGAAGATCAACGAGATCTTCAACTCGGTAAGACTGCACTTAATGGCTGGTAATTTTTCTTGTATATAACTAGATTAAGGTAAGCAAAATATTCCCAGTAAAGCTTAGTTGGGCCCACCCGCTTTGAGAAGTTTCAAATAGTTTTGCAGTCATCACTTAAACCATTGCCAACATTGATTTAAAACCTTAATGGTCAAACCGTTCTTTGACTTCATATCTATTTCAGCATCAAATAGACTGCGTGATCCATTTCGCTGCACTAAAGGCGGTCGGCGAATCCATGATGCAGCCGCTGCTGTATTATCAGAATAATATTCTTGGAATGCTCAACCTTTTAGAGGTAAGGACACTTAATATATATTACCAATTCATTGTGAACCAACCGCGGTAACTAGATTCTAAATAAATGGAATCGATTGCTAGGTCCAACCCAATACAACCTTTCACGAAAAAAAAGGCGATTGAATGAAATAGTGGACACGTATTCCTACTTTTTTGCGTGTGTGTAACAGAATAGTAAAGTATAGCTTCTACGTAGCCAGTGCGCTGGCGCCTGTTCTATAGAGAAGCCACCGCTGGCTTGGCTCTTGTTGTTTAGATAGACCCAGTCAGTCAGCTTGCATCTTATCGCAGAAATTCTAAACAAAAACAAACGCACATGGCTGGCGAGGAGATTGAGGGGTTAGGTCACTGGCTTGAAAAATAAACAGGCGCTCTATTCTCGATAGCCGGGTCAGCCAGCGCTATTTATACAAGGCCAATAGCAAGCCAGTGCTGCAGTGATAGTGGCAGCCAGCGATGGCTTCATATACACAAGGCCTAAGGCATAAAATATCGCCTATAACTTGAAAAATCCACAGACCTTTCCAACTTTCAGATAATGCGCTCCCACAACTGCTTCCAAATGGTGTTCTCCTCTTCTTGTACTGTGTACGGCGAGCCAGAGTACCTGCCCATCACAGAGTCACACCCCACGGGGAAGATCACGAATGTCTACGGACGGACGAAGTACTTTATTGAAGAGATGTTGAAGGATTTGAGCGCTGCCGATAAGGTAAGAAATCTTCAGGTCTTACGTATCGCTTTATAGAGCGACAGTACACGTGGAAGGTGATATAAGGATACCAGTATTGAGAGTCGGATAACTTCACACAAAATCATCTATCAAATAAACACAAGAGTGAACAAATAAGGATGTGAGCAGTAGCCATGTGAATAGAAATAACTGCTCGACTTGCTCGTGCCGGCAAACGAGTTTACGACACTGCTATAAACAACCGTTAAATAGTCTGAATACCCACACACCACATATTTGTGGTCAATAGCCGGTTCCGATTCGCGTGACTGAGTGGTGGAAGTTCAAGGTCACCTTGCCAATCAACTTAAGTAGGTAGGTACCTAAAGGGAAAAATTTACTGTAACGGCGACTTTTATTTGGTTTATTGTCGAAATAGGGCTTCGGTTTTCCGTTATAAATTAAAGAATGTCAAAGTCGCGTTAACACGAGTTGCCGAAATAACGAGACATCATTGCGAGACAAATAATCAGTAGGCCACTTTATACCCAATCGACCACTTTTGACTTAATAAGTATATAAGAATACCGCGACGGCTCAAATACGGAACAGCTAACGCATAATATTAGTGAAAAACGAAAAACTGTTACTTAACGTCTCGGTGATGACGGGTAGATAGATGGATAAATCATTTATTTCTACCTTGCTTGTAGCGTAATACCACTCCAATGGAGCAGTATGCAGGTGAATCCTTAACAGTACTTATATTCGTGGCAAAAAAAAACGTCAGTAAAGTGGCGAATCCGTGACAGTTATTCGTAGTGGTGAATGCTTTAGGCCAGGGGCACAGAAAAAGGTCGCGGGACGAGGGCGCGGAAAAGACGCGGCGTCCTTTCAATTCACTTTCAGACAAAATTAATGTTGAGTACATAGCTATAGGACATTACCCTACATAGATAAGACGGGGCGAGGATGCGGACGCGAACTCTATGCAACGCGTCCCGTCTTTTCCACGTCCACTTCCTTCTTATGTGCCCCACGCCTTACTCTCCCCAAATATACTAAATCCTCAGTGATCAAATCTCTTAAAACCTCACTGATCTTTAAGTACTTTAAGCGCTCTAATCTTCGCCCATCTCCGTCCCGCAGAGTTGGAACATAATCGCACTGCGCTACTTCAACCCAGTAGGGGCGCACCCGTCCGGACTCATCGGCGAGGACCCCACCAAGGAATTTGCTAACCTCATGCCCTTCATGGCTCAGGTGGCCCTGGGCAAGAAGCCCGTCTTGACGGTGTTCGGGAAAGACTATAACACGCCTGATGGGACTGGTGAGTGAAGACCTAAAAAATTTGCAGTTATGGTACATAATTTATTAACTCTCAAAAATGTACACAATTTTTGATTTGACAATCGCGTAAAAAAGACTGAATTTTCATTAGATTTGTCTGGTCAACAGCAGCAAATTCAAGAGGTATACGTTTTATCTAGGGAAAGGCACTCTCAACCCTCGATATTATAAGCTCGCCACAAAACGAAATCCATAAGGCCGAAAAACACGTAGGCATAGGTAATTCTAGCGAACCAAAATGTTGACAGGAGTTCACCAAATTCATGTTTACAGACATCACGAATAATCACGATTCCAATTCTTTTCCGTATGACTATTCTAACGTACGTAACCCAACTAAACTAGGCTAATTAATTTCAGGTGTACGAGACTACATTCACGTAATGGACCTGGCGAGCGGGCACGTCGCGGCGTTGAATTTGTTGAGCAAAAACCAAGTGGGACTGAAGGTTTGTATTGTATAACCTACCCTATGTCACCCAGAAATGCAGCTCTCATTCGACATCCATCCAAAAGTGTGTCTGCTGTTTCAACTTGTGCAGCCCAAATAGTTATTATAGTGTTTAGTTCAGTAGTTATATCTTAGTTCAACTACTCACTATTCGAACCGCTATCATTGAACCCCAAAACTTGAGAGTTCATCCCTTTAGAGTCACCTTTCCACAGACGTACAACCTCGGGACCGGTAAAGGCGTCTCAGTCAAGGAGCTGGTGGACGTCTTCGAACGGGTGACCAGCACGAAGATCTCTCTCAAGTACGAGGCGCGCAGACTGGGGGATATCACCGCTATGTGGGCGGACCCCTCGCTTGCGAAGGAAGAGCTGGGCTGGACGACCAAGTACACTATTGAGGAGATGTGTAAGTTCGCGTTTTGATCAGCCTTTTCCATTAGACTGCCCCGGTCGGTTAATATGCAAGCCGATACTGTGCTACACTTCAATTTAACTTCCGCTCTAACGGTCTTATTTACAAAAAACACGATTCTTCCGAAACACTCCTAAGCGGCAGTTTATTTAATCTGTGGTTATGTCTTTCCCTTGTAAAATCTTCATCACAGATTATTTTAATCGGCGTGTATTGAGTGTTTTAAGGAATCGTGTTTTTATAAATAAGACCGCACGAAGTTAAGGGCACGCGGTGTCTCATGCCCTCAGCGCCTTGATTATGTATCTTTTAATGCATACATCTGTGTGTGAAAGTGGAATGTTTACTGCCGTATAGATGTGAGGCGTAATATATATATATGTATCACACATACTGGATATCGCATTTCAGTGATTCGCATGTCTGGCCAACACTACTATATAATATAGTATCCTACTATAGGGGCTCAAAAACTATGTTTCTAAAAAAAATATATAGTAGGCGAAACAACTATATTTTGCGTAAAGCGGAACCCAGCCTTAATCTTTTTCTAAAGCTCGCTCTTCAAGTCTAAGTCCGTGAATCGCGCGGCACAACTGCCGCTATTTTTTACTATTTTTTTACCATTATTTTGCCATCTACTATATTTTTGTAATGTACAATTATATTACATTAACAGAGCCGATATTTCGTTTTTGTACACAGATAATACGTGAGAAATAACTAATCGAGGCGCAGCTCAAATATCCTGATTTCAAGCCCACTTCCCCGCATGCCGCCACCACCTAAACCTCCATCCGGCTATCTCAGTGACCCTATCATGACACATGCCGGGTTGTAAGATAACAGGATTTAAAAGCAGCATTATTGTTACAGGCACAGATTTCTGGAGATGGCAGAAGATGAATCCAGATGGGTATCCCAAGAAGCCGATCAAGACCAGTGTCATAGTAAACGGGAAGAGTTAATATTCTTCTGAGAAAGGATTTTCTATTCATGTAGGT
The DNA here is from genome assembly GCA_947308005.1 of Yponomeuta malinellus. NCBI lineage: Eukaryota > Metazoa > Arthropoda > Insecta > Lepidoptera > Yponomeutidae > Yponomeuta > Yponomeuta malinellus. The sequence goes on from OX371013.1 coordinate 5,857,477, forward strand.
TTATATTATTTTTTAATATAAGGTTTTTTTAATATAAATAACTTTGTTTCATTTGTTGATCACATCAGCGCTAGAAATCGGCAACGTCAATCCGTAGCCCGCACGTCTGTTTCTGACAGAAGGCATGTAACCAGAGTAATGTAATGTTATTTAGATCATAAAATATCGATTTACTGCGAAAACTAATAAGATTTCAAATGTAAGTGACTTGTACCTACTTATTAGTGGGCAGGCCTAGCCTAGTATGGGGACCCCTGGAATCTCTTCTAACATAAGTCTTAGAATGTACCTTATTTTGATTTTTGTTCTTTGTAATCATCATCATCATCGTCATCATCATTAAGCCACAAGAAGTCCACTGCTAGACATAGGCCTCCTCCATGGATTTCCAAAAAGACCGGTTGGAAGCGTCTTGCATCCAGCGTCTTCCTGCCACTTGGATGCGTCAGTCATCTGTCCATCTTGTGGCTGGTCGTCCTACGCTGCGCTTTCCGGTATAATAAGTACACTAATTGCTAATGGGCATACTGACTTTAAGATAAATATTTCATACAGCTTATGTCAAATATAACTGTCACTAGGCGATATTTCGTCCTGCCGTAGATTTATAAAATATGGGAAACGACCATTGCAGACTCCCGCTGATCTTTTTCGTTCAACATCATGATTTATTCTAATGTGGTTGAAAGTGGCGTGAACAAAGTACAACATAAAATAAAATTACCGCACTTTAAGTCACAGTTTCGTATAATGATAAATGTTGCCATTTCAAGGGCTCAAACCCGACACTAGTAGTATTTGGGAGTAAATACCTCGCGAACAGCTCCAGGGTTTGTGGCTTGTCTTCATGTAGGTACGGAGTCAGGAGTTCTAGGAACAAATGGATGAAAATTAGTGTTCAGCTATTACTACGCACGAAGTAAGAGCGAACATTGAAAAAATAGCGGACGAATATTGGCTGATTGATTGATTGAATAGCCGGGTTAAGAATAGCGTTACTCCATTTCCTTCCGTGGATGTCGTAAAGGCGACTAAGGAAATCAATTACCAGGAGACTGGCAGCAGCGTCTTCCTGAGATTCCAACCGCATACTGCGATCGCCACCCCGCCTACCAAGCGTGGTCGTGGCCATAATCGACAAAACCCCTCATGGTTATGAACACCACGAAGGAGGCCTATGTCCTGCAGTGGGCGTCAAATGGCTGCTGATGATGATGATTGATTTTATAATAAGAATATATAATAATAATACTAACTTCCACACAATCACTTGAACCGGTCCTAAACCAGACAAGGACGTCACAAACATGAAAGTACACCCAGACTGAGGGCTATAAAAAAAATTAAAATCTACTGCCCACTACCTGACAGAAAGCCTGTATCAGCAGCCTACGTTCCATTGCCGAGCACCAGTCTTGTCTCAGAGAGAACTTTTGGGCTTAATCACCACATGTGCCAACCGCAGATTGGCGATTTCAAGCGCTGAGGTATGTGAACACCTCACACACAGGCACTCCTCACAATATTCTCCTTCACCGCTATAGTTGTCGAAATGTAAGAAGCCCGTTTTGACAGCTACACAAAAATGCATTTTACTTTGGATTTACTCGAACAAATACAGAAAAAGCCACATATTCTGGCATATTATTTAACGCTCGAAAAAAAAAACACATTTTGTGGACCGAAAAGTTACTCATAGTTTAGATTTCTAATGTTTTTGATCTCAAACTAGGTTAGATTCTATGGTTTTTGTAGCTGTCAAAACGGGCTTCTTATATTTTGACGACTTTAGCGAGTGGTATTACAACAAATTCACAATGTTCGTAAGTTACAAGGCGGGGTTCGAGCCCACGACCTATCGAATGTGACGCTACCTCCGCAGATGAGAGAAAGGTATGGCCTACGATAAAACCGATGACTCCGAAAGATCTTACCTAACAGCGGTGGCTTATGTGAGTGCAAAGCACTGGGCACACTGACAATCAGCTGACTTGTCGGCACCTCCTTAACCTCTCCAACCCTCCCAATAATTATTCTCTCATATGGTTGCTTTTGACTGCCAGAGCCAAAGTCGCAAAGAGGCTCAAGGTCTGTGGTCACTTTCAACCAATACCAAGTAGTGAGGTATTCGACACCCCATTTGGGGAATATCAGGTCTTTCACGGAGGCCATGTTGCTTGGCGCGTTGGTACACCACACAGCTACGAGGGAGTTCGGTGATAGAAGATCTTTGACTGGTATTGACGCTATATCTTCGTTGTACATCATGGAGTAACTGTCACAAAAAACCATAATAAAGTTCTACTTAAGTTTGGAAAAAGGGTTTCTCATATCTCGTCTCATTCAGCTTTGGTCTGGATGCAAAGTCAAGAAATTGATAATAAGTGTTGATATTTCTTCAATTAATGAGATGATGACCTAGGACAAACAACTTGACAGACATGGCTTCCCGTATTTTACAGATTTCTATCAACGCTTTGTTTAAATACAGAACAAATCTGAATGAAATTAACTTTAGCAACAAAAGCATGAGAAGTATACATTTCATCAAATTTGACAGCTAAAAACAAATCCAAATTAGTTTCGAAATATCCATTCCTAACAATGTTTTGCGTTCAGACGCAGTTGTTTCTTCGACGGGCCGCAAGCACCGCAAAAGATTTTAGTCATCTTTGCCTGAACGCAAAATTGTTTAGTTAGAACTTTGAACGTTTCAAGACAGACATGAATCCAGAAAGTGACAATTTTTTACTATCTACTATGACGGAAAATGGAAGGAAATATCTCCTCTTCTCTGGGTTTGTCGAACGCTAACAATTTGGCAAGTTCAGGTACCTAATAGGGGATGTATTAGCAAAGGGCAATATAAAAAGTACCCAAAACCGGCGTGATTAATGAATGTTGAGGAAGCGAAAGTAATTTATCAGGATCGTGGCAAGTTGCAGTCCTTGGTCTCTGCCTACCCCTCAGGGATCCAGGCGTGAGTTTATGTATGTATGTAGGTACCTAATAAGATATACCATAAATGACTGCGTTTTGTTTGTGGAATAGTCTGCCTCTGGACAATCGCCGAGCCCCGTCTTTATTATAATATTATGAAAATTCTTTATTGCATTTAAACACATAGTTTTGCACATAGCTCGAGCACACGAGCTCTATGCTACTTAGCATTATCTACCAACTAACCTAAGTTTTCAAGAAAACATTAACAGGTGGCAATTTAAAGTATAAAATATTATTATACTAATTACTTATATAGATTAAGATACATAAAAAATCAAACAGAGGGGAAATATTATCACAAATACAACATAATAATAAATAAATACATAGAACCTACAAATTTACTAATGATAATGTGATGTCTACATGTGAATACTACTCATAATAAATTAAGATAATTCAATTCAATTCAATTCAAATATTTTTATTCATTGTAAAAACAGAATGTTTACTTAATGAACGTCAAAGTTGTTAGTTTCACAATTATTGGAGACTTAGGCAGTGACTGCAAACTTTGGCTTTTAATATTTCAAGTGATGGGGCCTGTCGGTGTAGAGGCTAGCTATTCCAAAGGTGAATTGTTGTCCAAGTGAAAGAGCTTGAAGAACCGGCCGTATTATGCTCGGGGATACTGAGATGCAATGCTCGAGAAGGTTGCAGAACGTTACCTTCACTGAGGAGGAACTCGAAACATCCTCTGAGATCTCTTTGATTACCTACATTGATCATGTTTGTCTGTTGTCAAGACCAAAGTTTTTAACTATTTCCTTAATTCGCAGAACGGTAATGTATGTATTCTGGATTGTCTCTCACAAATGTACTGTAGGTATTATCTAATATTTAAAAATCTCGTGTCACAGTTCGTTATCCAACTCCTCCGAAACGGCTTCACCGATTTTTATGATTTTTTTTTGTGTATATTTCGTAGGTCTGAGAATAGGTCGTAGGCGAATTAATATGGCAAAACATTTGCCGAGTCAGCTAGTATTTATATATTGTATATACTACATATATAGGAGCCCTATGTCCAGCAGTTGACTTCTTGTCGCTGAATGATGATGATACTAGTAAGTACGCCTTTGTACTTTTATTTTTATAAGTGCAATAAAGAATTTTAATGTTTTTAATAGGCATAAAATTAATGTTTATAATAGGTTTAACTACTTAGCCTGATAAACCTTTCTAATTAAGTTTAATTTTTATTTATCTGTGAGGTCTTATGTTTTTTTTTTTAGTTATAAAAATATACTTACTTTGTGTTTAGTTTGCAACAAAATTATAAATGTTACTTTAAAACTTGGGCTAGAACTAAACACTGGTAGTCACATTTTGTCCAGACAGGTGTGGGGGGGTCGCAAGGAAATGGGAAACTCTCAACGGCGGCGTCAGAGTCAAAATAAGTTTGAGAAGCCCTTCACTAGGTTGTAAAAGTACTTATTAAATCAATCAACCTACTGTTAACAGCAGAGCTGTAAGTTGTTTTTTTGTATGCACTTTGGCCAACTGACAGCTGTTAACAGCAAATTAACAGATTGTTAGCATACAAGAGATGACTGTCTTACCTTAATTTCTGATTGGCAGCTTTGAGTCTTCTTATGTATTTATTCCACCAGGGTGGGTCTGCCACTAGTAATTGGAACCGACTGCCCTTTAGCTTCTTGCATTGTTCTTTTACACAACCACAGTAGAATCTTTAAAAAGATCAAAAGATTGTTTTAAAAATACCACAGCATAGTCCCACAGTCAAACCAAGCAATTGGTTTTGTGGGGCTTTGGGGACAGTGTGTAACACATGTTCTTCTATATCAACAAATATATATTAAGGCGCACATAGTATATATTAAGGTGCACCAGGACAAGGGCTCCAATCGGATCTAAGATTCTAGCCCTTTCCGACTTACATATCTATATAAAAATCTACTATCGTCATCATCCATTTGACGCCCACTGCAGGACATAGGCCTCCCTCGTGGTTTTCATAACCATGAGGGGTTTTGCCATAATCGCCACGCTTGGCAGGCGGGTTGGCGATCGCAGGATGCGGTTGGAATCTCAGGAAGACGCTGCTGAAAATCTACTATGTTATACATCAAATTTCGGCACTCACGCTCATTAACTGATCGATCATCAAAAGTCTAAGGCACTTCTAATTGAGCTTTGTTTGGAAGAAAGATGATTTTTACTGAGAAGACAATGAGCAAGATCGAGAATTATTAAAAAAATACAGGGTGTTCTGTTTGGGTTACATGTGGTCCTAATTTGAGGATAACTAGGGTAAAATGGTCAGTTATTGGCCACTTAAGGAGATTGGCCACTTAGAATTATTTTTTTGCCTTATTAAGGTCATATACTAATATTTTATATGTACCATGTCGATAAATGTATCTTATGTAATAGGGTGAAGGGAAACAGAAGTTAAATAAAACGCTTTTTAGCAATAAAATTTTATTATCTTTAAAAAAACGAGTATTTCAGTAGTTATTGGCCATTTATTTTAGATACTGGCAGCATCATTTTCAGATATTGGCCGTATCAAATAACAAATTTTAAATCTTTATTTTAGTACAAAACTTTGAAAAACTTAACAAGAGTAGTCTTTTATCAAAATCAGTCAGTCTCAAAGAGTAATACTTATTTAACTTATGGTTATAATAATAAATTTGAAGTACAAACAATACAATCTTATGTTAACACTTATTACAAAAAAATCAGTCACATTTTACTTTTAGCAATTTCTAATTAGCGATACTAATTACCCACGAATAACACATTATATTAGCAAAATAGGATTCAAAATCTTTGGTGTTCAGTTTCTTTACGTATTAAGTCGAACAAATTGTCAACATCTCCTTCAGATGAGTCGGTATTACTTTCTCGATAGCAAAAATGGCACAAAAATGAATCGTCATGGTCATCTTCGTCAGGAATATGAATACGATGGAGTGATGGAATGCAAGCCGGATGAAACTTTTTTGAGCACTGACTGCATTCGAGCACTCTTTTCTTTATAGAGGATAAGCAGGAATCGCAGCTAATATTTTTTTCAGTAAGCTGTGTCCTTGGTGCAGTTTTGGATGTATCGTCTTTATCAGCAGTCTTCTTAGCTTTCTTTTTTGGTACAGTTTTCTTTTTGTGTTTTTTTTTTCTTCTCGCAATCTTTTTCGTTCCTCTTTAGCTGCTAAATCTTCCTGTTTTTTCAGTTGTTTTGTTTTCATTTTCTCTACGTATACATACGTATACGTATGTCCCAGCAGTGGGACACAAACGAGGCTACGTAAAAAAAAAAAAATCAGATGTCATTGCAAATGGAAATCTCTCTATTTGGCGCTTTCCTTGCCTCTTTGGTGAGTTAGGTGTTTTCTTTTTTAAGAATTCTGATAGAGACTCATTTGAGATGATAGTGATGAATTTGTCAGTGTCCACCTGTCTGGAAGGGCCAGGTTGTGCATCATAATTGCCAACCAATGGTTCTCGATTACATGCATTCTCTTCCAGAACAGTTGTCTCTTGTCCGATTGCCGAAGTAATAAATCGTCTTTTTTGATAGGAAACCCTCGCTTCGCTATGTTTATTATGAAATGACAGAGGTCTTTTTCTTCATCTTCTGTTACTACTGGATCAGGACCTGGCTTTGACTTTTTCTCAGGATGTTGGGTTTTAAATTGTAAGGTACTGCGAGGCACGTTAAATTTTTTTGCAGCTTGTCGAGCAGATCCTTCTAAAGCTTTCTCAAGAGCTTCGTCAGTATACTGCCGTCGGTTAGACATTTTAGGCAATTTACTGGCTGTCTGAAAAAGAAGATCGGTCACTCAGTCAACAGGTCACTTATTGGCCAGAGATTGGCCACCTATGCCAATAACTGAATTTATTGAATGAAATGGTGAGATTTTTTTTCACACCAAACTAAGCTTTAAGATGATTACGAATATGGTTCATTTTTAAAGAAAATCACTGTTACGAAAAAAATCTAGTTATTGGCATAGGTGGCCAATAAATGAAAATAACCTTTAAATAGTTTTAGATATTGGCCACCCCCCAAAACTCGGCAAATAGGGGATACAGCTTGAAAACACTTGAAACGGATTGATATTATCTATTTGAATAACCAAGGAGCAACAAAATCACTCAGAAAAAAGCAGGATACTTATTAAATTTTCAACTTTTAACAAAATGCTTACCTTAACTGTTACGCAACAGACACGCGTTCATGACGAGACTGCCTCACTTACTGGCGAAAAAAAAATTATAAAACTGGCGCCATTATATGCTAGTGGGCAAAAGTGGTACTAAAGTGAAGACTAATAACGAAGTAATTACCCAACTAAGTCACAGATGGCGTGTAGCGACGCACTTCCTATTTCAATCAAAATAAGTTGAGAGTGGCCAATAACTGACGGTGGCTAATGATTGACCGTTTTACCCTACCAGAATACTTTTTAAAATAGAAAAACTTTGTTAGAAGACGTGCCTTTAGGCAAGTTGTCTCTTAGCAAATAGAATGTTTAGAAAAATCAAATCATATCAAGGGCAAGTTCTACCCAATCCATTATAGATAGAAAAAAAAACATAGTATAACTAGATTATGTAAGTCTGCACTGCACAGCAGTTGCAGGGTTATTAATTATTTACTTTGAAAATAGGTACATCATAAAGTTTTTAAGTCACTTAATTAAAATGTTTACCTTGAATTTGATGGCACCAGAAATTCCTCATTTCCTATAGTACATTTTAATGGTGTATCAAGACTGTTTCCTCCGTTCAACGTTTTGTGGTCCAAGACTGTAGATTCAAAGAGTTGTTTTGATATGTCTCTAACCTCAGTGACATCTGATTTTGTATCCACTCTTGACATTAGATCCTTTGTCTTGATAGGCAGTTCCTTCAGGAACTTGGTGTACATCTCTTTTATAAGTGTTGTCTGTAAAAATAAAGAAGACATTGTATCAGTTACAATATTGAGCATTTATTAGTCCACAAGTTTTCAGGTGGCATTCCCTTCATAGACTATAAAAAAATTCTACATCCCTCTTATTTCTTGTTCCACGTACAATATTGTGTTTTACAGAAGTAAATACAGTTTTATAATAGTGTCGATTGACTGCCTGGTTAGTCTAGCTGTATAACATAGGTATAGATAAATAGAATATTCTCTATTGTATGAACACCCGGAATTACACATGAAACTTTAACAATAATATTGTTCACCATAGCAATGCCCAACAAAATAACTTGACCAAATGGTCAAATAAACCTGACCTTTGACTTTGAGTGGACATATTTCGGGTCTCATTGGTGGGTCTCACTGTAGAGTAGTAAAATTATAAAACAAAATTGCTTTTACATATCCATTGTTAACACGTTCTGAGTGTTTATTTTTCACGTACAAAAAGATTATTTCTAAAAAGAAATTTCTTCCAGCACACCTAGTAAAATACTAGCTGCCCGCCCCGGCTTCGCCTGTGGTACTTACATGTATTATACATATAAACCTTCTTTAAGAATCAGTCTATCTACTTAAAAAAACCGCATCAAAATCCGTTGCGTAGTTTTAAAGATCTATTAGCATACATAGGGACAGACAGCGAAAGCGACTTTGTTTTATACTATGTATTGATAATAAACACAAAATACGGAGATATTACCCGTGATCCAGAATTTAAAAGAATGGGTGAAAACTCCGTGGGAGTTATCCAAAGAAAAGTAAAAAATAAGTAGTTATATTATATCAATGATTATTGCCAAAGTAAAAATAATAAAAGGTGATTCTATAACCAAGTGTTTTAATCATGTAATACCCTATTTTTCTCAAATCTGCAATGTTTTATTTTGTCAAACTAGTAATGACGTCAATTTTGGGAGAAGGGGGGGGTCATTATGAAAATGACGATAGGATGATTATAGGGGGGGGGGGTCTAAAATCTGAAAAAATCAATGACGTAATTTATGGACGGCCCCCTTCGAGTTATCTGCTTATATCACTCTTGATTATAATAATGATTAGAAATTATGAGTTTGATTCTTACTGGAGGCCAGTACATTGTACGAATGTGGTTTTTCATGTTTGTGATATGCTTGCCTGTTCATATAGCATAACGGCATAAGAGGTCCTAGTTTGAAGCCGAGACAACTGATTGTGTTGTTATTAGTTAGTTGGACCTGAGATTTCCGCACTTAGCCTTGTAGTTGGGCCATTGTACGTAGCCAGCACTGAGGTAGGTATATGATAACATAACATCCAAACTTTACCCACCAATCCGACACTAGGGTTTTCCGGTTTCCTCACCATGTTTTCCTACAACTACACTACAACGTCACAAATGTACTTAACTTAGAAAGCAAAGTCATCGGTACATGCCGGGAGTCGAACCCTCGACCTCCCGAATGTGAGGCCGCCGCTCTAACGCTGCGCTACCACCGCTCCGGATGTTATTGTTACGTTACTATTATATTATTATTACAGTGTGGAATGACTCTTACTTCCGCATGGATCATGTCAGCTTCCAGTCGCCTTTTCCTTGAAGTTCCCTTGTGTTTATTCTTGCGAATACAAAATAAACAAGGTCTTAGTCTATACGAAACTGATTCATCTCTACTGAACTCTTTGACATTGGTGTACAACTTGGAAATATAGTCTTCGTGGTCTACTAAGCATAAAGAGTCATTATTGTATAACACTGACATGCTTAGGATTTTGGAATAAATAACACTATTATTTTAGAAAAAAACGTGGTTAAAACGAACACTTAACGATTATAAACAAACTCCCCGCTCTTCAGCTGTGTTGCCGGGAGGCAATAATGCACGTCCGAATAACGCACACCCCGATAACGCACACACCGATAATGTAGAGCCAATAATCCGTGCACATGTACACGGATTATTGGCTGTACACTATCGGGGTGTGCATTATCAGGCTGTACAAAATCGGTACGGGGCAATAATCCGTGTCCAACCATAGACAAGAAAATCACTTGATAGAGTGGTGCCTCGTTTACAGAAGCTATTTTGATTAACATCTTTTCGAAGCTGCGTTCAAAATAAATATAAAATAATTGTCAGACATGTTTCTTTTTACGCATCAGATTAACTAAAGATTTTAAAGTTAGTATTTTTATACGTAAGCTGAGAGATAAGTAAGCGTAAGACAATCAATATCAACCGGATTATGGTTGGAGACAAGTTCTCAGGCTAACCTTCGTGTGACTGCTAAGGCTCGTGGTGGTCCACCTTGAACGAGAGCGTTCCGTAAAGGATTATCCATATTACAATCTGTGATTACAATGCGGTGCCGGTGACGTGCTGGCACAACGGTACAGACTAAAAAAACTTTAAATACATTTACATGCATAAAAGCTATCGTAATAAATGCCCGATGTAATTAATCTTAATTTTCTTTTTTGCGTACTTCTTTGGACCTAAATTAGGTATGAATATTTCGCCCCTACACTTAGATACAATGGAAATGTGGGAAAACAATTTTTCGATTTAGGGATTCGTTTTCGAAAATTAAATATTTAGCTTTGAAGCTCATATTTTGGTTCGAGTTACAAAAACAGGGTTAGAGACGAATACAGGGTTAGAAACGTGAAAAAATGTAAAATAGTAGCACACAATAACAAACTTAAAAGGAAAACTATCACGGCTAAGAAGGCTTCACAAGTTAAAAGGCGATGAGGATGAAGTTGTTCTGACCGTACACTACTTTTATCTTTAGGTTAAAATATCTTATAAACTTACAAAATTTCAAATGAAATCTGAGCTAGTCTTTACTCGGCTTCATGCCTGACCAGTGAGCTCTCACCTCCATGGATCATTACCTAAATGGTTGAAAGAAAAACTGTGAAATTATAAGTAAGGATAGTCCGTTGGCACCTATTCTAGGGTAGTTAAATTACACTGTTCTTTATTGAATAGTCTAGTTTCTTTCTTAGGGTATAAAATACTATTACCATGGTTTCTTTACAAATGTAGTAGTAATAGTAGGTAACTAATGTTTTGGCATTGCAAGTTGTTGATTGCACTCATGATGGGTTCTTGTACTCATGCCAAGTTATGTTTTAGATGTAATAGGTATTATTTGAGAAAAGATTGGCGTTCTTTTTCTGACTTATTCTCCACAACTCAACCATAGGGCAGTGGCTCACATTGTACCTACACATTTAACAAAGAGAATCTAAATTATTATTTTCAGATAAGTTTCTGATTTCCGTCAACATCAGAAGAGTAGCTTGTGAGCAAATTAATACAATAGCTACTCAAGCGAATTATTGTTATCTGGCTCATATGTAAGGATATGGACGAGTTTATTAGCAGAATAAGAAAGTATGACAGGCATCAACCAGAGCGCTCGTGATAGACTGGTGAAGATAATTGCGGCACGAGAAACTATCCTTATACTGTTCACGTTTGAAACTTCACAGACAACTCAGCAGCTGCTACATGTAGGTTCATGAACCTAGCTCATCTCTCCATTGATAGATTTGGCACGGGAACCGGCAACAGGAAGGATGGCGGCGCCGGGATGAAGGCGTAGGCAACGAAACTTGGTTTCGGGCATTTTAGGCATTGCGATCAGTGTGGCGCCGGATTAAGAATAGTGTCACTCCATTTACTTCCGTGGATGTTGTAGAAGGCGACTAAGGAAATAAATTACCAGGAGACGGGCAGCAGCGTCTTCCAGAGATTCCAGCCATATACTGTGATCGCCAACCCGCCTGCCAAGCGTGGCGATTATGGCAAAACCCCTCATGGTTTTGAAAACCACGAAGGAGGCCTATGTCCTGCAGTGGGCGTCAAATGGCTAATGATAATGATGATGATGATTGCGATCAGTTGTAATGGCTGACACGCCGGCACCCACAAGTAATCTGTTTCTCATACTGAAAAATGCGTCTTTCATTTCGAGTCCCAGCTGAGCTAAAGCCGTCAATCACCTTGAAGAAGAATAGGTACCCATTAATAGGGATTTATTATTTATTACTTTGTGCGTCACCCTTTTCGAAGTTCAGAAATTACATTCGGTTTTTTGAATTGAATGAATGAATGTCAAAAACAAGCAAGATTGTGGAATAAATTTCTAAACGAATCCTTAGCGCAACAGCGGATTTCATGTCAAGTATAATGCGCTAAACATATGTGAACGGGGCACCGACATGGACGCCAATTATTGGTCGTACAAAATCGTGCGTGCATTATTGGTCCGTACCGATATTGAGCGACCCGATAACGTACGGGCAATAATGCACACCCCAATAATTGGTGTCCCTTGGGCACGCATTATCGGGTTGTGCATTATTGGCTGTACGTTATCGGGTCGTACAATATAGTGACATTAGTGACCCTACAGATCAGTGTTGCCACCTTGCAGAAAACTTTCTCACCAGTTTTGGTCTGTAATATCACTAGATTTAAGTATATTTTCTACTAAAAAAGTCACTAGAATTCACTAAATAATTTAAAATGGAATCACAAGGTTAACTAGTTTTGGTCTGTAATTTAGGGATATTAAAAACAAAAATGTAAAATTAGCGATATTAATGGGTTACTTACTTACTTACTCTTAGGAATATTTAACTAAAAAATACCAATATTCACTGAATAGGTAATTTAAAATGAAATCACGAAGTAAATCTAAATCAATATTTTAATTATGACTTCAATTAACAAAAATGAACTTAAAACAATTAAAATTCAACGGCGGAAACTTCTGGAGGTATGTCTTCATAATTTTTGTCGCTGTACACATTTGATTGATTAGTCGGGAAATCCCCAAGCATAACCAAATAAAGACCACAGATTAAATTACTCTATAAAGTCGTCTAAAGATACGTTCCAAAACAAATAATTTTTACTTGGTACTATGAAAATTTTACGTTGACCCAAAACTAAAACAACATTCGATAAAAATAACCAAATAATTCTTCAGTGACTTTTCTTTTAAAATATCTCTGTCCAAGGCTACAAAATCACTTGATCTAGTGACAAAATCACTAAAATGGCATCACTGTGCCACATGCTGGCCGCCCAAAGTGGCCGACCAATAAAATTATTGTGTGGAAATAATATCGCATATTAACGCCGTTGACTGTGACGGCCATAAATATAAAGTATATCCAATAAAAAAACTGTGTTATCAAAATAAAAGCAAAAAGAACTTTTATTTATGTAACAGAAATCTCTTTCACATGTTGCATTACTCATGTGGACTCGATAAACTGGCCAAAATTGTCGAAATCCCAAGGGAACACTGGAAACAACACTGAACCATGAAAAAACCAGAATGTTTGAAAATAAATTACGTCTTCATGAATGAGTCAAACCTCAAACCCAAGGTTAGAAGGTGTTGCAAATACGTAAAAAACTAATAATGTCATTTTACTTCGAAATAAAAATTGTGTGAGTAGTTCACGTTAGTGTTTTTTTAAATACGTTACGAAATATTAATGTCCTTGATGCAATTAGGTTTTTTGTCAGTCTACTTTTTTTTACAGTTAACCAAGAATATACCGAATATAACGATATATTTTATAATGGTAACACAGCTCTATTTTTTTTTTTGCATCGAATTAAAAAGCAAATAATATAAAAGTAATGGAGAATAGGTATGTAGGTACTTAATTATTATTGATACTATTTTGTGAAAGTATTACTATTTATTGTATGTTTCAAAACACGTTCGTTTCTGATGGTGATAAAATTTTGTTTTATATTTCTTTTAATTTTTCAGCCCTAAAATAGGTAGGTATCCAAAACAATTTTGAACTTCGCTGATCATCAACATTCTGAAACTATATTATTCGTGCGATCACTCTCAATTTATCAGAAAGAGAAAAATAATAGGGTATTAGTTCAAATACATACTACTTAAGTATTTAAACGCAGCTGTCATTCAACATCTCGGTCAAACTAGTTTGTTATTGTGGTGCTGTGGAGCAGTAAATTAAATTTTGTCTTGTGTATAATCTATTAATTGCAGAACTTGAATAGAACTAGTGTCTAGTTTCCGCCCCTTCAGTTAAAAAATATTCTCTGTAAACTTTACTACATCGGTTATGGCCCTCATTGAAACAGGTAATATTTTTTTACTGTGAGCTTTATGTTGGTACAATTCAAGAAACTCCTCATCTACATTATTCAACGTCTCTTAGTTCTCTCGTTGTGCTGATTATGTAGATAACGTTTAATAAAATCAGGCACTTACAGAGGTTGTACGTGTGTGCGGCGAATGAACGGACATTGAAATGAATAAGCACTTTCGCAAAGAATAAATGAATAATTCATAACAGGAAGAGCTACATTACATACCTCACTACTGTCTGAATTTCTTTCATTAAATTATTTATTGATATAATAATTGAGAAATTTAGAGAGTATTTAATCTTAATTTTTCCAGATTTCTCTTTAAAGGCCTCTCCATTTTTAAACCGATATTTTCCGAAGCATTAAAGTTAGACAATAAAGAACTTTGTATCATAATAAACACCGGTCATACTCTTCTGATAGAATTACAAGTAAGCATAATGTCTTTCGGCACCCAAAACTGCAAACGTGACTTTTATCAAATGTTACAGGAGACACTAAAAACATTACAAATCATACTGTCATACACATACAAAAATTTCGAAATAATAGTTTTTAGACTAACATGGCTTAAGTTAGTCTAAAAACCATTATTTCGTATTTTTAGTATGTGCATGACTGTATGGTTTCTAAAGTTTTTAATGTCTCCAGTATGATTTTATAAAAGTCATGTTCACGTTTTTGGATGCCGAACGACTATAATATGTGGAATAACTATAATAATGCATCTCTATGTTTGCATATTAATTTGTATCTCCGTTATTGAATTTAGTAACATATTTTTGCTAAGGTGATGTCATCACTCATAGATGGATGAATAGAATATTCTTTATTGTATGTACATTAGGAATTACAACATTCACTGGTAACAAAGAGATGAGATAAACTGCATGAATGTTCTGCTTGTTACATGTGTGGTGTAAAGATGGAAGCAATTGGTGGCCTTTAAACATTTTGCTCTTATTTACCAGGCCACTCAGAAAGTATTGCGAAAAAAAGTTTTTGTGTGTGAGAAACTGGCCAGTTATATTCTATTTTGAAAACATTATTATTTGTAAGTAAAAATAGATACGTTGCAATTTCAAAATTTCCGTCACATTTTTTGCGACCAAAGTACAATCATTTAAATAGGGAACTTGTGTCTAACTTACATTGGAGTGACTTTGCTTTTATACCAAAGAAAGAAATCATATAAAAACCTAGGAAAAAATTAAAAATAAAACAAAAAAAATATTTTTCTCGGTGTTTTCGGGGTCACAAAATATGCGAAAAATAAAGTTACTGTAATAACGTAAAACTTAATAGATTTCGTTTTGTCATTGAATTTTGAACGTTTTCTTAATATATTAAGAGATAACTCAAATATTGATAAACGCTTCATATATTATAAGCGTTACGTTAGGGAGTGACGTCATAGTCTAAGGTCGATTTGTGTGGCGCGTTTTAGTACAACGTGATTATATTGACTTTTCGACTGGTTATATTTATAAAAAGTATTAGTCGCAGAGAACAAAAAATACCGCGTTTATTTATCTTTCAACGTAGGACACGTTTAAAATATTTCCTCTTATTCTACTAAGATATTTTTTACTGCAAGCTCTCGATTATGGTGTCTCATTGAAAAATGTATCTGTGCCGGGAACATTTTCGCGCTATGATTTTTCACGATTTCGAGTGTCACCTGAAACCGGACGAATCGAACGACAGACATCAAACGGCATTCATGGATGAAGGCCCTTCCAAGGCAACCGTGTATCGTTGGTATATCGAATTCAAGCGCGGTCGACTAACTTTGGGGGACGAAGAAAGAAGAAGTCGCCCTTTGACGGCTGTTACGGAAGAAAACAACCGACCAAACACTGGGCTCCGCGGGCTACTGCTCCACAAAGACAACGCGCCCGCGCACACCGCGCTCAAAACGAGGGACTTTCTGGACAGCACGCCGGTCACACTCCTGGTTCACCCTTCTTACAGCCCCAGCACCAAGTGGCTTTATTCCCGAAAATAAAGAATCAGCTCAAAGGGATACAATTTTCGTCGCCGGAAAATGCGCTGTTAGCGGAGTGGAAAAAGTGTTTCGAAAACTGGTTCAGACGCATGAAATTTTGTGTAGAGGCTAGTGGAGAACACTGAAAATATTTCTAAATATTATAACACTTTATTTTTTGGTTCGCAAAACTTTCTGAGTGTCCTAAGTATAAGGCAAAATAAGAGAAAAATGTTGAAAGGACATGTTTAAATATAAATTCAAGAGTATCACAAAAACATTTGCTCAACATATCAATTTGTTCAGACAAAAAAAAATGCAAGGGCATAAAAAAACTAAATGCCCTTCAGATGAAAAGGGTCCCAACCCAACCAGTAGCTGGACTTATAGCTTTCTGATTCTATTAGACATTTAGAAAACCGCAGACTTGAAATTTAAACTGCATCCATTGTCATCATCATCATCATCAGCCGGTGTCAGTCCACTGCTGGACATAGGCCTCTCCCAAGACACGCCACTGAGCTCGATCTAAGGCTCTTCTTTCCCAGTCACTGCCCACCGCTTTGCGAATGTCGTCGCTCCACCTGGTCACAGGGCGTCCTACGCTACGTTTGCCGATTCGCGGTCTCCACTCTAGGACCAGTCTTCCCCAACGGTTATCGGTCCTGCGGCAGATATGACCAGCCCACTGCCACTTCAGTTTGCTAATCCGTTCAGCTATGTCGATCACTTTGGTTCTCTGGCGAATTACTTCGTTTCGGATTCGATCCCGCAAAGAAACACCTAGCATAGCTCTTTCCATAGCTCGCTGAGCGACTTTAAATTGGTGGACTAGTCGAACCGTGAGTGTCCACGGCTCGGCCCCGTATGTCATGACGGGTAGGACGCACTGATTAAAGACTTTTGTCTTTAGAGACTGCGGTATAGGCGACGAGAAGACTCGACGGAGTTTCCTGAATGCTGCCCAGCCCAGCTGAATTCTTCTCTGGATTTCCTTCTCGAAGTTATGTCTGCCTAGTTGGAGCGTCTGCCCTAGGTAAACATACTGCGCATACTGCATCCATTGTAATAGCTAGTTATTCACCTGACTGATGCAGAATTTCATGGTCCACAAATCGTCTACCTAGCACTTATATTCATACTCTGTTTCGCCTACAATTTCTGTGAGATTCGTGAGAGCGGACGGTTGCTTTCCCTACTCTCGTGTGACTACTAATATTATTGTTATTATTTAGTACTTTTATTGCACTTAACCTAATGTACAATACGGCGAATATCTTTCAAAGGTACATCATTGACATGCACGAATTTAAGTAAAGCTAAGGGTGCGCGGAATTATCGTTCAGGCTAAGAGACACAATTCCATTGACAGACAGAATCATAAAGTGTACCCAGTAGGGATCGCGACCAAATATTGATTAGGGGTGGCTACTGCGCTTGTGTGTGTGCGGCACCCCTCACACGGTCGTGGCGAGGGCGCTAGTGTGGGTGCGTAGCGCTGCCCATGTGCCAGCGACCGGGCGCTGCATCTCGCAAACACTACTGCGAAATTAAAAGTCGAATTTTCTTATAAGTACGCCATCTAAACCAACTGCTTCTAGCAACCAGTAAATTCTGCATCCGTAAACATAAACTGAGTCCGATGTACTTCAGTGGGACACCGCTGAACAGTCGTATATAAAAATCAATAAATCTCGTGAAAATAGATGTTGCCTTTACGTTGTAGTACAGTGTTCTGACAACGCGTGAAGTGAATGCCAAGTACTGTGTCTCGTTTACGTTTTCAGTGGTAAAAACGGGCACGTAGTCTTAACTTAGACACCGATGTTTAATCACAAGTTACCGTCCGACTTTCCAATGCAAACCCTCCGTAAGAAAACTAGTCCTTGCAAATGTGAGTCCTTATACCTTCCGTGTTTAGTGTAAGCTACATATTCTATTTCTCTAATCGTTACTCCGATGTACTTTAGCTAGATGTTGAATCTCTAAGACCACGAACTAGGTCGCTTTGTACAGTATTCGTTGCGTTTTCATTTCCTCGTTAACTTAATGCATGGATCGGCTACACCACCTGAGTCAACCTGCATCTCACCCATATCATTCACTTGCTACTATTGTTAGACAATTTAGTGACTCCCTGGTATTTTGAACAGTGGTATTCCTGTGGCCGCAGTGGAACGATAGTGCTGGGAAGTAAATTAGTTTTACTATTTATCTAGAGGGGCGACTATGCAGGTCTGTCACTTCCAACATCTCTTGCGGCAGTTCGGTGAGTACACATCTGCATGTATATTGTGTGGCGTTTCATGGTGTGGGTTGCACCAAGCGAACAAGGCTGACTGCCCAGAGGTAGAATTATGCGCATCAAATCCTGTCTGAATACTTTGACGTTTACGATAGCACTTAGTATGTATTTTTTTGGAATCTTTCAGGATTTGGTGCGCGTAATATAAGAGCAGTCATATATTTTGATGGGGTTTATCGTAGAGCAAACGCGAGCGAATGTAGAGTCACATAAAGTTCCCACTTTGGGTATTTACTTTAATATATGACCCATCTAAGGTCCTTCCTTTACTGAGAAAAGAGAATAGAGAGGGAAAGAAAGAAGCCATTTCACACCTCGCAGTGTGCATAAAAAACTTATTGCTTCAGTTCATTCATCGATGCAGACTTTCGAAAAACGACTGAATTTTACAATCAAAATTGTTCTTTGTCGCAACGCGTTCTTTGGCCCTGTCAGTAAAGTTTAGTCACCCAGGTACCTAGCCAGCCTTGGTTCGCTAGGTCCCATATCCATATCCCACTTTTTGCAACCTTGTCGCGTTAACCTGCCTGATCTTTGAAGTGGCTTAATGTGACAAGATTTCAAAAATTGCTGGTAGACAGAATCATCCATTCGCTTCTGTGTGTACGGCTAGCGATACCCGTCAGTATGACCGTTCTATCTCCTACGACATAAGTACGAGTGTTGGACTACTTCCTGCTGTCAAATGGGGAAACATCCGTATCGTTGTAAGAATGTTATTATTACGGAGAAA
Source organism: Yponomeuta malinellus (assembly GCA_947308005.1). Taxonomy (NCBI): domain Eukaryota; kingdom Metazoa; phylum Arthropoda; class Insecta; order Lepidoptera; family Yponomeutidae; genus Yponomeuta; species Yponomeuta malinellus. Next base: position 5,876,584 of record OX371013.1, read on the forward strand.
CTTACTTGTAATTTTGTCGGAAGATTTGAACCAGGATTCGCTTCCGGCAAAATTTATCAAACAAGTATATTATTTTTCAAATTGAAAATTTCAGTTCGTTCTTTAAGAATGAATCTGTTATGCCAAAGAGCTTTTTGCGACCCTACGGAGGCTGGTGTCACTCACTGTACCTACTTAGTTATTAGGCGCACATATTATGAGCTTTAGTTAATCGAGGAGGGGCTTTGATCCTAATGTGTTTTTCTATGGAAAGAACCTTACTAACATCCTAAAATTCGCGTCTGAAGAGTCTGTTGCTCCCAGTTAATTCAATTTCTGTACCAACTGGTCAAAGGTCTGAACTATACGTAGGTTAACAGGGGTTCATTTCTTTGCCTAGTGTTATTAAACACACTTCGATTAAAGCGGCGCCGCCGTGACAAAATACGAAATAAAAAAAGTTTGGGAACGTGGGCAGTTAATTACATGGTTGTAGGGCTTCCTTAGGCGTTCAATAAAGTTTCTATAGCATGTAGAATTGGGGCTAGTAACACGGTATTCGGTTACCAAAGTACAAGTTTACATGCAATGCATTAGAAGCCGGAATGTATAGGGGTACAATATTAAATAGGCAACGATATTTTCTGGGGTCAAATAGTATGGGATAAGAATCTTATAAAATATAACGGAAATCGAGCCAGATGTTTTACTTTTTTTTTGTTAATTGTTTCGATTGATTTGTTATGCTAACGGTACTTCTCTAAATATAATGAATGAAAAATGGCTTAGGCGTGATAGTGTTATCGACCTTGCTACGTTATCCATTCATTCAGTAAGAAAAGTAGTATTATACCATAACAAAATTATCGAAATAATAACAAAGAAAAATGTTAATGTTCGTTTTCCGTGGTATTTTATCACAAACTATTTGACCCTCGAAAATATCGTTACCTATTTTTATTAGATGTTATAACAGTATTAATTCAAGGAAAGATATATTGCCCATAATGCTCGATTGTCTAGATGTTTTATCACAAACTATTTAAAACATGCTATCTCCAAAACTTGACATTGGCAGAATCCTAAGGGTAGCCATTAATTAAGAATTGAATTGAACCTCGAAAATATCGTTACTTATTTTTGTTTGACCTTATATAATAGTTCGTGTATTAATTCAAGGGAAGATATATTGCCGATGGTTCCGTAACTAATATTTTAATTGGGCAGTCCAAATTGCCTGGCTACATCTGCCGAAACCGACTGACCGCTATACAGCCGACCACGTAACCAATTACTGTCAGAGAGCGTGTAAAAACAACGGACTGCCTCATTGAGAAGCTAGAATCCCTTCAGGGGGCCTGCATTCTATGACAATTTCAAGAATCTAGAAATTTATCAAACTATGAACTGTAGTTTTTAACCGACTATGTAAATCATGTTTATAAGGAACTTGATTTTTTCTCCGGCTCCCTCACAAAATGTTGAAAAATTAAAAATTTTAAATCCTTACTAATATTATAAACGCGAAAGTTTGTATGTTAAAAATTTTAAATCCTTACTAATATTATAAACGCAAAAGTTTGTATGTTAAAAATTTTAAATCCTTACTAATATTATAAACGCGAAAGTTTGTATGTTAAAAATTTTAAATCCTTACTAATATTATAAACGCGAAAGTTTGTATGTGAAAAATTTTAAGTCTACTAATATTATAAACGCGAAAGTTTGTTTGTATGGATGGATGTTTGTTACTCTTTCACCCAAAAACAGCTGAACGGATCCGGATGAAATTTTGCACAGAGATAGTTTATATCCCTGCATACCAGCGACAAACTCGGTACTCGGCACGTGTGCAGTAGTGAAATCGTGAAAATAGTCTAACAAGAATGTTATTTTCTCTTTATCTGCGTTCCCAATTCTGTCTCACGGGGTTGTACCGATAGCAAATACAAATTTTAATCGATATCGATAGAAATAAAAATAAACTCGATCGCACTCTTAATAATAACAATCAGTCACGTATGACACGGAATCCCCCTGAAAGCCCCCCATACAAAACAAAAGCATTTTTGCAAAAAACCGCAACAATATTATAAACGCGAAAGTTTGTATGTTAAATATTTTAAGTCTACTAATATTATAAACGCGAAAGTTTGTTTGTATGGATGGATGTTTGTTACTCTTTCACCCAAAAACAGCTAAACGGATCCGGATGAAATTTTGTACATAGATAGTTTATAGTCTGGATTAGCACATAGGCTATTTTTTATCCCGGAAAAATACTCATCAAAATTACCGCGCGAACGAAGTCGCGGGCAACAGCTAGTATAAAATAAAACCGAACACTTGAGCACAAAAAAGTTAGAAATAATTTAGAAGAATATGCGTATAATATAGTTATTGTAGAATTATAATTTGTAGTCGATGCCCAGTTTCATGACCAGCACATATATTTTGGCCACCGACTCCAAATTATACTTCTACAATAAGTACATGTATAGGTACTTCTAATTTAAAGGTATTCTTTTAAATTATTTCAACATTTTTAGTGCTGTAGTGTTTTAAAGACGATTTTTACTTTTTATGAAACGCGGCCTAGAGCACTGCTGGCTGTCTGGGAGAGACAATCTCACAGCTCTGCTGTGCTACGTACAATGGCCCAACAATGAGGCTAAGTGCGGAAATCTCCGGTCTAAGTAATCGATAACATGGGTAAAAAAATCGAGAGACTACAGCAGTTTACTAGGGTATCCTAAACCCTGTGTTATGGTCAATTACAAACATGGGCAGGTCTATTACAAACCAGGCGAGGATATTACAAACATGGAAACTTAGGGATAACTAAACATGGATTTAGTTGTTCTTATGTCACTACTACAAATTTTCACAGCAAACGATAAGAGACCAGCCAAGTGATTCGGAGTCGCGCACCGAGTCGCCCGTACCACCACACGTGTTGCGGTTTTTTGCAAAAATGCTTTTGTTTTGTTTGGAACTTTCAGGGGGAGTCCGTGTCATACGAGACTGATTGTTATTATTAAGAGTGCGATCGAGTTTATTTTTATTTCTATCGATATCGATTAAAATTTGTATTTGCTATCGGTACAACCCCGTGAGACAGAATTGGGAACGCAGATAAAGAGAAAATAATATTCTTGTTAGACTATTTTCACGGCTTCACTACTGCAAACGTGCCGAGTACCGAGTTTGTCACTGGTATGCAGGGCTATAACCGTGTTTGTGTTACCGCTAGTCTAACGAGGCAGCCCTGGGAAGCTTGCCTCACGTCTGACAGGTCCCGAGTTCGATTACGTCATGTACCTATGACGTCGTTGCCTAAATTACCTACTTTCGTCTATGAATGATCCTGCGTTCGATTCCGTCGTGTGTTTTATTAATGACTTCGTTTTCCAAATAACGTATATTTATGAATTAGTA